>OX101752.1:104566778-107430329 GCA_944452675.1 Tachina lurida | reverse complement strand
GTAGCTCATCCTCTCGTAAAATGTTTAAAGAAGAATGCAAAGATTAATGTTAAGGACCCTGAATATGTAGATGCATTTAATAAATTGAAGCTATTACTAAAAAACGATCCTGTATTAGCTCACCCAGAGTTTAAAAAACACTTTACTTTGGTAACCGATGCCAGTAACTACGCCTTAGGCGCTGTCCTTATGCAGGACAACAAACCAATCTCATATGCTAGCCGCTCCCTTAATGGACACGAACAAAGATACAGTACTATTGAGAAGGAGCTTCTCGCCATTGTATGGGCAACGAAGCACTTCCGTCCATACCTGTACGGTCGCAAATTTACAGTAAGAACTGATCATAGACCGCTTGTATGGCTAACTAATATGAAGGAACCAAACTCTAAGCTGCAGCGCTGGAAAATAAAATTAAATGAATTTGACTTTCAAGTCGAATACATAAAGGGAAGAGAAAATGTAGTTGCAGACGGCTTGAGTAGAATAGTGTACGACAGTAGAGAAAATGACAGACCGGATGAGACAACCGCGGAATCAACTATCTGTATTAATTTGAATGAGTTGTTTGACCCATTGGAGGACAATGCTGAGAATGACATTGAAACGGTTCACAGTGCAGAAACTGATGATACCAATTTTATATCTATTACGGAAAAACCTTTGAATTTGTTTAAGAATCAGATTATTTTCGACTACGGAACCAGAGAATCATCAAAGTTAAAGATAATACATAAGAAAAAATTAAGAAACCATGTAACGGTAACAAGGGAAACCGATTTAAGAAATATAATGCTACAATATCTCCCAGAAAGGGGATTGGTAGCCATTTTTTGCCCTAATGACAACCTTTTTCTGAAATTTCAAGATATTTATAGAATGTACTTTGCAAATAACAAAAATTTGAGAATTTTGAGGTCCAAATTGTTGCTGGAAGACATTACAGACAAAGAAATTGTTCTAAGGAAAATTGAAACTGAACACCTTAAAAACAATCATCGTGGAATAAACGAAGTATTCACAAATTTAAAAAGGGTTTGTTTTTACCCAAACCTGCAAAAAGAGATTCAAAAATTTATAAATAACTGCGAGGTATGTAATCTAGCAAAGTTCGATAGAAGTCCACTAAAGCATGCCTTTAACGTTACAGACACTCCTAAAAGACAAAATGATATAGTACACATAGACCTTTGGTATCCGCAAAGGAACGTAATATACCTTACAAGCATAGATAAACTTACCAAATACGCCACGGCTGAAAAGCTAAAAGACAGATCCTGGCCTTCTATTATTAACGGATTGCAAAAGCGAATTCAATACTTGGGAAGGCCAGGGCTAATCATAATGGATAACGAGTTCGACACGTTAAATACCAAACGGTTTCTTAAAGACAATGGAATAGACTTTCACTTAACAACTACTTATTTGAAAACTGGGAATGCGGATGTTGAAAGACTGCACTCCACATTAAATGAACATATTAGACTGCTCAACGCCGATCCTAATAACGAGAGTGACTTACACGGCAACGTATTTAAAGCAATATCCTCTTATAATGACACTATCCATTCAACGACAAAACGTAAACCAGTTGACTTCCTTAATAACCTCATTTCAAGGGACGACTTGGAGGATTTTACTAGGGAGCAACACGAAGCAAAAAGAAAGAGGATTGAAGTATTAAACCAAGAAAGATATCAAGTGGGTGATTTTTCAAATAAATTTGTAGACAATAACAGAGTTAGCAAATCACGACCTAAATATAAAATAATTCAAAACTTTAGCACACAGGGAAATTATTTATCTTCAAACGACAACAAATTTAAAAAGATTTATAAAACTCAAGTGAAAAGACGACAAAAATATCAAAAACACTAGACGAGAAATAGGCGGAACGTGTTTTATGTCCTTTCTTGAATGTCAAGTTTTACTGAGAACTTCTTCGTTTTATCTCTCCCCCAGATGGCAATGTTTCATGTTACACTGATGGTCCTTTTGCAAGTGATATTTGGAAGAAGATGCATTGTGCTGTGTGGGTTGCAGGTGAATCCTGTTGGTGAACAATCGGGCTTTGCCAGAATACATCTATTTAATACGGAAATAGCAAACTTAACAAATACAATAGTACATATAATAAACCCATATGAAATAGGAGACATTATTAACCAGTTAGAAAATAATATAAATAATATAGACATATATAATAAAGATATTTTAAAGAGCGAAATCCGAATCATCAAAACTAAAATAAAAAGTATTACTCCATTAGATAATTTGAGAAGCAAAAGAGGTTTATTAAATGCTGTGGGTTCGATCTACAAATGGGGTTTTGGACTAATGGACGAAGAAGACAGACAGGAGATTCTAGAACACCTAAAAACTACTGACGAAAACAGTCATAACGCTATACAAACCCTCAATCAACAAATTTCTATAAACAATCATCTCAATGACAGTATTACTATTCTCAAAGAAACCATAGAAAAAGACAGAACTAAAATCGAGCAATCTTTCCGTGAAATTAAGAACCGTAACAGCGAAATTGTGAAACATCTTCTGTATAATGACCAAATGCTTAAATTAAGATACTTAGAGAACAAAATTAACATAATACTGGACAGTATTGCTTCAGCACGTAATGGTATAGCCCATCCAAGTATTTTGACTTCCGAGGAAATTGAAAAATTCCAGATAGATTTCATAAAGTTAAAACTGATTAGAGTAGGAATAATGTTAGATGTATCAAACTGTATAGTAATTGCAATAAAGATATCCAAGAACTATATAAGTGTCGAAGTTCTCTTAGTAACCCCAATACCCAATAGAGAACACTTTCAAATTGTCCAGGCAAATGAACTAATAGTAACAATAAATGAAAGACAATATACTTACGATAAAAACATTTTAATAAAAGAATTAAAACCTGCTACAAACTGTGTTTATCGAAACACTTGTAAACTCGAATTTAATAACAGAACTGAAGTAGAATACATAGACGATGAAACTATATTAGTTAAAAACGCAATCTCTACGGAAATAACACAAGACTGTGACAACAGAACCCTTACCCTTAACGGAAACTATATTTTATCATTTGGAAATTGCAAAATAATAATCGGGGATAATGTATACTTTAATAAGAAAACTGAAATTAGAAACACTTTCTTTTATCCTACAAACAATGTTAATTTGACTGTTAATGAAACTATTAGTTTCGAGAAAATTTCAATGCCATATTTTGAAAATATAAAAGAGATCAGGGAATTGAAGTATCATAGGAATGTATCATATGGTATCAGTACGGGTTTATTTTTATTTCTCCTCGGAATTTCGATAGCGTTGTGCCTGAAATGCAAGTATAGGAAAACCAAACGGGATGTTGGAATTAAAATCGAAATGACTCCCACTGCTGACATTGCCAAAGTCGAAGGTGATGGAGCAGTACAGGGGCCTTTAAAAACTAAATAAGATACGAATTTAAAAGTCTTGTTATGCTAATATAAGAAATTAAACATAATACGTAGTAATAATTATAAAATTATTTAAAAAAAAAAAAAATAAAAAAATAAATAAAAAATAAAAAATTTATACTTTAATTATTAATTGTGAAACATTCTCAAATTGAAAACTATATAAAAAAAATATATATATATATAAATAAATATAACTATTTATGCTCCCTTTTTCAAAATAATGTATAATGGACTTTAAATATTATCTTTAATTAAATAGTTATGTACAAAAGTATACTGTTTTCAGCAGGGACTGCTGAAACTGAGGGTGGATGAGTCACGTATAACTGTTTCCAATGCGAACCACCCTAATAGTTGTTTAAGGTTTTATAACGTATGTGAATTTGCTTTGCATGCAGATTCACACAATATGAATTTCAACTTAGTTTACCGTGTGAATTTGCATTGCAGGCAAATCTCATTTTAGTTTAGTGTAATTCTAGTAGTAAGCAAAAATTATGTTTGTGAATTTTAGCCTTAATTTTAGTTTGTAGATTTTTAATAAAGTCAGAAAAATAAAGTTACTCAACAACAACGGGTTGTTTTAACAATAAAACTATATACAATATTGAAAGCAGGGTAGGTAAATGCGCTCTCTTTTGTTCTTTTGCTCATTGCGTACTGTTGTCTTGCTCTTTATAATGTAGAGCATGCACAAAGAGCGGAGTACAAAAAAAGAGCAACCACTGTTTTCGCTTTGCGTTTGCTCCTTACCTGTAGGAGCATGCTCTTTGAGCAAGTAGCAACATTGTTTATCTTTTGTTCCGCGTATTGTGTACACTGAGTGGCTCATTACGCTTGCTCTTTTTGACATTAACAGTGGTTACTTTGGGTTAAATTAAATAATATAAAGTATTAAAATAAATAATATCGATTTTCTCGCCATTAAATTTTTTGTATTTATATATGTACATATTAATGTACATACACATGCATATACAAACATATCTGTGGCAATAAATAATAATGGCTTAAAGCCTGGTACGGAGTTCATACGGAATTTCAGGTTCTCATACAAAGTCTATGTAAAAAATTACGGAAATTCAGGTTGGTAAATTTCATAAAGAAATTTCCATTTGCCAGTACGGACTTTCAAAAGAAAAATACACAAAATTTTTGAAATATATTGCCTATCCTAGGGATTTATAAATATAAGTGGATACTTTTTTCGGTCAACTGAACCAAAAATTAATGTTCAAACAATTGTTTGGTGACGGAATTTTTGACATTTCTAATTTTCATCAAATTGTAATTAATTTCTAGTGTTTTTGTGCGTTGTAAATTCATAAATAATCGAATTTTTGTGTATGCAAATATAATTCTACACAAAAGGCTACACTAGTATGAACTCCGTACCAGGCTTTAAGTCTAAATTTCGTTTTTAGGGTTTCGTACACCAAAAGTGAAAAGAAACCCTATTGTTTTCGCTACGCTGTCCGTCTGTCGTTCACAGGGTATTTTCTCGAGAACCGTAAGAGCTACGGAAATGAAATTTGGAAAGAGTGTGTAGACCCTTGGCCGCTACAACAAGAAATACCTGAGAGTTGGAAATTAAAGGGTGTGCCAAAACGAGCCACGAAAAATGTTAAAATCCGATGTAATATACATACAATTGTATGTACATATATGTACTTGAAATTTGTAAAGTTAGTGTATTTTTATACAGAATACAACAATTAACACTAAAATTTAAAAAATTTTAATTAATTGACTATGTAATTTTGATAACTTGCTGTATCTTGGAAACCGTAAGAGCAAGCTTCTTGAAATTTTCAGAAACGGTAAAACAAAAAAATCCCAAAATTATAAAATCGCCAAACTGGAAAAAAAACGCCAACATGAAAAAAAATCGCCAAAATTAAAAAAATTGCCAAAACGAGAAAAAAGCGAAAAAAAAACAAAAATTATTTCAGCTGAAAAAACGTAGAAAACACTATTAAAAAAATGCTCAAAGCCCAACGTGCGGAACCCTTCGTGCGTGAGTCAAACCCGCACTTTACTTAATTTATTTGAGATATTAAGGGTTTTGTCTAAAATAAATTGTGTTTGGTTTTTATATAAAATTTTTAGCCACCGAAAAAGATGCACATTTATTTAGAACAAAGCTGTTAATTTTATAAAAAATATACGTTTTATTAGTTAATATTTGTTGTTTTTAGGGTTCCGTACACCAAAGGTGAAAAGGAACCCTATTGTTTTCGCTACGCTGTCCGTCTGTCCGTCACAGGCTATTTTCTCGAGAACCGTTAGAGCTACGGACCTGAAATTTAGACAGAGTGTGTAGATCTTTATTCGCCACAACAACAAATAAACGAGAATTAAAAACTAAAGGGTGTTCCAAAACGAGAAACGAAAAAAAAAAATTTTAAGTTTGTGTATTTTTATACAGACTACAACAATTAACACTAAAATTTCTAAAAATTTAAATTAAAGGGTATCTTGGAAACCGTAAGAGCTAAACTCTTGAAATTTTCAAAAACGGTACAACAAAAAAATTCCAAAATTATGAAATCGCCAAACCGAAAAAAACGCCAAAATATAAAAAAAATCGCCAAAACGAAAAAAAGCGCCAAATTAAAAAAAATTCTAAAACTAAAATAAATCGCGAAAAACCGGAAAAATCGCCAAATTTAAAAATATCGCAAAAATTAAAAAAATCGCCAAAATTTAAAAAAAATAGCCAAAAACCAAAAAAAAAATCGCCAAAACGAAAAAAAAGCACTAAATTCAAAAACGAAAATAAATCGCAAAAAAGCGGAAAATCACCAAAGTGAAAAAAATCTCCAAAATGAAAAAAATCGGCAAAAAGAAAAAAAAAACCAAACAAAAAACGCGAAAAAGAGAAAAACGCGACAAAATAAAAAAAATCTTTTACACTGAAAAAACGCCAAAATTAAAAAATCGTAAAAATAAAAAAAGCATCAAATTAAAAAAAAATATCTAAGACTAAAATAAGTCACGGAAAACCGAAAAAATCACTAAAATGAAAAAAAGCCAATATGAAAAAAATCGCCAAAATGAAAAAAAAACTCCAAAGACAGAAAAAATCGCCAAAATGAAAAAACCGTACAAAAAGAAAAAAAAAAGCCAAAATGGAAAAAACCCTAAAAAACAGAAAAAAATCACTAGAATGAAAAAAACCCTAAAAACAAAAAAAAACGCCAAAATGAAAAATTGTTTACTTTATTCTTTGTGATATTTTGAATTATTAAATTAGAATTACTCAGTAATGATACTATTTCCTTTTTTTAATTTATATTTGCTCCGAATTCGTTTTCGCATAACGAAAGTATAACTTTAAAAAAATCGTTATCAGAAAAACGAAAAGGCAAATTTTTTACAGTCACTAAACCAACACATCTTTTTAAAAACTTATTTTTATCAATACTTTTGAATAGATTTCTTTCACATTGCTTTTTTGAAGATGATTCTTCACATTGTTCTTCACTATCACTTAATGGGCGAATTTGTGTCAATTTGCTTTTTATGTACGTTCAAATAATGCCGTTTTATATTGCAAGTGTTTGTGCCACAAATAAATTTATTGCATTCCAAGCACTGAATTTTGTTAAAATTTTTCAAAATAGTGGAGTAGGTATTATCCATATTGACTTCTTTTTTCTTAATGGCTGTACATAAACAATCTCCATATTTTTATATACACTCTACCTTTCTCCCAGCTGTGTTAGGACTAGAGATGCTAATCGGGACAGGTTTTTGAAATCCCGGGCTTCGGGACTTAGTGATGGAGTCTCGAAATCCCGAACCGGGACCCCGAGATTTTCGGGACTTACGAAATCCCGAAAACATTGTGCACAAATGTGCGTCCGTCTTTATATTAAAAATAATTTTTTAATTTTACAATTTTTTTTCATATTTAAAAGGTACATACGGACGCACATATGTATGTATGTTCTTCTATAATTCAGACATTTAATTCCAAATTTTCATTGAAAAGTGCAATGTATGTAAAATTTGTTCCTAGAAAAAAAAAACGCCATAAGATATATTTACCCAATTCACAACCTACAGTATATTGTAAATTGTAATAGCTACAACTATGGTAGTTGTGAACGACCTGTTGTAAGTTTTGTTTTAAAAATTTCGAACACTTAAAAAGAAGAAGAGAAATAATAAAAAGCGACTTTTTGCATGCTTTCAGTTTTCTAACAGTTTTGCTGATTTTTAAAAAATATTAGACTTTGTTATCATACCGCTGTTAGTAGCTTTTTGCGAATTTTCGCGATTTTTATTGAATTTCTTGCATTCCTTACATTGGCGATTTTTAATCAATATTATGGCTTGTTTAAAATTTTGCAACTTCTCGCGATCTTTGCAAAAAATAAAAGCGACTTTTTACATGTTTTCAGATTCTGATTGCCGATTTAAAAAAAAATATCATACCGCTGTTAATAAGTTTTTGAAAATTTACGTAATTTTCCCGATTCTTGCCATTTTTTTTGCATTCCTTACAGTTTTAGCGATTTTTAATCTATATTATGGCTTGTTTAAAATTTTGCCAATTTTCGCGATTTTTTCCAAAGTTCGCAATAAAAGCGGCTTTTTGCATGATTTTTAGCGTCCTAACAATTTTGAAGGATTTAAAACATTATTAAACTTTGTTATCATCCTGCTGTTAGTAGTTTTTTTTTTGCCAATTTTTGTCATTTCGGGAATTTTTTTATTTATTTGCATATATAATTGCACTAATTTTTATTAATTTAATTTAAGAAAAATTAAGGTAAATGTAATTTAAAAATGTTAGCACTTTTATAAGCTTATGGATTCTAAATGTCATTCTACGACATTCAAACTTTTCTATGGAAATTATCTACAACATTTTACAACTATTGTACAGCTTGACGACCTACTACACTTACAATAGGTTGTGAATTGAGCAATTATGTATATAAAATATAATATTATCTACTAAAATATTTATCAAAGCAAATTTTTTATTTTAACTTTTTATAAATGGGAGTTTCTAATAATTTTTAAGATGACACTCAAAAACATTATTTATGCAAAAAAACGGGATTCAGATAATCCCGAAAATCCCGGGCTTTAAAATTAAAAAATCCCGGGCTCCGGGATTTGCATAGTCCCGAAAAGCCCGGGATTTCCAGGCTCGGGATTTCCCGTTTAGCATCCCTAGTTAGGACTTTGCAAAGTAAACTTTCAGTGCATGAAAGGGTTGTAACCAGCGTTGCCACAAGCAAAATATTTTTGTAATCAAAATATGAAAAAAATAACCAAAGGAGAAAAACAGTAAGCTAAATTTTTTATGTATTTAATATATAAGTACTTACTCATTTGTACTTTAGTTGAGAAAGATATCTGTGACAGTATGTAATAATTAAGTACTCTTAATCAAAGGATTGTTTTTGGGACGTTTTTACGCAAAACTATTAAAAGGCTCCAACCAAAGACTATAAATATATAAAGATGTTCTACGTCAGTAACCCTCAAGCCATAGCACAATTGTGCAGATGAAAATCACATCACGGATGGAAATCATGGTACAATTGTACTTTTTATGGTACATTTTTGACCTCGTTGGTACCGTGGTACTACCGCGAGTTACTTGGTACAATTTAAAAATGCCAATGTTTCACCATATGGTAACCAGTGTGGCCACAACTTAAAAAATTTTTAATGCTAAATGTGGCTTAAAATAATGCTAAAAATGCTTAAAAAATATTTAAAAATGCTAAAATATAATGCTAAAAATTTTGAATGATTTTTAATAATTTTACCGTTATAATTACGAATAAGTATTTTATTTAACTTTAATAACACAAAAAAAGTTGATTCAAAAGTAAAAACAACAATTCAGGAACATACAAAATACAATTGCTGAATTCATAAAACCTCTTGTATCTTTGTATGATTGTGTTAAATGTAATAGTGTAAAATTTGTTGTTGGTAATTTTCATATAAAAATGAAATACATAAAATAATTTTACACTTTTATTTGATATGTTTTAATATGTACATATATTAGCATGCCAGCTATCAACATTATGCGAAAGACATTTAAAAAATACTTTTTGCATTAAAAAATTTATTAAGTTACTTTTTTTAGTTTTATTTTTCATTGTATGCCCAGGAGCCGGATTACGCAACGATGAATTTTGAATTGTTCGATCTCGAAAAAAATTATAATTTTGAATGCTTCTTTTCTTCTTATTATTAGGTGTTTGACGTTTAAAATATATTAAAGCGGCTATTAGACGGTCATACTCTGTGTATGAACATGACAGACTTTTGCACATTTCAATAAACACCTTTAATAATGCGCGCTCTAACCAAGTCATCAAATTTGCACTGAGTTTGACAGAAGATCTATTAAACAAGTATGATGGTATGATGACAAATGCAAAAGTTCAAAATTCTTTGAAAACCAAATCAAGCTGAAAAACACGACATTACACAACATTCTCAAATACCAAGTACGACAGCTTAATAGCCGCTTAAGACGTCTTATGCTGTTTACATGGTTTTCATCATTAAACATTTGTATAAAAATAACAAAATACAATGAAATACATTAATTGACAGAGGTTTTTATTTGTATAAATGGAAAGGAGTATATGAAATCTATAAAATTAAAAATGCTAAATAATGCTTAAAAATTAATACGAAAATGCTGAAAAAAATGCTAAATGCTAAATAAAAAATTCACTGCTAAATCAAAATACATAATGCTAAATTTAGCAGTGAAAATGCTAAAAGGGTCACACTGATGGTAACATTAATTTTGTCCATGTTGTCTTTAATATTATTGTGTGTACTTTTTTTGGAATAACCGAATGTACCATTATGAATATAATATTTAATATTTTTCTATGTTATATTTAATTTTTTATACACATTTTTGTTAAGTTTCTGTTTTTTATTGTTTACATCTGAATTTTTACACATTTTTTTACGTTTCCGTTCTTATTAATAAATATTAAAAATATTATACCGTCATGGTCCAAAATGTACATTTTGTTTTCACAGTTGGTACAAAATCCAAGAAGTCATTTTCCATCCCTGAATCACATACATACATGCTTATGCTCTTTCATTTAGTCGTCACTGAGCAAGCGACGAATGAAGTTGTGCACGCATGTATTAATTTTTTCCTGGTTTTTTCTTTAGTTTTTTTCAGCACACGGAACGAAATTAAAGTTCAAATTTAATAAATTTCTACAGCAAAAAAAAATAATTATGTAAGCTAAGAAATATTTTGTGATAAAAAATTCTTTTAGCAATATGCAATGCATTTTATGCTATGAAACACTTAAAAATAATAGGGAAGATAGTTTAAAAAGGCATTTTAATAGCTTTCACAGCGCTGCGAAAAATTTAATTTGGAATTTGTAGACTACATTGTTGAATGGATTATTATTTTTTACTTTTTACTTAAGTTTTTATTAAATTGCTTATTTACAAAAAAAAATTAAACAATGAATAACCACAGCATGTATCTTAAATTACAGAAATGTTTTCTTCAAGTGTAAATTTATTTTACTCTCATTTTTCTCACCACTACAAACATATTTTATTTTGCGGGACACTGTTCTACGACCATACATTGTACTGCCAGCAGCGATGCCAATTTAGCGCCTTTCGCGCTAGCTTTAGCGCGTTTTAACTATGCCAAACGCGCTTTATTTCGTCTCAGTGCGTTTAATAAAAAAAGCGCTAAATTAGCGCGTTTTGATTAAAGTCAAAAATATCATTTGAGTTCAATATCTTTTTACTTTTTTGTATAAATTTAACAAAATTAAACTTTTTGTTTAAACTCGTTAATGATTCAGATGTTGAAAATAAAATTCCTTTTACTGAAAAATATAATCTAGTGTGAAAAAGTGAAAAATTTTGAATAATAATATAAATAAATAATATCATAATGAGTGAACTAATTGAAATTATCTACTTCCGTAGTAAAACAAAAAAAGTTATCGCTTAAAGCAGGCAATAAGTGTTGTTTGCCTCATTGTGGCAGATCCAAAAGAAGTTTTCCAAACTTAAAAATCTTTCGTTTCCCATATTCCAATGACATATTACTTAAAGCGTGGATAGAAAAGTGCAATTTAGACGAAAGCTTTTTGGAAACATCGCGGACATTATATATATGAAAGAAATACTTGAAGCGCGACGCAGTACCAACCTTAAATTTGACTGATGACTCGGGTATAGAAAAGTGTTTATTAACTGAGGATGTTGCCTTACCCTTGTTAAGATGTCCGCCTCTTAAGCGCAAAAGATCGGAATCACCATCGTTTTGCACAAATTGTTATAAAAGTTGTAGAAATGAAGAGTTTTATAGAAAGAAATATTTTACAATGTTTAAAAAACTTAAGACTGTTTCGCAAGATAAACTTAAATTAAAGAAAAAATCCGAAAGTTTAAAAAGAAGGATAAAAACGTTAGAAAGCAAAAAAATGATGAAGAAATCTATTGAAGCCGAAGTTGATAATTTAAATATAAATCCAAACGAAAAAACTTTTTGCAAAATGCTCCTAAAGATAAATAGAGGGACAAATGCGCGTTGGGAAGAGTATGAGATAAGCTTTTCTCAAAGTATATTTTATAGATCAACCTCCAAATACTTGTTCTTAAGAAATATATTGAAATTGAACCTTCCGAGTCCTTCATCCCTTAGTAGATGGAGTAGCATTAAAAATTTGCAGCCAGGTAACAATTCATGTATATACAATGCGCTCACAGAAACTGTTAAAAAGATGCAACCTTTTGAAAAAGAATGCATTTTACTTTTTGATGAAGTATCTATAAGAAAAAATTTTACTAAAAATTATGATAAAGAAACAGATTTTGGAAGTTTGTGTGCTCCATCAGACTTATTTTTTGCAGTGTGTAAGATTCACATAAAAGTTTTCGAAAATGTTTTTACTAATTCTAAAGAAATAAAAAACATAAAAAAACTATTGTTGAGCAATGCGTAAATTGTAACAAAAATACAATATATTCCTTTTGGTTTGACGAGAGCTACGTATGCTTTAAGAACAGGATGGAGATGCTTAATTTATTAGTTCTTACACTGCTACGAAAACATTCGTCGTGGGAAACATATAAATTCAAATCAACAAGCACTGAAAAACTCAAAATTTTAAAGCAATAAAGAAAACCTATTCTTTTGTAAACAAAAATAAATAATCATGGTTTGCAAACTTATGTAAGTAAGCTCACGTTTTATTTATTTTATACATATTTTTATTTTATACATAGTATATACATATATATATATATATATATATATATATATATATATATATATATATTATAGTTCGCATCGAACTATAATTATTTTATTTAGAAAATTCAATTATATATATATATATATACATACATATATATATTTATATATACATATATGTACATATTTAAATATATATAGATATATATATATATATATATATATATATATATATGTATATATATTTAAATATGTACATATATGTATATATATATAAATATATATATGTATGTATATATATATATATATATATATATATATATAATTGAATTTTCTAAATAAAATAATTATAGTTCGATGCGAATCAACTTATTTTTAATTTTACAACAATAAAACACGTATTTTTACCCTACAATAACACAATCGGTCGCATTTGATTTCCGTGATTTATTTGCACATGAATGTATCAAAACAAGAAACTTCTTTTAGTTATTTCATATTTTTGCTCCTACTTGACTGCGCTTTAAACAAGAAATATAACACACACAAATAAATTTCTCTATAAGCTTCAATTATGTGTGTGCATACATTGTATGCCATACAACATTACTACATACATATTTATATGTGTGCATGCTCAAAAATTTTGTGCTCTCTTTGTGGTTTCGTTCAAACAACAAACCATGATACAATTATTCAGGTAACCGCGAAGCGCCAGCTGTTTTGCTTGTTTCGTGGTGCACTCTGCCAAATGTTGTTTATGTTTTACAAACACACCCACACGCTGTTTATCTTTCATTGCTCTATGACAGTTGGCACCAGAAACTAGCAACAAAAAGCCCTGTTGTTTTATTTGCTGTAAATTTGTTGTCGATTTGCGGTTACCTGTATAATTGTATCATGTAACAAACAATATATTTTTCCCTTGTTACTTCCCCCACAGCACCTATAAACGGAAACAATTTTAGTTTTCATTTAATGTTCTACGTGGAACATCTTTATATATTTATAGTCTTTGCTCCAACGCAAGATTAAACTTTTGTGTGATCCTTTCTTTGCACATGTAGGTATTGTAATCACTCCAACTATCATCGCTTATTCAACCTTATGTATTTATTTTTTGAAATATGAATTGTTTTTGTTATTTAATAAAATATTTATTCCAAGTAATAATATACGAAATACCACATTGAGTTCAGATGAATGCATTTCTAGAGGTATTTAAACGTATTCTCATAATTGCCTATATGAGATAATTAAACGTCTTCGCTTTAGTACCTTGCCCGTATAATTACTCCAAAAGTCATGACATCTTTGATGAGGAAACTAGCCGGGGTTTACTGTATAATCATTATAAAATCACAAAATATCGTAAGCGACAAAAATTAAATTTTTCAAAAGAAAATTTTTTTAAAATATTCAAATTTGTCTTTGTACGTAAATTGTCTCTTACGATAAAATTGTACAACCTGTATCTTAAAAGTTATCAACAATTTTGCAATTTTGATAATTCTAAACTATGTGTAGGCCCATAAAATTTTAATTTCAATAAAAAAGTATATTTCCGATAACATGTCGCTTACGATAAAATCGAAAAAGGGGCTCGATATTAGCTATTACATTTAAATTTTTAACTCAGTTTGATAATTATATTGAGCCTTATTTTCGATATTTATCGTATGTGACATGTAATCGAAAATATACTTTTTTATTTAAATTAAAATTTTATGAGCCTATCCATAGTTTAGAACTATCAAAATGCCAAAAATTTGATAACTTTTAAGATACGGGCTGTAAAATTTTATCGTAATCGACAATTTGCGTGTGTTAACAAATTTAAATATTATAAAAATAATCTTCTACTGAAAACTAAGGTTTTTGTCGCTTACAATTAAATCAAAAATAGCTATCATCAAATAATACACTATAACAAAAGAAATAAGTTCTTTGTAATTTAACAAAAATTATAAATTTTAAGAAGCCCCGATACAACTTCTTCAAACATAGTTAAGAACCTTTTCGATCAAGTCACCTTTCAAACAGAAAAAACTAAATCAAAATCGGTTCAGCAATTTGGGCTGTACGTGAACACGGACAGACACATATACACAGACACACACTACTAACTTATAACACCCGTTTTTTTTTTGGTCCGGGCTTAAAAATTAAAATGTAATTTAATTAAATTCGTTACACATGAATATATAGATAAAGTATTAAAATATACATATGCAATATCGAGTTGGTACTAAAATCCAGCTTCCTACATTTAGTTTTGATTAAACTTAGCTACGAAAATATCCTTTCAGAAGTATGTTTGGAAACTGTCTCAAAATATTTCAATATCCATACTTTTTATTTACAACTAGGAAAATCTGTGCAATTGCCAGTGGGATACAATTTCTTCTTCTTTATCATGTACTAAATTTAGAAACCACATGCACATTTGTTTTTTAGCTACAAAATTCATTTAATTAAATTAATTTAATTTGCATCACGATATGCAAATTTAAATACCATATAAAAATAATACACATTGGAAAATAAGTAACTAATTTTGGTTACAAGTAACCAAAACGGCAACGCTGGTAGTAATTTATTTCCTCTCTTTGCACTGAAATAAATTTTTGTGAAATTTCTCACCCCTTTGTAATACGTGTACTTGAAAAACATCCCATCATCAGCGGCAATCAAAAATGATGCTTTTCCCTATAAAAAATGGGGAGGTAATTTTTTACCTTTTGTTAACGAAATATTGAAAGAATAAAGCACAATACAAAGCAGACCTAAAGCTCAAAAAAATAGTTTAATTAAGTATTGTTTTACTAATTTTCTTTTGTTAGTTTGCGTTACCAATTTAAAAAAGAAAAATAATATAGAATTATCCTTTATTTCTTCCAAATTGTTTGTGCTTTGAATGAAAGTTGTTGTACGTTAAATGTGTTTTAACCGCCGTTTTAATATGCATTGTATATAAATATGTATGTCACTGAGTTCAATTCCGTTCAGGTGTGTCCAGACTGATGGATGCGCTGGTATTGTGGGGTATTCTCCGGCTAGGGGTCGGATTCAATTTATGTATTCAAATACATTATGTCTGCAGCAAACCAGAAACCAACTGATGAAATGATGATCTGACGATTTTTTGCTTAAAATCAACGATTTTTCAAGTTAAATTGGGCTGCATTTTATGAAATGTCTACTGTTATACAGTGTTGCCGTTTGTGATACTAAAGTATCAAAATGATACTTTTTTTGCGTCTTGCCCCTTTTTTTATACTTTTCTTTATTGATACCAAATATGATACCTTTTGCAAAGCTGTGCTACTTTTGCCACTTTTTATATTTTAAAGAAAAAACTGCGAAAACATGCAATAATAATTATCCAACACTGCTCTTGAGGTACGAAATTACGCTGCTCAACACAATTAGGTACCATGTGTGTCATAGTAATCAGACTTTATATACATATGTATATGAATGTTTACTTTGCTTTGTTTCTTAAGAAACAACATGCTAGTCAACCAATTCGTTCTGACAACAAATTCAAATGTTTAGCAAAATAAACGAAAGAAGAAATTATGGATAAGTACGTATTACTGTATTAATGTTTTTATTTAAGAATATGGAATAAAGTTTAATTGTTTTAGATTTGTTATTTAATCAAAAAAAGTTGGTGATGAGGAATTACCAACAACCAGCAAGACAGCGCTCCAAAAAAGTGTTGCGATGTTGTTAGAATCTTCCGAATCTGATAACGCCAATGATTCTGAGATGGAAACACTAACAGATTCCAAAACAGCCAGTTTTTCCAAAAGGCTAAAAGTTTGCAGAAAATATTCGCAAGAATGGGAATTGGTATATAGATGGATTAAGCAAGACCCAAAATCAAAACGCCCTAAATGTACTACTTGCGATCAAATTTTGGTTAACCAAAAAGCACATATTGACCGGCATTCAAGCACAAAAAAGCACATCAGCAATTTAAAACGAGAAGCAGAGAGTAAAAAACTTCAGATTCTGGATTTTTTGCCGAATCAAAGCTGCCAATTTAGAAAAAATGTTGCTATGGCTGAAATAAAATTAGTAATGCGAACGATTAGTGCTAACCAATCATTCCATTCGATGGACAAATTAGCAAAGTTCAACTCAATAATATATCCTGACTCAAAAATAGCTCAGATGGTTTGTATAGTTTTTATATCTCAATAAAATTTTATGTTAGTCATAGGCCAAATGTTTATATATTGTAGGTTTCTTGTGGTCGCACTAAAGCGAATAAAATTGCACAGTTTCTCGGCGAAGAAAGCTTTCTGTTCATGATCCAAAAAATGAAGAGCCAAATGTTCAGCCTTATTATTGATGAAACTACAGACATCTCCACCGACAAGTGTTTAGTGATTGTGGTGAGACAATACGACGAGGATCAATGTAAAACTAAGGACCAGTTTTTTCGATTAATAAAGCCTGAAGATAGTTCGAGTCAAACAATTTTCAGGGCTTTGCTGACTACATTCAAAACACATTCCATTCCTCTTAAGAATTTTGTAGGGTTTGCGACTGACAATGCATCTACCATGGTAGGATGTAAAACTGGTGTAGCTACTCTTTTAAAAAAGGAAATTCCTCACCTTTTCCACATTGGTTGTGTTTGCCACACAGTGAATTTAATTAATAAGGCAGCGTTTAAATGCATTCCTGAAGATGTGGAACAGTTGCTGCGAAATGTTTTTAAATACCTTAACAGTGCAAAACGGCAAACGCAATTTAATGAAGTACAGGCAATTTTTGATGTTCCGGAACATAAATTGTTAAGGCTGAGTGACACCAGATGGTTATCTTTCGAGTCTGTTGCGAACAGAGTTTTGGAGCAATGGTCTGTATTGCAAACATTTTTTATTCAAGAACAATTTGAGGAATCATGTCCAAAGAATCTCAATAAAATTTGTTCTATTCAAAATGGATTGTCGGCAAAAAATAAAATTTATTTACAATTTATAGCTTTTGTTCTTAGTATTATGAACAAGCTAAACAAAAACTTTCAAAGCGAGTCATCACAAATAATATACCTAATTCCTAATACAAAAAAGATTGTTCTCCAACTTTTTAACAATTTTCTTAAGAAAGAATATGTGTTGCTTACAGAGTTGGGAAATATTAATTTTTAGAATGTGTTATACATCAAAGATGTAAATAGTATATATATAGGGCATGAAGCCGAGTCCACAATACGCTCAGAAAATTTTTCAAAGGATGAAATTAGTGCAATAAAAAGTAATATTTTAAGTTTTTACCAAAGACTCTGTGATCAAATCCTTTCTAGAATTGATCTCAATGATAAGAGGCTAAGTGCTCTGAAGTTCTTAGATCCTGCAATTATTAAATCAAATATTGAAATCGACTACTTTGATCTCATTTCCCAATTTAGTCATGTAATAAGTAACCCAGATGAATTTGTGACCGAATTCCAATCATTAGGAGCCGCAGCAAAAGAGAAATCTTATGAACATATTTTTCAAATAACTGATGCTGAGGAGTTTTGGGGTAAACTAGGACGAATGAAGGGCTCATTAAACGAGCCCTTGTTTCCCAATTTATATCAATTTGTCATTTATATATTTACGTTGCCACACAGTAGTGCCTGCGCTGAGCGCATTTTTTCAAAACTTTCTCTAATGAAAAATAAAGTCACAAATAGGCTCAAAGTTGAAACTTGTGACAAGAGGCTTTCAGCACTTAATTTGATTGATCATGAGCTAGAAGATTGGCTGCCAAGCTCAGAGCTAATAGAAAAATATAGGAAAAAATTTACAAGAAAATAAGTACAAAAGTGTTATACAATTGTATTTTAGATTTTATTGAATTTTTTATGTTATTTATTTTGTTTTGTTACTTAAAATGAATATATATGTTTTTTTTTAGATTGTATTACTGTTATGTTTATTTTTTACTTTACTTCAAGCTATTTATCTTTTGAATAAAAAGCGTTATTAAACGTTTGATACATTTTAAAAAATATGACACCTTTTTTTTTATACTTTTTTTTGAAAATGATACTATTTGTGCCACTTTGTGAAATTTCTCAGCGGCAACACTGCTGTTATAGCGAGTATACACGTTAGGGATGGGCAAAAAATATCGATATATCGAAATATCGATATTTGAGAAAATAAATATCGATATGTGTCGCCGATATTTCAAAAACATATATATCGATACATCGATTCTTATTTACCAGTATCGGGTTTCGATACTTTTAAGAGCTATAACCGTTTTTTAACTGGACCCAACTAAGGCATGTGACTTTTTGGATTGTGTGTGTATATGCCTAATGGCAGAATTTGTTTTTACTTTCTGTTCTGTTACAAACCAGCTGACTCTTTTTGGTTTATAAATATTATATACATATAAGCCATTAGTTTTTCTCTCCTTAATTCTGTTATGTTGCGTACATAACATGTTGTGGGCGGAGCTTCGCTAAGTACGATAATAAGTTTTGTGTATCATGCTATTGTACGGCAAAATTTGTCATATGAGAATCTGATACTTGTTCTCCCATTCGAATCAACAATCAAAATATTCCTCAACATTCTCAAGTAAAATACCTTGGTATACACCTTGATCGAAGGCTTACATGGAAATATCATATTGACTCTAAGTTAACTCAAATGAAATTTAAATTAACTCAAATATATTGGTTAATTGGCAGAAATTCAACACTCAGCCTAGACTGCAAACTTTTGATATACAAGTCGCTTTTGAAGCCAATATGGTGTTATGCTTCAGCTTCAAATGTTGAGAAAATCGAACGAAGGCAAAACAAAATTTTACGTTTGATAACATTGGCTCCATGGTACATCAAAAATTCAAATATACATCGTGACTTAAATATGACACTAGTGAATGAAGAAATTGCAAAATACGCAGTCAAATATTTAACTAAACTCGAGTCACATCCTAATCCGCTTGCCCGTAATATTTTGAACTTTACTGGACACATCCGCCTAAAAAATAGGGACACAAGGGCTCTTATACTCAACACTCCAGTTGGGACTGAAAATACTTCTTTTTGTATTATTTATAACTATCACTAAGTTTATGTGTTTCTACGGCTCAATTTTAAAATTAGGTTAATGTAGCGGATATTTTAATTAAAATAAGAACATAAAACATTGTTTTAACTATTTTCTACAACATGCCACTTTTATTTTTGGAATTATGTTTTTTCTTTTTCATTCATTTATCCGCGTGTATTGCCTTAAAACTTCTCTTTCAAATGAATTAGTATGATTTGTAGCAACGTGTATCTGAAAAGCCGTACTACAACTCATACTACGCTAAGTACGAAATTAAGTATCGTGTACCCTGCATTAAAATTCATATATGCATGCCCAATAAAATATTTTGGTATAGTTTTGCAGGCTCTTTCCTACTAGTTTATTGTTTAATTAAACATTTTTTTGTTGATGGTTTAGCGTTAAATAAAAATTACATACGTATGTATGCAAGTATGTATACGGGTTGAATTAAAAGAAATTTTATGTACATGTAACTCATATTTTTTCCGAAATTGAGTTTTTCAGTGATTTCAAAAAATTTATTTTGAATATTACACTTTCTATTTTGTTTTACCTTCTATTGTAAAGTTACAATGGGCCTTATTACGAGTCTCATAGTACGACTTCGGCTACGACTATTTTGTAATAGCTTAAGGAACATTGCAGCATTTTTGTTTAATCTAGTACAAAATCGCCGTAGTGGCTTCGTGCAGAATTAATGTATGAACACAAATTGTTATGTGTTTGTTTGCTAATAAATACATTTATAAAATAAAACATATCGTTGGTTGGTTTCTGGTTTGCGGCACACACAAAATACATTATGTCTGCAGCAAACCAGAAACCAACTGACGATATGTATACATGTTAACAAGAAGAACATTTTGATTTTTCAAGTATGATATGACGATTATTTCATATTTTATCAGTATTTCGACGATTTTATCTGGCAGCCCTGGTTCCTGATCAATACACATCAGTGTTGGCAAAGTTGGTACAATTGTACTTTTTTGGTAACATTAAAACTCTCGAAGTACATGACTGGTTTAGTACATACGTCTTGTGAAAGTAAAACCAAAGAATATAAATCATATAGAATGCGCATCTCATACAAGCTAAAAATTTATATGCGGGTATTTCCAATACTACCCGTCAGCATACGTACTCTCATTTCTTTCTGCAGTGTACGATGCGCTCGCATTGTTGAGAGCTAAAGCATGTGTGTATTTATGTTTGATTTTTATTATTTTGCTTTTTTACAGTCTCGTACAGTGTTGCCGTTTGAAAAAAAATTTCCGACCAAAATTTTCCCAAAATCCGACCAAAATCGCCTGCTTCCGACCAAATTTGAAAATTTAATTAATAATTGTGTTTTTTGATGTACATTTTATTTAATATTTAAGTAAAATAAAAATTTCAGATATAACATATCAGTGTTGGTATCTCTACGAAGAGCAAATGCACAATGAGCTGTTGCGAAAAGGGTAAAAAGAGCAAAAAAATAAGAAAAAGAGGGTAAAGAAGCACAAATTTTTTTTTTAATTTTAATACATTAAGCCACTTAAAAAAGAAGAGTTTGGAGTGTAAACATCATAATATAATTTCAAGTTTTTGCCTCAAAATATTTAATACATATATGAAATATATGAAATTAAAAACTGCTTGAAATTTTCTTGTGTTATTTTTATTAAATTAATTTTTTTTACATTTCATTCAAATTGCCTTAAAAAGTCAAAAGGGCTTCATGAAACAAGTCTCGCATATTTCCCCAATTGCACAAATGACAATTTTAAAAGTTCTCATGAAAACCCTTATTAATTTCTCAAAATGTTAGTAGTTATATGATCGGTGTTAGTTATTTGGTAGGTGAAGCTTAGGCTTAGATTAAGATACATATGTATGTATGTTACTGAAAAATATTTTAAGCATACAAAAGCATTAAAGCATCACTTTTCTCCTTAAGTAACTTAAAAGTTTTTGTTTTTGCGATATTCACACTTATTCCAGTTGCCAACATTGACAGCACGTCAATACGATACCAAAAAATTGGGACTTGGCTACCCGTTGTCTAAAACAACTGACAACCTCATGCTGTCAATTGATCTACTATCAATAAATTATTATGCAGAGAATTATGTGGTACTTCTGATTTCTATTTTGCAAGAAGTATTTTAATTTTTTAATCACAATTATGAAACGTTTTCTAAATTGTTTTCAACATAGTTTCCGTTATTGTCATTAAAAATAATTTAAGAAGGCTCAGTAAAAAGATGCTGCTATTAGTTCTTAAAAGTACATTAGGTTTGTAAATTAAAAATATTTTTATTTTACAAAAAAGCACCAAAAGCACTGTGAGAAATTGTTAAAAAGCACTGTAAATACCCGCTTTTTAAAAAAGGGTATTAACCAAAATTTCGCGTTTATGAAGAGGCAAAAAGCACCAAAAAATACCCGAAATGCACCAAAATACCATCACTGTAACATATTATTATATTATATATTATTGTTTATTATATTATATATTATTGGTAAATGGCAAACAGTGTGAGAAAAATATTTTTAAGATAAAATATATGAGATTTTAAATAAATTACGCGAAGAGAAAAATAGTTTGTGATTAGAGCCAAAAACCGACCAAAATTTAATTGGTCCGACCATCCGACCAAATTAAATATTTTAAATTTTTTCCGACCAAATTTGGTCGGATCCGACCAAAACGGCAACACTGGTCTCGTAGACAGCGTGTGCTATGATCAGCGTTGCCGTTTTGGTTACTTGTAACCAAATTTGGTTACTTTTTTTCCAATGTGTACTTGTGTACTTTTTTCCATTTTGGTTACTTTTTTTAACACAAAATTAACAATTTTTATATGGTATTAAAATTTGTATATCGTGATGCACTACCATATTTTTAAATGAATTTTGTATCTTAAAAACAAATGTGGATGTGGTTTCCAAATTTAGTACATGATAAAGAAGAACAAATTGTATCCCACTAGCAATTTCTCAGATTTTCCCAATTTAAATAAAATTTAAATATTTTGCTACAAAGTTTGCAAACATAAACATAAACACATGAATTGATTGCCACACAGCTCATCGGCTTCTGAAATGATATTTTCGTAGCTATCAAAACTAAATGTAGGAAGCTGGATTTTAGTACCACCTCGATATTGCATATGTATATTTTAATATTTATAAAATTACATTTTATTTTTATTACAAAGCACTTATTTCTTTTGTTATAGTGTATTATTTGATAAATAATTATAACACATATCGAACCTTATTTTTGATTTAATTTTTTACATTCACTGCAAATCGATAGCGGGAACAAACGTTCCCATGAAGTTTCCGATACCAAATTTCCCCTCATGGGGAATGAAAATTTCATGGGTTCAAAAATTTCACATTTTATTCACGATAGGGGTGAATGTTTACAACGTCAAGCACTGTTGCCAGAACATTTTACAAAAAATCTGGAAAAAGGGCTAAAAAATCTGCAAAATAATTTAAAAAAAATCGGGGGAAAAAATCTGCAACAATAAAAAGACCTTTATTTTGAACTGGTTTTCATTTTGTTCTCGAATTATTAACCGACTTCAACTAAGGAGGAGGTTATATGTTGGTCATGTATGCATTTTTTATTCAATTTGCGAATTAACATAAATTATCTTGCTGTACAAAAACATATGCCGATATTACAAATTCTTTAAAATAATGGGACATATACATACAAATCTGTGCAAAATATCGCACACTAAATCATGAACAGTCACTACTCAAAAAATCGCAGTTGTTTAGGAGTGGCAAAAAACTGTTCACGAAGACTTTGCTGCAAAAGAAATTTTTTCGGCCTATGAAAAAACAAAACAATTTTCATAGTTTTGAGTTGTGACTGTTTATGATTTAGTGTGCGATATGTATATATGTATGTATATACATTCATCTTTACACAGATTAGCTAGTTTCTTTTTACCATTGTTATGTTGGTGGTATGGTTACTGCAAAATTAAACGTCAAACACTACTTATTTGTTATTGTTTCTTATGTGTATGTTTCTGACAGTGACACCATGGTTATTTCTGTTACGGAGTAAAGAAAAACACGAAATATTGATGTTACACAAACATTTCAGAAAATCTGCAAATTTCATTTAATAATTTTTTCAATGAAAAATCAGCAAAATGCATAGAAATCTGCAAAACTGGCAACAATGACGACAAGCTGTAGCAAGAACTCGAAGCTGCAGTGCTGCCGAATCGCGGGTAATTACCCGAATCAGGTGTAATTTTTATGTGGATGTGTAGCGCGTGGGCAATTGATCTCAGGTGTAATTTACGGGTAATTTGAAATTCGTTTGTTTTATATAATAAATCGTGTGTGTTCTGGCTTTCACATCGTTTTCACATGTTTTCTTGTGAGTTCGGATGTTAAAACACATGCTACGCCTATTTAAGTTGAACCCCTATGTGCAAATATGTTAAAAGTTACCATATCTCAAAAACTAGCTATAGGATATCAAAACATTACCTGATTCGTGTTCAACATGCCAAATGCAATAACATATGGGGAAGATTTATAAAAACTACTTATTTTTTAAATTTTGGAAATTTACATGAGAGTTAGCATTTATTTTCATCAAAAAAACTTATACTTTGAGATAGCAGAATAAAAAAAATTTATACAAAACAAGAAAAAATAATTTTTTTGATTCGAAATTTATATAACAGAGTAGACCTTAAACAAGATTTTTGAAATGTGTCAAATATTTATTTTAATGTTGGGTGTAATTCCTTTGAAATCGGGTAATTTTTGCTCCTACGAGGTGTATTTTAAATATATATTTTGGTAACACTGCGAAGCTCTGTCGCTGTAGCGTACAGTGTGACCGTTTGATCGACTAAAGTGGCAAATTGCCACTTTTTCGATTGCCTTGCCTCTTAAAAAATATAATTATTTATTTTTTCTCGATGCGAGAACTTCTCACAAGTTACAGAAATGGGGTACTGATCTTTCATTTGTATGCACGTACTTATACAGGTGCCTTCAATGTTCCTTCACTGTATTTTTTTATTTGTGCTATCTGATAAAAAATATGATTACTTTTTATATAATTTTACTGTGTACGATATGTGATATTGCAATAATATTGCATTACTTCATGATGTGCTTAGTGGCAATACAAAATTAGTGCATTATTCGCCATAGATCGCTTAGCTGCTAATGCAATATTAATCCATTACTTTTAACTTGGGGCCAGACGTCCAATTTTTGCCTTTCAATTCCATTCAATTTTAAATACACTCACACTTTTTTTACTTAGTCCCAGTCCAGACTTGCAATTTTTGTTGCAGCAACTTTTTATTTTTTTGTACAAAAGAGCGAGAGAGGAATACAAAAAGTATATATTTCTTTTTCAACACTCTCACGCATATTCAAGAATTGCTGCAACAAAAATTGCAATTCTGGACCGGCACTTACACACTCTAAATTTTTAAATTGAAAACTAGATTGCTTTCAAATGCACCCATCCATTTATATGGCAATTTACTTTTCAATTTGAACGGCTGGTCACAGCACACATTGATTGATGCTACAAATATGAGCCCTAATTCACACGTTGATTTTTCAATGATTTTTTGAAACACGATTTTTGTAGTTTGTAGGCGAACTGTATAGAAAAGCAAAGGGGGTAGAAAAAAATCACTTATTCCGTTCTCCGAGTTTTTTTTCAAATTTTCTTTACACATATTTTAATTATTAATATGTTGCTTTATTTTATTTTTTCATTGAATGTGACAACAGCTCTTTTTTTAATAGAAAACAGTGTTACCTGTAGGTATTTTTGTCGCTAATATAGGAGTATAGGGAATATCGGACAAATATTTTATTTTGACCAAAATGTAGGTATTTTGTATTCTCATATTGCATTTTTTGTGCATAAATGTAAAAATAACTATACTCAAAATATATTTTTGCTCCGTTTAAAAATTTGTTTTTGCTCGTAATTACATAGACTTTTATCCAAGGTTGGCAAACGGTATCGTAAAAATACCGATACCGATTCAAATACCGCTATAATTAGATACCGGTATCGTTACCGATACCGAAATCCATTTCGGTTAGAAAATACCGGTATCCAGACTACCGTTTACGCCTATACCGGTACGTACCGGTATACCGATTCCGGCCAAAAAATAAATGATAATTGAGTCTTAGTTGCCAAATTTTTATTATGTATTACAACTTTTTTCACCATGAGACATTTTGGTTTATATTTCGACCATTGTATTCGTTTTGCTTTATTATTCCAGAAGCCAACCAATCCCATTTGTCAGCCAATATTATTGCCACGTTTATAAAACATAGAATCTCAAGAAAAAAGAGCAACGCCAGAACAAAAAATATTTAAAATGTTTTGTAATAGATACTATGGTTTCAAAAACCATAGCATAGATAAGAACCTTTGTTTTTCTAGCATTTATTCAAAGACAACTAAAATTAGTTTTTATTCAGAATACCAAAAATTAAGTTGTTTTAGTTTCAATCCAACTAAGTTGAACTGTAAACCGTAATATGGGCAAAAATTGCAAAAATATATATCAATTAACTTTCTTTCTTTGGCTTAGAGAAAAAACTTCTAAACTTTTATATTTGAAGTTAAAGATTCCTCTCTTGAGGTGAAGAAAAGTGCCTGCTTTAAATTTTTAAATTATAATTGTACAAGAAAATTAATTTCTTTGTTTTTAAGTTGGCTGAAAGAACATTGTATATTCTTTGAATTGAAATATTCCAATGTTCGTTTCGTCTGAATTTGGCGAGAAAAATATAAACAATATGGGTCCAGTACAAAAATATTGCCTAGGAACGTGTCCAAAGTATAAAAGTGTCGAAAAAAAAGCCAAAAAACTATATTTGGTGAAAAATACAGACATATATTTGAAATTTACTGAAACAAGATATACATATGTACATATTTGGTTCAAAAAGCCTTAGTCTCTTCTTTCTGTATCCATTTATAAATTTAAAATCGGTTGATATTTAACTTAGTTAGAAGTTGATAAGTGCCTACGGGTACGAAAAAGCGGTTTTTTACTCGTAAAGGCTGGTAATCTGTTCGAGTTGAGAAAAATTTTCAGTGCAATTGGTTACTTCGCCTGAGAAATTTGACATGTACTAAATGTAGCCCAACTCGCGGTTGTTTTAATAAATTTCTCAATTTTTTTTGCTTGAAAGTATGCAACATTGCTAAAATTCCGTGCGAAAAAAGCACTGCTCATGTTGTTTCGCAGCTAAACTAAAATGATACCAGATTAATTTTGCATGGAAGGACATGATTTTCCGTGTTTTTCACACCAAGAACAGAGTACTACTCTTGCGAATTTATTTCGCAAATATTTCATGCCAAATACATACTTTTATATGTAGTTTGACAGCATTTCGCACGAAATTGTGAACAGAGTACCAGGCTTAACTCAAGAATTTGGAGAGTCTGGAAAATTTATATACTCGACAATACCTAGCAGAAAAATAGTAACACTTCGCAGGTATTTCGATTTCATTAAAATTTGTCACACAGTATAATTTATCAGAATAGACTTTATCTATGTAAAGTTTGAACTGCAGTCTCCTTGTTTCACATTTTTAATAAATTATTGTTTAGTAATAGTATAAAATCATATATAGAAACAAATAAGTTTATATGCTTTTATACATACATATGTTAATGTAAAAATACTTCCTTTTTGAAGTAATTTAATAAAAAAAGCTTTTTTGCTATGTCCACTGCCTGAAATAATAAATTTGTCAGTAATATCGGTATACCGGTATTATAAACTCGATAACGGTATGTACCGGTAATACCGATACCTAAATAAAAACGATACCGATACCGCTACCGATACCGAAATTTAAAAAATAATTGTACCGGTATCAATACCGATACCGTTATTTGTTTCGGTTTCCAACCTTGCTTTTATCTAATTATTTTGGTGTCGCAGTGCCTGTATTTCCATAGGATCTTCCCTCTATTCTTCTAATGGCAAGCACCCCAGGAAATAGGAAATGAGCATATATTAAACAATGATTTAATAATTATGGATATTACTTACAGCTATTTAACTTAAATCTTAATAAACTCCATGATTGGAGAAAACCCAAATATAGATATGTGTTATATTTGTATTATAAGATAATTTCTGAAAAACTGTAGAAAACTATGCATTAATTTCGAAGGCAGAAGTAGTCACTTTTAATAATTTAATACAAAAGAATTACATATATACATACCTATGTCAAGTTTTAAGTTACCTACTGTAGCTCCAAATATTCAGAAGAAATAATTTTGGTTTACAAAAGGTTTACAAAACAAATTTTTTAACATGTAGGGAAAAAACGAATTTTTTTAAAATCTAATGGCAACACTGATACAATTTTTAGAAGAAAAAAAATCAAAACTAGAAACATGGAAAAAATCATCGTATGAATGTAAAATGTTTTTGGAAGCAACTTTTAAAGAGAATCAAAAATAAAACAAGATTTTTAAATCATCGTATGAATTGGGCCTGAGTTGTTCTTCGTCGGTGGCATTAAAAAAATGAAATTGACTATCAATCTGTGCAACAGCTATCAATTTCAAGGAATTTTGACAAACAATATATGTTTTTTTTTTTTTTTTTCATATACAAATTTATTTATTGTATCTTCAAAAATGAACTAACAATAAGTAATCAAATCTTAAATCTAAATATAATTATTAGGCCCGACCAATATCGGACATAAGCTTAGTGATAGTTATAAATAATACATAAGTAGTGATAATCAAAAAGAAGTATTTTTAAGCAGTCCCATCTGGAGTGTTGGGTATAAGAGCCCTTGTGTCCCTTTTTTTTAAGCGGATGTGTCCAGTAAAGCTCAAAATATTACGGGCAAGCGGATTAGGATGTGACTCGAGTTTAGTTAAATATTTGCCTGCGTATTTTGCAATTTCTTCACTCACTAGTGGCATATTTAAATCACGATGAATATTTGAATTTTTAACGTACCATGGAGCAGATGTTATCAAACGTAAAATTTTGTTTTGCCTTCGTTGGATTCTCTCGACATTTGAAGCTGAAGCAGTGCCCCACAGCTGAATTCCATAGCACCATATTGGCTTCAAAAGCGACTTGTATATCAAAAGTTTGCAGTCTAGGCTGAGTGTTGAAAACAATATATGTGATGAAATTGAAAGCGATTTATTGAACGTGTGGCTGCAGCGTAAGAGATTTTATTTTAGTGCAAAAAAAGAGTGCATTACAAGCATCAAATTTAAATTTTCACTAAAATTTTTGTTTTTCAATCAGTGCTTATGAAAAGTAATGCAAGTTGCCCAGGTCTGGTTGTAATCATCTGTTTTTGACATTCATCCATTATTTTTTCACAAACAAAGCGCATGTTGTTTTTGAATTTTCTTAGTTGTTGTAGACCTGCATATACTTTATATAAATATACTTTGGGTATAATGACATTAGACACATGGTGTAATGCTGCCACCTAATAAATGCCCCTTGGTTTGTATTAATACAATCAAGGCACATCAATCAGGTACCCGCATTTCTACAACTAATGTTACAACACCAATAACCACATGTACCACATTACCATCTTACTTATCAAAACAGGGTAGCATCGTCAGATTGTATGTTTATTATAAGAAATGTCAAACACCATACAAAACTGAATATTCGTTAGGTGTTTATGGATACACAAATAAAAGAATGTTTTTCGGCTTATACCTACACAATCCAAATTTGACATTTGGCTTGGTATAATGACATTAGACACCTGGTGTAGTGCTGCCACCTAATAAATGCGCCTTGAGTACAGTTTTAATAGGCACTGTGCGCGTGTGTTGGTAAAACATAAACAACATTTGGCAGATCACATCACGAAACAAGCAAAACAGCTGGCGCTTCGCGGCTACCTGTATAATTGTATCATGGACTTCCTTTTAAGCATTTTCAGTCAAAATAACATAGCGTCTATACCTGATATAATATCAAATATATTTCTATCAGCAAACGTAAAATTTCATAGCAGAGAGAATCATATTACGTGTGGACTGCAATATTACTATTATATTACAATTATAAGATATAATATTGTTTTCATAATATATATTTAGAAAACAATATTATGATATCAAGTGTTAAAAAACGCACACATACATAAATACGTGAAGAGAATTTTGTGTATTAAAGTGAAAATTAATATATTTCGATAAAAATAATGCGGAAATGTTTTAATTAGGGAAGTAACGAATGTTCGCATTCGCTTTCCCATTCACAAATAATTCGCTTACTTTTGCTATTTGCATTCGCTAAAATGTATGCGAATATTTCAAGCGAATACTAAAGACAAAAAAATTTTTTACTTCTTTTACAAAAATAGTTTACGATGAACGAACGTCAAAAAGACGAAATTTATTTTATGTAAAGCTTTAAGATTTTAGCAGAAAACTTTTCTATCAATAAGTTCTTATAAGTATCAAAATGATACCAAAATACAGCAGAGTTTGGAAATATTTTTCAGTTTTGTAAAAGAAAATACAGTGTTTGATTTGTGTGAAAATATTTTCTTCTTAAAGCCTGGTACTCTGTTCGAAGTTGTGAAATATTTTCAGCAACATTGATTATTTCGCGTGAAAAATTTGACACGTAACAAGTGATGCCCATTTTACTTTTTCGGAAAAAATGTTCGTGTTTATTGGTTTGAAGTAGGCAACACTGATCAACTTTTGTTAACAAAAACATCAGCTGTCAATATTTCGCACGAAATAAATGCCAGTCTCATTATATCACAGATAGCAAGGAAATGTTGCCAGATACATTTCATACATTTTTCACGAGTTGAACAGAGTACAAGTTTTGCAACATTATTTCATGAAAATTTCACGTAAACTTTTTTTGTATGGAATATGTCAACATTTCGCGTGAAATTTTGAACAGAGTACCAGGCTTAAGACTGAACAGGCTAGTCTTTTGAACACCATTCATTACTTCGTACAACAAATTTCAAATCCAAACAATATTAACTAGTCCTTGTTTGTTGTAAATTCCACGCGAAACAAGTGCCACTCATATTATTTCTCATGAAAACTTAAAATGTTGAAGATATATGTATTTCATATGTTTTTCCCAAAATGAACAGAGTACTATTTCCGCAAGATTTTTTCAGGTTAAGTTCGTTCCAAATTTTTCTTCATATGTATTTTGACAGCATTTCACATTAAATGTTGAACAGTGTAAACTTATTTTTAATCATTATCTATACTTACTCTTGTATAAATTTGTTTGCATGTGATATTCGCTTTCGCATTCGCTTTCGCAAAAATTAAAATGTATTATTCGCTTTCGCATTCGCTAAACTGGTATTCGTTACATCCCTAGTTTTAATTATACACGATGTATTAAGGAAATGCCAAAATTTGTATGAAAAACACATTACTACTACATAAAACAAAGATGTTTACTGCACGGCTACATGATAATTATGAAATATTATGATATTTACAATAGTACGTTTTCCCCTACATAAATATTAATATTACCATAAATATATTTTTCTCCTTATTCTGCCGACGTTCTCTCTCATATTATATCAAAGTTAATATCAAGTATAGACGCTATGTTATGTATTTTTTTTTTGTAATATGAATTGTTTTTGTTATTTAATACAATTTTTATTCCAAGTAATAATGTACTAAAACCACAGTGAGTTTGGATAAATGCATTTCTAAAGGTATTTAAGCGTATTCTCATAATTGCCTATATGAGATAATTAAACGTATTCGCTTTAATACCTTGCCCGTATAATTACCCCAAAAGTCATGACATTTTTGATGAGGCAATTAGCCGGGGTTTACTGTATAATTATTATAAAATCATATAATATTAGCTATTACATTTAAATTTTTAATTCAGTTTCATACTTGTATTGAGCCTTATTTTCGATATTTATCGTAAGTGACATGTAATCGAAAATATACTTTTTTATTTAAATTAAAATTTTATGGGCCTATCCATAGTTTAGAACTATCAAAATGCCAAATATTTGATAACTTTTAGGATACGGGCTGTAAAATTTTATCGTAAGCGACAATTTACGTATGTAAACAAATTTGAATATTATAAAAATAATCTTCTCCTGAAAACTAACTGTCTGTTCCAGGATGTCACTCATGTTCGTTCGCATGAATTTTAAACGACAAACAGCTGTTTTGCGTTCCACTAAAAGCCTTTAGGACGACAAGTCGAAAGAAAATGAGTGCGAACGATAACGTAAGCATTTCAATACAAATTTGCGCCCCAATAAAATTTTTTTCAGTAATTTGTACGAAATCTAATGTCAAAAGCAGGCACTTGTATTTTAATTGTCGACTGAGACAATATATAACAAATTATTTTTATTGACAAAAATAAAATATTTTGCTTTGCCAATGAGTAATATTATACTGGCTTCGCTGGCAATGGATTTGTTGAGTAACGCGTCGATGACGGTCTCCCCACGTCTGGGCTTGTAAGTAATGCATTAAACACATTCGACACAGCAGGCTACGGGCTACAATCTGTCAAAAATAGAATACACACATTCTTATGGTAACAATTATTTTAACGACAGCAGGCTACACGACTGCACGACCACCGTTGTAGCTGTCGCCAACTTTAAACTAATTTCTATTTCTCTGGCTACAATGAGCAAATGCAGTGTTACCAGTATAATACAAAATGGCGAATAAATGATATCGTACAATTATTTCATACTATTTACTAGCGTTGTAGCTGTCGCCAACTTTAAACTAATTTCTATTTCTCTGGCTACAATGAGCAAATGCAGTGTTACCAGTATAATACAAAATGGCGAATAAATGATATCGTACAATTATTTCATACTATTTACTAGAAACAATATCCAAAAATTGATGTAAAGAATAAATTGATTCATTATTGTACTTTTATGTGAAATAAGTACATTTTAAAAGAAAAATTAATTTTTATAAATGCAAAATATATGAAAGTGGCAATACTGAACTATGTATTTGTACTTGAATATCAGCTGCAGATGGTGCTGCTGCCGTCTCCAAAATAATTAAGTAGCTGGCTACGAGGCGACAAATGCTGCTAGCGGCATTTGAAGTCGTGTGTTCGTATAGCCTGCTGTGGTGAATGTGTTTAATGCATTATGCATTATGCATTAAACACATTCACCACATCAATTTTTGGATATTGTTTCTAGTAAATAGTATGAAATAATTGTACGATATCATTTATTCGCCATTTTGTATTATACTGGTAACACTGCATTTGCTCATTGTAGCCAGAGAAATAGAAATTAGTTTAAAGTTGGCGACAGCTACAACGGTGGTCGTGCAGTCGTGTAGCCTGCTGTCGTTAAAATAATTGTTACCATAAGAATGTGTGTATTCTATTTTTGACAGATTGTAGCCCGTAGCCTGCTGTGTCGAATGTGTTTAATGCATTACTTACAAGCCCAGACGTGGGGAGACCGTCATCGACGCGTTACTCAACAAATCCATTGCCAGCGAAGCCAGTATAATATTACTCATTGGCAAAGCAAAATATTTTATTTTTGTCAATAAAAATAATTTGTTATATTTTGTCTCAGTCGACAATTAAAATACAAGTGCCTGCTTTTGACATTAGAGTTCGTACAAATGACTGAAAAAAATTTTATTGGGGCGCAAATTTGTATTGAAATGCTTACGTTATCGTTCGCACTCATTTTCTTTCGACTTGTCGTCCTAAAGGCTTTTAGTGGAACGCAAAACAGCTGTTTGTCGTTTAAAATTCATGCGAACGAACATGAGTGACATCCTGGAACAGGCAGTTAGTTTTCAGGAGAAGATTATTTTTATAATATTCAAATTTGTTTACATACGTAAATTGTCGCTTACGATAAAATTTTACAGCCCGTATCCTAAAAGTTATCAAATATTTGGCATTTTGATAGTTCTAAACTATGGATAGGCCCATAAAATTTTAATTTAAATAAAAAAGTACATTTTCGATTACATGTCACTTACGATAAATATCGAAAATAAGGCTCAATACAAGTATGAAACTGAATCAAAAATTTAAATGTAATAGCTAATATTATATGATTTTATAATAATTATACAGTAAACCCCGGCTAATTGCCTCATCAAAAATGTCATGACTTTTGGGGTAATTATACGGGCAAGGTATTAAAGCGAATACGTTTAATTATCTCATATAGGCAATTATGAGAATACGCTTAAATACCTTTAGAAATGCATTTATCCAAACTCACTGTGGTTTTAGTACATTATTACTTGGAATAAAAATTGTATTAAATAACAAAAACAATTCATATTACAAAAAAAAAAAATACATAACATAGCGTCTATACTTGATATTAACTTTGATATAATATGAGAGAGAACGTCGGCAGAATAAGGAGAAAAATATATTTATGGTTATATTAATATTTATGTAGGGGAAAACGTACTATTGTAAATATCATAATATTTCATAATTATCATGTAGCCGTGCAGTAAACATCTTTGTTTTATGTAGTAGTAATGTGTTTTTCATACAAATTTTGGCATTTCCTTAATACATCGTGTATAATTAAAACTAGGGATGTAACGAATACCAGTTTAGCGAATGCGAAAGCGAATAATACATTTTAATTTTTGCGAAAGCGAATGCGAAAGCGAATATCACATGCAAACAAATTTATACAAGAGTAAGTATAGATAATGATTAAAAATAAGTTTACACTGTTCAACATTTAATGTGAAATGCTGTCAAAATACATATGAAGAAAAATTTGGAACGAACTTAACCTGAAAAAATCTTGCGGAAATAGTACTCTGTTCATTTTGGGAAAAACATATGAAATACATATATCTTCAACATTTTAAGTTTTCATGAGAAATAATATGAGTGGCACTTGTTTCGCGTGGAATTTACAACAAACAAGGACTAGTTAATATTGTTTGGATTTGAAATTTGTTGTACGAAGTAATGAATGGTGTTCAAAAGACTAGCCTGTTCAGTCTTAAGCCTGGTACTCTGTTCAAAATTTCACGCGAAATGTTGACATATTCCATACAAAAAAAGTTTACGTGAAATTTTCATGAAATAATGTTGCAAAACTTGTACTCTGTTCAACTCGTGAAAAATGTATGAAATGTATCTGGCAACATTTCCTTGCTATCTGTGATATAATGAGACTGGCATTTATTTCGTGCGAAATATTGACAGCTGATGTTTTTGTTAACAAAAGTTGATCAGTGTTGCCTACTTCAAACCAATAAACACGAACATTTTTTCCGAAAAAGTAAAATGGGCATCACTTGTTACGTGTCAAATTTTTCACGCGAAATAATCAATGTTGCTGAAAATATTTCACAACTTCGAACAGAGTACCAGGCTTTAAGAAGAAAATATTTTCACACAAATCAAACACTGTATTTTCTTTTACAAAACTGAAAAATATTTCCAAACTCTGCTGTATTTTGGTATCATTTTGATACTTATAAGAACTTATTGATAGAAAAGTTTTCTGCTAAAATCTTAAAGCTTTACATAAAATAAATTTCGTCTTTTTGACGTTCGTTCATCGTAAACTATTTTTGTAAAAGAAGTAAAAAATTTTTTTGTCTTTAGTATTCGCTTGAAATATTCGCATACATTTTAGCGAATGCAAATAGCAAAAGTAAGCGAATTATTTGTGAATGGGAAAGCGAATGCGAACATTCGTTACTTCCCTAATTAAAACATTTCCGCATTATTTTTATCGAAATATATTAATTTTCACTTTAATGCACAAAATTCTCTTCACGTATTTATGTATGTGTGCGTTTTTTAACACTTGATATCATAATATTGTTTTCTAAATATATATTATGAAAACAATATTATATCTTATAATAGTAATATAATAGTAATATTGCAGTCCACACGTAATATGATTCTCTCTGCTATGAAATTTTACGTTTGCTGATAGAAATATATTTGATATTATATCAGGTATAGACGCTATGTTATTTTGACTGAAAATGCTTAAAAGGAAGTCCATGATACAATTATACAGGTAGCCGCGAAGCGCCAGCTGTTTTGCTTGTTTCGTGATGTGATCTGCCAAATGTTGTTTATGTTTTACCAACACACGCGCACAGTGCCTATTAAAACTGTACTCAAGGCGCATTTATTAGGTGGCAGCACTACACCAGGTGTCTAATGTCATTATACCAAGCCAAATGTCAAATTTGGATTGTGTAGGTATAAGCCGAAAAACATTCTTTTATTTGTGTATCCATAAACACCTAACGAATATTCAGTTTTGTATGGTGTTTGACATTTCTTATAATAAACATACAATCTGACGATGCTACCCTGTTTTGATAAGTAAGATGGTAATGTGGTACATGTGGTTATTGGTGTTGTAACATTAGTTGTAGAAATGCGGGTACCTGATTGATGTGCCTTGATTGTATTAATACAAACCAAGGGGCATTTATTAGGTGGCAGCATTACACCATGTGTCTAATGTCATTATACCCAAAGTATATTTATATAAAGTATATGCAGGTCTACAACAACTAAGAAAATTCAAAAACAACATGCGCTTTGTTTGTGAAAAAATAATGGATGAATGTCAAAAACAGATGATTACAACCAGACCTGGGCAACTTGCATTACTTTTCATAAGCACTGATTGAAAAACAAAAATTTTAGTGAAAATTTAAATTTGATGCTTGTAATGCACTCTTTTTTGCACTAAAATAAAATCTCTTACGCTGCAGCCACACGTTCAATAAATCGCTTTCAATTTCATCACATATATTGTTTTCAACACTCAGCCTAGACTGCAAACTTTTGATATACAAGTCGCTTTTGAAGCCAATATGGTGCTATGGAATTCAGCTGTGGGGCACTGCTTCAGCTTCAAATGTCGAGAGAATCCAACGAAGGCAAAACAAAATTTTACGTTTGATAACATCTGCTCCATGGTACGTTAAAAATTCAAATATTCATCGTGATTTAAATATGCCACTAGTGAGTGAAGAAATTGCAAAATACGCAGGCAAATATTTAACTAAACTCGAGTCACATCCTAATCCGCTTGCCCGTAATATTTTGAGCTTTACTGGACACATCCGCTTAAAAAAAAGGGACACAAGGGCTCTTATACCCAACACTCCAGATGGGACTGTATGAAATAATTGTACGATATCATTTATTCGCCATTTTGTATTATACTGGTAACACTGCATTTGCTCATTGTAGCCAGAGAAATAGAAATTAGTTTAAAGTTGGCGACAGCTACAACGGTGGTCGTGCAGTCGTGTAGCCTGCTGTCGTTAAAATAATTGTTACCATAAGAATGTGTGTATTCTATTTTTGACAGATTGTAGCCCGTAGCCTGCTGTGTCGAATGTGTTTAATGCATAAGCCGTTTTGCGTCCTTTGGCTGGTCTTTTTGATACTCTTGTATGTATGTATGTATGTGTGTTCGAAAACAGCTTCTATGAGTAAAGATTTTCTGCCTACCATCACGTCCGCTAGTTCAAGGCATATCAAACAGGTACATGCATCAGGCAAATTGCTCATCCGCTGATTTTTTGTTTACACGTTTATAACGAAGAATTCATTTGACAATTACTTTTGTGCCTTGTTTGATGCATACAATTTTTTGACAATTACTTTGTAAAACTATGTGAGAAGCACAGAGTTGCCACAGTGTTTTCCCTAATGCGTGTACCTGTAGTAAATGTGCCTTGCACTAGTTATAATGAAAGTTGGTTAGAAGCTATCGGTCTTATGTATAAGAAAAAATGGCCAAGTTAGCATAAATCACATTGGGATTTCATAGTGGGTTAAAACTACATCATGCGCCGATTTATAATGCCAATTTGTGTGGAGGAACTCCTTAGCAGCCGTACATAAGGCCGTATTTATTCATCTAAGCAGTTGTTCTACATACACAGAGGTGAAAATCCTTAAACAATCCGGCTATACAGAAAACTTACTGAGCGCATACATGTGTACTTTCATATCTATGTATGTATGTATGCACAGAAGAGAAAATTATTGCACTCGTCCAAAGGCCGGCTAGGTAGAATACTTTTCTGGGTCTGTTGGTATTTTTGAAATACCTTAAGATAATGACAATCACCCAAATGAATATGAATAATGACCTAAATAAATGGGATGTTGCTCATTTTCCATTTGGGTGATTCTTCACAAAATTTTGCATGTGGGATACAATTTCTTATTCTTTATCCCAGTAAAAAAAATAGAAGTCATTCTGAAGAACTGCATTTTCATTGCTTCCAAAAAATCGATATTTTTAAAATGCTGATAATAAGCAGAAAACCAATTCGAAGATTATTTTAATTATACAAAACCTTGTAATTTCTCCATAGTTTTAGAAAATACTCACAAGAATTTTTATAAAAATCGATTTTTTTAAAGAAATTTATGAATTAATTTTAGTCTAAAATTTAAAACTAATTAGTTAAATTTACATTAAAACACTTTTTCGGGCTTAAATTCGTATAAAAAGAAACGAATTTTTGAAATAGGTAACTATTTACTACTTTTTCCTAGATGAAAATATTATCATAGAACACAAAAAATTAAATTTTTCTTAAAATCGCTTCCGATTCGGTGACCAGGCATCGAAAAATAGAACTTCTTGCAATGACAACTCTATGTAAAAATCATTAGAACGAATCGAAATTTGCACTTCTTCCACATCGCAAACTCTACATTTTCATGACTTTTGGAGTGTCTTATTTTACTGGGATCATGTTCTAAATTTAGAAACCACATCCACATTTGTTTTTTAGCTACAAAATTCATTTAATTAAATTAATTTAATTTGCATCACGATATGCAAATCTAAATACCACATAAAAATGGTTAATTTTGTGTTAAAAAATAGTAACCAAATGGAAAAAAAAGTACACAAGTACGCATTCGAAAAAGACCAAAACGGCAACGCTGGTTGTAGCTGGTTGAAAAATTATGCCAAACACAAATCTCAAGGCACATCAATCAGGTACCCGCAATTCTACAACAAATATTACAACACCAATAACCACATGTACTTTGTTGCTATAAATTACCATTTTACTTTTCAAAACAGGGTAGCATCGTCAGATTGTATGTTTATTATAAGAAATGTCAAACACCATACAAAACTGAGTATTCGTTAGGTGTTTATGGATACACAAATAAAAGCATGTTTTTAGGCTTATACCTACACAATCCAAATTTGACATTTGGCTTGGTATAATGACATTAGTCACCTGGTGTAGTGCTGCCACCTAATAAATGCGCCTTGCACAAATCTGTCACCATCAAACTGGCATGCAGTGATGCCAACTTAGCCCTTTTCGGGCTAGATTTAGCCCGTTTCGACTCATTCAAAACGCAAAAAAAATATTTGGCCCGAAACTAAAAAACGCGCTAATCTAGCACTTTTTACTCAACTTTTTGCTCGATATGTCAACATTTACATTTTTACGAACTTTTTTCTTCCTTTAATCTAGCAATATCGACTTATGAAATAACGTGACAGCATTGTTTTACTCATTTTCTTCTGTTAGTTTGCTTTACCAATTTAAAAAAGAAGAAACAATAAGGAATAGTGTTGTATTTCTTCTCTTTCTGCCTGAAAAGAGATTATTATTTAATAACGACAAAACTAAAATTTACTTACCTGTACATATGTATGTATGCATATGTATGTCTAAAATCCACCGGCCTGTCCCACAATGTCACCAGAAATCGTTCGATCGAACTTTTGTATTGCAAACAACAATAACATTACAACATTTGTTGTTGTCTTCAATATAAGTATTCGATCAAACGATTTCTGTTGACATCGTGGGACAGGTCGTACAAGTAGTATACTACAATAGCAAGAACTGGTGCAAAAAGGCTTAAAGTTGTTTTGTAAAATTACTAGTGCTGATGAGTTTAAAACTAGCCCCTTGTCGCGCTTTTTTAAAAAAATTTTACTTAATGTTGCGTTAAATGTATATTTTTTCAGTTTAGCCCTTTTTTCAAACATTTTTACGCTTTTGGAGTCTAAAAAATTGGCATCACCGCTGGCATGTTATGGCAGCACAATTATGCCCATGGCCTTTCACACACGAGCAAAATTGTGCTGGCATAACATGGGTTTGTGGGTGAGAGAGGCAAAGAGAGGGGTTTCGTGTTTGGCATAATTTTTCAACCAGCTTCAACCCCGTATCACCAGCACAAAACCAATACACACATAACTTAAAAAAACAGCAAATATCAAATGCATACAAAAAACACTAACACACATAAAGCTATGTATACGTATATATTTTTATGCCGGATGAATTAGTCTCGTGTGTTCTTAAAAGAACAAAAATTGTGCGGCATAAAAATTAGTCTCGTGTGTGACAGGCCAATGATACAATAATACAGGTAGCCAGGGCTGTCCGATATGACGATTTCTCGCCAAACGCGGCGATTTTTCTACTTGTTTGGCGTCTAAAATTTTGGTTTGGCGACGTGGCGATTTTTATGGCGACAAATAAATTTGTTGGCGATTTTTGTGGCTATTTTTTGAACAAAATTGAAACTCAAAGTTTTTGTAATTCAGCAAAATTACTTTGTTGAAGGAGTAGTTTAAATAAATAAATCCCACAAAAACTCGTTTGCAAGAAATAACATCGGCTGGATTTTGATGATTTTTCTTATTTTAATTAATTCAATTTGAATTTGGATGAGAAAAACTTCTAAAAAAATTTTTTGGCGACTTTATTTCTACTTCTGGGGATTTTCTGCTAATATTTTGTACGATTATTTTGTAAAAATTTATATTAAAAAAAATTTACATAAAATTGAATTTATTATTAAATATTTATTAAGAAAAACTACATTAAATTGATTTTGGCGATTTTTAAAATCAATTTGGCGAAACAGGCCAGAAAAAATCTGACAACCCTGCAGGTAGCCGCGAATGTACAACAAATGTACAACAAATAAAACAACAGTGCCAAGGCCTATTTATCAGGTCAATGCAATCGTCCTGATGATATTCTGTGTTTTCGTGTTTAAGCTGTCAAAAGTTATTTGCACCATATACTTTAGTTCATGTTTGTGTGTGTTTCTGACAACTTAAACATAAAGTTGATTTTTGTATTGCTGTGTTTTTGTAGAGTTGCGTTGACCTGATAAATAGGCCTTGAACAGTACTTTTTATTGCTGTTTTGTAATTGACAAGAGAGAGAGAGAGAGAGAGACAACCAAGAGAAAACAATTGTACTTGCGTTTTCTCTTGGCTTTGCAAAGCATGTTTGTATTAGTACAGTTTTAATAGGCACTGTGCGCGTGTGTTGGTAAAACATAAGCACCATTTGGCAGATCACATCATGAAACAAGCAAAACAGCTGCCGCTTCAAGGTTACCTGTATTATTGTATCATGATTACGCCTGTGTAAATCAGCTCAAAGGTAAATAAATAGTAAAAAAGAACTTGCTTAACCTTGCGGCTACACGTTCAATAAATTTCTTTAAATTTTTTCACACATATGCATTAAACACATTCACCACAGCAGGCTACACGAACACACGACTTCAAATGCCGCTAGCAGCATTTGTCGCCTCGTAGCCAGCTACTTAATTATTTTGGAGACGGCAGCAGCACCATCTGCAGCTGATATTCCAGTACAAATGCATAGTTCAGTATTGCCACTTTCATATATTTTCATTTATAAAAATTAATTACTCTTTTAAAGTGTACTTATTTCACATAAAAGTACAATAATGAATAAATTTATTCTTTACATCAATTTTTGGATATTGTTTCTGGTAAATGGTATGAAATAATTGTACGATATCATTCATTCACCATTTTGTATTATACTGGCAACACTGCATTTGCTCATTGTAGCCAGAGAAATAGAAATTAGTTTAATTGGAGTACAACGACAAAATCAGCATGGACAACAACCTGTCGCCGTGTTGCCTTGCTGTCTTCAAAATAATCATTCTCATATAAACATGTGTATTCTATCCTTGACATTTGGCAGTCGGTACCTTGCTGTGGTAAATGTGTTTAATGCAATATGGTTTGTTAAAACTTGCTAATATTGAAGTTGTGACTTAGGCTGCAAGCAATTTGGTTTCCAATTTTATGTTCAAAATGCCGTCGTCAAAAAAATTTAAAATTTCTTACACATATTTTATTTCTGTTTTAAATTTGTTACAAACACAAAAATTATTTCAAAACAGCTGCTAAATTGAAAGAAAAATTGAAGTCCACTTGGTATTCAATTCCCAAATGTATGAGTGTGGTCGTAAAAAAGTTTGAACGTATTGAACTTTGATACAAAAATTTAAGCAAAAATTTAACGTGTAGCCTTCAAGTAAGTATCAGCTCCAGCTCATACTCAAAAAATCGTCAGAAAAATCGGATAAATAAAAATGTATATTTTTTAAACGTGTACACATATGTTTAGGAAACAAAGACATAACAATTATTTGACATTTTTTTGACTGCCTCATAGCTTCGTTTAGCTCAGTGGGAAAATAATGAAAAATATTGCCAAATTGGCAAATCCAAGTTTTGGTTTCAGTATCCAATTTTGATGGCCGTAATGTTTGATATGAGGTTGGCCTTTTACACATTTATGTTATATGAGGATGTCAATTGACACAGATCTTAACATATCGTCGGTTGGTTATTGGTTTGCTGCAAACATTATGTATTTTGAATATACCGTGCCACAAACAAATAACCAACCGACGATTGTATGCATGTACACGTATATGTACACAAAAATTTATTTTAATTGTACGCATATAAATACTTGATACATATGTATGTAGTATGATCGCAGCAAAAGAGTAGTTACTCAAAATTTCAAAATTGGTAGGGTAAATTTAAATAATAAATGCCAATATTATATTGTTATTAACTACTAAGCCATCAACAAATAAATTTTTAAATTAAATTATAAATTATTAAGAAAAAATTTGCAAAACTACATCAAAATCCTTAATTGGATATCAAGGTTGGCAAACGGTATCGTAAAAATACCGATACCGATTCAAATACCGCTATAATTAGATACCGGTATCGTTACCGATACCGAAATCCATTTCGGTTAGAAAATACCGGTATCCAGACTACCGTTTACGCCTATACCGGTACGTACCGGTATACCGATTCCGGCCAAAAAATAAATGATAATTGAGTCTTAGTTGCCAAATTTTTATTATGTATTACAACTTTTTTCACCATGAGACATTTTGGTTTATATTTCGACCATTGTATTCGTTTTGCTTTATTATTCCAGAAGCCAACCAATCCCATTTGTCAGCCAATATTATTGCCACGTTTATAAAACATAGAATCTCAAGAAAAAAGAGCAACGCCAGAACAAAAAATATTTAAAATGTTTTGTAATAGATACTATGGTTTCAAAAACCATAGCATAGATAAGAACCTTTGTTTTTCTAGCATTTATTCAAAGACAACTAAAATTAGTTTTTATTCAGAATACCAAAAATTAAGTTGTTTTAGTTTCAATCCAACTAAGTTGAACTGTAAACCGTAATATGGGCAAAAATTGCAAAAATATATATCAATTAACTTTCTTTCTTTGGCTTAGAGAAAAAACTTCTAAACTTTTATATTTGAAGTTAAAGATTCCTCTCTTGAGGTGAAGAAAAGTGCCTGCTTTAAATTTTTAAATTATAATTGTACAAGAAAATTAATTTCTTTGTTTTTAAGTTGGCTGAAAGAATATTGTATATTCTTTGAATTGAAATATTCCAATGTTCGTTTCGTCTGAATTTGGCGAGAAAAATATAAACAATATGGGTCCAGTACAAAAATATTGCCTAGGAACGTGTCCAAAGTATAAAAGTGTCGAAAAAAAAGCCAAAAAACTATATTTGGTGAAAAATACAGACATATATTTGAAATTTACTGAAACAAGATATACATATGTACATATTTGGTTCAAAAAGCCTTAGTCTCTTCTTTCTGTATCCATTTATAAATTTAAAATCGGTTGATATTTAACTTAGTTAGAAGTTGATAAGTGCCTACGGGTACGAAAAAGCGGTTTTTTACTCGTAAAGGCTGGTAATCTGTTCGAGTTGAGAAAAATTTTCAGTGCAATTGGTTACTTCGCCTGAGAAATTTGACATGTACTAAATGTAGCCCAACTCGCGGTTGTTTTAATAAATTTCTCAATTTTTTTTGCTTGAAAGTATGCAACATTGCTAAAATTCCGTGCGAAAAAAGCACTGCTCATGTTGTTTCGCAGCTAAACTAAAATGATACCAGATTAATTTTGCATGGAAGGACATGATTTTCCGTGTTTTTCACACCAAGAACAGAGTACTACTCTTGCGAATTTATTTCGCAAATATTTCATGCCAAATACATACTTTTATATGTAGTTTGACAGCATTTCGCACGAAATTGTGAACAGAGTACCAGGCTTAACTCAAGAATTTGGAGAGTCTGGAAAATTTATATACTCGACAATACCTAGCAGAAAAATAGTAACACTTCGCAGGTATTTCGATTTCATTAAAATTTGTCACACAGTATAATTTATCAGAATAGACTTTATCTATGTAAAGTTTGAACTGCAGTCTCCTTGTTTCACATTTTTAATAAATTATTGTTTAGTAATAGTATAAAATCATATATAGAAACAAATAAGTTTATATGCTTTTATACATACATATGTTAATGTAAAAATACTTCCTTTTTGAAGTAATTTAATAAAAAAAGCTTTTTTGCTATGTCCACTGCCTGAAATAATAAATTTGTCAGTAATATCGGTATACCGGTATTATAAACTCGATAACGGTATGTACCGGTAATACCGATACCTAAATAAAAACGATACCGATACCGCTACCGATACCGAAATTTAAAAAATAATTGTACCGGTATCAATACCGATACCGTTATTTGTTTCGGTTTCCAACCTTGTTGGATATGCATATATGAATTTTAAAGGTAAATTTTTAATAACAATCTGCCCTATTTGGACTATTGAAAATCGTAAATTTGAGGGAAAAAATCGTAAAATCGTCATTTTGATATCTTCGACACACAAATCGTTAAAGTGGCGCTATATCGTTACATCTGGCAGCCGTGATAGGCTCCAGTCTCCCTACAGACGCCGCCGACCTTTTTGTCACTAGCTGTCGCCGCCAATTTTTGGCATTGACTTGAGCAAAGTAAATTTATATAATGCCGGGTATACACGATACTTAATTCCGCACTTTGCGTAGTATGAGTTGTAGTACGGGTTTTCAGATACACGTTACTACAAATCATACTAATTCATTTGAAAGATAATTTTTAAGCCAATACACACGCGGATTAATGAATAATGTGGTGGATTTATTAATAATAAGTGAACTGCAATTGAAAAGAATAAAAAAAAAATGCAAAAACAAAAGGAGCATGTTGTAGAGAATGGTTATAATAGTGTTTTATGTTCTTTTTTTAATTAAAATATCCGCTACATAAAGCTAATTTTAAAATTGAGCCGCAGAAACACTGCGTTTTCTAAATCAGCTCCTCATAAAACTAATTTCGCTGTACAACAGCATGATACACAATACTTATTATCGTTCTTAGCGAAGCTCCGCCCACAGAAATAAAAAATTTTTGATTTTCATACTACAAAGTATACTTCATAAGTACAACAACATGATACACGGTACTAATTTCATACTTGTACGATTTATCGGACGATTTGTAGTATCGTGTATACTCGCCGTAAAGTATATGCAAGCAGTGATGCCAACAATTCAGAGGCAAAACGAGCCAACCGAGTAGTCAAAAAGAGCTAAAAAGAGCTAAATTTAAAAATTAGATATTTTTCCGTTTTAAATCTATGAATGTATTTATTATTCAATTTGTATTTCAAGATTTTTTAACATTAATAAAAAATAATAGTAAGAAAAAATAAAAGATCCATTGCTAAAAACGGTGTATGTACTGCAGCATATAATGCAAGATTTGTTTGCGCAATTTACGTTTGTGTTGGAACTTCTGATATATCTGGCTAGGATAGCACAATATCGTTAAATGGAGCCATACATTTTTTATGCTTTGGAGTCTCCGATCGGCGAACTAAATCAAAATATTTCGCTCTTATAATTAATTTGCAGCATTTGCACAAAGCTTAACATGGATCTTTTGTTGGTTTAATCCATTTTTTAAACGAGGAATTTGATTCCCAAGTTTTCCTACTTTGCAGTAAGAATCCATTTCAATAATTTGTCAAAAATTTTCTAATTATTCAGAAACGAACACACTAAATACATAAATATATCTTACATAGTTTCAAAAAAAGTATCTGAATTTGCAACAAAACATATTTACCAAAAATTTAAATACCTCAAAGACGAAACAATAGGGTAAAAACGAGTAAATTAACTATAAGATGCGAAAAGTGCTGAACGTGTCGTTTTTAAAATTGAAAAGAGCTGTGTTAGCTCTTTTTTTAAAAAAAGAGCTAAAGGGAAAAATTTCGAGTTAAAAGCAATCAAAAAGAGCTAAATCTAGCTCTAAAATAGCAGCGTGACCGTTTGACCGACTAAAGTGGCAAATTGCCACTTTTTCAACTGCCTTGCCACTTTTTTGGCTGCCTTGCCACTTTTTGTCTCCCTTTTTTTAGAGTGAATTATATTAAAATACGTTAAAAATAAAAATTTTATTGTAGTTTTCTCGTTTTTTTTTAATTTTGCCCCTTTTTTTTGATAAATCCTCTTTTGGTGCCACTTTTTGAAAAATGTCATCGGTCACCCTGTAAAATAGCTAAGTTGGCATCGCTGTTTGAAAGAAACCACAAAGAGAGCACAAAATTTTTGAGCATGCACACTTATATAAATATGTATGTAGTAATGTTGTATGGCATACAATGTATGCACACACATAATTGAAGCTTATAGAGAAATTTAGTTGTGTGTGTTATATTTCTTGTTCAAGCGCAGTCAAGTAGGAGCAAAAATATGAAATAACTAAAAGAAGTTTCTTGTTTTGATACATTCATGAGCAAATAAATCACGGAAATCAAATGCGACCGATTGTGTTATTGTAGGGTAAAAATACGTGTTTTATTGTTGTAAAATTAAAAATAAGTTGATTCGCACCGAACTATAATTATTTTATTTAGAAATTTCAATTATATACATATATATATGTATATATGTATATATATATATATATATATATATATATACATATATATATTTATATATATATATACACATATATATATACATATATATATTTATGTATAAAATAAAAATATGTATAAAATAAATAAAACGTGAGCTTACTTACATAAGTTTGCAAACCATGATTATTTATTTTTGTTTACAAAAGAATAGGTTTTCTTTATTGCTTTAAAATTTTGAGTTTTTCAGTGCTAGTTGATTTGAATTTATATGTTTCCCACGACAAATTTTTTGGTAGCAGTGTAAGAACTAATAAATTAAGCATCTCCATCCTGTGCTTAAAGCATACGTAGCTCTCGTCAAACGAAAAGAAATATATTGTATTTTTGGTACAATTTACGCATTGCTCAACAATAGTTTTTTTATGTTTTTTATTTCCTTAGAATTAGTAAAAACATTTTCGAAAACTTTTATGTGAATCTTACACAGTGCAAAAAATAAGTCTGATGGAGCACACAAACTTCCAAAATCTGTTTCTTTATCATAATTTTTAGCGTGAACAAACATTTCTGAAGGATATGACAAAACTTGTGCTGGTTTAATTATATCCACACGACATTTAGCGCAAGTAATTCGTTGAGCTATATAACCAACAAAATATCGGCTTGATGTTAACTCTATTGGAACATTATTAGAGTTAAAACAATCTGCATCTTCATTAAAATAATCTTCATTTTCATCGAATATGTTTGTTACATTAACGTCAGGTGTGCGACTACTTTCTGCTGTACTTTCACTTCTTTGAGTATCTTCTAAAATTTTTTGGAACTCAATAGGTAAAAATATCGCATCGTCGTTTGCACAATTTGAAGAGGTACTAAATTGCGTTATTTTAAGAGATAGCAGTTTAGCTACTGCGACATTTAATTCATAGACCGAAGGATTTTTGCAGTGTCCGCCCTTGGCACGTATATATGAAAACAAGTTTTCCAATGGATCTTGATTAAAATGGCTCGTTAAAATGCATATCAAATTTGAGTTTTCCGCAAACAATTCTGACGATAACGATAAATAGCTCTCGTAGTTGGAATTAGGCCATCGATTGAAAATATTTTATTTCCTGCGTATTCAACCTGTTTCATATAGGTAATTAGCTCTTCGAGTAATTGCCAAGTTGTGCTGTTCGGCTTCAGGCCACGCTTCAGGGGCTTTGCATCGTTAAAATACATGCTGTTTAAGCAATCAAAATAGCTATCGAGTTTTTTTATAAAAGAGCACGTTGAAGTGGCTATTGCTGCGGAACTTCGTGTAAACTGGCGATTTTCATTTACAGATTGGATTGCAGCAGCAACTGAATTGCTCAAAGTTTGAACAGCTAGGCCAACACGCATCTTCTGAAAATTATTTGGGTTTATGTGCACCGTTGTTAATTTTGTCATTTTGGTTACTTTTCCGTTCTCCTTTCACAAACAGCGAAAACGTCAAGGAAAGGCATAAGGGAAAAGTCATAATGTAAATGTGCGTGACTTTTCGTAGGGGGTTTAAAAGAAAGTTGTCACAACAAGGCAGGCTAAAAAGGCATAGTGTGAATAGCGACTTAAAAATTTTATTTTTCAAAAAAATATTGAAAATATTTTTAAGAATTTATGAAACAAATTTTGAGTACTTACATGACAGATTATTCTCCATTAGAAACTTTAAAAAAAATTTAACACACTCTTCACAATAAATGCTCAAACTTTCGATAAAAAAGTTATAGTTTACAAAATTGTTTCAATACGTATGGGAACAATACTTTGACTGCGCGCTGTCAAACAGTATTTTGTACTTTTCAAAAAAAAAGTATCAATTTGTTTGAATTGGAGTATTAGTAACTGGTTGGCAAAAAAAAACATTATGGATAGTTTCCAAATTTGAGTTCTAATTTTGAACTCGTGAGCACAAATTTTAAAACGAGAGAATTAATAAAAATTGTTCTCGCTAGCAGAATTTTTCCCTACCCTGTTTTTAACCTTAACACAATACAGAGAGACGCACGATCATTAAGCAAAGCATATGGCCTTTCTCTCTCGCAGCAAGATCTTGCCTTGGAAAAAATTAGTAATGTGGTGTCAAATTTGTTCCCAGTGCAGCTTGGTGGTAGACTGCTTCCATTTCAACCTGGAATTTTACAAAATAATAGTGCGCTACCACAACCTTACAAATACTCGTAGCTCCAGAAACTGAAACAAAACTGTTTGGAAAACTTTTTCAGTGCGATCCGTTCAAAGGGAGGCTTACATGACCACCCATCCCCAATTGAATTCAAATACCGATTACGGTCATATACCTTAGGTATTGTCAACCTTGTTCACGTATTAATTGGAAAATTTCAATAGTTAGCCTTGCAAAGATTATATTTTTATATACAGGGAAACCGCAAATATGCAATTGCATGTTGTTTCTTATATGACATATGAATACGGGGACAAGATATTTATCCGTTTCAGAAATTTTTATAAATTTTGGCATGGATTTGTTAGCGCATATTTTGCCCTTTAAAGCATGTTTTTGCATTTATCAGTCTTACACGCATATTTTCTAATTTTTAGAGCATAATTTACGCTTTTAGGGCATATTTTCATAATTTATAGAATTTTTTATTTTAGTATTCTTAGCTTTAGTTAAAATTTGCTTGGCCATTTTGTTTTAACGTGCACTTCAAGCCAAAATTTTTGTTTTTAATACGGCAGCTTTTCTTTGTTAATTTCTTATGGTTTCCTTTTTTGTTTATATTATTTTTGTCTTATTTTATATGCAAATGTTGTATTTTTTAATTAAACATATATTTTCATTTACAAATAGACCAATTTATTTTATCTTTAAGAGCATATTTTTTGAATTTTTAGTGCATATTTTCAAGTTTTTGGTGCATATTGAATGCGCATAAAACACTTTTATTCGACCATATTTCTGGTTTCCCTGGTTATATGATTGTATTCTAATTTTCTTAAACTACATTGCTTCTATAGGTCGCAATGAGTATATTTTAGCAACAAGGACTAATGTCATACAAACAGATGATAATTGAATTGAGTTGCAAGAAATTCAAGCAGATAAAATACTGACGGAAGATTTATTTAAACCGTTGAATGAAATAACGATAACGGCAGAAAAAGAACTGGAGGCAAATATATTAATGATTATATGTAATTCTAATTTCTTTTTTAAATGTACATACATATGTATACATATAGATTCTGGAAGGTCAAGAGAGTGAAGAATTTGTAGAAAACTTAAGTCAGTTAAATTATATCGAGTTTGAAAATTTCGCAGGCTATTTAATAAATAAAATGGGATAAACAAAATTTCTATTCAAGACTCATGAAGAAAATTGTCAGAGAGCGGTCAAGCTTAATAATGATTTTTTAAAAATTGTTGAAAAGCTAAATTTGTTGTTTTTAAAATTTTATGAAAATTCATTCAACAGTAATCCAAATTATATTAAAAATCTTATTATTAATGCTAAATTAATGTTACAAGAAAACATTTTTAAAAGTTTCTTTTTGGGTAGAAAATATTTCAGAATAAAATTTTTAAATAAAGTGTAATGCGAGAAAAAAATTTAAAAAACTATAACATGAACTCATATTACATATAGTATCAATTGTGTAATAATATACTTTATTTCAATATAAATCAGAGTACATAAATAAATATAAACCATATTCCACCATTAAAACTGCTTTAAAACAATTTTTTCACCTTCAGACAGCGTGACCATATTAGCTTATTTTGAGCTAAATTTAGCTTATTTGTTTCAGATTTAGCCTTAAAATTTTCAATTAGCTCTTAGCTTATTTTTCAGCTTTTTTTAAGAACTCATTTAGCTTTTTTAGCCTTTTTTTAGTCTAAATTGCGTGTTCTCTAAAATATATTAAAAACATAAACAACTTATAAAAATTATAATTTTTTAGCATTGCATTTCCAGAAATGGAAAGAAGAAAAATAGTAGATAATGGCAGAATGGTTAGAATTCCAATGGAAAAAGTTAAATTCATAATAGTGGCCAAAACACTTTTTGAGTTTTTTGGGTATAAAATTATTTGACTTGAGTTGAACGTTCCTTCAGCGGCATCAATTAACTTAAAACAAAAACCTGAAATAGCATTAAGCCTGGATAACACTATGTACCGATTTTCGTCGGGTCACCTCAATAAAGTCATAAGTATTAAACCAAAATGGCATTATTACTCAATTAATTCTGGAATAAGTCTATATGGGCAGTGTGTGGCTCAATTATGTCCTTGTATTTCAAGTAGTCGATAAATAAGAGCAAAATCTTTACTTATGACTTTATTTCACTTTATTTACCTTAAATAGCATTAATTCAAGTGATGGTATCTCTAAGAAGAGCAAAAGCACATTAAGCTGTTGCAAAAAGGGTAAAAAGCGGAAAAAATACGAAAAAGAGGGTAAAAAAGCACCAACACTTTTTTTAATTTTAATACATTAAGCCATTTAAAAAAAGGAGAGTTTGGGGTGTAAAACCTCATTATATAATTTCAAGTTTTTGAATATTTAATATTAATTATATTAATTTTTCAAAATGTTAGTAATTATATGATCTGTGTTAGTCATTTGGTAAGTGAAGCTTAGGCCTAGATTAGGATAAAGATGTTACTGAAAAATCATTTACACATGCAAAATGCATTAAAAGCAACACTTTTTTCTTAACTAGCTTAAAAGTTTTTGTTTTTTTGCGATATTCACCCTTATTCCAGTTGTCAACATTGACAGCACGTCAATACGATACCAAAGAATTGGGATTTGGCTACCCGTTGTCTAAAACAACTGACTGCTATTGACAACCTCATCCTGTCAATTGTTCTAGGATGATTAAATATTTGTGTAAGCTTTAACAAATGCTTATTGCGTACTACTATCAATCAAATATGCAGAGAATTAATTAAAGAGATATGCTGCTATTATTAAAACTAAAAATATTTTAATTTTACAAAAAAAGCACCAAAAGCGCTGTGAGAAATTGTTAAAAAGCACTGTAAATACCCGCTTTTTTAAAAAGGGAATTAACCAAAATTTCGCGTTTATGAAGAGGCAAAAATCATATGAAATCCTGTGTAAAAGTTTCATATAAAATTGTACACGCACCGCTTGAGAAATTAATATATGTATTTTGTATCTTCATTGAGCTACATACATATATAACGAAATTTTTCTCTCAAGAAATAGTTACATACGTACATATGTATATAAAATATTTGTATAGATTTTACAGAATATTGAGAACAATATGACGATTAATTCTATATTTATTCGTACTAAAAAAAACATTTTTGTGCTTGAAAAATTGACAATTCCCTTATTTAAACAGAAATCCTTAAAGAAACCTCGCGATATAACGAATTTTCGATATTACGAATGGGCCTGCTTTATATGTATCACTGTTATGCCGAGCAAATTGAAATAAGATGAATCAAACCAATTCACATATTCCATTTGCAATAAAGTTTCGTATATAAGGCAGAAATCTACATACATTGACATCACACACAGTGTACCAAACACAGAAGAATGCTGATGATGAAGGTTTAGTGGCCTTCGAAAACAGCTAGTTGTTCCGTTTAACTATGTGTTGTTAGTCAGAATATTTACCACAAACTTTGGTTTTATTTGTTCATTAATAATTATCACATGTAATTTGGCTTACAAAGCGATACGAACTTTACCCTCTTCAAATCATAAATATAGAAACGAATGAAATTCGAGTAATATGTCCCTATTACAGTTTACAACTCAACTAAGTTTAGTTGTAATTGTAACAACTTAACTTTAAAACAATTTAAAATTTTTTGGTATTCTGTATTACAACTAATTTTATTTGTATGTATTCGAAACAATGTTCGAAAAGAAAAGGTTTTTATCTATGCTAGGTTTTTTGAAACCAAAGTAGCCATCACAAAACATTTTAAATATTTTCAGTTTTGGACTTGTATTATTTTTTTTAGATTTCATGTTTTATGAACATGGGAACAATATTGGTTGACAAATGGGATTGGTTGACGTCTGGAATAATGAAGCAAAACTAATACAACACCCGAAATAAAAACCAAAATACAACTGATAAAAAGTAGTTGTCTCATGGTGAAAAAAGTTGTAACATAAAATAAAAATTTTGAAAGTACAACTCAACTATTAATTTAGTTGTAAATCATAATAGGGGCCATAATTAAAGTTAACTAGAATTTTTTAACGTTATCTTAAAACTTTACTAAAACAGAAAATAGTTAAAATTTTCCAATAACATCATTCTGGCAACACTGATTTGCAAATTACGGCTAAATATAAATATGTTTGCACATCTGTAAATTAGACTTGGGTCGAACTCGTTCACTAGTTCATTTTTGCCACAAACCAATGATCAAACCCATGTAATTTAAATGGGTTTGATCATTGGTTTGTGGCAAAAATGAACTAGTGAACGAGTTCGACCCAAGTCTACTGTAAATACTCGTATGCTTACATTGCTATATGAATTTAATAGATACTTTTTACCAAGTATTACATTTATAGGTATGTATGTCAGAGCTGGCCATTGAGAGAAATACTAGAGTAATATATTCGCGTATGTGTATTCATCTATATATAAATAGGCAAGTGAAAAAAGTTAAGAACCATTTTAACTGACTTAAACTCAACGTATTCGCTTGAGTTTTTTTTTGTTAGATAGATTGACAATAGGAGCAGTGCAGAATGTATTTTTTCTTCTACATTTTTGTGTCTAAGATAGTTAAAAACAGTTAAGAATATTAGCCAATCATAAAGCCATGATTTCTCTTTCTCTCTTAATTTGCTAAAAAAAAATTACAACAATTTGGCTTGGCAACTCCATAAACACTCAGAAGGAAAAACGTATTTTATTTGTTCATTCTATTCTTATTTCCATCTCTCTATGTACTTAAACGATTATTGCTGAAACTAATAAAATTTGGATATTTAAATAACGAGTGGTACTGTATTATTTTTCTTTAGATGCTTAAAAATAATATATTTTTTTAATTATTAATAACTTTGATTAAAGTTAAATTCACCTACAGCACAAAGTAAGTTTTTTTTTTGGTTTATTTTGTGTGCGTTTTGTTTTTGTTCATTGTTTTCATTATTTTTCTGTGCTTTAAATTGCTGAACATACTGGAATGTTGGAATATGATGGAATGTTGGAATATGATGGAATGTTTATATTATTAGGCTAGCATATTCGTACATAAATATGGGGTCTTTCTCAAAGAATAGGGAATAGAAACTTTTTTTGTAACAAACGTTTTAATGGGGAGTCTAAAACTTTAGAGAAAAAGCGTTCAATGAAAAAATAAACGAATATTGTTGTTTTGGGCAATAATAATGAATATGAAGTGAAAACACTAGGAGCAAATATCTAATTACATTTAGTTCAAAAAGTGAACAACTTTTTTTAAATAGTTTGCTTAAAATCTATTCTTATTTATGCCGATAAATGAAATTTTAAATTCGTTTTAGTAGTTAAGAAAGTGGTTTAAGAGAGTGGTTTACCTTGGAGTCTATACATAAGTATGTACATACATATATTTGAATATAGTTTTTAAATTGTGTTTTAAATTCATCAAACTTTAAATATTTTCATTCTATTCTCCACCTCTGTGCGTTAATGGTTGATTTTCAACCACTGGGCGAACAATAGTTTGTATAAAAAGCCGGTTGATGTTCGGCACTCCGGTGCTATTTTGGGCAGCTCAGACATATTTACATATGTATGTATGTATGTACATATGTATGTAGATAAAACTTAATGCTATAAGCAATTTTTGCTCGTAGATGGTGTTTATTATCGTCATTATTATTATTGTTTTTTTTATAAATTATGTGTGATTCAACTCATTGTTTGTCTGCTTGTTTTTCTTGCTTCGAGACAAGTGCAATGAGATTATAAAACGTGTTGTAATTAAAGCTTAGTTACAACTATTGTCTGCTTTGCTGTGTTGGAATCTTATTAAATTAATTCGTGAAACACTTTCATAGACGAATTATGCAACATTTGTTTTGACATTTTGCTGCCGCTGAATTAGGGAATTTGACACGCAAGGACTTAAAGTCAAGTATAGAACTCAGTTCCGACGAACCTCGTTAAAGCTCATCATAGAAATGTTATTGAATTTTTTGCATTCCTAAAATTTTTGGCGATATTATGGCTTGTTTAAAATTTTGCAACTTCTCGCGATTTAGTGCAAATTTCGCGATAAAAGCGACTTTTTGCATGTTTTCAGCCACCTAACAGTTTTATCGATTTTTTTTCACGTACCCAAAAGTTTTTAAACATTTTTACTGAACTTTACTGCATTTTACTAAATTGCGTTCGTTTACCCAAAATACTGTAAATGAGAACACAAATTGAGAGAGAAAAGTGACAGTTCTTGACTGAGTGTTTTGCAAATTTTTACTGCAGAAATTTGTCGTAGTAAAGTTTAGTAAGATAAAAACAAAGTAAATTTATATAAAGTATATGCAAGTACCCAGGTGATTAATTTTTTTCTCGTGTAGTGTCAATGCATGAATGTCAAAAGTTGTTTAAAATTTTCGTACGCCATTTTGTTTTGCTTTGCTTTGTTAAACACAATTGTGTGTACTGAAAAAGTTGAAATACATTTTTACTTAAAAGAGGTGTTACAAAAGATTTAAAAATTATTATATTTAATTGTTAAAATAAATATGTAGCTTTTATTATACTTATTTCACGTAATAAAGGTTTATCAATTAATAAATTTACTTTGGTTTTGTCTATCCATACATTTCCTTTTTGTTGTATGCAGATCTGGGACTTACATTAAATAAACAAATGCATTGACCATTTTCCCACACTAAACCAAATCAATACAAATGCAAATTTATTACATTAGAACTAACTTTGATAATTATAGTGCAATTTTTTGGCATTAAACTAAAATCTCTTCAAAGTAATACATTAATATTGCGCTAGCACCAAATCACATGGCGAAAAATGGAACGTAAATGTGTACATAAATAAAAACATACGTACATACATAAATATGTAAACTTTTTTCTATGTACATATCGCCACTTAAGGCAAAAATCATATCACTACCATTTTTATACAGCCCAATTATGAATAGTAATTCCCCGGGGGTTTTTCCCCTTTCCCATTCCTCCTATTATGAATTAAAATATCCCCGGGAAAAAAGTAGGTATTCTAAACATAAGAGAGATGGAGAAAAAACTCCCCGGGAAAAATGTAGGTATTCTAAATATGAAGAAGATGGAAAATTTTTTGAGAGTTTTCTCCCCAAACATTTTGAAGGGAATTAATGCAAAAATTTTAAAATCAAATTAATAAATGTTATATGTATGGTATATGCATTTGTTTAGAACAAAAAGTTTAAATAAGCACTGGAATGTTATATATCTATCTTGTTTTAGGCATTTTTATCCAAGCCCTGCGCACATCAACTTCAAAAACATGAACTACTTCTACCTATAGAAATAATACTAAAACACTAAAAATTTCACGGGTCCTTTAAGTTCACATAACAGGTACATGGAAGATTTGTTTTCCTATAATATCAAGACCGATAAGAAAAACTAATTGGAAATTTAATCCATTCGCATCTGCACCTGGGCAGTTTTAGCCTCCACTTTCCCAGCATACAATTATTCTGCATGGTTGTATATGGTTACGCTGTCTATTTATTTTTTATTTAAGCAAAAAAGATATTTATATTAACGTACTATCTTATTGGCAATGAAAAAACAACATTTTTATTAAATTTCTATTGCTGAACTCTTGCTTTATTGCAGAGTAAAATGTAAACATTAAAAAGCTGCTTCAGATTTTCCTCTCCCCCATTTGCTTATTCCCCTGCTATTCAGAATAGGAGGATTATTCCCCGGGAAGAAATGACAGGGAAGAGAAAAAAACTCCCCGGGAATATTCATAATTGGGCTGATAATTTTTCAAGAGAAAGACAAAACTTGATTAAATTGTTCCAAGCGGTAGGATATTCCGTTTATAAAATCACCATTTTTTAAGATATAACTTTACAATAAAATAAACGAAAACCTAATTACAAGCATCAAATTTAAATTTTCACTAAAATTTTGTTTTTAAATCAGTGCGTATGAAAAGTAATGCAAGTTGCCCAGGTCTGGTTGTAATCATCTGTTTTTGACATTCATCCATTATTTTTACACAAACAAATCGCACGTTGCATATACTTTATATAAATATACTTACCCGCGAGAAGATAACAAACTCTTGCAACAAACTTTTTTTCGGCCATTGAAAAATTGAGAGAGCAAATCTGCAAAATGTGCAGGAATTGTTGCGCTCTCTTTCGTTTTGGAAAACGTGCTGCCAGACAACATACATGTTTTCAGTCTGGTTGCCAGACGAAATTGATCTAATATCGTCATTGTTAGTGCGTTAAATCGTCAAATGAACTTAAACTACTATTATTATGCTTTTTAATTATTTAAAAACTATAAGATTGTACTATAATATTGTACCTATAACTTTTTTTAATTTTGTAAAGAAAAAAACTATTGTTTCTTTTTGTAAACTTAATTATTCTTTCGAAGACTTTTCACAAATAACTTGACGATTTTGATATGATTTTTAACAATTTGGCGACAAACAGTCTGACAGCCCTATTTCTAAGCTTATGGCTTCTCTAAAGTCTGGTAGCATTTTAAACCATCTAAATACATTAAAACTTGGCCTCACTTTAAACAAAAATCCACAGCTGATACATCATCGGGGTAAGTTCAAATGAAATTTGATTAATTTTATTTTTTGTTATCTATATCTAATATTGTTTTTAATATAGAGAAACTTGTATATGGAAAGGACGAATTGGAAACAGAAGCCCTGCAGCACTACCAACTTAAGACCAGGTAACTATTTAAAAGCACTTGGTTTACCCAGCGGGAGAAGTATAACAATAAGTTGCTTGTATAACATATGTTTGTGCCAATTCGTCGGTTGGTTTCTGGTTTGCTGCAGACGTAATGTATTTTGTATATAATGTGCCGCAAACCAGAAACCAATCGACGAATTGTTACTTTTTCTTGCGTGTACACTTAATACAGTAAACCTCGGTTAACTACCTCATCAAAAATTTAATGATTTTTGAAGTAATTATCCGAGAAAGGTAATTAAACGAAGACGTTTAATTACTTCATAGAGATAATTATGAGAATACGCTTAAATACCTTTATAATTTCATTACCTTTTCTCGCTGGGTATTTTTTTCTTTATTTCAGAACTGCTCTTATATTTTATTTTCTCTCTCAATTTTTAGGACGCTAAGATGAAAGGGACACGGAAGCAGAAGTTAGATTTAAGAAACATTATATTAAATTTAGAAAATTTAGAAAATTTGAAAAGCTATTCGAAAGCAAATGAAACCTTATTTCAATGTGCTATAAATACTCTAAATGAGAAGAAAAGCAAACACGGCAAAATAAGAAATAGTGCGAAAATTCGCAAACGCATTTCAAGTGCTGCAAAACGTGTATTAAAAACACAAAATGTAAATACAGGTTTAGAAATACCTGCAAATAAAGTTTTATTGGAAACTTTAGATTTAAGAAATAAAGGCTTAGATGTGCCCGAAAAAGTAGAAAGTAATATCTTATTGGAAACAAGAAATATAACGTATATGAGTTCTGAAATTTCTGAAAATGGAAAAAAAGAATTTTTATTGGAAACTTTAAATTTAAGCAATACAGGCTTATTAAAAAATAATACAAATTGTGAAAAAAATCTCTCTGAGAAATTTGAAAGTTTTCCAATGGAACAAGTTCTTGTATCAGCGCTATTGTCTGATGTTGACGAAAGTTTGGAAATCACAACTAATTCCAAGAAAACAGAATTTAATGAAGAGAAAAATATTTCTGAATTGGGAAGTTTAGCTGCACATTCTAAATTTGTAAATGGCAAATCAGAATTCATCGCAATTTTGAAAAATAATGAAATAAATAAAAAGTTAAATGAAAATTTAGTGAAAGACTTTAAATCTTTTGTTTATGATATAAAAGATGAAATTAGTAAAAACTTCACAAAGAATGAATGTTACCTTAACGAAATTATAACGTGCTTGAAAGAAATTTTAAATAAGGGTATTATCGAAAAAAGCCCTAAAATTGAAGAAACGACTGATACTACACATGGTAGTGAAAGTATTATTTTGAAAAGTTCTCCGAAAATTTTAGAATCTGAGAGTAAAAAACGAGATCATACACTAGGTCCGTTTGAGATAACGGATGACTCTCAAAATGTTTCTGATTTTCTAAAATACCGAAAAATTCCAAATCCAAACGAAAAATGTAATAGAGAAGTTATACGTGATAGTTCAGACAACACAAAACTTAATAGAAAATTTAAAGCTAATTTGAAAGACTGTTCCTTTCATGTTGATATCAATACAAAAAAACATATTAATATTGACAAGATTACAAAAATAAAAATTCTCGAGGATTTGATAAGAGAAGAATATTCAAAACAAAACAATGTTTGCATTTTGTGTTTCTACAATGCTAAGTGTGGCATTAAAAATACATTGTTGTACGCCTATTGCAAATTTAATAATTGTACTACTTTTCGGTTTAAAATAAATCCCCAAGGAGAAGTGATTGTTCATAGAACAAAAGACTTACATCATGCTAAAGATGATGTAAAAGTGGGTCAAATGAGAGGTGTTAAAAGACTTGTAATAAAAAGTCACCTTAGAAAAAATAAAGCATATTTATACAGAAAGCAGCAAATTTTGGATGCCGCAGATGATATTGCTGAGAAGGGTAATTTGCAAAATATACATAAGCTAGAAACATTAAGAAAATGTAAATCAGAGGGAAATCAAGATAGGTATTATCACCCAGATCCCTTTTATGCTTTGTATCTTTACAGTATATACATGGGAAAATTATACCTTTGAGACAATCTCAAGCAATATGAAAATATTGGAAGAATCTAATTTTACATTACATCTAGATGCATCAGGTGAAAGTGTAAAAAGTTTGATTTGTGCTGCAAAACGAATTTTAACTTATAAATTAGTGCTACGAATTTCTAAATTAAAAAAGATTTTGCCCGTTGCGGAAGCAATTCTATCTGGACACACTATGAAAGAAATATGTGATTATTTAGATAAATTAAAATTGTCTTTGAAAGATAGCAAAATAAAGTATCAGTTCAAATGGCCTTGGTGTAAAAGGGTTTGTACTGACGTTAGCTCCGCATTATTTGGTGCAGTGTTGAAAAGTTTCAATAATCAGACTTTATTGGAGTACCTTAATGCTTGCGCATTATTCTTAAATGAATTAAAAAAAAAACAAAATGCAAAGCCTGATTTTGTTGTATTACAATGGTGTAAATGCCATTATATACACATAATGTGCAAAGATTTAAATGCGAAGCTAGGCAAAAAACATATTTTAAGACATTTATTAAAAAATGCATTAATAACTGCTTTTAGTTTAAGCAGCATTGAGGAATGTCAAAGATGGTTCAAACATATATTTATAATATTGCTTACACCATATAAAAACCATAATTTGGAAAATAGTCTGGAAATTGTACGTCAATGCTTAATAGAATTTAATGTAGAAAATGCAAGTAATGACTACAATTTTCCAGATAATGAAAAAAGAGATCCATTAGAATCAATAGCAATTAATAGCCCTTTTCGAAAGATGTTTTTATCTATTTATAGTGAAATAGAAAATGATATCAAAGATATCAATAAAGGCACTTTATTGAATGAGTATCGCAATGATGAAATGTGCATGTTTATATTAAACAAATATTGTCCCTTTGTTGTCCTTTGGACCAATGTTATGGGAATTCATGTGGATCCATCTGGAGAACACATAAGTAATGCTCCGGTTGAATTTACTTACTTTCTGCAAAAACATATAATTTTGCCACAAAAAACTGTAAGACCGGATGTGTTTGTTAAGCTTATGAGAATCGACTATCTTAGTTCGCTTAAGGAACTGCGATACCATTACAAAATGTTTGGATCAATGGATAAAGAAATTGAAGATACCATCACTTCTTTGAATGAATACAATGAAACCGATCTTAGTAAGATTATAAAAAAAGAACATTCTTACATAACTTCAACTCCTAATGATACAAAGCTTCGACATGATGAAAACTCCTTCAGTGTTGAAGTCATAGAAAGAGATCATGATTATACACAATTAATTATAAAGAGTGAACCCGAAGAGGAATGGGGTAAAATAAGTTCCATTAAAAAAAGGGCAATACGACCCAAGTTGATGTTAGCCTCAAAAGCTAGTAAAAAAGTTAAAAAGATACTTAAAAATAAGATAAATTCTAATGAAGTGTCCGTTATTAAGGACAATTTCTTTTTGTTCAAGTTTGATACACTGTTTTCTGAAGTAAATCATATGATAGATCATGTTAGTTTTGGCTTTTATGATAACTTAGAAACCTCAGACTGGACTTCTTTGATTAATAACGAGCAATTAACAAATTTTGTTTTAGATGCTTGCCTTTTAGCTGTTATAAAGGAGAGTAGATTATATCATTGCTATTGTTTGCCTTGCCAAATTGATAACATCAATTTTGAAAAGATGAATCTGTTAATAAATAATCTTCCTGATATGATATTTGTACCTATATTACATTCTTCCCATTATACTTTATGTGTGCTTAAACTTAAGACTCATGAATTTTTGTACATAAATTCAGTAAAAAGTCAAGGTGAAGGAAAACGACTATATAATAATTTTCTCAATGCGCTAGGGAAGGAAAAAGCTCTGTGGAATTATTGTCCAATACTCGAAAGAGATGTTCAAAAAGATAAAACGAGCTGTGGCATATTTGTTTTAATGTATGCTTGTAAAATTCTGGAAAACCAGCCTTTAATACATTTAAAGAACCCCGATGATTTTCGAATAATATTAAAAAATTTACTAATAAAATACCAAGGTGATAAAACTAGATTTTGTGTGCAGTGTGGACATTTAAAGTCGACAAAGATCAGTATAGTAACCATATGTAAAGACTGCCATTATTATATTTGTGATAGATGCAAACAAAAACATTGGATAGAAAATACGAACATCTGTAAAATTATTTCACAAAAGATATAAGCAATGTAAAATGGATATTGCTGGAAAAACTGTGATATAAAATTAGTTAGTACATAATTTACATTTAATACAAAGATATTATACATATTATAATTATTTTATGGTATGTAGGCCTACTGGGGATGCCAGCCATAAAAAATAATTGGCAACGCACATTTACATGGTACCTCTTGGGTTGTGTGGAAAACTATGTACATTATTAAAGAAGTTTTTTTTTGTTTCCAAGTTATAGCATCTTGAAAATCATCAAAAGTACCAAAATATTCGGTTTAGATATTACATAGAAACACTCTGAGTATTGCATATTGCAGTATGAACACTTTACCCTACGTCCTACACCTGATATAATTTTATCATAAGAAAAGTCAAACTTTATATGGAAAAATATTTTAGGGTTAGATAAAGTGAGGGCAAGATATCTAACATATTAACATATTTTTAATTTTTTGTACAAACGAACACAGAAATATAAAGCAGGTAACTTATTCGTCAGAAAAAAATCGCTATAAAATAGATGAAAAATCATAAATTTTCTGGCAGCACTGCTGTATTAAAATTCCTTATTTTCACTGTGGCAACATCTTTTTGTGCGATTTATTGAAAACTTGGCATTACTTTTGTTTATACCCACCCACAGAATACACAGAAGTGAAACATTATAATAATAAATTAGAATTAAAATGTAAATTTAATTATTTTTGTGTGTTTTAAGCAAAAAAATTAAATAAAATGTTGTGAGTGTTTATTAAGTGTTGCCGGTATATTTGAATGTAATATTGCTGGTTATAGCGGAGAAAACTACATCTGGATGAGAATGAGGAGTCTGTTACTACGTTTATACGCAGGGCTTATTTGCAAATAAAACAGTAAATTGTTGCCATATTATTGTTTTTATTGCGACTTACTAATTCAGAAATCTATTCACGTTTAACGCACTATTTGCAAATAAAATGGAAAAGGTTGCCACGCTTATAAATGTTTCATAAGAAAAAACAATAAATGGATAAATATTGCACAAAAAACATTGATAGAAGCAAATAATAACAATTAAAACAAATAATTATTTGATATTTTGTGCATTTTACACTATTTTTTTGTCAACATAAGTAAACTTTCTATAGAAGTGCTACCAAGTTTGTGTACTTTTGTTATGCCGTATAAACAGTGAGTTAATTTATTTGCAAATAATTTTATTTGCAAATAGTGCGCGTATAAACGTAGTATGTGTTGGCCCTTAAGGAATTCGCTCAACGTGCCGGAGTTGCTTTTATTCCATATCTTGGGGAGTCAGTCTTACAAGACTGTCTACCAGAGAACTGCGCCGACCGGCTAACAGCCGGGTGAGCCAAGCCTAAACTAAACATTCATTGACTTGTACAAGCAGAATGACACTAATCACATATCGATGGCTTAATATGGAAAGGACGTATCTCAAATGTTGGATATTTTATAGGAGAAGCAAAAAACTGAAGAAAACGTAAAGCATTTACATGCAGGAATAATTTTTTAAGTGGCCATAAGTCCTTGAGTTTTAACAGTAACGTACTAAGATCTTCAAGGAGGATGCAATTATAAGTTATTTCCCAGAAAACGTTAAAAACGCGATTTCGAAAAAAATTGAGATACGTCCTTTCCATATTAAGCCATCGATATGTACAAGGTGTTGGAAATGCCATAACCATACTTATTCCTAAATTGGATCAAATTGTGCGTGACTATGAAAAGGTTTCCCTTGTGCTTGCTGCACTTGAAAGTGAAAATAGCATTTTTACATGCATTAACGATGTTCTGGTGGGAAAGGTTGATGGCAATTTTGATGAGCCTGCTGGCGGCAATGACGACGAAAGTGCTGGTAATTTGCTGCCACTATTGGCTCAGGTTATGGAGCCCGCAAAACTCTCCATGTATTTTGGATGTGTATACCAAATTATCGCATCTAAGCTGGTAAGTAAGGAAAAATTCATGTAAATGTAATTTTATAATAATTAGCACTTGCGGGTTTTATATATATTTGCAGCAAAAAGCTAAGAAGGACGAGGAACTGGATTTAGAAAAGCCCTTTGTATATAGAGGTTTGGTCGAATGTTTTGGTGCTTTGGAAAACTACACCGAAAACTATTTATTTATTTATTTCGATACATTATGCTCGTCAAAATGCTGTTTTCATTTTGGTGCTTTGAAAAACAGCACCGGACACTATTTCGATACAATACTGTTTCCGTATTGGGTGAATTGGTTTTTTATTCGAGTAAGTGTTAATTTTTTAATTAAATAAATTTACACAATAACTAAAAAAATAAATGTATATTTTTCAATTGCAGAGCATATATGTGTATTTTGATGGCATTGTCTCAGGACATTGCCAACGAAAAGGAACAAGCCTCTCTCGATAATACATGTGGATCATTTGCCCGCCTTACAAACTGTAACTTAATGGAACAAGTATTACCAGTTTCGCTACAACACTTGCCATTACATGAACATTTTGATAAAAACGCTTTAATCTTTAAATGCTTCAGTCTTCGTGCAAATTATCCCGACAAATTCAGTGCAGTGGCTAATTAGAATCCATAAATAAAAGTTTTACTTGTAGTTATTATGAGCAATTCCTATCCTTACTATATGTAATATTATTTAAACACATTTGTTTTATTTATGTACTATAGATGTATATTTGACATAACACAAATGAAAAATTAATAAACCCCTCTATTATTTTTGTATTGTATAATCAAATTTGATTTAATTATTGTTATTTTCAATAAAAAATTAAATAATTGATATTAACTAACTTGTTAATTAAGTAGATTTTGTCAAGTTTAATAATTTTAAAATGCGCTAAGTGTTGAAATTTTGTAATAGAGGGGAAAACAAACACAATTGTATATTATCAAAATTTGAAGTTGGGACAAAAATAAAAAAACAAATCGATTATTTAAAACGAATTTAATATAATCTTTAATTTACTTAATAACGCGTGGTTACAATAATTTCTTTTGCACTTTCTATCGGTGTCAATAGACGCTAGTTCCGGACAATTGACCAAAAAACTGCATTGATCAGCCAGGTGTTGAGCTGTTGTGTCTAATCCTAATACCATAGAGCCCAGTTCTTGCAACGCACTCACTAAGAAGTGTTGACTGAACAGTGTTTCCTGATTCGAGTCCTTTGCATTTTCGGGATTGAAATCACAAAAAAGTTTGCCAAATTTCCCAGAAAAAAGTTTGCCAAATTTCTGATCTGAATAGTTCTTTAGACTTAGTTTCATATCCAATTCTTATAAGATTGGTTTCTGTGACACCCCGTATAATATAATATGCGGCGACAACGCATTTTAAAAAAATACATCTATTTACTTTTCATGACTACTTATGCAGACCTCTAGTTCACATTTACGAACGCACCCTAGTATATACAAATGTATTAGAGGCCTGCGTAAACACTCTTGAAATGTATATACGTCTTGTTTGTTGTCTTTTGAAACAATTAAATTTGACGACCTAAAAGTTCAACTCAAAATCTCGTGCCTTGGTATGGATATTTTTGTATACCGAATTATGCAAATATTCCCTGCGGCAACGACTTGAAGTAAAAATATGTTGCTTCTTTGTCGCCAACATCGCAATGCTGTAATCTTCTTATAATTTTACACATTTTTCTGCTATTTAAAAAACTTATTGGTAATCCAAAGCGTGGAAAAAAGTTTGCTTTCACAGGTGTTGCGTAGTGGCTAAGGTAATTCACTTCACAAATGTGAAGCCAATGACTGAGCGAAAACGACCTTCCTCTCCACTGGGTCTGCTATTTATTTTGTCGTCTTCTGCCTCATTATTATCAGCGACGGCGTAAATGATGATGAGGCATTAGACGACCATAAAAGCGATTGAAGCGTGTTTCTAGAAATAACTATTAAAAAATAATTTTTTGTATGGGGACAACCTTAATGGTATGGGGTCGTTTTTTGGCACGCGGCCCGGTTTGGAAGTTATAGGCAAAAAATTGAGGAAAATTTTGTTTCGAAAAAGGTTGTTGAAAAATTTTGTTCGAAACACTAACTATCCAGGAAAAATCGAATGATGAGGAAATATAGCCCTTTTCACGCCCTTTCAGAAGGTATAGGTCGTTTTTTGGCACGCGGCCCGGTTTGGAAGTTATAGGCAAAAATTGAGGAAAATTTTGTTTCGAAAAAGGTTGTTGAAAAATTTTGTTCGAAACACTAACTATCCAGGAAAAATCGAATGATGAGGAAATATAGCCCTTTTCACGCCCTTTCAGACGGTATAGGTCGTTTTTTGGCACGCGGCCCGGTTTGGAAGTTATAGGCAAAAATTGAGGAAAATTTTGTTTCGAAAAAGGTTGTTGAAAAATTTTGTTCGAAACACTAACTATCCAGGAAAAATCGAATGATGAGGAAATATAGCCCTTTTCACGCCCTTTCAGAAGGTATAGGTCGTTTTTTGGCACGCGGCCCGGTTTGGAAGTTATAGGCCAAAAGCTAAGTAAAAAGTTTGTTGAAAAGGTACAGAGTTTGTTGAAATGCAAAAAAGGTATTAAGATTAGTACTAAATTAACAACCAATTTTATGTCGTTACCATATAAATTAAAAATTTTGTGCAGAAATACATTTTTTAACTTGGCAGCACTACATTTTGCAGCCTGCAAAGCTGAAAATACTCATTTTTCTCTTCATAAGAGAGGATTATTTTTGGTCTCTCTGAGAAAACCAGAAAAGTTTGTTCAAAAGTTTGTTATCTTCACGGAGATAATATACTTTGGACTTGAGCCTCTAGACATGTCTTATCAGTGATGCCAACTGTTTACAACCCAAACGCGCTACTCACCTTCTCAAAACGCTCTGATTTCCAGCATTGTCAACTATTTATAGCCAAAACGCGCTATTTTCTGCGCGCTAAATAAAATTTTAATAAAAGTCGATGTATGTATTAGTAAATATAATATTTTAAGCAACTTTTTTTTTCAGATTTTGCAATATTGCTTCTTCGAAATTATTTCCTAAATAAATAAAATGAATTAATACAGAATCAGAATCACCAAATAATATAAATCCTTGTAATTGCTTGTATGTATGTATCTATGTGCTTACATATGTATGTCAGTGTTGTTTAGAAAAACAATTTGATTATTTTATAGAAACTATTGCCGAAATACTAAATGGACTCCAAAAGAATATTTAAAAGAAAAATAGCGATTCATTTTCCATTTTCAGTTATTATTTTCTAACTTTATGTGTTAACAAAAATAATAATAATTATAGAAAATTAACTAGTGATGTATAAACACTCAAAACAAATACAATAAAACTCGTTATTCTAGTGCTTCTTAATTTGCAATAAAATAATTCATATAAAAAGCACTTTTAGTAAGATTCGTTGTGAACTGTTTTTATTTTTTATTAAATACAAGTTGTAACACATTTTTTATTTTATAAAAACAATATTTCTCTGAAAACGGACAAACAAACAAATATAAATACGAGTACTTTGTGAATTAATAATCGTTGTTTTGCAGAACTAAGATGCAAGTGACATATAAAGAATGCAGGGTTGCCACGATATTTATAGAAAATCAAGTTAATTGATTTTTAGTTAAAATACTGATTATGTATACCAATATTTAAAAAAAACTTATTTAGCCTTAAAGTGTTTTTTAACTAATAAGCTTTTTAAACCTCAATCTACTTTTTTTATGAATACGGCTGTTAGTTTTTATTTTAAATTTCTTTAAAAAACTTTGTACGAGTAACAACATACTCGTATAAAATGTCGAATAGTCTTGCGATTCAAATGATTTTTGTACCTCAGCTTTAAATGGATGCTTGATAAGTTATATAATTTTTTTAGTCACGAGTATGACTACATATTTGCAGTTGCAAAATTTAAAGATATTTGCCATTTACAGTATTATAATGCGTTTTTAATTCTAATCACAGGAAAGGGAATTTTATTTGCAACAGCTGAATCATTAACGAAATTAAAAAACTTTCTATCAGAGTTTTGGATACTAGAAAATTGGTAAATTTATACAAAAAAGAACAAATTTTAACTGAAATGATGTTATTGACTTAATCCAAAACGTGCTAGGTAACTGTTTTTTTATTAAACGCGCTGAGACGAAAAAAAGCGCGTTTGGCGTAGCTAAAACGCACTAAATCTAGCGCGAAACGTGCTAAATTGTCATCACTGTTTCTTATCATATTTATTATTGTAATTTTTTCATGTTTCTTAACTTAAGTGAAATTCTTATTAAATCGAATTAGCAGTACCAATTGAAACATCAAACCGAAACAAAAGCTCCTGGACTTCATCAAATCAATTTAAAAAAATGACTGGTGTATATGAAGGTTATAATTCGCCGCTTAGCACACGCTATGCAAGCAAAGAAATGCAATATTTATTTAGTGATCAGCACAAATTCTCCACATGGAGACAACTATGGGTTTGGCTTGCCGAAGCTCAAAAGGTGAGTAGTAAATTAGAGGATCTTTAAACAATTGGTATGAAGTTACATTTTTCGTTTAGACATTGGGCTTAGATATTACCGATGAACAGATCTCCGAAATGAAATCACAAGTGATGTTAATTGATTTTGAAGCCGCTGCATCGGAAGAACGTTTAACACGTCATGATGTAATGGCTCATGTGCATGTGTTTGCTAAACAATGCCCCCTGGCTGCTCCCATTATTCATTTGGGCGCTACGTCCTGTTATGTGGGTGATAATACTGACTTGTTGATATTACGTGATGCCCTAGATCTTATCCTTGCCCGTGTTGCTTCAGTTATTTATTGCCTTAAAGAGTTTGCTATGCAATACAAGTCGCAACCAACTTTGGGATTTACTCACTTGCAACCTGCACAGTTGACCACTGTAGGTAAACGTGCATGTCTTTGGACTCAAGACCTAGTCATGGATGAACGAGCTTTGCGTCGCTGTCGTGAAGACCTACGCTGCCGCGGTGTTAAAGGTACCACTGGTACTCAAGCGTCTTTTTTGCAACTCTTCAATGGAGATAGTGGAAAGGTTAAGCAACTCGATTTACTTGTCAGCAAATTGGCGGGATTTCAAAAGTCATATGGAGTAACTGGTCAAACCTATACACGTAAGGTGGATGTCGAGGTGATAGGTGCACTGGCTAGTTTGGGAACAAGTATTCATAAAATGTGCTCAGATTTGAGAATCTTAGCTTCCCGTAAAGAAATTGAAGAACCTTTTGAGACAACTCAGATTGGTTCATCGGCCATGCCATATAAAAGGAACCCTATGCGTTCTGAACGTTGCTGTGCATTGGCACGACATCTCATTACTTTGTTTTCCAATGCCGCCAACACACATGCGACACAGTGGCTAGAACGTACACTTGATGATTCAGCTAATCGCAGATTAACTTTGTCCGAATCATTTCTCTCGGCTGATGCAGCACTTCTTACGTTATTGAATATTTCTCAAGGAATGGTTGTTTACCCAAAGGTGATTGAACGGCATATTTCCCAAGAATTGCCTTTTATGTCAACTGAAAATATTATTATGGCCATGGTAAAGGCAGGTGGCGATAGACAAGTCTGTCATGAAAAAATTCGAGTTCTTTCACATGAAGCCGGCGATCAAGTTAAACAACATGGTAAAGATAACGATTTAGTTGAGCGTGTTCGTATCGACCCCTACTTTGCTCCTATACTAAATCAATTGGAGTCAATTTTGGACGCAAAAACTTTTACTGGCCGCGCCAGTGAACAAGTTGATGAATTTATAGTCGAGGAGGTCGATAGCGTTTTGGAACGTTATAAAAACAAATTAAAACACATTCAAAATGTTAGATTAAACATTTAGAATTCTTTAGAGCGTATAAAATATAAAACTGAAACATTCATGTCAGAGTTAGTTATAACTAAGATCCATTATTCAATTGATAAATCATAAAATCCCCACATCCATATACACCCAGACGATATACCACCCCCGACGTGTTTCACAGTTCGTATGACATATCGCTCTTAAGGTTCTGTATTTGGTTTAAGTTACACTAAAACTCGTCCATATCATCCAAAAAGGTTTATATTTTCTTGCGTCAGCAAAAAATTTATATCCATAATTATATCTATCCAGTTCTCCAAATGGTTATTTACATAGACTTTTTCAAACTGTGTGGTTCTCTTATAAACATGTGGCTTCTTCCTGGAAATTTAGCATTTATTAATTGAATAATGGATCATCGACGTTATATTGACCTACTGAAGCAAAACTTTGAAGATAGTAATAGAAAAATTAGGACTTTCGAATAGATTTCAGTTTTATAAAGACAACGATCCTAAGCATTGCGCTATCGGCACAAGGCTTTGGCCACTACAGTGCCCAAATCTTAATCCTAGTGAATACCTCTGGGGTCATTTCAAAAAAAAAATAAAAAAAAGCGACTACACAAGCAAAAATAAAATTAAAAAGTTCCTCTTAGAAGAGTTACGAAAAATCGGTCCAGAATATACCCAAATACTGGACAACAAATCTATACCAGATCGTTTAAAAGAAGTCATACGTCAGCAAGGAAAAGGAATTTGCTTCTAAAACAACTTTCCATACTTTATATGATAACATTATTAGCAATGTCGAATACTTTTTTGTTTGAATTTTTTAATTTTTTATTTAATGAAATTTTTTTATTAGTGACTTTAATCTAATTTTTTTATTGAATACAATTTGAAGTTGTTCAATAAAACGCTTTCTAAGTTCCTTTTGTAAAATTGCACAGTAATTAATTTTTTATTGATGAAAACAAAAAAATTTTGGTATATATCGATTAGTTTTTTTTTGTTCCCACGCTAACTGTGTCCCGTCAATAGAAACTAAATATGGAAAAGTTCTCTCATTTGTATTTTTTATAAACGTCTGCAATAACAAAAACAAAGCATTTATTATCTTATATTGAACGGGGGTTATCGCTACTTCATCAAAATAAACTAAATGCCATCCTATTGGGGGCAGATCGTGTGCTGTTTGTTCAATCAATAATTTTAATTAGGTCAAGCTACTCGTAAACAAGCAGTAAGACAAATTTTATATTGACTAGCCCAGCAAAAAAAAAATCTGATTTGGAAGCACAAACAACTGATGGAAGCAATCAATGTATTGCTTACTTGATAACAAAAGTTTCGAAAAATGCTTCTGAAAAGCACACGAAAAGCGGGCTTTCTAACAAAGTAGCAAGTTATCACAGACTATTGTACAAACTAGTAAATTTTACATCTGAGTATTACCCTTATGAAGTACTTTATTAAGACGATTAATTCATGGCTTTTTTGGAAGATAAATGTATTGCTTCTAGCTTGCTCATCTCGAACAAACAAAACTCCTTATTCATGCGCAACAGCAAGTGATTCTGTAACACTGTCTCCCTTACAAAAACGCTTCTTGGAAGCAGTAATTTTTGCAGGGAGTGCACAACAGTGACTGGAATTGGAAATCTTGAATTCGTGCTGAATCTGTTTCTAAATAGTGCCAAAATCAGTTAAATAGTGCCAAACCACTTTTTATATATCGACGGTCGCATTCCAAAATATGCTAAGTCGACATAGCATGTTATGCTGGGAATAGCGTTTTTGAATTCATCGTTTATTAACTTAGAATCCGTAAAACTTTGATAGTAATCGGACTATTCCATCAAAATTTATGAGCAAAAATGTACTTAGCATAATCTGACAAGTTTAAAAAACCTCCCTTTTTAAATGTTTTAAGTACACTAGCGTGAGTGAAGGTAGAATTAGTAAAATCGTATCCAAGGCATATCAAGCAGGTACACGTATCAGGCATATTGGTCATCCGCTGATTTTTTGTTTACAAGTTTATAACGAAGAATTCGTTTGACAATTACTTTTGTGCCTTGTTTGATGCATACAAATTTTTGACAATTACTTTGTAAAACTATGGCCCAATTCATACGAGGATTTAAAAATCTTGTTTTATTTTAAATTCTCTTTAAAAGTTGCTTCCAAAAACATTGTACATTCATACGATGATTTTTTCCATGTTTCTAGGTTTGTTTTTTTTGCCTTCAAAAATGGTATCAGTGTTGCCAGTAGATTTTAAAAAATCCATTTCCCCTACATGTTAAAAAATGTTCCCATACGAAAATCTACAAATTTCATTAAGGGGTCTAGACACGGTCAAAATGCTTGATGAGATTGGTTATAGTATGAGTGAAAATTTGTTAGTATGTGTGACACCAATGTCGCTTGATGGAAAATCAAAAAATTTTGATTTTTGGCATGCTTGCTGTCACTTTTTATATACGTGTATGTATTAACCCGTCATTATAATTTTATTTCCATTGTGAACGGTTGCTAACAAATCGGAATTAAAAGAAGAAAAACATAAATTTGACTTGTGAAGAAAAAAAGAAGTGTTGAGAACTATTTTATTTCGCATTTCTTTTTTTTTTTGTAAATAGTGCTGCCATTATTGCTATTAAATTTCTTTATCTAGAAATTTTTATACATTTTGTTTTAAACAACGAACAGTACAAAATCAAAATGAATGCTTGATGGGCCATCAAGCATGGTAACATCAAGCCGACAAGCACACGTACACGAACTTGACAGCAAGCATTTTGATCGTGTCCAAAGCCCTTTAATTTTAATTTAAAAAAGATTAATTAAAAACATTTAAGTCCTCATTTTGACATACATATGTAGTTCTTGTGTATTAAAATATTTAAAGTGACTACTTCTGCGTTCGAAATTAATGCATACTTCTCTACAGATTTTCAGAAATTATCTTATATATAATACAAATTTAACATAAAGCTGCATTTGAGATTTCTCCATTAATGGAGTTTATTAAGATTTAAGATAGATAGATGTAAGTGTAATTTCTTTAATAAAATAATAAAAAATAAATAAAAATATATTTTAATTATAGTTCTTTTTGTATTTATATACAAAAAATGCAATCTGAGTATAAAAAATACCTACGTTTTGTCAAAGTTTATTAATACTTATAAATAAAGAAACGTTTTGGCCAAAATAAAATATTTGTCCGATATCCCCTATACTCCTATATTAGCGACAAAATAACCCACAGGTAACACTGTTTTCTATTATAAAAAGCTATTGTCGCATTGAATGAAAAAATAAAATAAAGCAACATACCAAAAATTAAAATATGTGTAAGGAAAATTTGAAAAAAAACTCGGAAAACGGAAAATATGATTTTTTTTCTACCCCCTTTGCTTTTCTATACCGTTTGCCTACAAACTACAAAAATCGTGTTTTAAAAAATCATTGAAAAATCAACGTGTGAATTAGGTGTATATGAGAAGCACAGAGTTGCCACAGTGTTTTCTCTAATGCGTGTACCTGTAGTAAATGTGCCTTGATCGTATCGTTCTACTTTACAGCTTGCCGTATCGTTCAGCTTTGTGTACAAGTTATAGAAAATGTAACAGTTTGCACAGCACATTTTTTTTTGTCTGGCTTTTAATGCGGCTTTTTTGACATTCGCTACAGAAAAATCTGTTTTCTGTAGATTTCTACGTCAGCAGTGCTACCACCACATATTTTATAACTAGTAACATGCATTGCATATCGTACGGCTTTTGTCAGCTGACACGCAACTTCAAGATACGATTTTACTAATTCTACCTTGATTTAGTTTGGATATAAAGTTGTAAAAAAAACTAAATTTTTTTCCAAACTGTTGCATTAGCAACAGTGAAATGCGCATAGGATCCAGCTAAACCCCTCAATAACCAATTTAAATGTATTTTTAATAAAAAAGTTATTTTACTAATTAAGTAAAATAATAATTTGGGATTATTACTGCGTTAATAAACGTTAAACTTAAATTGTAGCAATTCCCAAAAATAAAACACTAAAAATGCTATAGTTACATTGATGACCATTGTAGGTGAAACAGGACTACCAGATAGATGCTAAGTCTACTTGGAGGACAATCTTAAGTATTCTAAGTCGCTTTTTACTATGATCTACAACAAATTTATAAAGTTCAAATTAACTAAAAAAAATTATATTGCAATTATTATATGATTACAAAAAGTCTGAAGTTTCTACCTCATAACATTCCCAAGATATCATCAATAAACTTTGAAGGCGTTCATCTCAAAACTAGCTTTTTTGACTTGGCATGTTTTAGAATGTAGCCGTCGATATGTAATCATATATGGGCATTAGTGATGAGCGATATTTCGAAACCTGTTACTTTTTCACAGTGATTGAAAAATCATAACTCACAACTGTAACTGAATTTATCAAGTAACAGTTTAATTTATATTCACCCCTATTCTTCGATACAAATCGAAATTTTATCCGTTTGGCAATTTTACAATTACGATTCTATGTATTCTGCATTTCGATCGTAACTAAGTTTGTACAAGTTGTTATTTCAGTGGCGAAGCGTTTTCAATTTTGGTTAGTTTAGCTTCAAAAAGTAGATTAAAAAAATAATGTAAGTATTAAATGCAAAATAAGGTTTAATTAATGAACACAGAATTTGTTTTGTTTTTGTAATGAAATGCGATAGAACAGTATGAAAAGTTGGCATATTTAATGACAACAAAACGATGTTGTCTGCATATTTAATTAAATTAAAACAAATAAACTTTATTCTTGTGTTACAAATATGTATACAAAATGAAAATATTACCTCCTGCGTCACAGAATTTTTCACATTGGATAAGTTTGGCCATAAATACCTTGTACTTAAAATTGCAATAGTTTGTTTAATATAAATTTTCACAATATTTAATACTTTTGGTTTAGTTGTTAAATCACTGTTTCTTTTACTAAATTTAACTTTTTGATAAAATATTTTGCAAAATTGCTTAGTTTTCCTGTTCATATTTCCCACGTTTCATAGCAAGGCAACTGGTTTAAACATACTCTTCTTCGTTTTCTTTCTATTAAGTTTTTTTTTCCAGAATACCATTTTTCGATTCGTGCGTAATTGAATGCGGAACGTAATCGAAATGCAGAATAAAGCCCATGTCAAATACAACTTTTGCTTCGCGTTGCATTGAAGATTCGCTTTCACATTTAAGATGAAATGTACATGCTTATATGAAACATGTCTTAGCTGACTATAAATATCAGCGGCTCGGCTCAGCCGGTTGTTAGCCATGTTGGCGTAGGTTTCTGCTTTAGTATATTTAATCAGCTGCTTTTGACACATGAGCCTCCAAAGCAACAACATAATGCCATATTATTTTTATTGTTTGTAATTTGTTGTAGTATTAACTTTACCATTGGTAAAATTATACTAGAGTCGTAATTTAACTCTGGGCACAACTCTGGGTGGGAGAACACCTTTTTCGCGTCGTCGTAGTTATTTTTTAAATGCGGCCAGGCATTTTGTTGTTGTCTTGCCTTCGAGAATTTTGAGGCTGTCGCATTGTTAATGTTTTTCCTTGATTAACCGTAATTAATTGCGGTTCTTTCTGGAATTTTTTCATTGGCATATGCAATCGTTTTGTTGTTATATATTATGTATACATACATACATATGTATTATGTATAAGAGTTACTGTTCGTGATTTGTTAAATTTTTGATGATTTTTTCTACGGCGCTTACTGAGACTTATAACCACACTTTTTGATGGATTGCATGAAAAGAAATTTGATATGAACTTTTAAGTACTGGACACGATATTTTAAATATTGGAGCAGTAAACTGGTGGAGACCAGATTGTATAAATTGTAAATTGGATTGATAACCTGATTTCTTGATTTGACGATTAATTTGATGATGTACCTGGTGGAGACCAAAGAGAATACTCAAATAAGAAATAATAGATTTGCCGTACTAATCTGACAAAGGGGAATTGATGCGACTTTTTGATATTGGAAAAAAAACTGGATTAATTTTTTGTTGTTGAAGAACCTGGTGGAGTACCATATATAACTCAAATTTAAGGAAGACTAACTGGTGGAGACAATTTGTACTCTAGGAGTGGATTCTTGGATTCACTACTTCCTACGTGAAGGCGTGGGTCGAATGGGGCCTTGAGAAAGCTTCTATTTGTTGTAGAACCTGGCACTTTGCTCTTGGTAGCTAGCCAAATTATACTAAATCCAAAAAAAAAAAAATTATACTAGGTACATGCACGACTACAACAAAATTGCAACACCAAGAAACACATGCATTTTGTTGGTATAAACAAACGAATAATTGTCAGAAACAGATGCCTTTTGTTTTTAAAAATAACAATTACAGGGTAACTAAAGTACAATTGCAGACGCGGCAATCATGAATGATTATAGTCATTCAGTGTTGCCAATATATGTGTAATTACACAGAGTGTGCAATTGCTCTCATGTGTAGGCCATGTAATTATATTCATGTATTCTATGTGTGTAATTCTACCTTGTGTTCTATTTTAATTTATTTTTGTTTTCATTTTAACCTACACAAAAGATATGTAGTGTAATTTTCTTCAATGTGCAATTGGAGACACAGCCATGTGTAACTTCATTGGCAACACTGTAATCATTTTATTTACATCACATACACGAAAATTTTTGTAGCTTGTAAACAAAGTTTGACAACTAGCTGTATTGTATACAATAACAGGCTGGGCTTGTGCATGTATCTGTTATAATTTTACTATGACTTTACCTGTTATGAAGTTGTCTTGCCCTGGCCTTTACATCTATTACACTGTGTTACAAATTTTATGAAATCGAACTACCTGAGACGTGTTGCTATTTTTCTGGTAGGTATTGTCAGGCATAACAACAATTGGTATTTCGAATTTTAACACCTCCAAAATCTTGAGTTATGGGTAAAAACCCAGTTTTCCTACCCGTAGGCACTTATGAAGAACTTCTAACTAACTTAAATCTCAACCGATTTTAAATTTATAAATGGATATAGCAGGGTAGGAAAATGCGCACTCTTTTGCTCTTTTGCTCATTGCGTACTGTTGTCTTGCGCCTTAAAATGTAGAGCATGCGCAAAGAGCGGAGTACAAAAAAAGCGCAGCCACTGTTTGCGCTTTGCGTTTGCTCCTCACATGTAGGAGCAAACTCTTTGAGCAAGTAGCAACGATGTTACTCTTTTGCTCTTTTGCCCCGCGTATTGTGTACATTGAGTGGCTCATTACGCTTGCTCTTTTTGACATTAACAGTGGTTACTTTGGGTTAAATACAAATACAAAGTATTAAAATAAATAATATCGATTTTCTCGCCATTAAATTTTTTGTATTTACATATGTATGTACATATTAATGTATGTATGTATGTACATGTACATATATTTACATGTACATATACATACATATCTGTGGCAATAAATAATAATGGCCTAAGTCTTATTTTCTCGAGAACCGTAAGAGCTAAGGACCTGAAATTTGGAAAGAGTGTGTAGACCCTTGGCCGCTACAACAACAAATACATGAGAGTTGGAAATTAAAGGGTGTTCCAAAACGAGCAACGAAAAATGTTAAAGTCCCATGTTATATACATACAATTGTATGTATATACACTTGAAATTTGTAAGGTTAGTGTATTTTTATACAGACTACAACAATTAACACTAAAATTTCAAAAAATTAAAATAAAGGGTGTTCCATCAGTTTATGCAATTTTGACTATGTAATTTTTACAACTTGCTCTATCTTGGAAACCGTAAGAGGTACAGACCTGAAATTTGGACACAGTGTGTAGACCTTTGGCCGCTACAACAACAAATACATGAGAGTTGGAAATTAAAGGGTGTGCCAAAACGAGCAACGAAAAATTTTAAAATCCCATGTAATATACATACAAATGCACTTGAAATTTGTAAAGTTAGTGTATTTTTATACAGACTACAACAATTAAAAAAATTTTAATTAGAGGGTGTACCATCAGTTAATGTAATCTTGACTATGTAATTTTGACAACTTGCTCTATCTTGGAAACCGTAAGAGCAAAAATCTTGAAATTTTCAAAAACGGTAATACTAAAAAAACAAAAAATTATAAAATCGCCAAACCGAAAAAAATCGCCAATTTAAAAAAAAGCGCCAAAACGAAAAAAAGCACCAGATTAAAAAGAATTTCTAAATCGAAAATAAATCGCCAAAAATGAAAAAATCGCCAAAAATAAAAAAACGCCAAAATTAAAAAAAATTGCCAAAATTAAAAATCGCAAAAATGAAAAAAACACCAAATTAAAAAAATTTCTAAATCGAAAAGAAATCGCGAAAAACCGAAAAAATCGCCAAAATTGAAAAAAATCGCCAAAATTAAAAAAATCTCCAAAATTAAAAAAATCGCCAAAATTAAAAAATCGCCAAAATTAAAAAATCGCCAAAATTAAAAAAATCGCCAAAATTAAAAAAATCACCAAAATTAAAAAATCGCCAAAATTAAAAAAATCGCCAAAATTAAAAAATTCGCAAAAAAAAACGCCAAAATTAAAAAAATCGCCAAAATTAAAAAAAAACACCAAATAAAAAAAATTTCTAAATCGAAAAGAAATCGCGAAAAACCGGAAAAATCGCCAAAATGAAAAAAAAATCGCCAAAATTAAAAAATCTCCAAGATTAAAAAAATCGCCAAAATTAAAAAAACGCCAAAATTAAAAAAAATTGCCAAAATTAAAAAATCGCAAAAATGAAAAAAACACCAAATTAAAAAAATTTCTAAATCGAAAAGAAATCGCGAAAAACCGAAAAAATCGGCAAAATTGAAAAAAATCGCCAAAATTAAAAAAATCTCCAAAATTAAAAAAATCTCCAAAATTAAAAAAATCGCCAAAATTAAAAAATCGCCAAAATTAAAAAATCGCCAAAATTAAAAAAATCGCCAAAATTAAAAAAATCGCCAAAATTAAAAAATCGCCAAAATTAAAAAAATCTCCAAAATTAAAAAAATCGCCAAAATTAAAAAATCGCCAAAATTAAAAAAATCGCCAAAATTAAAAAAATCGCCAAAATGAAAAAAATCGCCAAAATGAAAAAAATCGCCAAAATGAAAAAAGCACAAAATTAAAAAAAATTTTTAAATCGAAAATAAATCGCGAAAAATGAAAAATTCACCAAAAATAAAAAAACGCCAAAATTAAAAAATCGCCAAAATTAAAAAATCGCAAAAATTAAAAAAATCGTCAAAATTAAAAACAGCGAAAAAATTATTTTAATTGAAAAAAAACGTAAAAAAAAACATATTAATGCTCGTTAAGAAATTTCGGTAGTTTCTCTTAACCTTTTTAAAAACATTAAAACTTTGATTTTTGAGTACATAAGTCAAAGTCTGTGAACATTTTGTTTTAAATAAATATGTATGTATATGTTGATAAAAAAGGATTGCAACAAATATCAAAAAACGGAGTATGTGCAAATTATTTCGGCAATACCAGCAACATAACTGTGAAGCGGTACTCTGCTATAAAAGCAAAAACAACTCGTATGCAGGTACGAACTCGTACTGACATATTTTTCTTGTTTGTTTGAAAACTTATTTATTTTATTACTATTAGAAGGCACCAACGCAAGATTAAACTTTTGTGTGATCCTTTCTTTGCACATGTAGGTATTGTAACCACTCCAAATTTCATCGCTTATTCAACCCAAATATTGAGTACCCGTTTTTTTACACCCATATTCAAACAAAATTCCACGCTTAATTACCCAGAAATATTTAACCCAAAAAAATAATTATTTTAATAATTATTTATTAATTAATTAATAAAAAAATACACAAGTATACATTGGAAAACAAGTGACCAATTTTGGTTACAAGTAACCAAAACGGCAACGCTAGTGTTGACTCTATATAAAAAAATCTACCTGCATTGCTCGTGCTCACCGCGAGAAATATGTATGTGTGTGTGTATTAATTTGCATGTATCGAATATTCAAGATTAATGCATTAAACCAGAGCTGGCCACAGAGAGAAACAAGAGAGATATATATAAGCGTATGTGTATTCATTTGTATAAAAAGCCAATTGATGTTGGCCCCTCCGGCGCTTCTCTGGGCAGCCTAGCATTAAACACATTCACCACAGCAGGCTACACGAAAACACGACTTGCTGTCTTCAAAAGAATCATTCTCATATGAACATGTGTATTCTATCCTTGACAATTGGTAGTCGTTAGCTTGCTGTTGTGAATGTGTTTAAAGCATAATTTGTATAAAAAGTTGAAATTTCGGATCGCTGGTGCTGGTGAGAGCGACATTGAACATACATACATACATATCCACTTTACAGTTCCAGGTACTCATCATACCCAATCTTAACAACATTTATTACGTTGTTGATTTCACAAAAGTTTAATCTTGCGTTGGTGCCTTCTAATAGTAATAAAATAAATAAATTTTCAAACAAACAAGAAAAATATGTCAGTACGAGTTCGTACCTGCATACGAGTTGTTTTTGCTTTCATAGCAGAGTACCGCTTCACAGTTATGTTGCTGGTATTGCCGAAATAATTTGCACATACTCCGTTTTTTGATATTTGTTGCAATCCTTTTTTATCAACATATACTACATACATATTTATTTAAAACAAAATGTTCACAGACTTTGACTTATGTACTCAAAAATCAAAGTTTTAATGTTTTTAAAAAGGTTAAGAGAAACTACCGAAATTTCTTAACGAGCATTAATGTTTTTTTTACGTTTTTTCAGTTAAAATAATTTTTTCGCTTTTTTTTTAATTTTGGCGATATTTTAATTTTGGCGATTTTTTTAAATTTGGCGTTTTTTTATTTTTGGCGATTTTTTTCATTTTGACAATTTTTTAATTTTGGCGATTTTTTTAATTTTGGCGATTTTTTAATTTTTGCGATTTTTTAATTTTGGCGATTTTTTTTAATTTTGGCGTTTTTTTTATTTTTGGCGATTTTTTTCATTTTTGGCGATTTTTTAATTTTGGCGATTTTTTTAAATTTGGCGATTTTTTTAATTTTGGCGATTTTTTCCATTTTGGCGATTTTTTAATTTTGGCAATTTTTTTAATTTTGGCGTTTTTAATTTTTGGCGATTTTTTCATTTTTGGAGATTTATTTTCGATTTAGAAATTTTTTTTAATCTGGTGCTTTTTTCGTTTTGGCGCTTTTTTTTTAATTGGCGATTTTTTTCGGTTTGGCGATTTTATAATTTTTTGTTTTTTTAGTTTTACCGTTTTTGAAAATTTCAAGATTTTAGCTCTTACGGTTTCCAAGATAGAGCAAGTTGTCAAAATTACATAGTCAAGATTACATTAACTAATGGTACACCCTCTAATTAAAATTTTTTTTATTGTTGTAGTCTGTATAAAAATACACTAACTTTACAAATTTCAAGTGCATTTGTATGTATATTACATGGGATTTTAAAATTTTTCGTTGCTCGTTTTGGCACACCCTTTAATTTCCAACTCTCATGTATTTGTTGTTGTAGCGGCCAAAGGTCTACACACTGTATCCAAATTTCAGGTCTGTAGCTCTTACGGTTTTCGAGAAAATACTAATATAGTCTTAGACATAGTTAATTTTACATAACACAAAAAGTTTTCCAACCCTGGAAACGTCTTTTTAATTTTTTTATTTTTTAACATTTGAAATACTAATTTTAGTCGTACTGAAGTGTAAAATAAGTTTATTTAACAAAAAAACACAAAAGTAGTATTATCTATTTGCTTTTATATGGCAAAATAAAGTTTAAGTTTTCCAGCTCTGCAATCGTCTGCTCGATTTTGCTGAGTTTCAATACCAATCTAGTTTGTATTTTCTGACACACCAGTCCAAGAACGAAGTCTCTAGCTTTTCTGGGAGCTTCGGAAAACCGATTTCACGTACAGACAGACGGATAGACGGACAGACGGACATCGCTTATTCGTCTTCCCTATGCATAAGGATCCAGAATATACATATATATTTTATGGGTCGCTTATTGATATTATAGAAATTACAAACGGAATGACAAACCTATATATACGCTTATACCATTTTTTTGGTAAAGGGTATAAAAAAGGTCCAATTAAAGAACTTGAAATCAGTCGATTTTTCAGATAATTTAAAAACCCTAATAAAATAAATACTACATTACTACTACATCAATTAAAACTAAAAATAAAAATTATTAAGGTTTTTACAAAATGTCATCCGTTAACATTTTCTTATTTTATCATAATAATCATTACAACGAAACAGAATCTTTTAAAAGAAAATATGTATTTTGTACCACAGTAAAGGAGCAATGCGCTTTTTTTGCTCTTTGCAGCTCTTTTACACATTGCGTAAATAACAGGAGCGGAGCATGCAAAGAGCCAACCATGGTACTGCTCTTCTTGCTCCGACTTTGTAATGAGCAGCGTCGACATAGTGGCGCAGAGCAAGAGCAATAACATTGACACTCCGCTCTTTGCGTAAAAGTGCCAAAAGAGCTGAAAAGAGCGGAGCTGCTCCGCGTATTTTCTTACCCTGGGATTTAGAAAGAAGAGACTAAGACCTTATATATATATACATATATATCTTGTTCCTGTTCTCGTTGTACCTTCATAGTGAACAGACATCTTAGCGGTGCTTTTTTACATACATACTAAACAACAAAAAATACAAAAAAAATATTCGTAATACATATCTGACTTTAATAAATAAGCTTTATTTGCATTGCCTATATTTTTTACATAGAAATAACAAAAACAAAAAAAAACCGCAAACAAAAAACACAAACAAAGTGCCCTTGGGGAATACTCTATATGAGTACCTCAAAGGAAAAAAATTGTGAAGTGAGTTATAACGGCAGAAATGCCTATTTTACTGTGAGTTCTGAAACTCTTAATGAAAACATTAAAAATAAAAAATCTGATGATAGACTTGCTGTGAGTTCTGAAGCTCTTGTTGAAAACAATAAAAATAAAAATTCTAATGAAAGACTTTTTCCAACTGCAAATTACTTTTTCGTCAGCGATCAAATTCACTTTGTCCAATGATAAATAGTGATTCGTTAACACTAACGTTGCCTAGTACCTCGTCATATAAGTCAGTGACATCATTCGCTTCGGTGTCGTATTCATCACTAAACCCAGTTATCACAACAGACAACAGTAGCCCAAAACCAAAGGTCCAAGTCGGAATGGACAGATATATAACTGTATTAAAGCGCGGGCAAAGCCCAAATTCTACAAAAATTGCATCTGCTCCAAAGATGTCTAGAGATAACAGAGCATCATCTACCAATCGTCAAAATCGCTTCTCCATATTGCAAGGCAATAAGGACAAGCCCGCTGCATCATCGCAAAAGTCTTTTAAGCCACCACCTATCTATCTGAGACAAAAAATTCTAACGCGCTTTTAAAAAAACTACTGTCGACCATTGGTGAAAATACTTTTCATATTATTCCAATTAAACGAGGTAATATTGATGAAACTAAAATCCAAATGTATGATAAAAAAGATTTCCGAAAAATTGTTAGTGAGTTTGAAAAAAATAAAACAAATTTTTACACATATCAACTTAAAAGTGGTAAAGGCCTGCAGATAGTATTAAAGGGCATATATTCATATGTTAGGCCCGAAGAAGTAAAGTGTGCACTTATCAACCAAGGATTTAAGGTAAAAATTTTTACCAATATAATTAATAATATAAGTGTTGAACTGGAGCCAAATGATATACAGTTGAAAAAAAACGAGACGCACCCAATTTATAGTACAAAATACCTCTTATACCGAAAAATCGCAGTTGAAGAGCCACGTAAGCGTTCAGGTCCCGAAAAGTGTAATAACTGCCAAGAACATGGCCATATAAAAACTTACTGCAATTTACCTACAGTTTGTGTTATCTGCGGTGAATTGCATGGTACTGCTAGCTGTACTAAGCCAAAAGATCAAGCAGAAAAAAATGCAGTAATTGTGGAGGTAATCACACCGCTAACTACATAGGATTCCCTGTATATTCTTTCGTTAAACAGGCTATGGGTCAAAAACCTAAATTAGCTCCAGTTCAATCAGCAAATGCTTACTCCGCCACTCTTCCTCAAACTAGCCAACTAGTTACTTCACGTGTATCGTATGCCGATGCTGCTAAGACTAGTTCTATTCCCACACAAAATGTTCCACCGCCAAGTTTTTTTTTTTTTTTTTTTTATGCATGAATTTTTATTTATTGTATCTTCATATATGAACTAACAATAAGTATTCAAATCTTAAATCTAAAAAATATAATTAGGCCCGACCAATGTCGGACATAAGCTTAGTAGTAGTTATATATAATACATATGTAAGTAGTGATAATCAAAAGGAAAAAAAAATAAAAGTATTTTCAAGAAGTCCCATCTGGAGTGCTGTGAATAAGAGCCATTGTGTCCCTCTTTTTTAGGCGGATGTGTCCAGTAAAGTTCAAAATATTACGGGCAAGCGGATTAGGATGTGACTCGAGTTTTGTTAAATATTTGCCAAAAGAGCTGAAAAGAGCGGAGCTGCTCCGCGTATTTTCTTACCCTGGGATTTAGAAAGAAGAGACTAAGACCTTATATATATATACATATATATCTTGTTCCTGTTCTCGTTGTACCTTCATAGTGAACAGACATCTTAGCGGTGCTTTTTTACATACATACTAAACAACAAAAAATACAAAAAAAATATTCGTAATACATATCTGACTTTAATAAATAAGCTTTATTTGCATTGCCTATATTTTTTACATAGAAATAACAAAAACAAAAAAAAACCGCAAACAAAAAACACAAACAAAGTGCCCTTGGGGAATACTCTATATGAGTACCTCAAAGGAAAAAAATTGTGAAGTGAGTTATAACGGCAGAAATGCCTATTTTACTGTGAGTTCTGAAACTCTTAATGAAAACATTAAAAATAAAAAATCTGATGATAGACTTGCTGTGAGTTCTGAAGCTCTTGTTGAAAACAATAAAAATAAAAATTCTAATGAAAGACTTTTTCCAACTGCAAATTACTTTTTCGTCAGCGATCAAATTCACTTTGTCCAATGATAAATAGTGATTCGTTAACACTAACGTTGCCTAGTACCTCGTCATATAAGTCAGTGACATCATTCGCTTCGGTGTCGTATTCATCACTAAACCCAGTTATCACAACAGACAACAGTAGCCCAAAACCAAAGGTCCAAGTCGGAATGGACAGATATATAACTGTATTAAAGCGCGGGCAAAGCCCAAATTCTACAAAAATTGCATCTGCTCCAAAGATGTCTAGAGATAACAGAGCATCATCTACCAATCGTCAAAATCGCTTCTCCATATTGCAAGGCAATAAGGACAAGCCCGCTGCATCATCGCAAAAGTCTTTTAAGCCACCACCTATCTATCTGAGACAAAAAATTCTAACGCGCTTTTAAAAAAACTACTGTCGACCATTGGTGAAAATACTTTTCATATTATTCCAATTAAACGAGGTAATATTGATGAAACTAAAATCCAAATGTATGATAAAAAAGATTTCCGAAAAATTGTTAGTGAGTTTGAAAAAAATAAAACAAATTTTTACACATATCAACTTAAAAGTGGTAAAGGCCTGCAGATAGTATTAAAGGGCATATATTCATATGTTAGGCCCGAAGAAGTAAAGTGTGCACTTATCAACCAAGGATTTAAGGTAAAAATTTTTACCAATATAATTAATAATATAAGTGTTGAACTGGAGCCAAATGATATACAGTTGAAAAAAAACGAGACGCACCCAATTTATAGTACAAAATACCTCTTATACCGAAAAATCGCAGTTGAAGAGCCACGTAAGCGTTCAGGTCCCGAAAAGTGTAATAACTGCCAAGAACATGGCCATATAAAAACTTACTGCAATTTACCTACAGTTTGTGTTATCTGCGGTGAATTGCATGGTACTGCTAGCTGTACTAAGCCAAAAGATCAAGCAGAAAAAAATGCAGTAATTGTGGAGGTAATCACACCGCTAACTACATAGGATTCCCTGTATATTCTTTCGTTAAACAGGCTATGGGTCAAAAACCTAAATTAGCTCCAGTTCAATCAGCAAATGCTTACTCCGCCACTCTTCCTCAAACTAGCCAACTAGTTACTTCACGTGTATCGTATGCCGATGCTGCTAAGACTAGTTCTATTCCCACACAAAATGTTCCACCGCCAAGTTTTTTTTTTTTTTTTTTTTATGCATGAATTTTTATTTATTGTATCTTCATATATGAACTAACAATAAGTATTCAAATCTTAAATCTAAAAAATATAATTAGGCCCGACCAATGTCGGACATAAGCTTAGTAGTAGTTATATATAATACATATGTAAGTAGTGATAATCAAAAGGAAAAAAAAATAAAAGTATTTTCAAGAAGTCCCATCTGGAGTGCTGTGAATAAGAGCCATTGTGTCCCTCTTTTTTAGGCGGATGTGTCCAGTAAAGTTCAAAATATTACGGGCAAGCGGATTAGGATGTGACTCGAGTTTTGTTAAATATTTGCCAGCGTATTTTGCAATTTCTTCAGTCACTAGTGGCATATTCAAATCACGATGTATATTTGAATTTTTGATGTACCATGGGGCCGATGTTATCATGCCTAAAATTTTATTTTGCCTGCGTTGAATTTTCTCTACATTTGAAGCTGAAGCAGTGCCCCATAGTTGAATTCCGTAGCACCATATTGGCTTTAAAAGCGACTTGTATATTAAAAGTTTACAGTCTAGGCTAAGTGTTGAATTTCGACCAATCAGCCAATGTACCTGAGTTAGTTTAAGTTTCATTTGAGTTAACTTAGAATCAATGTGGTGTTTCCATGTAAGTCGTCGATCAAGGTGTATACCAAGATATTTCACATGTGAATGTTGAGAAACAACTTGATTGTTAATCCGAATGGGGGAACAAGTATCTCTTCGTAAAGTAAATGTTACTTGAACACACTTTTGTTCATTTACCTTGATTCTCCATAAGTTTAACCAAAGCTCCATCTGGCTAATGTGTTCCTGGAGTTTGCGGGATGCCTCATCAGGGTTTTCATGCATACTAAGGCAGGCTGTATCGTCGGCAAATGTGGAAGTATGGATACTACTGCTCACAGGCATATCACAAGTATAAATTAAATATAAAACTGGTCCCAGTATACTCCCCTGTGGCACACCAGATGAAATTGTTTCAGGCCTACTTGTAAAGTCTCCTTCCGCAACAGTGAACTTACGGGAAATAATGTAACTTTCCAAAAGATTTAAAATGTTTATTGGTAAGTCTAAAAAGCTGAAAACCCCCGTTGAGTTTAAACCACCTCTGCGCACATCTACCGGAGGTTTTGGCTAGAAGCGATACTGAAAAATGTAACATATTCGCTGATCATTTAAAATACGTATTTACCCAAACACATGTACTGGTGTTGTTGACTTACCGAGTGTAGTTGCTCTACCCTCGCGACCCATAAAGTTAAAAATGCGTGATGTACAAAAACTAATTCCTGAACTTAATCCGAAGAAAGCTCCAGGTATTGATGGAACTAGTAACAAGATGCTGATGAGCTTGCCTCATGTTGCAATACGAATCCTGCTAGGCACGAATGCCTATTTTTAAAATTGAAAACATATCTGCCAATAAACATACAAAAACTTTTGGAGAGTTATATTATTGATAGGAAGTTCACTGTTCTAGAAGGAGACTTCATGAGTGTGCCCGAATCTATGTATATCTTCCGGTGTACCACAGGGTAGTATTCTGGGGCCAGTCTTGTGTTTAATATATACTTGCGATATGCCTGTGAGCAATAATATAAACACCTCTACATTTGCGGATGATACAGCCTGTATGAGTATGCACGAAAGTCCTTATGAGGCATCCCGCAATCTCCAGGAACATATTACTCAGCTGGAAACATGGTTCAACTTATGGAGAATTAAAGTAAATGAACAAAAGTGTGTTCATATAACGTTTACCCTAAGAAAAGATACCTGTTCCCCCATTCGAATCAATAATCAAAATATTCCTCAACATTCTCAAGTGAAATACCTTCGCATACACCTTGATCGAAGGCTTACATGGTAGAGCTGGCAAACTATCGATAGTATCGATAGTTTTATTTCCATTAGACTGTCGATAGTTTTTTCTTGATAGCGATACTCTCGTTAAAAAAATGTATTACCAAATTGGCAATAAACTCGATAAAATTTAACATATTTGCTTTTTATATTGAAAATACATCTAAGTACATATCGCTCATTTACTTAAATAACGTCATAACTCAAAGTAATAATTTATGGACTTAGTAATACAGAATTCGTGTGTAGCGGATCAACTCTTGATAGAAGAACATTTTTTAATATCTCCACTGAGTTTTATGTAAATTGAAAACTAAAGTCATTTGAAAATTAAATTTAACATTCCCAACGCTTCGTCTCGTGAGACTGACATGAAATTACGTACTTTAACACTAACTGCAAGAAAGAAAAAAATTACGCTATTAGAGTTTTGCCTAGCAGAATTGATGGTTGTGGAATAGAGACGGAATATATAAAATTAATACAAACTTGAAACAATACGTATATGATGAATTATGTTTCTCATTTCGCCCATGAAGTACAATGACAACCAAAGGTTGCGTCAACGTAAAAAATAATAAAAAAATAAAATAGGCAACACATACTGAATTACATTGTCAGTTATCTTTTTTTTGGACTATTATGTTTTCAGTTTTGTAATTATTGTTTGAATTCTGGTTGATGTTTACATAAGGAACAACAAAAAAAATCTTTTAAGTTAACGAATACTTTTAACTTTCAGTTTAAACAAGTTTATGCTAACTGAAACTTATTGCAAGTAAAATTAGTTTAACCCAACTTGGGTTAATAGGTGTAGAAAACCCTGCTTCACACAAATTAATGTGCAAAAAATATTTTTGATACGAATACAACCAAGGCACATTTATTTAATAGTAATATCAAAATTGCAAAACCACAACTATGAAAACCACAACATGGAAACTATACTTTTTATGACATGTTTAGACCTTATAAAATTACCGTACAAATACTGAATTTACTTTGTAAATTATCGTACAATGCGTACTGTTAACATCACAGTTCTAGTGCGTAAGACAAAAGCTTCAGATTGGCTTCAAAATGATTCTCAAAAAATTCATCACACCTTTTCAATTTGAGATTGAAATGATTCTCAAAAAATTAATCACACCTTTTTCAAAACGATTGTTTACTATCACTATGTAATTACCAGGAAAACCGCAAATATGCAATTGCATATTTTTCTTGTGTGACGTATTAATGAGATAAGAAATTTATCCGCTTCAGATCTTTTTATGAATATTCTCATCGATTTGTTAGTGAATATTTTTTCATATTTCACTCTTTACAGCATATTTCAGTCATACACGCATATTTCTCGAATTTTGAGAGCATATTTGACACTTTTAGGGAATATTTTGATACTGTATAGCATTTTTTTATTTTAATATGCTACAAGCCATTTATCTGTTGGTAAATTTTTTTTCGGCATATAAATCTCATTTACAATGTTCTATACATACTCGCATAATTTATAAATTTTTTTATTTTTTTACGCCATTATTACGGACGTTAGTTTCTATACAAATTTGTGTTTGCTGTTTGTGCCGGACTCTACCCCGATTACATCAGTAGACGTTGAAGGAACATTGTCAATGTATAACCCTTTGTGACGCAACATTGAGAAAATAGTTTTTTTCTACAGATTATAGGAGCTCATAGCACAAGTAAAATATTTTGTTCTAGGAATTTATTGAAATTTTATTTATTAAAGTAAAAAAGGTTAACAATTAAGAGGAAATAAAGTCAGATATCTTGGCAATAAAACTTCCAATTCAGAAATAACCTTACTGATAATATTCTAACAATAAAAACAATAGTTGACTTGGACATTTACAAAATTTATTGAATTAAAACGCTGGCAAAATAAGTTTTTAGAAAATTGCACTACGGTAACATTGATTTAGTAAAATCGTAGGGGTATTTTAAATCTGTTGTGATGAAAGAGATACAATTTTTTATTAAGAACGAATTTTACAGATTGAAACTAGGTATTGTCTGAAAGTTATTGCATTAAAATAAAATTAACAATTGCCTATACTTGATGGTTTTTATGAGGATTGAATATTTTGTTGCATATCTGCAACATGGCGCCATAAAGGGATAAAAGTTTATTTAGATGTGAAAGGAACAATTTTTATTTGAAAATCTAGGTCAATATTTTGTTGTTTGTTGCAATAAAAATTATAAATAAAAAGCTTGTCTTATTATAGTTCCCAATAGAGATCGACCGAAGGCGTTTTTTTTTTGCCGAAGCCGAACTTCATATGATCACTCACAAGAACGTCCAAGTAAAAGAAAATAGAAAGCAACAGGGTTGTATTTCAAAGTCACCCTTTCAAAACGTTAAACACAGTAGAAACTGTCGGCGAGCAACGACCAAAAATAATGTTATTTTTCAAGCTTGGAATGAAAAATATTCGGTTTCGGCTAATCGGCCGATTTTTGCCGTAGGCCGAATGTTGGCCGATTACCAATTTTTGGCCGAAGGCCGAAGCCGATTAATCGGTCGAACTCTAGTTCCCAAGTCTTAATTCTGATATAATCTCTTTTGAAGTTGAAGTTAAATTTTTACGGCCGTATACAATAAAAATTTATTGTATGCAAATGCAAATTACCTACAGTTTGTGTTATCTGCGGTGAATTGCATGGTACTGCTAACTGTGCTAAGCCAAAAAATCAAGCAGAAAAAAAATGCAGTAATTGTGGAGGTAATCACACCGCTAACTACAGAGAATGCCCTGTATATTCTTTCGTTAAAAAGGCTATGGATCAAAAACCTAAATTAGCTCCAGCTCAATCAGCGAACGCTAACTCCGACACTTTTCCTCAAACTAGCCAACGAGTTAGTTCACGTGTATCGTATGCCGATGCTGCTAAGACTAGTTCTATTCCCACACAAAATGTTCCACCGCCAAATAATTCAACGAATGCAAACTCAAGCTTTAACTTTAGTCGCCTTGAACCTACTATTGAGAATCTGGTGCTAACTATAAATAATTTTACAACAAATATGACTAGCATGATGCAAGAAATGCTTAGAATGCAGAATACTCTGCTTCAAGCATTAGTTAACAAACCATGAACACGTTAAAAATATGTTTTTGGAACACAAACGGCATTCGCCAACATAAAAATGAACTTGAGCACTTCCTCAGGGGAAAAAATATTGATATAATGTTAGTTTCTGAGACTCATTTGACTTCAAGAAGTCTATTCAAAATTAATGGCTACAATTTATATGATTCAAAGGACCCAAGAGGAAGAGCTTGTGGAGGATCAGCAATTTTAATAAAGTCCAGACTCAAGCATTATATTATGGACAACATTTGTGAAGGACATCTACAAGCAACGAATATTTGTATTGAGAATTTTTGTAACAATTTTCTGATATCATCAATTTACTCCCCTCCCAGATTCGCAATTACTGAGGATCAATACGAGGATTTCTATAAATCTCTTGGCCCTTGTTTCGTAGCAGCTGGCGACTATAATGCTAGACATACGTTCTGGTGTTCGCGTCTTATTACACCCAGAGGTCGAGCGATGTTCAACACAATTTCAAAAATGGGAGTGGATGTCATTTCGAGTGGGATGCCCACTTATTGGCCTACTGACATACATAAAATTCCGGATGTTATAGATTTTGGCGTCATGAAAAATATCTCTAGGGATTTAATTCAAATTAAAGCTTCTCTAGATCTCTCGTCCGATCACTCTCCCTCGATCGTTATATATGTGAAGATGATCTGTCGTGTAAATTGGCTGCGATTCAAAAAATATCCTAGTAGTCATTGCACGGAAAACATTACGCTAAGAACACCCGAGGATATTGAAGCTAACGTTGCCAACCTTAACGAAATGATTACACAGGCTGCTGAATATGCTATTACCTCCCATCTGCAGACTGGATTTAATAGGATTTATTCCATGAATATTGAACGTCTCGTAAGTGAAAAAAGAAGAGCTAGAAGGGAATGGCAACAGCATAGATCACTCCAGAATAAATTTAGATTTAAAGAGTACACTAAACGACACCAAGAGCGCTAGCACATGAAAAAACTCCATTTCTTAAAAACTATCGGGAAAGTCTTGACGTCACACCTGCATATAATTACTCTTTATGGCGCGCTGCTAGAAAGCTCAAACCACCCGTTGAGTTTAAACCACTTCTGCGCACATCTACCGGAGGTTGGGCTAGAAGCGTAGACAGCGTTACCGTTTTGCGACTAAAGTCGCATTTTGCTCCTTTTTCGAATGCCTTGCCACTTTTTATGCCCCTTAGTTTTAAATCCCCTTTTAGTATCATTTGCATTATTTTGTGCCACTTTTTGCCACTTTTTGTTCAAAGTCAGCTTTAATTTTTATTTTTACAATAAATGTACGCAAATTTGTACAGATTGTACCACATTCGACAACAAGATTTTATTTCCTATGTGTAAATATGAAAAAATACAATATTTTTTTGGGAAATTGACAGTATGGCGCAATATTATTTTCTGTGGGAGTATATGGTATGAATATTTTCATTTGTTTATGATATTTAAATATGAAATTAAATTACAGTCATTCAGAGATAATTCTAACTGTATTTTCCGCAGCCAAATTTGATCTGAAAGCCAAATTTGATAAAAGTACATAATTTTAAAAGGTAACAAACTTTATGCTAAGGGAAATAATATTGTATGAAAATACCACACTGAATTGCTATCATCAAGTAATGCTTTTGATTTAAGTTCCCATGAAATAAGTTCATCATTTGAGCCTATTATCTTGGAAAAACCAGTAAAAAAGAAAAACGCAATAAGAAAGTATTCCAATGATTAGGAGAGATGGCATAAGTGGGTTCAGGTGGATGCAGATACCAAAAAACCCATTTGTATTTTCTGCAATCAGTTGCTCATCTGCCGAATGAATCATTGAATGTCATGTTAAAACAGCCACACACTTGGCCAATTCCAAAAAACAAATGATGTAAAAATATCCGAGCTTTTACCACAAAAATACCGATTTTCGAAGAAAAGTTGATATTGCTGAAATGAAGCTTATTTTAAGAATGATAAGATGAACCCGTTTAACCAAATAGACAAATTGGCCCAATTAAATGCAAAAATATATCCAGATTCGCCAGTTGCGAAGTCTGTAAAAAACTTATTAATAAATACAAATGTACAATATCAAAAGAAAGGGTATTTAAGGTATTTAATAACTATGCATAATGCCTAAAAAGAATCGAACAGAATCGAATTTTCAAACTTTTTATGGTTAAATAAATTTTTTGAATTATGCTGGGTCTTAAGTAAATTAGTGATATGAAACGTCCCAAAAATTATAAAAAATGTATTTATGTATTCTTTAATTTATTGTATATCTTAAGAACTGGGGCCAATTACTGCATTCGATTCGAACGAAATTTCCATTTATTTTCTGTTAAAATTTCGATTGATATAAAAAGCAGCAATATGAATACTGTGAGTGAAATAAGCAATTATAAAACTAAAAATTTCTTTTTCTGTATACATACATCTCATCCCCAGCAATAAGTAATTATTCTCGTGAATTAGTAAGTTAGAATTTTTACTTGCAAATAACACGTGCGTATAAACGTAGTACATGAGTTCTCATAAAATTAATATTTTTGAACTTCTTATACATGAGAAATTTGTTTATATTGTTTGTTTTATATAAAAATAACTTAGTAAATATGCTTGTTCCTTTAATTTTTCTTTATTTTGAAGTTGCCCCGTTTTTTTCTTTGAAATCCCCTTTTTGTGCCACTTGTTTTTTGAAAATCCCCTTTTTGTGCCCCTTTTCGAAATTTTTCAACGGTAACGCTGAGCGTAGAAAGTAATATATTTGCTGATCATTTAAAATACGTATTTTCCCCAAACACATGTACTGGTGTAATTGATTTGCCGAGTGTAGTTGCTCTACCCCCTCAACAAATAAAGTTTAAGACGCGTGATGTACAAAACTTAATCCGAAGAAAGCTCCAGGTATTGATGGAATTAGTAACAAGATGTTGATGAACTTGCCCCATGTTGCAATAAGAATCCTGCTATTTATTTTTAATGCAATTTCACGAATGCAGTATTTTCCACATAACTGGAAACTTGCCAAGGTCAAAATGATTCCGAAGCCGGGCAAAGACCTTACCAAGGCTGAGTCATATAGGCCTATAAGCTTACTATCAACAATCTCAAAGCTTTTTGAAAAGCTGCTCATGACTAAAATGACCAAAATTTTAGCTGATAATGGGTGCATCCCGGACCATCAATTTGGTTTTGGAAGTCAGCATAGCGCTATTGAGCAAACGCATAGATTGGTTCAAGTTATAAGGAGGAAGAAAAAAAAAGAAGAAAAGAAGTATTGTTCTGCCATTTTTATTGATGTTTCTCAGGCATTTGACAAAGTATGGCACAAAGGCCTATTTTTAAAATTGGAGACATATCTGCCAATAAATATTGAAAAAGTTTTGGAAAGTTATATTGTTGATAAGAAGTTCACTGTTGTGGAAGGAGACTTCATGAGTGTGCCCGAATCTATATCTTCCGGTGTACCACAGGGTAGTATTCTGGGGCCAGTCTTGTATTTAATATATACTTGCGATATGCCTGTGAGCAATGATATACACACCTCTACATTTGCGGATGATACAGCCTGTATGAGTATGCACGAAAGTCCTTATGAGGCATCCCGCAATCTCCAGGAACATATTACTCAGCTGGAAACATGGTTCAACTTATGGAGAATTAAAGTAAATGAACAAAAGTGTATTCATATAACGTTTACCCTAAAAAAAGATACCTGTTCCCCTATTCGAATCAATAATCAAAATATTCCTCAACATTCTCAAGTGAAATACCTTGGCATACACCTTGATCGAAGGCTTACATGGTAACATCATATTGACGCTAAGCTTATTCAAATGAAACTTAAGTTAACTCAAATACATTGGTTGATTGGCAGAAATTCAACACTCAGTCTAGACTGCAAACTTTTGATATACAAGCCTCTTTTGAAGCCAATATGGTGCTACGGAATTCAGTTATGGGGCACTGCTTTAGCTTCAAATATAGAGAGAATCCAACGAAGGCAAAATAAAATTTTACGGTTAATAACATGGGCTCCATGGTACATCAAAAATTCAAATATACATCGTGATTTAAATATGCAACTAGTGACTGAAGAAATTACAAAATACGCAGGCAAATATTTAACTAAACTCGAGTCACATCCTAATCCGCTTGCTCGTAATATTTTGAACTTTACTGGACATATCCGCTTAAAAAAGAAGGACACTAAGGCTCTAATTCGCAATACCGCAAGTGAAACTTTTTGGGAATATTTTTGTACATCTTGTATTACTATTTAATATCACTAAATTTGTGTTCGGAATTGGTCGAGCCTATTTTTTATATATAGACCCCAGATTTGATTACTTATTGTTAGTCATTTATTTTTGAAGATACAATTAATAAATATTTTGTAGTATAAAAAAATAAAAAATATACACATATCTTGTTTCAGTAAATTTTAGATATATAACTGTATTTATTCATCAAATATAATTTTTTCGGTTTTTGCGACAATTTTCTACTTTGGGCTCGTTCTTTGGCACTATTTTTGTACTGGAACTGTACTGTTTATAACTTTATTTACAAAACATAATTGAATAAGAATAATTCACAGGTTTGTTTTAAACAATTCCTTAGAAATTTACTGAGTTATTAGACATTTTATTAGAAGACTTTTTGTTAAAAAAAACTACCTGCATGATGTATTTCGCCTTCCATTTATACGCTTTCTGTGTATTTAAGCTTCCAGTATGATAAAAGTATAATTTAATAGACGTATATCAACACGGAGTAGAAAATTGTGACAACAGTGGTCGCCAAACTTTTTTCTTTCAGAACCACATTTTTCACACGTACCAACCATATATTCCACTAAATTACACCAAATTAACATTTATATCAGTGTGGGCATCGTTGTTTGATACCACATAAATATGTGGTATTTTATTTGGATTGTATCTTAATATCTAGTTAGTACCCTATACCTATAATAATTAATACGATTTGTACAGGTTGAGGGCCGCAAGTTGCCAATCCTGTTATACTAAATATAAGGTAGAGTGGTATCAAAAAGTTGCAAGGAGAGCTTAATTTATGTAAAATAGCTATAATTAATAATAATTTTGCCGATTATTAAGGCAAAAAGGTCGAAAAAACCGAAAAAACTATATTTGTTGAATAAATACAGACATACATATATCTAAAATTTACTAAAAAGATATATATATGGTTCGAAAGGTCTTAGAGTCTTCTTTCTAAATCCATTTATAAATTAAAAATCGGTTGAGATTTAACTTAGAGGTTGATAAGTGCATTCGGGTACGTTTTTTTGCCCGTAACTCAAGATTTTGGAGGTGTTTGGAAAATTTCAAATCCAGATTGTTGTTATACCCGACAATACCTACCAGAAAAATAGTAAGACTTCGCAGGTATTTTTTTTGTCACACTGTGTTATCCGTGCGGCATTCATTTGTTTTTTATTATTGCTCTAATTCTGTTCGACGAATGTATCGTCTTGTCTATGGACGAAAAAAAGAAGCAGTTTTGTTTCTTTAAAACGATTATTATTTATTGTCTATGCTAGAAGGTTCGTGTATTTGCTTTATGATTTTGTTCTAAACATTATATCCAACACATATTTTTTAAAATTTTTTTCAAACTATTGTATAATAATTTAATTGAATTTTTATGTTTAAAAAACATGGCAATAATATTTATATATTTCATTATCAAAGACAACAATAATTTTTGAAGAAAACAATTTAGAGACTTCAAAGGCAAGAACTCAGAAGTATTTTCAAACAAAAACTTCCTAAATATTCTTACTGAATTAGGGCATATGTAAATCTAAATCCGGTGTTTCCCCTTTTTAAGTTCATGTGCCCACACATACATACGTATTTGCTTTTGCATTCTCTATGACGATTTGAGTGTTTTGTATAAACATATGTGGTATATTTGAATCTGTAGCTACATAAATCGAATGTTTAAATAAAAATAAATAAAAAAAAAATAAATTTCTGCATATCTTAATATAACCTGTATTAACCGTGTGTTTCGATTATCCGTGCTGGTGCCGGGCCCACGAGAGCCGGATAATCGAGGTTTAACTGTATAGTTATTGCATACAAACTGTGATTGTTCTGTAAAGCACAAGTGCTGAAATATGTTAAAATCACAGTCACACTGTTTCATTTCTCTGCTACTCTTATTAGTTTTTCTCAAAATAACTGAACTGCTACAAACAAAATACTGCTAAACTGTGATCATAACACAGTTTAAAAGAACAGCGATTTAGAAATCATGTTCACAAGGAGGGATATTATTAAAAAATCACATTATCGCTCATGACTAATGGGAATACTGCAGTAAAAGTAAAATTCCAGTAATAATAAAATTTTACTGATTACTGAAAAAAAATTTCAGTATCTAGTAAAAATTTACTGGTTACTGAAAGAAATTTCAGTATCAATAAATTTTAATGCCTACTGGAATTTGTTTTGCTTAAGTATAATTGTACCATGGTTATTGCAATATTTTTCAGTACCATTAGAAATGTACTGGGTACTGTAATTTATAATAACACTCTGTCATAGTGCAAATAATTGTTATCGATAAAAAAATTGATTTTTTGCATTTGATCCCTCAACTATACGTACGAGCAACACTAACTAACCCCCAGTTTTTGACTTGCTAATCAAACTGTAATTATTATTTTTTGACTTGCTAATCAAACTGTAATTATTTTTTTTAAGTTAAGTTAAATACGAAATTGTATTTTTGAGTGCATATTTAAATAATAATTAACTACACAACCTTTTGTAATTAAATACTACTTAAGTCTTATGAACGTACCATATGTTTTTATGGGTGCGTGTGTTTATTGAAAACATACACATGAACATCATGTGGTCTGGTTGAAAACATCATGTAGTCGTATTAAGAATAATTTCGTTTAAATTTCATAAATATATAACATATACAATAGAAGGTTTCATATTATGGAATAAAGTAATAGAAAAATGCATTATGATGTTCACTTGGTTTCATAAAATGAGTTTTTATGCAATTTTAATTTTCTACATGTTGATAACCTAACTTTTTTGTTTATGTTAAACAGCTGTTCCTTGGAAATTTTGCAGTGCTGCCGTACTTTCAACGTAATTTAATAAAAACTTTAATTAATCACTGAAAAAATGAAATCGAATTTAAATCCTTAATGCCGGAGATTATACTTAGGTCAAGTTTTCGAAGTTATAACACTGTTTGTGCAAGTACAGATATATCCTGATACTGATAGATAATTTTACTTCTAAAATAATGAGAAGTAAATACAATATAAAAATATGTTTTACCGCGGTTGCAAATCGACCTCTCTCCAAATTGAAAAAACTATAATGCTTCTTTGTGGCAAAGAAGTTAAATACAGAAAATGAAGTAAGTAAAGAAGAATAAAGCAAACAAGCAAATAAACAAAACCGACTATGCAATGAGTGCAAAATCAAATTAACGGACTTCGGCAAAAACAATAAATTCAAATTTGAAATCACCGCCATTTAAAATTATAAAATTATAATACAAATTCAAATCAACGGAAATAATATCATTCTACGACACTTAATTTTAAATAAAAATTAGCTAATAAAGTACTTTAATATTAAGTTAAAAACTGCGGGTAATTAATTTTTCACGAGTAAAAAATTTTCTATTTTGTAACAGCGTGTAATTATACAATATTAGCTTTTTTTAATACAAGTATTTCAAAATTTATATCGTTGAGTTTTTGTCTTCTGGAACGAATCACGATCCCAGCGAATGAAAAGAGCCGTTCTACAGGTGCAGATGAGGGTGATGGGGTATTGTATTTTAGAAACACGATTTTAATAGCAGTGTGATAATGTAGACAATTTGTCATTGTGTCTCGTACGGCCAGGTATAAAACTGTTTCCTGGAGATAATTTCCCGAGTCACTGGAATCACACAGTACACTAATATCTGTATAAGAGAAGTAGATGTAGAAAATACAACATACATACATATATATTTTACATACTATACAAACTTTACCATTACTTTCTTCCCCGAAATCTAGAAATTATGTTTGCGGTGGTTGACGCAGAACACGATTTTCACATAAGTATTGAATATTATCATCACTTCATCCTCCGTTTGCGTTGTAGCTAGTGCCATATCCAATCCCGTAATTCCGGGAATATATCGCGGGAATTTTTGGGCTTAAAAAAGTCTGCTGTCGGGAAATTCTTATTAAGGAATGTTGAGTGTTTATTTGTTTTTAGAAAATTCTTTAGCAAGTTAAACATTCTTCAGGTAAATATATTATATAAATAATTTTTATGCAAATAATTTATATAGCTTAGGTTAGGTTAGCAGGCTGCTGGTAAGGAAGGAAGGGTAAAGTTTAGAGTCCAGCTCACTTGGGTCCAATATAATGATCTCTGTTAGTTGAAGAGATGATAGTGAGAGAGTGTCATAGGGAAGGGATAGTGATAGAGAAGACAATCGGTTAAGGAAGATACATACATACATACAAGCAAAGCAAAATTACAACAACGTCATCTTAAAATTGGTTTAAACATGGGGGTTGTCAATTTTAAAATTGCTGATTTACGCAAGGTTTAAAAAACGTTTTTTAATCTAAAAATCTATTATGAATAAAATTTTAACGAATATTGCTTAAACAACTTATGAAATGCTGTTTAAAATTTTTATGAATACGGCTGTGAAGCTATGACATTCATTGTTGCAGACCGTAGGGGTTATAAAACCATTTTTTAAATAGTTGTGCTGTAATTATCGAAATACTTTCTTAGCACAATTTTTTTGATTTTTTGCAAGCTATAAATTTCTAACATTGGGGTGTCACAATAGGGTTGTAGAAAATGAGATTTGGGGGGAAACTACTAGAACGGTGCACTTGAGGTCAATGGACCTAAGAGCAAACATATTGGCCTCCCAGGGACAACAAAATTCGCTATATCAAACTTTAAGATCGGACTGTAAAAATGGAAGATATAACGAAAAAACTAAAAAAGCGACCCCTATTTTCGGCAAAAAAAACTTTTCATTTTAAATGTCCTTGCCCAGCTAAAAAAAGTATGTATGGTCCATATACTTTTAATATATGAATGTATATAAATATATATGAATATGTATGAATTCATGTATGGAAATATATACGATTCTACATTGCAAAAGTATTATATATGAATTGATATAAGTACTAATATATGAAATGTGTTATAATATATGAGGTCAGATATGGAAATTTAATTATGAAGCTCTTCATATATGAATTCATATAATTGAAATAAGATGGAGCCATATAAAAATTTATGCATACATGATATCTCACATAAGATCGTTTTTGCAATAAAAAAATATTGCATTTTATTAACTACCCAGCTAAAAAAAATATGTATGGAGCGTACATGATGTTCCATATGGGTAATTCCATTCTGGCGTTACATGCCATTTGCACGACAAAAGGTTGAAAAAAAAAGTTTTAAAATTGTGTTTGAAAAAATTTTTTCTTACATTTGAGAAGTGATTAAATAGGTCTATATTCAGTGAAAAAATTATAACAATCACACCTAAGGATTTCAAGATATTCGCAAAATATGACCTGGCGTTACGTTACAAAAAACAGAAGTGGGGTTTGACTTGACTAACAAAATTGCTTAACTCTGCGAATTGGCCAAGTATTTTTATACAAAACTTTTTTGTTAGGACTTGGACTGATATACACTTATTTTCCAAGCTTCTAGATTAAAAAATCTTTTTCCCCAAGAAAACAAATCTGTTGGTGAACTTTAAATTTGTCCGTCATGGTGGACTTTTTTTTGGAAGTGCCCATATATGGTTCAGATCCGAAAAATGAGGGTATATGGACATATATGATAATAGATATATATTCATACATTTCCATACATGTATGGATAATTATAGAATAACTATTTCATATACAGTATGCAATGTTCATATTCATTTAAGATTTAGTACAGGGAGGTTTTATTTAATAAAACATTTGTGGCGGCCTTTGTAATCTGCATGTTGTCCCATTATGCTAAAGTTTGTCATAATAATTTACAAGTTTTTAGTGCAATTTGTTCCTTAAAAATTATCACATGTAATTTGTTTTACAGAGTGATACGAAGTTTAGCTAAATCCAATCATTCCAAATTATCAACGATTGGTTTGATGTTTTTAACATTAACAGAATACAGAGAGACGCACGATCACTTAGCAAAGCATATGGCCTTTCTCTCTCGCAGCAAGACCTTGCCAGGGAAAAAAATTAGAGATGTGGTTGTTGTTGGAAGACTGCTTCCATTTCAACGAGGAATTTTACAAAATAATAGTGCGCTACTACAACTTTACAAATACCTCCAAATGCATTACTATATAAAGTTTATTTTGACTGGAAAACTGAACCAAGGCTGTTTGGAAAACATTTTCAGTGCGATCCGTTCAAAGAGAGGTTTACATGACCACCCGTCACCAATTGAATTCAAATACCGATTACGGTCATATATCTTAGGTATTATTAAACTTGTTCACGCATTAATTGAAAAATTTCAATACAAAGAATATATTGTTATATGATTCTACTCTAACTTTCTTAAATTACATTGCTTCTATAGGTCGCAATGAGTATATTTTATCAACTAGGACCAATGTCATGGAAACATGATAATTGAATTGAGTTTCAAGAAATTCAAGCAGATAAAACACTGACGGAAGATTTATTTAAACCGTTGAATGAAATAACGATAACGGCAGAAGAAGAACTTGAGGCAAATATATTAATGATTATATGTAATTCTAATATGTTTTTTAAATGTATGTACATATGTATACATATAGATTCTGGAAGGTCAAGAGAGTGAGGAATTCGTAGAAAACTTATCTCAATTAAATGACGGGCTTGAACATTTCGCAGTCTATTTAATAAATAAAGTGGGATTAAAAAAATTTGGATTAAAGACTCATGAAGAAAATTATCAAAATTATACATACGTTAACTTGCTATCAGAGGGCGGTCTCTTCAAGCTTAATAATGACTTTTCAAAAATTATTGAAAAGCTAATTTTGTTGTTTTTAAAATTTAATGAAAATTCATTGAACAGCAATCCAAATTATATTAAAAATCTTACTACTAATGCTAAATTACTGTTAGAAAAAAAAAATTGCTAAACGTTTCTTGTTGGGTAGAACATATTTTAGAATACGATTTTTAAATAAACAGTTAAAGGAAAATAAAACATGTTATGCAAGAAAAAAATTAAAAAAAACTATAACATGAACTTTATTACATATTCAGGCCAATAATGAATAAAATTTCGCGTGAAATTTTTCCCGGGGAACAATTCCAACTATAGCAAGTAAAAGGGAAAATAAAAAATTCTAATTGGAAAAGGGAGAAATTTCACGCGGAATTTTATTCATGATTGCCCTGATTGTATCATAATTATGTAATCATATGCTATTGTAATATTAAAAACAATTTTGAAAAAAGTCAATTACTGAACTTAAGCCTGATTAAGAAATTATTTCTGATTAAAAGGTATATACTAGACAAAATTTCGTTATTACAATATACTTGCATTATATCTTCTTTCTCCAGAGGCGGATTTATGTTTGATGTCGCACTAGGCCCCGTGAGATATGCCGTCCTTTTTGCTCTATGAAGAAAACTTTTTTAAATTAAATATGCAATTTATAAATATTTAAATTACAATGTGCAACAGTAAAAACTCCTCACGTTCCTACAGTATATGTAGGTTTGATAGTATTATCAAAGGGAAGTAAACCCTATACTATACTCAGTTTGGCGATTTTGGTAACCAATTAATTTTTATGAATCTCGCAAGATTTCGAAAATCAGTGCGCCCTCAAAAAATGGTGTTATAATTTTTTGGCCAATTGAGGCTTAGTGATAGCGCTTTACTATATGTGACAATATGTAGCGAAGAGTCCACTAAATAAATCTCATTAACATATTACGCCGAAAAAATTCAAAGGGGTGGACAGTGGAAAAGAAAATATGGCAAAGGTTGGCAGTACTGAAATGTCAAAATATGTAAAAAACGACATTTAAAATAAACAAAATTTAAAAAAAAGTTAAGTGTAACAGTTTTTAATTGAAAATAAAGTAATGGATTCTGTGGCGTTATGGCTTTATGAAGAAAACGGCAATGTAGACCGATTTGCAAGACGAGTCTTAAGAGATATATCCGATATACTTTCCTTAAATGAAAAATAAAGAAAAAATCTATAGCGGAATATGTTGTTAAATACATACAGTGTTGTTAGATTTGACGATTTTACGTCATTTTGACGATTTTTTATAACAAATGTCCCATAATGATGATTGACGATTTTAAATATTCCTCATATTTTGACGATTTGCTGAAATAAGTATTTGGTAACATAAATATGCCAACAAGTCCTTGCAGAAAAATTATTACTTTAATTACAGCATCAGTTATTTTAAATATGGACTCTGAATTTCTTCCTTTAATAAAAAGTTTTTCCAAATCTTATCTCTTAAGTCCCAGTTCACACTAGCCAAGTCTTATTGCTAAACTTATCACCTTTTCTTCTTTGAACTTTCATCGCCGTTCACACAATGCAAGTCTTATTTTTCAGCTAATATTTTTTATGCATAGTCTAGTGTATGCATGTGTGACTTTTTAACATTACGAAGGAGAAAGCAAAACGTATTTATAGTACATAAAGTTGAGTAATCGTTTCTTTTCCCTTCTCTCTCTCTCTCTCTCCTACATACTAATCAGCTTAGCAATAACACTTGTATAGAGTAAAATAGTACTAAAGAAAATATTAAGGCATTGAAAATGAAATAAGAGAACTTAGATTTTTTTAACTTTCAAGATAACGACTTATGTGTATCTATATAAGTACATTTTGGAAAAAAGTTAAATCGATTAAATTACCAAACAATAAACAATAAATAACTTAAGTGAGTATGTTATTTATTTGTTTTTAGTTTTTCCAAACTCATCAGCTAGTGTTGAAAGAATATTTAGTAATCTTAATCTTACTAAAGCCAAGATCTAAAATTTACTGGAAGCAGAAACCCTTGAAATCATTGTGTTTCCGAAAGATTATTTGAAGTGTAACTATTCGGGATGTTACAATGTTGACATTAACAAAAATTTTATAAAAAAAACAATTCTAAAATTTATAGTTTTATTTTGAAACTAGTTTATTTAGAAATTGTTAACACACTATTATAAATTCAGAATCTTTTGATTTAATTTCACCCTGTAGTTCTTATCTTTGACAATAATGTCGATGAATTGTTTCTTGTTACATAAAATAGTCTTTTATTTCTAATATGATATATTAGTTGTTCCAAAAAATGGATAATACTTGTATGACGAATTTTCGACGATTTTTGTTTTGGAAAATTGTGACGATTTTGACGATTTTATTTTCAAAAATTGACGATTTCTAGAAAAAATTGTCTAACAACACTGAATACATATTGCTTTATTTTAGCTTTGTACAAAATTTGCATTTGAGTAAGGAAGCGTTTCTGTATGTTCTAAGCGCTATTCAACACCAGCTAAAAGTTTGAAGGAGATCCCAACTATTATAAAACTAGCAGCTGCACAGTGTGAAATTTAGCAAAATTAGCGGAACTTTATTAAATTTTTGAAATACATAAAATGCATAAAATTATATATTATTTCCGAAGCTTAATATTCTACCTCAAAATCATACCCAATTTGGGGATTTACCCTGCGAAACAACTGCTAACTGCACCTGAAAGTTTCATTACTTATTCAATCACACTTTTTGCCTACAGAAAGTTTTCAGATTTGTTACAATTCATAGAGTGGTACATACAAACAGCAAACAAGTAGGCTATACTTTTTTCTGTATTTATTTTATGATATGATTGTCAATTATTGGCATTTAAATAGTTGAAAAATTTTTTCTTACTCGTGTGGAATTGTTCGTAAAAAAAGTGATTTTTCAGAAGTAGTATATGTAGCATTTATAGGGATAGAAATGCAAAAAGGGCAGAAATTTCGGTGGTATTCATGGACACAAAACTTCTAAACCAACTTGAATACTGCTTCCGTAAACTGGAACGCAGAGTACAATAGAATACTTTAGTGGCGCGCATGTTAAACCCTGGTCTTGTCTATTACTATCTGCCGTTTTATAGATTTTCTTAATTTTTTTCTTATTATTGATAAATCAACGATGCACAGTGGCGTGAATTAAAAAATAAGTGGTAAAAAGTCGGCAACTTTTGAACTAGTCAACCGATTTCGATGAAACCAACTGATTTGGAAAGTAGAAGTGTTGAAATTTTCAGAAAGCATATTTTGAGGCACCCTGTTGACAGGGTAGCTCCAAAGAGCCTAAAACTGGGAAAGTGCGGGTATCAAAATTCTTTCGGAGCTTGTAACTTTTGTAAATATGGACGGATCTGAATAATTTTTTCTTAGGCGTAACCGGATATTACAGGAAGTTTATAAAAGATTATGCAAAAATTGCGCATGCTTTAACAAAATATTTAAAAAAGGACACTAAAATAAATACAAATGATCCTCGATACACGGATGCATTTTACAAACTCAAGAGATTGCTAATCGACACACCCATTCTAAAATACCCAGATTTTAAAAGAAAGTTTAAACTAGCAACATACGCCAGCGAATTCGCAATAGGAGCAGTACTAACACAGGATAACCACCCCATCAGTTACGCAAGTAGAACTCTAAATGAACACAAAAGAAAATACTCCACAACAGAAAAGGAGCTGTTGGCTATTGTTTGGGGCGTGAACTACTTTTGACCATATGTAATGGGTGTTTTTTATTGAGGTATAGAACTTTAAGTTGGCATCACTTTTTTAACTGGCGGCCATTTTGTCAGCTGTCAAGTGATTAATATTTAGTTTGGTTTGCCATTTCATCATGAACAGGTTGACAAAAGAACAACGCTTGCAAATCGTGCAAATTTATTTCGAAAATAATGGTTCAGTTCGCGAAGTTTACCGCAAGCTCCGTCCATTTTATGGTCGACATAATCGTCCATCAGAGCAATTAATTCGGTTAACCATGGATCGTTTTCGCACTACGTTTACTCTATGTGATAATACGCATCCGCAGTGACGTCGAACAGTGCGCACCGAAGAAACAATTGCCGCTGTAGAGCAAAGTGTTGAAGAGGACCCGAATGAATCGATTCGCCACCGTGCACAGCAATTGGAGCTGATAACCGACTATTTTGTTCCCGAATTGGATGGCATGAATGTGGATGAGTTGTGGTTCCAACAAGACGGCGCTACATGCCACACAGCGCACGTCACAATCGATTTATTGAAGGAAACATTCGATGAGCGCATAATTTCGCGGAATGGACCTGTCAATTGGCCACCAAGATCGTGTGATTTGACACCATTGGATTATTTTCTTTGGGGATATGTGAAGTCGCTCGTCTACGCCAACAAACCAGAAACGTTAGGGGACTTGGAAGCCAACATTCGTGGCGTTATTGCCAACATACGGCCCCATATGCTCGAAAAAGTGGTTGAAAATTGGACCTGTAGAATTGGCTTTATTCGAGCCAGCCGCGGCGGCCACATGCCCGAAATCATATTTAAACATTAATGGCATAAAATTATCCTTCCAATAAATCCAAATTGATGGACATTAAAACGATTTTCTTGTGTTTTATTTCAATTCGAAGTTCTATACCTCTAAAAAAACACCCTGTATATGGAAGGAACTTTGACCTTATGACAGATCACCAGCCATTGAAATGGTTGCAAACCAAACAAAAAGGAAAAGACATAAACCCAAGACTTCAACGTTGGTTACTTAAACTTGGCGAATACGACATCAACATTGGGTATATTAAAGGTAAAGAAAATTCTCTGGCTGATTTCCTCAGCAGAATCAATGCAGATACAGGCGAAGTTTGTGCAATAGATGAGCATTAACATGACATAACATAGACAACTTGAGTACAGCCGCTACCGTTCATTCCCAGGAAAACGAATTAAATGATCTCTTTCCTATATTAAATTCCGTTGTTAACCGTTTCTACACCCAAATAATTTTAACAGAAAGTAAAACAGAATAAATTAAAATAATAGAGAACAAACGAAAAATTTTTGTAAGCTTAGATGATATTAGAAGCGGATTCATGTCAGACATCTTTAGGAGATTTATAAAAACAGGCAAAGTAGGAATATACTCAGGCATTTCGGATTCTGATTACAATATTTTTTTTTATATATATTTATTTATTGTATCTTCAAAAATTAACTAACAATAAGTAATCAAATCTTAAATATAAATATAATTATTAGGCTCGACCAGTATCGGACATAAACTTAGTGATAGTTATAAATAATACATACGTAGTGATAATCAAAAAGGAAAAAAAAGAAGTATTTTTAAGCAGTCTCATCTGGAGTGTTGAGTATAAGAGCCCTTGTGTCCCTCTTTTTTAGGCGGATGTGTCCAGTAAAGCTCAAAATATTACGGGCAAGCGAATTAGAATGTGACTCGAGTTTTGTTAAATATTTGCCCGCGTATTTTGCAATTTCTTCACTCACTAGTGGCATATTTAAATCACGATGTATATTTGAATTTTTAATGTACCATGGAGCCGATGTTATTAATCGTAAAATTTTGTTTTGCCTTCGTTGGATTTTCTCAATATTTGAAGCAGTGCCCCATAGCTGAATTCCATAGCACCATATTGGCTTCAAAAGAGACTTGTATATCAAAAGTTTGCAGTCTAGGCTGAGTGTTGAATTTCTGCTAATTAACCAATATATTTGAGTTAATTTAAGTTTCATTTGGGTTAACTTAGAGTCAATATGATATTTCCATGTAAGCCTTCGATCAAGGTGTATGCCAAGGTATTTCACTTGAGAATGTTGAGGAATATTTTGATTGTTGATTCGAATAGGGGAACAGGTATCTTTTCTTAGGGTAAACGTTATATGAACACACTTTTGTTCATTTACTTTAATTCTCCATAAGTTCAACCATATTTCGAGCTGGGTAATGTGTGCTTGGAGGTTGCGGGATGCCTTATCAGGGTTTTTGTGAATACTGAAACAGGCTGTATCATCGGCAAATGTAGAAGTGTGGATGTTATTGCTCACAGGCATATCACAAGTATATATTAGATACAAGACTGGCCCCAGAATACTACCCTGTGGCACACCAGAAAATATAGATTCGGGCACACTCATGAAGTCTCCTTCCACAACAGTAAACTTCTTATCAACAATATAACTTTCCAAAAGCTTTTGTATGTTTATTGGTAGGTATGTCTTCAATTTTAAAACTACGCCTTCGTGCCATACTTTATCAAATGCCTGAGAAACATCAATAGAAAGGGCAGAACAATACCTTTTTTCTTCAAATGTCCTCCTTACAACTTGAACCAATCCATGCGTTTGCTCAATAGTGCTATGCTGACTTCTAAAGCCAAATTGATGGTCCGGGATGCACCCACTATCAGCTAAATTTGTGGACAATTTAGTCATGAGCAGATTTTCGAAAAGCTTTGAAATTGTTGAAAGTAAGCTTATAGGCCTATATGACTCAGCCTTGGTAAGATCTTTGCCTGGCTTTGGAATCATTTTAATCTTGGCAAGTTTCCAGTTATGTGGAAAATACTGCATTTGTAAAATGGCATTAAAAATAAAAAGCAAGATTCTTATTGCAATATGAGGCAAGTTCATCAGCATCTTGTTACTAATGCCATCAATATCTGGAGCTTTCTTCGGGTCGAGTTCAGCAATTTGTTTTGTAGTTCACGTCACCTTAAGGGACGAGGGGGTAGAAATACTACACTCCGTAATCCTGCAGCACCCGTACATGAATTAGGAGTGAATACAGATTTTAAATGCTCAGAAAATAAGTTACCTTTCTCACTATCGCTTCTTGCCCATCCTCTGGTCGAAGTACGCAGTGGTGATTTGAGATCAACGGGTCTTTTAAGATTTCTAGTAGCGCGCCATAAAGAGTAATTCGATGTTGACGTTACATCAAGACCTTCTAAATACTTTTCCAGTAATGCAGTCTTTTCCGACGATAGCAGCTCTTTGAGTCATTTAGTACATTCTTTAAGTCTGATTTTATTTAGGGGTGATCTGTGTTGTTGTCATTCTCTTCTAGCTCTCCTTTTTTCACATACAAGACGTTTTCAATTTCCGTAGAATAAATTCTATTAAAGCCAGTCTGCGGATAGGAAGTAGTGGCATGTTCAGCAGCCTGTTTAATATATTCGTTAAGATTGGCAATATTAAATTCAATATCATCAGGTGATCTTAGCTGAATATTTTCTACGCAGTGACTACTAACATATTTTTTGAATCCTAGCCAGTTGACCCTATTAATCGTTTTCACATATGAGTTAGTTAAATCACTCCTTAGGGGGTTGAAAATTGTAACTATTGTGGGAGAGTGATCGGAGGACAGATCTAGATCTAGCCCTCTACGTGAATTAAGTCCCTATGGATATTTTTTGTGACGCCAAAATCTATAACATCTAGAATTTTTCTTACGTCAGTAGGCCAGTAAGTAGGCTCCCCACTCGAAATGCCATCTAAGCCCATTTTTGAAATTGTATTAAACAATGCTCTACCTCTAGGTGTAACAAGACGCGAGCCCCAGTACGTATGTTTTGCATTGTAGTCACCAGCTGCCACGAAACAAGATCCAAGCGCTTTGTAGAACTTCTCATACTGATCTTCGGTAACAGAAAATGTCGGAGGTGAGTATATTGATGATATCACGAAATTCGCACAAAAATTTTCTACGAAAATATTCGTAGCTTGCATATATTCTTCACTAACGTTCTCAAGGATATAGTGCTTGAGTCTTGACTTAATTAGAATTGCTGATCCACCGCATGCTCTCCCTCTCGGGTCCTTTGAATCATATAGAGTTTAACCATTTATTTTAAAGCAGCTTCTCGAAGTCAAGTGAGTCTCAGAGACCAACATTATATCAATATTTTTTTCCGTGAGGAAGTGCTCAAGTTCATTTTTATGTTGGCGAATGCCGTTTGCGTTCCAGAAACATAGTTTTAACGTGTTCATGGTTTGTTTACTAATGCTTAAAGCAGAGTATTCTGCATTGTCAGCATTTCTTACATCATGCTAGTCATATTTGTTGTAAAGTTGTTTATAGGTAGCACGAGATTCTCAATAGTAGCTTCAAGACGACTAAAGTTAAAGCTAGAGTTTGCATTCGTTGAATTACTTGGTGGTGGAACATTTTGTGTGGGAATAGAATTAATCTTAGCAGCATCGGCGTACGATACCCGTGAAGTAACTAGTTGGCTAGTTTGAGGAAGAGTGGAGGAGTAAGCATGTGCTGATTGAACTGGAGCTAATTTAAGTTTTTGACCCATAGCCTGTTTAACGAAAGAATATACAGGGCATCCTCTGTAGTTAGTGGTGTGATTACCTCCACAATTACTGCATTTTTTTCTGCTTGTACTTTTGGCTTGGTACAGAAAGCAGTATCATGCAATTCACCGCAGATAACACAAACTGTAGGTAATTTGCAGTAAGTTTTTGTGTGGCCATATTCTTGGCAATTATGGCACTGTACGGGACCTGAACGCTTAGGTGGCTCTTCAACTGTGATTTTTCGGTGTAAAAGGTATTTGAGACTATAAATTGAGTGCGTCTCGTTTTTTTTAACTGTATATCATTCGGCTCCAGTTCAACACGAAATAGAGGCTGGGGAATCTTCTCTCTATTGATTATATTGGTAACATTCTTTACCTTAAATCCTTGTTCGATAAGTGCACATTTTACTTCTTCGGGCTCAACATATGAATCTATGCCCTTTAATACTATTTGTAGGCCTTTAGCACTCTTAAGTTGATATGTGTAAAAATTTGTTTTATTTTTTTCAAACTCACTAAGAGTTTTTCGGAAATCTTTTTCATCATATATTTGGATTTTAGTTTCATCAATATTACTTCGTTTAATTGGAATGATGTGAAAAGTATTTTCACCAATTGTCGACAGTAGATTTTTTAGAAGCGCGTTAGAATTTTTTTCTCTCAGATAAATAGGTGGTGGATTAAAAGACTTTTGCGATGATGCAGCCGGCTTGTCGTCATTGACTTGCAATATTGAAAAACGATCTTGGCAATTGGTAGGTGATGCACTGTTATCCCTAGACATCTTTGGAGCAGATGCAATTTTAGTAGAATTTGGGCTTCGCCCGCGCTTTAAAATTGAAATGTATCTGTACATTCCGACTTGGACCTTGGGTTTTGGGCTGCTCTTATCTTCAGTCACAACTTGTTTAAGTGATGACCACAAGCCCGAAGCGGATGATATCGCTGAGTTAAATGTAGAAGTACTAGGCAATAATGTCAACGATTCACTAGTTGGCATTGGACAAAGCGAAGTTGATCGCTGACGAAACTGTGGTTTTGCCGTTAGAAAAAGTCTATTATCAGATATTTCATTTTTATTAAGAGTTTCAGAACTCACAGCAAGTCTATTATCAGATTTTTTATTTTTATTGTTATCATTATGAGCATCAAAACTCACAGTAAAATATGCATTTCTGCCGTTAGAACTCATTCACTATTATTTTCCTTTGGGGTACTCATATAGAGTATTCCTCAAGGGTACTTTGTATGTTTTTTTGTTTACGGTTTGTTTTTTTGTTTTTGTTATTTCTATATGTAAAAATATTAGCAAAGCAAAAAAAGGCTTATTTATCAAAGTTAATATGTACTACGAATATTTTTTGTATGCTTTTTTTTTGTTTAGTTTGTATCTAAGAAAAATTCCGCTATTACGTCTGTTCACTATGAAGGTACAACTAGAACTGATATTATAAATTTATATATATAATTTATAATTTATTTATATTATAAATTAACATTAGTATTAAAAATATTTCAATAATTTTTATCTGTAATACAAATATAAAGAGTTATATTAATATAAGATGTTATATTAGAGTAGCATTTTTTTCTAGACTTCCCTATGGTAATGTCATTTACGTACCTTTTCACAATGTATGGTTAAAAGATAACAGATACTTTAACTGCAAGTTTTGTATGAAGAACTTGCAGTTAAAGTTCATTTTAACTCTTAACCATACATTGTCAAAAGGGACGTTAAAGCACAAAAAGTTGTATATGAAATGTTTTAGAAATTTTATAAATTTCATTACTTCGAAATATATGAATTTTGCGACAAGAAAGGTCAAAGGTGTCTTCGTGTCCAATGCCTATCACAATAAGGGAGCACTTATTTTGATCCTAAAAGATTTAAAAATCAAGTGTTTTTCCCCATTACAAATTTCTTGGTAACTTCAAAAATGATGATGTTTTCAACAAAACAACCACTGTGCATAGTGCCTCCACAAATCTATGGCCAATAATGATACTCATTTTTATTAAAATATCTTTCTTACCTTAAAATTTATGATGTTTGCAATAAAAACAGTCGAAAGCAGACACTGTGCACAGTGCCGCGCCTAACCTATGACCGTGCAAATTATGTATATTAAAGCTAAAGGAGTTTCCTTTCAAATGCTTTTTAACATTTTTAAATATCTTTATCAGTTCAAAAGTTATGATTTTTGCAACGAAAAAAGTCAAAAGGCCCCACTGTGTGTCGTTAAATCTACTACTCAAGTGCTTTACGTCCCTTTTCACAATATATGATTAGGAGTTAACATGAACTTTAACTGCAAGTTCTTCATACAAAATTTTCCGTAAAAGTCCCTGTTAGCTTTTAATTGTACATTGTGAAAAGGGCCGTTAGACTACTATCATATAAATCTAAAAAAAAATTACATTGCACCGATATATTAACGGGTAAGGTAAGAATTATATTAAAAAATTTTCATTGATATAAAGCAAAAGTAATTCACAAAAATTATCAATTGCAAACTATTTAAAATGTTAATTCTTAGGGTGCTGAAAATGTTGCCGCCCCTAAATACATGCCGCCCTACAGTGATGCCAACTTAGCCCTTTTCGGGCTAGATTTAGCCCGTTTTTAGTCACTCAAAACGCGAAAAAAATTTTTTGGCCCGAAACTAAAAAACGCGCTAATCTAGCACTTTTTACAAATATCTTTCGGCCCTTTTAGCCCCTTTTTACTTTTTGCTCGATATGTCTACATTTAAATTTTTACGAACTTTTTTCTTCCTTTAAACTAGCAATATCGACTTATGAAATAATGTGACATCATTGTTTTACTCATTTTCTTCTGTTAGATTGCCTTACCAATTTAAAAAAGAAGAAACAATAAGGTATAATGTTCTATTTCTTCCAAATTTTTTTGTGCTTTGAAAGATTCTCAGTATAGTCTAAAAACAGATTTTTATTTAATAACGACCAAATTAAAATTTACTTACCTGTACATATGTATGTATATTAGAGCGTCTCGCCCGACAGGCGAGAATAAAGTACACCAGCGAATATAAAGTATTGTTCCAAGGAGATTTCAAAAAAAAATTTTTTAATTTTTTTTTGCCGAACGTAGGGGTCGCCTTTTTAGTTTTTTCGTTATGTCTTCCATATTTACAGTCCGATCTTAAAGTTTGATATAGTGAATTTTTTGTCTCAGAGAGGCCAATATTTTTGCTCTTGGGTCCATTAACCTCAAGTGTACCGTTCTAGTACTTACCCCCCAAATCTTATTTACTACCACCCTAATGTGACACCTTAATGTTAGAAATTTATAGTTCGCAAAAAATCATAAGACTTTTGCTAAGAAAGTATTTCGATCAATACAGCACAACTATTTAAAAAATGCTTTTATAAATTAATTGTTGCAGACCGTAGGGGTCACCTTTTTAAATTTGTCATAGCTTCAGTATTTACATACAGATATTAAAGTATAATATATCGATGAGTTTGTCTGTGGCAGACCAATTTTTTGTTAATTCAAAAGCCTTTGACCTTTGGCATAAGTCCTGGGCTATACATAAATCCATCACTGTCTTTGTCGTGTAGCAAAACACTGTTTACATTAACTATGCTTAAAATTTTAAACTTTGAGATTAATATGGCATGTATTTCTTCAACCAAGCCTAGTACAATCTAATTCGAATTATTTGAAATGCTCTATTAAACTTCAGAGCTTATGTTTTTTAAATGAAAGACTTCTTCGAGAAAAAAATAAATAAGGAAATTTCTTTATGAATTTTGGGTTTAGTGCCACCGCCACGAAACAAAAAGCACCAAAAATTAACTAAAAAAGCACTGAGCACTAACTGCAGAATTTTTCGCGTCGAAAATTTCAAAAAGCACTAAAAACGGTGCGAAAATCACCGAGTTGACAACGATGTTTAGCACCTTTGTACCACAAAACATATTCTGTGCTTTGTACATTGCTTAAACTCTCTCTCTCAATTCCTTTGGTAAACTCTCACGCATTTCTACATGTAGTTATGACAAACGATAAACATAGCTGAGAAAGTCTCATTACTATATGACCTTTTTGTTTGAGCCACAACAATTTTTTAAACTATTTTAAAACGTTAAGACAATATGACACTTATGACACTGGTGTGAATACCCCAATTGTATTACATAATATAGTACACCATTTATATGAGAGAAAATTAAAATAATTTTAAACTGGTTTAAAATGTTAGGACTTTATGACCTTATGACACATAAGACACCCTTGTGAATACCCCAATTGTTTTGCTTTCATCAAGCCACATAAATTAAATTTTAATTATCAAATAGAATTCCGGCGTAAACACAGTTTCCATAGAAATTGACACAAAAAAACAGCACCAGAAGTAGTCGAGAGAATCAATTTTATTTTGACAGCTTTTTTTCTTTTGCTCTCACATATAAATACTCATTCTCTCAACAATGCTGCCATATTTTCAATACATTTCACGTTTTGTGAACAAGCTGTGTAAAGAACCGAAGAATGCCAAAAGCACAAAAATAATTGTACCAAAAACCAAATCGAAGTTTTTGACACACAGAGCAAAAAATTATAAGCTGAAGTAGCGCTGCCACCAGGTTAGATACAACTTGAAAACTACAAAAAAAATAACCTCAAAAAAAATTAAACAAAAATTATAGAGCTTTTGAAGTTACTGCCGGAGATTTTATTGTCAAGGAATTTTGTTTGCTTATCATATCTGATCAGAGATGTATTTGTTAACAGACTAGAATTAAAAAATAATAAGAAATGCATAAAAATAATAAATAATATATGAAGCTGTGTAAAGTATTTCATGTCGATGTCGAAGTCGATTTTTAAAAATTTTGTAATTTAAAATATGTATTATCCAAAATATATTAGAAAAAGTACAATTGTATCATGATTTCCATCCATGGTTATAACATGAATAAAATTTTCTTGCATGTTTTTACAAGTAAAACCTTTTCGTATCTGGGAGAGTAATTTTGTAAATTTCTGCCTTGCGCTCTCGTTGCAAGTTTCTGCTAGGGAAGTAAATGAACACACCTAATGTCTTAATTTTTTAACATGTCAATTTTGTTTTGTTTTTGATTTCATGAAATCAGCAGTGGCTCTTGGAATATAGCTAATTTAATGCTTGACTTGTTCTTTCAGTGATTGTCTCTAAATTTGCGACATTTCAATACTATTAAAAAGTATGAAGTGATTTCTTGTAATTATTAAGCGTAAATTAAAAAGTATGTGTAAATGTCGTAAAATATGTTGTTCCAACTTACTTCCAATTAGACTCAGAAATAATTATATGAAATATATGTGCACACATACATCCATATGTATGTATGTATATTTGTGTGTAGTCTATTGCTAAAATATATCAGATAGAATGTACTTGTATTAAAAAAGTATAATTAAGCGATTTCGTTAATAGTATAAACAATTTAATTTGTGCAGTGAAACTTTGATTTCAAGTATTTTAAAATATCGCAAATACTATAAATACACTGAAAATAAATCTCACGGTCACGTCGTGGGACATACACATAAGCCGGTATAGGCCTGTTGTGTGGTCTCATGTGAATTAAAAACGAATACCACCTTTATAGGAACACAGTATCAAATACGTATTCCCTCAAGCTTTTCCAGTCAATACCTAAAAGGTCGGTAATGCCCGGTAAGGTGTCATCCCCAAAATAACAAATATCGGCTAGGCAAAAGCTGGACAATGACAAAGGAAGTGCTCCATTGCATCGATGTCCTCCATGCATGCCTGCATTCATTGTGATCTATGGCTCCAATGCGGTACAAATGCCCTCGTAAATTATAGTGCCCCGTTAAGATATCGTTCAAATTTTTTAGCTCGGGCTTGTTTAGTTTCAACAGCCTTGGTTATATTACCCACAGTATCACTATTAAATCGTGTCCTGTGAGCCCAATCTTCGCCCAATTTTGTAACTCAATCTTCGATTCCTAGAAAAGCCTTATATTACTTAATTCGAGCTACTGTCCGTAATGGTTAATCATATTCTTGCAATCTAAAAGGGTCCTAGAGTTTACTCTTTCGCTTGTGATTGTCATAATTGCTGACTTGCTGTCAGTAAATATATTGACACCTGTGGCCCTAATATTCACACCGATCCATTTTAAAACCTCCGTGATCGCACGAGCTTCCGCCTGGAAGACTGTATTAGGGTCAGATAAGCGGAAGTAAATTTCAGTTTCCGGTTCTTCTATTAAGAAACCTAGGGCAGCTCTTTCCAATAGAAGCAAACTCCCACTAGTGTTTGTTCGAGGGTTCGATTGACTCAGGAGTGTCTTTCTGATATTAATGTCTCGCATCCATTTATAATCCTAGTCTCAGCTACTCGGTCGGACATGTACAAAGTCTGGTCGTATCCGTCAAGTGGCGTCCATATGTCCTGATGGTGTGTTATGTTGTCTAGGCTGATACATTCCCCTATCACTTGCACAGGTTTTGTAGCAAGAGCTGATTCGTATCTAATACGAATATGTATAAGTTGGATATAAAGAGTGGTATTGCCCTGGTGGATGTAGTTGTCACACCGCAATGGCATGACTTATAAACTTAGAGATGGTAAAATTCAACTTTCATTAAAAACAATTCACATATTCCATTTGCACTGAAAAGCTGAGTATATAAAGCAGAAATCTGCATCAACTGACACCACAAAGTATACAGAGGTGAAGAAAGTGAGTGATGAAAAAAGCTAAAATCAGCTACGACACGGGTTCGGCGAGAAGGAGACAACAGTAGTATATTTGTTATAAAGTTGATAACAATATAATCAAAACAAACAAGAGAAAATGTGTACTTTGTGAAATAAATAAGAGGACATTTTTACAATATTAAAATAAAGATTTTGTAGTGTAGAACTAGAAAACACAATGTGTTAAATGTTATTAGTGGTAAAAAAGTGATTAAAAATAGTTTCCACATAATTACAGATATCATTTTAAGCATTTTCATTAAAAATATTAGTTTTTACCATTTACTTCCAAAAAGCATATAGCGAATAAGACCCCAAAGAATAAAATGAAAATACATTTGAACGAGTGAACATTTGTACAAAATTATATCAAGGAATTTGTTGTGTTGAATAAAAAAACTGAATGTCAAAATGTTTATTAGTATTAAAAAAGTGATTAAGATTTGTTTTCAAATGATTCCTGATTTAGCTTTTTCGTTCATAAATGTTAATTTTAACATTTTAATTGCAAAAATCTCATAGAGAATGAGGACATAAAGAATAAAATCAAAAACGTTAATCAATGCAACTACGAAGGAAGCTTAAAGAAGACACGGGTTCGGTGTGGGCGAGACGTCAAAAGTTACAAAATAATCTTCCGTCTCGTGGCATCTCTCAGAATATTTACAATTAACTTTTGTGTTATTTGTTAAATAAAATACTGTTCTGCCAAAAAAATTTGATTTCAATAAAAATATGTTAATAATATGGACAATTATGTCCTTAATTCAAATCCGCTTTCGTTTTTGTCTATCAACTACATGGCAATTTTAGAATTTCGTGAAAACAGCATATTATAAGTGCTTGACAAATTTCCTGCGTATGCTGACATATATATGTATGTATGTATTAGTGTTTTTCATACGGGATTTCCCGGGGTTTTTTTATTTTGTTATGGCAACTTAATTTGTATGTACACATTCCTTGATGAGTGTCGTTATTCATTTTATTAATGCGATGGTTCAATAATAAGGTGATGGCAATATCACAATAGCTAAAGCTTTACAACAACTAAGGCCGAGTTTACACATGCATTCTGAGACTTAGATGCCTTTATTTGGAAAAAGCACAGCGCGACGATCAACATTTAATTTTACAACAATTCATAAAAGTAAAAAACAGAAATGAGCAAGGAAATAAAAGAAAATTACAAATAATTACAGATTCTCTTTGGTAAATAGTACGGTTAAAAGCATTAACAGCTTATTCTGTACTAAAGTCCTATTTCCAAGGAAATATGCCCTTATGCAAAAACGATTATTAAATTAAAGCATGCGTTAAAACTGGTTTTGCCATACAAAATTCGTTTGTTAAACCAATTTTAAGTTTAACAATGATTTTTTCATATCGCCTGAATTTGGCGAATACGAATACGAATATTTTTCCAAACAAATTAAATAAATAAATGCATAAATCCTAAACGAAATTTAAATAAATGGCTAAAAATATTAGTTTGTACAAATCCATTAAATTTTTTATAGAAATTTGTGCTTTAGGTATGTTTTATTCGAAACGTATAGCTACTTAATTTTTAAGCAGCTATAGCTATAGCTACTTAATAACTGTATACACACTTAAATTTGTTCTGAATATTTATATAACGTTCGAATAAAACATACCTTTTGTATCATTGTCAAATATTATTTAATGACGATCATTAAAATTTTGGGTAGTTTTTTTTATTAACTTTAAGGTACGCCAACAGGAGTATGAAGTCCTTTTTCATAACAATTTTCACATACAATATTCGCATTCGTATTCGCGAATATCGTTTCAAATATTCATATTCGTATTCGCGAATATCAAAAATTGACATTCGTTACATCACTAGTATGTAGTTATGTACATATATCACTTTATTTATTCGGCAATCTTTATTAGGAAAATTACTAATTTTTGGAAGACTTAAATTTTTTACTATTTGGAAACAATTTTCTTTATTTCTCTCAAAAAACAAACTTCAAAAATCCTTTTCAAAACACAGAGAGGATGGAAGTAGAGATGGGCGCGTGTCATGTTTTTCTTCGTGACACAAACACGCACGACGCAACACGAAGTGTTCGTGACAAAAATTTGATTTCGTGTGTGTGCGGGTCGTTTCGTGTTGAGCAAAATTGACACTAAAAACACGAAACGATTTTAGATGTAAAATATGTAGGAATTTCGTCATTTATATCGTCAAACACCGATAGTACATTAGGTGTGGTGGCGAATAGTATCAGCTGGCCGTGCCAACTGCCAAAAAGCGACTCTTGAAAAAAACCAATAAAATTTTCTGATTTTCAAATACCATACCAACAATATTTCGTGCGCGCTGTGCAGTACGCGTGCGTGCGAGGTATTCGTGTTGTGTCGTGTTAGAAGAATTCAACACTCGCCCATCTCTAGTTGGTACAATCGTACTTTTTTATACTATTTCACATCAAAAAGTACCGTAGTACTCCCCCAACACATTTGATACTCTCACGGTCAACTTAGAAATGCAGTCAGACGCGGGTATGCATTTATTTTACCCAGGAATTAAATTTCTTTTTCGACAAACGACACAAAACTTAATTAGTAAATTTATTTTAGAAAAGTGTAATCTTTTACAATAAACGAAAACAATATTTCACTCAATGATCTATATACATATGTATATACACAAATCATGTTGAAACAACTCTTTTTAACCAGTTTAAAGAAAATTTAATATTAAATCATGCATATCAAATGCGAAGGGCAAAAGTGGACTTTGACAGAAATATTAGTTTGGTTTAGTAAGTTTTCCCCTGAAAATGTTTTATCTGGTATACCATTTTTAATTAAAATGTTTCGCAGCGAAAAGCAGAATTTTTAAAATATTAACAACCAATATAGAGCATGTGCTGATATTAAAGAACTGAAACTATTAACAACAGAAAATATATGCAGCTTCTGGTCTACAGTGCACAGTGAGGACTTTTACAAAATAAATGGTAATAAATCTTAAACTTTTGGCTTAAGCCTGTTAAGACACATATGTGTTATAAGCCTAATTACTCCTCTATAGATGCCAAAGTTTCAGAAAAAATTAATTTTTCATAAAAAAATTATTTCGTGCAAAAAATATAATGGATTATAGGGCCTTTCTATATTAAGGTAACGATATGTGAGTATCGATGGCTTAATATAAGAAAGGCGGAACTCGAATTTTTTATATTTTATAGGAGAAGGAAAATACTGGAGAAAAGCTAAAGCGTTTACATGCAGAAATAATTTTTTAAGTTGCCATAAGTCCTTGATTTTGAAAACGTTAAAAACACGATTTCGAAAAAATGAGATACGCCTTTATTATATTGAGTATATGTGTTTTGTTCCTTTTTTATTTCTTTGTAAATAAATTTTACATAATTTTTTGTTAATAAAATTTTAATAAAAATAATTTTGGTACTCTCGGTATCAAAAAAGTACTTAAAAAATTGTTATTTGGTACCGAAATGCACATCACATTTCCCTTAATTGTTATGTAATACTAATTGAATAAAAGGTATTGTGGAACTCTCAATATCTATCTTACTCATTTCACAAACAAATGATTATACGATTCAGCATATATAATTTCCCATCACTGAAAGTTGGTATGATCGTACTTTTTTTGATACTAATTCATATGAAAAAGTACTATAGTACTCCCCCAACACATCCCTGCAGGAAATGGAACTGACGCAAGACTAGTCATGTGACCGGTCCCCAAGTGATAGGGACCAATCCGAGTTCTAGCACTTCCTATGAAGCGGACCAGTCACTTTTTCATGGGGTTGGCCTAGGATGGGGTTAATTGATACTTTGTATGCACCTTGTGACTTGTCACTGAACTATCCCATAAGGACCTATTCGATGTATAATAATATAAATATAAAATATTTATAAATGTAATTTCGACATTTAACTGTAACAATTAACGCTTATAAGTTTTTTTTATTGTTACAAATGCAATGACATTTTATTTTTATTAATCTGAAAATTTTTGAGATTCGAACCGACAACAGGGCCACATATTTTCAAAAGTATAAATACCAGTTAAGTTTAGGTTAATATATAAGTATAGTTACGGGACTGGTTCCACAGTCAAATTGAAGGGAGCAATTAACATTAATTTACACTATTTGATAGGTCCTATATTCAACCACATCGAATATGTTCAGAGCAGTTTACTACAATACTAGACCGAGTCCGAATTAAATTGGCTCAAGATCAGTGCTGCCACAACCAAAAAATTTTTACAACCAAAATTCGCCTTAAAAGTTACCAAATGAGAAAAAAAAATAACCAAATTTCAATATGTAGTATTTTTATTAAATAACATTTAAAATGCATACACTTTGTGCCGCACCTCAAGAAGATATCAAGGTACATGAAGCTGACTTGCAACCAATAGTTCAATGCTCATTTGTAAGGTATATGCCAGTCGGCAAGTTGATTAATTTTTTCTCGTTTAGTTTTCCGTTTTATTGTTGAATTTTGCTTTTCTTCACACGTTTAGTTTTTGTATTTGACAGCCGAACAGTATTTTTACACAAACAACAACTTACGAGCATATTCTTTATAGGTATAAACTTACTTTGTAAAATCTTTTAATTGAATGTTGCCGCCATGTCATTTCTGTAGAACAAATTAAAAGCTGTTGACAGTGTTGTAAAAGTATTGTAAACAAATGAGTAGCAATCAAGGCGAATTAATAACAGGTGGCTGCACTAGCGATTTTAGTCACAGCTGTTTTATTTTCAGTTGCCTTGGTAGCAATACTAAAAGTTGAAGAAAATAAAAGCTTAAAAAGTACCTATAACATAAAAAATATGTACATGTGTATCATTATTTTGGCAAAAAAATAACCAAAATGAGAAAAATATTCGCATCTCCACATTAAAGAAAAAAGTAACCACTTTTGGTTAGAAATAACCAAAAACGGCAGCCCTGCTCAAGATCAAGACGATACATCACGAAAATGGTCAATATGTCACCATTTAAACGATATGACTTTTTTCACCATACACTACTCCGTACTTTTGATACAGTCTCCAGTTACAGGACGACTACGTTTGGATCAATTGCCACCAAATTTTCTGCAGGGATTTGATACTCTCCCGGTCAACTTAGAAATGCAGTCAGAAGACGCGCGTATGCATTTATTTTGCCAGGAATTAAATTTCTTTTTCGACAAATAGCACGAAACTTGATTAGTAAAGATATTTTAGAAAAGTGTAATCATTCACAACTATAAATGATATTTTCTGCGGCACAGAAGTTGATCTATATATATTATATAAGCACAACTTATGTTTTAAATCACTTTAAAGCAAATTGTAAAAAGTTAGTTTGAATTAGTAAGTTATCCCCATAAAATGTTTTATCAGTTAAAACCAACATTACACCACTGTAAATTAAAATGTTTCCCAGCGAAAAGCAATATTTTGAAATAGAGCTGTGCCAAATCGTTCATTCAAGTGACCGCTCATTTTCGTTCATTTTCTAAAAAAGAACGAGTTCGTTCATTTCGTTCATCCGCTCTTTTCAAGAAATAGAACGAAGTGAAAACAAACAAGTAGTTGATTCTGTACATAAAAAGGGAAACATGCACAATGCATTTTGTTTTGAATTGAAAGTAAAGAAATGAAAAAAGATTCATATCGCCAAAAGAGCCACATACTTATACACAATAATGACAATGAAAATAAACTAAAATATCTAAACCAATTTTTCTAAAAAACTATTAATACCTATGTTCTAAAAACTTAATAAATATGAATGGCAATTTAATTAATTTCATAATGGCCACAGTGTTACTAAAAGTATATAAAAAGTCAAATTAAAACAAGAATATGACAACAAATCTCACATGAACAAAGAAAAAGCCAAACAAAACAAAAAAAAGAGCCAAGTGTGCTCGGTCGTTCATTTCGTTCAATTGTACCACAGTTTTGAGATTGTACTTTTTATCAGTACTGCTGAGCCAAAACAGCTCAGTAAAGTGACCGGCTCACTTCGTTCATTTCACTGATTCGTTCCATTGTACTCGTTCGTTCATGAACGACACAGCTCTATTTTGAAAATATTAACAACCAATATAGATCATTAGATGATATCGAAGAACTGAAACCATTAACAACGGAAAATATATGCAGCTTTTGTAAAATAAATGATAATAAACCTAGAACTTTTGACTCAAGCCAGAAGGCTGTCAACACATATATGGGCATTTCCAGGAAAAGGTAAACCATGACCAAAAATTTAAATGTTATTAAAAAGATTTCCTTGACCGATAGTATCATAAAAACCCTTAAAATAATTTGATTATAATGTATTTATACGCCATCTCAGTTGTAGTGAAGGAAAACCAGGTTGCCAAAAATTAATTTATATATTTCTAACTCTTAGTAACATTTAATCATATTTACGTCCCTTTTCACAATGTATGGTTAAGAGTTAACGTGAACTTTAACTGACAGTTCTTCATACAAAAATTGCAGTTTAAGTCTCTGTTATCTTTTACCCATACATTGTGAAAAGGTACGTTAATCTTTAATCTTCAAAACATTAATAAGTATGTAGTGGTTGTGCTTTTTCCATAAATATGTTCTTAAAACTACAACTAATAGCAACAAATGAAAAGAGAGTAAACAAATTTCCTCTAACATTAATCTTTTCCACTTGTTTAAACACTCCCGGAGTTGCACAGACTAAGTGCACCAACTTTCATTGCGATCGTTTGTACGAAGTTTATAGGGAATCTGTAAAAACAATTAGAAAAAATTCAAAATCCCATAGAAATACACAATTTTAATTTTTTCGGAATTTCGCAATTTTCCAAGCAAATTTTAAAATGTTTCTTTCTATAAAAACCTTGTTCAGACTATTACACATATTTAAAAAAAAATTTGCGAAATAGGTCAAGCCATTTTCAAATTATGCGCTTAGCACCGGACAACATTTAATTTTTATATATATAGAGAATTATGTACTACATACCACAGTGAGTTCGGATGAATGCATTTCTCAAGGTATTTAAGCGTATTCTCATGATTACTTCTATTAGGTAACTAAACGTCTTCGCTTTATTACCGTTCGCGGATAATTACCCAAAAAATTATGAAATTTTTGATGAGGTAATTAACCGAGATTTACTGTATTATTAATTACTAGCTGACCCCAGTCCGCGTTGCTGGCCCAAAGCAAACATTAGTGTTATATATGGCATTGGTGGTACAATATGAAAATTGGATTTTGCCCACGAATAAACTAAATATTGCACCATCTGTCGGACGAACTTCAAACTACACAGAAACACTCCTCACGCCCCATAGAGCATGTATATAAAGTTTTGTTAACATCAGTGCAGTAGTTCTTGAGTTACGGTGCAAAAACACAAAAAAACTAAATATGGCGCCATCTGTCCGACGAACTTCAAACTACACAGAAACACTACTCACGCCCTATAAAGCATGTATATGAAGTTTGGTCAAAATCGGTTCAGTAGTTCTTGAGTTACGGTGCAAAAACACAAAAAAACTTAAAATTGCGCCATCTGTCGGACGAATCACTATTTCTGAAAGGGGCGTAGCATTTACCGGGGTAGAATATATATAAAAACACGCACCGGTCTTTTACAAATATTTTGTATTTATTTAAGGACCTTGGCTATTACAGCTTCCAAGATATAAGATTATTATTATTCCAATATTTCAAGATATAAGATTTCATACCAAATTTGTGGACCCTTGCTATTATAGCTTTGAAAATATATTATTATTAATTACTTTGTATAGGGAGTGCTCCCTTTCCTTAGTGCTATTATACCAATATTTTGAATTACTTCCCACCTCACTCTCAAAAGAGTCCATACCAAATTTGAGGACACTTGCTATTATAGGATTCAAGATATTTATAAGATTACTATTAATTAATTTGTATAGGGAGTGCTCCCTTCCCTTGGTCCTATTCTACCAATATTTTGAATTACTTCACACCTCGCTCTCAAAAGAGTCCAAACCAAACTTGAGGACACTTGCTATTTTAGCCTTCAAAATATATTATTATTAATTACTTTGTATGGGGTGCCAATTCCCTTTGCCCTATTCCACCAATATTACTAATATTATTTCTTTCATCTTTTGGTTTATTGCAACTAGTAGTGCCGTGTAATTCGCCGAACACTACACAAACAATAGGTAATTTGCAGTAAGTGTTAGTATGTCCATATTCTTGACAATTGTGGCACTGTACGGGTCCTGAACGCTTGTGTGGTTCTTCAACGGTTATTTTTCGATATAAGAGATATTTTAAATTATATATTGGATGGGTCTCATTTTTTTTCAATTTTATATAATTTGGCTCAAGTTCAACGCGAAATAGAGGTTGAGGGATCTTTTCCTTATTTATTATGTTCGATACATTTTTTAATTTAAAACCCTGGAGGACGAGAGCATCTTTTACTTCTTCGGGAGCAACATAGGAATCTATGCCCTTTGTTTTACTTTTTTCAAATTCAGAAACTATTTTGCGAAAATCTTTTTCTTCATAAATTTGAATTTTCGTTTCATCAATATTACCACGTTTTATTGGAACAATGTGAAATTTATTTTCACCAATGACTGAAATTAATTTTTTAATAAGAGCGTTTGAGTTTTTTTCTCTTAAATAGATTGGTGGCGACTTGGAGGTTTTGTTCGCAGATTCAGCGGGTTTATTATTGTCATCTTGCAATATTTTAAAACGGTTTTGCGGATTAGTAGAGGATGCGCTGTTATCCCTAGACATCTTTGGAGCAGATGCAATTCTAGTAGAATTTGGGCTTCGCCCGCGCTTTAAAATTGTAACGTATATGTCCATTCCGACTTGGACCTTGGGTTTTGGGCTACTCTTATCTACAGTGACAACTTGGTTAAGTGATGACCACGAGCCCGAAGCGGATGATATCGCTGAGTTAAATGTAGAAGTACTAGGCAACGGTAATTTCAACGATTCACTAGTTGGCATTGTACAAAGCGAAGTTGATCGCTGACGAAACTGTGGTTTTGCCGTTAGAAAAATCTATCATCAGATTTTTTATTAAGAGATTCAGAACTCACAGTAAGTCTATCATCGGATTTTTTTATTGTTGTCATTAAGAGCTTCAGAACTCACAGTAAAATAGGCATTTCTGCCGTTAGAACTCACTTCACAATTTTTTCCTTTGAGGTACTCATATAGAGTATTCCTCAAGGGTACTTTGTGTGTTTTTTTGTTTACGGTTTTTTTTTTTTGTTTTTGTTATTTCTATATGTAAAAATATTAGCAAAGCAAAAAAAGCTTATTTATCAAAGTTAATATGTACTACGAATATTTTTTTGTATGATTTTTTTTTTGTTTAGTTTGTATGTAAGAAAAATTCCGCTATTACGTCTGTTCACTATGAAGGTACAACGATAACTCCCTCTAAAGGAAATATCATAATTTTTAAAAATTTTTCAGCAGAGTCAAAATTTTCTTTTAACAACTGCTGCAACTCCATCGACTACTCCTTTTCCATGAGAAGTTGCAACAAAGTTTCGTTCAATATATTTGCAACCGAATTCAGCTAAAATATCGGTTAACCTTCGAGTAATGAACTTGTTTTTAAAGTGCCTTTTTCTCTTTTAGCAAATTTTTGTCATCTTTCAACACCCTTTTCCACATTTTTTCTCTATACTCTTCTATCTTTAATAGGTCTTTTTTAAATTGGATCTATAACACTTTTCATTTTCCTTTCTCTTTTCCGCCACCGTTTTATCTGCATAAAAATATATTTTAACCCATAATAACAATTACTTACGATTATGACCTCGACAAACTTTGAATACTAAATAAAAATCTTCTATATGTATACATCAGTTCTCGTTGTACCTTCATAGTGAACAGACGTAATAGCGGAATTTTTCTTATATACAAACTAAACAAAAAAAAGCATACAAAAAATATTCGTAGTACATATTAACTTTGATAAATAAGCATTTTTTTGCTTTGATAATATTTTTACATATAGAAATAACAAAAACAAAAAAAAACCGTAAACAAAAAAACATACAAAATACCCTTGAGGAATACTCTTTATGAGTACCCCAGAGGAAAAAAATAGTGAAGTGAGTTCTAACGGCAGAAATGCCTATTTTACTGTGAGTTTTGATGCTCATAATGATAACAATAAAAATAAAAAATCTGATAATAATCTTGCTGTGAGTTCTGAAGCTCTTAATAAAAATCAAAAATCTGATAATAGACTTTTTCTAACGACAAAACCACAGTTTCGTCAGCGATCAACTTCGCTTTGTCCAATGCCAACTAGTGAATCGTTGACATTATTGCCTAGTACTTCTACATTTAACTCAGCGATATCATCCGCTTCCGACTCGTGGTCAACAATTAAACAAGTTGTTACTGAAGACAACAGTAGTACAAAACCAAAGGTACAAGTAGGAATGGACAGATATATAACCATTTTAAAGCGCGGGCGAAGCCCAAATTCTACTAAAATTGGATCCGCCCCAAAGATGTCTAGGGATAACAGCACATCTTCTATCAATCGTCAAAATCGTTTTTCATTATTGCAAGACAAAAACGACAAGCCCGCCGCATCATCGCAAAAGTCTTTCAAGCCACCACCTATTTATCTGAGAGAAAAAAATTCAAACGCGCTTCTAAAAAATCTACTGTCGACCATTGGTGAAAATACTTTTCACATTATTCCAATTAAACGAGGTAATATTGATGAAACTAAAATCCAAATATATGATGAAAAAGATTTCCGAAAAATTGTTAGTGAGTTTGAAAAAAATAAAACAAATTTTTATACATATCAACTTAAGAGTGCTAAAGGCCTACAAATAGTATTAAAGGGCATAGATTCATATGTTGAGCCTGAAGAAGTAAAATGTACACTTATCGAACAAGGATTTAAGGTAAAAAATGTTACCAATATAATCAATAGAGAGAAGATTCCCCAGCCTCTATTTCGTGTTGAATTGGAGCCGAATGATATACAGTTAAAAAAAATGAGACGCACCCAATTTATAGTCTAAAATACCTTTTACACCGAAAAATCACAGTTGAAGAGCCACGTAAGCGTTCAGGTCCCGTACAGTGCCATAATTGCCAAGAATATGGCCACACAAAAACCTACTGCAAATTACCTACAGTTTGTGTTATCTGCGGTGAATTGCATGGTACTGCTAACTGTACCAAGCCAAAAGTACAAGCTGAAAAAAAATGCAGTAATTGTGGAGAAAATCACACCGCTAATTACAGAGGATGCCGTGTATATTCTTTCGTTAAACAGGCTATGGGTCAAAAATCTAAATTAGCTCCAGTTCAATCAGCAAATGCTTACTCCGCCACTCTTCCTCAAACTAGCCAACTAGTAACTTCACGTGTATCGTATGCCGATGCTGCTAAGACTAGTTCTATTCCCACACAAAATGTTCCACCGCCAAGTAATTCAACGAATGCAAACTCTAGCTTTAACTTTAGTCGTCTTGAAGCTACTATTGAGAATCTGGTGCTAACTATAAACAACTTTACAACAAATATGACTAGCATGATGCAAGAAATGCTGAGAATGCAGAATACTCTGCTTCAAGCATTAGTCAACAAACCATGAACACGTTAAAATTATGTTTCTGGAACGCAAACGGCATTCGCCAACATAAAAATGAACTTGAGCACTTCCTCACGGAAAAAAATATTGATATAATGATGGTCTCTGAGACTCACTTGACTTCGAGAAGCTGCTTTAAGATAAATGGTTACACTCTATATGATTCAAAGGACCCGAGAGGGAGAGCATGCGGTGGATCAGCAATTCTAATTAAGTCAAGACTCAAGCACTATATCCTTGAGAACGTTAGTGAAGAATATATGCAAGCTACGAATATTTTCGTAGAAAATTTTTGTTCGAATTTCGTGATATCATCAATTTACTCACCTCCCAGATTTTCAGTTACCGAAGATCAGTATGAGAAGTTCTACAAATCGCTTGGATCTTGTTTCGTGGCAGCTGGTGACTACAATGCAAAACATACGTACTGGGGCTCGCGTCTTGTTACACCTAGAGGTAGAGCGTTGTTTAATACAATTTCAAAAATGGGCTTAGATGTCATTTCGAGTGGGGAGCCTACTTACTGGCCTACTGACGTAAGAAAAATTCCAGATGTTATAGATTTTGGCGTCACGAAAAATATCCATAGGGACTTAATTCACGTAGAGGGCTCTGTAGATCTGTCCTCCGATCACTCTCCCACAATAGTTACAATTTTCAACCCACTAAGGAGTGATTTAACTAACTCATATGCGAAAACGATTAATAGGGTCAACTGGCTAGGATTCAAAAAATATATTAGTAGTCACTGCGTAGAAAACATTCAGCTAAGATCACCTGATGATATTGAATTTAATATTGCCAATCTTACCGAATATATTAAACAGGCTGCTGAACATGCCACTACTTCCTATCCGCAGACTGGCTTTAATAGAATTTATTCTACGGATATTGAACGTCTCGTATGTGAAAAAAGGAGAGCTAGAAGAGAATGGCAACAACACCGATCACCCCTAAATAAAATCAGACTTAAAGAATGTACTAAACGACTCAAAGAGCTGCTATCGTCGGAAAAGACTGCATTACTGGAAAAGTACTTAGAAGGTCTTGATGTAACGTCAACATCTAATTACTCTTTATGGCGCGCTACTAGAAATCTTAAAAGACCCGTTGATCTCAAATCACCATTGCGTACTTCGACTGGAGGCTGGGCAAGAAGCGATAGTGAGAAAGGTAACTTATTTTCTGAGCATTTAAAATCTGTATTCACTCCCAATTCATGTACGGGTGCTGCCGATTTACCGAGTGTAGTCTCTCTACCCCCTCGTCCCTTAAGGTTTAAGATGCATGAACTACAAAAAATAGTTGCTGAACTCGACCCTAAGAAAGCTCCAGGTATTGATGGCATTAGTAACAAGATGCTGATGAACTTGCCTCATATTGCAATAAGAATTTTGCTATTTATTTTTAATGCCATTTTACGAATGCAGTATTTTCCACATAACTGGAAACTTGCCAAGATTAAAATGATTCCAAAGCCAGGCAAAGATCTTACCAAGGCTGAGTCATATAGGCCTATAAGCTTACTTTCAACAATTTCAAAGCTTTTCGAAAAGCTGCTCATGACTAAATTGTCCACAATTTTAGCTGATACTGGGTGCATCCCGGACCATCAATTTGGCTTTAGAAGTCAGCATAGCACTATTGAGCAAACGCATAGATTGGTTCAAATTATAAGGAGGACTTTTGAAGAAAAGAAGTATTGTTCTGCCCTTTTTATTGATGTTTCTCAGGCATTTGACAAAGTATGGCACAAAGGCCTAGTTTTAAAATTGAAGACATACCTACCAATAAATATACAAAAGCTTTTGGAAAGTTATATTCTCGATAGAAAGTTTACTGTTGTGGAAGGAGACTTCATGAGTGTACCCGAATCTATATCTTCTGGTGTGCCACAGGGTAGTATTCTGGGGCCAGTCTTGTATCTAATATATACTTGTGATATGCCTGTGAGCAATAACATCCACACTTCTACATTTGCCGATGATACAGCCTGTTTGAGTATTCACAAAAATCCTGATGAGGCATCCCGCAATCTCCAAGCACACATTACCCAGCTTGAAATATGGTTGAACTTATGGAGAATTAGAGTCAATGAACAAAAGTGTGTTCATATAACGTTTACCCTAAGAAAAGATACCTGTTCCCCCATTCGAATCAACAATCAAAATATTCCTCAACATTCTCAAGTGAAATACCTTGGCATACACCTTGATCGAAGGCTTACATGGAAATATCATATTGACTCTAAGTTAACCCAAATGAAACTTAAATTGACTCAAATATATTGGTTAATTGGCAGAAATTCAACACTCAGCCTAGACTGCAAACTCTTGATATACAAGTCGCTTTTGAAGCCAATATGGTGCTATGGAATTCAGCTGTGGGGCACTGCTTCAGCTTCAAATGTCGAGAGAATCCAACGAAGGCAAAACAAAATTTTACGTTTGATAACCTCTGCTCCATGGTACGTTAAAAACTCAAATATTCATCGTGATTTAAATATGCCACTAGTGAGTGAAGAAATTGCAAAATACGCAGGCAAATATTTAACTAAACTCGAGTCACATCCTAATCCGCTTGCCCGTAATATTTTGAGCTTTACTGGACACATCCGCTTAAAAAAGAGGGACACAAGGGCTCTTATACCCAACACTCCAGATGGGACTGCTTAAAAATACTTCTTTTTGATTATCACTACTTATGTATTATTTATAACTATCACTAAGCTTATGTCCGATATTGGTCGGGCCTAATAATTATATTTAGATTTAAGATTTGATTACTTATTGTTCATTTTTGAAGATACAATAAATAAATATGTATATGAAAAAAAAAAAAAAAAAAAATAAAAAAATATGTATACATTTTCTTCTATATATATAAAATCGTAGTGTGTGTTTGTTCCTAACTCAGGTTCGGATCAATACCCGGTAGGTTTTCGTTTTATTTTTAACTTAACAAGTGACCATTGTGTGGAGCAATTTGTATTTAAAAAAATAATTGAAGGTTAGACAATGTTTGCCGGACTCAACAAATATGTATATAAAAATGAAATGTTGTCCGTTGCTAAGCACATAACTTGAAAATGGCTAAGCCTATTTCGCTAATTTTTTTCAAATATGTGTAATAGTCCGAAAAAGTTTTTATAGAAAGAAACATTTTAAAATTTGCTTGGAAAATTGCAAAATTCCGAAAAAATTAAAATTGTGTTTTTTATGGGATTTTAAATTTTTTTTAATTTTTTACAGATTCCCTATAAACTTCGTACAAACGATCGCAATGAAAGTTGGTGCACTTAGTCTATGCAACTCAGGGAGTATTTAGGGGTATTACTTTTTTTAAAACTAGGACCAGGAGGGCGATAGGGGAAATTTCTGCCCCTCCGAAACGTCCAAACCGATTTTAATGAAATTTAGAACACAGATATATCTGCGTTTAAAAAGTCACATAGGCCATGTAGATTTTCAAAACAAGGACTAGGAGGGTTTATAGAGGGAAAATTGTGCCCCTCCGAAACGCCCAAATTGATTTTAATGAAATTTAGAACACAGATAGAGCTGCATCTAAAAAGTCACATAGGTTATCTAAATGTTTAAAACTAGGAAAAGGAGGGCGATGGGGGGAAATTTGTGCCCCTCCGAAACGTTCCAACTGATTTTGAAGAAATTTAGTACATAGATAGATCTGTATCTAAAAAGTCACAAAGTCATATACATTTTTAAAACTAGGACCAGGAGGGCGATAAGGGGAAATTTCTGCCTCTCCGAAACGTTCGAACCATTTGTAATAATAGAAGGTCATATAGGCTATTTACGTCCTTAAAACTAGGACCAGGAGGGCGATATGGGGAAATTTCTTGTCCTACTTTAGATAATGTCTATGAGGAAGTAGTGAGACAATTTTTGAGTCTCATTTCGATATTAGTAATATTGGTGGAATAGAACAAAGGGAATTGGCACCCCATACAAAGTAATTAATAATGATATATTTTGAAGGCTAAAAAATGCAGTAATTGTGGAGGTCGATGTGATTACCTCCACAATTAATGAATTTTTTGTCACTTTGATCGCAAAATACACAGGTAAATATTTAACAAAACTCGAGTCACATCCTAATCCGCTTGCTCGTAATATCTTGAACTTTACTGGACACATCCGCTTAAAAAAGAGGGACACAAAGGCCCTATTGCTCAGCACCCCAAATGATACTTCTTGAAAATAATTATTGTGCTTAATACGAAATTTATGTATTATTAATTACTATCACTAAGTTTATGTCCGATACTGGTCGGGCCTAATAATGATATTTAGATTTAAGATTTGAATATTTATTGTATGTTCATATTTGAAGATACAATAAATAAATATACATATGTGTGTATAGAAAAAAAAACTTTGATCACTACAGAGGTTGTCCTGTGTACTCTTTCGTCAAAAAGACTATGAGAGAAACACCTAAATTGGTCCCAGCTCAATCAGCAAACGCTTTATCAGCCACTATTGTGCAAGTGAGCCAACCAGTTAGTTCCCGTGTATCGTATGCCGATGCTGATAAGACAAATTCTATTCATACACAAAATGTTTCACCACCAAATAATTCAACAAATACAAACTCGAACTTTAATTTCAATCGACTTGAAGCTACTATTGATAATCTGGTGCAAACTATAAATAATTTTACAAAAATTCATTGCTTCAAGCTTTAGTTAACAAACCATGAACACGTTAAAAATATGTTTCTGGAACGCAAACGGCATTTGCCAACATAAAAATGAACTTGAGCACTTCTTCACGGAAAAAATATTGATATAATGTTGGTCTCTGAGTCTCATTTAACTTCGAGAAGCCTTTTTAAAATTTATGGAAGCACCTTATATGATTCAAAGGTCCCGAGAGGAAGAGCATGCGGTGGATCAGCTATTCTAATAAAGTCAAGACTCAAGCACTATATTCTTGACAACATTTGTGAAGAACATCTAACGGGTGTTTTTTTAGAGGTATAGAACTTCGAATTGAAATAAAACACAAGAAAATCGTTTTAATGTCCATCAATTTGGCTTTATTGGAAGGATAATTTTATGCCATTAATGTTTAAATATGATTTCGGGCATGTGGCCGCCGCGGCTGGCTCGAATAAAGCCAATTCTACAGGTCCAATTTTCAACCACTTTTTCGAGCATATGGGGCCGTATGTTGGCAATAACGCCACGAATGTTGGCTTCCAAGTCCCCTAACGTTTCTGGTTTGTTGGCGTAGACGAGCGACTTCACATATCCCCAAAGAAAATAATCCAATGGTGTCAAATCACACGATCTTGGTGGCCAATTGACAGGTCCATTCCGCGAAATTATGCGCTCATCGAATGTTTCCTTCAATAAATCGATTGTGACGTGCGCTGTGTGGCATGTAGCGCCGTCTTGTTGGAACCACAACTCATCCACATTCATGCCATCCGATTCGGGAACAAAATAGTCGGTTATCATGGCCCTATACCGGTCTCCATTAACGGCAACTGACTCTCCAGCATTATTTCGGAAGAAGTATGGCCCAATGACTCCACCAGCCCATAGAGCACACCAAACAGTCAGTTTTTGTGGATGTAATGGCGTCTCAAGGGTCTCACGTGGATTCTCTTCACTCAAAATGCGGCAATTTTGCTTGTTGACGTAGCCATTCAACCAAAAATGAGCCTCATCACTGAACAAAATTTTGCGATGAAAATCAGCATCGAGATCAATCTCATTTTCGGCCCATACACCAAAATCACGACGCATTGCATGGTCTCGCGGCTTTAATTCTTGCCCAAGCTGGATCTTGTAAGGTCGCAAGCCAAGATCTTTGCGCAAAATCTTCCATAAAGTTGATGGACAAAGCTCCAATTGCTGTGCACGGTGGCGAATCGAATCATTCGGGTCCTCTTCAACACTTTGCTCTACAGCGGCAATTGTTTCTTCGGTGCGCACTGTTCGACGTCTCTGCGGATGCGTATTATCACATAGAGTAAACGTAGTGCGAAAACGATCCATGGTTAACCGAATTAATTGCTCTGATGAACGATTATGTCGACCATAAAATGGACGGAGCTTGCGGTAAACTTCGCGAACTGAACCATTATTTTCGAAATAAATTTGCACGATTTGCAAGCGTTGTTCTTTTGTCAACCTGTTCATGATGAAATGGCAAACCAAACTAAATATTAATCACTTGACAGCTGACAAAATGGCCGCCAGTTAAAAAAGTGATGCCAACTTAATGTTCTATACCTCAATAAAAAACACCCATTACAAGCAACAAATATTGGCATTGAAAATTTTTGTGCGAATTACGTGATATCATCAATTTACTCTACTCCTAGATTTTCAATTATTAAGGATCAATACGAAAATGTCTACAAATTTGTTCGACCTTGTTTTGTAGCAGCTGGCGACTACAATGCAAAACATACGTTTTGGGGTTCGCGTCTTATTACACCCAGAGGTCGAGCGTTCTTCAACACAATTTCAAAAATGGGCTTGGATGTCATTTCGAGTGGGGAGCCCACTTATTGGGCTACTGACATAGAAAAAATTCCGGATGTTATAGATTTTGGCGTCACGAAAAATATCTCTAGGGATTTAATTCAAATTCAAGCTTCTCTAGATCTCTCTTCCGATCACTCTCCCACTATCGTTACAATTTGTAGCCCATTAAAAAGTGACTTACCTCACCCATATGTCAAGTGGATAAATCGTGTTAATTGGCTGGGATTCAAAAAATATCTTAGTAGTCATTGCACGGAAAATATTACGCCAAGAACACCTGATGACATTGAATCTAACATTGCCAACCTTAATGAAAATATTAAACATGCTGCTGAACATGCCACTATCTCCCATCCGCAGACTAGGGTTAATAGAATTTATTCTACGGATATTGAACGTCTCGTTTGTGAAAAAAGACGAGCTAGAAGAGAATGGCAACAGCACAGATCACCCCAACTTAAAATCAGATTTAAAGAGTGTACTAAACGATTCCAAGAGTTGCTTGCATTTGAAAAAACTGCATCTCTTAAAAATTATTTGGAAAGTCTTGATGTCACACCAGCATCTAATTAGTCTTTGTGGCGCGCTGCCAGAAAGCTTAAAGCACCAGTTGAGTTTAAACCACATTTGCGAACATCTACAGGAGGTTGGGCAAGAAGCGATACTGAAAAAGTTAAAATATTTGGTGAACATTTAAAATTCGTATATAACCCATTCAAATGTTCTGGTGCTGTTGATTTGCCAAATATAGTTGCGCTACCCCCTCGACCAATAAAATTTAAGGCGCATGATGTACAAAAACTAATTGCAGAACTCAACTCGAAAAACGCTCCGGGTATTGATGAAATTAGTAACCATATGCTGATGAAGTTGCTTCGTATAGCTATTAGAATCCTGTTATTCATTTTTAATGCCATTTTACGAGTGGCGTATTATCCAAACAGCTAGGAGACTTTATGAGTACGCCTTAAATAATCTCATCCGGTGTGCCACAGGGGAGTATACTGGGACCAGTTTTATATCTGATTTATACTTGTGATATGCCATTGAGCAGTAATATTCACACATCTACAATTGCCGATGATACAGCCTGCCTTAGTATGCACGAAAACCCTCACGAAGCTTCCCGATATCTTCAGCAACATATTACTCAGCTAGAACTATGGTTAAACATGTGGAGAATAAAGGTAAACCAACAGAAGTGTGCTCAGGTAACATTTGCCCTAAGAAAAGGCACTTGTTCCCCCATTACAATCAATAATCAAATTGTTCCTCAAAATTTACATGTGAAATACATTGGTATACATCTTGATCGAAGGCAAATGAAACTTAAACTAACTCAGCTACATTGGCTGGTTGGTAGAAATTCAACCCTCAGCCTAGATTGTAAAGTTTTAATATACAAGTCGCTCTTAAAACCTATATGGTGCTACGGAATTCAGCTATGGGGTACTGCTTCAGCTTCAAAGATAGAAAAATTTCAACGTCGCACAGAGGAGTATTTGACCCAAAAAGCTGGCCAAAAAGCAAAAATTAATTTGATGAAATCCTAAGAAGTAATTACTCAGATCGATAGAGAATAAAATTCTACATCAAATCGCGCATTTTAAAGATTGTAAGTTAAGATTTGTAGCTGTGGGACACTGTTAAAGTCAGGAAAGTGAAGAAAATTGCATGCGTTTTTATTGAATTTTTTCGATTTCAAGATATTTATGTGATATTTTTTGTGGCTAAACGAATAGAGGTATTACAATGATGTTTTTTTACCTGAAAGATATCATCAGCAGCTATTTTCAATATTTAAAAAGAAAAAATTATCTCAAATATATATTTCAAAAATATTAATTATAAAAAAACTATATATATATATGTACATATAAATTCTTATTAAAACAAAAAAGGAAAAGTTTTTTGAAAGTGAAGGTAGCTGTTGTACAAATAATGTTATACACCACAATAAAATACGAGATCTCTAATTTAAGAAAAAAGAAAAAAAGTTTGCGCAAGTTTGCGCCATTATTTTTGGTGATTTCTTGAAAATTTTATCTTTTTTCTGTTTTTGCTCAAAAGGCACTTTTACTTATACTTTATTGTCGTCATAAACTGTTGTATTTTTCGAATTATTGATGTGAAATATTATTTACATCACTTTTAAAAACTACCAATGTGATGGATTACCTGCCCTTAAAAAAGGTATAGATATATAAAAAATGCACCCAAGTATCAGGTTATTAACTAAGTAACGGGAAATGCACTTTGAAAAATATACATATATGGCTTATTGCGCAAAATTCTTATTATAAGAGTTTTGCAACTTGGAGAGATAACATGGAAAAAATTTACACAAGATTTGAGTTATTCCAAATAGTACAGGAATGAGATACAAGCAGTAAATCAGTGTGTTATAAATTTCAAAAATTGTTTCAAAAGATATTGGGGTTTAGCACAACGAAAAGAGGACAGATTTTTAAGCACGTATGCTAAATGGCTGGAAGGAACTGTGACAATACCAGTATTTGGCAGTTCATCTTCAGGACGACCAAAAAAAGAATTTAGTGAAGCAAGTGAAAGGACAAAACGAAGAAAAACGCAAAAAATTCGTCAGCAATTAACAACAGAGGAGATCACATTTGCTGCATCCATGAGCCAGAGAGCAGCGGGACATAATGATGCGGCTAAATTAATAATGGATATAACACAATCTCCAAGAAAATCAAAAATTTGCAAGCGATCGTTAACAACTTCCGAGGTCAACCCAGTTAATAAGCTTTCAGCGGAGGGTGTTTTAGCATTGTTTATAAATGCTGATCTCACGAAAAACCAATATGAAATTTTATACAATGCCAACAAAAATGTATATCCATGCTACTCATTGCTAAAAAATGCCAAAAAAAATTGCTATCCTAGTGAAGATGCCATAACCGTAACTGAGACATTAGCGGAAGTGAAGCTGCAATCTCTCCTCGACCACACAGCAACACGATTATGTACATACCTTGATGAGGTTTTACAGCAGGTGGATTATGAAGAACTTAAGTTTCTTGAACTTATAAGCAAATGGGGCTGTGATGGATCGCACCAATCATCTTATAAGCAAAAATTCGAAAATGAAAACGATAGTGACGCTAATATATTTCAAAGTAGTTGTGCGCCAATTAAATTAATCACAACAGCTAACGGAAAAATAAAAACGATATGGTGAAATCCAACACCATCCTCAACTAGGTTGTGTAGACCAATCCGAATCCGTTTTGTGCACGAAACTACTGATATCACAAAGCAAGAAATAGAATACATAAATAACCAAATTCAATTGTTAAAGAAAAGTGAAGTACCATGTAATGGAAATATTGCACAAATTAAACACACGATGCTATTAACATTGGTCGATGCAAAGGTCTGCAATGCTGCAACGGGCACAAAATCTACAATGCGGTGTTACATTTGCGGACAATCTTCAAAAGACTTTAACACATTACGGAAAAATCTTCCTGAAAACCCTGATGCTTTAAATTTTGGGCTATCAACTTTACACGCACGGATACGCTTCTTAGGATCGATACTTCATCTTTCATATAAACTGACACTTCAAAAGTGGCAAGTAAGGAGCAATGAAGGTAAAGCACTTGTTAAAGAAAGAAAGATAATCATTCAGAAGAGGCTGAAGGAAGAGATGGGACTACTTGTAGATATTCCAAAACCGGGATATGGCAACACTAATGATGGCAACGCATCAAGAAGATTTTTTTCGGATCCAGCAACTGTTTCGAAAATTACTGGCATAAATGAAGAACTAATCAAACGCCTGAATATAATATTGGAAACAATAACTAGCGGGCACCGCATTAATATTGAAAAATTTTATGAATATGCACATAAAACAGCCGAAATGTATGTGCAGCTCTACAATTGGCATCCCATGAGTCCAACGATGCACAAGATTCTAATTCATGGCGGTACTGTAATAAAGCAAGCAATCTTGCCCATTGGACAATTGTCGGAAGAAGCTGCCCAGGCCAGAAATAAGCACTTGAGATTATATCGTGCTAATTATTCGAGAAAATTCAGCAGAATCGATACAAATCGAGATGTTCTAAATAGTTTATTTTTGAGCAGTGACCCTTTTTTAAGCTGCAATATACAAAAAACACGAAAGATAAAAAAGCCTTTTTCATCAGATACTATCAAACTACTTCTTACTGATACGGATGATGCCGCCCATGATGAAATATGTATAACATGATCATAATTTTGATCTTTTTAATTAGTTTAATTTTTTCATGTGATGAGTATTTAATAAAGTACAGTTGCAAACCAAATTTTGGCGGAATGCGAGGGGGAGACCGGCACACGTAATAATAAATAATTTTTCTAAAAATACACAACAATCGTATAGCGAGGCATACCGTGTAAAGATAATAAATTAATATATATATAAAATTAAATTCTCTTCAAAATGCAAAAAAATTAAACAAACTTGTAAAAGGTCGGTGGGTTGGTGGCTGGGGCGGTGTCAAAAATAACACTAACCCAATAATAACCTACCACTAATTTTTTTCTATCGAACTAAAGCTAAAACTATCAAAAAAGTTAAACTTTTAAAACAAAAAACACACTTAATAATTTTGGCCAGCTTTTTGGGTCAAATACTCCTCTGTGCGTCGGTAAAACAAAATTTTACGGTTAATAACATCGGCTCCATGGAACATAAGAAATTAAAATTTACATCGTGATTTGATCACATCCTACTCCGCTTGCTCGTAATATTTTGAACTTTACTGGACACATCCGCCTAATAAAGAGGGACACAAGGGCTCTTATTCACAGCACTCCAGATGGGACTTCCTGAAAATACTTTTATTTTATTTCCTTTTGATTATCACTACTTATGTATTATATATAACTATTACTAATCTTATGTCCGACACTGGTCGGGCCTAATTATATTTTAGATTTAAGATTTGAATACTTATTGTTAGTTCATATATGAAGATACAATAAATAAAAACCATGTATTAAAAAAAATCCTTTAGCATTTTATAAGACGATAGATACATAACAACTTGAACTGCATTATCACTTATATTAAATAAATAATTACATAAAATTTTTTATATTTTACTCATATACATTACTATGGAAAAATATGCCATGTAACCAGTTAATATAATATAACGCTACGTATCAACTATTACTTGTATAGAAGACCCCAGCAAAAAATTACACATTATCATCATATAATGACTTACTTTTCTGATTACCAAATTTCATTACTCGCTTACAAATCACATTACCTAAAATTAAAAAAAATTATGTACAAATTGCTATATAATGAGAATAATTTTTTTAGATTAAATAGATTACGCGAACAAGTTGCCAAATAAAAAAAGTAAGTACTTCTCAAGAATCGATTATTTTAGTCTCACGCCTTGTGAAAATCATTAAGTTGGTAATTCAGTGAGGAACAGCTTCCACCAAAAATGCTTAATTCCAAACCCGATTACCTTTTTTGAAATTTTTTGCTGGGACACTAACAAAATAATTTAAACGCAACAAGCACTAACGCAAATCGAAATTAGTGCAGATCAATTTCAGGTTTGAGATTTTGAAAAATCCTGATTCATTTCGCAGAATTTTGCATTTTCATAGATGCAAATCAACACGACTTCCTTTTTTTCGTAACGTTCGTATCAATTTTTGTTTGCTAATATCTTCAAACCCTGTTTATGCAAATATGCAGATTTATTACTAAATATAGAGCCACTGCAATGCTGCTCAAAAACTGTAAAATGAGCAAAATTAAATTTTTGACTTAGGTTTTTTTCCCCATTTATGACGTACGACAGTAACGTTCGTCACCCTGGAAATGTCCACATATGTTATAAAGCCTAACCCAAAGTAAATTTATATAAAGTATATGCAAGTACTCAGGTGATTAATTTTTTTCTCGTGTAGTGTCAATGCATGAATGTCAAAAGTTGTTTACAATTTCCGTACGCCATTTTGTTTTGCTTTGCTTTCTTATACAGAATTGTGTGTAGTGAAAAAGTTTAAATAAATTTTTACTTAAAAAGGGTGTTACAAAACATTTAAAAATAATTATATTTAATTATTAAAATAAATATGTAGCTTTTATTATACTTATTTCACGTAATAAAGGTTTATCAATTAATAAATTTACTTTGGTTTTGTCTATCCATACATTTCCTTTTTGTTGTATGCAGATCTGGGACTTGCATTAAATAACAAATGCATTGACCATTTTCCCACACTAAACCAAATTAATACAAATGCAAATTTATTACATTAGAACTAACTTTGATAATTATAGTGCAATTTTTTGGCATTAAATTAAAATCTCTTCAAATACATTAATATTGCGCTAGCACCAAATCACATGACGAAAAATAGAACGTAAATATGTACGTACATAAAAGCATACGTACATACATAAATATGTAAACTTTTTTCTATGTACATATCGCCAATTAAGGCAAAAATCATATCACTACCATTTTTATAATTTTTCAAGAGAAAGACAAAACTTGATTAAATTGTTCCAAGCGGCAGTATATTCCGTTTATAAAATCATCATTTTTTAAGATATAACTTTACAATAAAATAAACGAAAACCTAAGTTCTGATCTTTCATTTGTATGCACGTACTTATACAGGTGCCTTCAATGTTCCTTTATTGTATTTTTTTATTTGTGCTATCTGATAAAAATATGATTACGTTTTATATAATTTTACTGTGTAAAATATGTGTAATTGCAATAATATTGCATTACTTCATGATGTGCTTAGTGGCAATACAAAATTAGTGCATTTTTCGCCATACGATTAGCTGCTAATGCAATATTAATCCATTACTTTTAAGAGATTTTATTTTAGTGCAAAAAATAGTGCATTACAAACATCAAATTTAAATTTTCACTATAATTATTGTTTTTCAATCAGTGCTTATGAAAAGTAATGCAAGTTGCCCAGGTCTGGTTGTAATCATCTGTTTTTGACATTCATCCATTATTTTTACACAAACAAAGCGCATGTTGTTTTTGTATTTTCTTAGTTGTTGTAGACCTGCATATACTTTATATAAATATACTTTGGCCTAACCCTACGTCTCGACTAGCAATAAATATGTGGACATATATTGCAGCAGTTGTCAAAATTATATTATTGCTAGTGGAGACAGCTCATTGCAGGAACTTGCAATTAGGGATGTAACGAATACCAGTTTAGCGAATGCGAATGCGAAAACGAATAATACATTTTAATTTTTGCGAAAGCGAATGCGAATGCGAAAGCGAATGCAAATATTACAATACGTTAAAAAATCACATGAAAATAAATTTATCTGAGAACATGAAGTTGTGTTGTATACATAGATCTACTTGAGTCTTGAATTCAGCAAATATTTATTAATTTATTAGAAATAAAAATTGTTAAACTGGAAGAAATGAAATCATATTAAAATAAGTATAGATAATAATGAAAAATAAATTTACAAAATGTTAGGCAATCAACCTATCCGTACTTCGGCCCTAAGTTCAATATTTCCTGTAAAATGCTATCAAAATACATATTAAGAAAAATTGGAATGAGTTGTTCATAAACATTTTTCCAGAAGTAGTAGTCTGTTCATCTTGGGAAAAACATATGAAATATATCTTCAACATTTTAAGTTTTCATGCGAAATAATATGACTGGCGCTTGTTTCGCAAAAAATTTACAACAAAGAAGGATTAGTTAATATTTTTGCATTTCAAATTTTTTGAACGAAGTAATGATGTGCTTACCATTTTTCAAAAGTTTTAACAGTTTTTTCTTTTTCAAAAACTGGAAAATATTTCCAATATTTTTGTCTTTAGTATTCGCTTTAAATATTCGCAAACATTTTAGCGAATGCAAAAGCGAATGCAAATAGCAAAAGGAAGCGAATTATTTGCGAATGCGAAAGCGAATGCGAACATTCGTTACATCCCTACTTGCAATATATGTTGCAATAATTGTCAACGCATTTTCGTTAACAATTATTGCAAGCGTGAAACGTCAAACTCGGTGTTAATTTATGTTCGAATTTTCTGTATTACATTTGACATTTATGTAATATTAGTGAAATTGGGAAAATATACGTATGAATGTATAATAAAATAGGAAAATAGTCTCTTAAAAACGTGTGTAGGGAAATATATTGTATTATTATAAGTTAATACATATAAAAATTTGATCGATTAACCAGATATTTACAAGTGAATTATATTTTTATTCTGCACATTTCTTGTTGACTTTTTCCATATTGTGGCTGCGATTTACCATAGCCTTAACATAAGTAAAGCAATCAGCAATATTGTTCTGTTATTCTGCCGGCGTTATTGCTATATTGCCAACATTATTATTGCTAGTGGAGAAGGGGGGTAAGTACTCCTCTACAGATGACGAAGTTTCAGAAAAAATTAAGTGGACTATACATCGTTAATTTTTCATACAAAAAATTATTTCATGCAAACAATATAATGGGATGCACATCGTGTAATCAGTAGTTTATAAGTTCCAAATTTATTAAAACCGCATTAGATGAATACATTTTTTCTGATATATCGATAGCTTACGGAATAATGTCCATAACCCTACGTCTACACCTGATATATTTTTATCATAACAAAAGTCAAACCTTATATTGAAAAATAATTTCTTTTTATGTTAGCTCATTTTTCTACATGGACCTTGACATTTGTCATGATAAAAATATATCAGGTATAGACGTAGGGTAATGACAGGCTTTATGTTACAACAGTATCATGTTTAATTCATTTCAAAGATTTATTGAAGTCTAAAAACTATTTTTGTTATAACTTTAAAATTTGTACCTATATTAATATAGAAAGGCCCTAACGCATTATTTTTTTAATCACAATTTTTTCGATACATTTGATATTTTTCTATCGAAATATACAAAAAAAACTTGATTTAAAAAGATTTAGGGCCTTTCTATATTAAGGTAACGATGTGTGAGTAGGTTAGGCTAGGAAGGGTGGTGCTACACCGCACCCCTACTCGGAGACCCAATTGGGTCCATTGTGATTCTCTTCTATTGTAATATTTATGTAAATAAATATGTGAGTATCGATGGCTTTATATATAAGAAAGGCGGAACTCAGATTTTTGTTATTTTATAGGAGAAGGAAAAAACTGAAGAAAAACTAGGGCATTTATATGCAGAAATAATTTTTCTAAGTGGCCTAAGTCCTTGATTTTGAAAACGTTAAAAACACCATTTTGAAAAAAAATTGAGGTACGTCCTTTTTATATTAAGCCATCAATATATAAGTATATGCTTCGTGTTCCTTTTTTTTATTTCTTTGTAAATGAATTTTATATTATTTTTTGTTAATAAAATTTTAATAATATATAATAATTTTTGGTACTCTCGGCATCAAAAAAGTATTTAAAACTTTTTTTTTGGTACCGAAATGCAAATCTCATTTCCCATCACTGCTTTCAATCAATGCTTAAAGAGTATGACTTAAATTCCAAAATAAAATATAGTTAATAAAAGTACATATCGCTATCTTAATATAGAAGGATCCTAACTCATTATTTTTTTGAAATCAAGATTTTTGTATATTTCGATAGAAGAACATCTAATGTATCGAAAAATGCAAACATCTCGATTTCAACAAAATAATGAGTTATGGTGATTATATATTAAGGTAACGATATATAGCATGGTTATACAAAAACTAAACACTCACCATTTATCAAGCAATAGGATTTCCAAATATTAGCAACAAATATTTTTGAAACTGGAAAAAATAAATTTTGTGTTATTATTGCTATCGCTTAAATTATTAGCCCAATTCACAATCTTGTGCAAATGGTCTTGCATCGTTGCATGAACAAAATGGTATAGTTTATTTATACTCACCACTTAACAATTCTTAGTGGTGAGTATCAATATACTATACCATTTTGCTCATGCAACGATGCAAGACCATTTGCACAAGGTTGTGAATTGGGCTATTGTATTTAAATTATAGTTATATTTTATAAATAGGTAATATTATAATATTGTTTAGTTACAAGCTAGTAGTGTTGTTAATTATTCGTCTTTTATATTTGTTCGAATATTATTTCATGATTTTTCGCTTGTTCGAATAGACGAATAATTTTGAGCTTTTGTTGGAATATTTGAACGAACAAAGAATAAAAAATTGTATTCGAATAATTTTAAAAACGTTTGCAAAAAAACGACACGCATGTGTATTAGTTTAATTTTTTTATTAACAAACGAGCAAATAAGTCATTACACAGAAAAAGCAATAATTTTCAATCGACTAGACCGGTTTTCTTCAATTGTAGATTAGACGATATACGATCACGTCACCTTTGAAACAAAATTAAAATCGGTCAAGCCGATTGAGAGCTTCGTCGTCAAAGACACAGATTCAACAAAACATACACATATAGTATATAAAAAAGATGTGATATCTTCTAAACCGCTGGACCGATATTCTCCAAACATAGCTAAGAACACTCTAGACGGAGTCGCCTTTCAAACAGAACAAAGAAATCGGTCCAGCCGTTTGGTCTGTACGTGGACTCGTACATACAAACAGGTACAGAGACACACACTACAAGCTTATAAGACCCCCTTTCTTGGTCGGGAGTTAAAAACCGAAACGAAATTAATCAAAAAGAATGGCTATTTATACACATTTGCAACAAATTTTAAATACCCCAACTAATCCCACTTTTTACTCGTAGCTTGCAAACGATTATTTTTTTACTTTCAATAAAAGAACAGGTAGAAAAGTTTATTTGAAAAATTGTTAATGTTGATGTTTTCAAATAATTTGAATCAATTTCCTACTTTATTCATACAATTTTTTAGAACAGTTAATAAAAAATTATCAGTTACTTCAGGAAATGTCATCTAATATTTCATCGTTTTTGAGATTACTTGCGATATTTTTATTAGAAAATAATCTTGAAAACAAAGAATTTGTGAACTTTTTTTTTCGCTTTCTGTATCGTATTTTAAAAAGTTAGACCTAAAGTTAAATCCAAATTACAGCGTCAAGCGTGCGTTAGCAGCAAGGTACGTATTTTCAATAAATTCAAATAATATTTCTAATTTAGGTTGGCCTCTTAGTATTGGATAGGAAAGCTGAGGAATAATATCAAAGCATTTAATGCTTTTTTACGTCGTTGAATAATTCGATTTTTAAGGCTTTTTTAAGGCAGATCTAATCAATCTGCAGAAACGCAGTTATTATTTCTAAACTTAGAAAGTTTAACAAAACTCAGCAACTAATTTATATTCGATATGAATCTATTTTAAAAATTATTTTCTGGGTTTTCTTAAAGTTTCTAAGCCTACAACGCTTATTTTTCTTTTGTGATTTGCAAAAATATTATTATTTGTGAATTCTGAAATAGTTTTTCAAAGTCTTTGCATAAGATAAGAGGTTTGTGACTGTTGAAAATAAGTGGTTGAAGTCTACAGATGATTTGGCGTAGCACCAATAAAATATATGTACATATATACAATGCTTAACCACCAGCTAATAAACTTCAATTAGAATAAACTTTCGACATTTCAATAATTTGATTAATTAACATCTTATTGTTAAAAAATTTAAAAGTCATGAAATGTAAAATTCTTTTCATACAATGTGGTTAAGGAAATTGTTCGAATATTCGAATATTCGACAAAAATGATTCGAATAAATTTTTATTCTAAGTTGAAAATTTTTGTTCGTTAAAAAATTTGTATGGCAATTTTGTTTTAACGTGCACTTGAAACCCAAAATATGGTTTTTAATACCGCAGTTATTCTTTGATATTTTTTTATTGTTTCCTTTCTTTTGTTCATTTTATTTTTCTTTTATTTTATATAGAAAAATTATTACATTTTTGAATTAAAAATATATTTTTATTCACAAATTAACCAACTTATTTTATTTTTAAGAGCATATTTTTGGAGTTTTTAGTGCATATTTTAACGTTTTTAGTGCATATTTAATGCGCATAAAACACTTTTTTAGAGCATATTTCTGGTTTCCCTGGTCATGACAAACCATTCGATGGGTTAATATAATGAATTTAAGTGGTCATAATCATATCGCACACTAAATCATAAAGAGTCACAAATCAAAATTATAAAAGTGCTTTTTCTTTTTTATAAACCAATTAATTTAAGAAATCTATAACGACCTCAACAATTTCTTTTGCAATACAGTCTTCTTGAAGAATATAAAATACCGTTATGCTTGTTTTTATGTCATATACTTGCGCAATTTTTACAGTATCAACAGTTGTTTGCAACCACTCAGCATCTGAAATTTGTTGAGTTGTGGCTCTTTATGATTTAGTGTGCGATATCATTATTGCAATTTAGATCATAAGTTAATAAACATGGATTGTTTTTTGGATTCATAGAAAATTTATAACGAGAGTCGAAATATAGTTGATTCAACTAATATTTTATCGACCTAACCATTTTTCAACCAATTTTCAATCAATAATATTTATTCAAAGCAAAGTTTTTTATTTTAACCTTTTATAACAGGGAGTTTCTAATAATTTTTAATATGGAAGAACACAGTCAAAAATATTATTTATGCAAAAACGGGATTCAGATAATCCCGAAAATCCCGGGCTTTAAATTAGAAAACCCCGGGCTCCGGGATTTGCATAGTCCCGAAAATCCCGGGATTTCCCGTTTAGCATCTCTAGTCACGACACAGGAGCTAAGACGTGATTTTCGTAACAAAAATAATCGACACAATATTACAGTTATAAATTTATTTTTGTTGTGACTTTTTTGTATTTAAAACCAGAGTACGAAAATAAATGAAACAAATTGCTTGATTTTGTTTTCTTTCGTTCTTTAAAGTGAGTGAAACAAAAGCAATGAGAACGGTTGCTCAATTTGTTTTTGTATTGTTTTTGCACATGAGGATACACCAGAGAACACAGCCGATTGCCAAACAGTCGCCGCCGGCTATAAACAATACATTGGCCCTGATTATGAGCTACTTTCGATTTTCGGCTGTAGTCGAAAGTACTGATCGAACAAATTTTCATTTGGTATTATGAGGATCATTCGACAAAGAACATCGTTATTGTAAATAAGTTCGACAAAAAATAGTTTACAATTTGTTTAGATTTTTTAAAAAATTGTTCATATTAAATTAGTTCATCGAAAGCTAAATTCTTTTCGGTAGAAAATTCGTTGCTGAACGAAATTTTCGATGCTCATAATAGGGATGGGCAAATGAAAAAAATGTATCGATATATATCGTATCGATATTTCTTAACAGTATCGATATATATTTTTGGAAAACATCGATATTTCGATATATCGATATTTTTGCCAAAATATTCCAAATCTAAAATAAGTACACATACTAACATATCGTGCCATAAACGCCAAAAAAAATGAATTTTGAACAACTATTGAGACCTTATGGGTTTTTAAGTATTTAAAAAAAAGATTAATGCTCTTATGCAAAAACGATTGTTAAAATTAATGCATGTTTTAAACCCGGTTTTGCCATACAAAATTCGTTTATTAAACCAACTTTAATTTTACCAATCGTTTTTGCATAAGGGGGTAAGCCTTTAGAAAGCCTTAATAATTTTTATAAATAAGGATGTTAATCATTGATTAATGAATGCCCGTGTATATCACTTCAAAGTTCATCATTGCGGAATACGAGAAATATCCATTTTGCATAAAAAAATAATAATTAAAGAAATCGCGAACAACTAACTTAAAACTTAATGAACTCCACGAGTGGAGAAACCCCAAATTGATATTGGTATCAAAAAGGAAATAAATTTATCCATACATCTGTATGTTTAATTTGTATTTTAAGATAATTTCTGAAAAACTACATTCATTTCCAATGCATAATTAGTCACTTTAAGAAATTTAATACAAAGGAACTACGTATGTTAAGTTATACGAGTACGTCACCTACTGTAGCTTCTTAAGGCTTCATTAGTTTTTATTTTATGTTGCTGTTCTGTGCTGTGACGTTCTATTTCTAAATTTTAATAGTTACTTTTTCTGTAATAAATTAGCAGTTTCCGACCAAAACGGTCATAGTTTTCCACTAAATTTATGAGTTTGGTATCGTCCATTGTTAATGTTTCAATATAGTGTTTATGTTTTTCTGGTAAAAATTTATGTTTTTTAAATTCTAAAAGCACAATCAAAATTATTTTAAAATTTTTTTATTTAATTTATGCTGTCACTTACAATTACTTAATAATTTTTTTGATTTTTACGGCTGAGCAGAAACAGAACATAACGAAACAGAAAAGCTAAGGACTTGTATAAGATTTCTATGAAGAAAACAGAGTCAGCTGTTTCGTAACAGAACAGAAAGTAAAAACTAACTCTGCCTTTAGAATTACTTAAATTTTTTTTTGATATTCAGAGGTTGAACGGAAACAGAACAGAAAGAAAGAGAAAAACTAACGGCTTTTATAAGATCTATATAACGTCGGTTGGTTTCTGGTTTGCTGCAGACATAAGGTATTTTGTATAAACTGTGCCGCAAACCAGAAACCAACCGACGATATATATAAAGCAAAAAGAGTCAGCTGATTCGTAACAGAACAGAAAGTAAAAACTGCTTTTAGGCTTATACACACACAATCCAAATTTGGCATTTAGCTTAGTTAACAAATAAAAGTCACCTGGCTTAGTGGGGTCACCTTATAGATGCGCCTGTGCTGTTATAAAATTTCTCTTCTTTTCTTCGCATCACTAGTAGTGAAGCCAATATCGTAGTAAAAAAACGGCCATAGCTCTTAAAAGTATCGAAACCCGATACTCGTAAACAAGAATCGATGTATCGATATATCGGTTTTTGAAATATCGGCGATATATATCGATATTTATTTTCTCAAATATCGATATTTCGATATATCGATATTTTTTGCCCATCCCTAGCTCATAATATGAATTTAGCATTCGATTTTCAATGTTCGATACCCGGCGAAGATCGAGAATCTAATGCAACTCATAATAGGGCTTATTAATTTAATCGAACGCCGCTAGAAAAGAAAATAAACGGAAATAAATGTAAAAGTTTTGAAATGTCATATAATATAATTTTATTGCATTGTTGTTACGTACGTACATATGTACGTAAGTTTTTAACATTATTGCATAGCATAATTAAAAAGAAAAACAAACTATTGACGCTTTCATTGAAAATGTCACCAGAAATACACTAGAACTGTTGTCTCTAACGTATCTCTACTCGAGCATAAAATGAAAGTTGTCGACATTTCAACTAGTGCAATTGACATAGAGACATATGGTTCTAGGCTGACTATAGGGTTTGTTTTTCTTTTTATACCCTTTACCAACAAAAATGGTAAAAGGGTATATATAGGTTTGTCATTCCGTTTGTAATTTCTATAATATCAATAAGCGACCCATAAAATATATATATTCTGGATCCTTATGCATAGGGAAGACGAATAAGCGATGTCCGTCTGTCCGTCCGTCCGTCTGTCTGTACGTGAAATCGGTTTTCCGAAGCTCCCAGAAAAGCTAGACTTCGTTCTTGAACTGGTGTGTCAGAAATTTTCCAAAATAGATTGGTATTGAAATTCAGCAAAATCGAGCAGACGATTGCAGAGCTGGAAAACTTAAACTTTATTTTGCCATATAAAAGTAACTACCGAAAACAAATTTTTATTTTTTTTTACTAAATGAACTTATTTTACACTTCAGTACGACTAAAATTAGAATTTTAAATTAAAAAAATATAAAAAAATTAAAAAGACGTTTCCAGGGTTGGAAAACTTTAACTTTTTGTGTTATGTAAAATTAACTATGTCTAAAATTATGCAGGGTATTTTCTCGAGAACCGAAAGAGCTAGAGACCTGAAATTTGGACACAGTGTGTATACCTTTGGCCGCTACAACAACAAATACATGAGAATTGGAAATTAAAGGGTGTTCTAAATCTAGCAACGAAAAATGTTAAAATCCCATGTAATATACATACAATTGTATGTATGTATGTATATACACTTGAAATTTGTAAGGTTAGTGTATTTTTATACAGACTACAAAAATTAACACTAAAATTTAAAAAAAATTAACTTAAAGGGTGTACCATCAGTTAATGCAATTTTGACAACTTGCTGTATCTTGGAAACCGTAAGAGCAAAATTCTTGAAATTTTCAAAATCGGTAACACTAAAAAATCAAAAAATTATAAAATCACCAAACCGAAAAAAATCGCAAAAAAAAAATCGCCAAAACGAAAAAAGCACCAAATTACAAAAAAAATGTCTAAGACTAAAATAAATCGCGAATAACCGGAAAAATTGCTAACATGAAAAAAAATCGCCAAAATGAAAGTAAATCACCAAAATGAAAAAAAAACCCAAAATGAAAAAAAATCGCCAAAATGAAAAAAAAATCGCCAAAATAAAAAAAGCCCTAAAAACAGAAAAAAATCGCCAAAATGAAAAAACCCCAAAACAGGCAAAAATCGCCAAAATGAAAAAAAATCGCCAAAATGAAAAAAAATCTCCAAAATGAAAAAAAAAGCCCCAAAAACAGAAAAAATTGCCAAAATGAACAAAAAATCGCCAAAATGGAAAAAAAAAATCGCCAAAACGAAAAAAACCCAAAAAAAAACAGAAAAAAATGTCTAAAATGAAAAAAAAGTCCCAAAACAGAAAAAAATCGCCAAAATGAAAAAAAATCGCCAAAACGAAAAAAAACCCCAAAAAACAGAAAAAAATCGCCAAAATGAAAAAAGCCCAAAAACTAGGCCAAGTTAGTTTTTTCTTCTTGTTTACAAGTTTTATATACTTTATGACTTAGAATGAAATAGTTTGGCGTAGAAATTAGAAAAATAAAAAACATAGCTCCAGAGCTGGAAACTTAAATTTTTTCTAGTATATAAAACTAATTATTACTTTGGTAGTTACATATATTCTATATTTTATAAAGAAACTCAGAAAAATAGTTCCAGGGTTGGAGCTTAAAAAAAGTTTCGGTAAAAAATAACCAAAAATATTTTTTTTTTTCAGTTAAACAGATTTCATGTTTTAGGAAAATCATTACTCAAGGATATCTAAACTAATTGAAGTATAAACGAAGGTTTGTGCTTATAGTGCTCTCAGCATAATAACTATTAATTTTTAGTAAATGGAGATAAAACTAAAATTTATCGCTAAAGACATAAAGGACATGTTCCGCTTCATTTTCCTGATACCTTTCCTTTCTGCTGAACAAATTTCAAACAAATCCTGTAGGAATAAAACGTTTACATAATACCACGATGTATACCATTTGCAATGGGAAATTTAAATCAAGACACTAAGCAGTTTTGCAACATCAATGATTATTAAATACGGGAAAATATAAAACAAGTTAGTTTACTTGGTATGGAGGTGCAATACTAAGACTATTTTAGAGTTATTAAATAGCAGCACGGTTTCTGAACATCTCGAGAGCGAGTAAACAAGCCCCAATATTTTGGTAATGTATTGACGTGACGTCGATGTTGACTGAAATAAGAGTGAATGTAAAATATATCTTAACCACAGAGTGTAGAGTAAAATATTCAACTATTGCTAATATCGAAAATAAAATAATTGAATCAAATTCTTTAATCGAAAAATACTGAAAGGTCACTTACTATTAATTGTTTTATAGAAAAAAATTATAAATTTTTTCACAAAACAAATATGTTTGTATGTGTCTGTATATATGAACGTACGTTGGTAAAGGGTATATAAGATTCGGCACAGCCGAATATAGCACTCTTACTTGTTTCTTTTATTATGCTATGCAATAATGTTAAAAACTTACGTACATATGTATGTATGTATGTATGTATTTAAGTTTGTAGCCGCAACCCTTGTATTGTAGACTAGGGTTACTAAAATTTACTAGTGAATCTTTAGTTCAAATGTTTCCATATGGTCGTAAAAAAATATTGCTAGTCTACTGGTAGATTTGCAATGACAACAATCTTATATGTCAATAGGCGATTACATTGGCTGGGGTATACGTAGTCAGTAGCACTATTGACAATGTCACTAGTAAATCACTACAAGTTTACTATTTACATCGAGCGAGGAAATATCGATATTGTAGACTAGAACCCCTAAAATTTACTAGAGAATCTTTGGTTACAATGTCTCTACGTGGTACCAAAAGAACAACTTAGTCAGTAGTAGTACAGTCTAGTGGTGGATTTTCAATGACAAGCTAATGTTGAATGTCAATACCCTGCAGAAAATGCGAATAGTGAAATTGTAGTGCTTTACTAGTGACATTGTCAGTAGTACTACTGACCAGGAGTACCCCAGCCAATGTAATCATCTATTGACATCTAACATTAGCTTGTCATTGAAAATGCACCCCTAGACTGTAGCAATACTGACCAAGTAGTTCTTTTGGGACCACATGGGGAAATGGGCACCAAAGACTCACTAGTAAGTTTTAGGGGCTCTAGTCTAAAATATCGATATTTCCTCGCTCTATGTCAATGTAAAATTGTAGTGATTTTCTAGTGACATTGTCAATAGTACAACTGACTAGGTGTACCCCAGCCAATGTAATTGCCCATTGACATATAACATAGGGTTTTAATTGAAAATGTACCAGTAGACTTTAGCACTATTCTTTTACGACCATATGGAGACATTTGAACTAACGATTCACTAGTATATTTTAGTGACCCCCGTCTACAATTTTATAAGTTTTTTTTTTTTTTTTTTTTTTTTTTTTTTGTATTGTTTATTTATTCAGAATTTTTAAATTTTATACTATAAATAAACAACTAGTAAGAATATAATTTATAAATACACTGTCCCCTAACGGGCTCTCAAGTATACTACCTATCATGAATATGTTTACAATAATCATGTTTTTCAACATTTTGTTAATTTTTTATACAAGGAATGTATATTAATTATATTGTTAACGTAATGAAAAATTTTAAAACATTACTCTTTAAATGGCAAGGATGTGATCAAAGGTACAGTCAGGGGGATAAAATAGGTTTGAATGATGTATTATTCGGCAAGCCACCAATACTTGTATATATCTCTTGTTACATTTCTATCATTTAGAAATATACTTGTGTCAAATCTGCTATTTTCTACTGTGAGTTCTCTACTAAGTATAGCTTTATTATTAGCTCTTCTATATATATGGTAAAAAATTGGGATACCACTTTCATTTTGTAAATATCCGTTTCTATCGAGGTACAAAAATGCTTCGGGTGGTACGTAACCACTTTGCAATGCATTTTGTATGTATGTATTATTAGCGTAATATGGAGCCTTTATTAAATTATTTTCTATGCAATTAATACTTCTCAAGATGTCGTTTCTAATGAGATGTAAAATGAAGTTGTCTATTCTACTTATTTTAGAAATAAAATAAATTTGTTTATTTGATACATATTTTTTATAATTACTGTTAGATGATCTGTAAAGAGAAGTACAGCACCTTAAACATTTCCTTTCAAAAATACGTATTTTCTCCATGTACGAAGGGGAAACGTTAAACCAAATCTGGCAGCCATATGTAAGTATGGGTCTTATTAAAGCTTGATATAACATTAGTTTAATTTTTGGTTTAATATACTTTGAGTAAAATAGCGATTTGTACATAAAGAAAGCTTTTCTTGCTTTTATTAATTGCAAATTGATATGATCATGAAAATATAAAAATTTATCGAGATGTATTCCAAGGTATTTAACACACTGTTTATTATCGATATTTTCTCCGTCCTGTGAACTTATACAGAAATCCTTCCAGTGCTTTCTAACATTATAGTTGCATTTCCCCACAGGAGGTCGGAAAAGAATGGTTTCACATTTATTTATGTTTATTTTTATTTTCCAATCATAAGCATATTTTTCTATTATATTAAAGTAATTTTGGAGTTTTTCATTAATTTTTTCGATTTTTTTATCGGAATGATATATAATTATGTCATCCGCGAAACCTATGATATTATCGATTCTGTTTAAGAGCTCATATATAAAAATATTAAATAGAACGGGTGAGTTCACTGTTCCCTGTTGCAGACCATTTACAATAGTAAATTTTTTGTGCTTAAATTTTGTATATTGCTGACTAAAAAACTTTTGTCGTTTAACATATTATATATGAGTATTTTTAAGTGTAAAGGGAATTTATAAGTATCAAGTTTATACATTAAACCAGGTATCCAAATATTGTCAAAAGCTTTCTCAAAGTCTACCAGGCATGCACCAGTACATAAAGACTTATTAAGATTCCAATTTATATTTGAGACCAGCAAACTAATTGCATGTATGGTAGAATGCTTATATTTAAAGCCAAATTGCCTATTGTTAACAATATTGTTTTTTTCACAAAATTTTAATATGTTATTGTTGATTCCTATTTCGAATACCTTGCTAATGTTTGGTAGCATGCTAATAGCTCGAAAGTTCTTAGGGTGACTACTATCTTTACCTTTTTTGGGCAGAACAATTACTTTTGCAACCTTCCATGCTTGCGGAAAATACGCATTGTTAAGCATATTGTTAAACAAGGTACAATACTCCATTATAATTGCTTCTGGAAGATGCCTCAAGATTATATTAGGGATGTTATCTACACCTGTAGATAGTTTTTTCCTTAAGTTGCGGAAAATGTACATGATGGAATCTGTAGTAATAAAAAAGTCTTCATTTGAAGAATCATTTAATTCATTAGCTTTCTTTGATCTATTGAATATAGTAATCTGTGATTGATCATATTCATACCTAGTCTTCGTATGTAAAAAATTCAAAAACCAGTTATTAACTTCAATTTGTAAACTGTTCTCCTGATCAATCTCTTTGTGAGAATGGACAGATTCTAAATAAGAGCCTATAACGTTTAAAATTTGTTCTTGATCATCAACTAGAAATTTATTATCAATGTTATCTTTTCTCAATTCGTTAGGATTTACGCCCGCTTTTCTAAGTAATATTTCATCTTCTGCTGGAATTTTCATTAATTTTATTTCCATGGGTTGTGTTGGCATAAATTGTTTTTTAGCTTCTCTGAAAATATCTGATCCATTCTTGTGATCAATTTTTGAGATTTTATTTTGTAAGTAATTGTTTACAGATACCCTAAAGTTGTCATTGATAAGTTTTTTGATTAGTTTTAGTTCTGTTTTTAGTAGATTTAATTCATACGAAGTTAAGACACGTTCAAATTGGTTATGTTTTTTAATATTTGTAATTATTTGACTTTTTCTATCGTGCAATCTTTTTATGATTGGGTTAATAAATTTTGAGGTGGAATCTGTATTTGGGTACCTAGGGACAGAACTTTCGATTGAATTATTCAAAACTGTATTTAGGTTATTTAGATGAAGATCTATCTCTGAATTAGTAAGATTTCTATCGTTTGGTATAGTGTTATTATTAATGCTTCTTAAGATATTATTCTCAAATTTTTTCCAATTGGTTTTTCTGTAATTATATAGTCGATTCGGTAAGTTTTTGAAAAATATCATCGGATGGTCTCTTTCCATTCCCTGCAAAATTATTTGAACAGCATTATGATCACTTTCATAGTCTATAGTTCTTAGACAGTTAATAGTATCATTCTCTCTACTTATAATTAAACGGGAGTCAAGAAGGTATATATCTAAATATGAATTACAGCGAGGGTATGATGCATCTAAAGCGCAAATCATTTTCTAGAAGCCAATTTTTTAATATAATTCCTTTTTGGTTGTTATTATTGTTACACCAATCTGTGTGCTTACAGTTTAAATCGCCTGCGACTACGTAACAATTTTCCGAGTTTTGAAGGTCTAAAGCTTTGAACAGTATATCTATTTCAGATTTAAAAGCATGGTGGTTGTTTCCCGAGGGATAATACACAGATATTATAAATAGTTTTTTATTATTGATAAGTGGAATAATTATAAAGCAAAACTCTAACGATGTCATAGGATCAATATTGATCCTAGAAAATTTTTTTTACTTGATTCCTTTCTTTATTAAAATGGCAGTGCCCCCTCCCCTTGTAGCGTTGATCCTATCCTTGCGTACAAAATCGTAATCTTTAAAGTGGATTTTATGTTTAACATTGAGTTTTGTTTCGTTCAGAAGAACTATATCTGGATCATATTTATTAAGAAATTTACATAAATCGTATCTCTTATTTAATCTTATTAGTGAGTTGACATTAATTTCTATTATATTAAGTGTTTTTGCCATTGTTTCTTCCATAGTTTAGAACTCTAAGGTTGAAAATATACTATCTATTCGAGCAGTTTGTATCTGGAGTTGCTTTTGTAAATTAGAAATCTGTTGAGTGAGGTTGACCATAGCAACAAACTTAAATAGATATGTACGTAACTTTTTAACATTATTGCATAGCATAATAAAAAAGAAAAACAAACTATTGACGCGTTCATTGACAATGTTACCTGAAATAGACTAGAACTGTTGTCTCTAACGTATCTCTACTCGCGCATAAAAGGAAAGTTGTCGACATTTCAACTAGTGCAATTGTCGCTAGAGAAAGAGTGTTGACATAGAGACATATGGTTCTAGGCTGACTAGAGGGTAGATGATTACATTGGCTGTGGTAAACCTGGTCAGTAGTACTACTGACAATGTCACATTTCCTGCATTGTTTGTAGTGTGTGTCTGTGTATCTGTTTGTATGTAGGAGTTCACGTACAGACCAAACGGTTGAACCGATTTAGATTTAGTTTTTCTGTTTGAAAGGTGACTTGATCGAGAGTGTTTTTTCTTAGATATGTTTGAATAAAATCGGTCCAGCCGTTTAGAAGATATCACATCTTGTTGAGATATATTCTGTTTAATCTGTGTGTCTTTGACGCCGCAGCACCCAAACGGCTTGACGGATCTTAATTTTGTTTTTTTTTTTCGTTTGACAGTTGATGTGATTGTATATCTTCTAGTCTTTATTTGAAAATCGGCCTAGTCGATTGGTAGTTATCAACTGATTTAGAGGTTCTTAAAATTTTTTATTTTTGTTATTAATATTTTTATTTGTTAATATTTCTAAGTTTGTTGATAAAATTATTTGTTTTTCTTGTGTAATTATTTTTAATTTGATAATAAAAAAATTAAACTATGTAATACAAATGCGTGTCGTTTATACGAGTAGCAAACTTTTTTAAAATTATTCGAATACACTTTTTTATTCTTTGTTCGTTCGAATATTCGAACAAAAGTTCAAAATTATTAGTCTGTTCTAATAAGAAAAAAAAATCATGAAATTTCATTCGAACAAATAAAGAAGACGAATAATTAACAACACTAAAGGGTACTTAAGCACGGCTAAAGATTTTTATAATCTCTTTTTTCATCATTATTCAAAAATAAAAAAAAAACATTTTTTTTTACAACTGATACATATTGATTATATTTCATCAAATTACTACTGTATGTATTTTTTAATAATGTTGTTTTATTTTTATTTCAAACTTAAATTAATGAATTTAAATGGTAATCAAATGTAAAGTATGTCAACATAAAGTTGTTGAACTTAAAAATTGTAAAAATAAAAACATGATACCAGGTGTGCATATCTGGTATGTAGGACAAACAAATACGTCGTCAGCACTTTGATATTTAAGATTACCTCGCGTATTCGCTAGCTCATACCACACAATACATAACTGACCTAGCTTAAATTTTCCAAAGCTCATATTGCAGTAAAAACATTTTTTCTTCTTTTTTGTCAACAATTTTGTTTAATTTTAATTACGTATTGTAGTGAGGGTTTATGCAACTACTTTTTTTTGTAAGTTAAATTTTTCTCTTCTTTATTAAAAAAAAACATTTCAGTAAGCTATTTTGTTAACTTCCCGCTAAAGGAAGTTACTGATTTTACCGCCATTTTTCGATAATCGCGATTTTATCATATTTCGACGTTTTAATGTTCTCGGAGTCGATTCTAAATATTTTCGCGATGATGTCAATATATATATGTATGTATGTGTGTGTGTAATTATCCCTACAAAAATTTTCAAAATTTTTTGGCGATTGCTTGTTTGGCGATGATTACGCGTTTCTTCTCAGGGCATACGAATCGCTAAACATCGCCTACGCCTTACAACTAAGCGGTGAATACGCGAGCGTACACAAGTAAGTAAAATTTTTTTCTGAAAACTTAATTCTGACTACAAATTTGATGACGTTTACGATGTAAATCGCGCACCATCGCCTACGCCTTACTACTAAGGAATGAATACGCGAGCGCAAGTAACGGCAAATCTTCCTCCCAATAGTCAATATATTTTTGCATTCTTTATCGTTTCGCGATGATCACGCGAATCGCCATAATTCACAGTACTCGAATCACCGGTGAGTCGCTATCCGCGAAACGCGGTATGCAATTCGCTTGGTTGACACATGCAAACGTTTTCGCGATTCGCCTGAGGATCGCATTTAGCTTCCACGCGATGCATCGCAGCGATGTTAGACAACTTGCCGCCAATTCGCGGGCGATGATTCGGCGATGGAAATTGTTTGCAGGGATGTATGCAAACCACCCTGAAGGAAACGTGGGGTTAAGTGTACCCAAGTCACCACTTTTGTCAACTATTTTGGTGACATTGTCAACGGAGCGTCTACATATTAATATTGTTTTTGATGCATATTAATATTGTTTCAGATACACACAACGATGCTTCTTCTTAATGTTTTATTAGTTTGTTGAAAATAAAAGTGGCGTCAAACAAAATTTAAGTGTTTATAAAAATTAGCTTAATAGTGTTTTCACACTGACTTGGTTTTAATAAAAGTTGGTTTTAATGTTAAAAGCAACTGTTAAAACCTGGTTTTACCATGCAAATTGTTTTTGTTAAATCCAACTTAAAACCATTTCTGAATTGGTTTTATTTTGGTCTTATGAAATGAAACCCTGTTTTCGCTGTGGTAAATTCAGTGCTGCCAAGTTAAAATGACCGGCAGCAGCTGATAATGTTTATGCCATTGAATAACAAGAGATGTCGCTTGAAAGATTTTCAACTTAAAAATGGATGCAGCAGCAACAATAAGTAAAAAATTATGGAAAAATAAGAGTTCTTTGGAACGAAAACAACAAAAATATTTTCATTGACCTCTGGAAAGTGAAAATAAACAATATCACATATCGAACCACCGATAAAAAAGTTGTATTTTGTGATTTATTTGTACATTTTTTATATACAATAACTTGATTTCCAAGCACTTCTTCACTTTGTATTACTAGTTCCATAATTTTAAAATATTTATTTACATATAAAATATAAAATAATTTCCATTTTTCCATTTAGTTTTTCATACAAACAAAAACAGTTGTACAGTTAAGTGTTATAAAAAGCAGAAAAAATACAACAACAAACACACGTATTTCTGCAGGAGATCTATTTTATTTTGAGCAAAGTTATTAGACAGTCTGTGAGTTAAAACCTGAATTTCACAAACTTGCAGTGTGAATGCAAAATCAGCTGTTTATGGTTTTAACGTTAAAACCAGGTTTTAACTTGCAGTGTGAAAACACTATAAGAAATTAAATTAACAGGTTAATAAAGTTGTATTGTACAATAATTGAAAAAACATTTATTTAAAAGAAATTACAAAAAAAAAAAACAAATAAAATAACAATCCATATTGTATAAAAATAGAAAACTAAAAAATTTCCAGTGAAAGTGCTAATTGTGGAACCTTTTTGACCCTGTGGAAGATTTTGTGCTATCAGTTAAGGATTTGTCACACTTTCGGATCCATACTTAATTAGTATAATTACTATTGACATTTCCTGCAGATGGTGACAGCGTCCATAGTAAATCAGTACAGTTTTACTACGGACATTTCCCACAATGTGGTGATATCGTCAATAATAATTCAGTACAATCACACTACTGACACTTTCGCCATATGGTCCCACAAGAACTACTTAGTCAGTATTGACGAAGTCTACTGGTAGATCTCGTAGGACAAGCCTGTGTTAAATGTCAAAAGTAGATAACATTAGTTGGGGCATAATTTGTCAGTAGTACTGGTGACATCGTCAATAGATAATCAGTATAATTTTACTATTGACATTTCCTGCAGGGCAGCGATTCCCACACACACACAATCATACTTGTGTTTGTGTTGGTTGTTTTTTTTTAGCGTAATGTATTTTTCGCTCATTCTACCAGGGCTGCCAACATTTACTCGTCTCTGACCCCGTCAAAATTAGAAAAAATTCACAAAAATCGTCACATATATTAAAAATAAAATTGAATTTGTTATTTTTATTTGAACTCAAATAAAACCTTATGCAAAAAAAAAAAACAAGTAACAGTACTATATTCGGCTGTGCCGAATCTTATATACCCTTCACCAACGTGTGTATATGTAGTATACAGGTACATACATACATATTTGATTTGTGATCAAATTTATAATGTGACCTTTCTTCAGTTTTTTTTTCCAAAAAAGAATTTGATTCAAATATTTTATTATCGATATAGTTAAATATTGTATTCTACACTATATATCTATTATTTTGCATTTACCCTTATTCCAGTTGACAATATCGACGTCACGTCAATAAAATACCAAAAAAATTGCGACTTGTTTGTTCACTCTCAAGATATTCAAAAACCATGCCACCGTTTAATAACACTAAAATAGTCTGAGCATTGTACCTCCATACCAATACTATTTCGTGTCTCAATTTAATCAAACCCCCATTGCAAAAAATATATAACGCGGTATTATTCCTAAATAATTTTTTTCGATTTGTTCAGCAGAAAGGAATGGCTTTAGGAAATGAAATGGAACATGCTCTTAATTTATTTTATAGTTATGACTGTTCTTTAGCGATTAATTTAATTTTTATCTCCATTTACCAAACATTAATAAGAACTCGTTACAAGGTGTCAACTAAAGACCATCGATGTGAAACATAACTGTGCTGAGAGCATGATAAACAACATGACAAAAACCTACGTTTATACGTAAATTGGATATCTATATAAAAATTAAGCACATCTTATAAAAACATGAAATATGTATGTCCAACTGAAAACAAATATTATTTCTGGTCATTTTTTCACCCAAACTATTTTTTTCAATTTCCAACCCTGGAATCATAATTTTGATTTTTCTGGTTTTAATACTAATTTATTTCTTTTTAAAGTATAGAATATATTTAATAACCAAAGAAATAACTAGTTTTATTTATCCAAAAAAATTTAATTTTCCAGCTCTGGAGTTTTTATTTTTCTAATTGTTTATACCAAACTTTGCTTTTCAAAACATAAAATAAATATTTTTAATTTATAAAGAAGAAGAAAAAAAATTAATTGAATCTCGTAAATTTTATATATCATAAAAAGTGTAAGTTTCACAACCCTGGAATCATCATTTTAGAGTTTTCTGACTTCTTAAACCCATATTTTTCTTTTAAGAATGTAGTCTCTAGCTTTTCTGCGAGCTTCGGAAATCTGATTTCTCGTACACCTGACGGACAGACGGACATCGCTTATTCGTCTTCCCTATGCATAAGGATTCAGAATTTATATATTTTATATGTCGCATATTAATATTATGGAAAGTACACATGGAATGACAAACTTATATACCCTTTTCCATTTTTGGTAAAGGGTATAAAAATTATGACGAGTTTTATAAAACGAAAAGACGTTGACAAATTTTGTGTGTGTTGTGTTTTGTAATTTATATTTATCCATTAAAATATGTCAACGCTTACCCAAATATTCATAAAATTTAAAACGAATTTGAAATGTTTTTTATTTAAAATTTTTCATACAAAATTTTCCTAAAACGGATTTAAAATTCATTTTATTTTTTTATGTATACGGGGGTTAGCGTTTTCGTTTTACAAAGTAAGTTATTTTCGGAATAAATAAATTTTGATGCGTGATTATAAATTGTTATAGAAATTTTTATGTCATGCGGAGTACTAAAAATTATCATGTAATGATAGGGAGGAATTTGTTTTAATTCTAAGAAAACCATTTACAGAAACTTTATGAACAATTGCCAATAATCTCAGGCTTATCGCGTCTAATCGTGTTTTAAAAGTCAGCACTGGTTAGTGCCGCTGCACCTGGTAAGCAAGCACCTGAGGGCATCTGTATTGAATTGCTTCGGTGAGAAAGGAGTGAGTCCAAGTGCGGAAAATTACGCTACGTGACAGTTTTTTGGCCAAATGTGTCTGACACCCAATCCTAATGTAAAATTGTTTGTTGAATCCGAATATGAGGTCAAAATCGTCGAGAGTAGAACGGTTTTTGAGATATAGCCAAATTACCATTATTTAGGTTTTTAAAAAGATGATGTGGCTTAAGTGCAAATATTTTCAAAAATATTCGTCTTATTATACACTTTTTATTTTCGTTAAAAGATTGTAAAATTACTAAAATAAACATACACCGCATGTCAAGATTAGTCAAGAAATGATGAAGATACAGTGGACAAAATTTCAAACTTCATTACAAATTTGATGATTTTTTGCTGTTTTCAAATTTTCTTTTTTTAACCAAACAATGAACAATTTTAAGCTTTTTTACAAATGACATTAGCTAATTTCAATGCAAACATTTTCCGCCCTACAAGGTACAGAGTGGTGCAAAAATGACAAAGCTACAGAAGATTTAGTGAATTAAGCCCTTTTTCAGTTTTTATTAAATCAAGAACCCAAAGGAAATAAATACGATGAATTTGAAAAACGCTGTAAGTGTTATAAACATTGACAGTTCACAATTTCAAATTGTTTGCTTAACGTTTCAATTCTCTAGAAACGCAGAATTCATATTAACAAAAATAAAATACATATTTCAAAACGTTAATTTTTTTGCCAGAACAATCCGAACAAGTTTTGCAATAAAAGCGTATTTTTGCGTGGTTTTTAGCCTGCCATTGGTAGCTTTTTGCCAATTTTCGTAATTTCGCCAATTTGGTTTATTTATTTACATATTCTCGTAAAATTGCACTAATATTTATTAAGTTAATAAAGCAAAATTAAGGTAAATGTAATTAAAAAACATTAGCACTTTTAAAAGCTTATGAACTCCTGATGTCATTCTACGACATTTGATAAACGTAGGGAAAAATGTTTTAGGTGTCGTAGAAAAGGTTTCTATGGAAATTACGAAGAACATGTTTACAACTATTGTGCAACTTGAGGACCTACTACACTTACAATAGGTTGTGAATTGAACAAATATTTTTAATTTCACAAAATGTGCACAAAAATTAAAAAGGCTATAACTTTGGCTATAACTGAATTACACAAATTCAGAATTTATCTACCATTTAAACTACGTCATTAGTTTTTTTACTTCAATAGAATTTTAAAAAGTTAAAAGGCATTATTTTTAAAATTTATACTAAATTTACAAAAAAAATCATAAAGGTTACCCAAATGAGCAAAAAAATAACCAAAACTTATAATATCTTCACAAGGAAGTAAAGTTTAAAAAAATTTACATTGTAACAAAAAAAAAATCGTGCTAATGGGTCGCGTAATGAACCAAATTAGAAAAAGTCGAGAAACCCCAATTTTCGGGTTAAAAAGGATTTTAGTAACTTCTAAACCCCTTCCTAAAAATCTGAAAAAAAAACTCAAGATTACTTTATCCTATAAGCTTTCAAAAAATGCTGGGGTACCTATAAAAATCGAAAAAAATTTTTTTGGGACACACTAATATACATATTTCTATATTTACTTGATTTGATAAAAGTGGGATAATTCAATTAATCTTCTGTAACTTTATCATTTTTGTACCGATCTGCATTCAATTAAGCAAAAAATGTTTCTATTAAAATAATCTAACGTGATAAGTGACAAAACTTAAAAAATAATAATTATTTGGTTTAAAAAAACTAAATTGAAAAAAGCAAAATTGCAAAAAATCATTAAAATATTTCTATTAAAATAATCTAATAGTGTTTTCATACTGCAAGTTAAAACCTGGTTTTAACGTTAAAACCATAAACAGCTGATTTTGCATTCACACTGCAAATTTGTTAAATTCAGGTTTTAACTCACAGACTGTCTAATAACTTTGCTCAAAATAAAATAAATCTCCTGCAGAAATGCGTGTGTTTGTTGTTGTATTTTTATCTGCTTTTTATAACACTTATTTGACAAACTGTACAACTGTTTTTGTTTGTATGAAAAACTAAGAAACTTCACAATGCGCTCTAAAATGGAAATTATTTTATATTTTGTAAATTAATTTTTTAAAATTATGGAAATAGTAATACAAAGTGAAGAAGTGCTTGGAAATTAAGTTATTATATATAAAAAATGTACAAATAAATCACAAAATACAACTTTTTTATCCGTGGTCCGATATGTGATATTGTTTATTTTCACTTTCCAGAGGTCAATGAAAATATTTTTGTTGTTTTCCTTCCAAAGAACTCTTATGTTTCCATAATTTTTTACTTATTGTTGCTGCTGCATCCATTTTTAAGTTGAAAATCTTTCAAGCGACATCTCTTGTTATTCACTGGCATAAACATTATCAGCTGCTGCCGGTCATTTTAACTTGGCAGCACTGAATTTACCACAGCGAAACAGGGTTTCATTTCATAAAACCAAAATAAAACCAATTCAGAAATGGTTTTAAGTTGGATTTAACAAAAACAATTTGTATGGTAAAACCAGGTTTTAACAGTTGTTTTTGACATTAAAACCAACTTTTATTAAAACCAAGTCAGTGTGAGAACACTATAACGTGATAAGTGACAAAACTTAAAAAAAATAATTATTTGGTTTAAAAAAACTAAATTGAAAAAAGCAAAATTGCAAAAAATCATTAAAATTTTTGTGAAATTTAAACTTTGTTCCAATGTATTTCAGTCATTTCTTGCTCAATTTTTACAAGCAACCCATGGTTACTTTATTAATTTTATATTCTTTCAAGCAGAAAAAATAAAAAATCTATCTAATACTAACCAAGATTCTTGTATTATAGTGATATCATCTTTTTTAAAAGCCCAAATAACGGTAATTTTGCAATATTTGAAAATCTTTTTCACATTTGACCATTCTGACTTCAAATTCGGATTTGGTGAAAAATTCTACATTAAGATCATGTTGTTGTGAATCAGAATTGAACAACCCTCGTACCCATATGTTGCACTAATTTGTTAACGCAGCAGCAACTAGTTCATTCACTTGATTGTTTGCTAAATTCTTTGCGTTGACAAATTGTGCAACAGTGATATTTCGTAATTGGCTCAAAAGCTTAATAACATTAAACATTTTAGCAAGTTAGCGTAATAATAATAGCTGTTAAGCATAATATATTATAATATAACATTTTAGCAAGTTAGCGTAATAATAATAGCTGTTAAGCATAATATAATGTTGAAGTATATTAAATTAAGATGAAGTTTTGTATAAATAGTGCAGTTTTTATTAAAGAAGATTGAGTTGTATTTAGGAGTTGTATTAAGAAATTGTAATAGTGAGTTGTATTTAGCAGTCAAAAAGTTAGAGTCATACCTGCGATTCCCACGGGACCCTCCAGGTTTAAGATTGTAAATTAAAATAATAAGATACTAGTATTAGTTGGCATAACTGTTTAATAAATCCTTTTAATATACAAAAGAAAAATCCGTATTTAAACGCAAACACAACAATGTGTCAAATTCATTTGGTCATGACTTTGTTGAAATTTTGTTCCGCAGTGTCATTAATGATATTTAAATATCCTCTAATATAAATGCAAGGCGTTAGGAAAATATTAGCGTATTCATTTATTCCAATATTAAGGACAGAATAATAAGATGAATGCAAAGATATTTCTGACATATCAAAATTGATCACACACATGCATACATACATATGTATGTATGTAAGAAATATTGAGAATAATTTCGAAATCCATTAAGAACAAAAATAAATTCTTTTCTGTACGCACTGATAGTGCTAATGTAATGGTGGACAAAAAAATAGGGTTTCGTGGATTCGTCTGGAAAAAGCGGTTTTACCAAATATGTACATCAACAGCCGTTATTCTCAAAAAATTTTAATTTGATAAATAATATGTAAGCTGCCCATCGAAAATGGTGAATGCGGCCATATATTTTATTATTTATATTTACAAATTCTAGTGATAAAATGTTCTTGCTAGATTTTGCTTTTTTGACCGATATGAAGATTAGTTAATCAATCAAGTCATGAGCTACAAAGTAGAGTCAAGCTAGATGAGCTTAAAACGGACTTTAGAAGTTTTCAATGAATTTTCAAGTAGCAAAATAACAAAAGATTTGGCTATACCACTGGCGTGTTATGATTAAAAAAATAGTTTTTATTACATTTGATCAGAGTTTTTCATAACGTCATCAATATTAATTTCATATGGGCATCATTTGATTCTAATAAGATTTTCTACATGTTCATCAGTTAGTTTATTTCTGTTTTTACTTTTAATTATTTTTAAGAACGAAAATGAAGATGCGCAAATATAAGTTGTACCAAACATCGAATACAATTTGTAAACTTCATATTTTGTTTGCGGATATGTATAACTTATTACCAGAACTCTATTCCTTTTGCAAGTGGTAAAGCTAAATCTTTTCGCATTTTTATAAGCTCTTCTTTAATGTCACCTGTTTGATTTTCAATATTGCATAGCAACGGGTTATCATGTAATTCTATCATATGTTCAATTTTGACCAAATTATTAAAACGGCTATTGTAGCTTGCCAACAAATTTTCAAGAACATTAATGTATTCAGCGATTTTGGTACTTGAAAATTCATTCAAAACTTCTGAAGTTCGTTTTAAGCTCATTAAGTTATTATTTTTTAGCTGCAATATTAATGAGTCAATTTTTATTTTGAACTACAAAAAGCAATTCAAATATGTTTTTGTTTCTACCTTGTAGCTGAAGGTTTAATTTATTGACTAATTCCGACATATCGGTCAAAAAAGTAAAATCTATCAAGAAATTTTTATCTTTGAAATTTGTAAGTAACTCGGTTGTGTCTTTTGATAGATAGTTTTCAAAATATGATACTACCTCTTTGCAAAGATTAAATAGCTTCTCGAGGCGACAACCTTTACTCTGAGAGCCATCTGACTTCAGTGTGCATTAATAAATCGCCGTATTCAGCATGTATTTCATCAAGAAAAATTTGAAATTTTTGATGGGTCAGATAATTATGGCCCCCAAGTATTTTATTAATTACTTGTATGGCAACTTGCATAGTATTCATTAAATTCAAGTTTTTTTGTGAATCAAGCTTGCTGATGTATTATGCAGTGAAATACATATAAGTTAAATCCGTTTTTTTCAAAAATCCTACGAAACTATCTTTGTGCCCACCATTATTCTTGTACTATCAGTGCATACAGAACAGAATTTATTTTTATTGGTAAAACAAGAAACCCCTTCATTTACAACGTCGAAAATGGTGCTACCCTCAACATTGCCATGCAAAGCAACCATTGTCAACATTTCTTCATGTATTTCGAAACTATCCACCCTTATCGCGAATAAAAGTTCACGTGAAATGTGTTCCCTTTCCCTAAAATTGTGATCGCCAATGTTTGCGTTGTTTTTGTGTCAGTATACTACGTATTTTCGTATTTTCTAATTTTGTTCACCATTTTTTGTTCACGGGAAATATTTCAAGTGAACAAAATGATCCCCTTTTATTCGTGATAAGGGTGAATGTCAATAGTTCTTACACATATGATCAACTGGCATATGTCATTAATGTTAGTGCATTCATCTAAACAAACAGAAAAATATTTGCAATTAATTATTCTGTCTTTAATATTGGAATAAATAAATGCAATAATATTTTCCGTACGACGCACAGTGCGAAATTTCTTGAGTTTAGCGGAACTTAATTATTTAAACCAGTAAAACAGTTCTAATTGTTAGTTTTTTTTACATTTTTAGAAAAATTATTGTGCTTTATTTAAAGTTTTTGAGTTTAGCAACAACATAATACGTTCATATGTATGTAACAACATTTGAACATTTTGAACATATATTTAGACCTAGATTCACTGCTATCGTATGAAGACTCGTAATCATTACATGGGTCTGCAAATGTTTCTAACAACTCTAAAACTTCTGCAGTAACTTCACTATGCTTGCTTTTGGGTACATTACGAAGACTAGCGATGTAAGATTAAATAATCAGTCGATTAAATATTTCCGTATTTGTGTCAATTCGGGATGTTTTTGTAGTAAAATGTTTGCGATATTTCTGCAGTCGTTGTTTTTTGCCTCTTGAACTTCTTCAGAAAATTGTCCGATAGGAAGAATGCAAGAGGATACAATATCCTTTCCGTGGCATATGACTTTATGCATACTTACGGACATTGAGTACCAGAAATATTCTTTCAAATACAATTCAGAAGTTTCTCTTGCATATTCGCCGAATCAATTTTAAAACCACAAATTAGGCACTCTAACAGCACATGAAAACGCTTGATCAAATATAAATTAATGCCAGTTCGGCAGACTTTCCGGCATTTCTAAAGAATTTTCTCGTAGTATTCCCATCGTTTGTGTTTCTGGTCTGGTCTGTTTTGGCGTATCTACAAGCAATCCAAGCTCCTCTTTAAATTTTTCTTGCATGGAATTTTTTTTTATTTTCTGCTCCACGAGGTTGCTATGTCTTAATATCCAGTTTATACGATATATGTAAAATATATTCCAAAAATCTTATCCATGCGTGGAGGGGTGATAGTCCAAGGGATGAAAAAGTTCATTTATATATTTTTGAGGTATATGGCAGATGTTGTTAATTTCACCAGGCTTCATTTCATTTCACTTTAGGATGACAGTCCTTGAATTTTTTTTAAGTCTGCCTGCATAGGTCCTCGATCCGCTAGACAATGCAACCCTTACAGCATTTGAAAAGTTTACGTTATTTTCAATCCAGGTAGCATTTTTTCTCAGAAATGATGCTAAATTTCGACTGGCTTACTTCTTCTTTCGTATTTTACAAATCAGAGCGCGAAGAGTTTCCTTAAAACTACAAAAAGTATCAGATGATATCATTGGTGACCCTATTTTTTCCAAAACAAAACCTATAATGGCGTCTGCTGTTGGTTTTTGCTTCCACTTTTGGATATGAAATTTCTAAAGGCATTCTGAAAAATGTTTAATTTAAAAGAAGATCGCAAAATATCGCAAACGATATTTTGTGTTCCCAATAGAAGAGACACATACCTTTCAAATTATATGCGTTTGAAGATGGTATTACCTTTTTAACTCTCCAATAAAATTAAAAATTAAATTTTACTTACTTCTTAAAAATCCCTTTTTTCTCGAACAAATTACACACGAGTTAGACAAGATTTTGCAATTATTTAAATTCCAATAATTGACAATCATCTCATAAAGTAAATACAGAAAAAATTATGGCCTACTGGTTTGCCATTTGTATGTACCACTCTATTAATTGTAACAAATCTGAACGCTTTCTGTAGACAAAAAGTATGATTGAATAAGTAATGCAACTTTCGGGTGGATTTTGCAGTTGTTTCGCAGGGTAAATTCCCAAACGGAGTATGAGGTTTTTGAGGTGGAATATTAATCTACCGAAATAAGATATAATTTTATTCATTTAATGTATTTCAAAAATTGAATAAAGTTCCGCTAATTGTATTAGAGGACATGGGAATATCATTGATGATATCCCGCATTTGTACTCCTTTTTCTCAGAAGCATTCTAAAACAGAATTACTAAGCTCCTTGTAAAACATGCCATCTTCAAATGAACGGCAACGTTTAGAAAGTGCAGCGGCAATAACATATGATGCCTTTCTTTTCAATGCAGCCTTACCATGAATAGTCTAAGAAAATGTCCCGCAAAATAAAATATGTATGTAGTGGTGAGAAAAATGAGAGTAAAATATATTTACACTTGAAGAAAACATTTATATAATTTAAGATACATGCTGTGGTTATTCATTGTTTGAATATTTTTTTAAAATAAGCAATTTAATAAAAACTTAAGTAAAAAGTAAAAAATAATAATCCATTCAACAATGTAGTCTACAAATTCCAAATTAAATTTATTCGAAGCGCAGTGAAAGCTATTAAAATGCCTTTTTAAACTATCTTCCCTATTATTTTCAAGTGTTTCATAGCATAAAATGCATTGCATATTGATAGAAGCATTTTTTATCACAAAATATTTCTTAGCTTACATTATTATTTTTTTGCTGTAGAAATTTATTCAATTTGAACTTAAATTTCGTTCCGTGTGCTCATAAAAACTAAACAAAAAACCAGGAAAAAATTAATACATGCGTCCACAACTTCATTCGTCGCTTGCATAGACTAACAACTAGAGAATTCGCCCGTATAAATGTTGCGATAGAGATGGCAACATTGGAGAATTTTTCTATATTTCTCTCTATCGCACCAAGTATACGGTTTTGACGTTTATAAAATTTAGTGTTTACTAAAAATAAAATTTCTTGGCAGGATTTGGTGCAAAGTGGTGAAAAAGTGTTATTGCGCCAAAATCCTGCCCAAATTTGGTAATTTGTGGACAAAAATTGATAGTTTATTTTGTCAACATATTACCAACAGTGAGAAAAGTGCACAAAACAAAAGTGATGGCGAGAAAAACATAGAATTAATGGGAGCATCATTCAACAAATTTGGAAATGTAAGTATTTATTTATAATGTTAGTTATTTATACAAGTTTTAACAATGTATAATTGTTTTTCTAGGAGCCACAGATGTACTATGGGTTGTCCTGCAGGGTAGAAGCTGCATTTGTTCCTGAAAGAGCCAACTGGGTAAGTAATTAATATGACTACTTTGCGCCAAGTGAATTATTTAAAGTGAATTGTAGCGTGGAATTTTGTACATTGGAAGGGACAAATATGTTCTTATCCAACGTATAAGTGCTTTGGTTAACATGTAGGGCAGAGAAGATGTGTTCCGATCAATAAGATTAGAAGAAGCTAAGTAATGTAAACAAGACGGGTAATGTGTACATGTAAAGTGAATTGAAAGTGTGGATTTTTGTATATTGGAAGGGACAATGATGTTCCTGTCCAATGTACACATTATTTGGTTAACATGTCGCGGTGAAATTAAGTGCTTGGAACAATTGGATTCCAAATTTGTTCGCCTTGTGTTAGTTTTTTGCAAGTGCTGGACACAAATAACTAGTTCTTATGACTAATGTGTACATATAAGTGAACTGTCTGTGTGGAATCTTGTACATTGGAAGGGGCAATCATGTTCTTGTCCAATGTTCAATGAGACAGGTTAATAAACCGCAAAAAAGTGAAGTGTTCAGATCAATTGGAATCCAAATGTGTTCGCTATGTGTTCTTTTTTACATGTACTTTGCAGAAATAAGACTAATGTGTGCATATAAAGTGAATTGACAATGTGGAATTTCGTTAATTGGAAAGGACGATGATGGTCTTGTCCAATGTACAATAACACCAGTTTGTAAGTCGCTAGAAAAAGAAGTTTTCCACTCAATTGGAACGCAATTGTGTTAATTTAGTGTCCTTCTTTACAAGTACTTGAGACAAAAAAGAAAGTACTTTTCATTAAATTAAAAGACCTTTTACGGGCTATAGAATACTTTATAAAAGACATTCAACTTTTGTTTTATAGATATATAACCTTAGTTCTATAAATAAAAAGCCCTTTTACTTTTTCCAAAAAATAAAATTTTTTTAAAGATAAAAATACAATTTTAATAATGCTATTTTTTAATTTTTATTTTATTTACATATCTGAACGGCAAGAAAACCTGGAAAAAAAACTAGGACGAATGTTTGAAAGGAAAACAACTTTAGGCTTTGGTTGCATAAGTAAAAGTATTTTTATTTCAAGATATTTAACAAAAATTTAATTAATTACATTAGTAAATATTTATATTTTGTTTTTGTTTACAATGTGTGTAGTGGAGTTCTTTTTGTAACAATTTCAAATTATATATTTATGCAATTAGTAAAAAAAATTTAAAATAAAAATAAGAAAACAATTCCAAAATTTTATTTAGTTTTTTTAAGATTTTATTTCTGCAAATTGAGGTTAGTATACGCTCAAGAAACGAAGACCTCTTTTGGTTTGGATCTCCTATTAAAATAACTTATTTCTATACTGAATATAGTTAATACAAAAGTTTAAAAAATCGTTTATTTTTATAAAAAAGTTATTACTTTGAGTCTAAGATTTGTTTAATAACACAATTCTACGATTGTTCCACTCTTAAGAAATTGGTAAGCAATTCGGATAGGTATAAGGTACTAAGATTCAGACAAAATATTAAAAATGTTCAATATAAAATTACTTTAATGCAAAAAACAACTCTTAAATTGGATCTACAGTGGACCTCTAAAATTTCAGTACACCTTTCAATTTTTTAATAATGCTAATAACTATCATAATTAGTTTAATCGAATCAGATCTTTTTGTATCAGCAGTTTTTAGAAAGAAAAGAGATTTATAATAGTGCAGTCATAGCCATAAAAAAGTAGTGTGTACGTAAACTTTTTTACATTATTTATGATTATAACTATTTTATAAATATTCCTTTCTTTCTAAAAAACTACTGACACAAAAAAACATGATTCGATTAAGCTAATTATGAGCATTATTAAAAATTGGAATATATCCACTGTATAACTGATAAAATAAATAAACTAATCAAATTCACTTTTGCGATGTAACTTTCTTTAATGATGTGTGCACCTGTAAGAAAACAAGTTAATTAATAAATGCACATTCATATATATTAAAATAAAAAATAACTTTACCTCGAAAAAGTTTCTCAAAGTTATAGCGTGTAATGATGTTATTAAATCTCTAATTTCTCTATTTATGGGAGCCGTCTGCTCCTTTGTTCATCATGGTGTTGGGGCATAATAAAGGTGGATTGTGGCTGGTATAGCGCCCCGTGGAACGAGCGAAACCAAAAAGTTGTGTGCACTGCAGCTTTGCATAGTATAATGGCTTTTTGCGCGGAAATGCTTTTCTTTGCTTCTTTTAATATTAGCGAGAGCACCCAAACTTTCTTTCTGCAATAGTTCCTTTTGAATCATCTTTCCAAGTTGTTTTAGCAGCTGGTAAAGGTGGGCCAGTCAAAGAAAAAAATTTCTGCAACAGTTTTTTGGTCAGCTAATATTTCAAGCAACATACCATTGATCTTACTAGCCAGAAATGGATGCATATGTCTGATTATTGGGTATAAATGTTCGGCCAGTATTTGCTTCTGGCCTTGTTGCATTTACCAACAAAGAGGCCTAACGATTTGCTAGAATAAACGCTGACAATTAATATTTAAAATATGAAATATTGCTCAAATAAAACTTACCGTTTTGTTGTAAAACAAGCTGACTTGCTGGAAACTTCTGAACTGTTTGCGTACATCTTTTTTGGTGGCACGCTGTTAAGCAGCGTTAGAGGTGGCCCGGCCAAAGCAATATAAGATGCTGGAATAGTTTGCAGCCCAGCGTAGAGTATTACACATTTGTGTAGGCACTTACGGATCAAAAAAATGTGGCCGGGTACCACTTTAGGTGTAGAAGCACACGTGAATTTTTATTTGGTAGCACGCTTACATTTCTATTTGGTAGCACGCTCTTGAGTAGCACCAGCTGTTAAAGGTGGTCCGGCCAAAGTAATATATGGTGCTGGAATAGTTTGCTGGCCAGTTATACCACAAGCGTCCATGCACAGCACAGTGAATGGCTTTATTTTCAGTGCCTTTATCCAAATTTCATAAAAAACAACCAACTCCAGAGCGATGCATTGGGAGATATCATTGAGAACACGTAATACGAATAGGTTTAACACCGATTACATTAATATTTATTATATTTATAGTATATTAAGCATAAAAAAAATAGATTTAAATTAAATTTATTTTGTGGCAACGAAAACTCATGGAATTGTTTTTGCAAATATTTTAACTTTTTCATGTTATTTAGGTCGCAATTTATAATCACTAGTTGACGAACACCACTGGCCTTTACTTAAAAAGTTTAAAACACAAAAATCACCGCTCATTTATGCAAATATTTAAATTTTATTAAAAATACGTGTAAAATAATTCACTTTTGCAATATTTAATTTTGTAGTTTTTCACAATCATATGTTCACAAATGCTATGTATAGCTATTGCTTTTTATACATGTAAAAAGCATATCTTTTTTCTCCCTTCTGCCATTTATCCATCAGCTGATACGACGATTTCGCTTAACTCAGAAGTGAGGATTCTGGTTAATATTCTGTGGTCGCTTGCTCAGTGATGACTAAATGAAAGAGCATAAGCATGTATGTGATTTTCATCTGCACAATTGTTCTATGGCTTGCGGGTTACTGGTCTAAGATCAAAATGGTAGGGTTTACAGAAAATAAGCGACTGCACAACCTACGCATATGAATGATCAAACAAGACTTAAGCTTAAATTAAACGTGACATAGCCATAACGCCATAGCCATAAAGCTTAAATTAGACGTGACATAGCCATATCGCCATAGCCATAACCAAACCAAATTGCAATGGATTTCTATGGTGAGAGTGAGAGAGACTCGCCATAACTCTCACCATAGAAACCAATTGAATTTTGGTTTGGTTATGGCTATGCACGTCTAATTTAACTAGTGTTCGCCCAGTGGTTGAAAATCAACCATTAACGCACAGAGGTGGAGAATAGAATGAAAATATTTAAAGTTTGATGAATTTAAATCACAATTTGAAAACTATATTCAAATAAACATATGTATAGACTCCAAGGTAAACCACTCTCTTAAACCACTTTCTTAACTACTAAAACGAATTTAAAATTTCATTTATCGGCATAAATAAGAATAGATTTTAAGCAAACTATTTAAAAAAAGTTGTTCACTTTTTGAACTAAATGTAATTAGATATTTGCTCCTAGTGTTTTCACTTCATATTCATTATTATTGCCCAAAACAAAAATATTCGTTTATTTTTTCATTGAACGCTTTTTCTCTAAAGTTTTAGACTCCCCATTAAAACGTTTGTTACAAAAAAAGTTTCTATTCCCTATTCTTTGAGAAAGACCCCATATGTATGTACGAATATGCTAGCCTAATAATATAAACATTCCATCATATTCCAACATTCCAGTATGTTCAGTAATTTAAAGCACAGAAAAATAATGAAAACAATGAACAAAAACAAAACGCACACAAAATAAACCAAAAATAAAAAACTTACTTTGTGCTGTAGGTGAATTTAACTTTAATCAAAGTTATTAATAATTAAAAAAATATATTATTTTTAAGCACCTAAAGAAAAATAATACAGTACCACTCGTTATTTAAATATCCAAATTTTATTAGTTTCAGCAATAATCGTTTAAGTACATAGAAAGATGGAAATAAGAATAGAATGAACAAATAAAATACGTTTTTCCTTCTGAGTATTTATGGAGTTGCCAAGCCAAATTGTTGTAATTTTTTTTTAGCAAATTAAGAGAGAAAGAGAAATCATGGCTTTATGATTGGCTAATATTCTTAACTGTTTTTAACTATCTTAGACACAAAAATGTAGAAGAAAAAATACATTCTGCACTGTTCCTATTGTCAATCTATCTAAAAAAAAAAAATCAAGCGAATACGTTGAGTTTAAGTCAGTTAAAATGGTTCTTAACTTTTTTCACTTGCCTATTTATATATAGATTTACAAATTATCTTTTATTGCTCTCTTCATTGTTGGGAGAGCATTCGCACGCGGTTTTGAAGATCGATGATCTAAATGAAATATTTAACCGAAGTTGCAGATTATAGGTCTGCACAGATATAAAGGTGCAATCAGAGGTGCCATAACCATAGCCATAGAAAACAGCCGTACGAATCAAACTAATGGGCAACACTGTATTTGATTATAGGTGACTTGCCATAACGCCATAACTCTCACCATAGAAACCAATTGAATTTTGGTTATGGCTATGTCGCGTCTAATTGAAGCTTAACTGTTTGCACTAGAGGTGGAAAACTATCGATAGTGTCACTATCGAAAGTTTTCGATAGTTTGAAAAACTTTATCGATATATCGTTTCAAGACTATCGAAAGCTAGAAAAACCATCGATATATCGACGATACTATCGTGATAGTATCGAAGTTGTATGGTTCTCGTATAATCTACGTATTTATTTACACTAAAAATTCAAAACACAGTATTTTTAAACAAAACAAAACAAAATAAAATAGAATTTTATTTATCTGTTCGATAGATAACAAAACTAAATTAGTTGTATGATAAATAAGTGTGATCAGTGGAAGAAATTTTCGGTCATCCAGATATTTTTGTTTATGAAAAGCAACATATTTTCTATTTTTTTGCCTTTAGTGGTGTACCATTTACTATCGATAGTGACTAAAAACTATCGATAGTTTTCAAGTATTAATCGATTGCAGAAATAAAACATCGATAGTCACAAAATAAATTAACTATCGATAGTGCCATCGATAGTTTTCCACCCCTAGTTTGCACCAGTTTTACGTGTGGTGGTTCTGGTATGTACAGATACTGTATGTTATTCAGAGTTTCTGTTACTAGTCATGTTTTAGAATCGATTGTTTTTCTTGAACCAAGTCTGTGTTTATGAAAGAGAGAGAAAAGAAGAAATATGAGTGGTACTGATTTGCTTGCACCGATAAGTTATGACTAGTAACAGAAACGCTGAATAACATATGTACCAGAACCAACACACGTAAAACTGGTGCAAACAGTTACATCAGTGCAGACTTATATTGCAGATCACTCCCACTAATAAAAACTGAATTTAATTTACAGCTTGTTAAAAATTTTTAACTTCCTTTTCGGCGATTATTCCTAGAACTGGCCAGGGCTGTCAGATAAGGCGATTTCTCGCCAAACGTGGCGATATTTCAACTTGTTTGGCGTCTAAATTTTTGGTTTGGCGACATGGCGATTTGTCTGGCGATAAATATATTTGTTGGCAATTTTTGTGGCTATTTTTTTAACAAAATTGAAACTCAAAATTTTTGTAATTCAACAACATTAGTTTGTTTAAGGAGTAGTTTAAAAAAAATAAATCCTACCAAAACTCGTCTTCAAGAAATAAAATCGAGTTGATTTTTCATATTGTTACGGAAATGGCCGTCGGGTTAATATAAGTGTTACGCAAGAGTATTCGAACAGGGCCAATATAAAGAAACATCCAGAAGTATTTAAATAAATAACTAAACGTACACTCGTATTCACATACAAGCACTATAGCAAACAACTATATACACATGCGTAGCACATACATACGTGATTAAACGTAAACAACCAACAACAACTACAAGGGTCTGCTTATTAAGAAGGTATACATAGCTACATGCATACATACATACATGCCTGGCAATTCCAACTAAAGGCAGAAATAAAAGTAAACAACCACTTAATAATGTATGCATATACACACGTATGTACATAGTTACCACATGAACTTAATTACGCGCTTTGTAAACAACATTGAAGATAATGATCATTCGGTCTAGACTTTGCATGAAAATTATAGTGGTTGTTGTGCGAAGTATAAAAAGGGGTTGACGCATCCAACAGCAGTTCAGTCGCGATCAAAAGTTAGTTGGGAATAAGTCAGTTGCGAAGAAGCTCAGTTGCTAATAAGAATTCTGTTGTTAATCAAGTGAGTTGACAATTAAGTTGTGCGCAGTCCGTGATTTGTGATACAACGTGAGTTGATATTTGAGTCTGTGCTTTACAATACGTGAGTTGGAAATTGAAGAGACTATAGAACAGCATCTATAGTGACAGTTAGAGTCTGTCGTGATTTGAGTTTATTGTGGAGTCCCTTGAGTGAAGAGTAAGGGAGCAGCGAAGCTAATAGACGTGTAAGTGAAGCCAGCGAGTCCTGATTAGTGTATCAACTGCGAGAGTCTGCCATAGAGTTGTTATTGGTGTATCAACTGGAAGTGTCGGCAGAGTGAGTCTTGCGAGTGACGAGCAACAGAGAAAGCAGAATTGTGTCAACACTAGCGCAGCCAGTGGTCTAAGACGTACGTATACAACAGCGAAGAAGGCATAGTGGGAACCAGTTGTGAATATTGAAGTAACCTATGTGTTTGTATTTAAGCTCTTGAATTAGATTAGTATAAGTGGTATTTATTGATTAATAAAGATTGTATCATTCTTAACCCTAATTAGTACACTGGGGTCTTTTATTTATTGCAAATCTACGAATCTACGGAAAAGCGTTTTTAACAGAGAATAACAACGTAACAATATATTAGTTAATTCATTTTAAATTTGGATAAGAAAAACTTGTAAAAAATTATTTTTGGCGACTTTATGCTAAATTTCTATACGATTATTTTGTAAAAATTTATACTAAAAAAGAGTTATATCAAATCAAATTTATTATCAAATATTTATTAAGAAAAACTACATAAAATTGATTTTGGCGACTTTTGGCGATTTTCAAAATCAATTTGGCGAAATAGGCCAGAAAAAATCTGACAACCATGCAACTGGCAACACTGATCTTTAAAAGCATATTGTTTTTGCATGAACTTAATCGAGATTTACTCAACACATGTTCTGTTTCACATTTGTAAAGCTTAAATTAGACGTGACATAGCCATAACCAAACCAAAATTCAATTGGTTTCTATGGTGAGAGTTATGGCGTTATGGCAAATCACCTATAATCAAATACAGTGTTGCCCATTAGTTTGATTCGTACGGCTGTTTTCTATGGCTATGGTTATGGCACCTCTGATTGCACCTTTATATCTGTGCAGACCTATAATCTGCAACTTCGGTTAAATATTTCATTTAGATGATCGATCTTCAAAACCGCGCCCGCGTGCGAATGCTCTCCCAACAATGAAGAGAGCAATAAAAGATAATTTGTATTTTCATTGCAAAAAACATTTAAGCTTAAATTAGACGTGACATAGCCATAACCAAACCAAAATTCAATTGGTTTCTATGGTGAGAGTTATGGCGAGTCTCTCTCACTCTCACCATAGCAATCAATTGAATTTTGGTTTGGTTATGGCTATGGCGTTATGGCTATGTCACGTCTAATTTAAGCATAAAGGCGGTGTCAGATACAACTTCAACGCTTTGCGTGACGTTTCTAACTTTAGGAAAAAAGCGTTTTTTTTTTATTAATGCATGATTTTTATTTATTGTATCTTTATATATGAACTAACAATAAGTACAATAAGTATTCAAATCTTAAATCTAAAAATATAATTAGGCCCGACCAGTGTCGGACATAAGCTTAGTAATAGTTATATATAATACATAAGTAGTGATAGTCAAAAGGAAAAAAATAAAAGTATTTTCAAGAAGTCCCATCTGGAGTGCTATGAATAAGAGCCCTTGTGTCCCTCTTTTTTAGGCGGATGTGTCCAGTAAAGTTCAAAATGTTACGGGCAAGCGGATTAGGATGTGACTCGAGTTTTGTTAAATATTTGCCAGCGTATTTTGCAATTTCTTCAGTCACTAGTGGCATATTTAAATCACGATGTATATTTGAATTTTTGATATACCATGGAGCCAATGTTATTAACCGTAAAATTTTGTTTTGCCTTCGTTGGATTCTCTCGACATTAGAAGCTGAAGCAGTGCCCCATAACTGTATTCCGTAGCACCATATTGGTTTCAAAATCGACTTGTATATTAAAAGTTTACAATCTAGACTGAGTGTTGAATTTCTACCAATCAGCCAATGTATCTGAGTTAATTTCAGTTTCATTTGTGTTAGCTTTGAGTCAATATGGGGCTTCCACGTAAGCCGTCGATCAAGGTGTATACCAAGGTATTTTACGTGTGAATGTTGAAGAACAACTTGATTGTTGATTCGAATTGGCGAACAAGTATCTCTTCGCAGGGTAAATGTTACCTGGACACACTTTTGCTCGTTTACTTTGATTCTCCATAAATTTAACCATAGTTCCAGTTGTGTAATATGTTCTTGTAGATATCGGGAAGCCTCGTGAGGGTTTTCGTGCATACTAAGGCAGACTGTATCATCGGCAAACGTAGATGTATGGATATTGCTGCTCAAAGGCATATCACAAGTGTAAATCAAATACAAAACTGGCCCCAGTATGCTCCCCTGTGGCACACCGGATGATATAGATTCAGGCACACTCATGAAGTCTCCTTCCACAACCGTAAACTTCCGGGTAGTAATATAACTTTCTAATAGTTTCAGAAAATTTATTGGTAAATATGATTTCAATTTTAAAATAAGACCTTCATGCCACACTTTATCAAATGCCTGAGAGACGTCGATAAACAGCGCAGAACAATACTTCTTTTCTTCAAATGTTCTTCTTATAAATTGAACCAATCTATGAGTTTGCTCGATAGTGCTATGCTGACTTCTAAAACCAAATTGATGGTCCGGTATGCACCCACTACTAACTAGATTTGGGGACAATTTTGTCATGAGCAGTTTTTCGAAAAGTTTTGACATTGTTGATAGCAGACTTATTGGCCTGTATGACTCAGCCTTGGTGAGGTCTTTGCCCGGCTTTGGAATCATTTTATCTTTGGCAAGCTTCCAGCTATTTGGATAATACTCCAGTCGTAAAATGGCGTTAAAAATAAATAACAGGATTCTAATTGCAATACGAGGCAACTTTATTAGGAAAAAAGCGTGACGCAAAATGTGTGACACAATGAAAACTTTGACAACACTCACTTTTTCACTGTTTAGTTTGATGCTTAAAAAGTAGCACAATTCGATTACTCTGATGCCACTAACTCGTTTTGTATGTAAATTTATAGCAATTTTAATAAAAACTTCATAATTAGATGCGAGTTTGGTCAAACAAATGAATATACCAACTGATTGTCAAAGCACACAAAAAGTTGAGAGTTGCCTAACATTTCGCTTCGCTTTGCTTTAAAAGTACTTTATGTGACATGTTTCATATAAACATGTACATTTCATCTTAAATGTCAAAGCGAATCTTCAACGCAACGCGAAGCAAAAGTTTTATCTGACATCGCCTTAAATGTTATTATGCTATTGTATAAGTAAATAAACCAACATCATTTTACTGCGTTCTTAACTATTGAGTGTTCATTGTTTTTGTTTCATAGTTATTCATCTGTATCAAATAGAAATGAAACGAATAAAAAAATTTAGCGAAAGTTTCATGAACATCATTATTTAGTTTCATGCATATGTCTATCAAATAAGAATGACTCAGTCAATCGGAATCAAATTGAAAGCAGTCTCACTGAACTCACTTAGATCTCATACCCTAATGAGCCAACTAGGCTCAGTGAATTTTAGAATTTCCAAAAAAAAATTAGAAAGATTTTTTTCCAAACATTTTTGTGGTACTTGAGCTGTATGTATCCAAAAACTTTTCTGATCCTATACAAAAAAAAAAAAAAAGCTGATATCTAAAGTTTGACAAAAACCAATTAAATAGATATAAGTATGTATAGAAAGTTTAATGGTAAAAATGGCTTTCAAAATTTTCCAAAACTTAAATAATATAAGTTTAACGTTTAATAATCCCAAATTATTATTTTACTTAATTAGTAAAATAACTTTTTTATTAAAAATACATTTAAATTGATTATTGAGGGGTTTAGCTGGATCCTATGCGCATTTCAATGTTGCTAATGCAGATCATCAGGGAACCTTTACCCAAATTTCTTAGAACAACTAGAGTTATTATGGTATAAGCTTTCATTTAAACAAATGAGAAGTTCAACAAATAAACAAGTTTTCGATCGAACGATTTCTGGTGACATTGTGGGACAGGCCGGTAGCTTTTAGACATACATATACATACATATGTATAGGTAAGTAAATTTTAGTTTGGTCGTTATTAAATAAAAATCTGTTTTCTGGCTATACTGAGAAACTTTCACAGCACAAAAAATTTGGAAGAAATAGAACAATATTCCTTATTAGTTAATTTAATTATTATTTTTCGAACTGTATTTGTTTCTATATTCTTATGAATTGAATAGGCTAAAGTTCGTAACGCTTTTTAAGCCAAATTACATGTGATAATTATTAATGAACAAATAACATCAAAGTTAGTTGTAAATATTCTGACAACAACACATAGTTGAACGGAACAGCCAGCCGTTTTCGAAGGCCACTAAACCTTCCTCATCAGCGTTCTTCTGTGTTTTGGTCCACTGTGTGTGGTGTCATTTGATGTAGATGTCTGCCTTATATACGTAACTTTATTGCAAATGGAATATGTGAATTGGTTTGATTCATTGCATTTCAATTTGCTAATGTGTTTCGTAATGTATACGCAAGTTACCATCTATATATATATACCATCTTCTATATATATTATCATCTTCTATATATATTACAACAGACTTACCATTGTCGTTTTGTTCCTTACTAACTATACACATGTTTGTTAATTTGCTTATTTTTGTTCTACTTAAGACAAACTTTTTTGGTTTGTTACTATTAAGTATATTTTTTATTTTTAATTTTTGCCACAAGCCAATGACTATTAATTAGTTAATTTAATTATTATTTTTCGAACTGTATTTGTTTCTATATTCTTATGAATTGAATAGGCTAAAGTTCGTAACGCTTTTTAAGCCAAATTACATGTGATAATTATTAATGAACAAATAACATCAAAGTTAGTTGTAAATATTCTGACAACAACACATAGTTGAACGGAACAGCCAGCCGTTTTCGAAGGCCACTAAACCTTCCTCATCAGCGTTCTTCTGTGTTTTGGTCCACTGTGTGTGGTGTCATTTGATGTAGATGTCTGCCTTATATACGTAACTTTATTGCAAATGGAATATGTGAATTGGTTTGATTCATTGCATTTCAATTTGCTAATGTGTTTCGTAATGTATACGCAAGTTACCATCTATATATATATACCATCTTCTATATATATTACCATCTTCTATATATATTACAACAGTCTTACCATTGTCGTTTTGTTCCTTACTAACTATACACATGTTTGTTAATTTGCTTATTTTTGTTCTACTTAAGACAAACTTTTTTGGTTTGTTACTATTAAGTATATTTTTTATTTTTTAATTTTTGCCACAAGCCAATGACTATTAATTAGTTAATTTAATTATTATTTTTCGAACTGTATTTGTTTCTATATTCTTATGAATTGAATAGGCTAAAGTTCGTAACGCTTTTTTTAAGCCAAATTACATGTGATAATTATTAATGAACAAATAACATCAAAGTTAGTTGTAAATATTCTGACAACAACACATAGTTGAACGGAACAGCCAGCCGTTTTCGAAGGCCACTAAACCTTCCTCATCAGCGTTCTTCTGTGTTTTGGTCCACTGTGTGTGGTGTCATTTGATGTAGATGTCTGCCTTATATACGTAACTTTATTGCAAATGGAATATGTGAATTGGTTTGATTCATTGCATTTCAATTTGCTAATGTGTTTCGTAATGTATACGCAAGTTACCATCTATATATATATACCATCTTCTATATATATTACCATCTTCTATATATATTACAACAGTCTTACCATTGTCGTTTTGTTCCTTACTAACTATACACATGTTTGTTAATTTGCTTATTTTTGTTCTACTTAAGACAAACTTTTTTGGTTTGTTACTATTAAGTATATTTTTTATTTTTTAATTTTTGCCACAAGCCAATGACTATTAATTAGTTAATTTAATTATTATTTTTCGAACTGTATTTGTTTCTATATTCTTATGAATTGAATAGGCTAAAGTTCGTAACGCTTTTTTTAAGCCAAATTACATGTGATAATTATTAATGAACAAATAACATCAAAGTTAGTTGTAAATATTCTGACAACAACACATAGTTGAACGGAACAGCCAGCCGTTTTCGAAGGCCACTAAACCTTCCTCATCAGCGTTCTTCTGTGTTTTGGTCCACTGTGTGTGGTGTCATTTGATGTAGATGTCTGCCTTATATACGTAACTTTATTGCAAATGGAATATGTGAATTGGTTTGATTCATTGCATTTCAATTTGCTAATGTGTTTCGTAATGTATACGCAAGTTACCATCTATATATATATACCATCTTCAGAATATTTACAACTAACTTTGATGTTATTTGTTCATTAATAATTATCACATGTAATTTGGCTTAAAAAAAGCGTTACGAACTTTAGCCTATTCAATTCATAAGAATATAGAAACAAATACAGTTCGAAAAATAATAATTAAATTAACTAATTAATAGTCATTGGCTTGTGGCAAAAATTAAAAAATAAAAAATATACTTAATAGTAACAAACCAAAAAAGTTTGTCTTAAGTAGAACAAAAATAAGCAAATTAACAAACATGTGTATAGTTAGTAAGGAACAAAACGACAATGGTAAGACTGTTGTAATATATATAGAAGATGGTAATATATATAGAAGATGGTATATATATATAGATGGTAACTTGCGTATACATTACGAAACACATTAGCAAATTGAAATGCAATGAATCAAACCAATTCACATATTCCATTTGCAATAAAGTTACGTATATAAGGCAGACATCTACATCAAATGACACCACACACATTGGACCAAAACACAGAAGAACGCTGATGAGGAAAGTTTAGTGGCCTTCGAAAACGGCTGGCTGTTCCGTTCAACTATGTGTTGTTGTCAGAATATTTACAACTAACTTTGATGTTATTTGTTCATTAATAATTATCACATGTAATTTGGCTTAAAAAAAGCGTTACGAACTTTAGCCTATTCAATTCATAAGAATATAGAAACAAATACAGTTCGAAAAATAATAATTAAATTAACTAATTAATAGTCATTGGCTTGTGGCAAAAATTAAAAAATAAAAAATATACTTAATAGTAACAAACCAAAAAAGTTTGTCTTAAGTAGAACAAAAATAAGCAAATTAACAAACATGTGTATAGTTAGTAAGGAACAAAACGACAATGGTAAGACTGTTGTAATATATATAGAAGATGGTAATATATATAGAAGATGGTATATATATATAGATGGTAACTTGCGTATACATTACGAAACACATTAGCAAATTGAAATGCAATGAATCAAACCAATTCACATATTCCATTTGCAATAAAGTTACGTATATAAGGCAGACATCTACATCAAATGACACCACACACAGTGGACCAAAACACAGAAGAACGCTGATGAGGAAGGTTTAGTGGCCTTCGAAAACGGCTGGCTGTTCCGTTCAACTATGTGTTGTTGTCAGAATATTTACAACTAACTTTGATGTTATTTGTTCATTAATAATTATCACATGTAATTTGGCTTAAAAAAAGCGTTACGAACTTTAGCCTATTCAATTCATAAGAATATAGAAACAAATACAGTTCGAAAAATAATAATTAAATTAACTAATTAATAGTCATTGGCTTGTGGCAAAAATTAAAAAATAAAAAATATACTTAATAGTAACAAACCAAAAAAGTTTGTCTTAAGTAGAACAAAAATAAGCAAATTAACAAACATGTGTATAGTTAGTAAGGAACAAAACGACAATGGTAAGACTGTTGTAATATATATAGAAGATGGTAATATATATAGAAGATGGTATATATATATAGATGGTAACTTGCGTATACATTACGAAACACATTAGCAAATTGAAATGCAATGAATCAAACCAATTCACATATTCCATTTGCAATAAAGTTACGTATATAAGGCAGACATCTACATCAAATGACACCACACACAGTGGACCAAAACACAGAAGAACGCTGATGAGGAAGGTTTAGTGGCCTTCGAAAACGGCTGGCTGTTCCGTTCAACTATGTGTTGTTGTCAGAATATTTACAACTAACTTTGATGTTATTTGTTCATTAATAATTATCACATGTAATTTGGCTTAAAAAAAGCGTTACGAACTTTAGCCTATTCAATTCATAAGAATATAGAAACAAATACAGTTCGAAAAATAATAATTAAATTAACTAATTAATAGTCATTGGCTTGTGGCAAAAATTAAAAAATAAAAAATATACTTAATAGTAACAAACCAAAAAAGTTTGTCTTAAGTAGAACAAAAATAAGCAAATTAACAAACATGTGTATAGTTAGTAAGGAACAAAACGACAATGGTAAGACTGTTGTAATATATATAGAAGATGGTAATATATATAGAAGATGGTATATATATATAGATGGTAACTTGCGTATACATTACGAAACACATTAGCAAATTGAAATGCAATGAATCAAACCAATTCACATATTCCATTTGCAATAAAGTTACGTATATAAGGCAGACATCTACATCAAATGACACCACACACAGTGGACCAAAACACAGAAGAACGCTGATGAGGAAGGTTTAGTGGCCTTCGAAAACGGCTGGCTGTTCCGTTCAACTATGTGTTGTTGTCAGAATATTTACAACTAACTTTGATGTTATTTGTTCATTAATAATTATCACATGTAATTTGGCTTAAAAAAAGCGTTACGAACTTTAGCCTATTCAATTCATAAGAATAATATTCCTTATGTTTATTTATTTTTGGCCAAATCAAATTTGTGGTGAATTAGTCCTTTATTATTTAGCTGGTGAGGCCTATCTCGTTTTATGTCAATAAAAACTAAATTATTAAATTATTAATTATTACATACTAGCCGACCGCCCCGGCTTTGCTCGGAAGTTTTTTACTAATGATTGTCCCCTTTGTTAGTTTGTGCGTAGAAAAAATGAGAAGTGAATAGTAGGCATTTTTTTAATTTTTTTTTCTTTACGAACCATGTCCTGGAAATTTCTAATCGAATAAAAAAAAATCAGCCTAATCGCTCCAGCCGTTCTCATGTTATGCGATTTCATACATGGACCGTTTCATTTTTATATATATAGAAGATTATATATTTACCATACATATTTATTTATGTAATAAAAATTTAGTTTTATTGACATAAAACGAGATAGGCCTCACCAGCTAAATAATAAGAGTTTAATTCACAATATTCCTTATTGTTTCTTCTTTTTTATATTGGTAAATCAAACTAACAGAAGAAAATGAGTAAAACAATGCTGTCACGTTATTTCATAAGTCGATATTGCTAGATTGAAGGAAGAAAAAAGTTCGTAAAAATGTAAATGTTGACATATCGAGCAAAAAGTAAAAAGGGTCTAAAAGGGCTGAAAGATAATTGTAAAAAGTGCTAGATTAGCGCGTTTTTGAGTGACTAAAAACGGGCTAAATGTAGCCCGAAAAGGGCTAAGTTGGCATCACTTAGCAAACAAACAAACTCAAATTAATATATTACACAGAAAAAAATATCATCAAAATGCAACCAGCAAAACAAATTGTTCATAATTAATTTAAATTGAAATGTATATATATTTAGTTAATATAAAAAATTAAGTTGTTGATGCGGCAAACACAGACATTTTTTTTTCAATAAACTGAGCTAACCAAATTTTATGTTATACATGGCGCAAAAACTCAAAAATTTTTGAATATTTTTTTTTATTAAAAATGTCAACTAAAGATTTTGATGCTGCTTATTGTTGATATAACAAATTTAAATTTTTCTAATCTATTAAATTACTCAACAAAATTATTTGTTAAATTATATCATAACGGCATACGCACATGAAGAACTCGTATTTTGTGTGTATTCATTATTTGCTTATCTAATAACGATTTGCTGTTTAGCTGAGTGGTAAAGGTGCCTATACACTATATGTTTTTTACATTGCTCCTGTCAAATTTTAGATAATTCGGTTAAAACATGTAGTTGGTGACCTCAAAAACTTTGCTTGTGTATTTTACACAAGCAAAAACATAAGACAAATTTTCAATTAGAGCATGTTCTATTTTCTTATGTTCAGACATGTGTTTTCAAATGTCTATGCCATGTGAAAACATTTATCGACGGTTGAATGTCTACGATACATTAGCCGTCCATTTAAAGTATTTGCATTAGTGATAAATTAATTATTTTTTATCTCATTTTAAAATTTGAATAACAATGATATAAGGTATATAACAAGTGTTGATACAAGCTCCATATTTTGCAGATTAAAAAGAATAAAACTTAAATAAACATTTGTGACGCCGGCACTTCAGTGGCGCCGGCGCTTCAGCAACGCTACCAAAGAAATTTCCAGTGGCTTTAATATTAAAATAAAAACAATCATGGCCGATGTCACGTGTAATTGTGCATACAGTTGGTCACAAAGTAGACCAGAGTTGAAGAAAGTGACTTATGAAAAAAGCTAAAATCATTTGTCGCGCAGATTCTGCGAGAAAGGGACAACTGCAGTATATTTATTATTAAAATGTTACCAAAAAATCAAAACAAACAAGAGAAAATGTGTTCTTTGTGAAATATACACGTGTACATACATACATACGTACATACACATTTACAAAATTAAATTGAAGAATTTGTTGCATTTACTTAAAAAAACCGAATGTGAAAAAGATTATTTGTATTAAAAAGTTATTAAAATTTGTTTGCAAATTATTCCTGATTTAACTTTAAGCATTTTCATTGAAAAATTTTAATTTTTACCTTTTATTTACAAAAATCACTCAGCGAATAAGACCACAAAGTGTTAAACGAAAAACATTTCAACAAGTAAACAATTTTGCAAAATTAGATGAAAGAATTTGTTGTGTTGAATTAAGAAACAAAGTGCGAAATAGCTTATCACTAATAAAAAGGCAATTATAAATTGTTTTAAGATGATTGCAGATTTCATTTGAAGCATTTTCATTAAAAAAATATTAATTTTTATCATTTATTTACAAAAATCGTCAAGCGAATGAGGTTACAAAGTATAAATTGAAATTAAGCTGCAAAATTCCACCACGAAAGAAGGTTAAAGAAGACGCAGTGACAGAGTGAGCGCGAGATCCGAAAACACAAATAATCTTCCGTCTCGTGTCACCTCTGGTATACCCTGTGCAGTTGGTGACCAAAAATTAAAAACCTTATGTAAATTAATCAAGTTTGACAAACACAACAAAAAACATGTGAATTGTAAACTTGAAAAAACACAAGCAAAAACATATAGTGTATTGGTACCTTAAGTACTTCAGTCTATTAGTCAAGAGATTGCCGGTTCGATTCATCCCAAACAACTTAAAATTTAACATAAAACCAAGTTCTAGAAAAAAAACAAACAAAGAAACAACACATTTGAAAAACAAACTCATTAAAATTTTTTTATTTCTGTTAACAACTCAATTGTGAATAACACAATCATTTTAATTGGAAATAATTGAGTTGATTTTGTTTTCTTATGTTACAAATGCGTGTTTGTATTTACAAAAATCATTTTAGGTGCCTTTTTAAATAGTATTTTAATTGTATTCACAAATAAATTACTTGTATTTACAAATCTTTTTTTTTTCTGTGTAGGTATATTATGTTATTATATCAAATTAATAGTATATTATATTAGTAAGGATTGTCGAAGCGCAAAATGTATTAGAGAAAATGGAATTATTAAATAATTGAAATCAAATAAAATCAATAAAGGGATAAAAGTTTTTATAACAATGCCTAATATACTTTACGATAAAAAATAGCTTATTTTGATAACCCGTATCTTTTTATGCGAACTCAAATGCAATAAATTCAGTAAATACACACTAAAAAATAATTTTCAGTTTATATAACAACAATGCCGGTATTCAACAACCATTTTTTTTAAATTTCCTGTGAAAAAAATATTTCCATTCTTGATAAGTACAAATACAAATAAGTTATTGGATATTTAGTTAAAAAAATAAGTTATTGAAACAAAGAGAATTTTTTTTTTTTAACAGCGAAAAATGATTTTTGCATTATTGATAAATAAATTTGTATGCACGTTTATTAAAATGAATCAAAGAAACAAATTGTTGACTGAAATTTTATTTTCAGTGATATTTGTTATTATATGTTTGTGTGTGGATGAATGTCAGATTTTTCATTTAATTTGGTTTTGCTTGGCTGCGATTAAAACTAAATCACAGAATGCACAGAAGTAAAGAAAGTGACAGGTAAAAAAAGCTTCAGTCAGGTTTTTTAAAATTCGTGGAAAAAAGAGAAAAGTATAGTATATTATTGGTAAGTATTACTACTTACCAATTAACAAACCTAATAAAAAGCGTTGTAATTTTATTGCACTAGAAAGAAGAATCAAAGCAAAAACGACGCCAAAATTTGAGGGAAAACGAGACAAACAGAAAAATACCCTTATCTTCCGTTTCGTGACACTTCTGTATATGTTTTGTGACTAAATGTGTTTGGGATACGTCGAACCGGCAATCTCTTCCCGGGATTTCAATTTTTTAATCCTGGGATTTTCGGCATTCAGTCAATCACGAAATTGCTTACTAAGTTTTATTTGTTTTATAAAAATAAATTCATTATGACTTGCCCCCATTTGAAGACAGTAACCGTGGCAACGCAATATTGATTTTTTATATTTGCCTGTTTAATCATGCTAATATTTCTAATGAAAATGTGTTTCCAAAGCATGTTTTTTCTCCTTTCCTTCATAAATTGCAATATATTTGAAGATAATAAGCAATTTTTTAACAAAATAAAGTATTATTAATAAAGGTATTCACGTCAACTCTTGCAACTGTGCAAAATGCATAATTGCACTTTCTAATAACATATTTGAAAATAATAAAATTACGTGTTTGTTATCCTAAATCCGAGTTTGAAAATTACTTCATGTAGGTATTAATGTGTTTTCACTAGTTAATAATTTTTTAAATTTCATGAATTTTATAATTAATTTATTTCTATAGAACGCATCTTCAACCACTTGTTGTTATACCCTTTACCAAAAAATGGTAAAAGGGTATAGGTTTGTCATTCACTTTGTAATGTCATAAATATCAATAAGCGACCCATAAAGTATATAGCAAAATCGAGCAGAGGGTAGCAAAGCTGGAAAACTTTAACTTTATTTCGCCATATAAAAGTAACTACCGAACACGAACTTTGTATTTATTTTTAATAAAGTTATTTTATACTTCAGTATGAATAAAATTGGTATTTCAAATTTAAAAAAAAAATATAAAATTAAAAAGACGTTTCCAGGGTTGGAAAACTTTAACTCTTTTGTTATATGAAAGTTACTTACTAAAACTAATTTTTTCTTTTTTTCTATAAATTAAACATATCTTATATTCTTAAAAGAAAGAGATTGGTGTAAGAGATCAGAAAAATAAAAAGGATGATTCAAGGATTGGGAAACTTGCACTTTTTGTGATACATAAAAGTAAGTAGGTTTATTTAATTTTTTTCTTTTTCTTTATAAATTATACATACACATATGGTCAAAGTAATATGTACACGACAATGTTTTACTCTTTAATATAAATAACGAAAAACTTTTTTATTTTAGGAACAGAAACAATTTTAAACTTCTTTTTTGTAACCCAAATCAAATGTAATGTAAAAATTAGTGGCCAAAATAATAAGTACATTCTGAATATGATTAAATAATAAGTTTAAATTCAGAGTTACATTGCTATATTCTTCTTTCTTTATCTGAATTTTTTTTATACATGTTACATTTTTATCTAAGTATAAATCGCTAAAGAACAGTCCTAACTATAAAATTAATTAAAGGACATGTTCCGTTTCATTCCCCTGCAAATGTTCCATTGTACTGAGCAAATTTGAAAAAAATTCTTAAGGAATAATTCTTTTTGATATTGTATGTCGTGACCTCGTTTTTTACAACTGGAATAAGGGTGAATGTAAAATATTTCTTAAATACTAGGGTATTCATTCCGATGAACTGATCGGTTAATTTAAAATTGGGTTTTTTTCGATTAACGGTTAAACCGGTTGATTTCAGTCGATTAACCGAAGTAACAAATTTTTAAATATTTTGTAGTATTATAAAGTATTTTTTGTGTGTTTAATTATTTGTTTCGTCTCATATACAAAAGGTGTGTGTTTAGAATTGTTTCATACAAAGTATGTTCAGTGATTCGAACTCCTTCCTGCTAGAAATTACAGGATATAATCATATATATGATACTAGCGGCCCGCTCCTGCTTCGCACGGGTATAAAATATATAGCCTATGTCATACAATGAAAAAATTATTAAAATCGATCCAGTAGTTTCGATTTATTCTTTACTGCCCGTGGCCAGCACGCGTAAAATTTAGGGTAAACCATGAAGATTTCCTGCTATCCTTGGAATATCTAAATTCATATACTACATTTTTACTTATTCACTTTTTAAATTTTTATCTATTTATTTTATTTTTACAACAATTAACATCCCTGCAGGAAATGGAACTGACACAAGACTAGTCACGTGACCGGTCCCCAAGTGATAGGGACCAGTTCGAGTTCTAACACTTCCTATGAAGCGGACCAGTCACTTTTACATGCGGATGGCCTAGGATGGGGTTAATTGATACTTTGTATGCACCTTCTGACTTGTCACTGAACTATCCCATAGGGACCTATTCGATGTATAATAATATAAATATAAATTATTTATAAATCTAATTTCGACATTTAACTGTAACAATTAACGCTTATAAATTTTTTTTATTGTTACAAATGCAATGACATTTTTTTTAATTTTATTTTTAATCTGAAAATTTTTTGAGATTCGAACCGACAACGTCGTGCATAACAGGCTGGCACACTACGCACTCGACCACAGAACCACTCATATTTCAAAAGTATAAATACCATTTAAGCTTAGGTTAATATCTAAGTATAGTTACGGGACTGGTCCCAGAGTCACATTGAAGGGAGCAATTAACATTATATTTACACTATTTGATAGGTCCTGTATTCGACCACATCGAAGATGTTCAGTGCAGTTTACTACAATACTAGACCGAGTCCGAATTAAATTAGCTCAAGATCAAGACGATACATCACTAAAATGGTCAATATGTCACCATTTAAACGATATGATTTTTTCACCATACACTACTACGTACTTTTGATAACACCCACATTTTCTCCAGTTATAGGACGAGTACGTTTGGATCAATTGTTACCAAATTTTCTGCAGGGATATTACAGAATGTCTTTATATACAACGTTAACAGCTTTCTTGTCATTAGACAATACAAACATGTTTTCTCTAGAGGTTACTCTTGAAATAGCGACATACAGTTGACCATGTGAAAAGCAGTCAACGCTAAAATCTAAGCCTGTAACGTTGAAGGTTTGACCCTGCGATTTATTAATGGTCATTGCAAAAGATGTATTTACCGGAAAGTGTAAACGTTTAAATTGGAAGGATAAATCCGATGGTATCAGAGCGATTCGGGGAATCAATACATATTCTCCGGTAAAACATCATTTGAGTATTGTGCACTCAATTATGAAAGTTTTCAGTGATTTTACCAGCAAACGCGTGCCATTGCAAAGTTTAGGTGGATTCACGTTTCTTAATAAAATAACAGGACAACCTACCTTCAACACCATTTTGTGAGAAGGGAGTCCAGTCGGGTTCAAAGAGTTTAGAAACTCTGTAGGAAAATTAACAGCTTCTTCCAAATCGAGAACAGTATCGACCGAGTAGTAGTTTTTCGTCGGCGCATCAATATTTGAAAGTATCAAGTTATTTACCTTATCTACTTGTTCGTTAGTTGGTGACAGAATCGCTCATTCTTTAAACCAATATATTGTCTTATAACTTATATTATCAATGTCAAGATAGACATTGTTGACTAACTCTTGGATATTGTCTATCAAAACACAAAGGTTTTCTAGGTTAATCCTGCCCTCACTTTGTGTTAACACTCCATTGCCAACTTTTAGCAGCATCTCTGGAAATAGCCTGTTCTTACGCGAAGATGACGAAACCCTCATATTAATTAAATTAAAATTAATTTATTTACATGTCGCGAAAGGTTGGATCTTTTTAAAGAAGCATTTATTTCGTCAGCACGTGTTCCTCGAGTCACAACTGGTAGAATTTGACGGAAATCTCCTGAGAACAGAGGTGAATTTTTGTTGCAGTCACGCATAAATTTTCCTGTATTGCTCTACTTAGAAATACTACAGACGCTGTTATTGTCATCGGTGGCGATTTCCAGCGGGAGTTGAATATAGAGTGGCGGTTCGGCCTCCTTCCAAAAGCGTAGCGGCAATGCCAGTTAACGCAACAGCTAACGAAATTTTTCCGGTAGATCTCACTTTTTTTAAAGCTTAGCTGTGCAAAGGATGTAGGGCCTTTTACAATATGCAGTAACACTCTATATGAAATATTGGCCTGCACAAGACCATTTATAAGACCTTTCAAGACATGCGACATTTTTCAAACGCTTTACTACAGAGAAATATTCTAAAATAAATGCTAAACAACACTGTTGGCAATATTTTTTTTGAGTTCTTTGTCTTGCCAACAGTGTTTTTTAGCGTTTGTTTTAGAATATTTCGCTGTAGTAAAGCGTTTAAAAAATGTCGCATGTCTTGAAAGGTCTTATAAATAGTCTTGTGCAGGACTTTAATATGAAATCAACAATTTATTTAAGGTATTTAATAAGATAAGGATTAATGCTGTACTGGTTAAAACCGCTTCGAAAATTATTTGTCGTAAAAAGTAAATGGCAAAATAATTCTGGCAAAAAAAACTGACTCCAATACTAAGAATCAATCCAAAAGATTACAAAACGGACGCACGTATGAAAATAATATTGAAACAAAAAGAAAAGAATTTTAAAAATCAGTCCATAAATAGAGAAGTTATGTAGTCATCAATAAATTTTATTTTTGGTGGTGGGAGGAGGGCTCGAAATATCCCAACGAAATTTGTTCTGACTTTAAGCAAAATTCTTTTAAACCAAAAAAGAATTTTGAAAATCGGTTCACAAATAGCAGAGTTATGGAATAGGGGAGGAAATTTTCCCTGCCGATTTTCAAAAAAAAATATAGGCCTAATTGCAGGCAAATCCTTTCAAACAAAAAAAGAATTTCGAAAATCGGTTTAAAAATGACCGAGTTAGGCGTGTACGAACATTAAAAAAAAGTAAAAAAAATACACACGAATTGATAACCTCCTTCTTTTTTGAAGTCGGTTAAAAATGTTATTGTGCGATATCCATAAGAGATAGACATATACCATAGCGGAGTTTTCTGTAGACCTTTCCAATGTGTACAATAATTAGCACACTATTTAGATAAATCTCGTAGGGTTCAGCCTGTGTTTGCAATGTAAGCGGAAACAATGTAATTATTTACGAAATCACATTAGAAACCTCAAAAATAACAATATTTCTCCACTATTTAATGGATGTTATTATACATATAAACCTTCCTCTTCAATCACTCTATCTATTTAAAAAAACCGCATCAAAATCCGTTGCTTAGTTTTAAAGATTTAAGCATTCATGGGGATATAGGGACAGAAAAGGCCACTTTGTTTTATACTATGTAGTGATAATATGCCAGAGTCTTTACTGAACTCTTTTATATATGTTCAGTAACTACTCTGGTACTCTAATTGAACTAGAGGGATTATCAAGTTTTTGTTTAATAACTTAATAAATATATATATACATATACATATATGTATATACATACCTACGCTTTCATATATTTTCTTATAGAAACAGAAATTTAGAAATAAACCCAGCTAGCATTTGGGTGATCATTTTTGGCAGAAATATCTTATATGATTCTCTACAGATCGCTTTTGATGATTAAAAAGTGATTTATCATTGGGCGATTGAAAAAGGATTCACTTATGATTCATCTATATGATCAAATAATGATTTCTTGAAAATAGAGGAACATCATGCAAACCGCAAAAAGGTGATTTAAATGATTTAATATGAAAATTGCTCAAAAATAATCAGCAAATCGTATCATAACTGATTCTTTGGTATGATTCATCTGTAGGGTACCATTTTCTCACAACGGGAGTATCAGGGTGGCGTTGGCTGAAGTAGTTAGCACGATGACTAGAAAACCGAAGGTCCTGGGTTCAATCCCTGTATCCGACAGTCATTAAATAACAACACCACGCATTTTTCTGATGTGCATTAGTGTCCCTTTGTGCCAGTTGTTGTAGGAAAGTTCAAGTGATGAAGGCATAGTCACTGGTCACTGAACTATACCGACTTCAGCAGATACTAATCCTAATGTAACATCAGAGCGCCCTCCTTCGTTGTGTAGCAAAATCATCGGCGAAGTAAAATAATTAATAAAATTGCTACAAGACACAGCTTCAAAAAATTAATACGCCCCATTTAAAATCAGAAAGGCGCTGCAACACTGCATTATTAAAAACGTGCGAAAAGCAGAGTTGTAAAAGAATGAAGCTTTCCTCTATCTCTTCTTTCACCACCTGTCTTCTCTCTCACTATCCATTTCCTAAAGAAGGTAACACCTAGTATTAGCAGTAGGCATTAATTGCCTGAGTGTTACTTCTCTTTATTTAAAAAAAAAAAAAAAAAAAAAATCATTTATGATCGAAAAATGAGCTCATATACGGTTATGTTTCCCGTCAAGCTGATTCGGAAACGATTGGATTATGATACAAAATGCTACCTGGGAATTTACTTGTAAAATATTTGTCGCTGAACTCTGCCAGTATGAGTCAGATGATGACCCGCCAACAGAAAAAACTATCGATAGTAATACAAGAAATGTTCTAACAAAATTAACCGAAACAACTAGAAGTGTTTGGAATTAAAGAAGAAAAAATAAATTTGGGCTCTAATGGCATAATAACAGATTTTACATGTTTAGAGAAATCCAAAATAATAATATTATTAAATTATGGATTAAATTTCGTCAACATCTACCATAATAGAAAGGATTTTCGGAATCAAGTTTTATCCGAAACACTTAAACTAAATTATTTTTCTGAAAGATGGTGTTAGAAATTCTCCTTAAACTATTGAAGTACTATTGTACATATTTATGATTTTTTTGCTTGATTTAGGTTAAGAATTCTTATGTGTGGACTTATTGCTTTACAAATAAACTCAAATTAATAAATAATTTATGCACTTTTATTTGTTCAAATTACTTGATTTAAGAAAAAACTTCATTAATCGGTTAACCGGTTAATACCTACATTAACCGATTATTAACCAACCACTCGATTAATTAATCGTGCGATTAACCGATTAAAGCAAAAACCCGATTTAATAAATACCCTATTAAATACAGAGCGTAGAATAAAATATTCAACTCATTGCTAATATCGAAAAAAAATATTTAATCGAAAAATACCGAGAGGTCACTTACTAAAAATTGCACTAGAACAAAAAATTATACATTTTTTCACAAAACAAATATGTATGTATGTGCTTATGTATGTATCTACATACATATATACATACTATATATACGCACTTTGGTGAAGGGTATATAAGAATCGGCACAGCCGAATATAGCACTCTTACTTGTTTTATTTAAAAGATAAACATATATATGATGTTAGTTATTTTTACCTTCATACACAAAATATGTAGTCTGAAAATAAGTAATCATGTTAGATTCTATAAAATTTTCTATTAGTTATATATGAAACTGTTTAACTTAATACTCGTACATACGTGTCTGAATCGAACAGTTTTTCATTAGTAATTAGTCGTTACGCTTTTTGCGCACATGCAAACAGATGTAAACTCGGCCTAAGTTTTGGCGAAAATAAAATATCTGTCCGACATTCCCTACACTCCTGTGTTAGTCGCGAAAATACTTACATGTAGGGGTTTTCCCTACTTCTGCCAGCACTGATTTGTATTATAAAAAGCTCTTGTCTTATTGAATGGAAAAAAATAAAGCAACATACCAAAAATAAAAATGTGTGTAAAGAAAAACAAAAACGCACACAGATAGCTGTCAATTTGATTAAAATCAGGTTATTCGTTCTAGAGAAATAGTTGGTGAACAGTTTCAAAAAAATCGTTATTTTTTAACATACATATGTATGTATTTGTATGTATCAAATCAAATTAGATATAAGTCAGTTAGTCAAATCAATATTAGATATCGACGAACTTTTATAGACTTAAAAATTTTATCGAATGCCGCAAATTTAACCAAAATCTGTAGCAGAGCGGGAAGTTTCAGGGTCAACCGATTCCCATATTTTTCCTTTTACAAAAAATTTAAGTATTTTGTATTTTAAATACATACATGGAGTGTAAGTATTTTGTATTTTAAATACATAGCCAGAAAGCATTTTGTATTTTAAATTCAAGACCAGCAAATATTTTGTATTTTAAATACCGCACACCGTATTTTGCCCAACTCTGGATATACATACATATGTAAGTATGTATGTACCTGATTATCTGTGAAGTCGTGAATTTTATGTTATATTTTAAATTTTGTTATACGTTTTTTATATAGTTCAAAAAAAGATCTCTTATAGGGCATTTACACTACACAAAGTCTAGCAGATTTTAATTAAAATCGTTATGAAAATCTATACCGTTTACACCAAGTTTTTTTGACATTTATTAAGATTTTTTTTATCCAAAACAAAACCCATGAGCTGAAAAATTTCCAAAATTCAACCAAACATCTGAAATGTAGCCAATTCATACACCTTTTTAAGTAGACTACGCACAGTGGGCGAAAAGGCTCATCTAGCGGCGTTTAATTAATAGCGCTTAGGGAATTTTTTTTTTGTTTGTGTAATATTTTTTTTAGTTGAAAATAGATTAAGCTACAATATTAAATAAAAAAAATTTTTTTTAAATATATTTATATTTTTTTTGTTGTGAAAGTTGCAATTTTTTTCATATATTAGACATTGTTTATTTCATTCAGGAAAACATGATAAAGCTAATATATTTAATTAATTAATTAATATATTTAACGTTTCACATTCTTTTGGACTAAAAATATATTAAACTTTTATGCCCTAATTCTGTTCGACGAATGTATCGTCTTGTCTATGGACGAAAAAAGCAGAAGTTTTGATTCTTTAAAACGATTATTATTTATTGTCTGTGCTAGAAGGTTCGTGTATTTGCTTTATGATTTTGTTCTAAACATTATATCCAACACATATTTTTTCATATATTTTTCAAACTATTGTATAATAATTAAATTGAAATTTTATGTCTTAAAAACATGGCAATAATATTTATATTTTTCATTGTCAAAGACAACAACCATTTTTGAAGAAAATAATTTAGAGACTTCAAAGACATGAACTCAGAAGCATTTTCAAACAAAAACGTCCTAAATCTTCTTACTGAATTAGGGCATTAATATTAACAACTTTTTTTTAAACATTTATTTATTTATTTTTTTGTTGAAAATTTTTTTATGTTGAAATAACTATTTTTGGCCTTATTCAGTCTTCATATATTTCAGTTGTTTTCATAACAAAAATTTAATTATAATACACAAAAAAATAACAGTACTGCAAGTAGCAGTAATAACAAATTTTTATTCCGATTCGGAACTACTAGATGAATCAAAAGTGCAAGGTACACAATTTTCTTTGTATAAACTGCTCGTTGTAGCTAGTACGAGCTCACTGTGAGGTGTTTCCTTAACAATTTGGGAAACTTTTCTTAATTCCGTTTTGTTCGAACATTCGTCGAACATCTAATCGGGTCTCCCACGATAAGTCAGTGGATCAACTAATAAAAGTTGTCCGTCTAACCACTCCGTGTTGTTTTCTTCAAATTTGTGGCTGATTCTATGGTTGAATTTCCATTTCTGAACCAATTGTGCTACAAAATTTCAAATTTTTTTGCTTATTACAAGGATTTCATTAGCATTATACATGTTGATATTAATTTTATTATGAAATATATGACTTTCAACGGCAGAAAATTTTTTAGTAGCCACAGGCTCGTTGCGCCATAGTAAATAAACTTCTCGTCTGATCACCGACATTGCTCCTAAAAAATGCAATATCATGTAAAGTAGCAGATGACTTGGATATTTTACAATCACAAGACAACATAGTAATTAAAAAAAAATATTCTAGCCCCAATACCCACTAATATCAGAAGTTCTGGTCCACGGAAGTCTTATTTTGGCTTTTTTCAAGCAGTTAGTGCTATAGTCAACTTTAACTCTATTTTTTCTACAACACTTAAGCACAGGTCACAAACAAAAAATTTTTAAGCTAATACATACCTCTAACTATAAATAAAACCACTTTTCTTCCACTTAATTGAGACAAATGTAAATTTAGAGAACATTTGGCAATGCAAAGAAAACACGTGTTAAGGCTTATTGATGCACCGGCTGAAACATATTTTGTGTTTGACAGCTCACAGCTGTGCAACTAGATCATGGAAATCAAAAAAGAATCGATATATAAGTTCAGTGGTATATTAGTAATCGATTGAGACACAATTTTGGCGCAATTAAACACTTTGAAAATTGAACTAAACGACGCTAGATCGACCATTTTGCCCACAGTGCTACACGGTCTAATCAATCATCTTTTATATAAATATGTTGTACTACCTACCCTAGTCAAAATAAAATAAAAATATTAGATTTTGAGTAGATTGCCTACAAATTAACTCACAAACTAGATTTTGTTTTGTATGGGAAATCTAGTAGAAAGCAGCTAGATTTAGCTCGAAATCTCGTAAGTGCTAGATTTCGAGATAATGTAAATGCCCTATTATTAAATTTTACTGTAAAGTATAAAGTTTACCAAAAAATCAAAAAATATATAATTTTTTTTCTAAATTTGTTTTGCACTATTTCATTCGGCTTTGTACTACATATTTTACTCTTGCAGCTGTACAGTTTCTTCTGACAACGCTGGTTTGTCCTATCAAATGTGTGTGTGTGTGTATGGATTTATGTATGTATGTATATCTCTTAAAACTTATAGTACACGGCATGTAAAAACCATATGCGCATGTGGCTCTGACGTAATTTTGACGTCATCATGAAGCTACATTTGCTACATGTCGTGTACTAGTAACTTGATTAACATGACTAATTAGTTTGATCAATATATTTGCCCTACGATGCACCGACACTCCCATTTCTGTCAAAGATGCAACACCTGGTGAAGCAAGGCAAACAAAAAGGTGCATGGGGTAGTACTTACCAAAAAAAAGTACGCGTATACTCTTTCAATTTTTTAGTACTGACAACTTCATTACAATTAAGATCGGCAATAAGCCAACTTTTGCATATTATTACAGAGGACGAGGACTATCAAACAGAGCCAGACGTAAAAAATTTAGTATAAATATAACCTGATGACTATCACTAGAGCCTCAAGAAATGCATTAAATTAGTTCAGTTGGCGAAACGTAACTCTTAGCGATAAGGACGTCTCGAAGATGGAAAAGTTTCTTTCCGAAACCCACATCCAAACCGAAGTGCTGGTTGATAATATGGGAAAAAGGGTGGATACAATAGATGAGACTTTATTGTTACTGATGAAGACATACTTCCTGACTAGTATGGAAGGACCGCAGGTAAGCCAGCACAATATTGGGCCAACCATCAGAGATTGTATGGTTAAGAATACAGTAAGTATCTTTTCCGTTTTCTAGTCATAAGGTTGGATGGTATTTCTCTTCGCTTCTATAGAAAAAGATGAATACCTTTATCATCTTGCAGGAAGCAAATGTGGTTTTCACACTTAAGCCTGGCAAGGTGATTTATGCAGCTGCAAAGGCCTACAATAGTTCTTTCCTTCTCAAGATCATGGAATGGAGAGATAAATAGCAAACTTTATACACAAACTGCTAAAAGACCTGAACAATGAATGTTATGAATCCACCTACAATGAGGACGATGTCGTGATGCTTCTACTGAATATGGACATTAACCAGATTTGTAGGGATGCCGATAGGACTGCATATAAACCAGAGAAAAGCTGAGATAGGCCTTGTCACCAGTCCTTGTCTTGTTTGCATTGTTAATTATCCTTGTTTTCAGGGAAAGATTAAATACTTAATAATGAATGCGTCAACAGGGCTAGCTCATGCTAGTCTCTATGCATATAACCTTTTGGTTCCAGATGGGAACTCACACCCAAATGGCATACACTGTCTCTATATGAGTGTGAGTAGACAAATTGTAGCATGGTTAAGGTCAAGTGCAACACTAAAATTTTTGAGATTATTCAGAACATACATACATATGTTACTTTAGTATAACATGCGCTATGAGAACTATGTTCACCAGGGGATTGTAAACTATTATTTCTAGAGGAAAGAACGGGCCTATGTTTTTTTTACAAAGATCGGAGACCGAACTATATTTCCACTTGTCTAACGATAATATAATCTTCCAGGCGAAGATTACACATTTTGTTTGTTGAATGTCGTAGAATGACATCAGGAATGCAAAATCTTATAAAAGTCCTAATGTTTTTAATAACATTTACCTTAATTTTTCTTTCTTAAATTAATAAAAATTAGTGCAATTATATATGCAAATAAATAAAAAAAATTCGCGAAATGACGAAAATTGGCAAAAAGCTACTAACAAAATCTAATAATGTTTTAAAACCTTCAAAATTGTTAGGACGCTAAGAACCATGCAAAAGCCGCTTTTATTACAAGCTTTGCAAAAAATCACGAACATTGGGAAAATTTTAAAAATCGCTAAAACTTTAAGGAATGCAAAAAATGCGGCAAAAATCGCGAAAATTACGAAAATTTGCAAACACTTCTTAACAGCGGGATGATAACAAAGTCTAATATTTATATACATACTATATATACGCACTTTGGTGAAGGGTATATAAGAATCGGCACAGCCGAATATAGCACTCTTACTTGTTTTATTTAAAAGATAAACATATATATGATGTTAGTTATTTTTATCTTCATACACAAAATATGTAGTCTGAAAATAAGTAATCATGTTAGATTCTATAAAATTTTCTATTAGTTATATATGAAACTGTTTAACTTAATACTCGTACATACGTGTCTGAATCGAACAGTTTTTCATTAGTAATTAGTCGTTACGCTTTTTGCGCACATGCAAACAGATGTAAACTCGGCCTAAGTTTTGGCGAAAATAAAATATCTGTCCGACATTCCCTACACTCCTGTGTTAGTCGCGAAAATACTTACATGTAGGGGTTTTCCCTACTTCTGCCAGCACTGATTTGTATTATAAAAAGCTCTTGTCTTATTGAATGGAAAAAAATAAAGCAACATACCAAAAATAAAAATGTGTGTAAAGAAAAACAAAAACGCACACAGATAGCTGTCAATTTGATTAAAATCAGGTTATTCGTTCTAGAGAAATAGTTGGTGAACAGTTTCAAAAAAATCGTTATTTTTTAACATACATATGTATGTATTTGTATGTATCAAATCAAATTAGATATAAGTCAGTTAGTCAAATCAATATTAGATATCGACGAACTTTTATAGACTTAAAAATTTCAGTTTCAGGGTCAACCGATTCCCATATTTTTCCTTTTACAAAAAATTTAAGTATTTTGTATTTTAAATACATACATGGAGTGTAAGTATTTTGTATTTTAAATACATAGCCAGAAAGCATTTTGTATTTTAAATTCAAGACCAGCAAATATTTTGTATTTTAAATACCGCACACCGTATTTTGCCCAACTCTGGAAGTAGTAGGGAACTGGGGATGCTGCCCCAATTAAAATTTTAAAATTTTGAAATTTTAATTACCCAAATTTTAAAATTCTTGGAAATTTGTGAAATTTGATACCTTGAGTTTTCGGCGGCACGCTTTGATGTTTTTTTGTTTACATTAGGAATTTTTTGTTTACATTAGGAGTTTTTTTGTTTACATTAACTTTGTGGGAACGGGTGATTTTTTTTTGAGGTGGCATTAATTGTGTGAACGGGTGATTTTGTTTTTTGTGGGAATACGTTAAGTGGGTTCATAGGTTGGGGGTTTTTCTTTTTGTAATGCATATATGTATATGCCGACGGGAAAATCATGAAAATGATTTTTCCTAGTACCAACGGGAAAATCATGAATATGATTTTTCCTAATACTAATGGGGGTGAAATAGTGAAAATTATTTTTTTCAAATGCCGACGGCAAAACATGATTATTATTTTTTTCAAATGCCGACGGCAAAACATGAGTATTATTTTTTTCAAATGCCGACGGGAAAATGATTTTTCATAATTCCGACGGGAAAAACATAAAAGTTATTTCTAATGCTAATACAGGAGTTTAAGGCTGGCCGTGATTTGGGTGGGTGGGGTTGTTGTCGTAATATATAACCGAGGGAGTTTATGGATGTGTCTGTCTGTTTTGCGAGGCTGTGATTGGTTGGGGGAGCGTGGTGTAGTTGTGGTAGATGGATTGAGTGTATGTGTGTGTATACCTGTCTGTTGGTGTGAGGGTGTGATTGACAGGGGGCGGGGTGTAGTTAAGGTAGATCGACTGTGTGTATGCAGGTGTTGCTAGTCTGTAAGAGTTTAAGGCTTATAGTGATTTGGGGTAGGTGAGGGTGTTGTTGTACGAGTAATATGTATCCATGGGAATTTGTGGATGTGTCTGTCCGGAGGAATTTCAGCGAGGCTTTTATTGGGAGGGTGTGTGGTGTAGTTGAGGTTGATCGACTGCGTGTATGTATGTCTATATGTTTGTAGGAGCTTAAGGCTGATCATGACTTAAGAGAGGTGAGGATGGATGTTGTTGTAATATGTATACGTAGGAATCTGTATGTATGTAGGTCTGTGAAAATTTAAGGCTGATCATGATTTAGGGTAGGTGAGGTTGATGTAGTAATATGTCTGTGTGTATGTACATATGTTTGTAGGAGTTTAATGCTATTAGTGATTTGAGGATAGGTGAGGGTGTTGTCGTACGAGTGATATGTATGCGTGGGAATCTGTATACATGTTCGTAGGAGTTTAAGGCTGATCGTGATTTGTGTTGTTGTCAGTGTTGTTTGTAGGAATGACCGTGAGAATTTTTGTATGTATATCTATAGGAATTTAAGGTTGGCCGTGTTTTGTGAGGGGTGGTGTGTTGTTGAAATAATTTGAATTTTTCTTAGATGAAATCTGGTATATATGTGTGTGTGTGTGTGTGCGTGTGTGTGCGTATGATTTTCTCACGCTAGTAGTTTAATGTACGTAGAAATAAATTGTATTCAATATCGAGATTTGGTTCTATAAAATATTTTCATATATCTGATACATATACATAAGTATATTTTCATACTCAAGGTTGCTGGGTATTTTGTCATGCTTAAAATTGTGTATATTTTCATACTCAAGGTTGCTGGGTATTTTGTCATGCTTAAAATTGTCCAGCTTTAAAGTCTGCCTACGAGAAATTTGTTTATATTACAGATTTTGTTTATTTAACTACGTCCGGCTTCTTTCCCTGAACTTCTTTTCATACGATCATGGGAATTTATAGTTTCTCTGTCCATAATAAGGTCGTTTAGCTTGGGCATGTGCTCTGACTGAATGGTTTGCGTTATTCATATATTTTTATGATGTAGATATGTAAGTGTGATTGTCAAGATCTAATAAATATTTGAGTATTGATAAGAAATTTGATATTATGTGTACATACATATCTACAAATTGATTTTATGTATGTATGTACATATGTATGTACATACAAATAAGTGTTTGCCTCCGTGTTTGAATACATTTTTTTTTTGTTTTTGTTGTTGTTCTAAATATTCGCCTGGTCTTTTATATATAGATGTCAAATATCTTCATAGTTTTTTTTTTTTATTTGAAATTAAAAAACGTTGATTTAATTTTTATCTGTATTTACTTCAAAGTTTGTGAGGATTTGCTGTTTTAAGTAAAACTAAATTCCTTAAGATACATACTTTAGAATAATAGTAACTATAATAGAAATATTTCCTATATTTAATTTACATTTGTTTAAAGTTGATGCAGCTTATCTTCATTCTTAGAAATATTTTGATACAAAATTTTTTCCAGCCGTAGGCTTTTTTCATCACCTTTTACATTTATTTTAGAATATCTTGCATTGCCTTTTATACATTTATAAACATTTTTAAATGAAACTGATCCAGCAGTCCAGCTTATGTAATGATAGTTTTTTGTTAGCCAGCTTGCTTCTTTTTTTTATTTTTTATTGATTATTGAGTTTTATAATGAAATTATTATATTCGTAATTGTTGAAAACAATCGCTACTTCTTTTGCGATGAAATCATTTGAATTACTTTTGAAACATTGTACGTATATAAAAATTATGTTGTTTTCCATATTACTCAATTTATAAGACTTTTCGAACTTGTCCTTTGATGGGTATATACATATGTATTCTATTATACGATCATGAATAAGAATACAGTAAGCTGATTTCTTTGATTACTATTTCAAATTAAAATTTTATTCAATTGCCCCGCTATTGAATAAAAGGAGCTTTTATCTTAAACTCTGGTACAGGTAGAAACGCATGAGATTCTTTCATATACTACCTTTGTTGGAATCTTAGATACATATAATAACTATATAGAATTGCATTACGTTTATTTTTAAATTTTATGTTAGGATTATCATCATATGGATATGAGACTGAACTTAAATGTACTTTTAAATTAGTTAATTCATAATGAATAATCTTATTTTCTTCTTGAATAGCGAACAACAGAAAACGAAGTCGTTTTCTTACAATTTAGGTCTAACCTCTCAACTGGTCCTCTAGTATACAATATACTTTATATGTCAACATTTCTGTCCCCTCTTTGTCAGCGTTAGGGATAATTAAATTTTAAACTTTTTATTCTTCAAATTGTGTTACTTCATACTGATAATATGTTTAAGTACATTAATAATGTACGAGTATATGTTTATTTTATGACGGGTCCCTATGGCTTTTATTTGATGTTCTAGATGAAGTGATTTTTTTTTTCTAATTTTATTAAAGTTTAGCGTATTGCGTATATATTTCTAATATATTTAAGTGAGCTTTTTGTACCTGTCAGACAGAGTGTACGTATCAGTTGATCAGTCAGTCTCTCTTTTTATTTTATTAATTTTTTCTTCTAATGTGTCACTACTATTTTTTCAGATTTTACTACTTGAAATAGAAAATATTTATATAATTTTAAGAGTATTAATATATACATACATATAGGTAAATATATGTATGTACGTAAAAATTAGTTCATATACAAAGAAATACATCTTTAATAATCAACTATTCTAGAAAATCGATCTAAGATAACACATTTACCTCCATCATCATTTCACCGTCAGTGTTTTCATAAAGTGTTAGAAACATTGGAATATCTATGTTTAGGAGAATTTTTACTTCAAGTGTTTCTATATAAGATTTGGTGTTTGACCCCTTGACGTTATTGTGGTTAACGTAGGCTGCGTTGTATCACATTCAGATCTAATAATTTCTCACTTAGAAAAGGTCCTCATTACCATCAATCATACCTGTATATAATACATTCATGAGTTGAGTTGATCTAGATACAATTGCTGTCTACAAATTAATGATTAGAAAAAGCTTTCTCATCACATTCTAACAGATTTAATATTTTGCTAGCATGCATGCTTTAGCATGCTATTCTATCAATAGTGAGGCGAGAGTCCAACATTTAGTGGTGTTTCAATTAAAAATCTATACAATTAGAATTACGAATTCAATCTTTTGAATTTTTAACAAAGTAGATACATATGTATGTATGTATTTCATTTGCCACAAACTCTTAAAATTTCTGTACTTATAAAAGTATGATGTCAGGAATTTTTTTAAATCATACATGCCTCGGCATGCTTCCAATATTTTTCTCGGTAAATTTATTTCATACTCATACAGATACAGATATAAAGTAAGATCTGTTTACATTCCATTTTACAATTTATGCATGCTTCAGCATGATTCTATTTGAAGTCTGTATTTATTTAGTAAGTTTGTTTGATACCCATTCATACACATGTACATTGTTAAAGATTGGATATCAAAATCCAATTTTCTTAGTTTATCTAGAAATGAACAAAGTGAATATCTTTTATAATAACCATATTCACACTTTAAAATTTTGTGTGCTAGAGCTTTCGAAATGGAAAATGTACACCTTTTACTACAAAAAGTGATAATATGATGGGTTGCTGAATATTTTGAACTCTTAAGTTTTCACAATATTTCATACAGACCATCAAGTTTAGAGAATTCTAGTATATTAAGCTATTTATCTTCCCTGAGACCTAAAATTCCTAATCAGTCCTTCAAAAAACCAATACAAATTAGATTTATCCTTTTTAATTTTATTTATATTTTCATTGAATTTCAACATTTTGTACCTCTTCAAATTACTGTATACTGTATTTTGCACCTTTTTCTCATTCGTTGAGTTAACTTTAATCGCAAATATTTTAATGATGTGGTGAACTTTTCTATTGTAGGCATTAAGTAAATCTTTGTGTATATCAATCCACTTATATGAACCATTATAGCTAAATTCTTAACACATAATTCCTTTTAATGATCTATTAATTTATTCTACTATTGATGCTTTCATATTATGAAATTTTTAATCCTCTGTTTATACATGAATTTTGCAGTGTTTATTAAAAATTCTTTACCAACATCTATATGTATTTTTTTGTTTTGATACTCATATCATTTCAAAAATATTTTCCATTGCCTTGGTTTTTTTCGAGTGCAGCTTTTATTTTCAACGATACTCACAATATAAATTTTGAGAATGTGTCAGTTACAGTCAGCAAAAAATCAATAATTTCTATTTTCTCTAGAATAGCTACCCAGTTCACCTAAATCAGCTCCATAAAAGATCATCTATTCCATTCATTACATCACTACAATAGACAAACAATTTTATAAATTTATTATGGATTACGTTTACTAAATTTCTTTTTAAGGACATTGAGTTGTTTTACAGTTTTTTGGCGAGTGTTGTGATCTACTTGATACACTTTCAGTTATTTATACTAAAATGTAGTTGATTTTCCAGTCTATAAATTCTATGGTTCAGCTGTTCAATTTGTTTGTCAAAAGTTGATTTAATTTTTAGAATGTCTTTTTCAATTTTATACCTATCTTCTATCGTTAATTTTATTTCACACTCCACCTATTAATTCATCCTTTAGTTTCTCGATTTGAGTTTCCAGAAACAATTTACTGATAACATTGTTCACCGTCAGTGAACATTGTATACATTGGTAGAAATTATATATTTTATTTAGTTTTCAAAATCAAATTTGTCATACTATTTTCACGTTTTATCAATCATTAAAGAAAATAAACCCACTTTTAAGCCCCATATTTGATAATCAACTTGTATTTTATCTTTATTCAGTTTTAGATTTCTATCACCAAATTTCCACTCATTATTGAAGTCTTTATGTGAGTCATAGTTTGTATCTAATTCATTTCATCCTTCCCAGACTAATAAGTCAATATAAGCATCTTCGATGTTGGAAGGCCGTGAGTAAAAATCATCTTCTTCTTCTTCATCGTCATAATCATTCTCAGTATTAGCATCATTAAATAAGATGGTATTATCAAATATTGTTCCTTTTGAAAGTTTCTTTAACTTGTCTCTATCTTGAGTGATGGTTTTTCAGACTTTAAACTTGTATTATTTTCAACTTCTGTCTTCATTTTACTTTGTTCTTTCTTGTGTAATCTTTCAATATTTTTAGAACTATTTATGAATTCTTTGAGAGGTTCTGTTATAGGATCAAATATATCTCTTAGTTGTTCACGTGTATCTATTTCACCAGTTTTTATACTACGAAGCTTTTTCTTCAAGACACTTCTTATCAACACCGTTTTAAAATTTTCTCATCCATGTTTAATAATAGCAAATAAGAGGTATCAGCTATTAGATCAGGTATCACCTATTAGATCAGGTATCAGCTATCAGATCAGCTTATCAGGAGCTGCTCTGGTTTTCAGATCATCTTATTAGGAGCTGGTCTGATTTTTAGATCAGCTTATCAGGAGCTGGTCTGGTTTTCAGATCAGCTTATCAGGACCTGATCTGCTTTTCAGATCAGCTTTTCAGGACCTCGTCTGGTTTTCAGATCAGCTTTTCAGGACCTGATCTGGTTTTCAGATCAGCTTTTCAGGACCTGATCTGGTTTTCAGATCAGCTTATCAGGACCTGATCTGGTTTTCAGATCAGCTTATCAGGAGCTGGTCTGGTTTTCAGATCAGCTTATCAGGAGCTGGTCTGGTTTTCAGATCAGCTTATCAGGACCTGATCTGGTTTTAAGATCAGGTTATCAGGTATCAGATCAGGTTATCGGACAGCTGATCTGTAAAACAGATCAGGTTATCAGGAGCTGTTAAGATTGTCACATCAGATTATCTGTTTTAAATTGGGTCATCAGATTACAAGTAGCTGGACATTTATAAAATTTAGATGAATGAAGTTTAAGGCCAGATAAAATGCGAAAAACTATACTGTTATGTAGTCAAATTGTTTTCTATGACGATCATCACTTAATTCAGTATCTTTCCTTATAATCAAAATTCCATATTTTTAATTCCAACACGATTTATATTTTTCTCATATTACTTAAACATTCTAACTACATTATGATTATTTCCTATCAAATATTTGGTGATTCTAGTATAAGTTTGACATTAGTAGAATGCATCAACATTCTTATCTTACCCCATACAAAAATATGCTTCTCACACACAACATGGTTAAATATCGTATTGGTATTACTTCTAGATTTCTTAAAAGAAATAACAGATTCATTATCTGTAAATGTGTAATACCCATGACTTTCATTAATGAAATTAATTTCTACAGGTATTTATATTTAGGTTGTTAGAGAGATTTTGAGTTTAAATATGAAGATGTTTTCAAGTTTTAGTCCATTAGAACTGTCTAGCCAACCAATCATAATATTATTATTTTTTTATTTATTTTTTATTTATTTTTTTTTTTTTACCAATTTAACAGACCAACTATTCTTGCACGAATAAAAATTGATAGAAGGGATCTATGATTTATTTTTGAGCTAACGTTTGATGACTCATCAAAATTTCGTGCCATCCTATATTTAGGTTGTTTTACTAACCGCTTTTGTGTAACTAAATACATTTTATAAATATTATCTCTTATTATAAAAAAATAAAATAATACAGCTATTCGATTTCAGAAAATATTTTCTAAAATCGTATAGCTGCATTATTTTATTTTTTATACTAACAGATAATGCTCCATACTCACAATCAAAACATCATAAAAATATCATTTGTTTTGAGTATGAGTATTCGGCAATATTTATGAAATGCATTTAGTTACAAAAAATGTGGTTAGTAAAACAAAGTATATTTTAACAGTTTAAAATCAGTATTTGTACGACAATACTGGTTTTAAACTCTTAAAATATACTTTGTTTTGACTATGAGTAGGAACCATTATCTCTTATTATAGGAAAAATAAAATAATATAGTCATATGATATCAGAAAATATTTTCCGATATCGTATAGCTACATTATTTTATTTTTTCTATAATAAGAGATAATATTTATGAAATACATTTCATAAATATTGGTACATACTCATAGTCAAAACAACCTAAAAATAGGATGGTACGAAATATTGATGAATCATCAAAATTTCATACCAAGGTATATTTATGTTGTTTTACTAACCGCATTTTGTAACTAAATGCATTTTATAAATATTATCTATTACTATAGAAATAATCATACTATTTTTTTTTCTATAATAAGAGATAATGAGCCATACTCATACTCAAAACAAAGGATATTTTGACTCTGAGCCATACTCATACTCAAAACAAAGGATATTTTGACTCTGAGTATGCTTCAATATTTATGAAATGCATTTAGTTACAAAATGGGGTTAGTAAAACAAAGTATATTTTAAGAGTTTAAAACCACCATTTTTATGGTAATACTGGTTTTAAACACTTAAAGCATACTTTGTTTTGACTATGTGCATGCACCAATATTTAAGAAAGGTATTTCATAAATATTGACCCATACTCATAGTCAAAACAACATAAAAATACCTTGGTATGAAATTTTGATGAGTCATCAAACGTTAGCTCAAAAATAAATCATAGATCCCTTCTATCAATTTTTATTCGTGCAAGAATAGTTGGTCTGTTAAATTGGTAAAAAAAAAAAATAAATAAAAAATAAATAAAAAAATAATAATATTATGATTGGTTGGCTAGACAGTTCTAATGGACTAAAACTTGAAAACATCTTCATATTTAAACTCAAAATCTCTCTAACAACCTAAATATAAATACCTGTAGAAATTAATTTCATTAATGAAAGTCATGGGTATTACACATTTACAGATAATGAATCTGTTATTTCTTTTAAGAAATCTAGAAGTAATACCAATACGATATTTAACCATGTTGTGTGTGAGAAGCATATTTTTGTATGGGGTAAGATAAGAATGTTGATGCATTCTACTAATGTCAAACTTATACTAGAATCACCAAATATTTGATAGGAAATAATCATAATGTAGTTAGAATGTTTAAGTAATATGAGAAAAATATAAATCGTGTTGGAATTAAAAATATGGAATTTTGATTATAAGGAAAGATACTGAATTAAGTGATGATCGTCATAGAAAACAATTTGACTACATAACAGTATAGTTTTTCGCATTTTATCTGGCCTTAAACTTCATTCATCTAAATTTTATAAATGTCCAGCTACTTGTAATCTGATGACCCAATTTAAAACAGATAATCTGATGTGACAATCTTAACAGCTCCTGATAACCTGATCTGTTTTACAGATCAGCTGTCCGATAACCTGATCTGATACCTGATAACCTGATCTTAAAACCAGATCAGGTCCTGATAAGCTGATCTGAAAACCAGACCAGCTCCTGATAAGCTGATCTGAAAACCAGACCAGCTCCTGATAAGCTGATCTGAAAACCAGATCAGGTCCTGATAAGCTGATCTGAAAACCATATCAGGTCCTGAAAAGCTGATCTGAAAACCAGATCAGGTCCTGAAAAGCTGATCTGAAAACCAGACGAGGTCCTGAAAAGCTGATCTGAAAAGCAGATCAGGTCCTGATAAGCTGATCTGAAAACCAGACCAGCTCCTGATAAGCTGATCTAAAAATCAGACCAGCTCCTAATAAGATGATCTGAAAACCAGAGCAGCTCCTGATAAGCTGATCTGATAGCTGATACCTGATCTAATAGGTGATACCTGATCTAATAGCTGATACCTCTTATTTGCTATTATTAAACATGGATGAGAAAATTTTAAAACGGTGTTGATAAGAAGTGTCTTGAAGAAAAAGCTTCGTAGTATAAAAACTGGTGAAATAGATACACGTGAACAACTAAGAGATATATTTGATCCTATAACAGAACCTCTCAAAGAATTCATAAATAGTTCTAAAAATATTGAAAGATTACACAAGAAAGAACAAAGTAAAATGAAGACAGAAGTTGAAAATAATACAAGTTTAAAGTCTGAAAAACCATCACTCAAGATAGAGACAAGTTAAAGAAACTTTCAAAAGGAACAATATTTGATAATACCATCTTATTTAATGATGCTAATACTGAGAATGATTATGACGATGAAGAAGAAGAAGATGATTTTTACTCACGGCCTTCCAACATCGAAGATGCTTATATTGACTTATTAGTCTGGGAAGGATGAAATGAATTAGATACAAACTATGACTCACATAAAGACTTCAATAATGAGTGGAAATTTGGTGATAGAAATCTAAAACTGAATAAAGATAAAATACAAGTTGATTATCAAATATGGGGCTTAAAAGTGGGTTTATTTTATTTAATGATTGATAAAACGTGAAAATAGTATGACAAATTTGATTTTGAAAACTAAATAAAATATATAATTTCTACCAATGTATACAATGTTCACTGACGGTGAACAATGTTATCAGTAAATTGTTTCTGGAAACTCAAATCGAGAAACTAAAGGATGAATTAATAGGTGGAGTGTGAAATAAAATTAACGATAGAAGATAGGTATAAAATTGAAAAAGACATTCTAAAAATTAAATCAACTTTTGACAAACAAATTGAACAGCTGAACCATAGAATTTATAGACTGGAAAATCAACTACATTTTAGTATAAATAACTGAAAGTGTATCAAGTAGATCACAACACTCGCCAAAAAACTGTAAAACAACTCAATGTCCTTAAAAAGAAATTTAGTAAACGTAATCCATAATAAATTTATAAAATTGTTTGTCTATTGTAGTGATGTAATGAATGGAATAGATGATCTTTTATGGAGCTGATTTAGGTGAACTGGGTAGCTATTCTAGAGAAAATAGAAATTATTGATTTTTTGCTGACTGTAACTGACACATTCTCAAAATTTATATTGTGAGTATCGTTGAAAATAAAAGCTGCACTCGAAAAAAACCAAGGCAATGGAAAATATTTTTGAAATGATATGAGTATCAAAACAAAAAAATACATATAGATGTTGGTAAAGAATTTTTAATAAACACTGCAAAATTCATGTATAAACAGAGGATTAAAAATTTCATAATATGAAAGCATCAATAGTAGAATAAATTAATAGATCATTAAAAGGAATTATGTGTTAAGAATTTAGCTATAATGGTTCATATAAGTGGATTGATATACACAAAGATTTACTTAATGCCTACAATAGAAAAGTTCACCACATCATTAAAATATTTGCGATTAAAGTTAACTCAACGAATGAGAAAAAGGTGCAAAATACAGTATACAGTAATTTGAAGAGGTACAAAATGTTGAAATTCAATGAAAATATAAATAAAATTAAAAAGGATAAATCTAATTTGTATTGGTTTTTTGAAGGATTGATTAGGAATTTTAGGTCTCAGGGAAGATAAATAGCTTAATATACTAGAATTCTCTAAACTTGATGGTCTGTATGAAATATTGTGAAAACTTAAGAGTTCAAAATATTCAGCAACACATCATATTATCACTTTTTGTAGTAAAAGGTGTACATTTTCCATTTCGAAAGCTCTAGCACACAAAATTTTAAAGTGTGAATATGGTTATTATAAAAGATATTCACTTTGTTCATTTCTAGATAAACTAAGAAAATTGGATTTTGATATCCAATCTTTAACAATGTACATGTGTATGAATGGGTATCAAACAAACTTACTAAATAAATACAGACTTCAAATAGAATCATGCTGAAGCATGCATAAATTGTAAAATGGAATGTAAACAGATCTTACTTTATATCTGTATCTGTATGAGTATGAAATAAATTTACCGAGAAAAATATTGGAAGCATGCCGAGGCATGTATGATTTAAAAAAATTCCTGACATCATACTTTTATAAGTACAGAAATTTTAAGAGTTTGTGGCAAATGAAATACATACATACATATGTATCTACTTTGTTAAAAATTCAAAAGATTGAATTCGTAATTCTAATTGTATAGATTTTTAATTGAAACACCACTAAATGTTGGACTCTCGCCTCACTATTGATAGAATAGCATGCTAAAGCATGCATGCTAGCAAAATATTAAATCTGTTAGAATGTGATGAGAAAGCTTTTTCTAATCATTAATTTGTAGACAGCAATTGTATCTAGATCAACTCAACTCATGAATGTATTATATACAGGTATGATTGATGGTAATGAGGACCTTTTCTAAGTGAGAAATTATTAGATCTGAATGTGATACAACGCAGCCTACGTTAACCACAATAACGTCAAGGGGTCAAACACCAAATCTTATATAGAAACACTTGAAGTAAAAATTCTCCTAAACATAGATATTCCAATGTTTCTAACACTTTATGAAAACACTGACGGTGAAATGATGATGGAGGTAAATGTGTTATCTTAGATCGATTTTCTAGAATAGTTGATTATTAAAGATGTATTTCTTTGTATATGAACTAATTATTACGTACATACATATATTTACCTATATGTATGTATATATTAATACTCTTAAAATTATATAAATATTTTCTATTTCAAGTAGTAAAATCTGAAAAAATAGTAGTGACACATTAGAAGAAAAAATTAATAAAATAAAAAGAGAGACTGACTGATCAACTGATACGTACACTCTGTCTGACAGGTACAAAAAGCTCACTTAAATATATTAGAAATATATACGCAATACGCTAAACTTTAATAAAATTAGAAAAAAAAAATCACTTCATCTAGAACATCAAATAAAAGCCATAGGGACCCGTCATAAAATAAACATATACTCGTACATTATTAATGTACTTAAACATATTATCAGTATGAAGTAACACAATTTGAAGAATAAAAAGTTTAAAATTTAATTATCCCTAACGCTGACAAAGAGGGGACAGAAATGTTGACATATAAAGTATATTGTATACTAGAGGACCAGTTGAGAGGTTAGACCTAAATTGTAAGAAAACGACTTCGTTTTCTGTTGTTCGCTATTCAAGAAGAAAATAAGATTATTCATTATGAATTAACTAATTTAAAAGTACATTTAAGTTCAGTCTCATATCCATATGATGATAATCCTAACATAAAATTTAAAAATAAACGTAATGCAATTCTATATAGTTATTATATGTATCTAAGATTCCAGCAAAGGTAGTATATGAAAGAATCTCATGCGTTTCTACCTGTACCAGAGTTTAAGATAAAAGCTCCTTTTATTCAATAGCGGGGCAATTGAATAAAATTTTAATTTGAAATAGTAATCAAAGAAATCAGCTTACTGTATTCTTATTCATGATCGTATAATAGAATACATATGTATATACCCATCAAAGGACAAGTTCGAAAAGTCTTATAAATTGAGTAATATGGAAAACAACATAATTTTTATATACGTACAATGTTTCAAAAGTAATTCAAATGATTTCATCGCAAAAGAAGTAGCGATTGTTTTCAACAATTACGAATATAATAATTTCATTATAAAACTCAATAATCAATAAAAAATAAAAAAAAGAAGCAAGCTGGCTAACAAAAAACTATCATTACATAAGCTGGACTGCTGGATCAGTTTCATTTAAAAATGTTTATAAATGTATAAAAGGCAATGCAAGATATTCTAAAATAAATGTAAAAGGTGATGAAAAAAGCCTACGGCTGGAAAAAATTTTGTATCAAAATATTTCTAAGAATGAAGATAAGCTGCATCAACTTTAAACAAATGTAAATTAAATATAGGAAATATTTCTATTATAGTTACTATTATTCTAAAGTATGTATCTTAAGGAATTTAGTTTTACTTAAAACAGCAAATCCTCACAAACTTTGAAGTAAATACAGATAAAAATTAAATCAACGTTTTTTAATTTCAAATAAAAAAAAAAAAACTATGAAGATATTTGACATCTATATATAAAAGACCAGGCGAATATTTAGAACAACAACAAAAACAAAAAAAAAATGTATTCAAACACGGAGGCAAACACTTATTTGTATGTACATACATATGTACATACATACATAAAATCAATTTGTAGATATGTATGTACACATAATATCAAATTTCTTATCAATACTCAAATATTTATTAGATCTTGACAATCACACTTACATATCTACATCATAAAAATATATGAATAACGCAAACCATTCAGTCAGAGCACATGCCCAAGCTAAACGACCTTATTATGGACAGAGAAACTATAAATTCCCATGATCGTATGAAAAGAAGTTCAGGGAAAGAAGCCGGACGTAGTTAAATAAACAAAATCTGTAATATAAACAAATTTCTCGTAGGCAGACTTTAAAGCTGGACAATTTTAAGCATGACAAAATACCCAGCAACCTTGAGTATGAAAATATACACAATTTTAAGCATGACAAAATACCCAGCAACCTTGAGTATGAAAATATACTTATGTATATGTATCAGATATATGAAAATATTTTATAGAACCAAATCTCGATATTGAATACAATTTATTTCTACGTACATTAAACTACTAGCGTGAGAAAATCATACGCACACACACGCACACACACACACACACATATATACCAGATTTCATCTAAGAAAAATTCAAATTATTTCAACAACACACCACCCCTCACAAAACACGGCCAACCTTAAATTCCTATAGATATACATACAAAAATTCTCACGGTCATTCCTACAAACAACACTGACAACAACACAAATCACGATCAGCCTTAAACTCCTACGAACATGTATACAGATTCCCACGCATACATATCACTCGTACGACAACACCCTCACCTATCCTCAAATCACTAATAGCATTAAACTCCTACAAACATATGTACATACACACAGACATATTACTACATCAACCTCACCTACCCTAAATCATGATCAGCCTTAAATTTTCACAGACCTACATACATACAGATTCCTACGTATACATATTACAACAACATCCATCCTCACCTCTCTTAAGTCATGATCAGCCTTAAGCTCCTACAAACATATAGACATACATACACGCAGTCGATCAACCTCAACTACACCACACACCCTCCCAATAAAAGCCTCGCTGAAATTCCTCCGGACAGACACATCCACAAATTCCCATGGATACATATTACTCGTACAACAACACCCTCACCTACCCCAAATCACTATAAGCCTTAAACTCTTACAGACTAGCAACACCTGCATACACACAGTCGATCTACCTTAACTACACCCCGCCCCCTGTCAATCACACCCTCACACCAACAGACAGGTATACACACACATACACTCAATCCATCTACCACAACTACACCACGCTCCCCCAACCAATCACAGCCTCGCAAAACAGACAGACACATCCATAAACTCCCTCGGTTATATATTACGACAACAACCCCACCCACCCAAATCACGGCCAGCCTTAAACTCCTGTATTAGCATTAGAAATAACTTTTATGTTTTTCCCGTCGGAATTATGAAAAATCATTTTCCCGTCGGCATTTGAAAAAAATAATACTCATGTTTTGCCGTCGGCATTTGAAAAAAATAATAATCATGTTTTGCCGTCGGCATTTGAAAAAAATAATTTTCACTATTTCACCCCCATTAGTATTAGGAAAAATCATATTCATGATTTTCCCGTTGGTACTAGGAAAAATCATTTTCATGATTTTCCCGTCGGCATATACATATATGCATTACAAAAAGAAAAACCCCCAACCTATGAACCCACTTAACGTATTCCCACAAAAAACAAAATCACCCGTTCACACAATTAATGCCACCTCAAAAAAAAATCACCCGTTCCCACAAAGTTAATGTAAACAAAAAAACTCCTAATGTAAACAAAAAATTCCTAATGTAAACAAAAAAACATCAAAGCGTGCCGCCGAAAACTCAAGGTATCAAATTTCACAAATTTCCAAGAATTTTAAAATTTGGGTAATTAAAATTTCAAAATTTTAAAATTTTAATTGGGGCAGCATCCCCAGTTCCCTACTACTTCTGGATATACATACATATGTAAGTATGTATGTACCTGATTATCTGTGAAGTCGTGAATTTTATGTTATATTTTAAATTTTGTTATACGTTTTTTATATAGTTCAAAAAAAGATCTCTTATAGGGCATTTACACTACACAAAGTCTAGCAGATTTTAATTAAAATCGTTATGAAAATCTATACCGTTTACACCAAGTTTTTTTGACATTTATTAAGATTTTTTTTATCCAAAACAAAACCCATGAGCTGAAAAATTTCCAAAATTCAACCAAACATCTGAAATGTAGCCAATTCATACACATTTTTAAGTAGACTACGCACAGTGGGCGAAAAGGCTCATCTAGCGGCGTTTAATTAATAGCGCTTAGGGAATTTTTTTTTTGTTTGTGTAATATTTTTTTTAGTTGAAAATAGATTAAGCTACAATATTAAATAAAAAAAATTTTTTTTAAATATATTTATATTTTTTTTGTTGTGAAAGTTGCAATTTTTTTCATATATTAGACATTGTTTATTTCATTCAGGAAAACATGATAAAGCTAATATATTTAATTAATTAATTAATATATTTAACGTTTCACATTCTTTTGGACTAAAAATATATTAAACTTTTATGCCCTAATTCTGTTCGACGAATGTATCGTCTTGTCTATGGACGAAAAAAGCAGAAGTTTTGATTCTTTAAAACGATTATTATTTATTGTCTGTGCTAGAAGGTTCGTGTATTTGCTTTATGATTTTGTTCTAAACATTATATCCAACACATATTTTTTCATATATTTTTCAAACTATTGTATAATAATTAAATTGAAATTTTATGTCTTAAAAACATGGCAATAATATTTATATTTTTCATTGTCAAAGACAACAACCATTTTTGAAGAAAATAATTTAGAGACTTCAAAGACATGAACTCAGAAGCATTTTCAAACAAAAACGTCCTAAATCTTCTTACTGAATTAGGGCATTAATATTAACAACTTTTTTTTAAACATTTATTTATTTATTTTTTTGTTGAAAATTTTTTTATGTTGAAATAACTATTTTTGGCCTTATTCAGTCTTCATATATTTCAGTTGTTTTCATAACAAAAATTTAATTATAATACACAAAAAAATAACAATACTGCAAGTAGCAGTAATAACAAATTTTTATTCCGATTCGGAACTACTAGATGAATCAAAAGTGCAAGGTACACAATTTTCTTTGTATAAACTGCTCGTTGTAGCTAGTACGAGCTCACTGTGAGGTGTTTCCTTAACAATTTGGGAAACTTTTCTTAATTCCGTTTTGTTCGAACATTCGTCGAACATCTAATCGGGTCTCCCACGATAAGTCAGTGGATCAACTAATAAAAGTTGTCCGTCTAACCACTCCGTGTTGTTTTCTTCAAATTTGTGGCTGATTCTATGGTTGAATTTCCATTTCTGAACCAATTGTGCTACAAAATTTCAAATTTTTTTGCTTATTACAAGGATTTCATTAGCATTATACATGTTGATATTAATTTTATTATGAAATATATGACTTTCAACGGCAGAAAATTTTTTAGTAGCCACAGGCTCGTTGCGCCATAGTAAATAAACTTCTCGTCTGATCACCGACATTGCTCCTAAAAAATGCAATATCATGTAAAGTAGCAGATGACTTGGATATTTTACAATCACAAGACAACATAGTAATTAAAAAAAAATATTCTAGCCCCAATACCCACTAATATCAGAAGTTCTGGTCCACGGAAGTCTTATTTTGGCTTTTTTCAAGCAGTTAGTGCTATAGTCAACTTTAACTCTATTTTTTCTACAACACTTAAGCACAGGTCACAAACAAAAAATTTTTAAGCTAATACATACCTCTAACTATAAATAAAACCACTTTTCTTCCACTTAATTGAGACAAATGTAAATTTAGAGAACATTTGGCAATGCAAAGAAAACACGTGTTAAGGCTTATTGATGCACCGGCTGAAACATATTTTGTGTTTGACAGCTCACAGCTGTGCAACTAGATCATGGAAATCAAAAAAGAATCGATATATAAGTTCAGTGGTATATTAGTAATCGATTGAGACACAATTTTGGCGCAATTAAACACTTTGAAAATTGAACTAAACGACGCTAGATCGACCATTTTGCCCACAGTGCTACACGGTCTAATCAATCATCTTTTATATAAATATGTTGTACTACCTACCCTAGTCAAAATAAAATAAAAATATTAGATTTTGAGTAGATTGCCTACAAATTAACTCACAAACTAGATTTTGTTTTGTATGGGAAATCTAGTAGAAAGCAGCTAGATTTAGCTCGAAATCTCGTAAGTGCTAGATTTCGAGATAATGTAAATGCCCTATTATTAAATTTTACTGTAAAGTATAAAGTTTACCAAAAAATCAAAAAATATATAATTTTTTTTCTAAATTTGTTTTGCACTATTTCATTCGGCTTTGTACTACATATTTTACTCTTGCAGCTGTACAGTTTCTTCTGACAACGCTGGTTTGTCCTATCAAATGTGTGTGTGTGTGTATGGATTTATGTATGTATGTATATCTCTTAAAACTTATAGTACACGGCATGTAAAAACCATATGCGCATGTGGCTCTGACGTAATTTTGACGTCATCATGAAGCTACATTTGCTACATGTCGTGTACTAGTAACTTGATTAACATGACTAATTAGTTTGATCAATATATTTGCCCTACGATGCACCGACACTCCCATTTCTGTCAAAGATGCAACACCTGGTGAAGCAAGGCAAACAAAAAGGTGCATGGGGTAGTACTTACCAAAAAAAAGTACGCGTATACTCTTTCAATTTTTTAGTACTGACAACTTCATTACAATTAAGATCGGCAATAAGCCAACTTTTGCATATTATTACAGAGGACGAGGACTATCAAACAGAGCCAGACGTAAAAAATTTAGTATACATATAACCTGATGACTATCACTAGAGCCTCAAGAAATGCATTAAATTAGTTCAGTTGGCGAAACGTAACTCTTAGCGATAAGGACGTCTCGAAGATGGAAAAGTTTCTTTCCGAAACCCACATCCAAACCGAAGTGCTGGTTGATAATATGGGAAAAAGGGTGGATACAATAGATGAGACTTTATTGTTACTGTTGAAGACATACTTCCTGACTAGTATGGAAGGACCGCAGGTAAGCCAGCACAATATTGGGCCAACCATCAGAGATTGTATGGTTAAGAATACAGTAAGTATCTTTTCCGTTTTCTAGTCATAAGGTTGGATGGTATTTCTCTTCGCTTCTATAGAAAAAGATGAATACCTTTATCATCTTGCAGGAAGCAAATGTGGTTTTCACACTTAAGCCTGGCAAGGTGATTTATGCAGCTGCAAAGGCCTACAATAGTTCTTTCCTTCTCAAGATCATGGAATGGAGAGATAAATAGCAAACTTTATACACAAACTGCTAAAAGACCTGAACAATGAATGTTATGACTCCACCTACAATGAGGACGATGTCGTGATGCTTCTACTGAATATGGACATTAACCAGATTTGTAGGGATGCCGATAGGACTGCATATAAACCAGAGAAAAGCTGAGATAGGCCTTGTCACCAGTCCTTGTCTTGTTTGCATTGTTAATTATCCTTGTTTTCAGGGAAAGATTAAATACTTAATAATGAATGCGTCAACAGGGCTAGCTCATGCTAGTCTCTATGCATATAACCTTTTGGTTCCAGATGGGAACTCACACCCAAATGGCATACACTGTCTCTATATGAGTGTGAGTAGACAAATTGTAGCATGGTTAAGGTCAAGTGCAACACTAAAATTTTTGAGATTATTCAGAACATACATACATATGTTACTTTAGTATAACATGCGCTATGAGAACTATGTTCACCAGGGGATTGTAAACTATTATTTCTAGAGGAAAGAACGGGCCTATGTTTTTTTTACAAAGATCGGAGACCGAACTATATTTCCACTTGTCTAACGATAATATAATCTTCCAGGCGAAGATTACACATTTTGTTTGTTGAATGTCGTAGAATGACATCAGGAATGCAAAATCTTATAAAAGTCCTAATGTTTTTAATAACATTTACCTTAATTTTTCTTTCTTAAATTAATAAAAATTAGTGCAATTATATATGCAAATAAATAAAAAAATTCGCGAAATGACGAAAATTGGCAAAAAGCTACTAACAAAATCTAATAATGTTTTAAAACCTTCAAAATTGTTAGGACGCTAAGAACCATGCAAAAGCCGCTTTTATTACAAGCTTTGCAAAAAATCACGAACATTGGGAAAATTTTAAAAATCGCTAAAACTTTAAGGAATGCAAAAAATGCGGCAAAAATCGCGAAAATTACGAAAATTTGCAAACACTTCTTAACAGCGGGATGATAACAAAGTCTAATATTTTTTTTAAATCAGAAAAACTGCCAAGAAGCTGAAGACATGTAAAAAGTCGCTTTTATCGCGAGCTTTGCAAAATTTTAAAATAGCCATAATATTGATTAAAAATCTCCAAAAATGTAAGAAATGCAAAAAATTCAATAAAAATCGCGAAATTGACAAAAATTCGCACAAATTTAACAACAGCGGGATGATAACAAAGTTTAATATTAGGTGTTTTTTTTTCTTTTGTAGTAAAATGCAGTAAATGAGTAGTTACTGCAAACATTTTAAGATTTACTCTCGAAAAGAGCTGTTACCGAAAAAAGTACGCGAACGGAAAAATAGTAGAAATTAGTAAGATTAAGGAAACAGCTGACTCCAATTCCACATAGTGTTGAAAAATATATAAACTTTTAACTATTCAACTCTTTTTCTTATTCACTGAGAAAATTAAATCGTAAAATCAAAGAAAATACACTTTTTTGCAAAGACTTTTATTGGTCAGATTGTGCCCAAAGACAAAACAACTTTACCAGAAAAACGCAAAGTTCTTTAGATTCCCATGAAATATATACTTAAAATCGAAGACTTAAAATCTTGTGGGCAAGGATGTACGTCTTTGGAAACACATGAAAAAAGTCCTTAAACTAAGGAAAAAGTATTTTGGCACAAAGACTTTCATTCGTTAGTCTTAAGACTAACGTTAAGTTTCGTTATGCATTCGTAAACAAATTTAACTTTGAAGACTAAATTTGTAATTAATTTCTTTTTGATTTCCGTGATTCGTTGTTGGTTAAATTAATAAAAATTACATAACTATTTCTTAATGTTACTGATAACCGAGACATTTTTAGATTTAATTGAACTGTAGTGAATTTTAATCAGAAATAATTTCTTAATCAGGCTTGAGATCAGTAATTTCAATTCTTATTGAATGAAATATTTTTATTAATTAATGTGAGTATCTAAAGAAGAGAAGAAAAATTAAACTAGACTTTATTAGCTGGGGGAAATACTGATTACCTTAAAAGCAAGTGCAATACCAAGTAGCCCATATAAGTACTTTACAGTTTTACAACTTTGAGTAATTAGAATAATTTGCAAAATAAAAGGATTAACAAAATAAATTACAAAATATATACATATATTAACAGCTTTTATTATTATTATTCATAAATTAATTGTTTTTTAATGACTTTCACAATTTTTATTTAACCTTTTCTCAAATTTTTACACTTTTCGTTTGCCTACTTTTCTTTTTTTACATTTTGAATCACACATATGTTTTTATCCAAAGTATATTTATATAAAGTATATGCAGGTCTACAACAACTAAGAAAATATAAAAACAACATGCGCTTTGTTTATGTAAAAATAATGGATGAATGTCAAAAACAGATGATTACAACCAGACCTGGGCAACTTGCATTACTTTTCATAAGCACTGATTGAAAAACAAAAATTTTATGAAAATTTAAATTTGATGCTTGTAATACACTATTTTTTGCACTAAAATAAAATATCTTACGCTGCAGCCACACGTTCAATAAATCGCTTTCAATTTCGTCACATATACTGTTTGTCAAAATTCCTTGAAATTGATAGCTGTTGCACAGATTGATAGTCAATTTAATTTTTTTTAATGCCACCGACGAAGAACAACTCAAATTTGTATATTCAATCAATGTGCGCTGTGACCAGCAGTTCAAATTGAAAATTAAATTGCCATATAAATGGATGGGTGCATTTGGAAGCAATCTAGTTTTTCAATTTAAAAAGTTTGAGTGTGTAAGTACCGGTCCAGACTTGCAATTTTCCTTGCAGCAAGTCTTGAATATGCGTGAGAGTGTTGCAAAAGAAATATATACTTTTTGTATTCCTCTCTCGCTCTTTTGCACTAAAAAATAAAAAGTTGCAACAAAAATTGCAAGTCTGAACTGGTACTAAATAAAAAAATGTGAGTGTATTGAAAATTGAATGGAATTGAAAGACAAAAATTGAACGTGTGGCCCCCAAGTTCAAAGTAATGGATTAATATTGCATTAGCAGCTAATCGTATGACGAAAAATGCACTAATTTTGAATTGCCACTAAGCACATCATGAAGTTATGCAATATTATTGCAATATCACATATCGTACACAGTAAAATTATATAAACCGTAATCATATTTTTATCAGATAGCACAAATAAAAAAATACAGTAAGGGAACGTTGAAGGCACCTGTATAAGTACGTGCACACAAATGAAAGATCAGAACTTAGGTTTTCGTTTATTTTATTGTAAAGTTACATATATCTTAAAAAATGGTAATTTTATAAACGGAATATACTACCGCTTGGAACAATTTAATCAAGTTTTTCTCTTTCTCTTGAAAAATTATAAAAATGGTAGTGATATGATTTTTGCCTTAAGTGGCGATATGTACATAGAAAAAAGTTTACATATTTATGTATGTATGTACGTATGTTTTTATGTATGTACACATTTACGTTCTATTTTTCGACATGTGATTTGGTGCTAGCGCAATGTTAATGTATTTCTTTGAAGAGATTTCAGTTTAATGCCAAAAAATTGCACTATAATTATCAAAGTTAGTTCTAATGTAATAAATTTGCATTTGTATTGATTTGGTTTAGTGTGGGAAAATGGTCAATGCATTTGTTTATTTAATGTAAGTCCCAGATCTGCATACAACAAAAAGGAAATGTATGGATAGACAAAACCAAAGTAAATTTATTAATTGATAAACCTTTATTACGTGAAATAAGTATAATAAAAGCTACATATTTATTTTAACAATTAAATATAATAATTTTTAAATCTTTTGTAACACCTCTTTTAAGTAAAAATGTATTTCAACTTTTTCAGTACACACAATTGTGTTTAACAAAGCAAAGCAAAACAAAATGGCGTACGAAAATTTTAAACAACTTTTGACATTCATGCATTGACACTACACGAGAAAAAAATTAATCACCTGGGTACTTGCATATACTTTATATAAATTTACTTTGTTTTTATCTTACTAAACTTTACTACGACAAATTTCTGCAGTAAAAATTTGCAAAACACTCAGTCAAGAACTGTCACTTTTCTCTCTCAATTTGTGTTCTCATTTACAGTATTTTGGGTAAACGAACGCAATTTAGTAAAATGCAGTAAAGTTCAGTAAAAATGTTTAAAAACTTTTGGGTACGTGAAAAAAAATCGATAAAACTGTTAGGTGGCTGAAAACATGCAAAAAGTCGCTTTTATCGCGAAATTTGCACTAAATCGCGAGAAGTTGCAAAATTTTAAACAAGCCATAATATTGATTAAAAATCGCCAAAAATTTTAGGAATGCAAAAAATTCAATAACATTTCTATGATGAGCTTTAACGAGGTTCGTCGGAACTGAGTTCTATACTTGACTTTAAGTCCTTGCGTGTCAAATTCCCTAATTCAGCGGCAGCAAAATGTCAAAACAAATGTTGCATAATTCGTCTATGAAAGTGTTTCACGAATTAATTTAATAAGATTCCAACACAGCAAAGCAGACAATAGTTGTAACTAAGCTTTAATTACAACACGTTTTATAATCTCATTGCACTTGTCTCGAAGCAAGAAAAACAAGCAGACAAACAATGAGTTGAATCACACATAATTTATAAAAAAAACAATAATAATAATGACGATAATAAACACCATCTACGAGCAAAAATTGCTTATAGCATTAAGTTTTATCTACATACATATGTACATACATACATACATATGTAAATATGTCTGAGCTGCCCAAAATAGCACCGGAGTGCCGAACATCAACCGGCTTTTTATACAAACTATTGTTCGCCCAGTGGTTGAAAATCAACCATTAACGCACAGAGGTGGAGAATAGAATGAAAATATTTAAAGTTTGATGAATTTAAAACACAATTTAAAAACTATATTCAAATATATGTATGTACATACTTATGTATAGACTCCAAGGTAAACCACTCTCTTAAACCACTTTCTTAACTACTAAAACGAATTTAAAATTTCATTTATCGGCATAAATAAGAATAGATTTTAAGCAAACTATTTAAAAAAAGTTGTTCACTTTTTGAACTAAATGTAATTAGATATTTGCTCCTAGTGTTTTCACTTCATATTCATTATTATTGCCCAAAACAACAATATTCGTTTATTTTTTCATTGAACGCTTTTTCTCTAAAGTTTTAGACTCCCCATTAAAACGTTTGTTACAAAAAAAGTTTCTATTCCCTATTCTTTGAGAAAGACCCCATATGTATGTACGAATATGCTAGCCTAATAATATAAACATTCCATCATATTCCAACATTCCATCATATTCCAACATTCCAGTATGTTCAGCAATTTAAAGCACAGAAAAATAATGAAAACAATGAACAAAAACAAAACGCACACAAAATAAACCAAAAAAAAAACTTACTTTGTGCTGTAGGTGAATTTAACTTTAATCAAAGTTATTAATAATTAAAAAAATATATTATTTTTAAGCATCTAAAGAAAAATAATACAGTACCACTCGTTATTTAAATATCCAAATTTTATTAGTTTCAGCAATAATCGTTTAAGTACATAGAGAGATGGAAATAAGAATAGAATGAACAAATAAAATACGTTTTTCCTTCTGAGTGTTTATGGAGTTGCCAAGCCAAATTGTTGTAATTTTTTTTTAGCAAATTAAGAGAGAAAGAGAAATCATGGCTTTATGATTGGCTAATATTCTTAACTGTTTTTAACTATCTTAGACACAAAAATGTAGAAGAAAAAATACATTCTGCACTGCTCCTATTGTCAATCTATCTAACAAAAAAAAACTCAAGCGAATACGTTGAGTTTAAGTCAGTTAAAATGGTTCTTAACTTTTTTCACTTGCCTATTTATATATAGATGAATACACATACGCGAATATATTACTCTAGTATTTCTCTCAATGGCCAGCTCTGACATACATACCTATAAATGTAATACTTGGTAAAAAGTATCTATTAAATTCATATAGCAATGTAAGCATACGAGTATTTACAGTAGACTTGGGTCGAACTCGTTCACTAGTTCATTTTTGCCACAAACCAATGATCAAACCCATTTAAATTACATGGGTTTGATCATTGGTTTGTGGCAAAAATGAACTAGTGAACGAGTTCGACCCAAGTCTAATTTACAGATGTGCAAACATATTTATATTTAGCCGTAATTTGCAAATCAGTGTTGCCAGAATGATGTTATTGGAAAATTTTAACTATTTTCTGTTTTAGTAAAGTTTTAAGATAACGTTAAAAAATTCTAGTTAACTTTAATTATGGCCCCTATTATGATTTACAACTAAATTAATAGTTGAGTTGTACTTTCAAAATTTTTATTTTATGTTACAACTTTTTTCACCATGAGACAACTACTTTTTATCAGTTGTATTTTGGTTTTTATTTCGGGTGTTGTATTAGTTTTGCTTCATTATTCCAGACGTCAACCAATCCCATTTGTCAACCAATATTGTTCCCATGTTCATAAAACATGAAATCTAAAAAAAATAATACAAGTCCAAAACTGAAAATATTTAAAATGTTTTGTGATGGCTACTTTGGTTTCAAAAAATCTAGCATAGATAAAAACCTTTTCTTTTCGAACATTGTTTCGAATACATACAACTAAAATTAGTTGTAATACAGAATACCAAAAAATTTTAAATTGTTTTAAAGTTAAGTTGTTACAATTACAACTAAACTTAGTTGAGTTGTAAACTGTAATAGGGACATATTACTCGAATTTCATTCGTTTCTATATTTATGATTTGAAGAGGGTAAAGTTCGTATCGCTTTGTAAGCCAAATTACATGTGATAATTATTAATGAACAAATAAAACCAAAGTTTGTGGTAAATATTCTGACTAACAACACATAGTTAAACGGAACAACTAGCTGTTTTCGAAGGCCACTAAACCTTCATCATCAGCATTCTTCTGTGTTTGGTACACTGTGTGTGATGTCAATGTATGTAGATTTCTGCCTTATATACGAAACTTTATTGCAAATGGAATATGTGAATTGGTTTGATTCATCTTATTTCAATTTGCTCGGCATAACAGTGATACATATAAAGCAGGCCCATTCGTGATATCGAAAATTCGTTATATCGCGAGGTTTCTTTAAGGATTTCTGTTTAAATAAGGGAATTGTCAATTTTTCAAGCACAAAAATGTTTTTTTTAGTACGAATAAATATAGAATTAATCGTCATATTGTTCTCAATATTCTGTAAAATCTATACAAATATTTTATATACATATGTACGTATGTAACTATTTCTTGAGAGAAAAATTTCGTTATATATGTATGTAGCTCAATGAAGATACAAAATACATATATTAATTTCTCAAGCGGTGCGTGTACAATTTTATATGAAACTTTTACACAGGATTTCATATGATACGACGATTTTCTCTGAATTATTAAGTCCAAAAAGGCAGGAGCGATATATTCATTGTCTTTGTGAATAAGGAGTCGAATAAGCGATGTCCGTCTGGTTGTGCATGAAATCGGTTTTCCTAAGTCTCCAGAAAAGCTAGACTCTTGGAAAGTGGGCTGCTATTTTGCAATTGTTCCTAAATAGTTTGGCATTGAAAACCAGCCAAATCAAAAAGTCAGTTCCAGGGTTGAAAATTTATGTATGTCTGTATACATACATATATTTTGGTATATAAAAAAGTAATTAACTAAAACTATTGTTTTTCTTCTTTATACAAGTACAAGTTTGTATTAAACATACTTAATATTTTTTAAAGATCTTTACTCAAGATATTTTTTTATTTTTATATTAATTTTTATATAAAAATCTGCATCCTTATGTATACGAAAAAACTGGCATGAAGTTAGCATGAGTGACGAAATTAAACTAGATGTTCAAATTGCATGGTGTTAATAAAACCTTGTAATTACTCGATGTTCAAACCACGAAACGACCAATGTGAAATTAGTTTGTCGTACAAATCGAAAAATATTTCACAGGGTGGCAGTCGTTAAGCTGCTCTGAGCTGAAGAAGAGCTCCCGCGTCATTGTAATTATTTCTTAAGTGCGGTCAGGCTAGTGCGTTTTGTTTGACTTTCGAAAAGAATACTATTAATAATATGATGGACACATGGTCCAGTCACTTCGTCCATTTTTGTGCAACCATATTCTGGAAATTTACTATAATTTATTTGTTGTTTGGTTTTGTAAATTTGTCGGTGTGTTTAAAGTATAATTAGAAAGAACTTCATTAAAAATGTTTATAGTTTTCATTTTACAAAGTTTTTTGCTTCTCTTTTAAAATTATATATTTTTATTTGCATGTGTGTAGTAATTATTTTAGGATGCTTGCTAATATACTGTTACGGAAATGGCCGTCGACAAGATTAATAAGTGTTACGCTACATAGTTACCACATGAACTTAATTACACGCTTTGTAAACAACATTGAAGATAATGATGATTCGGTCTAGACTTTGCATGAAAATTCTAGTGGTTGTTGTGCGAAGTATAAAAAGGGGTGACGCATCCAACAGCAGTTCAGTCGCGATCAAAAGTTAGTTGCGAATAAAGGTGAATTCACCCATTGTTTCGGAACAAAAATTTTGTTTGGAGAAAATTTTTTTTACTGAAAGTTTTTTGCAAGACGATTCATCCATTTCGAACATTTTGTCTGGAAAATCAAAGCTACCATATGAAATACGTGTGTAAACGATGCGTATTAATTTTGCAAGTGGCAGCACAGCGGCAAATGATTACAATTTGCTGTGTCATATATATCTTCAGTTCTCGTTGTACCTTCATAGTGAAGAGGCGTATTAGCGGAATTTTTTTTTTACATACAAACAAAACAAAACCCTACAAAAAATATTTGTAGTACATAGTATTCGTTGAACATTAACTTTGATAAACAAGCTTTTTTGCTTTGCTAATATTTTTTACATAGACAGTAATAACTAAAACAACAAAAAAACAAAAACAACCGTAAACAAAATAACTCAAAGTGCCCTTGAGGAATACACTACCAAAGTGCCCTTGAGGAATACTCTATATGAGTACCTCAAAAACAAATAATTGTGAAGTGAGTTATAACGGTAGAAATGCCTATCTTACTGTGAGCTCTGATGATCTTAATGATAACAATAAAAATAAAAAATCTGATAATAGACTTACTGTGAGTTCTGATGATCTTAATTTAAATAAAATAAATAAAAAACCTAATGATAGACTTTTTTTAACGGCTAAGCCAGTTTTTCGTCAGCGATCAACTTCGCTTTGTCCAATGCCAACTAGTGATTCGTTAACATTACAGTTGCCTACTACTTCGTCATTTAAATCAGCGATATCATCCGATTCATCACTCACCCAATTAGTCACTGTAAATAAGAGTAGCCCAAAACCAAAGGTCCAAGTCGGAATGGACCGTTATATTATTGTAGGAAAGCGCGGGCGAAGCCCAAATTCTACTAAAATTGCATCCGCTTCAAAGGTATCTAGGGATAACAGCGCATCCTCCACTAATCGTTTTCAAATATTGCAAGATGACAAAAAAAACACCTGATATATTCGCGAACAAAACCTCCAAGCCGCCACCAATCTATTTGAGAGAAAAAAATTCAAACGCTCTTATTAAGAAATTAATTTCGGTCATTGGTGAGAATAAATTTCACATTGTTCCAATAAAACGTGGCAATATCGATGAAACGAAAATTCAAATTTATGACGAAACAGATTTCCGCAAAATGGTTTCTGAATTTGAAAAAAATAAAACAAGTTTCTACACATACCAGCTCAAGAGTGCTAAAGGCCTGCAGATCGTATTGAAGGGCATAGATTCTTATGTTGTTCCCGAAGAAATAAAAGACGCACTCGTCCTCCAGGGATTCAAGGTAAAAAATGTTTCAAATATAATAAATAGGGAGAAGATCCCCCAGCCTCTATTTCGCGTTGAACTTGAGCCGAATGATATAAAATTGAGAAAAAATGAGACGCACCCAATTTATAATTTAAAATATCTTTTATACCGAAAAATAACAGTTGAAGAACCACACAAGCGTTCTGGACCCGTACAGTGCCATAATTGTCAAGAATATGGCCACACAAAAACTTACTGCAAATTACCTACAGTTTGTGTTATTTGCGGTGAATTGCACGGTACTCCTAGTTGTACTAAACCAAAAGAACAAGCAGAAAAAAAATGCAGTAATTGTGGAGAACATCACACCGCTAACTACAGAGGTTGTCCTGTGTACTCTTTCGTCAAACAGACTATGAGGCAAAAACCTAAAGTAGCTCCAGCACAAACAGCAAAAACTTACTCTGCCACTCTTGCCCAAGTGAGCCAACCAGTTACTTCACGCATATCGTATGCCGATGCTGCAAAGACAAGCTCTATTCCCACACAAAATGTTCCACGGCCAAATACTTCAACAAATACAAACTCAGGCTTTAATTTTAATCGCCTTGAAGCTACTATTGAAAATCTGGTGCAAACTATAAACAATTTTACAACAAATATGACTAGCATGATGCAAGAAATGCTGCGAATGCAGAATACATTGCTTCAAGCTTTGGTTAACAAACCATGAACACGTTAAAAATATGTTTCTGGAACGCAAACGGCATTCGCCAACATAAAAATGAACTTGAGCACTTCCTCACGGAAAAAAATATTAATATAATGTTGGTCTCTGAGACTCATTTGACTTCTAGAAGCCTTTTTAAAATTTATGGCTACACCTTATATGATTCAAAGGACCCGAGAGGAAGAGCATGCGGTGGATCAGCAATTTTAATAAAGTCAAGACTCAAGCATTATATTATTGACAACATTTGCGAAGAACATTTACAAGCAACGAATATTTGTATCGAAAATTTTTGCACTAATTTTGTCATATCATCAATTTACTCCCCTCCTAGGTTCGCAATTACTGAGGACCAATACGAGAATTTCTACAAATCCCTTGGCCCTTGCTTCGTAGCAGCTGGCGACTACAATGCAAAACATACGTTCTGGGGTTCGCGTCTTATTACACCTAGAGGTCGGGCATTGTTCAACACAATTTCAAAAATGGGCTTGGACGTCATTTCGAGTGGGGAGCCCACTTACTGGCCTACGGACATACAAAAAATTCCGGATGTTATAGATTTTGGAGTCATGAAAAATATTTCTAGGGAATTAGTTCATGTTGAAGCGTCTCAAGATCTTTCCTCCGATCACTCTCCCACGATCGTTACAATTTGTAGCCCACTAAGTAGTGACTTACCTCACCCGTATGTGAAGACGATCAACCGTGTTAATTGGCTGGGGTTCAGAAAATATCTCAGTACTCATTGTACGGAAAACATTATACTAAGAACATCCGAAGATATTGAATTTAACATTGGCAATCTTATCAAAAATATAAAACAGGCTGCTGAACATGCGACTACCTCCTACCCGCAGACTGGATTTAATAGAATTTATTCTACGGATATTGAACGTCTTGTAAGTGAAAAAAGAAGAGCTAGAAGGGAATGGCAACAGCACAGATCACCACAACATAAAATCAGATTTAAAGAGTGCACTAAACGACTCCAAGACTTGCTTGCATTTGAAAAAACTGCATCTTTTAAAAACTATCTGGAAGGTCTTGATGCCACACCAGCATCTAATTACTCCTTGTGGCGCGCTGCTAGAAAGCTTAAAACACCTGTTGCGTTTAAACCACCTCTGCGTACATCTACAGGGGGTTGGGCAAGAAGCGATACTGAAAAAGGTAAACTATTTGCTGAGCATTTAAAATCAGTATTTACCCCTAACTCGTGTACTGGTGTTATTGATTTGCCGAATGTAGTGGCGCTACCCCCTCGACCCATAAAATTTAGAACGTGTGATGTACAAAAAGTAATTGCTGAACTTAACCCGAAGAAAGCTCCGGGTATTGATGGAATTAGTAACCAGATGCTAATAAAGTTGCCTCGTATTGCAATTAGAATCCTATTACTTATTTTTAACGCCATTTTACGACTGGAGTATTTTCCAAATAGCTGGAAGCTTGCCAAAGTTAAAATGATTCCAAAGCCGGGCAAAGACCTTACCAAGGCTGAGTCATACAGGCCAATAAGTCTGCTATCAACAATGTCAAAACTTTTCGAAAAACTGCTCATGACAAAATTGTCCCCAATTCTAGTTAGTAATGGGTGCATACCGGACCATCAATTTGGTTTTAGAAGTCAGCATAGCACCATCGAACAAACTCATAGATTGGTTCAATTTATAAGAAGAACATTTGAAGAAAAGAAGTATTGTTCTGCGCTGTTTATCGACGTTTCTCAGGCATTTGATAAAGTGTGGCATGAAGGCCTTATTTTAAAATTGAAATCATATTTACCAATAAATTTTCTGAAACTATTAGAAAGTTATATTACTACCCGGAAGTTTACGGTTGTGGAAGGAGACTTCATGAGTGTGCCTGAATCTATATCATCCGGTGTGCCACAGGGGAGCATACTGGGGCCAGTTTTGTATTTGATTTACACTTGTGATATGCCTTTGAGCAGCAATATCCATACATCTACGTTTGCCGATGATATAGCCTGCCTTAGTATGCACGAAAACCCTCACGAGGCTTCCCGATAGCTACAAGAATATATTACACAACTGGAACTATGGTTAAATTTATGGAGAATCAAAGTAAACGAGCAAAAGTGTGTCCAGGTAACATTTACCCTGCGAAGAGATACTTGTTCGCCAATTCGAATCAACAATCAAGTTGTTCTTCAACATTCACACGTAAAATACCTTGGTATACACCTTGATCGACGGCTTACGTGGAAGCCCCATATTGACTCAAAGCTAACACAAATGAAACTGAAATTAACTCTCAGTCTAGATTGTAAACTTTTAATATACAAGTCGATTTTGAAACCAATATGGTGCTACGGAATACAGTTATGGGGCACTGCTTCAGCTTCTAATGTCGAGAGAATCCAACGAAGGCAAAACAAAATTTTACGGTTAATAACATCGGCTCCATGGTATATAAAAAATTCAAATATACATCGTGACTTAAATATGCCACTAGTGACTGAAGAAATTGCAAAATACGCAGGCAAATATCTAACAAAACTCGAATCACATCCTAATCCGCTTGCCCGTAATATTTTGAACTTTACTGGACACATCCGCCTAAAAAAGAGGGATACAAGGGCTCTTATTCACAGCACTCCAGATGGGACTTCTTGAAAATACTTTTATTTTTTTCCTTTTGACTATCACTACTTATGTATTATATATAACTATTACTAAGCTTATGTCCGACACTGGTCGGGCCTAATTATATTTTTAGATTTAAGATTTGAATACTTATTGTTAGTTCATATATGAAGATACAATAAATAAAAATCATGCATTAATAAAAAAAAATATATATCTTGTTTACTGCAATGGTTTCGTTCAACTCCATACATTTGGATATGTTTTTCTTAATTTTTCTTTACTTCTATTGTAATAAATACAAGTACACTCTGTGCTTTTATTATTCATATAACATGATGTGTCAGCTCAGTTCAACTTTGGCTGAAAAATTAAAAAAGTTGGCACCTCAGTTCGATTTTGTCCGGACAAAAATTTAAATTAAACCAATACAAGCAGAAAATGTTCCGAAGAAAATGTGTTCTCTTCTTCTCTCTCTCTCAAAAAGAGAAACGTCAAACTACATATTAAAAAAATTTTGTCCGGACAAAAATTTTGTTTCGAAACAATGGGTGAATCCAGCTTAAGTCAGTTGCGAATAAAGGTAGAGGTCCATAGCTCGCTTTTTGGGCGTTATGCTTTACACGCGTTTCATCCTCTTGTTTCATTCTATACTTTGTTCGCGTTGAGTTACATGCACGGCTTTTCATGCGCCATTTTATTTTTGTTTTGATCAGCTGTGTGCGTTTGTTTATAAATACTTATAAAGTAAAAATGGAGAGTGAAATCAAGTTTTTAAAAGAATTTGTGGAGTTAGTCGAGTTTGTATATTTAATTTTATGTGCAAAAATGCCTATGTACAATTTCAAAAAAAGAAAAGTTTTTGGGTGCGGCCGTTGTATTTAGAACGGAATTTAAGTAGGTTTTTTGAAACCACATTTAAAAAAATTAAAACTTCTGACCCTGAGCAATTTCGAACCGCGACAAGAATGTCTGCAGACGTCTTTGACTATTTATTCAGCATTTTAAATGATAGTCTTGAGAAGAACTCGGCCAGGGCTATTCCAGCAAATTGTCGGCTGTTCTTGACTTTAATGTAAGGCTGAGCTTACATCTGGCATTTCTTGTGCGCATTTGCCCAAAAAGCGTAACCAACTAATTATTAAAGAAAAACTGTTTGATTCAGACATGTATTTATTGATTTAAACTGTTTGCAATCATGCTGGATTTTATAAAATTGTCTATTAGTTATGTATGGAACTATTTAACTTAATAAATACATGAGTGAATAAAACAGTTTTGCATTAGTAATTATTGGTTACGCAAAATTAATTAATTTTAATCAATTTTGCCGTGGATAATTAAAATTAATTATCCACGGCAAAATAATATTTATCGATAACATAAGAAACAAAGTATTATTTAACGTCTTTAGCTTTCAAGAACAGCTGACTTTCTTTCATGGTGCTTGTAACGCGTACAAAAGTAGAAAGTAGACCTACTTTTCGCTTTGAATGCGCCTACCCGTTCTGCGTTTTTTGCAATGTAACTTGTCACATATTATTGCATTGATTCTACTTTTTGGAAAGATGCATAGAAAGCGTAACGCGCATAAAGCGAGCGATAGACCTCTACCTTAAGTGCAGTTGCTAATAAGAAGTCTGTTGTTAATCAAGTGAGTTGACAATTAAGTTGTGCGCAGTCCGTGATTTGTGATACAACAGTGAGTTGATATTTGAGTCTGTGCTTTACAATACGTGAGTTGGAAATTGAAGAGACTATAGTACAGTCTATAGTGACAGTTAGAGTCTGTCGTGATTTGAGTTTATTATGGAGTCCCTTGAGTAAAGGATAAGGGAGCAGCGAAGCTGATAGACGTGTGTAAGTGAAGCCAGCGAGTCTTGATTAGTGTATCAACTGTGAGAGTCTGCCATAGAGTTGCTATTGGTGTATCAACTGTAAGTTTCGGCAGAGTGAGCCATTTCCGTAACACTGCCGCCCACTTAAGCCTATTCGTCCCGAATAGGCACATCATCGCCTTTCTTTTTCTTCGTTTTCTATACGCCTTGTAGTTACGTTGGAGACGACTACCTCTTCCATATTTGTTGGCTTTAGTTCTGGTTCTTCCTCGGCTTTCAACTGGGACTTGTGTTACTATGCGCTGGAGATTACTACTTTGTTGACATTTGCGGCCCTTGGTACTGACTCTGCTTCGTATTTCCACTACAGCTTGCCTTGCCGTATGCTGGAGATGAAACATTCTTTGACACTTGCAACCCTTGGTACTGAATCTGCTTCGTATTTCCTCTACAGCTTGCCTTGGTTTACGCTTTAGGTGACAACTTCTTCCACATTTGTGGTATTTGACTCTGACTCTATTTGGTCTCTCAACTAGAGCTTGCCTTACCATTCCACATTTATGGCCCTTGGCTCTGACTCTGCCTTGTCCCTTGGCTAGAGCTTGCCTTACCATTCCACATTTATGGCCTTTGGCTCCGACGCTAGATTGTCCCTCGACTAGAGTTGGCCTTACCACACGCTTGAGGCTCTGTATAAAAGTTGTATTTTTCTTCCCGACTGCTTTTATGCTGCTCGCTTTGTATACTGTAGCAGTTTCTTTACACTGAGCAAACGAGTCCATTTCTTCAATAGCTAATTCCACCGTGTCACAAACCGCTTGACTATCATCTAGGTCACGAGCTTTATTAACTTCGCTGGAAACTTCTGGCAAACTTCGCTCACGTTTAACTTGCTGACACTGACCACTGTTGATTTCATCTTCTGCCTTCAGTTTTTCGTCAGCGTATTCCTTTGTGCCAGAAATGTCTTCGTTGACACTGTTTCCCAAGTCAAAAATCTCTCCCTCTGATTTACTGACTTGCATTTCTTCACCATGTGCCCTTTTGTTTATGGACTCAGACATTTCTACAAATCTCGCATCCATCTTATCTAGCAGTTTCTCATTTGTGGCCTTAACTTCAGCTAGAACCGACGGCCATTTCCGTAACAATACATATATAACATTATATAAAAGGAATCATTTAAATTTGAGCCGATTAGATCCACAGACCTTACAAGGAATTTTTCAATACACAAAAGCTTTCTAAGAACCAATTGATAGAACTTCCCATTCGAAAATATAAAAAATAATAAAATTTTTTAATGAAAATAAATAAATAACATTTTTACTGCAATATAAATATATTTCGAAAAAGCCGTGTTTGGAGTTAATAATAATTACAAGCACCTCTTGAGAAAATAAAATATTTTTATGTCTCTATTTAGTTGTATGTAAATTGAAAACTTTTCTTTTGAATAAAATTCTTTTAAAATATGTGCATATTTTATTGTTTTAAGTGCATATTTTGAGTTTTTGATTAGGGATGTAACGAATAGTCGCATTCGCTTTCGCATTCGCAAATAATTCGCTTACTTTTGCTATATGCATGCGCTTTTGCATTCGCTAAAATGTATGCGAATATTTCAAGCGAATACTAAAGACAAAAAAAAATTTTTTTATTTTACGAAAATAGTTTACGATTTTAAATTTAAAGACGAAAATTATTTTAAGCCAGCATGAAAAAGATACATATACTTACATGTAAAGCATTAATATTTTAGCGGAAAACTTTTCTATTAATAAATTCTCATAAGTATTAAAATGAAACCCAAGTCCAGCGGTGTTTGGAAATATTTTTTAGTTTTGAAAAAGAAAAAACAGTGATTGATTTGCGCGAAAATATTTTCTGCTTAAGACTAGTCTGTTCAAACTTTTGAACGCCATTCATTACTTCGTACAACAAATTTCAAATCCAAACAGTATTAACTAGTCCTTGTTTGTTGTAAATTAAACGCGAAACAAGTGCCACTCATATTATTTCTCATGAAAACTTTAAATGTTGAAGATATATTTCATATGTTTTTCCCAAAATGAACATAGTACTACTTCTGCAAGATTTTTTCAGGAAAAATTCATTCCAAGTTTTCTTCATATGTATTTGACAGCATTCGACATGAAATGTTGAACAGAGTACCAGGATTTAGGGCTAAAGTACGAAAAGTGTAAAGCTTTGCCAAGCAATGTTAAGTAAATTTGTATTCTTAAACAATTATTATATCAAAATTCTAACTTTAAGTTGATATGTATTTCCAAAATGTGTATTTTTTATTATTATTATTGATTCATGTTACATCTGAAAATGGAGCTGGAAGTGTTAGCTCCTATCTTAAATTTATTATTTCTGTCGTGTTATGGAAAACATCACCAAATTATTCAACTGTTTCGAAATACATAGCAAAATAAAAAAAAAGAAGAGAGGTGTCTTAGGACACCCTGTTATAGCAATTGCTACTTAGCTAGATAATAATATGTTTACACTTATGTGTTTAACGTCCTATTCATCTTTAAGAGCTTAAACACAATAAGTTTTTGATGTTTTATCATATATTGACTTGTTTTGTTAAGCATCTCAGTTAACAAGTTTTAAAATTAAACTCATCGATAAACACGTAAATGAAGTATGTTCAGTGCGTTTTTGATAGCTCTGGCAACTTTGTGTTGTTATTAAATAGTGGCACGTTAAAAAAATTATTTGGAACACAATAATTGCTTAAAAAATATTACATTACTTACAAAAACATTTGTTGCTTAAAAATAATAAAGCAAACAAAAAGCATAGTTGTTCGAAATTTCTTACAAACACAATAATTTATTCACAAAACGTCAACCTTAAACATCTCAAATATAATGTGAACGAGTGTGTTTATTTCTTAGAAAACTTGTCTTAAAAATGTTTAAAAACACAAGTGTGAACATAGTATAAAACAAACTTACGTCCCTTTTCACAATATATGGTTAAGAGTTAACTTGAACTTTAACTACAAGTTCTTCATACACAACTTGCCGTTAAAGTCTCTGTTATCTTTTAACCATACATTGTGAAAATATTATATGATGATGTCAAATTCGCCGCAAATATTTTAAAACGTTTCCATTTATTTCCCATTATTATATTTTCTAGTGGCGCATGATTAAATTAATATATTGTTTGCGGCCGGTGGCGGCTGTTAGCCGGCTTACAGTCGATCGGCTGTGTTCTCTGGTTTGTGATCAGGACAAAAACAATACAAAATCAAATTCACAATGTTTCTCATTGTTTTTGTTTTGTTTTTTTTTCACTCACTTCAAAGAAGGAAGCAAAACAAACTCAAACAATTTGTTTCGTTTATTTTCGTACGCTGCTTTTAAGTACAAAGAAATCAAAACAAAAATAAATTTATAACTGTAATAGTGTCGATTAATTTTGTTACGAAAATTATTTTATAACCCCTGTATCTCGCCATAAATAGCAATAGCTATAATAAATAAAAACATAAATACAATTATACAAAAATGTTTTAGTGATGTACATACAGTCAAAACGAATCGAAAAAAGCTGGATATTCAAATACTCATTTCATTCGAATAAAAGAAATTGTGATAATTCTTCTTTGTTCATCATATTATTTTTACTTTTACTTCATAGAAATGTTTATCTGTTTTCCTTCCATATCAGAAGCTCATAGTTTTTAAATTAGGTTGCTTTACTTCGAGATAATAAAAATTTATTTAATAAAATAAAAAATTATTTGAATACTCGAATGAAATTGTATTCGATTTTGTACATCATAAACTGTGAAGTGGTTGTTGAACACGGTGGCGTTACCAGTATTTATTATTAAAGCCGAAGGTCCACACCATCCGTTCTTTGCATATGCGTGGTATGCGTTTCTGTACATTCTCTCCGATTATAAATTCAAGTTACATGCAATACGTCTTATGCGCAAGTATTTTTGTTGTTTTAATGCAAAAAGAGAAAAAATTTAAATTCACCACACGAACATTTGGCTACAAAAGAGAGCATGATGCATGCGACGGATACAAAAGTAGAAAGTAAACCTACTTTATCAGTCCTATGCATCTATACGTTCTTTGCGTTTTGTTCTGTAACTTGCCACATACAATTACCTTGATTCTACTTTTTGACATATGCATAAAACGCAACTACGCATTGAACGGATGGTATGGACCTTTTGCTTAAACCTACTTTATCAATCCTATGCGTCTATACGTTCTTTGCGTTTTGTTCTGTAACTTGTCAGATACAATTTCCTTGATTCTAATTTTTGACATATGCATAAAACTCAACTACGTATTATAGACCTGCGTAAATTGTCTTGAAATTTAAATACGTCTTGTTTTTTAAATGTATTCTCATTGCTGCATTATACTTAACCAATAATAAATGCTGTCGCATTATAAGCAAAGCACGATAGGTGCATTGGTATATGTGTATATGAGTGCTAACAAGCAATGTCGTCAAGACTTCTTGTTACGAATAAACAGTCAACAAAGTAGTGTTGATACGTGTATGATTGTTATTTTCCATATTGTACGTTTGAGTGTGTGTGTGTAAGATTTAGATGGTAAGCTATTATGTGTTTAAGGGAGGTTTTTTTAAGCAAGCGCACACAACTAATGTAAATGCATGTGAACGTTTGTTTGTGTGCAGAAAAATAGAAGAGCATACACACAACGTGTGTGTGTATGTACATGCATGACGCTTTTATACGCGCCCATGCGTAGAAAGAAACAAGCATCACAAATTTTTCAGTCACGAAGTATTTTCTTCTTTACTCCTATACTTGCAATAACTGAAACAAATTCTTGCAAACAGTGTTGCTTAGCGTTTGTTTTAGAAGACTTCGCTGTAGTAAAGCATTTGAAAAATCCCTCATGTCTTGAAAGTTCTTATAAATAGTCTTGTGCAGGACTTTACTACGTATTGAACGGATGGTATGGACTTTCGGCTTAAATCACAAAATAATTAAAGTTGTCTTTTGCATACAATTTCTTAACAAAGCAGTGTTAGCCTTACGGCCCTTTTCGCAATATCCGACAATTTTGTTTTTAACAGAAAATTAAATAACTGCCAGTTTGCTTAACAGGCACCATTTAACCAGCGGTAACGCATTTACGTTTCACCTTCCTACGGTAAATTAACAATCATGTATAGTAGAAAGTGTGGCAATGCTGAGTGTATTTGTTTACGAAAATCAGGGCAATACAGAAAAAATAGCAAAAAAGCGCGCATTTTTGAAAAAAATAAATAAAAACAACATTGTGAATAATTATAAAAAAAGTTTTGTTAAATAAATATCTTTATAATTTTTGGTAAGTAAATATGTATGCTAGTATAAATACCACTAATTATCGTATTTATGTACATATATATGTATGTATGTTTTTAATGCAAAATACAGGAGGATGATATTTTGTGTCTATCGGAACTGAACGAGTCATCAAAAGAAAAGCGACCAAGGTATCTAGTTAAATAAATCAACTATTTATGCATGTATGTATGTAAGTGTATCAAATGTGTACAATATAAGTACAGTATTTACCGCTTATATGCACGCCGGTTATAAGCATTTATCGTTTATATGCAGCCGAACTTGAACAATATTTCTTTTGTATATAAAATACACGCAATATTTTTTAATATATGCATTTCGCTTATATGCATTTCTCGCTTTTATGCACTAAAATTATATAGGATTTTGAGAAATTGCATGTAAAAAATTCTCAATATGCACTGTTTAAATTTTTCATCATAAATAAAGCAAATGTAGAAAAATTGTTTCATCGCAATAAATTGTCTTGAAATTTAAATACGTCTTGTTTTTTAAATGTATTCTCATTGCTGCATTATACTTAACCAATAATAAATGCTGTCGCATTATAAGCAAAGCACGATAGGTGCATTGGTATATGTGTATATGAGTGCTAACAAGCAATGTCGTCAAGACTTCTTGTTACGAACAAACAGTCAACAAAGTAGTGTTGATACGTGTATGATTGTTATTTTCCATATTGTACGTTTGAGTGTGTGTGTGTAAGATTTAGATGGTAAGCTATTATGTGTTTAAGGGAGGTTTTTTTAAGCAAGCGCACAAAACTAATGTAAATGCATGTGAACGTTTGTTTGTGTGCAGAAAAATAGAAGAGCATACACACAACGTGTGTGTGTATGTACATGCATGACGCTTTTATACGCGCCCATGCGTAGAAAGAAACAAGCATCACAAATTTTTCAGTCACGAAGTATTTTCTTCTTTACTCCTATACTTGCAATAACTGAAACAAATTCTTGCAAACAGTGTTGCTTAGCGTTTGTTTTAGAAGACTTCGCTGTAGTAAAGCATTTGAAAAATCCCTCATGTCTTGAAAGTTCTTATAAATAGTCTTGTGCAGGACTTTACTACGTATTGAACGGATGGTATGGACTTTCGGCTTAAATCACAAAATAATTAAAGTTGTCTTTTGCATACAATTTCTTAACAAAGCAGTGTTAGCCTTACGGCCCTTTTCGCAATATCCGACAATTTTGTTTTTAACAGAAAATTAAATAACTGCCAGTTTGCTTAACAGGCACCATTTAACCAGCGGTAACGCATTTACGTTTCACCTTCCTACGGTAAATTAACAATCATGTATAGTAGAAAGTGTGGCAATGCTGAGTGTATTTGTTTACGAAAATCAGGGCAATACAGAAAAAATAGCAAAAAAGCGCGCATTTTTGAAAAAAAAAAATAAAAACAACATTGTGAATAATTATAAAAAAAGTTTTGTTAAATAAATATCTTTATAATTTTTGGTAAGTAAATATGTATGCTAGTATAAATACCACTAATTATCGTATTTATGTACATATATATGTATGTATGTTTTTAATGCAAAATGCAGGAAGATGATATTTTGTGTCTATCGGAACTGAACGAGTCATCAAAAGAAAAGCGACCAAGGTATCTAGTTAAATAAATCAACTATTTATGCATGTATGTATGTAAGTGTATCAAATGTGTACAATATAAGTACAGTATTTACCGCTTATATGCACGCCGGTTATAAGCATTTATCGTTTGTATGCAGCCGAACTTGAACAATATTTCTTTTGTATATAAAATACACGCAATATTTTTTAATATATGCATTTCGCTTATATGCATTTCTCGCTTTTATGCACTAAAATTATATAGGATTTTGAGAAATTGCATGTAAAAAATTCTCAATATGCACTGTTTAAATTTTTCATCATAAATAAAGCAAATGTAGAAAAATTGTTTCATCGCAATTAAACAGCAAACTCTTTCACCCCTATTGACTTATTTGTACTATTGCATATCAGATGTTCCATCTCTGTTTGAAATCAGCTGTCAGCTGTCTCTGTTTGAATCAGCTGTCGTAAGTTGGAATTGTGAATTTATGTTGTGACTTCATTTTGTGAAAAACGAAACAAATATAAACATCCAAAAAAATGAGTGCTAACAAAAGAGTAAGCTTATCAATTAAGCAAAAAGTGTCAATTCTTAATGAAATTAAACATTGCACAAAACATGAAATTTCCAAAAAGTATGGTTGTTCTACGGACACCATAAACCGAATTCTTAGAAACAAAACTTCAATTCTCCAAAGCAGCAAAATATGCAGTAACTTGTCTCGAAAAAGAGATCGTGTCGGAAAGTCCAAGAAGGTAGACCAAGCAGTCGCAAAATGGTTTGACCAAATGCGTCTGTCTGGTGCTGCAGTGACAAGTAACATGATCATGGAAAAGGCTAAGCAATTTGCCATTGCACTAAAGGAAGAATTTGAGCCAAGCCTTAGCTGGTTATACCGATGGTAACGAAGAGAAGGCATAAGTATAAGAAAAATTCATGGAGAATCCTCCTCAGCTGATCATGTTGGTGCTGCGAATTTTCAAGAAATCCTTCCTAGTTTAATTGCCGACTACAGCTCCAAAGACATATTCAACGCCGATGAAACGGGATTAATTTATAAAGCATTGTCTTCTTCCACACTCAATAGGAAAAATTTTAAAATCTCCGGTTCAAAGTCACCAAAAGATGGCATCACTATTCTTCTTTTGTGCAATGCAACAGGAGACTACACAGAAAAAAATGATTTTCATATTTGAATACGAAAACCGCTGATTCAATAAAAAAATCTTTCGAATTTTCTGTGATGACGATTTTTACAATATTGATAAATAAAATTGTAAGCATGTTTATTGGATATAAAGTCAATATAGCGATTTAATGAATCAAAGAAAAAAATTGTTGGCTGAAATTTTATTTTCAGTGATATTTGTTTTAGTGTGTGTGTGTGTGTGTGTGTGTGGATGAATGTCGCATTTTTTTAACCCCTTTTGGTTTGTTTTTGCTTGGCTGCGATTAAAACTAAATGTGTTTGGGATGAGTCGAACCGGGAGTCTCTTGACTAATAGTTTAACATACTTACCACTCAGCTAAAGAGCAAATCGCTTTACATACTCAAATAATGAATACACGCAAAACATGATTTCTTATGTTTCTTCTACATTTGCGCATTGCGTTATGATATGATCTAAAAATAACTTTGTTGAGAAAAAAAACAAGCCACGACGTTTTTCGGCTACTTGTTGTAATTCACACGTATACAAGCTAAGCAATCAAAATAAACAACAACAATAGCACATGACCACGTTGGGTCAACCAACAAGCAAGATAAACACCAACACAAACAAATTAAATTAAATGATATTTTAAAATGTGCGGTATTGATAAACATAATATTCAAGTTAATGACAAATATTATTGAATTTAAAAATTTTATTCAATAATATTGTTTGTTGAAAATAATTCTTGCATATTTTTTTCTGTGTACAAAAAAATGTTTGCCATAGGGAAGCCGAAAAATCCTCGGTGCTTTAAAAATAGAGAAATACCAATGAAGTACTTTTCGCAACACAAATCATGGATGACGCAAGACATTTGGAGGGAAATAATGCTGGCTTTTGATGAAGAAATGATACAACAAAACAGCTCACAAGCAAGTACAGTTAAAGAACGTCGACGTTCGCTATTTACCCGCAAATACCACTTGCATTTTGCAGCCGTTAGATCAGGGCATTATTCATGCGTTTAAAGCGTACTATCGGCAAAATATAATACGCAAGCAAATTTGCTTTTCAGAAGCTGGGAAAAATATTGAAGATTTCAAAAAATCTATTAGCATTTTAACGGCATTACACATAGCCAAGCGAGCATTTTGGATGGTCACGCCCGACACGATTGTAAACTGTTTCAAAAAGGTAATTAATATTATTACGCATTAGTTTTAGTATAAAAATAATGTTTGTATAAACCCTTTACAGTGTAAAATTCCCCCACAATCACTACATCCGCCAGATGTAGAAGATCAAGAAGATGAGATAATCATAATTCAAAACAATCCCGAAAATGCATCAAATTTTGAAAATTTCGTCGATTTTGATAACGATTTGCCTTGCTATGCACAACCAAATGACGATGAAATTATCTCTGAACTGCAATCAAGTGAAGACGAATCTGATGATGACGTGGACGACAGTGACGAATATATACCCGTTCCGTCTGTAAGTAGCGCTTTGAATTCTCTTAGCAATCTACGGGGTTTTCTTCTTTCAAAAAACGGATGTGCCGAGGAATTGGAAAAAATTGAACAATTTATTTTTTCAAAATGCTGCAGTAATGTACAAACAAAAATAACGAACTTTTTCGAAAAAAAAATTATTTTCAGCTAAGAGCATTTACAAAAAATTAAATGAATTGCATTCAAATCTTCAACTTTTAACTTTAAATTATATATTTTTTAAATTATTAATTAAAAACCGACTGTATTTAAGGTGAAATATAATTTTAAAGTCAAAGCACTGATCTCAACAAAATTATAACATGTATATGTATATATTCATACGCATTTATTTCAATGAAATTGAATTTACAAAACCTATACTGTGAACTCTTATTTTAAGTTATTTTTGTTTCAAATTGATTGATCTCAATAAAAATGTTTAAAAACACAAAACAAACTAGTAATGCGCATGCATATTCTGTTTTTACAATTACATTTCTGAAATTCTGGTGCAAGTACTACTAAATACATATATAACATCTTTTTTATATAAGCACCACCGATGCAACTAAACGAGTTTTTCTACATGCATTGCAAATGCATATAACCGAGTTTTGGTAAATGCATATCCCGCTTATAAGTACTAAATGTCGAGCAAATTACGAAGTGCATATAAGCGGTAAATACTGTAGTATAATTTACGGTGTGCATATACATATGTACATACATACACCCAAATAAGAATGAAGTGTTTTAATGTGAAAATTTTTTTGACTTGTAGATCTTCAAATTTTATATCTCAAGAGGAGGATGTTTTCTCTAGTAGAAAAACATTCTCGTATCGTCGAGAACAAAAAAACAAATGCTATCAGTTGGAATGAAAAAAACTCATGGGAAAAAATAGCACTGGAGTTTAGTTGTCAATGTCACTTCATAAGAACATCCAAAAACCTCAGAGATAAGTACGAAAATATGAAAAGGAAAACGAAGACGGCTATATCAAGCGAAAGAAACGAGCCATATAAGACTGGAGGAGGATATTTCTGCAGCAAAGTAATTCAAAATGAGGAACGAATTTGCTCCTTGATAGGAAAGTTTACAACGGGTCTATTTAATGAAAATGACTCTGATATATGTAAGTTTTTATTTAATACATGAACATATATATACATACTATGTTCGGTTGATTTTTTCAGTTCAAAAGCAAGATGAAACCTTCATTGATATAGATTTCCTTGACGATGAATATGAAGCAAATATGGAGCAAAAACATGAATTAGCCGACCCTGTTGTAAACGAGACTGATATTGTAAATAAATATGTTTATATATACTATTCAACTTATGCTAAAACTATTTTTAAAGTTAAACTAATTACTAAGCCGTTATAGAAAATTTGTTCGTTAACTCAACATTAACTTTGTCAATCGTTTTTCATAAGGGAGAATATATATATATATATATATATATACATATATATATATATATATATGGCTCATTTAATCAAAGAAAGTCATAACCAGGGAAACCTCAAATATGCAATTGCATGTTTTTTCTTGTATGTCGTATTAATGCGGGGACAAGCTATTTATCTGTTTCAGAACTTTTTATGAATTTTGGCATCGATTTGTTAGTGCATATTTTTGCATATTTTACCCTTTGAAGCATGTTTTTGCATTTATCAGCCTTACACGCATATTTTCTAATTTTTAGAGCAGTGATGCATTTTGAGTTTTTTGATTTAGGGCCAAATTAACGATTTAAAAGGGCCAAAATACCTTTGATAGGGCTAAAAAAGTTCTTTAATGTACTTGACTATAGTCTGTTAATCTATATAATTAATAGGCGAACAAGTTTTTTGTAATCCCTTTTGCGCCGGAACTACTGCACCGATTTTGGAAAGACTTACATGATTTTAAAGGATTTTCTGCACAGATGTGCACAATCTATATTTTATTGAAATCGGTTCAGTATTTTGGGAGCTATAAGCGTTTAAAGTTGCTACTACTACATGCAAACATAGTACACACGCATTTATTAGCTTACACTTAAAAATGAAACAAAACATGTGTGTGTGTGTGAGTGTGTGTATTTGCAGTATTTCTCTTGCTATTCCAATTTTTTTTTCTCTTATTTGTTATTGTATGAAAGCCATAAAACTTATAGGAAGAGAGTTCAATAAATTGAAGTAGCTTTAAAGGGATTTTGTTTCTGTTTTTTTTTAAATTTTATGTACGAATTATTGTTTATGTAAATATGTATGCTTATTGTGTGACTGTTTTAATGAATTTTTTACGACGTTTAGATAATTTTTCTTTGAATCTTAATATAATTATTTCCATCTAGAATACGGACGATTATGTCGTCCGTTTGGTATATCTAGTTTAAATAAAAACAAAAGTATGTATGTGTTAATAATATCAAACATGTGATTTATTTTGTTTAGGGCAAAAACAGAAATTAGCGATAAAAATTCAAAGTTTTTAAAGTATTTTTTATTAAATTAAAGTAAATTCATATTATATATCGACCCATAACTGCCAAAAAAGCTTAACCGACACATTTTTTGGACTTCGTTTTATTTTACGAAAATCGATTATTTACCACCGCAAATGATCGATTATGGTAAAAAAATTAAGTTAAAAAATTATGTAGCTTTAGATTTTTTTGTCGGTTATGGCACGATATAGATATACATATGTATGTTGCTTAAAAAAAATTTATTTTAGTTAAAAAACATTCTGTATGTAATTCTAACTTTATTATTCATAATCTCTAAATTCTTAGTCTGTTTAAAAGCATTTTTTTGTGTTAAGTTTTAAAATATCTTCGTCATAAGAATTATTGGAATTATATCTCATTAAATCTTTTAATTATATTAAATATGGCACAGTATTTTTTACATGACGACGATTTCTTCTATTATGGCCTGTTTCACGATATCGAAAGAAAACTCTCGGCTAAAAATGTATATTGAAAACAAAAGCGAATTTTCATATTTTATTGTTGATTTCAAAATAAATTTTCAGTCGAAAGAAAAGATTCTTTCCACACATGCTGAGGAATAGGGAATAGAAAGAGTTCCTTGAATAATTCTGTATAAATTTGTATTCAAAGGATTACCTAGGCGAACTTTAATGGTAGAAATCCTTTTGCAAAATTTACTTCTACTTAAATCTTTGAGCTTTTTAAATTATGGAACTTGCTATACTGCAATGGAGAAAACTCAATTAGAAAGTGTACTCAAAGTATTAAAGGGATTAGTTGAATTTTGAGCTGAAAGGGCCAAAATAGCCCAGAGAGTACCATAGGGCCATCAAACATCCAAAAGTGCCACAAATGGCCCAATTGTGCCACATATTGCATCACTGTTTTAGAGCATAATTTACGCTTTTACTGCATATTTTGATACTTTAGAGAATTTTTTATTTTAATATGCTTTGTTAAGTTGTTTCAACTCATTTATTTACTTGTCTGTTTATAACTAACTGTTATCATCTAAAAATTAAAATACTTATAGTTAATACTTGAACAATAAAACTTAAACCTAAGTAAAAATGGATGTGTAGAGAGAATACCCAATTACTTGCCAGTAATATGACTCCTATGTATTTGCAGGTAAATAACCTGTACTTTAAGTAAGTCAGCTAATAATACGATTCCATGGTATGTGCAGGTAAACAACCTGTTGAGTGACACATGACTTATATATTGCGCATTTTCACTACACCTCCCCTTTTAAAGAGAAAGTTCTTATAGAGATCATTGATCAAGTGATGTCGATAAGAACTTTATTTACAAATGTTATTGATAATAGTTTTAGGTATATATAAATTTTTAATATATTATTCAATATATTATAATAACTATTCAACTTATACTAAAATACATGTTGTGATGTGATTATTATCTTTTGGAAAGTTACATTATTTCCCGTAAGTTCACTGTTGAGGAAGGAGACTTTACAAGTAGGCCTGAAACAATTTCATCTGGTGTGCCACAGGGGAGTATACTGGGACCAGTTTTATATTTAATTTATACTTGTGATATGCCTGTGAGCAGTAGTATCCATACTTCCACATTTGCCGACGATACAGCCTGCCTTAGTATGCATGAAAACCCTGATGAGGCATCCCGCAAACTCCAGGAACACATTAGCCAGATGGAGCTTTGGTTAAACTTATGGAGAATCAAGGTAAATGAACAAAAGTGTGTTCAAGTAACATTTACTTTACGAAGAGATACTTGTTCCCCCATTCGGATTAACAATCAAGTTGTTTCTCAACATTCACATGTGAAATATCTTGGTATACACCTTGATCGACGACTTACATGGAAACACCACATTGATTCTAAGTTAACTCAAATGAAACTTAAACTAACTCAGGTACATTGGCTGATTGGTCGAAATTCAACACTTAGCCTAGACTGTAAACTTTTAATATACAAGTCGCTTTTAAAGCCAATATGGTGCTACGGAATTCAACTATGGGGCACTGCTTCAGCTTCAAATGTAGAGAAAATTCAACGCAGGCAAAATAAAATTTTACGTATGATAACATCGGCTCCATGGTACATCAAAAATTCAAATATACATCGTGATTTGAATATGCCACTAGTGACTGAAGAAATTGCAAAATACGCTGGCAAATATTTAACAAAACTCGAGTCACATCCTAATCCGCTTGCCCGTAATATTTTGAACTTTACTGGACACATCCGCCTAAAAAAGAGGGACACAATGGCTCTTATTCACAGCACTCCAGATGGGACTTCTTGAAAATACTTTTATTTTTTTCCTTTTGATTATCACTACTTACATATGTATTATATATAACTACTACTAAGCTTATGTCCGACATTGGTCGGGCCTAATTATATTTTTTAGATTTAAGATTTGAATACTTATTGTTAGTTCATATATGAAGATACAATAAATAAAAATTCATGCATAAAAAAAAAAAAAAAAAAAAAATGATTATTATGAATATAAAAAAATTAAAATATATGACAAATACAATGTATCAAAGAAAAGTGTATAAATAAATTATTAAAAGGTTTTCACATTCTGTTTGTTAATTTTCTGATTCTTCCCCTTTATTTTTACAGTAATATTATTTTTGTCGTCAACGTCAATGACTCTATATGTTCCCTTGTAAATTGATTCTAGTTTGTGTGCTGTGTTATTTTTTATGAATACTTCTTGACCTACGTTAATGTTAATGTTATTGAGGTTTTGGTCATGTGAATTTTTTTGATTTAGTTTTGCTTTGTTTATTAGATGTTCTGCTCTTTTCAATGCAGTTTGCAGTCTGAATTTTACCTCGTTTGAATAGTTATCAAAATTATATACAGTATCTACTTTCTCAGATGGTATTAGTGGATTATGGTTTGGTACGTTCGGAAAAATCAATTCAAATGGACAATATCCATGTACAGTTGAGGGTGTTGTGTTAAAAGCATATGTGAAATACATTATCCATTTATCCCAATCATTTTTAGATGTGTGAACGTATGAACGTATGTATTCATTAAATGTACGGTGGGATCTTTCAACTGTTCCTAGTGTTTGGTGATGGTAAGGGGCTGACATTGATCTTTTTATGTTTAGTAGTGTAAGAAGTTCTGAAAGTACTTGATTGTTGTATTCCGTACCCATGTCACTAACTATTGTATGCATAGGTCCATAAATTAATATAAAATGTTCTACTAATGCTTTTGCAATCGTCTTAGCAGACTTATCAGTTACGGGCACCGCTACAACACTGAGAAAATTAAATCGTAAAATCAAAGAAAATACACTTTGTTGCAAAGACTTTTATTGGTCAGATTGTGCCCAAAGACAAAACAACTTTACCGGAAAGGCGCAAAGTTCTTTAGATTCCCATGAAATATATACTTGAAATCGAAGACTTAAAATCTTGTGGCAAGGATTTACGTCTTTGGAAACACTTAAAAAAGTCCTTAAACTAAGGAAAAAGTATTTTGGCACAAAGACTTTCATTCGTTAGTCTTAAGACTTGAATTTTTGATTTTAAGTACAATTTTCATTGTAACAAAGACGTAATTTTAACATTATTACAAAGAAATGCAATTAAATTCAACGAAATAATTCTTTGAAATACTAAAGACTGATATGTAGGAACAAAGGCAATTTTCTTTGAAATCTGCTATAGAAATGTTTTAAAAAATTAAAATTTTTCTGCAAAATAAAATATTTAATGAAACCAAACACAGCATTTTTATAAAATTTTTTTATTTCAGTTTAATGTAATAAAAATAAAAAAATAGTTCATATACAGCATAACTTTACTTAACTAATTAAAATCTAACAACATTTTTAGACTTTGACTTTAATACTGACTCTAGACATTTTTAATGTTAAAAGAGTTATAATACATTTTTTTATTTAAGTTTAATACAATAAAAATAAAAAATAGTTCATATACATAGTTCACTTTTCACCTACTAATAGTTATAAGTATATTGACAACGGTCAAGCACTGCCACGACGATAGGGCGTTTTTTTATTTTTTTATATTGTTATTATTATATATTTTATATTGTTATTATAATATATTTAAAAAAACACAACACTTCAATTTATATTAAAATTACATATTAAATCACTTGACGAAAAAGAAGAAAAAAAGACAAGGCGCACATGCACAATTGAGCGTTCCTATCGACTGACTTACAATTAATGACAACCACGAAAATAATTCTTTTTATTTTTTACATAAACGTAAAAAAATTTAACTTTGAAGACTAAATTCTTTAAAGATACAGACTTTATCTTTATTTTTTTTTAACCGCTCTTGGTTACCGTTGCAAGCCAACATGTGTGAACAAGCAAAAATGTTCACTTATGCATTGAAGACAAAATTCTTTAAAGTTAGAGACTTTGTCTTTGTAGCAAAGATGCTTAGCTTTAAAAAAACAAAGAAAAGTCTTTAATTTTAAATACGTTTTTCAATCCCTTATTAGCAAAGAAATTAATCGTTGTAGCAAATATTTTATCTTTACGGAAAAGATAATTTCTTTGATTGAGCTTCAAAGAATTTTAGTCGTTTGTGTTGAAGACGCACCATTTGCTTGTTTAAAGAATAAATCATTGATGCAAGGATTTTTTCCTTCTAACAAAGATATTTTCGTTACAATTTTACAAAGACGTTTTTTCTTTGATTTTAAAGCTTTTAATTTTCTCAGTGAAGGTATTTGGTTAGGTCACATATCATTGTAACAATATATTGATTTCCCATTTCAGAAATAGGTAGGGGTCCTACAGTGTCTATTATTACCGTTTGAAAGGGTTTCTGGGGTGTTGATGTTATAATCATATTTGGTTTTATGTGTTTTGTAGTTTTATTAGTTTGACATTGAAGACATTTCTTTACATATTGGTTAACATCTTTGGTGATGTTCTTCCAATAATAAAATTGACGTAGTTTCTTAAGTAGTCTGTTTGTTCCAGGATGTCCGCCAAATATAGGATCATCATGAAATTTTTTCAATAAAAATTTTTGTTCTTCCCTATCTGATACGATCAGTGTGACCCTTTTAGCATTTTCACTGCTAAATTTAGCATTATGTATTTTGATTTAGCAGTGATTTTTTTATTTTGCATGCATTTTTGTATTAATTTTTTTAGCATTAATTAGCATTTTTAATTTTAAAAATTTCATGTATTCTTTTCTATTTATACAAGTAAAAACCTCTGTCAATTAATGTCTTTAATTGTATATTATCATTTTTATACAAATGTATAATGATTGAAACCATGTAAATGCGGCTATTAGGATGTCATACTTTGTATTTGAGAATGGTGTGATAATGCAAAATTCGTGTTTTTCAGCTTGGTTTGGTTTTAAAATAATTTTTAATTTTTGTGTTTGTCATCATAGTTGTTTAATAGATCTTCTGTCAAATTCACTGCAAATTTCATTTGTGTTATCGTAATTTGCGGTATCCACCTGACATAAAATTGTTCACTTTAACATAAACTTCAAGTTAATGTTAATGAGCGTCTAATAGCCGCTTAAATGTATTTTAAACGTCAAACACCTAATAACAACAAGAAAATAAGTATTCAAAATTATGTTTTTCGGGGTCGAACACTTCAAAATTCATATTTCCGGAATCCGGCTCCAGGACGTACAATAAAAAATACAAAATTAAATTAATCAATGTGTTTCATATTATGTTGATATCAGGCATGCTAATACATTAAAACATACATATAAAATAAAAGTGTAAAATTATGTTCTGTATTTAATTTTTATATGAAAACTACCAGCAAGAAATTTTACACTTTTATATATAATACGATCGTACAAGGGCTATCATGAATAAAATTCCACGTGAAATTTTTCCCAGGGAAAAATTCCAACTAATAGCAAATAATAGGGAAAACAAAAAATTCTAATTGGAAAAGGAGAAATTTCACGCGGAATTTTATTCATGATAGCCCTGAATAGGTATTATGAATTCAGCAATTGTATTTTGTATGTTCCTGAATTGTTGTTTAAACTTTTGAATAAATTTTGTTTGTTTTATTAAAATTAAATAAAATATTTCCCTTTTATTACAATTAAATTAAATATTTCTTCGTTATAACGATATAATTATAAAAAATCATTTCAAAATTTTAGCATTATATTTTAGCATTTGCAAGTATTTTGTTAGCATTTTTAGCATTATTTTAAGCCACATTCAGCATTAAAAATTTTTTTAGTTGTGGCCACACTGGATACGATGCTTATTCTGCGTGTGAGCGCTATTTGTAATTTATTTATATGCTGATTTGCTTTTTGTTTGAATTGTTCTATAGTTACGAGGCTAAATAAATGATCATCTAGATTAATTTGAATTTTGTTTAAATTTCTAATTATTGCTTCTCTTTCAAGAATTGGAAAAAATTGATCTAAATCAATGTTTCCATTAGCAATAATATTTCCTATATTAACTTTAGGTGCTAGCACTTGTTTGCCTCTTTTAAAAGAAATAATAGGTATTTTTCCGTTAGTATCCATTCTAAGCCTTACCCATTTCTTTACGCAATCAAACCCGATAGTTTCAAAAACTTTGGGCTTTTCGTGAATCGTTTGATTATTCGTTTTCTGAATTTTATCTTTATTCCTGTTTCCTGATTGAGCTCGTGTTGTTACCATTAGAACATTGTTGGTAGAAGGAATTGATTTAATATCACTAAAGTCAATTCGAGATAGCGCGTCCGCTCCTGAATTGTCTTTTCCTCCAATGTGTTCTATAACAAAATCATATTCCTCCAGATCCATACGTATTCTTGTCAACCTACTAGATGGATTTTTTAAAGAATATAAATATGTCAATGGTTTATGATCACTACGCACAATAAATTTGTTACCATACACGTATGGTTGAAAGTGATTAATTGCCCATTGTATAGCAATCAATTCCTGTTCTATTGGCGCTTTGTTCGATTCTCCCTTGGTTAGTGCACGTGACGCATATGCAATCGGCAACTGTATACCATCTTTGTCCTGGGATAATATTGCACCGCAGGCGATTTTACTTGCATCGGTGGTTATATAAAAAGGTTTGTCAAAAACAGGATATTGAAGGATTTGTGGGGATGTTAATGCAGTCTTAAGACTCTGAAAAGCCTGTTCACAATCTTCAGTCCATATAAAAGGTTCTTTCTTTCTAGTTAGTCTAGTTAAATGCGCAGAATAGTATGCAAAATTTGGTACGAAACGTCTGTAATAATTACAGAAAGCTACAAATCGGCGAACTTCATCGCCATTCGTCGGTCTGGGATAATTTTTAACTGAATCATATTTGCTACTATCTGGTAAAATACCTTTGTCAGTACACCTATGACCCAAATATGTAACCTCAGATCGGAAAAAGTTACATTTGTCCGGATGTAATTTTAAGTTGCATTTCCTGCATCTTTGAAAAACTGTTTCTAAATTCTTAAGCATATGCTTTACTGAGCATCCTGTCACAATGACATCATCCATATAAATAAAGGCCTTAGAAGGTGTTAAACCTGTAAAAGCCAAATTCATCATCCTTTGGAAAGAATTTGGAGCCACCTTCAAGCCATATGGTAAACGCGTGAAACGAAATGAACCATTCTCCGTCGAAAAGGAAGTAATGTCTCTTGATTTTTCATCCAATGCTATCTGATGAAATCCAGAAGTTAGATCCAGACAACAGAAAAACTTTGCTCTACCCAACTGGTCCAAAATATCCTCTATTCTGGGCAGTGGAAATTTGTCTGCTGTTAACTTTTTATTGATTTGTCGGTAATCAACTACTAGACGCCATCGCTTGTTAGGGTTATTTGGCAATGCTTTCTTTGGTACCAACATAATAGGGCTATTATAGTTGGAAGCAGATGGTTCGACGATATCATCCCGCTTAAGCTTTTCAACTTGCCTCGCTATTTCTTCCTTTTGGGAGTGAGGGGTACGATAGTTTTTAATGTACACTGGATCGTGGTCTGACACACTTAATTTCTGTGTGTAGAAATTGTTTGTACTTATTTTGTCACTTTCCAAAGCAAAAATATCAATATATTTTGAACATAGTTCAAGCAATTCCGCTTTAGCTATCTCAGGGAAATTTTTTCTCAATCTGCCTAAAATATTTTGTGTTCTTATTTTATCGACATTGGTCATATCAAGAACTTCATAATCAGACAATTTCTCATACTCAATTGATACATTGTTTAAAAATTTATTCTCACAATTTGTGTTCACTATTCTTACGTAAGGAAATTTTCTGGATATTATGCATCCAGCTACATACACTCCATCTTCAATTATTTGACTTGGAACCACCAAATCAGAAACGTCGTTGTCAATTTTTATGGCTCTGAAAACCTCGGCTCGAGCTGGTAGTGTTATATGACCATCATTTAGACTTTCAAGTAACGGAATATCTATAGGGTTACTTAGATTAGATGGTCTCAATGAAAGTAAATTCGAATTTATATCATGTCCATATTGAATAATAGCATTATATGTTTTTAAGAAATCTAGGCCCAATATACCTTGAAATGGCATTGGGAATGTATCCGAAACTACGTGAAATTTATGAGGGATCAAAAATTTTCTCACCATTAAATCAATTTGAACCGTTCCCAAGGATAAAATATTTCCTTTTCCTATTCCGGATATTTGAATAATGTCTTTCACGTTAAATTTCAATGAATTAAGCGTATTGATTTTTATTAATGAGACATCTGCTCCGGTGTCTACAAGAAATGTATTTATATATTCATTAGTTGATAGATGAATCTCAATAAAACTACTTAAGTTGAGGTTCAACTGGAATATTGATACAGTACTAAATGCTAGTTTTGATGATGGCCCCCCTCGTTTTGGGGGGAAATCTCGTTTTCCGAGACTTCATGTGCCAATCTTATGCGACCTCTATTCGGTGGACGGTTGGCCTGGTTTCTAAAGTTATTATTTTGGCTTCCACGCCGCCAATTATTATTATTAAAATTGTTATTATTATACCTGTTGTGATTATAGTTATTGTTCGAACGCCAGCCTTGGCCGCGCATGCGATAATTATTGAATCTGTTATTGAAATTACCAGATCCACGGCGTTTAAAGTAGAAAACTGCAGAATTTGAAGTTGAAGATTCGGTACTAGCTTCTACGAATTTCGAAACGACTTCATTGAAGGACGAGAAGTTTCCAGTTTTAATGATAAGTTTTACCTCATCATTTGAGGCGTTTCGCGAAATGGCTTTAGCCGTATTTTGTCTTATTAATTTATCAGCAATATCTTGAGGGTAGCCTTCTCTTATATAGGCTCCACCTAGTTTCTTCGTAATCTCTTGGATCTCATCCGCATATGCGGTGGCTGATTTTGAATTTTGTTTTATGTTCATTAGCTTAGAACATAATAATTCCGACGATGCACCCTTTATGGAAGTCTGTAGTCTGCTTTTAATAGCCTGAATAGAGTTTTCATCTGTAATTAAGTTTCTTGCCTGTCCTTTCAGTTTCGTTTTAATTACCTCTATAGCGACTACCTCGTGTGTTTCTTTAATTCTGTCAATCAGAGTCAACGCGTCAAGAAAACTTTGCAGCTCATTAACGTTACCGTCAAATACAGGGACAATTTTAGTTGTCTTGTCTATAATGTCGTCCTCTGTTCGTGTCATGTTTGTTTCCGTTTTAAAATCTTCGTTTTCTTCTGTTTCAGTGATTTCCCTAACTACCTCAAATCCTAATGCGAGCGGCACCTTAGTATTAATATTATGTCGATGAAAGACTTTTATCAATTTATCTCTTAACGTCAGAAAGATCTCGTTCGCTTTTTCTTTGTGTGGGGTAGTGTATCTGTCGTAGTTTCTATGTAATGTTGCCCTAATTGAATTATAGTTTTCAATTAAATTTTGTGCGTGTTTGTCTAAGGTATCTTGTTTAATTGTCCGATTTTGGTTTAAACATTTATATGATTGTTCAAACTTAATTTGAAAAGGGCTTAGACTGTCTATTATATTTTCCCATTGCATAATACGTACATATATTTAAAATTTACAATTATTTATTTTATTTATAATTTTAGACATTTTAAAAATAAACTGACAATATACTGATGGTGTTTACAGATGAATTATAGATGTTATATATGTTGTTGTCGGGTAGCATTAACACTTCTGGCTTTCATCATCTTACATATCAGCTTGGTCAAATAAATAACTGCTAGTAATATCACCACTATTATTGATAGAGTTTCTATGTAACTTGTCTCAGCACTTTTTACTACATGTTGTTCAGTTTTTAATTGTTCACTGTTACGGAGTATTTCCACCAGATCTTTGTTGTTGTTTTCTTCAGTTGATTTTCCGACTTCGTAACCTGCCACCAGGAGTGGAATGGTTGATAAAATTTTTTTCCACCACACCATTTTAACTTGACGTTGTTTTTAAAATCCAGGAGTTTTATTATATTTTATGTCCAGAGAACTTTGTTATTTGAACTCTTTTGTTGATTTATTTATTTTTTTTTTTCAATAGGTTTAAGTTAATAGCTGTAATTGTTTCATATTGTACTTGTTGTTTGTTTCCAATTTTCAGTTAAAAAATTTTTTTTTTTTTTTTTTTTTTTTGCACTTTAACAAAAATGAATCGTCATCACTTTAACTTGTGTTCGCTTTTTTTTTTTTTTTTTATTAAAGTTTAATGCTTTTATGTTTAAAACACTTATTTTAATTTAAATGTTTTTTCACTAATATGTCACGGTCGCCATGTTAAGTTGTTTCAACTCATTTATTTACTTGTCTGTTTATAAGTAACTGTTATCACCTAAAAATTAAAATACTTATAGTTAATACTTGAACAATAAAACTTAAACCTAAGTAAAAATGGATGTGTAGAGAGAATACCCAATTACTTGCCAGTAATATGACTCCTAGGTATTTGCAGGTAAATAACCTGTACTTTAAGTAAGTCAGCTAATAATACGATTCCATGGTATGTGCAGGTAAATAACCTGTTGAGTGACACATGACTTATATATTGCGCATTTTCACTACAGCTTACAAGTTTAGGTGTGGGTCAAAATTTTTATTTTTCGCCATTTAAAAAATCTCATTTCCATTGTTCCATGTAGTATTTACATTTTTCTTATATAAGTATATATAACGCAATTGTTAAGAACGTTAGTTTCTATAAAAATTCGGTTTTGCTATTTATTATGAACCTTGTTCCGAGTACAATTGAAGGAGTATTGTCAATGTATGAAAGTTTGTTTAGATCTGACAGGTAACGATTTTTATTTTAAAATCTGGGTCAATATTTTGTTGTTTATTGCAATAAAAATTATAAACAAAATTCTATGTAGTCTTATTTATTCAAAATACAGTTTCAAACTTTTAATTGTGATATCGCGATCTATTTTAAAATGAAGTGAAATTTTTACGAGAGTATCAAAAAAAATTAATTTGTATTTTTAGCTTAAGTCAAAATTTTGTATGGAAATTTTATTTTAGCGTGCATTTCAAGCCAAAATTATGTTTTTAATACGGCAAATATTCTTTGTTAATTTTTATTGTTTCCTTTTTTTGTTTATTTTATTTTTGTCTTATCTTAAATGCAAATGCTGTTGTGTTTTTTAATTAAAAATATATTTGCATTTACAAATAAATAAATAAAGCAAAATTTTATTAAAAAAGTACCCTGTCGGAAATTCAGTTAACTTTAAGCTAACTATTTCGCAAATAGTACTGACTGACACTTGGATTACTTTCAATGTAATCAACTGACTATTTTAACATTGCGATGTCCTAGGCGGTAGTCAATTCTCTCACTCTTTACTACTTTCAGCTAGCTTAAAGTTGACTTTTCTAAATCACTTGGTAGCCAGTAAATTAAAAAAAAAAATTCCGGGACTCGAACATGTATCATCACACCTTGTGTACTCAACGCGCTACCAGTCGGCTAAGCTGCATCTAAAATAACAACAGCAAAATGTTAATATAAAACTGAAATGAGTTTCAAAGTAGCTGAGAATAAATTTGTTGGCTCTCATCAAATTTGATTACGTACTCAACTTAAGAATTAATTTTGGGTTTGTTCTGGATGACATTGCAGTTAGCTTTTAGTCAGTCTAAGAAAAGTTAGCTATAAGTTAATTATTTTGTATTCAACCACACATTCTCCGACAGGGTATATACTGCAAATGTATGTATAAACAATAAAATCACTAAAAATAAAAATCAATAAAAAAATTAGACATGTAAAAATAATCATCGTATGAACGCAAATAATTTTTGGTAGAAACCTTAAAAGGGAATCAAGAAAAATAGACGTCATAAATTTCATCGTCTGAATCCCGTGATAGAGACAATTTTTTCATGATCTTTTTCATTTTTGTATAAGAATGTTTGCACAATAATTTCAATGGTTATTCAGGCTGCTTGTTAGCATATTGGTTAGAGTGCTTGTCTATCAGTCAGAAGTTTGCTGGTTCAATACTTGGTGAGTAAGTTAGTTAAGAATATAAAATAATGTGTATGTATGTATGTATAGTATAAATAAATAACATCTACAATATACTACATACATACATATGTATATGGTATAGAATTTAAATGAAAATACATAAGTACAGAGAATAAAGATACAATTTTATTTTTTTTATTATTAATATTAGGTCGCCTAGTAAAAACAAGAAGAAAAGCTTATTGAAAAAATCAATAAGATAACCTAATAAGAACTAGAAGATTTCTTCTTCATTTTTTCAAAAAGGATTTCCTTATTAAATTAATAGGATTTCCTTATAAAAAAATTCATAGAGATATCTTATTAATTTTGTTCTATTTTATTTGGTATTTATTAGGCACTGTTTTCTCTGTGTGCACCGCCATGAAACGAAAAGCACCAAAAATGAATTTGAAAACGCAGTGAGCACTAACTTCAAAATCTTTCGCGTCTAAAATTTCAAAAAGCACTAAAAACGCTGCGAAATGCACTGAGTTGACAACGTTGCGTACGAGCCTGTTAAATACAATTACGTGATAAATGATGTTAAACTACAAGATTGTGACGTCTTATAGTATGTTCACACGGACAGCAATTATCGAGGTTCGCTCTCCCATTCACGGTTCGCGGTCGAATCTTGATTGAATCAACATGGTTCGCCATAAAAATTTTTGAGAGCGAACCAACTTGGTTCATTTTGAACCTAGCTGCGAACCATGAAGAAATTGCTATCATCGCTAGTTTTGATAACAAATTATCGCTAATTTATCTGAACTAGTGTTCGCCCAGTGGTTGAAAATCAACCATTAACGCACAGAGGTGGAGAATAGAATGAAAATATTTAAAGTTTGATGAATTTAAAACACAATTTAAAAACTATATTCAAATATACATATGTATAGACTCCAAGGTAAACCACTCTCTTAAACCACTTTCTTAACTACTAAATACGAATTTAAAATTTCATTTATCGGCATAAATAAGAATAGATTTTAAGCAAACTATTTAAAAAAAGTTGTTCACTTTTTGAACTAAAAGTAATTAGATATTTGCTCCTAGTGTTTTCACTTCATATTCATTATTATTGCCCAAAACAAAAATATTCGTTTATTTTTTCATTGAACGCTTTTTCTCTAAAGTTTTAGACTCCCCATTAAAACGTTTGTTACAAAAAAAGTTTCTATTCCCTATTCTTTGAGAAAGACCCCATATGTATGTACGATAATATAAACATTCCATCATATTCCAACATTCCATCATATTCCAACATTCCAGTATGTTCAGTAATTTAAAGCACAGAAAAATAATGAAAACAATGAACAAAAACAAAACGCACACAAATAAACCAAAAATAAAAAACTTACTTTGTGCTGTAGGTGAATTTAACTTTAATCAAAGTTATTAATAATTAAAAAATATATTATTTTTAAGCACCTAAAGAAAAATAATACAGTACCACTCGTTATTTAAATATCCAAATTTTATTAGTTTCAGCAATAATCGTTTAAGTACATAGAGAGATGGAAATAAGAATAGAATGAACAAATAAAATACGTTTTTCCTTCTGAGTGTTTATGGAGTTGCCAAGCCAAATTGTTGTAATTTTTTTTTAGCAAATTAAGAGAGAAAGAGAAATCATGGCTTTATGATTGGCTAATATTCTTAACTGTTTTTAACTATCTTAGACACAAAAATGTAGAAGAAAAAATACATTCTGCACTGTTCCTATTGTCAATCTATCTAACAAAAAAAAATCAAGCGAATACGTTGAGTTTAAGTCAGTTAAAATGGTTCTTAACTTTTTTCACTTGCCTATTTATATATAGATTAGCTATCAAAACAAAATGAGTACATACATACACATACACATTTTTAAACAAAAAAAAAACACAAAAAATTATTGCGAGTATGAATTAATAATATTAGAACACATTTTATTAATTATTTTTGCTTAATTTGTTTATCTGCTGTAAAAGAGCAAATAACACAGAATATAAAACGCGTATCAACTATTCACGTATATATGTATGTATGTATGCATGTATGTATATACATGAAAACAGTGATGCCAACTTTCGATACTCGAAGAGCAAAAAGGAGCTAGTTTTAAAATGTTTCTGTTTTAAATCAAAACATCAAAAAATTTTGTTAAGTAATTTATTAAAAATTAATATGTACCTATCATAAGATCAATACATATGAACATAAGTACATTAGCTAGAGATATTACATTTCATATTACATTTTAATAAGGTATATATAAATAGTGTACCTACTTATATACATAATAGAAGTATATATGCATTTGTATGTATCCATGTTTGCATAAGTACATACATACAAAATTTCAATATTTTGCTCTTTCAAAAACATACATTATCCTGTTTTTAGGCTATACTGAATATCTTTCAAATCAAAAAAAATCGAAGAAATAGAAGATTATTCTATATTATTCTTCTTGTTTAAATTGATAAACTAACAACATAAAATGAGTTAAAAGTCGATATTGCTAAATTAAAGGAAGACAAAGTTCACAGAGACTAAAATCTAGCCATATTGAACAAAAAGTAAAAAGGGGCTAAAGGGCTGAAACCAAATTCGATCGAAATAATTTAATTTCCGTAATTAGGTTTTGCAGAAAACGAAAAACGGAATTGTAATTTTCTCTATGTGGAAGTACAAAAATCTGTTTGAAACAACTTTATTTCAACAAAGAAAATTTTTTTCAACCATTTCTTTAAAATATGTTTATTTTATTTAATTTTTTTTAACATATTTAAGATATTTTCTCAAGTCTTAAGGAAAAAATTCATCATAATAAAAACTGAAATATTCTATTCCTTCAAATAAAATTAAATAAAACTTTAACACATACACTACCTTTGGATATGAAAGTGGATCTGAAGCAATTTTTCGGCAAAATCTTGACCGCTCTGGACATCCAAAATTGCAGTTATTGCAATTGCAGACAATGAATGTATAATTTTTTTAATTTTGTTCACTTCAATAAAAAAAATTGATCCTTTGGTATTTTGTTGATCTTCTAATACGAGCAACAATGTGCTTTTTGTTGCCCAATATTGCCACATTTAAATTGAAAACAATCGAATTGACGTTTTTTCGGAATGAACAAATCGATCGAAATCTGAAGAGGGTGAAACAAAATCGATCGAAATGAAAATTCGTAATCAAAACAATTTCGATGGATTTCTGTAACAGGCCTGATAATTATAAAAATTGCTAGATTTTCGTGTTTTTTCCGCGTTTTGAGTGACTGAAAACGGATTAAATCCAGCACGAAAAGTTCTAAGTTGGCATCACTGCATCAAAAATATTTGTCAAAATGAACCACGAATGTGTCGTCTGATACCAGAAAAACCTATTTGTGCTTTTTGCAATCAGTTGCTCATCTGCCCATGATACAATTATAACAGGTACATGCACAAGCCCAGCCTGTTACTGTATACATTGCAGATAAATGTCAAACTTTGTTTACAAGCTGCAAAAATGTTAGTGTATGTGTGTGAATAAAATGTTTATAGTGTTGCCAATGAATTTACACAAGGCTGTGTCTGCAATTAAACATTGAAGAAAATTACACTACACATCTTTTGTGTAGGTTAAAATTAAAAGAAAAATAAATACAAATAGAACCCAAAGTAGAATTTCACAGACATTATACAAAAATTTAATTCCATGGCTTACACATGTGAGTAGAAATTACACACTATTTAACTACACACAGAATGGCAACACTGAATAACTATAATCATGCAGGAATGCCGCGTCTGCAATTGTACTTTAGTTGCCCTGTAATTGCAATTTTTTATAAACAAAAGACATTTGTTTCTGACAATTTATCGTTTGTTTATAACAACAAATACAACAAAATTCCAATTGTTGTAGTCGTGCATGTACCTAGTATAATTGTATCATGCATCTGCCAAATGAATTATTTAGAACGCCATGCTAAAAGATCCAAACACGTGGACATTGCCAAAAACAAATGATGTTAAGATATCCTAGTTTTTACCACAAAAATATAGATTTTCGGAAAGTCGCTATTGCTGAAATGAAGCTTGTTTTAAGGATGATAAGCAGTGTGCAAACTTAATTTTTTTTAATTCGGTAGAATCGACAAAAAATCGGTAGATTTTAATGAAATTCAGTAGAAAATATTTTTTATGCAAAGAAACATAAAAAATAACAATTCAAAGAGACATAAAAAATAACAAAATATATGTACTTATATATAAAGAGTAAGTGCAAGGAGTATCAAACTAAACAGGTTCCAAAAGCGCATTTAAAACTTCACATGTGATTGGAAATTAAACTGCCATAAGCAATGAAGCATTTCCAATAAAAAAGTGTCATCCCCAGTTATTTGCCCTTACCCTTTATATAGATATGCTATGCATACATAAAATAATATACATAAATAACAGGAATTCAGTTTGTGTACATAGGTTTTATAAAGCTACGAAAATAGCTTTTATTTGACAAACATTTGTTACTACAATGATTATATGTAAGATCCATTTATGAATTTAAACTTTTGTGCAAGAATTATTAAATCATTGGGAGGAATAAATATTTCAACCCCAAGGCGCAATTCCATGTTCTGTTTTAATGATTTTCATGGCAGAAAATGACCGCTGTGCGGCCGCACTGCTATGTGGCAAAATATCCAATTTACACATACATACATATCTCGATTTAAATTACTAAATAACAATTCGTTAAACATATTCTCTTCTCCGCGGAAAGCTTTCCACATTTTAGAACATACATGTGATTAATTTTCCGTATGTGTAATCACTTGATCTTGTAGCATCATTGTTAATCAAAATATTCGGTAGATTTCAGGCCTTGCTCGGTAGAATTGGTAGATCGTTAAATTCACAAACATATTCGGTAGAATCTACCGAATATCGGTAGAATCTACCGAATATCGGTAGAATCTACCGAATATCGGTAGAAGTGTGCACATGATGATAAGTTGAGGGTGGCGTTGGCTGAAGTAGTTAGCACGTTGACTACAAAACCGAAGGTCCTGGGTTCAATCCCTGTATCCGACAGTCATTAAATATCAACACCACGCATTTTTCTGATGTGCATTAGTGTCCCTTTGTGTCAGTTGTTGTAGGAAAGTTCAAGTGATGAAGGTATAGTCACTGGTCACTGAACTATACCGACTTCAGCAGATACTAGTCCTAATGTAACATCAGAGCGCCCTCCTTCGTTGTGTAGCAAAATCATCGGCGAAGTAAAATAATCAATAAAATGGCTACAAGACACAGCTTAAAAAAATTAATACGCCCATTTAACATCAGAGAGGCGCTGCAACACTGCATTATTAAAAAACGTGCGAAAAGCAGAGTTGTAAAAGAATGAAGCTTTCCTCTATCTCTTCTTTCACCACCTGTCTTCTCTCTCACTATCCCTTTCCTTAAGAAGGTAACACCTAGTACTAGCAGTAGGCATTAATTGCCTGAGTGTTACTTCTCTTTAAAGAAAAAAAAAACACTCTTTTAAGTCAATGGACAAATTAGCTAAATTAAACTCAAAAACATATACAGATTCAGCAGTTCCAAGGTTTGCAAGTTACACTTTATATCTTCATCCTCATAAAATAATATAACAAAAACACAGAAAGCATAAACATAAATTAACATCACTACAAAAAATTATCAAATATGCTGAAAGTAGACATTTGTCAGTTCATGCTGTCTGCTCTAAATTTATTTCAAAACAATTTGGAAGAATGGATTTCAAGTGAAAAACTTATTAATAAATTAAGATGTAAAATTTCAAAAGTTAGGTATTAAGGTATTTAATAAATATGCGTGATGCCTAAAAAGAATACTATTCTCCTTTTCAGAATCGAATTTTCAAATTTGTATCAAAACTTTAAATGGTAAAGTGCATTTTTTGAATTTGCTGGTTTTTAAGTAATTAAGTGATATGAAACTTGTCCCAAAAGTTGCCAAAACATTTATTTTTTGTAAGTCTTAAGAACTGGGGCAAAAGTACGACATTCGATATCGAAATTTCCCAATTTGACCACTGTTATTTTATAATTTTTTTATATTTAGTAGCTATCTATACTACGTTTATAGTTGTCTTATTTGCAAATAAAAACTGTATATGCAAACACTCAACTAGCTGTTTAAACGCCTGGTATTATAGAAATATATTCATAGACGTCAAATAAGCAATTATAAAACTAAAAATGTCTTTTTCTGTATACGTACATCTCATCCCCAGTAATCAGTAGTTGTTCTGTGAGTTAGTAAGTTAGAATTTTTACTTGCAAATAACACTTGCGTATAAACGTAGTATATGAATTCTCATAAAATTAATGGTTTTGTACTTCTTAGAGTCTGAACACAATGCAACGATAATTGATTGCGGTGCGGTTTTTCATACGATTTTTAAGTAAAAAACCGCACCGCAAAAGTTGTCTTTAGACTCTTATACATGAGAAATTTATTTTTATTGTTTGTTTTAAATAAAAAAAAAATAATAAATATGCTTGTTTCCTTAATTTTTCTTGATTTTAAAGTTGCCCCTTTTTTACTTAGAAGTCCCCTTTTTGTGCTACTTCTTTTTTGAAAAAGCCCCTTTTTGTGCCCCTTTTTGAAAATTTTCAACGGTAACGCTGGAAACCACAATGGACCCAATTAAGTCTTCGAGTGAAGGTGCGATATACCACCATCCTTCCTAACCGAATATAACCTAAAAACTTTAAACTTGTGTTCTGGCAAACTATTTTTTTAAGTTATGACGTTATTTGAGTAAATAAGCGATATGTTCTGAAAATATAATAAAAAAAAACTTGAAACAAAAAACCGAGTTTAGTACATTTGAGGTCGAAAAAGTACAATTTTAAAAGCTAATTGGTACGAAATTAGTTTTCTCATTTATCATGCCTGTTATATATTAAAGTGCGAGCTCGATTTGTTGCAATAATCGACCACTAAAAACTTCATAGAAACCCAACTGTAATATAACATTTTTAAAACAATTTATTTTTAATAGTTAAACAATTAAAATGTGATTAAAAAAGTTATAAAATAATATTGTATACATGAATTGGAACTTAAAAATATCTTTATTTTGTAGTTCCATATATTTGAGTTCTACTCATGTTAGTTTAAGGAAAATAATGTTGAAATTTTGGTTTGTATTTTTGGATTCTTATTTTTTTGCGATATTGCCGCCTCTTTAATTTCTTGAATGGCAACTTATTTTCATAAGCACTGGAAAAATTGGCTAAAAAATCTGAAAAATTATTTGCAAAATTCGCAAAAAATCTGCAACAATAAAACCAACTTCATTTTGTATTGTTTTTAATTTTGTTTTCGAATTAACATAAATTATCTTGCTATACAAAAACATATGCTGATATTACAAAGTGTTTAATAAAAGTACACATTAACAAAAGGAAAATAAAACTAAAAAAATGGTACATATCTAGATATATGTACATACATACAAATCTGTACAAAGAAATATACCTACATATCGCAAACTAAACCATAAGCAGTCACAACTCCAAAAAAATTCCAGATGAGCAGGAGTGGCTATACGACTTTGGTGCAAAAGAAATTGTTGACGTCATAATTTTTTTTCATAATTTTGAGTTGTGTACTGTTTCTCATTTAGTGTCCGGTATGTATATATATATATATATATATATATATATATATATATATATATATATATATATATATATATATATATATATATCTTTGCACAGATTTGTTAGTTTATTTTAAGCGTTGTTATATTGGTGGTATGGTTACTGCAAAATTCAACGTCAAAAACTACTTATTATTTATTTATGGTGTTTCTTATGTGTATGTTTCTGACAGCAACACCATGATTATTTCTTATATTATTACAAAAGCATTTCAGAAAATCTTCAATTTGGCATTGAAAATCTGCAAATCTCACTTTATAGTTTTTTCAATGAAAAATCAGAAAAATGCAGAGAAATCTGCAAATCTGGCAACAGTGTTTATAAGGAGTATTTTTCTCTGTTGTCCAATCTGTACATACACATATGTACATAAGTTATCCTTTTGTGTGTTTTTATTTTGTGTATTCTCTGAAGATTCTTCATCTGTAAAATCTATAGCTTCGCTTTCATCTGCATAGTTTTTTCTGATCAATTCATTGTAAACTTGGTGTATATAATTTATTTTCTACTGATACAAATTTTTATATTTTTGTACGAAGAGTAAGGAGAGAAAAATAAGTAAAAAGTGTTGGCACTGGCATGCAAATATCTACGTTTTAAATTCAGAGAGAAAAGCGTTTTAAATTTACTAAAAGAGAAGAACTTGCGCTTATCGAGAAAATTTTTTTAAAAAAGTTTCACTTATAAAGACTGTAATGTAAAAGATTACCTGTTGCGCTAATCGGGGTGTAGCAATTAGTCTTGTGTAGTTCATGAACGGACTAGTTCAAATGAACGATTCAGTACTTTGAACTATGTGAACTAGTTCAATTGTTTTACGATCACTAGTTCAATTTTTGAACTAAGACTAGTGTTTTTCATACGGGATTTCCCGGGAAAAATTTCCCGGGATCCCGCACATTTTCCGGGAAAGAAATCCCGGGAAATTTGTGCGGGAATTCCCGGGATTTTTTGATTTTGTTATGGCAACTTAATTTGTATGTACACATTCCTTGATGAGTGTCGTTATTCACTTTATTAATTCGATGATGCAATAATAAGGTGATGGTAATATCACAATAGCTAAAGCTTTACAACACTAAGGCCAAGTTTACATCTGGTACACATGCATTCTGAGACTTAGGTGCCTTTATTTTGAAAAAGCAGAACGCGACGATCAAAATTTAATTCTACAACAATTCATAAAAGTAAAAAACAGAAATGAGCAAGGAAATAAAAAAAAATTACAAATAATTACAGATTCTCTTTGGTAAATAGTACAGTTAAAACAGTGTTGCCGAATCGCGGGTAATTACCCGAATCAGGTGTAATTTTTATGTGCAAGTGTAGCGCGTGGGTAATTGCTCTCAGGTGTAATTTACGGGTAATTTGAAATTCGTTTATTTTATATAATAAATCGTGTATGTTCTAGCTTTCATATCGTTTTCACACGTTTTCTTGTGAGTTCGGATGTTAAAACACATGGTACGCCTGCTTAAGTTGAAATTTAGAAAATACAAACTAATAGTATGTGTTCTAGAATCCGAATTTAGAAGAACACTATTTGGAAATTGACGATAATTATGAATTATAATTTGTTTTTGTAGAAATAAATTAAATTTAAAAATATTTTGTATTGTTTTGCACTGGGTGGGAATTCCCGGGATTTCCCGGGAAACCGAAACATCTTTCCCGCTTTCCCGGGAAATGAAAAAGTCCGGGAAAAGAAAAACTCTAACTAAGACACAAAATGAACTAACACAGAGGATATGAACTAAATGTTTTCAACGTTTTGCCAAAGACTATAAATATATAAAGATGTTCTACGTCCATACATTGTACTGCCAGTGCTTAATTTGCTGGTGGATTTAAGGCCTAACTATAATGTGCTTAATGTAACTTAAGCAAATGTGCGAATACACACAATCAAATGTATACAACTATAATGTACTTAAGACACTTTTCGTCAAGTTTCGTCAAGTGTCATTTGCTTAAGGAAAGTGCGGTCAATTTCGCTTTTCCTTAAGCAAATGACATCTGTTCGTTTCTGTTGTACATTTTTATTTGGTTATTTGGTTTCAAACATAATGGAGGACGAAATTAATTTTGTGGACAATTTAAAATTACACTGTCTTCAGAAATTTAAATTTTTTATCCATTTTTGCAACACAATTATAACAATTTTCTAATAAACATACATAATAGATACATATAATTGTTTACAATTAAAACATGCAATCACTGTTGCTTTTTTTAGTACTTTTTTATTTTAGTTTTCGTTTACTTTATAAATTAATAAACGATAAACATGGATTTACTTGTTTATGGTAATATATTTATAACTTTTACAAATTAAATGAGATTTCGTCAAAAATATTACATTTTAAAGAAATAAAAACGAAAATAGTTTTCCAAAAGTGCAAATGTTTGCAACTAAGTGTAGAAAGTTTTTAAGCTCAATAAGTACAATATAGCCACCTAAAAGTCTTCAGTAATTTACTTAAGCATTTGACATGCATTTCGTTGAATTTTGAGACTAGCTTAAGTTTGGTTAAGCACATTATAGTTGGGCCTTTACTACTAAATCCATTTGTTTCAAAGAGAGTAATTTGTTTTCTCAGAGCACTTATTATTCTCAAGTCTTCGCTATTCATCTGCATACGCATGCATGTGTGTGTGCCTTTGCATGCGTAAGTATGAATGGATGTGTGTATTTAATTTAAAGCAAAGAAAAAATTTACACAAACAAAAAGAACTTGTGTTTTCGCACATATGCATAAGTGTATGGACATAAGCTACATAAAATTTAATATTACCGATTGTCTATTTATAGGGCAAAAATATGTATTTTATTGTTGTACTTTTGCAAATACATGGATTCGCACCTAATATAAATTTACTTATTTAATTTAAATATAAGTCCAAACGAAAAACATTTTGCAAAATGCTCCTAAAGATAAATAGAGGGACAAATGCGCGTTGGGAAGAGCATGAGATAAGCTTTTCTCAAAGTATATTTTAAAGATCAACCTCCACATACTTGTTCTTAAGAAATATATTGAAATTGAACCTTCAGAGTCCTTCATCCTTTAGTGGATGGAGTAGCATTAAAAATTTGCAGCCAGGTAACAATTCATGTATATACAATGCGCTCACAGAAACTGTGAAAAAGATGCAACCTTTTGAAAAAGAATGCATTTTAATTTTTGATGAAGTATCTATAAGAAAAAAATTTACTTATAATAAATGTGCAGATGTTATAGATGGAGTTGTCGATTTAGGATATGAACGAGTGAATCAAATGGGGTCCCAAGTTTGCGTTTTTATGATAAGAGGAGTTGTAAAAATTGTGATGTACTAAAAAAACTTGTGGAGTCAAACTTTGAGATTTTAAGAGAAATGGGACTAAATGTGCGTGGGCTTACGTGTGATCAAGGACCCAATAATAGAAAATGCTATGATATGCTAGGCGGATCTTGTGAAAAACCTTATTTTATTTATAAAAATGCAAAAATTTACCTGATGTACGACGTACCCCATATTTTCAAATCCATAACAAATGCTTTCATCAAAGCCGATTTTAAAACACTGCATGGCGTAGCGCGATTCGACGTTGTTAGAGAAATATTCGAGTTGGAGTATGGAAAAGTAACCAAAATGACAAAATTAACAACGGTGCACATAAACCCAAATAATTTTCAGAAGATGCGTGTTGGCCTAGCTGTCCAAACTTTAAGCAATTCAGTTGCTGCTGCAATCCAATCTGTAAATGAAAATCGCCAGTTTACACGAAGTTCCGCAACAATAGCCACTTCAACGTGCTCTTTTATAAAAAAACTCGATAGCTATTTTGATTGCTTAAACAGCATGTATTTTAACGATGCAAAGCCCCTGAAGCGTGGCCTGAAGCCGAAAAGCACAACTTGGTAATTACTCGAAGAGCTAATTACCTATATGAAACAGGTTGAATACGCAGGAAATAAAATATTTTCAATTGATGGCCTAATTCAAACTACGAGAGCTATTTTATCGTTATCGTGAATTGTTTGCGGAAAACTCAAATTTGATATGCATTTTAACGAGCCATTTTAATCAAGATCCATTGGAAAACTTATTTTCATATATACCTACGTCCCAAGGGCGGACACAGCAAAAATCCTTCGGTCTATGAATTAAATGTCGCAGTAGCTAAACTGCTATCTCTTAAAATAACGCAATTTAGTACCTCTTCAAATTGTGCAAACGACGATGCGATATTTTTACCTATTGAGTTCCAAACAATTTTAGAAGATACTCAAAGAAGTCGAAGTACAGCAGAAAGTAGTCGCACACCTGACGTTAATGTAACAAACATATTCGATGAAAATGAAGATTATTTTAATGAAGATGCAGATTGTTTTAACTCTAATAATGTTCCAATAGAGTTAACATCAAGCCGATATTTTGTTGGTTATATATGTAGCTCAACGAATTACTTGCGCTAAATGTCGTGTGGATATAATTAAACCAGCACAAGTTTTGTAATATCCTTCAGAAATGTTTGTTCACGCTAAAAAGTATGATAAAGAAACAGATAATACAGTGGAATATCCCTTAACGGACACTTCCTATAGGCGGACACCCCTGTAGACGGACACTTTTGACAGGTCCCAGCAGCGCTCCATTTAAATGTTTAGTTTTCTCTTGACCGGACAGTTCCCTTGTACGGACGCATTTCAATGGTCCCTTCAGTGTCCGCTCAAGAGAGATTCCACTGTAATTGAAATATATAATTGATATACATATAATTGAAATTTCTAAATAAAATAATTATAGTTCGGTGCGAATCAACTTATTTTTAATTTTACAACAATAAAACACGTATTTTTACCCTACAATAACACAATCGGTCGCATTTGATTTTCATGATTTATTTGCACATGAATGTATCAAAACAAGAAACTTCTTTTAGTTATTTCATATTTTTGCTCCTACTTGACTGCGCTTTAAACAAGAAATATAACACACACACACAACTAAATTTCTCTATAAGCTTCAATTATGTGTGTGCATACATTGTATGCCATACAACATTACTACATACATATTTATATAAGTGTGAATGCTCAAAAATTTTGTGCTCTCTTTGTGGTTTCGTTCAAATAACAAACAATTTATTTTTCCCTTGTTACTTCCCCCACAGCATCTATAAACACAAAAAATTTTAGTTTTCATTTAATGTTCTACGTGGAACATCTTTATATATTTATATAGTCTTTGGTTTTGCTTTACTTTTTTACTGTTTGTGTGCTTTGCTTCTATACTCATCCATATGTATGTACCCTGCAGAAAATGCGAATAGTGAAACTGTAGTAATTTACTAGTGACATTGTCAGTAGTACTACTGACCAGGTGTACCCCAGCCAATGCAATTATCTATTGACATTTAACATTAGCTTGTCATTGAAAATCCACCACTAGACTGTAACAATACTGACTAAGTAGTTCTTTTGGGACCGCATGGAGACATTGGCACCAAAGATTCAATAGTAAATTTTAGGGGCTCTAGTCTACAATATCGATATTTCCTCGCTCGATGTCAATAGTAAAATTATAGTGATTTACTAGTGACATTATCAATAGTACAACTGAATAGGTGCACCGCGGCCAATGTAATTGCCTATTGACATATAACATAGGGTTGTCATTGAATATCGACCAGTAGATTTTAGCACTATTATTTTACGACCATATGGAGACATTTGAACTAAAGATTCACTAGTATATTTTAGTGACATACATACATATGTATGTATATAAATTTTTAACATTATTGCATAGCATAATAAAAAAGAAAAACAAACTATTGACGCGTTCATTGACAATGTCACCAGAAATACACTAGAACTGTTGTCTCTAACGTATCTCTATTCGCGCATAAACGAAAGTTGTCAACATTTCTACTAGTGCAATTGTCGCTAGAGAAAAGAGTGTTGACATAGAGACATGTGGTTCTAGGCTGACTAGAGGGTATTACTAAAGGGTTGCATTTGTATACTTATAAGTATAGACAAACCACATACACCATGGTATGTACCATGTAATTGTGGTGAGAGCGAGAGAACTTGTATAACAGTTCTTGTGTGTGTTTGCATTTCGAAATGGCAATACAATTAAAACAAATAACAATTGCTTGTTGTATTGCTGCTTAGGAACTGTTTGTATATGTTTTTGCTCACAAAAACATATTGTAACACAGGTATATGAAAAAAAACAATGGTACAACAAATAAATGATGAGCAGCAGAAAGCCATAGGAAATATTTCTTACGCTTTGTTCACATTATGAACATACACATTTACTATGTAAAATGACACTTTTTTGTACACATAATATTTTATATTGTATATGCAAAAAATGGTTCTAATTTTACAAAATATGCATAGAAAATTCAAGTTAATTGGATTTAGTCAGTATTTTTAATAATTTGTGTAATTTGTGCATGGTATTAACACTTGCCAAGTAAATAATTATTACAATTATTTTTGGTTTGTTTTTTTAAGCAGATATTTGAAGCTTTTCTTGATTAATTAAGATGTACAACAGTGAAAGGAACACTGAACACAATAGAACCTACTTGACAGTAAAGGTTCTATTATACTATCAAAGGTTAATAAAACTATATACTCAATTAGTGATTTTGGTGACCAACTTTATGGGCCTCCATAGACTTAGAAAATCAGTACACGCTCAAGTTTTTGCCCAACAGCTAATTCAGGCTTGGTGGTAGTACTTATATACATACATATGTGACTATACATACCATAATGTAGCTAAGAGTTCACTAAAGGCCAAACCCACGATGTCGACAACGTTCGACTTGTCACACATTTACATTCAAAACAGAAACAAATGTAACAAGTCGACCTTGTCGATATCGTGGGTCAGGCCCTAAATGTTAATATTTTACGAAAAAAAAATTCTATTTGCCTTTTTTTTTAAATAACGTATTGCTAACAGTATTTGACAAAGTTGTAACTAAGTTAGACCTGAACTAGTTTTGTAAACATATCAATATAACCTGAACGTCCTAAGCAATTTTGTAATCAATTGCAAGTTTAAAGTTTAAAAAATTGCGAAAAGAATATTTTATTTTTACAACCTACAGATATTTTATATACAACCTATAGATAAGACTGATTCTAACAAAAATTTAATTGAAAAGGAAGTTAATAAATATAAAAATACTATTATACACCTACAGTGTGATTTAAATATTTTGAAATGGTGGGATGATTGAAAAAATGAGTTTCCGCTGTTATATAAGCTAAGCTGCCGAATATTCTCTATACCAGCATTTAGTGCTCCTTCCGAAAGGATATTTTCTGTAGCTCGGGCACTAATAACAGATAAACGATCACAAATTGGTACTATATTTGTGAATATAAATTCAAAGAACCGAATTTCGTTTAAGCCTATCATATACATATGTATATATGTACATACATACCGATACCTTAATGTAGAAAGCTCTAACTCATTTTTGCAAACGAGCCTTGAATTTTGCGATTCATTAGATGTTCTTCTATGAAATATGCATACAAGAAACTCGATATAATATATATGTATATGCGTATATGTATATATGTATGTATATGCATATGTAGATATATGTATGTACATATATTTTTGTATTGCGTAATTAATCTACTTTATATTATATGCTTATCTTGAATAATTGATTTTTGAATTTAATGATGTACCTATGCCTAAATTAAAAAATTTAATAGTTTTTGTTGCTTAATTTTTTAATTATATCACATTAATTTTTGTTATATTATTATTGAATAATTGATTTTTTACTACATAAAGTATGTTAAAATTCAAAAGACAATAATTATTGTTACCTGAGTTTTTTTTTTAAATTCGTATGTACCTGTGCATGGTGTAATTATACAGGTGACTGCGTAAGGATTTGTTATACAAAAATACGGCAACCATAGCTGTGTAAAGAACCGAAGAATGTCAAAAGCACAAAAATAATTGTACCAAAACCAAAATAAAGTTTTTGACATTCGTTAGCTACAAAGCACATAGAGCAAAAAATTATCAGCTGAAGTAACGCTGCCACCTGTTTAAATACACCTTGTACCTGTGTATATTTATTTTTTATATATGTACATAAGTACAAAAAAGAATTTCTTTTGTTACCTTATTTTATTAAATTATTTTAATTTTTTGGTGAAACTCATGAATGATTTATGAGTTTTTTATTTAATGGGTAAATTGAATAACAAAAGCATTTGCTTTTTACTTAAATTAAAAAAAAACACATTATTTTTATTTAACTTGAGGGTTACACGATCAAGTTTTGCCTTCCAAATTTCAATACATTCACACTTTTTCACTAACACATTCACACTTTCAGAATTTGATGGGACTTTGACTTCAAATTTTCTTTCCAATTGTGTATTGAAATTTATAGGCAAAAAACAACTGACACCAATTTCAATGAGCACACTTTTCGTTTTTGTTTTCAAATATTCTGCCGGCATAGTATTTTTATGTTCTTTTATTACACATAATGTTATGTTCCTCCTAAAAACTTTAATTAACTTTAAATAAATATTATTAGGAACAAAAATATGTAAAAAATGTAATGATGTGTTGCGGTTTATAGACCTAAATAGAAGCCATGAAAATGTGTGTTTAAGCTGTTTTCTTATCAACGGCATATTGAAAATAAATTTGCTTGAAAATTGCTTGAAAATTGCGTGCAGCCTACGTCACAGCTTTCAATTTAAATTACTTTTGACAACCAGTATGTGTGAAAAACTTGAATGCAAATCTTGGTCGTGTAACTGTAGCGTAAGATATTTGTGTTTAAATGATTAAACAGAACAAATCCACAACTTCAGGAAAAATCGCTGTCAAATTACCAAAGCCCATAATAAAAACTACGACAGTAACTTCAAATGCTCTCTAATATTTGTTTCATTTTCTTTTGTGCTTATATTTCTTTGTAGTTTTGTTCACAAAATATATGAAATTAATTGAAAGTATGGTAACATGTTTGAGAGAATATTAATTTATATGTGAGAACATAAGAAAAAACGCTGTCAAAATAAAATAGATTCTATGTCCCCTTTCACACACGTCAGGTCTGTCTCGTCAAGTCCTGAGTTTTTAGGAGAGAGAGGAAAAGAGAATGGAGAGGCGTAAAGACTTGACCGTACCAGTCAAGTTTGCTTTTTCGTTTTGTTTTGTCATTCGTAATACTCTACGACGACGCAAATTGATGAGACTTGATGACTTGACTTGACGGTGTGTATGAACACGAATGCAGGTTCCAAATAAAATTGAACAAAAACTGCTCAGCTAAACCTGACGTGTGTGAAAGAGGACTATCTCTCGACTGCTTTCTGGATGTACTTTTTTGTGTCAGTTTGTATGGAAAATGTGTTTATGCCGCAATTCTGTTTGATCATTAACTTCAAAGCACTCAATTAGTTTTTTTAAACAAATTATATTAAATAAACGTTATGAAAAAAAATCAAAGTAGCATAAAGCAGTCTTTCATTCATCAACAATGGTAATTTTTTTTCAACACACCATGTTGTACTTATGTTAAAAGCAGTTTTACGTATTTGATTGGTTTCAAAAAAAACAGATCCAAACAAACATGTTATTCTCATTTGCTCATTATACAACCACACAACAACAGTTTTGAAAAACAACCATACCTACTAGAGACAGAAACGCTAATTAACATAGCTAAACATATCAGAACCAATACACACGCAAAACTGTTGTGAACAGTTCCAACTGTGCAACCCTTTAGTATGTATGTATGCATGTGTATTTACCCTGCAGATAAAAGGAGTAGTATGTGGTCAGAAACATACTAGTTGCTTTTGAATTCAGACTGTTTGCACATCTGTTTTTTTTTCATACAACGAACTATCGACTTTTACATTGTGTTGTCATAGGAGCACAACTAGTTGTTTTGTGTACAGTTGCATACTAGTTGCTGTTATACTATATCAATGCCTGTTATGGATAGTTTTGTACTATTATTTTATAAAATAGTTTTATACCAGTATTCTATAAAATAGTTTAATACTAGTTACGCCCAATGCGGTTGTATACTACTCCAATATATACCGAATTCGGGAAATTATTTTCTACTAATAAAATAATATAATTTTTAAATTAATTTTAAAATTTAATTAAAAATCTCAACTAAAAAGAGAACAATTCATTCAAAACATAAAAACTCTACAATGAAACACTTACTGCGTATTTAAATTTAAATGAAACTTATCCGCCGCCAAAATAAAATATTGTTGAGAGTTAAAACACTGATCGATTTGTAATGACGCAGAAGACATTCAAATTCCTTTACAAAAAATTTTACCGCATACATACACACACACACTTGCTGCATTCCATTTTACAATGGAAATATTGCACAGGCAAAAAATTCTTTTTTTTTTCATGTTTTTTACATGACAAAAAAAGGGAGAGAAAGAGACAGCGCGAGTTACAGAAACACCTACAAACATACAAACAACAACAAACACACCAACAACAGATACACCAACAAAGCCACCTAGATTAAGTAGTTGCATAAGCATAAATTGAATTGTTAAAAGAAAGGAAATAAGAAATAAAATAAAATATAAACTTTAGCTTGAATAAACAAAATTAATTAACATGTATGTATGTAAAACAAATTTATTAAGAAATTGTTTCCTAAACGAAATTATTATTAAGAACAAATTATTGATTGTGAAATAAACACTTTATTAAAATATTATTAGCGTAAGCATTTTTGTATTTAAATAATAAGTTTCATTTAAAAAGAAATTATTAAAATAAATCAGAATTAATTCAGGTACAAAAGTAAAAAGACGTTTTTTTACGGTGTCTTTGACACACAACATAACTCGCGTCGCTTGTAGAGAAGTGCAGCCGATATTTCATCAAGCTTCTTAGTTCTGTCTCTTTATAACTAGTATAGGACTGTTCCAAAACGTAACTACTCCAAAAATTAGCAACAGGATAGTTCTTTTTATCGATGGCTACTACCACAAATGCAATAAACAAGAAAACACAAGTAAACACTTAAAAATATTTTAAATTTTAAAATATTTAAAGGTTTTCACACTAAATATGTTTTATAAACTCATTATAAAGCAAATTTGTTATTAATTAATTAGTTTTCGTAGTTTTTTAATCACAGAGTCTGTGTTTTTAATTTTTCCAAAGACCACACAAACATACATATTGTTACGTTTTTATTCTCTGTTAAAAACGCTTTTTCGTAGATTCGAAGATTTGCAATAAATAAAAGACCCCAGTGTACTAATTAGGGTTAAGAATGATACACTCTTTATTAATCAATAAATAAAACTTATACTAATCCAATTCAAGAGCTTAAATACAAACACAAATATTATTCAAATGTTCACAACTGGTTACCACTACGCCACTGGCTGCGCTAGTGTTGACACAATTCTGCTTTCTCTGTTGCTCGTCACACACAAGACTCACTCTGCCGACACTTCCAGTTGATACACCAATAACAACTCTATGGCAGACTCTCACAGTTGATACACTAATCAGGACTCGCTGGCTTCACTTACACACGTTTATCAGCTTCCACTGCTCCCTTACTCTTTACTCAAGGGACTCCACAATAAACTCAAATCACGACAGACTCCAACTGTCACTATAGACTGTACTATAGTCTCTTCAATTTCCAACTCACGTATTGTAAAGCACAGACTCAAATATCAACTCACTGTTGTATCACAAATCACGGACTGCGCACAACTTAATTGTCAACTCACTTGATTAACAACAGACTTCTTATTAGCAACTGAGCTTCTTCGCAACTGATTTATTCCCAACTAACTTTTGATCGCGACTGAACTGCTGTTGGATGCGTCAACCCCTTTTTATACTTCGCACAACAACCACTAGAATTTTCATGTAAAGTCTAGACCGAATGATCATTATCTTCAATGTTGTTTACAAAGCGCGTAATTAAGTTCATGTGGTAACTATGTACATACGTGTGTATATGCATACATTATTAAGTGGTTGTTTACTTTTATTTCTGCCTTTAGTTGGAATTGCCAGGCATGTATGTATGTATGCATGTAGCTATGTATACCTTCTTAATAAGCAGACCCTTGTAGTTGTTGTTGGTTGTTTACGTTTAATCACGTATGTATGTGCTACGCATGTGTATATAGTTGTTTGCTATAGTGCTTGTATGTTAATACGAGTGTACGTTTAGTTATCTATTTAAATACTTCTGGATGTTTCTTTATATTTGCCCTGTTCGAATATTCTTGCGTAACACTTATTAATCTTGTCGACGGCCATTTCCGTAACAATATGCATGTAGAATTGTAGATGTAAAATCATTGAACTAAAAAGACCTAACTAATTCATTGAACTAAAAAGACCGATTGAACTAAATGAACGAACTAGTTCATTTATAAATAATGAACTAAAATGACCGGTCACTGAAATGAACTAAATGGCACAAGTCTAGTAGCAATGATCGGTGGTTGCTCAAATCGAGCTCGTACTGTTGTTACTTAATAAAACGGATAGCTCTTGTATGACGATTATTTTTTTTTTAAATTGTGACGACTTTGACGATTTAATTTTTAAATTTTGATGATTGTTAGAAAATGTTGTCTAACAACACTGATGCTTACGATTGTTTATGCTTAAGTTGTTGAAGCAAATGATACTAACGGTCATGCATGATAGTAAGCTTTCCACTTACTGTAGTAGTGCCCATCTTTAGATGGACAGGCAATCAACCAGTTTTTTGTTTTCTTTCTTATTTTCCTGTTAATTATGTTGCTAGCATTGCAATGTTATGGTCAATAGCAAATTTTTTGTTTTGTTATTTTTGTGGTTTTGTTATTAACGTGGTTGATAAATACCGATCAGTGTTGCCAAAAGTAAGGGGTATTATCAGGCATGTTCTGAGAATCGCATTTCGCATAACAATTGCGATGAGAGTTTAAATCTCATGATAGGTGTTCTAGAGTTCACAATCGCAAGAAGTTTGGCGACTTCAACTCGCAAGCACTTAAACAAGTTTTATTTTATTGTCAGCAGAAACTAACACCATTTTCCACCAATTTATGTTAAAAATATCAATTTCAATATAAATATTTCATTTTAGCAATTGTCTGTTGCAATTGTTTTCTTTTTTACTGGCGATTTGATAAAAACAGCTGATATACTTAATGTTCGAAAATATTCATTGTTAGCGTTGTCGAACGTGTACTTGATAATCAAATAAAATGTGCAGTTATTTTTAATTATATTATTATACGAAGCTTATTTTATTACTTGTACCTCAAAACTCGAACGCGTATTTTAATAGATTTTTCGGAAATACTTTTAAGCAAAAATATCTATTGTGTACTGATTACCTTTGAATGAAAGCTATTATTCCAATGTGGGTAAATGTATCATCACTAAATAAATTAATCACAGGCCAACGTTTAATAAAATTATAATATCTACATAAGTAAAAGTTTGTAAATTCCACCCAAGGCATATTGTGTCCAAGCCAATGAAAGTATGTTTGTATGTATGTAATCTAAATAATCAAATAGGGCACCACAAAAGTCCGCTGAACAGTGCAAAGTTCTGCTCAACTTCATGGAAAACCATCCCGATTTCTCCAAAGGTGGTAGAGTGAAGCAGGAGCAGTTATGGAGTGACTTGGCCATCGAACTTAATGCTTGTGGACCACCTACAAGAGATGTTGGTGCTTGGAAAAAGGTAATAATTTTCAATATACTTTGAAGAAATCTCAATATCCTGTGTAAATGTACAATTATAATTCTTAGATTGGTGCGATTGGAGAAGAAGTATTAAGACCAGACTAGCAGAGAATAAAAAATCCATACAAAAAACAGGTGGAGGCGATTTCCAGCAACTTTTTTGTCTCCAATAGAAGAACAACTAGCAATTATATACGATATTTTCCATGCAGTTGAGGGCGTTCCTAAGGCAAAGACATTTGGAGCAGTAAACAAAAAAAGAAAATTGAAAATGTGGCAGGTAGGGAAAAGGAGAATATTTAACTTGTACCTGAGTCTGTTTTAGACCATATGCAGACTTCAGACTCTCCAGACTATTTGTCCGCACCCGAGAAGTCTCCTAAAAGAAAGAGAACATTTTTTCGAGGAGAACTTCAGGACATAATGGGTGAGGAAACCAAAAACTTTAAGTTTGTCGCCGTTAAAATTGAAGAAATAAAGGGCACTTTAGAGAATATCAACAGAACTTTAGATGGCATTCGTTCTCTAAAGAAAAAGGAATATGAGGAAACTAAACGATATCATCAAACAATGGAAAAAATTGCATTTGAAAAAAATGAAATGAAGCTAGTTTCTAAAACTAGAAAAATTAAAGATGTGTATATAAACGACGTTATTAGTCACGCACTGAATTTTTGTGATAAATTGTTTTATGTTATTTTATGAATTATTTAATTTTTTATTTATTTTATGTATTATATACAGCCTTATTTATAAAAATTATTCAGGCTTAATAAGAAATTTTTTATGAATTTTGTTTTAAAAACCTTTTATAAAGCCTCAATATTTTTTATAAATAAGACTGATAATTTTTTGTTCTATAATCACTTTATTATAAAAAACGTTATAAAAACTTTGAAGAAATTTATTATTTGACATATTGTCAGAAGCTTACATACAATAATTGAACCTTATTTGCTGGTGGTTTAGCATGTCTAGCGCCAATGAAATACGTATATAGACATGCTAAACCACCAGCAAATAAATTTCAATTATTGTACGTTATAAAAACTTTATTCGATATTTCGCTACTCCTTTGTGTAGCTCAGGATAAACAATTAGTAACGATTAGTAATAAACAGTAATATAACAAAAACTTTTCAGATTTTTAATTTATGGATCTACATACGTATATTTTAATTTAATTTTTCTTGTTCTTTATTACTAATCGCTACTAATTGTTTATCCTGAAGAAACTACACAAATATTTTAATTTTGGGTCTGTTCGTAAATGCATCACTGCGCTGCAAATGGAAATTGAAATACTCTAAACTGGTTCACTGAAGTAGATAACTCATAAATAAAGGTAGAGGTCCATAGCTCGCTTTTTACGCGTTATGCTTTATACGCGTTTCATCCTCTTGTTTCTTTCTACACTTTGTTCGCGCTGAGTTACATGCACTGCTTTTCATGCGCCATTTTATTTTTGTTTTGATCAGCTGTGTGCGTTTGTTTATAAATACTTATAAAGAAAAAAATGGAGAGTGAAATCGAGTTTTTAAAAGAATTTGTGGAGTTAGTCGAGTTTGTATATTTAATTTTATGTGCAAAAAATGCCTATGAACAATTTCAAAAAAAGAAAAGGTTTTGGGTGCGGCCGTTGTATTTAGAACGGAAATTAAGTGCTTTTTTACAGCATTAATTAAATTTTCTTCCATTTTATTGCTTAAAAATATTTAATGCACACAAAGTAAATAATACAGATTTATCGGAGATGACACTCAGTACGTAAAAGTAATCGATAACTAATATGCAAAATTTGTTACTGAGAAAAGTGTGGTCAACAGTTAATTAAAATACATCGCATTAATAAAATATTCACATATTTTATTAAACAAGTTTTTTTTTACTAAGAAATTTTTTTTATTGAAAAAAAAAGAAAAAAATTATCCACGGCAAAATAATATTTATCGATAACGTAAGAAACAAAGTATTATTTAACATCTTTAGCTTTCAAGAACAGCTGACTTTTTTCATGGTGCTTGTAACGCGTACAAAAGTAGAAAGTAGACCTACTTTTCGCTTTGAACGCGCCTACGCGTTCTGCGTTTTTTGCAATGTAACTTGTCACATACTATTGCATTGATTCTACTTTTTGGAAAATTGCATAGAAAGCGTAACGCGCATAAAGCGAGCTATGGACCTCTACCTTAATTGTCAAATATGGTGTACAAACATGATTACTACTTAAACAGATTATCAGCGAACTTGTATTGCATTTTAAATAAAAGTTTGCAGATATGATGCAGAGCTGTGATGCATTTACGAAAACACTATTTCGTTGCAGCTAAGCAAGACTTCAAAACAATTAAAAAAAGCTTGTTCAGAGTTTTGCTATAAGCATTGAGTTATTATAAGATTTTCTGAGTTGTGGTTGAAGTGTACTGAAGTGTTGCTTAGCTCTAACAAAATGTGTCTAGATATACTAAGACAACAACAAAGTTTTTTCAATTAATTGAACGTTTTAAATGACTGCAGGCAGTAAATAAGTTGTTTTGAAATAAAATACTATTTTGAAATTAACGATCTTGCGATGCTGACTCTTATCTCAGAACCTTCATTATTAGTTTGAAATTCGATACTTTCTTCAAGGATTTCTTTATTTTGAGTACACACGGTCTCTTCGTCTTCTAGTGGTATATTATAGTGTTTACAAATGTTGTGAAGAGCACAACAAACATTTGTGACGCAAAACGCGTGAGTTACAGAACATGTAGAATCAAGTTTGGCGATTTTCAACTCACATGCGATTTAAAAATTATGGGAGTCTCCGAACATGCCTGTATATCTATAGCACATGTGCTAATTTTTTCCTCTAATATAGCAGCGCAGAGAATATCGCCTCCATATTTTATTTTATCCTACATTTTTATGGTAAAGTAATCCGTTAAATAGCTAATAAACTTATAAATAACATATGTACTTTATACTACTTCTTATTTAGCGTTTTAACTCATTACGATGTCGTTGGCGACAAGTAATTACAACCATGGGTTACAAATAAAACTATGTAAACACTTACAGTCGTGTCTCTTACAATAGTGTCAGTCAAATGTGCTAAAACTTTCTTACAACAGTGTGAAGTGAAAATTTGTGACCGACAACTTTGCCCAGAAAAAACATTGTCAGTCCATAGCGACACTACCAGCTGACAACAAATTGTCAGACATCTGTTTTGTTACGATTTGGTACGGTGGGGGGAGGAGGCGGTCTTTAAAAATGTTACGTAACAGAAAAATGTTAGTAATTTCCTACAAAAATACGTATGTTTTTCTCATTTATTTAATTGATCATACGTCTTACCTTCATATGTATCTATATTATGTATGTATACATACATACATGAGCCGAATGTCAATTTTTGATATACGACAATTCGAATTCGAATATTTAAAATGATATCCGCGAATACGAATATTTAAAACGATATTCGCGAATACGAATATCTTTTATTGTATGCGAAATTCATAGACATTTAATTGGGGGTCTATTTTATTCCGGAAAATTAAATGAAAAAAAAAGCAACGTGAGTCTGATCACATGGGAGATGTGTAAACATCTAGTAATGAAATTTTTTTTTTAATATTAGCTTATGGTAACTAAAATAAGATATATAAATTTTTGACTCTACTGTACTCATATGCAAGTGGAAAACGTCAAATAAAAATTTTGATAGAGCTTGCGACTGTGGGTTTGCAAAATTTGTATTAAAATCTCCATCCATAATAATTGGCATGATATGGAGATTCTTACCCAATTGTCGTGCACCACCTTCAGTGCAAGGCAACAGTACGTTATGAAGATATGTTATAATATAATATTATAAATTCTTTATAAAGACTGATATATATCTTTTAAACAAATATTTGACATTTAAAACGTTCTTTTATTTAAAAGTTTATATTTATTTTATTTATTTATATGTTAAACATACTATACAAAATAAATTTGCATAGTATGGTGTTGCACGAATATGGGAGGAGTAACTAGACCATAAGTAGTAGTGAATTGCCACTCCGGGGACAATTAAAATTTTGAAATTTTAAAATTTTAATTACCCAAATTTTAAAATTCTTGGAAATTTGTGAAATTTGATACCCTACGAGGGTGGGTCAATAAGTCCGTCCAACTTTTTGTTTACATAAGGAATTTTTTGTTTACATAAGGGGTTTTGTTTGTTTAATACATACGAGGGTGGTTTAATAAGTCCAGTTTTTTATGACCGTGGGAATTTGTATGTGTGTATGTTTGTGGGGTGGATTAAGGGGTTTCATAAGATTAAGATTTCATAAGTATATATGCCGAAGGGAAAATCATGAAATGATTTTTCCTAATACTAATGGGGGTGAAATAGTGAAAATTTATTTTTCTTAGTGCCTACGGCAATACATGATTTTCCTAATGCCTACGGCAATATATGAATATTTTTCCTAATGCCTACGGCAATATATGTTTATTTTTCCTAATGCCTACGGCAATATATGAATATTTTTCCTAATGCCTACGGCAATATATGTTTATTTTTCCTAATGCTTACGGCAATATATGAATATTTTTTTCAAATGCCGACGGCAAAACATGATTGTTATTTTTTCCAAATGCCGACGGCAAAACATGATTATTATATTTTCCAAATGCCGACGGCAAAACATGATTATTATTTTCTAATACCAAAGGGAAAATTGCCAGTGTTGCCAGACTGTAGAAATTTGTTATCGTAATACTATATCAGTAATATCAGAGAAAATATTTATTTATGTGTTCACATGTATGTGAACACCCATACTTGTGTTCACATGTATGTGAACACCCATACTTGTGTGTGGGGGGTCCAGCTTGATAGTCGCGGGTAATTTAATATTTTGTGTATTTGTTTAAGAAATATGTATGTATGTATGTATGTGTATGTGTATGTATGTATGTGTATGTATGTATGTGTGCATGTATGTGTGCATGTATGAATGTGTGATCGTGGGTACTTGTGCGTGGAATATTTTGTAGAATACATATATATTTTGCAAGGTAATCATTTTCTTTGTCTACGATTATTTTAAAGCAGCAAACTAAGTACAGTCAGCAGCAGAGAAACAAAAACCAAACATTTGCAAGTAAGCAAAAAAATTAATTTCTCCTTCCCCTCACTTCCTTCTCTTTCCTTTATGTAGTTTGTATTTTAAATAAGAAAACACTTGTATTTCATTTTATTTTTGATACATTTATTGTTTAAAATTTTATAAAATTTTATAATGATACATACATTAATATTTTAAAAAGTGAAAAAGTTTAATTAATGCAAGACATTTCTTTTGTTAGTAAAATAGCATTTTTTAGTGCGCAAGCACCAAATTTATGATAATTACAATAAAAATATTCTGGATACTTGATTTCCATTTGTTTAAAGTTGATGCAGCCTATATCCTCAATGTTAGAAATTTTTCGGCATAAAATTTTTTCCAACCATCGTCTTTTTTCTTCACCTTTTACATAAATTATAGAACATCTTGCGTTGGCTTTTATAAAATTGCAAACGCTTTGAAATGAAACTGATCCAGCAGTCCAGCTTAGGTGATGATAGTTTTTTGTTAGCCACTTTGCTTCTCTTTGCATTTGATATCAAATGGGGGTTTTATAATGAAATTGTTATATTCGTAATTGTTGAAAACAATTGCTACTTCTTTTGCGATGAAACCATTTGAATTACTTTTGAAACCTTGTACGTCTATAAAAATTATGTTGTTTTCCATATTACTCAATTTATAAGACTTTTCGAACTTGTCCTTTTATGGGCACATATTCTATTATACGATCGTGAATAAGAATGCAGTAAGCTGATGTTTTTGCTCCAATATTAGTTGCTGTTTCAAACTCTATTTTTATATCAATCGGTCCATTATTGAGTGATTCATTCTGATGACTGACATCTACTACAATAATAGGAGCTTTTGTCTTAAACTCTGGTGCAGTTAGAAGCGGTTGAGATTCTTTCATATAGTAGCTTTGTTGAAATCTTAGATACATGTCATATAGAATTGCATATCGTTCATTTTTGAACTTTATGTTAAGGTCATCATATGGATATGAGACTGAATTTAAATGTACTTTTAAATTAGTCAAATCACAATGAACAAACTTATTTTCTTGTTGAAAAGCAATCAATACAAAACGAGGGCGTTCTCTATTTGCAGCTAGTTTAACATTCAAAATATGGCTAGTTCCCATATTTAATTGTGGATTGACATGACAATCCCAACTGCGAAATGCCATAGGTATAGAAGCACCATTGTTAATAATTTTAATCATATTCAATTTGCTAAAGTCGGATAATTGTACATGTGGGATTCTCCATGAGATTAGTGAAATTGTAAGTTTAGCTTTTTTAGTAGAAATACTCGAGCGTACAAGATCTTCATCGTTCTTATTGCGCAAGAGTATCAATTCATGTTTTCCATTTAGTATAACTTTGTTGTAGTCTTCAGCGAATCCTAGAAGCATTTTTAGAGGTACATAGAAATTGAAAAAGCCATTTACAAGAGTGACATCGTCAATTTTGTTCCATCCAGCATTTTGCATCACATTGCTTTCTGTTGGTGACATAGAAACCAAATTTTTTATGGTGCTTGTGGCTCCTAAATATCTTGTATGATCAATTTCAATTCCATTGAGCTCATAGCGAATTTCATCAAATAGATATGCCACAAAGTTGTTTTTTAATATAAAGTTGTCCGATGATGAAGAAGATTTAGAGTTATTATCATCAGCAACAAAACCTTCTACATAAATGTAGCTTTCACTGGGTAGCACGTACAAATCTTGATTTTGTATTGAAATTCTAATTTCATCATTATTGTTGTAAGATTGTAAGTATGGTACATATGTATGATAGGCCTTTTTGATTATATTCTCATCAGACAAGGGCTTATCTAAGACATCTATTATTGAACTCATTTTGTCTTCAATTTAAAATTCAAGGACTTTAGAAAATTTTTATTTGATGTTGTTAATGCTTTCTGTTGTACTGATCGCTTTAATGTTGATGTTGTTCTTGTTGCTATATTTTTTAAGGTATTTGTGTTGTATATTAGCATTATTTAGTTGGCCTTAAATGTATTCGTATTGTAATTTCCTCTCCTCGGAAATTAATTAAATCACCGTGTTGATCAACTACGCGCAGCGCTAGTGAACTTATCTCTCTGGTGTTCACAGGTAAATAGATAAGATTTCTTGGAACCTCATCTATTTTATAGCCTGGAGGCACATTAATCGGAAATTCATGAAGTGTATGTGATTTGGAGTTATTCATATAGGTGTTAATAGCAATACTACTTTCAACTCGCAAGAGATTTACTTTAAAAATATTAACTGGAAGATCTGAATAATAATATTTGTTTGGTGTTAGGATTTTGCTATTGAATCCTAAAAGTTTTCCAATTGTATTTTCCTTATTAAAATATACAGTATCCTTGGAACTATTAACTTTAACTTGCATTGTATTGTTATTGGCTTCAATAAAAATCTTATTTGTTGGACAGAGTAGTTTGTATTGCTCTTCTATAAAATCAACTATATCATTTAGTTCGTAAGATCCAATTGGTATTTCTATTGTATGTTCTCCTATATGAAACATATTGTTGTAGGTGTCTACATTTGGAATACTGTTGTATGAATGAAAATCAGTTAGAGCACACTCATATGCATCATGTAATTCAATAGGGGGAAAGTAACTAGCAGATAATTCTGATGAGTTAGAGCTCAGAGTAAGTGTTATTGACATTATAACAGACTGATTACAATTAAATAAAGTTTAGTAGACAGTATGGTTTATAAGCATAATTTACATATTTATTTCATTTTCTTATTTTAAAATTAACATTAGTTTCTTAATATTAATGCTATTATTTGTTGATTTAGTTTTTCTTGCATCTATAATATTTCATCTTTACTTATCCAAGAATTGTGTTGATTAGAAAATCCCAGCCATTTAACATATACCTCCTTCCCTTTAATTTTAAGCACCTTTTCAACTAGATATATATTTGGAAATCTGGTTTTTGAAAGTTCGTCAGTATAGAATCCACCTTTAATAGGATTACCAAGATAGTCTTCTAATATGTATGTTGCAGGATTTGTATTTTGAACTTTTGTAATTGTGAAAATTTCTGTAGTCCAATTTGGAGTATAACCTTTTTCAAATGTATGCTTATATTTGCTTATGCGTACATGATCTCCTACATTAAATTTTGACATTTTATACATTTTCATATGACTGTATACTGTATTTAACAGCTTTTCCTCATTTGTTGAGTTGACTTTAATTGGAGGCATTTTAATGGTAAGATGAACTTTTCTATTGTAGGTATTAAGTAAATCTTTGTATATATCAATCCACTTATAAGAACTATTAAAGCTAAATTCTTTCCACATCATTCCTTTCAGTGTTCTATTAAATCGTTCTACTATTGATGCTTTCATAATGCTATATGTTGAGTAGTGATTAATGTTGTATTTATGCATTAATTTTTCAAAGTGTTTGTTGAAAAATTCTTTACCATCATCTGTTTGTATGTTTTTTGGTATTCAAAAATATTTTCCATTGCGTTAGTTGTTTCAAGTGCAGTTTTTGTTTTTAGTGGTACTGCCCATGCAAATTTTGAGAATGTGTCAATTACAGTCAGCAAAAATCGATAATTTCTATTTTCTTTTGAATAGTTCCCCATTTCAACTAAATCAGCTTGCCAAAAATCATCTATTCCTTTCATTATAACTCTGCGACGCACAAAATGTTTTCGTGCTTGCTTATGGAGTTCGTTTACTAAATTTCTTTTTGAAGACATTAAGTTGTTTTTAGAGATTTTTTGAAGAGTGTTGTGATCTAGTTGAAGCACTTTCAGCTATTGATACAAACATGTAATTTTCTAATCTATAAATTTTCTCATTAAGCTGTTCAATTTGTTCTTCAAAGGATGTTTTAATTTTTAGAATATCTTTTTCAATTTTATAATTTTCTTCTATATCTAATTTTGTTTCGCGATGTAGATCCTCAATTTGCATTTGAATATTTTCTTGAATTATAGTACTGTCTCTCTTAAAGTATGCTAATAATTTCTCTTCTAGTTTTTCGATTTGAGTTTGCAGAAACAATTTATTGATAACATCGTTTTCTTCCACAGCTTTTGCAACATTTTTGATCCTTTTGTTTTGGACATCAATGTTGTTGTTCGTATCCACAAAGAACCCCAGCAGTTTAGGTGCATTTTTCAAAGAAACTATGTTGCTAGTATCGTTTAAATAATGTCCAAATTTATCAACAGACATGCTTTATATACTTTATTAAAGTTAATGTATTATATTAGCTTCACGTAGTTCTTCAATAATTGATATAATCTCGTTATTGTGATTATTATGACCTGCAGCTTGTGATGCGAGCAGTAGTCGAAGTCGATCTACTAGCTCATTTGGATCATCCCAGTATATATAGTTGGGCTTATGGGTGTTAAATTCCATCATTCCATCACCTAAGTAGCTACCTTTTGGCTTAGATCCTGTTGATTCAGGTAAATTATCCTGGTTTTTCTCGTCAATAAATTTCTTAATAATATGTTTATATTTATATCCTCTAGTACCCTTAATTTGACCATCAGGTTTATAGTCTCTTCTATATGCATTAGTAGTAATTAAAATCTTTTTATAGATTTCGAGTTCAAATTTATCATAATTTTTTGGTATTTTATAAAACATTAGAGAAAATAGTCCAGGTGTTAGAGCCCATATTTGGCCACCAACTTGTATTTTATGTTCACTAAGTGTAAGTTTACTATCACCAAATTTCCATTCATTATTGAAATCTTTATGTGGACCATAGTTTGTATCTAATTCATTTCTTCCTTCCAAGACTGATAAATCAGTATAAGTATCTTCTGTATTGGAAGTTTGTGAGTAAAAATCATCTTCATCATCATCATCATCATTTTTAGTATTAGTTTCGTTAAATAAGGTGGTATTATCAAATATTGTTCCTTCTGCTAGTTTCTTTGATGTACTTGTCTCTATCTTGAGTGATGGTTTTTCAGACTTTAAACTTGTATTATTTTCAAATTCTGTCTTCATTTTATTTTCTTCTTTAATGGGAATTCTTTTAATTTTCTTAGAACTATTTATGAATTCTTTCAGTGGTTCTGTTATAGGTTTAAATGTATCTCTTAGTTGTTCACGTGTATCTATTTCACCAGTTTTTATACTACGAAGCTTTTTCTTCAAGACATTTCTTGTCAACACCAACTGTTTTAAAATTTTCTCATCCATGTTTAATAAATAAAAGGTATCAGCTATTAGATGAGGTATCAGCTATTAGATCAGCTTATTAGCACCTGGTCTGGTTTTCAGATCAGCTTTTTAGGACCTGGTCTGGTTTTCAGATCAGCTTTTTAGGACCTGGTCTGGTTTTCAGATCAGCTTTTCAGGACCTGGTCTGGTTTTCAGATCAGCTTTTTAGGACCTGGTCTGGTTTTCAGATTGGCTTTTCAGGACCTGGTCTGGTTTTCAGATCAGCTTTTTAGGACCTGGTCTGGTTTTCAGATCAGCTTTTCAGGACCTGGTCTGGTTTTCAGATCAGCTTTTTAGGACCTGGTCTCTGGTTTTCAGATTAGCTTTTCAGGACCTGGTCTGGTTTTCAGATCAGCTTTTTAGGACCTGGTCTGGTTTTCAGATCAGCTTTTCAGGACCTGGTCTGGTTTTCAGATCAGCTTTTCAGGACCTGGTCTGGTTTTCAGATCAGCTTTTCAGGACCTGGTCTGGTTTTCAGATCAGCTTTTCAGGACCTGGTCTGGTTTTCAGATCAGCTTTTCAGGACCTGGTCTGGTTTTCAGATCAGGTTATCAGGTATCAAATCAGCTTATTAGGTAGCTGGTCTGGTTTTCAGATCAGCTTATCAGGTATCAGATGAGGTTATAGCAAATAGATGTATCAAGCTTAAAGTTAGATTAATAACTAAAGTAAATGTTTATGAAGAGTAGTTTATATAGTTATGAAATAGTCAAATTGCTTTCTGTAGCGTCCATCATTTAATTCATTATCTTTGCTAATCACCAAAAATCCATATTTATCCTTCCAACACTCTCGACAAATTTCATGAAACTTATCATAACTCATATCGCCACCAACATGATCTCTATAAACATGCTTCATATTTGTCTCATCTTGTTTAAACATTATAATAACATTGGCATTGTCTCTTATTAAATGCTTGGGAATTCTAGTATAAGTTTGACACAAGTAGAATGAATCGACATCCCTATGTCGCCCCATACAAAAATATGTACGTATATTATTCTGCTTTTCACATGCAACATCATCAAATATCATAATTGAATTAGTTTTAGCTTCGTCAGGTGGAATAACTGATTCATTATCTGTATATGTATAATATCCCATTCCTTTAATTGGTGAAATTAGTTTCTTCAGGTATTCATATTTGGGTTGATATAGAGATTTTGAGTACAAATAGATGTTTTCAAACTTGAGTCCATTAGGACTTTCTAGTAAGCCAATCATAACATTAGTCTTTCCACAATTTGATGGTCCAACTTTTAGAGCACGAATAGAATTTGGTAAGAGGGGGCTATGCTTTATTTTTGAACTGATGTTGACTGAATCGTCAATATTACGAACTAAAATATTTTTATGTTGTTTCACTAACTGCATTTTTGTAACTAAATATATTTTATAAATGTTACCTCTTATTATAGAAAAAATTAGATAATATGGTTATACGATATCAGAAAACGTTTAGTCATAAAAACACCTTCGTTGGAGGAGGTATAGTAGATAAAATAATAAACTCTCTACCTGTTGAGCTTCATCTTCCGGGGTATCAGTACTGTGGACCTGGAACAAAACTACAAAAACGTTTAAATCGAGGTGACAAGGGTATTAATTTATTGGACTCTGCTTGTAAAAATCACGATATTGCGTATTCTAAAAATAAGGATTTAAGTACTAGACATAAAGCTGATAAAATACTTCAATTCAGCTTGGAATCGAGTTTTATCAAAAGACAGTAAGTAGTCTTGCAGAAAAATCATTTGCATATATGGTTACTAACGCAATGAAAGCCAAAACTAAATTTGGTATGGGTGTGGAGAAAAAGAAAAATGCTATAAAGAACAAGCCAAATGATAAAAAACTGTTTAGAACATCAATTAGAGCTGCAACAAAAATACTAAAGAAGGAAAAACCATTAGATATTAACTCAGCTATTAAAATTGCACGAAAAACTATTAACAAATCATTAAAAGGAAGAAAGTCTCAAATTGTAGTTCCACGTGTAATACGTGTTCCAAAAATCGGTGGTTTTTTACCTCTAATACCGATTTTAACTGCTCTGGGTGCAATTGGTAGTCTAACAACTGGAGGTGCTGCCATAGCTAAAGCTGTAAATGCAACAAAGAATGCAAAAAATCAACTTGATGAAGCAACTAGACATAATAAAGCGATGGAATCTATAGCAGTGGGAAAAGGACTTTACTTAAAACCATATAAAAAAGGTTATGGTTTAGTTCACAAAGAGGAATCAAAAAACTCTTAAAGATGCTGCCCAACAGACCACTATCTGATGTGGACCTAAACCGTTTCTCTATAAAAATTCCATATTTTAGAGGAGTTTTCATGTTGAATACTCTACCAAAACGAACAAAGAAAATTGAATGTGGAATAATCAACTTAGATGTATCAACAGGACCTGGTACACATTGGGTAGCATACTATAAAAACAACAATGAAAAAGAATATTTCGACAGCTTTGGAAACTTACAACCTCCTTGGGAAGTAGTCAAATATCTTGGTGCAAATATAAAATACAACTATAATCAGCATCAGAATTTTAATACATTTACCTGTGGTCATTTATGTCTTAAATTTCTTTATGAAATAACTGAAAATATTAAATAAAATACAAACATTTATATTTTACAAAACTCTTTAATGTCTTTTTATTCATAATTTAAAATACATAATTAATATATTATTGCCAAACAGGAAATTGGGAATTTTGAATTAGAAATTCACTCAGCTCACTCTCGACAATTAGATTTTCTTCACCTTCTCTACTTAGGCAATATGATCCACTCGAGAGATCTTTGATATCCTCATCGGTTAAAATATTATATCGCTTAGGTAGGAACATTATGTGTTTATTCATTTCAACTTTTAGGGTTGGTCCATATTTAGTTGTTACACGTAACACATTTCGAATTGTATATTTCGTTGAAGAATCAAGCTCCTTTACGTGGATTAAAGTTTTGTTATTTAGAGCATTAAATTTTGCAATTAGATTTGTTGTGGAGTCCATTTTTTTATTTTTTATTTACTTCTTGTCACCCTGAATGTTTAACTGGAAATGATCTTAAAAGTAGCGATGATGACTTCAAAAAGGCTAATCGAAAATAATTATGGTGAAATAGTGAATAAGTGGGGGATAGTGATAGACAGAAAGAGATAGTTATAGAGAGAAAACGGTTAGAGAGAGATAGAGTAGTAAAAAAGAAATATGGAATAGAGAGAAAAGGGTTAGAGAGAGATAGAGTGCTAAAAAGAAATATGACATAGAGATGATAGTATAGATATTTTAAAGACCATATAGATATTTTAAAAATTTACAGAACAAATTAGTCTTAAAGGAACCTTCCAACATTCATCATCATTCATTCATCAGCAAATAAAATGAGCCAAATTAGACGTACTCTTAATCAATTTATAAGAGATTTTGAAAGCTTCAGGCTTTTTGATCATTGGGAGATGATAAAATGTTTCCAAAATATGCTGGATGAGAACGAAGAATATGGTGTCATGGAAGATGAAGACAACACTGAAGGACACTTCCCCAGCTGTCCTTGGTATCATCCTGAGTGTGAGGAGGGACCTGATACTTGCAGATGTACCATATATTTTTTAAGAAAAAATATACTAGAACATCTAATAATTGGCTATTACTAAATGTTTCCATCATTATAAATAAATTAAATAAAAATGAAATAAAATTGTATAAATAATAAAATAAAATTAAATTGAATTATAAAAATATTCCTTGATTTGTATTATTTTTTTCTAAAGGAAAACTAGGAATCATCTGTTCGAATATAAAATAACAGAAACTTGTATGTAGTGAAAAAATATGAGGATTTTATCCGATTATCTAAATTATTTCTCTTTATGAAAATACCTAATTGAATTTCATAATATTGTGAAATTCAATTTCTCTTGTGCAGAACCTCTCAAAGAAAACAAGACTGTGCATGTTTAAGCGACATGAAAACAAGAATTTGCAAATAAGCAAAAAACAAAAATTTTTGATCCAACGAAGTAAAGTCAATAAAGAAATAAAAAAAAAAAAACCACTCACATTTTCCATTCTTTTTTCAATAGTTTATTTACAATAACTTTTCTTAATAAATAGGATTTAAATACAATAATATTTCTTAGGCTTTTTTTACATTCATTTTAACAACAATACAATAATTTTTCTTAATAAATAAGATTTTATATACATCAATTTTTCTGATTAAATAGGATATAAATACAATATTTTTTCTTATTAACTAAGATATTATATACAACAATTTTTCTTAATAAATAGTATTTTATATACAATATTTTTTCTTAACTAATTAACTAAGATTTTCTTGCATTTTAGCAATCTCATCTAGCAACATGTCAAGTTCGTATTCAGGGTTAGTTTCCTTAATACGAAAATGATACCATGCATAAGTGTTTATATTATTTGATCTAATTTTTCTCTTATCGTCTCCATAGCTTAATACTACCTTATTTAATTCGCTAGTATATAATTGATGTAGCTTAGATTTAAATGTTAACATACTATCATATACATTAATCTTATTAAATAGGCAATTCTTATATGTAGCTAAACTATATTTATCTAATATGGCTCTCTTTACCCCCTTCGATTTTTTAATATCATCTTGGTTTTCTACGCTAAATGAATACATTTTTGAGCGCAGCCCAACAAACTCTGTCATTATCTTACCGCAATTTTCATCCTTCATCATACCAATTACTTTTTTATTTACTATGGGGAAATTATAAATATTGTCTGTAGGATAGTCCGATGTGTCAAATTGTTCATGTATGTCATTTTTTATGTCAGCGTAAAAGTCGTCAGTCTTTATTGAATATATAAAAGAGTCAGTATCCATATAGTTTAATGAGAGGTTTGTCTTAAACTTAGGTTGCATGTACCCGTAATGGAAATTATACATTTTCCATTTTGACAGCTCGAGTACACAAAATCCTAAGTAAATTGGTTTATTGTAGCAGGTTTTGACTCTAGTCATTTCGATTGCTACAAGATCTTCGGAAAATATAGATAAACTATGAAAATTTGGTTTTGATATCCAATCTTGGGCACCCAAATGATTCCGATTCGTTTTCTCCCAATTATTAACAATTTTAACATCTCTCCTCTTGTCCACATTTTCCATGGTTTTACCATACACTGCATTATTAAGTAGTTTGAAAAAATTTTTTTCAAAAGCATTTTTAGCAGTGGCTCTATGTCTGGTATTTAGGTCAATATAGCCTTTTAACCATGGAGATTGTTTAAATGCTAGAATACGATGAGTTTTCTTTAAAACTAAACCATATTCTAAGCACTGTTTTAGAACTCTAAAGTGTATCACATATGATTGCTTTGTAGAGAAATCGGTTATCAACTTGCTATACTTCGCTTGCATAGGTTTCTTATTTTCAGCGCAAAAAGGAAGATCATTATGCAAGTCGTGTAAATGAGAGGGATAATCCAACGTAACCTCATAAATATAACCGTCTGTTCCATTATCAGCTATGCTGTTTGGATCCAGATTCAACTCGTCTTGTGATAACCATCTGAACCCACCATGAGGAAGATATTCCGACATCGCCCATCCATACAAATTGTTAGCGTCTAAATAGACGAGAAATTCTGAGGGCTTTTCTTTGTCGAAATCTTGCAAATATTTATTATTTGCTTTCGAATATCTTTGACTACACTGTACTATCCCCCCACGTATACCTTTTTTCATAAAATTGTACATGTCTATGTCTGTCAATAATTCTAATTCAATTTTTGTATATTTGAGCATTGCATCCCAGGAAAGGCCAGGTGCTGTATAATACTGGCAAGGATCGAGCTCATAAATACCCTTACAAACTTTTCTAAAGTTCTCGAAAATATCTGTCAGTAAGAGGACGTCTGTTTTTAAGTAAAGTTCCATGTAATCTTTCATTGTTTCACAACCAAAAGTATTCCATACCTCTACAGCATGTGAGTATTCCTCTAAAGAACACTCTTTATTATTCAACTTATTAAAAAAATCACTGCGTGAAGGCAGCTGGCATTCATCTAATTTTTCGAATGAATTTAGGTACTCATATGGGAAAATACCTTTTTTCTTAATAAGCTGAAATTCTTTTTCTGATTGAAATAAGGACCTTATAGTGCTGAAATCATTATCCGACAAATTGCAGGCTAATGATTCCAAACTCTCAGCCATAAAGCGTATAGTATCAAGAAATCTTATTTCAAGCTTATGGCCATCACTCATTTCTGAGAATTGGGAGAGGGATATATAAAGTTCCTTATTGAGAGGGAGTACTTTCAGTTGCAATGAAATTTCACCTAATTCTTTAATGAAAAGATGTGAGTCATAATTTGAATAATTGTGGAAGTAAACTGGTATAAATTTGGGAATTTGGTAATTTAAATTACATTTATTGTGGGCTGCGCCTCTAAATTTGCCACTAATGTGGCAGTGATCTCTAACACGATCTTTGCCTAAAAATTTTTGGCAAATATGGCAATTCACCGCACTATAAAAATTATAAGTATCTGAAGGGGATAAAGTATCCATTTGTCTATTGTTAACTAAATAGTTATTATATATATCTTCACAATCCTTAATTAAATATTCTACAAATTTTTTGGAGGCATCTTCCCCCGTATATATTCTAAGCTTATCTAAATTATTACTATGGAGACACTTAATAAAATAACTAAAGGCACAAGGTGTGTGCTTTTTTATTAAATTTGTTTTACTACTTACACTATTACTTATATCCTCTAATACGCATTCAAAGTCCGCGTAAATAACAAAAGGGACATCCATTTTTCGTTGATGTCCCTTAAAACTAAGAATGGCATCCTCACCTGATGGCATAGTTGTGACTATCTTCCCACATTCCTCCTTATGAGTATTCATGATGGTGTCCGTATGAGTATATTGGAGACAGCTATTGCAGAAGTGAAGCTTATGCCTATTGGTGGTTATCTGATTTGTCAAAAGTCTGTAAATAATAAAAAGTAAAATAAAAGTTTATAAGTAAAACGTATATATTATAAAATATATAAAAGAAGTATATGTATCATTAAATTAAAGTGTAGTATAATTTTTTAACTTACTTTGATATGTTCTTTATCAAAATGTAATGATGAACTTCACCATTTTCCAAAAGCAACAAGTTTACATGACTAATTTTCTCGTCTTTGGTGATATAGTAAGGACCAATAATCTGATTGGCCCCCTCATCATAGCCAAATACGTTAATACTTATTGCTGGATTGTTCACCTCAAACTCTTTGATTTTGTTTAATTCTAATGGGAAGCGTAAATTTTTGAAATTTAACGCTACACCATTTCGCGTAACAATCGTCTCTGCAGCAATGTCTTGAATATTATAAGAACTGCAACGTTTTGGCCGATCGTATGTCGTGGTATCAACGGCAGCGATTAGGCACCACTTGAAGCAGTAGTCATCATTATTTTCAATGTTGATGCAAGCAAATTTTCTTGCTAATTTTCCAGGTGTGGATATCCAGTTCGATCCTTTGACGAGCGAAGATTTGTTGATGTTAATTTCTGCTCGGACTATGCGTGACAAAGTCCAACCAGAATCTCGCTCTTCAAATTCGGACATTTTGGTTGAAATTTCCCCAACCTGCTTACGGAATAACTCTTCAATGCTATCTGCCTTCGTCAGCAAACTCATTTTGGCTACATGTGATATTATGCACAACTCCAATTCTTCTCCAACAATTTTTATATATTCTGCCACAATACTTACATGAAATTTAATTATTGCATGCTTACTTAAATTCACTTGAAGTCTCTCCATAAAAACATTTTTGTTTTCTACAACAAATTCTTCCAACAAAAGTTGATCTTTTTTGTTTAAAATTGCATAAGTGGCAATATGGTTTTTGAATGCTTTAGATATTTTATAATATCCCAATTCTTCTACTTCATCTGTTCTAGCATGCGAAGTATTCCTTGGAGTTGGCAGAGTTTCTTCTCTTCTTTCTTCTACTTCTCCATCACTTTCCGGTAAGCTTATGTCCATAGCATCGTCGAATAAATTACCTCCAAGGATACCCACACCCTGTTGTTGAGCTTGTTGTTGTTGTTGAGCTTGATGTTGATGATCTTGTTGTTGATGCTGGTACTCTTGTTGATGATAATTAAGAGGCTGCCATTGCATTACATTGGGATTATAATTGTATCCCAAAAACTGATTATTCCATGGCATACCGTATTGTTGAAAATTCAATGGTAACTGATATTGAGGATACTGAAGAGAAGGATATTGTTGATGAATAAATGATGATGATGGATTTTGGTGATTTTGAAGAGATGTCTGCGGTAGCTCTGGATTTATGCCCCGGCTTACGACCACTTGATTCTGTACACTATGGTTTTTAACATGCTCCAAAAAGGACTTTTGGTATTTGTATACCTTATTACATGTATTACACTGATAACCTGATGAACTCATTTTTAATTATTTTATTATTATTTCACTTTAACACAATTGCTGATGATACTTCTTGTAAATACAATAACGTACTGATGTGTTGGTTAGAAATGTTGGCGTATTTATACTAAAATTAGAAGCAGTATCCTTGCAGCATTCAAAAATTTTACTTTTTGTTTCTCTGCTGCTGACTGTACTTAGTTTGCTGCTTTAAAATAATCGTAGACAAAGAAAATGATTACCTTGCAAAATATATATGTATTCTACAAAATATTCCACGCACAAGTACCCACGATCACACATTCATACATGCACACATACATGCACACATACATACATACACATACATACATACACATACACATACATACATACATACATATTTCTTAAACAAATACACAAAATATTAAATTACCCGCGACTATCAAGCTGGACCCCCCACACACAAGTATGGGTGTTCACATACATGTGAACACAAGTATGGGTGTTCACATACATGTGAACACATAAATAAATATTTTCTCTGATATTACTGATATAGTATTACGATAACAAATTTCTACAGTCTGGCAACACTGGCAATTTTCCCTTTGGTATTAGAAAATAATAATCATGTTTTGCCGTCGGCATTTGGAAAATATAATAATCATGTTTTGCCGTCGGCATTTGGAAAAAATAACAATCATGTTTTGCCGTCGGCATTTGAAAAAAATATTCATATATTGCCGTAGGCATTAGGAAAAATAAACATATATTGCCGTAGGCATTAGGAAAAATATTCATATATTGCCGTAGGCATTAGGAAAAATAAACATATATTGCCGTAGGCATTAGGAAAAATATTCATATATTGCCGTAGGCATTAGGAAAATCATGTATTGCCGTAGGCACTAAGAAAAATAAATTTTCACTATTTCACCCCCATTAGTATTAGGAAAAATCATTTCATGATTTTCCCTTCGGCATATATACTTATGAAATCTTAATCTTATGAAACCCCTTAATCCACCCCACAAACATACACACATACAAATTCCCACGGTCATAAAAAACTGGACTTATTAAACCACCCTCGTATGTATTAAACAAACAAAACCCCTTATGTAAACAAAAAATTCCTTATGTAAACAAAAAGTTGGACGGACTTATTGACCCACCCTCGTATGTATTAAACAAACAAAACCCCTTATGTAAACAAAAAATTCCTTATGTAAACAAAAAGTTGGACGGACTTATTGACCCACCCTCGTAGGGTATCAAATTTCACAAATTTCCAAGAATTTTAAAATTTGGGTAATTAAAATTTTAAAATTTCAAAATTTTAATTGTCCCCGGAGTGGCAATTCACTACTACTACCATATGCCCAAGATGTTATTAACAGTATTTTCAAAAATGTTCCGTGACTGACTGTATGACCTATGCCTTCACATACGAAGTAGCAACGTGGTTGTTAAAGAAATTCCACAAAAAAAACGCAAGATTATACGGTCATCTGTGGCAGATCAGTCAACCGAGCGAGACGAAAAACTCTCGAAGGCCTAACAACAGACATAAGCCTGACCGCACTTAAGAAATAATTAATATGACGCGAAATGATGTTCTTCGGCCCAGAGCTGCTTAACGAGTTTTGTTATTTATTTATTTTATATTTTTCAACTTTTTAACCAAATTATCCCCACTGGCAACACTACTACACTTCACAAGGAATTTCTATTAAAATTAATTAATAATTTCTCCTGAAGGTATGCTTTAAAATTCGCTCACTCCGATTTGATAACATCTTACTCAAAATTTGTGATTGTATTGTGAAAAAGATTTTTACCCGCTAGCGTATAGATGTTTACACATCAAAAATTTGTATGGAAAAGAACTTCATACTCCTGTCCGCGTACATTAATAGTGTTTTCACACTGCAAGTTAAAACCTGGTTTTAACGTTGAAACCATAAACAGCTGATTTTGCATTCACACTGCCAGTTTGCTAAATTCAGGTTTTAACTCACAGACTGTCTAATAACTTTGCTCAAAATAAAATAAATCTCCTGCAGAAATGCGTGTGTTTGTTGTTGTATTTTTTTCTGCTTTTTATAACACTTATTTGACAAACTGTACAACTGTTTTTGTTTGTATGAAAAACTAAGAAACTTTACAATGCGCTCTAAAATGGAAATTATTTCATATTTTGTAAATTAATATTCTAAAATTATGGAACTAATTAGTAATACAAAGTGAAGAAGTGCTTGGAAATAAAGTTATTGTATATAAAAAATGCAAAAATAAGTCGCAAAATACAACTTTTTTAGTGGTGGATCGATATGTCATATCGTTTATTTTCACTTTCCAGAGGTCTATGAAATTTTTGTTGTTGTTTTCCTTCCAAAGAACTCTTATTTTTCCATAATTTTTTACTTATTGTTGCTGCTGCATCCATTTTTAAGTTGAAAATCTTTCAAGCGACATCTCTTGTTATTCACTGGCATAAACATTATCAGCTGCTACCGGTCATTTTAACTTGGCAGCACTGAATTTACCACAGCGAAAACAGGGTTTCATTTCATAAAACCAAAATAAAACCAATTCAGAAATGGTTTTAAGTTGGATTTAAGAAAAACAATTTGTATGGTAAAACCAGGTTTTAACAGTTGGTTTTGACATTAAAACCAACTTTTATTAAAACCAAGTCAGTGTGAAAACACTATAAAGTTTATGAAAACTATCCAAAAATTTAATGGTTGTTTTTAAATAACATTTGAAAATTATACAACATTTTTATAATAAATTATATAAATTGTAGTCAATCTGATTACATGGTTCTCAATTCCTCATATTTATCAATTTACATTTTTAAATATTCTTAATATACTATGTATATACATTAGAGTTTCTACGCGGGAAAAAATTCCCGGGAATTCCCGGGAATTTAGTATATCCGTTTTTGGATTTGGTTTTTTTTACATTGCTGTTCGTTGTTTTAGTACTTGCATAATATAAGCATGGAAGCATATGTAATAGAGGCTTCCGAGGTGAATACAACAACTTGAAGCGTTACGAAATATTTTCAACTTAAGAAGTCTTTATATGAAATAGTATCTCTCTTAATGTTTTCAATTAAGAATTTAATTGATTCAATTACATTTTTAATTGTATTAATTAATATGAGTAGAAAAACTTAATTAATAATATCAAATTGCTTATAGGTGAAATTTAATTAATTTTTTAATTGATATTACAAATATTTTAATTGATATTAACTAATTATTCATATTACTTTTTTGTGTGATGTATATTTTTTCATAAAATTATATTTTTTACTGAGGTCATTTAATTAAATTCATATGTTTTTGAAATTCCCGGGAATTCCCGGGAATAAAACATTTTACTTCTCGATTCCCGGGAATTGAAAAAGTCCGGGAAATTAGAAACCCTAATATACATACATAAATACTTCTTTCCATATCAAGCTCCAACATATATTAACATTAAATCCACCAAATACATAGAAGAAAATATTATTTCCAGAAGCTTAAGAACACATTTCTTGCCATTCTCATGGACAAAAAAATTGTTCTTTCAAAATATATATTCTTCCAGATATGTACATGGGAATATTAAATTATTAAGTTTTAAAATTTTTGTTGGTCAACTTGAGGCTACAATCAGGGCTGCCGTGTTTGGTTATTTCTAACCAAAAGTGGTTATTTTTTCTTTAATGTGGAGATGTGAAGTTTTTTTCTCATTTTGTTTATTTTTTTCCCAAAATAATGATACACATGTACATATTTTTTATGTTATACTTTTTAAGCTTTTATGTTCTTCAATTTTTAGTATTGCTACCAAGGCAACTGAAAATAAAACAGCTGTGACTAAAATCGCTATGCAGCAGTGCTGGCGATGAAGAATTTGGAAATTACATATCATTGTTTCCAATATTACACATCTGAAGAAAAACTACACATGATTTTTAGGGTTCCGTACACCAAAGGTGAAAATGGAACCCTATTGATTTCGCTACGCTGTCCGTCTGTCCGTCCGTCCGTCACAGGGTATTTTCTCGAGAACCGTAAGAGCTACGGACCTGAAATTTGGACACAGTGTGTAGACCCTTGGCCGCTACAACAACAAATACATGAGAGTTGGAAATTAAAGGGTGTGCCAAAACGAGCAACGAAAAATGTTAAAATCCCATGTAATATACATACAATTGTATGTATATGTACTTGAAATTTGTAAAGTTAGTGTATTTTTATACAGACTACAACAATGAACACTAAAATTTAAAAAATTTTAATTAGAGGGTGTACCATCAGTTAATGTAATTTTGACTATGTAATTTTGATAACTTGCTGTATCTTGGAAACCGTAAGAGCAAACTTCTTGAAATTTTCAAAACCGGTAAAACAAAAAAATCTCAAAATTATAAAATCGCCAAACCGAAAAAAAATCGCCAAAATCAAAAAAAAAAATCGCCAAAACGAAAAAAAGCACCAAATTAAAAAAAATTTCTAAATCGAAAATAAATCGCGGAAAACCGGAAAAATCGCTAAAATAAAAAAATCGCCAAAATTAAAAAAATCGCCAAAGTGAAAAAATCGAAAAAAAAAATTCGCCAAAATGAAAAAAAATTGCCAAAATGAAAAAAAAATCGCCAAAATGAAAAAAATCGCCAAAATGAAAAAATTCGCCAAAATTTAAAGATTTGCCAAAACGAGAAAAAAGCGAAAAATAGTAAAAAAAAAAAATTATTTCAGCTGAAAAAAAGTAAAAAAACACTGTATTAAAAAAATGCTCAAAGCCCAACGTACGGAACCCTTCGTGCGCGAGTCTAAGTCGCACTTTAATGAATTTATTTTTATATATGTACTATAATCAACCAAACAATAAAACAAACAAAAATAATAGGAATTCAAACTTGAACATTACATTTAGAGATATACATAGGTACATATGGAATTATTAAAATAATACTTTATGTATACATATGTAAGTATTTGGTATATACAACAATTTTATATCAATTAATTATATTTTTTCTATAAAATATATGTAAGTCATAATTTTGTAAAACGCAACGCAGCAGTCAGAATTTTTGTGACAGAAAATAACAAATTTGAACATATTTTAAATAGTTGTTGGTTTGTACATACAAACATATGGATGTAAATTTAAAATTTAAACTTCATATAAAATGCTCCATTGTTTTTGGGATTGAAAAGTTTAAAATTTTTAACAAAGAAATAATTTCAAATTTGTTATTGTTTTTCGTTGCGTTGTGCAAAATTATGCCCATAATGTTTTAGGATGTTTAATTTTTACAAAATCAATTTTTCCAATTTGGCTTATTATACATATTCCACTTCTCCGAATTCTTTCTTTGGTACAAAAAATTGCCGCAATTGTTTCTGAAGATAACTTATTTCTTAAATCTGTTTTACAATTTTTTAAATTACTAAATATTCTTTCTGCGGATGCATTTGAAAATGATAATATTAATAGAAATTTAATTAATTTCTGTAAATTTTGAAACAAACTTTCACCTACAGAATTTTTTAATCTAAAAACTTTTGGCCAGTATACTTCTGGTTCTAAACTTACGCTAAATTCAAATTTTTCATGATCTAAAAATACATGCTGTCGCCATTCATTATCAAGTAATTGCAGATCAACATCAAAAGTAGGAAATCTTTTTGAGAACAAAGATACAGGGCAATTATGTAAAAAATTCCGCGAGAAATTTCTCCCTTTTCCAATTAGAATTTTTTGTTTTCCCTATCATTTGCTATTAGTTGGAATTGTTCCCTGGGAGAAATTTCCTGCGGAATTGTTTACATAATTGCCCTGAATGTCTTTTACTGAAAGTTTTGAGCAAAAATTTTGGACGAACGATATCGACAATTCTATATATTTCATCTGAAAAATCAAATTTTAATTTTATTTGATGAATAGCTTCTATATAAAACTCTCTACAGTTTTGAAGTAAAATTTTTTTTCAGTACTAGTGCAGTTAGACAAAGATTCATATGCAGCTATTCCAATACATATTTCTTCTAAATTTAGAAACAAATGCTCTTCACGGTCATCAATTTCCCATATACTTTTTAATTTTAATTCAGATATTTTAATACAATTTGAATAATAAGTCTGCAATATATTTATAACTTCATCTTTCATTTTATACAAAATGGGTTTTTCAGATTGAAAAAGTGCGTTAAAAGAAACCAAAATACCTAAGGCATATGATAAAAATTCTAAATAGATTTTAGTTGCTGGATTATCTAATGCGTCTAGCATTGAACTAGTAATTTTTGAAGGATCTTCAAAAACCTCAAGCCTGAAAAAACTTCTTAAAGGTTCATATTGTTCTAAAACATTAATTTTTTTTTTTTTGTAATGCATGTTTTTATTTATGTTTCTGGAACGCAAACGGCATTCGCCAACATAAAAATGAACTTGAGCACTTCCTCACGGAGAAAAATATTGATATAATGTTAGTATCTGAGACTCATTTGACTTCGAGAAGTCTTTTTAAAATTTATGGCTACACTATATATGATACAAAGGACCCTAGAGGAAGGGGCTTGCGGTGGATAAGCAATTCTAATAAAGTCAAGACTCAAGCACTATGTTCTTGATAACATTTGTGAAGAATACCTAGAAGCAACAAATATTGTCATTGAAAGTTTTTGTTCAAATTTCGTTATATCATCAATTTACTCCCTCCCAGATTTTCAATCACTGAGAATCAATATGAGGATTTCTACAAATCTCTTGGACCTTGTTTTGTAGCAGCTGGAGACTACAATGCGAAACATACGTTCTGGGGTTCGCGCCTTGTTACACCCAGAGGTCGAGCATTGTTCAACACTATTTCAAAAATGGGCTTGGATGTCATTTCGAGTGGGGAGCCCACTTATTGTCCTACTGACATACAAAAAATTCCGGATGTTATAGATTTTGGCGTCATAAAAAATATCTCTAGGGATTTAATTCAAGTTCAAGCTTCTCTTGATCTCTCGTCCGATCACTCCCCGACGATCATCACAATTTGTAGCCCATTAAGAAGTAACTTACCTGACCCATATGTGAAGATGATCAATCGTGTAAATTGGCTGGGGTTCAAAAAATATCTCAGCAGTCATTGTACGGAAAACATTACGCTTAGAACACCCGATGATATTGAATCGAACATTGCCAATCTCAGCGAGAATATTAAACAGGCTGCTGAACATGCCACTATCTCCCATCCGCAGATTGGGTTTAATAAAATTTATTCTACAGACATTGAACGTCTCGTACGTGAAAAAAGAAGGGCTAGAAGGGAATGGCAACAGCACAGATCACCACAAAATAAAATCAGATTTAAAGAGTGCACTAAACGACTCCAAGAGTTGCTTGCATCTGAAAAAATTGCATCTCTTAAAAATTATCTGGAGGGTCTTGATGTTACACCGGCGTCTAATTACTCCTTGTGGCGCGCTGCCAGAAAGCTTAAAACACCCGTTGAGTATAAGCCACCTCTACGCACATCTACCGGAGGTTGGGCAAGAAGCGATACTGAAAAAGGTAAAATATTTGCTGAGCACTTAAAATCCGTTTTTACGCCAAATATATGTACTGGTGTTGCTGATTTGCCGAATATAGTCGCTCTACCCCCTCAACACATAAAGTTTAAGATGCGTGATTTACAAAAATTAATTGCCGAACTCAACCCGAAGAAAGCTCCGGGTATTGATGGAATTAGTAATCAGATGCTGATGAACTTGCCTCGTATTGCAATGAGAATCCTATTATTCTTATTTAATGCTATTTTACGACTGGAGTATTATCCACACAACTGGAAACTTGCCAAGGTTAAAATGATTCCAAAGCCGGGCAAAGATATAACAAAGGCTGAGTCATATAGGCCAATAAGTCTACTATCTACAATGTCAAAGCTTTTCGAAAAACTGCTCAAAACAAAATTGTCCCCAATTCTAATTAGTAGTGGGTGCATACCAGACCATCAATTTGGTTTTAGAAGTCAGCATAGCACCATTGAACAAACTCACAGATTAGTTCAATTTATAAGAAGAACTTTTGAGGGAAAAAAGTATTGTTCTGCGCTGTTTATTGACGTTTCCCAGGCATTTGATAAAGTGTGGCATGAAGGCCTTATTTTAAAATTGAAGACTTACTTACCAATAAACATTTTAAATCTTTTGGAAAGTTACATTATTTCCCGTAAGTTCACTGTTGCGGAAGGAGACTTTACAAGTAGGCCTGAAACAATTTCATCTGGTGTGCCACAGGGGAGTATACTGGGACCAGTTTTATATTTAATTTATACTTGTGATATGCCTGTGAGCAGTAGTATCCATACTTCCACATTTGCCGACGATACAGCCTGCCTTAGTATGCATGAAAACCCTGATGAGGCATCCCGCAAACTCCAGGAACACATTAGCCAGATGGAGCTTTGGTTAAACTTATGGAGAATCAAGGTAAATGAACAAAAGTGTGTTCAAGTAACATTTACTTTACGAAGAGATACTTGTTCCCCCATTCGGATTAACAATCAAGTTGTTTCTCAACATTCACATGTGAAATATCTTGGTATACACCTTGATCGACGACTTACATGGAAACACCACATTGATTCTAAGTTAACTCAAATGAAACTTAAACTAACTCAGGTACATTGGCTGATTGGTCGAAATTCAACACTTAGCCTAGACTGTAAACTTTTAATATACAAGTCGCTTTTAAAGCCAATATGGTGCTACGGAATTCAACTATGGGGCACTGCTTCAGCTTCAAATGTAGAGAAAATTCAACGCAGGCAAAATAAAATTTTACGCATGATAACATCGGCTCCATGGTACATCAAAAATTCAAATATACATCGTGATTTGAATATGCCACTAGTGACTGAAGAAATTGCAAAATACGCTGGCAAATATTTAACAAAACTCGAGTCACATCCTAATCCGCTTGCCCGTAATATTTTGAACTTTACTGGACACATCCGCCTAAAAAAGAGGGACACAATGGCTCTTATTCACAGCACTCCAGATGGGACTTCTTGAAAATACTTTTATTTTTTTCCTTTTGATTATCACTACTTACATATGTATTATATATAACTACTACTAAGCTTATGTCCGACATTGGTCGGGCCTAATTATATTTTTTAGATTTAAGATTTGAATACTTATTGTTAGTTCATATATGAAGATACAATAAATAAAAAAATCATGCATTAAAAAAAAAAAAAAAAAAAAAAAGACGAAAATTATTTTAAGCCAGTATGAAAAAGATACATGTAAAGCAATAATATTTTAGCGGAAAACTTTTCTGTCAATAAGTTCTCATAAGTATCAAAACCCAAATCCAGCGGTATTTGGAATATTTTTCAGTTTTGAAAAAGAAAAGTGTTTGTTCAAACTTTTGAACGCCATTCATTACTTCGTACAAATTTCAAATCCAAACAATATTAACTAGTCCTTGTTTGTTGTAAATTCCACGCGAAACAAGTGCCACTCATATCATTTCTCATGAAAACTTAAAATGTTGTTTTTCCCAAGATGAACAGAGTAGGTACTACTTCTGCAAGATTTTTTCAGGAAAAATTCATTCCAAGTTTTCTTCATATGTATTTGACAGCTTTTCACATGAAATGTTGAACAGAGTACTAGGATTTAGAGCTAAAGTACGAATGGGTGGATTGCCTAGCATTGTGTAAACTTATTTTTAATTATTATATATACTTACTCTTATATAAATTTATTTGCATGTGATATTTTAACGAATTGTAATATTTGCATTCGCTTTCGCAAAAATTGAAATGTATTATTCGCATTCGCTAAACTGGTATCCGTTACATCCCTAGTATGTACCACTGTTGGGATTTGTGGTACAATTGTATCAAATTTGGTATAGTTGCATTTGCATTGGTACACTGATACACTTTATACTTCAGTGGTACAATTTCAAAAAAGTTGTACTTTGCCATACTATTTATAATAATAATTTCTCATAACATGGTTGCCCAAAATATGATCATATTTTTAATTTTTTTTGTACCCCTTACTTAGTCCTAGTTTACACAATGCAAGTCTTATTGCTAAGCTGATTAGTTTGTTGGTGATAAGGACGAGGGGAAAAGAAACGAGTACTCAGCCTAATGCACTGTCAATACGTTTAGCTTTCTCATTCGCAATGTTAAAAAAAGCACACATGCATACACAAAACTATCCATAAATGATATGAGGTGAAAAATAAGGCTTGCATTGTGTGAACTAAAGTTCTGCACAAGACCATTTATAAGAACTTTCAAGACATGAGGGGTTTTTCAAATGCTTTACTGCAGCAAAGTCTTCTAAAACAAACGCTAAACATCACTGTTTGCAAGACATTTGTTTCAGTTATTGCAGGTATAGGAGTAAAGAAGAAAATACTTCGTGACTGAAAAATTTGTGATGCTTGCTTCTTCATACGCATGGGCGGTAATACAAACGTCATGTATGTACATTACAGTGGCCGTTATTTATTTATTTTTATTTCTTTTACTCTCACCCCCCAAAACAATTCAGTTTTATGTAAAAAAAATTTCATAGCGATAAGTTGTGTTTTAGGGAGTGCGCCCGCCCCTCAAAGTTGGCCTAAAAGGATATTTGGAAAGTAAGTTGTTTGTATATGACTATCTTTAAAAAAAAAAACATTTAACAAGAATATGATGTATGGCAATATTTTAGCTCTTCTAGTCTACAACATTAGTTTCCAAATTTTTTTGGTAAAATTAATATTTTAAGAAATAATGAAGAAAATTATATATACCAAAATTGCATTTATATGGAAATTATTTTGTTAAGCGTTTACAATAAGAGTTTATTTCTATTAAATTATTTCATACATATATTAGGTATAGTAATAAAAAACTAAACAAGAAAAAAAATTACATTGAATATATGGGCTTGAGGGCCGGACGCACCCCCTAAAACACAACTTATCGCTATGAAATATTTTTGTATTTTTTGTACATAAAACTGAACCGATTTGGGGGGCAAGAGTAAAAGAATGGAGATTTTCAAAATATTAAAAATGTCGGTTGCAGTAGATGATATACATTCCTTAAAATCGAAAAAGGAATACTGAGCACTGGATGTAAAAAATAGTTATTATGTTTTATGGAGGTAATATCTGTTGTTTCATCTATTATAATAGAAAACATCGTGTTCTTTAGATTGTCATACAAAACTTGAGCAAAACTTGGACCTAGAATATTTTTCATTAATGCAGTTGCCTTTGTCCTATGAAGACTTAAATCTTTCAATATATTTGAATCTGGAATTGATGATTTTAACACAGGTACAAGGTCATCTATTAGTATAAATGGCAAGTTGTTAGTAGCTCATAGTCCAGCGAGTTTTAATTCAGCTCTTTTAATAGTCACTTTAGTTGCAATAGTATTTTGTAAAGCAGTGCAAACATTACAAGTAGATCTTGCGGCAGAAGCAGCGGCCTTGTGAGAAGTTGTTTCCATGTGTCTCGAAAGGACTGGCTTGTGGCAAATAAGTTTTTTATTGCATAATTTGCAAAATGATACATCCTTTCCTCTATCTGAAATTTTGATCAGCCATCCTTTGAACTCTGTTTTCTAAAGCCATTCAGTTTGGAGTCTAAAGTGTTCGGAAAAATAATTTTCTTAGTGTTGCAAACTGAAAGCAGATAATGATAATATCAGGGTTTGGAAAAATTTTAATTTTGGAAGTTTTTAAAAAATATAATATAAAGCGAAACTACACATGAATTACACATCAAATCAATTACACATGCGCTACACATGCAAGTGAAAATTACACATGATATGTGTAATTACACACAAATCGGCAACACTGCTATGCAGCCACCTGTTATGAATTCGCCTTGATTGCTACTCACTTGTTTACAATACTTTTACAACACTGTCAACAGCTTTTAATTTTACTAATTGATCGCAACTCTGTACAACAGAAATCACGTCTTTTGTAATGGCGGCAAAATTCAATTAAAAGATTTTACAAAGTAAATGTATATAAAGATATGCAGGTAAGTTGTTGTTTGTATAAAAATACTGTTCGGCTGTCAAATACAAAAACTTTGCGGCGCAAAGTGTAAATATTTTAAATGTTATTTAATAAAAATACTACATATTGAAATTTGGTTATTTTTTCTCATTTGGCAAATTTTAAAGCGAATTTTGGTTGTAAAAATTTTTTGGTTGTGGCAGCACTGGCTACAATGTTTAAGTTTTGAGAGATGTGTCAATGGAAACTTGCATACATAGACGAATTTTCATAAGGATATTATTTTAATTTTTGATACAACCGAACTTAAGAAAAAATATTTAGAAAATAACAGTGAAATGCGTCTAGGAACTAGATGGTGTCCCCCCCTAATTTTAAGGTGTTTTTAAAGGAAGGACCCCAACAATGTGTAAGTATGCTTAAACTTTAAACTTTTAGATTCTAATGTCAATGAATGTGTGCGTTTGTATGTGCGCAGAAAAAAACGATCATACACACAACGTATATGCGTATGTACATTAGAGAGGCCGTTAATTGTATGGAGAATTTTTTTTGTTGATTTCTTTTACTCTCGCCCCCCAAATCGGTCGGATTTGCATCCGATACTCCTAATGTAATGTTTTGACAATACAACTCGGTAGCTGAATTACTAAAAAATTAAAAATCAGATATTGTCTTGATCAAATGCTCTTGCCATTTAATTCATTTGGTAGCATCAAAATCTTGTTTAAAATTGCCCATTAACTTGGGGTCTTATTTTAATAGGAGCTATATTCGCCAAAAAAAAAAAGCTTCAAGAGTTTCAAGAGTACTTCAAAGCTGACGTGCATAAAATATTGTCCCCAGCGATTACCAGATGGCTCTCAATTCATTCATGTGTTGCTAATGTAAAGTAAAGTTCAAAATATTACGGGCAAGCGGATTAGGATGTGACTCGAGATTTGTTAAATATTTGCCAGCGTATTTTGCAATTTCTTCAGTCACTAGTGGCATATTCAAATCACGATGTATATTTGAATTTTTGATGTACCATGGAGCCGATGTTATCATGCGTAAAATTTTATTTTGCCTGCGTTGAATTTTCTCTACATTTGAAGCTGAAGCAGTGCCCCATAGTTGAATTCCGTAGCACCATATTGGCTTTAAAAGCGACTTGTATATTAAAAGTTTACAGTCTAGGCTAAGTGTTGAATTTCGACCAATCAGCCAATGTACCTGAGTTAGTTTAAGTTTCATTTGAGTTAACTTAGAATCAATGTGGTGTTTCCATGTAAGTCGTCGATCAAGGTGTATACCAAGATATTTCACATGTGAATGTTGAGAAACAACTTGATTGTTAATCCGAATGGGGGAACAAGTATCTCTTCGTAAAGTAAATGTTACTTGAACACACTTTTGTTCATTTACCTTGATTCTCCATAAGTTTAACCAAAGCTCCATCTGGCTAATGTGTTCCTGGAGTTTGCGGGATGCCTCATCAGGGTTTTCATGCATACTAAGGCAGGCTGTATCGTCGGCAAATGTGGAAGTATGGATACTACTGCTCACAGGCATATCACAAGTATAAATTAAATATAAAACTGGTCCCAGTATACTCCCCTGTGGCACACCAGATGAAATTGTTTCAGGCCTACTTGTAAAGTCTCCTTCCGCAACAGTGAACTTACGGGAAATAATGTAACTTTCCAAAAGATTTAAAATGTTTATTGGTAAGTAAGTCTTCAATTTTAAAATAAGGCCTTCATGCCACACTTTATCAAATGCCTGGGAAACGTCAATAAACAGCGCAGAACAATACTTTTTTCCCTCAAAAGTTCTTCTTATAAATTGAACTAATCTGTGAGTTTGTTCAATGGTGCTATGCTGACTTCTAAAACCAAATTGATGGTCTGGTATGCACCCACTACTAATTAGAATTGGGAACAATTTTGTTTTGAGCAGTTTTTCGAAAAGCTTTGACATTGTAGATAGTAGACTTATTGGCCTATATGACTCAGCCTTTGTTATATCTTTGCCCGGCTTTGGAATCATTTTAACCTTGGCAAGTTTCCAGTTGTGTGGATAATACTCCAGTCGTAAAATAGCATTAAATATGAATAACAGGATTCTCATTGCAATACGAGGCAAGTTCATCAGCATCTGATTACTAATTCCATCAATACCCGGAGCTTTCTTCGGGTTGAGTTCGGCAATTAATTTTTGTAAATCACGCGTCTTAAACTTTATGTGTTGAGGGGGTAGAGCGACTATATTCGGCAAATCAGCAACACCAGTACATATATTTGGCGTAAAAACGGATTTTAAGTGCTCAGCAAATATTTTACCTTTTTCAGTATCGCTTCTTGCCCAACCTCCGGTAGATGTGCGTAGAGGTGGCTTATACTCAACGGGTGTTTTAAGCTTTCTGGCAGCGCGCCACAAGGAGTAATTAGACGCCGGTGTAACATCAAGACCCTCCAGATAATTTTTAAGAGATGCAATTTTTTCAGATGCAAGCAACTCTTGGAGTCGTTTAGTGCACTCTTTAAATCTGATTTTATTTTGTGGTGATCTGTGCTGTTGCCATTCCCTTCTAGCCCTTCTTTTTTCACGTACGAGACGTTCAATGTCTGTAGAATAAATTTTATTAAACCCAATCTGCGGATGGGAGATAGTGGCATGTTCAGCAGCCTGTTTAATATTCTCGCTGAGATTGGCAATGTTCGATTCAATATCATCGGGTGTTCTAAGCGTAATGTTTTCCGTACAATGACTGCTGAGATATTTTTTGAACCCCAGCCAATTAACACGATTGATCATCTTCACATATGGGTCAGGTAAGTTACTTCTTAATGGGCTACAAATTGTGATGATCGTCGGGGAGTGATCGGACGAGAGATCAAGAGAAGCTTGAACTTGAATTAAATCCCTAGAGATATTTTTTATGACGCCAAAATCTATAACATCCGGAATTTTTTGTATGTCAGTTGGCCAATAAGTGGGCTCCCCACTCGAAATGACATCCAAGCCCATTTTTGAAATAGTGTTGAACAATGCTCGACCTCTGGGTGTAACAAGGCGCGAACCCCAGAACGTATGTTTCGCATTGTAGTCTCCAGCTGCTACAAAACAAGGTCCAAGAGATTTGTAGAAATCCTCATATTGATTCTCAGTGATTGAAAATCTGGGAGGGGAGTAAATTGATGATATAACGAAATTTGAACAAAAACTTTCAATGCCAATATTTGTTGCTTGTAGGTATTCTTCACAAATGTTATCAAGAACATAGTGCTTGAGTCTTGACTTTATTAGAATTGCTGATCCACCGCAAGCCCTTCCTCTAGGGTCCTTTGTATCATATATAGTGTAGCCATAAATTTTAAAAAGACTTCTCGAAGTCAAATGAGTCTCAGATACTAACATTATATCAATATTTTTTTCCGTGAGGAAGTGCTCAAGTTCATTTTTATGTTGGCGAATGCCGTTTGCGTTCCAGAAACATATTGTTAACGTGTTCATGGCTTATTAAGTATTGCTTGAAGCAGAGTATTCTGCATTCGCAACATTTCTTGCATCATGGTAGTCATATTTGTTGTAAAATTGTTTATAGTTTGCACAAGATTTTCAATAGTGGCTTCAAGGCGATTATAATTAAAGTTTGAGTTTGTATTTGTAGAATTATTTTGCGGTGAAACATTTTGTGTCGGAATAGAACTAGCCTTAGCAGCATCCGCATACGATACACGGGAAGTAACTGGTTGGCTCATTTGCTGAAAAGTGGCAGAGTAAACGTTTGCTGATTGAGCTGGAGCTAATTTAGGTTTTTGCACCATAGTCTTCTTTACAAAAGAGTACACACGACAACCTCTGTAGTTAGCGGTGTGATTTTCTCCACAATTACTAAATTTTTTGCCACTTTGATCTTTTGGTTTATTGCAACTAGCAGTGCCGTGTAATTCGCCGCACACAACACAAACAGTAGGTAAATTGCAGTATGTTTTTGTATGGCCATATTCTTGGCAATTATGGCACTGTACAGGACCTGAACGCTTATGTGGCTCTTCAACTGTGATTTTTCGGTACAAGAGGTATTTTAAATTATAAATTGGATGCGTCTCATTTTTTTTCAATTTTATATCATTAGGTTCTAGTTCAACACGAAATAGGGGTTGGGGAATCTTTTCTCTATTTATTATATTGGACACATTTTTTACCTTGAACCCCTGGAGGACGAGTGCATCTTTTATTTCTTCGGGGACAACATAAGAATCTATGCCCTTCAATACGATCTGCATGCCTTTAGCGCTCTTAAGCTGGTATGTGTAGAAGCTTGTTTTACTTTTTTCAAATTCAGCAACCATTTTGCGGAAATCTTTTTCGTCATAAATTTGGATTTTAGTTTCATCGATGTTGCCACGTTTTATTGGAACAATGTGAAATTTATTCTCACCAATGACCGAAATTAATTTTTTAATAAGGGCATTTGAATTTTTTTGTCTCAAATAGATTGGTGGCGGCTTGGATGTTTTGTTCGAGGATACCTCGGGTTTGTCGTTGTCATCTTGAAGAATTTTAAAGCGGTTTTGGCGATTAGTTGAGGCTGCGCTGTTATCCCTTGACACTTTTGGAGCAGATGAGATTTTTGAAGAATTCGGGCTTCGCCCGCGCTTTAAAATTGTAATGTATCTGTCCATTCCAACTTGTACCTTGAGTTTCGAGCCGCTGTTATCTGTAGTGATAACTTTGTTAAGTGATAAACACGAGCCTGAAGGGGATGATATTACTGACTTAAATGAAGAAGTACTGGGCAACTGTAATGTTAATGCATCATTACTATTTGGCATTGGACAAAGCGAAGTTGATCGCTGACGAAAAATTGGCGTTGCCGTTAACAAAAGATTTTCATCAGATTTATTTTTTATATTTTTTTCATTCAGAGTTTCAGAACTCACAGTAAAATAAGCATTTCTGCCGTTAGAACTCACTTCAAGTTTTTCTGTATTTGAGGAATTCATACAAAGAATTCCTCAAGGGTTATTCGTTTATGTTTTTTTTTTTTATTTTCGGTATTTTTTGTTTTTGTTATTTATGATTGTTTGTTTGACTTTGAGGTATTCCTCAATATCACTTGTTTAAGTTTTTTTTCCGGTTTTTTTTGTTTTTGTTATTTTTACTATGTAAAAAATATTAGCAAAGCAGAAAGCTTATTTATTAAAGACAGTATGTATGTACCTATTACGAATAATATGTACTACTAATATTTTTTTTGTATATGTAATTTTTGTTTGTTTGGTAAGTAAGTAAAATTCCGCTATTCGACTGTTCGCTATGAAGGTACCACGAGAACTGATTTTCGTCTTTAAATTTAAAAACGTAAACTATTTTTGTAAAAGAAATATAACATTTTTTTTGTCTTTAATATTCGCTTGAAATATTTGCATACTTAAGACCTGCGTAAATTGTCTTGAAATGTAAATACGTCTTTTTTTTAAATGTATTCCCGTGGCTGCATTATCCCAGCTAGCATTTGGGTGATCATTTTTGGCAGAAATATCTTATATGATTCCCTACAGATCGCTTTTGATGATTAAAAAGTGATTTATCACTTGGGCGATTGAAAGAGGATTCACTTATGATTCATCTATATGATCAAATAATGATTTCTTGAAAATAGAGGAACATCATGCACACCGCAAAAAGGTGATTTAAATGATTTAATATGAAAATTGCTCAAAAATAATCAGCAAATCGTATCATAACTGATTCTTTGGTATGATTCATCTGTAGGGTACCATTTTCTCACAACGGGAGTATCATTTATGATCGAAAAATTAGCTCATATACGGTTATTTATACCCTTTACCAACAAAAATGGTAAAAGGGTATATATAGGTTTGTCATTCCGTTTGTAAATTCTATAATATCAATAAGCGACACATAAAATATATATATTCTGGATCCTTATGCATAGGGAAGACGAATAAGCGATGTCCGTCTGTCCGTCTGTCTGTACGTGAAATCGGTTTTCCGAAGCTCCCAGAAAAGCTAGAGACTTCGTTCTTGGACTGGTGTGTCAGAAATTTTCCAAAATAGATTGGTATTGAAATTCAACAAAATCGACCAGACGATTGCAGAGCTGGAAAACGTAAACTTCATTTTGCCATATAAAAGTAACTACCGAAAACAAATTTTTATTTTTTTTTATAAATAAACTTATTTTACAATTCAGTACGACTAAAATTGGTATTTTAAATTAAAAAAATATGAAAAAAATTAAAAAGACGTTTCCAGGGTTGGAAAACTTTAACTTTTTGTGTTATGTAAAATTAACTATGTCTAAAATTATGCAGAGTATTTTCTCGAGAACCGAAAGAGCTAGAGACCTGAAATTTGGACACAGTGTGTAGACCTTTAGCCGCTACAACACATGAGAGTTGGAAATTAAAGGGTGTTCCAAAACGAGCAACGAAAAATATTAAAATCCCATGTAATATACATACAATTCTATGTATGTATGTATATACACTTGAAATTTGTGAGGTTAGTGTATTTTTATGCAGACTACAAAAATTAACACTAAAATTTCAAAAAAATTTAAAATAAAGGGTGTTGCATCAGTTAATGCAATTTTGACTACGCAATTTTGACAACTTGCTGTATCTTGGAAACCGTAAGAGCAAAACTCTTGAAATTTTCAAAAACGGTAAAACTAAAAAATCAAAAAATTATAAAATCGCCAAACCGAAAAAAATCGCCAAAAATAAAAAAAAATCGCCGAAACGAAAAAAAGCACCAAATTACAAAAAAAAATTCTAACCGGAAAAATTGCTTAAATAAAAAAAATCGCTAAAATGAAAGAAAATCACCAAAATGAAAAAAAACCCAAAGCAGTAAAAAAAATCGCCAAAAGGAAAAAAATGGCCAAAACGAAAAAAACCCCAAAAAAAAGAAAAAAATCGCCAAAATAAAAAACCCAAAAACAGAAAAAAATCGCCAAAATTAAAAAAAACCCAAAAACAGCAAAAAAAATTGCCAAAATTAAAAAAAACCCCAAAACAGTAAAAAAATCGCCAAAATGAAAAAAATCGCCAAAATGAAAAAAATCGCCAAAATGAAAAAAAACCCAAAAAACAGAAAAAAATCGCCAAAATGAAAAAAAACGCCAAAATGAAAAAACATCGCCAAAATGAAAAAAAATTTAAAATAAAAAAAAATCGCAAAAAATTAAAAAAAACGCCAGAAGGAAAAAATCTTCAAAATGAAAATAAACCCCCAAAAAGAGTTTTTCTCTTTTTTTTTAGTCGCCAAAATGAAAAAAAACTGCCAAAATGAAAAAAAAATCGCCAAAACGAAAAAAACCCCAAAAAACAGAAAAAACGCCAAAATGAAAAAAACCCCAAAAACAGGAAAAAATCGCCAAAATGAAAAAAAATCGCTAATATGAAAAAAGTCTCCAAAATAAAAAAAGCACCATAAACAGAAAAAAAAATCTCCAAAATGAAAAAAAATCGCCAAAATTAAAAAAACTCCCAAAATAGGAAAAAATCGCCAAAATGGAAAAAGAATCGCCAAAAAAATCGCCAAAATGAAAAACATCGCCAAAATGAAAAAAACCCCAAAATAAAAAAAAATCGCAAAAATTAAAAAAAATCGCCAAAAGGAAAAAAATCTCCAAAATGAAAATAAACCACCAAAAACAGAAAAAAATCGCCAAAATGAAAAAAAAACAGAAAAAAATGGCCAAAATGAGAAAAAAGCGACAAAACTGAAAAAATCGTTTAAACTGAAAAAAACTGCGCGTGTCAAAGTCGCACTTTACTGAATTTTTTAATATTAAAGGAATTAAATTAAACTAAGTTTTTTCTTATTTTGTTTTTGTTTCGTTCACTTAACAAATTTTATGTATATTTTAAAAAACTAGATTGGTATCAATAATCAGAAAAATCCAAAATTATGACTCCAGGGTTGGAAAACTCACACTTTTGTGTTATGTAAAATTAAATAGGTCTAAATTTTTTTTTCTTTTTCTTTATAAATTGAATATATTTTATGCTTCTGAAAGAAAAGTTTGGCGTATGAAATTTTAAAAATTAAAATTACAGCTCCAAAGATGGAAACTTTAAAAAAATGATAAATTTTTTCACAAAACAAATATGTATGTATGTGTCTGTATACTATATATATGTACGTATGTTGGTAAAGGGTATATAAGATTCGGCACAGACGAATATAGCACTCTTACTTGTTTTTCCCGTCAAGCTGATTCGGAAACGATTGGATTATGATACAAAATGCTACCTGGGATACTAAATCAATAATAAATGCTGTCGTATTATAAGCAAAGCACGATAGATGCATTTGTGTGCGTGTATATGAGTGCTAACAAGCAATGTCGTGAAGACTTCTTGTTATGAACAAACAGTCAACAAAGTAGTGTTGATACGTGTATGCTTGTTATTTTCCATATTGTACGTTTGAGTGTGTGTGTAAGATGTAGATGGTAAGCTATTATGTGTTTAAGGGAGGTTTTTTTAAGCAAGCGCACACAACTAATGTAAATGCATGTGAACGTTTGTTTGTGTGCAGAAAAATAGAAGAGCATACACACAACGTGTGTGTGTATGTACATGCATGACGCTTGTATACGCGCCCATGCGTAGAAAGAAGCAAGCATGACAAATTTTTCAGTCACGAAGTATTTTCTTCTTTACTCCTACAGTTGCAATAACTGAAACAAATTCTTGCAAACAGTGTTGCTTAGCGTTTGTTTCAGAAGACTTCGCTGTAGTAAAGCATTTGAAAAATCCCTCATGTCTTGAAAGTTCTTATAAATGGTCTTGTGCAGGACTTTATTGCATACAGTTTAGCGAATGCAAATAGCAAAAGTAAGCGAATTATTTGCGAATGCGAAAGCGAATGCGAACATTCGTTACATCCCTAGTACATAGTTATACGTACATACATATTTATATAATTATAAAAAACAAAAGTTCACAAACAAAATTCACATAATTCTTCTTTAATCGCACGAATTGAAATTTGCATTTATTTCTTGTAATTGTGCATAATTATGTAAATATTGATTGCCTAGAAAATTTTTGTATATTACATATTTAATTATAACACGTACATATTAACATATGTTTTAAAAAATAAAAACAACACAAATGAAGCAAATAAAAAGTCTCCGTTTGATAATAAATGTTAAATATTCCGTCTACATACTTTAATTTGTACTCAGCGGAAATTTATGAGAGATACTACATAAATCAATTAAAATTTTTGCACGCTTTTTTTACACTTATGTAATTCATTGGGAAAATGAAATTCCAACTGAAATTGCGCCTAGTTTTTTTTTTAACTTAATATTAAGTACGTAATTTGCTAATATTTATTTAAATTTAAATTGTACATAATAAATACGATCTAATTTTTTCAGTGGTTAATTAAAGTTCTAATTAAATTATGAGCTTACGTTGAAAGTACCGCAGCACTAAATAAATTCCAAATATGTACTTACATATCGTTAGCTAAAATGCAAAATGGCGTAAATAACAAAAAATTCAAAATCGAGTTTTTGATTGATTATTATGAATGCCATTAAACTACATGTCTTGAAAAAATATTACACTTCTGCGATCAAAAATTACGCTTTTATTAACAAATAACAAGGGGACTTAACTACACGTTTGTTCAGTTTTTTGTTTAGTTTTTTTGTTTCTCCCCTAAAATTATATTATTGTTAGTTACAGCTTTTTGCATTTTAGCTAACGATATGTATGTATGTACCTATTATGGAAAGCCTTCCAAACAACAGTCGTTTAACGTAAATAAATGTAGAAAATTAATATTGCATAAAAAATTTTATGCAATTTTTATTTATTTTATTTTAAATTTTTTTTATTTTACATATTTTTTTATTTTACATTCTGATGGTATTTCACTATTTATTTATTCCATAATATGAAACTATGTACAAATGAATGTATGTATTGTATACATACATACTAGGGATGCCAAACGGGAAATCCCGGGATTTTCGGGATTTACCAAATCCCGAATCCCGGGATTTGTAAAATTCAATCCCGGGATTTCATTTTCGGGATTTCTTAGCAATTTTTATATAAAAAATTTTATAAATTAAAATTTTCGTTGATTTTATGGAATTTTTTATAATATTTAAAAGTCCCATACAATTTTATACGTACAGTCTTAACAATTTAATGACTATTCGTGACTTATTTCTTATAAATTAACAATAAGAGCAAAATAAATAAACTATTTTCTTACGGTAATTTTCATCAAAGGTGCTACAATACATGTACATTTTAGAATTATTTTGAATCACAAATCATCATTTATATTCTTCACAATTTATATTCTTTGATACAAGGCAAGTGAAAACTTTTTGTTGTCGGGTTGACGGAAAAGCGAGAAATATTTACCGAATAATGCGGAGTATTTTGTCTAAAAAACTGCTCGATTGTGTGTGTATGTTTTTTACATTACAGTTCAAAATTATTTTCTTTTTTACTTAGACCATTTAGGTAGTTTTTGACACAAACCTAAGATCAAACCCATTTAAATGACATTGGTTTGATAAATAGTTTTAGTCAAAAACGACCAACTGAATGATTTCGAATCATATATAGTTTTATTCGAGTTGCAGAGTAAAAGGCCAGGACACTAATAAACCATACTCTTCTTGGCGAACATATGTATCTGTTGAACTTGTAGAAAACAACCTATGTATGAATTTAAAATTTTTCAGTAGAGCAAAAATACTGTTTAAGTGCTCAGGCAAACTTTTAATGTATCTGCCTATAAAAATGTGATCGTTAGACGTAATTAATCGAATTTGATTAGAATAGTGTATACATTTCTTTTTTCGACATGTTCAGCTTTATTATCGTTGTCATAGTCGTAACGAAATCGATAAAAAATTATATAATGCTTGGTATACATACATACATATGTATGTAACAAAAATGAAAGTGAATCTAAAAATGTTCGTAAGTCAACTTAAGCGGTAGTGCTAAAAGTCCACAGATACATTCGTTTTGGTTTAGATTATAGTAAAACATTTATATTGAAAACAATATAATTAACAATATATTAAGTTATTGTTTTCACTATAAATTCTCTAACATCAAATGTGAATAATCAACTTAAAAATAGATGAGAAAAATTCTTTTGATTTGTATTTCATACTCGTATTAGAAAATTGTTCACTTTAAAGACAATTGTGGAATGATATATTATGAACATAAAATCTTTTAAAATGCATTGAATTGTTATTAAAGTAATATTTATTTAAAAATATAATTTATTTTACGAAAAAAATTCGATCCCGAAATCTCGAAAATCCCGTGATCCCGAAAAATCCCGGGATCCCAAAAATCCCGGGATTTTCGGGATCGGGATTACAAAATCCTGAATCCCGGGATTTCCAAAAATCGATCCCGATTGGCATCCCTAATACATACATATGTTATATATTTATAAAAATTAAACGAAATTCATTTTTTCAATAAACACACACACGCTCATAAAACATAATAAGAATTTAAATACGCAAGGTTGGGCATTTAATTATTATTTAACAGGGTAGAAAAAATGCCCGAATTGTTTTCTTTCGCAAATAAAATCGCAGAAATAAAATCGAAGAATATAAAATAAATATCTCTCGCAAATTTAAAAATAAAATTCGCCATTAATAGCTAATAAATCAGTGAATGTTTAAATATAGTTTGAGTTAATTTTCATAAAATTTTAAAATGTGTTTAAATACACTTTCATTTTTTCAGTGGTTAATTAAAGTTATTATCAAATTAAGTTGAAAGTACGGTAGCACTACAATATTTCCAAATATTATGGAAAGCTTTCCAAAAAACAGCTGTTCAATATAAATAAGAAAGTTGATTTATCAATTTGCAGAAAAGTGAAATAGCAAAAAACACATTTTATGATACAAAAAGAGCATCAGAATGCATTTTTCTATTTATATATTTCATGATATGAAAATATGTGTTACATTTGTTGTACATTTGCGAAAATTAAACGAAATTCATTTTAATACGACCACATGATGTTCATGTACGTACCTTCAAAAAACACACACATGCACAAAACATATGGTGTGTTTGTAAAATTTAAACAACACTTAAATCTACAGTGTTGGCTGTTTAATGCTATGTTTAGACGACGAGTTGAATCACCTGCTTCGCTCTCTGAATCATGTTTATGAATCATGCTGTTTAGACTACGCATTCGTGCTTCGTGTGCATCGTGCCAATTTAGTGCTTTTCGTACTAGATTTAGAGTTTTTTAATTCATAACAGTGCGGAATTTTTCAAATTGTTGCATTAAAAAGAAATTAGTGCCTTCTTTTGGTGCTTTTCACCTTTGATTTTAGTGCGTTTTACAAATCTACTAAATATTAATTTGTTAAAGTGTGGTGGCTTTATTTTCTATCTGCTTTCACCCCTTTTAGACATGCAAAGTTTCCTTTGCAGAATGTTAATTCAGCTGCGTGAAATACAAAGGAAGAAAAACTTTCTCTTTCACAGTTAGAAAAAAGAAAATATTTCTAGATATTACAGAGGATACCATACACGTAATAAAATAACTTAATTACAATAATATAATCTACTAACCACTAAGGGAAGCAATGTATTGCTTTCTTGATAACGGTGCTTCCAAAAATGCTTCTGAAAAGTAATAACGTAAGGCTCTCTAACAAAGTGGACAGAAGTAAAAAAATGTAAACCAGTAACTTTTGCATCTGAGTACACAAAAACTACACATTATTGCTTCTGTAAAACGAATTAGTAAAGCAAAAAATTAACGGCTTTTTGGAAACTGAATGCATTGCTTCTAGCTGGCTTACAAAAACTCTTCTGGGAAGCGGTAATTTTTGCTGGGATGGTGAAATTGAAGAAATAGAACGAAGTATCAGAAATTTAAGGATACATAAATGGACAAATTTGCTCAAAACTGATCAATTTTGGATTGAAGTTTATAATTATAGAAATTCAACTTATCATAATCCATTTCTAATACTGTCAATATTTTCTCAAGACTATAAACATTACCATGTTCAAATGTTGTAGTAGAAATGACTTTTAGCGCTTATAAATATTTTAAAAGTAAGTTAGAAATACAATAATGATTTTATAAATCAAATTGTTTCATTCATATAAAATACGGTCTAAAAAGAAAAGGCTTATGTTGTTCAGAATGTAACATACTGAACCATGTTCATGTAAAAATTAATTCAGACGAAACACCTAAAAATCTAATTGTTTTATTAAAACAGTTTTATGGCCAGAGGAAAAAGATGAAACTCCTGAAACGAGGAGTATAATTCTCGTTGATATTCTTTTGTTAAAATAGTACAGCATAATTGGAGTGTCTTCCCAAATGAACTTCAATTATTTTCCTACTCATATTCTACTTATAAGCAAAATCGAAATATGGCTCGATATATGTAATTGAAATTATTACAAAAACCTATGAAATGTAGTAAATTTAAAATTGTAGTTAACTTAAATTTTTAATTTTTACTAATTCAATACATTTATAATTAGCCATATGGGTATTTCCACAGAAAGGTCTACCGCGGCCAAAAAATTAAAAGTTATTAAACAATTATTTTTGTCCAATATTATGAGAGAAAAATATTTAAAATTTGTTATTTTAAAGAATTTATACCTTCACTTAACACCCATAATGAGAAAAATGTTAGTAAAATTCAAAATAATATGTTACTTGCTTTCAATTACTTTTAATCGAATTTTCTCTTTAATGGTTAATTTTTGAAAACGCATTTTTTACGATTGCACTAATTACAAAATAGTTTGCTTACAACAACAATAAACTGAAAAAAATGCGAAAAGAGCAAAGCGAAAAAAATCTAACTGTCATTTTTCAATTTGTTTTCCTTGATATTCTAATGTCACATGCGCACCTTAAAAGCATAATTTTTTGTCATATCTTCTGCGCTGTGGAACGGAATTCAATAAAAATTTAAAACTAAAGCAAGTTTTATATATAAAACTTAAAAACTAAATTACTTTGACCGAAGTTAATAATAGACCCTTTCTATTTAATATTGAAGTTTGTCACGTAACGCAACTGGTGTAAGTTAAACTTTTTTTAGAATTTTTGCTGCAAATATTTTTATAATCAGCAATAAATGTTTTTATGTAGATGGACACCGTTTCTGAAAAAATTAAAAACAAAGATAAGAAATTTAGGGAAAAGTTGAAAGAAGATCCCGTAAAATTGCAAGCGTATCGCTTAAAAGCAAAGGAAAGAGCACAAAAATATCGACAGCGGCAGTTGAAATTGTCTAAAACGAGCAAGAAACTTACAAAGGAGAGGAGAGAAAAAGACCGCGTAAGACAAAAACAATACCGAATGAAAAATAAAAACAGTAAATTTCAAGAAAGGAATGAGGCGTATTCTTGCAAGCAAACATTGGGAAAAGCAGTCAAGAAGGTAGAAAAAGCCTTGCCTATGAATTTGAAAAAGAAAATAGAAGTTCTCAACGTTTTGAATGCGAAATATCTAAGTTCAACAATAATTGCCGAAAAAAACTATTCCAAGTCCTTAGAATACGAACAGAAAATAAAGACTGTTAAAGATTTTTACATGCGTGAAGACATTAGCGTCCAGGCTGCAGGTCGTAAAGATACTCTTATTATAGATGGACAAATAGTTGCTAAGCGCTTTATGTTGATGACAGTTCTTGAAGCGTTTGAGTTGTTCAAAAATGAATATGATGAGGAATATGTGAGTAAGTCAACATTTTTCCAAAACCGGCCAAGGGAAATCGAACTCACGAGCAAGACGCCCCACAATATGTGTGTCTGTCAGCACCATGCCAATTTTCGCTTTTTATTAGAGGGATTTGCAAAAGTCTTAAAATCATTTTCAACTAATTTTCAAAGCTTCCTGCAAACTGCCTGTTGCAACATCGAGACGGAAAAATGTATGACAAACGAATGCGAAAATTGTGTACAAGATGTGCAACATGATCTGATTCCAGTCGAGGACTTAAAAAAGTTGGAGGAAACTGTCAAGTGGCAGCATTGGCGCAAAGTTCAAGATCGTGTTACCTTAACTCAGACTATTGCTCCTTTATCGGACCTCATTCACGAATTCGAAGCTCAATTGCCTTTATTTAAAGTGCATTTTTTTGTAAAGCGTGCTCAACAACAATATTTTGTAATGAAGAAAAATACAATCAAGCCCGGAGAACTGATATTGCAAGTTGATTTCGCAGAAAACTACCGCCTTATGTGTCAAAACGAAGTGCAAAGTGCTCACTTTAGTTACCAACAAAGCACGATTTTTACATGCGTAGCCTGGTTGGCTGGAGACACAAAATCGTTTGCTATAATAAGTGACAAGTTAACCCACAATAAATACGACGTTTACTGTTTTATAACAACACTTGTGCAGCAAATAAAAAACCAATATGGACATTTTCAAAATATATTCATTTTCTCAGATGGAAGCAGCAGCCAATTCAAAAACAAGTTTATAGCTAGGAGTTTGCCCAATTTTTTAGTGGAATTCGGCTGCAAATATATTGAATGGAACTTCTTTGCCACTTCTCACGGCAAAGGAGCAGTCGATGGAGTAGGAGCTGTAATTAAAAGAAAAGTTTGGCAGATAACGAAAGCAAAGAATATTATCTTGCATGACGCCTTAGCTTTATTCGAATGCGCACGAGACCACATAAATGGGATTCATTTAACTTTTATAAGTGCAGACGAAATTGAAAGGCTGTCCCCACCGTTAACGGAAAAATGGAAAGAAGTGCCGAGTATTTCTGGCATGCATAAAATTCACTACTTATCATGCGAAGAAGATTTACAAATAAAAGTAGCTCGAACCTCAATTTCGTCTAAGAGAAATATTTAATAAATAACCTTTTTTACTATCTTTTTTATTCTTATGTACCTTTTCAAACATTGACCTGAAGTTGAACTTTCATTTATTTTCGTTGAATTAAAACCTTAAAACCAAACTACATCAAAATTTATTCGATTTTATCATAAGGGAAAAATGTCACGTAACGCAATGTCACGTCACGCTTCATATTATGGCTTGTATCAATAAAACTAAACATAAAATCATAAAAACACAGTTATGGAAATAAAGCTTAACTATCCCTTAATAATATCCAAATAAGTTTCATAAAAGTTTTTACCTTACTTCGCTGGTTTTTGCACTTTAGTAAATGTAGAAAAAAACCACTTCTATTTTTTGTCACATCACGCAACAGCTTTTGTTGACCAATATATCAGGACCCCGACTCTTACAGCACCCATGCTATACACTAAATAAAGAGATCTAAAATTGCTTCCCAAATACGTAAATGAAGAAAAAAATAGTTGGCCCTTAGTTTGATTTTCTTCATGTTGAATACGTGCGACTGTCACGAGCGCAACCATGGAAATACCCATATGGGCATTCTCTGTATTGCAAATAATTAGATAAATATAAAAATATAAATAAAAATATATTTATGTACATACATACATAAGTACATACATATATACGAGTACTTATTTCATTTAGTGCTTTTTTATGAACACACAGTGGTTTTTGCTCTGAAAAAGTTGGCATCACTGTTCGCGTGGCATTTTTTTTATGTATATTCACACAAACATACGTATCATACGCACGTATATACATGCATACACATAAGCATACATACTTTACATAAATTCCACTCATGCGAAATCTTGTTTTTGAAGGCATCTCTATATTTTCTTCTTATTTTTTCTTTTTATATTATTCATAACTTAATTAAATTTATTTATATTAAACTCACATCTATGTTTTTTGGTTTGTTTTTATTTGTTTACAAACACACACATACACATATACCTATTTTGTTTTGATAGCTAGTTCAGATAAAGTGGCGATTAACTGCGATAAAAGTTAGAGAAGATACCAATTTTACGTGCTTCGCAAGTAGATTCATATTGAATCTACTTGATTCGCTCTCATAATTTTGTATGGCGAAGCAAGTGGATTCGGTCATGATTGGGGCGTGAAGCATGAATAGAGAGCGAAGCACGTACCGTCTAAACATAGTATAAGTTTGATTTAATTGTGCAGTGAGAAACAAATTTTTGTGTTTAAATAAGATTTAAAAATAAAATACAAATAATCATTGACTGATTTATTAGCCCTAAATCAAAAATACAAATAATCAAAAGTAAAAACTTTAAAATTTGTTTAAGGGAACTTTGTTATTTTACTCGTACTAAAATTTATTGCAGGATTGTAAAAAATAACGCTATTACATGCTGTTGTACAAAAAAAGTTATATTTTGCATATGTATTACAATTTCTGTTATGTGTGTTTTGACTTGCTCCTGTACAGTTACAATTATTTGAGTTAGGGACTTTTTACTTGAGGCCAACGATATGTAAGTTTATGTGCGTATACATTTAAAATTGTGTTTTTTCTAAGATTGGCACAATTTTTAATTAGTTATATAGTGGTTAGGAAATAATAAAAATTTTTATGAGTCTAAAAACTAATTTACTTTTCAAACTTCACTTTTTCAACAACTTTAAACAATTAATGATTGTGTGTAATTACTTTTATTAAATTAATTAATAACGAGAGTGTAACGACACCAGTAATTAAGATAACTGTTTTATATTAATGCTTTTACCCTACATGCAATAATTGCTTTTGTTCAAAATAACAAGGTTTAGTTAAAGTCAGTCTATGAAAATAAACAAAAAATTTCGCAGAGGTTTCAGTTAAGACAAAAACATTTAAAACTTTTTTAATCGGTTTGTGATGAATAAAGCAAACAATTTTCCAACGACAAATTGTGCAAACGAAACAATTGACTTTTATTGCTTTGGTTTATTTTTATAATCGCACAATTGCAAAAAAAAAGACTAAAAATTAAATACATATGTGTTTTTATTGTTTTATTTTTTTCTTCCTTTCGATTATCACTACTTATGTATGTATTATTTATAACTATCTCTAAATTTATGTCCGACAGTGGTCGGGCCTAATAATTATATTTTAGATTTAAGATTTGAATACTTATTGTTAGTTCATATTTGAAGATACAATAAATAAAAAAATATGTATTAAAAAAAAAATAAAAAATATAAACCTTTACCAAAAATGGTAAATGTCATTCCGTGTGTAATTTCCTTAATATTAATATGCGTCACATGCATAGGGAAGACGAATAAGAGATGTCATCTGTCCGTCCGTCCGTCTGGTGTACGTTAAATCGGTTTTCCGAAGCTCTCAGAAAAGGTAGAGACTTCGATTTCTGACTGGTATGTTTGAAATGGTCCAAAATAGATTGGTATTGAAAATCAGCAAAATTGCGCAGACGGTTTCAGATCTGGAAAACTTAAACTTGATTTTGCCATATAAAAGTAACTCGCTAAAACTAATTTTTATGTTTTTTTTATTAAATCGACTTATCATATGTTTCAGTACCAATGAAATCGGTATTAAAAATATGAAAAATAATTTAAAAAAAAAATCAAAAAGACGTTTCCAGGGTTGGAAAACTTTAACTTTTTTTGTTATATAAAAATAACCTACTAAAACTAATTTTACCGTTCTCTCTATAAATTACTTACATTCTTAAAAGAAAAATATTGGTGTAAGAAATCAGAAAAATCTAAAAGGATTATTCCAGGGTTGGTAAACTTACACTTTTTGTGGTATATAAAATTAACGAGGTCTAATTAATGTTTTTCTTCTTCTTTATAAATTAAATATAGTTTTAAAAAGAGAACTTCGGTATATACAATTAGAAAAATTAAAACTCCAGAGCTGGAAAATTTAATTTTTTTTTTTGATATTAAAGTAACTAAATAAAACCAATTTTTTCCTTATTTTCTTTATTCACTTAACATATTTTATATATTTTTTAGAGAACAAGATTGGTATAAGGAACCAGAAAAATCTAAAAGGTTGGGAAACGTTAATTTTTGTGATATATAATACCAATTAAATAAAACTAGTTATTTCTTTGGTTATAATATATATTATATACTTTATACTTTAGAAAGAAATAAATTAGTATTAAAACAAAAAAATCAAAATTATGGTTCTAGGGTTGAAACTGGGTAAATAATAACCAGAAATAATATATTTTTTCAGTTAAACATACGAGTATTTAATGTTTTAAGAAGATCTTTACTCAAGATTTATTTAATATACATATGCTTAATTTTTATATGGATATCTAATTTAAAAATAAACGATGGTTTTTGCAATGTTGTTTATTATGCTCTCAGCACAGTTATGTTTCACATCGATGGTCTTTAGTTGACACCTTGTAACGAGTTCTTATTAATGTTTGGTAAATGGAGATAAAAATTAAACTATTCGCTAAAGAACAGTCATAGCTATAACATAAATTAAGGGCATGTTCCATTTCATTTCCCTAAAACCACTCCTTTCTGCTGAACAAAATCTAAAAAAATTCTTTAGGAATAAACCGTTTACATAATACCACGATATATCATTTGCAATGGGGGTTTGTTTAAATTGAGACACGAAAGAATATTGGTATGGAGGTACAATGCTAAGACTATTTTAGGGTTATTAAACACTAGCACGGTTTTTGAATATCTTGAGAGCAAAAAAACAAGTCCCAATTTTTTGGTATTGTATTGACGTGACGTCGTTGTTGACAACTGGAAAAAGGGTGAATGTAAAATAGTTCTAAAATATAGAGTGTAGAATAAAATATTTAACTATATCGAAAATAAGATATTTGAATCAAATTCTTTAATCGAAAAAAAAACCGAATGGTCACATTATAAATTTTATCACAAATCAAATATGTATGTATGTGTCTTTATACTACATACACAGAGAAAACAGTGCCTACTAAATACCTCGTAAAATAGAACAAAATGAATAAGAAATCTCTATGGTTGTTTTTCAATAAGGAAATCTTATTAATTTCATAGGGGCTATGAGGTTATCTTATTGATTTTTTTCAATAAGGGTTTCTTCTTGTTTTTATGAGGCGACCTCATAAAAAAATTAATGTCTTTATTCTTTGTGCTATGCTTATATGTATTTTCATTTAAATTCTATACCATATACTTATGTATGTATGTAGTATATGTAGATGTTATTTATTTATACATAATTATTATATTGTATTCTTAATTAACTAACTCACCATACATACATATTATTACTTGAGAGGAGACAAGTATTGAACCAGCAAACTTCTGACTGATACACAAGCATTCTAACCAATATGCTATCAAGCAGCCTGAATAACCACTGAAATTATTGTGCAAACATTCTTTTACAAAAATTAAAAAGCTCATGAAAAGAATTGTCTCTATGTCTATTTATAGATATGAAATAGCAATGCACCTCATCAAATCAAGATTTCCTTATTAAAAAAATTTATAAAATGCTTTACACAGAATCATATAGGAACCTAATAAGATCTAGAAGACAATTGCAGAGCTGGAAAACTTAAACTTTATTTTGCCACATAAAAGTACCTACCGAACACAAATTTTTATTTATTTTTTAATAAATAAACTTATTTTACACTTCAGTACGACTAAAGTATTTATATATAAAAAAATAAGAAGACGTTTCCAGGGTTGGAAAGCTTTAACTTTTTGTGTTATGTAAAATTAACTATGTCTAAAACTATGTATGTCTGTCACAGGGTATTTTCTCGAGAACCTTAAGAGCTACAGACCTGAAATTTGGACACAGTGTGTAGACCTTTGGCCGCTACAACAACAAATACATGAGAATGGGAAAGTAAAGGGTGTTCAAAAACGAGTAACGAAAAATGTTAAAATCCCATTTAATATACATACAATTGTATGTATAACACTTGAAATTTGTAAGGTTAGTGTATTTTTACACAGACTAGAAAAATTAACACTATAATTTCAAAAAATTTCAACTAAAGGGTGTTCTATCAGTTAATGTAATTGCTGTATCTTGGAAACCGTAAGAGCAAAATTCTTGAAATTTTCAAAAACGGTAAAACTAAAAAATCAAATAATTATAAAATCGCCAAACCAAAAAAAAAATCGCAAAAAGCACCAAATTACAAAAATAAATGTCTAAAACTAAAATAAATTGCGAATAACCGGAAAAATTGCTAAAATGGAAAAAAAATCGCCAAAATTAAAAAAAAATCGTCAACATGAAAAAAATCGCCAAAACGAAAAGAACAAAAAAAAAAAATCGCCAAAATTAAAAAAAACCCAAAAATAGAAAAAAAAAATGCCAAAATTAAAAAAAAGTCGCCAAAATGAAAAAAATCTCCTAAATGAAAAAAAGCTCCAAAAACAGAAAAAAATCGCCAAAAACAAAAGAAGCAACAAAATTAAAAAAAAATGTCTAAGACTAAAATCAATCGCGAAAAAACGGAAAAATTGCTAAAATAAAAAAAAAGGCCAAAATGAAAAAAATCGCAAAAAAACCCCCACAAAAAACATAAAAATTACCAAAATGAAAAAAAACCCAAAACATAAAAAAATCGCCTAAATGAAAAAAAAATCGCCAAAATAAATAAAATAGAAGAGAGGTGTCTTAGGACACCCGGTTGTAGCTATGCTGCTTGGTTATATAAAACAAACTGAAGTGTTAAATAACAATGCAATAAAATTATATTATATAATGATTGTTTATAGGTAAACATTAAATTAATTTTTTAATTGACATTACAAATATTTTAATTGATATTATAAAATTATTCATACCTATTACTTTTTTGTATTTAGAATAGCTATAAAATTTTATTTTTACATTTATAGAAAAAACTCAATCATTATAATCTACTGTAGTAATAATTGGTTTGTGGTAGCTAAAATATGATACATATGTTTGCGATTGCATTTTTTCAAGGTGCTTTGAAAAAATTGCATCGATAGTGGTATTGCATTTTGTTATATGTTGTAATGGATCATTGGTTATTTTTAAATCAAACTCATCCAAAAGAAATTTTACTAATGGCTCAGAATTTCTTCTGAATTGAACCCTAAAGCATCAAAAAATAAATATTTTTAACTTAAATAATAAATGATTAAGAAAGAGTCTGCAAAATTACACCAAAATCTTTTATTGTATATGCATATAAGTACATATGAATTTTAAAAGTAGACTTTTCATAAAAAGCTACCCATTTCAACTGTTGAAAAATCGTCCATTTTAAGGAAAAAATTGTCAATTGCTATTTTGGCACCAAAAATCGTCGAAACGAATGAATAAAATTGTATTTGGAATTCATTTTATTTAAAAATATAAAACCGATTAAAATCAAAACCTTAAAATATAATAAAAAAAACAAAATAAAAAATTCATATTTAGTTTTAGATTTAGAGATCTTAAAAAAACATCACATACATTAATAAATATTAGAGCGACTCAACTTGTATGGAAGAGAAAAAGTGCTTTTGTTACCCCTCTGAAAATATAGTTTGATATGTTTTATAATGATTCCCAAAATATTGTGGTTCTAGCTTTGACCATCCGTGAGCTGGACCATTTTTAAAAAAGGTATTTTTTTCAGTTTTTCGAATATTTTTGTACTTTGCTCCAAGACGACATAAATAAAATTTGGTATCATCGACAAGAGTTTTTGAAGCACCATCCAATGGCATATAAAACTTGACCACTTGTGACCTACTAATTGAGATATTTAACTAAATACATATTTTTGTTTCGGGTTTTCATACATCATCAAAAAAATTCCAAAGAAAAGGGAAAACTTGACAAATGGTAACGCTGGTTTCAATACTCACAGCCAGTGATGGGAAATGAGATTTGCATTTCGGTATAAAAAAAAATTTTTTTGAGTACATTTTTGATCCCGAGAATACCATAAATTATATTTTCTATTTAAATTTTATTAACAAAAAAGTATACAAAATTCATTTACAAAGATATAAAATGGGAACATATAAGTACAAATATACAAATAGGTATAGCCTGGATTAGACTTAATACTGTGGGAACATAAGGCTTGCCCCCGTATTCTGTAGCTCGCTAAAGCCAAATTCGATTCCTAAAATGCTGAACAAATAGACAATTTAAAATTTTTGGCGATGACAACAACAATACAATTTCGGCGAATTACGTTTTTAAACCATTACCTGATTTATCAATACACGTTAAATTGATTTTATAGATTTTTAGCTATGGAGATTTAGGTTTAGCGAGTTACAGATTACGAAGGCTCTTCCTTTATTTTGTTTTCATGAGATTTTGGTAAGAGAAAATCCTTTCGACATTTTGACGGACAAAATTCTGATTTATCAGGAAACATGTATTCATGTAATGCGTTTTTATTTTCAGCCAATGTAGACCAGGGAGGTTATTATGTAATTCGATTCGAAACGAAAACTGTTCGAATTTGTATGTTATTAACAGGGAAACCACAAATATGCTCTAAGAAAAGTGTTTTATGCGCATTCAATATGCACTAAAAACTTGTAAATATGCGCTTAAAAGTAAAAAAATATGCTCTTAAAAATAGAATAAATTGGTTTATTTGTAAATGAAAATATATTTTTTAATCAAAAATTCAACAACATTTGCATATAAAATAAGAAAAAAAATAAATAATCAAAAAACGGAAACATAATTAACAAAGAATAACTGGGTTTGAAGTGCAGGTTAAAACAAAATTACTATAAAAATTTTTACTAAAACAAATTAATTTTTATGGGATGCATAAGAATTTAACTTTAATTTCAAAAGATCACGATATCAGAATTAAGGCTTTGGAACTGTATTTTGGATAAATAAGACAAGATTTTAATTTATAATTTTTATTGCAATAAATAACAAAATATTGACCTAGAATTTCAAATAAAAATCTTTTCTGTCCCGTCTTAATGAACTTTCATACATTTACAATGTTCCTTCAAGGTCTTTTCGGGGCAGAGTAAATCACACATAGCTAAACTGAATTTGTATTGCAACTAACGTCCGTAAAACTGCGTTATATATGTATAAAAAAAATTATACACTACATGGAACATTGGAACAGAGATTTAGAGTGCGAAAATTGAAAATAATTTGTAAGCATATTAACCCAGATAGCACAGGAAAAAAATTTTATTTAAAACTTAAATTTTTATTTCAAAAATGAAATTTTAATGCGTTGCTAAAAAAAAAATCATAAAATTTTTTTTTTCGGAATGGAGTTTTTTTAAAGGATGGTGGTGCCAAGAGGGTTGAAATAAAATAAATTCTATAAAGTATGAAAATATGCCCTAAAAGCGTAAATTATGCTCTAAAAATTCGAAAATATGCTAAAAATATGCGTGTAAAACTGATATATGCATAAACATGCTTTAAAGGGTAAAATATGCAAAAATATGCACTAACAAATCGATGCCAAAATTCATTAAAAGTTCTGAAACGGATAAATATCTTGTCCCCGCATTAATACGTGATACAAGAAAAAACATGCAAATGCATATTTGCGGTTTCCCTGGTTATTAACATTAGAATTCGAACACATTTCCGTTCGATTCGGATTACATAATAACCCCCCGGAACCTGCATATATTCTCTCTTGGTAGTGGTTTCAGTTCTTCCATACAGTCAATGCTCTATATTGCTTGTCCATATTTAAAAAATTTTCTTTTCCCTGGGAACATCTATATATAAATAGGCAAGTGAAAAAAGTTAAGAACCATTTTAACTGACTTAAAATCAACGTATTCGCTTGATTTTTTTTTTTTGTTAGATATATTGACAATAGGAGCAGTGCAGAATGTATTTTTTCTTCTACATTTTTGTGTCTAAGATGGTTAAAAACAGTTAAGAATATTAGCCAATCATAAAGCATTGATTTCTTTCTCTCTTAATTTGCTAAAAAAATTACAACAATTTGGCTTGGCAACTCCATAAACACTCAGAAGGAAAAACGTATTTTATTTGTTCATTCTATTCTTATTTCCATCTTTCTATGTACTTAAACGATTATTGCTGAAACTAATAAAATTTGGATATTTAAATAACGAGTGTTACTGTATTATTTTTCTTTAGATACTTAAAAATAATATATTTTTTAATTATTAATAACTTTGATTAAAGTTAAATTCACCTACAGCACAAAGTTTTTTATTTTTGGTTTATTTTGTGTGCGTTTTGTTTTTGTTCATTGTTTTCATTATTTTTCTGTGCTTTAAATTACTGAACATAATGGAATGTTGGAATATGATGGAATGTTTATATTATTAGGCTAGCATATTCGTACATACATATGGGGTCTTTCTCAAAGAATAGGGAATAGAAACTTTTTTTGTAACAAACGTTTTAATGGGGAGTCTAAAACTTTAGAGAAAAAGCGTTCAATGAAAAAATAAACGAATATTTTTGTTTTGGGCAATAATAATGAATATGAAGTGAAAACACTAGGAGCAAATATCTAATTACATTTAGTTCAAAAAGTGAACAGCTTTTTTTAAATAGTTTGCTTAAAATCTATTCTTATTTATGCCGATAAATGAAATTTTAAATTCGTATTTAGTAGTTAAGAAAGTGGTTTAAGAGAGTGGTTTACCTTGGAGTCTATACATATGTATATATGAATATAGTTTTTAAATTGTGCTTTAAATTCATCAAACTTTAAATATTTTCATTCTATTCTCCACCTCTGTGCGTTAATGGTTGATTTTCAACCACTGGGCGAACACTAGTTTTAATTAAAAGTGGTATAATGATGTTGATTTTACCAGATTAAATATTTTCAGGGAGAAACTTACTAAACCAAACTAACATTTCATTGTCAAAGTCCACTTTTGCCCTTAGAACTTAATATAATTTTTTTTTAATTTTCTTTAAACTGATTTAAAACAGTTGTTTCAATAGACAACTTTCTGTGCCACATAAAATATCATTGAGTGAAATAATTTTTTCGTTGATGTTTAATTGTGAAAGGTTACACTTTTCTAAAAGAGCATTACTAATAAAGTTTCGTTCCATTTTTCGAAAAAAAAAATTAATTCTTTTCAAAAATATATGCATGCGCGCGTCTTCTGACTGCATATCTAAGTTGTCCGGGAGAGTATCAAATGTGTTTTAGGCATAGTACCGAAATATTCATGTGTGCTCTAAAAAAAACAAACATTTATGAGTTTCTTCATAAATGAAAACTCGCAAAATTTTTCGTTGTGCTAATCAACGCACATGAGTGCTTAAATCTTTTTCTGTTTTTCTACGCATGTTCATGCTGTAATTGGAAACAAAACAAAATTCAACACTCGTGTGTGTGCAAATAATTTTTTTTAATTTTGCGCACATGATGTGCACATTTATGAGTTGCTCATATATGAGTTTTATTCATTTATGCATTGTTCATATATGAGTAAAATTTTTTGAACAAAAATGTTGGATATTCTTGTGGTATACAAGCAAATGGTTTTTTATGTATTGTGCCTCTAAAGGTTTTTTATTGATCATCAGCGTTGCCGATTTGGATATTTTAAACATATATTAATCCTCATATGCAAACAAATTAACATGTGCTTCAAGTCTACGTTAAAACCGGATATTTTGTTTTAACGTACACTTCAAGCACACGTTAATTTTTTGCATATGGGAATAAGTCTTTATAAAAATTTTCAGCGAATAAATTGTAAATTTTTAAATTAATAAATAAATATCCACATACATATGTATGTACATATGTATGTGTATATACATATACATATGTAGGTATACATATGTACATATCGATGGCTCAATATAAAAAGGGCGTATACCAATTTTTCGAAATCGCGTTTTTAACGTTTTCTCGGAGACAACATAGGATTGTATCCACCTTGAAGATCTTAGTACGTTACAGTTCAAAATGAAGAAGTTATACCAACTTAAAAAATTATTTCTGTTTGTAAATGCTTTAGTTTCTCCTCAGTTTTTTGCTTCTCCTATAAAATATCGATAATTTGACGTCCGCGTTTCTCATATTAAGCCATCTATGTACATAGAAATTTACCTTTAAATAAATATCAAGTTCTTATTATTGAAACACATTGATCACTTATTCACAAATGTGTGTTGAAATTTTTTCTTTTGATTTCAAACACACAAATTGCGGGAAAATCCATCGTGTCATATTCGCTAACCCTTTTTTATGTGCATGTTTTATTTGATTTGTGTAAATGTATTTTTTTAATTGCTTATGCAAAAAAGGTAAAACAAAGTCATAATTGCACAACAACAAAAACACGGAATGCAGGCCCTACCTGCTTAAAGGGGTGGGTGATTTTTAGTAAAATATGCACAAGCAATTGTAAAAGTATTGGCGTTATTCGATTTTTGATGCAAATGGTCTTGCGTAAGTGCAAATGCAAAATATCGTGGCTTTTCTTTGGATTGTGTGTGTATTTTGTTGTTGGATTTTAAAGAAAAGCTACGATATTTTGCATTTACAATGACGCAAGACAATTGCATCAAACACCGAATACCGCCATTATAGTTGCGCAGGTATTTTTTTGAGTTTCGCTATCAGAAGGATGCATGTTTTGTTGTTAGTTTTTTATGGTAACCATTTTTGGTAAAAATTAGGTCATTGGGAATTTTCTTTTTGAAATGAAGTCAAAATCGCATATGAAGTGCGAAATGCAAAATGTGTTTCTTTATGTATTTTGTTGCTAAGCTCTTTGTTTTTGATTATTTTCTCTTCCTTCCGGCATCATTAAACTTTTGTAAAAAATATTTTAGTTGTCCTTGAGATGCGAATTCTATTATGATTTATATTCTATGCTTCAGTATAAATGGCTGCAACCTGCTATGTAGGTAACCAGTTGTTGTTTAGACTTGTGCGCGTGCGTTGTACTTAAAAAATTTAAATATGCCAAAAAAAACAGTTTAACCTGGAAAAATTTGTGTCGTACGACGATTCCACCAAAAAAAGTAGTTGTGTCATAGAAACGTGCGAAAAAGAATTATGTGGAAAAGCAAAAAGTAACATTAAAAGACATTACAAACTTGTTCATAAGCGTGACTTAGACAATGATGAGAGTGATAGTGACGATATTCCTGTTTGTAAGAGAATTAAAAAAACAGTAAAATTAACCACAACTATGGTTTGGATTCGATTTAGCGAAGAAATTAAACAAAATATATTTTTGTATAATATATTACCATCACTGAATCGAAATTTAACAATTGTTTTCAATATCGGAAGAGAAAGCAGGACGACAATTTGTTAAATCCTTGAAATTTAAAGCAATATTATAATGATAGTCTACAATGAGATAAAATAATGTAGATAAATATCTATTTTTTAGGCAGATCGTGAAGTTAATAGACCACTTCATAATTTTGCATACAAATTCGAACAATTTAGAATCTAAATGGTCTATATTTACGCTATTGAATGAGATCATTATGACGAGATAAATCATGTAGTCCTAAGCTGCACTAAGTAACTGATGCAAAATAATATCAAATTGGGAAAATATCGGTCTCCAAATTAAGAAATTTTTAAACTAAAGGTAAAGAAAGTCTTTGAGATGTACTTGCATAAAATTACGACAAATTACACAGGAAAATTGGCACTTTTTTTCCAGAATCTACTTAAGGACGTAAGGGAAACAAACTAGCATAAATAAAGTGATTTAAGTTTTTGCTTCCGCTTAAAAACTTTTCTTTGATTAGAAGTGTACAAGTTTTTGTGTGAGTTACTAAAACTTTTCCAAGAGAGTGTAAAAAAGGTGTCTGTCTTTAAAGATTATATAGTCTACCCTTCAATTTGGTTCTATAAGAAATCGAATTATTTCAATGGAGAAAGCTTACATTTTTTTTTGTTCACTGCACCTATCTCTTCATGTGTATATCAAAGCTGTGAAAGATTGCAACTTATTTAATTGCAACCACATGATTTCATGTTTATGATTGCTAGTTTGTGATTGCAATCAAAATCGTTAATTTGATTTCATGATTTCAATTTGAAATGAAGTTCCTTTTTGTTTATTAGATTTAAGAAATATAACTTTATGTAAAAAAATATTTTCAACTATTTACAAACAGTCACTTTACATTTATAGTCCAAATTTAATAGTCACATGAAGTTCTTTTTATTTTTTTAGACTTAAAACATATTTAAATATAAATAAATATTTTCAAACATTTAAATATCTATGTATGTACATACGTTTTTTCTTACTAAATTTCTACGATCAATTGTGTAGTCAGAAAAACTCAAGAGTCAAAAAGAAAACACACGAAGAGTTTTTTACAAATATATTTCCTAAAGTTTGTCATAAATTTGGATTCGCCCAATAATACGCTTAACGTAGAAACCGCTAAATTTCTTAATGTAAAATTTGGTAAAATAGCAATTTTTAAGAGTAAAACTTGTGCACTTTGTACTCTTTCATAAAATTTTGTGAACGATGTCACGGGTAAATGCTAGCGTGTATATACATACATATGTATATACATACATACAGATGTACCCTTAATTATGAAAGTAGTCTAGGTCATATGCATTTTTGCTTCGAAATATTAAATTAATCTTAAAACAAAACCAATAAATATTTAATAAATGTTAAATAAACTTATATTAATCGAGACTAATACAACTCTAAATTAAAATGTTGCATAATATAAAAATATATTTTTATTTGTTCAAATGTAATTTAGTAAATATCTCGACCAAAGGAATATATGACTTAGACCACTTTCATAATTAAGAGCTGTCCAAACAAAAATTTCAACACTAAATTTCTGTTGAGAATTTCAAATCGGAAACGTTCCTAATCAATAAAACATTCACATTTATTAAAGGTAAAATTCTATGTTTATACATACATATGCATTTTAATTTAAAATTTATTTGCTGGTGGTTCAGCGATGTCCATATGCATTTCATTGTTGCTGTAACAAATCGTCAGTAGACTTCAACCACAAATCTTGAACAGTCACAATCCTCTTATCTTATGTACAGACTTCCAAAAACTATTTGAGAGTTCACAAATAATAATATTCCCGAAAACCACAAAAGAAAAATAAGCATAGAAACTTCTACAAAACCCAGCAAATAATTTATATTCGATATGAATCTATTCTATTTTTCCACACCTATATCGAATATAAATTATTTGCTGGGTTTTGTAGAAGTTTCTATGCTTATTTTTCTTTTGTGGTTTTCGAGAATATTATTATTTGTGAACTCTCAAATATTTTTTGGAAGTCTGTACATAAGATAAGAGGATTGTGACTGTTCAAGATTTGTGGTTGAAGTCTACTGACGATTTGTTACAGCAACAATGAAATGCATATGGACATCGCTGAACCACCAGCAAATAAATTTTAAATTAAAATACTTTTGACAATATGTCGAATTATAAATTTCTTAAACATACATATGTATGTATGTATGTATGTATATAAATAAATTATACAATAAATTTGAGTTAAGCATTTGCAAATCGGCAGCGCTGACAATGTGTAAAAATTTACAATTTATTTGCAGTAAATTTATATAAAGAATTTATTTCGGCTAAAAATATCCAAATCGGCAACTCTCCCAGTCATATGAACAATAGAATCACAAGCCATACACACATGCATACATACATAAAAAACCATTTGCTTGCATACCACAAGAAAATCCAAGATTTTTTAGCACAAATTTTTACTCATTTATGAAGAATTCATAAATGAATAAAACTCATAAATGTGCGTTTGAAATTGCACACTGCATGTGCGCTCTTATATGAAAACTTAGTTTTGCCTTCATTTTCATGTGTGTGTAACACAAAAGAAAACAAATTAGTGCACACATGAAAATGTAAAAAGCAAAATGTTTTTTAGTGCTCTCACTCTGTTCAAGGAGAAACAGAAAATTTTTTAAACGCTCTCGCACATTTCATGTATGAAGGTGAGTGAGTATTTCGGTACTATGGTTTTAGGGGAGTACTACGGTCCTTTTTCATGTTAAATAGTATAAAAAAAAGTACGATCGTACCAACTTTCCCATCACTGCTCACAGCACACACAGTCCTAGCAATACGAAATACACAATCACACATGCAGCACCAGCAATACGAAACACACAAACAACTTTGTCTTGTTAGTTTTTTTTACGTTATTCACTGTATATACGCAAATGCAAAGCAACAAAATTTTTTCTCTTTTCCTTGAACAAATTGAGCAATCGTTTTCACTGTTTTTGTTTCTCTCACTCCAAAGAATTAAACAAAAGAAAATCAAACAATTTGTGTCGTTTATTTTCGTGCTCTGGTTTAAGTACAAAGAAATCAAAACAAAAATAAATTTATAACTGTAAAAGTGTCGATTATTTATGTTACGAAAATTATTTTCTAACCCCTGTATCGCCCCATAAGTAGCATAGCTACAAAAAATCTCCAAAATGAAAAAAAGGACCAAGAACAGAAAAAAATCGCCAAAATGAAAAAAAAACCTCAAAAAACAGAAAAAAATTGCCAAAACGAGAAAAAAAGAGACAAAACTGAAAAAATTGTTTAAACTGAAAAAAACTTCAAAAAAGCCACATTAAAAATGCTCAAAACCTAATGTACGGACCCCTACGTGCGCGAGTGAAAGTCGCACGTTACTGAATTTTTTTAATATTAAAGGATTTAAATGAAACTAAGTTTTTTCTTATTTCGTTTTTCCTTTGTTCACTTAACATATTTTATGTATTTTTTAAAGAACTAGATTGGTATAAGGAATTATAAAAATCCTAAATTATGATTCCAGGGTTGGAAACTTACACTTTTTGTGTTATGTAAAATTAAATAGGTCTAATTTTTTTTCTTTCCCTTTATAAATTAAATATATTTTATGCTTCTGAAAGAAAAGTTTGGCGTATAAAATTTTAAAAATGAAAATTACAGCTCCAAAGATGGAAACTTTGAATTTTTTTTTGATATTAAAGTATAAAATTAATTAATTAATTAATTTCTTTGTTCACTTAACACACTTTATTAATTTTTTAAATCAGCAAAATCTAAAAGGTTGATTCCAGGGTAAATTTATTGTTTTTTTTTACATAAGTAACCAGGTCAAGTTGGTTTTTTCTTTTTGTTTACCAGTTTTATATACTTTATGACTTAGAATGAAATATGTTGTTTGGTATAGAAATTAGAAAAATAAAAGACATACATAGCTCAAGAGCTGGAAAACTTGAATTTTTTCTGGTATAAGTTAACGACACAAAAGTTGTTAACCTCTTTTTAATTATATTTTTTTCTTTTATTAATTTTTATTGCAAATATTGTATCAGCATTAATTGAAAGGTTGACGACACAAAAGTTGTTTTACCTTTTCTTTTCATTCTTTTTACTTTTTATGTTTTGCGAAATTGGATCATGTGTCGCAATATTTTAATAAAATAAAATTGATGACTGTTGCTTAGTTTTAAAGCAAGCAAATAGTTTAAATTAAGAAAATAAAATAAAGAAAAGACACTTGTAAATTTGTACTTGAACTGAACATTGGTTTTTATTCTTACAAATAAAATAATAAATAAATGAATACAAAAAAAATAAAGTAAAAACTAATTAATTGGCGCCCGAGCAGGGACAAAAAAAAAACGGATACCTTTAGCTAAGAAATTGTTCCAAGCACGACCTTAAGTAGCTCAACATTGGACACACGATTAAAAGCTATTCCAGCCCGACCTAAAGTAGCTCACCGCTGGACACATCACCGTTGAATTTCTCAAGACAGCGATTACTACAACGGGTATAGTGAAGGACCACAAGTAGTCAACAAGGACAAAAGGGAATAATCTGGATCTATCGGTAGTAAAGATGTGGGGTATCATAATACTAATGTAAGTCATTTAAGAATATAAATATAAGGTTTAAAAATTAAATAAGTGATTTATCTAAAAAACAAGTTTCATTTTTGAGAATAATTTACAAAGATAAAGTAAATCTGAAAACGAATTTAATTGCATCAAGCTGAAGTATAGAAACATATAATTATAAATTGAAAATATTTAAGAAAAGGAAAATAAGAAACAAGTGATTTATCTAAAAAACACGTTTCATTTTTGAGAATAATTTACAAAGATAAAGTAAATCTGAAAACGAATTTAATTGCATCAAGCTGAAGTATAGAAACATATAATTATAAATTGAAAATATTTAAGGAAAAAAAGGAAAATAAGAATCAAGTGATTTATCTAAAAAACAAGTTTCATAATTTACAAGAACTGAATAAATCTAAAAAACGAATTGCATCGAGCTGTAGTAATAATAGTATTATAAATTGAAAATAGCTTCAAAAAGAAAAATAAGAATCAAGTGATCTTCATAACTAAATTGCATCGAGCTGTAGTAATAACAATATAAATTGGAAAAAGAGAAGAAAAATAAAAATCATACTTAAATTATAAAAAATTTTTTCAGAACTTTGTGCTATCAATTTTCTATAATATTTTTTCTTCGGTTATATTTCGGTCCACAATATTGCAAGGCTTTGTTAATACTACAGAACACTAAATCCCGTAATCATGTCAAATCCTTCAAACCTAATAAGACCAGCCGTCCTTAATTCCGACCAAAGTCCCCAACAACCCAATCCACAAAGCCAATTTCAAATGAATTCTTCACTACAACAGCAAATAGCAACTTTAGTCTCAGAGCAGGTTAGAGCAACAATTCAATTGTTGCATAATTCAGACGATAACATAACTAACGGATCAGACATAGTAATAGAAGAAGAGCATAGGAATAATCTTAGTGAACTAGATAAAATCCCGGACATTGTCCGAAGTCTAAGAGAATTCTCAGGAAATCCTGCAGAATTCAACTCCTGGCGTAAAAGCGTAGAAAGAGTCTTAGAAATTTATGATAACACTAGAGGATCTGCAAAATATTTCGGCATATTGAGTGTAATCCGTAACAAAATTATAGGTAGTGCAGACGCTGCACTAGAGTCATACAATACTCCGCTCAACTGGAAAAGCATTGTAAAATGTTTGACACTTCATTATGGTGACAAACGTGATTTGGGTACCTTAGAGTACCAAATGACATCGTTAATTCAGGGTAGAAATACAATACAATATTTTTATCAGGAAGTTTATTCTCAGCTTTCATTGATATTAAACAAAATAGGATGCATGGATATAGGCAGAGAATCAACAACACTTCTTACGCAAACTTACCGTGACAGAGCCCTTGACACCTTTATAAGAGGTCTCAACGGAGACTTACCTAAACTTTTAGCAATCCGCGAACCATCAGACTTACCGCAAGCATTGCACTTGTGTCTAAAATTACAAAACCAAAATTATAGAACAGAATATGCTCATAACTACCATAATATAAGACCACGAAAAGAAATGCCACCATTTACACAAAAAAATATTTATAATTCAAGCAGACTACCCTTTTATCCGGAACTTACCATACAACAGCCTAGGAACACATTACAATATCAGAATAACCAAAGATCATATCAGCAACCTACTTTCAATCAAAATTTCCAATTACACAATCAGCCTCGACAACACTCCCAGTCACAAAACCCGTATTTTCAACAAAACATACCACCAAGACCTATTGCCCCAAAACCACAAAGGCCTGAGCCAATGGACATTGATACTTCTATTCAAACCAAAAATATTAATTACCAAAACAGACCTCGTCAAACTAATCAATTTTATGGGAAAAGGCCTATACCTCAATCACTACATACTCCAATGCCACATTCCAAGTTACAGAGAAATTTTCACATTAGAATCGACGAAGGACTTCCTTCTGATAATAATTATCATGACCAGACTGATCATCCTAATAGTTACGAAAATAATTACAAACAAGCCATTCAAAACGAAAGTTTTCAGGATTACATGCAAAGTTACGTGCAACAAGAGGATGAGGAAAGCAGTATACAAACGGAAGATTTATCAGATATCCATTTTTTAGAATAGCGCATTCTTCGCTGCCATATTTCAAATGTAGGGCGGAGAATGGTCAAATATTGAAAATATTAATCGACACAGGCTCTAATAAAAATTATATCCAGCCTTCTCTTATAACCAAACCTATTCAAAATGAAAAAACTTTTTTCGCGAACTCTATATCAGGAAACATAAAAATTACTCACCACACTTTAGTGAATCTTTTCAATTTACCAGATCATGAAATAAAATTCTATATTTTACCATCTTTAAGATCTTTTCATGGTATCCTTGGCCATGATAGCTTAGAAAAACTCAATGCAGTAATTCATATAAAAGAGAAATACATGCTAATAAATCATACAAGAAAAATTAAAATTTATCAACACATATCCCAATCTGTAAATAAAATTGAACTTCGAACAAACCATCTGAGCAAAACCCAAATATCAAAATTAGAAGAAATAATTCATGCACATCCAAATTTGTTCTCGGAACCAAATCACAGACTAACATACACTTCTCGTGTTGAAGGAGAAATTAGGACAATCACTGATTCCCCAGTGTATTCAAAATCATATCCCTACCCTATGGCACTAAAAAATGAAATAGAAAAACAAATAAGCGATCTTTTGAACGATGGTATAATTCGACCCTCAAAGTCTCCATATAATGCTCCGGTTTGGATTGTTCCAAAAAAAATGGATGCATCTGGAGAAAAGAAATTTAGAATGGTCATAGACTACAGAAAATTAAACTCTGTCACTGTACCAGATCGCTACCCTATCCCAGAAATAAACGAAGTCTTATCAAATCTTGGAGAAAATAAATATTTTTCTGTCGTAGATCTGAAAAGCGGTTTCCATCAGATTCCTCTTAAGGAATGTGACATTGAGAAAACTGCATTTTCAGTCAATAATGGAAAATTTGAATTCATGAGGCTTCCATTTGGACTCAAGAATTCTCCCTCAATTTTCCAACGCACTCTAGATGACGTTTTGAGACACCATATAGGCAAAATATGTTATGTCTATATTGACGACATTATTATATTTGGAAAAAACGAGAACGATCACTTTCAAAATTTAAGTAAAGTTTTCCAAACATTAGAGTCCGCAAATTTTAAAGTTCAGCTTGACAAATGTGAATTCGCAAAACGAGAAATAGAATTTTTGGGCTTTATCGTGGGCGTTAATGGTATTAAAGCCAATCCTGATAAAGTAAAAGCAATAGATAATATACCCCCACCCAAGACCTTGAAAAATTTAAGAAGTTTTCTAGGTATGTCAGGATATTACCGTCGTTTCATACCAGACTATGCGAAACTAGCTAAACCCCTGACAACACTTTTAAGAGGGGAGGATGGACGCGTTTCGAAAAACGCATCCAAAAATAAAAGTATATTTCTAAGTCAAGATGCAATAGATTCCTTCCAGAAGATAAAAAATTCACTTACTTCAAAAGATATTATTCTTTCACATCCAGACTTTGAGAAAGACTTTGATTTGACCACAGACGCCTCCGAATATGCAATTGGTGCAGTCTTATCACAAAAGGGCAAACCAATAACATTTCTTTCAAGAACGCTAAATAAATCAGAAGAACATTATGCCACCAATGAGAAGGAGATGTTGGCCATAATTTGGGCACTTACAACATTACGAAACTATTTGTATGGATCTAGAAAAGTGAATATTTTTGCAGATCATCAACCCCTAACTTTTGCTCTTAGTAATAAAAATACGAATAGTAAAATGAAAAGATGGAAGGCCATCTTAGAAGAATACAATTATGAGCTTAAGTATCAACCAGGAAAGACCAATATAGTCGCAGATGCACTGTCTAGACCCTCACAAATAAACTCCATGACAGCAACACAACATAGTTCTGAAAGTTCCTCGCATAACCTAATACCAGCCATAGAATGCCCCATAAACGTTTTTAAAAATCAACTTTACATACTTATAGATGACAAAGAAAGCTATAAATTCGAAATACCCTTTCCTACGTACCATAGGCATATTATTAAACAAACTCATTACACGAAAAACTCTTTACTTTTAATTCTAAAGAAATATCTGAATCCAAGCGTAATAAACGGACTTTTCACAAGTGAACCAATTATGGGAATCATACAAGAATTTTATGCTGAACACTTGAAAAATTTTAAAGTTAGATTTACCCAAAGCCAAGTGAAAGATATAACAGATGAAAGTGAACAAGAAGAGATAATTATTACAGAGCATAAACGAGCACACCGAAATGGAAGAGAAAATAGAGAACAAATCCAACAAAAGTTTTACTTCCCTAAAATGGCAGAAAAAACCAATAGAATAGCAAAAGCTTGTAAAATTTGCAAGGAACAAAAATATGACCGCCATCCAAATAAACCTAATTTAGAAAATACACCAATACCAAAAAATCCAGGAGAAATTATTCATATTGACATTTACTCGACTGAGAAAAATTTAGTCCTTACAGCTATTGATAAATTCTCAAAATATGCGCAAGCTAAAATTTTAAAATCTAGAGCAATAGAACACATAAAAGAACCTCTTAAGGAATTAATCTTAGCATTCGGCGTCCCTAACTCAATTGTCATGGATAACGAAAAATCCCTAAATTCTGCTACAATAACTTTTATGCTAAAAAATCAATTTGGAATAAATATTTATACTATACCCCCATATTCCAGTTCTGTTAATGGACAAGTGGAAAGATTTCACTCCACTCTCTCCGAAATTATGAGATGTTTAAAAACAGAAAAACTTCACAATTCATTTCATGACCTGCTTACAAAGTCCATTTACGAATATAATTCTTCAATTCATTCTACTACCGGAAGAAGACCAATAGAAATATTTTTTGATAGAAAATTCAGCGATCCCAAAGAGATAAAACACGAAAGGAAAAAAATTAGTGATAAGTTAAAAGAAAAACAGCAAAAAGACATAGAATACCATAACAAAGACAGAGAGAAAATTAAAAACTATTCATTAGGAGAAAAGGTCTATGTAAAAATTAACAAAAGATTAGGATCAAAATTGTCTCCCTGTTATAGAGAAGAAGTAGTAAAAGAAAACAGAAACACCACCATACTAACCACTTCAGGAAAGATAGTTCACAAAAACAATATTAAAAAGTAAGTACTTTTACAGGATTCAGCTGTGTTGTATTCATGCAGATATCGACATAATCAACTATTCATCTTCCCATATTATCACTATTGACAAAGGCACAGCAAAAATAGAACAAGGAACATTTACCATAGTACACGTTATTAAAATTAAGGAGTATGAAGAATTCATAAACAATGTACAAGATTTCATTGAAAATAACATCCCAAGAACCCACAACAAATATCCCCTCCTGATCCATGAATTAAAGCAAACCATTAATATCCTACAAGACATTACACCTACTCCTGATAACCGTCAAAGAAGATCAATTGATGCTATAGGAACTGTATGGAAGTACATAGCAGGAACTCCTGATCATAATGACTTCCAGGTATTAGCCAGCAATATTGCCGACTTAAATAATAACAATAATAAACAAGTTTTTATAAATGAAGCCTTTAATAAAAGATTAAATAATTTAACTGAAATGTTTAATGCAATGGCAAATAATATACGAAAAGATGTTTATATCGAAAAAGAAATTGTAATTAATTTACAGAATAAAATAAGATTAGTTAAGGAAGAATTAGTAAATATTGAACGAGCAATTTTATGGGCAAGGTTAAATATTGTAAATCCATTATTACTAAATCGAAAAGAAATTAAAATTGTTATGAAAACACTAGTAGACGAAAATATTAATTTTTTAAGCCCAGAAGAGGCACTAGAATTTTCAAAGATATCGGTAATGAATAACAATAAAAAAGAAATATTTTATTTACTTAAAATTCCTCTGACAAAAAAGGAAACATATAAAAATCTGATAATAAGACCAGTAAAGAAAAACAAAAAAATAATACATTTAGATTTTAAGGAAATTATGTTTAATCAAAAGGATATATTTTCTATTAAAGAGAAATGTAAAAGTTATAATAATATCACTATTTGTAATGAAAAAAATTTAGTCAATATTACAGGAAGCGATTGTATCCCTAATTTAATTAATAATCTTAACTCATCGTGCACTTTAAGCAATAGTCATCAAGTTCCGTTAATAGAAGAAATAGAGTCGGGAATAGTACTTTTAAACGATTATAATGGTCCGATATTTGCAAATGATGAAATACATAATATTTCAGGAACATTCCTTATAAAATTCCATAATTCAACTATCACAATTCATAATAGGACTTTTAGCAACTGGCACGCTTCACCTCTGCAAACCATGCCAGCCCTAATGCAACCTACTCCGTTTGAAAAAGGTCGAATTAACCTTTTATCTTTGGAGACACTAAACGAGCTCCAAATCAATAACACAGATGTTATCACAACAGTGAAAAAGCGCCTAATAATAGGAGAATGGACCATTTGTGGAGCACTTTTACTAATCATAATTTTTATAATTTTTCTCAAACTCTTTACCAAAACTGTAGAGAAAATTACAGTATGGGAACCCCAGATACCCAAAGTTGATAAAGCTTTTGAACTGGAAAATCTACCACAAATTGCTAATATTACTTGGGTCGCTCCAGATAAACCACCGAGGTTACATAACATTCCATTTTTCTAAAACAGAAAAAAACAACGACTGAGGACAGTCGATTTAAAGGGGGAAGAGTTAACGACACAAAAGTTGTTAACCTCTTTTTAATTATATTTTTTTTCTTTTATTAATTTTTATTGCAAATATTGTATCAGCATTAATTGAAAGGTTGACGACACAAAAGTTGTTTTACCTTTTCTTTTCATTCTTTTTACTTTTTATGTTTTGCGAAATTGGATCATGTGTCGCAATATTTTAATAAAATAAAATTGATGACTGTTGCTTAGTTTTAAAGCAAGCAAATAGTTTAAATTAAGAAAATAAAATAAAGAAAAGACACTTGTAAATTTGTACTTGAACTGAACATTGGTTTTTATTCTTACAAATAAAATAATAAATAAATGAATACAAAAAAAATAAAGTAAAAACTAATTAATTTATATAAATCTGATTATTTCTTCGGTAATTAAATATATTCTATATTTTATAAAGAAATAAATTAGTATTAAGAAACTCATAAATATGGTTTAAGGGTTGGAGATTGAAAAAAGTTTCGGTAAAAAAAGTAACAAAAAATATTTTTTTTCAGTTTTAGGAAAATCGTTACTCAAGATTTGTTATACATGTTTTATTTTTTTATGGTCACTTACTATTAATTGCTTTAGAGAAAAAAATTATTGATTTTTTCACGAAACAAATATGTATGTATGTGTCTGTATACTATATAAGGAATTAAAAGGAATTAAGTTGGTAAAGGGTATATAAGATTCGGCACAGCCGAATATAGCACTCTTACTTGTTTTTAAATTAGGTTAAATTAGATGTAAATATATAGAAAAAATAAAAAATAAATAAAAATTATTTATCTATCGATCTATTAGAAATAAGTGCAAGGAGGAGGCTAGAAACTCCTCGAAAGTTTTGTGTGCTACATTTAATATGTAGCAAGTCATAAGCACTTATAAGAGACGTGTATCGGTTTACAACTTAACAGCATACAACATTGCATCTTCAGATGTTGAATATTACATATGGCACGAAGGAAGCAGCAACGGAGGCGCTTCTGAAGTGGCAACTACAATTTACCTTTACTTAAAGAAATGTGATGACAACGGCTACAAAAAATTGTATTTGTTTGCTGATGGATAAAGCGGTCAAAACTTAAACTTCATAATGGCTGCTTCTTTAATCTATATGTGACCTTCTCCGAGAAAAGGGAACTAGTGTGTGAAAATGAAGTTTTGAGAAAAACGCATTTAAAAAATAGAATTTTAATGTTTTTCTCATTTTTATCGATTTTGACACACAACATTTTTTTTGGCACACTAGGTCCCTTTTCTCGGAGAAGGTCACATATAGTAAATAATTCAAAAAATATTGAGAGTATAGAATTACGAATATCAATACCTTGTCACGGTCAAAATGAAGCCGATTCAGCACAAAGTCCAATAACCTATGCTTTTAAAAAAAGGCTGGAGACATTCACGTTCCAAGTCAAGTAAATTCTATAATTGCATTAGCGAGAAGAAAGAAACTATATGACGTAATTCCAATGAAATACTAAAATTTTTTATACATTAAAAAACTGTCAAAAGACCTTAAGTCTCTATATACTCGAATGGACGATTAGGAAAAATCTGTAAATTGTACTGAAATGGCTGAGTATAAAATTAAAAAAGCGAACACACGGAACTCTTTGTTAAGTATAAACATGGTGACGACCCCTATCGTTCATTGACAATAAAGCGTTCTGCATACAAATTTTTGCCAGCCGAATTTTCAAACCTCAACATGAGTCCTGTTAAAATATCTCCAACTAAATATAATGATTTGGTTTCGTTAACGACTGGTGATAATCCAGTTAACAAACTATCAGATCATGTATTATTTTATAAATAATTCCTTTAATTTACATTTTTATTTTATCCAATGCTCCTGCGAAAATACAAATGCAAAATGTTGTACATTTTTTATGAATATTTATGTATTTTGTTCTTGTATTTCACAAAAAAGCTCAGAAAATTTGCATTTAGACTTTCGCAAGATCGTTTGCATCAAATACTGAATTCCGAATGTCGTATTTGTATAAAGGAAAAATAAATTTTTCACTAAATGTCCTATCTGCTTTAGAATCACAAAAAAGTATTTAAAATAAAAATATTTGTCTTTTTCTTTATTTAGCACTTAAGAAAAGATGTTATACTACATAACAAATAATGCATAAGCCCAATTGCGTTCGTATTTTGGCTAGGAAATGACTACATTTACGACAAAAAACATTAAAAGTGCTCTCCTGTAAAATTTTTTAAATGTTAGTTAGGTCGGTTAGTTAAAACAGCGACGATATATGTATGTACTTGTAAGTATGTATACCATTATTATTGCCTATTCTTTTTTAACCCCCGACCAAAAAAGGGGTGTTATAAATTTGTAGTGTGTGTCTGTGCATCTGTGTGTCTATCCGTGTCTGTTTGAAAGGGACTTGATCAAGAGTGTTCTTAGCTATGCTTGAAGAAAATCGGTCCTTCCGTTTAGAAGATATCATACATTTTCTTGACATATCTGGGATTTTTAAAATTTTTAATTTTTTTATTAATACGTATTTTTTTAAATAAATAAAAATTTAAATTAATACAAAATTTGTTTTATTCCTACATTAGAATTCGGATAAAAAGCAATAAGACTGTTTTCAAGAACACATTCGTAAACCCGATCTCAGAAGAAGAATTTCATTAAGATTGCATTCTTAATATGTATTTAAGAACTTATTCTTAGGGCTAATAAATCAGTCAATGATTATTTGTATTTTATTTTTAAATCTTATTTAAACACAATAATTTGTTTCTCACTGCACAATTAAATCAAACTTAAACAGCCAACACTGTAGAACACACTGCATGTGTGTGTTTTTTGAAGATACGTACATGAACATCATGTGGTCATATTAAAATGAATTTCGTTTAATTTTCGCAAATGTACAACAAATGTAACACATATTTTCATATTATGAAATATATAAATAGAAAAATGCATTCTGATGCTCTTTTTGTATCATAAAATATGTTTTTTGCTATTTCACTTTTCTGCAAATTGATAAATCAACTTTCTTGTTTATATTGAACAGCTGTTTTTTGGAAAGCTTTCCATAATATTGTAGTGCTACCGTACTTTCAACTTAATTTGATCATAACTTTAATTAACCACTGTAAAAATGAAAGTGTATTTAAACACATTTTAATTTTTAATGAAAATTATCTCAAACTATATTTAAACATTCACTGATTTATTAGCTATTAATTTAAGATTTCTAATAAGAGCACAATCTTAAATTCGAGCTCAAAATAGGAATTTGTTCAAGATTATATTCTTAAATTTTTAAGAATGTAATCTTAATTTAAGATTTTTATTAAGAACAAAATCTTTAATGAGATCTTAAACAACTTAAGAATTTATTCTTGAATCAAGAATTTTCGCATTTAACAGACTATTACGATTGTAATGATTTAGCGCGTTTTTCCCCTTAGTGTACGAATGCAGTTTTCAAACTTGTATTGCTAAATCACGTATTGGCTCAAAAATTTAATTTCAGTATTTTATGTCATCGCCAAAAATTTTTAATTTTATATTTGCTCTGCATTTTAGCGATGGAATTAAGCTATCGCTTTAGCGAGTTACAGATAACGGGGGCAGGTCAGTTTAAGTATTATGTTTTACCTAGTATTAAATATAATGCAATTTTGTCCTCCAGAAAAGCTCTAGTATAAAATTCCCACAATAGAAACTTAAAAGAAACGTTAGTAAGTTTTTTTTAGCAAGATCTACATACACACATTTGCTAAATATCTTGTATTCTTTGCTAACCTGTTTTATTTGTCTTGACTTGTTTTAGTCTATTTGATCTGTGTTGTAAGGAGGTCAACTTTATTTGAAAACGAAAATGTATCCACCATATATGATTTCTAAGGCCTGCAGTACACGGCATGTAAAAATCCACATGCGCATGTGGCTCTGACGTAATTTTGATGTCATCATCTTCTAAATCTTCATTTACTACATACCGTGTATTTCCACGTTTTGTGACAATCACATGGATGTAACATCATAGACACATGCACACATGTGTATATTTAGCATGCCGTGTACTAACTTGGTACATTTGAATCTTGAGATGTGCAATATTTTTACATGCACATGTAGCTGTCACAAATATGTAACTGCAAGCATTTTTGACATCTTGAAATACTAATGTTGCTTACTTTTTGAACTGCACTAAGACAGGAGACTGATGTATGTTAGCCAAGCCAAATGTCAAATTTGGATTGTATGGGCATAATCCTAAAAAATGTATTTATTTGGGCTTATATTCAGTTTTGTATGGTGTTTGACATTTCTTGCAAGAAACATTCATTCACTTTGATAATTTTACTCTTTATTGACAACTCTGATGGTAATTTATTCCAACAAAATGCAAATGGTTTTTGCTGTTATGATAACTACACTGGTCTACAAATTTGGCAAAAAAAAAAATTGACTGCAGAAACGAAGCATGTTTTTTAACTAATCAGGGTGCGCTGAAGTCGCATCTGGTATAGAAATTATGCTACCACGTCTTGTACATTTTTTTATTGTATGCTGGCAATAGTGTGAAACAGTCAATACTGACAATAAAATATCACAACTGTTAATTTGACAGAAGGTCACATTCGTTCTAAATCTTCATAATAGTAGCGTTTAAGCATGTCAGGGAGATCGTATGTTACTGATTCAAGATATTTATGCTTTATGTGTGGTGAGTAATTGATTGAAAAATATGGATATGGAAGATCAGAATCATTAAAATATGGATATTTACTTGAACAAACCGTGGACACCAATAATATTTTGCAATAGTTGCAGGACTGTTTTATACAAGTAGTCTATTTTTCAATTCCAGAGTCAAGTAACCACCAAACCGGTTGTTATTTTTGTACAGCAAAAGTAGCTGGATTCAATATGAAAAATCGAGAAAATATTACTTACGCGAATGTCCCATCGATTTCCAAACCAGTTCAACGTCCACCAAATGATCCATTACCAGGCATTTCCAGACCGACGAACAAACCGAAGCAACAAAATAAAAATGACGTTTAAATAACGCTATTCACTTTTGAAAATTCACTGATTTTTAAATAAACTAATGATCTTTTATGTAAAACACAAATAAAAACATTTGTTGTATCTCAAAAACCCACAAATCAAATGAAAAAAAAGGACAATTCAGGACAACTTATTAAAAAAAATTAAACTTTTTTTAAATTTAAAAGGACATCGTATTAAAAAAAAGGACTGTCCTGTTAAAAAAAGGACGAATGGCCACCGTAACTATAACTAATTCGTATAATAACTTTAATATATTAAAGAAAGGTAGAAAAATGCACAAGTATGCCTAAAAATTCCAGTTTTTTATCAAACAAAACATTCCAGTTTGCTTTTTAATATATTTTTAAATAAAAATTTGTTTTCTTTATTTGGAAATTTTTTGATTAATTTTTTAGTTTCATTAATTCTTGTCCGAACTTACCCAGAAGAATAAGTTCGTACAAGTTTGAACAGGAAATAGGGAAAATTACTCTCATTCGCTCTCAAACTTGCTATCTGGAACCAGTGTCGCCATATTTTATTTTTTTAAATCTTCAAGTCGACCAAAAAAAATGTTTTTTTGTCATTAAAAATCTTTTTTTTAATATTTTTGAGCTTGCTGCATTGAAATTCATTTAAGATTACATTCTTTCAAGTAAATATATTCTACGTAAGTACATACATACTCTCGGACTTGCTCAAGCTGTCACAAAAAAAGGAGACAAATTGTGGCATTCGATATCGAACTAATTTTCATAAAATTGTGTTTGTTTGATACTTGGATCGAACTCATTCAGTCGGTCGTTTTTGACACAAACCTATGATCAAACTCATGTACTTTATCTAGGTTTGATTAAAAGTTTCCGTCAAAAACAACCGACTAAATAAGTTCGTCACAAGTCTACTTTGTATTACAAATTTCATCGATATCGAATGCCGTAATTTACTCCTAGATTTAATCAAATTATATCTTTTAACACACGTGTGGCTTAGGAGAATGCGTGTTTGTACATTGAGGAAACCATTGTTGAAATTTAATCAAATGAAATAAATAGTGTTGCAGCGTGTTACTTCTTTTCACACTTTTTATGAAACAAAGAAGAAAATATGGAAGTACTTTAGTCAAAATGAAGTTCAACTAATATGCTAACCCCCAGTTTTTGACTGGCTAATCAAACTGTAATTATTTTTAAGTTCTAATTAAATACGAAATTGTGTTTTTGAGTGCATAATTAAATAATAATTAAATACCCAACCTTGTGTAATTAAATACTACTTAAGTTTTATGAACGTACCATATGTTTTTATGCGTGTATGTGTTTATTGAAAACATACATATGACATTATGTGGTCGGGTTGAAAACATCATGTGGTCGGGTTAAGAAGAATTTCGTTTAAATTTCATAAATATATAACATATACAATACAAAGTTACATATTATGGAATAAAGTAATAGAAAAATGTATTATAATGTTCCCTTGATATCATAAAATGAGTTTTTATGCAATTTTAATTTTCTACATGCTTATAACCTAACTTTTTTGTTTATGCTAAGCAGCTGTTCTTTACAAGTTTTGCAGTGCTGCCGTACTTTCAACGTAATTTAATAAGAACTTTAATTAACCACTGAAAAAATGAAATCGTATTTAATTACAACTTAATTTTAAATAAAAATTAGCTAATTACGTACTTAATTATTAAGTTAAAAACTGCGGGTAAGAGTACCATTCATATTTTCGAAAATCTTATTTTTAGCTAAGAAATCTTTTAGTCTTTTTAACATCTCAATAAACTTCAAAAATAAGATAAATCTTCACATATAGTAACACTGTCTAGAACGCTTTTGGGTAACTTTGTACACAAGTTCAGACTGTTGTGTTATGCATCTGGAACAGACCTCTTTGCATAGTGTATGTAGCCATTGACAGTGCTACCAATGGTGGTTGCTCCCTACCACATTTGGTAGCCTTTTTTGATTGGATACACTCAAAAAAAATTAACTAAAACTTAGGAAAATTGTCTTAATTTGAGTAAAAAAGTTGTCGTATGCGGCCAAAGCTGTTTTTTACTTGAACCAGTACAATATTTATTAAATTTCTACTTCATTTCAAACCGGTTAATCGGTTAACCGACCATTAAATAATAAAATAAATTAAATGTAAGAAAGAATTCATTTTAATTTAAAAAGCAACAATAATAACTTAAAAAATATCATTTGTTATACCAAAGAATATAAATTATATAGAATGCGCATCTGAGCTAAAAAATTAAACATTTTTTGATTTCTTAACGATGCGGGGGGAAAGTATAAAGCGCAAGCAAACACGCAGAGAGAGAGCATTTGCTTCCAGTGTGACCGATGCTATTTTTCAAAAAGTGGCACCAAATAGGGGAGGATTTATCAAAAAAAAAAGGGGCAACATTAAAAAAATCGACACAACTACATTAAAGTTCTTATTTTTAATGTATTATTATATAATTTACTTTAGAAAAAGGGGGACAAAAAGAGGGAAGGCAATCGAAAAAGTGGCAATTTGCCACTGTAGTCGATCAAATGGTCACACTGTACGATACAGCGACAGAGTTTCGAGTTCTGCCACTGTTGCCAACTTTTTTCCAACAAATATCGCTAAAGTAGACATGAAAATAGCTAGAAAATAGCTAAACTTCAAAAATATATGAAAACTTAGCGATAAATAACTAAAAAACAAGTTTATTTCTAGGATGTTTCAGAAATTTTACGGCAACTTCTTAAATTCTTTCATATTTCCAAAATTTCCCTAGACATTTTATAAAATATCATATAAGAGCAATATAAAAGGCTTGTTTTATTAAAAATATATACATCCAGCCTGCCCAAATTAGCACCAGAGTGCCGAACAACAATCGACTTCTTATACAAATGAATACTCATACGCGAATACATTACCCTAGTCGGCCAGCTCTGATATACATACAAAATTATACGCGGTATAATTGTTAACTAAAAATTTTAAGCGAATCTTCAACATTAATATTTTCGTAGGTAGAATTGGTACATAATTTGCTAAGTACTTTGCTTCAAATAAAGCAGGCTTCTATTATTATAGAGTAAAAGTAGCACTCACAAGCCTGCTGATTTTTGTATGACCAATTCACTGTTTGGAATACTACATTTTTGCTCACAAAAACCCTTTTTTGAATTGTTGTGGCGCTAATCAATCACCTTTTTCCCATAGCTTGCTTCATATACGTTCACTATTTCTACACAAGCTCACATTTTAGAGCGAATTATGATGCAAAAAAATATCGCTAGATTTACCGCTAATAGCTAAATCATATTTTTTCCCGCAAAATGTACTTAAAAATCGCTAGATTTGACGAGAAAATAGCTGAATTGGCAACAGTGAGTTCTGCTACAGCTTGTCGTCACTGTTGCCAGTTTTGCAGATTTCTCTGCATTTTGCTGATTTTTCATTGAAAAAATTATAAAATGAAATTTGCAGATTTTCTGAAATGCTTGTGTAACATCAATATTTCATGTTTTTCTTTACTCCGTAACAGAAATAACCATGGTGTCACTGTCAGAAACATACACATAAGAAACACTAACAAATAAGTAGTGTTTGACGTTTAATTTTGCAGTAACCATACCACCAACATAACAATGGTAAAAAGAAACTAGCTAATCTGTGCAAAGATGTATGAATATACATACATATAAACATATCGCACTCTAAATCATAAACAGTCACGCATATGTGCCATTATTTTAAAGAATTTGTAATATTGGTATATGTTTTTATACAGCAAGATAATTTATCTTAATTCGCAAATTAAATAAAAAATGCATACATGACAAACATATAACCTCCTCCTTAATTGAAGACGGTTAATAATTCGAAAACAAAATGAAAAACAGTTCTAAATATAGGTGTTTTTATTGTTGCAGATTTTTTTTTCCGATTTTTGAAATAATTTTGCAGATTTTTCAGATTTTTTAGCCAATTTTTCCAGACTTTTTGTAAAATTTTCTGGCACCAGTGCTTGACGTTGTAAGCATTCACCCCTATCGTGAATAAAACATGAAATTTTTGAACCCATGAAATTTTCATTCCCCATGAGGGGAAATTTGCTATCGGAAACTTCATGGGAACGTTTGTGCCCGCTATCGATTCGTAGTGAATGTAAAAAACGGGAAGAAGGATTGTAAAGCTTAAAAATTAATTGAAAATTAGACAAATTTATGTTTGATAGTTAGAAATACACAAATTGTTTCAGATGCAATGTTTTTAAGCTATTACATTTAAATTTGTAATTCAGTTTCATATTTGTATTGAGCCGTATTTTCGATATTTATCGTAAGTGAGATTTAATTGAAAATAGACCTTTTTATTTAAATTAAAATTTTATGGGCATATCCATTTTTAAGAATTATCAAAATGCTAAATATTTTATAACTTTTAAGATACGGGCTGTAAAATTTTATCGTAAGCGAAAATTAATTATGTAAAACAAATTTGAATATTATAAAAATAATATTCTCTTCTCATTTAAATACCATATAAAAATTGTTAATTTTGTGTTAAAAAAAGTAACCAAAATGGAAAAAAGGACACAAGTACACATTGGAAAAAAAGTAACCAATTTTGGTTACAAGTAACTAAAACGGCAACGCTGATCATTGCATACGCTGTCTACGAGACTGTAAAAAAGCAAAATAATAAAAATCAAACATAAATACACACATGCTTTCGCTCTCAGCAATGCGAGCGCAGCATACACTGCAGAAAGAAATGAGAGCACGTATGCTGACGGGTTCTACTGGAAATACCCGCATAGAAAATTTTAGCTTGTATGAGATGCGCATTCTATATGATTTATATTCTTTGGTTATACAAAATTTGTAATTTGTGGTAAAAAAAAACAAAAATAGTGACTAAAGGAATTTATAAAGAAGAAATGTGAATTTTATGAAGTTTTTTAAAGTATATTTCAATAACAAATCACAATCCCAATGTTTAGGAGACATTCTGTTTTTCAATTTAGTTTTTATTAAGAATGATACCGAGAAGATTCTTTGAAGTTGATGTCATGATACACTCGTAGCATGATATAGCATATTTAATTTTTTTTACTGAGATTAACGTCAAGTTTAATTGTTCCTCTTTGATAAAATTTCAAAATCTTCAGAGTCTTATTTACTTTCAATTGTTTAATTTTCTACAATAAAAAATAGTCTCTTGTAGAGCTGCATAGCAAAGTCTTTAGTAGTAGACTTTGAGAATATTTTATATACTCGCAATATTTCGGAAAACAGCCATTATGTAAACATAAATATAGTGTATTTAGGGCCATATTTCTTCTTTGGGAAATCCTCTCACATAGACAAAGTAGAAGAGTTTGTGCGAAACTGCTATATGATTTTCCAATTGTGTTGAACATAAATTTTAAAATTGCTCACTGCGAAATAATAACAACAGCTGATAACAGTGAGGTTCACACCAGAGAATGACAAAAGTATCGTTTTAAGTACTTTTTGAATGTTGACCGTCAAACAACTATGAATGCGTGCAGCTAAAATACAAAACACACAAAATACAAACACACGGATTAATTTTAAACCGAATGCGTGTAACAATAAACATCCAACAACTATGTGTATACATATTTTTTAAATTACCCGGCACAAACGAAAACAACTAAAATTTATAGACTATGTGAATATAAAAATATTCTGCATACAAAAATATTCTGAATATTAAACCGAATTCACATTCGTAATACAGAGTTATTTTATTTACTCACACACATAAAGCATGTTTTCAAACAGACCTGGGCAAAATGCATTACTTTTGCATTAGCAATAAATTAAAAAAAAAAACAATGCAAATGCAAATTTATTGAATTAACACTAAATCTTTTGCTTTTATTGCACTATATTTTGCATTGAACTAAAATCCCTTCAAAGTAATGCATTAATATTGCATTGACATTAAATTTGATATTTTTAATGCACAATTTTTTTCATTGAATTAAAATCTCCTCAAAGTAATGCACTAATATTGCATTAGCATTAAATTTCATACTTTTAATGCACTAGTTTTTGCATTGAATTAAAATCACTTCAAGGTAATGAATTAATATTGCATTGACATTAAATCACACGTAAAAAATGCACTAATTTTGCATTACCACTAATGAAGTAATGCAATACGATTGCATTGTCACTAAAACATATTGTACACAATAAAATTAAATAAAGGATGAACAAAACAAATAAATATTAAAAAATACAGTAAAGCTCATATTGAGGCCACCTGCGTATGAGCATAGGTATGTATAATAAAGGATTTTTTTTTATTTGGGCAATGGAAAAAAGAAAAATTGTCTATTTACTACAACATTTCAGAACCAATTGAAAAAAAAAATTAAGTAGTTTCACGCCCCAGCTTTGTAATTTTAGATTTCATACTTGAAAACCCGAAATTGACAAAACATTGGAACTTAAGTTTTTGTTCATTTATTGTAAAAAATAGCGATTTTATAATTGAAAAATACTATTGCTGGAATAATTTATCAATTCTTTCTCATGAAAAAACCAAAAACGAAGTTTCTTCGTTTTTCGTCTAAAAGCCACATTAGTCTTTACTTCCTTTTGCTGTTCTATTCTGTTGTTAGATTTTAATACACTCAAAGCTTTTTTATGCGGTAAAGGCGTTCCAAATTAAACCGCATTAAAAAATATAAAAAAAGGGGTAATACGTTCCTATTTAAAAAACTGCATAACTTCAAATCACACTGTGAAAATTTAATAAATAAGAAGCAAAACAATACATACATACATATGTAGATATGTATACAAATCAAAATCTTATTTTGTTCTGTGCTAACAAAATAAACTTCGACTTGCTTCAAGAAAAACTGCTGTGTCTAAAACATGACTTATGCATGCAAAAACACACTTACATACATAAAAGCGCCGTAAATACAATTCTAGCAAAAACTAAAAATTTTTTTTATAAAAATGTAGTTGGGTAATGTCAATTTCATAAAATTAAAAATTCAGCTTCGAAAACAACATAGCTTCAAAACCGCATAAAAAAGGGTTGAGTGTACTTAATTTTTCTGTTATAACTTATCAGCAAAGGAAGTGATGAATTTGTCATCGTCCATTGTCATTCAAAATCATTATACCTATCTGCAGCAAAACAGAAACCGACCGACGATTTGTTTCAGTTGTTTGTCTTGTCAACAGTGTTGTTTAGCGTTTGCTCTAGAATATTTCGCTGTAGTAAAGCATTTGAAAAATCTCTCATGTCTTCAAAGTTCTTATAAATGGTATTGTGCAGGACTTTAGTACCATTTTCTCTCGAATAAGCAGTCTTTAGCGACCTAACAAGTGTACAAATGACTATTTCAATCACGTGGAGGAGTCGAAAAAGACTCGATTATTATCATCAATTTCATAAAATGTTGACTGAGATGTACATATTCTACACACAATTAATCATATCGTTGATATATGTACATAGGGTAAAAGCCCCTAAAGTCGGCATGCACCAGTAGTCGGCACTTTTAAATAAAAATGTATATAAATAAAAATAGCGGCCATTAAATATATAAGTAAGATCTGATTTTCATTAGAAATATACTTACTTCTCTCTAAACATTGAGTAAATTTTAATGAGATGAGTATATTGGTATATTTTTGGCCTCTTTCCGTGACTGTTTTTAAAGAGGGTGATTGTGCCTGTTTTTCAAGAAATTTTTTAGTGGTGAGCCCAACTTAAACAAGTGAGTATTCACATTAAATGAAGTAATTTCTTAAAAGTACCGGTTTCTATGGATCCAAATCAACTAAAACATTGATATTAATGTGAAAATTTTATTAAAATATATTTATTTTGCTTATTTTAATGGGTGCCGTCAATAGGAACAAAATTTCTTATGATTTCCAATTGTCGGCAGGGGTGTGCCGACTATAGGAAAATGAGTATTTTCTCATATTAAGCTCAAAAATTGCAAAATAGTATAGTAATCATCTCTCTTGCCACTGCTATTAAAAAAAATTAATTTAAAATGAGTTTGCCCAGTAGTCGGCATAGTAATATGTATGGAGTATACATACTACATACTCTATACCAGGCATACAGTTTCCTAAGGTCGGTATGAACTTTTATTATAAGTTTATTGAACTGAGGATCCTAGAAAGGTTGCAATTTTGTAATTCAGAAGAGATAATTACTTCATACAATAACAGAAAATTGTATTTTTGTAAATATGACCACTTGGAACAGACTTTCTGTGAAATTTTACAGAACGGACTAAGAATAGCGAAGGAAATGTTTTTAATCGTAGGGTTGAATATCAACTCCGCAAAGGCGATCATTGTTCCCTTCACACTCCTATTTAGCAAACCATCCCAGTAGATAGCGTGTTTTTAGAAAGTTCATCTGATGTAAAGTACTTGGGAGTGATATTAGACTCAAAGGTTTTATAGAGATAGCATTTAGAGGCGATTGTCAAGAAGGCAATAAAAGCACTAAAAGTGAGAATATCTGTTAATAAAAAAAATAGAGTTACACACGCAAAACCTTAAGATGAATATACACCATGATATTGAAACTTATCATCACTTATGATGCAGTTGCTTGGTCGAAAAGGGTCAGTCTAGCTACGACCAGACATCAGTTGGAGAATTACTAAGGCTAGTATGTCCCTGTATAGCAGCGGCTATATACATAAGTCCTCATTGAGCTCACACCTCTGAACATTTATAATAGAAACTGTTCCCAAGCAAAAAGTAATCAATAGCCCGGGAAGAATCACAGACAAGGACTGCCCAAATAACCAATGGGAGCAATCATCCCTGGAAAGGCTCTGGTCGTTTAAGATCTCCTAATATCTTTTTATCAGAAGTTTATGCCATTGAGATATGCGCACAATTTTATCCTGACAGGTGCTACTGACGAGGAGAAATAGAAACCTGCTGCCATTAAAGCATATTCGTGGAGTACGGAACTTTAAAGCGCTTAGTTCATATGAGTATACCTCGAAGTTAACTTGGGAATGCCACATTAAGCTTAATCAGTTACGCATCATGAACACCTATGGTCGAGCCAGAACCGTTTTCTGGCATTGGATCGGGTAAAATCCGAGAATATATATGGATGCAGATCAGAAATACCAGGGAACACGACTGGTTTAATCTCCCTGGATCGAGGCACGGAAAGCTAATGATTATAACGTATAACAAAAATCGCTTCAATATCTCATGTCCTTAAATAAAAAATAATCTAGGAATTATATATAAATTTTATTAAAGCTTTAAGTCTTTTGTAATCAATTTACAAATTTTATTTATTTTTTATCGTAACTTCGTCAAAGTTGAAGCGAAATATCCATAAAAAAATAAATAAAATTGTTAATTGATTACAAAAGACCGAACTTTAATAAAATTTATATATAATTAATAAAAAGGTCGAATAAAATATTATAATATATACATATATAATATATATTATAAATCACAGACTGAGAAAACACCTAAACAGGCTTGGCATTAGAAGTAACAGCCTGTCACGATTATGTTGTTGTGATCACGAAACAGTAGAAATATGAAACAGTGAAACTATACCATCTACGATTCTTAAGTAGAGCAGCTCTAGATTAGGTGCTCTAGTAGCTGGTAAACGATACAATATATCTTTTCGTTCGCAAGGCCTACAGTATAATTAATAATGCGTTCAAATATTATCATCTTAGGAAAGAGAACAAATATTACGCCGAATCCTGAAAAACACTCTAAGAAGTAAGAGAAGGCACCATTTCCATTTTAGGTACCAGTCAGAAGTATAAAAATGTAAATAATTTGTATTCTATATAAAAAGGAGCTTGTATTCCTATAAAATGTCACCTGTTATTTAGCAGAAAATTGTATGCCGACTATAGGGTCACCAATTGCCGAACATAGGAACATGGGTGCCGACTACTGGCAAAAGTGATGAGTTTTGGAATATATGCAAATTTCTTACATTTATATATTTTGTTTTGGAAAACAGTTAAATGAACATAAAACAATACTTATAACAGAATTATAATACGTACGTATCATCGCAATATCATTTTCACATCAGAAATGGCACAAATTTGAAAACGGAAAAAAAGTTAAACTGCCGACTACTGGTGCACTTACCCTATAATGTACTCAGTTAGAATTTTATGAAATTCAATATTAAAAGAGTATTTTATGATTTACGTTTCTGACCCATTTCAACTAATTTTCGAGAAACAGTTTGTCGCAGTAGTTAAAACCACTTGCGAGTCTTTTTGACTCCTCTGCGTGATAAAAATTATCATTTATACGCTCGTTTTCGAATCGAGATTGACTGTTCATTAGGGAGAAAATGGTACCCTAGCCGCTACTATCAAAGGAAATATCACTTTCTCTTTTTGTCAATCTTTTTAATTTTAAAAGTTGATATTCATTACCTTTTTTACATTTTTCATATAAATTCACTCACAAATTTATTACACTTTATACATATGTACGTATATGTATGTATGTATGTACATATATATTTTTCACTTTACTGCACGAACTTGCTGACATATGTACGTAAATGAGCATAAATTTACAAAACTCGTTTGGTGCAAGATCTGTACAAAAATTATAATGCAAGTCACACACCTTGCGACCGTTGGTAAAACATGTTGGACTAACAAGTTGTTTGTTTTGCGCACAAACTATACAATAACGTGTACAACATTAGCGTACTTCATTTTTTAATTTTTTTTTGGACATGACATCGGGTACCATGTCACGTATTGTAGGGTAAAAAAATAAAATGACGTAAAAAAGGATAGAAAAATATAAATTGGTTATATATATAAAAGGAAACGTACGTATTCTAACAACAAACTTTTGAAAATATTAAAAGAAAGTGAACCAAAGGACTATAATTATATAATTACATGTGGATGACAGATAAAGTATTTAATGACCTTTTGTCAAAAGTTCCGATGCATATACAAAATCAATTCCTCCCCGGAAACTTTTGTACAATTCAATAAAATCACTTATTTCTGCTGAATTCTCCATTTATTGTTTATATGACCACAACGAATATAAGAACAAAATAAAATGAAGTTGTACAACAAACTCCTAAATCTTACAACCTGTCTATACAACTTGCCAAAAAATCAAATCTTTTTAATCTTTCGTACAACAGAGACACAACTTCATACGACGACCCCAACCACTTTACAATCTCATACACAACCTGCTAATGTTGTACCAACGATTGGTAAGTCTGTGGCTTACTTAAGCATTAACAACACCAAAATAAACAATGCACAGTGGGGACTTTTGCAAAATAAATGGTAATAAATCTGGAACTTCTAAACTACTGATTGGATTTATATGAAACTTGGAATATCTGTAGAGTTTGGTTAAATGCTTACCTGTTATTAGCATTAACTACACTAACATGGAAAAACATATGGTATAATTAACATAAATATTTTTATTGCGAAAAATATACATAGACTTATTGGATAACATTCCAAATTTATTTTTGTTTTTCTAGTTAGGTTGAATTTCAGAATTCAATAAAGTTTTAAACAGCTGATGTGTGAATAAAGGGAAAAAAGTTAAGCGTATTCTATATATTTTTTGAATTGCACCTTACAATCGGAATATCTCAAGATCAGTTTATTATATTGGAATAATTTTTCCAGTGAAGTAGAAGGACTTATATAGAAGTCAAAAAGGCCAACATAAGAAAAGAAAATTATTTTAATATATATTTTTTATGGTACAAAACAAAATTTTTTCCAAAATTTTGACTTTTTTCAGAAAATTTGCGCGTATTTTTGCATTTATGAAAAGGCTGTCAAAAACTTAAGTTAAACATGTTGCAAACTATTAAATTAAATGATATAGTTAAAACTTTCAAAATCAACCGTCACAACTTTTTATAAACGCATAAGCACAAAATATATTTTTAAAATTAGCGATTTTCGGACACTGCTGAATGTAGGGTGCATGCCCAAAAAACAAAATATTTAGCTTTTAGCATATTCTGAATAGATTATTGTGGTTTAAAAGTGCATGTATTAAACAAAGGTTTTCACAAAATCGAAAATAATGAAGATACTTTTTCTTAAAAAACATGCCTTTTTCAAGAATATTTTAAAGTTTTGAATTCTTTGCCTTTTCCCGATTTCACGATATTATTAAGTTTTATACTTATGTTTATTTAAAATTTTATCGGAAATTTAATGCTGTCTTTAAATTTAAATTCCAATAATAGACAAAAAAGTTGTAGGTGAAATACTAAAAAAAGTCAAGGCAAAAAAAATTTTTTTTTTGTTAAAAGTCAAAGTTATAAGAGATACCAAAACACATCTTAGGAGATTATTTATTTAAAATTGTGAAAATAGATCAAAACGCTTTATCTCATAAAAATCGGATAACTTTTCTAAAAGTTACAAGCCTCAGAATTTTTTTTGAGTCCCATGTTGTCAACTTAGGCCCACTGTAACTCCTGTCCAGCTTAAGCCAGATGGCTGCAAAGTCATTTGTTGTAAAGCTTAAGTCCTCCTCTACAGATATTCCAAGATTCATATAAATCCAATCAGTAGTTTAGAAGTTCCAGATTTATTACCATTTATTTTGCAAAAGTCCCCACTGTGCAATGTTTCAAACTGTCACATTTCGAGCTTATGCGTGGTCTATTTATGATTGCGCACATTCTGTACATTTTATTTATTTTTTAAACAAATTACTTTCTAAGCATTTCTAGGAATCATTTTCGAGTCTTATTTTAAGCACAGAACTGATGAATCAGTTTTTGATCATCTAAGGTAGTCGAAAAAAAACTCAGTTTAGTGAAGCAATCTTCCACATGCCGATTGGCAATTCATTTATTTTATTTTTTATGTGTATGTATATATCGCACACTAAATCATAAAGAGTCACAACTCAAAAAATTTCAGACGCTGAGTAGTTGATACTCTATAAATGACGCAAGTATGCAACATTGTTAAAATTCCGTGCGAAAACAGTACTGCTCATGTTGTTTCGCAGCTAAACTAAAATGATGCCAGATTAATTTTGCATGGAAAGACATGATTTTCCGTGTTTTTCACACCAAGAACAGAGTACTACTATTGCGAATTTATTTCGCAAATATTTCATACCAAATACTTTTATATGTAGTTTGACAGCATTTCGCACGAAATTGTGAACAGAGTATCAGGCTTAAGGTTTAAAGAAATATAAAACGTAAATCCAAGACACAAAAATAGCGTGCAAAGGCTTAAAATTTTAAAACTAAAAACCCTCAAAAGCGTGGTGTGTAACTTTTCATTTGTATAGCGTGTTGTGAATCAGAATTGATCAACCCTCGTACCCGTACATTGCACAACTTTGTTAACGCAGCAGCAACCAGTTCATTCACTTGGTTGTTTGCTAAATTCTTTGCGTTGACAAATTTTGCAATAGCAATATTTCGTAATTGGGTCAAAAGCTAAATAACATTAAGGAAATAGGTTAGCAAGTTAGCATAATAATAATAACTGTTAAGCATAATATTAATGTTGAAATATATTTAAGTATGATTAAGTTTTGTATAAATAGTTCGATTTAAGAAAGCAACAGTTGAGTTGTATTGAGGAGTTTGTATTTAAGAGTTGTATTAAGAAGTTTGTCTTGTATTTAACAGTCAAAAGTTAGAGTCATACCTGCGATTCTCACGGGACCCTCCAGGTTTAAAATTGTAAAGTAAAATAATAAGATACTAGTATTAGTTGGAATAACTGTTTAATAAATCCTTTAAATATACTCAAGAAAAATCCGTATTTAAATTTAAAACACAACATTTTGGCGCAGCCGGTATTAGCAAGAGTACAGTTTGATACCTTTTGGCAGTTTGAAGGAAGTATATTGATATTGGAAAGCTATTTTAGCTCAATTTAATTTTAATATACTGAATTAAATTGTTAAAAGGATACGTTGTTCTGTATACCAACATTTACTACACAACGCAAGGTTTTAATGAGCTATTTTAGCTGCCTTAAGTTACGCAGACTTTGGTGGTAAACTCAACGACGATCAAACATTTGCTCGAGACAAATGGGACCAACACAAATGGTAAAAATATTTATATAAGTGTTGAATTAGTAAATTAAACTAGATAAATGCATAGTGAAAAATTCAAAATGATTAGCAGTATTTAAATAGAAGGAAAGTTTGTTTGTGAAAGTAAACATTGAAAATAAAAGTGGATTTAGGAAATTTTGCTTGAGCTATATGGAGGATTTGAAAAAAAAATTACAAAAGACACAAGAGGAGACCAGGGAAATTTCTGAGCGAGTGTGGAATCTCATAAAGTACCTTAACAATACCAAAGAGTATATAGAGTTAGTAAAGCATAAAGTGAGGAGCCAGGGAAACATAACCGAATTTGAAAAGATAGATATTTTATTGGAAGAACTACAAGTGCTACATGAACATCAACAAAGTCCAGCTATATCTAAGGAAATAGAAGAATATTTACACGTTAACCGGATTTTGAAGCAGCAGAACGAAAGCTTAAGAAAAACCATTGAAGAAGCTGAACAACAGATTCAAGACAGCGAACAGAAGACACAAGCATTTAAAGACTTCGCGCAGCGCGTTAACCCTAACTTGACTCCTGACCAGTTGCAGCAAGTCATCGAAAATAGAAAGGTGATAGAGGAAAAGACTCAACAAATCGAAACGCTGAAGTCAAAGATACGAAACTTACAAGGAGAGACGAGGAAAGTGATTACAATTAACACCACAACAAGTAGTAACAACATGACAACTTTTACCGAACTCTTGAAAACCATATCCCATGTGGTACCAATTTTCTACGGAACTGATGGGCCAGAACTGGCAAGGGAAGCCAAGAAGTTTATTGAAGGATGTATGATAGCAAAGGATAAACTAGTAGAACCAGGTAATGTGATCGACATAATCAAATGCATCAAAACTAGATTATTTGGAAATGCTTACTCATATTTGCACAATAAAGAGTTCACAACAATAGAAGCCTTATGTCAGGCTATTAGAGAAAAATTTGTAAAAGGCAAAACTCTAACAGAATTGCAAGAACTAATTTTTAGTAGTAAGCAAGGTCCAACGGAGACAGCATATGAATTTGGAGAGAGACTAGAAGGACTACTTACAGATGCCACAGAACTAATTGCAGCACAATGGCAAGAAGTTTCCCATCAAAAATCTATGATAGATCATTGCAACCAATCCGCAGTAAGAAGTTACATAAGAGGCTTACGAGATCCTAGATTGATGTCAAAATTCATCGGACACGAAAACGAAAAGCTATCTGCCCTGCTGAAAATCACCAAGGATGCTCCAAATCTCTTTGGTTCTAATATGAAACCTTCAAATATCATGACAATGCATACCGAGGAACCTTTATATGATACGGTTCAGCAGTTGATAAAAGAAGTCCGACAACTATCCATGCATCAGAAGACCTGTAACCATTCAATGCCAAACAGTAATTCACGAGAAAACTCAAAATACTGGAGCCCTATGATAGACGAATGCTATAATCAAGGAAACAATATGTGCTATAATCAAAGCAGACTACAGGGGCATAACGAATGCAATTTCAGAAGGAATATAAAACCTCCAGATTATGGAATAAATAGGCAAAATTTCACAAGCTCGAGAACTCAAAATAAAAGTGAAACTAGGTATAACAACAATGAGGAGCGACGCTATTTTAGATGCAATCAACAGGGTCACTTTTCTACTAATTGCTCAAGAAACAGACGGAGTATAAATAGCGATAATAGAAATGGCATCAATAGAGGCAACAATGATGTAAACAGAAGCAGATATAATTGCAACAGCACTAATTCGGGAAACGAGAATCGGCCCGGCCAAGATTAATGGACCGGAATGCCGAAAAATTTAGAGAAATTACTATTGAAGAAAATGAGAATAAAACACACCACGTTAGAACTAACTATGAAGAAGATAAAGCTTTTAATATCATAAATTTAGATATTAACAATATACACTTGAGAGAGGATCAGGATAATCAGAAACAGGAAGACAAGGATAACACCGAATTAATATCTGGTGCAAGACGCACATATTTAATAAGAAAACCCCTGAATAATATGGCAATGATGACATGTAATGATATAAATAATAGGATAATTAAGGACGGAAACGTCGCAGAACATCAAATAAACCACTCAGAGTACAAAAATGAACTGAAACTTGAGAGTGATGTTAGTAGCAATGAAAGTTGTGAGATAAACGATGCGTATATAAGCTTCCCTTGTAGAGAGGCAAAAGAGGAAAAATTACTACTGTTGGTAGACTCAGGCGCTGATACTACACTAGTAAAGGAAGAAGCTTTGACATCGTGCATAAAAGTTAATGAAAAGGAGAAGAAAACCTTGTCAGAAGCCTTTGGAGGAAACATGAGTACCAAAGGAACTATAACTGTGAACCACAAATACATGGACAAACTAAGTTTTGAAATGCACATAGTACCAAAGGGCACAATTTTGCCAGCAGATGGTTTGCTGGGCCGAGATATGATGTGGAATAGGTCGGTTACCGACAAAATAAACAAAAACATAAAATTTTTTGAAAACCAGAGAGAAATAGTTTCCTTGCCACTTGTTTCAGAGATTCCTCCGTTATATGTATCCGAAAATTTTTCTATAAAAGGACGTTCCCAGGGAGTTGTATCAGTAGTAGTAACCAAGGCTACGGGAAAAATAATGGTAAATAAAGTAGAAATTTTACCAGGGGTTTTTGTGGGTGAAACCTTAACATCGATCAAAAGGGGAATAGGTTAGGACCATATGAAATTGTAGATATACCAACACGTGTAAACATAAAATTGAGAGCAAAAAGGTGTGAAAAGGTCTAATATAAGAATTTAGTAAACCCCTACAAGGAACAGCATTTAATATAACGATAATTGATCATCCAGTTACGATCCAGGCTATTTAGTTATAAAATTTATAAGGGAGAGCATTGAACTTTAATTATTTTACTTTTTTATATAAATTTCGCTTCAAACGTAGAAAATTGTTTAACAAAAAACACAAATATGCTTACTAAAACGTTTCTTTAAATAATTAAAAAGAAAAAGAAATTAAACATAAAAAAGTTAGTTGAATAAACCCTCGCTACAATACGTAATTGCAATTGAGCAAAATTGTTTACAAAAGGGAAATGATACAAAAATAAAGAACTTTTTTTAACTGCAATACGAGCTTGAGGAAAGTTAAGCTAGATCAGTTATGCATTGTACGGTATGAGCTGGCGAATACGTGCGTCAACAGCCTGAAGTATCAAAGTGCTGATGACGTATTTATTTGTTCTACATGCCGTGTATATGCACACCTGTTATCATGTTTTTATTTTCATTAATTTTAAGTTCAACAACTTTATGTTGACATACTTTAAATTTGATGACCATTTAAATTCAGTAATTTTAGATTGAAAAACAAAATAATAACAATGACAAACAGTAATTATTTCGAAAAAAAACGTTGCCAACTAATGAAATTGTAAAGGCGAAATAAAAATGAATCTTTAAGAAAAATTAATACATTGAAAATCTTTAGGTGCATTTCAGTATGGTCAAATATTTGGTAATTAAATGAATATTAAATTAAAAAAAATATATATTTATGTACATATATAAATAGTGATATATGTATAGCAAAAGATAAGTGCAACAGCGGCTCAATGACAATTCCCAAAAGGAAGAAAGCTGACAGAAAGACAGATAACTCAAGGCGCATAGTCTCCTGCAGCCAACAACATTACAGACCGAGTCTTCAAAAACAAAGTCAACAGAGCTGAAGCATAAAGTAATTCTCTTATTCAACGGGCATAGTACATTGATGACAGATAATGAACCAGAACTACATGTGAGATGAATTATTGACTGCCATAGCAGAACTCCCAGTAGTCTGCAGGGTCAGATTACTCCGGGAGTCAAGTCCCAGTAATACTTCAAGGAAAATCTTTGTATAGATTACAACTCTATGAAATCAACTACAGAATATTGACATTCATTTGAGTACACCTAAATCAGTCATTTTACGGATTTATATTCCAATATCCGAAGTGAGGAAGTTTTTGGCACTGCAATCCTAAAATCAGAAAGTAAGATGGTTCATCGCAAATTGGTACATTCACCTTTACTACAAGCAGCTCAGTAACCGAGATATTGAAACTATAGTGAATATAGAAACTCTACCATTAGCCAATTGATTGAAAATTAAAATTAACTAATGAATTGAATGAGGAGTAACTTCAAAGTGAATTCAAATGGACAATCAGTTAGCAATTGCTACAGATGTGCAACATTATATGTCCAACAAGCTTATATGTGTAATAACAATGTTTTGATGTGATGAACCACCAAAGTATATACCCCATATGAAAGTGTACAGGTCGTTCGTTCCAAGATGGGTGCTCACGTTACAGTTGAAACTAACCATCCATTAAAAAATCATCATTTTGGACCCTTAGAACATCTAGTCTCAACCGAGAAAAATTTTATTGGCTTAGCTCCTGAAGATGCTGATTTCTCGATACACCTATGTTCGGCAGAGAACATTGTCCGTGACGATTCTGTTTTATACCTTAGTGGCCCAAGCAAGGGCGTGCCTGCATAAAGAAAAAAGTTACGAAATAATTAGAGGTACCATAAATTTCACCACAGGAACACAAACCAAATCATGTCAACCTGACTGAGAGCTAAGGAATTATAAGATCAGAATGCAGCGTATTTTTTCTACGTTAAAGGGGGAGTTATGTTATGAGTCCGTTTCGCTTACTGTTTAGCTACTTAGAATATCATAAGATTAACTACATTTAAGATTATATAATATGTAAAAGCATTTGACCCAAATAGTATTCTTTGAAAATATATATAACTAGATATTTTCTTCTGCCAAGGGGGGAGGGATGTTGTGAATCAAAATTGATCAACCCTCGTACCCGTACATTGCACAACTTTGTTAACGCAGCAGCAACCAGTTCATTCACTTGGTTGTTTGCTAAATTCTTTGCGTTGACAAATTTTGCAATAGCAATATTTCGTAATTGGGTCAAAAGCTAAATAACATTAAGGAAATAGGTTAGCAAGTTAGCATAATAATAATAACTGTTAAGCATAATATTAATGTTGAAATATATTTAAGTATGATTAAGTTTTGTATAAATAGTTCGATTTAAGAAAGCAACAGTTGAGTTGTATTGAGGAGTTTGTATTTAGGAGTTGTATTAAGAAGTTTGTCTTGTATTTAGCAGTCAAAAGTTAGTCATACCTGCGATTCCCACGGGACCCTCCAGGTTTAAAATTGTAAAGTAAAATAATAAGATACTAGTATTAGTTGGAATAACTGTTTAATAAATCCTTTACATATACTCAAGAAAAATCCGTATTTAAATTAAAACACAACAAGCGTTAAACCTTTAACAAGCCGGGAAAGCGTTGCCGCGTAACGCGTGGTATGTACCTCCACCTTTAGGGTTTTGTTCAGGTAACTGATTTATAAAAAAGGAAACCCACTTTGATCATTTTGAGTTGTGACGGTTTATGATTTAGTGTGCGATATGTACATACATAGGCATATGTACATATGTATGTATAAGTATGGTTGTACCTAGTGTTGTTAATTATTCGTCTTTTATATTTGTTCGAATGAAATTTCATGAATTGTTTCTTGTTCGAACAGGCGAATAATTTTGAACTTTTGCTCGAATATTCGAACGAACAAAGAATAAAAAAATTTATTCGAATAATTTTAAAAAAGTTTGCAAAACCCGCATATGTATTGGTTTAATTTTTTTTACTAACAAACGAAAAATAGTTCATTAAACAAGAAAAACAAATAATTTTAATAACAAACTAGAAATATTAATAAATAAAAATATTAATAACAAAAGTTAAAAATTTTAAAAACCTCTGACGCAGTTGACGCTGTAGCATAAGTTAAGAACTCTATGTCCACTAATATATTGAAGTAACAGAATCTCAAAAAAAGAGCAACTTAATATTTAGAAAACTTAGACTAGACCGATTTTCTTCAAGTATAGACTAGAATATATACCGTCACGTCACCTTTCAAACGAAAAAAAAACCTAATTAAAATCGGTCGTTTGGGCGTCAAAGACACACCGATTCAACAGAATATATTTTAAAAAGATGTGATATCTTGTAAACGGCTGGACCGATTTTCATCAAACATATGTAGCTAAAAAGATCTAAATCAAGTCACCTTTCAAAAACCAAAAAATAAATCAAAATGGGTCCAACCTTTTGGTCTGTACCAGTGTTGTCAGATTTATTTTCAGCCTTCTCGCCAAATGACTTGTCGAATATCGCCAAATATCGCCAATATAATAAAACATTAAATTTTAGCTACAAAAATATTTTTATTATGTAATTGCATTGCAAATATCGTTAAATTTTAAATTCAGTAGGTAACGTCTATCGTAAAACATAAAAAATATGTTGTTTAAAGCGGCGCACCCACTTGAAATATATCTGTGGCAATAAGGAAAAAGTCCTTAAGTCGAAATAAGCAAATTTTGAGTTAATGGTACGTCCATAATCTGCATATTTGAAAGTATCACTGGTCAAAATCTCAATTTATTAGTGTGATTTTTCATGAAGTTATAGCACTATGACTTCGACTTATTTTTTTTAGACTTCTAATCTCATTTGGAATAATATCTTAATTAAGATTATAATATGGTATATTTCAACTCAAATGTCTTACTTATAGTGTGTAAAACGATGATTGGTTAAAAAAATAAAGGTTAACAGAAAATTTCCTAATTTATCTGTAAAAGAAATAAATTTCTGAACATCGACTTGAAACCTTAAAAGTGCTCTCCTGTAAAAGAGTAAAATATGACTTAAGCACTTTTTCCTTATTGCCACAGATATGTAATTGTGCAATTTTTCGTATTGTACAATAATATCGCCAATGTGTATGTCATATTCGAAGGTAACACAATATACACATTGGCAAATATCAAAAGACTTCTGATTTTTATTGTACAATCAAGGGAATTGTGTAATGTGGTGGCAACATTTTTCAATGTTGTTTACTTTTTCAATGTCAGGAATATTGGGCAATATTTTCTTTGCAATAATATTGCAAAGTATTTAAATTAACATATAAAAAGTACTGGCGTATAAAAGACTTAAAACTAACTTATTGCAAAAATCAATCTTAATAGGATAAATTGAACTTGAACACCAAGATCAAAATTATTATTTAAATCTTGTGATAAAACGGAATTAACGTTCACTTAAATGTGTGTTAAAGTACACATATCATATCCTTGAAGTAGTAAGTGCCAGCAGCATCGTCATAATAATACAATTTAGGCGAGAACTCTTTCAGCCTTTTCCTGCTTCATTATCAAAATATTGGTTCCAATTTATAAAAGGAAGTTTTCTTAACTGTGTTGTATAAACATCAAATGAGATTTTTTGTTCCATAATTTTTTTTAACTTCTTGAGTTTCAGATAAAGACTCACACCATTTAGAATTTTTTGCACGAAATATTTTATGTTGGAGAAAAAATTGCTTTATATAAGCATATTTTTTAACATTATTCTATTTTATTGAAATCTTAAAAATATAGCCAAAAATATCGCCAAGGAGTTCAAATATCGCCAAGTAAATCGCCAATCGCCATTTCAAAATTTTCATCGCCAAAACCAAATTTTTGTCGCCACGTTTGGCGAGATATCGCCATATCTGACAACACTGGTCTGTACGTGTACTCGTACATACACAGACACACTATACAAACTTATAACACCTCTTTTTTGGTCGGGGGCTAAAAACCGAAACGAAATTTGTTAAAAAGTATAATCGTTTATACACATTTACAAACATTTTTTAATATGTCATTGATTTCTTTTAAATAGTCATTTAAAACCCCTAGATAATCCCACTTTTTACTTGTAGCTTGCAGACGATTCTTTTTATTTTATTTATTTATTTTATGCCTTTACTTTTACCTTTTAATTCCTGTTGTTCATCGTTCAGTTGTTGCTGTTCTTGTTGTTGTGTACGCATTGCAATTAAAATAAAGCAATTATCAAGTTAAATAAAACAATCAAAAACCAGAAAATTCCTATGTATTTACAATATTTTAAATAACTTTGATTTGCTTCTTTCAAACACTAATACACTCATACTTCATAATGCGCCCAGTTGGCCACGTCTTTATGACATCTTTGACGACGGGTACAAGTCAATGGTAAGTCGTAAGTGGTAAGACATATTGAAGACAGCCCCATACAAATCGTCGACGAAATTTTCATACAAATGACGCCGAGGTCACACAAGACGAGATGGGCGACAATGTCGCTCAGATTATTGTCAACACATCTTTATTGAAGACAAAACTTATATGACACTGTCGCTCAAATTGTCCTCAACAAAGTCTTATTGAAGACAAAACGTATGGCATTGTCGCTCAGATTGTCGTCAACACGGCTTTATTGAAAACAAAGCGATGTACATTGTCGATCAGATTGTCTTCAACAAAGTTTTATTGAAGACAAAACGATGGATATTGTCGCTCAGATAGTCATGAGCGACGATTTCCTTTAAATTTTCGATTAGAAAACCTAATGAACAGGCGACATGTCGTACATTCATCGTCGAAGACAATGTCGTCTGTGACGATTTGGCCAACTGGGCGGTGTGATGATGTTCTTGCTCAAAATTTGCGATTGTATTGAGAAAAAGATTTTTACCCCCTAGCGTATAGATGTTTACACATCAAAAATATATACAGTTTGTGTAATCCTTTCTTTGATGTTTCCAAATAATTTAAATAAATTTCTAACTTTATTTATACAAATTTTTAGACCAGTTAATAAAGTGTTATCAGTTATTTCAGAAATGTCATCTAATACTTCATCGTACTTGAGATTATTTGTGATATTTTTATTACAAAGTACTTGTGTACTCTTTTTTTCGCTTTTTGTGGCGTATTTTAAAAAGTTAGTGTTGGATAAGAAAGCTGAGGAATAATCCCCCTTATTCTAATTGTCGACATCGACGTCACTTTAACACAATACAAAAAAATTGGGGCTTGTTTAGTCGCTCTCGAGAACAATTTTGTGCAACTGAGAATATATTCCTGTTCCCTAAGGTCTAGAAAAAATGATAAACCTGCCGACAGGAGTCAGTAGTTTTCGACAACGGCTACACAAGCCTTAATTTTTTGGTGTTGTGTTAAAGTGACGTCGATGCCGACAATTAGAATAAGGGTGAATATTAAGGCATTTAATGCTCTTTTACGTCGTTAAATAATTCGATTCTTTTGATTAGCGAAAAGCAGTTATTTTTTTCAGCGTTCACCGAACATATCGAGCCTTGAGCGCACCATTATCGTAAGCGACAATAACCAAACTTTACAGGAGAGCCTTTTTATTGATTATTTCCAAATGTATGGATAATTGAAAATATTTTTATGCAGTTTGTGATAATTTTGTCCTGGCCAGTGATTGGGAGCAAAAAGAATTTTGTATTTTCATATTTGGCACTAGTTATGGCGCTTACGATAATTTTTTTTTTTCATATTAATGGAGGAATTAAAAAAATTTTGTCGCTTACGATATTTTTTTTTTGTGTTTTTTTTATTTAATAGAAAAATAAATTGGTACATTTTGGTTTTTTTCAATCTGATTACAATTAGGTTGTCAAAACAATATTATTTTGGTAAAAAATAGGTATTATGTATTATAAACAATATTATTTAAATATTATAAAGTGTTTTATTAATATAATTACACTGTGATACACAAAAAATATTCAGGGATTCTAATGTACCAATTCTATTTTGTTGGAGTCCATGGATGACGAAAATACCGTTGGTTTTTTTTGGTCACTTCATAAACTGATTTTATAACGGTAAATGTAGTGAAAAACGGGGTTTCTTAGCTTTTCAGTTTTAAACAGTTGTAACTTTTTTGTTTCCCAACGGATTTCTTTTAACTTTTCGTTGTGCGCGAAACTTATTTTTGTCAAAGTTAACTGATCGTAAATTATTAAATTTTATTTTAATGTTATGTGGCAAAAATACGTTGGAGTATGTCTTCCAATTTTGAAAATCAGTATAATTTAGTACAATGCGAATTAGAAATTTGTGATGCCCATTCAAAAGGTGCCCAAATACTTCTATTTTTTTTATAAAATTCTCAATTGTGGCGTGAACGGAGTCTACAGGTATCATTGTGTGTCCTGGTAACAAAAAAGTTACTTTTACAGATTGCAAGCACTTAGACGTTTTCAAAAAGTAGGGAATTACTGTTAATAAAACTTAAAAAAAAAATTAAACCGCCTTCAAAAATAAGCACTAAAAAGCTACAAATAATATAGATCTAGTTAAATAAAAGATTTTTATATATGTTACCTACAGTGCCGTTTGAAGTTGGTGCCAGTAATACTGGTACTAAATAACTACATAGGAACATGCCCGGTAAAAAAACTGCAAGTAATTGTTAAGTACATATGTATGTGCTTAATTACCAATGTTGCTGGCACCAACTTCAAACGGCACTGTAGGTAACATATATTTTTTTTTTTTTTTTTAATAGTATATTTATTTATTGTATCTTCAAAAATGAACTAACAATAAGTAATCAAATCTTAAATCTAAATATAATTATTAGGCCCGACCAATATCGGACATAAGCTTAGTGATAGTTATAAATAATACATAAGTAGTGATAATCAAAAAGAAGTATTTTTAAGCAGTCCCATCTGGAGTGTTAGGTATAAGAGCCCTTGTGTCCCTTTTTTTTAAGCGGATGTGTCCAGTAAAGCTCAAAATATTATGGGCAAGCGGATTAGGATGTGACTCGAGTTTAGTTAAATATTTGCCTGCGTATTTTGCAATTTCTTCACTCACTAGTGGCATATTTAAATCACGATGAATATTTGAATTTTTAACGTACCATGGAGCAGATGTTATCAAACGTAAAATTTTGTTTTGCCTTCGTTGGATTCTCTCGACATTTGAAGCTGAAGCAGTGCCCCACAGCTGAATTCCATAGCACCATATTGGCTTCAAAAGCGACTTGTATATCAAAAGTTTGCAGTCTAGGCTAAGTGTTGAATTTCTGCCAATTAACCAATATATTTGAGTCAATTTAAGTTTCATTTGGGTTAACTTAGAGTCAATATGATATTTCCATATAAGCCTTCGATCAAGGTGTATGCCAAGGTATTTGACTTGAGAATGTTGAGGAATATTTTGATTGTTGATTCGAATGGGGGAACAGGTATCTTTTCTTAGGGTAAACGTTATATGAACACACTTTTGTTCATTGACTTTAATTCTCCATAAGTTCAACCATATTTCAAGCTGGGTAATGTGTGCTTGGAGATTGCGGGATGCCTCATCAGGATTTTTGTGAATACTCAAACAGGCTGTATCATCGGCAAATGTAGAAGTGTGGATGTTATTGCTCACAGGCATATCACAAGTATATATTAGATACCAGACTGGCCCCAGAATACTACCCTGTGGCACACCAGAAGATATAGATTCGGGTACACTCATGAAGTCTCCTTCCACAACGGTAAATGTCCTATCAACAATATAACTTTCCAAAAGCTTTTGTATATTTATTGGTAGGTATGTCTTCAATTTTAAAACTAGGCCTTTGTGCCATACTTTGTCAAATGCCTGAGAAACATCAATAAAAAGGGCAGAACAATACTTCTTTTCTTCAAAAGTCCTCCTTATAATTTGAACCAATCTATGCGTTTGCTCAATAGTGCTATGCTGACTTCTAAAGCCAAATTGATGGTCCGGGATGCACCCAGTATCAGCTAAAATTGTGGACAATTTAGTCATGAGCAGCTTTTCGAAAAGCTTTGAAATTGTTGAAAGTAAGCTTATAGGCCTATATGACTCAGCCTTGGTAAGATCTTTGCCTGGCTTTGGAATCATTTTAATCTTGGCAAGTTTCCAGTTATGTGGAAAATACTGCATTCGTAAAATGGCATTAAAAATAAATAGCAAAATTCTTATTGCAATATGAGGCAAGTTCATCAGCATCTTGTTACTAATGCCATCAATACCTGGAGCTTTCTTAGGGTCGAGTTCAGCAACTATTTTTTGTAGTTCACGCATCTTAAACCTTAAGGGACGAGGGGGTAGAGAGACTACACTCGGTAAATCGGCAGCACCCGTACATGAATTGGGAGTGAATACAGATTTTAAATGCTCAGAAAATAAGTTACCTTTCTCACTATCGCTTCTTGCCCAGCCTCCAGTCGAAGTACGCAATGGTGATTTGAGATCAACGGGTCTTTTAAGATTTCTAGTAGCGCGCCATAAAGAGTAATTAGATGTTGACGTTACATCAAGACCTTCTAAATACTTTTCCAGTAATGCAGTCTTTTCCGACGATAGCAGCTCTTTGAGTCGTTTAGTACATTCTTTAAGTCTGATTTTATTTAGGGGTGATCGGTGTTGTTGCCATTCTCTTCTAGCTCTCCTTTTTTCACATACAAGACGTTCAATTTCCGTAGAATAAATTCTATTAAAGCCAGTCTGCGGATAGGAAGTAGTGGCATGTTCAGCAGCCTGTTTAATATATTCGTTAAGATTGGCAATATTAAATTCAATATCATCAGGTGATCTTAGCTGAATGTTTTCTACGCAGTGACTACTAATATATTTTTTGAATCCTAGCCAGTTGACCCTGTTAATCGTTTTCGCATATGAGTTAGTTAAATCACTCCTTAGTGGGTTGAAAATTGTAACTATTGTGGGAGAGTGATCGGAGGACAGATCTACAGAGCCCTCTACGTGAATTAAGTCCCTATGGATATTTTTCGTGACGCCAAAATCTATAACATCTGGAATTTTTCTTACGTCAGTAGGCCAGTAAGTAGGCTCCCCACTCGAAATGACATCTAAGCCCATTTTTGAAATTGTATTAAACAACGCTCTACCTCTAGGTGTAACAAGACGCGAGCCCCAGTACGTATGTTTTGCATTGTAGTCACCAGCTGCCACGAAACAAGATCCAAGCGATTTGTAGAACTTCTCATACTGATCTTCGGTAACTGAAAATCTGGGAGGTGAGTAAATTGATGATATCACGAAGTTCGCACAAAAATTTTCTACGAAAATATTCGTAGCTTGCATATATTCTTCACTAACGTTCTCAAGGATATAGTGCTTGAGTCTTGACTTAATTAGAATTGCTGATCCACCGCATGCTCTCCCCCTCGGGTCCTTTGAATCATATAGAGTGTAACCATTTATTTTAAAGCAGCTTCTCGAAGTCAAGTGAGTCTCAGAGACCATCATTATATCAATATTTTTTTCCGTGAGGAAGTGCTCAAGTTCATTTTTATGTTGGCGAATGCCGTTTGCGTTCCAGAAACATAGTTTTAACGTGTTCATGGTTTGTTGACTAATGCTTGAAGCAGAGTATTCTGCATTCTCAGCATTTCTTGCATCATGCTAGTCATATTTGTTGTAAAGTTGTTTATAGTTAGCACCAGATTCTCAATAGTAGCTTCAAGACGACTAAAGTTAAAGCTAGAGTTTGCATTCGTTGAATTACTTGGCGGTGGAACATTTTGTGTGGTAATAGAGCTAGTCTTAGCAGCATCGGCATACGATACACGTGAATTAACTAGTTGGCTAGTTTGAGGCAGAGTGGCGGAGTAAGCATTTGCTGATTGAACTGGAGCTAATTTAGATTTTTGACCCATAGCCTGTTTAACGAAAGAATATACACGGCATCCTCTGTAATTAGCGATGTGATTTTCTCCACAATTACTGCATTTTTTTTCAGCTTGTACTTTTGGCTTGGTACAGTTAGCAGTACCATGCAATTCACCGCAGATAACACAAACTGTAGGTAATTTGCAGTAGGTTTTTGTGTGGCCATATTCTTGGCAATTATGGCACTGTACGGGACCTGAACGCTTACGTGGCTCTTCAACTGTGATTTTTCGGTGTAAAAGGTATTTTAGACTATAAATTGGGTGCGTCTCATTTTTCTTTAACTGTATATCATTCGGCTCCAGTTCAACACGAAATAGAGGCTGGGGAATCTTCTCTCTATTGATTATATTGGTAACATTTTTTACCTTAAATCCTTGTTCGATAAGTGCACATTTTACTTCTTCAGGCTCAACATATGAATCTACGCCCTTTAATACTATTTGTAGGCCTTTAGCACTCTTAAGTTGATATGTATAAAAATTTGTTTTATTTTTTTCAAACTCACTAACAATTTTTCGGAAATCTTTTTCATCATATATTTGGATTTTAGTTTCATCAATATTACCTCGTTTAATTGGAATGATGTGAAAAGTATTTTCACCAATGGTCGACAGTAGATTTTTTAGGATCGCGTTTGAATTTTTTTCTCTCAGATAATTAGGTGGTGGCTTAAAAGACTTTTGTGATGATGCAGCGGGCTTGTCGTTTTTGTCTTGCAATAATGAAAAACGATTTTGACGATTGATAGAAGATGTGCTGTTATCCCTAGACATCTTTGGGGCGGATCCAATTTTAGTAGAATTTGGGCTTCGCCCGCGCTTTAAAATGGTTATATATCTGTCCATTCCTACTTGTACCTTTGGTTTTGTACTACTGTTGTCTTCAGTAACAACTTGTTTAATTGTTGACCACGAGCCCGAAGCGGATGATATCGCTGAGTTAAATGTAGAAGTACTAGGCAATAATGTCAACGATTCACTAGTTGGCATTGGACAAAGCGAAGTTGATCGCTGACGAAACTGTGGTTTTGCCGTTAGTAAAAGTCTATTATCAGATTTTTGATTTTTATTAAGAGCTTCAGAACTCACAGCAAGTCTATTATCAGATTTTTTATTTTTATTGTTATCATTATGAGCATCAAAACTCACAGTAAAATAGGCATTTCTGCCGTTAGAACTCACTTCACTATTTTTTTCCTCTGGGGTACTCATAAAGAGTATTCCTCAAGGGTATTTTGTATGTTTTTTTTGTTTACGGTTTTTTTTTTATTTTTGTTATTTCTATATGTAAAAATATTATCAAAGCAAAAAAAATGCTTATTTATCAAAGTTAATATGTACTACGAATATTTTTTGTATGCTTTTTTTTTTGTTTAGTTTGTATATAAGAAAAATTCCGCTATTACGTCTGTTCACTATGAAGGTACAACGAGAACTTGACATATATAAAAATCTTTTATTTATCTAGATCTATATTATTTGTAGCTTTTTAGTGCTTATTTTTGAAGTCGGTTTAATTTTTTTTTAAGTTTTATTTTTACCTTTTTAGTGCATACTTTTGAGCTCTGGTCAATTCAAAAAAGTTTTATTTGTAATTACCTTTTTTTTTATGTAGAAATATGGCCCAGTTTCGTAAAAATCGATTAAGTAAAAACACGTGAAATATACGGGTATGTTCTGTATTCCACGTGAAATTAAAAGGTGTGGAATTGCTTTAGAATTGTTGCTGGAAATATGTATTTATAACAACAATTCTGTGGCAATTCCACACCTTTTAATTTCACGTGGAATACAGAACATACCCGATAGTATTAAATTTTATGGGGCGTGGCTACGCCTACTTTTTTAAAACAAGATTGTGTATTTTTAAGAGTTCAAAGTGTGTGCCAAGTTTCGAAAATAATGGTTAAGTACAAGCACATGAAATATTGTTAAAATTTAATAGGCGTGCCCCCACTCTTTTGAACGCAATTTTGTGCCTTTATTAAAGCTTAGGGTGTGTGACAAGTTTCGTAAGAATCGGTGAAATAAATTTTCATTTAATTTTTCCAATAGTTTATATGTTTCATAATTAAAAATAAAATATCTCAATAAATATGTGTCGCTTACGATAATTTTTATTTTTTTTAAATGTAAACATCTACTTACGATAAAATCTCAAGCGCCGTATTTTTGAAACTATAAGCAATTCTGATATTTTGACAATTTCGAATTTTGAGCTATGTCACGAAATCTTAATTTCTCAAATAAAAAAATTTTTACCGGATGTCGCTTACGATAATGTCGCGCTCAAGGCTCGATATATAAACAAGCTTACACAAGTATTTATAATTCGCAGTAATTTGATTACTTAAAATCCTATTGTTAACAAATTAAAAAGTTATGAAATGTAAAAAATTGTTCGAATATTCGAACATTCGAACAATTTTTGTTCGAATGACATCACTAAAAATAAATGTAATAAAAATAACTCGACTAGCGAAATGTTTATTGCATCCTCTAGTTATGTAATTTAAAAAATCTTCGACAAAAGAAAAAAATATAATAAATCATTGTTTTATGTAGAAAAATTTAAAAGAAGTTACATACCTACATATATAAGTACATACATATTTACATATTCATGTGTATGTACATGTATATATTTACATGTATACATACATACATTCATATACATACTATGAACATTAGGTTGATTCTCAAAAAAATTCGGTTTTTTTTCTCGGAACCAAGTTTCAAATTTTTGTTTAGGTAAAGAAATAGTCTTGTAAAAAAAATATCAGCTCATAATAGTTATGATGAGATAGTGCGCATCCTACTTTTCGATTTCCCCTATGATTTACATGGTACAATTCCGTTCGGAATCGGAATTCAATCCATCCCATTTTTATAGGAGACGGTGTCTAAAAAAGAATACTAAAATAATGAAATTTGTCAGGTGTGTACGGACTGTTAGGGGCGATGTTATGCTGGGGTATGCTTCGGCTAGGGCTTGACATTTTGAGGTAAATTCTATTCCGTTTCCGAACGGAATTCAACTCTGTGACATGGCCGATTATGTTATTCCAGAAATTTTACCAAACTTCAATAGAAAATACAAACAGGCCTTTTAAAAAGTGCCAAAAAAAAGTTTTTTTGTTATAATAGAGAAAAATAAAACACTTTTATAAACTTTTCAATTTAATTTAGCAATAGCTGTAATAAGTGAATGGAATAAAAAATTTTTTTTTTTTTTTTTTTTTTTTAATAGTATATTTATTTATTGTATCTTCAAAAATGAACTAACAATAAGTAATCAAATCTTAAATCTAAATATAATTATTAGGCCCGACCAATATCGGACATAAGCTTAGTGATAGTTATAAATAATACATAAGTAGTGATAATCAAAAAGAAGTATTTTTAAGCAGTCCCATCTGGAGTGTTAGGTATAAGAGCCCTTGTGTCCCTTTTTTTTAAGCGGATGTGTCCAGTAAAGCTCAAAATATTACGGGCAAGCGGATTAGGATGTGACTCGAGTTTAGTTAAATATTTGCCTGCGTATTTTGCAATTTCTTCACTCACTAGTGGCATATTTAAATCACGATGAATATTTGAATTTTTAACGTACCATGGAGCAGATGTTATCAAACGTAAAATTTTGTTTTGCCTTCGTTGGATTCTCTCGACATTTGAAGCTGAAGCAGTGCCCCACAGCTGAATTCCATAGCACCATATTGGCTTCAAAAGCGACTTGTATATCAAAAGTTTGCAGTCTAGGCTGAGTGTTGAATTTCTGCCAATTAACCAATATATTTGAGTCAATTTAAGTTTCATTTGGGTTAACTTAGAGTCAATATGATATTTCCATGTAAGCCTTCGATCAAGGTGTATGCCAAGGTATTTAACCCTGGAATACTAACGCTATTTAATACTACGTTAATACTAACGCCACGTAAATTTTACGTACTGTACAATTTTTCCTAAAGCACTTTAAGTAATTCGAGTTTTTTATGTAAATAGTCTTATATTATTACTTGTTGTTATTTATATAACAGAAATAAACTTATAATTTATTATAAAGCAATCAAAAACAATTTAAAAGCGAAATAAAAATTCATGTTTGGGATCAAGTCAAAGCTGAAATAAAATAAATTTTAATATGTTAGTTCATATACATACATATGTATGTATATCATCAGTCCTGCTGGCTAATACAGTTTTTGTATACTTTTATTTGATGCCACGCTTTTAGAGCCTTCGTTGCAAAATTCAAAGTTATTCCAAACGTAGTCATTCTGGCCTAAAATTACGTTTTTTCTGATTCTGTATTAGCTGCAGTAATTCCTTCTGTGAGCCTTGTTTTTTACATCTTATTTTTTTTCAATATGAACTTTTCGGTGATGCTTCTTTCTGCCAATTCTTTTTCGATGTTATTTTCATCTTTTGCACCACTTCTTAACAGCGTAACTATCGCTGCTATCCAAATCCTCCTCCTCCTCTTTATGACTAGCGTCATCAATGTTGTTGAAGTCGCTGAAGTTTAGTAATGCTGCAACATGTTTACAGTTCAGACCACGCTTGGAATTCAATGGGTTTTTACTTGCCTTTATTGTCGCGACATGAAACAATTCTACAAATTTATATACTTATTACTAACGCCACGTATAATTTCCGTAAAAATATTATACTCTTAACACGAACACCACGTAAATTTTACGTATAGCCTTGTATTGATCATGTTTTTTGAACAGTTTAATTATTAAATATGATCTGTTTTCGGCTTGGCGTTTGTTCAAAAAGTTTCAATAAAAGCACTTGTAGAATTTGGTACTATTATGCTGCTTGATAATTTTGTAGCAACAATATTAAAAAAAACTACACGTAAATTTTACGTGGGTTAGTATTCTAGGGTTAACTTGAGAGTGTTGAGGAATATTTTGATTGTTGATTCGAATGGGGGAACAGGTATCTTTTCTTAGGGTAAACGTTATATGAACACACTTTTGTTCATTGACTTTAATTCTCCATAAGTTCAACCATATTTCAAGCTGGGTAATGTGTGCTTGGAGATTGCGGGATGCCTCATCAGGATTTTTGTGAATACTCAAACAGGCTGTATCATCGGCAAATGTAGAAGTGTGGATGTTATTGCTCACAGGCATATCACAAGTATATATTAGATACAAGACTGGCCCCAGAATACTACCCTGTGGCACACCAGAAGATATAGATTCGGGTACACTCATGAAGTCTCCTTCCACAACGGTAAATGTCCTATCAACAATATAACTTTCCAAAAGCTTTTGTATATTTATTGGTAGGTATGTCTTCAATTTTAAAATTAGGCCTTTGTGCCATACTTTGTCAAATGCCTAAGAAACATCAATAAAAAGGGCAGAACAATACTTCTTTTCTTTAAAAGTCCTCCTTATAATTTGAACCAATCTATGCGTTTGCTCAATAGTGCTATGCTGACTTCTAAAGCCAAATTGATGGTCCGGGATGCACCCAGTATCAGCTAAAATTGTGGACAATTTAGTCATGAGCAGCTTTTCGAAAAGCTTTGAAATTGTTGAAAGTAAGCTTATAGGCCTATATGACTCAGCCTTGGTAAGATCTTTGCCTGGCTTTGGAATCATTTTAATCTTGGCAAGTTTCCAGTTATGTGGAAAATACTGCATTCGTAAAATGGCATTAAAAATAAATAGCAAAATTCTTATTGCAATATGAGGCAAGTTCATCAGCATCTTGTTACTAATGCCATCAATACCTGGAGCTTTCTTAGGGTCGAGTTCAGCAACTATTTTTTGTAGTTCACGCATCTTAAACCTTAAGGGACGAGGGGGTAGAGAGACTACACTCGGTAAATCGGCAGCACCCGTACATGAATTGGGAGTGAATACAGATTTTAAATGCTCAGAAATGCTCTCACTATCGCTTCTTGCCCAGCCTCCAGTCGAAGTACGCAATGGTGATTTGAGATCAACGGGTCTTTTAAGATTTCTAGTAGCGCGCCATAAAGAGTAATTAGATGTTGACGTTACATCAAGACCTTCTAAATACTTTTCCAGTAATGCAGTCTTTTCCGACGATAGCAGCTCTTTGAGTCGTTTAGTACATTCTTTAAGTCTGATTTTATTTAGGGGTGATCGGTGTTGTTGCCATTCTCTTCTAGCTCTCCTTTTTTCACATACAAGACGTTCAATTTCCGTAGAATAAAATTCTATTAAAGCCAGTCTGCGGATAGGAAGTAGTGGCATGTTCAGCAGCCTGTTTAATATATTCGTTAAGATTGGCAATATTAAATTCAATATCATCAGGTGATCTTAGCTGAATGTTTTCTACGCAGTGACTACTAATATATTTTTTGAATCCTAGCCAGTTGACCCTGTTAATCGTTTTCGCATATGAGTTAGTTAAATCACTCCTTAGTGGGTTGAAAATTGTAACTATTGTGGGAGAGTGATCGGAGGACAGATCTACAGAGCCCTCTACGTGAATTAAGTCCCTATGGATATTTTTCGTGACGCCAAAATCTATAACATCTGGAATTTTTCTTACGTCAGTAGGCCAGTAAGTAGGCTCCCCACTCGAAATGACATCTAAGCCCATTTTTGAAATTGTATTAAACAACGCTCTACCTCTAGGTGTAACAAGACGCGAGCCCCAGTACGTATGTTTTGCATTGTAGTCACCAGCTGCCACGAAACAAGATCCAAGCGATTTGTAGAACTTCTCATACTGATCTTCGGTAACTGAAAATCTGGGAGGTGAGTAAATTGATGATATCACGAAGTTCGCACAAAAATTTTCTACGAAAATATTCGTAGCTTGCATATATTCTTCACTAACGTTCTCAAGGATATAGTGCTTGAGTCTTGACTTAATTAGAATTGCTGATCCACCGCATGCTCTCCCCCTCGGGTCCTTTGAATCATATAGAGTGTAACCATTTATTTTAAAGCAGCTTCTCGAAGTCAAGTGAGTCTCAGAGACCATCATTATATCAATATTTTTTTCCGTGAGGAAGTGCTCAAGTTCATTTTTATGTTGGCGAATGCCGTTTGCGTTCCAGAAACATAGTTTTAACGTGTTCATGGTTTGTTGACTAATGCTTGAAGCAGAGTATTCTGCATTCTCAGCATTTCTTGCATCATGCTAGTCATATTTGTTGTAAAGTTGTTTATAGTTAGCACCAGATTCTCAATAGTAGCTTCAAGACGACTAAAGTTAAAGCTAGAGTTTGCATTCGTTGAATTACTTGGCGGTGGAACATTTTGTGTGGTAATAGAGCTAGTCTTAGCAGCATCGGCATACGATACACGTGAATTAACTAGTTGGCTAGTTTGAGGCAGAGTGGCGGAGTAAGCATTTGCTGATTGAACTGGAGCTAATTTAGATTTTTGACCCATAGCCTGTTTAACGAAAGAATATACACGGCATCCTCTGTAATTAGCGGTGTGATTTTCTCCACAATTACTGCATTTTTTTTCAGCTTGTACTTTTGGCTTGGTACAGTTAGCAGTACCATGCAATTCACCGCAGATAACACAAACTGTAGGTAATTTGCAGTAGGTTTTTGTGTGGCCATATTCTTGGCAATTATGGCACTGTACGGGACCTGAACGCTTACGTGGCTCTTCAACTGTGATTTTTCGGTGTAAAAGGTATTTTAGACTATAAATTGGGTGCGTCTCATTTTTCTTTAACTGTATATCATTCGGCTCCAGTTCAACACGAAATAGAGGCTGGGGAATCTTCTCTCTATTGATTATATTGGTAACATTTTTTACCTTAAATCCTTGTTCGATAAGTGCACATTTTACTTCTTCAGGCTCAACATATGAATCTACGCCCTTTAATACTATTTGTAGGCCTTTAGCACTCTTAAGTTGATATGTATAAAAATTTGTTTTATTTTTTTCAAACTCACTAACAATTTTTCGGAAATCTTTTTCATCATATATTTGGATTTTAGTTTCATCAATATTACCTCGTTTAATTGGAATGATGTGAAAAGTATTTTCACCAATGGTCGACAGTAGATTTTTTAGAATCGCGTTTGAATTTTTTTCTCTCAGATAAATAGGTGGTGGCTTAAAAGACTTTTGTGATGATGCAGCGGGCTTGTCGTTTTTGTCTTGCAATAATGAAAAACGATTTTGACGATTGATAGAAGATGTGCTGTTATCCCTAGACATCTTTGGGGCGGATCCAATTTTAGTAGAATTTGGGCTTCGCCCGCGCTTTAAAATGGTTATATATCTGTCCATTCCTACTTGTACCTTTGGTTTTGTACTACTGTTGTCTTCAGTAACAACTTGTTTAATTGTTGACCACGAGCCCGAAGCGGATGATATCGCTGAGTTAAATTTAGAAGTACTAGGCAATAATGTCAACGATTCACTAGTTGGCATTGGACAAAGCGAAGTTGATCGCTGACGAAACTGTGGTTTTGCCGTTAGTAAAAGTCTATTATCAGATTTTTGATTTTTATTAAGAGCTTCAGAACTCACAGCAAGTCTATTATCAGATTTTTTATTTTTATTGTTATCATTATGAGCATCAAAACTCACAGTAAAATAGGCATTTCTGCCGTTAGAACTCACTTCACTATTTTTTTCCTCTGGGGTACTCATAAAGAGTATTCCTCAAGGGTATTTTGTATGTTTTTTTTTGTTTACGGTTTTTTTTTATTTTTGTTATTTCTATATGTAAAAATATTATCAAAGCAAAAAAATGCTTATTTATCAAAGTTAATATGTACTACGAATATTTTTTGTATGCTTTTTTTTTTGTTTAGTTTGTATATAAGAAAAATTCCGCTATTACGTCTGTTCACTATGAAGGTACAACGAGAACTGAAAAAATTAAAATATTTTTATTTCAGCTTTAGTATTTATTTTAAATTTTTTATAGAGCGTTCCATTTTCTACCAAGAAGTTTACTGTAGGACATTCCGTTCTTTACTTATGAAAATCAAAATGAATAAAATCAATTTACATAAATCGTATGGGAAATCGAAAAGTGCGATGCGCACCATCTAATCATTAATATTATCAGCTGATATTTTAACAGGCCTATTTTTTACTTAAACAAAAGTTTGAGACCTGGTTCTGAGAAAAAAAAAGCAATGTGAGGCCGATCACAGGGGAGATGTGTAAACATTTAGTAATGAAAAAAATTTTTTTAAGTTGGGAGTTTATGCTTTTAGTATATTTTTTTAATTAACCAATTAAAAGTATCAAAACTTTCGATATTGTAAATACATAGGAATTTCCTGGTTTTTATATGTTTTGTTTAACTTATTTGGTTAGTAGATAGGCACTCTGCAGTATATATGTACTGCGTTAAAAATTGCAGTAAGCAGTAAATTTATTGATTACTGAAAAAATTCAGTAAATTTTTACTGATAATGAAATTTAATTTGCATTACCACACCCAGAAAAAAGATTAGTTGCAAAATGGTTAGGCCAACAAAATATCATTTGCATAAACTATATTTCAGTTCACACAATCAATTTTCTGTTAATCCAAAAAATAATTCATGTTTATTGCCATAAGGGCATAATTGTAATAAAGATAAGATTCTGACAATTCTTAAATTGATTGAATCAACCGAGCGTATGCTTTTGCCATGACTAATTCATTGATTGGTTAACACAACCGAATAAAATATTATGAACTGGATGTTACTACCAATTTTTGGTATTGGCAACTAAAAAATTGTCGTTCTATATTAAGGTTAAAATAAACACTTTCTATCAGTTGCTGCAACTAACTATAGGTTGAGCTTACTATCATAGTTTATACTCGTTGCAGCAAATTAAAAATTAACTTTTGTGACTTTCAAAGATATTATGATTTATGAATTTTCAAATGGTTTTTGAAAGTCTGTGCATAATAGTGTTTTCACACTGACTTGGTTTTAATAAAAGTTGGTTTTAATGTCAAAACCAACTGTTAAAACCTGGTTTTACCATACAAATTGTTTTTGTTAAATCCAACTTAAAACCATTTCTGAATTGGTTTTATGAAATGAAACCCTGTTTTCGCCGTGGTAAATTCAGTGCTGCCAAGTTAAAATGACCGGTAGCAGCTGATAATGTTTATGCCAGTGAATAACAATAGATGTCGCTTGAAGGATTTTCAACTTAAAAATGGATGCAGCAGCAACAATAATCAAAAAATTATGGAAAAATAAGAGTTCTTTGGAAGGAAAACAACAAAAAAATTTTCATTGACCTCTGGAAAGTGAAAATAAACGATATGACATATCGATCCACCACTAAAAAAGTTGTATTTTGCGATTTATTTGTGCATTTTTTATATACAATAACTTTATTTCCAAGCACTTCTTCATTTCTTATTACTAAATCCATAATTTTAAAATATTAATTTAAAATATATAAAATAATTTCAATTTTAGAGCGCATTGTAAAGTTTCTTAGTTTTTCATACAAACAAAAACAGTTGTACAGTTTGTCAAATAAGTGTTATAAAAAACAGAAAAAAAATACAACAACAAACACACGCATTTCTGCAGGAGATTTATTTTATTTTGAGCAAAGTTATTAGACAGTCTGTGAGTTAAAACCTGAATTTAGCAAACTGGCAGTGTGAATTCGAAATCAGCTGTTTATGGTTTTAACGTTAAAACCAGGTTTTAACTTGCAGCGTGAAAACACTATAAGATAACAGATTTGTGGCTGTTCAAAATGTGTGGTTGAAATAAATAAATTTCAATTAAAAATAACTTATGACAATATGTTAAATAATAAATTTCTTAAATTGTATATTTTTATTTGCGTTTATTGCTTATTTTATTTCAGCAAGGAAGGCCAATTTTTCTTTCACAGGTACCAATTATGATATTCTTTCAGTTATACTAACCACATTTTCGGTAGCAAGAATAAGTTTTTTTCAAATTCCATACTGTTAACCAATTTTTTCTGTTGCTGCAACTATTTGTTTAAGGGTTATAATTAAAATATAGTGGTACCACAAGAAAAATGCAGTCGTTATACCAGAAATCTATATAGTTGGTGCAACCACCAAAATTCGATTGGCAACAAATTCGGTTGTCTCAACGAATCTGTTTTCTCTGTGCAGTAAAATCGTAGGGCCTCAGTAAAAAAAGACACTCCCAAAAAGTCATGAAAATGTAGAGTTTGCGACCTGGAAGTAGTGCAAATTTCGATCCGATCTAATGATTTTTACATAGGGTTGTCATTGCAAGAAGTTCTCTTTTTCGATGCCTAGTCACCGAATTGGAAGCGATTTTAAGAAAAATTTAATTTTTTGTGTTCTATGATAATATTTTCATCTAGGAAAAATGGTTAATAGTTACCTATTTTAACAAGTAGTTTCTTTTTATAGGAATTTAAACGCGAAACCGTATTTTCATGTAAATTTAAGCAAATAACTTCAAAATTTTAGACCAAAATTAATTCATAAGTTTCTTGAAAAAAATCGATTTTTTTAAATTCTGGTGAGTAATTTCTAAAACTATAGAGGACTTACAAGGTTCTGTATGACAAAAATAAACTTCTACTTGGTTTTCTACTAACTATCGGCAAATTAAAAATATCGATTTTTTGGAAGCAATGAAAATGTAGTTCCTTTAGAATGACTTCCAATTTTTTTTACTGGGGCCGTATTCATTGTTTTTTTTTGTTCTTGTTGTTGTGTACGCATTGCAATTAAAATAAATTCAGTAAAGTGCGACTTTGACTCGCGCGCGAAGGGTTCCGTACATTCTGTTTTGAGCATTTTTGTAATGTGCATTTTTTGAAGTTGTTTTTCAGTTTAAACGATTTTTTTCAGTTTTGTCGCTTTTTTCTCGTTTTGCAACTTTTTTCTGTTTTTGAGTTTTTTTTTTAATTTTCGCGATTTTTTTATTTTGGCGATTTTTTTTCATTTTGGCGCTTTTTTTTGGTTTTTTCATTTTGGCGATTTCTTACTGTTTTTGGGGCTTTTTTTATTTGGGCGTTTTTTTGTTTTTGGGGTTTTTTTTTAATTTTTTGTATTTTTTTTTAATTTTTTCGATTTTTTTCATTATGTCGTTTTTTTAATTTTGTAAATTTTTTCGGTTTCTTGCAATTTATTTTAGTCCTAAATTTTTTTTGTAATTTCGTGCTTTTTTTCGTTTTGGCGATTTTTTTTTTGTTTTTGGCGATTTTATAATTTTTTTAATTTTTTTAGTTTTACCGTTTTTGAAAATTTCAAGAGTTTTGTTTTTACGGTTACAGATAGTTGTCAGAATTACATAGTCAAAATTGCATTAACTGATGAAACACCCTTTAATTAAAATTTTTTAAATTTTAGTGTTAACTGTTGTAGTCTGTATAAAAATACACTAACCCTACAAAGTGTATATATGTACAATGTACATTGTACATACATACAATTGTACATATGTATATTACATGGGATTTTAACATTTTTCGTTGCTCGTTTTGGAACACCCTTTAATTTTTAACTCTCATGTATTTGTTGTTGTAGCGGCCCAATGTCTACACCAGTGTTGCCAGAAAATGATGATGAGAGAATGCTAGAACCGTAAAAAAATTCTGCTAAAAAGTTCTACAGAAGAAAAGTACAATGCCAGATTTAAATTAAAAAAAAATATTGAAATAGCTTTGAATTTCATGTTTAAACAAAGTTATTACTATTAACAGGTTTTACTATCCACCCTGCAGTAAGGCGGGGCCAATTGTATATGTCAACACTAAAATTCTAGTAGTAGTTACATTGTCTACAATTTCTCTTCTATTCGTCAGTATAAAAGAAAGAGAGAAACAGATGTGGTGTATTTTGAAACAACTTGTCAATATAAGTAAATTTATATGTACGTAGTAAGGTATAGAAATGTACCAGTGGTTGGTATGTCTTCATGTTCTCATAAGAACTACGTAGTCACTACCCTGCAGGAAATGTCAATAGTAAAATTATACTGATTATCTATTGACGATGTCACCAGTACTACTGACAAAATATAGCCCAACTAATGCTATCTACTTTTGACATTTAACACAGGCTTGTCCTACGAAATCTACCAGTAGACTTCATCAATACTGACTAGGTAGTTCTTGTGGGACCATATGGCGAAAATGTCAGTAGTGAGACTGTACTGACTTACTATTGACGATATCACCACATTGTGGGAAATGTGTTGTACTGATTTACTATGGACGCTGTCACCACCTGCAGGAAATGTCAAAGTAAAATTATACTGATTACTTAAGTATGGATCTGAAAGTGTGACAAATCCTTAACTGATAGCACAAAATCTTCCACAGGGTCAAAAAAGGTTCCATAATTAGCACTCTCACTGGACATTTTTTAGTTTTCTATTTTTATACAATATGGATTGCTATTTTATTTGTTTTTTTTTAATTTCTTTTATATAAATGTTTTTTTTTGATTATTGTTCAATATACCTTTATTAACCTTTTAATTTGATTTCTTAAGCTAAATTTTTATAAACACTTAAATTTTGTTTGACGCAACTTTTATTTTCAACAAACCAATAAAATATTAAGAAGAAGCATCGTTGTGTGTATCTGAAAAAATGTTTTCTAAGCCTCATAAACAATATTCATATGTAGACGGTCCGTTGACAATGTCACCAAAAGTGGTGACTTGGGTACACTTAACCCCACGTTTCCTTCGTAGGGGTATAATTTGTCAGTAGTACTGGTGACATCGTCAATAGATAATCAGTATAATTTTACTATTGACATTTCCTGCAGGGATATAATACATAGGTATTCATTGTAAGTATTTACATTACGTAGGAAACACATAATTGTAAAAAATACATTTACAAAGGGAATTATACTCTACACTGAAAAAAAATTAACAAATTAACATTTTTTATTTTAAGCTAATTCCGCCAAAAAGCATCTGGCAGAATTTTTTCAAAGTTGAATGCTTTTCGGGTAATGAAAATGCCAGATCTTGCAGCGAAAATGCTAAAATATCCACAATGATATACACACAATATACTTACAAATAATACATAGTATATAATACATATGTAGGTATTCGTTGTATCTACATTACGTAGGAAATACATAATTGTAAACAAAATTACATTTATAATCTTACGATTCTCGAGAAAATACTGTGACAGACGGATGGACAGCGTAACGAAAACAATCGGATTCCTTTTCACCTTTGGTTTACGGAACCCTAATAAAGCAATTATCAAGTTAAATAAAACCAGTGTTGCCATACGATGTAAGAGGAAAAGTGCTAGATTGCAGAAATAAAAGTGCTAAAATGTTCTACAGCACACACAACAAAGTGCTAAAATCAGTTATCATTTTTAGTTTCTCTTATTTCTTAAGCGGCCCATACAATTGTAATGAAATTGTGAATTTTTTGTATTCTATATCTTCGGTAACGTGTATATAATATTCATAGGTGGCACTATAAATTTTGTCATAACAAAGAAAATAGAATTATGTACATATGTATATTGTGTAGTATATTGGCAAAATTATACGAGTATATAGTATTATTTTAAGTTTTTTACTGTGAGCAAAATTTCGCCAAATTTTGTTGAAAGATTTTTATCAATCATTCCATAGTTTAGGTCAAACCGACAATAATATCGTTAGTGTTGCGTAAATTGTGCGTGATGTGACCTTTTTACGCAACCCCAACGATGTGAAAAATAAGATATTTAATTATGTTGTATGTATAGGCCTCTTGAAATAATTAATCTATAAATTTTCCATCCAGCTGCGAATGGAATAACAAGAAAGAAAAAATCTTTAAGAGCGTTAAATAGAGTAGTTAAGTAAAACTATATTTATTTTCTACTTAGATAAATCATATGAACCGATTTAATTAACAGATATACCAATTGCACAAGTTATAGTTTTACTGAGTCATAATCTTATAACCGATATCTAAAGTCTTGGGCTCACTTTAGAATTTTCTGTGCTTTTTGTTAAGCTGATGAATACACTTATTAACACAAAAGCTTTTAAAAAGAAAAAAACTTACCACAAGATTTGTTAATTTAGTATCTCAAATTGTGTACTTTAATATATTTGTACCCATACGTGTATCTCAGAGCGGTTCAGTAATATGACTCCTGTAATACTAAACACTTACCGCCGTATTCATTAAAAATATTTTAGGTTTATTACAGGTTTATTTGACAAATTTCCCATAGAATTACGTCAAATAAGCGCTTCATAAACCTAAAATAGTTTTTGTGAATATGCCAGTTAATAAAGATATACAAGTTTGATAAACATATAATATTAATTGGATTGCAATTTATCTTAAAGTATTATTATGTATTGAAAATTTATAAATTTAATGAAATAAAAAAGGGCAAAACTGCCAAATAGTTTTAAAAAAGTGCTAAACTAGCACTTAGCATTATTTTCAAAATCTTTAGTTCTAAACGAAGAAAAAAGTGCTAAAATGGCAAGGCCGAATAAAACAAACAAAAACCATGTATGCCCAGCAAAAAATTTTCGAAATTTTGTAATGGGTAGTACTCTTTTAATGGCTTACAAAGTAACGAGTGGTACTTATTTATCTAATTATTTTATTTGCATAATAATGACTGTCATGTAATGAATAAAATAAGAACTTATTTATATCACTACGTGAAAGTACTTATTGTAGTACTTTCCAGTTAATAAGGAAATATGTATATCTAGAGAAATTTGTTACAAAATTTTATTCATTTAAAATAAAAAAATTAGAAAATATAGCAAATTAATTTTGAATAAGTTTAAGCAAAAATGAATCTATATTATTTTGCATATTTGTACGCAAAAAATAACCCATTAAATTTTGAGTACTTTTAGGCAATCAGTAATCTATTAACTTTTGTATGTTTGTAGGCAAAAAGTATAGGGTACCGCATACTTTTTGAACTTCTCAAACAAAAATAATGGGTTATTCAGTCAAATTGTAAGTACTTACGGCTGAGGAGTACATACACTTTTTTGCATTCTAGTAGGCAAAGTTTTTTGCTGGGTGTATTTACAATATTTTAAATAAGTTTGTATTGCTTCTTTCAAACACTAATGCATTAAACACATTCACCACAGCAAGCTAACGACTACCAAATGTCAAGGATAGAATACACATGTTTATATGAAAATGATTATTTTGAAGACAGCAAGGCAACACGGCGACAGGTTGTTGTCTATGCTGATTTTGTCGTTGTACTCCAATTAAACTAATTTATATTTCTTTGGCTACAATGAGCAAATGCAGTGTTACCAGTTTAATACAAAATGCTGAATGAATGATATCGTACAATTATTTCATATTATTTACCAGAAACAATATCCAAAAATTTATGTAAAGAATAAATTGATTAATTTTTGTACTTTTACGTGAAATAAGTACATTTTAAAAGAAAAATTAGTTTTTATAAATGCAAAATATATGAAAGTGGCAATACTGAACTATGTATTTGTACTTGAATATCAGCTGCAGATGGTGCTGCTGTCTCCAAAATAATTAAGTAGCTGGCTACGAGGCGACAAATGCTGCTAGCGGCATTTAAAGTCGTGTGTTCGTGTAGTCATCTGTGGTAAATGTGTTTAATGCATAATACACTCATAAATAGCTCACACCGATTTATAACGCGGTTTGCATCTTAGCAAGATGATCTTACTCAAAATTTGTTATTGTATTGTGATGTTTACTCATCAAAATGTATTAAATGTTGAAATGTACAAATTTTTGATATTAGGCCCTATATTAGGGCCCTAATTTGATGTAATCAACATAAGAGCTCCCTTATCTCAATTTTCCGCTTTTGACTAAGAAAATAGTTTGGGGTATTTAAAGTCAATTGTTAAATAAACTTCAAACCCAATAGCGTAAATTCAAAGGAAATTGCACATTTTCCGTACTAACAGTTTCTCCAATAGTACACCATTAGTATTTCCTCGTGTTGAATCGAAAACACTATTTTCTTTTTAAAAATTAAGGGTTATAAAGTTACAACCGTTCCTCCTGATATATGTTTACTAAGTAATGGAAATGTCACGTTTATATGAGAAATTTTTAGTAGCAGATTTTGTGTATACAAATGTGATAATCTTATGTATAACTACAACACACATTTTTTGTCGTACACTTTTAAGTATCTTATCATCCATCAATATTGGTGAAACATACATATATGGTTTAAAATGTATTTTTGAGTAGATATGCACAATACAAATATTTTTTCAAATTTCTTGGCTCAAAAGTAGTAAAAATCGATTTAAATTTGCTTGAAAAAAAGACGAATTTTTTCTTTGTTTTTCTTTTGTACACATACCCAATAAGCGCTCAAAAATTAAAATTCAAGCACTTGAAATTTAACTGGAAACAAAGTTGAATTCAGTAATTTTTTAAGTAATATTCAAGTTTGAAAATATTTTGAAATAAAAAATCAAACAACATACATATATGTTCAAACCTTGTCAAATAAATAATTTATTTATTAATAAAATTAAAATTGTGAAAAACATCAAAGATAAATAAAAAAGTGAATTTTTAAAAAACAAAAGGTGATTAAGAACGTGAAAACAATAGTGAAGATATGCAGAAAATTGTAAGAAAACTTGTCGATTGCATTTTCCTTTATATTTTAAAAGCATTTTTTTGAAGCTTTAAATATACTTGAATTCAATTGTAATACAAGGTTGAATTACAGTGTAATTCAAGGTTTGAATTCAACTGTAATATAATTGAATTGTTCGAATTGAATTCAAGTTCCCTTTTCACTGGAGAATGCTATTGAAATAAAGTGTAAATCAAGCATAATTCAACCCTTGACAATTGAATATGTGACTTGAATAACAATTGTCTTATACTTGATTTCAAGCAAAATTGCTTATTGGGTATGCTTATAATCAGGGAAACCGAAAATATGCAATTGCATGTTTGGTCTTGTATGTATGTCTTATTAATGCGGGGAGAAGATACTTATCCGTTTCAGAACTTTTTATGAATTTGGGCATCGATTTGTTAGTGCATATTTTTGCATATTTTACATTTTGAAGCATGTTTTTGCATTTATTAGTCTTACATGCATATTTTTAGCATGTTTTCTAGTTTTTAGAGCATAATTTACGGTTTTAGGGCATATTTTTTATTTTAATGTGCTTACAATATTATGTGTGGGTAAAAATTTTTATTTTTATTTTTCGCCATTTAAAAAATCTTATTGTTCCATGTAGTATCTAAATTGTTCTTACATTTATATTACACAATTATTAAGAACTTTAGTTTCAATAAAAATTCGGTTTTGCTAGTTCTGATGAACATTGTCCCTAGTACAATTGAAAGAGCATTGTCAATGTTTAAAAGTTTATTTATATGTGACAAATAACGATTTTTATTTGAAAGGCTGGGTCAATGTTTTGTTGTTTATTGCAATAAAAACTATAAATAAAATTCTAGTTTTATTTATTCAAAATTAAGTTCCAAAGCCTTAATTCTGATATCGGGATCTATTTTAGATTGAAGTTCAATTTTTACGGGAGTATCAAAAAAAAAATTTAATTTGTATTCTTAACCAATAAGCAATTTTGCTTGAAATCAAGTGTTAAACAATTGTTATTCAAGTCACATATTCAATTGTCAAGGGTTGAATTATGCTTGATTTACACTTTATTTCAATAGCATTCTCCAGTGAAAAGGGAACTTGAATTCAATTCGAACAATTCAATTGTATTACAGTTGAATTCAGGCCTTGAATTGTACTGTAATTCAACCTTGTATTACAATTGAATTCAAGTGCATTTCAAGCTTCAAAAAAATGCTTTTAAAATATAAAGGAAAATGCAATCGACAAGTTTTCTTACAATAATTTTCTGCATATCTACCTTCACTATTGTTTTCACGTTTTTAATCACCTTTTGTTTTTTAAAAATTCACTTTTTTATTTATCTTTGATGTTTTTTACCACAATTTTAATTTTATTAATAAATAAATTATTTATTTGACAAGGTTTGAACATACATATATATATGTATGTGGTTTGATTTTTTATTTCAAAATATTTTCAAACTTGTATGGCAATTTTGTTTTAACGAGCACTTCAAACTAAAATTGTTGTTTTTAATACGGCAGATATTCTTTGTGAATTTTTTATTGTTTTCTTTTTTTAACCCCCGACCAAAAAAAAGGGTTGGTATAACCCTGCAGGAAATGTCAATAGTAAAATTATACTGATTATCTATTGACCATGTCACCAGTACTACTGACAAATTATACCCCAACTAATGCTATCTACTTTTGACATTTAACTGACTAGGTAGTTCTTGTGGGACCATATGGCGAAATTGGCAGTAGTAACATTGTACTGACTTACTATTGACGACATCACCACACTGTGGGAAATGTCCGTAGTAAAACTGTACTGATTCACTATGGACGCTGTCACCACCTGCAGGAAATGTCAATAGTAATTAATTAATGATTACTGAAGTATGGACCTGAAAGTGTGACAAATCCTTAGCTGATGGCACAAAATCTTCCACAGGGTCAAAAAAGATTCCATAATTAGCACTTTCACTTGAATTTTTTTAATTTTCTATTTTTATACAATATGGATTGTTATTTTATTTGTTTTTTATACCCTTTACCAAAAATGGAAAAGGGTATATATAGGTTTGTCATTCCGTGTGTAATTTCCATAATTTTAATTTGCCACCAAAAAAATATATATATTCTGGGTCCTTATGAATAGCGATGACCAATAAGCGATGTCCGGTGTACGTGAAATCGGTTTTCCGAAGCTCCCAGAAAAGCTAGAGACTTCGTTCCTGGACTGGTGTATCAGAAATGGTCCAACTTAGATTGGTATTGAAATTCAGCAAAATCGAGCAGACGATTGCAGAGTTGGAAAGCTTAAACTTCATTTTGCCATATAAAAGTAACTACCGAAAACAAATTTTTATTTTTTTTTTAATAAATAAATTTATTTTACACTTCAGTACGACTAAAATTGGAATTTTAAATTAAAAAAATATAAAAAAAAATAAAAAGACGTTTCCAGGGTTGGAAAACTTTAACTTTTTGTGTTATGTACAATTAACTATGTCTAAAACTATGCAGGGTATTTTCTCGAGAACCATAAGAGTTAGATACCTGAAATTTGGACACAGTGTGTAGACCTTTGGCCGCTACAACAACAAATACATGAGAATTGCAAATTAAAGGGTGTTCTAAAACGAGCATCGAAAAATGTTAAAATCCCAAATAATATACATATAATTGTATGTACGTATGTATATACACTTGAAATTTGTAAGGTTAGTGTATTTTTAAACAGACTACAAAAATTAACACTAAAATATCAAAAAATTTAAATTAAAGGGTGTTCCATCAGTTAATGCAATTTTGACAACTTGCTGTATCTTGGAAACCGTAAGAGCAAAACTCTTGAAATTTTCAAAAACGGTAAAACTAAAAAATCAAAAAATTATAAAATCGCCAAACCGAAAAAAATCGCCAAAAACAAAAAAAATCGCCAAAATGAAAAAAGCACCAAATTACAAAAATAATGTCTCTAAGACTAAAATAAATCGCGAATAACCGGAAAAATTGCTAAAATTAAAAAAAAACGCCAAAATGAAACAAATATCGCCAAAACGAAAAAAACCCCAAAAAACAGAACAAATCGCCAAAATGCAAAAAAAACCCAAAAACAGGAAAAAATCGCCAAAATGAAAAAAAACGCCAAATGAAAAATATCTCCAAAATGAAAAAAAGCCCCAAAAAACAGAAAAAAAATTGCCTAAATGAAAAAACCCCAAAATAGGAAAAAACTGCCATAATGAAAAAATATCGCCAAAATGAAAAAAAAGCCCCAAAAAAAGAAAAAACATCGCCAAAATGAAAAAAACGCCAAAATAAAAATAAAATCGCCAAAATGAAAAAAAACCCCAGAAAAAATAGTTGCAAATATCCGAAAAAAGTCGCCAAAATGAAAAAAAATCGCCAAAATGAAAAAAAACCCCAAAAAATAAAAAAATTACAAAAATCCAAAAAAATCGCCAAAATGAAAAAAAGCCCCAAAACCAGAAAAAAATCGCCAAAATGAAAAAAAATCGCCAAAATGAAAAAACAATCGCCAAAATGAAAAAAATCTTTCAATGAAAATAAACCCAAAAAAAAAACAGAAAAAAATCGCCAAAATGAGAAAAAAGCGACAAAATTGAAAATATCTTTTAAACTGAAAAAAAATTCAAAAAAACAAAAAAGCCACATTAAAAAATGCTCAGAACCGAATGTGCGGAACCCTTCGTGCGCGAGTCAAAGTCTCACTTTACTGAATTTTTTAATATTAAAGGAATTAAATGAAACTAAGTTTTTTCTTATTTCGTTTTTGCTTCGTTCACTTAACATATTTTATGTATTTTTTAAAGAACTAGATTGGTATCAATAATCAGAAAAATCCAAAATTATAACTCCAGGGTTGGAAAACTTACACTGTTTGTGTTATGTAAAATTAAATACGTCTAAATAATTCATTTTTCCTTTATAAATTAAATATATTTTATGCTTCTGAAAGAAAAAATTGGCATATAAAATTATAAAAATGAAAACCAAGGCTCCAGAGATGGAAAATTTGAACTTTTTTTGATAATAGAGTAACTAAATAAAACTAAGTTTTTTCTTTTTTCCTTTTTGCTTTGTTCACTTAACATATTTTATGTATTTTTTAAAGAACTAGATTGGTATAAGGAATTAGAAAAGTTCTAAATTATGATTCCAGGGTTGGAAAACTTACACTTTTTGTGTTATGTAAAATTAAATAGTTCTAAAAAGTTTTTTTCTTTTCCTTTATAAATTGAATATATTTTATGCTTCTGAAAGAAAAGTTTGGCGTATAAAATTTGAAAAATTAAAATTACAGCTCCAAAGATGGAAACTTTGATTTTTTTAAAATATTAAAGTATAAAATTAATTTTTTTTATTTCTTTGTTGACTTAACACACTTTATTAATTTTTTAAATCAGAAAAATCTAAAAGGTTGATTCCTGGGTTGGTAAATTAATTGTTTTTTCTACAAAAGTAACTAGGTCAAGTTAGTTTTTTCTTTTTGTTTACAAGTTTTATACACTTTATGTATGTATGTGTCTGTATACTATATATATGAACGTACGTTGGTAAAGGGTATATAAGATTCGGCATAGCCGAATATAGCACTCTTACTTGTTTTATAATATCTTTTATATAAATGTTTTTTTAATTATTGTTCAATACACCTTTATTAACCTTTTAATTTGATTTCTTAAGCTAATTTTTATAAACACTTAAATTTTGTTTGACGCCACTTTTATTTTCAACAAACCAATAAAACATTAAGAAGAAGCATAGTTGTGTGTATCTGAAAAAATCTTTTCTACGCATCAAAAACAATATTAATATATAGACGCTCCGTTGACAATGTCACCAAAATAGACGACAAAAGTGGTGACTTGGGGACACTTTACCTCACGTTTCCTTCAGGGAAGTTTGTAGTGTGTCTCTGTATCTGTGTGTCTGTCTGTGTGTCTGTCTGTGTCCACGTACAGCCCAAACGGCTGGACCGATATTGATTTAGTTTTTTTCTGTTTGAAAGGTGACTTGGTCGAGAAGGTTCTTAACTATGTTTGAAGAAAATCGGTTTAGCCGTTTAGAAGATATCACATCTTTTCTAGATATATCGGGGGTTTTTAAAAATTTTTAATTTTTGTCATTGTTTATTCTATTTATTTCTTGTTTTACATGCTACTGTCTTTGTATTTTTAATTAAAAATATATTTACATTTACAAATAAACAGATTTATTATATTTTTAAGGTCATATTTTTTGGGTTCTTAGTGCATATTTTCAAGTTTTTAGTGCACATTGAATCCGCATAAAGCAATTTTTTAGAGCATATTTCTGGTTTCCCTGCTTATAATAAATAAAACATACTACTACTATGTGTCAAGTGGTCTAATTTAGACCACCGGGCGATCCTAGTATTTACTTAAAAGGCAACAAATTTAACGACTCTTAATTTTTTACGTATCCACTGTCATCCAGGGACGTAGGATGATTATATGTCGTTAAAGATTTAGACCAGAAAACAATTTAAATAGAGGTAAGCATTAGGGATGTAACGAATGTTCGCATTCGCTTTCGCATTCGCAAATAATTCGCTTCCTTTTGCTATTTGCATTCGCTTTTGCATTCGCTAAAATGTTTGCGAATATTTAAAGCGAATACTAAAGACAAAAATATTGGAAATATTTTCCAGTTTTTGAAAAAGAAAAAACTGTTAAAACTTTTGAAAAATGGTAAGCACATCATTACTTCGTTCAAAAAATTTGAAATGCAAAAATATTAACTAATCCTTCTTTGTTGTAAATTTTTTGCGAAACAAGCGCCAGTCATATTATTTCGCATGAAAACTTAAAATGTTGAAGATATATTTCATATGTTTTTCCCAAGATGAACAGAGTACTACTTCTGGAAAAATGTTTATGAACAACTCATTCCAATTTTTCTTAATATGTATTTTGATAGCATTTTGCAGGAAATATTGAACTTAGGGCCGAAGTACGGATAGGTTGATTGCCTAACATTTTGTAAATTTATTTTTCATTATTATCTATACTTATTTTAATATGATTTCATTTCTTCCAGTTTAACAATTTTTATTTCTAATAAATTAATAAATATTTGCTGAATTCAAGACTCAAGTAGATCTATGTATACAACACAACTTCATGTTCTCAGATAAATTTATTTTCATGTGATTTTTTAACGTATTGTAATATTTGCATTCGCTTTCGCATTCGCATTCGCTTTCGCAAAAATTAAAATGTATTATTCGTTTTCGCATTCGCATTCGCTAAACTGGTATTCGTTACATCCCTAGTAAGCATGGTAGATGTTAAGTGTATTCTTACCAAATACCAAAATTAAGTAAAAACGAAAAGAAATAAAAAACAAGTAAGAGTGCTATATATAGCTGTGCCGAATCTTATTATACCAAAGTGGGTATATGTAGTATAGAGATACATACATAAGCACACACAAAGATATTTGTGAAAGAAAGAAAATTTTGGTGTAGATAACTATAAAAATAAAAACCACAGCTCCAGAGCTGGACACTTTTAACCTTTTTTCTGGATATTAAAGTAACTAAATAAAACAATTTTTTTTAATTTTCTTTTTTCTTTGTTCACTTAACATACTTTATAAATTTTTTTAAGAACTACTAGATTGGGTGAAAGGAATTAAAAAAAATTTAAAACGATGATTTCAGGGTTGGGAAACCTACACTTTTTGTGATATCTAAAAGTAACTAGCTCTAATGGGATTTTTTTCTTTTTCCTTATAAATTAGATGTATTTTACGTTTTGGAAAGAAAAATTTGGTGTAGAAAATTATAAAAATAAGAACCACAGCTAAAGAGCTGGAAAGTTTTAACGTTCTTTCTAAATATTAAAGTAACTAAATAAAACATTTTTTTTAAATTTCCTTTTTTCTTTGTTCACTTAACGTAAGTTATAAATTTCTTTAGGAACTACTATATTGGTATAAGGAATCAGAAAAAATCTAAAATTATGATTCCGGGGTTGGAAAATTTATTTTTTTTTTTTTGTAAATAAAAGTAACTAGGTCAAATTATTTGTTTTCTTTTTATTAAACCGTAAGAGCTACTGACCTTAAATTTGGACAGAGTATGTAGAACTTTGGCCGCTACAACAACAAATATATGAGAGTTAGAAATTTAAAGTGTGTTCCAAAACAAGCAACGAAAAATTTTAAAATCCCATGTAATATACATACAATGGAAATTATATACACTTTAAATTTTTAAAATTAGGTTATTTTTATATAGACTATAACAATTAACACTAAAATTAAAAATATTTAAATTAAAGGGTGTTCTATCCGTTAGTGTAATTTTGACAATTTAATTTTGACAACTTGCTGCATCTTGGAATCCGTAAGATCAAAACTCTTGAAATTTTCTAAACCGTTAATCCCGAAATTAAAAAATCGCCAAACCGAAAGAATTCGCCAAAAACCAAAAAAAGAAAAAAATAACCAAAACGAAAAAAAGCGCCAAATTAAAAAAATAGTTTAAAACTCAATAAATCGCGAAAAACCGGAAAAATTTCCAATATTAAAAAAAATTGGCAAAATGAAAAAAATCGCGAAAATGAAAACAAACGCCAAAAACCGAAAAAAATCATAAAAACGATAAAAAAAAGCGACAAAGCTAAAAAAATCTTTTACACTGAAAAAATCGCCTAAGTTAAAAAACGTTCAAACCCGAACGTACGCTAGTCAAAGTCGCTCTTTACTGAAATTTTTTATACATGTTAAATTTTTATTTAAGTATAAATGAAGGTGTGTGCCATGTTCCTTTTTCTGCACTCAGCACAGTTGTGTTCAAGGCCTATTTATCAGGTCAATGCAATCGTCCTGATGATATTCTGTGTGTTCGTGTTTAAGCTGTCAAAAGTTATTTGCACCATATACTTTAGTTCATGCTTGTGTGTGTTTCTGACAACTTAAACATAAAATTGTTTTTTGTATTGCTGTGTTTTTGTAGAGTTGCGTTGACCTGATAAATAGGCCTTGGTTGTGTTTTGAATTGACGGTCTTTCGTTGACAGCTTGTAACGAGTTCTCATTAATTTTTAGTTTAATTTAGAACAGTCCTAACTATAAAATTAATTAAAGAACATGTTCCGTTTCATTTCAATGAAACCGTTCCTTTGTGCTGAACAAATTTCAAAAAATTCTTAAGGAATAATTATTTTTGATATTGTATGACGTGACGTCAATTTTGACAACTGGAACAAGGGTGAATGTAAAATATTTCTTAAATGCAGGCGTAGAATAAAATATTCAAGTCGTTGCTAATATCGAAAAAAAAAAAGATTTAATCGAAAAATACCGAGAGGTCACTTATTAAAAATTGCCCTAGAGAAAAAAATTAAAAATTTTTGCACAAACCAAATATGTGATACATTTTTGAACAAAACAAATACGTATGTATTTGTTTATGTATGTATCTCTATACTACATATACGCACTTTGGTAAAGGGTATATAAGATTCGGCACAGCTGAATATAGCACTCTTACTTGTTTGGTAAAGGGTATAATAAAAATTTATTAAAATGCATTGGGACAAATTTTTTCAGATTGTAAACCGTAACGTTGGCAAACCGTTTGGTTTTCTTGAGTAAAAGTGCTTTCCCAGTGGTAAAATTTTTGTACGGTTGGCAATTTCTTCCTGGGTTTGTATATAGCATTTTATATAAGTATCAGTCAGACAATTTTGCATAATTTGTGCCAAATAATTTTCTATCTGGTTGTTGTGATATTTTTTTTTAACATTGCAATTTTGCTTTTCCATAAAAGAGCAACTTTTGACGTAAATGCTTTTAATATTTAAACAAGTAAGAGTGCTATATTCAGCTGTGCCGAATCTTATATACCCTTTTCCAACGTACGTACATATATATATAGTATACAGACACATACATATGTACATATTTGTTTTGTGAAAAAATTTATAATTTTTTTCTGTAAAGCAATTAATAGTAAGTGACCTTTCAGTATTTGTCGATTAAAGAATTTGATTCAATTATTTTATTTTCGATATTAGCAATACTTGAATATTTTACTCTACACACTGTGGTTAAGATATATTTTACATTCACTCTTGTTTCAGTCAACATCGACGTCACGTCAATACAATACCACCAAATTGGGGCTTGTTTACTCGCTCTCGAGATGTTCACAAACCGTGCTGCTAATTAATATAAACATTTTTTTTAATTTGGTGCCTTTTTCGTTTTGGCGATTTTTTTCTGTTTTTGGGGCTTTTTTTATTTTGGAGATTTTTTTACTTTAGGGTATTTTTTTAATTTTGGCGATTTTTTTTTGTTTTTTTTTCGTTTTGTCGATTTTTTTCATATTGGCGATTTTTTTTTATTTTGGCGGTTTTCTTTCGTCTTGGCAATTTTTTTGGTTTTCGGCGGTTTTATAATTTTTGGATTTTTTAGATTTAGCGTTTTTGAAAATTTCAAAAGTTTTGCTCTTACGGTTTTCAAGATACTGTTGTCAAAATTGCATAGTCAAAATTGCATTAACTGTTGGAACACCCTTTAATTTAAATTTTTGGAAATTTTAGTGTTAATTGTTGTAGTCTGTATAAAAATACAATAACCTTACAAATTTCAAGTGTATTGTATATTACATGGGATTTTAAAATTTTTCGTTGCTCGTTTTGGAACACCCTTTAATTTCCCATTCTCATGTATTTCTTGTTGTAGCGGCCAAAGGTCTACACACTGTGTCCAAATTTCAGGTCTGTAGCTCTTACGGTTTTCGAGAAAATACCCTGTGACAGATATAGTTAATTTTACATAACACAAAAAGTTAAAGTTTTCCAACCCTGGAAACGTTAATTTTTTATATTTTTTTAATTAAAAATACAAATTTTAGTCGTACTGAAGTGTAAAATAAGTTTATTTATTAAAAAAAAAATAAAAACTTGTTTGCGGTAGTTACTTTTATATGGCAAAATAAGGTTTAAGTTTTCCAGCTCTGTAATCGTCTGCTGGATTTTGCTGAATTCCAATACCAATCTATTTTGGAAAATTTCTGACACACCAGTCCAAGAACGAAGGCTCTACCTTCTCTGGGAACTTCGGAAAACCGATTTCACGTACAGACGGACATCGCTTATTCGTCTTCCCTGTGCATAAGAATCCAGAATATATATATATTATGGGTCGCTTGTTGATATTATAGAAATTACAAACGTAATGACAAACCTATATATACCCTTTTACCATTTTTTTGGTAAAGGGTATAATAATTTTATTTTTTAATTCAAAGACAATTTTTTTAAATGCCTATAAATAGCATATAGTATATTTCAGTCTTCAACCCAGAGTCCCGAAAAATCCCTGAATCTAAAAAAATTTCGAAATCACGAAATCCCGGGATTTGATTTTTTGAAATCAGTCGCGATTGACATCCCTAATTCTTACCAAATGACAAAATTAAATAAAAACGAAAAGAAATAAAAAATAGAAATTTATTAAAAAGCATTGGTAAATCATTTTTCAAATTGTAAACCGTAACGTTGGCAAATCGTTTGGGTTTCTTGAGTAAAAGGTACTTTCGCAGTGCTAAAATTTTTGTTGGCAATTACTGCCTGGGTACTTAAGTATGGCTGTATTTCACATGCATGAAATGAAATGAAGTAATTATATCAACACCTTCTGTCTGCTGCAATAAAATCTTTGCAAACAAAGTGATTGAAATATTTTTAAAGTTAATTTATTTGCTGAAAACAATAGCACAAAGTTTGGTTAAACTACTTTTATTTGAAAGTTTGCTAACTTTCAGTTACCCTAAGCTTTTGTTTTTCTGAAGGTTAATGATATTCGTTCACAATTAAAATTAAATATTATATAACTACAGTTAGCGAAACAAAATTGTACAGTAAACGCTCTTCTAATCAAAGTAGGTATCTCTGTTGCCCTTTAAGATTTTAAGCTAAAACCAAAAGCTTTTTATGAAAATCTTTCATGTTATGTATTTACACATTTATTTCAAAAATAGCATACTTACATAAAATAATACTATTTATACATATTTATAATATACATATTACCAAAAACCCAGTACATTCTATGAGAATAATGTATGGGATGCTAGATGTGGCCACATTTAGTACTTATTTTTAATGTATTAATGATTTCATAACTCCTTTGTAAAGGAAAAGTGTACACGTTTTTTTTTTGTTCTTGAAAACAAAGTTATTTTACCCTATTTAAAATGTATCTGACAATAAACATACAAAAACTTTTGGAAAGTTATATTACTGATAGGAAGTTCACTGTTCTGGAAGGAGACTTCCTGAGTGTGGCCGAATCTATATCTTCCGGTGTGCCACAGGGAAGTAGTCTGGCGCCAGTTTTGTATTTAATATATACTTGTGATATGTCTGTGAGCAATAACATCCGCACTTCTACATTTGCCGATGATACAGCCTGTATGAGTATGCACGAAACCCCTTATGAGGCATCCCGCAATCTGCAGGAACATATTACCCAGCTGGAAATATGCTTGAAACTATGGAGAATTAAAGTAAATGAACAAAAGTGTGTCCATATAACGTTTACCATAAGAAAAAATACTTGTTCCCCCTTTCGAAACAACAATCAAAATATTCCTCAACATTCTTAAGTGAAATACCTTGGTAAACACTTTAATCGAAGACTTAAGTACATGGAAACATCATGCTAACTCTAAGCTAGGGCTGCCAGAAGTATAAGCCCGTCAACCAGGACACTCACACTTTCTTTTAGGCATTCCGTAGAAAATAAATACATAATAAGGGTTTTCACGAGAACTCTTAAAATTCCAATTTATACAATTGGACAAACTTGCGAGACTTGTTTCATGAAGCCCCTCTTAAACTTTTGTGCAAACAGCTTATATAAATTTGAAACAAACGTCAATTACTTCATTTAATAATAATAAAATATGAAAATGTCAACCATTTAAAATATTGTGTGTGTCTAAAAATGCATAAAAATAGCCAAAAAAAGAAGAAGTTGTGGTTAACAAAATGCACAATTGCACATCTTAAGTTTACAGGTCAAAATTATTCGGCAAACTTAACAGGTTTGTGTAAATAAATTTCTATAGAATTTTTGAGATGTTATTTACGAGAGCCTAAAAATGCATAATTGCACAGTTTGCGAGACTTCTGAAAATTTTCATGAAAACTCTTAATATTTTAAACAAATAAAACGAAAATAAAATAATATTATAAAACTCAGCTATTCACAAGTGAAACAGATGTTTAACATGTTAGAGAAAGCAAGTTGTCGGTTCTCGATTACTTGTAGCAGTTGTTTACACGGTGCAATTTTTTATGGCACTTCGTTGAAATAAAATTTTAATCAGAGTGGCTTCCGTTTAACTTTATTGTAGTTGGTGGTAAATTTTCCGGTACAGAAAAACCAGGACACCAGGACAATTTGTCAAAATCCAGAACAAATCCTGGAAAACCAGGACGTATGACAGCCCCACTATAAGCTAACTCAAATTATACTTAAGTCAAATACATCGGTTGAGTGGCAGAAATTCAAGACTCAGCCTAGACTGCAAACTTTTACTACTCAAGTTCCTTTTGAAGCCAATATGGTGCTATGGAATTCAATTATGGGGCACTGCTTCAGCTTCAAATGTTGAGAAAATCCAACGAAGGCAAACCAAAATTATGCGGTAATAGCATCCGCTCCATGGTACATCAAAAATTCTAATTTAAATCGTGATTTAAATATGCCACTAGTGACTGAAGAAATTGCAAAATTCGCTGGCAAATATTTAAAAAACAAACTCGACTCACATCCTAGTCCGCTTGGTCGCAATATCCTGAACTTTACTGGATACATCCGCTTAAAAAAGAGGGGCACAAAGACTCTAATACACAACAATTTAGTCATATAAATAGCTTGTACTACCACTTCCAAAAGTCCAAAAAATGTGTCGCCTAAGCTATTTCAGCGGTTATGCGTCGTTGTGACACTAGGATTGATCCCGTACTTCCTATGGGAGCCTGCGGGATCCCAATTACACCGAAAACTGTTCCCGTACTCAAAGTTTGGGCAATTAAGGAGGCTTTTGAGAGAGAAATGTTTTTCTTTGGGCTAGTTTGGGCAAGTCAAAAAACGATCAGCTGTTTGAAAAATAACCAATAACAAAGTAAAATTAAATTGTCCTAAACACTAAAAACATTGAAAAGTTGTATCCAAAGGGTTTATAAACAAGTGGTGAACTAAGTTTTATGAGTTTTTATAAAAAATTAAGAAACAAAACATTCTAGATATGCAACAGCATGTAAGTGAACGCTTGTGTGTGTATGTGTGTAAGAATGTAAACTTGTGAATTGGCTTCTGGTAAGATTTTTGGTTTGGTACTTTTGTAAATTTTTTGTATTATTGACAGAAATTATAGATTTTTCTCATTTTACCGAACTTTGCCCAAAAAGTACGGTATCAAACGAACTATTGAAGTAAGTGAGCAATATGTACAAAAAACTTTACGCTGTTATTTTTTAGCATTAAAAAATAAATTTTTAACAAAATGAAAGATTTTCATATTCCATATGCCTTCAAATTCCTTTTGGTTTTAGCTTAAAATCTGAAAGGGCAACAAGTTCTTTTTGGTAACTAACTTTCTGCTGTCAGTTATTTTGTACAAAATACGAGTAAATATAAAATGTCGGAAGTGGTTTTTTTAAAACTTAACCAGGAAAAAATAGGATGGGCAAAAAATATCGATATATCGAAATATCGATATTTGAGAAAATAAATATCGATATATATCGCCGATATTTCAAAATCCGACATATCGATACATCGATTCTAATTTACGAGTATCGGGTTTCGATACTTTTAAGAGCTATAGCCGTTTTTAAACTGTACGATATTGACATCACTACTAGTGATGCGAAGAAAAAAAGAGAAATTTCATAATAGCATCCCAGCCGAATTTATAAGGTGACCCAACTAAGGCAGGTGACTTTTTGGATTGTGTGGGTATAAGCCTAAAGCAGAATTTGTTTTTACTTTCTGTACTGCTGCGAATCAGCTGACTCTTTTTGGTTTATAGAAATCATATACAAGCCGTTAGTTTTTCTTTTTTCATTCTGTTATGTTTCGGTTCAATCTGTGAAAATAAAAAAACTGTTAACTAATTGTAAGTGGCAGCATAAACAAAATAAAAACATTTCGAAATAAACTGTGATTGTGCTTTAAGAATTTAAAAAAATTAAATTTTTACCAGAAAAACATAAAATTATATTGAAACATAACAATTCGTGTTTTTCATACGGGATTTCCCGGGATCCCACACATTTTCCTGGAAAGAAATCCCGGGAAATTTGTGCGGGCAACTTTAGTTGGTACAAATGTACACATTCCTCGATGAATGTCGTTATTCACTTTATGAATGCGATGGTACAATAATAAGTTGATGGCAGTAGAACTATAGCTAAAACTTTACAAAAATTACGGACGGGAACTGAATTTGTATTATTTTTTTGACTAATGCGTTTATAAAACGTTATTTCCCGGGAAATGAAAAAGTCCGGGAAAAGAAAAACTCTAATAAGAATGGACGATGCAAACCTCATCACTTTAGTGGAATACTGTGACCGTTGTGGTCCGAAACAGCAACAGAAAGTAAAGACTAATGAAGTCTTAAGGAGCTACAGTAGGTTACGTGAAACTTAACATAAATAGTTTTTTTGTATTAAATTTCTTAAAGTGACTAATTGTGCATTCGAAATTAATGCAGCAAAAAATATCGATATATCGAAATATCGATGTTTTCAAAAAATATATATCGATACTGTTCAAAAATATCGATACGATATATATCGATACATTTTTTTCATTTGCCCATCCGTAGTTGTAGTAGCACTGAGGCTTTCTCACGTGTCCGAAATAACTTCTTTAAAAACTTGTAAAATATGCAAGAATAATATGTGAAGTTTTAAGCATAACACAATACATATAGAATTCATATCAGAGAACAGCAATGATTAGTGAAATAGTGAGTAGAGTTGAATCATGACTTATAATTTCTTGTACTTATGCGTATTCATATGTATTCCAATTTTGTCTATGAATCATATTCACTCGAAAGTTTGAATTTGTTGATTTCGACTCTCCTTAGTTCAATGCCTATGGACGATGCAAAATAAGTATGATTCACAATGCGAACTTCGCACGAACATTAAAGTTCTCATTATGAGGTTATGTGTTTCTCTGTTGTTTTTTTGCACGAATTGAACAACAACGCTATTTATTACTACTGTATACAAACTGTTTAATGACTAAACTTTTAAAAGCATGAGTTGAGTGAGCTGAATCATTGTGAGTATTATAAGTATTTTCCTGAAATTAGAAATCAAACTGAGATGATTTATGAGTGTGATTGTGGTATGAGTATGATTTTCGACGTCGCATTCATATTTATTTCAACCTATACAACAACAGAGTAGTTTACATGCATTTAAAATCACGTTTTATGTACATAAAACATGCAGTAAAAATATAAAAATATGTATTTAAAACCAATAAAATATGCATTTATCAACTTTACTTTCAACATTTAATAATATTAAAAACTTAAAAAAAGCACCTTCAATGATTCCTTAACAAATATTTTGCCAAATCATATTGAATACAAAATAAAGTTATGTCGAAGTTTTATTTACGTACATGAATGATTAAATGTTTTTTTAATTGTCAAAGGTAGATCTTTGATGATTTTTTCAGAAAAAACTTTTGTGTATTAAAACTGCACGTTCCACGCTAGCAGAAGTTATTGCTGCGCATTTAAATGGTGCTATTTCATTTGTGGAGTATTTAGTTTCTAAATGTTCGTTGTTAGAACTATAAACTATTGATGCAATTTGTCGCATATTTTTAAGTCCATATTTTTTTTGTATAACTATTGCTAATTTATTTTAATCTCTTCACTTATTCTGCCTTTCAGAGTACACATTTTATTACCGCATCTTCAATTAATTCAACTTGAGCTGTTAAAGTAACAAAAGCCTTTAATTAGGCTATACTGTGAACAAGAAAGCAATACATGTGTGCACAAATATCAATTTAGCGCTTAAGTTTTTTTACTTTAAAATTTCTTTAATTTTATTAATAGAAATACATAAAGTACCCGACAGCCTTCTGCCACATTCCCCATCTAGCTATTATATGATGTATCCGTATCGTATCACTGGATATTTTTTATTAAATGCTGCAACGTGCAAATGAGCTAACGAGAGGTTCCAGCCAGTTATCAGGAAATTTTTATTTTTTATTCCTAATTGAATTTAAACATAACTTATAAATTTTCTTAATCACCTTTTAATTTCCTTTCTTTTGATACCCCACTCGACAGGTTTGGTAAAATTTTTTTGACGTGTTACTATTTCGTGCGAAAAGTTCACCCATTTTGTTTCTTAACACCTGTCTAGGAACACTTGGGTGCTTAAGACCAGTATAACGATACCTGTCGAAATTCATTTTGTCGTGTGGGAGATAAGTGGTAATAAAGAAATTTACAAACATATATGTATATAAAAAATGTGCGAAAAACATAACTCTTCTTGGCAGTCAAAATTAATGGTATTTTAGTTATTCGTAAAATAAAATGAAAAATTAATTTTTTTTATAAAAAATTCAAAACTGCAAAGTATTGAACTTTTGACCATTTTCTGTAAAGGCAAATGTGTAAAGAATAAAACAAGCAAAATATTGTGAAAATCGGCTAAAAATTATAGACTTTATTAGTAATTTAGTGAAAACAAACAGATTAAAGAACGTTGAGTTTGTTCAGAGCGAGAAAAAAAGCAAAACCTGTGTTATTACCTAAAGTGATGTTTTGTGAGTTTGGGTGAGTTTGCCAGAAAAGGAGTTTGAAGTTTTCAATTTACACACATCTTAATGACAAAAGAAAATTTAATTTTTCTCTCAAGAGCTGAACAAACAAAGATATTTGTATGCAATTTTTGCACAATATGAAGAACGATAAGAAGATTAATTCTCCAGCACTACCTCAAAAACTCCATTTTTTGAGTTATGACGTTCTTTGAGTAAATGAGCGATATGTATGTATGGCTTAATTTATTCGTAACACATAAAAATATATTTTAAAGACGAAATAAGTTATTGCAGTATTGATCTGTTGTTCATCGAAATCGGGCATGCTGTCTTAGAGTTATGGTGAAATTAGATGTGCCCATAACAAGAAAATTGTATGACGCAGGATTAAACTGAGGACACAGTTTTTTTCAGAAGATTAATTTCACTAAAGGTTTAATTTTTTTAATGCTGTGAAAATATCAAAACATTTTATTTTAATTTTAGAGATTGTATTCCTATTTTAGAAAATTATTGGGAATTTCAGCAGGAATGTCACTTTTCGCAATTTTACGAGTATACTAGTGTTTTTCATACGGGATTTACCGGGAAAAATTTCCCGGGATCCCGCACATTTTCCGGGAAAGGAATCCCGGGAAATTTGTTCGGGAATTCCCGGGATTTTTTGATTTTGTTATGGCAACTTAATTTATATGTACAAATTCCTTGATGAGTGTCGTTATTCACTTTATTAATGCGATGGTGCAATAATAAGGTGATGGCAATAGCTAAAGCTTTACAACAACTACGGCCGAGTTCACATCTGGTACACATGCATTCTGAGACTTAGATGCCTTTATTTGGAAAAAGCAGAACGCGACTATTAGAATTTAATTCTACAACAATTCATAAAAGTAAAAAACAGAAATGGGCAAGGAAATAAAAGAAAATTACAAATAATTACAGATTATCTTTGGTAAATAATACGGTTAACAGCATTAACAGCTTATTCTGTACTAAAGTCCTATTTCCAAAGAAATATGCCCTTATGCAAAAACGATTGTTAAAGTTAAAGCATGCGTTAAAACTGTTTTTGTCATATAAAATTCGTTTGTTAAACCAATTTTAAGTTTAACAATGATTTTTTCATAAGGGGGATATTTTGTAATATTTTTTTTTAATAGTACTCGTATAATTTCTTTTTTATAGTATTGGTATTACTATTATATAAAAAACGGAAACGGTATTATTTTTTGAATAATGTGTGTATAAAGCGTTATTATTTAATCGATCTCATGAATTATAATTTGTTTTTGTTGAAATAAATTAAATTTAAAAATATTTTGTATTGTTTTGTACCGGGAAATGAAAAAGTCCGGGAAAAGAAAAACTCTAGAGTATACGTATGTAGTATATACACACATATTTATGTATGTACGACATCACTTGTCATTAACAATGCAACACCTTTCAACTTTTAAAAATTTAAAGGTCTTAAATATTAGAATTCCTTAATAAGTTTTATTATAATTGAATTTTACGCTTCAGGAAATACATAAACGATAGGCCAAATTACTTCTCTTTTAATATTAATTTACTTACCCTCTTCTTTTTGTAGCTTCAAAACGTTTAAACTTTAAAGTCGTCCAGTAGCGTTCAATGTTAATAAGTTCGAATAAATACTAGTTTAAAAAAAATTTCCTTCTTTTAAAAAATTTTTGAATTTTTTAACCGATCAAATTATTTAGTTGTGCCAAAAAATTAACAACAACTTCACAGAGTTTTACACTTCCTTATACAAATTTACAATGTATTGTACAATATAGTTTTCACATATCAAAAAAAAAAAACATTTGTATGCTAGCAGTGGGTTTATTATTTAATGTTTATTTATTAATTCACTTTTTTATTTTCTTAAGTTATCGTTATAACTTCAACTTGTTTTGAGAATACTGAACTTAATCAAATATGTAGGTACATATAAAATATATTTTAATTTAACATGCATACATATAAAAGTATAAATATAGTAAGTATTAAATTTTTTTAATTTTTAGCCAAACATCACTTGAACAGTTTCATGCAATAAGATTAATTTTTATACAAGTTAATTATGCACTATTTACTTTTCAACCGTTAAATTTTCAAAAGTATATTTAAATTTTCAACACAATAACAATCGAATATAGTGCAAATAATTTGAAACGTTAATTAAAAAAAAAAACAAGACAATGCAATTAATGCTCTTGACGAGGCTCTGAGTCCTAATGGTTACAGCGACGAACTAACTTTTTCATTTAGATTTGTGGTTATTTATATCCGTTGCTCCACTTGGGCCAACCGATCAAAATAATGAATAAATGAATGAACGAATAAGCTGTGCCTTCTATGCTCAAGTAAAAAAAATCAATGGTATCTCTGCAGCAGAGCTGTGTTGGCAATATTTTAATACCGGCATTCATTCACTCCCAATCAGTTTATTTCTGTTTTACTTTCATACACTTCTTTTGTTTTGGTTGACTTTTTTTAGTGCACTGTGAGTGCTGTGCTGTTTCTTTTTAAACTAGAGCACATTGGGTTATTTTAGCTACTTTTAAGGCCAAAATTAATTTGAGCTAAAGTTTTGAACCGATATGGCTCTGAAATTTGGAATTTAAGTTTTTCACAAGCCCTCACAGCTGGATTTTTAGATTTTTGTAATATTGGAAATTTTTAAAGTTGCCACGATATGAAGATATTTTGTTTTTTTGGTTTTTCCCACTAAAAAACATTGGAAGTCATTCTAAAGGAACTACATTTTCATTGCTTCTAAGAAATCGATATTTTTAATTTGCCGATAGTTAGCAGAAAACTAAGTAAAAGATTTTTTTAGTCATACAAAACCTTGTAATTCCTCCATAGTATTAGAAAATATTTACCGGAATTAAAAAAAAATCAATATTTTAACGAAATTTATTAACTAATTTTAGTCTAAAATTTAAAAGCTATTTACTTAAATTTAGGTAATAATACCATTACTTCTAGATTAAAATAATATCATAGAACACAAAAAAGGAATTTTTTTTTTAAAAATTCGGTGACCAGGCATATACAAATCCTTAGAACGGATCGAAATTTGCTCTACTTCCAGATCGTAAACTCTACATTTTCATCACTTCTTTGGAGTGTCTTTTTTTACTCAGTTTTTTCACAAAAACTAAATATGCAGTTATTTGCTTTGACATGTTCCTAATGGAAAGCCAGATCAGAGACCAGACAGTATGCAACGAAAAATTTTTCGAGTGCCCTTGAATGAATGCAGTGCACGAAGCTAATAGCCATCGCCTGCTATAAATAAGAATAAACATACTTAGGTTGAGTGATATAACTTCGTGGTAATTATATACACAATAATAATTTCTCACACTCAATTTCATTAAAAATTCACTTTAACAACCAGAGCTAATACTTTCATGCAAATTCATATTTCTAGTCATCAAAACAAAATTAATCTGTATAACTTAGTTTTCCGAATTGAAGAATTTGCAAAAAAATATGGCATCATCGATTTATTAGTGCATCGTTTTGCATATTTTTTAATAAATACATATTTAAGATGCATCTTTTTTTATAAAACTTATTTTTTTGTATTTTTCAATATAATTGAAAACTAATACATATATTTGTTTTTCAATTATTTTTGCAGTGTAGTTGTGCAAATAGTTGTGCAAATAATCCAATAAATTGAACTAAAAATAAATCCATTAATACGCCAACCATGCTTAAAACTAAAAACAGGAAGCATAAAAAAGCTCGAAACTGATGTTGCTAATGCAAGTGATCGCACTACCGTATGTGTTGTTTAGCTGATTTCTGCCCAAAAGCCAAACACTAAATGAAAACACTGAAAATAATGGCAACATAAATTTCTTTCCTTTTTATATATGTACATCAAGGCGAATTCAGTATCAGGTGACCTTATCAGCCCGGCTGATTATCAGCTGTTGCTACCAAATTGAGCACTTTGAACCAAAACGTAAAAATTTGTTTAGAAATCTTCTGACAGATTGGTTTTGTAGCATAGCAAACTACGTGTTGTTTTTTGTGTTGTAAAATTGTTGTAGCGATAAGGTCACCTGATACTGAATTCGCCTTGTATGTACATATGGAGTTTGAGAATTGAACAGAATAATGGACGTTATCATGAAGTATTCTTTAATCTATTACAAAAAAGGCGTCGATGAAGTCGAAATACGCCAACCATGATAAGGGACAATATATTGTAGTTATATTAGTTATGAATTCACTTATCTAATTCCCCTATAGGAACTCAAACCCATTTGTAAGTAACTTCAAACTGGTTTTTTAATAACCACAACTGGTTGATTAAGTGACTTTTTTCCTTGTCGCCGACTCACTATTTTAACATAGGCATGTCATAGGCGGTAGTCAATTGGCCATCCCTGCATGACTTTTAAATTGACTACTAACTACTTATTTTTCAACCAATTTGTAGTTAATTAATATTATAGCAAAAAAAAAGATATATGTACATATATTTATATTATATATATACATATACATATGTATATATTCATATATATCTATGTTAATATATAAATACATATGTATATGTCTATATAAATATTTATTATTATTATATTCACTAAAAATAAAAAATTCGTACATATATACATATGTACATAAATATGTCCATACATACGAATCGCTCATAGAAAATATTATTGAAATTATTTAGTTTTATTTTCAACACAAACATTTGGCATTTGTTTTCATGGCATGCTTCTTTTTATTTTTTTTATTTTCTTTTCATTTACTTATTTTGCTTTTATTTATTTCTTACGTGTGCTTCTATTCAATATGTTTGGTTGATATCTGCATGATATTTAAACCAATTTGTAGTCACTTGAAAAATAATTAATTTATAAGTTAGTGTTTTTTCTCAACTGACTATTTTATTTACTACAGGGTCGTTTGAAACAAGTGTTAACAGATAGAATTTCTTCTAATTTACTTTTGCTTTTAATTTTAGTGTATAATTTTAATGCATATTTTAGATTTTATTGCGCATAACTTAGATTTTATAGTGCATGAAAATAACAGGCCTTGTAATAACAATCTCTGTCCAAGCAGATAGACATGGGTGCTGATGAAGTGCGTGGCTGCACAGAAAAATGCGAATTTCCATCCGGTAAAAATTCTAGTTTAATTTTTCTTCTCTTCTTTCGAAAACCACATTAATTAACAAAAATAGTACATTCAATAAGAATTGAAAATTCTGAACTTAAGCCCGACTAAGAAATTATTTATGAATAAGATAATATATTTACTCTTTGCTGTGTTTCAATAAATTGAAAGACCTTCAAATCTGTGCACAGTGGTTCAAAATCAATCTATCCGGAAGAAAGTATTTTTTCTCTATATTTCGAAATCAATTTGTCTATGCTGCATATCAGCAAATATTTTTTCCTTTCAATAGCTATAGCTCAATTTTGTTGTTTCAAATACAACAAATTTAAACTAAATACACATACTAATACAAACAAATATTATTTATTAATCAAGCAGTTCAATAAAAACAATATAAACAAAAATTCAATAAAAATAATAAAATAATTCAATATGAACAATAAAAAGAAAATGCATATTTAACAAAAACAAGGTAAAATACATGTAGGAATTTTAGTAACAACATGTATGTAAGTATGTATGTATTTATTAGTGTTGTTAATTATTCGTCTTTTATATTTGTTCGAATGATATTTCATGATTTTTTCTTGTTCGAACAGACGAATAATTTTGAACTTTTGTTTGAATATTCGAACAAACAAAGAATAAAAAAATTTATTCGAATAATTTTAAAAAAGTTTGCAAAACCCGCATATGTATTGGTTTAATTTTTTTTTTACTAACAAACGAAAAATAGTTCATTACACAAGAAAAACAAATAACTTTAATAACAAAAATATATTAATAAATAACAAAAAAGAAAGAAAAACTAAATCAAAATCGGTCCAGCCGTTTGGTCTCTACGAGGACTCATGCACAGATAAACATACGCACACTACAGACTTATAACACCCCTTTTTTTGGTCGGGGGTTAGAAATGGAAACGAAATTAGTTAAAAAGTATTTGTATGTATGTATATGTTACAAAACCTTTTAATATGTCACTGATTTCTTTTAAAAGATCATTTAAAAACCCCAGATAACCCCACCCCACCTTTTACTCGTAGCTTGCAGACTATTCTTGTTTTTTTTTTTTTAATTTTAATAAAAGAACAAATAGAAAAGTTTCTTTGGCAAATTGTTAATGTTTGTGATATACATAGTTAAAAAAGCATTAAAAATTATATACAGTGTAATCCTTTCTTTGATGTTTGCAAACAATTTAAATCAAATTCTTACTTTATTCATAAATTTTTTTAGTTCAGTTAATAAAATATTATCAGTTACTTCAGAAATTTCTTCTAATACTTCATCGTACTTGAGATTAATTGCGATATTTTGATTACAAAATAATCATGAAAACAACATATTTTGAAAATTTAGTATTGGATAGGAAAGCTGAAGAATAATATTAAGGCAATTAATGCTTTTTTACGTCGTTCAATAATTCGATTCTTAAGGTTTTTGATTAGAGAAAAGCAGTTATTTTTTTCTAAAATCTTTAGCTGGAATTGCATTTAGCGAACATACAAACAAGCTTTATAATTTAGAGCAATTTTATTACTTAATTTCCTAATGTTAACAAATTAAAAAGTTATGAAATGTAAAATACTTTTTATACAAAGTAGATAACGAAATTGTTCGAATATTCTAATATTCGACACAAATGATTCGAATAATTTTTTAATTTAAATTGAAAATTTTTGTTCGTTCGAACAAAAATGATAAAAAGTTGTTCGTTCGAACAAAAATAATAAAAAGTTTTTCGAATATTCGAACAATTTTTGTTCGAATAACAACACTAGTATTTATACTCAGATCACATTTATTGTTTATAAATAAATATATGAAAATTTTGCTTGATTTTATGGCTAAGCATTGTCTATATGCATTTCGTACCCGCTCATGGAACTCATCAGTACGAAATACATATATGTGGCTTTGTTGAATAAGCGCGTATGTCTAAAAACCAGGAGAGCCGAAATACTGTAATAATACTACGGACTCTGTGTGATTTTTATCAAACTTTTTTTTGGACAGTCGTGTAAACATATGTATGTAGTAAGAAGTTTGTGTGATAATTTCAGGCAAAAATTCCCTAAGAATAAGATCCTAGATAATAATTAAAAAAACAATTTGACAAGGACACTAAAACTGTGTGCAGAACAAAGCTTATTTCGATAACAGTTCTTTACATTGAACTAATTCAAGCACACAAAATTGTTTTACATGAAAATTGCTTGAGCACAAGTCACTAATGGCTCTATGTATAAGCAAAAATTGGCATGAAGTTAGCATAAGTGACAAAATTGAACATGATTTTAAAGAGTTTTGCCATGAAACTTCACATTAAAACTCATGCTAGGACTTATAGATGGGTTAAAATTAGGTAATGCGACCATTTTTAATATCAAATTGTATGGAGGAACTCGTTAACAGCTAATTTAAGTTCGTCATATTTGCTAACTTCATGCCAATTTTTGCTAATACATAGGGCCGTAAGTTTTTATTATTTATTTATTGTAGCTATGCTACTTATGGGGCGATACAGGGGTTAGAAAATAATTTTCGTAACATAAATAATCGACACTTTTACAGTTATAAATTTATTTTTGTCTTGATCTCTTTGTACTTAAACCAGAGCACGAAAATAAACGACACAAATTGTTTGATTTTCTTTTGTTTAATTCTTTGGAGTGAGAGAAACAAAAACAGTGAAAACTATTGCTCAATTTGTTCAAGGAAAAGAGAAAAAATTTTGTTGCTTTGCATTTGCGTATATACAGTGAATAACGTAAAAAATAAATTCAGTAAAGTGCGACTTTGACTCGCGCACGAAGGGTTCCGTACGTTAGGCTTTGAGCATTTTTTTAATACAGTGTTTGTTACGTTTTTTCAGCTGAAATAATTTTTTTTATTGTTTTTCGCTTTTTTCTCGTTTTGGCGATTTTTTAAATTTTGGCGATTTTTTTTTAATTTTGGCGATTTTTTTCATTTTGGCTATTTTTTTTGCGATTTTTTTCATTTTGGCGATTTTTTTTTTCATTTTGGCAATTTTTTTAATTTTGGCGATTTTTTTAATTTTGGCGATTTTTTCATTTTGGCGATTTTTTTCATTTTGACGATTTTTTCATTTTGGCGATTTTTCCGGTTTTCCGCGATTTATTTTCGATTTAGAAATTTTTTTTAATTTGGTGCTTTTTTTTCGTTTTGGCGATTTTTTTTTTGATTTTGGCGATTTTTTTTCGGTTTGGCGATTTTATAATTTTGAGATTTTTTTATTTTACCGTTTTTGAACATTTCAAGAAGTTTGCTCTTACGGTTTCCAAGATGCAGCAAGTTATCAAAATTACATAGTCAAAATTACATTAACTGATGGTACACCCTCTAATTAAAATTTTTTAAATTTTAGTGTTAATTGTTGTAGTCTGTATAAAAATACACTAACTTTACAAATTTCAAGTGCATATACATACAATTGTATGTATGTATATTACATGGGATTTTAACATTTTTCGTTGCTCGTTTTGTCACACCCTTTAATTTCCAACTCTCATGTATTTGTTGTTGTAGCGGCCAAGGGTCTACACACTCTGTCCAAATTTCAGATCCGTAGCTCTTACGGTTCTCGAGAAAATACCCTGTGACGGACAGACGGACAGCGTAGCGAAAACAATAGGGTTCCTTTTTCACCTTTGGTGTACGGAACCCTAATAAATTCAGTAAAGTGCGACTATGACTCGCGCACGAAGGGTTCCGTACGTTGGGCTTTGAGCATTTTTTTTAATACAGTGTTTGTTACGTTTTTTCAGCTGAAATAATTTTTTTTTAATGTTTTTCGCTTTTTTCTCGTTTTGGCGATTTTTTAAATTTTGGCGATTTTTTTTTAATTTTGGCGATTTTTTTCATTTTGGTTATTTTTTTTGCGATTTTTTTCATTTTGGCGATTTTTTTTCATTTTGGCAATTTTTTTAATTTTGGCGATTTTTTTTTCATTTTGACGATTTTTTCATTTTGGCGATTTTTCCGGTTTTCCGCGATTTATTTTCGATTTAGAAATTTTTTTTAATTTGGTGCTTTTTTTTCGTTTTGGCGATTTTTTTTTGATTATGGCGATTTTTTTTCGGTTTGGCGATTTTATAATTTTGAGATTTTTTTGTTTTACCGTTTTTGAAAATTTCAAGAAGTTTGCTCTTACGGTTTCCAAGATACAGCAAGTTATCAAAATTACATAGTCAAAATTACATTAACTGATGGTACACCCTCTAATTAAAATTTTTTAAATTTTAGTGTTAATTGTTGTAGTCTGTATAAAAATACACTAACTTTACAAATTTCAAGTGCATATACATACAATTGTATGTATATTACATGGGATTTTAACATTTTTCGTTGCTCGTTTTGGCACACCCTTTAATTTCCAACTCTCATGTATTTGTTGTTGTAGCGGCCAAGGGTCTACACACTCTGTCCAAATTTCAGGTCCGTAGCTCTTACGGTTCTCGAGAAAATACCCTGTGACGGACAGACGGACAGACGGCCAGACGGACAGACGGACAGCGTAGCGAAAACAATAGGGTTCCTTTTTCACCTTTGGTGTACGGAACCCTAAAAACTAATAAGACAAAGTTGTTTGTGTGTTTCGTATTGCTGGTGCTGCATGTGTGATTGTGTATTTCGTATTGCTAGGATTGACTGTGTGCTGTGAGCAGTGATGGGAAAGTTGGTACGATCGTACTTTTTTTGATACTATTTAACATGAAAAAGGACCGTAGTACTCCCCTAAAACACATTTGATACTCTCACGGACAACTTAGATATGCAGTCAGAAGACGCGCGCATGCATATATTTTTGAAAAGAATTAATTTTTTTTTTCGAAAAATGGAACGAAACTTTATTAGTAATGCTCTTTTAGAAAAGTGTAACCTTTCACAATTAAACATCAACGAAAAACATATTTCACTCAATGACATTTTATGTGGCACATAAAGTTATCTATTGAAACAACTGTTTTAAATCAGTTTAAAGAAAATTAAAAAAAAAAATAATATTAAGTTCTAAGGGCAAAAGTGGACTTTGACAATGAAATGTTAGTTTGGTTTAGTAAGTTTCTCCCTGAAAATATTTAATCTGGTAAAATCAACATCATTATACCACTTTTAATTAAAATGTTCCCAGGGAAAAGAAAATTTTTTAAATATGGACAAGCAATATAGAGCATTGACTGTATGGAAGAACTGAAACCACTACCAAGAGAGAATATATGCAGGTTCCGGGGGGTTATTATGTAATCCGAATCGAATGGAAATGTGTTCGAATTCTAATGTTAATAACATACAAATTCGAACAGTTTTCGTTTCGAATCGAATTACATAATAACCTCCCTGGTCTACATTGGCTGAAAATAAAAACGCATTACATGAATACATGTTTCCTGATAAATCAGAATTTTGTCCGTCAAAATGTCGAAAGGATTTTCTCTTACCAAAATCTCATGAAAACAAAATAAAGGAAGAGCCTTCGTAATCTGTAACTCGCTAAACCTAAATCTCCATAGCTAAAAATCTATAAAATCAATTTAACGTGTATTGATAAATCAGGTAATGGTTTAAAAACGTAATTCGCCGAAATTGTATTGTTGTTGTCATCGCCAAAAATTTTAAATTGTCTATTTGTTCAGCATTTTAGGAATCGAATTTGTCTTTAGCGAGGTACAGAATACGGGGGGCAAGCCTTATGTTCCCACAGTATTAAGTCTAATCCAGGCTATACCTATTTGAATATTTGTACTTATATGTTCCCATTTTATATCTTTGTAAATAAATTTTGTATTCTTTTTTGTTAATAAAATTTAAATAGAAAATATAATTTATGGTATTCTCGGGATCAAAAATGTACTCAAAAAAATTTTTTTTTATACCGAAATGCAAATCTCATTTCCCATCACTGGCTGTGAGTATTGAAACCAGCGTTACCATTTGTCAAGTTTTCCCTTTTCTTTGGAATTTTTTTGATGATGTATGAAAACCCGAAACAAAAATATGTATTTAGTTAAATATCTCAATTAGTAGGTCACAAGTGGTCAAGTTTTATATGCCATTGGATGGTGCTTCAAAAACTCTTGTCGATGATACCAAATTTTATTTATGTCGTCTTGGAGCAAAGTACAAAAATATTCGAAAAACTGAAAAAAATACCTTTTTTAAAAATGGTCCAGCTCACGGATGGTCAAAGCTAGAACCACAATATTTTGGGAATCATCATAAAACATATCAAACTATATTCTCAGAGGGGTAACAAAAGCACTTTTTCTCTTCCATACAAGTTGAGTCGCTCTAATATTTATTAATGTATGTGATATTTTTTTAAGATCTCTAAATCTAAAACTAAATATGAATTTTTTATTTTGTTTTTTTATTATATTTTAAGGTTTTGATTTTAATCGGTTTTATATTTTTAAATAAAATGAATTCCAAATACAATTTTATTCATTCGTTTCGACGATTTTTGGTGCCAAAATAGCAATTGACAATTTTTTCCTTAAAATGGACGATTTTTCAACAGTTGAAATGGGTAGCTTTTTATGAAAAGTCTACTTTTAAAATTCATATGTACTTATATGCATATACAATAAAAGATTTTGGTGTAATTTTGCAGACTCTTTCTTAATCATTTATTATTTAAAATAAAAATATTTATTTGTTTTATTTGTTTGATGCTTTAGGGTTCAATTCAGAAGAAATTCTGAGCCATTACAACATATAACAAAATGCAATACCACTATCGATGCAATTTTTTCAAAGCACCTTGAAAAAATGCAATCGCAAACATATGTATCATATTTTAGCTACCACAAACCAATTATTACTACAGTAGATTATAATGATTGAGTTTTTTCTATAAATGTAAAAAAAAAATTTTATAGCTATTCTAAATACAAAAAAGTAATAGGGATGAATAATTTTATAATATCAATTAAAATATTTGTAATGTCAATTAAAAAATTAATTTAATGTTTACCTATAAACAATCATTATATAATATAATTTTATTGCATTGTTATTTAACACTTCAGTTTGTTTTATATAACTAAGCAGCATAGCTACAACCGGGTGTCCTAAGACACCTCTCTTCTTTTTTTTATTATAATTGATATTATAGATAAATACAATAACAATATAAGAGGGGTAGAAGCACTAGCTACTAAGGCCATCGTACAGTGGGCGAAAAGTTTCATCTAGCGGCGTTTGATTAATAGCGCTTAGGGAAAAAATTTTTTTGTTTGTGTAATATTTTTTTTAGTTGAAAATAGATTAAGCTACAATATTAAATAAAAAATTTTTTTTTAAATATATTTATATTTTTTTGTTGTGAACGTTGCAATTTTTTTCTCATAAATTAGACATTGTTTATTTCATTCAGGAAAACATGATAAAGCTAATATATTTAATTAATTAATTAATATATTTAATGTTTCACACTCTTTTGGACTAAAAATATATTAAACATTTAATATAGAGTTCTCGTTGTACCTTCATAGTGAACAGACGTAATAGCGGAATTTTTCTTATATACAAACTAAACAAAAAAAAAAAAGCATACAAAAAATATTCGTAGTACATATTAACTTTGATAAATAAGCATTTTTTTTGCTTTGATAATATTTTTACATATAGAAATAACAAAAACAAAAAAAAAACCGTAAACAAAAAAACATACAAAATACCCTTGAGGAATACTCTTTATGAGTACCCCAGAGGAAAAAAATAGTGAAGTGAGTTCTAACGGCAGAAATGCCTATTTTACTGTGAGTTTTGATGCTCATAATGATAACAATAAAAATAGAAAATCTGATAATAATCTTGCTGTGAGTTCTGAAGCTCTTAATAAAAATTAAAAATCTGATAATAGACTTTTTCTAACGGCAAAACCACAGTTTCGTCAGCGATCAACTTCGCTTTGTCCAATGCCAACTAGTGAATCGTTGACATTATTGCCTAGTACTTCTACATTTAACTCAGCGATATCATCCGCTTCCGACTCGTGGTCAACAATTAAACAAGTTGTTACTGAAGACAACAGTAGTACAAAACCAAAGGTACAAGTAGGAATGGACAGATATATAACCATTTTAAAGCGCGGGCGAAGCCCAAATTCTACTAAAATTGGATCCGCCCCAAAGATGTCTAGGGATAACAGCACATCTTCTATCAATCGTCAAAATCGTTTTTCATTATTGCAAGACAAAAACGACAAGCCCGCCGCATCATCGCAAAAGTCTTTCAAGCCACCACCTATTTATCTGAGAGAAAAAAATTCAAACGCGCTTCTAAAAAATCTACTGTCGACCATTGGTGAAAATACTTTTCACATCATTCCAATTAAACGAGGTAATATTGATGAAACTAAAATCCAAATATATGATGAAAAAGATTTCCGAAAAATTGTTAGTGAGTTTGAAAAAAATAAAACAAATTTTTATACATATCAACTTAAGAGTGCTAAAGGCCTACAAATAGTATTAAAGGGCATAGATTCATATGTTGAGCCTGAAGAAGTAAAATGTGCACTTATCGAACAAGGATTTAAGGTAAAAAATGTTACCAATATAATCAATAGAGAGAAGATTCCCCAGCCTCTATTTCGTGTTGAACTGGAGCCGAATGATATACAGTTAAAAAAAAATGAGACGCACCCAATTTATAGTCTAAAATACCTTTTACACCGAAAAATCACAGTTGAAGAGCCACGTAAGCGTTCAGGTCCCGTACAGTGCCATAATTGCCAAGAATATGGCCACACAAAAACCTACTGCAAATTACCTACAGTTTGTGTTATCTGCGGTGAATTGCATGGTACTGCTAACTGTACCAAGCCAAAAGTACAAGCTGAAAAAAAATGCAGTAATTGTGGAGAAAATCACACCGCTAATTACAGAGGATGCCGTGTATATTCTTTCGTTAAACAGGCTATGGGTCAAAAATCTAAATTAGCTCCAGTTCAATCAGCAAATGCTTACTCCGCCACTCTTCCTCAAACTAGCCAACTAGTAACTTCACGTGTATCGTATGCCGATGCTGCTAAGACTAGTTCTATTCCCACACAAAATGTTCCACCGCCAAGTAATTCAACGAATGCAAACTCTAGCTTTAACTTTAGTCGTCTTGAAGCTACTATTGAGAATCTGGTGCTAACTATAAACAACTTTACAACAAATATGACTAGCATGATGCAAGAAATGCTGAGAATGCAGAATACTCTGCTTCAAGCATTAGTCAACAAACCATGAACACGTTAAAATTATGTTTCTGGAACGCAAACGGCATTCGCCAACATAAAAATGAACTTGAGCACTTCCTCACGGAAAAAAATATTGATATAATGATGGTCTCTGAGACTCACTTGACTTCGAGAAGCTGCTTTAAGATAAATGGTTACACTCTATATGATTCAAAGGACCCGAGAGGGAGAGCATGCGGTGGATCAGCAATTCTAATTAAGTCAAGACTCAAGCACTATATCCTTGAGAACGTTAGTGAAGAATATATGCAAGCTACGAATATTTTCGTAGAAAATTTTTGTTCGAATTTCGTGATATCATCAATTTACTCACCTCCCAGATTTTCAGTTACCGAAGATCAGTATGAGAAGTTCTACAAATCGCTTGGATCTTGTTTCGTGGCAGCTGGTGACTACAATGCAAAACATACGTACTGGGGCTCGCGTCTTGTTACACCTAGAGGTAGAGCGTTGTTTAATACAATTTCAAAAATGGGCTTAGATGTCATTTCGAGTGGGGAGCCTACTTACTGGCCTACTGACGTAAAAAAATTCCAGATGTTATAGATTTTGGCGTCACGAAAAATATCCATAGGGACTTAATTCACGTAGAGGGCTCTGTAGATCTGTCCTCCGATCACTCTCCCACAATAGTTACAATTTTCAACCCACTAAGGAGTGATTTAACTAACTCATATGCGAAAACGATTAATAGGGTCAACTGGCTAGGATTCAAAAAATATATTAGTAGTCACTGCGTAGAAAACATTCAGCTAAGATCACCTGATGATATTGAATTTAATATTGCCAATCTTACCGAATATATTAAACAGGCTGCTGAACATGCCACTACTTCCTATCCGCAGACTGGCTTTAATAGAATTTATTCTACGGATATTGAACGTCTCGTATGTGAAAAAAGGAGAGCTAGAAGAGAATGGCAACAACACCGATCACCCCTAAATAAAATCAGACTTAAAGAATGTACTAAACGACTCAAAGAGCTGCTATCGTCGGAAAAGACTGCATTACTGGAAAAGTACTTAGAAGGTCTTGATGTAACGTCAACATCTAATTACTCTTTATGGCGCGCTACTAGAAATCTTAAAAGACCCGTTGATCTCAAATCACCATTGCGTACTTCGACTGGAGGCTGGGCAAGAAGCGATAGTGAGAAAGGTAACTTATTTTCTGAGCATTTAAAATCTGTATTCACTCCCAATTCATGTACGGGTGCTGCCGATTTACCGAGTGTAGTCTCTCTACCCCCTCGTCCCTTAAGGTTTAAGATGCATGAACTACAAAAAATAGTTGCTGAACTCGACCCTAAGAAAGCTCCAGGTATTGATGGCATTAGTAACAAGATGCTGATGAACTTGCCTCATATTGCAATAAGAATTTTGCTATTTATTTTTAATGCCATTTTACGAATGCAGTATTTTCCACTTAACTGGAAACTTGCCAAGATTAAAATGATTCCAAAGCCAGGCAAAGATCTTACCAAGGCTGAGTCATATAGGCCTATAAGCTTACTTTCAACAATTTCAAAGCTTTTCGAAAAGCTGCTCATGACTAAATTGTCCACAATTTTAGCTGATACTGGGTGCATCCCGGACCATCAATTTGGCTTTAGAAGTCAGCATAGCACTATTGAGCAAACGCATAGATTGGTTCAAATTATAAGGAGGACTTTTGAAGAAAAGAAGTATTGTTCTGCCCTTTTTATTGATGTTTCTCAGGCATTTGACAAAGTATGGCACAAAGGCCTAGTTTTAAAATTGAAGACATACCTACCAATAAATATACAAAAGCTTTTGGAAAGTTATATTCTCGATAGAAAGTTTACTGTTGTGGAAGGAGACTTCATGAGTGTACCCGAATCTATATCTTCTGGTGTGCCACAGGGTAGTATTCTGGGGCCAGTCTTGTATCTAATATATACTTGTGATATGCCTGTGAGCAATAACATCCACACTTCTACATTTGCCGATGATACAGCCTGTTTGAGTATTCACAAAAATCCTGATGAGGCATCCCGCAATCTCCAAGCACACATTACCCAGCTTGAAATATGGTTGAACTTATGGAGAATTAGAGTCAATGAACAAAAGTGTGTTCATATAACGTTTACCCTAAGAAAAGATACCTGTTCCCCCATTCGAATCAACAATCAAAATATTCCTCAACATTCTCAAGTCAAATACCTTGGCATACACCTTGATCGAAGGCTTACATGGAAATATCATATTGACTCTAAGTTAACCCAAATGAAACTTAAATTGACTCAAATATATTGGTTAATTGGCAGAAATTCAACACTCAGCCTAGACTGCAAACTCTTGATATACAAGTCGCTTTTTAAGCCAATATGGTGCTATGGAATTCAGCTGTGGGGCACTGCTTCAGCTTCAAATGTCGAGAGAATCCAACGAAGGCAAAACAAAATTTTACGTTTGATAACATCTGCTCCATGGTACGTTAAAAACTCAAATATTCATCGTGATTTAAATATGCCACTAGTGAGTGAAGAAATTGCAAAATACGCAGGCAAATATTTAACTAAACTCGAGTCACATCCTAATCCGCTTGCCCGTAATATTTTGAGCTTTACTGGACACATCCGCTTAAAAAAGAGGGACACAAGGGCTCTTATACCCAACACTCCAGATGGGACTGCTTAAAAATACTTCTTTTTGATTATCACTACTTATGTATTATTTATAACTATCACTAAGCTTATGTCCGATATTGGTCGGGCCTAATAATTATATTTAGATTTAAGATTTGATTACTTATTGTTAGCTCATTTTTGAAGATACAATAAATAAATATGTATATAAAAAAAAAAAAAAAAATTTAATATGAACAATTTTTTTTAAACATTTATTTATTTATTTTTTTGTTTAAAATTTTGAAATAACTATTTTTGGCCTTATTCAGTATTCTTATATTTCAGTTGTTTTCATAACAAAAATGAAATTATAATGCACAAAAAAATAACAATACGAGTACGAGCTCACTGTGAGGTGTTTCCTTAACAATTTGGGAAACTTTACTTAATTTCGTTTTGTTGGAACATTCGTCGAACATCTAATCGGGTCTCCCACGATTAGTTAGTGGATCAACTAATAAAAGTTGTCCGTCTAACCACTCCGTATGGTTGAATTTCCATTTCTGAACCAATTGTGCTACAAAATTTCAAATTTTTTTGCTTCTTACTAGGATTTCATTAGCATTATACATGTTCATATTACTTTTATTATGAAATATATGACTCTCAACGGCAGAAAATTTTTTAGTAGCCACAGGCTCGTTGCGCCATAGTTAATAAACTTCTCGTCTGAGCACCGACATTGCTCCTAAAAAATGCAATATCATGTAAATTAGCATAAAGTAGCAGATGACTTGGATATTTTACAATCACAAGACAACATAGTAATTAAAAAAAATATTCTAGCCCCAATACCCACCAATATCAGAAGTTCTGGTCCACGGAAGTATTATTTTGGATTTTTTCAAGCAGTTAGTGGTATAGTCAACTTCAACTCAATTTTTTTTTACAACAGTTGAGCACAGGTCACAAACAAAAATTTTTTTGTTAATACATACCTCTAACTAAAAATAAAACCACTTTTCTTCCACTTAATTGAGACAAATGTAAATTTAGAGATCATTTGGCAATGCAAAGAAAACACTTGTTAAAGCTTATTGGTGCGCCGCCTGAAACATATTTTGTGTTTGACAGCTCACAGCTGTGCAACTAGATCATGGCAATCAAAAAAGAATCGATATATAAGTTCAGTGTTATATTAGTAATCGATTGAGACACAATTTTGGCGCAATTAAACACTTTGAAAATTGAACTAAACGACGCTAGATCGACCATTTCGCCCACTATCGGCTAGGAAAGTTTTTGTTAACTGAACAATAATCAAAAAATATTTCGGAAATGTGCCCAAAAGTAACAGCGCATGGGGATATGTGTTTTTTTTTCTACGGCAATAAAATGCCATCACGCCATTGTAAGTCGATTTAGTACTGAAAAGTATTTGAATGAATTAAGAAGTTACGTTGTTTTTAGAAGAAGAATATCGTAATAGGAACATGTTATTAGCGAAATTTTTGGTCCATATAAGAGAGCATATAAAATAATGTAATTTGGCATCAATAGCTCAAAATCGACAAAAATTAACAAACGCACTTATTCAAGAAAACCACAGGTATAGAATATGCTTAACTAGGGTTGTTATCCGTTCTCTTTTTGGGATCTCTGTCCGCGGAAAAAATTAGCGGCTGGGAAAGTCCTACTTTTTAATGAAATTGTTTCGCTTTTATATTGCTTGACAAATGGTATTTTTTATGAACCAAGCTAAAAAGGGAAATAATTAGTATTGGATATCCAGATTTTCTTATAAATAACCCCCCACCCCTGGGGGTTCCCATACAAGTATTTAAAAAAATCACAAATGTTTGTATGGGGAACCCCCCAGGGGTGGTTCCAGGGGGTGTGCCACTGACATAGGTGGGTCGGCTCTCCACAATCGAGTCATACATTTTTGACTCGATTGAGGAACTCTAAATGCGTCAAAGTGAGATTTTTCAAAATTTGACCCTTCAAGAAAATTTGAACTTTCGGATCAAAAGTCGGGACATCAAAATACATTTTAGAGGTATGGTTCCTTCGGAACCATAGAATACGACTTTCCTTGTAATTTGTGCGATTTTTAAATCGACCCGCCCTAATACCTATACATATGCGTTTGACTTAATACTGATAATTACTACTACTACAATAATAAATTGTATGTATATTGTATGTATTTCTCAGTTTGGTGAGGAGATTGCTTCTAATCATACAAAAACAGATTGGTCATGCTGGATACCAGCAAGTTTAAGAAACCCGAAGTCAACGGAGCTGGTAGTAGTACCTGGTAAAAAAAGACAGCTTGGAAGAGGAAAAAATAGTATTAATCAAATTGCAAAAAGAATTGTACAGGAACGAAAATGTTCGGTCGATCAGGAACTTATTTCCTTGAAATTAAAAAATGAGCTCCTGCAGCTGGAAATTGAAGAAAGGAAAGTGTAGTATTGTTTATAAATGTTTTGTTTGCCTTAAATTGGATTTTTGAGTTATTAATTTAGACGTTTTATTTTTGTTATTATTACTTAATACTTTTTATTTTAATACAAGTATTTTTATTTAATTTTGGTTATTTTTAAAAGAAACTTGCGGCATTACGTATAATAGAAGATTAGCATGAACATAACATAAGTGGCAAAGCTGAAAGAGTTAATGTAAAATTGTGTAGCAAATTTTCATTATACGTAATGCAGCAAATTTCTAATTATAACTAGTCATTTAATGAATTTTGTAAAAAACTGAAATTAGAAAGCAAGAAGATATATGTACGTAAGTATATTAATAAAAAGTTACATTTAAACTTGAAAATATGCTTTGTATTAAAATTTATTATTATTTATTTTTATTGTCTATGGACAAAAAATCCTTACAGACTAAGATAATAGAATACCTATAATTATATTGTATAAATATCTTAATTAACAATACAGTATGTGTAAAACCTACATATATACAAAATTAACTTACAGTTTATAAATCACAGCTAAATTCTATATTAAAACAGTTATTTTATTACACTAAAAAGTAGGAGTTTAAACTCAGATTTCTCAGTGCCGAATTCAATAAAAGATTGAGAAAATTTTTTTGTAAATTTAAGTTAATCTCATTGAGCTGAACAAAGGCACGTGTTAAAGTACCATTACGTGCATAATTAGTCCTATGGAAGGGTACATCAAATAGCTTGGCCAACCTAAAATTTCTAAGAGGTATATAAAACGGCACCATATAAAGCAAATCAGGGCAATCAATAGAACCATTGATAATATCATACACAAAGTGCCGATTGAACTATTCTACATGCTTCTAGAGTACGTAATCCTATAAACAAGCATTTAGACTCATACGCAACGGAAGATAAGTAAGGTAACGAGCGTGAGGCAAATTTGATAAAAATACGTTGAAGTCTTTCAACACGAGAAATCAGATTAAATACGTGAGGACTCCAAATAACAGAAGCATATTCTAACTTAGATCTTACGAACGATGTATAGATATGCTTGAGTGTATATGGGTCAAATTGTTCTAGCCATTAATTTTACATTGCTTGAAATGTTATCTATGACAAATTCTGATGGAGATTCTGCTATTGATAAATTGTGTGTTGATGGAAGTGGGTCTTTTTTAATAATACTAATATTGTGAAGAGCCCCACATGCAACAATGAATGCCATTTTAGTATCGTCAGTTAATCGTTAACCAATTGATAATACTGGAAAACGTATTTTCCAAAGTCCAAAACATCTCTCAATCGTGTTACGATAACGAATCTGTGATTCATTGTAAAGATTCTCAGTTCTTGTACTTGGATTTTGCAAAGAGGTCAACATATAACTGCACTGCTTGTAACCAGAATAACCTACGATAATGTATTCTTGAATTTTAAATTACTGTTTTTAAATATATTACTGTAGGTTGCTGATCCAGGCCACATGGCTACCAAATCTGATCATTAACTTGGCGTTCCACACTACTTGAACGTTAAAGGAAAAATAATCTTTTCTGTTACGGAAAATTTCTCCTGTGTTTCCCCCAAGAGATTAAATTCTAATATGAGTGCAATCAATAGCTCCAACAAGTTTTGGGAACTTTAAAACTGCAAAAAAAAGTTCCACTGTTTGCTGTATTCCTCTTGCATCAGAAGGAAATTTAACATAATAAGCCAGCCAAAGTAAATGATGTTTCTTTGACTATACGGCTTGCTGTAGAGACACTAACACTACAAAAGTCAGCCACTGTAATCTGCTACTTACAATTTAGTCTGAGGTGGTATGGGATAATGCCTGGAATAAAATATAAATAATAATCGTTGCACAATTACTGGAACGTAAATATTCGCAAAAACCACTCACTCCTGGATTATAAAGAGTGACGAATTTTTTTCCAAAATATAGTAAAATGTATGCTTTGCACAAATTCTCTTGCGTCGTAGTATTTAAGATAGTCTACTTTTTCCCGAAATTTTTTTGGTATCTGTATCAGTATTTTTAAAAATATTTACCAGCTCGATAATATAAAATAACTGTTTTCTACTTTCCATTTTATTGATTATTTATTTTTTCAAAACAAAAGTCAAATTACTTGATTTATCTTCCATTTAAAATATTTTGTTCATGTTTTTGGTGCCTGTTTATGTTGATAAAATCTATTAACGTGAAAAGTTTCATGCCAGTACGACTTTGAAAAAGCGAGTTATGTCTCTTTTCCGGTATTCGGACCACTGTGCTGTGGAAGCAAATAAATCACTTGAAAACATACATGCTTATGTATGTAAGTACATATCCATATGCAACTACATACATATGTTACCCGATCGCAATTCTCGGCTTATAACCGACTGTCGATTGAAATCGACTTCGAGCTTTCGCTGGAAGCGTGTTGAATTGTTGGCAAAAATAATAAACCTTTTTTTTAATGGTTAACAAGTTATTGTATGCAATTGCTATTAAACTTTTTGCTTACTTCACATTGCTTATATTGTGACCAGTTCTGTTAAAAAGCTTTGCTGTTAGCATTGCCAGAAGCTTTTATTATATGTTTTAATTTTATTTCTTAAGGTACGGTCACATTTTTGAAACATTTGCCCAAAAGTAGCAAATATTTCTTTGTTGTAATCAGCGTTACCGTTGAAAATTTTCAGAAAGGGGCATAAAAAGGGGATTTTCAAAAAAAAAGTGGCACAAAAAGGGGATTTCAAAGAAAAAAAAAGGCAACTACAAAATCAAGAAAAAATAAAGAAACAAGCATATTTATTAAGTTATTTTCATTTAAAACAAACAAAAAACATTAATAATTTCTCATGTATAAGAAGTACAAAAACATTAATTTTATGAAAACTCATATACTACGCTTATACGTACGTGTTATTTGCAAGCAAAAACGTAGTATAGAAAGCTATTATATAAAAAAATCACAAAATCAATGTTAATAATAAAACAGTAGTCAAATTGCTGCATTTGATATCAATCGAAATTCCAACAGAAAATAAATGGAAATTTCGTTCGATATCAAATGCAGTAATTGGCCCCAGTTCTTAAGATATACAAAAAACTAAAGAATACATATATACATTTTTTTTTATAATTTTCGGGACATTATTTACTTAAAAACCAGCATAATTCAAAAAATTTATTTAACCATATAAAGATTTGATTTTGATTTATTAAATACCTTCAATACCTTTTCTTTTGAAATTGTACATTTGTATATATTAATAAGTTTTTTACTTGGAATCCATTCTTCCAAATCGTTTTGAAATAACAAAAATTAAAAATTTTAAAAACCCCCGATTTATCAAAAAAAAGATGTAAGCGGCTGGACCGATTTTATTCAAACATAGCTAAGAACCATCTCGATCATGCCACCTTTCAAACATAAAAAACTAAATCGAAATTGGTTTAGACGTTTGGTCTGGACGTGGACACGGACAGACATACAGATACACGGACACACACTACAAACTTATAACATCTCTTTTTTTGGTCGGGGGTTAATGAATTTAAAGCAGACAGCATGGACTGACAAGTGTCTACTTTTAGTCTATTTGATAATTTTTTCGTAATACGAGTACTAATTTATGTTTATGCTTTGTGTTTTAATTTTACTTTATATAGATAAAGAAATAATGTGTAATTCGCAGACTTTGCAACTGGCGAATCTGGATATATTTTTACATTTAATTTGGCCAATTTGTCCATTTGCTTAAAAGGGTTCATCTTATCATCCTTAAACAAGCTTCATTTCAGCAATATCAACTTTCCTCCGAAAATCGGTAGATTTTTGTGGTAAAAGCTCGGATATTTCTACATAATTTTTTTTGGAATTGGCCATGTGTGTGGCTGTTTTAACATGACATTCAATGATTCTTTAGGCAGATGAGCAACTGATTGCAGAAAACACAAATGGGTTTTTTGGTATCTGCATCCATCTGAACCCACTTATGCCGTCTCTCCTAATAATTGGAATACTTTCGTGTTGCTTTTTTCTTTTTTACTGGTTTTTCGAAGATAATAGGCTCGCATGATGAACTAATTTCATGGGAACTTAAATCAAAAGCATTACTTGATGATAGCAGTTCAGTGTGGTATTTTCATTCAATATTATTTCCCTTAGCCTAAGGGTTTTCGCCTTTTAAAATCAAATCAAATTTGGCTGCGGAGCATACATTTAGAATGACTGTAAGTAATTTCATATTCATACCAAGGCTTTTTAACACCATATACTCCCACAGAAAATAATATTGCGCCACACTGTCAATTTCCCAAAAAAAATTATTTTTTCATGTGGTAGAATCTGTACAAATTTGCGTACATTTATTGTAAAACTAAAAATTAAAGTTGACTTTGAACAAAAAGGGGCACAAAATAATGCAAATGATACTAAAAGGGGATTTAAAACTAAGGGGCGTAAAAAGTGGCAAGGCATTCGAAAAAGGGGCAAAATGCGACTTTAGTCTCACAACGGTAACGCTGGTTGTAATGTGACCACAAAATATTTGGTAGGTGCAAACAAGTTTGAGAGCAAACAAATTTGTTTGGTATCAAATAAAAATGCCTCTAATGCAGTGCTGCCAGAATGATGATTTTATCATATTTTTGATGATTTTTGGACCAAAATATGATTTTAAGATTTTTGTTCTCGAATGATGATTTTTAATTTTGCAAATTATGATTTTTACTTTCAATACATACATACATATGTATGTATAATTTTCTTTGTTGTTCTAGAATGTTTATCAATAGCTACACCTATAAAGAAAACATTTTTGTTCCAGCGAGAGGGGCAGAGAGCACATTAAAAAAAAAGAAGAAAACGTCACTTTACAAAAAAAAATCATGTTAGAGAAGTGACGAAAAATCGGTCCGGAATATATTTAAATCTTGCACAAATGTATACCAAATCATTCGTAGCCAAGGAAAAGCAATTTGCCTCTAAATTTTAAAGTATAAAACAACTGTACATCAGTGATGCAAAATGTGGCACTATTGGGCCATTTGTGGCACTTTTAGATGTTTGTGGCCCTGTGGTACTCTCTAGGATATTTTAGCCCTTTCAGCTCAAAATTCAACTAATTCCTTGAAACCTTTGAGTACACTTTTTAATTTTAAAAACTACTTTTATTTTTTGAAGATTTTTATTTAAACTGGTTTCCGAAATCTGCGAAAGATCATGTTTTGAGTTGGGAAACCAATATTGTTATACCACTTGCTATTAAACTTTTTCAAAAGGAAACAGAACAAGTAAATATGCAATATCGCAAGTTCCAGAATTTAAAAAGCTCAAGATTTAAGTAGAAGGAAATTTTGCAAGGATTTCTACCATTAAAAATTGTTTATGTAAACTTTTGTATACAAATATATACAGAATTATTCAAGGAACTCTTTCTATTCACCAATACTCAACAGGACTGAAAATTTATATTGAAATCAACAATAAAATTTTAAAATCCGCTTTTGTTTTCAATATAAATTTTCAGTCGAGAATTTTCTTTCGATATTGTGAAACAGGGCATAATAGAAGAAATCGTCGTCATGTAAAAAATACTGTGTCATATTTAATACAATTAAAAAAAAATTAATGAAATCTAGTTCTAATAATTGTTATGATGAAAATATTTTAAAACTTAGCACAAAAAAAATGCTTTTAAACAGGGGTAAATGGAGGAACTATTGGACTAAGAATGTAGAGATTATGTTTAATAAAATTATAATTGCATAAATAATGTTTTTTAAATAAAATTTATTTTTTTAATCAACATACATGCATACATATAAAATACTTTAAAAAATTTTAACTTTGGCGCTAAGTTCTGTTTTTGCTCTAAACAATATAAATCACATATTATTCTGTCTTTATTTAAATTAAAAATTATAGTCGAGTACATTAAAAAACTTTTTTGGCCCTATCAAAGGTATTTTGGCCCTTTTAAATCGTTAATTTGGCCCTAAAGCAGTGATAACCAAGCCCCGAACGCACGCACACAAAGATATTATGAGCTTGTGTGCGGTCGCAAGCAGAAACAGAATTATTGAACATTGTTGGTCTGTGTGCTTTTGTGTTGATTACGAAAAAGAAACAAAAACAAAGCCAAACAAGCGAGCGTGGTGCTGCTTTCACAAAGCTTGAGCAGAGACTGATGTTTTGAAACGAACAAAGTTGTTGTATACATGTGAATTGCCGACCGTGTCTGTGTGAAAAATACGATTATTGACTGCCTCGCGAGGCTATGGAGTGGTTATCACTGCCCTAAACTAAAAAAAGCCAAAATGCATCACTCCTGCCTTATATGATAAAAACATTGGTAATGTCGAATATTTATTTTGTTTGAATTTCTTAACTAATTTTTCATTAAATGTAATTTTTATATAAGTTACTTTAATGATCTCATTTTTTTATTGAATTCAATTTGAAAATGCTTTCCAAATTCTTTTTGTAAAATAAGCTAGTAAATACCTTTTTATTGATGAAAACAAAATAAAATTGGTGTACGTCGAATAGTTTTGTTTGTCCACTGTAAATATGTCAATTGTTACTTTTATTATTTGAAAAAAATTGGACTTGTGATGATTTTTTTCTTCAAAATATGATTTTCTTTCCGACAAATGATGATTTTCTTCGCAAAACTTCTGGCAGCCCTGCTCTAATGCAGTGGTGGGCACTGTCAATGTATTGGTAAATTTTTTTATGTGTTAACCCAGGTAGCATTTTGTATCATAATCCAATCGTTTCCGAATCAGCTTGACGGGAAAAATAACCGTATATGAGCTCATTTTTCGATCATAAATGATACTCCCGTTGTGAGAAAATGGTACCCTACAGATGAATCATACCAAAGAATCAGTTATGATACGATTTGCTGATTATTTTTGAGCAATTTTCATATTAAATCATTTAAATCACCTTTTTGCGGTTTGCATGATGTTCCTCTATTTTCAAGAAATCATTATTTGATCATATAGATGAATCATAAGTGAATCCTCTTTCAATCGCCCAAGTGATAAATCACTTTTTAATCATCAAAAGCGATCTGTAGAGAATCATATAAGATATTTCTGCCAAAAATTATCACCCAAATGCTAGCTGGGAAGGTTGCGAGCTACCCAACAAACACAAAGTCAAGCGTTTAAAAGATCCTCTTTCAATCGCCCAAGTGATAAATCACTTTTTAATCATCAAAAGCGATCTGTAGAGAATCATATAAGATATTTCTGCCAAAAATTATCACCCAAATGCTAGCTGGGAAGGTTGCGAGCTACCCAACAAACACAAAGTCAAGCGTTTGAAAGATAATCGTGCATTATATATTTATACATAAATAGACATATTTTCTATCTTGAAATAAAAACGTTGATTAAGTAAAAGTATTAATTGAAAATAAAACTTTTTCTAAGTAAACAGTGAAATAAAAAAAATTAAAAAAGATAGAACAATAATTTATCATGTTTTCCATTCAAGAAAAATATAAATAAAAGAATGGTTGCTTGGTGGAGCACAAAGGTGAAAACTCACCAAATAAAATTATGCGGTTGGATGTATCAAACTTAATAAGCTTTGATATTTGTCGGCATGGAAGATCATTTCTAGGTGGGAAACATATTAAAAATATTTTTGATAAGATTTAACACTGACTAATTTATAAAACTAAACGTATTTCTAAATTAGATCAATTAGTAGAATCCGTTATAAGACAAAAATTAATAAATTGCAATTTGAAATGAATCACGTATGTTTGCTGGACAAATATTCTTGAAAAAAATATAAAAAAATAAGTAAGCATCCGCCTGATGTGCATTCGTCGCTGTCTCATCGACGACTAAATTAAAAAAGGGAAAGAATACGTGTGAATGCTCTCTTCACAATTGTGCAGAATTGTTTCTTTGCACAATTGTAATTTATTCAGTGTTTTTCAAGGGACTTGGAAAACAGTTCAAATTACCACGAGATTCAAATTAACGAGTTTCAAATCATCAAGAGTCGACTGTACATATGTTACACATTTACATCCATGTTTATGTCAATTTTTTTTAATAAAACATAAAAAAGTTGTTTAAAAAATGAGACATTTTTAGATTTAATTGAACTGTAGTGAATTTTAATCATAAATAATTTCTTAATCAGGCTTGAGTTCAGTAATTTCAATTCTTATTGAATGAAATATTTTTATTAATTAATGTGAGTATCTAAAGAAGAGAAGAAAAATTAAACTAGACTTTATTAGCTGGGAGAAATACCGATATTTTTCTGTGCAGCCACGTACTTCATCAGCACCCATGTCTATCTACTGGGGTAGAGATTATTATTAACATCAGCTATTTAACTTAAATTTCTATGAAATGGAATATGAGAATTGATTGTGTATACAATTATTGATTTACCTTTGGCAAACACATTTGTAAGTATCACTATTCATTTTCTGTTTTTCCATTTTCTATTTAGGTTAGCACGAAGTTATATCACTCTACCTATGTATGTTTAACTATTCTTACTTATCTTTTACGATCATCACATTAATTATTTTTACTTATTCGATGCACCATCGGTACATAGAAGTATTATTGTAGTGGCTTTTATGTTACTTTGTTTTGCTTTCTACAGTTGACTTCGCTTTCCAGCATTATGAAGCAGTGATAGCCAAGTGAACAGTGATCGCTAAGTGAACATATTTTTGTCACGTGCCCATGATGAATTAAATTAGACATTTTTAGATTTAATTGAACTGTAGTGAATTTTAATCAGAAATAATTTCTTAATCATGCTTGTTTAAAAAATTTAAGATTTTTTGAAGATTTTAAGAATAAGATGCAGATTTTGCAGATTTTTTCGTGAAAAATTTTTGAATTTTGCAGATTTTATCCTTAGAAATTCTGGCAATACTGCATGACATTGATTTATAAGTATAGGTTGAAATAAATATGAATATGATTATCAGCTGTTGATGCCAAGTTGAGCATTTTGAAGCAAAATTTCAAAATTTGCTTAGAAATCTTCTGACAGAATACTTTTGTAGCATAGCAAACTACGTGTTGTTTTTTGTGTTGTAAAATTGTTGTAGGGAAGAGTTCACCTGATACTGAATTAGCCTTGATTCATACCACACTCACACTCATAAATCATCTAAGTTTGATTTATAGTTACAGAAAAATTCTTATACTACTCATACTCATTAAACTAAAAATATTAATAATTTTGGAATTAAATGTTTTTCAGCCTGTTATTGTACAGAATTTATCAACTCAAACAACAGAAATACAAAATTTATACGGTCAAAATACAAAAAATATTTAAAAAGGTTATGAGTACTTTTTTAAAACAGATTTTCTTAAGAGTGATAACTTTATGTGATTATAAACATGAAAATAATTGTTTAGACATTGATGACATTTATTTAGGAATACATATTAGTATTATGTTAAGGTCAATTAAATTGAATTGTAATCATAGGCGTAGAAAGGCCATTCTGGGGGGTGCATTGCCCCCCACCCCAACAATCGCGGTTGCCTCCCTAGAATTATTGAAAATTTCGCCAGTCATTTGTTAAGGGGGTCTTTGAAAATGTTACGTAACCGACAAATTTTAGTAATTTCGCACAAAAATACGTATGTATGTTTTTCTCATTTATTTGATTATCATTTATTTAATTGATCATACGTCTTACCTACATATGTATGTATATTATGAATACATACATGTGCCGAATGTCAATTTTCGATATTCGAGAATTCGAATTCGAATATTTAAAATGAAAACCGCGAATACGAATATTTAAAAATATATTCGAGAATACGAATATCTATTGTATGCGAAACTTATAGACATTTATAATATAGACATAATAGACCCCCAACTATTTTATTCTGGTTAATTAAATAAAAAAAATTTTATGGTAAAGAACTTTCCTGTCCGCGTACATTAAAGTTTATGAAAACTATCCATAAAATTAATGGTTGTTTTTAAATAACATTTGAAAACTATACAAAATTTCTATAATAAATTAAATAAATTGTAGTCAATCTGATTACATGGTTCTCAATTCCTCATCTTTATCAATTTACATTTTTAAATATTCTTAATATATGTCTGTACATAAAAACTTCTTTCCATATCAAACTGCAACATATATTAACATTAAATCCACCAAATACATAGGAGGCAATGGTATTTGCAGAAGATTAAGAAAACATGTCTTGCCATTCTCATGGACAAAAAAAGTGTCCTTTAAAAAAATATATTCTTCCAGATATGTACATGGCAATATCAAGTTATTAAGTTTTAAAATTTTTGTTTGTCAACTTGAGGCTACAATGTTTACGTTTTGAGAGATGTGTCAATGGAAACTTGCATACATAGACGTATTCTCATAAGGGTATTATATTAATTTTTGATACAACAGAACTTAACCCATTACCCGCTGTAATTCACAGATGCTAAAACTAGTAAAGGTACCAATACACTACATGTTTTTGCTTGTGTTTTTTCAAGTTTACAATTCACATGTTTTTTATTGTGTCTGTCAAACTTGATTAATAGTATGTTTACTCGGTACGTGCTTCGCTCTCTATTCATGCTTCACGCCCCAATCATGACCGAATAAACTTGCTTCGCCATACAAAATTATGAGAGCGAATCTAGTAGATTCAATATGTTTGTAAACAAATGAAAACAAGCCAAATAAACATAGATGTGGTTTAATATAATAAATTTAATTAAGTTATGAATAACATAAAAACATAAGAAGAAAATATAGAGATGCCTTCAAAAACAAGATTTTGAATGAATCGAATTTATGTAAGTATGTATGCATGTATACACGTGCGTATGATACTTATGAATGTGTGAATATACATAAAAACAAGTAAGAGTGCTATATTCGTCTGTGCCGAATCTTATATACCCTTTACCAACGTACGTACATATATATAGTATACAGACACATACATACATATTTGTTTTGTGAAAAAATTTATCATTTTTTTAAAGTTTCCATCTTTGGAGCTGTAATTTTCATTTTTGAAATTTCATACGCCAAAATTTTCTTTCAGAAGCATAAAATATATTCAATTTATCAAGAAAAAGAAAAAAAATTTTAGACCTATTTAATTTTACATAACACAAAAGTGTGAGTTTTCCAACCCTGGAGTCATAATTTTGGATTTTTCTGATTATTGATACCAATATAGTTTTTTAAAAAATACATAAAATATGGTAAGTGAACAAAGCAAAAACGAAATAAGGAAAAACTTAGTTTCATTTAATTCCTTTAATATTAAAAAATTCAGTAAAGTGCGACTTTGACTCGCGCACGATAGGTAGGCTCTTTTGCTTTTTTGAAGTTTTTTTTCAGTTTAAACGATTTTTTCTCGTTTTGGCGTTTTTTTCTGTTTTTTTTTTCATTTTTTGCGATTTTTTTCTGTTGTTGGGCTTTTCTTCATTTTGGCAATTTTTCTCATTTTGACGATTTTTTTTCCTTTTGGCGATTTTTTTCTGTTCATGTGTTTTTTTTTATTTAGGCGATTTTTTTCTTTTTTTTTGGTTTTTTCCATTTTGGCGATTTTTTTCTGTTTTTTTTTGGTTTTTTTTCGTTTTGGCGATTTTTTTCATTTTGGCGATTTTTTCTGTTTTTTAGGTTTTTTTCGTTTTGGCGATTTTTTTCTGTTTTTTAGGTTTTTTTTCGTTTTGGCGATTTTTTTCATTTTGGCGATTTTTTTCATTTTGGCGATTTTTTTTTCATTTGGCGATTTTTTTTAAGCGATTTTTTTTCATTTTGGCGATTTTTTCTGTTTTAAGGTTTCTTTTTCGTTTTGGCGATTTTTTCTGTTTTTTAGGTTTTTTTTCGTTTTGGCGATTTTTTTAATTTTGGCGATTTATTTTAATTTGGCGATTTTTTTTCATTTTGGCGATTTTCTTTCATTTTGGCGATTTTTTTCTCATTTTAGCAATTTTTCCGTTTTATGCGATTTATTTTAGTCTTAGAAATTTTTTTTTTGTAAATTGGTGATTTTTTTCGTTTTAGCGATTTTTTTTGTTTTTGGCGATTTTTTTCGGTTTGGCGATTTTATAATTTTTTGTTTTTTTAGTTTTACCGTTTTTGAAAATTTTAAGAGTTTTGCTCTCACGGTTTCCAAGATACAGCAAAATTGCATAGTCAAAATTGCATTAACTGATGGAACACCCTTTAATTTAAATCTTTGGAAATTTTATTGTTAATTTTTGTAGTTTGTATAAAAATACACTAACCTTACAAATTTCAAGTGTATATACATACAATTGTATGTATATTACATGGGAATATATACAGAATTATTCAAGGAACTCTTTCTATTCACCAATACTCAACAGGACTGAAAATTTATATTGAAATCAACAATAAAATTTTAAAATTCGCTTTTGTTTTCAATATAAATTTTCAGTCGAGAGTTTTCTTTCGATATTGTGAAACAGGGCATAATAGAAGAAATCGTCGTCATGTAAAAAATACTGTGTCATATTTAATACAATTAAAAAAAAATTAATGAAATCTAGTTCTAATAATTGTTATGATGAAAATATTTTAAAACTTAGCACAAAAAAAATGCTTTTAAACAGGGGTAAATGGAGGAACTATTGGACTAAGAATGTAGAGATTATGTTTAATAAAATTATAATTACATAAATAATGTTTTTTAAATAAAATTTATTTTTTTAATCAACATACATGCATACATATAAAATACTTTAAAAAATTTTAACTTTGGCGCTAAGTTCTGTTTTTGCTCTAAACAATATAAATCACATATTATTCTGTCTTCATTTAAATTAAAAATTATAGTCGAGTACATTAAAAAACTTTTTTGGCCCTATCAAAGGTATTTTGGCCCTTTTAAATCGTTAATTTGGCCCTAAAGCAGTGATAACCAAGCCCCGAACGCACGCACACAAAGATATTATGAGCTTGTGTGCGGTCGCAAGCAGAAACAGAATTATTGAACATTGTTGGTCTGTGTGCTTTTGTGTTGATTACGAAAAAGAAACAAAAACAAAGCCAAACAAGCGAGCGTGGTGCTGCTTTCACAAAGCTTGAGCAGAGACTGATGTTTTGAAACGAACAAAGTTGTTGTATACATGTGAATTGCCGACCGTGTCTGTGTGAAAAATACGATTATTGACTGCCTCGCGAGGCTATGGAGTGGTTATCACTGCCCTAATGCATTAAACACATTCACCACAGCAGGCTACACGAACACACGACTTCAAATGCCGCTAGCAGCATTTGTCGCCTCGTAGCCAGCTACTTAATTATTTTGGAGACGGCAGCAGCAGCATCTGCAGCTGATATTCAAGTACAAATACATAGTTCAGTATTGCCACTTTCATATATTTTGCATTTATAAAAATTAATTTTTCTTTTAAAATTTACTTATTTCACATAAAAGTACAATAATGAATCAATTTATTCTTTACATCAATTTTTGGATATTGTTTCTAGTAAATAGTATGAAATAATTGTACGATATCATTCATTCACCATTTTGTATTATACTGGCAACACTGCATTTGCTCATTGTAGCCAGAGAAATAGAAATTAGTTTAAAGTTGGCGACAGCTACAACGGTGGTCGTGCAGTCGTGTAGCCTGCTGTCGTTAAAATAATTGTTACCATAAGAATGTGTGTATTCTATTTTTGACAGATTGTAGCCCGTAGCCTGCTGTGTCGAATGTGTTTAATGCATAAACTAAAAAAAGCCAAAATGCATCACTCCTGCCTTATATGATAAAAACATTGGTAATGTCGAATACTTATTTTGTTTGAATTTCTTAACTAATTTTTCATTAAATGTAATTTTTATATAAGTTACTTTAATGATCTCATTTTTTTATTGAATTCAATTTGAAAATGCTTTCCAAATTCTTTTTGTAAAATAAGCTAGTAAATACCTTTTTATTGATGAAAACAAAATAAAATTGGTGTACGTCGAATAGTTTTGTTTGTCCACTGTAAATATGTCAATTGTTACTTTTATTATTTGAAAAAAATTGGACTTGTGATGATTTTTTTCTTCAAAATATGATTTTCTTTCCGACAAATGATGATTTTCTTCGCAAAACTTCTGGCAGCCCTGCTCTAATGCAGTGGTGGGCACTGTCAATGTATTGGTAAATTTTTTTATGTGTTAACCCAGGTAGCATTTTGTATCATAATCCAATCGTTTCCGAATCAGCTTGACGGGAAAAATAACCGTATATGAGCTCATTTTTCGATCATAAATGATACTCCCGTTGTGAGAAAATGGTACCCTACAGATGAATCATACCAAAGAATCAGTTATGATACGATTTGCTGATTATTTTTGAGCAATTTTCATATTAAATCATTTAAATCACCTTTTTGCGGTTTGCATGATGTTCCTCTATTTTCAAGAAATCATTATTTGATCATATAGATGAATCATAAGTGAATCCTCTTTCAATCGCCCAAGTGATAAATCACTTTTTAATCATCAAAAGCGATCTGTAGAGAATCATATAAGATATTTCTGCCAAAAATTATCACCCAAATGCTAGCTGGGAAGGTTGCGAGCTACCCAACAAACACAAAGTCAAGCGTTTAAAAGATCCTCTTTCAATCGCCCAAGTGATAAATCACTTTTTAATCATCAAAAGCGATCTGTAGAGAATCATATAAGATATTTCTGCCAAAAATTATCACCCAAATGCTAGCTGGGAAGGTTGCGAGCTACCCAACAAACACAAAGTCAAGCGTTTGAAAGATAATCGTGCATTATATATTTATACATAAATAGACATATTTTCTATCTTGAAATAAAAACGTTGATTAAGTAAAAGTATTAATTGAAAATAAAACTTTTTCTAAGTAAACAGTGAAATAAAAAAAATTAAAAAAGATAGAACAATAATTTATCATGTTTTCCATTCAAGAAAAATATAAATAAAAGAATGGTTGCTTGGTGGAGCACAAAGGTGAAAACTCACCAAATAAAATTATGCGGTTGGATGTATCAAACTTAATAAGCTTTGATATTTGTCGGCATGGAAGATCATTTCTAGGTGGGAAACATATTAAAAATATTTTTGATAAGATTTAACACTGACTAATTTATAAAACTAAACGTATTTCTAAATTAGATCAATTAGTAGAATCCGTTATAAGACAAAAATTAATAAATTGCAATTTGAAATGAATCACGTATGTTTGCTGGAAAAAAATATAAAAAAATAAGTAAGCATCCGCCTGATGTGCATTCGTCGCTGTCTCATCGACGACTAAATTAAAAAAGGGAAAGAATACGTGTGAATGCTCTCTTCACAATTGTGCACAATTGTTTCTTTGCACAATTGTAATTTATTCAGTGTTTTTCAAGGGACTTGGAAAACAGTTCAAATTACCACGAGATTCAAATTAACGAGTTTCAAATCATCAAGAGTCGACTGTACATATGTTACACATTTACATCCATGTTTATGTCAATTTTTTTTAATAAAACATAAAAAAGTTGTTTAAAAAATGAGACATTTTTAGATTTAATTGAACTGTAGTGAATTTTAATCATAAATAATTTCTTAATCAGGCTTGAGTTCAGTAATTTCAATTCTTATTGAATGAAATATTTTTATTAATTAATGTGAGTATCTAAAGAAGAGAAGAAAAATTAAACTAGACTTTATTAGCTGGGAGAAATACCGATATTTTTCTGTGCAGCCACGTACTTCATCAGCACCCATGTCTATCTACTGGGGTAGAGATTATTATTAACATCAGCTATTTAACTTAAATTTCTATGAAATGGAATATGAGAATTGATTGTGTATACAATTATTGATTTACCTTTGGCAAACACATTTGTAAGTATCACTATTCATTTTCTGTTTTTCCATTTTCTATTTAGGTTAGCACGAAGTTATATCACTCTACCTATGTATGTTTAACTATTCTTACTTATCTTTTACGATCATCACATTAATTATTTTTACTTATTCGATGCACCATCGGTACATAGAAGTATTATTGTAGTGGCTTTTATGTTACTTTGTTTTGCTTTCTACAGTTGACTTCGCTTTCCAGCATTATGAAGCAGTGATAGCCAAGTGAACAGTGATCGCTAAGTGAACATATTTTTGTCACGTGCCCATGATGAATTAAATTAGACATTTTTAGATTTAATTGAACTGTAGTGAATTTTAATCAGAAATAATTTCTTAATCATGCTTGTTTAAAAAATTTAAGATTTTTTGAAGATTTTAAGAATAAGATGCAGATTTTGCAGATTTTTTCGTGAAAAATTTTTGAATTTTGCAGATTTTATCCTTAGAAATTCTGGCAATACTGCATGACATTGATTTATAAGTATAGGTTGAAATAAATATGAATATGATTATCAGCTGTTGATGCCAAGTTGAGCATTTTGAAGCAAAATTTCAAAATTTGCTTAGAAATCTTCTGACAGAATACTTTTGTAGCATAGCAAACTACGTGTTGTTTTTTGTGTTGTAAAATTGTTGTAGGGAAGAGTTCACCTGATACTGAATTAGCCTTGATTCATACCACACTCACACTCATAAATCATCTAAGTTTGATTTATAGTTACAGAAAAATTCTTATACTACTCATACTCATTAAACTAAAAATATTAATAATTTTGGAATTAAATGTTTTTCAGCCTGTTATTGTACAGAATTTATCAACTCAAACAACAGAAATACAAAATTTATACGGTCAAAATACAAAAAATATTTAAAAAGGTTATGAGTACTTTTTTAAAACAGATTTTCTTAAGAGTGATAACTTTATGTGATTATAAACATGAAAATAATTGTTTAGACATTGATGACATTTATTTAGGAATACATATTAGTATTATGTTAAGGTCAATTAAATTGAATTGTAATCATAGGCGTAGAAAGGCCATTCTGGGGGGTGCATTGCCCCCCACCCCAACAATCGCGGTTGCCTCCCTAGAATTATTGAAAATTTCGCCAGTCATTTGTTAAGGGGGTCTTTGAAAATGTTACGTAACCGACAAATTTTAGTAATTTCGCACAAAAATACGTATGTATGTTTTTCTCATTTATTTGATTATCATTTATTTAATTGATCATACGTCTTACCTACATATGTATGTATATTATGAATACATACATGTGCCGAATGTCAATTTTCGATATTCGAGAATTCGAATTCGAATATTTAAAATGAAAACCGCGAATACGAATATTTAAAAATATATTCGAGAATACGAATATCTATTGTATGCGAAACTTATAGACATTTATAATATAGACATAATAGACCCCCAACTATTTTATTCTGGATAATTAAATAAAAAAAATTTTATGGTAAAGAACTTTCCTGTCCGCGTACATTAAAGTTTATGAAAACTATCCATAAAATTAATGGTTGTTTTTAAATAACATTTGAAAACTATACAAAATTTCTATAATAAATTAAATAAATTGTAGTCAATCTGATTACATGGTTCTCAATTCCTCATCTTTATCAATTTACATTTTTAAATATTCTTAATATATGTCTGTACATAAAAACTTCTTTCCATATCAAACTGCAACATATATTAACATTAAATCCACCAAATACATAGGAGGCAATGGTATTTGCAGAAGATTAAGAAAACATGTCTTGCCATTCTCATGGACAAAAAAAGTGTCCTTTAAAAAAATATATTCTTCCAGATATGTACATGGCAATATCAAGTTATTAAGTTTTAAAATTTTTGTTTGTCAACTTGAGGCTACAATGTTTACGTTTTGAGAGATGTGTCAATGGAAACTTGCATACATAGACGTATTCTCATAAGGGTATTATTTTAATTTTTGATACAACAGAACTTAACCCATTACCCGCTGTAATTCACAGATGCTAAAACTAGTAAAGGTACCAATACACTACATGTTTTTGCTTGTGTTTTTTCAAGTTTACAATTCACATGTTTTTTATTGTGTCTGTCAAACTTGATTAATAGTATGTTTACTCGGTACGTGCTTCGCTCTCTTTTCATGCTTCACGCCCCAATCATGACCGAATAAACTTGCTTCGCCATACAAAATTATGAGAGCGAATCTAGTAGATTCAATATGAATCTACTTGCGAAGCACGTAAAATTGGTATCTACTCTAACTTTTATCGCAGTTAATCGCCACTTTATCTGAACTAGCTATCAAAACAAAATAGGTATATGTGTATGTGTGTGTTTGTAAACAAATGAAAACAAGCCAAATAAACATAGATGTGGTTTAATATAATAAATTTAATTAAGTTATGAATAACATAAAAACATAAGAAGAAAATATAGAGATGCCTTCAAAAACAAGATTTTGAATGAATCGAATTTATGTAAGTATGTATGCATGTATACACGTGCGTATGATACTTATGAATGTGTGAATATACATAAAAACAAGTAAGAGTGCTATATTCGTCTGTGCCGAATCTTATATACCCTTTACCAACGTACGTACATATATATAGTATACAGACACATACATACATATTTGTTTTGTGAAAAAATTTATCATTTTTTTAAAGTTTCCATCTTTGGAGCTGTAATTTTCATTTTTGAAATTTCATACGCCAAAATTTTCTTTCAGAAGCATAAAATATATTCAATTTATCAAGAAAAAGAAAAAAAATTTTAGACCTATTTAATTTTACATAACACAAAAGTGTGAGTTTTCCAACCCTGGAGTCATAATTTTGGATTTTTCTGATTATTGATACCAATATAGTTTTTTTAAAAATACATAAAATATGGTAAGTGAACAAAGCAAAAACGAAATAAGGAAAAACTTAGTTTCATTTAATTCCTTTAATATTAAAAAATTCAGTAAAGTGCGACTTTGACTCGCGCACGATAGGTAGGCTCTTTTGCTTTTTTGAAGTTTTTTTTCAGTTTAAACGATTTTTTCTCGTTTTGGCGTTTTTTTCTGTTTTTTTTTCATTTTTTGCAATTTTTTTCTGTTGTTGGGCTTTTCTTCATTTTGGCAATTTTTCTCATTTTGACGATTTTTTTTCCTTTTGGCGATTTTTTTCTGTTCATGTGTTTTTTTTTATTTATGCGATTTTTTTCTTTTTTTTTGGTTTTTTCCATTTTGGCGATTTTTTTCTGTTTTTTTTTGGTTTTTTTCATTTTGGCGATTTTTTTCATTTTGGCGATTTTTTCTGTTTTTTAGGTTTTTTTCGTTTTGGCGATTTTTTTCTGTTTTTTAGGTTTTTTTCGTTTTGGCGATTTTTTTCATTTTGGCGATTTTTTTCATTTTGGCGATTTTTTTTTCATTTGGCGATTTTTTTTTAAGCGATTTTTTTTTTCATTTTGGCGATTTTTTCTGTTTTAAGGTTTCTTTTTCGTTTTGGCGATTTTTTCTGTTTTTTAGGTTTTTTTCGTTTTGGCGATTTTTTTAATTTTGGCGATTTATTTTAATTTGGCGATTTTTTTTCATTTTGGCGATTTTCTTTCATTTTGGCGATTTTTTTCTCATTTTAGCAATTTTTCCGTTTTATGCGATTTATTTTAGTCTTAGAAATTTTTTTTTTGTAAATTGGTGATTTTTTTCGTTTTAGCGATTTTTTTTGTTTTTGGCGATTTTTTTCGGTTTGGCGATTTTATAATTTTTTGTTTTTTTAGTTTTACCGTTTTTGAAAATTTTAAGAGTTTTGCTCTCACGGTTTCCAAGATACAGCAAAATTGCATAGTCAAAATTGCATTAACTGATGGAACACCCTTTAATTTAAATGTTTGGAAATTTTATTGTTAATTTTTGTAGTTTGTATAAAAATACACTAACCTTACAAATTTCAAGTGTATATACATACAATTGTATGTATATTACATGGGATTTTAATATTTTTCGTTGCTCGTTTTGGAACACCCTTTAATTTCCAGTTCTCATGTAATTTTTGTTGTAGCGGCCAAAGGTCTTCACACTGTGTCCAAATTTCAGGTCTGTAGCTCTTACGGTTCTCGAGAAAATACTAATATAGTTTTAGACATCGTTAATTTTACATAGCACAAAAAGTTAAAGTTTTCCAACCCTGGAAACGTCTTATTAATTTTTTTTTTTATTTTTTTTTAATTTAAAATACCAATTTTAGTCGTACTGAAGTGTAAAATATGTTTATTTATTAAAAAAAATAAAAATTTGTTTTCGGTAGTTACTTTTATATGGCAAAATAAAGCTTAAGCTTTCCAGCTCTGCAATCGTCGGCTCGATTTTTCTGAATTTCAATACCAATCTATCTTGGAAAATTTTTGACACACCAGTCCAAGAACGAAGTTTCTAGCTTTTCTGGGAGCTTCGGAAAACCGATTTCACGTACAGACAGACGGACATCGCTTATTCGTCTTCCCTATGCATAAGGATCCAGAATATATATATTTTATGGGTCGCTTATTGATATTATAGAAATTACAAACGGAATGACAAACCTATATATACCCTTTTACCATTTTTGTTGGTATAAAAATGCCACGCGAACAGTGATGCCAACTTTTTCAGAGCAAAAATCACTGTGTGTTCATAAAAAAGCACTAAATGCAATATATTTTTTATTTATATTTTTATATTTATCTATTTATTTTCAATACAGAGAAAGCCCACATGGATAATTATGTATGTATTGAATGTGTAGAAATGAAAAAATTAAGTTAACTACAATTTTAAATTTACTACATTTCATAGGTTTTTGTAATAATTTCAATTATATCGAGCCATATTTCGATTTTGCTTATAAGTAGAATATGAGTAGGAAAATAATTGAAGTTGATTTCGCAAGACACTGCAATTATGGTGTATTAAAAAAATTAGATTTTAGGTGTTTCATCTGAATTAATTTTTACATGAACATGGTTCAGTATGTTACATTCTGTAGCTCGTTTCTGTATTTCTCGCATCGTAAAATTTTCCGCATGAAACAAGGGAATCGTGGAAACAGTGTAAATTGAAACACATAATGGCTTTTCTCACATAAGTGTTTCTGTTTCGTTACTTTGCGAGAACTATCTGTCATTTAAACAAATATCCAGCAATTATTTGAACGATGTGAGAAAAAGTGTTTCTGTAACAATATTTTGTGAATAGTTTCTCGCAATTCTCGGATTTTAAATTGTACAAAAACATGTGAGTTTTTGAATTTGTGTGTGAAAATATGAAAAATAAACTAGTTGAAAAGACATGCAACGAATTGTTGAACTAAAATTATTATTAACGATTTGATATGATTATATTTATTTAGAATTTTTTTGTGGAATTTTCTATAATAGAGACAGTTGCTAGAAAAAACTTATTTCAAGTATTTTACATTCACTTTATATTCATGTTCATTATTCAATTTTATTTTTCTTGAAAATTATTATTTTTTTGTTATTGAAATAATATTTTTGTGACTTTTGTTTTCATTTGACACTATTACTGGAAATATTCCAGTAAAAACAGATTCAGTGTTGTCTGTTTTGACATTCAAATACAGAAACACTTTTTTTCACAAATCGAGAAACGATGGAATTTTATGTTTCACACTTCATGTGAGAAATTTTACGATGCGAGAATTACAGAAACGAGTTACTGAACAACATAAGCCTTTTCCTTTTAGACCGTATTTTATATGAATGAAACAATTTGATTTATAAAATCATTATTGTATTTTTAACTTACTTTTAAAAAAGTTATTAGAGCTAAAAGTTATTTCTACTTCAACATTTGAACATGGTAATGTTAATAGTCTTAGAGAAAATATTGGCAGTATTAGAAATGGATTATGATTAATTGAATTTCTATAATTATAAACTTCAATCCAAAATTAATCAGTTCTGAGCAAATTTGTCCATTTATGTATCCTTAAATTTCTGATACTTCGTTCTATTTCTTCAATTTCACCATCCCAGCAAAAATTTCCGCTTCCCAGAAGAATTTTTGTAAGCCAGCTAGAAGCAATGCATTCAGTTTTCAAAAAGCCATTAATTTTTTGCTTTACTAATTCATTTTACAGAAGTAATAATGTGTAGTTTTTGTGTACTCAGATGCAAAAGTTACTGGTTTACATTTTTTTTTACTTTTGTCCACTTTGTTAGAGAGCCTTACGTTAGTACTTTTCAGAAGCATTTTGAAAGGTTTCGTTATCAAGAAAGCAATAAATTGCTTCCTTCTGTGGCTAGTAATTAGATTATTGTTGTAATTAAGTTGTTTTATAACTTTAATTTCTAGAAATATATTCTTTTTTCTCACTATGAAAGATACAGTTTTTCTTCCTTCGTATTTCACCCAGCTGAATTAACATTCTGCAAAGGAAACTTTACATGTCTAAAAGGGGTGAAAGCAGATAGTTTTTGAAAAGTGAAAATTTCTTATAAAGCCACCACACTTTCACAAATTAATATTTCAATTTTCAAAGGTGAGAAGCACCAATTTAGTGCCTTTTTTTAAGCAACAATTTGAAAAATTCCGCACTGTTATGAATTAAAAAACTCTAAATCTAGTACGAAAAGCACTAAATTGGCACGCTGCACACGAATGCATAGTCTAAACAGCATGATTCATAAACATGATTCAGAGAGCGAAGCAGGTGATTCAACTCGTCGTCTAAACATAGCATTATGAATGTAATATATAATATGTTTTTATGTTATTTTTTATACTGAATTTTTATACACATTTTTGTTAAGTTTCTGTTTTTTATTGTTTGCTTCTGAAATTTTACATATTTTTTTACGTTTTCGCTCTTATCAATAATATTAAAAAAATGGTACCGTCATGGTCCAAAAAGTTCATTTTGTTTTCACAGTTGGTACAAAATCCAAGAAGTCATTTTCCTTCCCTGAGTTGGTTGTTGTGTGCAAACAAATATTTGGCCCGAAACTATAAAACGCGTTTATCTAGCACTTTTTACAATTATCTTTCAGCCCTTTTAGCCTTATTTAACTTTTTGCTCTATATGTCTACATTTAACTTTTTACGAACTTTTTTCTTCCTTTAATATAACAATATCGACTTATGAAATAACGTGACAGCATTGTTTTACTAATTTTCTTCTCTTGTTTTGCTTTATAAATTTAAAAAAAAAACAATATGGAAAAATTTTCTATTTCTTCAAAATTTTTTGTGCTTTCAAAGATTTTTAGTATAGCCTAAAAACAGATTTTTATTTAATAAATTTAAAATTTACTTACGTATGTACATATGTATACTACTACTGTATGTACATACATATGTATACCACTACTGTATACCAACTTGTATGTACAATTACACGTGATATCGGCCATGATTGTTTTTATTATAACATTAAGGCCGCTGGAAATTTCTTTGGTAGCGTTGCTGAAGTGCCGGCGTCACAAATATTTATTTAAGTTTTTTTTCTTTTTAATCTGCAAAATATGGAGCTTGTATCAACACTTGTTATATACCTTATATCATTGTTATTCAAATTTTAAAATGAGATAAAAAATAATTAATTTATCACTAATGCAAATACTTTAAACGGACGGCTAATGTATCGGAGACATTCAACCGTCGATAAATGTTTTCACATGGCATAGACATTTGAAAACACATGTGTGAACATAAGAAAATAGAACATGCTCTAATTGAAAATTTGACTTATGTTTTTGCTTGTGTATTTTTACACAAGCAAAGTTTTTGAGGTCACCAACTACATGTTTTTACCGAATCATCTAAAATTTGACAGGTGCAATGTAAAAAACATGTAGTGTATAGCAATGATAAGCAAACACATACATATATAATGTAAAAGAGAGTAAATTGCATGCTTGTACGAATGTACGTGTAAAAGAGCATAAGAAAGTGCCCACGGGCGGCCTTTTGATGATCAATGGTGTATAGGCACCTTAAACTAGTAAATGGTTGAAGTGGTCAGCTTCACCGTGAAGTTGACAACCATTTACAATTAACTGATTAAAACTTTAAACATTACCAAAGAGGATGATATATTTTCTTCTTATTGTAAGAAAAGTTTTTAAAAATATATGATGCAGTTATTGAGATAAACACTTTTTAATAGACGTCCTAAAAATGGGTTAATGGCGGGTATTGGGTTAAGAAAAAATATATATAGAAAACAGCAGTGAAATGCGTCTACACTAAAAAAAAATTAACTAAATTGAGGATACTTGGGAAGAAATTTAAAAAATAGTTTTGCCAATATTTGGAGTACGTTCATAAGTAAGCTTATTTAATTTCTGTTTACGCACTGTGCTAGTCTAACGAATGGATCTAATACAATGAAATAAATTTAATTTTTGCAGCTATGCTACTTATGGGGCGATACAGGGGTTAGAAAATAATTTTCGTAACATAAATCGACACTTTTACTTTTTTGTTTGATTTTCTTTTGTTTAATTCTTTGGAGTGAGAGAAACAAAAACAGTGAAAACGATTGCTCAATTTGTTCAAGGAAAAAAGAAAAAATTTTGTTGTTGTTGTTGTTTGTAAGACAAAGTTGTTTTTGTATTTCGTATTGCTGGTGCTGCATGTGTGCATGTGTGCATTTGTAAGTATTTCGTATTGCTAGGACTGTGTGTGCTGTGAGCAGTGATGGGAAAGTTGGTACGATCGTACTTTTTTGATACTATTTTTTTTTTTTTTTTAATACATGATATTTATTTATTGTATCTTCCTATATGAACTAACAATAAGTATTCAAATCTTAAATCTAAAATATAATTATTAGGCCCGACCACTGTCGGACATAAATTTAGAGATAGTTATAAATAATACATATTTAAGTAGTGATAAACAAAAGGAAGAAAAAATAAATAAAAAATAAAAATTATTTTTCAGTTAGTCCCATCTGGAGTGTTGAGTATAAGAGCCCTTGTATCCCTCTTTTTTAGGCGGATGTGTCCAGTAAAGTTCAAAATATTACGAGCAAGCGGATTAGGATGTGACTCGAGTTTTGTTAAATATTTGCCAGCGTTTTTTGCAATTTCTTCAGTCACTAGTGGCATATTTAAGTCACGATGTATATTTCAGTTTTTTATATACCATGGAGCCGATGTTATTAATCGCAAAATTTTATTTTGCCTTCGTTGGATTCTCTCGACATTGGAAGCTGAAGCAGTGCCCCATAGTTGAATTCCGTAGCACCATATCGGTTTCAAAAGTGACTTGTATATCAAAAGTTTGCAATCTAGACAGGGTTGAATTTCTACCAATCAGCCAATGTACCTGAGTTAATTTTAATTTCATTTGGGTTAACTTAGAGTCAATGTGGTGTTTCCAAGTAAGCCGTCGATCAAGGTGTATACCAAGATATTTCACATGAGTATGTTGAGGGACAACTTGATTGTTAATCCGAATGGGTAAACACGTATCTCTTCGTAATGTATATGTTACTTGAACACACTTTTGTTCGTTTACCTTAATTCTCCATAAGTTTAACCATAGTTCCAGCTGGGTAATGTGATGTTGAAGATATCGGGATGCCTCGTAAGGATTTTCATGCATACTAAGGCAGGCTGTATCATCAGCAAATGTGGAAGTGTGGATATTGCTGCTCAAAGGCATATCACAAGTATAAATCAAATACAAAACTGGCCCCAGTATACTCCCCTGTGGCACACCGGATGAGATAGTTTCAGGCATGCTCATAAAGTCTCCTTCCACAACAGTGAGCTTCCGGGCAGTAATGTAACTTTTCAAAAGACTTACAACGTTTATTGGCAGGTATGTTTTTAATTTTAAAATTAGGCCTTCATGCCACACTTTATCAAATGCCTGAGAAACGTCGATAAACAGCGCAGAACAATACTTCTTTTCTTCAAATGTTCTTCTTATAAATTGGACCAATCTTATGAGTTTGTTCAATGGTGCTATGCTGACTTCTAAAACCAAATTGATGGTCCGGTATGCACCCACTATTAACTAGAATTGGGGACAATTTTGTCATGAGCAGTTTTTCGAAAAGCTTTGACATTGTTGATAGGAGACTTATTGGCCTGTATGACTCAGCCTTGGTAAGGTCTTTGCCCGGCTTTGGAATCATTTTAACTTTGGCAAGCTTCCAGCTATTTGGATAATACTGCAGTCGTAAAATGGCGTTAAAAATAAATAACAGTATTCTAATTGCAATACGAGGCAACTTTATTAGCATCTGGTTACTAATTCCATCAAAACCTGGAGCTTTCTTTGGGTTGAGTTCAGAAATTAGTTTTTGCACATCACGCGTCTTAAACTTTATTTGTTGAGGGGGTAGAGCGACTACATTTGGCAAATCAATTACACCAGTACATGTGTTTGGGGTAAACACGTATTTTAAATGGGCAGCAAATATGTTACCTTTTTCAGTATCGCTTCTTGCCCAACCTCCGGTAGATGTGCGCAGAGGTGGTTTAAACTCAACGGGTGTTTTAAGCTTTCTAGCAGCACGCCATAAAGAGTAATCAGATGCTGGTGTGACATCAAGATTTTCCAGATAGTTTTTAAGAGATGCACTTTTTTCATGTGCAAGCAGCTCTTGGAGTCGTTTAGTGCACTCTTTAAATCTAATTTTATTCTGGGGTGATCTGTGCTGTTGCCATTCCCTTCTAGCTCTTCTTTTTTCACATACGAGACGTTCAATATCTGTAGAATATAGTCTATTAAACCCAGTCTGCGGATAGGAGGTAGTGGCATGTTTAGCAGCCTGCTTAATATTTTCGTTAAGATTGGCAATGTTAGATTCAACATCATCAGGTGTTCTTAGTGTAATGTTTTCCGTGCAATGACTACTAAGATATTTTTTGAATCGCAGCCAATTTACACGATTTATCAAATTGGCATATGGGTGAGGTAAATCACTTCTTAATGGGCTACAAATTGTAACGATCGTGGGAGAGTGATCGGACGAGAGATCTAGAGAAGCTTCAATTTGAATTAAATCCCTAGAGATATTTTTCATAACGCCAAAGTCTATTACATCCGGAATTTTATGTATGTCAGTAGGCCAATAAGTGGGCTCCCCACTTGAAATGACATCCAAGCCCATTTTGAAATTGTATTGAACAACGCTCGACCTCTGGGTGTAATAAGACGCGAACCCCAGAACGTGTGTTTAGCATTATAGTCGCCATCTGCTACGAAACAAGGACCCAGAGATTTGTAAAAATCCTCGTATTGATGCTTAGTAATTGCGAATCTAGGAGGAGAGTAAATTGATGATATGACAAAATTAGTGCAAAAATTTTCGACACAAATATTCGTTGCTTGTAAATGTTCTTCACAAATGTTGTCAATAAAATAATGCTTGAGTCTTGACTTTATTAAAATTGGTGATCCACCGCATGCTCTTCCTCTCGGGTCCTTTGAATCATATAATGTGTAGCCATAAATTTTAAAAAGGCTTCTCGAAGTCAAATGAGTCTCAGAGACCAACATTATATCTATATTTTTTTCCGTGAGGAAGTGCTCAAGTTCATTTTTATGTTGGCGAATGCCGTTTGCGTTCCAGAAACATATTGTTAACGTGTTCATGGCTTATTAAGTATTGCTTGAAGCAGAGTATTCTGCATTCGTAACATTTCTTGCATCATGCTAGTCATATTTGTTGTAAAATTGTTTATAGTTTGCACAAGATTTTCAATAGTGGCTTCAAGGCGATTATAATTAAAGTTTGAGTGTGTATTTGTAGAATTATTTTGCGGTGAAACATTTTGTGTCGGAATAGAACTAGCCTTAGCAGCATCTGCATACGATACACGGGAAGTAACTGGTTGGCTCATTTGCTGAAAAGTGGCAGAGTAAACATTTGCTGATTGAGCTGGAGCTAATTTAGGTTTTTGCACCATAGTCTTCTTTACCAAAGAGTACACACGACAACCTCTGTAGTTAGCGGTGTGATTACCTCCACAATTACTGCATTTTTTATCACTTTGATCTTTTGGTTTGTTGCAGCTAGCGGTGCCGTGTAATTCGCCGCACACAACACAAACAGTAGGTAAATTGCAGTATGTTTTTGTATGGCCATATTCTTGGCAATTATGGCACTGTACAGGACCTGAACGCTTATGTGGCTCTTCAACTGTGATTTTTCGGTACAAGAGGTATTTTAAATTATAAATTGGATGCGTCTCATTTTTTTTTCAATTTTATATCATTAGGCTCAAGTTCAACACGAAATAGGGGTTGGGGAATCTTTTCTCTATTTATTATATTGGACACATTTTTTACCTTGAACCCCTGGAGGACGAGTGCATCTTTTATTTCTTCGGGGGCAACATAAGAATCTATGCCCTTCAATACGATATGCATGCCTTTAGCGCTCTTAAGCTGGTATGTGTAGAAGCTTGTTTTACTTTTTTCAAATTCAGCAACCATTTTGCGGAAATCAGTTTCGTCATAGATTTGAATTTTCGTTTCATCGATATTGCCATGTTTTATTGGAACAACGTGAAATTTATTCTCACCAATTACCGAAGTTAATTTCTTAATAAGAGCGTTTGAATTTTTTTCTCTCAAATATATTGGTGGCGGCTTGGAGGTTTTTTTCGCGGATAAATCAGGTGTGTCGTTGTCATCTTGCAGTATTTGAAAACGATTAGTAGATGATGCGCTGTTATCCCTAGATACCTTTGAAGCAGATGCAATTTTAGTAGAATTAGGGCTTCGCCCGCGCTTTCCCACAATAATATATCGGTCCATTCCAATTTGGACCTTGGGTTTTGGGCTTTTTTTATATTCAGTGACTAATTGGGTAAGTGATGAATCGGATGATATCGCTGATTTAAATGACGAAGTAGTAGGCAACTGTAATGTTAACGAATCAGTTGACATTGGACAAAGCGAAGTTGATCGCTGACGAAAAATTGGCTTAGCCGTTAAAAAAAGTCTGTCATCAAGTTTTTTATTTATTTTTTTAAAATTAAGATCATCAGAACTCACAGTAAGTCTATCATCAAATTTGTTATTTTTATTGTTATCATTAAGATCATCAGAGCTCACAGTAAGACAGGCATTTCTGCCGTTATCACTCACTTCGCAATTATTTGTTTTCGAGGTACTCATATAAAGTATTCCTCAAGGGCACTTTGTAAGTGTATTCCTCAAGGGCACTTTAAGTTATTTTGTTTACGGTTGTTTTTGTTTTTTTTTTTTGTTTTAGTTATTACTGTCTATGTAAAAAAAAAAAAATATTATCAAAGCAAAAATAGCTTGTTTATCAAAGTTAATGTACAACAAATATTATGTACTACAAATATTTTTTTTGTATGGTTTTTTTTTGGTTTAGTATGTAAAAAGAAATTCCGCTAATACTTCTGTTCACTATGAAGGTACAACGAGAACTTCTTGATACTATTTAACATGAAAAAGGACCGTAGTACTCTCCTAACCAGAATAAGTAAATACGCGGAGCAGCGCCGCTCTTTTGGCACTTTTACGCAAAGAGCGGAGCGGCTATGCTATTGCTCTTGCTCTGCGCCATTATGTTGACGCTGCTCATTACAAAAGCAGAGCAAGAAAAGGAGTACCATGGTTGGCTCTTTGCTTGCTCCGCTCCTGTTGTTTACGAAATGTCTAAAAGAGCTGCAAAGAGCAAAAAATGCGCATTGCTCCTTTACTGTGGTACAAAATACATATTTTCTTTTAAAAGATTCTGTTGCGTTGTAATGATTATTATGATAAAATAAGAAAATGTAAATGGATGACATTTTGTAAAAACCTTAATAATTTTTAGTTTTAATTGATGTAGTAGTAATGTAGTATTTATTTTATTAAGGTTTTTAAATTATCTGAAAAATCGACTGATATCAAGTTCTTTAATTGGACCTTTTTTATACCCTTTACCAAAAAAATGGTAAAAGGGTATATATAGGTTTGTCATTCCGTTTGTAATTTCTATAATATCAATAAGCGACCCATAAAGTATATATATTCTGGATCCTTTTGCATAGGGAAGACGAATAAGCGATGTCCGCCTGTCCGTCTGTCTGTACGTGAAATCGGTTTTCCGAAGCTCCCAGAAAAGCTAGAGACTTCGTTCTTGGACTGGTGTGTCAGAAAAACCGAACTAGATTGGTATTGAAATTCAGCAAAATCGAGCAGACGATTGCAGAGCTGGAAAACTTAAACTTTATTTATTTTTGTTTTTTTTTTGTTAAATAAACTTATTTTACACTTCAGTACGACTAAAATTGATATTTAAACTAAAAAAAATTAAAGAGAGGGTTCGAAAACTTTAACTTTTTGTGTTATGTAAAATTAACTATGTATGTTTAAAACTATGTCTGTCACAGGATATTTTCTCGATAAGCGTAAGAGCTACAAACCTGAAATTTGGACACAGTGTGTAGACCTTTGGCCGCTACAACAACAAATACATGAGAATTGGAAATTAAAGGGTGTTCCAAAACGAGCAAGGATAAATTTTAAAATCCCATGTAATATACATACAATTGTATGTATATAAACTTGAAATTAGTAAGGTTAGTGTATTTTTATACAGCCTACAAAAATTAACATCAAAATTTCAAAAAATTTAAATTAAAGAGTGTTCCATCTGTTAATGCAATTTTGACTATGCAATTTGGACAACTTGCTGTATCTTGGAAACCGTAAGAGCAAACTTCTTGAAATTTTCAGAAACGGTAAAACAAAAAAAACCCAAAATTATAAAATCGCCAAACCGAAAAAAAAATCGTCAAATTAAAAAAAATCGCCAAAATGAAAAAAAGCACCAAATTAAAAAAACTTCTAAATCGAAAATAAATCGCGAAAAACCGAAAAAATCGTCGAAATGAAAAAATCGCCTAAATGAAAAAAATCGCCAAAATTAAAAAATCGGCAAAATTAAAAAAATCGCCGAAATTAAAAAAATCACCAAAATTAAAAAATCGCCAAACCGAAAAAAAATCGTCAAATTACAAAGAAAGTGACTATGACTAAAATAAATCGCGAAAAACCGAAAAAATCGCCAAAATTAAAAAAAATCGCCAAAATTAAAAAATCGCCAAAATTAAAAAAATCACCAAAATTAAAAAATCGCCAAACCGAAAAAAAATCGCAAAATTAAAAAATTGCCAAAATGAGAAAAATCGCCAAAATGAAAAAAATCGCCAAATTAAAAAAAAGCGCCAAAACGAAAAAAATCGCCAAAATGAGAAAAATCGCAAAAAATGAAATAAAACTCCAAAACGATAAAAAAGCGACAAAACTGGAAAAAATTGCTTAAACTAAAAAAAAAACTTCAAAAAAGCTACATTAAAAAATGCTCAAACTGATTCTACGTCGTAAATGTAAAGGCACACTTTACTGAGCTTGTTTCTAAAATTAAAACAATTGACGTCCCTTTTCACAATGTATGGTTAAGAGTTAACGTGAACTTTAACTCACAGTTCTTCGTACAAAACTTGCAGTTAAAGTCTCTGTTATCTTTTAACCACAGATTTGGTCAAAGGTACGTTAAAGTTGTTTTAGTTTTGTATATTTTTATTAAAAAAAAAACAAAACAAGATAATTACATAAAAAAATAAATAATTTAGTTCAATAAAACGATACCAGTAAATATGTAAGTATGTTTAAGAGAAGGATAAATGTCTAATATCTACAGCTGAATTATGAGTTGAGCAACAAAAGTTGAAACGTGTGAACCGGGACCAAAGAATTTAAATTGTGTACAATATGAAAAAGGAAAGAAAGTGAATATGCATGGGTGGGAATATACATACACATACTATCTACATACATGCATGCATGTTTGTATACTTACATTTTTGTTGTTTGTTTGAAAATTTAATAATTACCTATAATTATTAGTTTTGTCCAATCGAAATTTTATGTTTTGTTGTGTTATATAATTCAGCTATTAGGCCTACCATATTTTATGTAAATATAAAATAAATTAAATAAAATAATTTTTTATTTTTTAGTTAATTATTATTTTTCGAACTGTATTTGTTTCTTAAATTCTTATGAATTGAATTAGGCTACTGTTCGTAACGCTTTTTAAGCCAAATTACATGTGATAATTATTAATGAACAAATAACATCAAGTTAGTTGTAAATATTCTGACAACACATATCGAAATATCATAACGAATTCGGTACGACAAGTCTGACTTCAGAAAAACTCGAAACATTTGGTTTAGGTGGATACTATAAGTATGTATGTAAGTAGTATGTGTATATTCCCAATTATACATATTCATTTTCTTTCCTTTTTAATATTGTACAAATTTATATTATTCAATATGAGAGGCAGATCTCGCCACACCTTTAGACCTAGTTAAAAATAAATTCAGTAAAGTGCGGCTTTCACTCGCGCACGCAGGGTTACGTACGTTGGGCTTTGAGCATTAATATGTTTTTTTTGTTTTTTTTTACGTTTTTTCAGTTGAAATAATTTTTTTTCGCTTTTTTCTCATTTTGGTGATTTTTTAATTTTGGCGTTTTTTTAATTTTGGCGATTTATTTTCGGTTTGGCGATTTTTTAATTTTGCCGTTTTTTTTAATTATAGCGATTTTTTAATTTTGGCGACTTTTTTAATTTTGGCGATTTTTTCAATTTGGCGATTTTTTCAATTTGGCGATTTTTTCGGTTTTTCGCGATTTATTTTAGTCATAGTCACTTTCTTTGTAATTTGGTGCATTTTTTCGTTATGGCGATTTTTTTTAATTTGGCGATTTTTTTTCGGTTTGGCGATTTTTTAATTTTGGTGATTTTTTTAATTTCGGCGATTTTTTTAATTTTGCCGATTTTTTAATTTTGGCGATTTTTTTCATTTAGGCGATTTTTTCATTTCGACGATTTTTTCGGTTTTTCGCGATTTATTTTCGATTTAGAAATTTTTTTTAATTTGGTGCTTTTTTTAATTTTGGCGATTTTTTTTTAATTTGACGATTTTTTTTCGGTTATAATTTGGGTTTTTTTTGTTTTACCGTTTCTGAAAATTTCAAGAAGTTTGCTCTTACGGTTTCCAAGATACAGCAAGTTGTCCAAATTGCATAGTCAAAATTGCATTAACAGATGGAACACCCTTTAATTTAAATTTTTTGAAATTTTGGTGTTAATTTTTGTAGGCTGTATAAAAATACACTAACCTTACAATTTTATGTATATTACATGGGATTTTAAAAGTTTTCCCTGCTCGTTTTGGCACACCCTTTAATTTCCAACTCTCATGTATTTGTTGTTGTAGCGGCCAAGGGTCTACATACTCTGTCCAAATTTCAGGTCCGTAGCTCTTACGGTTCTCGAGAAAATAAGATTTAGGCCATTATTATTTATTGCCACAGATATGTATGTATGTATGTATATATATGTACATGTACATACATACATATATACATTAATATGTACATATGTAAATACAAAAAATTTAATGGCGAGAAAATCGCTATTATTTATTTTAATACTTTATATTATTTAATTTAACCCAAAGTAACCACTGTTAATGTCAAAAAGAGCAAGCGTAATGAGCCACTCAATGTACACAATACGCGGAGCAAAAGAGCAAAAGTTAAACATCGTTGCTACTTGCTCAAAGAGTTTGCTCCTACATGTAAGGAGCAAACGCAAAGCGCATACAGTAGTTGCGCTTTTTTTGTACTCCGCTCTTTGTGCATTATCTACATTTTAAAGAGCAAGACAACAGTACGCAATGAGCCAAAGAGCAAAGGAGTACGCATTTACCTACTATTGGCCTGCACAAAACCATTTATAAGACCTTTCAAGACATGTGACATTTTTCAAACGGTTTACTACAGCGAAATATTCTAAAATAAATGCTAAACAACAGTGTTGGCAATATTTTTTTTGAGTTCTTTGTCTTGCCAACAGTGTTTTTTAGCGTTTGTTTTAGAATATTTCGCTGTAGTAAAGCGTTTAAAAAATGTCGCATGTCTTGAAAGGTCTTATAAATAGTCTTGTGCAGGACTTTATTACCTACCCTGGTAGTTTGTAGCAGTGTGCACACTTCTACCGATATTCGGATTCTACCGAATATGTTTGTGATTTTAACGATCTACCAATTTTACCGAACAAGGCCTGAAATCTACCGAATATTGAACGAACATTTTGATTAACAATGATGCTACAAGATCAAGTTGATCACACATACGGAAAATTAATCACATGTATGTTCTAAAATGTGGAAAGCTTTCCGCGGAGAAGAGAATATGTTTAACGAATTGTTATTTAGTAATTTAAGTCGATATATGTGTAAATTGGATATTTTGCCACATAGCAGTGCGACCGCACAGCGGTCATTTTCTGCCATGAAAATCATTAAAACAGAACATGTAATTGTGCCTTGAGGTTGAAATATTTATTCCTCCCAATGATTTAATAATTTTTGCACAAAAGTTTAAATTCATAAATGGATCTTACATATGATCATTGTAGTAGCAAATGTTTGTCAAATAAAAGTTATTTTAGTAGCTTTATAAAACCTATGTACAAAAACTGAATTCCTGTTATTTATGTATATTATTTTATGTATGCATAGCATATCTATATAAAGGGTAAGGGCAAATAACTGGGGATGACACTTTTTTTATTGGAAATGCTTCATTGTTTATGGCAGTTTAATTTCCAATCTCATGTGAAGTTTTAAATGCGCATTTGGAACCTGTTTAGTTTGATACTCCTTCCACTTACTCTTTATATATAAGTATATATATTTTGTTATTTTTTATGTTTCTTTGAATTGTTATTTTTTATGTTTCTTTGAATAAAAAATATTTTCTACCGAATTTCATTCAAATCTACCGATTTTTTTTGTTGATTCTACCGAATTGAAAAAAAATTAAGTGTGCACACTGGTTTGTAGGCGAGTGCGCATGCTGTGAGATCGGTTAAATGTCGACCACATTAGTAGAGAGGCTGTTAAGGTAGAATTAGTAAAATCGTATCGTTCTACTTTACAGCTTGCCGTATGTTCAGCTTTGTATACAAGTTATAGAAAATGTACCAGTTTGTACAGCACATTTTTTTGTCTGGTATTGAATGCGGCTTTTTTGACATTCGCTACAGAAAAATCTGTTTTCTCTAGATTTCTACGTCAGCAGTGCTACCACCACATATTTTATAACTAGTAACATGTATTGCATATGGTACGGCTTTTGTCAGCTGACACGCAACTTCACGATACGTTTTTACTAATTCTACCTTTAGATTTACATGCTCTTAACAGAATTATGACAATAAATAAATGTTATTATACTTTTACATAAAGAGTAAGGGCAAATACTTTGCACAACAATTAATTTCATTTACTGTAGAATAAGAAAAATATGATAATATTCCATTACATAGGTATATTTGTATGAATACATACATTGATATAAAAAATAATAATGCTTACGAAAAGGGATACAAAGTAGCACTATAATATTCTAAAAATAAACTATACATATGTACATATGTATATAAGGAAAAACAAGTTAAATAATTAATTTTAGCCTAATAACATAATTGTTGCAGCAAAAACGAAACGGTTGACTTTTGCCGTCACAACATTTTAATAATAAATATACTGCAGTTGTCCCTTTCTCGCAGAATCTGCGCCACAAATGATTTTAGCTTTTTTCATAAGCCACTTTCTTCAACTCTGGGGGTCTACTCTGTAATTCGAAACGAAAGCAAATGCTTTCGAACTGTAATGTTAATAACATACAAATTCGAAAGTTTTTTCTTTCGTTTCGAAATACAGAGTAGACCCCCTGGTCTACTTTGTGCGAATGGTGCGAATATTTTACGTGCTTGCATGTGACAGTATGTTATTTCATTGCTTGATGTATAATGGCATCACATTTTTTGAACCGCAGCCAATTAACACGATTGATCATCTTCACATATGGGTCAGGTAAGTTACTTCTTAATGGGCTACAAATTGTAATAATCGTCGGGGAGTGATCGGACGAGATATCAAGAGAAGCTTGAACTTGAATTAAATCCCTAGAGATATTTTTTATGACGCCAAAATCTATAACATCCGGAATTTTTTGTATGTCAGTAGGCCAATAAGTGGGCTTCCCACTCGAAATGACATCCAAGCCCATTTTTGAAATAGTGTTGAACAATGCTCGACCTCTGGGTGTAACAAGGCGCGAACCCCAGAACGTATGTTTCGCATTGTAGTCTCCAGCTGCTACAAAACAAGGTCCAAGAGATTTGTAGAAATCCTCATATTGATTCTCAGTGATTGAAAATCTGGGAGGGAGTAAATTGATGATATAACGAAATTTGAACAAAAACTTTCAATGACAATATTTGTTGCTTCTAGGTATTCTTCACAAATGTTATCAAGAACATAGTGCTTGAGTCTTGACTTTATTAGAATTGCTTATCCACCGCAAGCCCCTTCCTCTAGGGTCCTTTGTATCATATATAGTGTAGCCATAAATTTTAAAAAGACTTCTCGAAGTCAAATGAGTCTCAGATACTAACATTATATCAATATTTTTCTCCGTGAGGAAGTGCTCAAGTTCATTTTTATGTTGGCGAATGCCGTTTGCGTCCCAGAAACATATTGTTAACGTGTTCATGGCTTATTAAGTATTGCTTGAAGCAGAGTATTCTGCATTCGCAACATTTCTTGCAACATGCTAGTCATATTTGTTGTAAAATTGTTTATAGTTTGCACAAGATTTTCAATAGTGGCTTCAAGGCGATTAAAATTAAAGTTTGAGTTTGTATTTGTTGAATTATTTTGCGGTGAAACATTTTGTGTCGGAATAGAACTAGCCTTAGCAGCATCTGCATACGATACACGGGAAGTAACTGGTTGGCTCATTTGCGAAAAAGTGGTAGAGAAAGCGTTTGCTGATTGAGCTGGAGCTAATTTAGGTTTTTGCACCATAGTCTTCTTTACAAAAGAGTACACAGGACAACCTCTGTAGTTAGCGGTGTGATTACCTCCACAATTACTGCATTTTTTATCACTTTGATCTTTTGGTTTGTTGCAGCTAGCGGTGCCGTGTAATTCGCCGCACACAACACAAACAGAGGGTAAATTGCAGTATGTTTTTGTATGGCCATATTCTTGGCAATTATGGCACTGTACAGTACCTGAACGCTTATGTGGCTCTTCAACTGTGATTTTTCGGTACAAGAGGTATTTTAAATTATAAATTGGATGCGTCTCATTTTTTTTTATGTAGAAGCTTGTTTTACTTTTTTCAAATTCAGCAACCATTTTGCGGAAATCTTTTTCGTCACAAATTTGGATTTTAGTTTCATCATTAGTAACACATGAATGAATTGAGAGCTGGGGACAATATTTTATGCACATCAGCTTTGAAGTACTCTTGAAACTCTTGAAGCTTTTTTTTTTGGCGAATATAGCTTCTATTAAAATAAGACCCCAAGTTAATGGGCAATTTTAAACAAGATTTTGATGCTACCAAATGAATTAAATGGCAAGAGCATTTGATCAAGACAATATCTGATTTTTAATTTTTTAGTAATTCAGCTACCGAGTTGTATTGTCAAAACATTACATTAGGAGTATCGGATGCAAATCCGACCGATGTGGGGGGCGAGAGTAAAAGAAATCAACAAAAAAAATTATCCATACAATTAACGGCCTCTCTAATGTACATACGCACATACGTTGTGTGTATGATCGTTTTTTTCTGCGCACATACAAACGCACACATTCATTGACATTAGAATCTAAAAGTTTAAAGTTTAAGCATACTTACACATTGTTGGGGTCCTTCCTTTAAAAACACCTTAAAATTAGGGGGGGACACCATCTAGTTCCTAGACGCATTTCACTGTTATTTTCTAAATATTTTTTCTTAAGTTCGGTTGTATCAAAAATTAAAATAATATCCTTATGAAAATTCGTCTATGTATGCAAGTTTCCATTGACACATCTCTCAAAACTTAAACATTGTAGCCAGTGCTGCCACAACCAAAAAATTTTTACAACCAAAACTCGCTTTAAAATTTGCCAAATGAGAAAAAATAGCCAAATTTCAATATGTAGTATTTTTATTAAATAACATTTAAAATATTTACACTTTGCGCCGCACTACAACAAGAAATCAAGGTACATTAAGCAGGCTTGCAAGCAATAGTTCAATGCTTATTTGTAAGGTATATGCCAGTCGGCAGCTGATTAATTTTTTCTCGTTTAGTTTTCCGTTTAATTGTTGAATTTTGTTTTTCTTCACATGTTTCGTTTTTGTATTTGACAGCCGAACAGTATTTTTATACAAACAACAACTTACCTGCATATCTTTATATACATTTACTTTGTAAAATCTTTTAATTGAATGTTGCCGCCATTACAAAAGACATGTGATTTCTGTTGTACAGAGTTGCGATCAATTAGTAAAATTAAAAGCTGTTGACAGTGTTGTAAAAGTATTGTAAACAAGTGAGTAGCAATCAAGGCGAATTCATAACAGGTGGCTGCATAGCAGTGTTGCTGATTTGTGTGTAATTACACATATCATGTGTAATTTTCACTTGCATGTGTAGCGCATGTGTAATTGATTTGATGTGTAATTCATGTGTAGTTTCGCTTTATATTATATTTTTTAAAAACTTCCGAAATTAAAATTTTTCCAAACCCTGATATTATCATTATCTGCTTTCAGTTTGCAACACTAAGAAAATTATTTTTCCGAACACTTTAGACTCCAAACTGAATGGCTTTAGAAAACAGAGTTCAAAGGATGGCTGATCAAAATTTCAGATAGAGGAAAGGATGTATCATTTTGCAAATTATGCAATAAAAAACTTATTTGCCACAAGCCAGTCCTTTCGAGACACATGGAAACAACTTCTCACAAGGCCGCTGCTTCTGCCGCAAGATCTACTTGTAATGTTTGCACTGCTTTACAAAATACTATTGCAACTAAAGTGACTATTAAAAGAGCTGAATTAAAACTCGCTGGACTATGAGCTACTAACAACTTGCCATTTATACTAATAGATGACCTTGTACCTGTGTTAAAATCATCAATTCCAGATTCAAATATATTGAAAGATTTAAGTCTTCATAGGACAAAGGCAACTGCATTAATGAAAAATATTCTAGGTCCAAGTTTTGCTCAAGTTTTGTATGACAATCTAAAGAACACGATGTTTTCTATTATAATAGATGAAACAACAGATATTACCTCCATAAAACATAATAACTATTTTTTACATCCAGTGCTCAGTATTCCTTTTTCGATTTTAAGGAATGTATATCATCTACTGCAACCGACATTTTTAATATTTTGAAAATCTCCATTCTTTTACTCTCGCCCCCCAAATCGGTTCAGTTTTATGTACAAAAAATACAAAAATATTTCATAGCGATAAGTTGTGTTTTAGGGGGTGCGTCCGGCCCTCAAGCCCATATATTCAATGTAATTTTTTTTCTGGTTTAGTTTTTTATGACTATACCTAATATATGTATGAAATAATTTAATAGAAATAAACTCTTATTGTAAACGCTTAACAAAATAATTTCCATATAAATGCAATTTTGGTATATATAATTTTCTTCATTATTTCTTAAAATATTAATTTTACCAAAAAAATTTGGAAACTAATGTTGTAGACTAGAAGAGCTAAAATATTGCCATACATCATATTCTTGTAAAATGTTTTTTTTTTAAAGATAGTCATATACAAACAACTTACTTTCCAAATATCCTTTTAGGCCAACTTTGAGGGGCGGGCGCACTCCCTAAAACACAACTTATCGCTATGAAATTTTTTTTACATAAAACTGAATTGTTTTGGGGGGTGAGAGTAAAAGAAATAAAAATAAATAAATAACGGCCACTGTAATGTACATGGATGACGTTTGTATTACCGCCCATGCGTATGAAGAAGCAAGCATCACAAATTTTTCAGTCACGAAGTATTTTCTTCTTTACTCCTATACCTGCAATAACTGAAACAAATGTCTTGCAAACAGTGATGTTTAGCGTTTGTTTTAGAAGACTTTGCTGCAGTAAAGCATTTGAAAAACCCCTCATGTCTTGAAAGTTCTTATAAATGGTCTTGTGCAGAACTTTAGTTCACACAATGCAAGCCTTATTTTTCACCTCATATCATTTATGGATAGTTTTGTGTATGCATGTGTGCTTTTTTTAACATTGCGAATGAGAAAGCTAAACGTATTGACAGTGCATTAGGCTGAGTACTCGTTTCTTTTCCCCTCGTCCTTATCACCAACAAACTAATCAGCTTAGCAATAAGACTTGCATTGTGTAAACTAGGACTAAGTAAGGGGTACAAAAAAAATTAAAAATATGATCATATTTTGGGCAACCATGTTATGAGAAATTATTATTATAAATAGTATGGCAAAGTACAACTTTTTTGAAATTGTACCACTGAAGTATAAAGTGTATTAGTGTACCAATGCAAATGCAACTATACCAAATTTGATACAATTGTACCACAAATCCCAACAGTGGTACATACTAGGGATGTAACGGATACCAGTTTAGCGAATGCGAATAATACATTTCAATTTTTGCGAAAGCGAATGCAAATATTACAATTCGTTAAAATATCACATGCAAATAAATTTATATAAGAGTAAGTATATATAATAATTAAAAATAAGTTTACACAATGTTAGGCAATCCACCCATTCGTACTTTAGCTCTAAATCCTGGTACTCTGTTCAACATTTCATGTGAAAAGCTGTCAAATACATATGAAGAAAACTTGGAATGAATTTTTCCTGAAAAAATCTTGCAGAAGTAGTACCTACTCTGTTCATCTTGGGAAAAACATATGAAATATATCTTCAACATTTTAAGTTTTCATGAGAAATGATATGAGTGGCACTTGTTTCGCGTGGAATTTACAACAAACAAGGACTAGTTAATATTGTTTGGATTTGAAATTTGTACGAAGTAATGAATGGCGTTCAAAAGTTTGAACAAACACTTTTCTTTTTCAAAACTGAAAAATATTCCAAATACCGCTGGATTTGGGTTTTGATACTTATGAGAACTTATTGACAGAAAAGTTTTCCGCTAAAATATTATTGCTTTACATGTATCTTTTTCATGCTGGCTTAAAATAATTTTCGTCTTTAAATTTAAAAACGTAAACTATTGTTGTAAAAGAAATATAACATTTTTTTTGTCTTTAATATTCGCTTGAAATATTTGCATACTTAAGACCTGCGTAAATTGTCTTGAAATGTAAATACGTCTTTTTTTTTAAAATGTATTCTCGTGGCTGCATTATCCCAGCTAGCATTTGGGTGATCATTTTTGGCAGAAATATCTTATATGATTCTCTACAGATCGCTTTTGATGATTAAAAAGTGATTTATCACTTGGGCGATTGAAAGAGGATTCACTTATGATTCATCTATATGATCAAATAATGATTTCTTGAAAATAGAGGAACATCATGCACACCGCAAAAAGGTGATTTAAATGATTTAATATGAAAATTGCTCAAAAATAATCAGCAAATCGTATCATAACCAAGGTTGGAAACCGAAACAAATAACGGTATCGGTATTGATACCGGTACAATTATTTTTTAAATTTCGGTATCGGTAGCGATATCGGTATTTTTTTTATTTCGGTATCGGTATTACCGGTACATACCGTTATCTAGTTTATAATACCGGTATACCGATATTATTATAAATTACTTAAAAAATGGAGTATTTTTACATTAACATACGTATAAAAGCATATATACTTATTTGTTTCTATATATGTTTTTATACTATTATTAAACAATAATTTATTAAAAAAGTGAAACGAAGAGACAGCAGTTCAAACTTTACATATATAAAGTATACATTTTGGTTAATTAAACAAAATAGTAAAAATATAAATTTTGTCTATACTGATAAATTACACTGTGTGACAAATTTTGATGAAATCGAAATACCTGGGACCTGTTACCATTTTTCTGCTAGATATTGTCGAGTATAACAAAAATCTGTATTTGAAATTTTCCAAAATCTTGAGTTGCGGGTAAAAACCGATTTTTCGTATCCGTAGGCACTTATCAACCTCTAACTAAGTTAAATATCAACCGATTTTAAATTAATAAACGGATACAGAAAGAAGAGAATAAGACCTTTCGAAACATATACATATATATTGTTGCAGTAAATTTCAAATATACATATGTCTGTATTTTGCACCAAATATAATTTTTTCGGTTTTTTTCGACACTTTTATACTTTGGAAACATTTTTAGGCAATATTTTTGTACTGGACCCATATTGTTTATAACTATCTCGCCAAATTCAGACGAAACGAACATTTGAATATTTCAATTCAAAGAATAAACGATATTCTTTTAGCCAAATTAAAAACAAAGAAAGCAATATTCTTGTTCAATTAACATTATAAAACTTAAAGCAGGTACTTTTCTTCACCTCAAGAGAGGAATCTTTAACTTAAAATATAAAAGTTTAAAGTTTTTTCTCTACCAACCTTATTTATTACGGTGAAGTGTGTAAACAAGACCAAAACCAAAAAAAGAAAGTTAATTGATATATATTTTTCCAAGTTCTGCCCTTATTACGGTTTACAGCTCAACTAAGTTGGATTGAAACTGAAACAACTTAACTTTTAAACAACTGTTTTTTTGGTATTCTGAATAACAACTAATTTTAGTTGTCTTCGAAGATTCTTATCTATGCTATGTTTTTTGAAATAGTATCCATTACAAAACATTTTAAATACTTTTAATTCTGGCCTTGCTATTTTTCTTGAGATCCTATGTTTTATGAACATGGCAATAATATTGGTTGACAAATGGGATTGGTTAGCGTCTGGAATAATAAAGCAAAACGAACACAATGGACGAAATAAAAACCAAAATACAACTGAAAAAAATCAGTTGTTTCATGGTTAAAAAAGTTTTAATACATAATAAAAATTTGTAGTTGCCAAAAAACTCACCTATCTTTTATTTTTTGGCCGGAATCGGTATACCGGTACGTACCGGTATAGACGTAAACGGTAGTCTGGGTACCGGTATTTTCTAACCGAAATGGATTTCGGTATCGGTAACGATACCGGTATCTGATTTTAGCGGTATTTGAATCGGTATCGGTATTTTTATGATACAGTTTGCCAACCTTGATCATAACTGATTCTTTGGTATGATTCATCTGTAGGGTACCATTTTCTCACAACGGGAGTATCATTTATGATCGAAAAATGAGCTCATATACGGTTATTTATACCCTTTACCAACAAAAATGGTAAAAGGGTATATATAGGTTTGTCATTCTGTTTGTAATTTCTATAATATCAATAAGCGACCCATAAAGTATATATATTCTGGATCCTTATGCATAGGGAAGACGAATAAGCGATGTCCGCCTGTCCGTCTGCCTGTACGTGAAATCGGTTTTCCGAAGCTCCCAGAAAAGCTAGAGACTTCGTTCTTGGACTGGTGTGTCAGAAAAACCGAACTAGATTGGTATTGAAATTCAGCAAAATCAAGCAGACGATTGCAGAGCTGGAAAACTTAAACTTTATTTTGCCATATAAAAGTAACTAGATAACACAAATTTTTTGTTTTTTTTTTTGTTAAATAAACTTATTTTACACTTCAGTACGACTAAAATTGATATTTTAAATTAAAGAAATTTTAAAAAAATTAAAAAGACGTTTCCAGGGTTGGAAAACTTTTTGTGTTATGTAAAATTAACCATGTCTAAAACTATGTCGGGTATTTTCTCGAGAACCGCAAGAGCTACAAACCTGAAATTGGGTCACAGTGTGTAGACCTTTGGCCTCAACAAAACCAAATACATAAGAATTGGAAATTAAAGGGTGTTCCAAAACAAGCAACGAAAATTTTAAAATCCCATGTAATATACATACATACAATTGTATGTATGTATATAAACTTGAAATTAGTAAGGTTAGTGTATTTTTATACAGCCTACAAAAATTAACACCAAAATTTAAAAAAATTGAAATTAAAGGGTGTTCCATCAGTTAATGCAATTTGGACAACTTGCTGTATCTAGGAAACCGTAAGAGCAAACTTCTTGAAATTTTCAGAAACGGTAAAACAAAAAATTCCCAAAATTATAAAATCGCCAAACCGAAAAAATCGCCAAATTAAAAAAAAGCGCCAAAACGAAAAAAGCACCAAATTAAAAAAAATTCTAAATCGAAAATAAATCGCAAAAAACCGAAAAAATCGGCAAAATGAAAAAATCGCCAAAATGAAAAAATCGTCAAAAAAATTAATATAATCGCCAAAATAAAAAAAAAAGAAAAAATGAAAAAAAATCGTCAGAACGAAAAAAAAATGCAAAAACGAGAAAAAAGTGGAAAAAAACAAAAACAAATCATTAAAGCTGAAAAAACGTAAAAAAAAACAAAAAAACGCCATATTAATGCTCAAAGCACAACGTACGTAACCCTGCGTTCGCGAGTCAAATTCGCACTTTACTGAATTTATTTTTAAATATGTCTAAGGGTGTGGCGATATCTGCCTCTCATATTGAATAATATAAATTTGTACAATATTAAAAAGGAAAGAAAATGAATATGTATAATTGGGAGTACACACATACTACTAACATACATGCATGTATGTATGTATGTTTGTATACTTACATTTTTGTTGTTTGTTTAAAAATTTAATAATTATAATTATTATTTTTGTCCAATCGAAATTTTATGTTTTGTTGTGTTATGTATATAATTCAGCTATTAGGCCTATCATCTTTTATGTAAATATAAAATAAATTAAATTAAATAAAATAATTTTTATAGCTTTGCTATTTATCTCGCGATACAGGGGTTAGGAAATAATTTTCGTAACATAAATAATCGACACTATTACAGTTATAAATTTATTTTTGTTTTGATTTCTTTGTACTTAAAAGTACCTATAGTACGAAAATAAACCAAACAAATTGTTTGATTTTGTTTTGTTTCGTTCTTTGAAGTGAGTGAAACAAAAACAAAACAAGAACAACGAGAACGATTGTTCAATTTGTTTTTGCTTTGTTTTTGCATATGAGCACAAACCAGAGAACAGCGCCGATCGGTTGTAAGCCGGCTAACACCTGTCACCAGCCACAAACAATACATTAATTTAATCGCACGCCGCTAGAAAAGAAAATAATGGGAAATAAATGGAAACGTTTTGAAATATTTGCAGAGAATTTGACATCATCATATACATAATATAATTTTATTGCATTGTTATTTCACACATGAAAGTTGTTTTAAATAACTAAGTAGCAAAGCTATAACCGGATGTCCTAAGACAACTCTCTTCTTTTTTTTTATTATATGTTAAGGTTTTGATTTTAATCGGTTTTATATTTTTAAATAAAATGAATTCCAAATACAATTTTATGTTTTCTTTTAATTTGTTGGTAGATAAAAGTTTTTGTATTGAAAAAAGTTTTTTTCAGATTTAAGAAGTTTTTTAAAAAATATATATGGTAACGCTGATTGAAACACACAGCTGCCAGATGTGACCATTTATCGTCATTTCGACGATTTTTGGTGCCAAAATAGCAAAATGACGGTTTGACAATTTTTTCTTTAAAATGGACGATTTTTCAGCAGTTGAAATGGGTAGCTTTTTATGAAAAGTCTACTTTTAAAATTCATATGTATGTATATGCATAACCAATAAAAGATTTTGGTGTAATTTTGCAGACTCTTTCTTAATAATTAATTGTTTAATTTAAAAATATTTATTTGTTGATGCTTTAGGGTTCAATTCAGAAGAAATTCTGAGCCATTAGTAAAATTTCTTTTGGATGAGTTTGATTTAAATATATAAAAAGTGATCCATTACAACATACAACAAAATGCAATACCACTATCGATGCAATTTTTTCAAAGTACCTTGAAAAAATCCAATCGCAAACATACGTATCATATTTTAGCTACCACAAACCAATTATTACTACAGTAGATTATAATGATTGAGTTTTTGAAACTTCTATAAATGTTAAAAAATTTTTTATAGCTATTCTAAACACAAAAAAGTAATAGGTATGAATAATTTTATAATATCAATTAAAATATTTGTAATGTCAATTAAAAAATTAATTAAATGTTTACCTATAAACAATCATTATATAATATAATTTTATTGCATTGTTATTTAACACTTCAGTTTGTTTTATATAACGAAGCAACATAGCTACAACCGGGTGTCCTAAGACACCTCTCTTCTTTTTTTTATAAAAACTTTTTAAACTATTTAATTTCTTTTCAACTTATTGTTACGTTGTTCCCCGGGGGAGGGGTTCATAGTTTTGTTACAATCTGTTACTGGGGGAGGGGGGTGGTCAAAAATCGCTGAAAACAGCGTTACGTAATATATGGACAGCGCCTAAGTACAAGATATTATACATAAATCATGATTCAACTCTACTCACTTTTTCACTACTCATTGCGCTTCTCTGGTTTGTACACATACGTAATAGAAGAGTACATTAAAAGACGCGGCGCCTTTTGTTGCGTCAAAAATTTCAAAAGAGTTGACAATGCTGATAAGTATTCATGTGCGTTGATCAGCAGATTTGTTCCTTCATGCATTAAAAACATTCACCACTGCAGGCTACACAAACACATGGCTTCAAATGCCGCTAGCAGCATATGTCGCCTCGCAGTCAGCTACATAATTATTTCGGAGGCGGCTGCAGCACCATCTGCACCTGATATTCAAGTACAAATACATTCCAGCATAAATATAATCAAGATTTAGAAGCAATTGCTTATTAATAAAAGTCTCTTTTGCATTTTTATAGCTTATTTTTCTGTTTTTGTGGTGTAGTTTAATATAACACAAAAAGAAGCGCTTCGGAAGCGCGGAAATGCACACATTTAATCCCCTCTGTCTTACGAGGATGCAATAACGTAAGCGAATGACGAAATATATCACAAACACTTCGACGTTAGTCGGCTGTTTATGCTCAAACTTTTTTTTACTACTACATATATATTTATTTATTGTCGGCCCTGTTCTGTAAACCGAATCCAAGTATTTATTTCGTTTTTAAAACGAATTCAGAAATTGTGGTAAAAACCGAATTCACATAATTTTTCTCGTTTTAAAATCGAGTAAAGTAAACCGAATCCCACTTTTAGCAAAAATTACTTTCGGATTAGTGAAAAATAATTTAATACGTACATTTTTAAGTGTTTTTGTATACTTATTTTAAAAAATTACACTTGCAAAAAGAATTTATATCAATATCTTTAAATTTGTTTACTTTAACAATATCACAAAATTACAATTCAATATGGAGTCGACATTGTGGCATATCTTCGAAAATCAAAGTTAACAACAATCTTAAACAAGTAAATGTCAAAGTAATTGTTTTAATAAAGCAGTAATTAATAACGTAATCTGCCAAAAAAGCACAGCATATGGAACAAAAATTTTTTAAATATATCTTTTTAAAGTTTTAAATAACTTAAATAGCGTTGAAATTAATTATCGCATGCAATTATTTTACATTAAATTGTCTGGCTACACTTAAAATTAGTAACATATACTATATGCTTTTTAAATGGAAATGTAACTAAAGTTTTTTTAAATAGTGCAAGGAAACAGAAAATATTTTAAATCAACTAAAGACTAACGGTCGTATTAAAAAAAATATTTTGCTTGAGCTTTAAAGTGCATAGTAGTTACGAAGCACTTTAAGGCTAACATTGCTTTATTAAGAAATTGTATTCAAAAGACAACTTTAATTATTTTGTAACTTAATAATAAATACTGGTAACTCCACCGTGTTCAATAACCAATTCACAGCTTATGATGTACAACATCGAATAGAATTTCATTCGAGTATTCAAATAATTTTTTATTTTATTAAATAAATTTTTATTATCTTGAAGTAAAGTAACCTACTTTAAAAAATATGAGCTTCTGACATGGAAGGAAAACACATAAACATTTTTATGAAGTAAAAGTAAAAATAATATGATGAACAAAGAAAAATTATCACAATTTATTTTATTCGAAAGAAATGTGTATTTGAATATCCAAATTTTTTCCATTCGTTTTGACTGTATGTACATCACTAAAACATTTTTGTATAATTGAATTTATTTTAATATATTTTTATGGATTTTGCTATGTATTTCGAATTAGTTGGATAATTTGGTGATGTTTTCCATAACATGACAGAAATAATAAATTTAAAATACGAGCTAACACTTCTAGCTTCATTTTCAGATGTATCATGTGATTCATTAGCAAAAATATTTCAGGTACAAAATACACATTTTGGAAATATCAACTTAAAGTAGTCTTAACAAACGTAGGTGCCTACTTTAGAATTTTGATATAATAATTTTTTTTGAATACAACTTTACTTAACATTGCATAGCAAAGCGTTGTTAAGTTTTTTTGAATACATCCGTAAAAATGTAAATAAATAATTTGTGTGAAAAAAGAAATACAATATGTACATACATACATATGTATGTATGTGACGCGCAAAATAGAAAGGGACCTAAGGGTTCGATGCAGAAGCATCGAACGTTATCGTAATCCATTTTTGGCCGATCAAACTTCTTTCTAACTTTCTAATATAACCAGTCCTTACTGCATTCACTAATCTTTTTTTCATATTGTTAATTCCTAACTGGCTATAGTAGAATTCAACCCAAACACATAAATCTGGATTGATACTATTTTGCTTTGCCAATTTTCTTCAAGCACTTTAACCAGAAGAACGCTAAGTTCAATAAAAACACAAGAAATATGATTTACTACTGAACTAATAATTTGGTTTTATTCACATCTTATATACTAAATTAAATTTAATAATAATAATCAATTAGTCATAAGTAATACACTAAATACATGCGTAAGCAATTAACACAATACTGTAACAGTTACCTCTTAAGTATGTCAACAAATAGCTGAGCAAAGAATAGTAATAGTTGCAATTTAATGTCCCAATTACCGATTTGTATTTAATTAAATAATTAATTAATTACAGGTGTTTTGAAAGTTAACAAAGCAAAGAAAGAACAAAACATAATTAGTATTAAAACTGTAATATTTGCAATTTAATGGTCAGAGTTCTAGTTACTTTTATATTTCGTTAAATGAATAATTAAATGCATGCTTAAATGACCTATTAAGACTTTTGTTTTTGCAAGTTAATAACTAAAGAAAATATTAAAATAGCTTAATAATTAACCCTTTCTGGGTGTTAACATAATTAACCCTTTCTGGGTGTTAACATTCTCCCCGACGTTGAACAGCGTTCAACATATTTCGCCTAGGTAGTGGTGGATTGTGGTCTGGACAACTCGGAAAGTCTAATGTTGATGGATTTGGCTTGTGGTCTGAACAACAGTGAATGTCTAATGTTGATTGAACTAGTGCGCTTCTTTTTGAAAGCGTAGGTGGAGATTGAGTTTCTTCCTTAGTAATACCTTTCTGAGATCTTGTATGTAGTCTAACTATGGAAAAGGCAAGCAACAAAATTATGACCAAAACTAATGCAGTGTAGCTTACTGCATGATGATGTATACTATTTGATTTTATTATTTGTGGAATCTGAATTGAAGTTGATTCTTTTAACTGTTTTTGGAGGTTGTCAAGTTGATTTATTTGTGTATTAAATTCCTGAGTTGTAGTATTTAGAATTCTATGCAATTCTTGAGAACTACTGACAAGCTCTATTGGTTTAAATCTTGAATATGAGGTATGTCCGGATCCCTTTAGTGTAAAAAGTTGTGTTTCTGTGTTGCAAACTGCTGACATCTCAATTTCTTTAATGGTAGAATAAATCCATTTATTCTGGTCTACTAAAGGAGTCCATGCTGAATTTCCTTGCAGTTGTTGTAATTTGCAGTCAGTTGTATTTTTGTTATTGAACATAAAGATTTCGCATTAGGTCATATCTGAGTCCCTTCCAAGTTTCGTTTGTTTATTTTTGCATATATGTACATCAGGCTTGGTTTTCATGCAGTTGTGAACATCTTCCGTTGTTAATGTAATGAATTGGTCTCTGTGTGAATTTGCTGCTAAATAAGAACTATCCAATGTAATTGCAATAAGTTTGTCGTTTTTAATTATTGGAACTGGTATTATTTTGAACAATTCCAATATCTGTTGATCTACCAATGGCAATTTAACCTCAAATACAACTTCTGTTTTAGTTACGGCACCTTTAACAGTCATTAATTTGTAGAGCTTAATCAGGTTGTCATCTTCAATTGGAAGTGCATGATAGGCTGGGAGATGAGCTCTAATAGTAGTAAGTTCGTCTTTTAGTTGATGTGGTGACAAAAGCAATGGACTAATTCGTGCATTATGGGCGTCCGTGAGTACATTGATTATTTCAGATTCTATTCGCTGGAGATTTGTTGCCATTAGTGTCAATTGAATTAATACAAGTTCCATTACTTGAGTTTTACTGGTTTGCTGGGATTCTTTGTTAATGTAATTGAGCTGATTCGCAAGATCAGTTATTCGTTTTTGAATTCTGATTTCATCTTGTTTTATGATATTTATAGTTGAGTCTATGATTGAGGTTTGATTTTTTAGCAGTAATAGAATGTGATCCTTTTCAGCTCTAGCCTTATTTATGGTGTTTGTCATTTCCTCAGCATATTCTGAATCCAAGACACCAAACAGCGATCTGGCGATGTTACCAACAATATTAAATGCAGCTCGTTTGAACCTGTTTGATGAAAATATTTCTCTTTCTTGACATAGCTCATCTCTTATTTCTTGAAAGTGTTTAACAAAACTGTTGCATATGTGCGTCTGTTGGTGTTCTGTGCAGAGTTTCTCAAGTGCAAGTATTCCTGAAGATAGTGCATCGATTTCTGATGAAAATGGAGCTAAATTGTAATAGACCATAATTTTCCATTCGCCTGTCACCATCCTTGCTGTCCCAATGCCTTCAAAATATATTCCTGGGTCATTTTGAAATTTATTTATTTGAATATTGTTGCAGAAAATAGCTGGAATCAGCATAACTGTTATCAAGATATTCAGCAATACAGAAGATCCTGGAAAGCGTCGTTTTTTCGGAATGGTGGACTCTTCATCATTCTCTTGCCTTCGGGACTTATTACTTTCTTTTACTGAATTTTCGTCTTCGTGAAATAGAGGAGCTAGTCGGTGTATAGGTCTTCTTATCACTCCGGATGCTGTTTTGATATCTGCTACTCGCACCCTTCCATCGTTGCCTTCGTGTGTATGAAGAATTTTTCCGAGTGGCCAACGCATAACTGGTATGTTATCTTCCTTTATGATAACCATTTGTCCGTCTTTTACGTTTTGATAAGCTGATTTCCATTTATATTTTTCTTGCAACTGTTGTAAGTATTCCGCTGACCAACGTCTCCAGAATTCATGTTTAAGATGAGACACTAATTTCCATCGTTTGGCGAGGGACGTGTTTACGTGTTCTGCTCTGCTGTCCACTTGCGCTATGAGTGGTTCTCCAATTAGGAAATGACCTGGAGTCAGTGCAGTTAAGTCATTTGGGTTGGATAACATTGGGGTTAGTGGCCGAGAATTTAGGATGGCTTCTATTTCGATAATTACCGTTTCCAATTCTTCGTGAGTTAAGGAAGCCGTTGAAACAGTTCGAAGCAATAATTGTTTAGCCGATTTAACAGCTGCTTCCCACAATCCTCCAAAGTGAGGGGCTCTAGGTGGTATAAATTTGAACTCAATACCGTCCTTATTACATGATTGTATGATCCTTTCCTGCGAATTTTTAGAAAAGATTGCATCATTCAGATCCTCCAATTGATTTCGAGCACCTATGAAATTTGTAGCGTTGTCCGAATATATGGTTTGGCAGCGCCCTCTACGTGATAGAAATCTTTTAAGGGCTCCAATAAAGGCATCTGTTGTTAATTCAGTTACAACTTCCAGATGTACTGCCTTTGTTGAAAAACAGACAAATACAGCTATATAAACCTTATGAGGTTTTTTACCTCTTATTTTGTAATGAACCCATAAAGGACCACAATAATCAACTCCTGTTTTAATGAATGGTCTTGCTGGCGTTACTCTGCTTGCTGGTAGATCTCCCATTATTTGGTTCAGGAGTCTTGGTTTTGCTCTTGTACATCGAACACAATTTTGAATTATATTTCTGGTCATTGATTTGCCCTTGATAATCCAGTATTTTTGTCTTGATATAGACAGTAGCGCTTGTGGGCCACAATGATAATTTTCTTCGTAGAGCATTGTAAGGATAAGTTTTGATATTGAATCGTTATATGGTAGCAGTATGGGATGTTTTGCGTCAAACGACAATTCTGATGCTTCCAATCTTCCTCCGACCCGTAGAACGGATCTGTCATCGAGAAATGGAGATAGACTGCTGATTGCACTGGACCCTGGGAGCTCTTTGTTTGCTCGTAACCTAGATATGTCCTCCTTGAATTCAGTTTCTTGAATTGTTCGAACTATCAGGAATAGAGCATCATTCAACTCTCTCGGGCTCAATGATATGTGTGTTGGTCGAATTTTGTTTTGCGTTTTTAAATTGTTGATGAATCGAAGAACGTAACCCAATACTCTCTGTAAAGTTTTGAAGGAATTCCTGTGGTGAATTCCATATACGATGTTGACATAGTTTGAACAGACTGCTGTTACAACTACCTTTTTCCTTTCAATGTCACTTGCTGATTTAAATAATGGTGAACGTTTTATTGGCCATGCTTCTTCCTTGCCATGAAGAAACAGTGGTCCGTATAGCCACAGATTGCATCTTGGGAGTTCAGCTGCTTTAATACCTCTAGATAATATATCAGCTGGATTGTCTTTTGATCCTACATGCTGCCATTGTTGCGGTAGGGTTAATGATTGAATTGTTGATACTCTGTTGGCTGCAAAAGTTTTGTAAAACGATGACTGTGTATTTATCCATGATAGTACAATCTCAGAGTCTGTCCATAAAAACGTCGTTTGATTTTCTATTTTCATTTCGTGTTTGAGTCTTTCTGCAAGTTGAGCCGCTACAACTGCGGCACATAGCTCCAATCGTGGTAATGTTTGTTGCTTCAGTGGGGCTACTCGTGATTTGGCACACAACAACCTCACGATTATTTGTCCATTCTTAAGAGTTGCGCGAATATAAGCAGCTGCACCAAATGCCTTCTCGGATGCATCTGAAAATACGTGGAGTTGTGCTTTTACCGGTGCTTCACCTTGGAATATGTGTCGCGGTATCTTAAAGTTTTCAAGGCCTTTAAGGTCAGTTCTGAATTTATTCCAGGATGAACAAAGATCATCAGGTAACGGATCATCCCACTCTAATGCATGATGCCATAGTTGTTGGATAAATATCTTTGCCCTTACAACTACGGGAGCTAGGAGGCCAAGGGGGTCAAACAGCTTTGCAAGATCAGAAGTTGCTGTACGTTTTGTCATTTTCTGATGATGACTGAAGTTGACCTTGACGCAAAAATTGTCGTTTTTAGGTAACCAATACAACCCTAATGTTTTTATCGTACTATTGTCATTATTGTCGAAGTCTAAATTTACTTCTTGATCATCTGCTGCAATGTTTTTTAATAACTGTGCATGGTTTGCGCACCATTTTTTCAAGTTAAAACCGTGTTTCTTCAATATTGCAATGAGTTCCTTTTGCATTGCAATTGCTGTGCTGAGGCTATCTGAACCTCCAAGTCCATCATCCACATAAAAATTATCTTTCAACATCTGGGATCCATACGGAAAGCTGTGTATATTCTCTTCAGCTATTTTTTTAAGCATCTGGTGGCAAGATAAGGTGCTGCACGTGTTCCATATGTAACCGTGTTAAGTCGGTAATAGTTAATTGGTGATGACGGATTTTCTCGCCAGATAATGATTTGATACTGATGGTCCGCTGGGCTGATTAATATCTGTCTATACATTTTCTCTACGTCTGTTGTAAAGACGAATTTTGGCAATCGAAAACGAATGAGGATCGAAAACAATTTGCTTTGGACAACTGGTCCAGTAAACATTAAATCATTTAAAGAATATTCAGTTGATGTTTTTGCTGATGCGTCAAAAACTACTCGAAGTTTTGTTGTGGTGCTTTCAGGTTTCAATACGCAGTGATGAGGAATAAAATACCTAGGATGTGGTACCTCGTCAATATTTATCTTTTGCATATGTCCCAGCTCTTCATATTCTCTCATGAATTGTATGTACTGACCATGAATGTTCTGATTCCTTTGTAATCGTTTTTCTAAGCTAACGAATCTGTTGTAAGCCATGTTATGCGAATCACCCAATACCGATGTATTCTCGCGAAATGGAAGACTAACAATAAAACGATTATATTTATTAGTTTTGGTATTGTGACCAAAATGAGCTTCGCATTATTCTTCTGATGGAGACAGAATTTTCTCCGGGGATTCTATTTCGTCATAGTTGTTCAATGTGTTGACTCATTGCCAAATATGGCACATGTAGGTGGCGATGCTAAATTTGAGTTAATGGTTTGGTGAATTGAGCCACCTATGATCCAGCCCAGTAATGTGTTTTGGAGAGTAGGAATGCCATCAGCTAATTTTATTATCCCTGGGAGCATAAGCTTGAAGTAAAATTCTGCTCCGAGAAGAATATCTATTTTTTCTTGTTTGAAAAATCTAGAATCTGCTAGGTGAATATTGTCTGGAATGTTCCAGGTGGAAACATCAATGTTATGATGTGGTTGTGGTGAAATGATAGTTGGCAGAACGATAGCTTTCAAATTTGTCAAAAAGTCACCTTTCATTGATGACAATTCAACATTCACGCGGTGAGATGCTTGTTTCTGGGTCCTTCCAACTCCATCTATGCACAGAGAAGTCTCAGTTGGAGCCAATGATAATTTTCTGACGAGACGTGCAGATACAATGTTTACTTGTGAGCCTGAATCCAGAATAGCTCGAAACTCAGTGGACATACCATTTGGAGCCTTCACAATTACCTTCGCAGTAGCTAACATGACATATTTGTGTTGCGTTGTTGCTGCTGTTGCAGATGCTGATGAGGCTGCTGCTGTGTTGCCCTTTGCATCTGAATCTGGTTGCACCTTTGATATGTTCTGCTTATGTTGTGGATTTTGTTGCAAATGCAATAAAGTGTTATGTTTTTTATTGCATCTTCTACAACCACTGGAAGTACACGTTTTTGATAAATGATCAGTCTTCAGGCAATTAACGCAGAATTTTTGTTTTTGTACCCACTTCAACCTGTCTGATTCTGTCATGTTTAAGAATTGCTTGCACCGATAAATATGATGGTTTCCATTATTGCAGAGCTTACAGTTTTCGTAACTGACCATCGATGTTACTGATGAGACGGTTTTTGTATTTTGATGACTAGATGATTTCTCTTTATAACCAATGGAATCCATTGACTGATATTGAATTTCAAGAAAAGAGAAGAGGTCGTCCATTCATGGTATATCTTTTGGTTTAGCTAGTGACTGTATGAATCGAGTATAGAGAGATCGATCCAATTTTTTAGTCAATAGCTGGATCAGTATAGCATCCCAGGATGTCGTGTTGACGTGTAGGTTGTTTAGCGCCAACAGACATTCTTTAGTGGTGTCATGAAGAGCCTTTATTGATGCACTAGACAACGTTCCTGTTGGTTGGTTCAGAATCTTATCTACCAAAGTTGCCACTATGACTCTTGTGTTATTGAATCTCTCTTGTAACAGTTTCCAGGCCGTTTTATAATTTTCTTCGGTTAGTGATAAATGACTTATGAGTCTTGCTGCTTCTCCCGACACGTTTGATTTAAGGTACCACATCTTTTGCACCTGAGGTAGTGGTTGTTTATCGACCATTTCGGTAAATAGTTCATAGAATTGACACCATTTTAAATAATCCCCATTAAACTGTGGAATTGTCACTTTCGGAAGAGGCAGCGAGCTACATACTGCTGAATTGCTTTGTAACTGTGGTGCTTCCTTCTCAAACTGCTTGGTTTGATCTCCCATTACGGCCAATTCTGCTAACGATTGTTGGGTTAAATCTTCCAAAATGTAATATTCATCCTGATCAAATCCCAATGTTGAGGGATCCTCTACCTTCTGCCATATTTCGTCAGATAATTTTTGTATTTGAGACCACAAGTTTTTTATACCTTCACTTTTTATTTGATAAAATTGTGATGGTTGGTCATTCTTTATTGTTGATAATCCGTTAATCAAGCGTGTCAAGGCCGTCAAGCGGGCCCTTTGCATTCTCACCAACCCCAAGTTGCAATTTAACACATATTGATAACTTTTACCAGGCTCTATTTGCTTTTCTCTTGTTGTTGGCACAGGCTTCGTGTTATCTTTTATCTGGTGTAGCTTAGATATTTGTGCCTCAATTAGTTCAATTGTTGTGCTGTATGTAATTCCAACTGTTTTGTGCAGATTTTTGATCATATATGTATCATTATCTGCCAATGTTGGATCTCTCCTTATAGTGTTTTCTGTTTTCTCAAAGACTTTCCACAATTCTTTTAATTCCTCGTATTTAGTTTCGTAAAACTCGAGGGTTCTTCGATCTTGAGGAGCCTTTTTGATATTCGCAACTATCCTTTCCATCTCAATTGCTCTCACCTCCTGTTGAGACATTAGACTCTCCAAGCTTGACATGTTGAATTTTCTTGCGCTGAGTAAAGTTGAAGAAAATTTATCGCCGAACTTGTTGATGATGTATGATAAGCAAACTGTCTTGATGGGTCACTGCTTTGACTTGAAGCAAATGAAGCACACTGTATTGCCTTGATGATAAGCATGATGTCCTCGATGATTAGTAAAATGTCCTCGATGATTAGGAAAATGTCCTTTAATGATTACCAAGATGTCCTTGATGATTACCAAGGTGTACTTGATAGTAATCTACCTTCAAGGCTGGTTGCGTATTTTTCAAAATTTAGGGGTCACCAAAAATGTTAATTCCTAACTGGCTATAGTAGAATTCAACCCAAACACATAAATCTGGATTGATACTATTTTGCTTTGCCAATGTTCTTCAAGTACTTTAACCAGAAGAACGCTAAGTTCAATAAAAACACAAGAAATATGATTTACTACTGAACTAATAATTTGGTTTTATTCACATCTTATATACTAAATTAAATTTAATAATAATAATCAATTAGTCATAAGTAATACACTAAATACATGCGTAAGCAATTAACACAATACTGTAACAGTTACCTCTTAAGTATGTCAACAAATAGCTGAGCAAAGAATAGTAATAGTTGCAATTTAATGTCCCAATTACCGATTTGTATTTAATTAAATAATTAATTAATTACAGGTGTTTTGAAAGTTAACAAAGCAAAGAAAGAACAAAACATAATTAATATTAAAACTGTAATATTTGCAATTTAATGGTCAGAGTTCTAGTTACTTTTATATTTCGTTAAATGAATAATTAAATGCATGCTTAAATGACCTATTAAGACTTTTGTTTTTGCAAGTTAATAACTAAAGAAAATATTAAAATAGCTTAATAATTAACCCTTTCTGGGTGTTAACATAATTAACCCTTTCTGGGTGTTAACACATATAATTCAAAAAATGTTAAATTTCAATCGGCGTTTGCCGATAAATCATATGTAATAGTCACTTAGATTTGGTCAACCTTGTCCGACCGAGTTTTCCCATATCAATTTGTAGAGCGATTTATTTTTAATTTTTATCTCCATGATAGCTATAACTGAATTAAAAACATTGAATCAATCGGAACTTAAATGTATAGGTATGTATTTTACAAGCAACGTATACAAAAGCGATAAAAATATCAAGTAAAAACATAATGCGGGTGTGCGCGCAGGTGGCTTTGCCCTTGTGTGTATATACATATGTATACTATCTATGTATATTAACTTGTATATGTTTGAGCCAAATAAAAGTAATTACTTTCAAAAAAATAAATAATACACCTCGAAGGGGTCATAAAAAATGTGGGTTTAGAAGAAAAAACACGTAAATTTTCACCTGATGTATTATATTTGTGTGTACATTTTAAGACTGATATAATGGCAAAGGTATACAAGTTATATACCGTTGAATAGACAATTATGTCTTCTATTGTGATAGAAAAAGTTAAAGAAAATTTTAAGTAAAGAAAATGATATCAATAATTTAGGCAAAAATAAAATATTTAGAAAATTTAATTTTGTAATCAAAATTGGATTTTGAATATTTCGAAAAGTATTGAAGCCATGAGAATAATTTTTTTTATGGTTGGTAAAGCTAAGTGTATGCTATTGAACTAAATTAAAATGTTTCGAAATATATAGTTTTATAAAACTTTTTGATGTGTAAACATCTATACGCTATTACCCCCTAGCTATTACCTTTTTCACAATACAATCACAAATTTTGAGTAAGATCATCATCACACCGCATTATGAAGTATGAGTGTATTAGTGTTTGAAAGAAGCAATCAGAACACCTCATTTGTTTTCTTTTGCTTCTTAAAAAAGAAAGCAAACGAAACAAAACGATCAATTTTCATTGATCGAACTCTTATTAATAAACTAATAAACACTTTGTAGCTTGAATATTTGGCAACTGCAAGCTGAGTTCAATAAACTGCAGAATTAGTGAAAAGGGTTTTTGATAAGTTAAATGTGTGATTATGTAGGTGACTAATTGTGTAAGAATATTTTGTAAAATAGTATTTAAGTCAGTATAAATCAAAAATAAAGACAGAATTATTCCATGCCTTAAATCGGCACATTGTTTAAATGCACTAAGGGATTCTGCATATAAAACTGCGAATCCTGGCCGGCGGCGCCTGAGCGCCGGCCATATAATAAAATATTAGGGATAAAAACAGTTTATGGCGATCCTGCAAAATTAATTCAGTAGATCCTGCAAAATGAATTCAGTATATCCTGCAAAATTATTTTAGTATATCCTGCAAAATTTAATTTAATCCTGCAAAATCTAATTTAAGTATATCCTGCCAAATTAAATTGTGAAATCCCTGCGCAACTAGATGTTAGAAGAATATACACCAAAAGGAAAAATTAGTTCAACAATGCTAAAAATGGATCCCAGAATTTTTGATTTAATGATTTGAATGATTTTAATGCCCCAACTTTATACCAAAATGATGATGTCGAACATGGTAAAAAGGATGAAGAAGAAGAGGATGCAACTTAACCATTACAAAATTTAAAATATATTTTAATTCCAAACAACTTTCAGACTTTTACGTAAACAAAAAAATTATCATAATTTTGTCATATTTTGCTTGTTTAGTAGATCAAAATAGATATATGTAACTTATGAAATAAGAAACATATAAAAATACAGGTATTTTTTCAAAATTCTAAAAAATTTCTAAACAAATATTTGGGCTGTATAATACTGGCAATTATAATAATACCAATAATAGTATTTATAGATATAAAAATATGGAGACTTATAAAAGTTTTGTTAACAGAAATAATATTAAATACATTCAAATCAGTGGAACCATATATTGAGGACACAATAAATGAGAAGAGATGGAAATTCAGAACTTAAAAATAAATTTAGAATTTTTTTGATAGTTAAAAAAAAATAGATAATTAATAGATTTGCTACAAAAAAAAAAAAAAATATATATATATATATATATATATATATATATATATAAATTCATGTAACGATAAATAAAGTTATATTAAAGCTAATATTTAAATTAATAGGATTTTAGTAAGCATAAAAATAACAACTAATATTTCACAGATAGAGAGCATAGAATATTATAGGATTAAATGATTTATACAACTTGGTTACAATACTTTAGAAATTTTACAGAAGAAATTGAACAAATTAAACAAAAAAGCAATAACACTGATAGTTATACTAGTATAAAATTTTTCAGACCATATCTTTATGGCAGAAAATTCAAAGTGATTACAGATCACAGACCATTGATAGCGTTATTTTCTCACAGAAATCCAAGTTCAAAGTTGACTAGAATTCGCTTAGAATTATCGGATTACGATTTCGAAATAATCTATAAAAAAGGAAGTGACAATACTAATGCAGATGCGTTGTCAAGAATAAAGAAAGATTCTGCAACATTAAGGACAATGATTCCTGAAAAAAATGATGAAACAATTAAAAGATCACTAGTGATAACTAGAAGTATGAACAACAAAGAAAAAGATAAAGGAGATATAGCAAATAATGAGGAAAATATGAAAAATAAAAGTATAATAAATAACGAGAAACATAAAATGAATAAAGAAGATAAAATATATGGATCCAAACAAGATGGTGTTACAGATCTTAATGAGTTTGGCCAACTCAAAATTTGGGAATGTACATCCGTTAATGATATAAAGCTAGCTAGAAAATTAAAATTTATATTTGAAAAACTAAGAAAAGAAATTAAAATTGAAAATGATTCTGTTCTAAATGAAACGCGCGTCAGATGTAGTGAAAATCCAGATTTTTTTTTTCTTTCTAGGACCAGCACTCAGGGGATAACCCCTACTCATGCAATGCATTGTGCTAGAACAAGGAAAATAGGTTATAGGGAAGGAGGATAGAGGGAGTAGTGTTTGTGGACATTTGATTTAAACTTTCCCACGCTGGTAGTGACAGGAAAGACCTCCGCAGGTAGTTGGTTCCACATACGTACAGTTCGGCTAAAAAAGGAATTCTCTCTGTAATGCGTAGTGCGATTCATTGGCCAATCGACCACAAAGGGATGTGCCCTGAATGAGGCACGGGTTGTACGTATAAATGTGCGGGTTTCAGGAACAAGTTCCCTAATTTCATTAGAACACATTCCGTTGTAGTAACGATAGAATAATGAAATGCACCCCACATTGCGTCGATGCTCCAATGAATCAATAGAATTGGATATCCTACTGTCACCGATGAGCTTCTTCGCCCTCTCCTGTACGCGGTCGAGCAGCCCCAAAATAGACTTTGAAGCGCCGGCCCATACATGAGAGTTGTATTCCATTTTCGGTCGGATATAAGTGGCATAAATAGTAAGGAGATCAGATGGGGTGAAATATCGTTTGCACCTTTTCAAAAAGCCGAGGCACTTGAATGCTTCTTTTGCAATTTGAAAAATGTGGTCAGTCCATCGAACATCACACTGTATTTTCATGCCAAGAACATCAAGAGCGTCTGATTCCTTAATACTTATACCTCCCATAGTTACAGAGGCAGCAGCGTTTTTGGTCATGCGTCTATGTGTAACCATGCAACACTGGGTCTTACGGGCGTTAAAGTCGACCCTGTTCGCATGACCCCATTCAGAAATTTTTACTAAATCATGGTTTAAAGTCTCATTCATTATTTGTCGCATGGCCTCAACCTGCGGCAGGCTAGGTCTATTGCTGAATGAGAAAGAATGGCAAATGTTACTGTCATCCGCGAAAGAATAGATAGGGTTGAAAGTTTTACAGAGAAGGTCATTTAGAAAGATAAGAAATAGAGTCGGTGAAAGGACGGAACCTTGCGGTACCCCTGAATTTAACTTGAACTCATTTGATGAGATCCCATCTATAACAACTTTTATAGTGCGATCCCTGAGGAAACTCGATAAGAATCGAGCGAAGTTATCACCGACACCAAAGGCAATACATTTTGACAAAAGTGCACCATGCCACACTTTATCAAACGCCTTGGAGATATCTAAAGCCACCACCTTACTTTCGCCAAAATGGTGGATTGAATTACACCATTTCTCCGAGAGGACGGCAAGTAGGTCTCCCGTAGATCGGCCTCTTCGAAATCCATACTGCCGGTCGTTGAGTAAGCTGTTGGACTCCAGATACCTTACAAGATGGAAATTCACCATACTTTCCATTACTTTGGAAAGTGCAGAACATATTGCGATTGGGCGATAATTTTCAGGGTTAGTAGCTTCTCCTTTTTTACTGATTGGCGTAACATTAGCAATCTTCCAACACACTGGAAACTCACCAACATGGTACAACGTGCTGAAAAGGTTAGCTAATGGACGTGCTAGCGTCGAAGAGCACTGCTTCAAGACCAGTGCTGGAATGCCATCCGGCCCAGGAGACTTATTTATGTTGAGTTCCGACAAAACCCTTTTTACTGCCCGAGCTCGAAAGAATATCTTAGGCATAGTAGTGGATACTCTCTCTAGCATAGGAAGATGCTGATTGCTTTCCGGCAAGTAGGAATTACTTGCGAATATTTCAGCTAGTAGGTTAGCTTTATCAGCCAAGTCAGTGAATATTAGGTCATCCTTTAAAAGAGTCGGAATTGAGGAACTAGCATTATTCTTTACTCTTTTAACGAATGACCAGAAGCTTTTACTACCCCGAGGGGCAGCAAGAACTTTAGCACAGAGACGATTCTCGTAAAGAGCTTTTTCACGCCTCAGTACTTTGGCACACGAAGATCTCGCCCTTTTGCGTAACAAGTCAGTATCGGCATTTTGATTACCTCGCCAAATACTGAATGCTTCCTCTCTAGATCTGACTGCATTTTTGCATGTCTGATTAAACCAGAGTTTCTCTTTGGGCTTAATCGGAATTTGTTTTGATGGTATGAAAGCTTTCATGCCCATCAAAATTATATATCTAGATAATGTGATGGAGAAACTACTTTCTGTCTTAGGCAGAACGAAATATGATAAGTTCGCACTAGAAAAGAACGACGAAATATTTAAAAGGGTACCCATTGAAAAACTTAAAGAAAAAATAAATAAATGTAAAGAAAGTGACGTCACAATAATGTTATATAGTAATCCTCAAATAATAAAAGATAACAACAAAAAATATGAATTAACTAAATTGTATCACAACACACCATGCGGAGGACATTTTGGGATAAGGAAAACATTAATAAAATTAAGACAAAGATACATATGGAAAAATATGTACAAAATGGTAAAAGAATACGTTTCGAAATGTGATTTGTGTCAGAGAAATAAACAAATAAAGCATACAAAAGAACCGTTATGTCTCACAGACACGCCAAATAACTATATATATACTATAGTAATTGACACAGTTGGACCATTAAGACCGTCCGAAAATAACAGATATACACTAACAATGCAATGCGAATTGACTAAGTATGTAATAGCAGCACCGATGGAGAATAAAGAAGCAAAATCAATAGCTAAATGTGTAATAGAAAATTTGATATTAAAATATGGTATTTTCAAGGTTTTAAAGTCAGACAGAGGTACTGAATTTGTAAACGAACTAATGAAGGAAATTTGTACGTTATTAAAAATAGAACAAAAATTTTCAACACCATATCATCATGAAACTTTAGGCACAGTAGAGAGAAACCATAGGGTATTAAATGAATACTTTTTATCTTTCGTTAACGATGAAAATTGGCATGAGTGGATACCATATTATACTTTTGCATATAATATTACACCTCACGTAGACACAAATTACTCACCATTCGAATTAATTTTTGGTAAAATACCAGAACTCCCAGGTGAAAACGTGATGAATAATAATAGAGTATATGACTTGGACAATTATGCTAATGAATTAAAAATAAGGTTAAGAAATTCGTTAAACAATGCTAGAAGCATTATAGAAGTAACAAAAAGGAATAGAAACTTAGAATCATACAGTAAGATAAATAGTTTAAAAATTAATATAGGAGATTTAGTTTTATTAAAGGTAGAAAATAGGAAGAAATATGAGGCACAATATAAAGGCCCATACGAGGTAGTAAGCATAGATAAAGTTAATGTAGAATTAAATATCAACTGAAAAAATAAAATAGTTTATCTTTTAAAAAAGTATAAAAACTAAGAAAAACAATTTGTTTAACATGTGTTAGTTTTCTGAAATAATGTAAGACATAAATAACATAAAATTTAAAGAAAAAGTACATTTAAACTTTTAAAATTTTTTATAATTAAGAATTGTAAAATCAAATATCACACATAACTTAAAAAACAGCAAATATCAAATGCATACAAAAAACACTAACACACACAAAGCTACGTATGCGTATACATTTTTATGTCGGATGAGTTAGTCTCGTGTGTTCTTAAAAAAACAAAAATTGTGCGGCATAAAAATTAGTCTCGTGTGTGACAGGCCATTCACTAAGGGATTCTGCATATAAAACTGCGAATCCTGGCCAGCGGCGCTATAGCGCCGGCCATATAATAAAATATTAGGGATAAAAACAGTATAGGGTAATTGCTCTCAGGTGTAATTTACGAGTAATTTGAAATTCATTTGTTTTATGTAATAAATCGTGTGTGTTCTGGCTTTCACATCGTTTTCACATGTTTTCTTGTGAGTTCGAATGTTAAAACACATACTACGCCTGTTTAAGTTGAAATTTAGAAAATAGAAATTAATAGTAGGTATTCTGGCATCCGAATTCAGAAGAACACAATTTGGAAATTGGCGATTTCAAACCTTTAGATTTTTTCGTTTTTGATTTCGTTTCTGTTCGATTTTCTTTTTACTTTTTAACAGTCTTGTGAAAAAATACGGGGTTCATTTGTCAACAGTCGTGTGAAAAAATTACGAGTTTTTTGCTCAAAATCGAAAAAATTTAATAGTTTGAAATCGTCATTTTCCAAATTGTGTTCAAATTTCAAATTTAACAGGCGTAGCCTGTTTCAGTGCACCAACTGCAGGCGAAAGCTCAGAATCGCTACCAAATAAATTTAGGTCAAAATCGTCTTTTCCTTCAACAAAATGGGCACACTCAAGACGACCAATTTACTCCAACAGTGTGCATGATTCTACAGAGCTGATGAAGGATCAAGAAAAGCTCTATCAGCAATTGAGTATGTATGTATGTTGAGCATCTATCAGTTGATGAGCAAATGGTACCATATTTTGGAAGACATTCATGTAAAATGTATATAAGGAATAAACCCATTCGGTTTGGTTTCAAGTTGTGGGTTCTTGCTTCGTCAAGTGAATATATGTATTGCTGTATGCCCTATGCCGGTTCTCAGCAAACTTATAACAAGGAAATTGGTCTTGGTGCGCACGTGGTTTTGAGTTTGCTGGAAAATGTGAAGTATCCAGAACGACATTATATATATTTTGATAATTTTTTTACATCTTTTCATCTAATGTGCCTTCTGTCAGATAAAAAATTTAAAGCAACGGGTACAGTACGCAAAAACCGATTACCAAGCAATGTGGGCATCAAAAACGACAAAACTTTAAGAAAAGGCGAATATGATTTCATGTTTGATCGCGCAAATGAAATATTGATTACAACTTGGCATGATAATGCAATTGTTACGTAAGCGTCTAACTTCGATACCATTGATCCTCTTACAACTGCCCGACGTTATAACCGAAAATGTCACAAGTGTTCAAGAGCCTAATTTGGTAAAAAATTATAACTTGCACATGGGGGGAGTTGATATCGCAGATAATGCCATATCAAACTATCGCATAAATGTAAGAGGCAAAAAGTGGTGGTGGCCATTATTTTCAAATGCTGTAGATTCGGCTGTTGTAAATGCATGGAAGCTGCATTGTTTCTTGTCCAAAATTGGAAAAGTCCAAGGAAAAACACAATTAGAGTTTCGGTCTGAAATCGCTAGAGCTCTACTTGCTTCCGAAAATGAAGAATATCAACAAGCAAAATCTGAGGAACCAAAATCAAAACGCCAAAAACTGTGACAACACGTCATTGTGAAACAGGAAGAAGGCAAAAAACGTCGGTGTAAGCAATGTCACAGCCACACACCATTTATGTGTAAGAAATGCGGGGTTCACCTACATACAAAATGTTTTGAAGTTTATCATAATAATTAATTTTTTTATTAAATAAAATATTTTTCTTTGTTCTAAAAAATCCCATGTTTTGCATACTTATTTCGCCGATGGTGATTATAATCACCACTCTATTTCAGACAAACTAAATTAAAATTCCTCAATTTAAGTTATAAATTTTCTTGATTAGCATCATATTAACCAAAAAAAAAAAAAATTATGGAAATCGGTCAACAGGAACTATGTGCGGCGAAAAATGGGTTAAGGAACAAATTGCACTAAAAACTATTGTAAATTATTATGACAAACTTTAGCATAATGGGACAACATGCAGATTACCAAGCCCTCCACAAATGTTTTATTAAATAAAGCCTCTCTGTACTAAATCTTACAAAAAAAAACTCATTAATTTTAGTAATATATATGTATAATAGTGTATGAATATGAACATTGCATACTGTATATGGAATAGTTATTCTATAATTATCCATACATGTATGGAAATGTATAAATATATATTATCATATATGTCCATATACCCTCATTTTTCGGATCTGAACCATATATGGAATATCATATATGCTCCATACATATTTTTTTTTAGCTGGGAGGTTATATTTCCTAAAAGTATGGTATAATTTTAACTAAGTGAAAGAGTAGAATGGCATTTATAAAGTTTTTTAGATAATTTAACAAAAATTTTAGTTGATTTCTATGTTCGAAAAATCAAATACAATTTTAGTTAAAACTCCTTAAGGACTAGGTAAATTCACATTTTTATTTTCTGTGAATTATCTAAATAGAAAAGTAAATTTATACATACATAATGCGGCAAATTACCATGAATTTTAGATAAATTTACTTATGTGAAAATTATGTGAAATATATACCAGCATACTGGTCTAATAGTGCAAAATTCGTGTTTGGCTTTTCGTAATCAAAGGGGAAATAAAGATGGATTGGTCAGAGCGTGTATTTTTAAAGGAGTCTTTTGACATGTGAGAAAGTCTCCATTCAGTGTTTGCATTTATACCATAGCCACTCAAAATTTCCATTTGCAACCCCATGGGCTTGCGCAGTCGACGTTTTGGTGACACACGTATACTTCGTACAAAGTATGTGTGATGTTGTGTGTTTGGCTGTTTCGTCTGCTACTTCGGACAAAGTGTGTGTGATGATGATGACTCAAACTGCAAAAAGAACAACAAACACACATAAAAAGCAGAAAGAACATACACATGCGCACAAAAGCGCTCAGTCACTTTTGGTGGGCTCTGATTTATACTGATGTTTGTCATACTTGGTATCAAGGCACATCAATCAGGTACCCGCATTTCTACAACAAATATTACAACAGCAATAACCACATGTACTTTGTTGCTATAAATTACCATGACACTTTTCAAAACAGGTAGCATCGTTAGATTGTGTGTTTATTATAGGAAATGTCAAACACCATACAAAACTGAATATTCGTTAGGTGTTTATGGATACCCAAATAAAAGCATGTTTTTAGGCTTATACCTACACAATCCAAATTTGACCTTAGTCACCTGATGTAGTGTAGTGCCACCTAATAAATGCGGCTTGCTTGGTATGATAGTCTATCAACACAACAGTATCTCTTACAGCCATCCCTAAACACGGGCGGCAAGCGTTTTTTAGCTGTCAAAAGTTATCTCGTCCATACATTTTGTATGGAGCATACCGAAATAACGCGGCGGCAACGCTTTGCTATTGGAAAATCCGATTTTGACAACGCGTTTTACAATGAAGTTAGTTGCAAAAGAAAACAATTGCTTCTGTTTGCCATCATCAGAGTTACCACATGTGAATATTTATCTTATTTTCGAAGTTTTTCGGGATGTTAAAAATACTAAAAGATTTCTTTGTTAAATATAAGGTTGTTAAGAATATGATATTTAATACTTTTAGTTTATTATTTAATGTCCTTTTGACTAAAGTACTGACACATTTTCTTCTTTCCTTCATTAAAAGTATGAATTATGTGCATATATATGTATATTTATCTTATACATGTTCTATTCAGTAAATATTTTGTGTTATTTACCTTTACGTTTGTTCCCTACAAGAAATGAATGACTAGTTTCACAAACAAAATTTTTTCACTAACACATTTGCAACAATTTTACATTGAATTCAATAGTGACAGTCAATTGACTAGTCATTCGATCGGAAGTGATGATGGATTTATTTATTAATTATAGTTGCTCTACTCTAGCATATATGTTAGAGTGGGTCAGCTTATATATATATATGTATGCCAAAACTTGTATGACTCGAATTTTATTTAAAAAAAATCATTCTGTCTGTGAAAATTAAAATTTATAAGTGTTAAAAAATATAAGTAAAAACAATAGTGAATAAAAGGAATGCACAAAATTTAATTTAATCTATATTTTCTTTTAAAAGAAAGATGTGTGGGCAATGAAAAGGTGTGAAGAGGGCTAGATACCGCCTAGGTTATTCAGTTTTTGCTTATTTCTGTCTTTAATTTTAAATATTTTATTTACTTGAATAGTTTGAAATGCCTTTTTAAAATAAACAAAAATCAATTAAAATAGTAAAAATTATATTTATTGTCAGTATATGGGGGATATATTAGTCAATTATGATAAGTCGAATTAAAATTAATATTATAATTGATTAGTAGAAAGCACTGGAGTGAGCAGTTACATTACATATGTTACATTCATTAGTTAGAGAGAGATGCAATATCACACGTACACAAAAGTTTACATCACACTCTAGCATTAAACACTTTCGACACAGCATGCTACGGGCTACAATCTGTCAAAAATAGAATACACACATTCTTATGGTAACAATTATTTTAACGACAGCAGGCTACACGACTGCACGACCACCGTTGTAGCTGTCGCCAACTTTAAACTAATTTCTATTTCTCTGGCTACAATGAGCAAATGCAGTGTTACCAGTATAATACAAAATGGTGAATGAATGATATCGTACAATTATTTCATACTATTTACTAGAAACAATATCCAAAAATTTATGTAAAGAATAAATTGATTCATTATTGTACTTTTATGTGAAATAAGTACATTTTAAAAGAAAAATTAATTTTTATAAATGCAAAATATATGAAAGTGGCAATACTGAACTATGTATTTGTACTTGAATATCAGCTGCAGATGGTGCTGCTGCCGTCTCCAAAATAATTAAGTAGCTGGCTACGAGGCGACAAATGCTGCTAGCGGCATTTGAAGTCGTGTGTTCGTGTAGCCTGCTGTGGTGAATGTGTTTAATGCATCTTCATTTTGTCTTTAATAATGTGATAGAAACTTTGTTATACGCAATGATGAATATAACCTACATGATTTCCGGTCAAATGACCGGTCAATTGACTGATATTATTCTTGTAGGGGTTAGTTCATTTGAAACAAAATAAATTTTTCCTGAATTTAAATTGAGTAAAATCAATGCATATTAATATATTTTTAGTAAAATCACAAAAGATTATAATGAGAAAAAAAGATTTTTTTGTCCGACTTTGAAGGTTTTTGAGAAAACACAAGCAAGTTTTCCAAATTTTCTAAATAACTAATTTTTTCAAACTTTAATTATTTTATTTTAATTTAAATAACAAAATTTTAATAACAAAATCACAAACAACAATGTCGTCTGTCCAGGTGTTATAATAAACAGGATTGTTTTATTTATTGGTTTGATAACCCTGTTTTATCGTTTTGACATAACGTTGCCGCTTTTGTTTAGGTATGACATTTCAGCGTTAAAGCTCGGCGGAAAAAAACGTTCCGCTTTCCGCCCTTGTTTAGGGATGGCTGTTATATAGATTTGTGTTCAACAGTTCTTTTTGAACTAGTTTGAGAGCGTTTGAATCAACCCTTGTTTCAACCTCATTTAAATTACAATGTAATTATTACACTTGTGTCCAACTGAACGAACTAGTTCAAAAAGAACTGTTGGACATAAGTCTACTCTTATAACACCATGTTCAAATACCAAATATGACCGTCTAATAACCACTAGATCTTGGTTCAACAGCCTTTAAATTGCATTGGTTTGATCGACTGAATGATTTGGCCCCAGCTCTAACAGCCCCTTAGTAAGTGAGCACTCAAACATAGCAAAAATGCATATAACTTTTCATCGTTTTGCATTTTTATACATAAAAGCACGAACACAGCAAATATAACACATTTGATGATAAGACTACGTTTGCCGGGCTTAGCTGGTTTATCTATAATAATTAAAAAACAATAATTTTACACAAATTTAAAAATTTTTAAAATCTCATGTTACATACCATGGTGTAATTATACAGGTGACTGCGTAAGGATTTTTAATACAAAAATACGGCAACCATAGCTATGTAAAGAACCGAAGAATGTCAAAAGCATAAAAATAATTGTACTAAATCCAAAACAAAATCGAAGTTTTTGACATTCTTCAGCTACAAAGCACATAGAGCAAAAAATTATCAGCTGAAGTAACGCTGCCACCTAGTTAGATACACCTTGTTACATACCAAGGCACATTCACAAGGTAGTAGCGGAAATGCAGCTGAGCTATTTTTTTTTTTCAAATTATAGTTCATCCGAAACTTCAAAATATTTTTACGAAAGAGAAATTAAAAGAAAATGTTAAAAAATTTCAATATGAAAAATATTTTATTAAAATAATTCTGTGAAAACAAATTTAAAAATATGAAAAAACTTTTAAAAAATTGTGAGAAGTGCTAAACGTTGCAAATTTTGTTAGTGGTGGCTGCCGTGTAGAAATATTTTAAAATTTATGTGAATAATTTTTATTATTATTGTGTTACACAAATTCTATTTTTGAAGTTTTGGATGAACTAAAACCCATGTTGTTTTTTTCTTTGTTGTATTTTTTCATTGTTTTTGTAATCCTGATATTACCTGGAAATGAATTTGCCCTGTTACATATGTACCTTCTGCTCAAAAATTTTCTTTTGACAACAAAATATAAATTAATTTAATAAAAATAATTTCGAAGAAGATACCTAATTGTAATATGTAGTTATAATAACATGGATTTTAGGTAAAGTTTAATGTACAACCGCATAGTTAATAAAACCCAAGTTTTTTTAATTTCATATAAAAAAACGTTACCTATGCAAGCTTAGTTAATATTACCTCTTATATTTTTTGTGTGTAGTCGATCAAAAAACAAATATTTTCTTAGAGTTAGCATATTTTTTCGAAAAAATATGATTTATTTAATATATTTATTTTTTAATCAATTTGTGAAATCTTTTACTCAATACTAGATATAAGAAGTTAAAAGCTACAAGAAAGAACCTAAAATACCATAAATAATATTAGCCTGCCTGAAAGCCTCTTCCACCTCGAGGTGGTCAGCTTTGGCACTCTCTAACTCAATCTCTATTGTAGCCAGGTTACTCCAAATGTTCAATTTCGAAATATCATATCATTGCCTATAATCGGTCCATACATAATATTTTTATTGGATTGACAGTTTAAAAGTTATACATATATAACCAATATTTTTTATTGGAACCCCTACGTACAAATATTTTAAAAGTTACCATATCTCAAAAACTAGCCATAGGATATCAAAATCCTTACCTGATTCGTTTTCAACATGCGAAGTGCAATAACATATCGTCGGTTGGTTTCTGCTTTTATGTATGGAACATTTAAAAAAAATTGAGTTATTGATTGATTATACATATATGAATAAAGTGTCCTCTTTCCAAATTCGTGATCAGTTTTCCGATATCTTGAATATATCTGGAGATATAGAGGTGCAAATTTGCGTAGTTTCCACTATTGTTGAAACCTTTAAAGTCTGTTTTACGGCAATCGACAATTTTTGGGATATGCGGCACATTTCCCATGTAAAAGTAATAAAATTATTATTCGCAGCTGTTATGATGCATTTTCTACTCAAAGAACGAAACAAAGAAAACTACAAAAACTATAAGGCAGTTTTGAAGTACACATATGTATGACGCTAATAAACACACGACACGCGCTTCTGTGTTTTATTTAATTTTTAATTTGAAAAGAAATATTAAAAAGTTTTAACAGTATTATTATATGTACATAGTTAAATATGGATGAAAATTCAGCGCCAGCTCCATCGGCTTTTAAGGAATTTATGTAAGTATTATTAATAGCCGTATTCTTTAAGAAATATTAATTTTGTTTATTTTTGTGCAGGTATATTGGAGAATGATTTGTCGCCAGAAGACTTCTTAGTGCTAAATGTATCGTGTCCAGATATAATTAAATGTGATGACACCGATAATGAAGAAGTTATTATTCCACATGAAGTGCCATATTCAGATGAATATGTTGACATAGGAGTATAATACATTTTCGAGGAAAATGTATCGTGTCCAGATAGTATGTTCAAATGTGATGCCAACAATAATGAAGAAGATATTCCACATGAAGTATATGTTCCTTCAGGTAATTATAAAATGTATATTTAATTAAATTTGTGCACAAATTTATACATATTTTTTTCTTTTAGCTCACGCATCCCAATCAACAAAGAAAAGACAAAAAAATCCAGCATTATGGAAGAAAAATATAAGAAAGCAACAGAGAGAATCTGGACAACCGTATAAAACTGCATCAAATAAAATTGTACCTGGCAAAACACTAAAAGCTGTTACACGTCACTTGTCAGATTGAAGAATTTCTCCTCAAGCAAAATAAAGTATAAAAGATCTAATTAAAACAAATACAAATCAAGTCGGCATGACAGATGTAGACCCTGGCTAGCTCTCACAGGTGGGTAAGTTCTTTGACCCGTATTTGACGTGTAATCATATAACCAAACCCTTCATGCCGCATCAAACCCAAGGGTTTAGTGTAGAAAATTGGAAAATAGTTATATTCTTTTTTGCATAATGCATGTATTGTGTACGGACAGATGTTGGCCATACTTATTATACTACCTCCCTCCCTTATGCCTCCGACAGTGTGAATACTTTTACTGTCATTGCCCTATACATATTGCCCCTCTTACTTCTTTCTCACATCCCCATCCAGCATCCCCGCAAACAAGGTTTAAAATTTCATTTTAAATTTTAATAAAGTTTTATTAGATACAAATAAGAATACTTTATCCTAATGACTAAGTCAAATGGCCATTTATATAAAAATTTAGAGATATATTTCATTTGATTTAAATATATATATATATATATATATATATATATATATATACAAAGTTTACGTATAAATATTCAGAACAATTTTAAGTATGTACAAACTTATTTAGCAGCTATAACTATAGCTGCTTAAAATTTATACATAGTTGCTAACAAACAAATTTTTAATTCTTTTCTTTACTTTTGTGTGTTATATATATGCTATGCAAGATTATAATTCAAAGGTTCTAAAATAACTACATATACTTATCTATACTATAATGATACTCTGAGTTGAATGATGACGATGAGTTATAGCTGATGCAGGCATTGTTGTTGACGGCGGTGAAAATATCGTTGACGGCTTGAATTTCCTACTGGCGGCGGAAATTGTCTCGGCGACGTACTCTTTTTGGTTTTATCTTTCGTTTTTGTTTGGTTTTTATGTTATTTAATTTTCATTTTATTCATTTGCATGTTTGTTATTAATTTTTTTTCTTTCTACTTTTGTTCAGGTATTTATTTTGTATTTTATGCTCTTTTATTTTGGATTTGTTCACTTCTGATTTTCGGGGAGGATTTGGTTTTTCTTTTTCATTTTTAGGGTTCCGTACACCAAAGGTGAAAATGGAACCCTATTGTTTTCGCTACGCTGTCCGTCTGTCCGTCTGTCCGTCCGTCCGTCTGTCCGTCACAGGGTATTTTCTCGAGAACCGTAAGAGCTACGGACCTGAAATTTGGACACAGTGTGTAGACCCTTGGCCGCTACAACAACAAATACATGAGAGTTGGAAATTAAAGGGTGTGCCAAAACGAGCAACGAAAAATGTTAAAATCCCATGTAATATACATACAATTGTATGTATGTATGTATATTACATGGGACCCTTGGCCGCTACAACAACAAATACATGAGAGTTGGAAATTAAAGGGTGTGCCAAAACGAGCATCGAAAATTTTTAAAATCCCATCTAATATACATACAATCGTATGTATATTACATGGGATCCTTGGCCGCTACAACAACAAATACATGAGAGTTGGAAATTAAAGGGTGTGCCAAAACGAACAACGAAAAATTTTAAAATCCCATTTGTATGTATATGCACTTGAAATTTGTAAAGTTCGTGTATTTTTATACACACTACAACAATTAACACTAAAATTTAAAAAAATTTAATTAAAGGGTGTACCATCAGTTAATGTAATTTCGACTATGTAATTTTGAAAACTTGCTGTATCTTGGAAACCGTAAGAGCAAACTTCCTGAAATTTTCAAAAACGGTAAAACAAAAAAATCTCAAAATTATAAAATCGCCAAACCGAAAAAAATCGCCAAAATAAAAAAAAAATCGCCAAAACGAAAAAAAGCACCAAATTAAAAAAAATTTCTAAATCGAAAATAAATCGCGAAAAACCGAAAAAATCGCCAAAATGAAAAAATCGCCAAAATGAAAAAAAATCGCCTAAATGAAAAAAAATCGCCAAAATGAAAAAAATCGCCAAAATTAAAAAAAAATCGCCAAAATTTAAAAAATCGTTAAAACGAGAAAAAAGAGAAAAATAATAAAAAAAAACACTATTTCAGCTGAAAAAACATAAAAAACACTGTATTAAAAAATGCTCAAAGCCCAACGTACGGAACCCTTCGTGCGCGAGTCAAAGTCGCACTTTACTGAATTTATTTTGTTTTGTATGCTTATAAGCTTGGTTTAACGTCTGCTAGACAACAGATTGAAATTTTGCCCAAATTATTTGGCTAATTGTAAATTTTTGGGTAAAATTACCACACACATATTTTCTTTTGTTGATATTTTATTGTAGGCATCGGGTTTTTTTTTATTTTTATTTTATTTTGTTTCGACGTTTCTCTTGTCTTATGTTCATAAGTTTTGTGACATTTAAATGTTCTTTCACTCTCTTTGCAGCTTAATTTGCTCGCTCTTTCTTTCAGCATTACACAATGTCGTCATTTTATTAAATTTTTTTTCCTAAACTTATTTTCGCCGTTTCTTAACTTTGTCTTTCTCTCTTCACTTCGTTCACTCGTTATTTTTTTTTTCCTAGCTAGTAATCGTTACTTTCTTCGAATCCTAACCTCACTTTTGAATGCGTGGATCCGCCATATTAAATTCTTTTTGGTAGTTAATTAATTTATTTTATTTGTTTTACTTATTTTTCAAATCTATGCTTTTAACGATTGGCATAGTTTCTCATTTAAACTTTTTATTTATATAATGACACAGTTTTGGAAATCTTTGTCTTTTTTCCCTGCTTTCCTTGTCTCAGGCCGGTAATTTAACGCCGAAAAATTTAAAAATGGCGACCACAAGGCAAAAGAACTAACACACTTTTCAGACTCGATTTCTTGAGGCAAAAAAAAAAGTTTCCATAACATCACTTATATAATATTAATTTTTACATTATCTTTAATTTATATAATTACGTATTTTAATATGAGACTCTTATTTTAAAATTTGGGGTGAGCGAGTACAAATCTTTTCTTTCGCTTTTTTAGTTTCTTTAATTTTCGAGTAAATGCACTTTTCCACTTAACCTTCTTTTTATATTTTGAGTTTCCAAAATCACTATATTCTATTTATTTCCATCTAAGTTTTAGTCAATTTATTTAATACGGTTTCATTATTTTTATTTAATGAAACACAACGACCATGAAACGCATTCGCTTTTTATCTCCTCGAGTCTAAATCACAACTAACTTTTTCTTTCTTCCTATTTTGCCACGTAGTCCACTGAATATCGTGTCGTGCTAGGATTGGTCAGTTGAATAACGGTACATCGAGCCATCGCATGAGAGAATACAAAAAAAAAGAATGTAAATATTCTTAAGATCGTGTATGTAATAACTACGCATACATACACCCATACACGAACATATAGAAAAAGAACAAGAATTTTGCTGAATGATGCAGGGGCCGAAATTTCTAAATGTTTTCATAAATAAAAGCCATGTTTTTTTTTCTTGTTTGAACGGGGAGACAAAAAAAACAATCTGGAAAAAAAACTACATAATAATTCCGTAACAAACCTGCTTCGTTTGGGTTCTTAATTTCGAAACGAAAAGGAAAAAAGGAATTATTCTAATTTTAGTGTGAAATTCTTCAATATAGATTATGGTCAAGATATAATGGAAACAAAAAAAATTTACAAACGTGTGGCACGACCCACGAGCCGGGCGGTGATTTACCGTTCTTATACGCGAATATCGGAGGCATGGTATTTACCAATATAATTCCCTTGCAAGTCTTCCAATTCGTATAAGGCACTACCGATTTTTCCCCTAATTCTGCATTTTAAAAACTTTGGATTAAGTTTCGCGTTGATAGCCCTTTTGAAATCACTCTGGGAGTGATTTTTCCTAAACACCTCTTGCCCTACCATGAAATTTACTGGTTTTGATCTTGTATTGTACGTTCTGCATGCTTTCGCATGTGCTACATCAAGATTCTTACTAATCTTGTCCCTGATAAGCTGGTGTCGGTCGTTATTAACGACTAAGGTGTCATCAGAAAGCATATTTAACCTATCTAAGATGGAATAACTTGATCCATTCAGAATCATGTTCTGTCCAAACACTGCGAAGTAAGGAGAGCAATTTATCGACGAATGAATGTCGCTGCGTAGGGTTTGTAAAATCCTGGGTATGTCCCTATCCCAGTTTGTGTGGTCTAACTGATCTTTCAGGAAATATCTAATCTTGGAAACTACCTCTCTATTCGCCCTTTCTGATGCATTTGCCTGTGGTGAATAAAATCCCGTGGTCACCTGGATAATGCCATATGCTGAAAGGAACTCTTTCATTTCCTTAGAGGTGAATTGTTGGGCGTTGTCGCTGTGTATAAACTGAGGAACCCCAAAAGTACAGAAAATTTCATTTTGGAAGAAGTCTATAGCGTTCGCCGATGTTGCTGCCCTCATGGGTTTTAAAAATAGAAATTTGGTCAGGTGGTCTATAACGATTAACATTTGGCAATTTTTTGATTTTGAACATGGGAACGGACCCAAAAAATCAGTGTACAGTAGCTGGAAAGGACGAGTAGTTAAATATTGCTTCCCCATAGGCGGACGTAATATTTGGTTGGTGGGTTTTATAGTCTTGCATACATCGCACCGGTTTATATACGCTTTTACGTCTTGTGCCATTCCAGGCCAGAAATATTTTAATCTTATCCTGAAAAGAGTTTTGTTAAATCCCCCGTGACATCCTTCTTCGTGAGCGGATTTAATGGTATCATTAACTAGAGATCTTGGCAGCCAAAGCCTCCAAAGGTCCCCCTCGTTATTTCCCCCATTCCGATAGTTAACACGTTTGTAGACAAAATTCTCAGACAGACATAAATCGGGTAGAAGTTTGCCATTCTGTAAGATTTTTTCTCTCAATTCGTTGTATTCAGTGCTATTGAATTCTGGCGAAAGAATATCAATATCGGGCGGATTACACTTCGAATCTACTTCATCTACGTCAAATCTGGAGAGCGTGTCGGGTACTATATTCAAGGAACCTTTTCGGTGTTCCATCACAAAGTTAAAATGTTGGAGTTTGAGACTCCATCTGGCCAATCTACCACTTAAATCTTTTTGGTCCATCAACCAGCGGAGGCTTGAGTGGTCTGTTACTATCTTGAAGGGAAGTCCATCGACATACTGCCTGAATCGCTTGACACAGATAACGGCTGCTAAGCACTCCAATTCCGTAACTTTATAGTTACGCTGTGCCCTATTCAGTTTTTGTGAAACAAAATAATTGGGCGTTCTTTGCTCTCATCATCCATTTGGTATAATACGCCACCTACTCCAATACGAGACGCATCGCATTGTATTATAAACTGTTTACTAAAATCTGGCTGGGCCAGCACAGGGGCGTTTGACAAGGCGGTTTTCAATTTTTCAAACGATTCTATAGCCTGAGACGATAAACGAAAGGGTTGATTGGATTTGCGTAAGCAATCCGTAAGCGGACCTGCAAGATCGGAAAAATTGCTTATAAAAGCACGGTACCAGTTTGCCATGCCAACGAATCGCCTTACTTGCCTGGGAGTTTTGGGGATGGGAAATTCCACAATAGCATCAACCTTATCCGTGTCAACCTTCAGATTTCCTCCTCCGATGAGGTAACCTAAGTATTTTATTTCTCGTTGGCAGAACTTGCTCTTACTTATGTTAATGGTTAACCCAGCGGATTTCAGGCATAAAGCTACTTCACTTAAAAGTTTGAGGTGAGTGTCGAAGTCATGGCTACATATAAGGAGGTCGTCCAGGTAAATGAACACATTATCTCTTAATCTCGCTGGAATTACCCTATCCATCAGACGGCTCATTGTCTGCGGACCGTTACAGACACCAAAAGGCATCACCCTGTATTGATAAAGGCACCTCCCAGGTACAGCAAAGGCAGTTTTTTCTTTAGACGATTCAGAAAGCTTTATCTGAAAGAAAGCGTCTTTTAAATCGATGCCGCTGATGTAAAACGTGTCTTTAAGGCGACTTAGTAGGCCGTTTATATGAGGGAGTGGGTATGAATCCTTTTTCGTGACTGAGTTGATTTTTCTACAGTCCAGGCAAAGTCTAATTTTTCCAGGCTTGCGGACGGTCACGATTGGGCTACACCAAGGAGAGAGAAGATGTGTACACCCAAGGCCTAGTCTCTCGTAAGACGGAAATTCACAAACAACCTTTTCGAGGAGAAGTTTCTGATCAGGGGATAAGTCGTGAAAGTTTGAATCAGTTTCATTAACGATCTCTTCGCAGTGGCTCCTAGGAAAGAGTTGGGGGGCTAGAGAAAACGCTCGCCAGAAATCCACGCCAAGGTAACCCACTTGCGATAGGTTTGGTACTATATAGAACACAATTGATTTTTTCACACCTTTAAAAATCACTGGCAGACTACAATATCCCACTACCTCATTTTTTGAGCCATTTGCTGTTAGAATACTTGACTTGAATTTGTTCAGGTGAACGTTATTTCTGTTTATGAAATCAATGCTTCCCTTACCTAAAACAGACACGTTTGCCCCGGAGTCCAATAAGCATAACAATTTGTCATCAAAAATCTTAATCAATGCAAATGCCCTGCCATCATCATGTTCTGATAAGTAGGTTGATTCAACGTTTTTCCTAATTTGCCTTCTTTTTTTGTATCTTTGTCTACATTTAACAATCCGCTGAGAAATTTTAGAGTCGTTTGCTTTCGTGTCCGCAATAAATAGTGCTTGTCTATAATTGTGCAAATTCAAGGATGGTGTTACATGTACAGGTTTTGTAGAATTTAGATCTAAGTCCCGCTGTGCCGGCTTAGACTCTATGATAAAGCTAGATTCAGGGTTTATCTTGAAGAACGAGTGTCCGCTGTCGCCCACTCGCTCCGACGCCTGTTTTCCGCATGTGGAGTACTACAGTTTAGGGTAGTAACTCCTCTTTGCCCGCATTTGAAACAGAACACGTGTCGAGTTTCGTCAGGACAATATATATAGCTGTGACCTAATTGAAGACAGTTCCAACATTTTACTTTGGAATAGTCATTTTGAACCCATGTCCTATTTATCTTGAGCGCCTCTACTTGAGGATCTGCCTCAGCGTCAGAATTATCGGAGGTATCTTCGATAGCGATCTCATTTACCTGACGTTGTCTATTAGCATTAACATTCTTGTTCTCCGATAGGACTTTTTCCGCCCTCCTGGCTAAATCACGTAGTTTATATAAATCTCTGGGTTCCGAAACAAAAAGCATAACCTTGAGATCAGTGTGTACATTCTTCTTAATGATTTCAATCAGGGAAGTGTCTGACATTGGGTTTGACAATTTTAGATTCCACCGAACGATAAACGAATGAAAATCGTCATAACTTTCTTTCGGAAGCTGTTTGCGAGTTGAAATCTTCATCAGAATCTCGTGATCACTTTCCATCGTACCGAATTCTTTAGATAAGGCTGACCTTAACATTGGATAAGTCGATCTCTGATTTTGTTTTATAAAATCCCAATAAAATGTTTCGGCTTTTCCCGTCAGAAACAGATAAAAATTTGACACAAGATGGTCCTGTGGACATTGTGTACGCTCAACTAATGTGTCTATCCTAAATAAAAAGTCTGATACGCTACTTTCCCCATCAAATGAAACTTTCCAATCTTTCAGTTTAAAGTTCAGGCTGGAAGAAGCATATGTAAACGCGTCCGCTTGTGAACCAGATGGTTGGGACCTAATGCTAGGCATTTCTGAAGTGGGTTGATCATTTCGAGATGGACCTACTTCCTGCGTGGACCTAATAGCCTCTCGGAAGTGTGCCATTATATTTTCCATCGCATCGCTATTTGAACCTTGCGCCCTCCCTTCCTGTGTACTGTCTTGATTTGTTGCCATTTCTACCTGAGAATTATTACCCTGACTAAAAGCAAATGAAGAATTTCCTAAGGTTCCTGAGTCACTGTCTTGTATTTGTCTAGCAAGAATTTCGTCACTTACAGCCTCTTCACTCGGATCCCTTTCATCCAAAGGGTAAGAAAGATCTGAACGAGAACCTGACGAAGATCTTATTGCTTTGATACTGGTGCTAGATTGTGTACTTACTGAATCAGGTGTTTTAGAAGATTTTCTCCCTAATGGAGTTGATCCTCTCCTACTTTTTCCCGTGGATGGGACTCGAGACGTTACCCGTACTGTACCTCTTCCCGACAAATCTACCAAATTATGGTTTATAGTTGTACCGCGTGACAAATTCCTTGCTGCGTTTGCACGAGTGGTTGGATTGTGCATAACGCACCAGCAATTTCAAATAGGAAAACAATATAGGCAAGAAAAAAAATTCGTTGCGTAAATATCGTGTGTGCGAAAAAAAAATTTTAATGTTAGATGGAGATATAATCAAAAAAAAAGTTATGTGTAAATGTGCTCTTGCGCGTTTTCATTGAGTTTTCCCCAAATAAAAAAAATATGTTTATAATATTTTACTAGATAATAAATGTCATCAAGGGATGCTGGGTGGTGACATGATTGAAAAATGATGGTGCAATATGTACGTATATGAATAAAAAAAAATTTAAAAAAAAATTGCAGCTCGCAAATAAATTTCTTTAAAAAAAAAATTTATGACTTAACGCTACAACGAATAATCAATTCCAATTTCCAAGAAATAAATATATTTGGTGCGTTTTAACTTTTACACCAATCTTAAACAAAATAAATCACAAGTTATATTTAACTAGTTCTATATTGCAAATTCAGTTTTTATTTTAATTTAATTATTAATTGTAACTTAATTTATTTTATAAATGTTAATTGCAAATTTTAATTTGACGCGTTTTGAGCAGCCGACAGACAAAATTAGAATTTCGATCGTAAGTAAAAAAGAAAAAAAGATAAGCTGCCATCTTTTATATTTTAGTTGTAAATAAAAGGTAAGTTCACAGAGTTGGATAAATTGACAGGGCGCCACATCATTCCCCCCGTCTGGAACGGATTCACCTGAATCTAAAAGGGATTCGGACAGGTCTACCGCTGGAAGTAGCTTTTGGCTGACACGCCGTAGGTTGAAAATTAACTGTCCTTCCGGGTGATTTTACTGCTTCGTTCTGTAGAACTTCGTGTTTACTTAAAGCTGTGCCTGTTGACTCTTGTAAGTTTGTTGGGGGAGTCGGTGAATCTGGCTTACTTGCTGGATTTTCATATAGTTCATTATTTGTTATGAACGCTGGCTTTAGGCGGTCAATACTGATGCTAGTTTGTCGGCCTCTTATCAAGACTTTAAAAAACTTCTCGTATCGCTTTATGATCAAATACGGTCCGTCATAAGGGTGAGTTAGTGACGGGCGGATCGAGTCATTTCGGACAAAGACGTGCGATGAAGACCATAAGCTCTTTGATACAAAAGTTCGAGGCGTTGTGTGGTGAGAAGCGTCGACCGGTCTTATACTTTGCATGTGCGTTCGGAAATTTGTAAGGAAATCGCTGTCGGTGTTTGTAACGTTTTTTGAATGAAAAAATTCTCCAGGAATTGTGAGCGTCGATCCATATACCAGCTCTGCTGGCGAGGCATCTATATCGGGTTTAAAAGCTACTCGCAACCCCAGTAGGATCATTGGCAGGTGCGAAACCCATTTTGTATGGTCGCGGCATAAGATTGGGGTTTTTAGCGTACGATGCCATCTTTCTATTATACCATTTGATTGCGGGTGATACGGTGTTGTTTTTAAATGAGTTGCGCCAATTTCCTTTACAAGTTCGACGAATATTGACGACTCGAATTATCGGCCTCGATCCGAAGTTATCCGCGCCGGCACACCGAATCTAGAAATCCAGTGGAATAGGAGGGCTTTTACTACTGTTTCAGCAGTCATGTCGGGGATCGGTATTGCCTCTGGCCATCTAGTAAACCTATCGATTATCGTCAAACAGTATCGCTGCCCTTCGCAAAGAGGGAAAGGGCCAACGATATCGATATTAATGTGCGAGAAACGTTGTTTAGTAGGTTTGTATTTAGCAGGCATTGAACGAGTGTGCTGCTGAATCTTCGATCTTTGGCATTGAATGCAGTTGCGAACAAAAGTCGTGCAATCCTTGCGCATGCCGGGCCAGCAATATTTGCTTGAAGTTAATTTCGTTGTAGCTCGAACGCCTGGGTGAGATAAGCTGTGGGTTGAAGTTAAAATTTGATGACGGTAATTCTTTGGAATAAAGGGTCTGATTTGTTCTGTAGAAGTATCACAAACCAATTGCTTATCCGAACCTGGAATCGGGAAGTGTTTAAGTTTTAATGAATTCATTCTAGCGGTCTCATTATTAAGTAAATTCTGAAGTTCATCATCATTTTGTTGAGCCAGTGCTATGTGGGAGTAGTCTATAACTTGACTTACTGAGTCCACACGAGAGAGTGCGTCAGCCGCGGCGTTGTCTATGCCAGGTGTATGTCGGATGTCCGTTGAAAACTGGCTGATGAAGTCAAGCTGACGAATTCGACGTGGAGATGCATTCTCAAGTTTTTGACGAAAAGCGAATATCAGTGGCCGATGGTCGGTGACGATGTAGCAGTTTCGTCCCTCGATCATATAACGGAAATGACTAACAGACTGATATATTGCTGTTAGTTCCCGGTCGTAGGTGGAGTATTTTCGTTGCGTTGTCGTAAACTTTTTTGAGTAAAATGCCAATGGCTGAAGGCACCCGTCAACTTTCTGATGTAGAGCCGCCCCTATAGCAGTATCGGAGGCATCGACATAAATTGCCAATTCAGCATCTGCAGCGGGGTGTGCTAGGAGGGCTGCTTGAGCTAACTCGTCCTTGCAGCGTTGGAAAGACATCTCAGCGGAATTGTCCCACCTTATCGGGGTGCGATCGTTTTTCTTGTTTCCGATTATTAAGCGTTGTAAGTGCATTTGGTAGTCGATTGCATGCGGCAAGAATTTGCGGTAAAAGTTTAACATGGCAATAAATCTTTTCAGCTCTTGGGCTACCTTAGGCTTAGGAAAGTTTAGTACTGCTTCTACTTTCTCTGGCAGTGGTCGAATGCCGTCAGCGTTAACCAAGTGGCCAAGAAATTTTATTTCTTTTTTGCCAAATTCGCATTTGCTTAGATTTATTGCCAGATGATTATTTCGAAGTCGTTGAAATACCTCCTCAAGGTCGAGTCGGTGTTGTTGAATTGAGGCGGATGCTACACAAATATCGTCGATATACGGAAAAACAAAATCTAAGCCACGAAGTACTTCGTTGATTAGCCGCTGGAACGTTTGAGCCGCGTTACATAGTCCGAATGTCATAAATTTAAATTCATATAGGCCGAAGGGTGTACTTATGGCAGTCTTCGCTATGTCATCAGGGTGTATTGGCACTTGGTGAAATGCTTTTTGCAAATCGATTTTAGAAAAATAAATTTTACCCCTTAAGTTTGATGTAAAGTCTGTTAGGTATGGAAGCGGATATCGATCTGGTAGCGTTTGAGCGTTAAGAGCACGGTAGTCACCGCATGGTCTCCAAGTTCCGTCACTTTTCTTTACTAAGTGCAACGGACTGGACCAGTTACTTTTTGAGGGTTGACAAATACCTGTTTTCATGAGAAACTCGAATTCTTTTTTCGCTGCCGCAAGCTTCTCGGGTGATAAACGACGTGGACGGCAAAAAACTGGTTGCCCAGTCGTAATAATTCTGTGTTCAATTGACGATTTTGTTGCTGAGCCGAATGGCGAAAGCTTCGTTATGTCAGAAAATTTTTCCAAAACGTCTGCAAACGGGTCGGATGAATTAAAGATCTTGATAGTGGCCGCTTCAAAAGCAATGGGCGTTGTAAGTTGAGATACTATGCCCGTCATATTATCTATAAGACGGTTTCGTCGCAGGTCAATAAGCAGGTCGTGGTGCTTAATAAAGTCGCTACCAATAATCGGTGACGTCACGTCGGCGACTACGAATGACCATAGAAAACTTCGTCTTAAACCAAGGTCAATTTTAATTCGCTTTTCGCCTACCACTTTAATGGGTGAACCGTTGGCGGCGTATAAAACTATTGCTGTAGGGCGCATGTCGAAAGACTTTGAAGTCAGTGGCAGGACAGAAACATCTGCGCCGCTGTCTACCAAAAAATTTTTGTTACTAATCTTGTCTCTTACCTGCAGGCGAAATATGTGGCAATTAGTGGTGATCTCGCCGGAATCAACCACTTGCCGAAGGAGTCAGTTTGCCTGGTGACTGGATGATGGTGCGCTTGAGGTTGAGGTGACGTTGTCTCGATTTTTGTGTTTGCAGGGGCTGCGGCATTTTCGTGCACGGGAAGCGTACTTTTTATGATACCAGCATTCAGTACCGCCCATTGTGTTGTAAGCGTACGTTGCACGTGGCGCTGAACGTGTTGTTGAAAAACTGCGTCGCGAAGGAGACCTGGCCGCTCTGGAACGAGAACGCGCCGAGAGGCGTTCGAATTTTTTGCCTAGCTCAACAATTGATATGCGCAACTCATTTATTGCACTACCTGACGTGGTCTCAACTTTGCCAATGTGGTTGGATGCTATTGCATCGACTACAGCGTCAGCAACTTTCGTATATTCGGCTGGTGTGCCTGCTGAAGCGGCGATAACTGGCTGAGCAAATTCCGGAAGCCTTTTTGTCCATAACCCCTTGACAGCTGCTTCCCCTAACGTTGTTCCTGCGACTCGCCGCATTTCGTAAAATAATTCCGAGGGTTTCTTGTCTCCAAGAGGTAATTCGGACAAAAGTCTGTTTAGGCGGCGTTGCTCACTGTCGGCGAAATGATTTATAATTTTTGTTTTGATGAAATCGTACCTGTTGTTTGGAGGCATTGAAGCGATTACGTCAGCTAGTTGCGCAATGACGTTCGGGTCGAGTGCTGCTAGGATAGTCGCTGTCTTTTGCTTGTCCGCGACTATACCAGACGCCGTAAACCAGAAATCCATCGATATAAACCAGGCGTCAATATTGTTGCTTGACATTGGCGGCACTGGTAATCTGGCAAAGATTGCGGACACATTGCCTTGTATAGCGGTGGGATCGCCTTGCATGTCGTGCTCGTTGACAACAGTCTCGTTCTCATGAACATTAACGCTTTCGCTTTTTGCTGATGTAGCGGCATTTGTGGCCATGATTTTTAAAAAAAAAATGGCTGCTCGGTTGGCGCTAGTTTTTTACTGCGAGTAAAAGATGGCGTACAATTGAAATGTTTTAAAAAGAAAATTTTAATTTTCCAGTTGGAAATCGTTCCAGTGCCTCGCAATAAATAAAATCAATCACGTCGGGGTCACCACTTTAGTGCGTTTTAACTTTTACACCAATCTTAAACAAAATAAATCACAAGTTATATTTAACTAGTTCTATATTGCAAATTCAGTTTTTATTTTAATATAATTATTAATTGTAACTTAATTTATTTTATAAATGTTAATTGCAAATTTTAATTTGACGCGTTTTGAGCAGCCGACAGACAAAATTAGAATTTCGATCGTAAGTAAAAAAGAAAAAAAGATAAGCTGCCATCTTTTATATTTTAGTTGTAAATAAAAGGTAAGTTCACAGAGTTGTATAAATTGACAGGGCGCCACATATATATACTCTTCTACCTATGTATATAGATACATGTTCAACAAAACATTCGTTGTACCGCAGCTCGCACAATATTGACAAAACTCCCGGAACGTTATCGCAACACTACTGCGCGACTCACTGTCGTCAGCTTGGACTTATAACGAACCGTTTTCCCTCAAAGCATATTGTCGCTGCCACATGGCCAAAATCACTACTCGAATTCAATCCTCGACTCGCGAATGATACCAGGAATGGATTTCCCAGATTCATGACTTAATCCTTTGGAATGAATAAATAATTTTGGAAAATATATCGAAGTTTGTTTTCTCCTTTGCATTGCAAATGATACCGAATTTGACTACTCCAGAAATCATGACACACAAAAGATTAACAAGATTCTAGGTAGTAGAACAATATAAATATTTCTTATTTTGTGGCCTCTATTTAAGAGTGCCATTTACGTTGGGCGCCATATATGTTACACGTCACTTGTCAGATTGAAGAATTTCTCCTCAAGCAAAATAAAGTATAAAAGATCTAATTAAAACAAATACAAATCAAGTCGGCATGACAGATGTAGACCCTGGCTAGCTCTCACAGGTGGGTAAGTTCTTTGACCCGTATTTGACGTGTAATCATATAACCAAACCCTTCATGCCGCATCAAACCCAAGGGTTTAGTGTAGAAAATTGGAAAATAGTTATATTCTTTTTTGCATAATGCATGTATTGTGTACGGACAGATGTTGGCCATACTTATTATACTACCTCCCTCCCTTATGCCTCCGACAGTGTGAATACTTTTACTGTCATTGCCCTATACATATTGCCCCTCTTACCTCTTTCTCACATCCCCATCCAGCATCCCCGCAAACAAGGTTTAAAATTTCATTTTAAATTTTAATAAAGTTTTATTAGATACAAATAAGAATACTTTATCCTAATGACTAAGTCAAATGGCCATTTATATAAAAATTTAGAGATATATTTCATTTGATTTAAATATATATATATATATATATATATATATATATACAAAGTTTACGTATAAATATTCAGAACAATTTTAAGTATGTACAAACTTATTTAGCAGCTATAACTATAGCTGCTTAAAATTTATACATAGTTGCTAACAAACAAATTTTTAATTCTTTTCTTTACTTTTGTGTGTTATATATATGCTATGCAAGATTATAATTCAAAGGTTCTAAAATAACTACATATACTTATCTATACTATAATGATACTCTGAGTTGAATGATGACGATGAGTTATAGCTGATGCAGGCATTGTTGTTGACGGCGGTGAAAATATCGTTGACGGCTTGAATTTCCTACTGGCGGCGGAAATTGTCTCGGCGACGTACTCTTTTTGGTTTTATCTTTCGTTTTTGTTTGGTTTTTATGTTATTTAATTTTCATTTTATTCATTTGCATGTTTGTTATTAATTTTTTTTTCTTTCTACTTTTGTTCAGGTATTTATTTTGTATTTTATGCTCTTTTATTTTGGATTTGTTCACTTCTGACTTTCGGGGAGGATTTGGTTTTTCTTTTTCATTTTTTTGTTTTGTATGCTTATAAGCTTGGTTTAACGTCTGCTAGACAACAGATTGAAATTTTGCCCAAATTATTTGGCTAATTGTAAATTTTTGGGTAAAATTACCACACACATATTTTCTTTTGTTAATATTTTATTGTAGGCATCGGGTTTTTTTTTTTATTTTTATTTTATTTTGTTTCGACGTTTCTCTTGTCTTATGTTCATAAGTTTTGTGACATTTAAATGTTCTTTCACTCTCTTTGCAGCTTAATTTGCTCGCTCTTTCTTTCAGCATTACACAATGTCGTCATTTTATTAAATTTTTTTTCCTAAACTTATTTTCGCCGTTTCTTAACTTTGTCTTTCTCTCTTCACTTCGTTCACTCGTTATTTTTTTTTCCTAGCTAGTAATCGTTACTTTCTTCGAATCCTAACCTCACTTTTGAATGCGTGGATCCGCCATATTAAATTCTTTTTGGTAGTTAATTAATTTATTTTATTTGTTTTACTTATTTTTCAAATCTATGCTTTTAACGATTGGCATAGTTTCTCATTTAAACTTTTTATTTATATAATGACACAGTTTTGGAAATCTTTGTCTTTTTTCCCTGCTTTCCTTGTCTCAGGCCGGTAATTTAACGCCGAAAAATTTAAAATTGGCGACCACAAGGCAAAAGAACTAACACACTTTTCAGACTCGATTTCTTGAGGCAAAAAAAAAGTTTCCATAACATCACTTATATAATATTAATTTTTACATTATCTTTAATTTATATAATTACGTATTTTAATATGAGACTCTTATTTTAAAATTTGGGGTGAGCGAGTACAAATCTTTTCTTTCGCTTTTTTAGTTTCTTTAATTTTCGAGTAAATGCACTTTTCCACTTAACCTTCTTTTTATATTTTGAGTTTCCAAAATCACTATATTCTATTTATTTCCATCTAAGTTTTAGTCAATTTATTTAATACGGTTTCATTATTTTTATTTAATGAAACACAACGACCATGAAACGCATTCGCTTTTTATCTCCTCGAGTCTAAATCACAACTAACTTTTTCTTTCTTCCTATTTTGCCACGTAGTCCACTGAATATCGTGTCGTGCTAGGATTGGTCAGTTGAATAACGGTACATCGAGCCATCGCATGAGAGAATACAAAAAAAAAGAATGTAAATATTCTTAAGATCGTGTATGTAATAACTACGCATACACACACCCATACACGAACATATAGAAAAAGAACAAGAATTTTGCTGAATGATGCAGGGGCCGAAATTTCTAAATGTTTTCATAAATAAAAGCCATGTTTTTTTTTCTTGTTTGAACGGGGAGACAAAAAAAACAATCTGGAAAGAAAACTACATAATAATTCCGTAACAAAGCATTATGCAACGACTGTTGCTTTAACTGTGTAAACATATTTTCTAGTGATGAAAGGAAAAAACATTCCAGTCGTTTTGGAATTTATCCGACGACGAGAAAAACTCTTTTTGTAATACATTTGTAATAAGAGATCATGTAAAGCGTCACAAGAAGAATTCTGAAAGCAGTGTTAAAAATGTTCTAATTCCTAAGTACTTCTTGGAAAAAAATCAATCCCTACCTCGCGTGTGCCGGACGTTTTTCCTCAACACATTAAGCATTGATCAAAACAGAATATATTATATATATTTGATTTTATATTATCAAAATGCAACAATATACAAACCCGCTTCGAAGGAGAAAGAGGCTGATATTAAAGATCTTTTGGTATATTTACCTAAAAATGATAAAATTTATTTCCAAAATTTATTAAAAATTTTATATGTTATGTTTTAATCAAATGAATTGATATTTTTTTTATTAATAAAATTTCTTTTATTGAATATATTTAAACTGTCTTTTATTTCTTCCGTTGTTTTCCTCTAAAAGTCGTTATATGAATAAAACTAATATTTTCACCTTTTATATCTACAAGAATATTCGAACAGGGCCAATATAAAGAAACATCCAGAAGTATTTAAATAGATAACTAAACGTACACTCGTATTAACATACAAGCACTATAGCAAACAACTATATACACATGCGTAGCACATACATACGTGATTAAACGTAAACAACCAACAACAACTACAAGGGTCTGCTTATTAAGAAGGTATACATAGCTACATGCATACATACATACATGCCTGGCAATTCCAACTAAAGGCAGAAATAAAAGTGAACAACCACTTAATGATGTATGCATATACACACGTATGTACATAGTTACCACATGAACTTAATTACGCGCTTTGTAAACAACATTGAAGATAATGATGATTCGGTCTAGACTTTGCATGAAAATTCTAGTGGTTGTTGTGCGAAGTATAAAAAGGGGTTGACGCATCCAACAGAAGTTCAGTCGCGATCAAAAGTTAGTTGCGAAGAAGCTCAGTTGCTAATAAGAAGTCTGTTGTTAATCAAGTGAGTTGACAATTAATTTGTGCGCAGTCCGTGATTTGTGATACAACAGTGAGTTGATATTTGAGTCTGTGCTTTACAATACGTGAGTTGGAAATTGAAGAGACTATAGTACAGTCTATAGTGACAGTTAGAGTCTGTCGTGATTTGAGATTATTGTGGAGTCCCTTGAGTAAAGAGTAAGGTAGCAGTGGAAGCTGATAAACGTGTGTAAGTGAAGCCAGCGAGTCCTGATTAGTGTATCAACTGTGAGAGTCTGCCATAGAGTTGTTATTGGTGTATCAACTGTGAGTGACGGCAGAGTGAGTCTTGTGTGTGACGTGCAACAGAGAAAGCAGAATTGTGTCAACACTAGCGCAGCCAGTGGTCTAAGACGTGCTGATACAACAGCGAGGAAGGAGTAGTGGTAACCAGTTGTGAATATTGAAGTAAACTTTGTGTTTTTATTTAAGCTCTTGAATTGAATTTAAATTAGTGGTATTTATAGTAAATAAAGATTGTATCATTCTTAACCCTAATTAGTACACTAGGGTCTTTTATTTATTGCAAATCTTCGAATCTACGGAAAAGCGTTTTTAACAGAGAATAAAAACGTAACAATACAGTTAGCAAAATTACTATATGTGCATAGGCTTTTTTATAGGTTTTGCTCTCTATATTTAAATAATGAAACTAACGGTAAAATATAAGTTTGCAAAAATGTTGACAAGTTCTCTCCACATTGTTTTCTTTTAATTATTTTATAATTTTCTCTCTCAAAAGTACTGTTATCAGCAAGTGTTCTTTGTTATTAATTCATTGTCAAGTGAAATATTTATATGTGCATTAAAGCCGTTTCACACTATAATACAAGTATTAATACTTTTGTGGAAAATGCAACTCTGACATGTTGAGTTGTTATTGTCTTTTGAAATTTTTGAAACAGAAATTAGATTAGGGATGTATTTTCGTCAAAAGTATTAATACTTGTATTATAGTGTGAAACGGCATTTAGTAGTTGAACGTGCAAGTGCAAGGTTTAGAGAACTATTTAATTGGTGAAATTGACAGAAAAGGTAAATACAAAAATTTAGTGTTAATTAAAATTAATTATTGAGTTTTACCATTTGAAACAGAAAAATATGCCTCGTGGTTCTTCACTGAGTGATTCCGAACAGGTTCAAATTAAAATTTTGTTTGAAACTGGCTCAAATATTAAAACAATATAGGAGAGGATTAAAAGACATAGGAACACAATAACTAACTTTTTAAAAATTCGGATAATTATGGTTGTACCAAACGTATTGGTCGCAAACCAACTGTTGACAATAGGGGCAAAAGGGAAATTCGGCGACTGGCTGCTTCAAAAAGCATGAGTGCTGGACAGATAAAGCACCAATTGGGTTTAAATGTAACGAAAAGAAGAGTTCAAGAAATATTAAGCAATAGTGAACATCTTGTATATCAAAAACGATTGCCAAAACCAAAACTATCGGAGAAGCACAAGGTTGCTAGAATGGAATTCGCTGAAGCACACAAATTTTGGGACGATGAATGGCAATCAGTTATTTTTTCAGATGAGAAAAAATTTAACTTAGATGGCCCTGATGGTTGCCAAATGAGTTGGCAAGACTTAAGGCTTCCCCGTCAAACGCGATGTGCACGTAACTTTCAAGGAGGATCGCTAATGTTGTGGGCCGCATTTGGATATCGTGGCAAGAGCAATATTTGCTTTATTTCGAGCAAAATGAATGCCGAACGATACGTAGAATTTCTCGATTCTGAGCTCATTGAATTCGCAGGTTCTTATTATGGCGATAGTTGGATATTTCAGCAGGATAATGCACCCATACATAATGCCAAACGCACAAAAAATTTTTTTGAAGAGAGAAATATCCCAGTAGTGAAGTGGCCCGCAGTCAGCCCGGATTTAAATCCAATTGAAAAATTATGGGGCATATTATCTAATGCAGTTTACAATAATGGAAGGCAGTTTGACAACTTAAAATCACTTAAGAATGCCATTCAAGAAGAATGGGGTAAACTGAAAGACGATATTCTGCGCCGCCTTATTGATTCAATGCCACGACAGATACTTAGTGTGCAAATTAACAGAGGGGCTCATACTAAATATTAGCTTTAAAAAATATAAAACTTTATGTATATTTGTTTATCTAGATTTGAAATAAAATAATATTTTCTTTTTGCACATATAATTATTTCTATTGACAATGAAGGGATAACAAAGAATATTTGCTAATAATAGTACATTTGGGAAAGAAAATTGCTGAGAAAATTTCAGCTGACGTATTTTGAATATACGCTCTCGATATGTTGCATTTCACTGGGGCTGATACCAAATCATAAGTAGACCCTAAAGAAGATTATTGAAATGTGTCAAATATTTATTTTAATATTGGGTGTAATTCCTTTGAAATCGGGTAATTTTGGCTCCTACGAGGTGTAATTTTAAATATATATTTTGGTAACACTTAGGAACACAAACTTTTTCACAATCCAATCACAAATTTTGAGTAAGATCCCACTTGACCTGAGATTCGATAAAAACAAATCCTCACTAAAGCGAATAAATTTCGAAACAAAATTGTTCGATATTTGTTCGCAAATCTAAAAAAAATTCGAATGATCGCTAAAGCTCCGAATTTCGCACTTCTCTCGATAATTTTTCGAATGTGTGACAGTAGCTGCGTAGAAGTGCGTCAGCCTGTTAGTCTAGAAGTACCAAGTTCGATGCAGAACAGCAATGTAAATTAGAAAATAAACTAAGAACACATACATACCTACGTATGTGCAATAATTCAACAGAAACAAATTTGCCACGATAGCCTAGCGGATGAGTGTGAGTCTGTTAGAATGGAGGTACCAAGTTCAAAGCCTGCAGCGTAAGTACGGAATTAAACATATAAATAAAATAAGTGAGTTAAAATAAATAAATAAAAAAATACTTTTTACTTTTTCTGCTGCATTGTTGCGGTATCGAAACTAATTCGATAATGTCTCACCTTTCATAACGAAATCCGAGATCGAATGATTTTTGGGACAAAACTGAGCGACATGTGAACATTTTTCGATTCATTTTTGAGTGTCACTCTCGATAGTTTTACACGATAATTGTTCGAGATACATCCTAAATCGATATCATTAACGAAAGCCGTGGTCAACTGGGCAACAGGAATTAAAAATTAAAAAGTAAAAGTAAAAGTAAAGGCATTTGCCATAGATGGGCACTTTGCAGTACTACTAAAATTTCAGTAAAAATAACTTTTTAACCAGTAAATTTTTACTGATTACTAAAATTTTTTTCTACAATTTTTATAAGGTGCTTAAATGATTTATTGTATGATGAGGTGCATTGAATTTTCAGTAATCAGTAATGTCCGTATTCATAATGAAATTCTACCATAATTTAATTTTCATACAAAAATTAAAAAATTTGAATAAAAAAAACTTTGCCACTTGCTACAATTTTATTATGAATACGGCCCTACGATTTTACTGGTAATGCAAATTAAATTTCATTATCTGTAAAAATTTACTGAATTTTTTTAGGAATCAGTAAATTTACTGCTTACTGCAATTTTTAATGCAGTACATACATATATACTGCAGTGTGCCCATTTACAAACCAAATAAGTTAAATAAAACAAACAAAAACCAACAAATTCCTATGTATTTACAATATTGAAAGTTTTGTTACTTTTAATTGATTAATTTAAAAAAATGTACTAAACGCATAAGTACTTCCAACTTAAAAAAAAAATTTCATTACTAGATGTTTACACATCTCCAATGTGATTAGAACTTTTTTCACCAAAATGAGAAACAACGAAAAAAAAAAAATAAAACAACCGTGTTTTAGGTATAATCAATAATAATCAATCTTTTTTATTTTCTACTTTCTTAAATACTATTATTTTGCTGTCTTTTGCATTTTGGGAATATAAACTTAAAATACATGTTTGAATAATAATTCTTAAGCAATTTGTCTGGTGCATTTTGCACTTGAAACAATTCTTTGGAAAAAATATATAATTAATAAATATGTAATAAAGTTGTATTTTCGTTAGCGGAAATGCACAGTCAATAAACTTATTAAAATTCTTTGGAATTAATGTACTTTGACAATTTATTAAATACAAATATTAAAATTATTTGGAATTAATGGTACATTTTGTTAACTGTTGCAAGTCAATAAACTTATTAAAATTCTTTGGAAAATACAAGTAATAAAAATCTTTGCAGCGAATAAAGTATTAAAAATAATTGGTAAAATTCTTAATAGGTCAAAATAGCATGTGCATATGTGTGTGACCAAACTAGTGTTAAGGGAATAGTGGGAGACACTATAACACCCCCACCGTTAGTTTGAGGCTCCGACGAAATTAAATTATCTTTGCTGGGTTGTTTATAGTAGTTTCATTTTTTAATTGTACATTTGGAATATATGTTTTTGTATTTTTAAAGAAGTATATAAAAATAATTAAGATACATATTGATATAATAATTGAGATATCTATGCTAAAACTAAGTATTTTTGAGTTCTTATCTGTATATAGTACTTGTTTCAGTGTTTCTTCATATTCTATTTGTTTTAGATATAAAGATTCAATTTTTATGTCTGCAAGTGATGTATTACTATTGTCTTTAATTTTTGTAATGAGATTAGGTAGGATAAATTTGTCTTGTATTTTTATTTTAACATTTGTAAAAGTTTTGTTTAACGCAATTTATTTCACAATTTTCGAATTTGATTGATTTCCTGAAATCTTTAATTTAGCTTTGTTGCAATTGTGCGATATGTTACCATTGAATTGTTTGAGAACTAATATTCCTGGAATGATCTCAACTATTTCTTGTTTATTTAATGTTTGTATTTTGCAGTTAGCTTTTTCAAAATTTAATATATTATTAGTATATAGAAAAAGAGAGTTGATCCAAAAAACCATTAAAATAGATAACGATAGATAACCAAATTTCACCACTAGGGGGCGCTTTAAGCATTAAAGGTTTGTGTTTTCGCTAAATACTGGTATGAGAGTTGCCAGTTGTTGGTGAAAAAGGGTAAAAGGAATGTGTATTTGCTAAATAATGGTGTGAGCGTTCCCATATTGGGATGAAAAAAAGAGTAAAAGGATAGTGAATTGGCTAAATGGAGTATATTTACGTCAGACGGCAGCGCTTGAATAGGTAAAAAGTGTGTGAGTTAGCTAAGTCTTGATCAATGTGTCTGAGCTTACCCCAAAAGTAATTAAGTTTATCTTAATGGGTTTAGGGTGAGCAGCTGTGTGCTAGATAAGTCTAGGTGGCAGTAGTGGAGAAATAATAACTGTTTGTGAGTTGGCTAAGTATTGATCAATGAGTCTTGGCTTAACTAGAGGCAAAATAAGTTTATCTTATCAGTTGTATGCTAAATAAGTGTAGGTGGTAGTGATGGAGAAATAATAACGGTTTATGTGTTGGTTAAGTCTTGATAAATGAGGCTTGGCTTATGGTTGTGAACACTAACGGCCTGTCGCACGATGTCAGCAGAAATTCGTTCGATCGAATGATTTTTGGTGACATCGTGGGACAGGCCGTAAATGGAGTTGGGATTTGTATTTAAATTATATCTAAAAGTATGCACGCATGAATTTTAGTTGAACTTGAATAGGTATTTTGTGTTGTTATAGAGCGAACCGCAGCACAAAAAATATTAGAATTTGTTTTCGTATTTTTTTCGAATGTTTTGAGAATGGTAACGGCTAACAATAATTTTTTTGTATGCAGGCAGGAAAGATTGAAAAGAAAGTATTTGATGATTTAGGGAAAATATGTACATGTATACATATGTATGTATGTATGTATGTATGTATGTATGTATGTATGTATGTATGTATGTATGTTAGTTAGTAAATCAACACATGTCATGTGTTCGTATAAAATTTCTAATTGATATTTTTGTTTAATTATTTCCATATGTAAATTCTATTATTTTTAGGGTTCCGTACACCAAAGGTGAAATGGAACCCTATTGTTTTCGCTACGCTGTCCGTCTGTCCGTCTGTCCGTCCGTCCGTCTGTCCGTCACAGGGTATTTTCTCGAGAACCGTAAGAACTACGGACCTGAAATTTGGACACAGTGTGTAGACCCTTGGCCGCTACAACAACAAATACATGAGAGTTGGAAATTAAAGGGTGTGCCAAAACGAGCAACGAAAAATTTTAAAATCCCATGTAATATACATACAATTGTATGTATGTATATTACATGGGATCCTTGGCCGCTACAACAACAAATACATGAGAGTTGGAAATTAAAGGGTGTGCCAAAACGAGCAACGAAAAATTTTAAAATCCCATGTAATATACATACAATTGTATGTATGTATATTACATGGAATCCTTGGCCGCTACAACAACAAATACATGAGAGTTGGAAATTAAAGGGTGTGCCAAAACGAGCAACGAAAAATTTTAAAATCCCATGTAATATACATACAATTGTATGTATGTATGTATATTACATGGGACCCTTGGCCGCTACAACAACAAATATATGAGAGTTGGAAATTAAAGGGTGTGCCAAAACAAGCAACGAAAAATGTTAAAATGCTATGTAATATACATACAATTGTATGTATATGCACTTGAAATTTGTAAAGTTCGTGTATTTTTATACAGACTACAACAACTAACACTAAAATTTAAAAAAATTTAATTAAAGGGTGTACCATCAGTTAATGTAATTTCGACTATGTAATTTTGAAAACTTGCTGTATCTTGGAAACCGTAAGAGCAAACTTCCTGAAATTTTCAAAAACGGTAAAACAAAAAAATCTCAAAATTATAAAATCGCCAAGCCGAAAAAAAATCGCCAAAATCAAAAAAAATCGCCAAAACGAAAAAAAGCACCAAATTAAAAAAAAAATTCTAAATCGAAAATAAATCGCGAAAAACCGAAAAAATCGCCAAAATGAAAAAATCGCCAAAATGAAAAAAATCGCCTAAATGAAAAAATCGCCAAAATGAAAAAAAATCGCCAAAATGAAAAAAATCGCCAGAATTAAAAAAAAAACGCAAAAATGCAAAAAATTTTCAAAATTAAAAAAAAATCGCCAAAATTAAAAAAAATCGCCAAAATTTAAAAAATCGTTAAAACGAGAAAAAAGAGAAACATAATAAAAAAGCACTATTTCAGCTGAAAAAAACGTAAAAAACACTGTATTTAAAAATGCTCAAAGCCCAACGTACGGAACCCTTCGTGCGCGAGTCAAAGTCGCACTTTACTGAATTTATTTTATATTGTTAATTTTGTTAGACAAAGTGTCTGTGTGGAGATTCATAGTAAAAAGGAGATGAATTCCTAGATATGTGAGTGCATGTGCTAATAGAAAATATGTTAATTAGGGTTAGGATTTTATAAGTAAACGATCGTGAGTGAAATAGGAAAGGGTTTAAAATGTAGTGAATTTGGTCAGCGTTACACGTGTATGTATGTATGTATGTATCTATGTATATATGTATGGATAGGAGTGCATGTATGTATGGATATGAGTGTGGGAACAAATGCAATGTTAATGTGCATTAGCTTATCTATTGATATTTTGTTTGTATTATGTTGTTGTTGTTGTTGTTGTTGATGATTTTCTTTTTTAGTATAAAGGTCGAATCGTGGAACATTTTAAACTTAGTCAGTGAAATTCAATTGCTAGCGTTATAGCTAAATAAAAAGTAAAAAATTTAAAATTAAATTGCATATACTAAATAAGGAACAAAGTTTTGAATATACTAAACAAAGAAGAAAAGGTTTGAATATACTAAATAAAGAACAAAAGGTTTGACTATAGTAATTAAAGAACAAAAGTTGTGAATATACTAAATAAAGAACAAAAGGTTTGACTATAGTAAATAAAGAATAAAAGGTTTGAATATACTAAATAAAGAACAAAATAAGTGGATAACATTATTTAAAGAAAATGAGTTTCAAGTGCAGTGTTTGTTCAAATGCATACTCACGTATACATACAATTGTATGTATGTATATTACATGGAATCCTTGGCCGCTACAACAACAAATACATGAGAGTTGGAAATTAAAGGGTGTGCCAAAACGAGCAACGAAAAATTTTAAAATCCCATGTAATATAAATACAATTGTATGTATGTATGTATATTACATGGGACCCTTGGCCGCTACAACAACAAATATATGAGAGTTGGAAATTAAAGGGTGTGCCAAAACAAGCAACGAAAAATGTTAAAATGCTATGTAATATACATACAATTGTATGTATATGCACTTGAAATTTGTAAAGTTCGTGTATTTTTATACAGACTACAACAACTAACACTAAAATTTAAAAAAATTTAATTAAAGGGTGTACCATCAGTTAATGTAATTTCGACTATGTAATTTTGAAAACTTGCTGTATCTTGGAAACCGTAAGAGCAAACTTCCTGAAATTTTCAAAAACGGTAAAACAAAAAAATCTCAAAATTATAAAATCGCCAAGCCGAAAAAAAATCGCCAAAATCAAAAAAAATCGCCAAAACGAAAAAAAGCACCAAATTAAAAAAAAAATTCTAAATCGAAAATAAATCGCGAAAAACCGAAAAAATCGCCAAAATGAAAAAATCGCCAAAATGAAAAAAATCGCCTAAATGAAAAAATCGCCAAAATGAAAAAAAATCGCCAAAATGAAAAAAATCGCCAGAATTAAAAAAAAAAACGCAAAAATGCAAAAAATTTTCAAAATTAAAAAAAAATCGCCAAAATTAAAAAAAATCGCCAAAATTTAAAAAATCGTTAAAACGAGAAAAAAGAGAAACATAATAAAAAAGCACTATTTCAGCTGAAAAAAACGTAAAAAACACTGTATTTAAAAATGCTCAAAGCCCAACGTACGGAACCCTTCGTGCGCGAGTCAAAGTCGCACTTTACTGAATTTATTTTATATTGTTAATTTTGTTAGACAAAGTGTCTGTGTGGAGATTCATAGTAAAAAGGAGATGAATTCCTAGATATGTGAGTGCATGTGCTAATAGAAAATATGTTAATTAGGGTTAGGATTTTATAAGTAAACGATCGTGAGTGAAATAGGAAAGGGTTTAAAATGTAGTGAATTTGGTCAGCGTTACACGTGTATGTATGTATGTATGTATCTATGTATATATGTATGGATAGGAGTGCATGTATGTATGGATATGAGTGTGGGAACAAATGCAATGTTAATGTGCATTAGCTTATCTATTGATATTTTGTTTGTATTATGTTGTTGTTGTTGTTGTTGTTGATGATTTTCTTTTTTAGTATAAAGGTCGAATCGTGGAACATTTTAAACTTAGTCAGTGAAATTCAATTGCTAGCGTTATAGCTAAATAAAAAGTAAAAAATTTAAAATTAAATTGCATATACTAAATAAGGAACAAAGTTTTGAATATACTAAACAAAGAAGAAAAGGTTTGAATATACTAAATAAAGAACAAAAGGTTTGACTATAGTAATTAAAGAACAAAAGTTGTGAATATACTAAATAAAGAACAAAAGGTTTGACTATAGTAAATAAAGAATAAAAGGTTTGAATATACTAAATAAAGAACAAAATAAGTGGATAACATTATTTAAAGAAAATGAGTTTCAAGTGCAGTGTTTGTTCAAATGCATACTCACGTATGCTAAAATTAAATAACCATTTACTGATACATAGGCCTTGCACATATTGCGGCCATGTATCTCTTACCACATTTGAGAACAGACAACATGCTAAGATCCATGAGTATCAACATGAACAGCAGGAACATCCATCCACATCGAGGGAGGCAGCGAAACGGAAGATTGTTGGAGATTTCGACACGTTAAAAATGCAGCGGCTTGAAGAGAGATCCCTTCTAAGACGTGAGACTTGTAATGTGGAAATAAGTTCCAACAAATGGTTCAACCACTGCGAAAAAAATGGTCATACGAATAATCTAAATAAAATTTTTGGAAACAAGATTATTTTGATTAAAAGTGCTTTTAATTGTCGCATTCAATCCTACCGCTTCCCCAAAGGTGACAACGAATTAAATATTGAAAATTACCTAAGAGATGGAAGCATAATATTTGAAAAATTGCTAAACTGTAGCTTAGCTGTACACTTTTTAGTGAAATTTAATTTGGAATTGACAGCTCGCTACAAACTACCAGCGAATCCTACAATGCCAGAGGACGATATGTTCCATATAACGGAAATGGTTCGTTTAACAAGAGCGGATGATAAAGCTGATATGTTAAAGACTCAGATAGAATCTATAAGAACAAAGATGTCTGAGTTCCAAGAGAGAGATTCTGGATGGACTTTAATCCAAATAAAATGGTTGGACTTAAATATTAGTAAGGCTTCACCGATTCCAGGATCTCTGCACATAAAAACACCTGTGGAGCTAGAAAAGAAGAAAGCTTGCATCAACATCAGAAACAATGATATATATTGCTTTAAATGGTGTGTGATAGCAGCTTTCTATACTACAGACAACATGCACCTGCCATCAACTTATAGAATTCGAAACATATCGGCTACAAACATTACGCTGGAATGCAGTAGGGTTTTGAATTTCGAGGGAATGACATTTCCAAACGATGTTAAGGATGTAAAAGTTTTTGAAAGAAAAAATCCTGACATTAGCATAAATGTTTTCGGTTATGACAACAAACTGAAAAAAGTGGTTAGACCATTTTACATTACAAAATCAGAAAAAGAGTTCCACATAAATTTGATGTTATTGGAAAGCCAGTGTGGTGAAAATTATCATTACATTTTAATAAAAAATATTTCAAGGTAAATATTTATTTATAATTATCATTACTATTATCATTACTATTATTATTATTATTATTATTACTTAATATGTTTCTGTTTTAGATTACTATCAGCACAAATTTCGCGCCATAACGGCGGTACCCTCATCTGTAATGCGTGCTTGTTCTACACAAATTCAGCAGACGTGATGGCAGTGCATCGAAGCAAGGAGTGTGGCAAATGTGTTGTGAGGATGCCAGAAACTCACAAGGCGACGTTAAAATTTACCAATTTCAAAAACCAGATGGATGTTCCATTCATAATCTACGCAGATTTCGAATGTATATTGGAAAATGTAAGTGATAATGAGCATTCGTTTATTAAGAAGCACATACCATGTGCTTATGCATTTTATATTAAGTGTAGTTTTAGTGATAGTTTAGATAGGTTTAAAATTTTTGTGAATAGCGATAGTGACGTAAATGTAGGTGAACATTTTGTGAATAGCATAACAATGGAATGTAGAGATATTTACAAAAATCATTTAGATAATTATTTACCAATGTCCCCCTTAACTCCTTTAGAAGAAGAACTTTTTGAAAGTGCTAGAGATTGCCATATTTGCGGTAGACCCTTAGGCAATGAATTGACAGTAAAAGATCACTGTCATCTTTCGGGGCAATATAGAGGGGCAGCACACAGCTCGTGCAATTTAAATTATAAAGTACCACAGTTTATACCAATTTTATTTCACAACTTCTCCTCATATGATTGTCACTTATTCGTAAAAGACTTGTTAAGAGTGAAAGGAAATACAAACGTAATACCTTTGACTAAGGAACGTTATATTTCTTTATCTCATACGATTGAGGTATATAGCTCTGAAGAAATTGACAATGGAAAGAAGCAGAAACATGTTGAGTTACGGTTTCTAGACTCTTTCAGGCTTATGGCATCTAGTTTAGATACTTTAGCTGGAAATTTGTCTGATAAGGATTTAAGAACAGTTAAAAAGTTTTTCCCACAACTAGATGAGTTTAATCTCATGAAGCGAAAAGGTACTTTTCCATATGAGTATGTTAATGCATATTCCAAATTGGATGATAACAAACTCCCTACAATTAATGAATTTTATTCTAATTTGAATAATAAAAATTGTTCAGAAGAAGACTATTCACATGCACAAAAAGTATGGGAAACATTTAATTGTAGAACCATACGTGATTACATGAGTTTGTATCTTAAAACTGATGTTCTTTTGCTGACAGATATTTTTGAAAACTTTCGAAAAGTTTGCAAAAGAATACATTGTCTTGATCCACCTCATTATTATACACTCCCAGGTCTGTCTTGGGATGCAATGTTGAAGTATACAAAAATTGAGTTAGAACTTTTAACAGATCTGGAAATGTATAATTTCATCAAACGTGGCATTCGAGGTGGTCTTACACAGTGCTGTAAAAGACATAGTAAGGCAAATCATAAGTATCTGAGTACTTATGATAAAACGAAACCCTCTGAGTATATTTTATACTTAGATGCAAATAACCTTTACGGTTGGGCTATGTCGGAATATCTTCCGTCGGGTGGTTTTTCATGGACCAACGAGTTTATTCACCCGCATGATATTCCATCTAATTCGGAAATAGGTTATATATATGAAGTTGACCTAGTTTACCCTTCTGATTGTCATGATCGCCACAATGACCTACCATTTTGTGCTGAAAACAAAATAATTGGCGGAAGTAAGCATGAAAAATTAGTAGCCGATCTTTCAAATAAAAAGAGGTATATAATACATTATAAGACCTTGGAACAATGTTTGAGTAATGGTGTAGTTTTGGAGAAAGTTTACCGCATTCTTCAATTCAAACAGAGACCATGGATGAAATCATATATTGATTTAAATACACAATATAGAGCCAGGGCAAATAATTCATTCGAAAAAGACTTTTTCAAATTATTAAACAATGCTGTATATGGCAAAACCATGGAAAATGTTGATAAGCGGAAAGATGTACACTTACGTAGTGAATGGAGTCGTACTAACCGCAACCATTTAGGTATAGGAGAACTGATATCCAAACCGAATTTCCATAGCATATCATAATTTACGGACTCAATGTGGGCTATACAAATGAATAAAACTCTAACATATTATAGTAAGCCCATTTATTTAGGTTTCTGTATATTAGAACTATCAAAGTGGAAAATGTATGATTTCCACTATAGTTACATGAAACCAAAATATGAAGAGAAAGTAAATTTGAACTATATGGATACAGACTCCTTTATCTATTCTATTCAAACAGATGATTTTTATAATGACATAAGGGATGACTTGAAAGATCGGTTTGACACTTCGTCATACGCAGAAAATAACCCTTTTTATTTCCCACTCTTAAATAAGAAGGTATTGGGAATGTGAAGGATGAAACAGAGGGGAGGTTTATAACTGAATTTGTTGGACTAGCACCAAAAGTTTATTCATACACAACTGAAGGTGGTGAAAATGTCAACAAGGCAAAGGGGGTTAAGAGGTGCATTGTAAATAATTATAATCTAGATGTATATAGAAATGTTTTATTCACAAAACAAAAAATAACAACATGTATGCAGACATTTACGTCAAAATTGCATACTATTTTAACAAAAGAATCAAATAAAGTAGCATTAAGTTGTATAGATACAAAACGTAGTATAAGTATTAATAACATTAACACATACGCGTGGCACCATTACCAATTAGACAGCGGTAATGGTGAAGTAGATTTAGATTTGATATTACAAGAAATTGAAAACAGTAACGCAAATTCAAATAATTTGAATTTATTAATTCAAGAAATAGATAGTTTAGAATAATTAGTGATTATATATAAACATTTTAAATTTTTTAAAACCTTTTGTAAATATAAAATAAGAAAACAGTTTGAAATAAATATTTGTAAATAGTTATAAAATAAGAAAATTTGATTGTAAAATTAAATGTTATATTTATCTGCAAACGTTGTACAATTTTGAAATATTTTTCAGTTTAAATAAGAAAAACTGTTTGTAAATAAAAAATTGTTATATTGTTTTTTTTTTGAAAATTTCTTTTTTTTTTAATAAACGAATGCTCATTACTACTTACATTTTCCAATATGCATTCAAAATATGCAAATTCAAATGCTTTAAATTTATTAATTAATTTATTAATTAATCAAAAAGAAAATTTAGAATAATAAAACATTTTGAACTAAATATTTGTATATATTAAATAAAAAAATTTGATTGTATATATCATATATTATATTTATCTGCAAACGTTGTACAATTTTGAAATATTTTAAACTTAAATAAGACAAACTGTTTGTAAATAAAAAACAAATGTTATATTGTTTTTGAAAATTTCTTCACTATTTATTTATTTCATATAGTACATGGAAATATGTAAGTATTACTATAAAGTGTTTAAATAATTTTTTGCACAATTCCAGTTAGTGGTGTATACTCCATCAATCGATCATAAAGAATCAAACAGTATGCATTTGTATTTTGTGGTACCGGCTTACTAGTTTCAAACTCTATTTTAACATCAATAGGTCCGCTCTTTATCATTTCATTTTGATAGCTCACATCAATTACAATGATTGGTTTGTTTTTGAATTCTTCGCAAGTGAGAAGTGGTTGAGCTTCCCTAATATAGTAATTTTGTTGAAATTTTGCATACATATCATATAAAATTGCATAACGATTCTCATCAAATTTAAGGTTTAAGTCATCATATTGATAAGAGTCTGAATTTAAGTGTACTTTAATATTTTTTAAGTCTGAATGAATATATTTATTGTTATTTTCCAAAACTAGTATTATAAATCTGGGCCGCTCTCTATTCAGTGATAACTTCACATTCCAATTGTGATTCCTTCCACCAGCAAAAGTGGGATTGAAATAACAATCCCAGCTGCGAAATGCAATAGGTAAAGAGGAGCCACCTTTAATAACCTTCATTATTTGTAGTTTCTTAGAATCTGAAAGTTGAACGTGTGGAATTCTCCATGTTATGTTTGTAATTGATAAACTTAGAACTGCATTTGCATCTGTTGAATAATATGCATTTGCGTCACTTGAACTTCGTAGTAGAATAAGTTCATGTTTACTATTCAATATAATTTTATTGAAATCTTCAGCAAATCCCATTAGTAATTTTAAAGGTACGCAAAAATTGAATTTAGATATAGCTAGTTCCTCAGAAACACACCATCCAGCATTTCTCATCATATTGCTTTCAAATTGATTTAATGAAACATAGTTCTTGATTGTACTACTTGTTCCCAAGTATCGGGTTCGATCAATTTCAACCCCATTAATTTCATAACGTATTTCATCAAACAAATATGCAACACAATTATTCTTCAGCCTTACATTTGACGGTTCTTCACCTTTACTATTCTTTATATTTCCCTCTATAAATAAAAAACTTTCCGAGGGTAGAACATATAAGTCTTGATTTTGTAGGGTAATTCGAATTTCATCATTGTTTTTAAATGACTGAATATATGGTACATAACTATGAAAGTCTTTTTTTGTTATACTCTCGTCCGAAACCGGTTGCTCCAATACGTTAAGTATATCAGACATTTTTGTTTACTTTAAATTTAAGTAGCTTTAAGAATCTTTTATTTTCTTCTGTTAATTTCGGTCTTATAGCCTTAACGGTATCTGCAGAAATGTTCAGATTTATATTTCTTCTTGTGGTTTTATTATAAATTATCATTTTTGTCTTGGCCTCAAATGCAACCTTAGGGTTATCTCTTCACCCCTAAAGTTTATTAAACGTCCCTCTTGATCAACAATCCAAATTTTAAGATATGTTATTTCCTTAACGTTTACTGGCAGATAAACTAGATTATTAGGGTTCACGTATAATTTATAACCTGGAGGAACGTCTAAAGCAAACTCGTGAAGTATATGTGCTGGAGAGTCATTCATGTATGCTCCTTGTATTATATTACATTGAATTTGTATAGCATTAACTTTCAGAATATTTACAAGTTGATTAGATAAATGTACTACTCCTGCCTTTAAAGATTTCCCGCAAAACCAAGCAATTTACCAATTGATCGCGGTTGATTAAAATAAATTATGTCGTGTGAAGAACTTATTTCTATTTGCAAAGTATTATTATTCGGTTCAATTATTATGGTTTTATTAAAATTAGTTTTTTTATATTGTGTAGTTATGTAATCGACAATGTCTTGCAACTCATAAGACCCTATGGGAATTTCAATAACTGCATCTCCAATATGGAAAAGATTATTATCGTAGTCTACATTCGGAATAGAATTATACGAATGGAAGTCGATTAGGGAGCATTCGTACTCATCCGTTAAAATTATAGGTGGGAAATAGTTTGCTTTTAAAATTGAAGCGCTTCCGCTTAATGCCAATGTTATTGACATGGTGAATGCTTAATTGTAAATGAAATAATAATGCCTTAAAGTAGTTGTTTAATTTATTTCTCGTTTACTTGCTTATTTTATAATATTTCAGTTTTATTTATCCATGAATTGTGTTGACTTGAAAAACCTAACCATTTAACATATGCCTTATTTCCTCTAGTTCTCAATACTTTTTCAACCAGAAACGTATTCGGAAAACGTGTGCTATGTATTTCCTCCTTATAAAAGCCTCCTTTAATTTCATGTCCTTGATAGTCTTCCAATAAAAATGTTATAGGAAACGTGTTCTGCATCGATCTTATTTTAAATATTTCTGTTGTCCAGTTTGGAGTGTATCCCTTCTCAAAAACGTTTTTGTATTTACTAATGCGGACGTAGTCTCCAACTTTATATCGTGAAGGTTTGAAAATGTTCAAATTACTATATACAGTATTCAAGAGATGTTTTTCATTGTTATGAGTTACGTCATTTGGTGCCATTTTTATTTTTCCATGTTTTTTCTTATTATACTGTTTAATCAAACTTTTATAAATATCAATCCATTTATAAGTTCCGTTGTTACTAAACTCTTTCCACATAATCTCTTTCAAGGTTCTATTGAAGCGTTCAACAATTGATGCTTTCATTACACTATATGTAGAATAGTGATTAATTGAATATTTTCGCATCAACCCTCCAAACTCTTTATTGAAAAATTCTCTACCATCATCTGTCTGTAAATTTTTAGGAACACGCCCCATACCAAGTATTTTCTTGAATGAATTACAAACTTCTGAGGCAGTTTTAGATTTAATTGCTTCAGCCCACGCATATTTTGAAAAGGTATCTATGACAGTTAACATATATTTATAACCATTATTATATGCTGAATAATTTCCCATTTCTACCAAGTCCGCTTGCCAGAGATCATCAATTCCTTTCATAATAACTCGGCGTCGTAAGAAGTTCTTCCGTGCTCGTGAATGAAGCTCATTAACTACTGCTCTTTTTTCGATTGTATGGTGATATTGTAGTCATTACGTTATATATATCCGTTATTTTCTTATTTAAATCTTTTATTTCACTTCTTAGCAGCACAACTTCTTCACTTATTCCCCTTTTTAAATTCTCCTTCATGTGTCTTATTTGTAAAATCAAATAAGCTTTGTTAACAGCATCATATCCATCCAAAGGTGAAGCTACGTTTATAATCCTTTTATTGTCAATGTTTATTTTATTTCCATCCAGTGTAAAACCAAAATGTTTCAAGAGATATTTTCTTCTTCCTTCGTTACTAGACCTTTGATTAAAATAATGACCGAATTTGTCGACAGTCATACTTTTTGTTTTATCACCTCTACTCAATTATATTTGCCTCTCTCAATTCTTCAATTATTGATGCTATTTCATTAGAATGATTATTATTTCCGGCTTGTTGTGATGCTATTAACAGTCTTAATCGGTCTACAATTTCATTAGGATTGTCCCAGTATATATAGTTTGGTGTATTAAGATTTACTCTCATTAAACCTTCACCAATGTGAGTAGTAGCAAATAATTTATTAATTATTTTTGTATACTTGAAACCTCTATTTCCTTTAAGTCGGTTACTGGGATCGTAGTTTACTCTATGTGCATTTGTATCAAGTAAAATTCGTTTATAAATATCTAGTTCAGTTGAGTCATACTGTTCCGGCCTTTTGTGAAATAGTAATGAGTAAAGGCCTGGAGTTAATGCCCAAGATTTATTTCCTATGGTTATTTTGTCCTCACTTAGCTTAAGATATGAATTTCCAAATTTCCAATCACCATTTTCATCCTTATAAGGTCCAAATATGGTATCGAGTTTTTTGTTTTCAAACAAATCTGTTAAATTAAATTTCCAATCATCAGGTTGGGAATAAAATGTTTCATTCAAGTGTGAATCTTCTTTATTTTCACTTTTCCCCGGTAAAGGACTAAAACACTCTTTTTTAGTGGGAGTACTGGTAATAATCTTTTTCTGGTGTCCTTTAATTTTACTATAATTTTCAGATTTAATTCTTTCATTAGAAAATTTTATTGGATCTAATGAATCATCAGATAATCTTACAAGTTTTTTAAGTGGTTCTGTTATAGGTTTAAATGTATGTTCTAATTTACTAAACGATTCTGCTTCACCTTGCTTGATACTTTCGAATTTCTTTTTTAAAATTTTTCTTGATTTCACCAATTCTTTTAATATACTTTCTTCCATGTTGGGTTACTGGAGAATAGCTTAGCTAGTTGCAAACTGCTTTTTGAAACAGCTAAACAGCTTTTTTAAACAGTTAAACAGCTTTTTGAAACAGCAAAACAGCCTTTTTAAACAGCTAAACAGCTTTTTGAAACAGCTAAACAGCTTTTTTAAACAGCTAAACAGCTTTTTGAAACAGCTAAACAGCTTTTTTAAACAGCAAAACAGCTTTTTTTTTTAAACAGCAAAACAGCCTTTAATTAGAAAATGTCCGCAGCAGTTGGATGAATATTTATAACTAAGGTTGAATGAAAACATCAAAGCCTTTTCTATAGCGCCCATTCCACACATCATTATCCTTGCTGATCACAAGAAATCCATATTTTTCCTTCCAACATTCATTACATATATTATGAAACATTTTGGGACTCATATCACTTCCAACATGATCATTATAAATATGTTTTAAATTTAAGTCGTCTTGTTTAAACATTATGATGACATTTGCATTCGTACTAAATGTTTTGGAATACGTGTATAAGTTTGACACAGATAAAACGAGTCAATGTCTCTATGACGACCCATACAAAAATATGATCTAATATTATTCTGTTTTTCGCATGCAACATCATCAAATATCATTATAGAGCTTCCCTTCGCCTTATCAGGTGATATGACATCTTCATTCTCTGTAAATGTGTAAAGACCCATTCCCTTTACTGATGAAATAAGTTTTTCAAGATACTTATATTTTGGCTGTTGTAATGACTTTGAATACAAGTAAATATTTTTAAACTTTAATCCATTTGGGCTTTCGATTAAACTGAGCATTACATTTGTTTTCCCGCAATTAGATGGACCTACTATTAACGCTCTTATAGAATTTGGTAATAGGCAGCTGTGCTTAGTTCGGCTATTGTATTCAATGAAATCGAAATTTCTTACTAAGATATTTGAATGTTGCTTAATCAAATGCATCTTTACAACTGACAGTTATATTAAAATTTAATTCATTCACAATCTCATATATAAGTATATATTGACAAGTTTGAATTTATTTACAGAAATAATTAAAAGTATAAATGATTGTGTATTCAACTAAAAAATTTAATGCGAAACAGACAGTTCAAGGAAAAGGACTGGTAAACAATTTGATTAATTCACTACCAGTTGAACTTCATTTACCTGGATATCAATTTTGTGGATCTGGAACAAAATTAGAAAAACGGTTGAAGAGAGGAGATAGAGGAATTAATCCGTTGTATACTGCTTGTCGAGTTCATGATATTGCTTATTCTCAGAGTACTGATATTAAAAAACGCCATCAGGCGGATAGAGAACTAGCTAATAAAGCTTGGGAGAGGGTAACAGCTAAAGACAGCACATTCGGAGAAAAAATAAATTCGTACCTTGTAACAAACGCTATGAAATCTAAAGTGAAATTTGGTTTGGGTGTTAAATCCAAAAACTTTAAGAAAACTTATAAGCAAAACCATTTTCGTAATGCAATTAAAGCAGCTACAACTATATTAAAGAAAAATAAGCCTACAGATATAAACGATGCTATACAACTTGCACGAAATGTTATTAAACATTCTTTTCTTGGGAAAAAGTCTGAAGTAAAAATTCCAAGAATTATTAGAGTTCCCAAAATTGGCGGTTTATTACCTTTGATACCGATACTTACAGCACTTGGAGCATTAGGTGCAATGGCTTCTGGAGGTTCACAAATTGCTAAAGCTATTACTATAGCTAAAAATGGTAGAGAACAGCTGGAAGAAAGTAAACGACATAACAGAGCATTAGAGGCAATAGCAATAGGAAAAGGTCTCTATCTCAAACCTTATAAAAAGGGATATGGAATATTTTATACGACAACTAGATCAAAAAACTATTAAAGCTGCTACCCAACAGACCACTAACAGATATGGATTTAAGAACTTTTGGAAAGAAGTATATTCATCACTTTAGAGGAATTTATATGAGAGATGAACTTCCTAATATTCCACGGAGGATAGAATGTGGAATTATCAACTTAGACTCTAATAACGGAGATGGTACACATTGGGTAGCATATTATAAAAATAATGATAATGTAGAATATTTTGATAGTTTTGGTAATCTTCAACCACCCTTAGAAGTATTAAGATATTTGGGAAACAATATAAAGTATAACTATAAGAGATATCAGAAATTGAATGCATTTAATTGTGGACATTTATGTTTAATGTTTTTAATAAAATACCAAATAAAAAACAATGCGGAATAAAGAAAAAGAAAACAAATCACATATTTGTTTAATTAATTCATTTATAGTTTCATTTCATTTCATTTATTATCCATTCTTAACAATAGTCTGTGTATTTTTACATCTGTTACAATTTTGCTTTGCATTTTTTTTCCTATTTCGTAACAAAGACGTGTCAGATCAACTTCAATATCTCTCTCATTAATTCCTTTTATGTCGCTTAATTGTATATTAGTTTTTCTCAATGCTGAACACGTTGGAATGTAGTAATCGTAATAAAAATGTAGAATTTGCTTCCTGAGGATGCCGTTCCAACATATAATTGAAGTTAAGAATATTCCAACACCAATAAGAGATTTCCACGTATCTGGTTCTATTTTAATTTTGTAGTTGTCCTGCTGAATAATTAAACGATAGCTACCGTTTTTAAATTGAAATATATAGGCTGTATTCCTTTCAGTAGTATCATCTATTAAATTTACGGAATTTAAAAATTCTCTCTGAGAAAGGACACTGCTAATATAAGTTTTATAGTGCATTAAACGTAGCCACTCTTCCCGATCCAATCCAATAAAATGTTTATTTTTGTAATGTAGCCATATCATCGGCTTAAATCCATTTAGAGTTGAAAAGCCACAAGAAATTTTTAATTTTAAATTCAGGAAGTACTCCAGCTCAAAAACCACATCCTGTATTTGAGGTTTCTTTGGTTGTTCAAAAAAATGTCTCACTTTATTTTCCATTTTCAAAAGAGAATATTAATTTTTTTTTACTATACACTTCGGAAGTAAATTTTAAACTGATGATGACTTCGCTTTAAAAAATCCCTTTATATTGAAAATATTTTGAATACTATGCTCTATCTATTTATATATATGTTATTGTGTTAATAATGTATACAATTACACACATGCATCCATACATATACATACATAATATATACATATATACATACATACATACCCTGCAGAAAATGCGAATACTGAAATTGTAGTGATTTACTAGTGACATTGTCAGTAGTACTACTGACCAGGTGTATCCCAGCCAATGTAATTATCTATTGACATTTAACATTAGCTTGTCATTGAAAATCCACCACTAGACTGTAGCAATACTGACTAAGTAGTTCCTTTGGGACCACATGGAGACATTGGAACCAAAGATTCACTAGTAAATTTTAGGGGCTCCAGTCTACAATATCGATATTTCCTCGCTCCATATCAATAGTAAAATTGTAGTGATTTACTAGTGACATTGTCAATAGTACAACTGAACAGGTGCACCGCAGCCAATGTAATTGCCTATTGACATATAAGATAGGGTTGTCATTGAAAATCTACCAGTAGACTTTAGCACTATTCATTTACGACCATATGGAGACAATTGAACTAAAGAATCACTAGTACATTTTAGTGACCCTCGTCTACAATTTAATAAGGGTTGGGCCAACAAACTTAAATACATAGATACCTACATACATATGTACGTAAGTTTTTAACATTATTGCATAGCATAATAAAAAAGAAAAACAAACTATTGGCAATATCAACAGAAATACATTAGAACTGGGGGGTTACTCTCTATTACGATGCGAAAGAAAAATGGTACGAAATCGCACGATTGGTACTCTCTAATAGTATGTTTAGACGATACCTGCTTCGCTCTCTATTCATGCTTCACACCCCAATCATGACCGAATCAACTTGTTTCGCCATACAAAATTATGAGAGCGAATCAAGTAGATTCAATATGAATCTACCTGCGAAGCACGTAAAATTGGTATCTTCTCTAACTTTTATCGCAGTAATCGCCACTTTATCTGAACTAGCTATCAAAACAAAATAAGTATATGTGTATGTGTGCGTTTGTAAACAAATAAAAACAAACCAAAAAAAACATAGATGTGAGTTTAATATAAATAAATTTAATTAAGTTATGGATAATATAAGAAGGAAAAATAAAAATAAAATATGGGGATGCCTTCAAAAACAAGATTTTGAATGAGTCGAATATATGTAAGTATGTATGCATGTATACACGTGCGTATGATACGTATGAATGTGTGAATGTACATAAAAAAAATGCCACGCGAACAGTGATGCCAACTTTTTCAGAGCAAAAATCACTGTGTGTTCATAAAAAAGCACTAAATGCAATATATTTTTTATTTATATTTTTATATTTATCTATTTATTTTCAATACAGAGAAAGCCCACATGGCTAATTATATATGTATTGAATGAGTAGAAATTAAAAATTTAAGTTAACTACAATTTTAAATTTACTACATTTCATAGGTTTTTGTAATAATTTCAATTATATCGAGCCATATTTCAATTTTGCTTATAAGTAGAACATGAGTAAGAAAATAATTGAAGTTCATTTCTTAATTACTGCAATTATGGTGTATTAAAAAAAAACAATTAGATTTTAGGTATTTCATCTGAATTAATTTTTACATGAACATAGTTCAGTATGTTACATTCTGTAGCTCGTTTCTGTATTTCTCGCATCGTAAAATTTCCCGCATGAAACAAGGGAATCGTGGAAACAGTGTAAATTGAAACACATAATGGCTTTTCTCACATAAGTGTTTCTGTATCGTTACTTTGTGAGACCTATCTGTCATATAAACAAATTTCTAGCAATTATTGCTAGATTATTATTTTTTATTATTATTTATTATTTTTATTATTATTATTTTTTACTTTTGTCCACTTTGTTAGAGAGCCTCACGTTAGTACTTTTCAGAAGCATTTTTGAAAGCTTTCGTTATCAAAAAAGCAATACATTGCTTCCCTCAGTGGTTAGTTATTAGATTATTGTTGTAATTAAGTTATTTTATAACTGTAATTTCTAGAAATATATTCTTTTTTCTCACTATGAAAGATAAAGTTTTTCTTTGCATGTCTAAAAGGGGTGAAAGCAGATAGTTTTTGAAAAGTGAAAATTTCTTATTTGGTGTTTCTTATAAAGCCACCACACTTTCACAAATTAATATTACGTAGATATGTAAAACGCACTAAAATCAAAGGTGAAAAGCACCAATTTAGTGCCTTTTTTTAAGCAACAATTTGAAAAATTCCACACTGTTATGAATTAAAAAACTCTAAATCTAGTACGAAAAGCACTAAATTGGCACGCTGCACACGAAGCACGAATGCATAGTCTAAACAGCATGATTCATAAACATGATTCAGAGAGCGCAGCAGGTGATTCAACTTGTCGTCTAAACATAGCATAATGCGTTTGCGCATTTACCTTTCGCATCTTTTATTTTCCATTTCGCAAGTCTGGTATCACCGTACTCTACAATGCGAAAGCGCCTGTCAAAATCGCTCGATAAGCGCAAATATCTTGCGTTAGCTAAATACCAAACGCAAAGTGAGAAAAACATGTAAATACGTTGAAAAAAATATTTATATATTGACTGTCTTATTCATAAAAAAATATTTTTGTTTTATAAGAGTTTTATTAAACCAATTTTCTATGGAAATTTGATTAATAAACCTTTTATAAAACCAAAATATTTATATTTAAATCGTAGTTTTTAGGGAAAATACCAAAAAAAAAAATTAAAAACAAAACAACGGCAGTTTGAAATTTTAGTGGATTGCATGTGAGCAAATGGCAAATAAGCCGCAAATAATTTGTGGACAAAATTGACAGACGGCTTAAATTCTAATGGACATCCTGTAAGGGATATAGCTGGTTGTTTATAATGAAATGTGACACTAATAGTACTTATAATATTACACATGTATGTTTGTATGTATGTATTCATATTTGATTTAAAAAATCACACCAAGTGAAAATGCGTAAAAATAAATTAAGCATTTCCAGCACAGGTTATGGTCCCTCTCAGTTTTGTATTTGCTCAATCGCTACGTAGAGCTCTTTTAAGCGACGGGACATTGACTGCTGCTATATTCCTAAGGTATAGTCCTGGCCAATTTGATGTTGGTATCCACCTTGACCAAGTAATTTTAAGGCAGCGGCTAGTTTTATAAACTTTTAGCTAGTGTTGAACAGCGTTTAGAACATACAGAAACGCAAATTTTGTACAAAGTTAAAATAAAGCAATATGTATTTAATAACATACCGCTACAGATTTTTTCTTACCTGCGGTCATTTAAGGAAAGTATACCGGAACTATCTCTTAAGCTTAAATAAAATGACATCGCCATAATGCCATAGCCATAACCAAACCAAAATTCAATTGGTTTCTATGGTGAGAGTTATGGCGTTAAGGTTGTTTTCTATGGCTATGGTTATGTCACGTCTAATTGAACTTTTAAGACTCGTTTTGCAACTCGTTATACATGAACGTTTTCTTCATAAAACCATAACGCTAAAGAATCCATCAGTTTATTATCAATTAAAAGCTGTTACACTTCAGTTTCTCTTAAATTTTGATTTTAACCGTCGTTTTTTTACATATTTTGACATTTCAGTACTGCCAACCTTTGCCATATTTTCTTTTGCAATGTCCGTGTTGCCACTTTTTCAAGCAATTTTGCGAAAGGTTTTGCGAAAGTAATAGAGAGTACCAAATTTGCATATCAACGCATTTAGCTTTCGCATCGTAATTGCTTTCGCATCGCAATAGAGAGTAACCCCCTGTTGTCTCTAACGTATCTCTACTCGCGCATAAAAGGAAAATTGTCGACATTTCAACTAGTGCACTTGTCGCTAGAGAAAAGAGTGTTGACATAGAGACATATGGCACTAGGCTGGCTAGAGGGTAAATACATAAATAAATACATACATACATACATACGTACATACATACATACGTACATACATATATGTATGTTGTCTAAACGGTTCTAAGAAAAAATAAGACATGTAATTTATGTTTCCTTTCAAATATTTTGTTTATTTTTTTTTTTATGAAAAATTATAAAATTTAATTAAAAATTTTTATTAATTCATCTCAATCTTAAATAAAATTTTGCGATTAATAACATCGGCTCCATGGTATATAAAAAACTCAAATATATATCGTGATTTGAATATGCCACTAGTGGTTGAAGAAATTGCAAAATATGCAGGCAAATATTTAACAAAACTCGAGTCACATCCTAATCCGCTTGCTCGTAATATTTTGAACTTTACTGGACACGTCCGCCTAAAAAAGAGGGATACAAGTGCTCTTATACTCAACACTCCAGATGGGACTGCTTGAAAATACTTTGTATTTTATTTTATTTTTTCTTCCTTTTGATTATCACTACTTATGTATTATTTATAACTATCTCTAAATTTATGTCCGACAGTGGTCGGGCCTAATAATTATATTTTAGATTTAAGATTTGAATACTTATTGTTAGTTCATATTTGAAGATACAATAAATAAAAATATGTATTAAAAAAAAAAAAAAATCTCAATCTTCCTTTCGGTTAACGGTGGCAGTCGATAACAAGTGATGAAATAAGCTTCTATATTTATCAATAATCTTCTTCACTCTTAGTTTTTTCATATGAAAAAAGTAACACGTGCACATGCCAACAACGTCTTCATTTGAATTGTCGTCATGAGAGCATGGTATCTTATCATCAAAATTCTCGTAATCAGTTTTGAATGCTCGAAGAAAGACAGATGTTCTTCGAAAATTATATTACCGAACTCTTGTAAAAAATCATTTATAAATCCATCGTTCTAGTTTAATTTCTTAATGAAAACTAATCATTGATTTATTAAATCCTCGTATTATATACTTACATATGTATGTTTTTATATGGTTGAATTCATATAAATTAAACAAATATTTAGTCAATTTCATTTTTTTGTTTGATTTTATTTAAAATATTTCCTTAAATACTTTTTAAACAGTTTTCATTTAAATGTAGTAAAAGGATAATAATCTCTTACAGCAGAAACTGGCTTTAACTCCAATCTGTATAAATCACTATTGTTGCTATCATTTATAGGATATTTAGAAATAAGATAAGCACCCGTAGATAAGTTTTCAATATCCTTATCACTTAGTGAATTAAATCTCCTTGGCAAATATAAAATGTTCGTTCCCAGTTCTAAGACAATAGTTTCCCCATACTTTGTAGTAATACGCTCAGCTCCAGTTATATGATACTCCTCTAGAGATAACATGTCCTTCACACTAAGTCTCTGCCTGGCGTTCAATTTATTGAAGGTAGAAATTAACTCCTCGTTGGTGCTCATAGTTATGTAACTTATATTAAACTGTGAACTTTTATACGCTAGTACAAATTATTTATAAATTTTTCATATCATATATATATATATATATATATCTTTCTTTCTCTCTCTCTCTCTATTTATTAATTACATTTTCATATATTTCATATATATATATATATATATATATATATATATATATATATATATATATATCTTTCTTTCTCTCTCTCTCTCTATTTATTAATTACATTTTCTCTTTTCCATTAACAGTTGTATTTTATTTCTTTATTTTATTTCACTATTTTATTTCATTATTTTGTTTGTATTTCATTGTTTTGTTTGTGTTAAATAGATTCTATTTTAAAATATAATTTTAATCTTATGATTTAAAAACTTAAATCTAACATTAACTTTTCTCCATCGTCGTCGCACCAGAATTCGTCATTAAATTTGGAAATTATATTGTCCCCTTCTTCATCGTACAGGAACTCGTACACTTCATTCTCAAAAAAATTTGTATGATACCCCATCTGATTGTTGGGAATATCATGGTGGTTCCAATTCTGAGGAGAATCTATAAATTGGAAGACTACTTCTTCCATTGACTCATTAACGTCAACTTCTGTCAAACCGCTGATGGAAAGTGGGCTGACCGAAGGTTTGATGATGCCAAAGTCTTCCTCTAAAGATATTATAAGATTCCATTCTGATTTTTTTTTAAATATATTTTTACTTTTTATTTAGCTATAACGCTTGCAATTGAATTTCACTGACTAAGTTTAAAATGTTCCACGATTCGACCTTTATACTAAAAAAGAAAATCATCAACAACAACAACAACAACATAATACAAACAAAATATCAATAGGTAAGCCAATGCACATAAACATTGCATTTGTTCCCTCACTCCACACTCATATCCATACACACATCCACTCCTATCCATACATACAAACATACATACATACATAAGAATTTTCCACGATTCGACCTTTATACTACTAAAAGAAAATCATCAACAACAACAACAACAACAACATAATACAAACAAAATCTATATATAAATAGGCAAGTGAAAAAAGTTAAGAACCATTTTAACTGACTTAAACTCAACGTATTCGCTTGATTTTTTTTTGTTAGATAGATTGACAATAGGAACAGTGCAGAATGTATTTTTTCTTCTACATTTTTGTGTCTAAGATAGTTAAAAACAGTTAAGAATATTAGCCAATCATAAAGCCATGATTTCTCTTTCTCTCTTAATTTGCTAAAAAAAAATTACAACAATTTGGCTTGGCAACTCCATAAACACTCAGAAGGAAAAACGTATTTTATTTGTTCATTCTATTCTTATTTCCATCTTTCTATGTACTTAAACGATTATTTCTGAAACTAATAAAATTTGGATATCTATATATAAATAGGCAAGTGAAAAAAGTTAAGAACCATTTTAACTGACTTAAACTCAACGTATTCGCTTGATTTTTTTTTGTTAGATAGATTGACAATAGGAACAGTGCAGAATGTATTTTTTCTTCTACATTTTTGTGTCTAAGATAGTTAAAAACAGTTAAGAATATTAGCCAATCATAAAGCCATGATTTCTCTTTCTCTCTTAATTTGCTAAAAAAAAATTACAACAATTTGGCTTGGCAACTCCATAAACACTCAGAAGGAAAAACGTATTTTATTTGTTCATTCTATTCTTATTTCCATCTTTCTATGTACTTAAACGATTATTGCTGAAACTAATAAAATTTGGATATTTAAATAACGAGTGGTACTGTATTATTTTTCTTTAGGTGCTTAAAAATAATATATTTTTTCAAATTATTAATAACTTTGATTAAATTCACCTACAGCACAAAGTAAGTTTTTTATTTTTGGTTTATTTTGTGTGCGTTTTGTTTTTGTTCATTGTTTTCATTATTTTTCTGTACTTTAAGTTACTGAACATACTGGAATGTTGGAATATGATGGAATGTTTATATTATTAGGCTAGCATATTCGTACATACATATGGGGTCTTTCTCAAAGAATAGGGAATAGAAACTTTTTTTGTAACAAACGTTTTAATGGGGAGTCTAAAACTTTAGAGAAAAAGCGTTCAATGAAAAAATAAATGAATATTTTTGTTTTGGGCAATAATAATGAATATGAAGTGAAAACACTAGGAGCAAATATCTAATTACTTTTAGTTCAAAAAGTGAACAACTTTTTTTAAATAGTTTGCTTAAAATCTATTCTTATTTATGCCGATAAATGAAATTTTAAATTCGTATTTAGTAGTTAAGAAAGTGGTTTAAGAGAGTGGTTTACCTTGGAGTCTATACATATGTATATTTGAATATAGTTTTTAAATTGTGTTTTAAATGCATCAAACTTTAAATATTTTCATTCTATTCTCCACCTCTGTGCGTTAATGGTTGATTTTCAACCACTGGGCGAACACTAGTATCAATAGATAAGCTAATGCACATAAACATTGCATTTGTTCCCACACTCATATCCATACACACATGCACTCCTATCCATACATATATACATAGATACATACATACATACATACATACACGTGTAACGCTGACCAAATTCACTACATTTTAAACCCTTTCCTATTTCACTCACGATCGTTTACTTATAAAATCCTAACCCTAATTAACATATTTTCTATTAGCACATGCACTCACAAATCTAGGAATTCATCTCCTTTTTACTATGAATCTCCACACAGACACTTTGTCTAACAAAATTAACAATATAAAAAAATAATAGAATTTACATATGGAAATAATTAAACAAAAATATCAATTAGAAATTTTATACGAACACATGACATGTGTTGATTTACTAACTAACATACATACATACATACATACATACATACATACATACATACATATGTATACATGTACATATTTTCCCTAAATCATCAAATACTTTCTTTTCAATCTTTCCTGCCTGCATACAAAAAAATTATTGTTAGCCGTTACCATTCTCAAAACATTCGAAAAAAATACGAAAACAAATTCTAATATTTTTTGTGCTGCGGTTCGCTCTATAACAACACAAAATACCTATTCAAGTTCAACTAAAATTCATGCGTGCATACTTTTAGATATAATTTAAATACAAATCCCAACTCCATTTACGGCCTGTCCCACGATGTCACCAAAAATCATTCGATCGAACGAATTTCTGCTGACATCGTGCGACAGGCCGTTAGTGTTCACAACCATAAGCCAAGCCTCATTTATCAAGACTTAACCAACACATAAACCGTTATTATTTCTCCATCACTACCACCTACACTTATTTAGCATACAACTGATAAGATAAACTTATTTTGGCTCTAGTTAAGCCAAGACTCATTGATCAATACTTAGCCAACTCACAAACAGTTATTATTTCTCCACTACTGCCACCTAGACTTATCTAGCACACAGCTGCTCACCCTAAACCCATTAAGATAAACTTAATTACTTTTGGGGTAAGCTCAGACACATTGATCAAGACTTAGCTAACTCACACACTTTTTACCTATTCAAGCGCTGCCGTCTGACGTAAATATACTCCATTTAGCCAATTCACTATCCTTTTACTCTTTTTTTCATCCCAATATGGGAACGCTCACACCATTATTTAGCAAATACACATTCCTTTTACCCTTTTTCACCAACAACTGGCAACTCTCATACCAGTATTTAGCGAAGACACAAACCGTTAATGCTTAAAGCACCCCCTAGTGGTGAAATGTGGTTATCTATCGTTATCTATTTTAATGGTTTTTTGGGTCAACTCCCTTTTTTTATATACTATTATTCAAGCAATTGTCGTTGATTTTTATTAGATTTCTTTTTAAATTTTCCTTAGTATACGTACTATAAATATTGTTTTCTGAATCTATGAGAACGTCGGAATGATTAAGTTGTATGGATTTATTATTCTTGTCAGGTATTGGTACGAATGTCACCATGGATAGTGGGTCTTGTGAAAATTGTGGTACAGAGAGAATAATAATCATGTTACCGTCGTGAAGTGCTATGGATATCTTAATGTTGGTATAACTGTCAAAGTCTGAGATTAGGTTAAGTTCGGTTTGAGTAAGAATATCTGTGGGGATAATTCCCAGTTTTCCGGAAAAAATAATTTGACCGATGTCATCTACATGTTGACGTAAGAGCGAGATGTCGTTGTTAATCTGATATATGTGTTCTATAAATGTTATCTCGTCTTCTATGGTTGAAATTTTATTCCCTATAATATTTTTGAACTTAGTTAAATAATTTCCAATTTTGTTCTGCTGGTAATTTATATGATTGGTAATATTCTGAATCTGGGAGTTCATGACATTGTTAATAAAAGTTAAGTTGTTCATCTTGTTTGTTAAGTTTTCGTCATGTGTGTTTAATAATTTAAGAGTTTTACTTATTTGTTCTTCATCGTCGCTGTCCATTGTACCTGCAATTACTTTTAGGCCTTTACCTATAATATTTAGTAGAGGTCGTTTCCCTCGGAAATGTGGGTTAAGATTTTCTATTTTTGCCTTCAATAGCATAAAGTTCTTGTTTACTGTGTCCATTAATCTTTTTGATTCGGTACTTGATGTCTTAAGGATGTCCATGTTGTTCTTGATTATGTCCAATGTTCGTTCGTATTCTGTTGTATTTACTATGTGTAGTATTTTGATGTAGTGTTCAAAGATTTTGGTCTCCCCTGTTTTGATTGGTATATAGCCGTTATTGTGTGATAGGTCCTGTACGTCGATGGTTTGGGCCCTGATGGTTGGGACGATTGTTATCATCATTATGATCCATTTAATCATCTAAAAGAATATATTTATTTAGTTATTGCTTTGATTTTGGGGTTATTTTTGTCTTGATATTTTTTAGTAGGTCTAACGTGAGTTTTGTAATATTTATGTCCAGTTCCTATTGTCTGTATGTGGTCATAATTTATTTTTTCTGCACTAACTTTCCTATATTTTCTGTGGTTTTTCCCACCTCTTATTTCTTTAATATAATTTGGTCCTCCTTCTAATTCAAAATCTTTCCGGTTTTCGTTCAGTTTCTGGATATATTTTTCTTTTTTTGCGCTCATGAGATCACGAATTTCCGTATACCTATCCTCATGTATTTTGCCGTTTACAAAATCAATTGGTTTGATGCCGGTTGTGCTATGTATTGTATTGTTATAAAAACCTATTATTCTTATCATTTTATCCTCCATACTTAAGTCTTTGTGTTCTTTGTCGTGTCTTAGTAAGCGTATGTGTTCGTTGATTGTGTTGTGTAGTCTTTCGATGTCGGCGTTGGATGTATGGTTGCTATTTGAGGTATAGTGAATATCTATGTTCTCTTCTTTTAAAAATTCCTGCATCGGTATAGCCTTAAATCCTAATTCGTTGTCTACGATGATTTTATCCATTTTCCGGTAGGTATTGATTATCAGCAAAAGTTTTGTTTTGAATTCCGTCCAGCTTCTACCGTTTATTTGAAATGCTAAGGCGAATTTTGAGAATTTGTCGATTGTTGTCATGAAGAGTTTCTTATCCAAGGTATAAAATACGTCTATGTGTAATACTTCGCGAGGTTTATATGGAGTTTCCGTAATTTTGTAGGGGATCTTTGGGGGTTTTCTGTCATATTTTTCTAAACTACAGATTTCACAATTATTTATGAACTGAGTTATCCTTTTTAGGGTTCCGTACACCAAAGGTGAAAAAGGAACCCTATTGTTTTCGCTACGCTGTCCGTCTGTCCGTCTGTCCGTCTGGCCGTCTGTCCGTCTGTCCGTCTGTCCGTCTGTCCGTCACAGGGTATTTTCTCGAGAACCGTAAGAGCTACGGACCTGAAATTTGGACAGAGTGTGTAGACCCTTGGCCGCTACAACAACAAATACATGAGAGTTGGAAATTAAAGGGTGTGCCAAAACGAGCAACGAAAAATTTTAAAATCCCATGTAATATACATACAATTGTATGTATGTATGTATATTACATGGGACCCTTGGCCGCTACAACAACAAATACATGAGAGTTGGAAATTAAAGGGTGTGCCAAAACGAGCAACGAAAAATTTTAAAATTTCATCTAATATACACACAATTGGATGTATATGCACTTGAAATTTGTAAAGTTCGTGTATTTTTATACAGACTACAACAACTAACACTAAAATTAAAAAAAATTTAATTAAAGGGTGTACCATCAGTTATTGTAATTTCGACTATGTAATTTTGAAAACTTGCTGTATTTTGGAAACCGTAAGAGCAAACTTCCTGAAATTTTCAAAAACGGTAAAACAAAAAAATCTCAAAATTATGAAATCGCCAAACCGAAAAAAAATCGTTAAAATCAAAAAAACAAATCGCCAAAACGAAAAAAAGCACCAAATTAAAAAAAAATTCTGAATCGAAAATAAATCGCGGAAAACCGGAAAAATCGCCAAAATAAAAAAATCGCTAAAATGAAAAAAAATCGTCAAAATTAAAAAAATCGCCAAAATGAAAAAAATTGCCAAAATGAAAAAAAAAAATCGCCAAAATGAAAAAAATCGCCAAAATGAAAAAAATCGCCAAAATGAAAAAAATCGCCAAAATGAAAAAAAATCGCCAAAACGAGAAAAAAGCGAAAAATAATCAAAAAAAAAAATTATTTCAGCTGAAAAAACGTAAAAAACACTGTATTAAAAAAATGCTCAAAGCCCAACATACGGAACACTTCGTGCGCGAGTCAAAGTCGCACTTTACTGAATTTATTTTTAATTTAGGATTGTAAATTTGCGTAATTAATTCCTTATATACTGCTTGGATTCCTCTATGGTTTTTGCTAAGGTGTTCGTTTTTAATGATTTCCGTTAACCGATTTTCATCTTCTATGTCTTCTGTCATGAGTGTAGATCTAAGTACTTTAAAATTTGTGTTATTTGAAAATAGTTCTTCATAAACATTTTTAAACGTTGTATAAAATTCGTCTTCGATAAATATAGCATTCAGTTGTGTTGGATTAAAATGATTCTTTAGTATTGTAATTGCTGTTTCCCTGTCCATTTCCTTCATAGAAATAATTTTCCTTTTATTATTAAAAACAGATTTATTCTTTATTCTTAATGATCCAGAGGTTGTTTTTGTTATAACTACTTGGTTCTTAAACATGTTAATTGGTGAAGTAGTATTTTTTATCGTTACACTGTCACATTCTAGTGTATTAATGCTGGCTTCAGTTTCGATCCTCGACAAAGCGTCGGCATTACTATTACTTGTTCCTTTCTTGTACCTAACTTCGTAATCGTATTCTGATAATCTTAATCTCCACCTAACAAGTTTTGAATTAGGTTCCTTTATAGAAAAGAGCCATGTTAATGTTTCTATGATGAATTTACGCCCGAAAATATATGGCCTAAAATATTTAGTGGCCCATATGATAGCTAGAAGTTCTTTTTCAATCGTACTATAATTGCATTCATGCTCGTTGAGTGTACGACTTGCAAAACAAATTGGATGATTTTCTTGTGATAAAACAGCGCCTAAGGCGAAATTGCTCGCGTCTGTAGTGAACGTGAATGTTTTTGAGAAATCTGGGTATGTTAAAATTGGTTCATTTATTAACAAGGTTTTGAGTGTATTGACGCTTTTTTGATATTGTTGGTCAGAGATTTTTATTTTGGCATCCTTCTTTAGATATCTGGTCATTGGTTTTGCAATCATTGAATAATCTTTGATGAATTTCCTATAATACCCGGTGAGTCCTAGGAATTGTTTTATCTGTTTTGGTGTCTTTGGGATAGGGAAGCTCTTTACACATTTAATTTTTTTGGGATTTGGTTTAATTCCATCTTGTGTTATAATGTGTCCTAAAAATTCAGTTTCTTTCTTCAGAAACTCTGATTTATCTAATTGTACCTTTAAATTAGCTTCTTTTAATTTATTAAAAATAAGATTAATTGAGTTTAAATGCTCTTGCAAGGATGTAGAAAAAATAATAATGTCGTCTAAGTAGACTAGACATATCTTATTTATGTATTTGCTTAAGACTGTGTTCATCAGTCTTTGAAATGTCGCTGGGGCTGTCTTGAGCCCAAACGGCATTCTTATGAATGTCCTCTTCCGCGATTTCAATTTGATGAAATCCCTTGGCTAAGTCAAGGGTGGTGAAATATTGGCATCTTCCCAATTTGTCCAATATTTCATCAATGTTTGGTATTGGATACTTGTCATCTACCGTTACTTCATTTAGTTTACGGTAATCGATGACAAGTCTCCATTTGGTTTTGTTGCTGGCATCGGCCTTCTTTGGCACGATCCATATAGGTGCGGAGTAGGGTGAATTACTGGGTCTGATTATTTTATCTTTAAGCATTTGCTGGATTTGTTCTTTTATCTCTTCCTTATGAACGTATGGATAACGATAAGATTTGGAAAATATCGGAACGTTATTAATAGTGCGTATTTTATGTTTTATTGCGGAGGTAAATGAAAGTGTATTGCTTTCCTGGTAAAAAATATTATGATATCTATTTATTATTTGTAATAGTTGTGATGTTTCCTCGGGGTTTAAGTGTCCTATTCTAATTTGGTCATTCAATGGTTTAAATTCTTTATTCTCGATTATGTTAAAATTTTCGTGATCTACTTTTTGCGTAGTCACGCGATTAGTTTCGGATAGCAAGTTTATCTCTACTTCTCCATTTTCTACATTTAAAATTCCTTCTCTTACAATATTTCTGCCGTTTTCTTCCTTATAATATACTAGGTCAGAGTCATCTGGTGCTATTATTCTTTTTTTATTTAAGTTTTCGTTTTCAAAGTGCATAGGGAGTGTCTTGTCACCGATGGTTATTTCTTTCTTTTTATAATCGATACAGGCATTAAGTGGTCTCAGTATATCATTACCTATTAGACCGTCAAAGAAGTTATGAAATCTTACTATGTAAAATTCTAGTGTTCTATTTGTTCCAATGTCGCTAAATTCTTTGAATATAGGTATTATGGCTTTTTCGTCAACGTAAATTTGATGTTGAAGAGTTTTAATTAAAAGTGGACTAGTTGGGTGAATTCTTTTGGGGTCGCAAATCCCAGGATTTAAAATGGAAGTTGTTGCGCCTGTATCTATTATAAGTTTTATAAAACCTATCTTTGTCTTTATTATTATAAATGGTAATTTATTCTTGAGGCTGATTCCTGAAAAATTTCAGCCACTTCAATTTTTCCTATGTCCATTGGTTCTGGTTGGTTTCTAAAATTTGGTCTCTGGGATGATGGATTTTGAGGATTAGGGTTTTGTTGGAATGGTTGTTGGTATGGTCGCTGTTGTTGGAATGGTTGTTGGTATGGTTGGGGTTGTTGGAATGGTTGTTGGTATGGTTGGGGTTGTTGGTAGTCTCTTCTGTTGTTTTGGGGCATTGATTGGAAATTCTTTCTGTTGAATGGTTGTTGTGTTCTATTCCTACCATCCTTTTTATTGTATTGTGTATTGTTCCTAAAGTTATTGTTCCTATTACTTGAATGAGTTTTGAATTCTGGGCCGTTCCCGTTATTGTTTCCTATATGTGCGTATCCGGCTTGGAACAGTATGCCCATGGCCTGTTCCAAGTCTTCTGGGTTCCTACAGAATAGGATAGATTTCATCGGTTCAGGGATCTTGTTTTTAAAGATGTTGAGGGCAGTGCGTTTTTTGTTCATCGCACTCTGTCTAGTTGCTTCGGTTTCTCCTAGAATAACTACTAATTTGTTATTTAATCTGTGTAGCCTGTTTTTCATGTCGTTGTAGAAATCTAGGGTATTTGTTCTAAAGGTCACGCTTCGTAATTCGTCAAAAAGTTCTTTGCAGGAACGTCTATCTCCAAAATTATTCTGTAGTATGTTTTTAATCTCTGTCCATGAAGTAGCGTGGCAATTTATTTCTATTGCCTGTCTTGCCCTTCCTTTGAGTTTTGATTTTATTACGTCCGAAAAAAGTAGTTGAGACAACTCGTCAGTTTGTAGGTGTGGGTGTATTCGGTCAATAAGTGTGGTGAACGTTTGTAGGTCTCTTGAGTCGCCACAGAACTCAGGTAAGTTATTAAGATATTTTAAAGGGTTTATAGTTAATCTGTTCATTGGGTTTTCAACCTGTACTGCCATTTTCAGTTTTTTTTTGTGTTTTAATAGATTTGGGAAAAGGAAAAAAAGGGAATACTCTCTTATACACGAATGCGTTTGTTTCTTTCACTTTTATGTTTTAAATAATTTTTTCTTGCTTTGGTTTTTATCAAGGTTTATATAAGAAGTCTTGTAACCTTTTGGTTTCTTGTTCTCCTGCAGAATACAATAATTTTCTTTTAATTTCTGACTCTATACTTATTATTTCAGTTACATGCATTTAATAATCTGTATATAAATAGGCAAGTGAAAAAAGTTAAGAACCATTTTAACTGACTTAAACTCAACGTATTCGCTTGATTTTTTTTTTGTTAGATAGATTGACAATAGGAACAGTGCAGAATGTATTTTTTCTTCTACATTTTTGTGTCTAAGATAGTTAAAAACAGTTAAGAATATTAGCCAATCATAAAGCCATGATTTCCCTTTCTCTCTTAATTTGCTAAAAAAAAAATACAACAATTTGGCTTGGAAACTCCATAAACACTCAGAAGGAAAAACGTATTTTATTTGTTCATTCTATTCTTATTTCCATCTTTCTATGTACTTAAACGATTATTGCTGAAACTAATAAAATTTGGATATTTAAATAACGAGTGGTATTGTATTATTTTTCTTTAGGTGCTTAACCCTCCGATGAGTGACAGTTCTGAACTTCACGGCCGTGTGAAAAGGTCCCTACGGATCTTTTTTGTAAATCATGTTTATTTCATATAAAAAATTTTTTTTTTATTATTTTTTTTTTATTGTGTATAACTAAATTCTACATACAAAAATAATTGTTTAAATTTTTTAAATTTTTTTTTTGCTTGAATTTTCTTAAGACTATTATAAGAAAGTTTAAAAATTATTGTTGTTGAGCGTGTACTTCTTGTCCCCCGCCCTGTGCGCAAGTGTTGCAGCGATGTAAAAGTGTGCTATGTTCTCCGCAAATAGCGTTGCCGCAACCGAAGCAGTATGCCCGCGTTTTCCGCTGCCGCCCGTACTCAGAACGGCAAAGGCGACATGACGGTCTACTTGACCTAGCCGCAAACGACGGTGCATTGCCTTCCATCGGTCTTGGTAATACCTGAAATGAAAAGAAAAATAAAAAACAAATAAATATATATTCCATTCTTGAATTTGAAGATGTTTTTCTGATTATATGGTTGTTCAGGGCACGTTCTTCGATATTTGGTGTGGCCAATTGTTCGTTAGCAGTAACAAGAACGACCGCCGTCTGTCACTCCTTTTTATAGGCTTCATTTCGTTGTAAATCGTAAAAGCAGCCAATGCAGCGACGTCCAGCATATTATAAAACATGGCCAACGGCCATCGTTGTGTTGCTCTTTTGCAGCTGTAAGTGCCTAGCATTTGATCCATGGTATCAACGCCGCATTTGTTGGCGTTGTAATCTAATATGGCATAGGGCTTCCGCTTCTCGGTTTGCTCGTCAACGCGGCAAGTGTAGTGCATTGTGGAGAGCACGTTCACCACTTTATTTTTTTTCGGCACGTATGAGCATAACGCTATATCCCCTTCGTTGAACCCAAATAATGTACTATTGATGGTGCGCCTCGGGTTCTTCTTGAACTCCTGTGGAATGAATGTTTTGTTGTAGCGCACTGTACCAACATATGCGGTCTTCCTCCTCACCAAAATACGCGCCAAGTCAAGAGTGGTAAAGAAATTATCCGCGTATATAGTACGGCCAGCATCTAAATATTTTTCCACTAGATCCAGCACTACGTTCTGCCCTTGGTTTATCTCCCGTTGTTGGTTTGGCAGTTTTCCAGAATATATCATTCCCTTCACATGATAATAACTCTGTGAGTCGCATAACCACCATACTTTCAAACCATACTTAGCTGGCTTTGACGGAATATATTGTGTGAAGCGGGTGCGGCCTCTGTAAGGGAACAACTGCTCATCAACTGTTAGTGCTTCATGAGGAGTGTAAGTTGCTGCCAAGTTATGTTGCAACATTTGCCAAATATCGTCAATAGCCGCAGTTTTGCTGTTGATGAGTCGCTGTTGTCGCGTATTTCCATTGTCGAATCGAATAAATTGCTTTATACACATGAAGCGATCGTACGACAACGCAGCTTTGTATATTGGGCAACGCGTCGCGCCCCATAATTCCATAGTTGGTTCATGGTTTGATCTTGTGAGTCCAGCATACAAAAGAATAGCTACAAAGGCGTCAAACTCTTTCACTGTCACTGGCTTCCACTCCTTTTTCTTCGTGGGATTCTCCAAATTCCATGCAGCTGTAAACTCCCTGCCTTTACGATTTGTTTCACGTAGCACTAAGTGTATTATTTCCTGTTTCATGATTGAACGCATTATTGTATAGGGGTCGTGTATATTTCCTGTTGGTCCTGGTTTCTTTCTTGTTAAGTCGACCACGTTATGATTACGAGTGCGTGATGTTAGTGGTGCTTTTTTACTCCATTGGGTGCCATCTTTACCAATATAGTAACTTTCATTCGTTTCCTGTCCATCATTTTCTTCCTCTTCATCATCGTCGTCATCAGAATCTTCATTTAGCTCGACGTATCCTTCAGTTTCGGCATCTGACTCTTCAGCAGGTTGGTATGTGCGATCTTCACCATCCTCAACTTCATAATTATCAATTGCAGCAATATCAATTTCTTCATCCATGTCTTCGTCCATAAAATCAGCAAATCTACTATCAGCTGCACGCCTTTCATCCGCAGTCATTTGCTGGTAACTTGTACTACGGCGTACAACCATTTCAGCAACGTCCAAATTACTTGCATCTGCCATATTTATATTTCGCTGTCTAAACTTTGACTGATTTGGTTTACGAAACTACAACTTCTTTTATACTCTTTCGTACGTCTACCTGAACTCAAAGATATTTAGGGATTACTTCATCATCATTATAATTTTTTTATTGTTTGAACACATAATTTACTTGTTCTGAACACAAAGACCTGAACTCAAAGACATTAGGGATGATGATAAAAACAAAAAATTCTAAGAACTGGTTTATTGCTAGTAGTATAAAATTAGAATATTGTGCCTTTCCTTGAAAGCAATAAAGTTCATGTCTTCGAATTTTTCTTAGAATTTTTTGTTTTTATCATCATCCCTAATGTCTTTGAGTTTAGGTCTTTGTGTTCAGAACAAGTAAATTATGTGTTCAAACAATAAAAAAATTATAATGATGCCCAAAAACATGCATTTATTAATGAAATTCAGTACAAGGTCCATACGGACCTATTCACACGTCCGCGTACTATTCTCACTAAAACCTCAATAACTCCTAAACTAATGATCCGATCGGCTTCACTTTTCTTTCAAAAGATGCGCCACAAAATACTCTTGGAATACAGAGTAACTTTGGGGGGGTGTTGTAGTGGCCGAAGTAGGAGTAATTTCAGTTTGAAAAGGCGAAAAGGTCCCTAGGGACCTTCTCACTCATCGGAGGGTTAAAAATAATATATTTTTTTAATTATTAATAACTTTGATTAAAGTTAAATTCACCTACAGCACAAAGTAAGTTTTTTATTTTTGGTTTATTTTGTGTGCGTTTTGTTTTTGTTCATTGTTTTCATTATTTTTCTGTGCTTTAAATTACTGAACATACTGGAATGTTGGAATATGATGGAATGTTAGAATATGATGGAATGTTTATATTATTAGGCTAGCATATTCGTACATACATATGGGGTCTTTCTCAAAAAATAGGGAATAGAAACTTTTTTTGTAACAAACGTTTTAATGGGGAGTCTAAAACTTTAGAGAAAAAGCGTTCAATGAAAAAATAAACGAATATTTTTGTTTTGGGCAATAATAATGAATACTAGATATACCAAACGGACGACACAATCGTCCGCATTCTAAACAGAAACAAAATCTCTTTATTAAACCTAATGCAATTTATTGAACTCTCGTCCTATAAGTTTTATGCAGCGTGACCGTTTGACCGACTAAAGTGGCAAATTGCCACTTTTTCGACTGCCTTGCCACTTTTTTTCCCCTTTTTTAGAGTGAATTATATAATAATACATTAAAAATAAAAAATTTTGTGTAGTTTTCACGTCTTTTTTTAATTTTGCCCCTTTTTTTTTTGATAAATCCCCTATTTGGTGCAACTTTTTGAAAAATGTCATCGGCCACCCTGGTTTTATGGCTTTCATACAATAAAAAATAAGAGAAAAAAAAATGGAATAACATGAAAAATAGTACACAAATACACACACACACATACACAGTGTAAACTAACAAATGAGTGTGTACTATGTTTGCATGTAGTAGTAGCAACTTTAAACGCTTATAGCTCCCAAAATACTAAACCGATTTCAATAAAATATAGATTCTGCACATCTGTGCAGAAATTCCTTTAAAATGACATAAATCTTTCCAAAATCGGTGCAATAGTTCCGGCGTAAAAGGGATTACAAAAAACGTGTTTGCCTATTAATTATATAGATAGATGAAGTGAAAACACTAGGAGCAAATATCTAATTACTTTTAGTTCAAAAAGTGAACAACTTTTTTTAAATAGTTTGCTTAAAATCTATTCTTATTTATGCCGATAAATGAAATTTTAAATTCGTATTTAGTAGTTAAGAAAGTGGTTTAAGAGAGTGGTTTACCTTGGAGTCTATACATATGTATATTTGAATATAGTTTTTAAATTGTGTTTTAAATTCATCAAACTTTAAATATTTTCATTCTATTCTCCACCTCTGTGCGTTAATGGTTGATTTTCAACCACTGGGCGAACACTAGTATTAATAAATAAATACAATATATTTAATCAAATTCTTACTTTTGATGCTGTTGTTGGAAGTTATATAGCTGTCTGCTTGGCTTTGTGTTTCTACTGTTAAGTTTAAAGTTGATTAGGATGCTTTTCACTATGTTGAATTTAGAGTTGATTAAGATGCTTTTTGATGCTGTTGTTGGAAGTTATATAGCTGTCTGCTTGGCTTTGTGTTTCTACTGTTGAGTTTAAAGTTGATAAGGATGCTTTTCAAGATTGAAGAGAGAATTGTCATTATGTTGAGTTTAGAGTTGATAAGGATGTATATTTATATTTCGACTATTGTCTGGATGTATTATTGATAAGGTAAATCTTTTTATCCTTTTCTTCACCTTTCGTTGTTTTTTTTCTCTTTTTAGAAGGATTCGTTCAAATTCACTTTCACAAAAATGTTGTATTTCCCTTAATCTTTTAAAGGAAAAAATTTGTATGTTTAAAGGATTTGTTCAAATGTCACTTTCACAAAATATTTTGTATGTCCTTTTAATTTTTGTATGTCCTTTAAAGGGTTCGCGTTCGTTGTTTCTCTTTACCCGTTACAGATATTAAAATATCAAATATTCTCGAATTTAAATGATTTACACGAGGATACACGGGTATCCTACCGACTGCGCCACTTTTTTCACCAAAATGAGAAACAACGAAAAAAAAAATAAATAAAACAACCGTGTTTTAGGTATAATCAATAATAATCAATCTTTTTTATTTTCTACTTTCTTAAATACTATTATTTTGCTGTCTTTTGCATTTTGGGAATATAAACTTAAAATACATGTTTGAATAATAATTCTTAAGCAATTTGTCTGGTGCATTTTGCACTTGAAACAATTCTTTGGAAAAAATATATAATTAATAAATATGTAATAAAGTTGTATTTTCATTAGCGGAAATGCACAGTCAATAAACTTATTAAAATTCTTTGGAATTAATGTACTTTGACAATTTATTAAATACAAATATTAAAATTATTTGGAATTAATGGTACATTTTGTTAACTGTTGCAAGTCAATAAACTTATTAAAATTCTTTGGAAAATACAATTAATAAAAATCTTTGCAGCGAATAAAGTATTAAAAATAATTGGTAAAATTCTTAATAGGTCAAAATAGCATGTGCATATGTGTGTGAACAAACTAGTGTTAAGGGAATAGTGGGAGACACTATAACAATTAGACTCACATGCTTTTTTTATCTTAGTATTCGCTTTAAATATTCGCATACATTTTAGCGAATGCAAAAGCAAATGCAATTAGCAAAAGTAAGCGAATAATTTGGGAATGCGAAAGCGAACATTCGTTACATCCCTATTGTACATATGGATGAATATTTATGTAGGTAGGTGAGTATATAGACATATATGTAATTATATATTAGACATCTGCATGAAACTAAATAATGATGTTTATGAAATGTTCGCTAAAATTTTTTATTCGTTTCATCCTATTTCATACAGATGAATAACTATGAAACAAGAACAATGAACACTCAATAGTTAAGAACGCAGTAAAACGATGTTGGTTTGTTCATATATACAAGAGCATACAAACATTTACAAATGTGAAACAGAACATGTGTTGAGTAAATCTCGATTAAGTTCATGCAAAAACAATATGCTTTTAAAGATCAGTGTTGCCAGTTGAAGGAAAATACTAGAATAATCGCCGAAAAGGAAGTTAAAAAATGTTAACGAGATTTTCTTCCTCTTCATCATCGTCGTCATCAGAATCTTCATTTAGCTCGACGTATCCTTCAGTTTCGGCATCTGACTCTTCAGCAGGTTGGTATGTGCGATCTTCACCATCCTCAACTTCATAATTATCAATTGCAGCAATATCAATTTCTTCATCCATGTCTTCGTCCATAAAATCAGCAAATCTACTATCAGCTGCACGCCTTTCATCCGCAGTCATTTGCTGGTAACTTGTACTACGGCGTACAACCATTTCAGCAACGTCCAAATTACTTGCATCTGCCATATTTATATTTCGCTGTCTAAACTTTGACTGATTTGGTTTACGAAACTACAACTTCTTTTATACTCTTTCGTACGTCTACCTGAACTCAAAGATATTTAGGGATTACTTCATCATCATTATAATTTTTTTATTGTTTGAACACATAATTTACTTGTTCTGAACACAAAGACCTGAACTCAAAGACATTAGGGATGATGATAAAAACAAAAAATTCTAAGAACTGGTTTATTGCTAGTAGTATAAAATTAGAATATTGTGCCTTTCCTTGAAAGCAATAAAGTTCATGTCTTCGAATTTTTCTTAGAATTTTTTGTTTTTATCATCATCCCTAATGTCTTTGAGTTTAGGTCTTTGTGTTCAGAACAAGTAAATTATGTGTTCAAACAATAAAAAAATTATAATGATGCCCAAAAACATGCATTTATTAATGAAATTCAGTACAAGGTCCATACGGACCTATTCACACGTCCGCGTACTATTCTCACTAAAACCTCAATAACTCCTAAACTAATGATCCGATCGGCTTCACTTTTCTTTCAAAAGATGCGCCACAAAATACTCTTGGAATACAGAGTAACTTTGGGGGGGTGTTGTAGTGGCCGAAGTAGGAGTAATTTCAGTTTGAAAAGGCGAAAAGGTCCCTAGGGACCTTCTCACTCATCGGAGGGTTAAAAATAATATATTTTTTTAATTATTAATAACTTTGATTAAAGTTAAATTCACCTACAGCACAAAGTAAGTTTTTTATTTTTGGTTTATTTTGTGTGCGTTTTGTTTTTGTTCATTGTTTTCATTATTTTTCTGTGCTTTAAATTACTGAACATACTGGAATGTTGGAATATGATGGAATGTTAGAATATGATGGAATGTTTATATTATTAGGCTAGCATATTCGTACATACATATGGGGTCTTTCTCAAAAAATAGGGAATAGAAACTTTTTTTGTAACAAACGTTTTAATGGGGAGTCTAAAACTTTAGAGAAAAAGCGTTCAATGAAAAAATAAACGAATATTTTTGTTTTGGGCAATAATAATGAATACTAGATATACCAAACGGACGACACAATCGTCCGCATTCTAAACAGAAACAAAATCTCTTTATTAAACCTAATGCAATTTATTGAACTCTCGTCCTATAAGTTTTATGCAGCGTGACCGTTTGACCGACTAAAGTGGCAAATTGCCACTTTTTCGACTGCCTTGCCACTTTTTTTCCCCTTTTTTAGAGTGAATTATATAATAATACATTAAAAATAAAAAATTTTGTGTAGTTTTCACGTCTTTTTTTAATTTTGCCCCTTTTTTTTTTGATAAATCCCCTATTTGGTGCAACTTTTTGAAAAATGTCATCGGCCACCCTGGTTTTATGGCTTTCATACAATAAAAAATAAGAGAAAAAAAAATGGAATAACATGAAAAATAGTACACAAATACACACACACACATACACAGTGTAAACTAACAAATGAGTGTGTACTATGTTTGCATGTAGTAGTAGCAACTTTAAACGCTTATAGCTCCCAAAATACTAAACCGATTTCAATAAAATATAGATTCTGCACATCTGTGCAGAAATTCCTTTAAAATGACATAAATCTTTCCAAAATCGGTGCAATAGTTCCGGCGTAAAAGGGATTACAAAAAACGTGTTTGCCTATTAATTATATAGATAGATGAAGTGAAAACACTAGGAGCAAATATCTAATTACTTTTAGTTCAAAAAGTGAACAACTTTTTTTAAATAGTTTGCTTAAAATCTATTCTTATTTATGCCGATAAATGAAATTTTAAATTCGTATTTAGTAGTTAAGAAAGTGGTTTAAGAGAGTGGTTTACCTTGGAGTCTATACATATGTATATTTGAATATAGTTTTTAAATTGTGTTTTAAATTCATCAAACTTTAAATATTTTCATTCTATTCTCCACCTCTGTGCGTTAATGGTTGATTTTCAACCACTGGGCGAACACTAGTATTAATAAATAAATACAATATATTTAATCAAATTCTTACTTTTGATGCTGTTGTTGGAAGTTATATAGCTGTCTGCTTGGCTTTGTGTTTCTACTGTTAAGTTTAAAGTTGATTAGGATGCTTTTCACTATGTTGAATTTAGAGTTGATTAAGATGCTTTTTGATGCTGTTGTTGGAAGTTATATAGCTGTCTGCTTGGCTTTGTGTTTCTACTGTTGAGTTTAAAGTTGATAAGGATGCTTTTCAAGATTGAAGAGAGAATTGTCATTATGTTGAGTTTAGAGTTGATAAGGATGTATATTTATATTTCGACTATTGTCTGGATGTATTATTGATAAGGTAAATCTTTTTATCCTTTTCTTCACCTTTCGTTGTTTTTTTTCTCTTTTTAGAAGGATTCGTTCAAATTCACTTTCACAAAAATGTTGTATTTCCCTTAATCTTTTAAAGGAAAAAATTTGTATGTTTAAAGGATTTGTTCAAATGTCACTTTCACAAAATATTTTGTATGTCCTTTTAATTTTTGTATGTCCTTTAAAGGGTTCGCGTTCGTTGTTTCTCTTTACCCGTTACAGATATTAAAATATCAAATATTCTCGAATTTAAATGATTTACACGAGGATACACGGGTATCCTACCGACTGCGCCACTTTTTTCACCAAAATGAGAAACAACGAAAAAAAAAATAAATAAAACAACCGTGTTTTAGGTATAATCAATAATAATCAATCTTTTTTATTTTCTACTTTCTTAAATACTATTATTTTGCTGTCTTTTGCATTTTGGGAATATAAACTTAAAATACATGTTTGAATAATAATTCTTAAGCAATTTGTCTGGTGCATTTTGCACTTGAAACAATTCTTTGGAAAAAATATATAATTAATAAATATGTAATAAAGTTGTATTTTCATTAGCGGAAATGCACAGTCAATAAACTTATTAAAATTCTTTGGAATTAATGTACTTTGACAATTTATTAAATACAAATATTAAAATTATTTGGAATTAATGGTACATTTTGTTAACTGTTGCAAGTCAATAAACTTATTAAAATTCTTTGGAAAATACAATTAATAAAAATCTTTGCAGCGAATAAAGTATTAAAAATAATTGGTAAAATTCTTAATAGGTCAAAATAGCATGTGCATATGTGTGTGAACAAACTAGTGTTAAGGGAATAGTGGGAGACACTATAACAATTAGACTCACATGCTTTTTTTATCTTAGTATTCGCTTTAAATATTCGCATACATTTTAGCGAATGCAAAAGCAAATGCAATTAGCAAAAGTAAGCGAATAATTTGGGAATGCGAAAGCGAACATTCGTTACATCCCTATTGTACATATGGATGAATATTTATGTAGGTAGGTGAGTATATAGACATATATGTAATTATATATTAGACATCTGCATGAAACTAAATAATGATGTTTATGAAATGTTCGCTAAAATTTTTTATTCGTTTCATCCTATTTCATACAGATGAATAACTATGAAACAAGAACAATGAACACTCAATAGTTAAGAACGCAGTAAAACGATGTTGGTTTGTTCATATATACAAGAGCATACAAACATTTACAAATGTGAAACAGAACATGTGTTGAGTAAATCTCGATTAAGTTCATGCAAAAACAATATGCTTTTAAAGATCAGTGTTGCCAGTTGAAGGAAAATACTAGAATAATCGCCGAAAAGGAAGTTAAAAAATGTTAACGAGATCTAAATTAAATTTAGTTTTTAATAGTGAGAGCAACTTCGGTAAAATATTTCATTTATAAACATAAGTTAAATGTACACATAATTATCTTTCTTTTAAATGCAATATTATTGTTGTTTAAAATTTCGTATTTTTGCATTAGGGTGATAATAAAATTGTTTGAGTTTTATTACAAATATTAATTTCAAAAATAATTTTTAGTTATATTTTTGCTTGGAAGTATATAAATAGTTATTTTCGCTTGGAAAGGAGTACTTTTGTTGTGTTTTCTTTACTTTTTGTCACACAACTAATAAACTATTAGGCCGCGTTTACACATGTGTGCCATGTGCCACACAAGTGTAAAAAAAGCGTAACCACTAATTACTAATGAACAACTGTTTGATTCAAACATGTATTTATTAGGGGTCAAACCTACGATATCGACAACGTTCGACTTGTCGCACACTTACATTCAAAATAAAAACAAATTTTAATATTTTGTTGTTGTTTCAAATGTAAGTGTGCGACAAGTCGAACGTTGTCGATATCGTGGGTTAGGTCGTAGTTCCATACATAGCTAATAGACAATTTTATAGAATCCAACATGATTGGAAACATGTCTGAATACATGTCTGAATCAAACAGCTTTTATTATTAATTAGTTGGTTACGCTTTTTTGGGCAAATGGCACACTAAAAATGCCAGATGTAAACTCAGCCTTATGAACTGGTTTAAGTTCTTATTTATTTAAATAGTTCGTACATAAAATTTAAAATATAATCACAAAGTTAATTAAAAACTGTATAACTTCCAAGCTGCTGGATCGATTTTCTTCAAACATTGCTTACAACACTCTCGATAAAGTCACCTTTCAAACAATAACAAACTAAATGGAAATTGGTACAGACGTTTTGGTTCTGCGAATGTGTAGGCTGACACACAGATGCACACTTGAAATTTATAAAACTCCTCTTGTTTGGTCGGTGGTACCTGATTACTAAAGAACAGAACATTATTACTTTAAATTTCTTTTTCAGTACATGTGCTTACGCTGGTTCGACATTTTTGTAAATTTCGCTCAATCATAATAAGAGAATATAATAAAACACAAATGATCATTATTTTATGTGGTTTATTGAAATGCAATTTGAAAAAAAAGTAATTATCAGGAAAATTCAATATGATTTTAAAATTATATTAATGCAAAGAAAACCAAAAACTAATGCGTGATTTAAATAAAAATTATAAATTCAGTTAGTGTTAATGGAAAAAAGTTTCATATGAATTAAGCATCACGTTCGAAATTCTGTGTTTTTATATTATGATGTAAAAACATAATTTTTTCGACTGACGCTGTATTCCACCCAATGATGCAACGTTTTTCAGAAAGTAAATTTCTTGCTGCCGAAAACACCCGTTTCGAAGACGCACTGCTAGCTGGTATGTCGAAAATCTTAGAGCTTACTTGGTATAAAAGAGGAAATTTAGACTTATTTAATTCCCAAACTAGTTGGAAAGATATACATCGAATTTTTTAACTAAAATTATTATTAACAGTTCGATATGATTATATTTATTTATAATTTGTTTGTGTAATTGTCCTATGTATGGACATTTTATAGAAAAAACTTTTTATTTCAAGAATTTTACATTAATTTTATATTCTTGTTCATTATGTTATTTTCTTTTCTTTGTAAATTATTTCTTTTTTCGTTATTTAAATAATATTTTTGTGACATTTTGTTTCATATGGCACGCAATTACTGGAAATATTCCAGTAAAAACAGAATCAGTGTTGTCTGTTTTCGCATTCAAATACAGAAACAATTTTTTCACAAATAGAAAAACGATGGAATTTTGTGTTTCACACTTCATGTGACAGTTTTTACGATACGAGAAATACAGAAACTAGCTACTGGTCTCAATATAAATACAAAAAGTACATAATTACTGTTTGAAAAAACATAAACATTCATATCTATGGATAATAACAAATACATACATATGTATGTATGTGCTATAAAAATACCTGTAAATACTAATGAGATTGTATAACCATGAAATTCAAAGCTATTTCAACAATTTATTTTTAAATTTAAATCTGAAGAAAAGTACAATACTTTTCTTCTGCAGAACATTTTAGCAGAATTTTTTTTACAGATTTGGCATTTTCTCATCATCATTTTCTGGCAACACTTTTATTGCGTATTAATAACAAAAGATGAGATGACAGAAAGCAGCATGAAACAATACTCGTTTCAATGAACAATCTCTTTGTGTTAACAGTATGAAGCGAAATGTTTTCACTCACAGTATGATAAAAGCAACACTTTGTTCAGTTTAAAATATTTATTCGAAGTTGGGTTTTAGTGAACAAACATTTCAGTAGTTTCATGGATGGAGTTGTTCATGCAACCCTATATTATATATACTCGTATATATATATATATATATATATATATATATATATATATAAAACAAGTAATTTATCTTAGAAAATATGAACTCCATTAAACTACTTAATAATGTAGAAAAAAACTTTTGCCAAATCAATAAATAAGGAAATTTTCAAAGAATAAGAAAGAAAACAATCAAGAGTGCTATATTCGGCTGTGCCGAATCTTATATAACCTTTACCAACGTATGTATATGTACCCTGAAGGAAGTGTCGATGGTGAAAATGTACTGAGTCGCTTTTGACTTTGTCACCAGTACAACTCTCTAATTATTCCCCATACAATACTTTGTGCTATAGACATTTAGCATGTGCTTGTCATTGAAAATCTACTAGTAACACTTAAACAGTTGACTAGGTAGTGACTACATAGTTCTTATGGGAACATGGAGACAGACCAACCAGACATTTAGTGGTACATTTCTATACCTTACGTACATACAATTATAGGAATATTGACAAGTTGTTGCAAAACCCACCACAAATGCACCACATCTGTTTTCTCTCGTTCTTTTGTACTGACGAATAGAAGAGAAATTGTAGACAATGTACATACTACTAGATTTTTAGTATTGACATAGGGACATTTGGCCCCAGTCTGACTGCAGGGTAGTATACAGATGCATACATAAGTACATACATACATATATGTTTTGTGATAAAATTTATAATTTTTTGTTATAGAGCAAGTTTTAGTAAGTGACCTCTTGGTGTTTTTCGACTAAGGAATTTGCTTGAGTAAAAATCTTCCTAAAATATGAAATATGTTTAACTGAAAAAATAATTATATTTGGTTATTTTTTTACCCAATTTTATTTAATTTCCAATCCTGAACCCAAAATTTAAATTTTTCTGGTTTTAATACGACTACTAATTTATTTCTTTCTAAAATATAGAATATATTTAATTATCAAAGAAAGAACTAGCTATATTTAATTAGTTTTATATATAAAAAAGTGTACTTTTCCCAACCCTGGAATCATCATTTTCGATTTTTTTGGTTCCTTATATCAATCTTGTTCTTTAAAGAATATATAAAATATGTTAAGTGAACAAAGAAAAAAAGGAATAAGGAAAATAATAGTTTTATTTAGTTACTTTAATATCAAAATAAATTCAGTAAAGTGCAACTTTGACTCGCGCACGAAGGGTTCCGTACATTCGGTTTTGAAAGAATTTTTAATGTGGCGTTTTTGCTTTTTTCAAGTTTTTTTCAGTTTAAACGATTTTGTTTCCTTTTGACGACTTTTTTTAGTTTTTTTTATTCAAGCGATTTTTTCATTTTGGCAATTTTTTCTGCTTTTGGGGTTTTTTTATTTGGCGATTTTATTTTTCTGTTTTTGGGATTTTTCTTATTTTGGCGATTTTTTTCTTAGGGTTTTCTTCATTTTGGCGATTTTTTTTAGTTTGGCGATTTTTCTGGTTTTTCGCGATTTATTTTAGTCTTAGAAAGTTTTTTTAAATTGGTGTTTTTTTTTGTTTTGGCGATTTTTTTTGGTTTTGGCAATTTTTTTTCGGTTTGGCGATTTTACAATTTTTTAATTTTTTTATTTTTACCGTTTTTGAAAATTTCAAGAGTTTTGCTCTTACGGTTTCCAAGATACAGCAAGTTGTCAAAATTACATAGTCAAAATTGCATAAACTGATGGAACACCTTTTAGGTAACATTTTTTTAAATTTTACACAGAGAAAAAACTGCCTCATAGAATCAAGAAGATTTTCTCTATGAACCGTTTTTGGGCTAAGAGGTATCCCAACAGAAATAAGCGAAGATTTTTGCATAGAGATTCCTTATTGTTTTTATGTGGTAAATCTTATTAATTTTATCAAGAAGAAAACCACATAAAATCAAGAAGAAATCTTATTATTCACAACATTTTTTACTCAATTTCCGTTATTTTTGGCACCAAAAAAACAATCCATAGAGAAAAACTTCTTGATTCTATTAGGTTTTCTTATAAATTGTAAACTATAGGGATTTCTTATTGATTTTATTAGGTTGCCTTATTAATCAATTTAAAAAGGGTTTCTTCTTGATTTTATTAGGTTGCCTTATTAATTTTTTCAATAAGGGGTTCTTCTTGATTTTAGTAGGTTCCTATATGAGTATGTGTAAGGCATCTTATTGATTTTTTTTTTCTTGTTATTTCATATCTATAAATAGACATAGAGAAAATTTTTTTCATGATCTTTTTCATTTTTGTATAAGAATGTTTGCACAATAATTTCAATGGTTATTCAGGCTGCTTGTTAGCATATTGGGTATTGGTAGAAGTTTGCTGGTTCAATACTTGGTGAGTAAGTTAGTTAATAATAAAACCTAATGTGTATGAGTAGTAGTGAACTGCCATATCTGGGTCAAATAAAATTTGAAATTTGGGTAATTAAAATTTTAAAATTCTTGGAAATTTGTGAAATGTGATACCTACGAGGGTGGTTCAATAAGTCCGTCCAATTTTTTGTTTACATAAGGAGTTTTTTGTTTACATTAACTTTGTGAGAACGGGTGATTTATTTTTGAGGTTACATTAATTGTGTGAATGGGTGATTTTTTTTGTGGGGTGGATTAAGGGGTTTCATAAGATTAAGATTTCATAAGTATATATAATGCATGAATATTTTTCCTAATGCCGACGGCAATTCATGATTATTTTTCCTAATGCCTACGGCAAAACATGATTGTTATTTTTTCCAAATGCCGACGGCAAAACATGATTATTATTTTCTAATACCAAAGGGAAAATTGCCAGTGTTGCACGACTGTAGAAATTTCTTATCGTAATACTATATCAGTAATATCAGAGAAAATAGATTTGATGACTACTGGCGATTCTCATATGAATCATGTGTATGTGTATGTGTGATTTCCTCACTCTAATAAATTGTTTATCTATAAAATAATTAAATAAATTAAATTAATTTATTTTAATATTTTATTTATGTGTTCACATGTATGTGAACACCCCTAATACTTGTGTGTGGGGGCTCCAGCTTGATAGTCGCTGGTAATTTAATATTTTGTGTGTTTGTTTAAGAAATATGTATGTATGTATGTATGTATGTATGTATGTATGTATATGTATGTATGTATATATGTATGTGTATGTATGTATGTGTATGTATGTGTGTATGTATGAATGTGCGATCGTGGGTACTTGTGCGTGTAATATTTTGTAGAATACATATATATTTTGCAACGTAATCATTTTCTTTGTCTACGATTACTTTAAAGCAGAAAACTAAGTACAGTCAGCAGCAGAGAAACAAAAAGTAAAATTTATGAATGCTGCAAGGATACTGCTTGTAATTTTAGTATAAATACGCCAACTTTTCTAACCAACACATCAGTACTTTATTGTATTTACAAGAAGTGTCATCAGCAATTGTGTTAAAGTGAAATAATAATAAAATAATGAAAAATGAGTTATACAGGTTATCAGTGTCATACATGTAATAAGGTATACAAATACCAAAAGTCCTTTTTGGAGCATGTTAAAAACCATAGTGTGCAGGATCAAGTGGTCGTAAGCCGGGGCATAAATCAAGAGCTACCGCAGACATCTCTTCAAAATCACCAACATTCATCATCATCATTCATTCATCAGCAATATCCTTCTTTACAGTATCCTCAATATCAGTTACCATTAAATTTTCAACAATACGGTATGCCATGGAATAATCAGTTTTTGGGATACAATTATAATCCCAATGTGATGCAATGGCAGCCTCTTAATTATCATCAACAAGAGTACCAGCATCAACAACAAGATCATCAACAACAAGTTCAACAACAACAAGCTCAACAACAGGTATGTGGATATCCTTGGAGGTACCTTATTCGACGATGCTATGGACATAAGTTTACCGGAAAGTGATGGAGAAGTAGAAAGAAGAGAAAAAACTGCCAACTCCAATGAGTACTTCGCATGCTAGGACAGAAGAAGTCGAAGCGAATGTGCGATATTATAAAATATCGAAAGCATTCAAAAATCATATTGCCACATATGCAATTTTAAATAAAAAAGACCAACTTCTCTTGCAAGAATTTTTTGAAGAAAATAAAAATGTTTTTATGGAAAGACTTCATGTGAATTTAACTTAGCATTCAATAATTAAATTTCATGTGAGTATTGTGGCGGAGTATATCAAAATTGTTGAAGAAGAATTGGAGTTGTGCATAATATCACATGTAGCCAAAATGAGTTTGCTGACGAACGCAGATATCATAGAAGAATTATTCCGTAAACAGATTGCTGAGATTTCAACCAAAATTTCCGAATTTGAAGAGCGAGATTCTGGGTGGACTTTGTCACGCATAGTCCGAGCAGAAATCAACATCAACAAATCTTCGCTCGTCAAAGGATCGAACTGGATATCCACACCTAACAAATTAGAAGGAAGAAAAGCTTGTGTCAACATTGAAAATGATGATGACTACTGTTTCAAGTGGTGTCTAATCGCTGTCATGGATACTACCAAATATGATAATGCAAGACGTTGCAGTTCTTATAATATTTAATATTCAGAACATTGCTGCAGAGACGATTGTTACGCGAAATGGTGTAGCGTTAAATTTCAAAAATTTAAGCTTCCCATTAGCATTAAACAAAATAAAAGAGTTTGAGGTGAACAATCCAGCAAAAAGTGTTAATGTATTTGTGTATGATGAGGGAGCCAATCAGATCATTGGTCCTTATTATCTCACCAAGGACGAGAAAATTAAATTGTATATCATGAAATCCACGGAAAAGTGTAGCATTTTATTTATTTCGGTCTATAGATTATAAATCCTTACAGACTAAAGATATAATACCAGTTGAATAACATTATCTATTCAAGTACAAAATAACATTTCTTTTTATAATATCATTGCTCTCAGAAATATCTATAATATGATACAATTTATTAAAGTGTTCACAAATGCGACGAAAGGAGCCATTATTAGCATAAACAGATCTGTAGTAATTCAGACGAATTAGCTGAAAGTTTCGAGTTGGCCTAATTGGAGCACAAAAGCTCCAAGCAGGAACGCAGAATCAACTTCACCACGAATCAATCCAAGTAGAAAAGAGACACTCAGCATTATACGACGGCTTTTTAAAGTTGGCAGCTTAATAAGGGCAAGTCTATTAACATACGGCGGTAGAACATATGAATTCCATCTGAGGCCACGTAAACAGAAAATTAAAAATTGCTTTTGCACCGATTCAATGCTGTTTATATGAATGGAGTAGTAAGGATCCCATACAATGCATCCATATTCAAGAATAGGACGAACTAAAGAAGTATAAAGTTGTTTCGTGACGTAGGGGTCAGAAAATTCCTTTGACCATCGTTTCATAAAACCAAGAACACCATTAGCTTTATTAACAGTTAACGTAATGTGATCACGAAAATCAAGCCTGTGATCTAACAAAAAACCCAGATCAGTAATACTGTCCACTTTTACAAGAGTTGTTCCATTAACGTAATACTGAGAATGTAATTTGTTTATTTGTTTAACCATGTAAACTTGTTGCTTTTGGAAAATTGTGAAGTTCATCACTACATTTGGATAAAGAACATATCAAAGTAATTTAAAAAATTATACTACACTTTAATTTAATGATACGTATACTTGTTAAATATATTTTATAATAGATACATTTTACTTATAATCTTTTATTTTATTTTTTATATTGACAGACTTTTACGGAATCAGCTAAATAAAATAAGAAACCTATGCAAGCGAAATATAGCAAGTTGATAACCGATTTCTCTACAAAGCAATCATATGTGATACACTTTAGAGTTCTAAAACAGTGCTTAGAATATGGCTTAGTTTTAAAGAAAACTCATCGTATTCTAGCATTTAAACAATCTCCATGGTTAAAAGGCTATATTGCCCTAATTACCAGACATAGAGCCACTGCTAAAAATGCTTTTGAAAAAAATTTTTTCAAACTACTTAATAATGCAGTGTATGGTAAAACCATGGAAAATGTGGATAAGAGGAGAGATGTTAAAATTGTTAATAATTGGGAGAGAACGAATCGGAATCATTTGGGTGCCCAAGATTGGATATCAAATCCAAATTTTCATAGTTTATCTATATTTTCCGAAGATCTTGTAGCAATCGAAATGACTAGAGTCAAAACCTGCTACAATAAACCAATTTACTTAGGATTTTGTGTACTCGAGCTGTCCAAATGGAAAATGTATAATTTCCATTACGGATACATACAACCTAAGTTTAAGACAAACCTCTCATTAAACTATATGGATACGGACTCTTTTATATATTCAATAAAGACTGACGACTTTTACGCTGACATAAAAAATGACATACATGAACAATTTGATACATCGGACTATCCTACAGACAATATTTATAATTTCCCAATAGTAAATAAAAAAGTTATTGGTATGATGAAGGATGAAAATTGCGGTAAGATAATGACAGAGTTTGTTGGGCTGCGATCAAAAATGTATTCATTTAGTGTACAAAACCAAAATGAAGGGGGTAAAGAGAGCCATATTAGATAAATATAGTTTAGCTACATATAAAAATTGTTTATTTAATAAGATTAATGTATATGATAGTATGTTAACATTTAAATCTAAGCTACATCAATTATATACTAGCGAATTAAATAAGGTAGTATTAAGCTATGGAGACGATAAGAGAAAAATTAGGTCAAATAACATAAACACTTATGCATGGTATCATTTTCGTATTAAGGAAACTAACCCTGAATACGAACTTGACATGTTGCTAGATGAGATTGCTAAAATGCAAGAAAATCATAGTTAATTAGTTAATTTTTAAATTGTATATAAAATCGTAGTTAACTAGTTAATTCTTAAATTGTATATAAAATCTTAGTTAATAAGAAAAAATATTGTATTTATATCCCATTTATTAAGAAAAATTGTTGTATATAAAATCTTATTTATTAAGAAAAATTCTTTTATTATTGTCAAAATTAATGTAAAAAAAGTCTAAGAAATATTATTGTATTTAAATCCTATTTATTAAGAAAAGTTATTGTAAATAAAATATTGAAAAAAGAATGAAAAATATGAATGGTTTTTTTATTTCTTTATTGGCTTTACTTCGTTGGATCAAAAAAATTTGTTTTTGCTTATTTACAAATTCTTATTTTCATGTCGCTTAAACATGCACAGTCTTGTTTTCAGGTCACTTAAACATGCACAGTCTTGTTTTCTTTGAGAGGTTCTGCACAAGAGAAATTGAATTTCACAATATTATGAAATTCCATTAGATATTTTCATAAAGAGAAATAATTTAGATACTCGGATAAATCCTCATATTTTTCACTACATACAAGTTTCTGTTATTTTATATTCGAACAGATGATTCCTAGTTTTCCTTAAAAAAAAAAAAAATAATACAAATCAAGGAATATTTTAATAATTCAATTTTATTTCATTTTTATTTATACAATTTAATTTCATTTTTATTTATTTTATTTATAATGATGGAAATATTTCGTAATATCCAATTATTAGATGTTCTAGTATATTTTTCCGTAAAAAATATATTGTACATCTACAAGTATCAGGTCCTTCCTCACACTCAGGATGATACCAAGGACAGCTGGGGAAGTGTCCTTCAGTGTTGTCTTCATCTTCCATGACACCATATTCTTCGTTCTCATCCAGCATATTTTGGAAACATTTTATCATCTCCCAATGATCAAAAAGCCTGAAGCTTTCAAAATCTCTTATAAATTGGTTAAGAGTACGTCTAATTTGGCTCATTTTATTTGCTGATGAATGAATGATGATGAATGTTGGAAGGTTCCCTTAAGACTAATTTGTTCTGTATATTTTTAAAATATCTTTATGGTCTTTAAAATATCTATACTATCATCTCTATGTCATATTTCTTTTTAGCACTCTATCTCTCTCTAACCCTTTTCTCTCTATTCCATATTTCTTTTTTACCACTATATCTCTCTCTAACCCTTTTCTCTCTATAACTACCTCTTTCTGTCTATCACTATCCCCCACTTATTCACTATTTCACCATAATTATTTTCGATTAGCCTTTTTGAAGTCAACATCGCTACTTTTAAGATCATTTCCAGTTAAACATTCAGAGTGACAAGAAGTAAATAAAAAATAAAAAAATGGACTCCACAACAAATCTAATTGCAAAATGTAATGCTCTAAATAACAAAACTTTAATACACGTAAAGGAGCTTGACTCTTCAACGAAATATACCATTCGAAATGTGGTACGTGAAACAACTAAATATGGACCAACACTAAAAGTTGAAATGAATAAACACATAATGTTCCTGCCTAAGCGATATAATATTTTAACCGATGAGGATATTAATGATCTCTCAAGCGGATCATATTGCCTAAGTAGAGAAGGTGAAGAAAACCTAATTGTCGAGAGTGAGCTGAGTGAATTTCTAATTCAAAATTCCCAATTTCCTGTTTGGCAATAATATATTAATTATGTATTTTAAATTATGAATAAAAAGACATTAAAGAGTTTTGTAAAATATAAATGTTTGTGTTTTATTTAATATTTTCAGTTATTTCATAAAGAAATTTAAGACATAAATGTCCACAGGTAAATGTATTAAAATTCTGATGCTGATTATAGTTGTATTTTATATTTGCACCAAGATATTTGACTACTTCCCAAGGAGGTTGTAAGTTTCCAAAGCTGTCGAAATATTCTTTTTCATTGTTGTTTTTATAGTATGCTACCCAATGTGTACCAGGCCCTGTTGGTACATCTAAATTGATTATTCCACATTCAATTTTTTTGTTCGTTTTGGTAGAGTATTCAACATGAAAAATCCTCTAAAATATGGAATTTTTATTGAGAAATGGCTTAGGTCCACATCAGATAGTGGTGTGTTAGGCAGCATCCTTAAGAGTTTTTTGATTCCACTTTGTGAACTAGACCATAACCTCTTTTATATGGTTTTAAATAAAGTCCTTTTCCAACTGCTATAGATTCCATCGCTCTATTATGTCTAGTTGCTTCATCAAGTTAATTTTTTGCATTCTTTGTTGCATTTACAGCTTTAGCTATGGCAGCACCTCCAGTTGTTAGACTACCAATTGCACCCAGAGCAGTTAAAATCGGTATTAGAAGTAAAAAACCACCAATTTTTGGAACACGTATTACACGTGGTACTACAATTTGAGACTTTCAATTAGCTTGTTCTTTTTAAAAATTTTCTTTTTCCCCACACCCATACCAAATTCAGTTTTGGCTTTCATTACGTTAGTAACCATATATGCAAATGATTTTTCTGCAAGACTACTGTCTTTTGATAAAACTCGATTCCAAGCTGAATTTTCAAGTATTTTATCAGCTTTATGTCTAGTACTTAAATCCTTATTTTTTGAATACGCAATATCGTGATTTTTACAAGCAGAGTCCAATAAATTAATACCTTTGTCCTCGATTTAAACGTTTTTGTAGTTTTGTTCCAGGTCCACAGTACTGATACCCCGGAAGATGAAGCTCAACAGGTAGAGAGTTTATTATTTTATCTACTATACCTTCTCCAACGATGGTGTTTTTATGACTAAACGTTTTCTGATATCGTATAACCATATCTAATTTTTTCTATAATAAGAGGTAACATTTATAACATGTATTTAGTTACAAAAATGCAGTTAGTGAAACAACATAAAAATATTTTAGTTCGTAATATTGACGATTCAGTGAACATCAGTTCAAAAATAAAGCATAGCCCCCTCTTACCAAATTCTATTCGTGCTCTAATAGTTGGACCATCAAATTGTGGAAAGACTAATGTTATGATTGGCTTACTAGAAAGTCCTAATGGACTCAAGTTTGAAAACATCTATTTATACTCAAAATCTCTATATCAACCCAAATATGAATACCTGAAGAAACGAATTTCACCAATTAAAGGAATGGGATATTATACATATGCAGATAATGAATCAGTTATTCCACCTGAAGAAGCTAAAACTAATTCAATTATGATATTTGATGATGTTGCATGTGAGAAGCAGAATAATATACTTACATATTTTTGTATGGGGCGACATAGGGATGTTGATTCATTCTACTTGTGTCAAACTTATACTAGAATTCCCAAGCATTTAATAAGAGACAATGCCAATGTTATTATAATGTTTAAACAAGATGAGACAAATATGAAGCATGTTTATAGAGATCATGTTGGTAGCGATATGAGCTATGAAAAGCAGCGATGCCAACTATTTATAACCCAAACGCGCTATACTCCTTCTCAAAACGCGCTAGAACGCGCTAAGTTTCATCATCATCAACAATTTATAGTCAAAACGCGCTATTTTCCTACGCGCTAAATTAAATTTGAATAAAGTTCGATGCATGTATTACTAAATACCAGTACAATTAAATTTTTTTAGTAACTCTTTTCAGATTATGCAATATTGCTTCTTCGAAATTATATTCCAAATAACTAAAATCATTTAATACAGAATCAGACTCGCCTTCCAAATATTCGAAATTCTACAACTAAAAACTTATATAAACTGTCGAATAGTGTTGCGATTCAAATGCTTTTTGAAGTAGAAAAATAATAAATGCTTAATATGTTATATACATTTTTTGGGTCACGTGTACGAGTACATATTCTTAGCTGTGAAATTTCAAAATATTTGCCAATTACAATATTAAAATGTGTTTTTAATTCTAACCACAGTCAAGGGAATTTTATTTACAACATCTGAATCATTAACAAATTTAAACAAAAAGTTAAAGTTTGGATATTAGAAAATTGTAAAATTTATAAAAAAAAGTAAAATGATATTGAACTGAAATGATATTTTTGACTTTAATCAAAACGCGCTAACTTAGCGCTTTTTTTATTAAACGCGCTAAGAGGGAAAAAAGCGCGTTTGGCATAGTTAAAACGCGCTAAAACTAGCGCGAAAGGCGCTAAATTGGCATCGCTGATGAAAAGTTTCATGAAATTTGTCGAGAGTGTTGGAAGGATAAATATGGATTTTTGGTGATTAGCAAAGATAATGAATTAAATGATGGACGCTAGAAAGCAATTTGACTATTTCATAACAATATAAACTACTCTTCATAAATATTTACTTTAGTTATTAATCTAACTTTAAGCTTGATACATCTATTTGCTATAACCTCATCTGATACCTGATAAGCTGATCTGAAAACCAGACCAGCTACCTAATAACCTGATTTGATACCTGATAAGCTGATATGAAAACCAGACCATGTCCTGATAAGCTGATCTGAAAACCAGACCAGGTCCTGATAAGCTGATCTGAAAACCAGACCAGCTCCTGATAAGCTGATCTAATAGCTGATACCTGATCTAATAGCTGATACCTGATCTAATAGCTGATACCTTTTATTTATTAAACATGGATGAGAAAATTTTAAAACAGTTGGTGTTGACAAGAAATGTCTTGAAGAAAAAGCTTCGTAGTATAAAAACTGGTGAAATAGATACACGTGAACAACTAAAAGATACATTTAAACCTATAACAGAACCACTCAAAGAATTCATAAATAGTTCTAAAAAAATTAAAAGAATTCTTATGAATGAAGAAAATAAAATGAAGACAAAAGTTGAAAATAATGCAAGTTTAAAGCCTGAAAAACCATCACTCAAGATAAAGACAAGTACACCAAAGAAACTAGCAAAAGGAACAATATTTGATAATACCATCTTATTTAATGATGTTAATACTGAAAATGGTGATGACGATTATGAAGGTGACTCACAGACTTCCAATTCCGAAGACACTTATACTGATTTATCAGTCTTGGAAGGAAGAAATGAACTAGATACAAACTATGGTCCACATAAAGATTTCAATAATGAATGGAAATTTGGTGATAGTAACCTCAAACTTAATGAAGATAAAATACAAGTTGGTGGTCAAATATGGGCTCTAACACCAGGACTATTTTCTCTAATGTTTCATAAAATACCAAAAAATTCTGATAAATTTGAACTCGAAATCTATAAAAAGATTTTAATTACTACTAATGCATATAGAAGAGACTATAAACCTGATGGTCAAACTAAGGGTACTAGAGGATATAAATATAAACATATTATTAAGAAATTTATTGACGAGAAAAACCAGAAGAATTTAAGTGAATCAACAGTATCTAAGCCAAAAGGTAGCTATTGAGGTGATGGAATGATGGAATTTAACATCCATAAGCCCAATTATATATACTGGTATGATCCAAATGAGCTAGTAGATCGACTTCGACTACTGCTCGCATCACAAGCTGCAGGTCATACTAATCACAATAACGAGATTATATCAATTATTGAAGAACTACGTGAAGCTTATATAATACATTAACTTTAATAAAGTATATAAAGCTTGTCTGTTGATAAATTTGGACATTATTTAAACGATACTAGCAACATAGTTTCTTTGAAAAATGCATCTAAACTGCTGAGGTTCTTTGTGGATACGAACAACAACATTGATGTCCAAAACAAAAGGATAAAAAATGTTGCAAAAGCTGTGGAGGAAAACGAAAACTCAAATCGAAAAACTAGAAGAGAAATTATTAGCATACTTTAAGAGAGACATTACTACAGGGTGTTTTTTTAGAGGTATAGAACTTCGAATTGAAATAAAACACAAGAAAATCGTTTTAATGTCCATCAATTTGGCTTTATTGGAAGGATAATTTTATGCCATTAATGTTTAAATATGATTTCGGGCATGTGGCCGCCGCGGCTGGCTCGAATAAAGCCAATTCTACAGGTCCAATTTTCAACCACTTTTTCGAGCATATGGGGCCGTATGTTGGCAATAACGCCACGAATGTTGGCTTCCAAGTCCCCTAACGTTTCTGGTTAGTTCTGGTTTCTGGACGAGCGACTTCACATATCCCCAAAGAAAATAATCCAATGGTGTCAAATCACACGATCTTGGTGGCCAATTGACAGGTCCATTCCGCGAAATTATGCGCTCATCGAATGTTTCCTTCAATAAATCGATTGTGACGTGCGCTGTGTGGCATGTAGCGCCGTCTTGTTGGAACCACAACTCATCCACATTCAAAATCTACAAAATCTTCCATAAAGTTGATGGACAAAGCTCCAATTGCTGTGCACGGTGGCGAATCGATTCATTCGGGTCCTCTTCAACACTTTGCTCTACAGCGGCAATTGTTTCTTCGGTGCGCACTGTTCGACGTCTCTGCGGATGCGTATTATCACATATAGTAAACGTAGTGCGAAAACGATCCATGGTTAACCGAATTAATTGCTCTGATGGACGATTATGTCGACCATAAAATGGACGGAGCTTGCGGTAAACTTCGCGAACTGAACCATTATTTTCGAAATAAATTTGCACGATTTGCAAGCGTTGTTCTTTTGTCAACCTGTTCATGATGAAATGGCAAACCAAACTAAATATTAATCACTTGACAGCTGACAAAATGGCCGCCAGTTAAAAAAGTGATGCCAACTTAAAGTTCTATACCTCAATAAAAAACACCCATTATAATTCAAGAAAATATTCAAATGCAAATTGAGGATCTACATCGCGAAACAAAATTAGATATAGAAGAAAATTATAAAATTGCAAAAGATATTTTAAAAATTAAAACATCCTTTAAAGAACAAATTAAACAGCTTCATGAGAAAATTTATAGATTAGAAAATTACATGTTTGTATCAATAGCTGAAAGTGCTTCAACTAGATCACAGCACTCTCCAAAAAATCTCTAAAAACAACTTAATGTCTTCAAAACGAAATTTAGTAAACGAACTCCATAAGCAAGCACGAAAACATTTTGTGCGTCGCAGAGTTGTAATGAAAGGAATAGATGATCTTTGGCAAGCTGATTTAGTTGAAATGGGGAACTATTCTAAAGAAAATAGAAATTATCGATTTTTGCTGACTATAATTGATACATTCTCAAAATTTGCATGGGCAGTACCGCTAAAAACAAAAACTGCACTCGAAACAACCAACGCATTGGAAATATTTTTGAATTGGGACGAATACCAAAAAACATACAAACAGATGATGGTAAAGAATGTTTCAACAAACACTTTGAAAAATTAATGCATAAATACAACATTAATCACTACTCAACATATAGCATTATGAAAGCATTAATAGTAGAACGATTTAATAGAACACTGAAAGGAATGATGTGGAAAGAATTTAGCTATAATGGTTCTTATAAGTGGATTGATATATACAAAGATTTACTTAATACCTACAATAGAAAAGTTCATCGTACCATTAAAATGCCTCCATTTAAAGTCAACTCAACAAATGAGGAAAAGCTGCTAAATACAGTATACAGTCATATGAAAATGTATAAAATGTCAAAATTTAATGTAGGAGATCATGTACGCATAAGCAAATATAAGCATACATTTGAAAAAGGTTATACTAAAAATTGGACTACAGAAATTTTCACAATTACAAGAGTTCAAAATACAAATCCTGCAACATACATATTAGAAGACTATCTTGGTAATCCTATTAAAGGTGGATTCTATACTGACGAACTTTCAAAAACCAGATTTCCAAATACATATCTAGTTGAAAAGGTGCTTAAAATTAAAGGGAAGGAGGTATATCTTAAATCGCTGGGATTTTCTAATCAACACAATTCTTGGATAAGTAAAGATGAAATATTATAGATGGAAGAAAAACTAAATCAACAACAACATCATAGCAAAACAATAATAGTATTAATATTAAGAAACTAATGTTAATTTTAAAATAAGAAAATGAAATAAATATGTAAATTATGCTTATACACCATACTGTGTACTAAACTTTATTTAATTGTAATCAGTCTGTTATAATGTCAATAACACTTACTCTGAGCTCTAACTCATCAGAATTATCTGCCAGTTACTTTCCTCCTATTGAATTACATGGTGCATATGAGTGTGCTCTAACTGATTTTCATTCATACAACAGTATTCCAAATGTAGACACCTACAACAATATGCTTCATATAGGAGAACATATAATAGAAATACCAGTTGGATCTTACGAATTAAATGATATAGTTGATTTTATAGAAGAGCAATACAAACTACTCTGTCCAGCAAATAAGATTTTTATTGAAGCCAATAACAATACAATGCAAGTTAAAGTTAATAGTTCCAAGGATACTGTATATTTTAATAAAGACAATGCAATTGGAAAACTTTTAGGATTCAATAGCAAAATCCTAACACCAAACAAATATTATTATTCAGATCTTCCAGTTAATATTTTTAAAGTAAATCTCTTGCGAGTTGAAAGTAGTATTGCTATTAACACCTATATGAATAACTCCAAATCGCATACACTTCATGAATTTCCGATTAATGTGCCTCCAGGCTATAAAATAGATGAAGTTCCAAGAAATCTCATCTATTTACCTGTGAACACCAGAGAGATAAGCTCACTAGTGCTGCGCGTAGTTGATCAACACGGTGATTTAATTAATTTCCGAGGAGAGGAAATTACAATACGAATACATGTAAGGCCAACTAAATAATGCTAATATACAACACAAATACATTGAAAAATATAGCAGCAAGAACAACAACATCATTAAAGCGACCAGTACAACAAAAAGCACTAACAACATCAAATAATTTTCTAAAGTCCTAAAATGAGTTGAATAATAGATGTCTTAGATAAGCCCTTGTCTGATGAGAATATAATTAAAAAGGACTATCATGCCTATATACCATACTTACAATCTTACAACAATAATGATGAAATTCGAACTTCAATACAAAATCAAGATTTGTACGTGCTACCCAGTGAGAGCTACATTTATGTAGAAGGTTTTGTTGCTGATGATAATAACTCTAAATCTTCTTCATCTTCGGACAACTTTATATTAAAAAACAACTTTGTGGCATATATATTTGATGAAATTCGCTAAATGGAATTGAAATTGATCATACAAAATATTTAGGAGCCACAAGCACCATAAAAAATTTGGTTTCTATGTCACCAACAGAAAGCAACGTGATGCAAAATGCTGGATTTTTCAATTTCTATGTACCTCTAAAAATGCTTCTAGGATTCGCTGAAGACTACAACAAAGTTATACTAAATGGAAAACATGAATTGATACTCTTGCGCAATAAGAACGATAAAGATCTTGTACGCTCGGTTGTTTCTACTAAAAATGGTAAACTTACAATTTCACTAATCTCATGGAGAATCCCACATGTACAATTATACGACTTTAGCAAATTGAATATGATTAAAATTATTAACAATGCTTCTACAACTATGGCATTTCGCAGTTGGGATTGTCATGTCATAGGAACTAGCCATATTTGGAATGTTAAACTGGCTGCAAATAGAGAACGCCCTCGTTTTGTATTGATTACTTTTCAACAAGAAAATAAGTTTGTTCATTGTGATTTGACTAATTTAAAAGTACATTTAAATTCAGTCTCACATCCATATGATGATCTTAACATAAAGTTCAAAAATTAACGATATGCAATTCTATATGATATGTATCTAAGATTTCAACAAAGCTACTATCTGAAAGAATCTCAACCGCTTCTAAATGCACCAGAGCTTAAGACAAAAGCACCTATTATTGTAGTAGATGTCAGTCATCAGAATAAATCACTCAATAATGGACCGATTGATATAAAAATAGAATTTGAAACTGCAACTAATATTGCAGCAAAGACATCAGCTTACTGTATTCTTATTCATGATCGTATAATAGAATATGTACCCATCAAAGGACAAGTTCGAAAAGTCTTATAAATTGAGTAATATGGAAAAGAACATAATTTTTATAGACGTACAAGGTTTCAAAAGTAATTCAAATGATTTCACCGCAAAAGAAGTAGCAATTGTTTTCAACAATTATGAATATAACAATTTCATTATAAAACCCCCATTTGATATCAAATGCTTATCAATAGAAAAGCAAAGAGAAGTAAACTGGCTAACAAAAAACTATCATCACCTAAGCTGGACTGCTGGATCAGCTTCATTTCAAAGCGTTTGCAATTTTTTAAAAGCCAACGCATGTTCTAAATTTATGTAAAAGGTGAAGAAAAAAGACGCTGGTTGGAAAAAATTTTATGCCGAAAAATTTCTAACGTTGAGGATATAGGCTGCATCAACTTTAAACAAATGGAAATCAAGTATCCCGAATATTTTTATTGTAATTATCATAAATTTGGTGCTTGCGCATTAAAAAATGCTATTTTACTAACAAAAGAAATGTCTTGCTTTAATTAAACTTTTTCACTTTTTAAAATATGAATGTATGTATTATTATAAAATTTTAAACAATAAATGTATAAAAAAAATAAAATAATATACAAGTGTTTTCTTATTACAAATACAAACTACATAAAGGAAAGAGAAGGAAGTGGGGAGGAGGAGAAGTTAACTTTTTTGCTTACTTGCAAATGCTTGGTTTTTGTTTCTCTGCTGATGAGTGGACTTAGTTTGCTGCTTTAAAAGAATCGTAGACAAAGAAAATGATTGCGTTGCAAAATATATACATATGTATTCTACAAAATATTCCACGCACAAGTACCCACGATCGCACATTCATACATGCACGCATTCATACATACACACATACATACATACATACATGCATGCATATACATACCTACATACATACATACATACATATTTCTTAAACAAATACACAAAATATTAAATTACCAGCGACTATCAAGCTGTAGCCCCCACACACAAGTATTAGGGGTGTTCACATACATGTGAACACATATATATAATATTAAAATAAATTAATTTAATTTATTTAATTATTTTATAGATAAACAATTTATTAGAGTGAGGAAATCACACATACACATACACACGATTCATATGAGAATCGCCAGTAGTCATCAAATCTATTTTCTCTGATATTACTGATATAGTATTACGATAAGAAATTTCTACAGTCTGGCAACACTGGCAATTTTCCCTTTGGTATTAGAAAATAATAATCATGTTTTGCCGTCGGCATTTGAAAAAAAATTATAATCATGTTTTGCCGTCGGCATTAGGAAAAATATTCATGCATTGCCGTAGGCTTTAGGAAAAATATTCATGCATTGCATTAGGAAAAATATTCATGCATTGCCGTTGGCATTAGGAAAAATTAATTTTCACAATTTCCCCATTGGTATTAAGAAAAATTATATTCATGATTTTCTCGTCGGCATATATACTTATGAAATCTTAATCTTATGATACCCCTTAATCCACCCCACAAAAAAAATCACCCATTCACACAATGAATGTAACCTCAAAAACAATCACCCGTTCACACAAAGTTAATGTAAACAAAGAACTCCTTATGTAAACAAAAAATTGGACGGACATATTGAATCACCCTCGTAGGCATCAAATTTCACAAATTTTCAAGAATTTTAAAATTTTAATTACCCAAATTTCAAATTTTAATTGACCCAGAATTGGCAGTTCACTACTACTTGTATGTATGTATGTATGTATAAATAAATAACATCTACAAGATAAAAAGGAAAAATTTGTTTTAGCAGGTTATTTTTATATAACAAAAAAGTTAAAGTTCCCAACCCTGGAAACATCTTTTTGATTTTTTTCATATTTTTAATACAAATTTTATTCGTACTGATATATAAAATAAGTTTATTTTATTCAGAAATAATTTCTTAGTCAAGCTTGAGTTCAGTAATTTTAATTCTTATTGAATGAAATATTTTTATTAATTAATGTGAGTATCTAAAGAAGAGAAGAAAAGTTAAACTAGAATTTATTAGCTGGGGGAAATACCGATATTTTTCTGTGCAGCCACGCACTTCATCAGCATCCATGTCTATCTACTGGGGTAGAGATTATTATTAACTAGCTGATGTTTAACTTAAATTTTCTATGAAATGGAATATGAGAATTGATTGTATATACAATTATTGATTTACCTTTGGTAAACACATTTGTAAGTATCACTATTCACTTTCTGTTTTTTTTCTATTTAGGTTAGCACGAAGTTATATCACTCTACCTAAGTATGTTTAACTATTCTTACTTATCTTTTACGATCATCACATTAATTATTTTTACTTATTCGATGCACCATCGGTACATAGAAGTATTATTGCAGTGGCTTTTTTATTTTTTTTTTATGTTACTTTGTTTTTGCTTTCTACAGTTGACTTCGCTTTCCAGCATTCTGAAGCAGTGATTGCCAAGTGAACAGTGATCGGTATTTCCCCCAGCTGATAAAGTACAGTTTAATTTTTCTTCTCTTCTTTAGATACTCACATTAATTAATAAAAATATTTCATTCAATAAGAATTGAAATTACTGAACTCAAGCCTAAGAAATTATTTCTGATTAAAATTCACTATAGTTCAATTAAATCTAAAACTGTCTCATAAAATAAGTTTATTTAACAAAAATATTAAATAATTGTGTTATCTAGTTACTTTTATGTGGCAAAATCAAGTTTTAGTTTTCCAGCTCTGGAACCGTCTGCTCGATTTCGCTGATTTTCAATGCCAATCTATTTTGGACCATTTCTGATGCTCCAGTCCAAGACTGAAGTCTCTAGCTTTTCTGGGAGCTTCGGAAAAACGATTTCACGTACACGAGATGGACGGACGGACATCGCTTATTCGTCTTCCCTATCACAGAAAAAAATAGACAAGAATTATTTTCAATAAAACCATGTTAATGAATAACATTTTTAATTTCAATAATATTTGTCATTAACTTGAATATTGCATTTATCAATTCGCCGCATTTTAAAATATCGTTTACTTTTGTTTTGCTTGTGTTGGTGTTTATCTTGCTTGTCGATTGACTGGACATGGTTATGTGCTGATGTTGTTGTTTTTTTGATTGGTCGTGTTGTATACGTGTGAATTACAACAAGTAGCCGAAAATCGTCGTGGCTTGTTTTTTTTTCTCAACAAAGTTATTTTTAGATTATACACAGAAAAAAATATGCAAGAATTATTTTCAACAAACAATGTTATTGAATAAAATTTTTAAATTCAAAAATATTTGTCATTAACTTGAATATTATGTTTATCAATACCGCGCATTTTAAAATATCATTTAATTTAATTTGTTTGTGTTGGTGTTTATCTTGCTTGTTGATTGATCCAACGTGGTCATGTGCTATTGTTGTTGTTTATTTTGATTGCTCGGCTTGTATACGTGTGAATTACAACAAGTAGCCGAAAAACGTCGTGGCTTGTTTTTTTTCTCAACAAAGTTATTTTTAGATTATATCATAACGCAATGCGCAAATGTTGAAGAAACATAAGAAATCATGTTTTGCGTGTATTCATTATTTGCGTATGAAAAGCGATTTGCTCTTTAGCCGAATGGTAAGCACGTTATTCTATTAGTCAAGACATTCCCGGTTCGACTCATCCCAAATACATTTAGTTTTAATCGCAGCCAAGGAATAAAAGAAAAACTAAACATACATTTTTCGTAAATTTGCATTGGAAATATATATGTATTTAAGGCAATACCTGCCCTAAGAATGTGTAAGAATTGTGGAAAAAATTGCTGTACGTGTTCGCCGCTTCAAGCAAGAAGCAAAAAAAATTAAATTATTCTGCTTTACTTGCCAAATTTTCACACGTAAGTGCCGGGAATGACTTAAAACGTTCGCATGGCATATGCTTTAACTAACGAGGAATTATTTTAATAGTGAACTAGTAAAAGCTCTGAGTAAAGATACGGGTTGTCGTTTTTACACCTTATGTCAGGAGTCAGCAATTTAATGTTTGTTTATATCACGTTTTACATCATTGCGACTATTGTTAAGTAATTAATAGTTACGTTTGCAAGAAAAGTTATATGCATAATGCTTTAAAAAATTATTGCATTGATGACAGAAAGGGAATTCAACGCAGCCCAGTTCCCCATATTTTATCAGTACTGAATTACATATCGCTCATTAAAAGAAATAAGTGCCACCTATCTTATTTCGCATGAAAACTTAAAATGTTGAAGATACAGTTCATACGTTTTTCCCAAGATAAACACAGTACTATTTCAGCAACATTTTTCTATGAACAATTCGTGCAAATTTTTTATATGTATTTTGACAACATTTCATGTGAAATATTGAACAAAGTACACAGAAAAAAATGATTTTAATATTTGAATACGAAAACCGCTGATTCAATAAAAAAATCTTTCGAATTTTCTGTGATGACGATTTTTACAATATTAATAAATAAAATTGTAAGCATGTTTATTGGATATAAAGTTAATATAGCGATTTAATGAATCAAAGAAAAAAAATGTTGGCTGAAATTTTATTTTCAGTGATATTTGTTTTAGTGTGTGTGTGTGTGTGTGTGGATGAATGTCGCATATTTTTAACCCCTTTATGTTTGTTTTTGCTTGGCTGCGATTATTAAAACTAAATGTGTTTGGGATGAGTCGAACCGGGAGTCTCTTGACTAATAGTTTAACATACTTACCACTCAGCTAAAGAGCAAATCGCTTTTCATACGCAAATAATGAATACACGCAAAACATGATTTCTTATGTTTCTTCTACATTTGCGCATTGCGTTATGATATAATCTAAAAATAACTTTGTTGAGAAAAAAACAAGCCACGACGTTTTTCGGCTACTTGTTGTAATTCACACGTATACAAGCCGAGCAATCAAAATAAACAACAACAATAGCACATGACCACGTTGGATCAATCAACAAGCAAGATAAACACCAACACAAACAAATTAAATGAAATGATATTTTAAAATGCGCGGTATTGATAAACATAATATTCAAGTTAATGACAAATATTATTGAATTTAAAAATTTTATTCAATAACATTGTTTGTTGAAAATAATTCTTGCATATTTTTTTCTGTGTACCAGGCTTTAGGCACAATATACCGTACGAATATTTTTGGCTTACTTTCTCCACAGAATTCCAAATTATTAAGATCATTACCAGGGAAACCGCAAATATGCAATTGCATGTTTTTTCTTGTACCACGTGTACCACAAGATATTTATCCGTTTCAGAACTTTTTATGAATTTTGGCATCGATTTGTTAGTGCATATTTTTGCATATTTTACCCTTTAAAGCATGTTTATGCATATATCAGTTTTACACGCATATTTTTTAGCATATTTCCGAATTTTTAGAGCATAATTTAAGCCTTGGGGCGTATTTTGATACTTTATAAATTTTTTTATTTAAACCCACTTGGCACCACAATCCTTTTAAAAGGACACCCCATTCCGGAAAAAAATTATATAAATTTTTTTTTTCGAGAAACTTATTAAAATTTAATTTTCAAAATAAAAATGTAAGTTTAAAAGAACAGATTTTTCCTGCGCTATCTGGGTTTTGCTAATTGTGATGGATTCTGCCCGAGTAGACGTTGAAGGAACATTGTCAATGTATAAAAGTTAGTTTAGATGAGACAGAAACGATTTTTATTTGAAATTCTAGGTCAATATTTTGCAATAAAAATTATAAATAAAATCTTGTCTTATTTTTCCAAAAAGTTCCAAGGCCTTACTTCAATTCAATAAAAATTAATTTGTATCATTTGTTTTAGTAAAAATTTGTATGCTAATTTTGTTTTAACGTGCACTTCAAATCCAGTTATTCTTTTTTAATATTGTTTCCTTTTTTGTTTGTTTCTTTTCTAGTCTAATTTTATATGCAAATGTTGTTGAATTTTTGATTAAAAATATGTTTTCATTTACAACTAAAACAATATATTGTATTTTTAAGAGCATATTTTTTTACTTTTAAGTGCATATTTTCAAGTTTTTAGTGCATATTGAATGCGCATAAAACACTTTTTTAGAGCATATTTCTGGTTTCTCTGATCATTACAGTCGGAGAGTTACCATATCAATATTTCAATTATTCCTGAGATCGCAAATTTTCTTAGTTAAAGAGTAGTCTGCCATTCTAACCTCTTTGAAATCCGGATAAATCAAATCGCTATTGTGAAAGTTGTATATACATATCTTACCAATTATTTATGGAAAATTTTTAAATTAAAATGGATAAGGTTAGCAATACTTTAATTTGATTAATAAGTCAATCGCGATAAAAGATTATTTAACCATAATCGTTATCGTCGGTTTATGATCACATTGAAAGACTCATAATTATTTATGGTAATAAAAAATGCTGGTCACTCCAAAAGATAAATATAAATTTTTCTTTGTTTACTTTGACGATAAGTATATTAATTTCGTTTAACTTATTCACGATTATACAGTCGATGAGCAACTTGGAATTAATATAATCACGATTAATTTAATCTTTGCTAAAATTCGTAAACAACGTAATAAAAGAGAATATTAAACAGAGTTAACATAGTCTCCACACCTGATGATTTTATATCATAACTCGTAATATGACGCCGGCAGAGCAACTGCTATTTTTTCATTAATATCAACTAGAGATGTAACGAATACCAGATTAGCGAATGCGAATGCGAAAACGAATAATACATTTTAATTTTTGTGAAAGCGAATGCAAATATTACAATACGTTAAAAAAATCACATGAAAATAAATTTGTCCAAGAATATGAAGTTGTGTTGTATACATATGTAGATCTACTTGAGTCTTGAATTCAGCAAATATTTATTAATTTATTAAAAATAAAAATTGTTAAACTGAAAGATATATGAAATCATATGAAAATAAGTATAGATAATATTTAAAAATAAATTTACAGAATGTTAGGCAATCAACCCATTCGTACTTTGGCCCTAAGACCTTGTACTAAGTTCAACATTTCCTCTAAAATGCTACCAGAATACATATTAAGAAAAATTGGAATGAATTGTTCATGAAATTTTTTGCAGAAGTAGCACTATGTTCATCTTGGGGAAAACATGAAAAATATCTTCAGCATTTTAAGTTTTCATGCGAAATAATATGAGTGGCAGCTGTTTCGCAAAAAATTTACAACAAAGAAGGATTTAGTTAATATATTTGCATTTCAAATTTTTGTACGAAGTAATGAATGGTGTTTTCCATTCTCGAGAAAATACCCTGTGACGGACAGACGGACAGCATAGCGAAAACAATAGGGTTCCATTTTCACCATTGGTGTACGGAACCCTAAAAATGACAAAATATAAGTACTTATATATAAAGAGAAAGTGCAAGGAGTATCAAACTAAACAGGTTCCAAGAGCGCATTTAAAACTTCACATGTGATTGGAAATTAAACTGCCATTAACAATGAAGTATTTCCAATCAAAAAAAGTGTCATCCCCAGTTATTTGCCCTTGCCCTTATGTATGCTATGCATACATATGATGGTACAGCAGGGAAGGAAAATTACAATTTGGATTTTGTACCAACTTTGAAAACAAAATGTATTTTTAGGACAATGACGGTACCATTTTTTTTAACATTTATTAATAAGAACGGAAACGTAAAAAAATGTGTAAAAATTCAGAAGTAAGCAATGAAAAACAGAAACTTAATTAAACTTTGTATAAAAATACAGTATAAAAAATAACATAAAAAAATATTAAATATTACATTCATAAGGGTACAGTCGTAGATCAAACTTGTAAGACATCGGTTATTTTACATATTTTGCTTATTAACAGGCCTGTTATTTTCATGCACTATAAAATCTGAGTTATGCGCCTAGAAAATTCGTGATATAATCTAAAACAAACTATTGAAGTAACCCTGCAGGAGAATAGGTGTCAATTGTCTATAAGCTACTAGTATAATGACTAGAACAGCAAGAACTAGTGCGAAAAGGGTTAAAGTTGTTGTATAAAATTACTAGTTCTGATGAGTACTAGTATATGAAGTAGTTCCAAGGCACCACATTGGTAGGCTTGCCAGACATACTGTTTTCAGCAGTACGCGTACTTCTTTTAATTAATTGTACTGCTCTCTGCATAACTACTAAAGAAGTACGCAAAAGTACTTTTTTAGGGTTCCGTACACCAAAGGTGAAATGGAACCCTATTGTTTTCGCTACGCTGTCCGTCTGGCCGTCTGTCCGTCACAGGGTATTTTCTAAGAGCTACGGACCTGAAATTTGGACACAGTGTGTAGACCCTTGGCCGCTACAACAACAAATACATGAGAGTTGAAAATTAAAAGGTGTGCCAAAACGAGCAACGAAAAATGTTAAAATCCCATGAAATATACATACAATTGTATGTATATACACTTAAAATTTGTAAATTTAGTGTATTTTCATACAGACTACAACAATTAACACTAAAATTTAAAAATTTTTAATTAAAGGGTGTACCATCAGTTAATGTAATTTCGACTATGTAATTTTGATAACTTGCTGTATCTTGGAAACCGTAAGAGCAAACTTCTTGAAATTTTCAAAACCGGTAAAACAAAAAAATCTTAACATTATAAAATCGCCAAACCGAAAAAAAAGGCCAAAATAAAAAAAAAATCGCCAAAACGAAAAAAGCACCAAATAAAAAAAAATTTTTAAATCGAAAATAAATCGGAAAAAAACCGGAAAAATCGCCAAAATGAAAAAATCGCCAAAATGAAAAAAACGCTAAAATAAAAAAATCGCCAAAATGAAAAAAATCTCCAAAATGAAAAAAATCGCCAAAATGAAAAAAAATCGCCAAAATGAAAAAAAATCACCAAAATGAAAAAAAATTCCCAAAATTAAAAAAAAAATCGCCAAAATTAAAAAAATCGCCAAATTGAAAAAAAAATTGCCAAAATGAAAAATATCGCCAAAATTAAAAAATATCGCCAAAATGAAAAAAAAAAAAATCTAAAACGAAAATAAATCGCGAAAAACCGGAAAAATCGCCAAAACGAAAAAATCGCCAAAATAAAAAAAATCGCCAAAATGAAAAAAAATCGCCAAAATGAAAAAAAAGCGAAAAATAATCAGAAATAAATTATTTCAGCTGAAAAAACGTAAAAAAACACTGTTAATTATTAGTATTATTCAATTCCAACACTTGAATTGGAACCGTACTAATTGTTTTTTTTTTATTGTTTTATCTTCAAGCACTTGTAACTTGAAGACAATGAATCGGAAAAAATTAAAACACTCAGATTTATTTTGTGACTGACTGACAAGAATTTTAATTTTATTACGATACTTATACTAAATTAATAACAAAAAAATTGCTGAGCTAATGTCTACAGAAACTTAAAATTTATGGGAAATTAACCAATCAGAACAAAGTTGTAATTAATGCAATTTAGTACCTTTAATATTTTGCTTTGGTTGGACAAATTCAATTAATATTAATATTAGGTGTGTTTTAACACATTTCAATAATAGGTGTGTTTTAACATTCTCCCCCACGTTGAACAGATGTTCAACAAATCGTTTCATCTTAGGTGAGTCGACTAGGAGTTACCATATAGCCTAAACGTCTAGGACGAACTGAAGTGGTTGCTGACGTGGTGTTGGTGTAGGGTTCAAGTCATTGAGCGGTGGTTCTACCGATTGCAGTTCGATATTTTCGTTGGTGACTTCAATAGGCCTTGTTGTGTGTAGCCTTTGACAGATTCTGCACGTTTTATTTCGAAGAAAAATAATAGTCAATGATATTAAGCTCAGAAGAAGTGCAAGGTAGCCAATCGTATGGTTATGCTGTTGATGGGAATTGATTTTATTAGGCAGGTCCAGTATGTGTTGTTCCTTTAGTGATTCTTGTAAAGTTAATAGTTCCTTGATGTTATTGTCATATAAACTATCGACGTTTGTTGACATTGATAGATTATTGCTTATAGATGGTGCAATAATCTTTTGCGAGGATAAATCGGAACTCGTGCCGAGGCTAGTGTATGATGAATTTATTGTGCTCAAGATAGTTTGTCGTCCGTTCATAGTGACGGATTCATGTTTTAGTATACATTCCGGGTCCAGCGAAAGTAGACCGGATCCTTTTAACGAAAGGTGAGAAATTTCTCTGTTGCAGACGACTGTTGCCCGAGATGGTGATGACGTGGCATATATCCACTGATTTCCCTTGTTAAGTGGTATCCATTTAGTTGTAGTCTTCTCTAGAGTACAAGTTGGTGTCGTTTTATTGTTGTACAAATTGATTTCACACTTGCAAATTTCTGAACCATAATTGTAGCGAGTCTGAACAGTGGTACACAAAAATACGTCTTGCTTTATTATATCACAAGCTCTTAGATCTGCCTTCGTAAGAAAAATATACTGGTTTTTAGAAACTGACATGCCCATGAAATCAGCACATGGTTTAATGGCTACCATGGTGTGATTCACCATGTTAGGTACGGGAATCAGCTGGAACATCTTAAATTGTTCAATTTCCACTAATGGTAGACTTATTTTGAATACTGCATATTGGGGCGTGAGTCTACCTTGAACCTTCATTAGTTTGAATAGCTGTAGTAATGTATCTTTTCCGAAGATAGGAAGTGTTACTGATGTTGGTACATGGAGTTTAATCTGATTAATCTCCTCTTGCAATTGTTCTGGAGTCAGTAGTAATGGACTGATTTTTCCTTGATGAGTATCCATGAGAGTATCAAGAATTGAGGACTGTATGGTTCGTATATTATTTGCAACCAGGTTCAGTTCTAAAACTCCACTATTAAATAATTGGGTGAGCTGTATCTGGAACAACACATTATTATTTTGCTGATTTGCTTGTGATAGTTTTTCGATTTTTTGCTCTAGTTGTTCAAACCTTGCCTTAGCTGCTAATTGGCCCTTTCTTATGATATTAACTGTTGAGTCAACAATTGAGGTTTGATTCTTGAGCAAAGTTAATAAATGTGACTCATTTTCCTTTACCCTTTGTATTGTATCGGATATCTGGTTAGCATATTCTGAGTCCAATATGCCAAATAATGAGTTAGCAATATTTCCAACTATATTCAAGGCGCCTCTTTTACTTCGTAGTAGTCGATTTTCCAGCTGTAGATCATTTTCCATGTGTTCAAAATGCCTTATGATACTTAGGCATGATTCATTCAATGTTATCATCCTGCAAAGGTTTTGTAGGGATTTCGTGCCATTGATCAAAATTGATGTTTCAGACCAGTATGCGTTTAAATCATAGTATACAAGAATGTTCCATTCACTGCTTGAAATGGTTGCTGTTCCAATTTCTTCAAAATGAATGCCTAATTTCATCCCAAATTTTTTGTTCTTTACCGGATTTCCAAATGACATTGGTAACAGCACAAGTATTGTAATTAAGGCTAGACTCAGATGGGTTGATAAAACCCTTTTCCTTTTAATCCTAGGCTCCTGAATTGAGTCGTAAGTACTTTTGTTGCTAGTTGAACTGTTGTCATCGAGGGTGACAGATGTTTCGCAATTTGGTTCGATGGGTAAGAGAGCGATTCGATGTATTGGTCGTTTGAAAATTCCATTAGGTGTTTTAACCTCCACAACTCTGATCATATTGTCACTACCAGGATGTGTTTTGACTACTCTTGCTAAGGGCCACTTCATGATTGGTAGATTGTCTTCCTTTATTATTACCATATCACCAATATTGAGGTTGTCAAACCGCTTATTCCACTTATGGCGCTGCTGTAATTGATTCAAGTATTTAGTGGACCATCTTTTCCAAAACTCTTGTTTGAGATGGGATACCAGCTTCCAGTGTGATAGTCTTGATGAGTTTACTGTTGTTGCGCCACTATCTACTTGCGATACAAGTGCTTCGCCAATCAAAAAATGACCAGGAGTCAGTGCTTCAAGATCATCAGGATCACTTGACATAGGTGTTAGTGGGCGAGAGTTGAGTATTGCCTCGATCTCTGCTACGATAGTCCCCATTTCTTCCTGGGTCAATGATGCAGCTGCCACACTTCGCAGTAAAAGATGTTTTGCCGATTTTACAGCCGCTTCCCATAGTCCACCAAAATGTGGCGCACGGGGTGGGATAAAATGAAAATTTATTCCCTTTGAGCTGGCAGTTGAAATGATTGATTCCCGTCCCTTGTTGGAGTAGATACTTCCCACCAGTTCTGATAATTGGTTTTTTGCTCCTATAAAATTAGTAGCGTTGTCTGAATATATGTTCTGACAACGACCTCGACGGCTGATGAATCGTTTCAGAGCCCCAATGAATGACTCAGTTGTTAGATCGGTTACTACCTCGAGATGAGTTGCCTTGGTGGCAAAACAACAGAATACGGCTATATATGCTTTTGTCGGTCTTTTTCCTCTGACCTTATGATGGATCCACACTGGGCCACAATAGTCAACTCCCGTGTTAATGAAGGGTCGGGCTGGAGTCACTCTAGTCTGAGGTAAACTACCCATTATTTGTTGGCACAGTTGAGGTCGTGCCCTGGCACATCTAACGCACTTTTGTACAGTTGAGCGCGCTGTTATTTTGCCTTTTATTGGCCAAAATCGTTGTCGTATTATGTTTAATAATGCTTGTGCGCCACAATGTTTGTTTTCTTCGTGAACCATTGTAAACAAAAGCCTTGTGATAGGGTCATTATATGGTATCAACATTGGGTGTTTTGCTTCGTATGACAAACGTGATGCCTCCAATCGTCCTCCAACTCGTAAAATATTTGTTCTATCTAGAAATGGAGCAAGACTGATGATGGAGCTGTTTTTGTCGACTTCTTTATTTTTTCGAAGCTGGTTGATTTCTGATAAGAAATCGGACATCTGAACGGTTCTAATAATGGTATATAGTGCATCGTCTAATTCTGCTGGAGATAATGATTCGTGTACAGGGCGATGTTGTTTTTTCATACGTGAATTTTTTGTAAATCTCAAAACATACCCCAGTATTCTCTGCAAAGTTTTGAAGGAATTTCTGTGTGGAATTTTGTATATGAGATCATTGTTCGAAACCGTAACTGCTACAGCTAGCGATGTTGCCTTCTTCTTCTCGAGATCGCTGGGAATTGCCAGTTCCCTTGACAAATGGGGTGGCCACATGTCTTCTTGTCCGTGTAGAAAGAGTGGTCCATATAGCCATAAATTACATTCCGATAGTTTACGTGCTGGAAGACCTCTGGATAGTATGTCAGCGGGATTGTCCTTTGATCTGACGTGGCGCCATTGACTGGGCAATGTCAACGATTGAATTTTGGAGACTCGATTGGCCACAAATGTATGGTACAATGAGGATTGGGAGTTTATCCAGGAAAGTACTATTTCGGAGTCCGTCCATATGAACATCCGTTGATTTTTGGTTTGAAGGTCCATTTTGATTCTATGCATTAGCTGGGCAGCCATAACCGCGGCACATAACTCCAACCGAGGCAGTGTCTGCCTTTTTAATGGAGCAACCCTTGTCTTGGCACAAAGTAATTGTACAATAACTCTTTTATCTTTGAGAACTGTTCGAATATAGGCGACTGCACCAAAAGCTCTTTCAGAAGCGTCTGAGAAAACATGCAGTTCCGTCTCTGCTGGGAGTTCACCTTTAAAAATGTGCCGAGGGATTTTGAAATTATTCAAGCTGTCTAAATCTTTTCTGAAATTGGTCCAGAGTACTAGATGGTCCTCGGGCAAAGGTTTATCCCAATCTAACCTTAACTGCCACAACTGTTGGATAAATATCTTTGCATTGATGACAACAGGTGCAAGTAGACCAAGCGGATCGAATAATCTTGCGAGATCCGATGTTGCTGTACGTTTTGTGATATTCTGTACATGATTCATTTTTACTTTGATGCAAAAATGGTCAGTATTAGGCAGCCATAACAACCCTAACGTTTTTATAGAATCAGCGTTATTACTACTGAAATCCAAATTTAGCTCTTGATCACCGACTGGAATATTCTTCAGTAGTTGCGGGTGGTTTGCACACCATTTTTTTAAGTTGAAACCATGGCTTCTTAAAATTGTACTGAGTTCTTGTTGTGTTTGAAGTGCGATATTAAGACTATCAGAGCCCCCCAGGCCATCATCCATGTAAAAATTAGTTTTAAGCATTTGTGAACCATATGGGTAGGCTAGCGAGCTTTCATCAGCAATTTTTTGTAAGCATTTTGTAGCTAGATAAGGTGCTGCTCGTGTCCCATATGTAACTGTATTTAGTTGGTAGTAATTAATAGGAAGTGCTGGGTCTTCCCTCCAAATAATTAATTGGTACTGATGGTTGTCCTGGTGAATCAGAATTTGTCTATACATTTTCTCGATGTCGGTGGTGAAGACGAATCTGGGGAATCGAAAACGCAGTAAAATTGAGAAAAGTTCACTTTGAATACTTGGCCCTGTATACATCAGATCGTTTAATGAGTAGCCTGACGAGGTTTTAGCTGATGCATCGAATACCACCCTGAGTTTTGTTGTGGTGCTATCTGGTTTCAGGACGCAGTGATGAGGAATAATGTATTTAGGATTTAATACAGTGTCGATATCTACCTTCTGCATGTGCCCCAATTGCTCGTAATCTCGCATAAATTTTATATATTCGGTTCGAATTCCTTCATCTTTTTGGAGTCGACGCTCTAGACTCATGAATCGGTTGTATGCCATCGCATGGGATTCTCCTAACGCACTTGGGTTTTCACGAAAAGGAAGACTGACTATGAAGCGACCCTCGCCATTGGTAAGAACATGTTGGGTAAAATGTGCTTCACATAGTTTTTCGGGGAGCGAGAGAACCTTTTCGCTCCTTTCGATATCGTCCAATTTCCACAAATGCTCTATGGCTTCTTCCAATGAAGTGGAGTCTCCAAATACTGCACATGTTGTAGCACATAAGGGACTCGGGATTGGATTTTTCCCGATTGCTCCACCCACAATCCATCCCAAAGCTGTATTTTGAAGTGTTGGAAGATCGTCAGCAAGGTGTATTGTGCCATTTTGAGTTAATTTGAAGAAAAATTCCGCTCCAAGCAGCAAATCTATTTTTTCCTGCTGATAGAAATGAGGATCTGCTAGGTGAATATTGTTGGGAATTCCCCAAGTTGAAATGTCAACATGCTGATTGGGTTGCGAGGGAATTATGCTAGGTAGAACATACGCTTCAACATTTGCTGAGAAATTGCGATTCCTGGACATCATTCCAATATTTATGCGATATTTTGAATTTTTTCGAATTTCACCTACACCATCAATACAGAGGGAGGTCTCAAATGGTGAAATGGACAATTTTTGACAAAGCCGTTTGGATGCAATATTTACTTGTGAGCCAGAGTCTAATATTGCTCTAAACTCATCTGATACACCATTTGAGGCCGTAATGATAACTCTTGCCGTTGCTAGCAATACATGACCCTGGCGGCCCGCACCGATATTTGTTGTTGCTGATGCAACTGCTGCTACTTCTGAGGCAGGAGGCTTTACTTCTGGACTCGGATTCAAAGCTGAAGATGGAGTTGATGAGCCTTTTGTTGTTTTGGTATTGCCCCTTTTTTCTAAGTGGAGCAACGTGTTGTGTTTTTTCGCACACCTTTTGCAGCTACCTGAATTACAAGTTTTTGAACCATGGTCACTTCCGAAGCAATTTACACATAACCTTTTTCGTTGTACCCATTGCAGTCGTTCTGCTTCTGATAGTCGCAGGAATTTATTGCAGTGGTATAGTTTGTGGTCACTACTATTGCACAGTCTGCATGTACTACTATTGCTTCCGTTAGTTGTTATAATTGTTGATACCACCTTGTGTTGTGGTTTGTCCTTCAGAGTAACTGCCTCCATTGACTGAAAGTTTCTCTCCAAGAACTCCAAAAATTCCTTGATTTTTGGAACTTCGCGTGGATGTGAAAGAGATTGCTCGTAGCGAAGGCGGGTGGGTTGATCCAGTCTTTTTAATAACAAGTGTAGTAGCAACGGATCCCAAGTGGCTGTGTTTATTTTAAGATTCTGTAATGCTAATAGACACTCTTGTGTTTTATCATGCAATGACTTGTAATTATCGCTTGAAGCTCTGTTTGGAACATCGACCAGCTCCTGTACCAGTTTGCCAACAAGCAATCGTTTGTTGTTGTAGCGCTCTATTACTAATGACCATGCTGCCTCAAAATTATCTCCTGTAGCAGTGAAGTGCTTGATAAGATTTCCTGCTTCGCCTTCCAGATGTGTTTTGAGATACCACATTTTTTGAATGTCTGGTATCGGTTGTTGTATTATTAGTGAAGAGAACAAATCATGAAACTCCTTCCACTTCAAATAATTTCCTTCAAATTTAGGAAGCGTTATCTTGGGAATTGGAATTGTCCGTGAATCTTGCTGATTATTTTGGGGCATGGGGTGGGCTTGATCATTTGTACTATTTCCAGTGGTTTTAATCGCCGTCCGCAGCCTTTTTTCTAACTGAATGAATCTATCCATATTATAGCCTTGTTTGCTTGTGTCAGCACTCAATTCTGCAATTTGATAATGCAAACTTTCAATATTTTGCCACAAATTTGTTGCGGTTTTGGTGTCTTCTCTTGTGAAGACGTCTTCTAAAAGGCGCTCCAACGATGACATCATGGCGGCTTGCCTCCGCATGAGCTTGACTAGCTCTTGTTGATTTACTGAGTTGTCAGTGGTAAGTATAGTTGGCTCTGATCCGACTGATTGAATTTGTTGCTTGCCGGTAGATTCAGTAATTTTTGTTTTTGCATTTTCAAAAATCGCCTTATATTGGTCTACGATATTCATAACTGCGGTGTAATAGTCTTCAGTGAAATACTGATGTTCCATTGGAAGGTTTTCAATGAGGCGAATCTTGGTGTCATTGGTCTCGAATTCTGACCATTCCGCTTCCAGTCGTCTCAACCTTTCCTGGAAATAATCTGTAGAATCCTTTCTTGATGCAGGATCTTTCTTGAAATTTCGGACTATGACTTCAATTTTGTTACCAATTTGTTTTTGGTTGATGACCAATTCCTCGAAAGAAGCCATGATTCAATCGTTGTTGTGGGTAACGAAAATCGATGGAGGTTGTTGGAGGATCAAAATTGGCTGACAAAAATTTTTTATTTATTTGCCAAAATGTTGATTGGTCTGGTTGATATCCAGCTGTCTTGATAAGTCTTAAAAGCCTGTTGTCACCAAAATGTTATTTGGTGGATTGTTGACGATGTAGACTTGTTGCTGTCTGACGTCGTAATTAGGAAATTCGTGGATGTCCTGTGTAGAATGAGCCTCGACTTGAATGTTGTAGCAAATCTGTAGCAGGATGTTGAATTTCAAAAGGCTGTGTTGATGTTTTTTAAGAATATAAAAGTCCTTTGCCACTGGTGGGAAAAACTTATGTATCCTTAAAAGTTTGATTTGTAGCGCTGTTGCGTGTTTTAAAAAGTTTTTCTTTTTTTTTTTAAGTTTGAAAGCTAGGGGTCACCAAAAAAAATGTTAATTATTAGTATTATTCAATTCCAACACTTGAATTGGAACCGTACTAATTGTTTTTTTTTTATTGTTTTATCTTCAAGCACTTGTAACTTGAAGACAATGAATCGGAAAAAATTAAAACACTCAGATTTATTTTGTGACTGACTGACAAGAATTTAAATTTTATTACGATACTTATACTAAATTAATAACAAAAAAATTGCTGAGCTAATGTCTACAGAAACTTAAAATTTATGGGAAATTAACCAATCAGAACAAAGTTGTAATTAATGCAATTTAATACCTTTAATATTTTGCTTTGGTTGGACAAATTCAATTAATATTAATATTAGGTGTGTTTTAACACATTTCAATTTCGGGGTCACCAAAAAAAATGTTAATTATTAGTATTATTCAATTCCAACACTTGAATTGGAACCGTACTAATTGTTTTTTTTTTATTGTTTTATCTTCAAGCACTTGTAACTTGAAGACAATGAATCGGAAAAAATTAAAACACTCAGATTTATTTTGTGACTGACTGACAAGAATTTAAATTTTATTACGATACTTATACTAAATTAATAACAAAAAAATTGCTGAGCTAATGTCTACAGAAACTTAAAATTTATGGGAAATTAACCAATCAGAACAAAGTTGTAATTAATGCAATTTAATACCATTAATATTTTGCTTTGGTTGGACAAATTCAATTAATATTAATATTAGGTGTGTTTTAACACATTTCAATAATAGGTGTGTTTTAACAAACACTGTATTAAAAAAAATGCTCAAATTCCAACGTACGGAACCCTTCGTGCGCGAGTCAAAGTCGCACTTTACTGAATTTATTTTAGTTCTTGTACTTCTTTTGTACTTTTTTTGCAAACAAATAAAAAAAATTTCTATGCATATGTATAGTACAAACAAGTAAGAGTTCTATATTTGGCGGCTGTGTCGAATCTTATATACGCTTTACCAAACAAACGCAAACGCAAGTCTTTGAGGGCACCCTATTGTGATATTTATACTTCTGCTTTATTAAACATCTGCAACTAGATTAATGTGGCGGTTTTTTACATTTTTTGCGAATTATCAATTCTAAGGCTCTTTTTTTAGAAAGTGAATTAATAATAAAAACTAATTTTGATTACACATGTAACGAGTTTTTTAATTTTTAAAAACCGAAAGAGGTAAAAATGCCATTGTTAATGAAGTACAAAAAAAAAATGAGAAATATTTCTTATGATTTAGTAGAACAGTCTGCTTTTTAATTCAAAAATTTGTTTGACTATTCTTTAGTTTATATAATATGTATAAATAGTATTTATGATCTCTTATTTTGTGTTCCTTACTTTATAAATTGTTACTTACTTATATAATGTTAATGCTAATGTTAATGTTAATGTTAATGTTAATGTTAATGTTAATGTTAATGTTAATGTTAATGTAAATTTAAATTGAAATGTAAATGTAAATGTTTGAACGCTTATAGAATGCTTAAAAACGTGTCATGTGTTTTCAACACAAACAAAAAAACTTCCTTGTGTACACATACGTACATACTAATTGCTTTGTGCCCAGCAAACACTCATTTTTTATTTTAAATTGCGAGTTATTTAAGTCAAACGTGAAAGTTCATATATGTATAATATTTAAATTCATGGAATTCATTTTGATTGAAATTTATATGGATTGTGTGATCATACATGCATATGTATGTATGCATTACTGCTTAAGGGCCACTCAGACTATAATACAAGTATTAGTACTTTTGACAAAAATGCATCCCTGATCTGATTTCTGTTTAAAAAATTTCAAAACACAATAACAACTCAACAATTCAGAGTTGCATTTTCCACAAAAGTATACTTGTATTATAGTCTGAAATAGCCTTTATAAGTTAATAATCACCCATATTGCGTATGTCGAGTCGAATATTCGGCTACGACAATTTTGTACTTGATTAAACAAAGATTGTATAAGTTTTCTTTATTCTATGACAAAATTCTCGTAGACGAATATTCGACTCGACATACGTAATACGGGGAATATATAATATGGTAATGCTTTATAATAGCTGAAGCTATAATAATTTACTTTCTTGTGATGGCAAGTTCATACTGTTGAAAAAAAGTAATAGAGCTTTTGAAATAAGACATCTTTTATAATGAAAATGTGCCTAGAGGTTTTAAAAATTATTTTTATTTTATGTAAAAGAACTCAATTATAATAATTTTAATAGCAGCTGTAACGCTTAAGCCTCTAACCGTAATATTTGCATATAACTACAATTAGCAGAACAGATTTTGAGCAATTTTATCGGAAAGACGAAGTGCTTGAGTCCTTAATTCCCAGGAATGCCTAAGGTTTCAGTAGCACCCCAATCATATAAAAACATTTTTATATATCCACTTTATAGTTTTATCCTTTTCTTATAAATGTTCGTACCTACTATTAATAATTAATTTTAATCACAAACAATATACATTTACATATGTATATTTTTGAACAAGAACACATACATATGTACTACTAATTTGGCTTAAAAAGCGTTACGAACTTTAGCCTATTCAATTCATAAGAATATAGAAACAAATACAGTTCGAAAAATAATAATTAAATTAACTAATTAATAGTCATTGGCTTGTGTCAAAAATTAAAAATAAAAAATATACTTAATAGTAACAAACCAAAAAAGTTTGTCTTAAGTAGAACAAAAATAAGCAAATTAACAAACATGTGTATAGTTAGTAAGGAACAAAACGACAATGGTAAGACTGTTGTAACATATATAGAAGATGGTAATATATATAGAAGATGGTATATATATATAGATGGTAACTTGCGTATACATTACGAAACACATTAGCAAATTGAAATGCAATGAATCAAACCAATTCACATATTCCATTTGCAATAAAGTTACGTATATAAGGCAGACATCTACATCAACTGACACCACACACAGTGGACCAAAACACAGAAGAACGCTGATGAGGAAGGTTTAGTGGCCTTCGAAAACGGCTGGCTGTTCCGTTCAACTATGTGTTGTTGTCAGAATATTTACAACTAACTTTGATGTTATTTGTTCATTAATAATTATCACATGTAATTTGGCTTAAAAAGTGTTACGAACTTTAGCCTATTCAATTCATAAGAATATAGTAACAAATACAGTTCGAAAAATAATAATTAAATTAACTAATTAATAGTCATTGGCTTGTGGCAAAAATTAAAAATAAAAAATATACTTAATAGTAACAAACCAAAAAAGTTTGTCTTAAGTAGAACAAAAATAAGCAAATTAACAAACATGTGTATAGTTAGTAAGGAACAAAACGACAATGGTAAGACTGTTGTAATATATATAGAAGATGGTAATATATATAGAAGATGGTATATATATATAGATGGTAACTTGCGTATACATTACGAAACACATTAGCAAATTGAAATGCAATGAATCAAACCAATTCACATATTCCATTTGCAATAAAGTTACGTATATAAGGCAGACATCTACATCAACTGACACCACACACAGTGGACCAAAACACAGAAGAACGCTGATGAGGAAGGTTTAGTGGCCTTCGAAAACGGCTGGCTGTTCCGTTCAACTATGTGTTGTCAGAATATTTACAACTAACTTTGATGTTATTTGTTCATTAATAATTATCACATGTAATTTGGCTTAAAAAGCGTTACGAACTTTAGCCTATTCAATTCATAAGAATATGTACTACTTTTTGTTGTCTAGGTGTTTATCAGTTTAACAAATTCAAATAAAATGCGCAACAGCTGTTCGAAACATTGATGGGAGTTCAATATCTTCACATTATTTTTGATTGTGTACAAAAAGTACGAAAATAATTTAAATGGTATCAAAACATTATTTTATACTTACAAACAATGTTATAACTTTGATATTTAGTGAAATTATAATTTTAGCTTCATATCTATACATACACACATTACAACGTATTATAATTATAAAAATATTTACATTTTTATTATCACTATAATTGTTATGATTAAACGCACATATTAAAATTTTTATTGGTATTATTAAATAAAATATGTTTTTTGTGCGCTTGTATGGATGGTTGTTCGCACAAATGTACTATATGTATGGATGCATCTAACTGTCATAACTTACCCCATTAAATCCTAAGGATGTTTGATATAATTTCATTTTTATTTCGGAAAAAGCACCTTTTCAAAAAAGAAAGCAAAAAAGCACCTTTTGTTAAGAAAAATATTAAAAAAACACCTTTTGTTAAAAAAAAAGTAAAAAAGCACGTTTTGTTAATAGAAGGAAAAATTACATTGTGTCCCTCTTTTTAAGCGGATGTGTCCAGTAAAGTTCAAGATATTACGAGCAAGCGGATTAGGATGTGAAGCGAGTTTTGTTAAATATTTACCTGCGTATTTTGCGATATCTTCAGTTACTAGTGGCATATTTAAATCACGATGTATATTTGAATTTTTGATGTACCATGGAGCCGATGTTATTAACCGTAAAATTTTATTTTGCCGTCGTTGGATTCTATCCACATTTGAAGCTGAAGCAGTGCCCCATAGCTGAATTCCATAGTACCATATTGGTTTCAAAAGCGACTTGTATATCAAAAGTTTGCAGTCTAGACTGAGTGTTGAATTTCTGCCAATCAACCAATGTATTTGAGTTAACTTAAGTTTCATTTGAATAAGCTTAGCGTCAATATGATGTTACCATGTAAGCCTTCGATCAAGGTGTATGCCAAGGTATTTCACTTGAGAATGTTGTGGAATATTTTGATTATTGATTCGAATGGGGCAACAGATATCTTTTCTTAGGGTAAACGTTATATGAACACACTTTTGTTCATTTACTTTTATTCTCCATAAGTTCAACCATCTTTCAAGCTGGTTAATGTGTGCTTGAAGATTGCGGGATGCCTCCTCAGAGTTTTTGTGCATACTCATACAGGCTGTATCATCGGCAAATGTAGAAGTGTGGATGTTATTTGTAACAGGCATATCACAAGTATATATTAAATACAAGACTGGCCCCAGAATACTACCCTGTAGCACACCAGAAGATATAGATTCGGACACACTCATGAAGTCTCCTTCCACAACAGTAAACTTCCTATCAACAATATAACTTTCCAAAAGTTTTTCTATATTTATTGGCAAATATGTCTTCAATTTTAAAAATAAGCCTTCGTGCCATACTTTGTCAAATGCCTGAGAAACATCAATAAAAAGGGCAGAACAATACTTCTTTTCTTCAGTCTTGTGACGGCCAAAGTCTCAAGCTCGTTTTGGCCCACAAACACTGAAGTTCGTTACTGATGTAGTTATTATTATTAATACTGATTTTTGTGCATTGTCATTATTACCTTACCCGTTAATAAGCAATGAATTTTATATTTAATTCTGTTATTTATTTTTATTCAACCGCAAGAAGCAGGTTTTAATTATCATTACATTTATACTCTTAATTTCATTATTATCTTTTATGCTAAACAAGCAATGAATTGTCTACGTATCTCCTATATTAGTTATATAGAATGAGAACAAGAGACACCACAGACGCTCTCTGCGTGTAACGTTCGTATGGGTGTATACTTGTATGTGTGGTACTTAAAGAGCATAAAAGGCTGTTAGTCACCACACCACATTTTCAACACACACTCTGGTTAACGTTTGTGTGATTGTAGGATTGTTTTGCATGGTATAGAAATGGTATAACAAGCGACTCAATACAGGACAAAAGCCGAAGGTCCATACCATCCGTTCTTTGCATGTGCGTGGTATGCGTTTCTGTACATTCTCTCCGATTCTAAACTCAAGTTACATGCAATACGTCTTATGCGCAATTATTTTTGTTGTTTTAATGCAAAAAGAGAAAAAATTTAAATTCACCACACGAACATTTGGCTACAAAAGAGAGCACGATGCATGCGACGGATACAAAAGTAGAAAGTAAACCTACTTTATCCTTCCTATGCGTCTATACGTTCTTTGCGTTTTGTTCTGTAACTTGCCACAAACAATTCCATTAATTCTACTTTTTGACACATGCATAAAACGCAACTACGCATTAAACGGATGGTGTGGACCTTCGGCTAAAGGGGAGTTTGCTTGCAGCGCTCGCTACGGTAAGACGAATATTGGACGACGGTTACTTGTCTAATATTTTGACTTTCTATAGCCACATTGGAGCAAGAGTAGATATTGGAATTCGGCTACGAATCCAATCTCTACAACCTGGAGTAAACTCTCGATAAGGTCAAGTACTAGGAGTGAAGGGAGGCTACCTTGGAATATACACTTCTAAGGCGAATCTCAGCACTAGTAATTCCACGAGTGAGGAGAGGCTGTCGCTGGTGTCCAGGCTACTGGTTCCAAGACGAATCTCATCACTAGAAAATTTACGAGTAAGAGGAGGCTGTCTCTGGTGACTCGGTTCCGGGCTCCAAGACGAATCCCACACTAGTAAATTTGGGCCTTCTGCCATTAATTAAATTGTTGTAATTATATTTGAATTTAAGAATAAACCAAAAGTGTGGAAATGGTATTTTAGAATTAAATCTAGTTTGGCTTAAGTAAATTGCATTTGGCAATAAAATTTTCAATATAAATTGTAAATAAAGTGAATTTTTGTAACGTAAAGGAAATCAGATCGGTTTTTTATTTACTCCACACACGATCCTGGCCTCCGCTGAGTCTACCCCAGCTAAGAGCGGAATCGTGTCGTTACATTGGCGCCCGAGCAGGGACTATTTTGTTCCAAATTATAAAGACAACATTTTGATTGTTATCTAAACATTAATAAAATACTGATCTAAACGAATTAAAATTAACACATACACACGACTACGAACTGTAAGATTGCCATTTTTCTGTACACGTCCAACATGATTAAAACCACGTGGGTATATTCGCTGAAAAAGGAAGAGCTGGTTAGCTACCTAAGCCAGTGCGAGCAAAGCACAGCCGGCACTGTAGAAGAATTAAGAAAACGATTGGCGAAATATTTGAGCCTAGACCACGATGAAGAGCACACTAAAAGGTTCCTCGAGTGGCAGGCCAGACACGACTCTAATGCTCCAAGTACGTCAAACACCGGCCTATCCCTGCCAGAAACTGACACTACCAAAACAGTCTCCACACCGTCAAAATCAGAGATTTCTGAGCCAACGACAGTACCACTAGCTATAAGCCTGCCAAGCACGGAAACCCGAGTAGCTGCTATTGAGCTCGTCCGCAAATGGGAGCTACGTTATGATGGAGGGAAGGACCCACTAGGATTCATCGAGCGGGTAGAATAACTGTCCAGCATGTACGAGCTCGACCTAAATCTTATACTACGCGTCATGACCGAGCTTTTCCGAGACAGGGCTCTCATTTGGTACCGGAACAACAATAAGCAATGGGAGCAGTGGTCAGAATTCAAACGTAAGTTTTACGAGTTTTTCCTCCCAACTAGATACTTCGAGAAACTAGAAGATGAGATTCGGACAAGGGTCCAGCGGCCGCGTGAGGCATTCAAGGACTACATGCTAGCCCTACAAGACCTTATGCGCCACGCTCAGCTAAGCCCAGAACAAAAACTGGAGCGCATATTCCGCAATGCCCATGCAGATTACCAATGGTACATCCGGCGGAAAGATTTTTCAACTCTGGACGAACTCATGGCACTTGCTGCCGATTTAGAGAGTATCCCGAGTGGCCCACAGCATACGCGTGGAGAACAGCACCGTATGATAACTAACACCACGAAAGTAAAAGGGAACGTACCACAGCATGTGCATAGCGCAGTACGTGTCTCAAGGGCCAATGGTGACGCAACATATTTAATATGGGAAGCAGACAAATTAAAAGCAGTTCTCAGGATGGAGAATCAGCTGACAACTGCCATTATAGATACAGGTGCAACTCGCAGCTTCGTCACTCCAGGGTTGGTAACAAAACTATTCAACAAACCCCAGTTTCTTCCCGTAGCAATCGATGCGCGCATGGCTGATGGTTCTAAAACCACCATCAAAGAAGCAGTGCGGTGTCGGGTAACACTGGGCAACAAAACTGGCAGCCACGATTTCTTGGTAATGGAATCATCAACAGAACCCATGATTTTAGGCGTAGATTTCTTGAAGTCCTTCAACACCACAGTGACATGTGCCGGGCGAGCCACACATGCTAACTCCAAGAGGGCGGAAAAGAAAAAGGTAAGCCAAAATAAAGCTAGAATAAGTGGTCGTCGAAAGGTTGCCATACGTCGTATCGACCAGATGAGTCCACAACGACAAATTAAACAGTTTCGTGACGAAGAATTACCAGAACGTCAGAAAATACAAGGACGGTCCTGCGCTGCAACTCATAGCATAGTGATGAAAGACGAGCGACCCGTCAATGTACGTTATGCGTCACAAAATCCCACTGCAGGAATAACCGGCCACCAGAAACAGCAGACGTTAATAGGGCAGTCCGCAGGCCCACGTGGTGTATCAAAATCCCCGAATCCGTTGGACATCAACGAGACCGTAACTAGAATACCCGTAACCCCGGGGCGAGGTTGGCTTAACCGTTCACCCGATTGCTACGACCCCAGTTACATCAAGGGTCCGGGGCAGTCACCAGCCACACAATCCATGATGCCGACACAAAGTCGTCCTGCAACACCTCAGGCCGACATCGTCACCCCTGACGTTTCCGAAGTAACGTCGCCGGCCACATCGGCAAATACGAGACCGACGGACATCCCCGTTAACAAGGCCCCCGAAACTGTGCAGGCGGAAATAAGAAAGAATCTTGAACGGGCCAGAGGAAAAAAGGGTTTCCGGTGGCTAATGGTAGTGAACGAGCAACGATACCGGATTATCATCAGGTGAACTGGGTAGGTGCGTATACAATTGTTCAACCCATGTCTCAAAATGCCACTCGAAGAAGGGAGGTAATGTGACGGCCAAAGTCTCAAGCTCGTTTTGGCCCACAAACACAGAAGTTCGTTACTGATGTAGTTATTATTATTAATACTGATTTTTGTGCATTGTCATTATTACCTTACCCGTTAATAAGCAATGAATTTTATATTTAATTCTGTTATTTATTTTTATTCAACCGCAAGAAGCAGGTTTTAATTATCATTACATTTATACTCTTAATTTCATTATTATCTTTTATGCTAAACAAGCAATGAATTGTCTACGTATCTCCTATATTAGTTATATAGAATGAGAACAAGAGACACCACAGACGCTCTCTGCGTGTAACGTTCGTATGGGTGTATACTTGTATGTGTGGTACTTAAAGAGCATAAAAGGCTGTTAGTCACCACACCACATTTTCAACACACACTCTGGTTAACGTTTGTGTGATTGTAGGATTGTTGTGCATGGTATAGAAATGGTATAACAAGCGACTCAATACAGGACAAAGGGGAGTTTGCTTGCAGCGCTCGCTACGGTAAGACGAATATTGGACGACGGTTACTTGTATAATATTTTGACTTTCTATAGCCACATTGGAGCAAGAGTAGATATTGGAATTCGGCTACGAATCCAATCTCTACAACCTGGAGTAAACTCTCGACGAATCTCCAAGACGAATCTCATCACTAGAAAATTTACGAGTAAGAGGAGGCTGTCTCTGGTGACCCGGTTCCGGGCTCCAAGACGAATCCCACACTAGTAAATTTGGGCCTTCTGCCATTAATTAAATTGTTGTAATTATATTTGAATTTAAGAATAAACCAAAAGTGTGGAAATGGTATTTTAGAATTAAATCTAGTTTGGCTTAAGTAAATTGCATTTGGCAATAAAATTTTCAATATAAATTGTAAATAAAGTGAATTTTTGTAACGTAAAGGAAATCAGATCGGTTTTTTATTTACTCCACACACGATCCTGGCCTCCGCTGCGTCTACCCCAGCTAAGAGCGGAATCGTGTCGTTACAGTCTTCCTTATAACTTGAACCAATCTATGTGTTTGCTCAATAGTGCTATGCTGACTTCTAAAGCCAAATTGATGGTCCGGGATGCACCCATTATCAGCTAAAATTGTGGACAATTTAGTCATGAGCAGCTTTTCGAAAAGTTTTGAGATTGTGGATAGTAAGCTTAGATAAGTAAGCCTATAAGGCCTATATGACTCAGCCTTGGTAAGATCTTGGCAAGTTTCCAGTTATGTGGAAAATACCGCATTCCTGAAATTGCATTAAAAATAAATAGCATAATTCTTATTGCAATATGAGGCAAGTTCATCAGCATCTTGTTACTAATTCCATCAATACCTGTAGCTTTCTTCGGATTAAGTTCAGCAATTAGTTTTTGTACATCGCGCATCTTAAACTTTATGGGTCGCGGGGGTAGAGCAACTACACTCGGCAAATCAGCAACACCAGTACATGTGTTTGAGGTAAATACGTATTTTAAATGATTAGCAAATATGTTACCTTTTTCAGTATCGCTTCGTGCCCAACCTCCGGTAGATGTGCGCAGAGGTGGTTTAAACTCAAAGGGGATTTTAAGCTTTGTAGTAGCGCACCACAAAGAGTAATTAGATGCTGGTGTGACATCAATACCTTCCAAATAATTTGTAAGAGATGCAGTTTTTTCAAATGTAAGCAACTCTTTGCGTCGTTTAGCACACTCTTTAAATCTGATTTTAAGTTGTGGTGATCTGTGCTGTTGCCGTTCCCTTCTAGCTCTTCTTTTTTCACACACGGTACGTTCACTATCGGTAGAATAAATTTTATTAAATCCAGTCTGCGGATGGGAGGTAGTAGCATGTTCAGCAGCCAGTGCAATCGTTTCGTTAAGGTTGGCTATGTTAGCTGCAATATCTTCGGGTGTTCTTAGTGTAATGTTTTCCGTGCAATGACTACTAAGATATTTTTTGAATCGCAGCCAATTTACACGACTGATCATCTTCACATACGAGTGAGGTAAATCACTTCTCTGTGGAATACAGATTGTAACGATCGTGGGACTGATCGGACGAGAGATCTAAAGAAGCTTCAACGTTAATTAATTCCCTAGAAATGTTTTTCATGACGCCAAAATTTATAACATCCGGAATTTTATTTATGTCAGTAGGCCAGTAAGTAGGCTCCCCACTCGAAATTACGTCCAAGCCCATTTTTGAAATTGTGTTGAACAACGCTCGACCTCTGGGTGTGATATGATGTAATATTATTATATTACAAAAATTTTTATTCATAAATACATATGTACGTATATAAAAAAAATAAAGGAATCGGTTGACCTTGCAATCCTTTCCTAAAACGTGAAATTAGGGTCACCCGATACACCTTTTAATTCTATAGGAATCAGTTTATGTATTCTAAAATCAATTGGTGAGGACTTGAAGTTATTATAAAAAAAAATGTTAATTTCTTTTCACCAAGGAACAAACTAATCACTCAAGTTTAGTCAAGTTGGAATTAATCGACAAGTATTTATGAGGTTAAGAGCTGATTGCATTTTGAACTTGATGGGTTTAGTAGTTTTTTTTTAATCAAGACTTACCAAATTTGGTTGTTATTAAATTGTGCTGTAAAAACATTATTTCTGCTGCAGCTGTGTGGCTATGTGACAAAGGTAACAAATTTTGATCGAAAAAAGGTGTCAAAAGTGTTGTGCACCAAAAGCAATATAAATAACAAAGTTAAAAATAAAAAAGTGATTTTCAAGTTTATCAAGTTATATACAAAAATATTTATAAAAAAAATTTTTTTTTATCAATTTTGGTTATAATTAACCAAAAACGGCAGCTCTACTCACAACAAAATTGTTTCGTTTCAGGCCGATTTTTATATAAAGCAAAGTATTAACCAAGTGTAAGGACATTCTGTTACGTAGTTTAGACTAAAATACAGTCATAGAAGTAAAAGCGCGATCAACTTCATCGTTTAAATATGGAAGTGACAGAAGTTTGATGCTAATGCAATTTTCGATAATGCCTCAAACGAGTTCATTTCAACTGAATCGCTTTTAGATTTTACTTCTGCCTAAAACTCGATAGTGGACTCAATACTTGTATTATGTCTTCTTTGTTGTGTGGCAAAACACTGTTTACATTAATTATACTTAAAATGTTGAAGTTTGAGGGTAATATGGCTCTTGTTTTTTCAACCAAGTCTTGTACAATCTTATTAGAATTTTTTGAAATGCTCCATTTAACTTCAGAGATTATGTTTTTTAAATGATAGACTTCCTCGAAAAATAAAATAGATAAGGAAATTTTTCTTTGAATTTTTGGTTTAGTGCTACCGCTCAAAACAAAAAGCACCGAAAATTAATTTAAAAAAGCACTGAGCACTAACTTCAAAATTTTTCGCATCGAAAATTTCAAAAAGCACTAAAGACGGTGCGAAAAGCACCGAGTTGACAACGCTGGTCACGTAACACACGTAAATGTAAATGTGTCAGCTGATCGAATCTGTTGCATGAAAAGCTATGCAAATGCTTACCTGACTAAAATGTCACGTAACAGTAACGTCTGAACCTGCAGAAAATAGAAATTCATGACGAGGTTACGTGACATTTGTAGGCAGTGATGGGTTGTATGTATATTGAATGAGAGTGTGGCACAATAGCCCTATTTTGGTACTTTTGTATCTTTTGATAATTTAAGCTTTTGAATTGCTAAGTTTGTATACGTACATGACATATTTAATAAATTTAGTTTTCTAATTAAGTTTTTTTCTTTATAAAATCTTAAATCGTATGTGTTTATTTTTTATTTTTGTGAATATACATTAGATATAGTGTTTTTCATACGGGATTTCCCGGGATCCCACACATTTTCCGGGATATTTGTGCGGGAATTCCCGGGATTTTTTGATTTTGTTATGGCAACTTAATTTGTATTTACACATTCCTTGATGAGTGTCGTTATTCACTTTATGTATGCGATGGTGCAATAATAGGGTGATGGGAATATCACAATAGCTAAAGCTTTACAACAACTAAGGCCGAGTTTACATCTGGCACGCATCCGTTCTGAGATTTAGATGCCTTTATTTGGAAAAAGCAGAACGCGACGTTCAAAATTTAATTCTACAACAATTCATAAAAGTAAAAAACAAATAAGCATGAAAATAAAAAAAATACAAATAATTACAGATTCTATTTGGTAAATACTACGGTTAAAAGCATTAACAGCTTATTCTGTACTAAAGTCCTATTTCCAAAGAAAGGTCATATTTCTTGCAAATATGCAAAAACTATTGTTAAAGTTAAAGCATGCGTTAAAACTGGTTTAGCAATACGAAATTCGTTTATTAAACCTACTTTAAGTTTAACAATGATTTTTTCATAAAGGGGATATTTTGTAATATTTGTTTTAATAATACTCGTATAATTTCTTTTTTATAATATTGGTATCTATGTATTACTATTATATAAAGAACGGAAACGGTATTATTTTTGACTAATGTATGTATAACACGTTATTATTTAATCGATCTAATGAAATATAATTTGTTTTTGTTGAAATAAATTAAATTTAAAAATATTTTGTATTGTTTTGTACTGGGCGGGAATTCCCGGGAAACCGAAAAATCTTTCCCGCTTTCCCGGGAAATGAAAAAGTCTGGGAAAAGAAAAACTCTAATTAGATATGGCGTAGTTAACGGATTTTTTGATTTCGGCTTTTTTTTGTGAGGTTCGGAAAAAAATATTCCAGCCAAAAAATGGTGGCGGTCAGATGGGGGCAAAGGATACCTTTCGTGCTCACAGTTGAGGGTAAAAGCAAAAAAAAAAAATAAAAAAAATCATATAACTTTCCCGGGGTCACCGCTACAAGGGTCAAATGTATGACGAGCATCCATTAATTTTCTCCACCCAACATCTTTTTTAAACGCACCGACCACCTACCTCGTCTCCTTAAGGGGGCTCCCATACAAAGGGGAAATTTTTATAAAATTTACTCGCAGGGCTCTAACTGCCCCTAGGGCATACATATCGATGTCAAATGTATGACCGACCTCCAATATTTTTTCAAATACAAAGATTTTCTCTAAACATACTTATCGACTATCATCAACCATTAAGGTTGTCCCCATACAAAAAAAATAGTTTTTTGAATATTTTTTTTTAAGAAATCCGATTTTTCCGCTTTTATGTTGGCTCCTAGGGGGTAAAATGTAAGACCGACCCACAGTAATTTTTCATCTATCATCAACCATTAAGGTTGTCCCCATACAAAAAAAATAGTTTTTTGAATATTTTTTTTTAAGAAATCCGATTTTTCCGCTTTTATGTTGGCTCCTAGGGGGTAAAATGTAAGACCGACCCACAGTAATTTTTCATTTTCAACATTTCCTCCCAACATACCTATGTCCTATCTCGACTCATTAAGGCGGCTCCCATACAAAGGCGGAATTTTTACAAAATTTACTCGCAGGGCTCTAATTGCCCCTGGCGCGTTCCTATCGAAGTCAAATGTGTGACCGACCTCCAATATTTTTTCAATACAAAAATATTTTTTCTTCTTCGTCGCGGAATAACGCACTGCTATAATCTTCTATTAATTTTACGCCTCTTTCGGCAGCGTCGTTGACAACATGGAGTTTTGCAATTTCCTTAGCGCTTGCTTATAGTCTTCACGTTGTTCCCAGGTTTCTGGATGGCTATTTAAAAAAGTTTTAGAATTTAATTTAAGTGATTTTAGTCGGTTAGAACGCATAGCATTACAAAAACAAAAATGTGCATCTTTGGCCTGTAACTACGGTGACCATATTTTTCAGCACAAAATAAAGGACATTTAGAAATGTAATAAAAAGTAAATCAAGGCGCATGAATAAGGTAACTGCACTAAGACAGGAGACTGATGTATGTTAGCGAAGCCAAATGTCAAATTTGGATTGAATGGGCATAATCGTCTTCTTAATTTTTTTTATCGCATGCTGGCAATAGTGTGAAACAGTCAATACTAGAGTTGGGAATAGTTGTTTCTTTTGCGGATTGTTCCTTTTTGTTCCCAACAGCAAAAAGAACTAGTTCGTTCTTTTTGTTCAGTTGTTCTTTTCGTTCAGCTGTTCAGTGAACAAAAGAGAACAGAGATTGCACAGTCGTCGAATCCTCTTCAATGTTTTCTTCGTGTCTTGTTATTCTAGTTTTTGGATGTAAATCGTTAAAATTAATATATTTGATTGAAAATGCTTAAAATGAAGTCTTTAGAAAACAAGTGTTAATCACTTTTTTAATACTGATTCATATTCAACACAACAAATTCTTTCTTTTAATTTAGTAAAAAATTTCCTTTTTTCGTTTGCACTTTGTGTGCTCGTTCGTTGTATGCTTTAAGTAAGTAAAAGGTAAAAACTATTTTCGAACGAAAATTTTTTAAATGAAATCCGTAATCAGCTTAAAATCAATTTTACTCACTTTTTTAATTCTAATAATCTTTTTCACAATCTGTTTTTTAAATCAATACTACAAGTTATTTCTTTTAATTGTAAAACTCACTTGTATTTTTCACTAAGTATACATTTTCTGCTGTTTGTTTTGATTATTGTGCTAATTAATAGGCACACTACATTTGTCTCTTTTTAACTTTACTTTTTACCTTAATTGTACTAAAATATTTATTAGTTCAAATTACATATTTTTATTTGTTTTTAATAAATAATCGACTTTATTCTGGCTACCGAAGTTTGCTTGTAAGTTGGGATGTGAAATTTTAAATATACAAATTAATACACGCAGCATATGCTTATCATCCGAATTTAGAAGAAAAATGATTTGGAAAACCAGAAAATCAGGGGGCAAATTATGGCGTTCGATATCGTTTAAATTTTCATACAAAATTAAGTGTGTTTGTATGAACATTTCGATGGATATCGAATGCGGTAATTTGCCCCCAGTCATTGGTGTACTATTGTACCATGCGAGTTTGCATGTTACCAAAAAAAGTACAATTGTACCAACTTTGCCAACACTGGTGTGTATTGATCAGGAACCAGGGCTGCCAGATAAAATTATCGAAAAATCGTCGAAATACCGATAAAATACAAAATAATCGTCATTTCATACCTAAAAAAATTGCACAAATCAAAATGTACTTTTTGTAAACATGTATACATATCGTCTGTTGGTTTCTGGTTTGCTGCAGACAAGATGTATTTTGAATATACTGTGCCGCAAACCAGAAACCAACCAACGATATGTTTTATTTTATAAATGTATTTATCACCAAACAATAACATAACAATTGGTGTTCATATATGAATTCTACACGAAGCCACTACGACGATTTTGTGCTAGATTAAACAAAAAATGCTGCAATGTTCCTTAAGCTATTACAAAATAGTCGTAGTCGAAGTCGTACTACGACACCCGTAATAAGGCCCATTGTATCTTTAAAATAGAAGGTAAAACATAATAGAAAGTGTAATATTCAAAATGAATTTTCTGGAATCACTGAAAAACTCAATTTCGGAAAAAATACGAGTTACATCTACATAAAATTTCTTTTAATTCAACCCGTATACATACTTGCATACATACGTATATAATTTTTATTTAAAGCTAAACCATCAACAAAAAATTTTGTTATATTAAACTATTAAGAAAGAGTCTGCAAAACTATACCAAAATGGGCATGCATATATGAATTTTAATGCAGGGTATTCACGATACTTAATTTCGTATTTAGCGTGGTATGAGTTGTAGTACGGGTTTTCAGATACACGTTACTACAAATCATACTAATTCATTTAAAAAGAAAATTTTTAAGGCAATACACGGGGGTAAATGAATAATGTGGTGGATTTATTAATAATAAGTGAACTGCAGTTAAAAACAATAAAAAAATAATGCAAAAATGTAGAGAATGGTTAAAATAATTATGGCAATTATGTATGTACAAAATTCCGCAGGAAATTTCTCCCTTTTCCAATTAGAATTTTTTGTTTTCCCTATCATTTGCTATTAGTTGGAACTGTTCCCTGGGAGAAATTTCCAGCGAAATTTTTTACATTATTTCCCTGAATGTTTTATGTTCTTTTTTTAATTAAAATATCCGCTACATAAAGCTAATTTTAAATCAGCTCCTCATGAAACAAATTTTGCTGTACAACAGCATGATACCCAATACTTATTATCGTACTTAGCGAAGCTCTGCCCACAAAAATAAAAAATTTTTGATTTTCATACTACAAAGTATTACTTCATAAGTACGACAGCATGACACCAGTGACTAATTTCATACTTGTACGATTTATTGTTCGATTTGTAGTAACGTGTATTAGGGATAATCAAATGAAGAAAATGTATCGATATATATCGTATCGATGTTTTTGAACAGTATCGATATATATTTTTTGAAAACATCGATATTTCGATATATCGATATTTTTTGCTTCATCAAATTCGAATGCACAATTACTTACTTTAAGAAATTTAATACAAAAGAACTATTTATATTAAGTAATACGTAACCTACTGTAGCTCCTTAAGACTTTATTAGTCTTTACTTTCTGTTGCTGCTCTGTGCTGTGCCGTTCTGTTTCTAAATTTTAATAGTTACTTTTTCTGTAATAAATAATTTATTAGCTGTTTCGGACCAGAATGGTCACAGTTTCCACTGAAGTGATGAGTTTTGCATCGTCCATTGTTATTAGAGTTTTTCTTTTCCCGGGAAAGTGAGGACAACTTTTCGGTTTTTAACGTTTATAAACACATTTCAAAAAAATAATACAATTTCAGTTCCCGGGCGTAATTGTTGTAAGGTTTTAGCTATAGTTCTACCATCGCATTCATAAAGTGAATAACGACATGCATCGAGGAATGTGTACGCAACATAACAGAATTAAGGAGAGAAAAACTAATGGCTTATATGTATATAATTTTTATAAACCAAAAAGAGTCAGAACAGAAAGTAAAAACAAATTCTGCCATTAGGCTTATACACACACAATCCAAAAAGTCACCTGCCTTAGTTGGGTCCAGTTAAAAAACGGTTATAGCTCTTAAAAGTATCGAAACCCGATACTACTAAATAAGAATCGATGTATCGATATATATGTTTTTGAAATATCGGCGACACATATCGATATTTATTTTCTCAAATATCGATATTTCGATATATCGATATTTTTTGCCCATCCCTAACGTGTATACTCGCTATAACAGTAGACATTCCATAAAAAGCAGTCCAATTTGACTTGAAAAATCGTTGATTTTAAGCAAAAAATCGTCAGTTCGTCATTTCGTCGGTTGGTTTCTGGTTTACTGCAACAATAATGTATTTTGAATATACTTTGCCGCAGACCAGAAACCAACCGACGATTTTGCTATTTTCGGCACCAAAAATTGTCAAAATGACGATAAATCGTCCCATCGGAAACGATCTAAGTATAAGTCTAGGTAGAAGCACAGTCACAGAATACACAGAAGTGAAGAAAGTGACAGGTCAAAAAAGCTAGGATCAGGTTTTTAAAATTCGTGGGAAAAAGAGACAACTATAGTGCATTTGTTATTAAGAAAGTATGGAAATAAACAAACTGAAAACGAAAATTATAAGAATGTGAAAAAGCAAAAATGATTAGAAAAGTTTTAAAAAATTTAAATTTAATCATTTTTATGTGTTTAAGCAAAAAAAAAAGGTGAAATAAAAGGTTGGGAGTGTTCATTAAGTGCAGAAAACTTCATCTGGGTGAGAACGAGGAGTCTGTATTGGCCATTAAGGAATTCGCTCAACGTGCCGGAGTTGCATTTGTTCCATATATTGGGGAGTCTTACAATATTGTCTACAAATGATTGATTATCCTCAGGAAGATGTTTGTAAAGTTTATATCGATGCCTTGTTGACATTCATCAGTGCCACAAAACATTCATTGCCTTGTACAAGGAGAATGGAATACAATACAATATATACATATGTACAAGGTGTTGGAAATGCCATTACCATACTAATTCCTAAATTGGATCAAATTGTGCGTGACGATAAAAAGGTTTCCCTTATGCTTGCTGCACTTGAAAGTTTCTCCTATATTTTGAAACACAATTCCCTGCCGGGTGAAAATTGAATGATTGCAATTTTGATGAGCCTGCTGGCGGCAATGACGACGAAAGTGAATACGAAGGTGCTGGTAATTTGCTGCGATTATTGGGACAGGTAATTAAGCAAAAATTCATGTAAATTTATATTTATAATAATTAGCAAAAAACTAAGAAGGATGAGAAACTGGATTTACAAAGGGCCTTTGTATATAGAGCTTTGGCCGAATGTTCACCGGAAACTATTTGGATACATTCTGCTCGTCAAAATACTGTTTTCGTATTGGGTGAATTGGTTTTTTGTTCCGAGGGAAAATCATTCGAGTAAGTATTAATTTTTTTAAATAAATTTACACACAATAACTAAAAAAAATATTTATATTTTTCAATTGCAGAGCATATATCTATATTTTGATGGCATTGTCTCAGGACATTGCCAATGAATAGGAACCTGCCGCTCTCGATAATATATGTGGAGCAATTGCCCGCCTTACAAACTGTAACTTAATGGAACAAGTATAGAGGGAAAACAACCCCAATTTTATATTAACTAAATTTGAAGTTGTTACAAAAATAAAAAAACAAATCGATTATTTAAAACGAATTTAACAAAATCTTTAATTTACTTAATAACGTGTGGTTACAATATTTGGTTCCTAGACTCCTAGGGCCAGATTCCGCAACGATGAGTTTTGAAATGTTCACCAATTTCAGTGTTCACAATTCAGCATACTTTTTGCAGTGATAAATTTTGACGCTAGTGTTCACTATAACTATCAAAATTATTCATTCTCACCGTTGAGGATGCACAAAGCAACAAGTGTACACTGGAATTGGTGAACACTTTAAAATTCATCGTTGTGGACTCCGGTCCCTGCTCGGCATTCGTAACTTGCCATTTAAATGAGGCGCCGTGAGCCTTTTCTGACTCCAATTCTTTGCTGGAACTAGGAAAAGAGTGGCGCCACAACAGCAACAATTTGGGTAATAGTCCCTTCACTTATGGGAGATCCCAGTCATTATGTATCCAATTAACAACCAACCGGCTTGGGTACGATTTAGCGACATGCTACTCGTGTCGCATTAAATACAATTTTATCCTTGATATGTTGCCGCCAAAGCGCAACTGTAACCTGATATGGACTCCGGTGAAGACCGCATTTGCTCGAGGGCATCAACAAAGCTATCGATAAGTGGTGTTATTAGACTTGACACAGTCTTGGGCTGCTGCACTTGGATGCACCAATACAGCACAAGTCGAATCAATGGCATGCAGAGATTGATCAGCCAGAAGGTTTTGAGGTGTTGTGCCTAATCCTAATACCATAGAGCCCAGTTCTTGCAACGCACACACTAAGAAGTGTTGACTGAACAGTGTTTCCTGATTCGAGTCCTTGGCATTTTCGGGATTGAAATCAGAAGTTTACCAATTTCCCAGAAAAAAGTTTGCCAAATTTCTGAAAGCAAAATATTAATAAATACATATATTTCTTGTAATTTTCCAACTGAGAATTATACTTACATTAAATATTGAGCCAAAGAATGGTTTCCTGAAAATAAACTGAAAATATATCCAACAATAAACACAAATTCATAAAATTAAAAAATTTTTCACCCTTTTACTTACCAATTAACACATGAATAAAAGCACAAAGCATAATCACAAAACTAGCTAAAATTTTGTTGCGCTAGAAGCAAAATCAAAGCAAAATCAACGCCAAAATTCCGGGGAGAGCGAGATAGGTATAAAAACACAAAAATCTTCCGTCTCGTGTCACTTCTGTATGTTTTGTGGCACAGTGTCAACAATTTTAGGTGATGTGCTTAAGGTTACGGAGCGGTTGATTTGTCCACAGTGGGTCCAATTGGAAATTGACAGCAACGATAAACGCAGATCAAGAGACTATTTTTACAATAAATTTAAGATTCCTTCTATAATTGGTTGCATTGACGTTACACATGTAAAAAATCACAAAACCAAGTACTGACGAACATTTATATTTTAATCGTAAAAGGTATTATAGTATAAATGCCTTGATAGTGAGTAAAAATTTGCTTTCATATTTTATAATTTAAATAATTTCATACTTATCAATACGCAGATTTCTGATGGTGACATGAAAATTCGAGCGGTGGCTGCACGGTATCCCGGTTCTAGTCATGATGCTTTTGTTTGGAACATAAATAGTGCTAGGCAACATTTTCGCAGGATGTATGAATCGGGTTGCCGAACATCAAAAATTCTAGGAGATTCTGGATATAGACTCCAACCCTTTTTGTTGACACCATACAGGGATCCAAACTACAACTCCAAAGAATATAAATTCAATATGGCTCATTCTTCGGCTCGAAATGTTATTGAGAGAACTATTGGAGTTTTAAAGATCCGATCACAAAGTAGACCAGAGTTGAAGAAAGTGACTTATGAAAAAAGCTAAAATCATTTGTCGCGCAGATTCTGCGAGAAAGGGACAACTGCAGTATATTTATTATTAAAATGTTACCAAAAAAATCAAAACAAACGAAAGAAAATGTGTACTTTGTGAAATAAACACGTGTACATACATACATACGTACATACACATTTACAAAATTAAATTGAAGAATTTGTTGCATTTAATTAAAAAAACCGAATGTAAAAAAGATTATTTGTATTAAAAAGTTATTAAAATTGGTTTGCAAATGATTCCTGATTTAACTTTAAGCATTTTCATTGAAAAATTTTAATTTTTACCTTTTATTTACAAAAATTACTCAGCGAATAAGACCACAAAGTGTTAAACGAAAAACATTTCAACAAGTAAACAATTTTACAAAATTAGATTAAGGAATTTTTTGTGTTGAATTAAGAAACAAAGTGCGAAATAGCTTATAACTATTAAAAAGGCAATTACAAATTGTTTTAAGATGATTGCAGATTTCATTTGAAGCATTTTCATTAAAAAATATTAATTTTTATCATTTATTTACAAAAATCGTCAAGCGAATGAGGTTACAAAGTATAAATTGAAATTAAGCTACAAAATTCCACCACGAAAGAAGGTTAAAGAAGACGCAGTGACAGAGTGAGCGAGAGATCCGAAAACACAAATTATTTTCCGTCTCGTGTCATCTCTGGTATACCCTGTGATCCGATTTCGGAGCTTAATGGCCTTTCACACGCGAGAACAATTGTGCTGGCATAACATGCCCGTTTGTACGTGAGAGAGGCAAAGAGAGGGGTTTCCTGTTTTGCATAATTTTTTAACCAGCTACAACACATAACCAGTACAAAACCAATACACACATAACTTTAAAAAACAGCAAATATCAAATGCATACAAAAACACTAACACACACAAAGCCATGTATACGTATACATTTTTGTGCCGAATGAATTAGTCTCGTGTGTTCTTAAAAGAACAAAAACTGTGCGGCATAAAAATTAGTCTCGTATGTGACAGGCCAATGAGTACACTGCATTACAAACCAGAAAAAGTTGCGAAAATAATAATACAACGAAGGTTTCATACATTTACCATCCGACGATATAGAGGAGGACGTTACATTGTCAACATCAATATCACAACAAAGTGAAGCTCATAGAATCAGGGAACAAATAGCTAACAGCTTATAGTAAAAAAAATACTTTAAATAAAAAATATACAATCACCCACCAAAAAAGTTTGCTTACTAGAATGCAAAAAAGTGTATGTACTCTCCAGTCGTAAGTACTTACAATTTGACTGAATAACCCATTATTTTTGTTTGAGAAGTTCAAAAAGTATGCGGTACCCTATACTTTTTGCCTACAAATAACCAAAAAATCAGTAGATTACTGTTTGCCGAAAAGTATTCAAAATTTAAATTTATTTTTTGCCTACAAATATGCAAAATTTGGTAGATTACTTTTTGCCAAAAATTTTTTTTGATAAAAATACACAGATTTTTGTAACATAAATATAAAACTTGTACCTATTCTTTAATTTTACAAAGAAAGTATATGAATATGTATATTCGAATATGCGAAAATTTTTCCTTAGATATATTTCATTATTAACTGGAAAGTACTACAATAAGTACTTTCACGTAATGATATAAATAATTTGTTATTTTATTCATTAAAGACCACTCATTACTTTGTAAGCCATTAAAAGAGTACTACCCATTACAAAATCTTGAAAATTTTTTGCTTGGCAGGTACGTGAATAAGTTATATTCATCTTCTAGAGTAATTGCTGCATGTGAATAGTTTGAGATTGTCTTAAAACTGATTTTCACAATCGATTGGAATGCTAAATTATAAACAATTAAAATGACAAATATGTACATATGAATCATACAAATTTTATTTATAACAACAAATACAAAAATATTATTGAAAATCAGTCTTAAATATCAAATTCTTAGTTAGTTTTTATATCACAAAATGAAAAGGTACAAATGCATTGATGTTTAAAACATTAAAATTAAACCAAATGCACGTAAGTATTTTTGTTGTAGGTGCATGGTTTCATTAAAATTATTTAAAAATCTGTCTTTAAGTTTTTTTCCTAGTCAAACTTTTGTAAATCCAGCTCCAATTGTCTTTTCTTTAATTAATTTTTTTCTTGCATGGATTTTAAAATTCTTGTACTAACGCGGGCAACTTCGTTCTTAAAATCACTTATTGCGTTTGCAACAGATTCGTGTCCTTTTTCAATTGTCCTATAAATACGTCTTAGGCTGCTTGCGTTTTCTTTTTCAATTTTAATTAATTCGTCAAACTTTTCGTTTATTTCTACCTTCCTTTTATTGTCTTCGTCTAAAATTTTTTTTCAAGCGGTCATTAATATTCTCTGCTATAAACCTTTTTGGAGTGCTGGTAGGAACCACTGGAGATAATGGCCGTTTTGAAGATGTTGAGGGAATTTCTTCATCGCTTGTAACACCAACATCTTCGCTTAGGCCAATTGCAACTCTGGCCACACCTTTTACCGACTTCGAAATGTCACATAAGCGCACTATAGTCTCATCAGTTATTGACAGCTGATGTTTTGTAAATGGCTCACCGCCAGTTGCCCGAGACTCTGCTTTATTTTGAGCTAGCTTCCTTTTCACTTCACTTTTCCATTCAGTCCATTTCTATGCAAACAAAAGAATTGCAAATTAAAAATCCAATTTTTGTTGCAAACTATTTGATTTATCTTTTCCATCCATTTACATCGTTCTAGTTGAACCTTCGTAGTGAACAGACTTCATAGCGGATTTTTTTACATACATACGAAACAAAAATAAAAAAAAACAAAATCAAAAATCATACAAAAAAATATTCGTAGTAAATATTCACCTTGATAAATAAGCTTATTGGCTTTACTAATATTTTTTTTATATACCAAGAGACAAGGCAAATTCATAACAGGTAAAGTTAATACTACAACAAATTACAAACAATAAAAACAATATGGCATTTTGTTGTTGCTTTGGAGGCTCATGTGTCAAAAGCAGCTGATTAAAGATGCTAAAGCAGAAACCTACGCCATCATGGCTAACAACCGGCTGAGCCGAGCCGCTGATATTTATAGTCAGCTACGCCACCGCCGAAAAAAGTTTGGGTTATGTTGCCTGAAAAACAGTCCCGCTTCTCCAGGTACAATGACCCCTATTCTGCATTTCGATTAAGTTCCGTATTCAATTACGAACGAATCGAAAAATGGTATTCAGAAATAAAAACTTAATCGAATGAAGAAGAGAAGAGTATGTTTAAACCTGGTGTTTTGCTATTAAACGTGGGAAAAAGGAACAGAAAAAATACGTAACTTTGCAAAAACTTTTATCAAAAAGTTAAATTTAGTGAAAGAAACAGTGATTTAACAATTAAAACATAAGCATTAAATTTTGTAAAAATTCATATTAAATAAATTATTGAAATTTTAATTACAGAGAGATTAAAAAAACGAGATAAGAAAAAGGTATTTGTGGCCAAACTTATTCATTGTGCAGCATTCTGTCACTCCGGAGGTGAAATTTTCATTTTGTACACATAATTGTAACACAAGAATAAAGTTTATTTGTTTTAATTTAATTAAATATGCAGACAATATCGTTTTGTTGTCACTAAATATGCCAACTTTTCATACTGTTCTACCTGTAATTAATTAATTAAAAATTGCATTTCATTACAAAAAAAAAACAAAACAAATTCTGTAGTTCATTAATTAAACTTTCTTTTGCAATTAATACTTATGTATATTATTTTTTGAATAAATCACTTTTTAAAGCTAAACAAACCAAAATTGAAAACGCTTCGCCACTGAAATAACAATTTGCAAGAACTTAGTCTTATGCAGGGTATACACGGTACTTAATTACGTACTTAGCGTAGTATGAGTTGTAGTACTGGTTTTCAGATACACGTTACTACAAATCATACTAATTCATTTGAAAGAAAATTTTTAAGCCAATACACACGCGGATTAATGAATAATGTGGTGGATTTATTAATAATAAGTGAACTGCAGTTGAAAAGAATAAAATAAATAATGCAAAAACAAAAAGAGCATGTTGTAGAGAATGGTTATAATAATGTTTTATGTTCTTTTTTTAAATTAAAATATCCGCTACATATAGCTAATTTTAAAATTGAGATGCAGAAACACTGCATTTCCTTCATCAGCTCCTCATGAAACAAATTTCGCTGTACAACAGCATGATACACAATACTTATTACCGTACATAGTGAAGCTCCGCCCACAGAAATCAAAAATTTTTGATTTTCATACTACAAAGTATACTTCATAAAGGGCCACTCAGACTATTATACTTTGTATTAATACATGTCAAAAATTCAAATAATACGTGCAAGTGCGATATTGTGAATGCAAAATGTCATAACGAATGGTAAATAATACGATAAAAATTTGACATCCCATAATACTTGACCATTTTTTGAAAATTTTCTAAACGATAATACTTTTCATCTGATCAGGGTTGCATTATTACAAAATCCAAACTAACAAGCCGTCTGTTTCGACACCGATGCCGTGCCGTCGTTTATGTTATATGTCTTTGTATTAAAACGGATATAAATATTGAATGTGCTTATCGTATTGAATAATTTTTCGTGTAAGACATGTCTGAAAGTTAACGAAACTATCGTATTTTCTTTTTATTTATCTTATTTAAATCAACTACTTTAACCGCCGTCTATTTTCAGAGGCACGACCACAACGTACATGAAACTGCTTTACCGCCGGAAGTCAAAGATTAATGTAGGCATGTTAATCCTCAACAGCTGTTTGCTTTATACTCGTGTTTTTAATGTAATATGAGGTGTGATGGTGTGAACATAAAATGTCAATTTACGTTAGATTTTTTGATAGTCGAAACAAATGTGTTTAGATTTCTTTTTCGTAAAGTGTGATGAAAGTCTTTATACATGTATAATAGTCTGAGTGGCCCTTAAGTTCGACAGCATGACACACGTTACTAATTTCATACTTGTACGATTTATCGTACGATTTGTAGTATCGTGTATACTCGCCATTACATCGAAATGCAGAATACATAGAAACGTAATCGTAAAATTGTCAAACCGATAAAATTTCGATTCGTATCGAAACGCAGAGTAAGGGTGAATATAAATTAAAATTATTTTTTTAGGTTTTATCTTAAATTTGATTTTTAAGTTATTTGTTGTCAGCTGGCTGAAGCCGAATTTGAGCTTCTGCCAACGATTTTCTCAAGAGCCGCCGCCGACAAAATTGCTTGGCACAGGTCTCTGTACATAAACAACTTTTGACATACGAGCCAACAATTGTATGAATTCGCCTTGAATTGGGCAGAAAAAAAGTATATCAGATGTGTTTTCAACTTGACCTTATTAATCGGCCTTGCCAAGAGACAACAAAAACAAAACAACCGCAAGCAAACACAAACAAAGTACCCTTGAGGAATACTCTATATGAGTACCTCAAAGAAAAAAAATTGTGAAGTGAGTTCTAACGGCAGGAATGGCTATTTTACTGTGAGTTCTGAAACTCTTAATGAAAACATTAAAAACACAAAGTCAAATGATAGCCTTTTTCTAACGGAAAATCCACTTTTTCGTTTGCGATCAACTTCGCTTTCTCCAATGCCAACTAGTGAAACGTTAACATTACAATTGCCTAGTACTTCTTCATTTAAGTCAGCGATATCGTCGGCTTCGGGCTCGCGTTGATCACTTAACCAAGTTAGCAATACAGATAACAGTATTTCAAAACCAAAGGTACGAGTAGGAATGGACAGATATTTAACTGCTTTAAATCGCGAGCGAAGCCCAAATTCTACTAAAATTGGATCTGCCCCAAAGATGTCTAGGGATAACAGCGCATCTTCTATCAATCGTCAAAATTGTTCTTCATTATTGCAAGACAAAAACGACAAGCCCGCTGCATCATCGCAAAAGTCTTTTAAGCCACCACCACCATCTGAGATAAAAAAATTCTAGCGCGCTTCTAAAAAAACTACTGTCGACCATTGGTGAAAATACCTTTCACATAATTCCAATTAAACGAGGTAATATTGATGAAACTAAAATCCAAATATATGATGAAAAAGATTTCCGAAAAATTATTAGTGAGTTTGAAAAAAATTAAACAAATATTTACACTTAAGGCCTGCAGATAGTATTCAAGGGCATAGATTCATATGTTGAGCCCGAAGAAGTAAAATGTAAACTTATCGACCAAGGATTTAAGGTAAAAAATGTTACCAATAAAATCAATAGAGAGAAGATTCCCCAGCCCTTATTTCGTGCTGAACTGGAGCCGAATGATATACAGTTGAAAAAAAACTAGACGCACCCAATTTATAGTCTAAAATACCTCTTATACCGAAAAATCGCAGTTGAAGAGCCACATAAGCGTTCAGGTCCCGTACAGTGCCATAATTGCCAAGAATATGGCCACACAAAAACTTACTGCAATTGACCTACAGTTTGTGCTATTTGCGGTGAATTGCATGGTACTGCTAGCTGTACTAAGCCACGAAATCAAGGAGAAAAAAAATGCAGTAATTGTGGAGGTAATCACACCGCTAACTGCAGAGGATGCCCTGTATATTCTTTCGTTAAACAGGCTATGGGTCAAAAACCTAAACTAGCTCCACCTCAATCAGCAAACGCTTACTCCGCCACTCTTCCTCAAACAAGCCAACCAGTTAGTTCACGTGTATCGTATGCCGATGCTGCTAAGACTAGTTCTATTCCCACACAGAATGTTCCACCGCAGAATAAGTCAACGAATTCAAACTCTAGCTTTAACTTTAGTCGTCTTGAAGCTACTATTGAGAATCTGGTTCTAACTATAAATAATTTTACAACAAATATGACTACCATGATGCAGAAAATGCTGAGAATGCAGAATACTCTGCTTCAAGCCTTAGTTAACAAGCCATGAACACGTTAAAACTATGTTGCTGGAACGCAAACGGCATTCGCCAACATAAAAATGAACTGAGCACTTCCTGACGGAAAAAAATTTTGATATAATGTTGGTTTCTGAGACTCATTTGACTTCAAGAAGTCTATTCAGAATTAACGGCTACACTTTATATGATTCAAGGGACCCAAGAGAAAGAGCTTGCGGGGGATCTGCAATTATAATAAAGTCAAGACTAAAGCATTTTATTATTGACAACATTTGTGAAGAACATCTACAAGCAACGAATATTTGTGTCGAAATTTTTTTTTACAATTTCCAAAATGGGCTTGGACGTTATTTCGAGTGGGGAGCATACTTACTGGCCTACTGACATACATAGAGTTCCGGATGTTATAGATTTTGGCGACATGAAAAATATTTCTAGGGAATTAATTCACGTTGAAGCTTCCCTAGATCTACCGTCCGATCACTCTCCCACGATCGTTACAATCTGTAGCCCACAGATAAGTGATTTACGTCACTCGTATTTGAAGATGATCAGTCGTGTAAATTGGCTGCGATTCAAAAAATATCTTAGTAGTCATTGCACGGAAAACATTACGCTAAGAACACCCGAGGATAATGAAGCTAACATCGCCAACCTTACGAAAGGATTACACAGGCTGCCGAACATGCTACTACCTCCCATCCGCAGACTGGATTTAATAAAATTTATTCTACCGATATTGAACGTGTCGTGTGTGAAAAAAGAAGAGCTAGAAGGGAATGGCAACAGCACAGATCACCACATCTTAAAATTAGATTTAAAGAGTGCACACATGTACTGGTGTAATTTTTTTGCCGAATGTAGTCGCTCTACCCCCTCAACAAATAAAGTTTAAGACGCGTGATGTACAAAAACTAATTGCTGAACTCAACCCGAAGTAAACTCCGGGTTTTGATGGAATTAGTAACCAGATGCTGATGAAGTTGCCTCGTATTGCAATTAGAATACTGTTATTTATTTTTAATGCCATTTTATGACTGGAGTATTATCCACACAGCTGGAAACATGCCAAACTTAAAAAGATTCCAAAGCCGGGCAAAGATCTTAACAAGTCTGATTCATTAGGCCAATAAGTCTCCTATCAACAATGTCAAAGCTTTTCGAAAAGCTGCTCATGACAAAATTGTCCCCAATTCTAGTTAGTAGTGGGTGCATACCGGAACATCAATTTGGTTTTAGAAGTCAGCATAGCACCATTGAACAAACTCACAGATTGGTCCAATTTGTAAGAACATTTGAAGGAAAGAAGTATTGTTCTGCGCTGTTTATCGACGTTTCTCAGGCATTTGATAAAGTGTGGCATGAAGGCCTAATTTTAAAATTAAAAACATTCCTTCCAATAAACGTTGTAAGTCTTTTGGAAAGTTACATTACCGCCCGGAAGTTTACTGTTGTGGAAGGAGACTTTATGGGCATGCCTGAAATTATCTCATCCGGTGTACAGGGGAGTATACTGGGGCAAGTTTTGTATTTGATTTATACTTGTGATATGCCTCTGAGCAGCAATATCCACACTTCCACATTTGCTGATGATACAGCCTGCCTTAGTATGCATGAAAATCCTTACGAGGCATCCCGAAATCTTGAAGAACACATTACCCAGCTGGAACTATGGTTAAACTTATGGAGAATTAAGGTAAACGAACAAAAGTGTGTTCAAGTAACATATATATTACGAAGACATACTTGTTATGGCGCTACGGAATTCAACTATGGGGCACTGTTTCAGCTTCCAATGTCGAGATGATCCAACAAAGGCAAAATAAAATTTTGCGATTAATAACATCGGCTCCATGGTATATAAAAAATTCAAATATACATCGTGATTTAAACATGCCACTAGTGATTGAAGAAACTGCAAAATATGCAGGCAAATATTTAACAAACCTCGAGTCACATCCTAATCCGGTTGCTCGTAATATTTTGAACTTTACTGGACACATCCGCCTAAAAAAGAGGGATACAAGGGCTCTTATACTCAACACTCCAGATGGGACTGCTTGAAAATACTTATTATTTTATTTTATTTTTCTTCCTTTTGATTATCACTTCTTATGTATTTTTTATAACTATCTCTAAATTTATGTCCGACAGTGGTCGGGCCTAATAATTATATTTTAGATTTGAATAATTATTGTTAGTTCATATTTGAAGATAAAATAAATAAAAATATATCTATAAAAAAAAATTTACATCGTATTGTGGGGACCTGCACTGTTCAATGATTCAGCTAACTGTTGCCATAGGGCATCAACTGCTGCCTTATCACGTTTTGTGAAGCCGTTTGCTAAATTGGGATGTTTTTCCACGAACTCCATTATCATGGTGTTTTGTGTTATATTTTTATGTTTTTCCTTAAAAAATTACAACACACAAATTTTAATATTTCTTCTTATGAAGCAAATATGTTAACAAATAAATAAATTTACTTAACATTTTTACAAAATATTGGGCAAATAAAAATCAAAAAGCGCGCAAATCAAAACTGACATTTGTCAACTGCTTGATTTATTTCCATTGGATTCTATGACACCTAAAACTGAAATTTTTTCTAGTTTGAACACAAAACCGATAACATGGTTTTCATGACATCAACGCATGTTTTCATGTCATTTTCAAAACCAATTATGACAACATTGGTTTCCATGACAGCCCTGATTTTTTATTTATTTCATAAATACTTTACAAATAGGTATATCCAAAATAGATGTGTAAGGTATTGTAGCACAAAAATGGGTGGAGTAACTAGACCATATGCCCGTAATGTTATTAACAGTATTCTAAGAAATTTTTTAGTGACTGACTATACACGGCCTATGCCTTCAGACTATACGGTATACCTATACCGCAAAACTATTCCGTTATCCGTGGCAAATAATTCAACCAGTGCGAGCGAGTCGAAGAACTCTCGAAGGCCAATCTTGACCGCACTTAAGAAATAATTACGATGCCACGAGAGCTGTTCATCAGCGCAGAACTTTTTAACGACTGAACAACTCATATTAAGGTTCCAATTATGACAATTTATGCACGCAAAGAAAAAATATGGTTGAGGTAACCATAATCAAACAGCAACATACTATGATTAAATTATATGGTTGCAGTCAAATCATATTATTGTCAATGGAAAAGCAAAGTTTAAATAATATTATTTTCCGAGTTAATAAGAATATTATCTACCTTATCTTATTATTGTAAATAAGACAACACTATTGTTAGATGTGACTCAAATATAATTGATACTTACCATACCATGTTCTAATATTATAATAATATTGTTAAATATGACCATAGTATTATTTTATGTAATAATAATATTTTGTTTTTTAATCATATATTTATTGGCAAATCGTTTGTTTAAAACAGCTGTGCGGTAAATCCGAAATAATAATAAATTAATATTTTTGAAAGAAAATGTATGTATGTATGTATAGAAATGTATACTTACATATATGTGTGTACACGAAATACAGACATATCTGTATAAGGAGATATACATACATACATATGTATGTACATATTATTTTTATTTCTATGCCCTTTTGTTTATACTTTTTTTATTTATTTAACACCACGCGTGCACTACCGATAGCTTACAAACGAATCACTGAACTGGCAGAAGATGTTCTGAAAAAGATTTTTTTCACAACTTAACATAGTATGGTTTTGGATAACATAATATATTGTTATTTACATCATATTATTTTTACACAATAATACAAATTATATTGCAGTCATAAATTTTTAACAAAACTATATTGTTAAACTATAACCATAATAATGTAATTATTAAATTCAAACAGTACTGTGTTTATCGTAACGAAATTAATGTTTAAAATAACAATAACTAGTTTTCAACGACCACACATTTGTTTCAGAGAACATAATATTGTTTTCTCAACCATTTTACAACCATATATTTTCTTTGCGTGTGTACATGGGAACTATGTATTAATTATATATAAAATATTTTATTTTTATATATTGGATATTATTAAATTGCATGAAATTTACAAGATTATACAACATATTTTGTTCTATCACGTCAAAGTATCCAATATACCATATTCGATTGTTTCAAATGATATCAAAGTGTCATAAACTCATAATATTTAGTGCAAAAAAGCGAATGTGCATATTGAATACTTTGAAAATGTACTCTTTTAAAAAACTTAATTATTCGATAGTTGATCAAAACCATTTCCCGTGTTAATGTTAGGCGGAGATATTCAAAATTTTACCACAATGCTTGTCATACCCAATGCATAACCAAGGCAACGAATGTGGAAAAACGCATTTTGCATATTGGATAGTTTTACGTGGTAGGGACGATATGCTCGGTTCTCAGACCTCATTGTTGTTTTCAACTTTATTTTTCACATGTTGTTTATTTTGGTGATCCTATCGTTCGTGATATAATTGCAATTGAAAAGATTCCTGCTTTTTGCCCGCCTTAATTATTGGAAGTTGTACCTCTTGAAAATAAATATATGTATACATACTTAAAGTGCATTTGGCTGTATCTGTGTTGGTATGTATGTAATATTCATATGAGTTTTAATTTGGGCAATTGTCGCACTGGATGCGCTGAAAGCTTGTGTATACATTAGCAGTTGATGTGCACTTGGTCCAATTCCCCATGTGAGAGAGTAATATGCTGTTTGGCCACAAAAAGAAAGTTTTGATTTGTCTATATTGCTGTATCATTGTACTGTTTTTTTGTTATTGGGTTGTCAGCGGTTCGATACATACTTACATATACACATGCATTGTATTCCACTAGAGTTAAATGAATTATAAACGTTCTTTGCATTTAACTTCACCTGATAATTCCTCAATAGCTATCAGCAAAAAATATTTTCCCGGCCTTAATTTGTCGCTGCCAAGTTCTTCCCAGGACGTTATTAGATGGAACAGGCTATGCTCCCTTTTTGATGAAAAACTAAAATATGTAACGCGAAAGGATGACTTGGTTGATATCAAATCAAATATAGAACAATTAAAAAGGGACAACTTGAAATTAACAAATTACGTAGAAAACATAACGTCACGCATTGAGTACATTGACCATAGGTCTCGGTCAGCTAATGTTGTAGTTATGGGATTGATTGCTGTTAACAATAATGCTGCAAAAGCATAATTTTATAAACTATGCTCAGCAGTGCTTAATGTCACCGCTGCACAGTGGAAATAACTCTGCAGTTTCTAAACGAGCTGTCCGATTGTTATAAAACACAGCATTTAAAGAGGTGTCGCAAATTTGTTAGTTCCAGCTTTGGAATTTGAGAAAAAAATTCCTTACATTTTATATTTATAACTAAAATATGTCTATTTCAAAACGATCTGGCACCTTTAATCACGAAAATTTTGAAAAATTTCTTCGTAATATTTCTTATATATATTTGTTTTGAATAAATAAAAATATGGGGTTGCTATTCCTGAAATATATTTTCATAATAGCGAAATAATTAACCCACTTTTTTCTGCAAAAATGGCAAAAATTCGTTTTTTTTCAAATATTTCATTTAAATTGCGTATAACTTTTGACTTCGGTGCGCTTTTGATATGAAATTTTTTTCTAACTGTTAACAATTTTGTTCTCAACCCATACTTAGTATTCTTTTTGAAATCGAACAAGATTTGACTTCTCCACTAGCAGAACAGTGGAACAAGGTTGGTAAAAAAAAGGCTAAAATTTAAATTTTTTTCTCGAATATTTCCTAAACTGTAAGCGGAACTGCATCAATGTAGCAGACCTGTTTTTAGGTCTTGGATAGAGAAATCCACTTGCAAAAAATCTTTTTTATCAGATCAAAAACATCAGCTTGGCATCAGTTTTAATTTTTCATTAACCTGAGGTCGTTCATTTTCGGGCCTTGTGGTCCCGCCAACTTTCGAGATATACAGTCCAAATTCCAAACTTAAGCTCGGCGACATCTCTTTAAATGCTGTATGGAATTTCATAATAATCGGACAGCTCGTTTAGAAACTGCAGAATTATTTCCATTTTTTTTTTCAAAATCCCCCACTGTGCGCTGCTAGTAAGAAATTAAAAGGTCGTAATATATATATCAATAAGGACTACACTGAAGTAGGACAAAAAGTACGTTTCAATTTGAGACTTTTAAGCAGAATTATAGCTAGAGGCAATAATGCAGCAAAAGTTCGTCTGAGCGAATTTTGTAATTTTGTTAACAACATAAAATATACATGGTCAAATGGGAATATACTGTCATGAATGTATGTTAGAATATTTAACAACACAATTTTAATTAAATATTTTTGCTATGATTCACTTTTCTTTAATAAGTGAAGAGCATTAACACTTGATTTACTTAAAAAAAAGTCAAGACAGCTAGAATTACAGAACACAAATATTTAACGTTCTTAAATTGCATTGCTACCATACATTGTTTAATTGAAAACATTATGAACTAACTAACATTTTAGTAAATCGGGTTACTGTCAATATTCTTTAGTGACCCACTGTTTTTTAACCCATTACCCGCTGTAATTTATATAAACTAGTAAACGGTTGAAATGGCCAGCTTTAACGTGAAATGGACAACCATTTAAAACTAACTGGTTAAAACTTTAAACATTACCAAAGAGGATGAGATATTTTCTTCTAATTTTAAGAAAAGTTTTAAATATATACGATGCAGTTATTAAAATAAACACTTTTTAAAAGACGTCCTAAAAATGGGACAATGGCGGGTATTGGGTTAAATAATGAAGCATGACAAATTTGTGACGCTTCACCTTCCTAGCATAAGTATAATATACATAAGTTTTTCATTTTAAAAAGGACAGAATAAATAAACATTTAAATAAAATCGTTACATGGCAACCGTGACCACGGAGAAACTGTAATAAAAAAATATAAAAAAAGGAGTTTTTTGTGCTATCGATTGTGCACCTACCGGTCAGTGTCCTTGCATCAGATCTCCACTACCTAAAATTACTAAATTAAATTCATTAAATTAAACAATAAAAATAAAATAAAAAATGACATGGTGGAAAGCAATTTTGAGCACAATTCCACTACTTATTGCTGGATACGAATAGGCAAAACTACAGAAGAAAATAATAATAAAGAGCTACTGCATATAGTAAGGGACAACATACCGATAGAACATGAAAAAAGTAACAATACAATGTTCTATATTACACTTTTGTCAACATTAATCCTGGTAGCTGTTATTTTTCTGACAAAATTACTATTGGCAAATAGGAATAGAACAGTGCAGGCAGCAGCTATCAACATCTACTTTAACTTCAAGCAACAATAATAATCAACTGCACATCCCTCAGCCAGATGCAGTACAGATGCCAGATGCAGTACAACATCCACTACAACATTCCACAAACAAATATAATCTACGATGAATATCCACACAATATGTATGTATGTATAAAATAAGTGAAAAAAATTTTGTAATTCAAACAATTTATAATAACAATTTAGAAAATTAGGCAATTAGAAGAGTTAAAAAGAACATTTTATGTGATTATCCGATTAGAATATCAAAGAACACTTATTCACATATGCACTTTAATACGCCCTTATTTATTCACAAATAAGAATTTAATTCTATTTTACTCCCTTGCATTCTGTGAATGCAATTAATTATGGTTAAATGGCCAGAATTCGATAAAAGCTTCAAATGTATAAACAAATCCCAAAAACCAACAAGAAATACTATTAATAAACACATTCAAGTACTTCAAACTAACTACAATAACGTGGTTTTATAAGTTAACCTCTTCAAGAATCTGCTAACCAAAGAGCACATCAAAGACTGTGAAAAATTAATATTCTCTTTAAACGAAAAGCTTTTAAAAGTTGCAGAAATGCTGGAACTACCCTGACATCCTTAACGGTTAATAAAGAAATTAAAATACCACTCCTTAGTCCCGACTCACCCCATTCACTAAACATAGCAAATTGTGCCATAACCATAAACACGATGGCTCATCCACTAAAATTTATAGAATCAGCAAGCAAAATCCTGCCAGACTTTGATGGCAATTATAACATGCTTGGAAAATTCATTGACGCAATAAATCTTCTAAATTCTGTAAGAGGTAAAAATTCAGAATCAATCTTTGTCAATATAATAAACACTAAAATCCCGAGCACGGTGCGAAATAAAATTCAAGGACTTTTAACAGTCGAAGCCATTATTACAAAGCTAAAAATCACCATCAAAGGTGACTCAGCTGACCCCATTATAGCAAAATTAAAAGCGACAAAACAATCTTATAGAGAAACAAGTAAGAGTGCTATATTCGGCTGTGCCGAATCTTATATACCCTTTACCAACGTACGTACATATATATAGTATACAGACACGTACATACATATTTGTTTTGTGAAAAAATTTATAATTTTTTAAAGTTTCCATCTTTGGAGCTATAATTTTCATTTTTAAAATTTCATACACCAAACTTTTCTTTCAGAAGCATAAAATATATTCAATTTATAAAGAAAAAGAAAAAAATTTTTAGACCTATTTAATTTTACATAACACAAAAAGTGTAAGTTTTCCAACCCTGGAGTCATAATTTTGGATTTTTCTGATTATTGATACCAATCTAGTTCTTTAAAAAATGCATAAAATATGTTAAGTGAAAAAAGCAAGAACGAAATAAGTAAAAACTTAGTTTCATTTAATTCCTTTAATATTAAAAAAAATCAGTTAAGTGCGACTTTGAATCGCGCACGAAAGGAAGGTTTTTTGCTTTTTTGAAGTTTTTTTCAGTTAAAACGATTTTTTCAGTTTTGTCGCTTTTTTCTCGTTTTGGCGATTTTGTCTGTTTTTGGAGGTTTTTTTCATTTTGGCGATTTTTTTCTGTTGTTGGGCTTTTCTTCATTTTGGAGATTTTTCTCATTTTGACGATTTTTTCTGTTTTTTGGGTTTTTTCGCGATTTTTTTGGCGATTTTTTTGTTTTTTTTTTCGTTTTGGTGATTTTTTTCATTTTGGCGATTTTTTTTCATTTTGGCAATTTTTTTCTTTTTTTTATATTTTTTTTTCGTTTTGGTGATTTTTTTCATTTTGGCGATTTTTTTTTCATTTTGTTTTTTAGGTTTTTTTTCGTTTTGGCGATATTTTTCATTTTGGCGATTTTTTTCATTTTAGCAATTTTTTCGTTTTTTTGCGATTTATTTTAGTCTTAGAAATTTTCTTTTAATTTAGTGCTTTTTTTCATTTTGGCGATTTTTTTCTGTTTTTTGGGGTTTTTTTCGTTTTGGTGATTTTTTTTCATTTTGGCGATTTTTTTTATCATTTTGGCGATTTTTTTCTGTTTTTTAGGTTTTTTTTCGTTTTGGTGATTTTTTTCATTTTGGCGATTTTTTTTCATTTTGGCGATTTTCTTTCATTTTGGCGATTTTTGTTTTCATTTTAGCAATTTTTCCGTTTTTTTGCGATTTATTTTAGTCTTAGAAATTTTTTTTTTAATTTGGTGCTTTTTTTTGTTTTGGCGATTTTTTTTCTGTTATTTAGGTTTTTTCTTTTTTTTGGCGATTTTTTTCATTTTGGCGATTTTTTTCTGTTTTTAAGGGGTTTTTTCGTTTTGTCGATTTTTTTTTCATTTTGACGATTTTTTTCTGTTTTTTAGGGTTTTTTTTCGTTTTGTTGATTTTTTCATTTTGGCGATTTTTTTTCATTTTGGCGATTTTTTTCTGTTTTTTAGGTTTTTTTTCGTTTTGGCGATTTTTTTTTCATTTTAGCAATTTTTCCGTTTTTTGCGATTTATTTTAGTTTTAAAATTTTTTTTTAATTTGGTGCTTTTTTTCGTTTTGGCGATTTTTTTTTCTGTTTTTGGCTTTTTTTCATTTTGGCGATTTTTTGTTTTTTGGGGTTTTTTTCGTTTTGGCGATTTTTTTCATTTTGGCGATTTTTTTTTCATTTTGGCGATTTTTTCTGTTTTGTAGGGTTTTTTTCGTTTTGGTGATTTTTTTCATTATGGCGATTTTCATTTTGGCGATTTTCTTTCATTTTGGCGATTTTTGTTTTCATTTTAGCAATTTTTCCGTTTGTTTTTGCGATTTATTTTAGTCTTAGAATTTTTTTTAATTTGGTGCTTTTTTTCGTTTTGGCGATTTTTTCTTGTTTTTGGCGATTTTTTTCGGTTTGGCGATTTTATAATTTTTTATTTTTTCAGTTTTACCGTTTTTGAAAATTTCAAGAGTTTTGCTCTTACGGTTTCCAAGATACAGCAAATAGTCAAAATTACATAGTCAAAATTGCATTAACTGATGGAACACCCTTTAATTTAAATTTTTTTAAATTTTAGTGTTAATTTTTGTAGTCTGAATAAAAATACACTAACCTTACACATTTCAAGTGTATATACATACATACATACAATTGTATGTATATTACATGGGATTTTAACATTTTTCGTTGCTCGTTTTGGAACACCCTTTAATTTCCAATTCTCATGTATTTGTTGTTGTAGCGGCCAAAGGTCTACATACTGTGTCCAAATTTCAGGTCTGTAGCTCTTACGGTTCTCGAGAAAATACTAATATAGTTTTAGACATAGTTAATTTTACATAACACAAAAAGTTAAAGTTTTCCAACCCTGGAAACGTCTTTTTAATTTTTTTGTATTTTTTTAATTTAAAATTCCAATTTTAGTCGTACTAAAGTGTAAAATAAGTTCATTTATTAAAAAAAAAATAAAAATTTGTTTTCGGTAGTTACTTTTATATGGCAAAATGAAGTTTACGTTTTCCAGCTCTGCAATCGTCTGCCCGATTTTGCTGAATTTCAATACCAATCTATTTTGGAAAATTTCTGACACACCAGTCCAAGAACGAAGTCTCTAGCTCTTCTGGGAGCTTCGGAAAACCGATTTCACGTACAGACAGACGGACAGACGGACAGACGGACAGACGGACAGACGGACAGACGGACATCGCTTATTCGTCTTCCCTATGCATAAGGATCCAGAATATATATATTTTATGGATCGCTTATTGATATTATAGAAATTACAAACGGAATGACAAACCTATATATACCCTTTTACCATTTTTTTGGTAAAGGGTATAAAAACTAAATACACTAAACAAATACGACAATTAGCTAACGAACTAGCCAACACATACATATCAGACGGTATGACAGAAGAGGCCACAAACAAAATTTCTACAAAGGGCGCCTCTAAGTCTATAATTGATAACTTTAACTCTGAACGAGTTAATATAATCTTGGAAGCTGGCACCTACAACTCCGTAGAAGTCATTTCCAAATTTTTAGAAACTAACTATAATGAACAAAACCCAATCGTGTATTTTACAAACAGAAATCGATTAGCAATGCACAATAACAGCAACAACAATTGGAATAGAACAACAAATTCCAATAGTTATCGAAGATACCACAACAACAACAATAACAGAAACTACCGCGGAAACCATCGTACCTATAATCGCAACAACAATTACACTATGATACAAAAAAAAAAAAAAAAATATTCAGGGATTCTAATGTACCAATTTGATTTTGTTGGAGTCCATGGATGACGAAAATACCGTTGGTTTTTTTAGGTCACTTCATAAAGTGATTTTATAACGGTAAATGTAGTGAAAAACGGGGTTTCAGTTTTAAACAGGTGTAACTTCTTTGTTTCCTAACGGATTTCTTTTAACTTTCCGTTGGTGTAAAGGACCGAATATTATCTTTCAACCAAGATATATTTTTTGAAAATCGACTCACAAATGGCTAAGTTACAGTCGTTGAAGTGTAGAAAAAACCCATTGAAAAAGTATTTTTTTGTTTTCCTCAGGCCATAAGTTGCTTATGAGTTACAAAAGAATACTTTTTTAATGAGTTTTTTCTACACTTCAACGACTGTAACTTAGCCATTTGTGAGTCGATTTTCAAAAAATATATCTTGGTTGAAAGATAATATTCGGTCCTTTACACCAACGGAAAGTTAAAAGAAATCCGTTAGGAAACAAAGAAGTTACACCTGTTTAAAACTGAAACCCCGTTTTTCACTACATTTACCGTTATAAAATCACTTTATGAAGTGACCTAAAAAAACCAACGGTATTTTCGTCATCCATGGACTCCAACAAAATCGAATTGGTACATTAGAATCCCTGAATATTTTTTTTTTTTTTTTTGTATCACAGTGTTATCATAGTAGAACTAACAACAACAGTAACAATCGTCGCAATAACAATAATATGCCTCGGAATTCTTACAACAACAACAGAAGAATTAACTAAATTAATTCCGATGAGGCGGAAAACTACCTAAACCCTCAGCCCACCCATCTTGGGGAAAATTCAATAACGATAATATTCACAACATTAATCCCACAAAATCTACAACATTAATCCCACAAAATCTAAGCTCCACATGATTTTAGAAGTTTTGTAAGTTTTCGTCGTACGCCAACATTTCTCCGCTTCTTCCCTCATATTAGAGTCTATGATCTCTTTAAGGTGTTGAATTGGTTTTCGGACATATACCGTTTCTTCAGCCGGTGATTGAATTCCCTTTTTGGCCAGTGTATCGGCCATTTCTACTAACAGCATTTACCACTTTAACCTAAACACCTCTAGCTACTGCAAAATATCGATTTCTTTGAGCAATGGCAGTAATACTTTCCTTATATATTACAAAAAGTTATATCAATGAAAAAGAAAACATAATCCAAACCCAATCCATCTTCACTATTGGTAGTATAGAGGCTAACCTCTACAAACACAACAAAGGCATACCACACACATTTCATATTGTAGAAGATTCTTTCCCAATACCGTGCGAAGGAATTCTAGGTTTAGATTTCATACAGAAATACAACTTCATTCTTGATTATTTTGAAAACCATGAAAAACTAATTCTTCTACCCTTCAACCATCCTGGTGAAATTATATTCAAATTGGTTAATCAGCCACAAAACTATGATCTCACGATATTTCCTAGAAGTCAAGCTATCAGAAAAATACAAATAGATACAACTGTTTCTGAACTATTAGTACCAAATCAAGAAATCAAACCTGGGATATATATTGAAAATACTATCATTTCATGCAAATCACCCTATGTGCGAATAATTAATACAACTAGAAACACTACTAATATCAAAAACAGAAAACTTGTCTAATTATGAAATTTATCAAGTGCACAACACAAGTAATAATCTAGATGCATGCTAAGAACAAGAAATATTACAAAAATTACAAAAAAAAACTTTCCAAACAACTAACTGAACTCTGTAGCAAGTATACAGATATATTTGGGTTAGAAACTGAAAAAATTACACATAACAATTTTTGAAACAAGTATTGAAATAAACAGTAATATCCCTGTATACATCAAAAATTACAGAATACCCGAAACGCAAAAAGAAGAAGTCAATAGGCAAGTAGACAAACTAATAAAAGATTATTCTTTCTCTGAATACAATATTCCAATATTACTAGTTCCGAAAAAATCACTCCCAAACAGCACTGAAAAAAGATGGCGTTTAGTCATTGATTATCGCCAAGTTAATAAAAAAAATTGTCGCAGATAAATTCCCTCTACCTAGGATTGACGACATCTTCGATCAACTAGGTAGATCAAAATACTTTTCATGCCTTGACCTTATGTCAGGTTTTCATAAAATAGAATTGGAAGAAAATTCCAGAGTCATCACCTAATTTTCAACCAACAACGGTTTTTTTCGCCTTAAACGTCTACTCTATGGTCTAAAAGTAGCACCAAATTTATTCCAACGAATGATGACTTTCGCATTTGCAGGCCTTAAGCCGTCACTAGCACTTCTCTACATGGATGACTTAGTTGTCATCGGATGCTCAGAGAAACATATGGTAAATAGTTTAAAAGATGTTTTTGACACATGCAGAAAATTTAATTTAAAATTTTCATCCCGACTGTATATTTTTCAAACATGAAGTAACATTTCTGGGTCACAAATGCACAGACAAAGGGATTTATCCAGACGATGGAAAGTTTGACACCCACAACTACGGAATGCCGATAAAATCCGCAGATTTGTTGCCTTTGCAACTATTATCGAAGGTTTATCAAAAATTTCGCTGATCACTCAATCCACCTTACGAGATTAACAAGAAAACTATACCATTTTTTTGGACTAAAGAATGCGAAAATGCATTCCAGTACCTCAAAAAGGCTCTCCTATCGCCCAAAATACTACAATATCCTAATTTCGATAAGCAATTTGCATAACAACAGATGCAAGAAAAACGCTTCCGGAGCAGTCAAGATCATAATGGTTTTCAGTTACCCCTTGCCTATGCCTCACGCACAACCCTAGAACAAACACACACTTTGTTGTGACTAATTTAATCCTTCTGCTGAAATGCTAAAGCTTTTTAATCCATTAAACGCCATGGGCTTTTAAAATTAAAATTTTTATAAATCAATTATTTAGTTTAGTTAAAATACATATAATGATCATAAAAAAGGTGAAAAGTAATAAAAAAAATTCAAGAACTGTGTTTTTGAAGCTGTACCCAAGGGGGTACAATGGCATAAGAAGTATGCTTAATTTTTCGAGGTGTGAAATATTTTAAAGCACTCCTTTTCTAAACAAAGTGCAACGTCACACTGTTCACACATCCATCTAATTCTACTATTGCATTCGCGGCATCGTAACTGGTTTTTTATTCGTTTTGGAAGGTGGTTTCCAGCATTAGTGGCTACACCAGGCGCAATGTCTGCGTATAGTTTCGAAGGTAGTAGCGAACAATATGACGCTGAAACTGTAAGAGGTCCACTTGTGACTTGTTTGCGGTTTTGTGAAGTTTCCACTCGTTGACCACAACTGAACTTAACATTGTGGTAAAAAGTGGCCACCACCATTTTTTCCCTCGGAATTTTATTCTGTAATTTTTTAGAGCTTGGTCATGAAAATCAACGCCACCCATTCCCGCATTGTATTCTGCGATCAACTTGGGTTGGTTGATACTAATTTTTGCCACTTTGATTGAACACACCACTAACGGTATGCATTGGCTCTATACATTCAAAATTTGACCCTACCGTTACTGCACTATTGTCGTTCCACTTCAAAAACATTATTTTGTTGTTTTCGTCAAATTTATAGTCGAAAAATCCCCTCTTTTCTTTTTTGAAGAATAATTTTGTTTTTAGAGGACATTTCTTTATTATTGAATCACGAACAGTCCCAATAGCTCGAAATCCTTTTTCTTTCAACGTAACCAGTAGATCGTATGAAAGGAAAAAAATTATCAAAAAGCACAATGTGATCTGAGGAGTTGTGCACATTTTCTAGAAACTCAAGTACAACTCTGGATCCAAGCGGTATTTTTGATTTTTCTACACTGGCTCCCTTAGCCTCACAGTATGTTTCAAACTGGTAGAAATAACCACAGCTGCTCGTTAGCATCCAATTTTTGAATCCAAATATTACTGGCTTACCTCTTATAAATTGCTTGGATGAGTGGCTACCAAAATATCGAACCATTGACTCACCCACTGAAAGTTTTTCATGCATATATCCAAACTGACAAAACAAAAATTTAAAGCATATTTGCGAGAGGTCCAACTTTTGCCATTTTGTCCATAATGTCTAAATTCTTATTATCTGCAAAGTTGAGATATCGTTTTATTTCCTTGAATCTATTTCTATAGAACAAAACACCCAAAAAAATTTTTAAATCATCTTCGGTGAATGAAAAATTGTGCACGTTAGCTTGCAATGCGTATAGAGAAGTTTGCTCAATAATTAGTTTTACCATTTTTTCATCGAACAAACTTTCAAAACTTTCGACTGGATTTTTTCCGTTTAGGTTCGAATTCATATTGCGCTAATTTTCAAAAAAAAAAAATTGATTGTATGCATCTCAATATTACATAGACTTTCTGTCCATTTAGGGATTTTGTCGGTAGGCCTTGTTGACATTATTGTACGTCGTAATTGTTCAAGTGGAACATCGTCTTCGCTGTCACTGCCACAAAATACTTCAATTTCACCTGGCACATCGTATGGTATACGATCGACTTCCATATTTCCGGCAATACCTTCTTCATCTGTATATTATTGGAGGCATAATAGCAATATCATATTTATGATGATTATCCTCAGTTTCAATAAAATTTAGGACACAGTTTAAGTTACTGAAATGTCTGCCATAAAAACTAGTAGTTTTGATGCTTGGGAATTACATTTTGTTATCAGCAAAAATCTAAAAATAATGTATATCCATTACGCCATTGTACTCGATTGGGTACACCGATTTTTCTACTTACCCAGCGTTGTTTTAATGAGTTTTATATATTTAAACTTTTTATAAAATGAAAGCACGGTTATTTTACTATCCAAAACTGTAACAAAAATTTATTATAACAAAACAGGGTTTTCTCCACGCAACTGAATGGTCACTGACCTAGCTAATATTTGCAAAATGAGTGCAGAGGTATAAAAGTAAATACATAGTAACGGTACATTTTTTAACACTTTGTTCTTGTATTTTATTTAAACACAATGTGTTGAGTAAAAAAACAAGAGAAACGTTGCCTAATTTCGCTTCTAATAAAATTTATGCGAGTTTTTTCTGTACTCAAGCGATTACAATGGCTAGAAATGGGATAATACAAGTACTATGTACAACAAAGTTTCTGAGGCTGATGAATCAGAAGATTTCGATTCTGAACTTTTTGAAATGGTAAACTTTGGTTAAGCAATTTCTTATACTTGTGTATATTAAACTATGTGTAATTTTTTTTGCAAGATTTACTCGTATACGTACAAATTCAATTTATATGAAAGTAAATATAGCTATCGATATAAATTAATTTTATTGAATAAATATGTTATTTTTGTCATTATTTTTCAAATAAAATTAAAAAAATTTTTTTTGCAAGATTTACTCGTATAAGTACAAATTCAATTTATATGAAAGTAAATATAGCTATCGATATAAATTAATTTTATTGAATAAATATGTTATTTTTGTCATTATTTTTCAAATAAAATTAAAAAAAAATTTTTTTTTCATTAAAGAAAAAATTTTAATCAAAAACACTAAATTTGGAGACTTTTGGGGATGACAAATCAAAAATTGGGGATAAGCTCTAGAATAAGACTGGCAACACTAAGCTATTATGTGTTTAAGGGAGGTTTCCCAGTTGGCCACGTCTTTAAGACATCTTTGAAGACGGGTACAAGACAATGAATGGTAAGTCGTAGAAGACATATTGAAGACAGCCCCATACAAATCGTCGACGAAATTTTCATACAAATGGCGCCGAGGTCACAAAAGACGAGATGGGCGACACTGTCGCTCAGATTGTCGTCAACACTGCTTTATTAAAGACAAAACTTATATGACACTGTCGCTCAGATTGTCCTCAACAAAGTCTTATTGAAGACAAAACGTATGACACTGTCGCTCAGATTGTCGTCAACACGGCTTTATTGAAAACAAAACGATGGATATTGTCGCTCAGATTGTCCTCAACAAAGTTTTATTGAAGACAAAACGATGGATATTGTCACTCAGATAGTAATGAACGACGATTTCCTTTAAATTTTCGATTAGAAAACCTAATTAAGAGGCGACATGTAGTACATTAATCGTCGAAGACAATGTCGTCTGTGACGATTTGGCCAACTGGGTTTTTAAAGCAACCGCACACAACTAATGTCAATGCATGTGTGCGTTTGTATGTGCGCAGAAAAATATAAGAGCATACACATCAGAGTACAAAATGAATACTTCGCTTTTTCTGCATATTCATAAATTCATTGATTTTGCATTGCCTTTAATCGACAACAACAAAAATATTGTTACGTTTAAGAATTGATTAAACGTGTGAGTTCTTTTGATTGCTCAAAAATAAAAATAAAGTAACGCACAATTTTTATTTGCAACTGTTTTGCTTTTATTATTTCTTCACTAAGCAAAATTACAAACTGTCTTTACTTAACTATAATGTTATTTTATACCGCACGAGGTCTTAAAACGATGTTGACTCGACTACTTTCTGTTTTGTACTGACTCCTTCCCACACAGGCTGACTCTTTTTATAGTACTTGAAACGGTTCTCGAATGTTCGCTCATAGGTGGCGTAATGACGTGTATTTACTTAGTAAAGCCAAATGGCTGCGTTGCCATCTGTATTGTCATTTACGATCAAACAGTCTTCTAGCAAAATCGGGAAAATTCATGTTGCTGCTTCTAGGCGTTTGTAGAAAATTCGATTGGCCGTTATTTTGAATATCAGAGTACCTTTTTATGTTGGCAATACTGTGTGTTACGGGTAATACAGGGCTGTTACCATATGTGTTCGCACTTTTGAGTATGTGTGTACTATAGGTGTGTCTATCTGTTAATAAGCAGACGCTTGTAGTTGTTGTTGGTTGTTTACGTTTAATTACGTATATAGTTGTTTGCTATAGTGCTTGTATGTAAATACGTGTGTACGTTTAGTTATTTATTTAAATACTTCTGGATATTTCTTTACATTGGCTCTGTTCGAATATTTTTACGTAACACTGCCGCCCACTTAAGCCTATTCGTCCCGAATAGGCACATTATCCGGCTTTCCATAGTTTGCAAGTCGTTCTAAATGTACAATTTTCATTTTTGACCTTGGGCTATTGTGTTTCTGTATTCTGTAGACGACATCGTTTAACCTTTTTACCACCGTATATGGTCCCTCCCAGTGAGTCTGTAGTTTGGGAGACAATCCTATTTTCCGCTGTGGGTTAAACAGTAGAACCAATTGACCCTCATTAAAGCCCTTAGAATTTGCAGCACGGTCGTATCTAACTTTCATCTTATTACTGACCATTTTAATTCGGCTACGTACAAATTCATGTAGCTCATTCAAATTTTCTTGCCTTTGGAAGGGGTCTGTATCTGCTTCATTTTCTTGTGTAGGCTTGACACCGAACTGTAGATCTCCAGGTAACTTTAACTCAGCTCCAAAGATAATTTTTGCAGGTGTTCGCGATGTTGTGTCATGCACAGCTGACCTATATGCTAATAGAAAGTCCGGAATTTGCTCGTCCCAGTCTTTTTGATGCGCGCTCACCACTTTTCTCAAATATTCTTCTAATGTACGGTTGAACCTCTCTACCATGCCATCAGACTGTGGGTGAAGTGGTGTGGTTCTGGTTTTCCTTATCCCATACCGCTCGCACATGTCTTTAAATATGGCAGACTCAAAATTTCTACCTTGATCAGAGTGCAGTTCAATAGGAACTCCATAGCGACATACCCAGTTGTTTACGAACGCGTCCACAACCGTTCTGGCTTCCTGGTTGGGTATGGCATACACTTCTGGCCATTTGCTGAAATAGTCCATTACTACAAGAATATAACGATTCCCGGCGTTGCTGACTGGAAAAGGTCCTGCTACATCCATTGCTATCCTCTCAAAGGGTGCTCCCGAGTTATATTTTTGCAGCAGACCCCGACTTCGTTTTGCTGGACCTTTAGCCTTCATGCACTGTGTGCAATTTGCTATCCATTCGGCTACGGCTTGTTGACATCCAATCCAATAAAACCGCTGTTTTAGCTTTTCGAGCGTTTTTGTTACGCCCAGGTGACCACCGCTGGGTCCATTATGGAACTCCTTTAACACCTCGCTCCTCTTGGATGTTGGGACCACGATCAGATTGGAAACCGTTTTACCGTCTACACTTTCCCAGACACGATACAAACAACCGTTTATCAATTTCAGGCTGTCCCACTGGGCCCAATACGATTTAACCAGTGGACTTTCGGCTGATATCTCATTACGATTGGGTCTTCTATCCTCCTCTTTAGCCTCTATAATTTTTCCCAGCGCAGCATCTGCCCTTTGCGCCTCTGACCAGTCTTCTTCCGAACCAATTTTTGTAAGCCTGACATCAATGACACATTCTCTTGCCTCGACTTTTGAACAATGTCTGCACTCTAAGCTACAGGGCCGCCGTGACAGAGCATCAGCATTATTATGCTTTGCACCCCTTCTGTGCTCAATGCTGAAATCGTAGCTCTGAAGACGTTCAATCCAGCGTGCTAGCTGCCCTTCAGGATTCTTAAACTGCAGTAGCCACCTGAGCGCAGAATGGTCAGTTCTTAAAGTAAAGTGCTGGCCATACAAGTATTTATGAAAATGCTTAATGCACTCCAACACTGCTAGAAGCTCCCGTCGTGTCACACAGTAGTTCCTCTCAGGCTTCGAAAGTATTCGGCTATAATAACCCACTACTTTTTCTGTTCCATTAATCACCTGCGATAACACACCTCCTATTCCATATCCACTTGCATCACTATCTAGCACAAATTTTTCCCCAGCAACTGGATATGTTAAAACTGGTGATGTGCACAATAAATCTTTTAGCGTCTGGAAAGCCTTCTCCTGCGATTCACCCCATACGTATGGTTGCGACTTCTTTGTTAACTCATGCAAGCTTGCAGCTACGCTGGCAAAATTTGGCACAAAGCGTCTGTAGTATGTGCAAAGGCCCAAAAAGCTGCGCAATTCGTGAAGATTTCTTGGACGAGGCCAGTCTTTTACTGCTCGTATCTTATCTTCATCTGTTGAAATGCCATCCGCCGTAACCTTATGGCCCAGATACTTTACCTCTTTCTGGAATAGTGCACACTTTTTGATGCTGAGTTTGAGTCCAGCCGATGATATACGCTGAAAGACTTCAGTCAGATTTTTAAGGTGTTCATCAAAAGTCTTCCCCATTACAATTATGTCATCAAGATACACCAAGCATGTTTTCCAGTGCAGTCCCTTTAGTACTTGTTCCATGAGCCGCTCAAAAGTAGCAGGAGCATTGCAGAGCCCAAATGGCATAACATTAAACTGCCACAGACCATCGCATGCGCTGAAAGCAGTTTTCTCCTTGTCTCTCTCTGCAATCTCCACCTGCCAATAGCCGCTTTGTAAATCCAATGTGGAGAACCATTTCGTTCCGGCAAGCGTATCTAAGGTATCGTCAATTCTTGGTAGCGGGTAACTGTCCTTTTTTGTCACGTCATTTAGTTTTCTGTAATCGACGCAAAATCGAGTACTGCCATCCTTTTTCTTTACTAACACTACCGGCGAGCTCCATGGACTTGAAGATGGTTCGATTACACCACACCGCTCCATTTCATTGACGAGCTCTTTTACTTCAGTTCGCTTAGCCAGCGGTACACTTCTGGGTGCCTGTTTTATTGGCCTTGCTTCACCAGTATTTATTTCGTGTTTCACTATTGCTGTTCTCCCTTGGCTTTTATTCTGCCCGGCAAAAATGCAAGCGTGCCTTTTCAGCAGTTGTTTGGCTTTATTTCTGTCAGGAGGTGATAGCCCTGCTACCCATCGCTCCACATGTGCTTGAAATTCTTCACGCTCCTTTGCAGACATATTGGCAGGTTCTGGCTTTTTATCGCAGTTTATTATTGCCTCTGCTTGAGCACATTGACCTATTTCGGAATTCTTGTTGATGACTTTTTCTTGGCCTGATAAATTTAGTACCCGTATGGGAACCTTTCTTCCATTGCAAGTTTTTACGAGGGCTTTTGCTGTTAATAGCTCGCTCTTAATTTCTGCTGGTTCTACTACCCACAACCGATTGTCCTCACAATCTCCCTCCATTCGTGCCCATATTACTGATTCAGACCGTGGTGGTAATGTCTGATTCTCAATAGCAAGCAGTTTCTTGACGTGCATCTGGTTGTCATATCCAACATCAAGCGGTATTTCAACATTACGCCAAATCATCACTTGTTGCCCCATATGCAAGGTGATTCCGTGGTTTATCATAAAATCCGCTCCAATAATAACCTCGTCCACAATATCGGCAACAATAAATATGTGTTTTACACTGATATTGGCAACAGTCACCTTCGCCTCAGTCTTACCATAGACAGTGGCAGGCTCCCCAGTAGCTGTACGTAGTCGTATATTACTTATAGCTTCACATTTTCCCCTCACTACATCGGGCCTGATTATTGACTGTGACGCTCCTGTGTCTATGGTAAAGATGTGCTTTTCACCGTTGATGTGTCCACATGCAGTAAGGTTGCTATTTTTCTGCTGCATCACTGATATGGAGATTGTGGGGCCGTCGTTTGTGGGAGCTAGCTCTTGCCCCTTAGTGCTAGCTCGTTTTAGTTTAACGGGGACTCTTGTGTTGTTTGTTGGTACACCCGTTTACTGTTTCTTGATGGCGAAACAGATCTAGCTCTCTTCCTTGGCGCCTTGCAGTTGCGCTGGTAATGACCAGCTTTGCCGCAATTATAGCACTTATTATTAACTTTGTGCTCTTTCTCCGCCAATGCTTGTCTCACGGCCTCCTTAATGCTAGAGACTAAACTATTTTCATTTTCGGCAAGGACTTCTACATTCCGTACCTTGCACACCTGTGGCTTCATAATTACCCTAGCAGTCTCCTGAGCTAGTGCAAATGAAACCATTTCTGCGAAGGTTGCCTTTTGCGTAGCACACACTGCAAGTTTGACATCAGGGTCGCGGATACCATTAACAAATGCCTCTGTTTTAACGTGATCCAGAAATGGATGGTTTTCGCCTGGATACGTAAGCTGCACCAACCGCTCGATTTCCATTGCGAAATCTTGTAGAGACTCATTTGGCTTTTGTCCTCTACATCGCAATTCCATGCGGTATAGGTCACGCTTGTGTTCACCGCCATATTTACGCTGCAGTGCCGCCATTATGTCATCAAAACTGTTTCTGCAGCCTACTGGTACAGTTTCGAGTACTTCTGCTGCCGCACCTTTTAATGCCAAAACTAGTTCTATGGCCTTTTCTTCACTGTCCCATCCATTCCTGTTAGCCACTGTTTCGAACTGAAATTGGAATATGTTCAGTGGTGCACTGCCATCGAAACAAGGCGTCTTCACTCTGTTGGAAACCTCTGGAACAAATCGCACTGGCCCACCTTGGCACTGGAGATTCAGGATTTTCGCTTCCAGTTCATGTAATTTCTCATCCACGTCTTTTACCTGTACTTCGACACCACCAATTTCTAAGCTATGGACTTTATTCTCCAACTGTGAGATTTTATCGTCAAACTTGCTGACTTGTGTTTCAATGCCATCTACTCTTTTATATAAGGCCTCAGAAATTTCTTGAAGTTTCTCATTGGTGGCCTTAACTTCAGCTAGAACTCTCTCGTTGTTGGCCTTAGAAGTTTCTTGAAAATCAGCCTTCATTTCAGCTTTCAATTCGGCAGAAGACTCTTGAAACTTCTCATTCATTTGCCCTAGCAGTTTTTCGTTGTTTGCCTCCATTTTTTCATTGGTTGCTCGAGAGGTTTCTTTTATTTCGTTCATCAAAGCAGCTAACATTGCGCCGATGTCTGTACTGATTGAAGTGCTAATAGAAGGAGTGGATGCTTCCATCTCATATTTTTCTTTTTCATCGAACTCATAACTCTCTATGTCGATGTTGCGTCGCTGGAACTCGTCTATTAACCTTTTTTGAAGTTCTGCCTTATTTCCTGTTGTCGGCAGGTCACACTTACTCAATTCCTTTTTGAGTTGCTCCACTTTTAGGTCTTCGAACTTCATTGTAGATTTTTTTTTCTTTTATTGCGAATAAATTTATTATTTTTACTTTAATATTGCAATCCCACTTCTGACACCAAATGTTACGTTTAAGAATTGATTAAACGTGTGAGTTCTTTTGATTGCTCAAAAATAAAAATAAAGTAACGCACAATTTTTATTTGCAACTGTTTTGCTTTTATTATTTCTTCACTAAGCAAAATTACAAACTGTCTTTACTTAACTATAATGTTATTTTATACCGCACGAGGTCTTAAAACGATGTTGACTCGACTACTTTCTGTTTTGTACTGACTCCTTCCCACACAGGCTGACTCTTTTTATAGTACTTGAAACGGTTCTCGAATGTTCGCTCATAGGTGGCGTAATGACGTGTATTTACTTAGTAAAGCCAAATGGCTGCGTTGCCATCTGTATTGTCATTTACGATCAAACAGTCTTCTAGCAAAATCGGGAAAATTCATGTTGCTGCTTCTAGGCGTTTGTAGAAAATTCGATTGGCCGTTATTTTGAATATCAGAGTACCTTTTTATGTTGGCAATACTGTGTGTTACGGGTAATACAGGGCTGTTACCATATGTGTTCGCACTTTTGAGTATGTGTGTACTATAGGTGTGTCTATCTGTTAATAAGCAGACGCTTGTAGTTGTTGTTGGTTGTTTACGTTTAATTACGTATATAGTTGTTTGCTATAGTGCTTGTATGTAAATACGTGTGTACGTTTAGTTATTTATTTAAATACTTCTGGATATTTCTTTACATTGGCTCTGTTCGAATATTTTTACGTAACAATATGCAATGCCATGTAAATTATTGATTGCCTTCTTTACATTCGCTCTTTGTGATGCCATTATACATCAAGCAATGAAATAACATACTGTCACATGCAAGCACGTAAAATATTCGCACCATTCGCACAAAGTAGACCAGGGGGTCTACTCTGTATTTCGAAACGAAAGAAAAAACTTTCGAATTTGTATGTTATTAACATTACAGTTCGAAAGCATTTGCTTTCGTTTCGAATTACAGAGTAGACCCCCAGAGTTGAAGAAAGTGGCTTATGAAAAAAGCTAAAATCATTTGTGGCGCAGATTCTGCGAGAAAGGGACAACTGCAGTATATTTATTATTAAAATGTTGTGACGGCAAAAGTCAACCGTTTCGTTTTTGCTGCAACAATTATGTTATTAGGCTAAAATTAATTATTTAACTTGTTTTTCCTTATATACATATGTACATATGTATAGTTTATTTTTAGAATATTATAGTGCTACTTTGTATCCCTTTTCGTAAGCATTATTATTTTTTATATCAATGTATGTATTCATACAAATATACCTATGTAATGGAATATTATCATATTTTTCTTATTCTACAGTAAATGAAATTAATTGTTGTGCAAAGTATTTGCCCTTACTCTTTATGTAAAAGTATAATAACATTTATTTATTGTCATAATTCTCTTAAGAGCATGTAAATCTAAAGGTAGAATTAGTAAAAACGTATCGTGAAGTTGCGTGTCAGCTGACAAAAGCCGTACCATATGCAATACATGTTACTAGTTATAAAATATGTGGTGGTAGCACTGCTGACGTAGAAATCTAGAGAAAACAGATTTTTCTGTAGCGAATTTCAAAAAAGCCGCATTCAATACCAGACAAAAAAATGTGCTGTACAAACTGGTACATTTTCTATAACTTGTATACAAAGCTGAACATACGGCAAGCTGTAAAGTAGAACGATACGATTTTACTAATTCTACCTTAACAGCCTCTCTACTAATGTGGTAGACATTTAACCGATCTCACAGCATGCGCACTCGCCTACAAACCAGTGTGCACACTTAATTTTTTTTCAATTCGGTAGAATCAACAAAAAAAATCGGTAGAATTGAATGAAATTCGGTAGAAAATATTTTTTATTCAAAGAAACATAAAAAATAACAATTCAAAGAAACATAAAAATAACAAAATATATATACTTATATATAAAGAGTAAGTGGAAGGAGTATCAAACTAAACAGGTTCCAAATGCGCATTTAAAACTTCACATGAGATTGGAAATTAAACTGCCATAAACAATGAAGCATTTCCAATAAAAAAAGTGTCATCCCCAGTTATTTGCCCTTACCCTTTATATAGATATGCTATGCATACATAAAATAATATACATAAATAACAGGAATTCAGTTTTTGTACATAGGTTTTATAAAGCTACTAAAATAACTTTTATTTGACAAACATTTGCTACTACAATGATCATATGTAAGATCCATTTATGAATTTAAACTTTTGTGCAAAAATTATTAAATCATTGGGAGGAATAAATATTTCAACCTCAAGGCACAATTACATGTTCTGTTTTAATGATTTTCATGGCAGAAAATGACCGCTGTGCGGTCGCACTGCTATGTGGCAAAATATCCAATTTACACATATATCGACTTAAATTACTAAATAACAATGCGGAAAGCTTTCCACATTTTAGAACATACATGTGATTAATTTTCCGTATGTGTGATCAACTTGATCTTGTAGCATCATTGTTAATCAAAATGTTCGTTCAATATTCGGTAGATTTCAGGCCTTGTTCGGTAAAATTGGTAGATCGTTAAAATCACAAACATATTCGGTAGAATCCGAATATCGGTAGAAGTGTGCACACTGCTACAAACTACCAGGGTAGGTAATAAAGTCCTGCACAAGACTATTTATAAGACCTTTCAAGACATGCGACATTTTTTAAACGCTTTACTACAGCGAAATATTCTAAAACAAACGCTAAAAAACACTGTTGGCAAGACAAAGAACTCAAAAAAAATATTGCCAACACTGTTGTTTAGCATTTATTTTAGAATATTTCGCTGTAGTAAACCGTTTGAAAAATGTCACATGTCTTGAAAGGTCTTATAAATGGTTTTGTGCAGGCCAATAGTAGGTAAATGCGTACTCCTTTGCTCTTTGGCTCATTGCGTACTGTTGTCTTGCTCTTTAAAATGTAGATAATGCACAAAGAGCGGAGTACAAAAAAAGCGCAACTACTGTATGCGCTTTGCGTTTGCTCCTTACATGTAGGAGCAAACTCTTTGAGCAAGTAGCAACGATGTTTAACTTTTGCTCTTTTGCTCCGCGTATTGTGTACATTGAGTGGCTCATTACGCTTGCTCTTTTTGACATTAACAGTGGTTACTTTGGGTTAAATTAAATAATATAAAGTATTAAAATAAATAATAGCGATTTTCTCGCCATTAAATTTTTTGTATTTACATATGTACATATTAATGTATATATGTATGTATGTACATGTACATATATATACATACATACATACATACATATCTGTGGCAATAAATAATAATGGCCTAAATCTTATTTTCTCGAGAACCGTAAGAGCTACGGACCTGAAATTTGGACAGAGTATGTAGACCCTTGGCCGCTACAACAACAAATACATGAGAGTTGGAAATTAAAGGGTGTGCCAAAACGAGCACTGACCTAGCTAATATTTGCAAAATGAGTGCAGAGGTATAAAAGTAAATACATAGTAACGGTACATTTTTTAACACTTTGTTCTTGTATTTTATTTAAACACAATGTGTTGAGTAAAAAAACAAGAGAAACGTTGCCTAATTTCGCTTCTAATAAAATTTATGCGAGTTTTTTCTGTACTCAAGCGATTACAATGGCTAGAAATGGGATAATACAAGTACTATGTACAACAAAGTTTCTGAGGCTGATGAATCAGAAGATTTCGATTCTGAACTTTTTGAAATGGTAAACTTTGGTTAAGCAATTTCTTATACTTGTGTATATTAAACTATGTGTAATTTTTTTTGCAAGATTTACTCGTATACGTACAAATTCAATTTATATGAAAGTAAATATAGCTATCGATATAAATTAATTTTATTGAATAAATATGTTATTTTTGTCATTATTTTTCAAATAAAATTAAAAAAATTTTTTTTGCAAGATTTACTCGTATAAGTACAAATTCAATTTATATGAAAGTAAATATAGCTATCGATATAAATTAATTTTATTGAATAAATATGTTATTTTTGTCATTATTTTTCAAATAAAATTAAAAAAAAATTTTTTTTTCATTAAAGAAAAAATTTTAATCAAAAACACTAAATTTGGAGACTTTTGGGGATGACAAATCAAAAATTGGGGATAAGCTCTAGAATAAGACTGGCAACACTAAGCTATTATGTGTTTAAGGGAGGTTTCCCAGTTGGCCACGTCTTTAAGACATCTTTGAAGACGGGTACAAGACAATGAATGGTAAGTCGTAGAAGACATATTGAAGACAGCCCCATACAAATCGTCGACGAAATTTTCATACAAATGGCGCCGAGGTCACAAAAGACGAGATGGGCGACACTGTCGCTCAGATTGTCGTCAACACTGCTTTATTAAAGACAAAACTTATATGACACTGTCGCTCAGATTGTCCTCAACAAAGTCTTATTGAAGACAAAACGTATGACACTGTCGCTCAGATTGTCGTCAACACGGCTTTATTGAAAACAAAACGATGGATATTGTCGCTCAGATTGTCCTCAACAAAGTTTTATTGAAGACAAAACGATGGATATTGTCACTCAGATAGTAATGAACGACGATTTCCTTTAAATTTTCGATTAGAAAACCTAATTAAGAGGCGACATGTAGTACATTAATCGTCGAAGACAATGTCGTCTGTGACGATTTGGCCAACTGGGTTTTTAAAGCAACCGCACACAACTAATGTCAATGCATGTGTGCGTTTGTATGTGCGCAGAAAAATATAAGAGCATACACATCAGAGTACAAAATGAATACTTCGCTTTTTCTGCATATTCATAAATTCATTGATTTTGCATTGCCTTTAATCGACAACAACAAAAATATGCAATGCCATGTAAAATCATTTATTTTATTATTGATTGCCTTCTTTACATTCGCTCTTTGTGATGCCATTATACATTAAGCAATGAAATAACATACTGTCACATGCAAGCACGTAAAATATTCGCACCATTCGCACAAAGTAGACCAGGGGGTCTACTCTGTATTTCGAAACGAAAGAAAAAACTTTCGAATTTGTATGTTATTAACATTACAGTTCGAAAGCATTTGCTTTCGTTTCGAATTACAGAGTAGACCCCCAGAGTTGAAGAAAGTGGCTTATGAAAAAAGCTAAAATCATTTGTGGCGCAGATTCTGCGAGAAAGGGACAACTGCAGTATATTTATTATTAAAATGTTGTGACGGCAAAAGTCAACCGTTTCGTTTTTGCTGCAACAATTATGTTATTAGGCTAAAATTAATTATTTAACTTGTTTTTCCTTATATACATATGTACATATGTATAGTTTATTTTTAGAATATTATAGTGCTACTTTGTATCCCTTTTCGTAAGCATTATTATTTTTTATATCAATGTATGTATTCATACAAATATACCTATGTAATGGAATATTATCATATTTTTCTTATTCTACAGTAAATGAAATTAATTGTTGTGCAAAGTATTTGCCCTTACTCTTTATGTAAAAGTATAATAACATTTATTTATTGTCATAATTCTCTTAAGAGCATGTAAATCTAAAGGTAGAATTAGTAAAAACGTATCGTGAAGTTGCGTGTCAGCTGACAAAAGCCGTACCATATGCAATACATGTTACTAGTTATAAAATATGTGGTGGTAGCACTGCTGACGTAGAAATCTAGAGAAAACAGATTTTTCTGTAGCGAATTTCAAAAAAGCCGCATTCAATACCAGACAAAAAAATGTGCTGTACAAACTGGTACATTTTCTATAACTTGTATACAAAGCTGAACATACGGCAAGCTGTAAAGTAGAACGATACGATTTTACTAATTCTACCTTAACAGCCTCTCTACTAATGTGGTAGACATTTAACCGATCTCACAGCATGCGCACTCGCCTACAAACCAGTGTGCACACTTAATTTTTTTTCAATTCGGTAGAATCAACAAAAAAAATCGGTAGATTTGAATGAAATTCGGTAGAAAATATTTTTTATTCAAAGAAACATAAAAAATAACAATTCAAAGAAACATAAAAAATAACAAAATATATATACTTATATATAAAGAGTAAGTGGAAGGAGTATCAAACTAAACAGGTTCCAAATGCGCATTTAAAACTTCACATGAGATTGGAAATTAAACTGCCATAAACAATGAAGCATTTCCAATAAAAAAAGTGTCATCCCCAGTTATTTGCCCTTACCCTTTATATAGATATGCTATGCATACATAAAATAATATACATAAATAACAGGAATTCAGTTTTTGTACATAGGTTTTATAAAGCTACTAAAATAACTTTTATTTGACAAACATTTGCTACTACAATGATCATATGTAAGATCCATTTATGAATTTAAACTTTTGTGCAAAAATTATTAAATCATTGGGAGGAATAAATATTTCAACCTCAAGGCACAATTACATGTTCTGTTTTAATGATTTTCATGGCAGAAAATGACCGCTGTGCGGTCGCACTGCTATGTGGCAAAATATCCAATTTACACATATATCGACTTAAATTACTAAATAACAATGCGGAAAGCTTTCCACATTTTAGAACATACATGTGATTAATTTTCCGTATGTGTGATCAACTTGATCTTGTAGCATCATTGTTAATCAAAATGTTCGTTCAATATTCGGTAGATTTCAGGCCTTGTTCGGTAAAATTGGTAGATCGTTAAAATCACAAACATATTCGGTAGAATCCGAATATCGGTAGAAGTGTGCACACTGCTACAAACTACCAGGGTAGGTAATAAAGTCCTGCACAAGACTATTTATAAGACCTTTCAAGACATGCGACATTTTTTAAACGCTTTACTACAGCGAAATATTCTAAAACAAACGCTAAAAAACACTGTTGGCAAGACAAAGAACTCAAAAAAAATATTGCCAACACTGTTGTTTAGCATTTATTTTAGAATATTTCGCTGTAGTAAACCGTTTGAAAAATGTCACATGTCTTGAAAGGTCTTATAAATGGTTTTGTGCAGGCCAATAGTAGGTAAATGCGTACTCCTTTGCTCTTTGGCTCATTGCGTACTGTTGTCTTGCTCTTTAAAATGTAGATAATGCACAAAGAGCGGAGTACAAAAAAAGCGCAACTACTGTATGCGCTTTGCGTTTGCTCCTTACATGTAGGAGCAAACTCTTTGAGCAAGTAGCAACGATGTTTAACTTTTGCTCTTTTGCTCCGCGTATTGTGTACATTGAGTGGCTCATTACGCTTGCTCTTTTTGACATTAACAGTGGTTACTTTGGGTTAAATTAAATAATATAAAGTATTAAAATAAATAATAGCGATTTTCTCGCCATTAAATTTTTTGTATTTACATATGTACATATTAATGTATATATGTATGTATGTACATGTACATATATATACATACATACATACATACATATCTGTGGCAATAAATAATAATGGCCTAAATCTTATTTTCTCGAGAACCGTAAGAGCTACGGACCTGAAATTTGGACAGAGTATGTAGACCCTTGGCCGCTACAACAACAAATACATGAGAGTTGGAAATTAAAGGGTGTGCCAAAACGAGCAGGGAAAACTTTTAAAATCCCATGTAATATACATACAATTGTAAGGTTAGTGTATTTTTATACAGCCTACAAAAATTAACACCAAAATTTCAAAAAATTTAAATTAAAGGGTGTTCCATCTGTTAATGCAATTTTGACTATGCAATTTCGACAACTTGCTGTATCTTGGAAACCGTAAGAGCAAACTTCTTGAAATTTTCAGAAACGGTAAAACAAAAAAAACCCAAATTATAACCGAAAAAAAATCGTCAAATTAAAAAAAAATCGCCAAAATTAAAAAAAGCACCAAATTAAAAAAAATTTCTAAATCGAAAATAAATCGCGAAAAACCGAAAAAATCGTCGAAATGAAAAAATCGCCTAAATGAAAAAAATCGCCAAAATTAAAAAATCGGCAAAATTAAAAAAATCGCCGAAATTAAAAAAATCACCAAAATTAAAAAATCGCCAAACCGAAAAAAATCGCCAAATTAAAAAAAATCGCCATAACGAAAAAATGCACCAAATTACAAAGAAAGTGACTATGACTAAAATAAATCGCGAAAACCGAAAAAATCGCCAAATTGAAAAAATCGCCAAATTGAAAAAATCGCCAAAATTAAAAAAGTCGTCAAAATTAAAAAATCGCTAAAATTAAAAAAAACGGCAAAATTAAAAAATCGCCAAACCGAAAATAAATCGCCAAAATTAAAAAAACGCCAAACTTAAAAAATCGCCAAAATGAGAAAAAAGCGAAAAAAAATTATTTCAACTGAAAAAACGTAAAAAAAACAATAAAAACATATTAATGCTCAAAGCCCAACGTACGTAACCCTGCGTGCGCGAGTGAAAGCCGCACTTTACTGAATTTATTTTTAACTAGGTCTAAAGGTGTGGCGAGATCTGCCTCTCATATTGAATAATATAAATTTGTACAATATTAAAAAGGAAAGAAAATGAATATGTATAATTGGGAATATACACATACTACTTACATACATACTTATAGTATCCACCTAAACCAAATGTTTCGAGTTTTTCTGAAGTCAGACTTGTCGTACCGAATTCGTTATGATATTTCGATATGTGTTGTCAGAATATTTACAACTAACTTGATGTTATTTGTTCATTAATAATTATCACATGTAATTTGGCTTAAAAAGCGTTACGAACAGTAGCCTAATTCAATTCATAAGAATTTAAGAAACAAATACAGTTCGAAAAATAATAATTAACTAAAAATTAATAGTCATTGGCTTGTGGCAAAAATCAAAAATAAAAATATACTTAATAGTAACAAACCAAAAAAGTTTGTCTTAAGTAGAACAAAAATAAGCAAATTAACAAACATGTGCATAGTTAGTAAGGAACAAACGACAATGGTAAGACTGTTGTAATATATATGGAAGATGGTAAATTTTGAGCCTTCATTACCAAACATATATATGAGCAAATTGAAAAATGCAATGAATCAAACCAATTCACATATTCCATTTGCAATAAAGTTTCGTATATAAGGCAGACATCTACATCAACTGACATCACACACAGTTGACCAAAACACAGAAGAACGCTGATGAGGAAGGTTTAGTGGCCTTCGAAAACGGCTGGCTGTTCCGTTCAACTATGTGTTGTTGTCAGAATATTTACAACTAACTTGATGTTATTTGTTCATTAATAATTATCACATGTAATTTGGCTTAAAAAGCGTTACGAACAGTAGCCTAATTCAATTCATAAGAATTTAAGAAACAAATACAGTTCGAAAAATAATAATTAACTAAAAAATAAAAAATTATTTTATTTAATTTATTTTATATTTACATAAAATATGGTAGGCCTAATAGCTGAATTATATAACACAACAAAACATAAAATTTCGATTGGACAAAACTAATAATTATAGGTAATTATTAAATTTTCAAACAAACAACAAAAATGTAAGTATACAAACATGCATGCATGTATGTAGATAGTATGTGTATGTATATTCCCACCCATGCATATTCACTTTCTTTCCTTTTTCATATTGTACACAATTTAAATTCTTTGGTCCCGGTTCACACGTTTCAACTTTTGTTGCTCAACTCATAATTCAGCTGTAGATATTAGACATTTATCCTTCTCTTAAACATACTTACATATTTACTGGTATCGTTTTATTGAACTAAATTATTTATTTTTTTATGTAATTATCTTGTTTTGTTTTTTTTTTAATAAAAATATACAAAACTAAAACAACTTTAACGTACCTTTGACCAAATCTGTGGTTAAAAGATAACAGAGACTTTAACTGCAAGTTTTGTACGAAGAACTGTGAGTTAAAGTTCACGTTAACTCTTAACCATACATTGTGAAAAGGGACGTCAATTGTTTTAATTTTAGAAACAAGCTCAGTAAAGTGTGCCTTTACATTTACGACGTAGAATCGGTTTGAGCATTTTTTAATGTAGCTTTTTTGAAGTTTTTTTTTTAGTTTAAGCAATTTTTTCCAGTTTTGTCGCTTTTTTATCGTTTTGGAGTTTTATTTCATTTTTTGCGATTTTTCTCATTTTGGCGATTTTTTCGTTTTGGCGCATTTTTTTTAATTTGGCGATTTTTTTCATTTTGGCGATTTTTCTCATTTTGGCAATTTTTTAATTTTGCGATTTTTTTTCGGTTTGGCGATTTTTTAATTTTGGTGATTTTTTTAATTTTGGCGATTTTTTAATTTTAATTTTGGCGATTTTTTCGGTTTTTCGCGATTTATTTTAGTCATAGTCACTTTCTTTGTAATTTGGTGCATTTTTTCGTTATGGCGATTTTTTTTAATTTGACGATTTTTTTTCGGTTTGGGGATTTTTTAATTTTGGTGATTTTTTTAATTTCGGCGATTATTTTAATTTTGCCGATTTTTTAATTTTGGCGATTTTTTTCATTTAGGCGATTTTTTAATTTCGACGATTTTTTCGGTTTTTCGCGATTTATTTTCGATTTAGAAGTTTTTTTAATTTGGTGCTTTTTTCATTTTGGCGATTTTTTTTTTAATTTGACGATTTTTTTTTCGGTTTGGCGATTTTATAATTTTGGGTTTTTTTTTGTTTTACCGTTTCTGAAAATTTCAAGAAGTTTGCTCTTACGGTTTCCAAGATACAGCAAGTTGTCCAAATTGCATAGTCAAAATTGCATTAACAGATGGAACACTCTTTAATTTAAATTTTTTGAAATTTTGGTGTTAATTTTTGTAGGCTGTATAAAAATACACTAACCTTACTAATTTCAAGTTTATATACATACAATTGTATGTATATTACATGGGATTTTAAAATTTATCCTTGCTCGTTTTGGAACACCCTTTAATTTCCAATTCTCATGTATTTGTTGTTGTAGCGGCCAAAGGTCTACACACTGTGTCCAAATTTCAGGTTTGTAGCTCTTACGCTTATCGAGAAAATATCCTGTGACAGACATAGTTTTAAACATACATAGTTAATTTTACATAACACAAAAAGTTAAAGTTTTCGAACCCTCTCTTTAATTTTTTTTAATTTAAATATCAATTTTAGTCGTACTGAAGTGTAAAATAAGTTTATTTAACAAAAAAAAAAACAAAAATAAATAAAGTTTAAGTTTTCCAGCTCTGCAATCGTCTGCTCGATTTTGCTGAATTTCAATACCAATCTAGTTCGGTTTTTCTGACACACCAGTCCAAGAACGAAGTCTCTAGCTTTTCTGGGAGCTTCGGAAAACCGATTTCACGTACAGACAGACGGACAGGCGGACATCGCTTATTCGTCTTCCCTATGCAAAAGGATCCAGAATATATATACTTTATGGGTCGCTTATTGATATTATAGAAATTACAAACGGAATGACAAACCTATATATACCCTTTTACCATTTTTTTGGTAAAGGGTATAAAAAAGGTCCAATTAAAGAACTTGAAATCAGTCGATTTTTCAGATAATTTAAAAACCTTAATAAAATAAATACTACATTACTACTACATCAATTAAAACTAAAAATTATTAAGGTTTTTACAAAATGTCATCCATTTACATTTTCTTATTTTATCATAACTAGTGTTCGCCCAGTGGTTGAAAATCAACCATTAACGCACAGAGGTGGAGAATAGAATGAAAATATTTAAAGTTTGATGAATTTAAAACACAATTTAAAAACGATATTCAAATATACATATGTATAGACTCCAAGGTAAACCACTCTCTTAAACCACTTTCTTAACTACTAAATACGAATTTAAAAGTTCATTTATCGACATAAATAAGAATAGATTTTAAGCAAACTATTTAAAAAAAGTTGATCACTTTTTGAACTAAATGTAATTAGATATTTGCTCCTGGTGTTTTCACTTCATATTCATTATTATTGCCCAAAACAAAAATATTCGTTTATATTTTCATTGAACGCTTTTTCTCTAAAGTTTTAGACTCCCCATTAAAACGTCTGTTACAAAAAAAGTTTCTATTCCCTATTCTTTGAGAAAGACCCCATATGTATGTACGAATATGCTAGCCTAATAATATAAACATTCCATCATATTCCAACATGTTCAGTATAAATTACTGAACATACTGGACAGAAAAATAATGAAAACAATGAACAAAAACAAACCGCACACAAAATAAACCAAAAATAAAAAACTTACTTTGTGCTGTAGGTGAATTTAACTTTAATCAAAGTTAGTAATAATTAAAAAAATATATTATTTTTAAGCATCTAAAGAAAAATAATACAGTACCACTCGTTATTTAAATATCCAAATTTTATTAGTTTCAGCAATAATCGTTTAAGTATATAGAAAGATGGAAATAAGAATAGAATGAACAAATAAAATACGTTTTTCCTTCTGAGTGTTTATGGAGTTGCCAAGCCAAATTGTTGTAATTTTTTTTTAGCAAATTAAGAGAGAAAGAGAAATCATGGCTTTATGATTGGCTAATATTCTTAACTGTTTTTAACTATCTTAGACACAAAAATGTAGAAGAAAAAATACATTCTGCACTGCACCTATTGTCAATCTATCTAACAAAAAAAATCAAGCTAATACGTTGAGTTTAAGTCAGTTAAAATGGTTCTTAACTTTTTTCACTTGCCTATTTATATATAGATAATCATTACAACGCAACAGCATCTTTTAAAAGAAAATATGTATTTTGTACCACAGTAAAGGAGCAATGCGCATTTTTTGCTCTTTGCAGCTCTTTTACACATTGCGTAAACAACAGGAGCGGAGCAAGCAAAGAGCCAACCATGGTACTCCTTTTCTTGCTCTGATTTTGTAATGAGCAGCGTCGACATAATGGCGCAGAGCCAGTGTGACCAGATTTTAAAATAATATTAAGCTAAATCACGTTTGAAAAAAAGCTAAAATAAGCTAAAAAGTTACATTTTAGGCTAGAAAATAAAGCTAAACTTTTTTCCACTTGATCACTTTTCAATAGTTTCTTATTGCTAAACTAACGTTAAATATTACACAAACATATTTTTTTATTATACATATAGAATATTTGCTTAATGAAATTATTTATTAATTATTATATTTTAGATTTAATGAAGAACAAAACAAAAACTTCCCCAAAATAATCTTAAAAAGTTTTTAAAAATGTAAAACACGAAAGCTTTTTAAGTGAATTAATGCTATTTAAGGTAAATCATGGATCACACTATCTGCACAATGTACCGAGTTTCGTCAGATCAGTGAAATAAAGTCATAAGTAAAGATTTTGCTCTAATTTATCGACTACTTGAAATACAAGGACATAATTGCGCCACACTGCATTGGTAATAAGCCCATATAGACTTATTCCAGAATTAATTGAGTAATAATGCCATTTTGGCTTATTACTTATAACTTTATTGAGGTGGCCCGACGAAAATCGGTACATAGTGTTATCCAGGCTTAAGGCTATTTCAGGTTTTTGTTTTAAGTTAATTGATGCCGCTGAATGAACGTTCAACTCAAGTCAAATAATTTTATACCCAAAAAAACTCAAAAAGTGTTTTGGCCACTAATATGAATTTAACTTTTTCCATTGGAATTCTAACCATTCTGCCATTATCTACTATTTTTCTTCTTTCCATTTCTGTTATAAAATTGTCGTATAATTTACATTTTGTATATTTTGTAAACTATTTTACAATGCTAAAAAATTATAATTTTTATAAGTTGTTTATGTTTTTAATATATTTTTAGAGAACACGCAATTTAGACTAAAAAAAGGCTAAAAAAGCTAAATGAGTTTTTAAAAAAAGCTAAAAAATAAGCTAAGAGCTAAATGAAAATTTTAAGGCTAAATCTGAAACAAATAAGCTAAATTTAGCTCAAAATAAGCTAATATGGTCACGCTGCGCAGAGCAAGAGCAATAACATTGCCGCTCCGCTCTTTGCGTAAAAGTGCCAAAAGAGCTGAAAAAAGCGGAGCTGCTCCGCGTATTTTCTTACCCTGCAAACTACAAGCAATGGAAATATTCTCAGTACTTCGTACATGTATGCCTGCGTGTGTATCCCTTTTCGTACGCCACCAACAGTATAAAAGGAGAGCAATTGCCAAACAATAGTGAGTTGGCTGGCAGCTTGTCATGCGATAAGAGCTAGTTTATTAAGTAGAGGGATCGCCGTACTTAATAAGCATCTTGTAGTATACAGTAGCTAGAGAAACCTTTCCAACCATAGGAATCGTTCCAACTACTGGGAGGGAGTAGTTATTGCGTGAGGGTCGCCGGCTCAGTAACTACTTGCTCTTTAGTGAAGGTCTGGAAGACGGAATTTGTATTTAGGGCTCACCCGTTGCAACTTGCGTTCCTGGACATATCACCAGACCACTTCCATAATTTTTTTTGATTTATTTAAATGATAAAAATTTATATTAATATTTTAAGGGCTAATTATTAAGTCTTTTAAATAAATAAACATTTGGATTTACGTTTTATAACGAATTAAGAACCACCCGTGTTTCTTTTAAATAAACAATATCATTATCAACTACCACTGGACTCCGCTGAGCCTATCCTAGCAACCAGGGCAAACGTGTCGTTACAATGTTACCAAAAAAATCAAAACAAACGAAAGAAAATGTGTACTTTGTGAAATAAACACGTGTACATACATACATACGTACATACACATTTACAAAATTAAATTCAAGAATTTGTTGCATTTAATTAAAAAAAACTGAATGTGAAAAAGATTATTTGTATTAAAAAGTTATTAAAATTTGTTTGCAAATGATTCCTGATTTAACTTTAAGCATTTTCATTGAAAATTTTTAATTTTTACCTTTTATTTACAAAAATCACTCAGCGAATAAGAGCACAAAGTGTTAAAGGAAAAACATTTCAACAAGTAAACAATTTTACAAAATTAGATGAAAGAATTTGTTGTGTTGAATTAAGAAACAAAGTGCGAAATAGCTTATAACTATTAAAAAGGCAATTACAAATTGTTTTAAGATGATTGCAGATTTCATTTGAAGCATTTGCATTAAGAAATATTAATTTTTATCATTTATTTATATCATTGCAATTTCTGCAATGTTGCTTTTTTTTGTGATTTATCTAATTTTCTAAGATTTTTTTATTCTTTGCAGTGTATTGCAGTGTAAGTGGTTACTTCAATGCATTTGGAAATTTTTCGCGAAATTGCGATTTTTCCCGTTATTTTCGTTATTTATATTTTTAACAGTTTTGGAGATTTCTAATAAATTTTAAGGGTTGTTTCCAATTTTGCAACTTCTTGCAAATTTTTGCAATGTTCGCGATAAAATCGAGTTTTTGCCAGTATTCTGCTTCTTAACAGTTTTCGCTATTAGATTTTGCTATTATTCAGTTTTTGCCAGTATTCTGCTTCTTAACAGTTTTCGCTGTTAGATTTTGCTATTATTCAGCTGTTGCAATTTTTTTTTGCAAATTTTCGCGTTTTGTACCGATTTTTTTTGCATTCCTTAGAGTTATAGCCCTTTTTAATAAAATTACGGCTCGTTTTAAATTTTGTAATTCTTCGCAAATTTCTGTTATTTTTGAAAAAGATGTTATTTTTCCAGAGTTCTTCATTCATTTTTACTTAAAAGCTTAACATTTAAAATTTTTGCAAGCTTTTGCGAATTTTCGTAGTATTTGGCTTTATCTCTCACAGTTTCAGCGAGTTTAAGCAATTTTAGTTTATTGCTTGTTTTAAATATTGCGTGATTTATTCCAAATTTCAGCACTTTTAGAATTAAAGAATATTTGCATAGCTTCTTGTTATCCACTTGGTACTCTATTACCACTTCTTATTTCTTTTCTATAATTTGATTCTTATTAAAAGCACAATTTTTTAGAATATTTTAGCGTAAATAGCATAATTGACAAAATATTCAAACAAAAACTTGCATTAGAAGCCGTAAACAAATGAACAAAAACATAAAAAATCTGATTCGAACATCGAACATATTTGAATTCAAAAATAACAAAACCGACTTGTTTTCATGACACCAAATGAATCCAATATTGGTTTACAAAACCGAGAATAAGCAAAATCAACTTGGATTCTATGAAAACCCCGATTATTTTAATTTTAAATAAATAAAAATAATAATAAAAATTATAAGTTCATCTCGCTCTTTAACTTTTCAATTTTCAGTTTTTCACACTCTGTCCTGAGACTGTGAAGCTCAGTAGCCTCCTTAACACTCCTTTCGTACAATGCCATTTTCTTTTCCTTTATTTTTAAAAGCTGCTTATTTATTTCGTAGTTTTTGTAAAAGGTTTATTCTAATTTATTTATGGCTGTCAAAACTGTGGCTTGCGTCGCAGCTTGCTCTCTCAGCAGCGTGAGTCGGGACAATTTCGATTTCTTCTCCTTGTTGGAATGTTCGATGGAATCTCGTTCTCTCTTGCGGCTTCAATCAACTCATCGGGCGAGTTAAGTCAACCACCCATTCTAATAGTCCAACATATTCCCAACAACAATAATTTCAGTATTTCAACACACTTACTTTTTATCAATCAGCAACAATAATAAAACATTCTATTTAACCAGTTCAATAAACTGCCGACCTTTTTAACTTTACAAAAATAATATTTCGCAAATAATTTTATTTCATAAAAAATTTGCTAAATGGACATTTTCTCCAAACGTCAGCTAAATAAAAAAAATTATTTATATTGTAAGTAAACTTAAGAAAAAGCTAAGTTCGAATTGTATTGTTTTTAGTTAATGATTAATAAAATAAAATAAAAATATTTTTTTTAATACAAAGAACCCTCGGACTCATAATTGGCGCAGTCGATGTAAAGGAACCTAATAACGGAAAATAGTGAATATCCTGAAGGACAACATTAAAACCGTTAATTATAAAATATATATATATATATATATATATCCTTGTGAAATTTTTTCCCAAAGTCTAAAGACAATATAGCACTGAAGAGCTATAGTGAAAATTAAATCGCAAAATAAAATAAAAATAAATTACAATCTAAAATTGTGATTAAAAACAATATACCACTAAAAGTGTTATAGTAAACCACGAGTTATATGTAAAAAAAACTGTGGAAAAAAAATCTGACAATAAGAAATGTCCACAGAAGATAACAATCATAAAATCCAACCTGCCGTACTATCCGGGTCGGATATTGTAAAAGAAGCATCCCATATCAAGGAGTTTCACAGTACAAAAGATTATGACCTATCATCTTTCATCAGGGAAGTGAAAATAATTTTGCTGTTCCAGGAGAATTCCATCTTACAGCAGTTTGTTTTCGAAAGGTATGTGAAGAATAAAATTCAAGGACCAGCTCTACAGGCGGAGATTGCTTTAGGACCAGAAGCAACATGGACCCGAATTAAGGAAGAACTAGTCAAGAATTTCGTCATTAAAGAAGGGTACCACTATTTCTATCACCAGGCGATAAACATGAAGAACAATAATGCAAGTTACTATTTTAAGAACCTTAGAAATATACTAGATAAATTAAACACTAAATATGAATTTGATATTATTAAACCCCTAGAGTTTTCTCCTCTTACTAATGAATCAATTATACTTAAAACATTTTTGAATGCTATCCACCCAAATTTATCTAGCATAGTTTATAGTAAATATATATCCACACTTTGGGAACCTTATTACGTCTTGGAAGAGACTGGAATACTAAGACAATATGACAATAGATTTCAGCAATAGTCATATACACGTCAACAATACCAACAACATAGAAACTACAACCAAAACGGACAGAACATGACATACCAACAGAAACCGACTTTCCAAAACTCATACAATAGTAGTCCTCCCCAAGTTCGACAAACTAATAATTCCACTCTTTCTCATAACAATTTTTTTAACACAAATAACACTCAACAATCTAGGCGTAGCCAATATTTAAATCGAACCCTATGCAATAACAGACCTACTCCAATGGAAGTAGACCATATTGAAAGCAATAATACAGGAGAAACAAATTTTCAGTATCAAGCCCAAAAATTCGTTTACCGATAGTTGAACTAAGGATAGGTAACACAACCCTCAAATGTGTACTCGATACAGGATCCACAACTGCATTACTTAACAAGATATTATTACCTGAATTTAAAAGAACAAAATTATATAAACCATATTCTTTTATACTGTTACGTTTTTATTCTCTGTTAAAAACGCTTTTCCGTAGATTCGTAGATTTGCAATAAATAAAAGACCCCAGTGTACTAATTAGGGTTAAGAATGATACAATCTTTATTAAATCTATAAATACCACTAATCTAAATTCAAGAGCTTAAATACAAACACATAGGTTACATCAATATTCACAACTGGTTACCACTACACCTTCTTTGCTGTTGTATACGTACGTCTTAGACCACTGGCTGCGCTAGTGTTGACACAATTCTGCTTTCTCTGTTGCTCGTCACACACAAGACTCACTCTGCCGACACTTCCAGTTGATACACCAATAACAACTCTATGGCAGACTCTCACAGTTGATACACTAATCAGGACTCGCTGGCTTCACTTACACACGTTTATCAGCTTCCACTGCTCCCTTACTCTTTACTCAAGGGACTCCAGAATAAACTCAAATCACGACAGACTCTAACTGTCACTATAGACTGTACTATAGTCTCTTCAATTTCCAACTCACGTATTGTAAAGCACAGACTCAAATATCAACTCACTGTTGTATCACAAATCACGGACTGCACACAACTTAATTGTCAACTCACTTGATTAACAACAGACTTCTTATTAGCAACTGAGCTTCTTCGCAACTGATTTATTCCCAACTAACTTTTGATCGCGACTGAACTGCTGTTGGATGCGTCAACCCCTTTTTATACTTCGCACAACAACCACTAGAATTTTCATGTAAAGTCTAGACCGAATGATCATTATCTTCAATGTTGTTTACAAAGCGCGTAATTAAGTTCATGTGGTAACTATGTACATACGTGTGTATATGCATACATCATTAAGTGGTTGTTTACTTTATTTTTGCCTTTCGCTAGAATTGCCAGGCATGTATGTATGTATGCATGTAGCTATGTCTATCTTCATAACAAGCAGAAGCTTGTAGTTGTTGTTGGTTGTTTACGTTTAATCACGTATGTATGTGCTACGCATGTGTATATAGTTGTTTGCTATAGTGCTTGTATGTGAATACGAGTGTACGTTTAGTTATCTATTTAAATACTTCTGGATGTTTCTTTATATTGGCCCTGTTCGAATATTCTTGCGTAACACTTATATTAACCCGACGGCCATTTCCGTAACAATACAATAAATGGAAACTTTTGTATTGACGAAGAAATTATCCGACCTCTTCCCAAAGAATTTAAAGAAGACAATCTTATGTGTTGGAAACTAACCAACTTCAATGGTAAAAATTTCGATGGTTTAATAGGGCAAAATATATTAAAAGCCTTTTCAGCAATTATAAGTCTCGAAGAAGACTCTTTACAGATAAACGGTAAGAAAATCAAGTTTATAGACTCTTGCCCATACAATTCAGAAGAAATACAAACTTTAGAGGCGCAATCAGACAACATTTTGAATAAATTAATAGATGAGGACATGAAATAAGAAGAGAATTTCTTAACAGAACTTATTTCTAAGAATTCTGCCCTATTTTTTCAAGAGGGTAATTTACTTACTCACACTCATGAAGTACAACATGCGATAGCAACAACTAGTAATAAACCTGCATATTCAAAAATATACAGATATCCCCAAATTCATGAAGCAGAAATCAATAAGCAAATGCGAGAAATGTTAGAACAAGGAATAATAAGAGAAAGCGTATCTCCATATAACTCTCCCTTATGGATTGTACTCAAGAAGTCGGACAATTCAGATAAAGAAAAAGAATTGTGATAGATTACAGAGCCTTGAATGAAATTACTATTAGCGACAAATTCCCAATTCCACATATTGACACCATACTAGAAAAATTAGGTCGAGCACAGTACTTCATTACACTCGATCTAGCCAAAGGCTTTCACCAGATCCTCATTAAAGAGGAAGATAGAAAGAAAACGGCATTTTCTACTCCACTTGGCCACTACGAATTCCTTCGTATGCCTTTTGGACTAAAAAATGCTCCTGCTACTTTTCAAAGGTTAATCAATTCGGTGCTAAGAGAATACATCAACAAAATATGTGTAGTATATCTCGATGATATTTTGATTTTTAGCAGAACAATACAAGAACATAAGGATAGCATACAGAAGATTTTCAATGCTCTTAGAAAACATAATCTTAAGATTCAAGTTGATAAGTGCAGGTTTTTTGCGAAATCTACCGAATACCTAGAACACATCCTTACTACTGAAGGAATCAAGCCTAACCCAAACAAAATCGAAACTATTCAGAGCCTGAAACTTCCCGTAACTCAGAAACAAATCAAATCATTCTTAGGCGTAACCGGATATTACAGGAAGTTTATAAAAGATTATGCAAAAATTGCACATGTTTTAACAAAATATTTAAAAAAGTACACTAAAATAAATACAAATGATCCTCGATACACGGATGCATTTTACAAACTCAAGAGATTGCTAATCGACACACCCATTCTAAAATACCCAGATTTTAAAAGAAAGTTTAAACTAGCAACAGACGCCAGCGAATTCGCAATAGGAGCAGTACTAACACAGGATAACCACCCCATCAGTTACGCAAGTAGAACTCTAAATGAACACGAAAGAAAATACTCCACAGCAGAAAAGGAGCTGTTGGCTATTGTTTGGGGCGTGAACTACTTTTGACCATATGTATATGGAAGGAACTTTGACCTTATGACAGATCACCAGCCATTGAAATGGTTGCAAACCAAACAAAAAGGAAAAGACATAAACCCAAGACTTCAACGTTGGTTACTTAAACTTGGCGAATACGACATCAACATTGGGTATATTAAAGGTAAAGAAAATTCTCTGGCTGATTTCCTCAGCAGAATCAATGCAGATACAGGCGAAATTTGTGCAATAGATGAGCATTAACATGACATTAACATAGACAACTTGAGTACAGCTGCTACCGTTCATTCCCAGGAAAACGAATTAAATGATCTCTTTCCTATATTAAATTCCGTTGTTAACCGTTTCTACACCCAAATAATTTTAACAGAAAGTTAAACAGAATATATTAAAATAATAGAGAACAAACGAAAAATTTTTGTAAGCTTAGATGATATTAGAAGCGGATTCATGTCAGACATCTTTAGGAGATTTATAAAAACAGGCAAAGTAGGAATATACTCAGGCATTTCGGATTCTGATTACAATATTTTTTTTTCATATATATATTTATTTATTGTATCTTCAAAAATGAACTAACAATAAGTAATCAAATCTTAAATCTAAATATAATTAATAGGCTCGACCAGTATCGGACATAAACTTAGTGATAGTTACAAATAATACATAAGTAGTGATAATCAAAAAGGAAAAAAAAGAAGTATTTTTAAGCAGTCTCATCTGAAGTGTTGAGTATAATAGCCCTTGTGTCCCTCTTTTTTAGGCGGATGTGTCCAGAAAAGCTCAAAATATTACGGGCAAGCGAATTAGGATGTGACTCGAGTTTTGTTAAATATTTGCCTGCGTATTTTGCAATTTCTTCACTCACTAGTGGCATATTTAAATCACCATGTATATTTGAATTTTTAATGTACCATGGAGCCGATGTTATTAACCGTAAAATTTTGTTTTGCCTTCGTTGGATTTTCTCAATATTTGAAGCTGAAGCAGTGCTCCATATCTGAATTCCATAGCACCATATTGGCTTCAAAAGAGGCTTGTATATCAAAAGTTTGCAGTCTAGACTGAGTGTTGAATTTCTGCCAATCAACCAATGTATTTGAGTTAACTTAAGTTTCATTTGAATAAGCTTAGCGTCAATATGATGTTACCATGTAAGCCTTCGATCAAGGTGTATGCCAAGGTATTTCACTTGAGAATGTTGAGGAATATTTTGATTATTGATTCGAATAGGGGAACAGGTATCTTTTTCAAAACACAATAACAACTCAACATGTCAGAGTTGCATTTTCCACAAAAGTATACTTGTATTATAGTCTGAAATAGCCTTTATAAGTTAATAATCACCCATATTGCGTATGTCGAGTCGAATATTCGGCTACGACAATTTTGTACTTGATTAAACAAAGATTGTACAAGTTTTCTTTATTCTATGACAAAATTCTCGTAGACGAATATTCGACTCGACATACGTAATACGGGCAATATATAATATGGTAATGCTTCAATTAATCCAAGATTTCTTTAAAAATTTCGCTGAAGCTATTATAATTTACTTTCTTGTGATGGCAAGTTTTATACTGTTGAAAAAAAGTAATAGAGTTTTTGAAATAAGACATCTTTTATAATGAAAATGTGCCTAGAGGTTTTAAAAATTATTTTTATTTTATGTAAAAGAACTCAATTATAATAATTTTAATAGCAGCTGTAACGCTTAAGCCTCTAACCGTAATATTTGCATATAACTACAATTAGCAGAACAGATTTTGAGCAATTTTATCGGAAAGACGAAGTGCTTGAGTCCTTAATTCCCAGGAATGCCTATGGTTTCAGTAGCACCTCAATCATATAAAAACATTTTTATATATCCACTTTATAGTTTTATCCTTTTCTTATAAATGTTCGTACCTACTATTAATAATTAATTTTAATCACAAACAATATACATTTACATATGTATATTTTTGAACAAGAACACATACATATGTACTACTAATTTGGCTTAAAAAGCGTTACGAACTTTAGCCTATTCAATTCATAAGAATATAGAAACAAATACAGTTCGAAAAATAATAATTAAATTAACTAATTAATATTCATTGGCTTGTGGCAAAAATTAAAAATAAAAAATATATTTAATAGTAACAAACCAAAAAAGTTTGTCTTAAGTAGAACAAAAATAAGCAAATTAACAAACATGTGTATAGTTAGTAAGGAACAAAACGACAATGGTAAGACTGTTGTAACATATATAGAAGATGGTAATATATATAGAAGATGGTATATATATATAGATGGTAACTTGCGTATACATTACGAAACACATTAGCAAATTGAAATGCAATGAATCAAACCAATTCACATATTCCATTTGCAATAAAGTTACGTATATAAGGCAGACATCTACATCAACTGACACCACACACAGTGGACCAAAACACAGAAGAACGCTGATGAGGAAGGTTTAGTGGCCTTCGAAAACGGCTGGCTGTTCCGTTCAACTATGTGTTGTCAGAATATTTACAACTAACTTTGATGTTATTTGTTCATTAATAATTACTAGTGTTCGCCCAGTGGTTGAAAATCAACCATTAACGCACAGAGGTGGAGAAGAGAATGAAAATATTTAAAGTTTGATGAATTTAAAACACAATTTAAAAACTATATTCAAATATACATACATATGTATAGACTCCAGGGTAAACCACTCTCTTAAACCACTTTCTTAACTACTAAATACGAATTTAAAATTTCATTTATCGGCATAAATAAGAATAGATTTTAAGCAAAATATTTAAAAAAAGTTGTTCACTTTTTGAACTAAATGTAATTAGATATTTGCTCCTAGTGCTTTCACTTCATATTCATTATTATTGCCCAAAACAAAAATATTCGTTTATTTTTTCATTGAACGCTTTTTCTCTAAAGTTTTAGACTCCCCATTAAAACGTTTGTTACAAAAAAAGTTTCTATTCCCTATTCTTTGAGAAATACCCCATATGTATGTACGAATATCCTAGCCTAATAATATAAACATTCCATCATATTCCAACATTCCATCATATTCCAACATTCCAGTATGTTCAGTAATTTAAAGCACAGAAAAATAATGAAAACAATGAACAAAAACAAAACGCTCACAAAATAAACCAAAAATAAAAAACTTACTTTGTGCTGTAGGTGAATTTAACTTTAATCAAAGTTATTAATAATTAAAAAATATATTATTTTTAAGCATCTAATGAAAAATAATACAGTACCACTCGTTATTTAAATATCCAAATTTTATTAGTTTCAGCAATAATCGTTTAAGTACATAGAAAGATGGAAATAAGAATAGAATGAACAAATAAAATACGTTTTTCCTTCTGAGTGTTTATGGAGTTGCCAAGCCAAATTGTTGCAATTTTTTTTTAGCAAATTAAGAGGAAAAGAGAGATCATGGCTTTATGATTGGCTAATATTCTTAACTGTTTTTAACTATCTTCGACACAAAAATGTAGAAGAAAAAATACATTCTGCACTGCTCCTATTGACAATCTATCTAACAAAAAAAAAATCAGGCGAATACGTTGAGTTTAAGTCAGTTAAAATGGTTCTTAACTTTTTTCACTTGCCTATTTATATATAGATCACATGTAATTTGGCTTAAAAAGCGTTACGAACTTTAGCCTATTCAATTCATAAGAATATAGAAACAAATTCAGTTCGAAAAATAATAATTAAATTAACTAATTAATAGTCATTGGCTTGTGGCAAAAATTAAAAATAAAAAATATACTTAATAGTAACAAACCAAAAAAGTTTGTCTTAAGTAGAACAAAAATAAGCAAATTAACAAACATGTGTATAGTTAGTAAGGAACAAAACGACAATGGTAAGACTGTTGTAACATATATAGAAGATGGTAATATATATAGAAGATGGTATATATATATAGATGGTAACTTGCGTATACATTACGAAACACATTAGCAAATTGAAATGCAATGAATCAAACCAATTCACATATTCCATTTGCAATAAAGTTACGTATATAAGGCAGACATCTACATCAACTGACACCACACACAGTGGACCAAAACACAGAAGAACGCTGATGAGGAAGGTTTAGTGGCCTTCGAAAACGGCTGGCTGTTCCGTTCAACTATGTGTTGTCAGAATATTTACAACTAACTTTGATGTTATTTGTTCATTAATAATTATCACATGTAATTTGGCTTAAAAAGCGTTACGAACTTTAGCCTATTCAATTCATAAGAATATAGAAACAAATACAGTTCGAAAAATAATAATTAAATTAACTAATTAATAGTCATTGGCTTGTGGCAAAAATTAAAAATAAAAAATATACTTAATAGTAACAAACCAAAAAAGTTTGTCTTAAGTAGAACAAAAATAAGCAAATTAACAAACATGTGTATAGTTAGTAAGGAACAAAACGACAATGGTAAGACTGTTGTAATATATATAGAAGATGGTAATATATATAGAAGATGGTATATATATATAGATGGTAACTTGCGTATACATTACGAAACACATTAGCAAATTGAAATGCAATGAATCAAACCAATTCACATATTCCATTTGCAATAAAGTTACGTATATAAGGCAGACATCTACATCAACTGACACCACACACAGTGGACCAAAACACAGAAGAACGCTGATGAGGAAGGTTTAGTGGCCTTCGAAAACGGCTGGCTGTTCCGTTCAACTATGTGTTGTTGTCAGAATATTTACAACTAACTTTGATTTGTTATTTGTTCATTAATAATTATCACATGTAATTTGGCTTAAAAAGCGTTACGAACTTTAGCCTATTCAATTCATAAGAATATGTACTAATTTTTGTTGGCTAGGTGTTTATCAGTTTAACAAATTCAAATAAAATGCGCAACAGCTGTTCGAAACATTGATGGGAGTTCAATATCTTCACATTATTTTTGATTGTGTACAAAAAGTACGAAAATAATTTAAATGGTATCAAAACATTGTTTTATACTTACAAACAATGTTATAACTTTGATATTTAGTGAAATTATAATTTTAGCTTTATATCTATACATACACACATTACAACGTATTATAATTATAAAAATATTTACATTTTTATTATCACTATAATTGTTATGATTAAACGCACATATTAAAATTTTTATTGGTATTATTAAATAAAATATGTTTTTTGTGCGCTTGTATGGATGGTTGTTCGCACAAATGTACTATATGTATGGATGCATCTAACTGTCATAACTTACCCCATTAAATCCTAAGGATGTTTGATATAATTTCATTTTTATTTCGGAAAAAGCACCTTTTCAAAAAAGAAAGCAAAAAAGCACCTTTTGTTAAGAAAAAATATTAAAAAAACACCTCTTGTTAAAAAAAAGTAAAAAAGCACGTTTTGTTAATAGAAGGAAAAATTACATTGTGTCCCTCTTTTTTAAGCGGATGTGTCCAGTAAAGCTCAAAATATTACGGGCAAGCGGATTAGGATGTGACTCGAGTTTTGTTAAATATTTGCCTGCGTATTTTTCAATTTCTTCACTCACTAGTGGCATATTTAAATCACGATGAATATTTGAATTTTTAATGTACCATGGAGCAGATGTTATCAAACGTATAATTTTGTTTTGCCTTCGTTGGATTTTCTCTATATTTGAAGCTGAAGCAGTGCCCCATAGCTGAATTCCATAGCACCATATGGGCTTCAAAAGCGACTTGTATATCAAAAGTTTGCAGTCTAGGCTGAGTGTTGAATTTCTGCCAATTAACCAATATATTTGAGTTAATTTAAGTTTCATTTGGGTTAACTTAGAGTCAATATGATATTTCCATGTAAGCCTTCGATCAAGGTGTATTCCAAGGTATTTGACTTGAGAATGTTGAGGAATATTTTGATTGTTGATTCGAATGGGGGAACAGGTATCTTTTCTTAGGGTAAACGTTATATGAACACACATTTGTTCATTTACTTTAATTCTCCATAAGTTCAACCATATTTCAAGCTGGGTAATGTGTGCTTGGAGATTGCGAGATGCCTCATCAGGGTTTTTGTGAATACTCAAACAGGCTGTATCATCGGCAAATGTAGAAGTGTGGATGTTATTACTCACAGGCATATCACAAGTATAAATTAGATACAAGACTGGCCCCAGAATACTACCCTGTGGCACACCAGAAGATATAGATTCGGGCACACTTATGAAGTCTCCTTCCACAACAGTAAACTTCCTATCAACAATATAACTTTCAAAAAGTTTTTTTATATTTATTGGCAAATATGTCTTCAATTTTAAAAATTAGCCTTCGTGCCATACCTTGTCAAATGCCTGAGAAACATCAATAAAAAGAGCAGAACAATACTTCTTTTCTTCAAAAGTCCTCCTTATAACTTGAACCAATCTATGCGTTTGCTCAATAGTGCTATGCTGACTTCTAAAGGCAAATTGATGGTCCGGGATGCACCCACTATCAGCTAAAATTGTGGACAGTTTAGTCATGAGCAGCTTTTCGAAAAGCTTTGAAATTGTTGAAAGTAAGCTTATAGGCCTATATGACTCAGCCTTGGTAATATCTTTGGCTGGCTTTGGAATCATTTTAATCTTGGCAAGTTTCCAGTTATGTGGAAAATACTGCATTTGTAAAATGGCATTAAAAATAAAAAGCAAGATTCTTATTGCAATATGAGGCAAGTTCATCAGCATCTTGTTACTAATGCCATCAATATCTGGACCTTTCTTCGGGTCGAGTTCAGCAATTTTTTTTTGTAGTTCACGCATCTTAAACCTTAAGGGACGAGGGGGTAGAGATACTACACTCGGTAATTCTGCAGCACCCGTACATGAATTGGGAGTGAATACAGATTTTAAATGCTCAGAAAATAAGTTACCTTTCTTACTATCGCTTCTTGCCCAGCCTCTGGTCGAAGTACGCAGTGGTGATTTGAGATCAACGGATCTTTTAAGATTTCTAGTAGCGCGCCATAAAGAGTAATTAGAGGTTGACGTTACATCAAGACCTTCTAATTACTTTTCCAGTAATGCAGTCTTTTCCGACGATAGCAGCTCTTTGAGTCATTTAGTACATTCTTTAAGTCTGATTTTATTTAGGGGTGATCTGTATTGTTGCCATTCTCTTCTAGCTCTCCTTTTTTCACATACAAGACGTTTTCAATTTCCGTAGAATAAATTCTATTAAAGCCAGTCTGCGGATAGGAAGTAGTGGCATGTTCAGCAGCCTGTTTAATATATTCGTTAAGATTGGCAATATTAAATTCAATATCATCAGGTGATCTTAGCTGAATATTTTCTACGCAGTGACTACTAACATATTTTTTGAATCCTAGCCAGTTGACCCTATTAATCGTTTTCACATATGAGTTAGTTAAATCACTCCTTAGGGGGTTGAAAATTGTAACTATTGTGGGAGAGTGATCGGAGGACAGATCTAGATCTAGCCCTCTACGTGAATTAAGTCCCTATGGATATTTTTTGTGACGCCAAAATCTATAACATCTAGAATTTTTCTTACTGGCCTAAGTAGGCTCCCCACTCGAAATGCCATCTAAGCCCATTTTTGAAATTGTATTAAACAATGCTCTACCTCTAGGTGTAACAAAACGCGAGCCCCAGTACGTATGTTTTGCATTGTAGTCACCAGCTACCACGAAACAAGATCCAAGCGCTTTGTAGAACTTCTCATACTGATCTTCGGTAACTGAAAATCTGGGAGGTGAGTAAATTGATGATATCACGAAATTAGCACAAAAATTTTCTACGAAAATATTCGTAGCTTGCATATATTCTTCACTAACGTTCTCAAGGATATAGTGCTTGAGTCTTGACTTAATTAGAATTGCTGATCCACCGCATGCTCTCCCTCTCGGGTCCTTTAAATCATATAGAGTTTAACCATTTATTTTAAAGCAGCTTCTCGAAGTCAAGTGAGTCTCAGAGACCAACATTATATCAATATTTTTTTTCCGTGAGGAAGTGCTCAAGTTCATTTTTATGTTGGCGAATGCCATTTGCGTTCCAGAAACGTGTTCATGGTTTGTTGACTAATGTTTAAAGCAGAGTATTTTGCATTGTCAGCATTTCTTGCATCATGCTAGTCATATTTGTTGTAAAGTTGTTTATAGTTAGCACCAGATTCTCAATAGTAGCTTCAAGACGACTAAAGTTAAAGCTAGAGTTTGCATTCGTTGAATTACATGGTGGTGGAACATTTTGTGTGGGAATAGAACTAGTCTTAGCAGCATCGGCGTACGATACCCGTGAAGTAACTAGTTGGCTAGTTTGAGGAAGAGTGGCGGAGCAAGCATGTGCGGATTGAACTGGAGCTAATTTAAGTTTTTGACCCATAGCCTGTTTAACGAAAGAATATACAGGGCATCCTCTGTAGTTAGCGGTGTGATTACCTCCACAATTACTAAATTTTTTTTCTGCTTGTACTTTTGGCTTGGTACAGTTAGCAGTACCATGCAATTCACCGCAGATAACACAAACTGTAGGTAATGTGCAGTAAGTTTTTGTGTGGCCATATTCTTGGCAATTATGGCACTGTACGGGACCTGAACGCTTACGTGGCTCTTCAACTGTGATTTTTCGGTGTAAAAGGTATTTGAGAGTATAAATTGGGTGCGTCTCGTTTTTTTAACTGTATATCATTCGGCTCCAGTTCAAAACGAAATAGAGGCTGGGGAATCTTCTCTCTATTGATTATATTGGTAACATTTTTTACCTTAAATCCTTGTTCGATAAGTGCGCATTTTACTTCTTCGGGCTCAACATATGAATCTATGCCCTTTAATACCATTTGTAGGCCTTTAGCACTCTTATGTTGATATGTGTAAAAATTTGTTTTATTTTTTTCAAACTCACTAACAGTTTTTCGGAAATCTTTTTCATCATATATTTGGATTTTAGTTTCATCAATATTACCTCGTTTAATTGGAATGATGTGAAAAGTATTTTCACCAATGGTCGACAGTAGATTTTTTAGAAGCGCGTTAGAATTCTTTTCTCTCAGATAAATAGGTGGTGGATTAAAAGGCTTTTGCGATGATGCAGCCGGCTTGTCGTCATTGACTTGCAATATTGAAAAACGATTTTGGCAAATTGGTAGATGATGCGCTGTTATCCCTAGACATCTTTGGAGCAGATGCAATTTTAGTAGAATTTGGGCTTCGCCCGCGCTTTAAAATTGTAATGTATCTGTCCATTCCGACTTGTACCTTGGGTTTTGGGCTACTCTTATCTTCAGTGACAACTTGTTTAAGTGATGACCACGAGCCCGAAGCGGATGATATCGCTGAGTTAAATGTCGAAGTACTAGGCAATAATGTCAACGATTCACTAGTTGGCATTGGACAAAGCGAAGTTGATCGCTGACGAAACTGTGGTTTTGCCGTTAGAGAAAGTCTATTATCAGATTTTTGATTTTTGTTAAGAGCTTCAGAACTCACAGCAAGTCTATTATCAGATTTTTTATTTTTATTGTTATCATTATGAGCATCAAAACTCACAGTATTTATCAAAGTTAATATGTAGTACGAATATTTTTGTATGATTTTTTTTTTGTTTAGTTTGTATGTAAGAAAAATTCCGCTATTACGTCTGTTCACTATGAAGGTACAACGAGAACTCTGATTACAATATAGTACAACAAAAACTAATAGAGTTATTTAACACAAGTGTAAAGTTCTATAGATGCTCATATCATGCCAAAGACATGAGAAATGAAAAAGAAGCCCTCAGATATATTCAAAAAAACCATAAACAAGAAACTGGCCATGCTGGAATAAACGAAAATTATCTAGGATTAAAAAACACCATATATTTCAAAAACCTCTTATCCAAAAATATGTAAACAACTGCGATATCTGTTGTATAAGTAAATATGACAGAAAACCATACAAACCAAAATACTTCATAACAGAAACTCCCACAGACATGAATGAGATTATTCACATGGACACTTATGTAATTAAGAAACATAGTTTTCTAACTATCATAGACAAATTTTCGAAAAACGCCACCACTATTTATCTAGAAGACAGAAACAGTATAACACTTATAGAAAAGCTTCGTTTGTATTTCTCTCTCAACCCAAAACCAAAACGTATAGTTGCTGACAATGAGTTCAACTCAACAAATGTAAAAGACTTTCTTAGGCAAGAAGAAATAGAAATCCACTTTACAAAACCAAATTCCCATACGGGAAATGCAGGTATCGAAAGATTTCACAATACCCTAGGAGAAAGATTTAGAACGTTAGAAATCGAAAATTCAGGATTATCAGTTCAAGATAGGATATGGGAAAGTTGAAAAAAACAATATTTATAACTTACTACGAAACACCAAAGAAAGACATATCACAAAGTTAAACCTTAACAGAGAAGAATACGAAAATACAAATCAGGAAGGGTACGCAAAAAATTATAAAGCTCTTAGACATAAACACGAACCTAGATACAAAAATATGAAACTAGAAAATATTCACCCAACAAACATAAAAAGAATTACTAAATTTTTAGGTACATACAATGCTCCTAATGACAATAATGGTGACGCTTTTTACTGTGAGCAATCGCATTATAAGACGTAGACATACCGTACAGCTACAGCACTATCTTACACATAATTGACCCTAAGGAAATACAGCATGTTATAGAAGAACTCGAAGAAAACATAAAACTAATACCAAATCTCAACGACAAACACTTTTTGAAAGTAGAACTAGAAAAGACAAAATCAAAACTCCAAACCATCACCCCCACTAGACATCCGAGAGGACTAATTAACTTTGTAGGAACAGGTATGAAATGGCTATACGGCACAATGGATGACTTTGACATGCAATAATAGACGACATAAATAAAAGCATTGAAATAAATCACGTATTTAACAGCACAATTTCGAAGCTAAAAGACGCAATAGATTAAACCAAATATCTAAGAACGATGAAATATTAGAAAATAAGCTCTTATATCTGGATATATTATTGAAAATTAGAATTCTGCTAGATAATGTTGAACATATACAAAATAATCTTCTAGCTGCAAAAACAAACACTATGAACAATAATGTATTAACAAGTGAAGAAATAATTCGTTACAATATTGATCTTTATAAGATACAAAATACCAAAGTAAGTGCAGCTCACTATAAAGAAAATAAAATAATATTTGCAATTCAAATACCTAATGATTTAAGAAAAGTAAAACGATCATTTTTTGTATCCATACCTAATGAAAACCAAGAAGAACTTATCTTCGAAAATAGAGAAATTTTAAAGATAAACAATACAATGTACGATTTTAATGACGAAGTAAAAAGAAGCAATTTAAAAAAGTCTAAACTATTTATTTTTACAAACAGTTGTTTTAGAAGAAAGAACACTCAAATGGAAACTATAGAAATAAAAACAGACTTAATAATTATAAAAAACCACGCAAATTCCATTGTTAATAGTACTTGTAATAATAGACAGTTTTATTTAAAAAGAAATCAAATTATAACATTTAATGATTGTAAATTAGAAATAAGTTGAGACCTTTATTGTAATTATGATGATAAGTTTAAGCACCATTTTTTGATTAACAATAACCTTATTCTAAATAATATTACAACTCAGCTGACGTTTGACGAAATAGTTTCAAATCAAATCGAGAATATTAAGAAAATTGAAGAAATTAGATTTCATAAAAATATTAACTACGCTTTTAATGGCCTAGCTTTGACATTCAGTTTATTGTCCTTGAGTGCAATAGCTATATTCTACGTATATAAAAAATTAAAAATCACAAAACTACACTAATTATTAAAACTCAGGAGAGTTTTCAGTCAAACGAGGGAGGAGTTAAGTCAACCACCCATTCTAATAGTCTAACATATTCCCTACCCATTAATTGGCAACAATAATAATTTCAATAGTTCAACACACTTAATTTTCATTAATCAGCAACAACAATAATTTCAGTATTTCAACACACTTACTTTTTATCAATCAGCAACAATAATAAAACGTTCTATTTAACCAGTTCAATAAACTGCCGACCTTTTTAACTTTACAAAAATAATATTGCGCAAATAATTTTATTTCATACAAAATTGCTAAATGGGCATTTTCTCCAAACGTCAGCTAAATAAAAAAAATATTTATATTGTAAGTAAACTTAAGAAAAAGCTCAGTTCGAATTGTATTGTTTTTAGTTAATGATTAATAAAATAAAATAAAACAAACTAAAAATATTTTTTTTAATACAAAGAACCCTCGGACTCATAATTGGCGCGTTACTCGTTGTTGGAGGAACATTTTCGACACCAAATATTTGCCCAGATAGAGCCACTTGCTGGTTTAAGCGCAATAGCTGTGACACACAATCCTCAAGGCTATTTAAGGGAATCTCTTGATAAGGGCCACCACCTGTAGCTTGCATGTTTTGCTTGTTGTTGGCCAGCTTTTTCTTAACACTCGCTTTATAATGAATCCAAACCTGTTTAAAGTACATTATAATAAAATATGAAATCTTTACATATACAATTGTACATATGTGGATTATAATTACACGTTGCCATTCTGAGAAAGTTCTAGTCGGTGGTCCAATGCTGTTTAATTCCAACGCACAACCTTCCCATAAATCTTTACATTGATTTTTAGTCATACCAAACTTTGGCTTTCCACGAGCAATCTCTGGGTCGTCTTCCATTAATTGAACAAGTCTCTCATATTGGGCTTTTGTTGTAATCTTTAAACTCCTGAAAATGTTGTTACGTTTTTATTCTCTTTAAAAACGCTTTTCCGTAGATTCGTAGATTTGCAATAAATAAAAGACCCCTGTGTACTAATTAGGGTTAATAATGATACACTCTTTATTAATTAATAAAGAGCTTAAATACAAACACAAAGTTTACTTCAATATTCACAACTGGTTACCACTACGCCTTCTTCGCTGTTGTATATACACGTCTCAGACAACCGGCTGCGCTAGTGTTGACACAATTCTGCTTTCTCTGTTGCACGTCACACACAAGACTCACTCTGCCGTCACTCACAGTTGATACACCAATAACAACTCTATGGCAGACTCTCACAGTTGATACACTAATCAGGACTCGCTGGCTTCACTTACACACGTTTATCAGCTTCCACTGCTCCCTTACTCTTTACTCAAGGGACTCCACAATAATCTCAAATCACGACAGACTCTAACTGTCACTATAGACTGTACTATAGTCTCTTCAATTTCCAACTCACGTATTGTAAAGCACAGACTCAAATATCAACTCACTGTTGTATCACAAATCACGGACTGCGCACAACTTAATTGTCAACTGACTTGATTAACAACAGACTTCTTATTAGCAACTGCACTTATTCGCAACTGAGCTTCTTCGCAACTGAGCTTCTTCGCAACTGACTTATTCCCAACTAACTTTTGATCGCGACTGAACTGCTGTTGTATGCGTCACCCCTTTTTATACTTCGCACAACAACCACTAGAATTTTCATGCAAAGTCTAGACCGAATCATCATTATCTTCAATGTTGTTTACAAATCGCGTAATTAAGTTCATGTGGTAACTATGTACATACGTGTGTAAGTTAATTTTATGTTTGTTTAAACTAATAAAAAAAACAATTTTTTTGGTTTAAATCATGATACAATAATATAAAGGTACTACCACATTTGACGTATAAAATTAATTTTGACTTTTACCAAAATTGTTTGATTGATGTTTTTTTTAAAGAGAGAGGAAAACGTTGCCACACGAAATTACGGGGAACTTTTTTTAGGAATGTTTTTGGAAATGTGTAATTTTAAGTTTAGAAATTATGGTTTAATACACATTTTTTTAAATGTTGTATTAATTGGATACGTGGATAACGAAATATGCATGTGTATGATATGATGTAGAATGGATGAGCGTGTTTCATGCATATAATACATTAGGGCTGGGATACTATCGATAGACTATCGATACTATCGATAGTTTTAAAATATCGATAGAAAAAAATATCGACATCGATATTATTTCAAATGCAGTTTTGAAAACGTAAAAAATTTTCAATTGACATCAGCAAAATTTTTCCAAAACTTTCACCTGAAATAGCGTTCGCAAATACATACATACATATTAAAATATATATAAGACTATATACTTTCAATAAAGTGATAAAAAACTAACTTTAACCCGATCAAAAATTCTTCTTCTTCTTCCTGTTGTGCTGACATACTATGTATGTCAAAAAAGGTGACTTCGGACACTTAGTCCATGGTGTCACCTTTGTGGTGATAATTTTGTTTTGTTGTGTAGGAGCTTCCTTCGGTTGCTGCGAACGACCTATACCTTCGTATAGGAAGTAGGAGTTTCCAAGATCCACTCCTTTGTGGTGATTGTTTTTATAATTGTTTTTGTTTTTGCATGTGGTTAATGGAAACCAATGGGATATCGCGGTGATACCGTTAACCGACGCCAACCATTAATCACATGCGGTGAGACGCAAAACTCTCGAAGGCCAATAAACAACAGTGGCCTGGTTGCATTTAAGAAATATTTGCCAACGACGCGTGATATTGACTCGCCCAGAGCTGCTTTACGAATCCCGATCAAAAATTGTTATATTTTACTTTCTCAAGTACAAACATTCAGTCGATAGTAATATCGATAGTATCGATAGTGAAATCTGAACTATCGAGAGATATCGATAGTAGAAAATATCGATAGTATCCCAACACTAATTTACATACACTTCGTGTGCAAATTTATTGCAGCTTACAGTAAGAATTAATGCTTTTTTGGTGGGCTACATCTGAATAATCTGAACAAAATAAGACATGCAAAAGAAATAGTTAATGCATGGGTTCTATTGCTAATGAATTGGTTCAATTTAGGTGCAGAACGCATGATTTTAACACAGGCGTGTCATTGACGAGCATGGGCTAACATTTAGCAAAACTGCTCATCATTCCAATGAGTGCTTAGAACCCATGATACGTTTATTCGTTTATATATACATACATATGTATGTTTAAAACAGAGCATAACGAAGTGCCCGCGGGTGGCCTTTTGCTTATAATTTTAGACTCTAAGCAGGTATACTCTGATGATTGTACTCGTATTTGAGGCAAACAGCCTTAAAAGCTGTTAAGTGTGCTGTTGTTTCCTTGCAAATTAAGAGGAAGCATTGTTCTCGCCGAGATCTGATAGGCAATTGTGCTCTCGTCGGTGTGAAAGCTCAATAGCTCTTTTAAAAAAGTTTGCACATTGTGCATATGACTTGGACGCACCTGATGTAAAGCAATAAGCCAGAGTAGTACGAAGAGAAAGTCCCACCCTTGATTCATAGGCTTTTCCGTTGGTAATTTCCCTTGAATTGTTTATGCTGATGTAATTTTTTTTATAATTATAATTTAAATACATATTCTTCAATATTTTTCAATAAATAAAAAAGAACGTCAAAAAATTAATCAAAAACTCGGATTTCATAAATTAATAAGGTAGCATTAATTTTGAGAGTAAAAAATTGTCGGCACAAGCGTCAGAAGGTTAATATGGCGACGAAAAGAGAGAACGGTTGTACCTTTATATTATTGTATCATGGTTTAAATATTAATTAATTTTTTATTTAGACACTATGTGTCTTTTTTATATGAGTTCTTGTTATAAACTAAAACTTACAATTATTTCTTAGATTTAATTACAATTATTATTCTTATTGTCTTAAAGGTAAATTGCATAGTTTAACAATTCATTTATTTGGGTCAATGAATAATGTGAAATTGCAATTTATTATTTTCTTTAATTGTTTCACAATATTACTTATTTTACGTTTTGTTTCTTTGTTAACAAAAGTGCTTTAAATGCGGAAGTTAAAATAATGCAATCGCTTCTGTTGATTTAAGCAATTATTAGTTGAACTATATTTAGGTCAACAACATAATGCCATATCAACTGAAGTTAACTCGAAATTGTAAATTTGTAATATTATATATTCGTGAGATTGGAGTTGGCAGATCAGAGAGTTCAAGCAGTTGTCAAGTCGATGCAGATGAGCTTAATAGAACCTTCACAAATATACCGCTTCTTCCAGTTGACAACACTTTCTACAACTTTACAAGTATAACTTCTAATCTTCACAATATCAATAGTAATATGTTTCAATTCGCTCGTGTAAGCCAATCTGAGGTATATTTAAGCTTCAGTTTAATTAAGTCGAATGCGGTGGGCTCCGATAACATTCACCCGAAATTCGTTATGATATTGTTACCACTACTCTTGCCATATATCACACATTTGTACAACACTATTATAATGACTAGCACTTTCCCGTTGAAATGGAAATACGCAAAAATAGTGCCTATACCTAAAAAAGACTCAGAATTCAGGCCAATTGCCATACTGTGCTTTATATCTAAGGCTTTTGAAAAAATTCTTTATAATCAGATGTCGCTTTATATAAAAAATAATAATTTGTTGTCTAATATGCAATCAGGTTTTCGTCAAAATCATAGCTGTGTCTCCGCTTTAATGGATGTAACTGAAAACATACGACGTGAACTTGACGAAGGAAAAATTAATTTTTTGATTCTTCTAGATCATTCTAAGGCCTTTGACACGGTCGACCATAGTACGCTTTGCATGAAACTTCAGTATTTCTTTAATTTTTCTTTTACGTCAACTAGACTGCTATCATCATATCTCTCTAGCCGTAGGCAATTTGTTTACGCGAGCAACCACCGATCCTCAGCATTAAATTTGTCAAGGGGAGTGCCTCAAGGGTCAATCCTTGGACCACTACTTTTTTCTATATATGCAAATGATTTGCCTAAACAACTTTTGCACTGCAAAATTCATATGTATGCTGATGATGTTCAGTTGTATTTGAGTAGTCCAGTCAATTCTGTTGCTGATAATATTTCAAGACTTAATGATGATCTAAATAGAATTTATCTTTGGGCAACTGCAAATGGACTCTGTTTGAACCCGCACAAATCAAAATGTATCATAATACGTAAGAAAACAATTAATAATATTGCCGATGTTGAGATCTTAATAAACAGAGAAAAAATTACTATTGTAAATGCTGCCAAAAATCTTGGAATAATTTTTAATAACAACCTTACCTGGTCAAACCATGTTAACGCAGTTGTCGGCCAGAGTTACTCAAAGCTGAGATGTCTTTGGTCATCACAGCACTATACTCCTTTCAATATAAGGCAACTTCTTGCTAAGTCTTATATAGTTCCTGGCTTAATCTACGGTTGTGAACTTTATGCTAGCTGTGACTCAATTAGCAAAAGAAAGCTTAACGTTTTATACAACAATATTATTAGGTATGTATACGGATTGAAAAGATATGATCATGTTTCTCAATTTTCCTCGAAACTATATGGCATTTCGTTCAACAATCTTCTTAATATACGTGTGCTTTTATTTCTTCATAAAATTATTTATTCTGAAATGCCACGATATCTTACTGATAAAATAAGGTTTGCAAGATCAGTTAGGGGGAAAAAGATCATAGTTCCTTTACATCGTCTACTTGTTTCTGAATGGCAGTTTTATATACATGCTGCGCGTCTCTGGAATACTCTTCCACATACACAACAACTTAATAGCAACGCAACTAGCTTTAAGCAATTTTTATTTAATTACTTCTCAAATTAGAAATTCATAAATATTGTTCCTATAATATATGCAATTAATTAATTTTGTAAATTTGTGTCTTAATGTCTGTTTTTATGTTTGCTGCCGTAATTAAGTTATGGATACTACTTTCCTGTACTATAAATATAAGATTAATTCTTGTTGTATAGGACTTGAACATACAAATAAATAAATAAATAAATAAAAATAAATAAATGTTTTGTTCCTTAACTCTTCCCCTCTTAAATTCGATTGTCCGCAATCGAATACAGAAATGGTAGATCATTTAGCCTAAAATTGTTATAGGATGGTACTGCTGGTGTTTCTCCAAGCTTGATGGGAATAGAATTATCAACTCTAGGGGGCTTTGGTATCTCGTTCACATATATAGTTTTTTGCTTACTTTTTCGGAATATTATCAATGTCACGAGAGGAATTGTTGTTACCAAAATTACTAATGCCAGGGATAGTTCTCTTATTTCTGTTGATTTACTAAACTCAGAAATTCGTTTGGTGTTGTTTATATGCAGTTCATGGAGGCTTTCTAGTGATAAGAATTGTAGCTGCTCGATTTCTGTTGGTGTGAGTTGATTTACAGGTGGTATGACTTTTAGTGGATTCGCATCGATATTCCTGTAAATGTTATCTGCAATACGGATTGTAGTGTTAGTGTAGGATACGATAAAACTTCCAGTTATGTTTTTAGGCTCTTCGTTCACGTTGATAATTCCAGAGAATTCATTAAGCAATAATATTCCTGTAGCGATTTCTTCAACTTCAGGGATGTGGTGACCATTTATTGTATAACATGAAGATGGAAGAGAGTTTAGGATTTTTGGTAAACAAGAGTCTGTAGACAGATCTATTAAGTTATTTTTATTACAAATTTCCAAGTTCGAAAATCTTTTACACTTATTTGTTATTCCATAAATTTGTGTTTCAAATGTTACTACTTCATTAAATTTTAATTTTACAATTAAGTTATTATTTTTTATTGGTTTTATTAAAAGTTTCTTATAGACAATATTTGAAGTCAACGGAATTTCTATTACATAGAGCATAATCGTTGAATTATGTATTACTTTAATGTTTGTGAATTCTAGTGCCTCTTCGGGGCTTGTAAATGGTATATTTTAATTTTTAAATTTTTCGATAGCTAATTTAATTTCTAATTCGTTTAAAAGGAATGAATTTATCATACCTATCTTGGACCATTGAATAGCATATTTTATATTTAATATTTCTTCTTTCAAAAGTCGTAATTTATTTTGATTAATTATAATAAGTTCATCACCTAGGATACTACTCTTTTTGATATTATTAGTAAGATAATTTGTCATCCTAGTTATATTATTTAATCTTGTTTCAAATAAATCGTTTATAATAAATTGCTCATTATTGTTTGTATTTAATTTATCTAAATTATTTATTATTTTCTCTAGGTCATCATGATCTGGGGAACCAGCTAAATATTTCCATGTTGTACCCAGAATATTTATTGATCTCTTATTCTTTACAATTTTTGTTACGCTTATACTTTCTAATAACTGAAATGTTTTGGTTAATTCTTCTTTAAGGATGGGAAGTAGAGGATTTCGGGATGATTCAAAGGAGTTTATAAAAGTTTGGATGTCTTGTAAGCATTGTTCGTATTTGTTGGTGTCAAATTTGTGTATGAATCGGAAAATTCCGTTTTGAATTTTAGCAATTCCATTGTCTATCGTTGCGATTCTCGATGAGGTATAGTTGTAGAATTGTACGTCAGCCTGCACTGACGCAGCAATGAGAAGTCTGTAAAGAAAATGTTTTATAAAAGGATTTAACTCTTTATGTTGCTTTTGTGAACGACTCTGCCTGATTCTGTCAGTACTGTAGTCGATTTGTCTTCTTTTACTATTTCTTTCTTGTATTTAGGCGTGATTTTGCTTCCTAACCTTTTATCTATTCTAACGTATATAATGTCACCAACTTTATAGCGTTTCATTGGTGTCCTCTTCTTATTATGAGTATCTATATCAAATTTCTGTTTTTTCCTAATCTTCTCAATAGTTTCCTGTCTAGCGTTTTCAAGTTTTTCCGGGTCTGAGCTAACTATTCTGCCAAAGAAAACTTCAACGGGTTTTTTATTTGTCGTCGAGTGTATGGAATGATTGTACTCATTTACGGACTTATCTAGTAGTTCAGAAAACGATCTTTTTATTCCATCGGCTTTCGTACATCTCATTATTTCCGCTAAAGTAGAGTGAAATCTCTCCACTTGGCCATTTACTGAACTTTTATAGGGTGGAGTCTTATAAACACGAATACCTAGTTGGTCCTCCAGCATAAACAGAATTGAGGCAGAATTGAAGGCTTTTTCGTTGTCCATAACCACTTCTTTCGGTATTCCAAACATAATCAGTAGCTTTCTTAGGGGCTCTTTTATGTCTTCGGCAGCTCTCGATCCAATAGTGTTTACCTGCGCATACTTTGAAAATTTGTCGACAGCAGTAAGTATATATTTTCCTTCCGTGTGGTAGATATCGAGATGAACAATGTGGCCGGGATATTGCGGGATTGGAGTTTTCTGTAATTCGTGTTTAATAGGATGGCGGTCATATTTATTTTCTTTGCAAACTGAGCAGTGGGAAACCAGATCTTTTATCTTCTTAGTCATTTTTGGGAAGTAATTTTCTTCGAGTATCTGAGCCTTGTTTTCCTTGTGGTTTCTATGCGCACGCTTATGGGTTTCAATGATGATTCGTTCTTGTTCCTGTTCGCTGGTAACATCGTTGACCTGATTTTGTGTAAACCTTACCTTGTAATTAGCGAAATGCAGAGGATATATATTTTGTATCTTACCCATTATTGGTTCAGAAGTTTTAATACCATTAATGACGGATGGATTGAGATATCTTTTTAGAATGGAGATTAAATTTTCTTCATTATAATCTGGTTCGTTTATTATGTGACGGTGATATGTAGGAAATATTATTTTAAATTGGTAAGATGGAGTTTGATTGGTCATTAGGAATAATTGATTTTTAAAAACATTTATGGGATATTCCATACTCGGAATTAAGTTTTCCCCAGAGCTTTCATCGCTATGCTGGCTTACTGATAGAGAATTTATTTCAGTCACATAGGGGTTTCTGGAAAGCGCGTCGGCAACGATATTCGCTTTTCCTGGTTTGTATTCCATTACATAATCGCACTCTTCCAATGCAGCCTTCCACCGTTTCATTTTCCCATTATTGTTTTTATTATTAAGAGCATATGTAAGAGGTTGGTGATCAGTTCGGATGATTACTTTTGATTTTCCGTATAGGTAATTTCTAAAAGAATTTAAAGACCATATTATTGCCAGCATCTCCTTCGTTGGTCGCGTAGTGTTCTTCCGTCTTACTCAATGTTCTCGAAATGAACGAAATAGGTCGATTAGATTGTGACAACACTGCTCCCAAGGCGAAATTTGACGCATCAGTCGTCAATTCAAAAAGCTTTTCAAAATCTGGGTATGCAAGAATAGTATCCTGCGATACTAATGACTTTTTTAATTTTTCAAATGATTCTAACGCAGCTTTATCAAGAGTGATATATTGTTTTGCCGATTGTCTTTTTGAAATGCGACCTCCTTCCCCTCTTAAAAGAGATGTTAGAGGTTTTGCTAGTTTGGCATAATCTCTAACAAATCGCCTATAGTAACCGGATACACCTAAAAATGAGCGTAGCTCTTTCAAAGTTTTGGGTATTGGAAATTTAGAGATGCCCTCAATTTTTTTCGGGTTTGTCTTGATACCTTGTGATGAGACTATAAATCCTAAAAATTCTACTTCGTTTTTGAAAAAATCGCATTTGTCAAGCTGTAATTTCATATTCGCGTTCTCTAGTGTCCTAAAAACTTGTTCCAAATGCTTCAAGTGTTCGCATTCCGTTTTGCTGAAGATAATTATATCGTCGATGTAAACGAAGCAAATTTTTCCAATGTGCTCATGTAAAATATCGTCCAAAGCACGCTGAAAGATAGATGGTGCGTTCTTCAGACCGAAAGGCAGCCTTGTAAATTCGAATTTTCCATTGTTAATTGAGAATGCGGTTTTTTCAATGTCTGATGTTTTCAATGGTATTTGATGAAATCCGCTTTTGAGATCTAAGACCGAAAAAAAATTATTTTGCCCTAAATGAGACAATACTTCATTTATATCTGGAATTGGATAGGTATCGGATATTGTAACTGAGTTCAGTTTGCGGTAATCTATCACGAGCCTGTATTGTTTATTCCCTTGTGAGTCAGGTTTTTTTGACACAATCCATATCGGAGAATTGTATGGCGACCTAGAGGGTCGTACAATGCCGTCATCTAACATTTTTTTTACCTGTGACTACACTTCGTCTTTTAATGACAGAGGGTATGGGTAAAATTTCGAGTAAACAGGATTATCCGTCGATGTTCTAATTTCGCCAATAACTTTGGTCGTGTATGTTAATTTTTCATCCGGGTCTGCAAATAGCTTCGGAAACTTTTTTACCAAAGAACTTGTTCCGTTTGCTTGATTTTTGCTCATGTGATCATTTTTTATATTTAGCATGTTAACATCAGGCAGTGATAGCTGTTTAAGTGGAATCTTAAACTTGTTTTGAATAGTCATATAGTTTCCAGCGGTGTTAATAACAGCTGAAAGGTCTTTTAGAGTGCTGTGACCTATAATAGCATCAAAAGTTTTTAACGCGGGTAGTAGAAATAATTTTATTGGAATGTCTATATTAAAAAGATTAATATAGGTATGATTTGTTATTTGGATATCTCCACCTACTGATTTTGCTAAAAAAATTTTTGTATTAGGTATAGATTTTTTTACAATTTCTGGGCGAACGTAGTTTTTTCCTGAGCCAGTGTCGATTAAAAATTTTAAAAGATTTCCACTCTTCGTTTTGCATTCGATATATGGTAACGAAGAGTGGTTTAAATTAAAAAATGGACGTCGCTATGTTCGACATGCTCGTAATCTATTTGTAGTTGTTGCTCTTCATAGTTTTCTATTGGATCTATATCTTGGTAATCAGATTCATAAAAGTTCTGGTTGTAATCGGTTTGGTCGAATTCTTCAATGTTAAAATTTCGCTAATGTTTAACAGGGTGTGAATTTTCCTGTTGTGGCGGTCTTTTCCCGAAGAAATTATTTTGAGCTGATCGATTCATGTAATTGATGTTTCTAGTACGAACGCTTTGATCTATGTCCATAGGCTCTGGTCTTGGTTGTGGTTTGGGTGGTAAAGGTCGTGGGAATGTTCTGAAATTATTTGGTCCTTGTGTCTGATAATGAAAATTTGGTGTATTGACATAAGGCCCATTTGGTCTAACTTGTGGGGTAAAAGAGAGTTGAGGGTAAAAAGGTTGTTTATGATTATTTCTGCCATTATAAGTTTGTCCTTTATGTTGCATAGGTACGTTATAGCTGTGATTTCTGGTTTGTTGACTGTAATTTGCATGGTACGAGCGGAAATGTTGATTCTCCAACTTCAAGCATAAATGAAGGGCTTGTGGCAGCTCGGTAGGTTCCCTCATTGCGAGTAATCTTGGAAGATCGCCTTTGAGACCTCTGATGAAAGTATCTAAAGCCTTATCTCTATATGTTCTGGTGAGTAATTCCATAGGTGCTGCTCCTACATCCATGCATGATATTTTGTCTAATATCAGGGATAAATGGGAGCAAACATTATGGTAAAACTCTTGTATCGTGTTATTGCCTTGAACCATGGTCGTCATCTGATATTCGAGAGTTGTCAGATCTCGCTTATCAGCATAGTGGATAGTAAGACATCTGGATATTGCAGCCCAGTTCAAGGGGGTATTATATGATTCTAGCGCTATATACGCTTGACCTGTAATTTTATTTCTAATGGCACTTAGGATGCCGTAATATTTTGGTGATCCCTTAATCGGCTCATAAATTTTTATAATCCTATCTACGCCTTTCTTCCACGAATTAAATTCACCAGGAATTCCCGAGAATTCCCGTATGCAACGTACTACGTCTGGGATTTTATCTAATTCTGACAAGTTTCCTGCGTTTTCTAATCTAATTGTTTGTTCTGACATATCGATAACATCGTTACCGGTTCGTTGACTACTGCGTGTCAAAATGTCTGTTACGATTCTTGTCACAAGATTTTCTAATTCTACTGATCCTTGATTGGCAGGAGGATTAGAAGGATTAGGAGGGGGATTAGAAATATTTAGGATTGAGGGTCTTACGAGGTTGTTTGGATTTGACATGTTTTCTTATTTTTTCTTTTAATAATCACAAAATTCGAAATTAAATTGAGTACACTTTTATTTTTTAATTATTTAAGCACGAGAGAGGATAAATATCTAAGGTTTAATTTAATCAAGCACAAAAATTTTTTCTTCCTTCTCCTTTTTTTTCTTTTTTACTGAGTATTAGTCTAATCAGAAAATTTTAGAATATAAAATAAAATATCTTAAATTTACTCTTACATTAAGTACAGCATCGGTGAAGTGGTGCAGCAAAGTCCTTTTTGCTTCCGCTACTACCGCACTGCAGACTTGGTGATTGGTGGTTGGATTTCACACAACTTTTTGGTCACTTTCCACTTAGCTTTACTTAGGGTTTGTTAGGCCTCGTTTTTTTTCTTACTTTTCACGGCAATTTTAACGAGTTCTTTTCTCTTTTTTTATACTGCTTTTGCTTTTACTTAGGTCCCGTTTTCTTTTACTTTTTACGGTAATTTGAGCGAGTCCCTTTTTTTTAACACTGCGTTTGGTTTTACTTAGGGCACGTTTTTTTTTTTCACTGTACTTTGAACGAGTCCTTTTTTAACACTTTGCTCGGTTTTACTTAGGGCACGTTTTTTTTGTACTTTTCACTGTACTTTGAACGAGTCCTTTTTTAACACTTTGCTCGGTTTTACTTAGGGCACGTTTTTTTTTTGTACTTTTCACTTCTACATTTTTGTGTCTAAGATAGTTAAAAACAGTTAGGAATATTAGCCAATCATAAAGCCATGATTTCTCTTTCTCTCTTAATTTGCTAAAAAAAAATTACAACAATTTGGCTTGGCAACTCCATAAACACTCAGAAGGAAAAACGTATTTTATTTGTTCATTCTATTCTTATTTCCATCTTTCTATGTACTTAAAGGATTATTGCTGAAACTAATAAAATTTGGATATTTAAATAACGAGTGGTACTGTATTATTTTTCTTCAGGTGCTTAAAAATAATATATTTTTTTAATTATTAATAACTTTGATTAAAGTTAAATTCACCTACAGCACAAAGTAAGTTTTTTATTTTTGGTTTATTTTGTGTGCGTTTTGTTTTTGTTCATTGTTTTCATTATTTTTCTGTGCTTTAAATTACTGAACATACTGGAATGTTGGAATATGATGGAATGTTTATATTATTAGGCTAGCATATTCGTACATACATATGGGATCTTTCTCAAAGAATAGGGAATATAAACTTTTTTTGTAACAAACGTTTTAATGGGGAGTCTAAAACTTTAGAGAAAAAGCGTTCAATGAAGTGAAAACACTAGGAGCAAATATCTAATTACTTTGAGTTCAAAAAGTGAACAACTTTTTTTAAATAGTTTGCTTAAAATCTATTCTTATTTATGCCGATAAATGAAATTTGAAATTCGTATTTAGTAGTTAAGAAAGTGGTTTAAGAGAGTGGTTTACCTTGGAGTCTATACATATGTTTATTTGAATATAGTTTTTAAATTGTGTTTTAAATTCATCAAACTTTAAATATTTTCATTCTATTCTCCACCTCTGTGCGTTAATGGTTGATTTTCAACCACTGGGCGAACACTAGTTTATTTAAATACTTCTGGATGTTTCTTTATATTGGCCCTGTTCGAATACTCTTGCGTAACACTTATATTAACCCGACGGCCATTTCCGTAACACTGCCGCCCACTTATGCCTATTCGTCCCGAATAGGCACATCATCGCCTTTCTTTTTCTTCGTTTTCTATACGCCTTGTAGTTACGTTGGAGACGACTACCTCTTCCATATTTGTTGGCTTTAGTTCTGGCTCTGCCTCGGCTTTCAACTGGGACTTGTGTTACTATTCGCTGGAGATTACAACTTTGTTGACATTTGCGGCCCTTGGTACTGACTCTGCTTCGTATTTCCTCTACAACTTGCCTTGCCGTATGCTGGAGATGAAACCTTTTTTGACACTTGCAACCCTTGGTACTGAATCTGCTTCGTATTTCCTCTACAGCTTGCCTTGGTTTACGCTTTAGGTGAGAACTTCTTCCACATTTGTGGTATTTGGCTCTGACTCTATTGGGTCTCTCAACTAGAGCTTGCCTTACCATTCCACATTTATGGCCCTTGGCTCCGACTCTGCCTTGTCCCTTGGCTAGAGCTTGCCTTACCATTCCACATTTATGGCCTTTGGCTCCGACTCTAGATTGTCCCTCGACTAGAGTTGGCCTTACCACACGCTTGAGGCTCTGTATAAAAGTTGTATTTTTCTTCCTTACTGCTTTTCTGCTGCGTACTTCGTATACTGTAGCAGTTTCTTTACCCTGAGCAAACGAGTCCATTTCAAAGATAGCTATTCCCGCTGTGTCACACACCACTTGACTATCATCTAGGTCATGAGCTTCATTTACTTCGCTGGAAACTTCTGGCAAACTTCGCTCACGTTCAACTTGTTGACACTGACCACTGTTGATTTCATCTTCTACCTTCGTCAGCGTCTTCCTTTGTGCCAGAAATTTATTCGTTGACACTGTTCCCCAAGTCAAAAATCTCCGTCCGATCTACTGATTTGCATTTCTACACCATCTGCCCGTCTGCTTACGGCTTCAGCAAATTCTTGAAGTTTCTCGTCAACACCACCAATTTCTAGACTGTGTACTTTATTTGTTGATGGTCTGGATGTCACCTTAGCATTTACCTCGTCTTGAGCACACGAGACCATTTCTTCAATAGCTAATTCCACCTTGTCACAAACTGCTTGACTATCTTCAATGCCATCTACTCTTTTGTTTATGGACTCAGACATTTCTACAAATCTCGCATCCATTTTAGTCTCTCCTGTAGTTGTACTTTGTTACCAGTTTTTGACAGTTTCCGCTTACTGAACTCTTCCTTGAGTTGCTCCACATTAAGCTCTTGAAATTTCATTTTTCCTCAAAAACCAATTGCTGCTACGTTTAACCTTTTCAAACGTATGTGGTTTTATTCACGTTTAACCTTTTCAAACGTGTGAGGTTGTCCTTTTCGTATCACTCTCACTTTACGTTTAACCTTTTTTAAACGTGCCGCTTTTATTTGCAAATCCCACTTCTGACACCAAATGTTACGTTTTTATTCTCTTAATTAACGCTTTTCCGTAGATTCGCAGATTTGCAATAAATAAAAGACCCCAGTGTACTAATTAGGGTTAAGAATGATACACTCTTTATTAATTAATAAATGCCACTAATCTAAATTCAATTCAAGAGCTTAAATACAAACACAAAGTTTACTTCAATATTCACAACTGGTTACCACTACGCCTTCTTCGCTGTTGTATATACACGTCTCAGACAACCGGCTGCGCTAGTGCACGTCAAACACAAGACTCACTCTGCCGTCACTCACAGTTGATACACCAATAACAACTCTATGGCAGACTGTCACAGTTGATACACTAATCAGGACTCGCTGGCTTCACTTACACACGTTTATCAGCTTCCACTGCTCCCTTACTCTTTACTCAAGGGACTCCACAATAATCTCAAATCACGACAGACTCTAACTGTCACTATAGACTGTACTATAGTCTCTTCAATTTCCAACTCACGTATTGTAAAGCACAGACTCAAATATCAACTCACTGTTGTATCACAAATCACGGACTGCGCACAACTTAATTGTCAACTCACTTGATTAACAACAGACTTCTTATTAGCAACTGCACTTATTCGCAACTGGGCTTCTTCGCAACTGTGCTTCTTCGCAACTGACTTATTCCCAACTAACTTTTGATCGCGACTGAACTGCTGTTGTATGCGTCACCCCTTTTTATACTTCGCACAACAACCACTAGAATTTTCATGCAAAGTCTAGACCGAATCATCATTATCTTCAATGTTGTTTACAAATCGCGTAATTAAGTTCATGTGGTAACTATGTACATACGTGTGTATATGCATACATCATTAAGTGGTTGTTTACTTTTATTTCTGCCTTTAGTTGGAATTATCAGGCATGTACGTATGTATGCATGTAGCTATGTATACCTTCTTAATAAGCAGACGCTTGTAGTTGTTGTTGGTTGTTTACGTTTAATCACGTATGTATGTGCTACGCATGTGTATATAGTTGTTTGCTATAGTGCTTTTATGTGAACTAGTGTTCGCCCAGTGGTTGAAAATCAACCATTAACGCACAGAGGTGGAGAATAGAATGAAAATATTTAAAGCATAGTACCGAAATATTCATTTATGCTCTACAAAAAACACACATTTATAAGTTTCTTCATAAATGAAAACTCGCAAAATATTTCGTTGTGTTTATTTTCATAAATGCAGCAACAAAAAAAAATCTGCTAATCAACGCACATGAGTGCTTAAATCTTTTTCTGTTTTTCTACGCATGTTCATGCTGTAATTGGAAACAAAACAAAATTGAACACTCGTGTGTGTGCAAATATTTTTTTTTAAATTTGCGCACATGATGTGCACATTTATGAGTTGCTCATATATGAGTTTTATTCATTTATGCATTATTCATATATGAGTAAAATTTTTTGAACATAAATGTTGGATATTTTTGTGGTATACAAGCAAATGGTTTTTTATGTATTGTGCCTCTAAAGGTTTTTTATTGATCATGAGCGTTGCCGATTTGGATATTTTAAACATATGTATATTAATCTTCATATGCAAACAAATTAACATGTGCTTCAAGTCTACGTTAAAACCGGAAATTTTGTTTTAACGTACACTTCAAGCACACGTTAATTTTTTGCATATGGGGATAAGTCTATAAAAGTTTTCAGCGAATAAATTGTAAATGTTTAAATTAATAAATAAATATCTACATACATACATATGTATGTACATATGTGTATATACATATATGTAGGTATATGTACATATCGATGGCTTAATATAAAAAGGGCATATACCAATTTTTTTCGAAATCGCGTTTTAAGATCTTAGTACGTTACAGTTCAAAATGAAGAAGTTATAATATCTTAAAAAATTATTTCTGTTTGTAAATGCTTTAGTTTCTCCTCAGTTTTTTGCTTCTCCTATAAAATATTGAAAATTCGACTTCCGCGTTTCTTATATTAAGCCATCTATGTACATAGAAATTTACCTTTAAATAAATATCAAGTTTTTATTATTGAAACACATTGATCACTTATTCACAAATGTGTGTTGAAAGTTTTTTCTTTTGATTTCAAACACATAAATTGCGGGAAAATCCATCGTGTCATATTCGCTAACCCTTTTGTATAGCAAGTGTGCATGTTTTATTTGATTTGTGTAAATGTATTTTTTTAATTGCTTATGCAAAAAAGGTAAAACAGTCATAATTGCACAACAACAAAAACACGGAATGTAGGCCCTACCTGCTTAAAGGGGTGATTTTTAGTAAAATATGCACAAGCAATTGTAAAAGTATTATAATTGCGCAGGTATTTTTTTGAGTTTCGCTATTAGAAGGATGCATGTTTTGTTGTTTGTTTTTTATGGTAACCATTTTTGGTAAAAATTAGGTCATTGGGAATTTTCTTTTTGAAATGAAGTCCAAATCGCATATGAAGTGCGAAATGCAAAATGTGCTCCTTAATGTATTTTGTTGCTAAGTTCTTTGTTTTTGCTTCTTTTCTTTTCTCTTCCCTCCGGCATCATTAAACGTTTGTAAAAAATATTTTAGTTGTCCTTGAGATGCGCATTCTATTATGATTTATATTCTATGCTTCAGTATAAATGGCTGCAACTTGCTATTTAGGTAACAGTTGTTATTTAAGCCTGTGCGCGTGCGTTGCAGTTAAAAAAAATAAATATGCCAAAAAAAACAGTTTAACCTGGACAAATTTGTGTCCTACGACGAATCACATTTATTCAGGGACCGTAACTGTTATGCCTTTTATCGAAAAAGTCAAGAAAAAAAAGTTATTTTTATTTTTTTAAGGCAGACATAAAAGTTATTTCTTAACTTTTATTTTTTAAGGCAAAAATTAAAAGTTATTTTTGACTTTTATTATTTTAGTCAAAAAATAAAAGTTATTTTTTAACTTTTAATATTTTAAGACAAAAATAAAAGTCATGAATTAAGTATTGCATAGTAATACTCTGGTATTATTGCCTGCTATTTATAGGTAATAATAATTTATGTATATTACAGAAGTCTATACGGATGTTTTATCATTTATAGCATTGAAAGCAATAATAATTGCGTATTACTATGCAATATTTAATTCATAACTTTTATTTTTGCCTTAAAATATTAAAAGTTAAAAAATAACTTTTATTTTTTGACTAAAATAATAAAAGTCAAAAATAACTTTTAATTTTTGCCTTAAAAAATAAAAGTTAAGAAATAACAGTTATTTTTTCACTTTTATCAAAAAAGGCACAAATTTAAAAGTCATACAAAAATTTGCATGTACATCACCTATGTATCATAATGATTAAAACCAAAATTGTCTACGATAATTTTTTATGTGTCCTTTTTTGATGTAAATTTTCAAAAATAACAGTTATTTTCTGTCCCTGCATTTATTAAAGGTAAATTTCTATGCTTATACATATGTATTTATATAAATAAATATACACTAAATTTGAGTTAAGAATTTGCAAATCGGCAGCGCTGACACTGTGTAAAAATTTACAATTTATTTGCAGTAAATTTATATAAAGAACTAATTTCGGCTAAAAATATCCAAATCGGCAACTATCCCAGTCATATGAACAATAGAATCAAAAGCCATACACACATACATAAAAAACCATTTGCTTACATACCACAAGAAAATCCAACATTTATGTTCAAAAAATTTTACTCATATATGAATAATGCATAAATGAATAAAACTCATATATGAGCAACTCATAAATGTGCGTTTGAAATTGCACACTGCATGTGCGCTCTTATATGAAAACTTAGTTTTGCCTTCATTTTCATGTGTGTGTAACACAAAATAAAACAAATTAGTGCACACATGAAAATGTTAAAAGCAAAATGTTTTTTACTGCTCTCACTCTGTTCAAGGAGAAACAGAAAATTTTTGAAACGCTCTCGCACATTTCATGTATGAAGGTGAGTGAGTATTTCGGTACTATGATTTAAAGTTTGTTGAATTTCAAACACAATTTAAAAACTATATTCAAATATACATATGTATAGACTCCAAGGTAAACCACTCTCTTAAACCACTTTCTTAACTACTAAATACGAATTTAAAATTTCATTTATCGGCATAAATAAGAATAGATTTTAAGCAAACTATTTAAAAAAAGTTGTTCACTTTTTGAACTCAAAGTAATTAGATATTTGCTCCTAGTGTTTTCACTTCATATTCATTATTATTGCCCAAAACAAAAATATTCGTTTATTTTTTCATTGAACGCTTTTTCTCTAAAGTTTTAGACTCCCCATTAAAACGTTTGTTACAAAAAAAGTTTCTATTCCCTATTCTTTGAGAAAGACCCCATATGTATGTACGAATATGCTAGCCTAATAATATAAACATTCCATCATATTCCAACATTCCATCATATTCCAACATTCCATCATATTCCAACATTCCATCATATTCCAACATTCCAGTATGTTCAGTAATTTAAAGCACAGAAAAATAATGAAAACAATGAACAAAAACAAAACGCACACAAATAAACCAAAAATAAAAAACTTACTTTGTGCTGTAGGTGAATTTAACTTTAATCAAAGTTATTAATAATTAAAAAAATATATTATTTTTAAGCACCTGAAGAAAAATAATACAGTACCACTCGTTATTTAAATATCCAAATTTTATTAGTTTCAGCAATAATCGTTTAAGTACATAGAAAGATGGAAATAAGAATAGAATGAACAAATAAAATACGTTTTTCCTTCTGAGTGTTTATGGAGTTGCCAAGCCAAATTGTTGTAATTTTTTTTTTAGCAAATTAAGAGAAAAAGAGAAATCATGGCTTTATGATTGGCTAATATTCTTAACTGTTTTTAACTATCTTAGACACAAAAATGTAGAAGAAAAAATACATTCTGCACTGCTCCTATTGTCAATCTATCTAACAAAAAAAAAATCAAGCGAATACGTTGAGTTTAAGTCAGTTAAAATGGTTCTTAACTTTTTTCACTTGCCTATTTATATATAGATACGAGTGTACGTTTAGTTATCTATATATAAATAGGCAAGTGAAAAAAGTTAAGAACCATTTTAACTGACTTAAACTCAACGTATTCGCTTGATTTTTTTTTTGTTAAATAGATTGACAATAGGAACAGTGCAGAATGTATTTTTTCTTCTACATTTTTGTGTCTAAGATAGTTAAAAACAGTTAAGAATATTAGCCAATCATAAAGCCATGATTTCTCTTACTCTCTTAATTTGCTAAAAAAAAAAATACAACAATTTGGCTTGGCATCTCCATAAACACTCAGAAGGAAAAACGTATTTTATTTGTTCATTCTATTGTTATTTCCATCTTTCTATGTACTTAAACGATTATTGCTGAAACTAATAAAATTTGGATATTTAAATAACGAGTGGTACTGTATTATTTTTCTTCAGGTGCTTAAAAATAATATATTTTTTTAATTATTAATAACTTTGATTAAAGTTAAATTCACCTACAGCACAAAGTAAGTTTTTTATTTTTGGTTTATTTGTGTGCGTTTTGTTTTTGTTCATTGTTTTCATTATTTTTCTGTGCTTTAAATTACTGAACATACTGGAATGTTGGAATATGATGGAATGTTGGAATATGATGGAATGTTGGAATATGATGGAATGTTGGAATATGATGGAATGTTTATATTATTAGGCTAGCATATTCGTACATACATATGGGGTCTTTCTCAAAGAATAGGGAATAGAAACTTTTTTTGTAACAAACGTTTTAATGGGGAGTCTAAAACTTTAGAGAAAAAGCGTTCAATGAAAAAATAAACGAATATTTTTGTTTTGGGCAATAATAATGAATATGAAGTGAAAACACTAGGAGCAAATATCTAATTACTTTGAGTTCAAAAAGTGAACAACTTTTTTTAAATAGTTTGCTTAAAATCTATTCTTATTTATGCCGATAAATGAAATTTTAAATTCGTATTTAGTAGTTAAGAAAGTGGTTTAAGAGAGTGGTTTACCTTGGAGTCTATACATATGTTTATTTGAATATAGTTTTTAAATTGTGTTTTAAATTCATCAAACTTTAAATATTTTCATTCTATTCTCCACCTCTGTGCGTTAATGGTTGATTTTCAACCACTGGGCGAACACTAGTTTATTTAAATACTTCTGGATGTTTCTTTATATTGGCCCTTTTCGAATACTCTTGCGTAACACTTATATTAACCCGACGGCCATTTCCGTAACACTGCCGCCCACTTAAGCCTATTCGTCCCGAATAGGCACATCATCGCCTTTCTTTTTCTTCGTTTTCTATACGCCTTGTAGTTACGTTGGAGACGACTACCTCTTCCATATTTGTTGGCTTTAGTTCTGGCTCTGCCTCGGCTTTCAACTGGGACTTGTGTTACTATTCGCTGGAGATTACTACTTTGTTGACATTTGCGACCCTTGGTACTGACTCTGCTTCGTATTTCCACTACAACTTGCCTTGCCGTATGCTGGAGATGAAACCTTTTTTGACACTTGCAACCCTTGGTACTGAATCTGCTTCGTATTTCCTCTACAGCTTGCCTTGGTTTACGCTTTAGGTGACAACTTCTTCCACATTTGTGGTATTTGGCTCTGACTCTATTGGGTCTCTCAACTAGAGCTTGCCTTACCATTCCACATTTATGGCCCTTGGCTCCGACTCTGCCTTGTCCCTTGGCTAGAGCTTGCCTTACCATTCCACATTTATGGCCTTTGGCTCCGACTCTAGATTGTCCCTCGACTAGAGTTGGCCTTACCACACGCTTGAGGCTCTATATAAAAGTTGTATTTTTCTTCCTTACTGCTTTTCTGCTGCGTACTTCGTATACTGTAGCAGTTTCTTCACCCTGAGCAAACGAGTCCATTTCAAAGATTGCTATTCCCGCTGTGTCACACACCACTTGACTATCATCTAGGTCATGAGCTTCATTTACTTCGCTGGAAACTTCTGGCAAACTTCGCTCACGTTCAACTTGTTGACACTGACCACTGTTGATTTCATCTTCTACCTCCAGTTTTTCGTCAGCGTCTTCCTTTGTGCCAGAAATTTCTTCGTTGACACTGTTCTCCAAGTCAAAAATCTCTTCGTCCGATTTACTGACTTGCATTTCTACACCATCTGCCCGTCTGCTTACGGCTTCAGCTAATTCTTGAAGTATCTCGTCAACACCACCAATTTCTAGACTGTGTACTTTATTTGTTGATGGTCTGGATGTCATCTTAGCATTTACCTCGTCTTGAGCACACGAGACCATTTCTTCAATAGCTAATTCCACCTTGTCACAAACTGCTTGAGTATCTTCAATGCCATCTACTCTTTTGTTTATGGACTCAGACATTTCTACAAATCTCGCATCCATTTTATCAAACCTAGTTTCCATTTTCTCATTGGCCGCTTTGATTTCGCTCATCATGGCAGCAAACATTGCGCTGATGTCTGTACTGATTGGAGTGCAAATAGAAGGAGTGGATGCTTCCATCTCATATTTTTCTTTTTCATCGAACTCATAACTCTCTATGTCGATGTTGTGCCGCTGGAACTCCTGCAGTAGTCTCTCCTGTAGTTGTACTTTGTTACCAGTTTTTGACAGTTTCCGCTTACTGAACTCTTCCTTGAGTTGCTCCATATTAAGCTCTTGAAATTTCATTTTTCCTCAAAAACCAATTGCTGCTACGTTTAACCTTTTCAAACGTATGTGGTTTTATTCACGTTTAACCTTTTCAAACGTGTGAGGTTGTCCTTTTCGTATCACTCTTACTTTACGTTTAACATTTTTTAAACGTGCCGCTTTTATTTGCAAATCCCACTTCTGACACCAAATGTTACGTTTTTATTCTCTTAATTAACGCTTTTCCGTAGATTCGCAGATTTGCAATAAATAAAAGACCCCAGTGTACTAATTAGGGTTAAGAATGATACACTCTTTATTAATTAATAAATGCCACTAATCTAAATTCAATTCAAGAGCTTAAATACAAACACAAAGTTTACTTCAATATTCACAACTGGTTACCACTACGCCTTCTTCGCTGTTGTATATACACGTCTCAGACAACCGGCTGCGCTAGTGCACGTCACACACAAGACTCACTCTGCCGTCACTCACAGTTGATACACCAATAACAACTCTATGGCAGACTGTCACAGTTGATACACTAATCAGGACTCGCTGGCTTCACTTACACACGTTTATCAGCTTCCACTGCTCCCTTACTCTTTACTCAAGGGACTCCACAATAATCTCAAATCACGACAGACTCTAACTGTCACTATAGACTGTACTATAGTCTCTTCAATTTCCAACTCACGTATTGTAAAGCACAGACTCAAATATCAACTCACTGTTGTATCACAAATCACGGACTGCGCACAACTTAATTGTCAACTCACTTGATTAACAACAGACTTCTTATTAGCAACTGCACTTATTCGCAACTGGGCTTCTTCGCAACTGTGCTTCTTCGCAACTGACTTATTCCCAACTAACTTTTGATCGCGACTGAACTGCTGTTGTATGCGTCACCCCTTTTTATACTTCGCACAACAACCACTAGAATTTTCATGCAAAGTCTAGACCGAATCATCATTATCTTCAATGTTGTTTACAAATCGCGTAATTAAGTTCATGTGGTAACTATGTACATACGTGTGTATATGCATACATCATTAAGTGGTTGTTTACTTTTATTTCTGCCTTTAGTTGGAATTATCAGGCATGTACGTATGTATGCATGTAGCTATGTATACCTTCTTAATAAGCAGACGCTTGTAGTTGTTGTTGGTTGTTTACGTTTAATCACGTATGTATGTGCTACGCATGTGTATATAGTTGTTTGCTATAGTGCTTTTATGTGAACTAGTGTTCGCCCAGTGGTTGAAAATCAACCATTAACGCACAGAGGTGGAGAATAGAATGAAAATATTTAAAGCATAGTACCGAAATATTCATTTATGCTCTACAAAAAACACACATTTATAAGTTTCTTCATAAATGAAAACTCGCAAAATATTTCGTTGTGTTTATTTTCATAAATGCAGCAACAAAAAAAAATCTGCTAATCAACGCACATGAGTGCTTAAATCTTTTTCTGTTTTTCTACGCATGTTCATGCTGTAATTGGAAACAAAACAAAATTGAACACTCGTGTGTGTGCAAATATTTTTTTTTAAATTTGCGCACATGATGTGCACATTTATGAGTTGCTCATATATGAGTTTTATTCATTTATGCATTATTCATATATGAGTAAAATTTTTTGAACATAAATGTTGGATATTTTTGTGGTATACAAGCAAATGGTTTTTTATGTATTGTGCCTCTAAAGGTTTTTTATTGATCATGAGCGTTGCCGATTTGGATATTTTAAACATATGTATATTAATCTTCATATGCAAACAAATTAACATGTGCTTCAAGTCTACGTTAAAACCGGAAATTTTGTTTTAACGTACACTTCAAGCACACGTTAATTTTTTGCATATGGGGATAAGTCTTTATAAAAGTTTTCAGCGAATAAATTGTAAATGTTTAAATTAATAAATAAATATCTACATACATACATATGTATGTACATATGTGTATATACATATATGTAGGTATATGTACATATCGATGGCTTAATATAAAAAGGGCGTATACCAATTTTTTTCGAAATCGCGTTTTAAGATCTTAGTACGTTACAGTTCAAAATGAAGAAGTTATAATATCTTAAAAAATTATTTCTGTTTGTAAATGCTTTAGTTTCTCCTCAGTTTTTTGCTTCTCCTATAAAATATTGAAAATTCGACTTCCGCGTTTCTTATATTAAGCCATCTATGTACATAGAAATTTACCTTTAAATAAATATCAAGTTTTTATTATTGAAACACATTGATCACTTATTCACAAATGTGTGTTGAAAGTTTTTTCTTTTGATTTCAAACACATAAATTGCGGGAAAATCCATCGTGTCATATTCGCTAACCCTTTTGTATAGCAAGTGTGCATGTTTTATTTGATTTGTGTAAATGTATTTTTTTAATTGCTTATGCAAAAAAGGTAAAACAGTCATAATTGCACAACAACAAAAACACGGAATGTAGGCCCTACCTGCTTAAAGGGGTGATTTTTAGTAAAATATGCACAAGCAATTGTAAAAGTATTATAATTGCGCAGGTATTTTTTTGAGTTTCGCTATTAGAAGGATGCATGTTTTGTTGTTTGTTTTTTATGGTAACCATTTTTGGTAAAAATTAGGTCATTGGGAATTTTCTTTTTGAAATGAAGTCCAAATCGCATATGAAGTGCGAAATGCAAAATGTGCTCCTTTATGTATTTGGTTGCTAAGTTCTTTGTTTTTGCTTCTTTTCTTTTCTCTTCCCTCCGGCATCATTAAACGTTTGTAAAAATATTTTAGTTGTCCTTGAGATGCGCATTCTATTATGATTTATATTCTATGCTTCAGTATAAATGGCTGCAACTTGCTATTTAGGTAACAGTTGTTATTTAAGCCTGTGCGCGTGCGTTGCAGTTAAAAAAAATAAATATGCCAAAAAAAACAGTTTAACCTGGACAAATTTGTGTCCTACGACGAATCACATTTATTCAGGGACCGTAACTGTTATGCCTTTTATCGAAAAAGTCAAGAAAAAAAAGTTATTTTTATTTTTTTAAGGCAGACATAAAAGTTATTTCTTAACTTTTATTTTTTAAGGCAAAAATTAAAAGTTATTTTTGACTTTTATTATTTTAGTCAAAAAATAAAAGTTATTTTTTAACTTTTAATATTTTAAGACAAAAATAAAAGTCATGAATTAAGTATTGCATAGTAATACTCTGGTATTATTGCCTGCTATTTATAGGTAATAATAATTTATGTATATTACAGAAGTCTATACGGATGTTTTATCATTTATAGCATTGAAAGCAATAATAATTGCGTATTACTATGCAATATTTAATTCATAACTTTTATTTTTGCCTTAAAATATTAAAAGTTAAAAAATAACTTTTATTTTTTGACTAAAATAATAAAAGTCAAAAATAACTTTTAATTTTTGCCTTAAAAAATAAAAGTTAAGAAATAACAGTTATTTTTTCACTTTTATCAAAAAAGGCACAAATTTAAAAGTCATACAAAAATTTGCATGTACATCACCTGTATCATAATGATTAAAACCAAAATTGTCTACGATAATTTTTTATGTGTCCTTTTTTGATGTAAATTTTCAAAAATAACAGTTATTTTCTGTCCCTGCATTTATTAAAGGTAAATTTCTATGCTTATACATATGTATTTATATAAATAAATATACACTAAATTTGAGTTAAGAATTTGCAAATCGGCAGCGCTGACACTGTGTAAAAATTTACAATTTATTTGCAGTAAATTTATATAAAGAACTAATTTCGGCTAAAAATATCCAAATCGGCAACTCTCCCAGTCATATGAACAATAGAATCAAAAGCCATACACACATACATAAAAAACCATTTGCTTACATACCACAAGAAAATCCAACATTTATGTTCAAAAAATTTTACTCATATATGAATAATGCATAAATGAATAAAACTCATATATGAGCAACTCATAAATGTGCGTTTGAAATTGCACACTGCATGTGCGCTCTTATATGAAAACTTAGTTTTGCCTTCATTTTCATGTGTGTGTAACACAAAATAAAACAAATTAGTGCACACATGAAAATGTTAAAAGCAAAATGTTTTTTACTGCTCTCACTCTGTTCAAGGAGAAACAGAAAATTTTTGAAACGCTCTCGCACATTTCATGTATGAAGGTGAGTGAGTATTTCGGTACTATGATTTAAAGTTTGTTGAATTTCAAACACAATTTAAAAACTATATTCAAATATACATATGTATAGACTCCAAGGTAAACCACTCTCTTAAACCACTTTCTTAACTACTAAATACGAATTTAAAATTTCATTTATCGGCATAAATAAGAATAGATTTTAAGCAAACTATTTAAAAAAAGTTGTTCACTTTTTGAACTAAATGTAATTAGATATTTGCTCCTAGTGTTTTCACTTCTTATTCATTATTATTGCCCAAAACAAAAATATTCGTTTATTTTTTCATTGAACCCTTTTTTCTAAAGTTTTAGACTCCCCATTAAAACGTTTGTTACAAAAAAAAATTCTATTCCCTATTCTTTGAGAAAGACCCCATATGTATGTACGAATATGCTAGCCTAATAATATAAACATTCCATCATATTCCAACATTCCATCATATTCCAACATTCCAGTATGTTCAGTAATTTAAAGCACAGAAAAATAATGAAAACAATGAACAAAAACAAAACGCACACAAAATAAACCAAAAATAAAAAACTTACTTTGTGCTGTAGGTGAATTTAACTTTAATCAAAGTTATTAATAATTAAAAAAATATATTATTTTTAAGCATCTCAAGAAAAATAATACAGTACCACTCGTTATTTAAATATCCAAATTTTATTAGTTTCAGCAATAATCGTTTAAGTACATAGAAAGATGGAAATAAGAATAGAATGAACAAATAAAATACGTTTTTCCTTCTGAGTGTTTATGGAGTTGCCAAGCCAAATTGTTGTAATTTTTTTTTTAGCAAATTAAGAGAAAAAGAGAAATCATGGCTTTATGATTGGCTAATATTCTTAACTGTTTTTAACTATCTTAGACACAAAAATGTAGAAGAAAAAATACATTCTGCACTGCTCCTATTGTCAATCTATCTAACAAAAAAAAAATCAAGCGAATACGTTGAGTTTAAGTCAGTTAAAATGGTTCTTAACTTTTTTCACTTGCCTATTTATATATAGATACGAGTGTACGTTTAGTTTTTTCCTAAAAAGTAAAATGGGCGACACTTGTTACGTGTCAAATTTTTCACGTGAAATAATCAATGATGCTGAAAAATTTTCACAACTTCGAACAGAGTACCAGGCTTTACTCAAAAATAAAAAATTGTTCAACGGAGCTTGATCAGCTTTATCTGCATTGAACCAGGAAAACGCATAACAATTTATGATAAGGCCTGCAACTTCAACTAAACCACTTGCCTTAAGATATAACTATTCCGCAATCAATTCCAAGAAATCACATAATAATAATATCTTAAGGCAGTATATTCCCTTAGCCATCCATCTGGCTAAATGAAGAGCACCTGGCTTAAAAAATTGTATGCCACTAGGAGAAATTCCACCCAAAAATATTAAATCAATTCCAGCAACTCTTTGTAGTCATTTTGAGGAAAGTCGTCTTTTAATTTTTATACGCAAAGCCTAATATTACAGTGCATTCATCACCCAATATTTCTTTTATTCGTGGAAATATTAAATAATCATGTTATTTTATGTTCGGCCATTGCTTTTTAAATTGATTAAATATACTTATTTCTGGGCCAGTTGAAGCACATATTTTTGTTTCACTGAAAACAGCTGCTAGAATTATTTCAAATAAATGGTGTCTGCAACCTAGAAATAGAATATCTTCTCTTCTTTTTTTTTCTAAAATATTGCAAGCCCCTTTAAATTTGCCGGTGTTGGAGACGGTTGTATCAAACACAAATGCCTCGACTCTATCCAAAATTTGGATTTCTTCTAAAGAATCATAAACTGCTGAAGCTATTTCCACGCCAGTTCCTGATGGTATATCAGGAATATTAATTATTTGTTCAATATCGGGAGCTGTTGCAGTAATAGATACAGGTGACCGATGAAATTTTTCAAAAAGTGGCACCTAATAGGGGATTTATCAAAAAAAAGGGGCAACATTAAAAAAAATGAGACAACTACACTAAAATTCTTATTTTAAATTTTATTTTATTATTATTATAAAATTCACGTTAAAAAAAGGGGGACAGAAAGTGGCAAGGCAGTCGAAAAAGTGGCAATTTGGCACTTTAGTCGGTCAAACGGTCACGCTGAATAGATAGCCGGTCTTCTTTTTTCCTGATATGCCAGATAAAAGTTTTGTATCCCAGTGAGTTGTAAGTGGCTGAGAATTTGATCTTAGTTTTAAGTCAATTCGTCTAGATACTATTTACTTTTCTAAAGGCATCTCGTTGCAGATGAATAGAAGCGCGATTAATAACCTACTCTGACGAGTCTATAACAACTGCACCCAAAACTGCAATTAGCATATGAACAGTATCTCTAGAGCTTAATTTTAATTTATGTATTTTTTTGATTCGTCCTTTGCACGAAAGGGTTCAAAACACTGAAAATCTTTCATAACACTTTTTAAAATTCTCATAACACAAGTTCGTAAACCATTTCATCAAAGCACATAAAAAACGATAATTATAGAACAATTATGGTTTAATATAGAGAATTTGCCAAGAATTGAACTTTGACCTCAAACGTGCACGGCTAAGAGTTATAAAATGTGGATAATTTTTTTCAGCATGCATACTTTATACTATGTGGAATAACAATCCGCTCAAATTTTATTTGAATTAGTAATTAGTAGGGAACTGTTCATCCTGCCGCAATTAAAATTTTGAAATTTTAAAATTTTAATTACCCAAATTTTAAAATTCTTGGAAATTTGTGAAATTTGATACCCTACGAGGGTGGATCAATAAGTCCATCCAACTTTTTGTTTACATAAGGAATTTTTTGTTTACATAAGGGGTTTTGTTTGTTTAATACATACGAGGGTGGTTTAATAAGTCCAGTTTTTTATGACCGTGGGAATTTGTATGTGTGTATGTTTGTGGGGGTTACGTTAAGTGGGTTCATAGGTTGAAGGTTTTTCCTTTTTGTAATGTATGTATGTCTATGCCGACGGGAAAATCATGAATACGATTTTTCCTAGTACCAAAGGGAAAATCATGAAATGATTTTTCCTAATACTAATGGGTGTGAAATAGTGAAAATTAATTTTTCCTAATGCCTACGGCAATGCATGAATATTTTTCCTAATGCCTACGGCAATGCATGAATATTTTTCCTAATGCCGACGGCAATATTTTTTTTTTTTTTTTTTTTTTATATACATATTTTTTTATTTATTGTATCTTCAAATATGAACTAACAATAAGTATTCAAATCTTAAATCTAAAATATAACTATTAGGCCCAACCACTGTCGGACATAAATTTAGAGATAGTTATAAATAATACATATTTAAGTAGTGATAAACAAAAGGAAGAAAAATAAATAAAAATTAAAAATTATTTTCAGTCAGTCCCATCTGGAGTGTTGAGTATAAGAGCCCTTGTATCCCTCTTTTTTAGGCGGATGTGTCCAGTAAAGTTCAAAATATTACGAGCAAGCGGATTAGGATGTGACTCGAGTTTTGTTAAATATTTGCCAGCGTTTTTTGCAATTTCTTCAGTCACTAGTGGCATATTTAAGTCACGATGTATATTTGAATTTTTTATATACCATGGAGCCGATGTTATTAATCGCAAAATTTTATTTTGTCTTCGTTGGATTCTCTCGACATTGGAAGCTGAAGCAGTGTCCCATAGTTGAATTCCGTAGCACCATATCGGTTTCAAAAGTGACTTGTATATCAAAAGTTTGCAATCTAGACTGAGGGTTGAATTTCTACCAATCAGCCAATGTACCTGAGTTAATTTTAGTTTCATTTGGGTTAACTTAGAGTCAATGTGGTGTTTCCAAGTAAGCCGTCGATCAAGGTGTATACCAAGATATTTCACATGAGTATGTTGAGGGACAACTTGATTGTTAATCCGAATGGGTAAACACGTATCTCTTCGTAATGTATATGTTACTTGAACACACTTTTGTTCGTTTACCTTAATTCTCCATAAGTTTAACCATAGTTCCAGCTGGGTAATATGTTCTTGAAGATATCGGGATGCCTCGTAAGGATTTTCATGCATACTAAGGCAGGCTGTATCATCAGCAAATGTGGAAGTGTGGATATTGCTGCTCAGAGGCATATCACAAGTATAAATCAAATACAAAACTGGCCCCAGTATACTCCCCTGTGGCACACCGGATGAGATAGTTTCAGGCATGCTCATAAAGTCTCCTTCCACAACAGTGAACTTCCGGGCAGTAATGTAACTTTCCAAAAGACTTACAACGTTTATTGGCAGGTATGTTTTTAATTTTAAAATTAGGCCTTCATGCCACACTTTATCAAATGCCTGAGAAACGTCTTTTCTTCAAATGTTCTTCTTATAAATTGGACCAATCTATGAGTTTGTTCAATGGTGCTATGCTGACTTCTAAAACCAAATTGATGGTCCGGTATGCACCCACTATTAACTAGAATTGGGGACAATTTTGTCATGAGCAGTTTTTCGAAAAGCTTTGACATTGTTGATAGGAGACTTATTGGCCTGTATGACTCAGCCTTGGTAAGGTCTTTGCCCGGCTTTGGAATCATTTTAACTTTGGCAAGCTTCCAGCTATTTGGATAATACTGCAGTCGTAAAATGGCGTTAAAAATAAATAACAGTATTCTTATTGCAATACGAGGCAACTTTATTAGCATCTGGTTACTAATTCCATCAAAACCCGGAGCTTTCTTTGGGTTGAGTTCAGCAATTAGTTTTTGCACATCACGCGTCTTAAACTTTATTTGTTGAGGGGGTAGAGCGACTACATTTGGCAAATCAATTACACCAGTACATGTGTTTGGGGTAAATACGTATTTTAAATGGGCAGCAAATATGTTACCTTTTTCAGTATTGCTTCTTGCCCAACCTCCGGTAGATGTGCGCAGAGGTGGTTTAAACTCAACGGGTGTTTTAAGCTTTCTAGCAGAACGCCATAAAGAGTAATCAGATGCTGGTGTGACATCAACATTTTCCAGATAGTTTTTAAGAGATGCAGTTTTTTCATGTGCAAGCAGCTCTTGGAGTCGTTTAGTGCACTCTTTAAATCTAATTTTATTCAGGGGTGATCTGTGCTGTTGCCATTCCCTTCTAGCTCTTCTTTTTTCACATACGAGACGTTCAATATCTGTAGAATATAGTCTATTAAACCCAGTCTGCGGATGGGATGTAGTGGCATGTTTAGCAGCCTGCTTAATATTTTCGTTAAGATTGGCAATGTTAGATTCAACATCATCAGGTGTTCTTAGTGTAATGTTTTCCGTGCAATGACTACTAAGATATTTTTTGAATCGCAGCCAATTTACACGATTTATCAAATTCGCATATGGGTGAGGTAAATCACTTCTTAATGGGCTACAAATTGTAACGATCGTGGGAGAGTGATCGGACGAGAGATCTAGAGAAGCTTCAATTTGAATTAAATCCCTAGAGATATTTTTTATAACGCCAAAGTCTATTACATCCGGAATTTTATGTATGTCAGTAGGCCAATAAGTGGGCTCCCTACTTGAAATGACATCCAAGCCCATTTTGGAAATTGTATTGAACAACGCTCGACCTCTGGGTGTAATAAGACGCGAACCCCAGAACGTGTGTTTAGCATTATAGTCGCCAGCTGCCAACCTGATCTGAAAACCAGACCAGCTCCTAATAAGCTGATCTCAAAACGAGATCAGGTTCTGATGAGCTGATCTGAAAACCAGATCAGCTCCTGATAAGCTGATCTGAAAACCAGATCAGGTCCTGATGAGCTGATCTGAAAACCAGACCAGCTCCTGATAAGCTGATCTGAAAACCAGATCAGGTCCTGATGAGCTGATCTGAAAACCAGACCAGCTCCTGATAAGCTGATCTGAAAACCAGATCAGGTCCTGATGAGCTGATCTGAAAACCAGATCAGCTCCTGATAAGCTGATCTGAAAACCAGATCAGGTCCTGATGAGCTGATCTGAAAACCAGACCAGCTCCTGATAAGCTGATCTGAAAACCAGAGCAGCTCCTGATAAGCTGATCTGATAGCTGATACCTGATCCAATAGGTGATACCTGATCTAATAGCTGATACCTCTTATTTGGTATTATTAAACATGGATGAGAAAATTTTAAAATAGTTGGTGTTGACAAGAAATGTATTGATGAAAAAGCTTCGTAGTATAAAAACTGGTGAAATAGATACACATAAAGAACTAAGAGATATATTTGATCCTATAACAGAACCTCTCAAAGAATTCATGAAAAGTTCTAAAAATATTGACAGAAAACACAAGAAAGAACAAAGTAAAAACAATATAGAATCTGAAAATAGTACAAGTATTTAAGTCTCAGAAACCATCAGTCAAGATAGAGAGAAGTTAAAGAAACTTTCAAAAGGATCAATATTTGATAATACTATCTTATTTAATGATGCCAATACTGTGAATGATTATGATGATGAAGAAGATGATTTTTACCCACAGCCTTCCAACACCGAAGATACTTATATTGACTTATTAGTCTTAGAAGGAAGAAATGAATTAGATACAAACTATGGCTCACCTAAAGATTTCAATAATGAATGGAAATTTGGTGATAGAAATCTAAAACTGAATAAAGATAAAATACAAATTGATGGTCAAATATGAGGCTTAAAAGTGGGTTTATTTTCTTTAATGATTGATAAAACGTGAAAATACTATGACAAATTTGATTTTGAAAACTAAATAAAATATATAATTTCCACCAATGTATACATAGAGAATCATCATCATTCACTGACGGAGAACAATGTTATCAGTAAATTGTTTCTGGAAACTCAAATCGAGAAACTAAAGGATGAATTAATAATAAAGCTTAAGGCATTAATATAATTCAAGGATATATTCAAATGCAAATTAATGGAGTGGAGTGTGAAATAAAATTAACGATAGAAGATAGGTATAAAATTGAAAAAGACATTCTAAAATTAAATCATCTTTTGACAAACAAATTGAACAGCTGAGCGATAAAATTTATAGATTGGAAAATTAACTACATTTTAGTATAAATAGCTGAAAATGTATCAAGTAGATCACAACACTCTCCAAAAAACTGTAAAACAACTCAATGTCCTTAAAAAGAAATTTAGTTAACGTAATCCATAATAAATTTGTAAAATTGTTTGTGTATTGTAGTGATGTAATGAATGGAATAGATGATCTTTTATGGAGCTGATTTAGGTGAAGTGGGTAGCTATTCTAGAGAAAATAGAAATTATTGATTTTTGCTGACTGTAACTGACACATTCTCAAAATTTATATGGTGAGTATCGTTGAAAATAAAAGCTGCACTCGAAAAAAACCAAGGTAATGGAAAATATTTTTGCAATGATATGAGTATCAAGACAAAAAAATACAAATAGATGTTGGGAAAGAATTTTTAATAAACACTGCAAAATTCATGCATAAACAGAGGATTAAAAATTTCATAATATGAAAGCATCAATAGTAGAATAAATAAATAGATCATTAAAAGGAATTATGTGTTAAGAATTTAGCTATAATGGTTCATATAAGTGGATTGATATACACAAAGATTTACTTAATGCCTACAATAGAAAAGTTCATGTCATCATTAAAATATTTGCGATTAAAGTTAACTCAACGAATGAGAAAAAGGTGCAAAATACAGTATACAGTAATTTGAAGAGGTACAAAATGTTGAAATTCAATGAAAATCTATACATAAATAGGCAAGTGAAAAAAGCTAAGAACCATTTTAACTGACTTAAACTCAACGTATTCGCTTGATTTTTTTTGTTAGATAGATTGACAATAGGAACAGTGCAGAATGTATTTTTTCTTCTACATTTTTGTGTCTAAGATAGTTAAAAACAGTTAAGAATATTAGCCAATCATAAAGCCATGATTTCTCTTTCTCTCTTAATTTGCTAAAAAAAATTACAACAATTTGGCTTGGCAACTCCATAAACACTCAGAAGGAAAAACGTATTTTATTTGTTCATTCTATTCTTATTTCCATCTTTCTATGTACTTAAACGATTATTGCTGAAACTAATAAAATTTGGATATTTAAATAACGAGTGGTTCTGTATTATTTTTCTTTAGGTGCTTAAAAATAATATATTTTTTCAAATTATTAATAACTTTGATTAAATTCACCTACAGCACAAAGTAAGTTTTTTATTTTCGGTTTATTTTGTGTGCGTTTTGTTTTTGTTCATTGTTTTCATTATTTTTCTGTGCTTTAAATTACTGAACATACTGGAATGTTGGAATATGATGGAATGTTGGAATATGATGGAATGTTTATATTATTAGGCTAGCATATTCGTACATACATATGGGGTCTTTCTCAAAGAATAGGGAATAGAAACTTTTTTTGTAACAAACGTTTTAATGGGGAGTCTAAAACTTTAGAGAAAAAGCGTTCAATGAAAAAATAAACGAATATTTTTGTTTTGGGCAATAATAATGAATATGAAGTGAAAACAATAGGAGCAAATATCTAATTACTTTTAGTTCAAAAAGTGAACGACTTTTTTTAAATAGTTTGCTTAAAATCTATTCTTATTTATGCCGTAGTAGTTAAGAAAGTGGTTTAAGAGAGTGGTTTACCTTGGAGTCTATACATATGTATATTTGAATATAGTTTTTAAATTGTGTTTTAAATTCATAAAACTTTAAATATTTTCATTCTATTCTCCACCTCTGTGCGTTAATGGTTGATTTTCAACCACTGGGCGAACACTAGTATAAATAAAATTAAAAAGGAAAAATCTAATTTGTATTGGTTTTTTGAAGGATTGATTCGGAATGTTAGGTCTCAGGGAAAATAAATAGCTTAATATACTACAATTCTCTTAACTTGATGGTCTGTATGAAATATTGTGAAAACTTAAGAGTTCAAAATATTCAGAAACACATCATATTATCACTTTTTATAGTAAAAGGTGTACATTTTCCATTTCGAAAGATCTAGCACACAAAATTTTAAAATGTGAATATGGTTATTATAATAGATATTCACTCTGTTCATTTCTAGATAAACTAAGGAAATTGTACTTTGATATCCAATCTTTAACAATGTACATGTGTATGAATGGGTATCAAACAAACTTACTAAATAAATACAGACTTCAACTAGAATCATGCTGAAGCATGCATAAATTGTAAAATTGAATGTAAACAGATCTTACTTTATATCTGTATCTATATGAATATGAAATAAATTTACCAAAAAAAATATTGGAAGCATGCCGAAGCATGTATAATTTAAAAAAATTCCTCACGTCATACTTTTATAAGGAAAGAAATTTTAAGACTTTGTGGCAAATGAAATAGATATGTATCTACTTTGTTAAAAATTCAAAAGAGTGAATTCGTAACTGTAATATTATAGATTTTTAATTAAAACAGCACTAAATGTCGGACTCTCGCGTCACTATCGATAGAAGCATGCTAAAGCATGCATGCTAGCAAAATATTAAACTTGTTAGAAGGTGATGAGAAAGCTATTTTCTAATCATTAATTTGTAGACAGCAATTGTATCTGGATCAACTCCACTCATGAATGAATTGTATACAAGTATGATTGATGGTGATGAGGACCTTTTCTAAGTGAGAAATGATTACATCTGAATGCGATACAACGCAGTCTACGTTAACCACAATAACGTCAAGGGGTCAAACACCAAATCTTATATAGAAACACTTGAAGTAAAAATTCTCCCAAACATAGATATTCAAATATTTCTAACACTTTATGAAAACACTGATGGTGAATTGATGATGGAGGTAAATGTGTTATTTTAGATCGATTTTCTAGAATAGTTGATTATTAAAGATGTATTTCTTTGTATATGAACTAATTTCTACGTACATACATATATTTACCTATATGTATGTATATATTAATACTTTTAAAATTATATAAATATTTTCTATTTCAAGTAGTAAAATCTGAAAAAATAGTAGTGACACATTAGAAGAAAAAATTAATAAAATAAAAAGAGAGACTTTTTTTAATTATTATTTTTCGAACTGTATTTGTTTCTATATTCTTATGAATTGAATAGGCTAAAGTTCGTAACGCTTTTTAAGCCAAATTACATGTGATAATTATTAATGAACAAATAACATCAAAGTTAGTTGTAAATATTCTGACAACAACACATAGTTGAACGGAACAGCCAGCCGTTTTCGAAGGCCACTAAACCTTCCTCATCAGCGTTCTTCTGTGTTTTGGTCCACTGTGTGTGGTGTCAGTTGATGTAGATGTCTGCCTTATATACGTAACTTTATTGCAAATGGAATATGTGAATTGGTTTGATTCATTGCATTTCAATTTGCTAATGTGTTTCGTAATGTATACGCAAGTTACCATCTATATATATATACCATCTTCTATATATATTACCATCTTCTATATATATTACAACAGTCTTACCATTGTCGTTTTGTTCCTTACTAACTATACACATGTTTGTTAATTTGCTTATTTTTGTTCTACTTAAGACAAACTTTTTTGGTTTGTTACTATTAAGTATATTTTTATTTTTAATTTTTGCCACAAGCCAATGACTATTAATTAGTTAATTTAATTATTATTTTTCGAACTGTATTTGTTTCTATATTCTTATGAATTGAATAGGCTAAAGTTCGTAACGCTTTTTAAGCCAAATTACATGTGATAATTATTAATGAACAAATAACATCAAAGTTAGTTGTAAATATTCTGACAACAACACATAGTTGAACGGAACAGCCAGCCGTTTTCGAAGGCCACTAAACCTTCCTCATCAGCGTTCTTCTGTGTTTTGGTCCACTGTGTGTGGACCAAAACAATGTGGCCGGGATATTGCGGGATTGGAGTTTTCTGTAATTCGTGTTTAATAGGATGGCGGTCATATTTATTTTCTTTGCAAACTGAGCAGTGGGAAACCAGATCTTTTATCTTCTTAGTCATTTTTGGGAAGTAATTTTCTTCGAGTATCTGAGCCTTGTTTTCCTTGTGGTTTCTATGCGCACGCTTATGGGTTTCAATGATGATTCGTTCTTGTTCCTGTTCGCTGGTAACATCGTTGACCTGATTTTGTGTAAACCTTACCTTGTAATTAGCGAAATGCAGAGGATATATATTTTGTATCTTACCCATTATTGGTTCAGAAGTTTTAATACCATTAATGACGGATGGATTGAGATATCTTTTTAGAATGGAGATTAAATTTTCTTCATTATAATCTGGTTCGTTTATTATGTGACGGTGATATGTAGGAAATATTATTTTAAATTGGTAAGATGGAGTTTGATTGGTCATTAGGAATAATTGATTTTTAAAAACATTTATGGGATATTCCATACTCGGAATTAAGTTTTCCCCAGAGCTTTCATCGCTATGCTGGCTTACTGATAGAGAATTTATTTCAGTCACATAGGGGTTTCTGGAAAGCGCGTCGGCAACGATATTCGCTTTTCCTGGTTTGTATTCCATTACATAATCGCACTCTTCCAATGCAGCCTTCCACCGTTTCATTTTCCCATTATTGTTTTTATTATTAAGAGCATATGTAAGAGGTTGGTGATCAGTTCGGATGATTACTTTTGATTTTCCGTATAGGTAATTTCTAAAAGAATTTAAAGACCATATTATTGCCAGCATCTCCTTCGTTGGTCGCGTAGTGTTCTTCCGTCTTACTCAATGTTCTCGAAATGAACGAAATAGGTCGATTAGATTGTGACAACACTGCTCCCAAGGCGAAATTTGACGCATCAGTCGTCAATTCAAAAGGCTTTTCAAAATCTGGGTATGCAGGAATAGTATCCTGCGATACTAATGACTTTTTTAATTTTTCAAATGATTCTAACGCAGCTTTATCAAGAGTGATATATTGTTTTGCCGATTGTCTTTTTGAAATGCGACCTCCTTCCCCTCTTAAAAGAGATGTTAGAGGTTTTGCTAGTTTGGCATAATCTCTAACAAATCGCCTATAGTAACCGGATAGACCTAAAAATGAGCGTAGCTCTTTCAAAGTTTTGGGTATTGGAAATTTAGAGATGGCCTCAATTTTTTTCGGGTTTGTCTTGATACCTTGTGATGAGACTATAAATCCTAAAAATTCTACTTCGTCTTTGAAAAAATCGCATTTGTCAAGCTGTAATTTCATATTCGCGTTCTCTAGTGTCCTAAAAACTTGTTCCAAATGCTTCAAGTGTTCGCATTCCGTTTTGCTGAAGATAATTATATCGTCAATGTAAACGAAGCAAATTTTTCCAATGTGCTCATGTAAAATATCGTCCAAAGCACGCTGAAAGATAGATGGTGCGTTCTTCAGACCGAAAGGCAGCCTTGTAAATTCGAATTTTCCATTGTTAATTGAGAATGCGGTTTTTTCAATGTCTGATGTTTTCAATGGTATTTGATGAAATCCGCTTTTGAGATCTAAGACCGAAAAAAAATTATTTTGCCCTAAATGAGACAATACTTCATTTATATCTGGAATTGGATAGGTATCGGATATTGTAACTGAGTTCAGTTTGCGGTAATCTATCACGAGCCTGTATTGTTTATTCCCTTGTGAGTCAGGTTTTTTTGACACAATCCATATCGGAGAATTGTATGGCGACCTAGAGGGTCGTAAAATGCCGTCATCTAACATTTTTTTTACCTGTGACTACACTTCGTCTTTTAATGACAGAGGGTATGGGTAAAATTTCGAGTAAACAGGATTATCCGTCGATGTTCTAATTTCGCCAATAACTTTGGTCGTGTATGTTAATTTTTCATCCGGGTCTGCAAATAGCTTCGGAAACTTTTTTACCAAAGAACTTGTTCCGTTTGCTTGATTTTTGCTCATGTGATCATTTTTTATATTTAGCATGTTAACATCAGGCAGTGATAGCTGTTTAAGTGGAATCTTAAACTTGTTTTGAATAGTCATATAGTTTCCAGCGGTGTTAATAACAGCTGAAAGGTCTTTTAGAGTGCTGTGACCTATAATAGCATCAAAAGTTTTTAACGCGGGTAGTAGAAATAATTTTATTGGAATGTCTATATTAAAAAGATTAATAAAGGTATGATTTGTTATTTGGATATCTCCACCTACTGATTTTGCTAAAAAAATTTTTGTATTAGGTATAGATTTTTTTACAATTTCTGGGCGAACGTAGTTTTTTCCTGAGCCAGTGTCGATTAAAAATTTTAAAAGATTTCCACTCTTCGTTTTGCATTCGATATATGGTAACGAAGAGTGGTTTAAATTAAAAAATGGACGTCGCTATGTTCGACATGCTCGTAATCTATTTGTAGTTGTTGCTCTTCATAGTTTTCTATTGGATCTATATCTTGGTAATCAGATTCATAAAAGTTCTGGTTGTAATCGGTTTGGTCGAATTCTTCAATGTTAAAATTTCGCTGATGTTTAACAGGGTGTGAATTTTCCTATTGTGGCGGTCTTTTCCCGAAGAAATTATTTTGAGCTGATCGATTCATGTAATTGATGTTTCTAGTACGAACGCTTTGATCTATGTCCATAGGCTCTGGTCTTGGTTGTGGTTTGGGTGGTAAAGGTCGTGGGAATGTTCTGAAATTATTTGGTCCTTGTGTCTGATAATGAAAATTTGGTGTATTGACATAAGGCCCATTTGGTCTAACTTGTGGGGTAAAAGAGAGTTGAGGGTAAAAAGGTTGTTTATGATTATTTCTGCCATTATAAGTTTGTCCTTTATGTTGCATAGGTACGTTATAGCTGTGATTTCTGGTTTGTTGACTGTAATTTGCATGGTACGAGCGGAAATGTTGATTCTCCAACTTCAAGCATAAATGAAGGGCTTGTGGCAGCTCGGTAGGTTCCCTCATTGCGAGTAATCTTGGAAGATCGCCTTTGAGACCTCTGATGAAAGTATCTAAAGCCTTATCTCTATATGTTCTGGTGAGTAATTCCATAGGTGCTGCTCCTACATCCATGCATGATATTTTGTCTAATATCAGGGATAAATGGGAGCAAACATTATGGTAAAACTCTTGTATCGTGTTATTGCCTTGAACCATGGTCGTCATCTGATATTCGAGAGTTGTCAGATCTCGCTTATCAGCATAGTGGATAGTAAGACATCTGGATATTGCAGCCCAGTTCAAGGGGGTATTATATGATTCTAGCGCTATATACGCTTGACCTGTAATTTTATTTCTAATGGCACTTAGGATGCCGTAATATTTTGGTGATCCCTTAATCGGCTCATAAATTTTTATAATCCTATCTACGCCTTTCTTCCACGAATTAAATTCACCAGGAATTCCCGAGAATTCCCGTATGCAACGTACTACGTCTGGGATTTTATCTAATTCTGACAAGTTTCCTGCGTTTTCTAATCTAATTGTTTGTTCTGACATATCGATAACATCGTTACCGGTTCGTTGACTACTGCGTGTCAAAATGTCTGTTACGATTCTTGTCACAAGATTTTCTAATTCTACTGATCCTTGATTGGCAGGAGGATTAGAAGGATTAGGAGGGGGATTAGAAATATTTAGGATTGAGGGTCTTACGAGGTTGTTTGGATTTGACATGTTTTCTTATTTTTTCTTTTAATAATCACAAAATTCGAAATTAAATTGAGTACACTTTTATTTTTTAATTATTTAAGCACGAGAGAGGATAAATATCTAAGGTTTAATTTAATCAAGCACAAAAATTTTTTCTTCCTTCTCCTTTTTTTTTCTTTTTTACTGAGTATTAGTATAATCAGAAAATTTTAGAATATAAAATAAAATATCTTAAATTTACTCTTACATTAAGTACAGCATCGGTGAAGTGGTGCAGCAAAGTCCTTTTTGCTTCCGCTACTACCGCACTGCAGACTTGGTGATTGGTGGTTGGATTTCACACAACTTTTTGGTCACTTTCCACTTAGCTTTACTTAGGGTTTGTTAGGCCTCGTTTTTTTTCTTACTTTTCACGGCAATTTTAACGAGTTCTTTTCTCTTTTTTTATACTGCTTTTGCTTTTACTTAGGTCCCGTTTTCTTTTACTTTTTACGGTAATTTGAGCGAGTCCCTTTTTTTTAACACTGCGTTTGGTTTTACTTAGGGCACGTTTTTTTTTTTTTCACTGTACTTTGAACGAGTCCTTTTTTAACACTTTGCTCGGTTTTACTTAGGGCACGTTTTTTTTGTACTTTTCACTGTACTTTGAACGAGTCCTTTTTTAACACTTTGCTCGGTTTTACTTAGGGCACGTTTTTTTTTTGTACTTTTCACTTCTACATTTTTGTGTCTAAGATAGTTAAAAACAGTTAGGAATATTAGCCAATCATAAAGCCATGATTTCTCTTTCTCTCTTAATTTGCTAAAAAAAATTACAACAATTTGGCTTGGCAACTCCATAAACACTCAGAAGGAAAAACGTATTTTATTTGTTCATTCTATTCTTATTTCCATCTTTCTATGTACTTAAACGATTATTGCTGAAACTAATAAAATTTGGATATTTAAATAACGAGTGGTACTGTATTATTTTTCTTCAGGTGCTTAAAAATAATATATTTTTTCAAATTATTAATAACTTTGATTAAATTCACCTACAGCACAAAGTAAGTTTTTTATTTTTGGTTTATTTTGTGTGCGTTTTGTTTTTGTTCATTGTTTTCATTATTTTTCTGTGCTTTAAATTACTGAACATACTGGAATGTTGGAATATGATGGAATGTTTATATTATTAGGCTAGCATATTCGTACATACATATGGGGTCTTTCTCAAAGAATAGGGAATATAAACTTTTTTTGTAACAAACGTTTTAATGGGGAGTCTAAAACTTTAGAGAAAAAGCGTTCAATGAAGTGAAAACACTAGGAGCAAATATCTAATTACTTTGAGTTCAAAAAGTGAACAACTTTTTTTAAATAGTTTGCTTAAAATCTATTCTTATTTATGCCGATAAATGAAATTTTAAATTCGTATTTAGTAGTTAAGAAAGTGGTTTAAGAGAGTGGTTTACCTTGGAGTCTATACATATGTTTATTTGAATATAGTTTTTAAATTGTGTTTTAAATTCATCAAACTTTAAATATTTTCATTCTATTCTCCACCTCTGTGCGTTAATGGTTGATTTTCAACCACTGGGCGAACACTAGTTTATTTAAATACTTCTGGATGTTTCTTTATATTGGCCCTGTTCGAATACTCTTGCGTAACACTTATATTAACCCGACGGCCATTTCCGTAACACTGCCGCCCACTTATGCCTATTCGTCCCGAATAGGCACATCATCGCCTTTCTTTTTCTTCGTTTTCTATACGCCTTGTAGTTACGTTGGAGACGACTACCTCTTCCATATTTGTTGGCTTTAGTTCTGGCTCTGCCTCGGCTTTCAACTGGGACTTGTGTTACTATTCGCTGGAGATTACTACTTTGTTGACATTTGCGGCCCTTGGTACTGACTCTGCTTCGTATTTCCACTACAACTTGCCTTGACGTATGCTGGAGATGAAACCTTTTTTGACACTTGCAACCCTTGGTACTGAATCTGCTTCGTATTTCCTCTACAGCTTGCCTTGGTTTACGCTTTAGGTGACAACTTCTTCCACATTTGTGGTATTTGGCTCTGACTCTATTGGGTCTCTCAACTAGAGCTTGCCTTACCATTCCACATTTATGGCCCTTGGCTCCGACTCTGCCTTGTCCCTTGGCTAGAGCTTGCCTTACCATTCCACATTTATGGCCTTTGGCTCCGACTCTAGATTGTCCCTCGACTAGAGTTGGCCTTACCACACGCTTGAGGCTCTGTATAAAAGTTGTATTTTTCTTCCTTACTGCTTTTCTGCTGCGTACTTCGTATACTGTAGCAGTTTCTTTACCCTGAGCAAACGAGTCCATTTCAAAGATAGCTATTCCCGCTGTGTCACACACCACTTGACTATCATCTAGGTCATGAGCTTCATTTACTTCGCTGGAAACTTCTGGCAAACTTCGCTCACGTTCAACTTGTTGACACTGACCACTGTTGATTTCATCTTCTACCTCCAGTTTTTCGTCAGCGTCTTCCTTTGTGCCAGAAATTTCTTCGTTGACACTGTTCCCCAAGTCAAAAATCTCCGTCCGATCTACTGACTTGCATTTCTACACCATATGCCTTACGGCTTCAGCAAATTCTTGAAGTTTCTCGTCAACACCACCAATTTCTAGACTGTGTACTTTATTTGTTGATGGTCTGGATGTCACCTTAGCATTTACCTCGTCTTGAGCACACGAGACCATTTCTTCAATAGCTAATTCCACCTTGTCACAAACTGCTTGACTATCTTCAATGCCATCTACTCTTTTGTTTATGGACTCAGACATTTCTACAAATCTCGCATCCATTTTAGTCTCTCCTGTAGTTGTACTTTGTTACCAGTTTTTGACAGTTTCCGCTTACTGAACTCTTCCTTGAGTTGCTCCACATTAAGCTCTTGAAATTTCATTTTTCCTCAAAAACCAACTGCTGCTACGTTTAACCTTTTCAAACGTATGTGGTTTTATTCACGTTTAACCTTTTCAAACGTTTGAGGTTGTCCTTTTCGTATCACTCTCACTTTACGTTTAACCTTTTTTAAACGTGCCGCTTTTATTTGCAAATCCCACTTCTGACACCAAATGTTACGTTTTTATTCTCTTAATTAACGCTTTTCCGTAGATTCGCAGATTTGCAATAAATAAAAGACCCCAGTGTACTAATTAGGGTTAAGAATGATACACTCTTTATTAATTAATAAATGCCACTAATCTAAATTCAATTCAAGAGCTTAAATACAAACACAAAGTTTACTTCAATATTCACAACTGGTTACCACTACGCCTTCTTCGCTGTTGTATATACACGTCTCAGACAACCGGCTGCGCTAGTGTTGACACAATTCTGCTTTCTCTGTTGCACGTCACACACAAGACTCACTCTGCCATCACTCACAGTTGATACACCAATAACAACTCTATGGCAGACTCTCACAGTTGATACACTAATCAGGACTCGCTGGCTTCACTTACACACGTTTATCAGCTTCCACTGCTCCCTTACTCTTTACTCAAGGGACTCCACAATAATCTCAAATCATGACAGACTCTAACTGTCACTCTAGACTGTACTATAGTCTCTTCAATCTCCAACTCACGTATTGTAAGGCACAGACTCAAATATCAACGCACTGTTGTATCACAAATCACGGACTGCGCACAACTTAACTGTCAACTCACTTGATTAACAACAGACTTCTTATTAGCAACTGCACTTATTCGCAACTGAGCTTCTTCGCAACTGAGCTTCTTCGCAACTGACTTATTCCCAACTAACTTTTGATCGCGACTGAACTGCTGTTGTATGCGTCACCCCTTTTTATACTTCGCACAACAACCACTAGAATTTTCATGCAAAGTCTAGACCGAATCATCATTATCTTCAATGTTGTTTACAAATCGCGTAATTAAGTTCATGTGGTAACTATGTACATACGTGTGTATATGCATACATCATTAAGTGGTTGTTTACTTTTATTTCTGCCTTTAGTTGGAATTATCAGGCATGTACGTATGTATGCATGTAGCTATGTATACCTTCTTAATAAGCAGACGCTTGTAGTTGTTGTTGGTTGTTTACGTTTAATCACGTATGTATGTATGTGCTACGCATGTGTATATAGTTGTTTGCTATAGTGCTTTTATGTGAATACGAGTGTATGTTTAGTTATCTATATATAAATAGGCAAGTGAAAAAAGTTAAGAACCATTTTAACTGACTTAAACTCAACGTATTCGCTTGATTTTTTTTTTTGTTAGATAGATTGACAATAGGAACAGTGCAGAATGTATTTTTTCTTCTACATTTTTGTGTCTAAGATAGTTAAAAACAGTTAAGAATATTAGCCAATCATAAAGCCATGATTTCTCTTTCTCTCTTAAATTGCTAAAAAAAAAAATTACAACAATTTGGCTTGGCAACTCCATAAACACTCAGAAGGAAAAACGTATTTTATTTGTTCATTCTATTCTTATTTCCATCTTTCTATGTACTTAAACGATTATTGCTGAAACTAATAAAATTTGGATATTTAAATAACGAGTGGTACTGTATTATTTTTCTTTAGGTGCTTAAAAATAATATATTTTTTTAAATTATTAATAACTTTGATTAAATTCACCTACAGCACAAAGTAAGTTTTTTATTTTTGGTTTATTTTGTGTGCGTTTTGTTTTTGTTCATTGTTTTCATTATTTTTCTGTGCTTTAAATTACTGAACATACTGGAATGTTGGAATATGATGGAATGTTTATATAATTAGGCTAGCATATTCGTACATACATATGGGGTCTTTCTCAAAGAATAGGGAATAGAAACTTTTTTTGTAACAAACGTTTTAATGGGGAGTCTAAAACTTTAGAGAAAAAGCGTTCAATGAAAAAATAAACGAATATTTTTGTTTTGGGCAATAATAATGAATATGAAGTGAAAACACTAGGAGCAAATATCTAATTACTTTTAGTTCAAAAAGTGAACAACTTTTTTTAAATAGTTTGCTTAAAATCTATTCTTATTTATGCCGATAAATGAAATTTTAAATTCGTATTTAGTAGTTAAGAAAGTGGTTTAAGAGAGTGGTTTACCTTGGAGTCTATACATATGTATATTTGAATATAGTTTTTAAATTGTGTTTTAAATTCATCAAACTTTAAATATTTTCATTCTATTCTCCACCTCTGTGTGTTAATGGTTGATTTTCAACCACTGGGCGAACACTAGTTTAAATAACGAGTGGTACTGTATTATTTTTCTTTAGGTGCTTAAATATAATATATTTTTGTAATTATTAATAACTTTGATTAAAGTTAAATTCACCTACAGCACAAAGTAAGTTTTTTATTTTTGGTTTATTTTGTGTGCGTTTTGTTTTTGTTCATTGTTTTCATTATTTTTCTGTGCTTTAAATTACTGAACATACTGGAATGTTGGAATATGATGGAATGTTTATATTATTAGGCTAGCATATTCGTACATACATATGGGGTCTTTCTCAAAGAATAGGGAATAGAAACTTTTTTTGTAACAAACGTTTTAATGGGGAGTCTAAAACTTTAGAGAAAAAGCGTTCAATGAAAAAATAAACGAATATTTTTGTTTTGGGCAATAATAATGAATATGAAGTGAAAACACTAGGAGCAAATATCTAATTACTTTGAGTTCAAAAAGTGAACAACTTTTTTTAAATAGTTTGCTTAAAATCTATTCTTATTTATGCCGATAAATGAAATTTGAAATTCGTATTTAGTAGTTAAGAAAGTGGTTTAAGAGAGTGGTTTACCTTGGAGTCTATACATATGTTTATTTGAATATAGTTTTTAAATTGTGTTTTAAATTCATCAAACTTTAAATATTTTCATTCTATTCTCCACCTCTGTGCGTTAATGGTTGATTTTCAACCACTGGGCGAACACTAGTTTATTTAAATACTTCTGGATGTTTCTTTATATTGGCCCTTTTCGAATACTCTTGCGTAACACTTATATTAACCCGACGGCCATTTCCGTAACACTGCCGCCCACTTAAGCCTATTCGTCCCGAATAGGCACATCATCGCCTTTCTTTTTCTTCGTTTTCTATACGCCTTGTAGTTACGTTGGAGACGACTACCTCTTCCATATTTGTTGGCTTTAGTTCTGGCTCTGCCTCGGCTTTCAACTGGGACTTGTGTTACTATTCGCTGGAGATTACTACTTTGTTGACATTTGCGACCCTTGGTACTGACTCTGCTTCGTATTTCCACTACAACTTGCCTTGCCGTATGCTGGAGATGAAACCTTTTTTGACACTTGCAACCCTTGGTACTGAATCTGCTTCGTATTTCCTCTACAGCTTGCCTTGGTTTACGCTTTAGGTGACAACTTCTTCCACATTTGTGGTATTTGGCTCTGACTCTATTGGGTCTCTCAACTAGAGCTTGCCTTACCATTCCACATTTATGGCCCTTGGCTCCGACTCTGCCTTGTCCCTTGGCTAGAGCTTGCCTTACCATTCCACATTTATGGCCTTTGGCTCCGACTCTAGATTGTCCCTCGACTAGAGTTGGCCTTACCACACGCTTGAGGCTCTGTATAAAAGTTGTATTTTTCTTCCTTACTGCTTTTCTGCTGCGTACTTCGTATACTGTAGCAGTTTCTTTACCCTGAGCAAACGAGTCCATTTCAAAGATTGCTATTCCCGCTGTGTCACACACCACTTGACTATCATCTAGGTCATGAGCTTCATTTACTTCGCTGGAAACTTCTGGCAAACTTCGCTCACGTTCAACTTGTTGACACTGACCACTGTTGATTTCATCTTCTACCTTCAGTTTTTCGTCAGCGTCTTCCTTTGTGCCAGAAATTTCTTCGTTGACACTGTTCTCCAAGTCAAAAATCTCTTCGTTCTGCCCGTCTGCTTACGGCTTCAGCTAATTCTTGAAGTATCTCGTCAACACCACCAATTTCTAGACTGTGTACTTTATTTGTTGATGGTCTGGATGTCACCTTAGCATTTACCTCGTCTTGAGCACACGAGACCATTTCTTCAATAGCTAATTCCACCTTGTCACAAACTGCTTGAGTATCTTCAATGCCATCTACTCTTTTGTTTATGGACTCAGACATTTCTACAAATCTCGCATCCATTTTATCAAACCTAGTTTCCATTTTCTCATTGGCCGCTTTGATTTCGCTCATCATGGCAGCAAACATTGCGCTGATGTCTGTACTGATTGGAGTGCAAATAGATGGAGTGGATGCTTCCATCTCATATTTTTCTTTTTCATCGAACTCATAACTCTCTATGTCGATGTTGTGCCGCTGGAACTCCTGCAGTAGTCTCTCCTGTAGTTGTACTTTGTTACCAGTTTTTGACAGTTTCCGCTTACTGAACTCTTCCTTGAGTTGCTCCACATTAAGCTCTTGAAATTTCATTTTTCCTCAAAAACCAATTGCTGCTACGTTTAACCTTTTCAAACGTATGTGGTTTTATTCACGTTTAACCTTTTCAAACGTGTGAGGTTGTCCTTTTCGTATCACTCTTACTTTACGTTTAACATTTTTTAAACGTGCCGCTTTTATTTGCAAATCCCACTTCTGACACCAAATGTTACGTTTTTATTCTCTTAATTAACGCTTTTCCGTAGATTCGCAGATTTGCAATAAATAAAAGACCCCAGTGTACTAATTAGGGTTAAGAATGATACACTCTTTATTAATTAATAAATGCCACTAATCTAAATTCAATTCAAGAGCTTAAATACAAACACAAAGTTTACTTCAATATTCACAACTGGTTACCACTACGCCTTCTTCGCTGTTGTATATACACGTCTCAGACAACCGGCTGCGCTAGTGCACGTCACACACAAGACTCACTCTGCCGTCACTCACAGTTGATACACCAATAACAACTCTATGGCAGACTGTCACAGTTGATACACTAATCAGGACTCGCTGGCTTCACTTACACACGTTTATCAGCTTCCACTGCTCCCTTACTCTTTACTCAAGGGACTCCACAATAATCTCAAATCACGACAGACTCTAACTGTCACTATAGACTGTACTATAGTCTCTTCAATTTCCAACTCACGTATTGTAAAGCACAGACTCAAATATCAACTCACTGTTGTATCACAAATCACGGACTGCGCACAACTTAATTGTCAACTCACTTGATTAACAACAGACTTCTTATTAGCAACTGCACTTATTCGCAACTGGGCTTCTTCGCAACTGTGCTTCTTCGCAACTGACTTATTCCCAACTAACTTTTGATCGCGACTGAACTGCTGTTGTATGCGTCACCCCTTTTTATACTTCGCACAACAACCACTAGAATTTTCATGCAAAGTCTAGACCGAATCATCATTATCTTCAATGTTGTTTACAAATCGCGTAATTAAGTTCATGTGGTAACTATGTACATACGTGTGTATATGCATACATCATTAAGTGGTTGTTTACTTTTATTTCTGCCTTTAGTTGGAATTATCAGGCATGTACGTATGTATGCATGTAGCTATGTATACCTTCTTAATAAGCAGACGCTTGTAGTTGTTGTTGGTTGTTTACGTTTAATCACGTATGTATGTGCTACGCATGTGTATATAGTTGTTTGCTATAGTGCTTTTATGTGAACTAGTGTTCGCCCAGTGGTTGAAAATCAACCATTAACGCACAGAGGTGGAGAATAGAATGAAAATATTTAAAGCATAGTACCGAAATATTCATTTATGCTCTACAAAAAACACACATTTATAAGTTTCTTCATAAATGAAAACTCGCAAAATATTTCGTTGTGTTTATTTTCATAAATGCAGCAACAAAAAAAAATCTGCTAATCAACGCACATGAGTGCTTAAATCTTTTTCTGTTTTTCTACGCATGTTCATGCTGTAATTGGAAACAAAACAAAATTGAACACTCGTGTGTGTGCAAATATTTTTTTTTAATTTTGCGCACATGATGTGCACATTTATGAGTTGCTCATATATGAGTTTTATTCATTTATGCATTATTCATATATGAGTAAAATTTTTTGAACATAAATGTTGGATATTTTTGTGGTATACAAGCAAATGGTTTTTTATGTATTGTGCCTCTAAAGGTTTTTTATTGATCATGAGCGTTGCCGATTTGGATATTTTAAACATATGTATATTAATCTTCATATGCAAACAAATTAACATGTGCTTCAAGTCTACGTTAAAACCGGAAATTTTGTTTTAACGTACACTTCAAGCACACGTTAATTTTTTGCATATGGGGATAAGTCTTTATAAAAGTTTTCAGCGAATAAATTGTAAATGTTTAAATTAATAAATAAATATCTACATACATACATATGTATGTACATATGTGTATATACATATATGTAGGTATATGTACATATCGATGGCTTAATATAAAAAGGGCGTATACCAATTTTTTTCGAAATCGCGTTTTAAGATCTTAGTACGTTACAGTTCAAAATGAAGAAGTTATAATATCTTAAAAAATTATTTCTGTTTGTAAATGCTTTAGTTTCTCCTCAGTTTTTTGCTTCTCCTATAAAATATCGAAAATTCGACTTCCGCGTTTCTTATATTAAGCCATCTATGTACATAGAAATTTACCTTTAAATAAATATCAAGTTTTTATTATTGAAACACATTGATCACTTATTCACAAATGTGTGTTGAAAGTTTTTTCTTTTGATTTCAAACACATAAATTGCGGGAAAATCCATCGTGTCATATTCGCTAACCCTTTTGTATAGCAAGTGTGCATGTTTTATTTGATTTGTGTAAATGTATTTTTTTAATTGCTTATGCAAAAAAGGTAAAACAGTCATAATTGCACAACAACAAAAACACGGAATGTAGGCCCTACCTGCTTAAAGGGGTGATTTTTAGTAAAATATGCACAAGCAATTGTAAAAGTATTATAATTGCGCAGGTATTTTTTTGAGTTTCGCTATTAGAAGGATGCATGTTTTGTTGTTTGTTTTTTATGGTAACCATTTTTGGTAAAAATTAGGTCATTGGGAATTTTCTTTTTGAAATGAAGTCCAAATCGCATATGAAGTGCGAAATGCAAAATGTGCTCCTTTATGTATTTTGTTGCTAAGTTCTTTGTTTTTGCTTCTTTTCTTTTCTCTTCCCTCCGGCATCATTAAAAAATAAATAAATAAATTTGTAAAAAATATTTTAGTTGTCCTTGAGATGCGCATTCTATTATGATTTATATTCTATGCTTCAGTATAAATGGCTGCAACTTGCTATTTAGGTAACAGTTGTTATTTAAGCCTGTGCGCGTGCGTTGCAGTTAAAAAAAATAAATATGCCAAAAAAAACAGTTTAACCTGGACAAATTTGTGTCCTACGACGAATCACATTTATTCAGGGACCGTAACTGTTATGCCTTTTATCGAAAAAGTCAAGAAAAAAAAGTTATTTTTATTTTTTTAAGGCAGACATAAAAGTTATTTCTTAACTTTTATTTTTTAAGGCAAAAATTAAAAGTTATTTTTGACTTTTATTATTTTAGTCAAAAAATAAAAGTTATTTTTTAACTTTTAATATTTTAAGGCAAAAATAAAAGTCATGAATTAAGTATTGCATAGTAATACTCTGGTTTTATTGCCTGCTATTTATAGGTAATAATAATTTATGTATATTACAGAAGTCTATATGGATGTTTTATCATTTATAGCATTGACTTAACTTTTTTCACTTGCCTATTTATATATAGATACGAGTGTACGTTTAGTTATCTATATATAAATAGGCAAGTGAAAAAAGTTAAGAACCATTTTAACTGACTTAAACTCAACGTATTCGCTTGATTTTTTTTTTGTTAAATAGATTGACAATAGGAACAGTGCAGAATGTATTTTTTCTTCTACATTTTTGTGTCTAAGATAGTTAAAAACAGTTAAGAATATTAGCCAATCATAAAGCCATGATTTCTCTTACTCTCTTAATTTGCTAAAAAAAAAAATACAACAATTTGGCTTGGCAACTCCATAAACACTCAGAAGGAAAAACGTATTTTATTTGTTCATTCTATTGTTATTTCCATCTTTCTATGTACTTAAACGATTATTGCTGAAACTAATAAAATTTGGATATTTAAATAACGAGTGGTACTGTATTATTTTTCTTCAGGTGCTTAAAAATAATATATTTTTTTAATTATTAATAACTTTGATTAAAGTTAAATTCACCTACAGCACAAAGTAAGTTTTTTATTTTTGGTTTATTTGTGTGCGTTTTGTTTTTGTTCATTGTTTTCATTATTTTTCTGTCCTTTAAATTACTGAACATACTGGAATGTTGGAATATGATGGAATGTTGGAATATGATGGAATGTTGGAATATGATGGAATGTTGGAATATGATGGAATGTCATATGATGATAATACTAACATAAAATTTAAAAAATAAACGTAATGAAATTCTATATAGTTATTATATGTATCTAAGATTCCAGCAAAGGTAGTATATGAAAGAATCTCATGCGTTTCTACCTGCACCAGAGTTTAAGATAAAAGCTCCTTTTATTCAATAGCGGAGCAATTGAATAAATTTTTAATTTGAAATAGTAAGCAAAGAAATCAGCTTCCTGTATTCATGATCGTATAATAGAATATATACCCATCAAAGGACAAGTTCGAAAAGTCTTATAAATTGAGTAATATGGAAAACAACATAATTTTTATAGACGTACAAGGTTTCAAAAGTAATTCAAATAAATTTATTGGAAAAGAAGTAGCGATTATTTTCAACATTTACGAATATAATAACTTCATTAGAAAACTCAATAATCAATAAAAAAATAAAAAAAGAAGCAAGCTGGCTAACAAAAAACTATCGTTACATAAGCTGGACTGCTGGATCAGTTTCATTTAAAAATGTTTATAAATGTATAAAAGGCAATGCAAGATGTTCTAAAATAAATGTAAAAGGTGATGAAAAAAGCCTACGGCTGGAAAAAAATTATATCAAAATATTTCTACGAATGAGCTGCATCAACTTTATAGGAAATATTTCCATTATAGTTACTATTAGTCTAAAGTATGTATCTTAAGGAATTCAGTTTTACTTAAAACAGAAAATCCTCACAAACTTTGAAGTAAATACAGATAAAAATTAAATCAACGTTTTTTAATTTCAAATAAAAAAATAAAAAAACTATGAAGATATTTGACATCTATACATAAAAGACCCGGCGAATATTTACAACATCAACAAAAGACCGCATACATATGTACATAAAATCAATTTGTAGATATGTATGTACACATAATATCAAATTTCTTATCAATACTCAAGTATTTATTAGATCTTGACAATCACACTTACATATCTACATCATAAAAATATATGAAGAACGCAAACCATTCAGTCAGAGCACATGCCCAAGCTAAACGAAAAGAAGTTCAGCGAAAGAAGCCGGACGTAGTTAAATAAACAAAATCTGTAATAGAAACAAATTTCTCGCAGGCAAACTTTAAAGCTGGACAATTTTAAGCATGACAAAATACCCAGCAATCTTGAGTATGAAAATATACTTATATATATATATGTATCAGATATATGAAAACATTTTATAGAACCAAATCTCGATATTGAATACAATTTATTTCTACGTACATAAAACTACTAGCGTGAGAAAATCATACGCACACACACACACATGTACCAGATTTCATCTAAGAAAAATTCAAATTATTTCAACAACACACCACCCCTCACAAAACACGGCCAAACTTAAATTCCTACAGATATACATACAAAATTTCTCATGGTAATTCCTACAAACAACACTGACAACAACACAAATCACGATCAGCCTTAAACTCCTACGAAAATGCATACAGATTCCCACGCATACATATCACTCGTACGACAACACCCTCACCTATCCTCAAATCACTAATAGCATTAAACTCCTACAAACATATGTACATACACACAGACATATTACTACACCAACCTCACCTACCCTAAATCATGATCAGCCTTAAATTTTCACAAACATACATACATACAGATTCCTACGTATACATATTACAACAACATCCTCACCTCTCTTAAATCACGATCAGCCTTAAGCTCCTACAAACATATAGACATACATACAAGCAGTCGATCAACCTCAACCACACCCCCTCCCAATAACAGCCTCGCCAAATCACCTACCCCAAATCACTATAAGCCTTGAATTCCTACAGACTAGCAACACCTGCATACACGCAGTCGATCTACCTCAACTACACCCCGCCCCCTGGCAATCACACCATCATACACTCAATCCATCTACCTCAACTACACCACGCTCCCCGGACCAATCACAGCCTCGCACAACAGACAGACACATCCATAAACTCCCTCGGTTATATATTACAACAACAACCCCACCCACCCAAATCAAGGCCAGCCTTAAACTCCTGTATTAGCATTAGAAATAACTTTAATGTTTTTCCCGTCTGAATTATGAAAAATCATTTTCCCGTCGGCATTTAAAAAAAATAATAATCATGTTTTGCCGTCGGCATTTGAAAAAACTAATATTCATGCATTGCCGTCGGCATTTGAAAAAAAAAATATTCATATATTGCCGTCGGCATTAGGAAAAATATTCATGCATTGCCGTAGGCATTAGGAAAAATATTCATGCATAGCCGTAGGCATTAGGAAAAATTAATTTTCACTATTTCACACCCATTAGTATTAGGAAAAATCATTTCATGATTTTCCCTTTGGTACTAGGAAAAATCGTATTCATGATTTTCCCGTCGGCATAGACATACATACATTACAAAAAGGAAAAACCTTCAACCTATGAACCCACTTAACGTACCCCCACAAACATACACACATACAAATTCCCACGGTCATAAAAAACTGGACTTATTAAACCACCCTCGTATGTATTAAACAAACAAAACCCCTTATGTAAACAAAAAATTCCTTATGTAAACAAAAAGTTGGACGTACTTATTGATCCACCCTCGTAGGGTATCAAATTTCACAAATTTCCAAGAATTTTAAAATTTGGGTAATTAAAATTTTAAAATTTCAAAATTTTAATTGCGGCAGGATGAACAGTTCCCTACTACTTGAATTCATATAAAAAACTAATATTTTAGCTCCTTTATAGTTCAATATAGAGAATTTCCCAAAATTTGAACTTTGACCTCAAAGGTGCACGTGACTAAGTTTTCCGATTTCGCTCATATTTTTAGCAGGCGTGTTTTAGACCAAGTGGCACAATAATCCGCTCACGTATCTTGACAATTACAGAAAAAAATTGTGCCCATATATTTCATCGTCACCCTAACCCAATAAGCACTCAAGAATTAAAATTCAAGCACTTGAAATTTAACTGGAAACAGAGTTGAATTCAATAATTTTTTCAAGTAATATTCAAGTTTGAAAATATTCTGAAATAAAAAATCAAACAATATACATATGTATATTTTCAAACCTTGTCAAATAAATAATTTATTTATTAATAAAATTAAAATTGTGGTGAAAAACATCACAGATAATTAAAAATTTGAATTTTTTAAAAAACAAAAGGTGATGAAAAACGTGAAAACAATAGTGAAGGTAGATATGCAGAAAATTATTGTAAGAAAACTTGTCGTTTGCATTTTCCTTTATATTTGAAAAGCATTTTTTGAAACTTGAAATACACTTGAATTCAAGGTTGAATTACAGTATAATTCAAGGCTTGAATTCAACTGTAATACAATTGAATTGTTTGAATTGAATTCAAGTTCCCTTTTCACTGGAAAATGCTATTGAAATAAAGTGTAAATCAAGGGTTGAACAATTGAATATGTGACTTGAATAACAATTGTTTTACACTTGATTTCAAGCAAAATTGCTTATTGGGTAATGTACTTGCATGACGCTTGTGTTTCAACTTGTATTTAATAAAAAATAAAAACGAATCTTACTAAAAAGGGCTTAAATCTAGTTTAGGGGCACCTCCCAAAAATGAAAAAAAGTATCCTATCCTATAGAAAATCTAAAAATACGAAAAAAAAATTAGCGGCGAGGCTTAGTTTCCAAGTTATGGGCCTCTGAAATTCTAGTACAATATTCTGACTATACGGTGTTTTACAACGAACATGACCAATATTGGTATCATCTTAAAGCTCTTGACAATACCTTCCATGAAATGACAAAAAGCAAGAAAATTTTATGAGTTAGAAAATCTTTATTAAGCTGCGCCGTGTAGGGAAACACCATGGTGGAGAAAATTCTTAAGCCCGGCAAAAGGCCAGCAGTGCAGGAAAACATTATTAGGGAAGAAAACTTTGCAAGGCAGAAAATCTTTATAGGCTGTGCCGTGTCGGGAAACACAAAAATGGAGAAAATCCTTAAGTCCGGCCAAAGGTCGGCAGTGCAAAAAAACGTTATTAATCAGAAAAACTTTGCATGGCAGAAAATATTTATTACGCTGCTCCGTGTAGGGAAACACCATGGTGGAGAAAATCCTTAAGCCTGGCCAAAGGCCGGCAGTGCACGAAAACGTTATTAGACAAGAAAACTTTGCAAGGCAGAAAATCTTTATTAAGCTGCGCCGTGTCGGGAAACACCATGGTGTAGACAATTATAATGGCCTAATTCTGTTCAACAATTGTGTTGTCTTTTCATCAGACGAAAAAAAAGTCGCAGTCGTTGAAAAATACATCATATAATCACAAATTTGTATTACAATTTCAGAGGCCCATAACTCGAAAACTAAGCCTCGCCGCCAATATTTTTACTATTTTTTTTATTTTTTTTAATTTACTATAGGATGGGATCAAGGTGAATTCAGTATCAGGTGACCTTATCAGCCCAGCTGATTATCAGCTGTTGATGCCAAATTGAGCATTTTGAACCAAAATGTCACAATTTGCTTAGAAATCTTCTGACAGATTGGTTTTGTAGCATAGCCAACAACGTGTTGTTTTTTGTGTTCTAAAATTGTTGTAGGGAAGAGTTCACCTGATACTGAATTCGCCTTGAATGGGATACTTTTTTTAATTTTGGAGAGGTGCCCTAAACTAGATTTGTTCCCTAAAAAGTGCTTTTTATATGAATTTTTTTACTGCAAATTAAGAAGCACTAGAATAACGAGTTTTATTATATTTGTTTTGAGTGTTTATACATCACTAGTTAATTTTCTATAATTATTATTATTTTTGTTAACACATAAAGTTAGAAAATAATGACTGGAAATTGAAAGTGAATCGCTCCTTTTCTTTTAAATATTCTTTTGGAGTTTGGAAATGCATGGAAAGGCAAAACCAAAGTAAATTTATTAATTGATAAACGTGAAATAAGTATAATAAAAGATACATACATATGTACACACACAAAAAAATATAAGAGGTAATATTAACTAAGCTTGCATAGGTAACTTTTTTTTATATGAAAGTAAAAAACTTTGGGTTTATTAACTATGCAGTTAGGTAATTTCTACATTACACTTTACTTAAAATCCAAGTTAATATAACTATTACAAAAAGGTATCTTCTTCGAAATTAGTTTAATTAAATTAATTTCTTGTAACAGGGGTTGCCTTCGGGCTAGTAATGGTCAATTCCAATTGTAAATAAAACAAATTTATTTTATTTTATTTTTTAAGTACCCAACGTTTCGTTTGTTTTTTTCAAACTTCTTCAGGGCTAGGTTTTATTCATATGATCTAGCAAGAAAACAATATATAGTTAAATCAGATTTTGAATTCTAAAATAAAATAGCAATTCATTTTCGACTTACAAGTATTTGTTTCATATGTTGTCACTATCAACTTATTAATTAAAATATAACAACTGAACTTCACGACACAGAATTTGTATAGACAAAAAATAAATAAATGAACTTTGATGTTATTTGTTCATTAATAATTATCTCATGTAATTTGGCTTAAAAAAGCAATACGAACATTAGCCTGTTCAATTCATAAGAATATAGAAACAAATGCATTTCGAAAAATAATAATTAAATTAACTAAAATAATAGTCATTGGCTTGTGGCAAAAATTTAATAAATATATATGAGTTATCTGGCAACCTTATGCCTAAGTAGTCGTGTTTTTACCAGCTGTCATATTTCTGTCTAAATTTTACAATTTTTTACTGCTGTTTGCACATTTTTATTTTATAAATTGAAATGATGTTGTCCAATTACATTAAAATATAATTAAAATATAATTAATTAAGAGTGCTGGATATTAGTGATGAAAAATTCCATGAAGTAAATAAAGAGAAGATAATAAATATACTACGGAAAAATGCATATCCAAGAAGAACGATAGTTGAACTTATGAAACATGTAGAATTAAAACGTAACAGAGTGACCAACAATGGCAACAATGGCAAAATATATAAACCAATGTCTTATATACCGGGTTTATCTGAAAGAATAAAGAATACTGACATTTATGGCAATAACAAATATGAATTAGCTATGAAAACCAACAACTCACTAAATAAATTATTTAGTAAAACCAAAGATGTAATAAAAAAAGAAGAAAAAGCTAACGTGATATATGAAATTAATTGTATTGGAGATGGTGAAAATAATTGTAATAAAAAGTATATTGGCACTACTAAAAACAAGAATTTCCTCACATAAATCAGATTTGAAACAAAAGAATAAACCCCTAGAGCAAAAAACTGCCCTCGCTGCCCACTGTGCAGTAAGCGGTCACAAACCTGACTTTGATAGTGTTAGAATATTACAAGAAGAATATAACTACAAAAAGAGATTTATATTGGAAATGCTACACATAATTAATGTACCAACAAATAAACGTCTCAACTACAAGACTGACACAGACAAGTGCGCGCAATTATATCGGCACATAATAAATAAACACAAACCAAATAAATAATAATTAGTTACTTAATAACTCGCATAAAGGATGGACGGTTGTACTCGTACTTCTTAAAACTTTTACATATTTTTAAATAACTTTTTATGTATGTATATAAATACTTGTTGTTTTTTTGTGAAAATGGTTTTATATAATATATGTATGTATAATTTGTTTATAGATTCCTTGAAAATGGTTAACGACGTTAACCGAAATATCGGAGATAATTAAAATATAATTAAATAAAAATAAAGGAGTTTTATGGAAATAAAATTAATTGTTTTTATTTAAAAACACGACCTTAAGCCGAAAGAACAATTCCCGTAATATAATTAATTATCGTATGAATAGCTGAGTGAAGGACTTCTTATCATTGGTGTTTCTTGCGTACACGCATTCATACATATTTATTGTTCGAATTGTTGTTTTGTAGCGCTTTACCGCCATTTTAAACTACAAGTACCTGTTTCTATATTTGTTGTACATATACATACGTACATATTTGTGTAATATGGCTGGTGGAAAAAAGAATTATGTGGTGGCTGTCATGTTGGCTTCTCTAAAGGTCAATCTTGTGTGCAGTGTGATGTCTGCCAACTCTGGTTTCACGTATCCTGTGAAAAAATTGGTGAGGATGAACTCCGTGTTATAGGTAATATAGACCTGCGTAAATAGTCTTGAAATGTAAATCCGTCTTGTTTTTTAAATATATTCTCGTGGCTGTAGAATGCTAAACCAATAATAAATGCTGTCGCATTATAAGCAAAGCACCATAGATGCATTTGTGTGCATGTATATGAGTGCTAACAAGCAATTTCGTCAAGACTTCTTGTTATGAACAAACAGTCAACAAAGTAGTGTTGATACGTGTATGCTTGTTATTTTCCATATTATACGTTTGAGTGTGTGTGTAAGATGTAGATGGTAACCCAGCAAACCAAATGCAACGAAATCGTTCAGAGTTCATAACGACTTTCTGCACAAGTTGCCGATTTCGGGACTGATTTCGTCTCGAAGTCGACACGAAAAATATATGAAGTGGTTGACACGAGTTCTTTAAGAATTGTCGGGGGAAATTCCCTTAACTTCACAGATAGATCTGTATGATATCTAAACGATGTATGATGTTATTTCATAGGGAAATTCTGGATTTCCTCCCGATATTTCCAATCGATGTCTGACAGAAATCGGACTTTTAGTCGTTTAAAATTCGCATAGTTTTTGGGACAGTTTGTACAGATATATGCCAGAAATCTGACAATAAATCGTGTTTGTTTCTGAAATGATTGCCGACAAATCGTGCAGATTTGTGGAAGAAATCTAGACAAAAATTGTTGAAAACTCTGAAACTTTTGACGATTTATCGTAGAAAAGTCTGACATAAATCTGACATTAAATCTTCAACATTTTCAGATTGAATAAATCAGATATTTGTCTACACGAACATTTTTTATATGAATTGAAACGTGTTTAATTGCCTGAATAGAAAAACTCGACCAATATTTCTATTTATGTATAAAAATATAAAATGAAAACGAATATTATTATTATTTTATGAAAATGAATGTTATTATCTTTAATTTGTGATGTTCCCCAAAATATTGAAAAATGCGTGTTGTATGTTTAAAAGTTTTATATATTTATATTTCTGAAAATTATTATTTCATTTGCTGCACAAATATATTTTTTAAACTTATTTAATAATAAAAAAAAATAAGAAATTGTATCCATTGAAAAAACAAACATAAATATCTTAATTCGATTTGAATCAATACCGAGTCCAATAAGTTTTATTAATTGGATTCAAGTTGTCTGTTAACATCTCCCGGCTCATTTGCAGCTGCAAGTCTTCTGTTGGTTTTATTGACTCGGTCTTTAGTCATACTAAAATATTTTTTAATAAGCCGCTCAACATCTTGATAATTTGTTTGGGGTATACTATTTACAGTCACATCTAAATAAGTAAAAATAAAAAATATGTAGCAAAGAAATTGTATTTAAAAATGTTAAAAATTATTACCTGTAAGGATTTTTATGACGGTTAAGTGTCGTACACTAATATTTTCATTAGCATTTGTCCATGAAAATTTTGAAGAAGTTACATCATCGCCAAAAATTAATTTTAAATTTTCAAATACAAATTGACGAAGATCGTTGCAAGGTTGTTTTTTATATCTCGATATCTTAAATGAAACCAAAGTAAAATAGAAAATAAGATGTTGATTAGTTTCTGTTTTCTATTTGCATTTTTTCATTTTAAATTAAAAACTAATAGCGTACCAGTTCAAATTTGATATCTTCATTTTTTGCGAGTTCCTTGTCAAATTTCAAAACATCTAAGACTGAGTTGAACGGCAAACTACTTAGTAAGGATATCTCATTTGGTTTTTTCATTAATTTTAAAGCTTCTTCGACACTTTTCTTCAGAGCAATAAACTCGGCAGCAAAATGAGTATACATTTTCTTGTTTTCTTCTCTTAGCATCTTGTTTTCTTCTATCACAGTTTGTAATAAATCTGTTGGAAAAGTAGGGCATTTTTTCTCGTTAAAAAATAATCATTACATACAAATCGTTGGTATACTGCGTAAACTGATCAACTTATATTTTGATAATTTAGAGATATTTACGTAATAAATGTATTAAAAATATAGACTAAAAAGTATAATTTCTAACTGCACTTACCTTTCAACGATGTTTGTTGCTCCTCGAACATTTTATTTTAGTAATGGTATAAATGTGATAGTCGAGTTTAAATTAAAGCGAATATATTTATTTTGAATGATGTTAGCTGAAATTAAAACATCCTGCTCTGAGTATTTTTCATTATAGGTGGTATATATTTTCAAGCAGTTCGACATATGCCGATCAATGTGAAGAAACTGTTCAAGATTTTGTACTTCCTTACAAACAAAATAGACACCATCAGATTTTCCAATAATAGATTTTATTATGTACAACACTTCAGCGATTTTTACATAATTATCAGGCAATCGAATTGAAAATTTTTCTGATTCATTTTGTAATGTAGTATATACATTTTCACCTATTTTGCCTTTAAGGATTGGATAAGTAAAAACTTTATTTTGAGATTTAAAACAAATGCTTTCTTCAATTATTCGGTTTGCCAATTGAGGCAAAATGCTGTTACCATTTTTGATCTTTTTTTTTAAGCTGTATAAATGGTTTTCATATTTGAATGCACTAAAATTATCTAAACAACCATATTTCAAGACATCTTTGTTCAAATGAATTAAAGAATGGAAGTTATAGGTCAAACATTCCTTGCCATATAATTCAGGAACTTCACTTACAAATTCTTTTAGTAAATTTTCTGCTTCTTCATTGTATGCCAAACAAAGTTCTGAATCACACAATATTCTTATTGCCACATGTAATTTGCAAAAGTGCTTATAACGAATTGGATCAAGAACACGTTGAAGAACTATTACCCCACTGTAAAGCAAAAAAGAGCGAAACTCTGTGGCTTTCCACCTTTCAAACTCATCTAAGCTTCTAGGAACTCGGTTAAATTCAAAGCAAAATTGCTTAGATAAAGCAATATTTCCATCAGAAATCTCTGCAATTTTTTCCACGCTTAAACGAAATGCACGCTCTTTAGTTTTAATCCACAATTTAAGGAGCTGTTTTGTTGCCCCTAGACAAACGACGTGCATGTAGTCAAGGGGAAATTGACTGACACATCCGATATGAAGTGATTCTAAGAGCAGAGGCTCCTGTACGGTGTGATGTTCCTTTTTGCTTCTCTTTTCAAATGATTCATCTGTTCGAAGATCGGCAAATTCACAGGGAAATATTATTCTTTTTAAATAATGCTCTCCTTTCTGTGTACATTTAGTGCAGCAGTAATAACCCGAATGAGATTTTACATTTAACAAAAATGCTCGAGCTGGAGCATCACAAACAAAATGGCCTACTTCCATTTGATAGTACTTTGAATTAAAATTAAAGCCTAACAATATGTATTTTTTTAAATCTTCAATTAAATATTTAAGAAAAATATTAGGATCACTTGGCTTACTATATTTGTCTGTCGCATTGTCGCTACCGACATTGAGAAAAACTCCAACTAAAAAAACTGAAGGGTAGTTAGAAACACTCATCAGAATAGGCCACAAACATTTTTTTGAGCTTTTGAATATCGGCAGACCATCTACACCAAAATTTAAAATAAGTTTATTTGAATCCACGGAGGATCTTTCTGTTTTGTACAAAAAATCTGTCAAACAGTTTTGAAGGCCATAATGATAGTATGTGCCTTTCCCCATCTGTTTAACAGATGTACTTCTTGGAGTTTCGCGCAAGGTACGAACGTCACGAGGTAAATTAATGTCAAAGATATTAAGTTTTTGAAGCAGTTCATTCATAGCCTGCACTGATATAGAATGTTTTACAGACCATTCTCTCAAAAAACATACAAAATCAACTTGATGCACTTGCTCTACATTTTGTGGCGAACTTGTAGTTTGACTAAAACAATTAATTTCATTCAAATTTACATTTAAACTCGGCTCAGAAGCTTCACTACTTAGCATTTCCTCAGTGCCAGGATTGCAAAACAAATTTGTTCCCATTCCTGGAAAATTTTCTTCATTTTCATTGCTTAAAATTGAATTTATTAATTTTTCGGCTTCCTTATTAACTTTTTTTCTAATTGCCTGTCTTGACATTTTTTTTTGTAATTATTATTACCACTTTTTTATTACTATTAATTTATATATTATTATTCAATTTAATTATTATTACCACATTTATTACTAAACACTTTATGTTTTTAGCACGTCTTCTCTTTCCAAATTCACTTGATACACTGCTGTGAACGACGATTATTAACATGTTTTCTTTTCTTCAAATTGGATAATCCCGTTAGACACATTAAACTGTTGTAAACAATGATCAAGCAAAGAATTGAAAAAAAAATTCGAACTTCTGATCCGAGTTCTTTACGAAATCTTGCAGATTTTTCTGCACAAGGAAAACATAAAAACCATTGAAAAATCTATCAGCAGTCTGCAAGCTTTCGTGCAGATATTTCTTAACAAATGAATATGAAAAATTCCTCCGAAGTTTCTATCTGAAGACTGAGCGAAATCCTGCAGACATTTCTGCATAAGCAAAATATGAAATCCCTCGAAATTTCGTTAACAATTTTCAACGAACTCTGTACGATATGTCGAAAGACTTACGAATTTGTACAGAATTGTCTTATATCAGACAAAATCTGTAAGTTTGGTTGGCTGGGAAGCTATTATGTGTTTAAGGGAGGTTTTTTTTATAAGCAAGCGCACACAACTAATGTAAATGCATGTGCACGTTTGTTTGTGTACAGAAAAATAGAAGAGCATACACACAACGTGTGTGTGTATGTACATGCATGACGCTTGTATATGCGCCCATGCGTAGAAAGAAGCAAGTATCACAAATTTTTCAGTCACGAAGTATTTTCTTCTTTACTCCTATACCTGCAATAACTGAAACAAATTATTGCAAACAGTGTTGTTTAGCGTTTGTTTTAGAACATTTCTCTGTAGTAAAGCATTTCAAAAATCCCTCATGTCTTGAAAGCTCTTATAAATGGTCTTGTGTAGGACTTTAGGATACACGTGCATGCATTGAATGATAAATTAATATCATGTAATTGTCAAACTACATATTAAAAATTTGTTACGTATAAAAAAATTTCATTAATATAATTATAATGCAGGTCATGCGTTTTGGCCGTGAAGAGTTCGTTTTACAGGAATTTTATTTACTAAAAAGGGGATTCAAAGAAATGGCAATGAACATTTTGATCATTTCCTAGATATATGCCAGAAAATTTGGAATTAGAACACATTATTGTAAGTTTTCCTATTATACATACATACATATGTATAATATTTAGTTCGCTTAAGCGAACTTCTCTCAATAGTTTCTCGAATGTGTGACCATAGCCTAGTGGATGTATGCTAATCGGTTTGCCTAGAGGTACCGATTTCTAGCCATGACTGCACTGGAAGTTAAAGAATTAGAAAAAACACATACACGTACTTACATTTGGAATTAAAAAATAAATAAATTAGGAAATAAAATTACTTTTTTTTACTTTTTCTGCTGTGTTTTTGTGATATCTAAATTAGTTCGATATTCTCTCACTGTTGCCCAGCTGACCAAGACTTTCGAGAATGACACTCAAAAAAGAATCGAGAAAACGTTACCTGTCGCTCAGTTTTATTCCAAAAAACATTCGATTTCGTAGGTTCGCTACCAATATCAAAAATTGAAAGCATATCGAACTTATTTCGATATCGCAAAAAGGCAGCAGAAAAAGTAAAAAAAAGTTTTTTTATTTTTAATTTTTTATTTTAATTCCTTAACTTACGCTAAAGACTCTATATGCATTTCATTGGTGCTTTACCAAATTATCAGTACACTTCAACCATACAATGAAATGCACATAAGTAATAAATAAATAAGTAAATAAATTTCACTTTATATATACATAGTTATATATACATATGTACATAAAATACTTTATTAAAATACTTCGTTCGGATCGTAACCTCGACTATCAACTTTTTGTCTAGCTCTTGCCAATTTGGCTGAAAGTTCAGACGAACGTACTGTCTTATACTAAAAATAAGAGGGAGAAAAATTAGGTAGAAGCAATATCAGATAAGTTCATTACTTTCTTACTTCACATATATTTTTCTGCAAGACAATTTGTGATATCAAGCGCCGACTTTCCTTCTGACCAAAATATCCTTCAATAACATGCGGCGATAGGGCAAATAATTCTTCTCCGTTAAGACTACACAATTTTCTGACAATAATGTCAGAAAAGCTTTTTCCACGCAGCCACTCTTCAACTTCTTTTGAACTTGACTGTTGACTTATATAGATTTGTGGGGTCTTAAGAATTTCTAAGTCTTTGCGTTTTTCTCGTTGCATTAGAGTGATTTTAAGTTCATCGTTGACTGTACTCTGCATCATTAGAGCCTTATCATCAGTCTCACAAACGCTTCGGGCACGCATAGCTAGAAATAAACGAAATCAAAAACACAAAATGGAGATAAAAACCTAGTCAAGGCATTGTACTACCTGCTATTGCACCAGTTACGGCCATATTTCGTTTCCAGGTTCCACTCGGAGTATTTGGGTTTGAAGTTGGCGGCATTGGTGGTGGTATCGGTACATTTGGCATACTATATGATCTTGGTATAGACGTTCTGGGAGCATTGGTTTGATGTGGCTGCACATCGCGCTCCGATGGTGGTATATATGTGCTCAAAGAATTTCGATTGCCCGTGTTTTGACGACTATCTAAATTTTCAAGTAAAAAATCGTATGCATATATTGATTAGTGATGTGCCGAATGTCAATTTTTGATATTCGCGAATACGAATATTATATATGTATGTATGTGAAACTTAATGATCAAACAGAACTGAGGCATAAACACATTTTTCATACAAATTGACACAAAAAATCAGCACCAGAAAGCAGTCGATAGATAGAATTTATTTTATGTTGACAAGTTTTTTCTTATGCTCTCACATATAAATACTTATTCTCTCAAACATCTTACCATACTTTCAATAAATTTCATATATTTTGTGAACGAAACTACAAAGAAAAATAAGCACAAAAGAAAATAAAACTAGAATTATAGAGCATTTGAAGTTACTGCCGTAGATTTTATTATGGGCTTTGTTAATTTGACAACGATTTTTCCTGAAGTTGCGGACATATTCTATTTGATCATTTATGGAAATTTATTGAGGTTCTATTTATGTCTGAAAGATGAAATATGAAAAATTTTTAATGAAATAAATGTGAGAATTTCAACGCGTCAGTCTTGCTTTTAAAAACTGTGAATTTTGTATGACAAATAAAAACAAATTTTTTCCATTTATGCAGTTTTGTTTTCCATGTAACTTTCACCAAGTCGACGAGCAAGGTGTGTTTAAACAGGTGGCTGATAATTTTTTGCTCTATATGCTTTGTAGCTGAAGAATGTCAAAAACTTCGATTTCGTTTTGGTTTGGTACAACTATTTTTTGTGCTTTTGACATTCTTCAGTTCTTTACACAGCTATGGTTGCCATATTTTTGTATAACAAATCCTTACGCAGTCACCTTTATAATTACACCATGTCGACGAGTATTATAGAATAGACAGCATCTATAAACTGACTGTTCTCTTTTTGCCTTTTAAAAATTTGGCTCCCTCGTTGAATCATGTATATACCCGAGCAAGAGTATTTATGGCCTGTCGTACCATTTGTTACTGCGGGAAATATCAACTACACTTTTTATCAGCCTCCATGAACCTTAATTGCTTCAAAGGCACACTTCAACAAACCTTTCGTGGGCGTTTCAATATGACAACTCTTCTATTCGCACTTCCAGAGAAGTGAAGTCGTGGATTAAGAAATAAAATGTGATGGCAATCAATTGACCACGATACCTGACATTAATATTATAAAATACGCTTAGTGCTCTCTAGCAGGAAAATTTAAACTTCTAACAATCAATACGAAAATAAATATAATTTGTAATGTATGAGATGAAATAAAATTAATATTAATAATTAAAAAAAAAAGAACTTTGTTTTTTTTCGGGTATGTCCTATTTAAATGGCGCAAATTTTGTAGGCGAGTTCATCAGTTATTTCCCGAACAACAGAGCTAGTTTCGCACCTAACTATGCTGTAGGAGTAGTAGTCTCCTGTCGGGCACGTCTCTAGGCGGCGGATAGGGGAGATACATCATCAGTGACGTTCCTGATACACTATAGTGTTGTAAAAAGCGGGTACTTTTGAATACTCAATACTACTTGATACTTTTTCAATTGGGTACTCGATACTACTCAATACTTCAACCGCTTTTTTAATTTAAAATTAAAGGCACACATACTACATACGTATGTATGTCCATGTATGAGAGGTTCAAAATTATTATTTATTAAATCAAATTAACTTGCAATGCATATTATATAATGCAATATGTAAAACAATTAAATATATTTGCATTAATTTATAACAAATAAAAAGAAATTTGAAGATTTGTTTTTGTATGTTAATTTTTGTTGGTTTCATGTGCCTTCCACTCATGAACATATATTGCTCTCCAATATATGTTCATGAGTGAAGTTATTTAGCTCAATGAAGCATTTTGAAGTCCTTGTTTCATTAGGCGTTTTCATATCAAAATAATTCCGAACAGAACTCTTCTTATTCTCGAGAGATATATTTTTATCAAGCTTAAGTTCGCACACAAAGTTATATAAATCTGATGTATTTTAAAAGAAGAATTTTATTTGAATACTATAAAATGCAACCCTTATGCTCTAATTCAGTAAGAAGATTTAGGACGTTTTTGTTTGAAAATGCTTCTGAGTTCTTGTGTTTGTAGTCTTTAAATTATTTTCTTCAAAAATGGTTGTTGTCTTTGACAATGAAAAATATAAATATTATTGCCATGTTTTTAAAACATAAAAATTCAATTAAATTATTATACAATAGTTTGAAAAATATATGAAAAAATATGTGTTGGATATAATGTTTAGAACAAAATCATAAAGCAAATACACGAACATTGTAGCATAGACAATAAATAATAATCGTTTTAAAGAATCAAAACTGCTTCTTTTTTTCGTCCATAGACAAGACAATACATTCGTCGAACAGAATTAGGGCATTAAAGTATTGAGTAGATACTTTTGTGTATTGAGTACCGGGAAAAACACTCGGTATTGAGTACCCAGTACTCAAATACTCAATACTTTTACAACACTAATACACTGCACAAGTGGTTATTTGTGTCGCTGTCATGTCTCGGGTCTGGCACGAACCGGCGAGCTCTCAACTCAGAACTCGCAAGATCGTTGTCATGATCTGGCTGCGTGCTTCTGTAAATGCACCGCTGGTATCTTATCAACAATGGCGTACTCTGAACAATGGGCGTCACGGGTTGAGAGTACCATACGATCGACCTTCCTGCTTCAAAGGGTGTCGCGTTGGGTAGCTACTACTAATGAATCTAAGAGGGTTACATGACACACCTATAGTCGGTCATGAGTCCCGTTTGAAATTCATGTTGTGCATCCTCTTTATGGGGCTGTTTTTCACTATGCACTTAACCTGCGGACCAAAACTAAACCACTTGTAAGGTTAATGTAATGGTTTTTAGTAGAGTTGGGCATAGTTGTTCCTTTTGCGGATTGTTCCTTTTTGTTCCCAAAAACAAAAAGAACTAGTTCGTTCTTTTCGTTCAGTTGTTCTTTTCGGTCAGTTGTTCAGTGAATAACAGAACACAGATTGCACAGTCGTCGAATCCTCTTCAATGTTTTCTTCGTGTGTTGTATGCTTTAAGTAAGTAAAAGGTAAAAACTAATATATTTGAACGAAAATTTAAATGAAATCCGTAATCAATTTAAAATCTATTTTATTTACTTTTTTAATTCTAATAATCTTTTTCACAATCTGTTTTTTAAATCAATACTACAAGTTATTTATTTTAATTTTGTAAAAGTCACTTGTATTTTTCACTAAGTATACATTTTCTGCTGTCTGTTTTGATTAGTGTGATAATTAATAGGCACACTACATTTGTCTCTTTTTAACAGTATGCAAATCAGCAACTATAATCTTTGCATGTATATCAGGGATGGCATTGAGAATTTGGTATTGTACCAATAAGATTTAAAAATTGTACTTTTTTACCTTAATTGTACTAAAATATTTTTTAGTTCAAATTACATATTTTTATTTGTTTTTAATAAATAATCGACTTTGTTCTGGCTACCGAATCGTTTTCACAAATTTGCTTGTAAGTTGGGATGTGAAATTTAAAATATACAAATTAATACACGTAGCATATGCTTATCATCCGAATTTAAAAGAAAAATTATTTGGAAATGGACGACTTCACATTTTTTTGATTTTCTCGGTGCGTTTTACTTTCAAAAGACGTATGTACTAACCCAGTCATTGGTGTACTATTGTACTTTGCGAGTTTGAATGTTACCAAAAAAAAGTATAATTGTACCAACTTTGCCAACACTGATGTTTATTGATCAGGAACCAGGGTTGCCAGATAAAATGATCGAAAAATCGCCGAAATACCGATAAAATACAAAAATACAAAATACATTTCATACTTAAAAAATCGGACAAATCAAAATGTACTTTTTGTAAACATGTATACATATCGTCTGTTGGTTTCTGGTTTGCTGCAGACATAATGTATTTTGGATATACTGTACCGCAAACCAGAAACCAATCGACGATATGTTTTATTTTATATATTTATTTATTACCATACAATAACATAACAATACATGTTCATACATGAATTCTACACGAAGCCACTACGACGATTTTGTGCTAAATTAAACAACAAATGCTGCAATGTTCTTTAAGCTATTACAAAATAGTCGTAGTCGAAGTCGTACTACGACACCCGTAATAAGGCCCATTGTATCTTTAAAATAGAAGGTAAAACATAATATAAAGTGTAATATTCAAAATGAATTTTCTGGAATCACTGAAAAACTCAATTTCGGAAAATATACGAGTTACATTTACATAAAATTTCTTTTAATTCAACATACATACTTGCATATATACGTATGTAATTTTTATTTAACGCTAAACCATCAACAAAAAAATTTTAAATTAAACAATAAACTATTAAGAAAGAGTCTGCAAAACTATACCAAAATGGGCATGCATATATAAATTTTAATGCAGGGTATGCACGATACTTAATTTCGAACTTAGCGTAGTATTGAGTTGTAGTACGGGTTTTCAGATACACGTTACTACAAATCATACTAATTCATTTACAAGAAAAGTTTTAAGGCAATACACGTGGATAAATGAATAATGTGGTGGATTTATTAATAATTAGTGAACTGCAGTTAAAAGGAATACAAAAACAAGTAAGAGTGCTATATTCGGCTGTGCCGAATCTTATATACCCTTTACCAACGTACGTACATATATATATATATATATATAGTATACAGATACATACATACATATTTGTTTTCTGATATTATTTTTTCTCTAAAGCAATTAATAGTAAGTGAACTTTCAGTATTTTTCGATTAAAGAATTTGATTCAATTATTTTATTTTCGATATTAGCAATAGTTGAATATTTTACTCTACACTCTGTGGTTAAGATATATTTTACATTCACTCTTGTCAACATCGATATTATAGAAATTACAAACGGAATGATAAACCTTTTACCATTTTTTTGGTAAAGGGTATAATAAGAAACAACTTAGTTTCATTTAATTCCTTTAATATTAAAAAATTCAGTAAAGTGCGACTTTGACTCGCGCACGAAGGGTTCCGTACATTCGGTTCTCAGCATTTTTTAATGTGGCTTTTTTGAAGTTTTTTTTCAGTTTAAACGATTTTTTCAGTTTTGTCGTTTTTTTCTCATTTTGGCGATTTTTTTCATTTTGGAGATTTTTTCCTGTTTTTGGGTTTTTTTTCATTTTGGCGATTTTTTTCTGTTTTTTGGGGCTTTTTTCGTTTTGGCGATTTTTTTTTCATTTTGGCGATTTTTTTCTGTTTTTGAGGGTTTATTTTCATTTTGGAGTTTTTTTTCATTTTGGCGATTTTTTATTCATTTTTGCGATTTTTTCGTATTTTGGGGTTTTTTTTTATTTTGGCGATTTTTTTCCTGTTTTGGGTTTTTTTCATTTTGGCGATTTTTTCCCTGTTTTTGGGTTTTTTTTCGTTTTTGGCGATTTTTTTTTTCATTTCGGCGATTTTTTTTCTGTTTTTGGCGATTTTTTTCATTTTAGAGATTTTTTTCATTTTGGCGATTTTTTTTCATTTTGGCGATTTTTTCCTATTTTGGGTTTTTTTTTAATTTTGCCGATTTTTCCCTGTTTTTGGGGTTCTTTTCATTTTGGCGATTTTTTTCTGTTTTTCTTTTTTGGGGTTGTTTTATTTTTGGCGATTTTTTTTCATTAGTGTTTTATTTTTGGGAATTGCTACAATTTAAGTTTAACGTTTGTTAACGCACTAATAATCTCAAAATATTATTTTACTTTAGGGGTTTAGCTGGATCCTATGCGCATTTCACTGTTGCTAATGCAGATCATCAGGGAACCTTTACCCAAAAATCTTAGAACAACTAGAGTTATTATGTTATAAACTTTCATTTAAATAAATGAGAAGTTCAACAAATAACAAAGTTGAAACAAGAACTCAATAATCAACATGTTTTTTATTTTCTTACTTTACTACATTTTTTTTATTTTGGTGATTTTCTTTCATTTTAGCGATTTTTTTCATTTAAGCAATTTTTCTGGTTATTCGCGATTTATTTTAGTCTTAGACATTTTTTTTTGTATTTTGGTGCTTTTTTTCATTTTGACGATTTTTTTTTGTTTTTGGCGATTTTTTTCGGTTTGGCGATTTTATAATTTTTTGATATTTTAGCAAGGTTGGAAACCGAAAAAAATAACGGTATCGGTATTGATACCGGTACAATTATTTTTTAAATTTCGGTATCGGTAGCGGTATCGGTATTTTTTTTATTTCGGTATCGGTATTACCGGTACATACCGTTATCGAGTTTATAATACCGGTATACCGATATTACTGATAAATTTATTATTTCAGGCAGTGGACATAACAAAAAATCTTTTTTTATTAAATTACTTCAAAAAGGGAGTATTTTTACATTGACGTATGTACTCGTATAAAAGCATATAAACTTATTTGTTTCTATATATGTTTTTATACTATTATTAAAAAATAATTTATTAAAAAAGTGAAACAAGGAGACTGCAGTTCAAACTTTACATATACATATAAATTATACATTTTGGTTAATTAAACAAAATAGTAGAAATAAAAGTTTTGTCTAAACTGATATATTACACTGTGTGACAAATTTTGATGAAATCGAAATACCTGGGACGTGTTACTATTTTTCTGCTAGGTATTGTCGAGTATAACAATACAAATTGTATTTGAAATTTTCCAGACACCTCCAAAATCTTGAGTTACGGGTAAAAACCGGTTGTTCGTACCCGTAGACACTTATCAACCTCCAACTAAGTTAAATATCAACCGATTTTAAATTTACGGATACAGAAAGAAGAGACTAAGACCTTTTGAAACATATAGATATATCTTGTTTCAGTAAATTTCAAATATGTCTATTTTTTTACCAAATATGATTTTTTCGGTTTTTTTTGACACTTTTCTACTTTGGACCGTTCTTAGGCAATATTTTTGTACTGGACCTATATTGTTTATAACTTTGTTTATAAAACATAATTGAATAAGAGTAATTCACAGGACTGTTTTAAATATTTTGTTAGAAGACTTTTTGTTAAAAAAACTTCCTGTATGATGTATTTCGCGTTCTATTTATACGCTTTCGGTGTATTTAAGCTTCCAGGATGATGAAAGTACAATTTAATAGATGTATATAAACACAGAGTACAAAATTGGTACAACAGTGGTCGCCAAAATTTTTTCCTTCATTTTAAAAGTACTTTTCTTCACCTCAAGAGAGGAATATTTAACTTCAAATATAAAAGTTTAGAAGTTTTTCCTCTACCAACCTTATATATTACTGTGAAGTGTGTAAACAAGACCAACACCAAAGAAAGAAAGTTAATTGAAATATATTTTTGCACATATTACGGTTTACAGCTCAACTAAGTTAGATTGAAACTGAAACAACTTAACTTTTAAACAAATGTTTTTTGGTATTCTGAATAACAACTAATTTTAGTTGACTTCGCAACAATGCACGAAACACAAAGGTTCTTATTTATGCTATATGTTCTGAAACCATAGTATCCATTACAAAACATTTTAAATATATTTAGTTTTGGCCTTGCTATTTTTTCTTGAGATTTTGTATGAACATGGCAATAATATTGGTTGACAAATGGGATTGGTTGGCGTCTGGAATAGTAAAGTAAAACGAACACAATGGTCGAAATAAAAACCAAAATACAACTGATAAAAAGCAGTTGTCTCATGGTGAAAAAAGTTGTAATACATAATAAAAATTTGGCAACTACAACTTAACTATCATTTATTTTTTGGCCGGAATCGGTATACCTGTACGTACCGGTATAGACGTAAACGGTAGTCTGGATACCGGTATTTTCTAACCGAAATGGTTTTCGGTATCGGTAACGATACCGGTATCCAATTTTAACGGTATTTGAATCGGTATCGGTATTTTTACGATACCGTTTGCCAACCTTGTATTTTAGTTTTACCGTTTTTAAAAATTTCAAGAGTTTTGCTCTTACGGTTTCCAAGATACAGCAAGTTGTCAAAATTGCATAATCAAAATTGCATTAACTGATGGAACACCCTTTAATTTAAATTTTTTGAAATTTTAGTGTTAATTTTTGAAGTCTGTATAAAAATACACTAGCCTTACAAATTTCAAGTGTATATACATACAATTGTATGTATATTACATGGAATTTTAACATTTTTCGTTGCTCGTTTTGGAACAACCTTTAATTTCCAATTCTCATGTATTTGTTGTTGTAGCGGCCAAAGGTCTACACACTGTGTCCAAATTTCAGGTCTGTAGCTCTTACGGTTCTCGAGAAAATACTAATATAGTTTTAGACATAGTTAATTTTACATAACACAAAAAGTTAAAGTTTTCCAACCCTGGAAACGTCTTTTTAATTTTTTTAATTTAAAATTCCAATTTTAGTCGTATTGAAGTGTAAAATAAGTTTATTTATTAAAAAAAATAAAAATTTGTTTTCGGTAGTTACTTTTATACGGCAAAATAAAGTTTAAGTTTTCCAGCTCTGCAATCGTCTGCTCGATTTTGCTGAATTTCAATACCAATCTATTTTGGAAAATTTCTGACACACCAGTCCAAGAACGAAGTCTCTAGCTCTTCTGGGAGCTTCGGAAAACCGATTTCACGTACAGACAGACGGACAGACGGACATCGCTTATTCGTCTTCCCTATGCATAAGGATCTAGAATATATATATTTTATGGGTCGCTTATTGATATTATAGAAATTACAAACGGAATGACAAACCTATATATACCCTTTTACCATTTTTGTTGGTAAAGGGTATAATAATGCAAAAACAAAAGGGGTAAGTTGTAAAGAATGGTTAAAATAATTAGGGCAATTATGTAAAAAATTCCGCAGGAAATTTCTCCCTTTTCCAATTAGAATTTTTTGTTTCCCTATCATTTGCTATTAGTTAGAATTGTTCCCTGGGAGAAATTTCCTGCAGAATTTTTTACATAATTGCCCGGAATGTTTTATGTTCTTTTTTTTAATTAAAATATCCGCTATATAAGGCTAATTTTAAAATTGAGCTGTAGAAACACTGCGTTTTCTAAATTAGCTCCTCATGAAAAAAATTTTGCTGTACAACAGCATGATACACAATACTTATTATCGTACTTAGCGAAGCTCCGCCCACAAAAATCAAAAATTTTTGACACCAGTGACTAATTTCATACTTGTACGATTTATTATTCGATTTGTAGTAACGTGTATACTCGCTATAACAGTAGACATTTCATGAAAAGCAGCCCAATTTGACTTGAAAAATCGAGGATTTTAAACAAAAAATCGTCATTTCATCGGTTGGTTTCTGCTTTGCTGCAAACATAATGTATTTTGAATATAATGTGCCGCAAACCAGAAATCAACCGACGATTTTGCTATTTTCGGCACCAAAAATCGTCACATCTGGCAGCCCGAGTCAGGAACAGAGAATTAATGCTATGTTTAGACGACGAGTTGAATCACCTGCTTTGCTCTCTGAATCATGTTTATGAATCATGCTGTTTAGACTACGCATTCGTGCTTCATGTGCATCGTTCCAATTTAGTGCTTTTCATACTAGATTTAGAGTTTTTTAATTCATAACAGTGCGGAATTGTTCAAATTGTTGCTTTAAAAAGAAATTAGTGACTTTTTTTGGTGCTTTTCATCTTTGATTTTAGTGCGTTTTGCAAATCTACTAAATATTAATTTGTTAAAGTGTGGTGGCTTTATTTTCACTTTCAAAAACTATCTGCTTTCACCCCTTTTAGACATGCAAAGTTTCCTTTGCAGAATGTTAATTCAGCTTGGTGAAATATGAAGGAAGAAAAACTTTATCTTTTATAGTGAGAAAAAATAATATATTTCTAGCAATTACAGAGGATACCATACACGTTATAAAATAACTTAATTACAATAATCTAATTACTAACCACTGAGGGAAGCAATGTATTGCTTTCTTGATAACGAAAGCTTTCAAAAATGCTTCTGAAAAGTACTAACGTAAGGCTCTCTAACAAAGTGGACAAAAGAAAAAAAATGTACACCAGTAACTTTTGCATCTGAGTACACAAAAACTACACATTATTGCTTCTGTAAAACGAATTAGTAAAGCAAAAAATGAACGGCTTTTTGGAAACTGAATGCATTGCTTCTAGCTGGCTTACAAAAACTATTCTGGGAAGCGGTAATTTTTGCTGGGATGGTGAAATTGAAGAAATAGAACGAAGTATCAGAAATTTAAGGATACATAAATGGAAAAATTTGCTCAAAACTGATCAATTTTGGATTGAAGTTTATAATTATAGAAATTCAACTAATCATAATCCATTTCTAATACTGTCAATATTTTCTCTAAGACTATTAACATTACCATGTTCAAATGTTGTAGTAGAAATGACTTAGCGCTTATAAATATTTTAAAAGTAAGTTAGAAATACAATAATGATTTTATAAATCAAATTGTTTCATTCATATAAAATACGGTCTAAAAAGAGTAGGCTTATGTTGTTCAGAATGTAACATACTGAACCATGTTCATGTAAAAATTAATTCAGATGAAACACCTAAAAATCTAATTGTTTTATTAAAACCGTTTTATGGCCAGAGGAAAAAGATAAAACTGCATTTCTTGAAACGAGGAGTATAATTCTCGTTGATCATCTTTTGTTAAAATAGTACACCATAATTGGAGTGTCTTCCCAAATGAACTTCAATTATTTTCCTACTCATATTCTACTTATAAGCAAAATCGAAATATGGCTCGATATAATTGAAATTATTACAAAAACCTATGAAATGTAGTAAATTTAAAATTGTAGTTAACTTAAATTTTTAATTTTTACTAATTCAATACATTTATAATTAGCCATATGGGCTTTCTCTGTATTGCAAATAATTAGATAAATATAAAAATATAAATAAAAATATATTTATGTACATACATACATAAGTACATACATATATACGAGTACTTATTTCATTTAGTGCTTTTTTATGAACACACAGTGGTTTTTGCTCTGAAAAAGTTGGCATCACTGTTCGCGTGGCATTTTTTTTATGTATATTCACACAAACATACGTATCATACGCACGTATATACATGCATACACATAAGCATACATACTTTACATAGATTCCACTCATGCGAAATCGTGTTTTTGAAGGCATCTCTATATTTTCTTCTTATTTTTCCTTTTTATATTATTCATAACTTAATTAAATTTATTTATATCTATGTTTTTTGGTTTGTTTTTATTTGTTTACAACCACACACATACACATATGTATACCTATTTTGTTTTGATAGCTAGTTCAGATAAAGTGGCGATTAACTGCGATAAAAGTTAGAGAAGATACCAATTTTACGTGCTTCGCAAGTAGATTCATATTGAATCTACTTGATTCGCTCTCATAATTTTGTATGGCGAAGCAAGTGGATTCGGTCATGATTGGGGCGTGAAGCATGAATAGAGAGCGAAGCACGTACCGTCTAAACATAGTATAAGATAAACAAAACGAAATAAAGACCAAAACCGAACGAAGGAATAAAAACGAACGAAAGAACAAGAAAGACCACAAGAACGAGAAAGACCAAAAGAGCAATAAAGACCAAAAGAACAAAAAGGAACAACTAGGCTGAACTAGTTCACATCGTTCACTTATGGGAATAGTTCAATTGAACTAGTTCGTTCTTTTCAGCACAACTCTAGTTTTTAGTAGTTACGATATCCTGAATGGCTAGTTAGTGGTTAAAGAAGACTAGTCGCTAATAGCTCCAACCTGACGGTAGGGCACGTTTCATCTGAATTAATTTTTACTTCAACATGGTTCAGTATGTTACATTCTGAATAACATAAGTTTCATAAGTTTTCTTTTTAGACCGTATTTTATAAGAATGAAACAATTTGATGTATAAAAATCGTTATTGTATTTCTAACTTACTTTTAAAATAGTTATTAGCGCTAAAAGTTATTTCTACTTCAACATTTGGTTATGGTGATGTTAGTAGTCCTAGAGCAAATTGACAGTATTAGAAATGGGTTATGATTATGTATGTTTGATCACAGTATACGAAAGGCAAAATTAAGGGTACGTTCGTAAATTCTGCAAATTTATGCATTAATGCGGCAGTTCTGCAACGTTTCACAACGTATGCGTGATCATCTGTTGCACAAGCTTTGCAACTGCTCAACGTCTGTGCTCAGTTGACATTTTTGAACGAACTGCAAACAATTTTCAAGTTGGCGAGTAATTTTATTTAAGAAAATCGTGATAATAAAAATGACAATTTTCGAAAATTATAAAAAACTACCAAGATTACGTGTTTCAAACTTACTTTCGAATTTATGAATCTCCTTTTTTGGTAATTCGAAACAGGTAATTTAAATATCAAAATACATACATATATTCAACATATTGTTCCACTGCAACTTCTTGCATCTTAAAATAAATTACTGCGCCATTTGCAGAGATTTGCGGCAGGTATCCAGCGTGCACACTTCTACCGATATTCGGTAGATTCTACCAAATATGTTTGTGAATTTAACAATCTACCAATTCTACCGAACAAGGCATGAAATCTACCGAATATTGAATGAAAATTTTGATTAACACTGATGCTACAAGATCAAGTTGATCACACATACGGAAAATTCATCACATGTATGTTCTAAAATGTGGAAAGCTTTGCGCGGAGAAGAGAATATGTTTAACGAATTGTTATTGAGTAATTTAAGTCGATATATGTGTAAATTGGATATGTTGGCACATAGTACTGCGGCCGCAGATCGGTCATTTTCTGCCATGAAAATCATTAAAACAGAACAAAGAAATCGGTTAAAAATTGTGAAACTATAAGTAACCTAATATTTGCCAAAGAATTGTGCCTTGGGGATGTAACATTTATTCTTCCCAATGATTTAATAATTTTTACACAAAAGTTTAAATTCATAAATGGATCTTACATATAATCTTTGTAGTTACAAATGTGTGTCAAATAAAAGTTATTTTAGTAGCTTTATAAGACATATGTGCAAAAAATAATTTCCACACTTTTTTTTGGAAATGCTTCATTGTTTATGGCAGTTTAATTTCCAATCACATGTGAAGTTTTAAATGCGCTTTTGGAATCTGTTTAGTTTGATACTCCTTGCACTTACTCTTTATATATAAGAACATATATTTTGTTATTTTTTATGTTTCTTTGAATTGTTATATTTTATGTTGCTTTGAATAAAAAAATTGTCTACCGAATTTCATTCAAATCTACCGAATTTTTATGTCGATTCTACCAAATTAAAAAAAAAATTAAGTGTGCACACTGCAGGTATCCCGATTAAATGCATTAAAAAACGTTTGACTCTAAACAGTGCTGCCAAGTTATGCATTTTTGAACGTTAGATGTTCGTGATGCTGCAGACGTGCACTATAAACGCTTTTACGAACGTACCCTAAATTTTGAAATATCAAGACTTTTCTTTCTCAGTTTTTATTATTTTTATTTAATTTTTATTTCTTACGTTATTTCTCTTATTTTCTAAGTTCAATACGTTTTCTTACAAAAATTGTATTTTCTTTGTTCACGCCCTTAATTGCACAAGCACATGGGCTGTGCCATAAGTTTTGGTCTTGACAAAGGTAAGGTTAAAAGTAAGTATTTTAATAAGTCTATTTTATTTTTTTCTCTTCTTTTAGGTAATTAGATTCTGATAATTTCGATCATTTCCAGGTATTTTTTTATATCAAAGTAAAAAGCCTTTCTCCTTCTTTCTTTATATATGTAGTTTAGTACGACGCGAGTTTAAGGAAATATATACGTATATATGTATATGTTAGTCTAGCAAGCAATTGAACAAAAAAAATTTTAATCATACCTTCTTTCCAGCTTACTAGCTCTCCTGCAAGATGGTGTTATGCTGAATGACGTTATTTTAGGTAGAGATGTATTGTCAAGGTTGATATTCTAGCCGGTATTGTCTCCCAGATGGATTTTTAGCTGAGACGTTTTTTCATGGTAAAGATGTACTAGAGGCAGGTGTAGATTTTCACGTAGAGGCAGTTTTTTTCCAAGTAAAAGCAGGTACTTTAACGTAGAGGCAGTTGTTTTCCAAGTGAAGGCAGGCATTTTCAGTGAGGATCGGTGTTTTAAGAAAAGGTCGGTGTTTTTAAGTAAAGGCTGGTGTTTTTAGTAAAGTCCGGTGGCGACTATCTTACCAATGGTGGAGTTTCTTTGATGTGGCAGTGCCATGAGCTGGGTGGTAATTTCTCTGATTAAGTTACGTTTTCGAGGCTTCAGATCTTCTCTAGCCTCAATGTGCGGTATGCGAAACCACCCTAGGATGTAAGCAATCCTTTAGGTGATATACACTTACGTCAAACTTTTTCTCACAATTCTTGATCATCTTTATTTTCTGACTTATTGTCACCGTACCCTAAACTACCACATTCTTACCATCGATCACTCGTTCTACTTTTTTAAAACTCCAACTATCTTCTCCGGCTTCTTGATCTTTAATGATCCAAGTTCGTTTTTCTTGACCACACCCTTTTTTAAACCGGTCACACCTCAAAGCTTTCTTTTTCTTTCGTACCGTACTGTATTCTATCTTCATCCTTTTTTCTTTTCTTTTACCACTATACTTGTTTTCCCTTTTCATCCTTCTTATTTTGCCACGCCTGCTAATATTTTCTTTTCTCGAAATTTCTATTAATCCTGCCACGTTGCTTGTTTTGATTGGATGACACATAATTTGTCTTTTTTCGTTCTATTCTTTTTCTCTTTTGAACGAAACATGGGGCTAGAACTCATCGAAGCAGGGTTGAATTTATTTAGTAACAGGGTGACCTCCATTTGGTAAAATTAATGTATTGCCTTACTAGTCATTTTTGCATGGCCTTGACATCTGTAAACTTTTCTAACAGGCTTCTCTGATATGCTTTTTATATTGTGTATTTCAGCGTTTTGTTCATTTCTTGCTGAAGTAGATTGTTCCAAGATTTGTTGCAAATTTTCTGTTGAAATTCTATTTGCTGTTGTCTCGGTTTTATTTTAAAGTTCTGCTTATCAGCTCTTTTGAGTGACCGCTCTTTTCAGCTCAGCTCACTTTACGGAAGTATTTCATTCAGTTGGCTCAGTAGCTCAGTTCATTTGTAGTGAGACATTTTGTGAAGCATAAAGAAAGAGCGAAAACAGAAGCATAAAAAGTGACAGATTTATAGAGTATGTGTGTGTCCGGGTGTGGTCATACACAGCGTTACCGTTGGTGCTACTAAAGTAGCAATTTGCCACTTTTTCGACTGCTTGGATACTATTGTGCTACCTTTACAAAATGCACTCAAATTTGAAACTTTTTCTAATTTTTACCACTTTTTAATACTTTTTATTGTACTTTTGATTTTATTGATAGAAAAGTTATGCTGTTTAATATATTAATATGTAAGCAAGCTTATACTAACTGCGAGTTTATGGAAGCCATGTAAAAATTCTCGTTTGTCTATTTATATTGAAAACAAAAACAAAGCACTCAAAATTTGTTTTTGTTTTCAATATAAATAGACAAGCGAGAATTTTTACATGGCTTTCATAAACTGGCAGTAAATCTTTTTTTTGTCATGCGTGGTTAGCTTATGCATATCTTTTGAATAATTAACATTCCCTCGCTGGCTTATATTCGTATACCCCTGTCTGTATGGATATATGTAAATATTAAAAATATTTTCCTATTAAAATATGTAAATATGAACAAAAATTTTTCGAATATTCGAACAACTTTTTCTCATTTTTGTTCAAGCGAACAAAATGTCAAAAAACCATTAAAAATATATCTGTACCCTGCAGAAAATTTGGTGATAATTGATCCAAACGTACTCGTCCTACAACTGGAGAAAATGTGGGTGCTATGAAATTTACGTATTAGTGTATGGTAAAAAAGTAATATCGTTCAAATGGTGACATATTGACCATTTTCGTGATGTATCGTCTTGATCTTGAGCCAATTTAATTCGGACTCTGTGAAGTATTATAGTTAACTGCACTGAACATGTTCGATGTGGTCGAATACAGTACCTATCAAATAGTGTAAATATAATGTTAATTGCTCCCTTCAATGTGACTCTGGAACCAGTCCCGTAACTAAACTTAGATATTAACCTAAGCTTAAATGGTATTTATACTTTTGAAATATGAGTGGCCCTGTGGTCGAGTGGGTAGTGTGCCAGCCTGTCATGCACGAGGTTGTCGGTTCGAATCTCAAAAAATTTTCAGATTAAAAATAAAATGTCATTGAATTTGTAACAATAAAAAAAAATTATAAGCGGTAATTGTTACAGTGTCCAATATCCAATAGTTTATAATGGCGTATTGGACACTTCAGTTCTCACATAACGAAATGTCGAAATTACATTTATAAATAATTTATATTTATATTATTATACATCGAATAGGTCCCTATGGGATAGTTCAGTGGCAAGTCACAAGGTGCATACAAAGTATCAATTAACCCCATCCTAGGCCATCCCCATGTAAAAGTGACTGGTCCGCTTCATAGGAAGTGTTAGAACTCGGACTGGTCCCTATCACTTGGGGACCGGTCACGTGACTAGTCTTGTGTCAGTTCCATTTCCTGCAGGGTATCTTCAGAAAATTCAAGTAATTTTTTATTATAAGCACATATTATATGAATTATTTTTATATTTTGTGGCTTTATTTTATCATAAAAATATTATATTTTCGTCTTTAAATATGCAAAACCTGATTTTTATTATTAGGTATGTTTTATTCGAACTTAATATAAATATTCAGAACAAATTTAAGTGTGTAGCTATAGCTATAGCTGCTTAAAAATTAAGTAGGTATACGTTTCGAATAAAACATACCTATTGATGTTTTTAAAAATAAGCAGATTTGTTTAAATTTTTCTTGTTTTTAAAGTTGCCCCTTTTTTCCCTAAAATCCCCTTTTTGGTGCCACCTTGTTTTAAAAATCCCTTTTTGTTCCACTTTCTGAAATTTTACAACGTAACGCTGGTCATACATTACAAAACAAGACAGATGAAGTATAAGAAATAAATAAAACTAAAATAGTGTAATGAGTGGAATTTGTTAATAAATATATCTACATACATATAAATACTATGTACATATGTATATACTATATATGTAGAATCAAAATTAAAATTATTTAATATATTTTAATATCACAATAGGTATGTATATAAATTTTTTTTATGTACTTGTGCGACAAAAAAAAAATTGCTAAAAAAGAACACGACTTGTATCGAACTCTTTCATTAGGTCGTTTTAGACACAAACCTATAATCTAACCAACTTAATTTACATTGGTTTGTGTCTAAAACGAGCTGCTTAAGAGTTTGATAGAAACCTACATGTAATTTAAATGGGTTTTATTATAAGTTTGTGTCTAAAACGAGCTACTGAAAGGGTTCGATACAAATCTAAAAACCGCTCAGTACTGAGCTGAAAGCGCTCAGTAGATTGAACGGCTCACAGCGCTCAGTGAAGTGAATCGTTCAATTGAACTAGTTCGTTCATGAGCTGCACAACTCTATTTTATTTGTCTTATGCTTTGTTTAGACGACGAGTTGAATCACCTGCTTCGCTCTCTGAATCATGTTTATGAATCTTGCTGTTTAAGCTTAAATTAGACGTGACATAGCCATAATGCCATAGCCATAACCAAACCAAAATTCAATTAGTTTCTATGGTGAGAGTGAGAGAGACTCGCCATAACGCCATAGAAACCAATTAAATTTTGGTTGGGTTATGGCTATAGCGTTGTGGCTATGTCACGTCTCATTTTAGCTCTAGACTACGCTTTCGTGTGCAGCGTGTCAATGCAGTACTTTTCGTACTAGATTTAGTGTTTTTAATTCATAACATTGCGGAATTTTTCAACTTGTTGCTTTTTAAAAAAGGCACTAAATTGGTGCTTTCCATCTTTGATTTTAGTGCCTTTTTAGTGTGGTGCTTTTTAGTGTGGTGGCTTTATAAAAAACACCAAATAAGAATTTTTCACTTTTCACCCTTTTTAGATACGCAAAGTTTTCGTTGCAGAATGTTAATTCAACTGGGTGAAATAAAAAGGAAGAAAAACTTTCTCTTTCACAGTGAGAAAAAAGAACATATTTATAAAATAACTTAATTACAATAATATAATCTACTAACCACTGAGGGAAGCAATATATTTCTTTCTTGATAACGAAAGCTTCGAAAAATGCTTCTGAAAAGTACTAACGTAAGGCTCTCTAACAAAGGCAAAAAAATGTAAACCAGTAACTTTTGCATCTGTGTACATAAAAAGTATACATTTCTTCCGTGAAACGAATTAGCAAGGCAAAAAATTAATGGCTTCTTGGAAACTGAATGCATTGCTTATAGGTGGCTTACAAAAACTATTCTGGGAAGTGATAATTTTTGCTGGGATGGTGAAATTGAAGAAATAGAGCGAAGTATCAGAAATTTAGGGATACTTAAATGGAAAAATTTGCTCAGAGCTGCTCAATTTTGGATTGAAGTTTATAATTATAGAAATTTAACTAATCATAATCCATTTCTAATACAGTCAATATTTGCTCTACGACTACTAACATTACCATAACCAAATGTTGAAGTGGAAATATTTTTTAGCGCTAATAACTATTTTAAAAGTAAGTTAGAAATACAATAACGATTTTTATACATCAAATTGTTTCATTCATATAAAATACGGTCTAAAATGAAAAGACTTATGTTATTCAAAATGTAACCTACTGAGCAATGTTTAAGTAAAAATTAATTCAGGTGAAACGCCTAAAAATCTAATCGTTTTATTAAAATAGTTTTCTGGCCAGAGGAAAAAGATGAAACGGCATTTCCTGAAACGAGGATTGTAATTCTCGTTGATCACTCATTTGTTAAAATAATACACCATAATTGGAGCGTCTTGCCAAATGAACTACTACTACTACGATCAAAATCTACTTATGATCAATATCGAAATATGGCTCGATATAATGGAAATTATTACAAAAACCTATGAAATGTAGTGAATTTAAAATTGTAGTTAACTTAAATTTTTAATTTTTACTCATTCAATACATATATAATTATAATTAGCAATGTGGGGTTTTTCTGTATTGAAAATAAACAAATAAATATAAAAAAAATAAATAAAAAATATATTTATGTACATACAAATATACTTATTGCATTTAGTGCTTTTTGCTCTGAAAAAGTTGGCATCACTGTTTACGTGTCATTTATATGTACTTATATTCACATTTGCATACGTAATACGTATCATACGCATGTATATACATTAGGGGGTCCCTAAGAACTTCAGTTAAACAATGCACTGTGAATATAAAGTATTAGTTAAACAATAGTTATCATTTTAGTTTACTAATAACACTGGAACATTTTTGGGATTATTGTCTGGGGGGTGAGAAATTCCAAGTCAGGGTGATGGTACTAGGTCAGTATAGTAAAATCCTCAAAGGGTTTGGCGTTCGTATGTGTCAGTTTTTGTTTATGACCTTTTAAATTTTTTCCTTATCTTGGTGTTTTTTCGCTTAGTTGTAACATTTTGGCAAAAACGTAGTTCAACATAACTCGAGAACCACTTGTCCGATTTTGATGAAACAAATTTAGAAAAATTAAGAATTACAATTTCTATACCGTTTTCCTATATGTGCAACACTTTTGAAGTTAAAAATGAATGTATGAAGGGAAAGAAGTATTTTTTGCCTAAAAATTTAAATTTTTTTTTTAAATTCATAAAAAATCCAAAATGGAAAAAAGTGCCAAAACTAATTACTTTCGCGTAAAGTCATTTAACTCATGAGCAAAAAAAGGGATAGATCATGAAAATCGATGTACGCGTTTCTCATTTAGGTAAATGTATGAATTTCAAAAATTTGCTCCAGATATGCACAACATTATTTGGAGAAAACATTGACACTCACAAGCCGAACTCTCTCATATTTTTCTACTGTACTAAAAGAGAAATATTGATATGGCAACACTGGTTCTGTGTGCAAGCCAGATATAAATAGCTTTTGCTACTGCTGTGGTCAATATGTCTCAACACATAAAAAAAGTGGAAATTTCAGTACTGATTTTGTTCAAACATACGAGATGTACTTCAACCAAAATGTTATAGTGAACGAAAATTGGGTACCAAATATAGTGTGTAAAAGCTGCTACAACCGTCTAATGGATTGGAAAAATAGAAGACGTGAAAGTATGCCATTCGGTATCCCAATGACTTGGACTAATCCTGGCGAAGGTCACAATCCATTGAATTGCTATGCATGTGCGAATAAAGGAGCCGCAAAAAGGATAAGAAAATCGTATAATTACATTGGTGTTGCAAGTGCCGCAACACCATTGCCTCATTCGGACCACATTCCTGTGCCAAAAGCTTCTAGCCCAGATATTTTCTCTTCTACGACTGCTCCGACATATCATGCACGTGATGATCCCCCATATGAGTCATCAGTATCCAATGTGCCAATTTTAATAAATCAAAATAAGCTTGATTCAAGTGTTGCCAAGTTGGAATTAACACAGCATAAATCGGAAGAGCTGGCTTCCATTTTGAAATCAAACAATTTGTTGGCACCCGGTGTGAAAGTCACAGCTTATCGAAGTCGTCAGGCAACACTCCAAAGTTTATTCCTTGTGAATGATGAAAAAACTTCTGCATATTGCCCGGATGTAGGAAAATTGATGGACGCAATGGAAATAAAATATGAAGCAGATGACTGGAGATTATTTATTGACCGTTCAAAACTCAGCTTGAAGGCGGTTTTACTGCATAAGACCAATAAAAAACCTTCAGTTCCAATCGCCTATAGTACAGAAACGAAAGAAACATATGACGCACTGGAAAATATTTTAAAAATGGTTAACTACGCCAAACATATGTGGCGCATATGCTACGATTTAAAAGTTGTAGCAATGCTTTGCGGTCTTCAAAGCGGCTATATAAAATATATGTGCTTTTTGTGCGATAGGGACACACGATTTTCCGGTGACCAATATGCATGCCACGGATGGAAACTCAGAGAGCACAGCAGGTTACAAACGGCCAATATTATACGTGAGCCTCTAGTGCCGAAGGAGAAGATATTGCTGCCTCCACTGCATATTAAACTTGGAATTGTTAAGAATTTTATTAAAAATGTCGCCAAAAGAGATGAAGTTTTCTTGTGTTTGAAACTAATTTACCCCAGACTCAGCGAAAGTAAAATTAAAGAAGGTAAGTTATAATATCACATTCATTTCCCATGATTTTCCATCTTAACAAATAAATTTTTTCCAATCAGGCGTACTAAATGGTCCAGATATACGAAAGCTGATTAAAAGTGACGCATTCAACAATATTTTGATTGACGCTGAATTGAATGCATGGCAGGCAATCAAAGAAGTAATAGAAGGCTTGTTGGGAAAGCATCGTTCTAACATGTAAATTTGACTCGTAAATTAAAATTTTTCTGTGTATAGAATAAGTGTCCATTCTAATTTAGTTTTCATAATCTTGTTAGTTTTTTTGTTAAATAAATTATGATTTAAGTGTCTGATTGAAAATTAATATGGAAGAATAAGTCATTAAAATTATAATAATGGACTGGTAAGTGGAAGGAAACGGTCGAGTGGATGAGAGGGTTATGATCAACATTTATTTTCAAGTACCTAGTAGGTACTACCTACCATAACAAGGTTGGGCGGGCAAACAGAGGAAATGTCATCTTTCTCTATATAAAAGAAATGTGTTTGTGATATGCAGTGCGTTTAGTTTGCCAGTTTTGTTTGCTTTGTTTGTTGTATTAAAAGTTCTGTCTGGAGTTGCTAACAATGAGATTACACGAGACATAAGTTTGGATATTTTTGTGTTGGCAATTGTCAAAATCTGTTGCTAACACAAAAAATGACTGTGTAATCCGCAAATGTTAGTGTTGGAACACATGTTTGGAGATCATTGCTCAAACACAAGTCTGAGTAATTATGCTAGAACACAAGCTGTCAAATTTGTCTTTTTTGTAGAAAATAATGGCGGGAAACTAGAAGTAATAAGTTTATTACACAAAAAAAATCAAGCAGAAGCACAAAATATATGCTCTCTGGCAGAAGTATTAAAAAATCAAAGCTTAAAACACATACTTTGTATGCATACGACAACTTCGATTTCGACTTTTAACATTATACGTCTAGCCACCCCTTAAAATATGTTTGAATACAAACTTTTTTGTGACGTCATTCCAACGACGTTATTGCTTGCGTTCAGAAATAAAAATTGGTCGTCTATTCGCACTGTAATCACTGGCGCGAAGGGTTGGAACTTACCTGAGAAATGAGAAGTAGTTAAGAATCTCGTCATATGGTTACATAGGATGAAAAAAACAGATTGCAACAGAAATGGTACAATTTAGCTATTGTTATAAATTATCATGATAATACAAGCATATTTTGATACCTATATATTAGGGTGTCCCTTATTTTTTGACGTCACTTCTTTTTGCGCATACCCACTAAAAAGTTTCGAAATGACCTAAAAAGCCACAAAAAAATTTTACTTTGATCTAAGAAAGGTAACCCGTGGTGACTTGCGATTTAGTTCAGTGTTATTAATATGTGCCAGTAAGACGCATAACACAGTGTGACAAAACATAAATACCTGCAAAGTGTTACTATTTTTCTGGTAGGTATTGTCGACTATAACAACAATCTGTATTTTAAATTTTCAAAACACCTACAAAATCTTGAGTTACGGGTAAAAACCGGGTTTTCGTACCCGTAAGCACTTATCAACCTCTAAGTTAAATATCAACAGATTTTAAATGTATAAACGGATATAGAAAGAAGAGAACCATGTACATTTCGTTTCAGTGAGCTTTAGATGTACGTCTGTACTTTTTCACCAAATATAATTTTTTCGGCTTTATTCGACATTTTTCTACTTTGGACTAGTTTTTAGGTATTATTTTTTACTGAAACCATACTGTCTATAACTTTATTTATAAAATATAATTGATTAAGAGTAATTCGCAGGTTTGTTTTAAAAAATTCCGTAGAAATTGACTAAGTTATTAAACGTTTTATTAGAAGACTTTTTGTTAAAAAAAAGTACCTCTATGATGTATTTCGCGTTCTATTTATACACTTTCGGTGTATTTACGCTTCCAGGATGATGAAAGTACAATTTAATAGACAACAACCCTGTATATTCTTTCGTTAAACAGACTATGGGTCAAAAACCAAAATTAGCTCCAGTTCAATCAGCACATGCTTACCCCGCCACTCTTCCTCAAACTAGCTAACTAGTTACTTTACGTGTATCGCGTGCCGATGCTGCTAAGACTAGTTCTATTCCCACACAAAATATTCCACCACCAAGTAATTCAACGAATGCAAACTCTAGCTTTAACTTTAGTCGTCTTGAAGCTACTATTGAGAATCTGGTGCTAACTATAAATAATTTTACAACAAATATGACTACCATGATGCAAGCAATGCTGAGAATGCAGAATACTCTGCTTCAAGCATTAGTTAACAAGCCATGAACACGTTAAAACTATGTTTTTGGAACGCAAACGGTATTCGTCAACATAAAAATGAACTTGAGCAATTCCTCACGGAAAAAAATATTGATATAATGTTGGTTTCTGAGACTCATTTGACTTCAAGAAGTCTATTCAGAAATAACGGCTACACTTTATATGATTCAAAGGACCCAAGAGGAAGAGCTTGCGGGGGATCTGCAATTTTAATAAAGTCAAGGCTAAAGAATTTTATTATTGACAACATTTGTGAAGAACATCTACAAGCAACGAATATTTGTGTCGAAAATTTTTTCACTAATTTTGTCATATCATCAATTTACTCCCCTCCTAGATTCGCAATTACTGAGGACCAATATGAGGATTTCTACAAATTTCTCGGCCCTTGTTTCGTAGCAGCTGGTGACTATAATGCTAAGCATACATACTGGGGTTCACGTCTTATTACACGCAGAGGTCGAGCGTTGTTCAATACAATTTCCAAAATGGGCTTGGACGTTATTTCGAGTGGGGAGCCCACTTACTGGCCTACTGACATACATAAAGTTCCGGATGTTATAGATTTTGGCGTCATATATTTCTAGGGAATTAATTCACTTTGAAGCTTCCTTAGATCTATCGTCCGATCACTCTCCCACGATCGTTACAATCTGTAGCCCACTGAGAAGTGATCTACCTTACTCTGCATCTCTTAAAAACTATCTGGAAAATCTTGATGTCACACCAGCATCTAATTATTCTTTATGGCGCGCTGCTAGAAAGCTTAAAACACTCGTTTAGTTTAAACCACTTCTGCGCACATCTACTGGAGGTTGGGCAAGAAGCGATTCTGAAAAAGGTAACATATTTGCTGATCATTTAAAATACGTGTTAACCCCAAACACATATACTGGTGTAATTTATTTGCCGAATGTAGTCGGTCTACCCCCTCAACAAATAAAGTTTAAGACGCGTGATGGACAAAAACTAATTGCTGAACTCAACCCGAAGTAAGCTCCGGGTTTTGATGGAATTAGTAACCAGATGCTGATGAAGTTGCCTCGTATTGCAATTAGAATACTGTTATTTATTTTTAATGCCATTTTACGACTGGAGTATTATCCACACAGCTGGAAACTTGCCAAAGTTAAAATGATTCAAAAGCCGGGCAAAGATCTTACCAAGGTTGAGTCATTAGGCCAATAAGTCTCCTATCAACAATGTCAAAGCTTTTCGAAAAGCTGCTCATGACAAAATTGTTCCCAATTCTAGTTAGTAGTGGGTGCATACCAGACCATCAATTTGGTTTTATAAGTCAGCATAGCACCATTGAACAAACTCACAGATTGGTCCAATTTATAAGAACATTTGAAGAAAAGAAGTATTGTTCTGCGCTGTTTATCGACGTTTCTCAGACATTTGATAAAGAGTGGCATGAAGACCTAATTTTAAAATTAAAAACATACCTACCAATAAACGTTGTAAGTATTTTAGAAAGTTACATTACTGCCCGGAAGCTTACAGTTGTGGAAGGAGACTTTATGAGCATGCCTGAAACTATCTCATCCGGTGTGCCACAGGGTAGTATACTGGGGCCAGTTTTGTATTTGATTTATACTTGTGATATGCCTCTGAGCAGCAATATCCACACCTCCACATTTGCTGATGATACAGCCTGCCTTGGTATGCATGAAAATCCTTGAAGGCATCCCGATATCTTCAAGAACACATTACCCAGCTGGAACTATGGTTAAACTTATGGAGAATTAAGGTAAACGAACAAAAGTGTGTTCAAGTAACATATACATTACGAAGAGATACTTGTTCACCCATTCGGATTAACAATCAAGTTGTCCCTCAACATACTCATGTGAAATATCTTGGTATACACCTTGATCGACGGCTTACTTGGAAACACCACATTGACTCTAAGTTAACCCAAATGAAACTAAAATTAACTCAGGTACGTTGGCTGATTGGTAGAAATTCAACCCTCAGTCTAGATTGCAAACTTTTGATATACAAGCCACTTTTGAAACCTATATGGTGCTACGGAATTCAACTATGGAGCACTGCTTCAGCTTCCAATGTCGAGAGAATCCTACGAAGGCAAAATAAAATTTTGCGATTAATAACATCGGCTCCATGGTATATAAAAAATTCAAATATACATCGTGATTTAAACATGCCACTAGTGATTGAAGAAATTGCAAAATATGCAGGCAAATATTTAACAAACCTCGAGTCACATCCTAATCCGCTTGCTCGTAATATTTTAAGCTTTACTGGACAAATCCGCCTAGAAAAGAGGGATACAAGGGCTCTTATACTCAACACTCCAGATGGGACTGCTTAAAAATACTTTTTATTTTATTTTTTCTTCCTTTTGATTATCACTACTTATGTATTATTTATAACTATCTCTAAATTTATGTCCGACAGTGGTCGGGCCTAATAATTATATTTTAGATTTAAGATTTGAATACTTATTGTTAGTTCATATTCGAAGATACAATAAATAAAAAAATTTGTATAAAAAAATAAAATTTTATAGTTATTTATTTATTTTCAATACAGAGAAAGCCCAAATGGCTAATTATATATATATAGGGTCCGCCAGATAACTTTTTTTTTTGAGATGCTATGCAAAACATCGAGTGTAGCTTCGGCTGTGTGGCACGTAGCGCGGTTCTGTTGAAACCAAATGTTGCCAATATCCTTCTCTTCAATTTTTGTGAACAAAAATTCGTTCAACATGGCCCGATTACGATCGCCATTGATTGTAACGGCCACTCCTTGCTGATTTTCGAAAAATGGCCCAATTATGCCTCTGGACCAAAATCCGCACCAAACAGTGGCTCGTTTTTGGTGCGTCGGCTTTTCAATGTATGCGTGCGGGTTTTCTGTGCCCCAAATGCGACAATTTTGCTTGTTTACATACCCGCCAAGATCAAAATGACCTTCATCTGAAAAGATGATTTTTTTTTTACCAAAATCGACATCTTCTGTAAGCAATATTTCCCAGCGTTGTTCAAGCGTATACACAACCATATTCGTGCAGCAGAAGGATAAAACTAATTATCTGTCAAATCAGACATGAGCTAAGTGTTACCATTCACGAAATAAGCACTAGTTGAAAAAAAACGTTAGATGGCGGACCCTTATTGTATTGAATGAGTAAAAATTAAAAATTTAAGTTAACTACAATTTTGAATTAACTACATTTCATAGGTTTTTGTAATAATTTCAATTATATCGAGCCATATTTAGATTTTGCTTATAAGTAGTGTTCAGTTCAAACACATAAATTTGTTCACAAATAGTTTTGCCTTACAAGCACTTGTAACTTGAAGAAAACCGTTCAGTAACAAAACACTCTTGTTATGCTTATTGAAAACGACTTAAAATATGTTTATTTTAACTTTCTTTTATATATAATTAAGAATTAATAAAAGTGCTTAGCTGATAGATAATAGCATATGCAATATTAATATTGTTTGAATAAACACAATAAAATGATCTAATTTATAAATGAGGTAAATGCCCCTTGTATTTAAAGCAATTAATTAATAAGCAAATTTCCTTAGCAATGGTTAATGAACATTATGAAGTGTAAGCAAATGTTAATATTTATAAAATAAAACTTATAATTGTGTATGATTGTATGTTTGTTAACAACAGCAAAATATCGTTGTGTATGAATGTATGTATGTATGATTGTAAGCTATGTTGTCTTTTTATTTATTTTATTTATGGAAGTAAATGTATGTATGTATATTCTTTAACATTTTCCGTCGCGTTGAACACGGTTCAAATAAGTTCTGGGCACTGTTGCTGGTTGATGGGACAGGTTCAAACTCTTGAAGTATCTATGGTTGCTGGTATTGATCGAAATGCGGCCTTCGGTGCATTTTGGAAGGTTTGGCTTTTTTTGTGTATTTTCCATATTAGCAGAATAAGTAATGTTATTAAGCATAGGACTAATGCGGTGTAGCTTACTACATGATGGTGTTGACTATTGGAGTTAATAACTTCGGGTAAATTTTTTAGATTTGCGTCATTTAGTTGTTTTTGAAGGCTTGTTAGCTGGTCTAATTGCGTATTGAAATGATGGCTTGTAGTACTAAATATCTTTTTTATTTCTTCTGGCCTACTTATGGAGTCAATATGCTTCAAATTAACATATGATGTATGGACACTATTTGATATTCCGAAATGCCCTTGTATTGTTACAAAATTGTTTTTGATTACGCAATCGGGACCCACTTCCATTAGTCCAGTGTTTTTAATTATGAACCGCGTAGTTTCCCTGCCACATACCACGGCTGATTCAATGTCCATAGTAGTAGCAAAAATCCACTTGTTTAGTTGATCTAATTGAATCCAAACTGTTGGACCTAGAATCTTGTATTGAATTGAATATATTGATCTCACAAAGATCAACCTCAGGATTCCTTTTGAACTTAGATTGCTTATTTTTGCAAATGTTTTCCTTGTTTTTTGTCATGATACAGTTAGATATATCATCTGTCGTAAACGGAATATATTCATCTCTGTGTGCATCTATGGCAAAGTATGACATGTCTGGTTTAATAGCAATTAACGTATTGTTTTTGACTGTCGGAACTGGTACTATTTTAAATAGCTCAAAGATCTGTTGATTAATTAAAGGTATTTTAATTTCAAAAACCACTTATCCCCTTGTTACGGCACCTTTAGCATTCATCAGTTTATATGGATCCATCAAATTATCTTCTGTTATTGGAAGCGTGTAAGTTGCTGGAAGGTGAATCTTGATTGTAGCCATTTCCTTTATTAACTGCTGAGGGGATAACAAAAGAGGACTAATTTTTCCATTATGAACGTCATAGTGTTTTCACACTGACTTGGTTTTAATAAAAGTTGGTTTTAATGTTAAAACCAACTGTTAAAACCTGGTTTTACCATGCAAATTGTTTTTGTTAAATCCAACTTAAAACCATTTCTGAATTGGTTTTATTTTGGTTCTATGAAATGAAACCCTGTTTTCGCTGTGGTAAATTCAGTGCTCCCAAGTTAAAATGACCGGCAGCAGCTGATAATGTTTATGACAGTGAATAACAAGAGATGTCGCTAGAAAGATTTTCAATTTAAAAATGGATGCAGCAGCAACAATAAGTAAAAAATTATAGAAAAATAAAAGTTCTTTGGAAGGAAAACAGCAAAAATATTTTCATTGACCTCTGGAAAGTGAAAATATACGATATGACATATCGATTCACCGATAAAAAAAGTTGTATTTTGTGATTTATTTGTAAATTTTTTATATAAATAACTTGATTTCCAAGCACTTCATCACTTTGTATTACTAGTTCCATAATTTTGAAATATTTATTTACAAAATATAAAATAATTTCCATTTTAGAGCGCATTGTAAAGTTTCTTAGTTTTTCATACAAACAAAAACAGTTGTACAGTTTGTCAAATAAGTGTTATAAAAAGCAGAAAAAATACAACAACAAACACACGCATTTCTGCATGAGATCTATTTTATTTTGAGCAAAGTTTTTAGACAGTCTGTGAGTTAAAACCTGAATTTAACAAACTTGCAGTGTGAATGCAAAATCAGCTGTTTATGGTTTTAACGTTAACACCAGGTTTTAACTTGCAGTGTGAAAACACTATCAGCAAGTACATTTATGATTTCAGCTTAAATTTTTTGTAGGTTTATTGCTACTAATGTTAAATGTGTTGAAATGAGTCCAATAATTTTGCAGTTACTGGCTTATGAAGCTTCCTTAAACAATTCATTTTTGTTTTCATCAACCATTTTTAGAAGCTCGGTAATCTTCTGCTACGAGTTTATTTCATCTTGTTTGATAACATTTATTGATGAATCAATTACAATGTGGTCCTGCTCTGTTAATAGTCCTTGACATTTCTTTTGCATACTCCGAATCAAGAACACCAAACAGTGACCGGGCAATATTGCCGCATATATTAAATGGCGACCTTTTTGTACGTCCGTGGCCGATTAAATCATCTTCTTGATACAATTCATTTTTGATTTGCCTTAAGTTATTCACCAAAATCTTACACATTGGGTATCTTTGTGTCGCAGGACACAGTTGCTGCAAAGTTTCCAAGCCCACTGACAATGAATTAAGTTCAGCTGAAAACGGGGTAAGGTCATAGTACACCATTAATTTCCATTCTGTGGCATTCAGTTTTGCGGTACCTATTCCCTCAAAATACAACCCTGGATCATCCTGAACTGCCTTACTACTAAGTTGTTGCATAGAGCAATAGGAAAGAGAAGAAGGGATATGAGCATAGTGAGTGCTACGGAATTTATTGTCGGCTAAAACCTCTTTAGTGGAATGATATCTTTTTCGTTTAAATATTCGCTAGACCACCTTTTCCAAAATTTGTGTTTTAATTGTGAAACTCACTTCCAGTGAGACACTCGTGAAATCTTCAAATTTTCTGTCCTGCTGTCTACTTGAGCAGTAAGTGCTTCGCCAATCAGAAAATGGCCAGGAGTTGAGGCTTCGAGATTGTCCGGATCATTTGAGAGCGGTGTTAGTTAAGGATTCGGTTGACACACTGCGTACCAATAGGTGTTTTGCTGATTTCACGGCGGCCTCCAAAGTGGGGAGCTCTTGGTGGGATGAAAAAAAAGTTTACGAGTATCCCCTTAGAGCTCGAGCGGATATTATTGCCTCTTGTGCCTTATCAGCATGTATTGCTTCATATATTTCCGATAAAGTGTTCTTTGCTCCTACAAAATTTGTTGCGTGTCACAGTAGATGTTTGGACAATGACTACGACGAGCTATAAATCTTTTAAGGGCACCAATGAATGATTCTGTTGATAGATCAGATACCAGCTCTAAGTGAACTGCCTTTGTGGCAAAGCAGCAAAATACCGCTATGTTAGCTTTCGTTGGCCATTTGCCTCTCACTTTGTAGCGTATCCAGAATGGACCACAATAGTCCACACCCGAATTAATAAATGGTCGAGCAGGTGGGATTCTAGGTTGGGGTAGATTGCCCATTATTTGTTGATAAAGAAGTGGCCGTGCTCTAGTACATCTTACACATTTTTGAATGACGGCTCGAGCTGTTATTTTCCCTTTTATTGACAAAATCTTTGTCTTATTGTATTCAGCATTGCAGTTGGTCCACAATACTTATTGTCTTCATGTATCATAATAAACAAGAGTCTTACCATAGGATCGTTGTATGTTAGTATTACCTAGGGTTTACACACGCAGGTGCAAGTTCGAAAAACTCAATACACTCAAACTCTTTTACTATTACATCTACACTTTCGGCACTTGCAGTCTACTTCCAACTCAACTACCAAGGAATTTTACAAAACAGTGACTTGGTGAACTTGTAGCAAGTAAATGGAAAGTTAGCTAACAGAGTTCCCCTATTAATACTTTAGCACAAATTAACTGGATTTCAGTGTAATGTTATATGAGTTTTTACTCATTTTAAATACATTTAAAAGCTAATTTAATAATTTTTTTCTTAAATATTCATAAATCAAGCAGTTAATTAATTTTTAGACATAAATAACATTGAAACAATACGAATAAAGTTCAATACTATCTAGTTCCCTTAAAATTAAACTTTTTATTTTATGGACAGCTCTGCACTAAAAGGTAAACATGCAAGTTGCAACACAGTCGGCTATTTGTGCGAAATTTTCGTTGATAATACGTACACAGAGCTTACATGCAAGGTACTTGCATGTGTAAACGCAGGGTTGTTGGATGTTTCATATCTGGATGTAAATTGGAGTGCCTTCCTTATCCAAAAAGGGCGTTAAACTGTTATCATTTGTAGTTGCCATTAAATCTCAATCTACAAATTTAGACTATCTGAACCACCGAGACCATCATCCACATAAAAGTTGTCTCTTAGCATCTGAGAGACGAGTGGGTATCGTGCTGTATTTTCTTCTGCAATACGTTGTAAGCACTTTGTGGCCAAGTATGGAGCTGCTCTAGTGCCGTAGGTAACGGTGTTCAACCTGTAATAGTTAACTGGTGATGAAGGGTCCTCTCTCCAAATGATCAACTGATATTGATGGTCGGCTGGGTTAATTAATATTTGACGATACATTTTCTCGATGTCAGTTGTAAATAAAAAATTTAGGCATGCGAAATCTAAGTAGAATCGAAAATAAATCACTCTGTACAGTAGGGCCAGTATACATTAAGTCATTTAACGAGTATCCTGTTGACGTTTTAGTGGAAGCGTCGAACACTACTCTAAGTTTTGTTGATGTACTCTCGGGCTTTAGTACGCAATGATGTGGAATAAAATATCTTGGATTAGGTATATTGTGTATATTAACCTTTTCTATGTGGCCCAATTGCTCATATTCTCTCATAAAATTTATGTACTCACGTCTCATATCTTCGTTCCTATAGAGTAGATTTTCCAAACTAATAAATCTATTGTACGCCAATTGGTGTGAGTGGCCTAGTACAGTTGGATACTCTTTAAATGGTAAGCTGACGATGAAGCGCTCATTAGAATTATTTCTTACATGTTGATTGAAATGACTTTCACACAGATTTTCTGCCGAAGACAATATTTTTGCGTTTGTTTCTACTTCATCGAGTTTCCATAGTTGTTCTATTGATTCTTCTAATGAATTTTCGTTACCAAACACTGTGCACGTCAATGACGAGGATGAGCAAGATGGAGTGTGCTCTTTGATTGATCCACCTACAACCCACCCAAGTGACGTATTTTGAAGTATTGGAAGACTGTCGCTTAACCTTATCGTGCCAGGCTGCATCAGGCTGAAGTAGAACTCGGCGCCAAGAAGAATATGAATTTTCTCTGGCATGTTAAATTTGGGGTCCTCCAGACCCCAAATTGGAATTTTCCAATTTGAAACATCGATGATATGCTTCGATTGCGCTGGGATGATGCTGGGTAACACGAAGGCTTTCAAGTTTGTTGAAACGTTGTCATCTCTGGATAACATTTGGACATTAATGCGTTGATGTGCTCTTTTCTGGATTCTTCCAGCTCCATCAATACATAATGGGGATTCTGTAGTTGAAAGGGATAATTTTTTGATAAGCCGTTCACTCACAATGTTGACTTGTGATCCTGAGTTTAGTATGGCTCTAAATTCGCTTGAATTGCCAGTAGCTAAGATGACGTAACTCTGGTTCCTAGATTCAGATGCAATCGAGGCTGCAACTGCGTTGCTTGTAGTCTCATGTTGTTTTTGGTTAGTCAACTGACGAGGTGAATTTGAGATACCTGTATGCTGTGATTTTGGTGGCAAGTGTAATAACGTGTTGTGTTTATTATTACATTTCTTGCAATTACCGAGGACATGCCTTTGTTGAATGATTGGTCTTGAAACAGTTCACACATAATCCCTGTTGTTGTGTCCATTTTAGTCGGTCATATTCTGTCATTGTAATGAATTGTTTACAATGGTGAATGCGATGGTTACTGTTGTTGCACAGCTTACATTTGATGTTACCTTCTCCTGATGCTGTAGCAGTTATAGCCTTGCTTGTATTTTGATGATTGGTTGATTTTTCTTTGTGCCCAATCGATTCCATTGATTCGAATTGCCTCTCTAGAAACGAAAATAATTCACTAATTGTAGGCACTTCTTTTGGTTTTTGTAGTGATTGCATAAATCGAATGTAAATGGTGTGTTCGGGATTTTTCAGTAGTAATTGAATGAGTATGGCATCCCATGACGATGTGTCGATGTTTAAATTGTTCAATGCCAAAGCATTCCTTTGTGGTATCATGAAGAGCCTTTATTGATGCAGGAGATAATGTTCCCTTGGGCTGCTTCCGAATTTTTTCAATCAATGTAGCTACCAGTACTCTTTTGTTGTTGTACCGTTCATAAAGTAGCGACCACGCTGTGGTGTAGTTTTCGTCTGTTAAAGCTAGGTGACTTATGAGTTTGCTAGCCTCCCCTGACAAATTGGTTTTGAGGTACCACATTTTCTGTACGCTTGGAAGTGGTTGGTTGTGCACCATTTCTTGAAATAGTTCATAAAATTGGATCCACTTCAAATAGTCTCCATTGAAGTGGGGAATAACAATTTTTGGAAGCGGTAGTGAACTGTGTGATGATAATTCTGCTCGTAATTGTGTTGAAAACGCTACGCTCTCCTTTTTTTTATTTGTATTTACTGCGAGTTGTATTAACGTATGTTGCACTAAGTCTTCCAAATTATTGTATTCATTTTGATTTAATCCTAATGTTGAAGGATCTTCGGTCTGTTGCCATAACTCATCATACAACGTTTGGACTGGATTCCATAGATTTCTTATTGTGTCTGCTTTGATTATATGAAACTCTTGCGATTGATCTTCCTCTAATGATGTCAACGTTTTTAATAGCCGAGTTAGGGCAGCCATACGGGCTTTCACTCATCTGGCTAGTCCTTGAACTGGTGTATTCTGGTTATTCACTGAAGTTTCTGAAGTTCTTACTGCTGGCAATGGCTTTGTGCCCTCAGTTAATTTCTTGATTTGAAAGTCGAGATTTTCCATAGCAGTGCTATAACTTCCTCCAAGGGACCCGTGCCAATTTCTCACAATATACGAATCATCGTCAGAAGTGTTTGATCTCTACGAATGACATTCTCTGTTCTCTCAAAGTCCTTCCAAAGTTTCGCTAATTCATCGGACTTGTTTTTGTAAAATTCTAGATTCCTTCGATCCTGTGGGGCCTTCTTGATATTAGCAATAATCCTGTCTATTTCATTTACCCTTTCCTCCTGCTGGATCATAAGAGCTTGTAGACTAGCCATCTTTGCCGTGTTGTGGGACCAGAGGATGACTTGGTTTAATCTTCGATGTAGTTGAATAAATTGGAAAAGCTAAGCAATACCAACTGCTTAGTAATTTCCTAGTGTTAATATGTCGTTATTAATTAATTTTTGATCCTGATATAGATCACGACGCGTCGGGGTCACCAAAATGTTTGTGAATTGGCTAGTGTTGATTAGTTCAAACACATAAATTTGAACTAGCACTAAGCTCCCAAATAGTTTTTTCGCTAACAAGCACTTGGAACTTGAAGGAAGCCGTTCAGTAATAAAACACCCTTGTTATGCTTATTGAAAACGACTTAAAATATGTTTATTTTAACTTTCTTTTATATAAAATTAAGAATTAGCTTATAGATAATAACATATGCAATGTTAATATTGTTTGAATAAACACAATAAAATGATCTAATAAATGAGGTAAATGCCCCTTGTATTTTTTTTTTATACACACATACATATATTTATTTATTGTATCTCCAAATATGAACGAACAATAAGTATTCAAATCTTGAATCTAAATATAATTATTATGCCCGACCAGTATCGGACATAAACTTAGTGATAGTAATTAATAATACATAAATTTCGTATTAAGCACAATAATTATTTTCAAGAAGTATAATTTGGGGTGCTGAGTATTAGGGCCCTTGTGTCCCTCTTTTTTAAGCGGATGTGTCCAGTAAAGTTCAAGATATTACGTGCAAGCGGATTAGGATGTGACTCGAGTTTTGTTAAATATTTACCTGCGTATTTTGCAATTTCTTCAGTCACTAGAGGCATATTCAAATCACGATGTATATTTGAGTTTTTGAAGTACCATGGAGCCGATGTTATCATGCGTAAAATTTTGTTTTGCCTGAGTTGAATTTTCTCTACATTTGAAGCTGAAGCAGTTCCCCATAGCTGAATTCCGTAGCACCATATTGGCTTCAAAAGCGACTTGTTTATCAAAAGTTTGCAGTCTAGACTGAGTGTTGAATTTCTGCCAATCAACCAATGTATTTGAGTTAACTTAAGTTTCATTTGAATTAGTTTAGCGTCAATATGATGTTGTCATGTAAGCTTTCGATCAAGGTGTATGCCAAGGTATTTCACTTGAGAATGTTGAGGAATATTTTGATTATTGATTCGAATGGGGGAACAGGTATCTTTTCTTAGGGTAAACGTTATATGAACAACTTTTGTTCATTTACTTTAATTCTCCATAAGTTCAACCATCTTTCAAGCAAGCTGGGTAATGTGAGCTTGGAGATTGCGGGATGCCTCACCAGGGTTTTTGTGCATACTCATACAGGCTGTATCATCGGCAAATGTAGAAGTGTGGATGTTATTGCTCACAGGAATATCACAAGTATATATTAAATACAAGACTGGCCCCAGAATACTACCCTGTGGCACACCAGAAGATATAGATTCGGGCACACTTATGAAGTCTCCTTCCACAACAGTAAACTTCCTATCAACAATATAACTTTCCAAAAGTTTTTCTATATTTATTGGCAAATATGTCTTCAATTTTAAAAATTAGCCTTCGTGCCATACCTTGTCAAATGCCTGAGAAACATCAATAAAAAGAGCAGAACAATACTTCTTTTCTTCAAAAGTCCTCCTTATAACTTGAACCAATCTATGCGTTTGCTCAATGCTGACTTCTAAAAGCAAATTGATGGTCCGGGATGCACCCACTATCAGCTAAAATTGTGGACAATTTAGTAATGAGCAGCTTTTCGAAAAGCTTTGAAATTGTTGAAAGTAAGCTTATAGGTCTATATGACTCAGCCTTGGTAAGATCTTTGCCCGGCTTCGGATTCATTTTAATTTTGGCAAGTTTCCAGTTATGTGGAAAATACTGCATTCGCAAAATGGCATCAAAAATAAATAGCAGGATTCTTATTGCAATATGAGGCAAGTTCGTCAGCATCTTGTTACTAATTCCGTCAATACCTGGAGCTTTCTTCGGATTAAGTTCAGCAATTAGTTTTTGTACATCGCGCATCTTAAACTTTATGGGTCTGGCGGGTAGAGCAACTACACTTGGCAAATCAGCAACACCAGTACATGTGTTTGGGGTAAATACGTATTTTAAATGATTAGCAAATATGTTACCTTTTTCAGTATCGCTTCTTGCCCAACCTCCGGTAGATGTGCGCAGAGGTGGTTTAAGCTCAACGGGAGTTTTCAGCTTTCTAGCAGCGCGCCACAAAGAGTAATTAGATGCTGGTGTGACATCAAGACATTCCAGATAATTTTCAAGAGATGCAGTTTTTTCAATTGCAAGTAACTCTTGGAGTCGTTTAGTGTACTCTTTAAATCTGATTTTAAGTTATGGTGATCTGTGCTGTTGCCATTCCCTTCTAGCTCTTCTTTTTTCACATAAGGCACGTTCAATATCGGTAGAATAAATTTTATTAAATCCAGTCTGCGGATGGGAGGTAGTAGCATGTTCAGCAGCCTGTGTAATCATTTCGTTAATGTTGGCGATGTTAGCTTCAATATTCTCGGGTGTTCTTAGCGTAATGTTTTCCGTGCAATGACTACTAAGATATTTTTTGAATCGCAGCCAATTTACACGACTGATCATCTTCACAAACGAGTGAGGTAAATCACTTCTCTGTGGGCTACAGATTGTACGATCGTGGGAGAGTGATCGGACGAGAGATCTAAAGAAGCTTCAACGTTAATTAATTCTCTAGAAATGTTTTTCATGACGCCAAAATTTATAACATCCGGAATTTTATTTATGTCAGTAGGCCAGTAAGTAGGCTCCCCACTCGAAATGACGTCCAAGCCCATTTTTGAAATTGTGTTGAACAATGCTCGACCTCTGGGTGTAATATGACGAGAACCCCAAAACGCATGTTTTGCATTATAGTCGCCAGCTGCTACGAAACAAGGGCCAAGAGATTTATAGAATTCCTCGTATTGATTCTCAGTAATTGCGAATCTGGGAGGGGAGTAAATTGATGATATCACAAAATTTGTGCAAAAATTTTCAACACAAATATTCGTTGCTTGTAGATATTCCTCACAAATGTTGTCAATAATATAATGTTTCAGTTCTCGTGGTACCTTCATAGCGAACAGTCGAATAGCGGAATTTTACTTACTTACCAAACAAACAAAAATTACATATACAAAAAAAATATTAGTAGTACATATTATTCGTAATAGGTACATACATACTGTCTTTAATAAATAAGCTTTCTGCTTTGCTAATATTTTTTACATAGTAAAAATAACAAAAACAAAAAAACCGCAAAAAAAACTTAAACAAGTGATATTGAGGAATACCTCAAAGTCAAACAAACAATCATAAATAACAAAAACAAAAAATACCGAAAATAAAAAAAAACATAAACGAATAACCCTTGAGGAATTCTTTGTATGAATTCCTCAAATACAGAAAAACTTGAAGTGAGTTCTAACGGCAGAAATGCTTATTTTACTGTGAGTTCTGAAACTCTGAATGAAAAAAATATAAAAAATAAATCTGATGAAAATCTTTTGTTAACGGCAACGCCAATTTTTCGTCAGCGATCAACTTCGCTTTGTCCAATGCCAAATAGTAATGATGCATTAACATTACAGTTGCCCAGTACTTCTTCATATAAGTCAGTAATATCATCCCCTTCAGGCTCGTGTTTATCACTTAACAAAGTTATCACTACAGATAACAGCGGCTCGAAACTCAAGGTACAAGTTGGAATGGACAGATACATTACAATTTTAAAGCGCGGGCGAAGCCCGAATTCTTCAAAAATCTCATCTGCTCCAAAAGTGTCTAGGGATAACAGCGCAGCCTCAACTAATCGCCAAAACCGCTTTAAAATTTTTCAAGATGACAACGACAAACCCGAGGTATCCTCGAACAAAACAAGCAAGCCGTCACCAATCTATTTGAGACAAAAAAATTCAAATGCCCTTATTAAAAAATTAATTTCGGTCATTGGTGAGAATAAATTTCACATTGTTCCAATAAAACGTGGCAACATCGATGAAACTAAAATCCAAATTTATGACGAAAAAGATTTCCGCAAAATGGTTGCTGAATTTGAAAAAAGTAAAACAAGCTTCTACACATACCAGCTTAAGAGCGCTAAAGGCATGCAGATCGTATTGAAGGGCATAGATTCTTATGTTGTCCCCGAAGAAATAAAAGATGCACTCGTCCTCCAGGGGTTCAAGGTAAAAAATGTGTCCAATATAATAAATAGAGAAAAGATTCCCCAACCCCTATTTCGTGTTGAACTAGAACCTAATGATATAAAATTGAAAAAAAAATGAGACGCATCCAATTTATAATTTAAAATACCTCTTGTACCGAAAAATCACAGTTGAAGAGCCACATAAGCGTTCAGGTCCTGTACAGTGCCATAATTGCCAAGAATATGGCCATACAAAAACATACTGCAATTTACCTACTGTTTGTGTTGTGTGCGGCGAATTACACGGCACTGCTAGTTGCAATAAACCAAAAGATCAAAGTGGCAAAAAATGTAGTAATTGTGGAGAAAATCACACCGCTAACTACAGAGGTTGTCGTGTGTACTCTTTTGTAAAGAAGACTATGGTGCAAAAACCTAAATTAGCTCCAGCTCAATCAGCAAACGTTTACTCTGCCACTTTTCATCAAATGAGCCAACCAGTTACTTCCCGTGTATCGTATGCAGATGCTGCTAAGGCTAGTTCTATTCCGACACAAAATGTTTCACCGCAAAATAATTCTACAAATACAAACTCAAACTTTAATTATAATCGCCTTGAAGCCACTATTGAAAATCTTGTGCAAACTATAAACAATTTTACAACAAATATGACTACCATGATGCAAGAAATGTTGCGAATGCAGAATACTCTGCTTCAAGCAATACTTAATAAGCCATGAACACGTTAACAATATGTTTCTGGAACGCAAACGGCATTCGCCAACATAAAAATGAACTTGAGCACTTCCTCACGGAAAAAAATATTGATATAATGTTAGTATCTGAGACTCATTTGACTTCGAGAAGTCTTTTTAAAATTTATGGCTACACTATATATGATACAAAGGACCCTAGAGGAAGGGCTTGCGGTGGATCAGCAATTCTAATAAAGTCAAGACTCAAGCACTATGTTCTTGATAACATTTGTGAAGAATACCTACAAGCAACAAATATTGGCATTGAAAGTTTTTGTTCAAATTTCGTTATATCATCAATTTACTCCCCTCCCAGATTTTCAATCACTGAGAATCAATATGAGGATTTCTACAAATCTCTTGGACCTTATTTTGTAGCAGCTGGAGACTACAATGCGAAACATACGTTCTGGGGTTCGCGCCTTGTTACACCCAGAGGTCGAGCATTGTTCAACACTATTTCAAAAATGGGCTTGGATGTCATTTCGAGTGGGGAGCCCACTTATTGGCCTACTGACATACAAAAAATTCCGGATGTTATAGATTTTGGCGTCATAAAAAATATCTCTAGGGATTTAATTCAAGTTCAAGCTTCTCTTGATCTCTCGTCCGATCACTCCCCGACGATCATCACAATTTGTAGCCCATTAAGAAGTAACTTACCTGACCCATATGTGAAGATGATCAATCGTGTAAATTGGCTGGGGTTCAAAAAATATCTCAGCAGTCATTGTACGGAAAACATTACGCTTAGAACACCCGATGATATTGAATCGAACATTGCCAATCTCAGCGAGAATATTAAACAGGCTGCTGAACATGCCACTATCTCCCATCCGCAGATTGGGTTTAATAAAATTTATTCTACAGACATTGAACGTCTCGTACGTGAAAAAAGAAGGGCTAGAAGGGAATGGCAACAGCACAGATCACCACAAAATAAAATCAGATTTAAAGAGTGCACTAAACGACTCCAAGAGTTGCTTGCATCTGAAAAAATTGCATCTCTTAAAAATTATCTGGAGGGTCTTGATGTTACACCGGCGTCTAATTACTCCTTGTGGCGCGCTGCCAGAAAGCTTAAAACACCCGTTGAGTATAAGCCACCTCTACGCACATCTACCGGAGGTTAGGCAAGAAGCGATACTGAAAAAGGTAAAATATTTGCTGAGCACTTAAAATCCGTTTTTACGCCAAATATATGTACTGGTGTTGCTGATTTGCCGAATATAGTCGCTCTACCCCCTCAACACATAAAGTTTAAGACGCGTGATTTACAAAAATTAATTGCCGAACTCAACCCGAAGAAAGCTCCGGGTATTGATGGAATTGGTAATCAGATGCTGATGAACTTGCCTCGTATTGCAATGAGAATCCTGTTATTCATATTTAATGCTATTTTACGACTGGAGTATTATCCACACAACTGGAAACTTGCCAAGGTTAAAATGATTCCAAAGCCGGGCAAAGATATAACAAAGGCTGAGTCATATAGGCCAATAAGTCTACTATCTACAATGTCAAAGCTTTTCGAAAAACTGCTCAAAACAAAATTGTCCCCAATTCTAATTAGTAGTGGGTGCATACCAGACCATCAATTTGGTTTTAGAAGTCAGCATAGCACCATTGAACAAACTCACAGATTAGTTCAATTTATAAGAAGAACTTTTGAGGGAAAAAAGTATTGTTCTGCGCTGTTTATTGACGTTTCCCAGGCATTTGATAAAGTGTGGCATGAAGGCCTTATTTTAAAATTGAAGACTTACTTACCAATAAACATTTTAAATCTTTTGGAAAGTTACATTATTTCCCGTAAGTTCACTGTTGCGGAAGGAGACTTTACAAGTAGGCCTGAAATAATTTCATCTGGTGTGCCACAGGGGAGTATACTGGGACCAGTTTTATATTTAATTTATACTTGTGATATGCCTGTGAGCAGTAGTATCCATACTTCCACATTTGCCGACGATACAGCCTGCCTTAGTATGCATGAAAACCCTGATGAGGCATCCCGCAAACTCCAGGAACACATTAGCCAGATGGAGCTTTGGTTAAACTTATGGAGAATCAAGGTAAATGAACAAAAGTGTGTTCAAGTAACATTTACTTTACGAAGAGATACTTGTTCCCCCATTCGGATTAACAATCAAGTTGTTTCTCAACATTCACATGTGAAATATCCTGGTATACACCTTGATCGACGACTTACATGGAAACACCACATTGATTCTAAGTTAACTCAAATGAAACTTAAACTAACTCAGGTACATTGGCTGATTGGTCGAAATTCAACACTTAGCCTAGACTGTAAACTTTTAATATACAAGTCGCTTTTAATGCCAATATGGTGCTACGGAATTCAACTATGGGGCACTGCTTCAGCTTCAAATGTAGAGAAAATTCAACGCAGGCAAAATAAAATTTTACGCATGATAACATCGGCTCCATGGTACATCAAAAATTCAAATATACATCGTGATTTGAATATGCCACTAGTGACTGAAGAAATTGCAAAATACGCTGGCAAATATTTAACAAAACTCGAGTCACATCCTAATCCGCTTGCCCGTAATATTTTGAACTTTACTGGACACATCCGCCTAAAAAAGAGGGACACAATGGCTCTTATTCACAGCACTCCAGATGGGACTTCTTGAAAATACTTTTATTTTTTTTCCTTTTGATTATCACTAAGCTTATGTCCGACATTGGTCGGGCCTAATTATATTTTTTAGATTTAAGATTTGAATACTTATTGTTAGTTCATATATGAAGATACAATAAATAAAAATCGTGCATAAAAAAAAAAAAAAAAAATATAATGTTTAAGTCTAGATTTTATTAGAATTGCTGATCCACCGCATGCTCTTCCTCTCGGGTCCTTTGAATCATATAAAGTGTAGCCAGAAATTTTAAAAAGGCTTCTCGAAGTCAAATGAGTCTCTGAGACCAACATTATATCAATATTTTTTTCCGTGAGGAAGTGCTCAAGTTCATTTTTATGTTGGCGAATGCCGTTTGCGTTCCAGAAACATATTTTTAACGTGTTCATGGCTTCTTAACTAATGCCTGAAGCAGTGTATTCTGCATTCGCAGCATTTCTTGCATCATGCTAGTCATATTTGTTGTAAAACTATTAATAGTTAGCACCAGATTCTCAAAAGTAGCTTCAAGGCGACTAAAGTTAAAGCTTGAGTTTGCATTCGTTGAGTTATTTGGCGGTGGAACATTTTGTGTGGGAATAGAACTAGTCTTAGCAGCATCGGCATACGATACACGTGAACTAACTGGTTGGCTTGTTTGAGGAAGAGTGGCGGAGTAAGCGTTGGCTGCTTGAGGTGGAGCTAATAGTGTTTTCACACTGCAAGTTAAAACCTGGTTTTAACGTTAAAACTATAAACAGCTGATTTTGCATTCACACTGCAAGTTTGTTAAATTCAGGTTTTAACTCACAGACTGTCTAATAACTTTGCTCAAAATAAAATAGATATCCTGTAGAACTGCGTGTGTTTGTTGTTGTATTTTTTTCTGCTTTTTATAACACTTATTTGACAAACTGTACAACTGTTTTTGTTTGTATGAAAAACTAAGGAACTTTACAATGGCGCTCTAAAATGGAAATTATTTTATATTTTGTAAATAAATATTTTAAAATTATGGAATTAGTAATACAAAGTGAAGAAGTGCTTGGAAATTAAGTTATTGTATATAAAAAATTTACAAATAAATCACAAAATACAACTTTTTTATCGGTGGTTCGATATGTCATATTGTTTATTTTCACTTTCCAGAGGTCAATGAAAATATTTTTGTTTTTTTTCCTTCCAAAGAACTCTTATTTTTCCATAATTTTTTACTTATGTATTGTTGCTGCTGCATCCATTTTTAAGTTGAAAATCTTTCAAGTGACATCTCTTGTTATTCACTGGCATAAGTATTATCAGCTGCTGCCGGTCATTTTAACTTGGCAGCACTAAATTTACCACAACGAAAACAGGGTTTCATTTCATAAAACCAAAATAAAACCAATTCAGAAATGGTTTTAAGTTGTATTTAATAAAAACAATTTGCATGGTAAAACCAGGTTTTAACAGTTGGTTTTAACATTAAAAGCAACTTTTATTAAAACCAAGTCAGTGTGAAAACACTATAAGTTAGGTTTTTGATCCATAGCCTGTTTAACAAAATAATATACAGGGCATCCTCTGTAGTTAGCGGTGTGATTACCTCCACAATTACTACATTTTTTTTCTGCTTGATCTTTTGGCTTCGTGCAGCTATCAGTACCATACAATTCACCGCAGATAACACAAACTGTAGGTAAACTGCAGTAAGTTTTTGTATGACCATATTCTTGGCAATTGTGGCACTGTACAGAACCTGAACGCTTATGTGGCTCTTCAACTGTAATTTTTCGGTATAAAAGGTATTTTAAGCTATAAATTGGATGTGTCTTGTTCTTTTTCAATTGTATATCATTTGGCTCCAGTTCAACACGAAATAGAGGCTGGGGGATCTTCTCTCTATTGATTATATTAGTAACACTTTTTACCTTAAATCCTTGTATGTTGAGTGCAACGACGAAATAAAACGTCGGGATTAACATAAGCATCAATGCCCTTCAATACGATCTGCATACCTTTAGCACTTTTAAGCTGATAAGTATAAAAATTTGTTTTACTTTTTTTCGAAATCAGTAATAATTTTGCGGAAATCTTTTTCTTCATATATTTGAATTTTCGTTTCATCAATTTTACCACGTTTTATTGGAATAACGTGAAATGCGTTCTCACCAACTGCCGAGACTAATTTTTTAATAAGGGCATTCGAATTTTTTTCTCTCAGGTATATTGGTGGTGGCTTGGAAGTTTTTTTTGATGAAACAGCATCTTACTCGTTATTTGCTTGCAATATTGAAAAACGATTTTGATGGTTAACTGCTGCGGCGTCGTTATCCCTGGATATCGTGGGAACCGATGAAAAATTTGATGAATTTGGGCTTCGCCCGCGCTTTCAAATTGTGATATATCTGTCCATTCCGACTTGGACTTTGGGTTTTGGGCTAATCTTATCTTCAGTGACAACTTGGTTACGTGATGACCTCGAGGCCGAAGCGGGTGATATCGCTGAGTTAAATGTGGAAGTACTAGGCAATAATATCAACGATTCACTAGTTGGCATTGGACAAAGCGAAGTTGATCGCTGACGAAACTGTGGTTTTGCGTTAGGAAAAGTCTATTATCAGATTTTTTATTTTTATTAAGAGCTTCAGAACTCACAGCAAGTCTATTATCAGATTTTTTATTTTTATTGTTATCATTATGAGCATCCTCAAGGGTACTTTGTATGTTTTTTGTTTACGGTTCTTTTTTGATTTTGTTATTTCTATATATAAAAATATTAGCAAAGCCAAATAAGCTTATTTATCAAATTTAATATGTACTACGAATATTTTTTGTATGATTTTTTTTTTGTTTAGTTTGTATGTAAGAAAAATTCTGCTATTACGTCTGTTAAATATGAAGGTACAACGAGAACTGGACTTGTATTTAAAACAATTAATTAACAAGCAAATTTCCTTAGCAATGGTTAATGAACTCTATGAAGTATAAGCAAATGTTAATATTTATAAAATAAAACTTATAATTGTGTATTATTGTATGTTTGTTAACAACAGCAAAATATCGTTATGTATGAATGTATGTATGTATGATTGTAAGCTATATTGTCTTTTTATTTATTTTATTTTTGAAACCAAATTTAGGTAAGTATGTATGTATGTTCTTTAACAAGTAGAATATGAGTAGGAAAATAATTGAAGTTCATTTGGCAAGACACTCCAGTTATGGTGTATTATTTTAACAAAAGATTGATTAACGAGAATTATACTCCTCGTTTCAGGAATTGCCGTTTCATCTTTTTGCTCTGGCCATAAAACTGTTTTAATAAAACAATTAGATTTTTAGGCATTTCATCTGAATTAATTTTTACATGAACATGGTTCAGTCTGTTACATTCTGTACAACATAAGTCTGTTGTAGCGTGTTCTAACTATCATTGTATAGTAAAGTAACACTGTATAGTAAACATTTAAAGTCAACTTGACCGCAACTTAAATAACATCCAATTGCATTGAAATTATTTTGTGCACTGGACATTTGACACTCATGCAATCGGGCAAATACCGCTGCATGAACTGCAACGTAGATATGTATTTTGTATAACTGCTATTTGACACTCACAGGTCTGATCAAAGGCCGCAGCATTATGCACTTGAATAAATCATATTTAATAACCACATGTGTTTATATATATAAATATATACGCAATACAGAATCTATGTTTTCCAAATTTCTTATGAGACACACGCCGCACGCCTACCGTGGGAAACTAAAAGGAACAATTTGCCTATTAAGCATATACCTTTTCTTTTCTCTCTTATGTTAAGATAGGTTAAGCATTATTCTCATAAGTAGTATATAAGCCAATACAATTTTGTATTTAAGTTAATGAATAAATATCTTTCTTGGGAGCTCCCCGCTGAGCTCTAAGTATAAAAGGAATAATTTATTTAATTCAAATAAAAGCATTCTCTGCTTTCTAGGCATACAGCTGCCTTATTCAATTAGAGCCAGTGGCGTTAATTAGCGCCAGCACACTCGGGCAGGTAAAACCTTAGGAAAGTTATTAATTATTACATGGCGATCCTACCTACCGAATCTTAACTTGAAACACTGCCAACAAAATTTAAAAATAATTTCACCAACGTGAGGTAACATGCCAGGCACGAAAATTACTAAAGAAGAACAGTACATACCGGTAGGTACAGACAAGGAAGAAGCACCGGCCAATCCGATAAAATGAGGTCCAAAGCCACTGACCATTGAGGAGTACCGACGAAGGCAGGCCGCAAAAAGGACTGAGCTACTAACAGCAATCCCAAAAATTAAATTGCCGCGAAACAAAAGAGGTGGCAAAATAGTAAAAATAAGAAAGAAGTTGGCAACGCTTAAAAGAAGCATTAACAGAAATCCACCACCACCTTGGTATAAAGCAAATGCAATTTGGATAGAAATCAATGCTCTTGAGAAACAAATGGCTGCACATAAGATGAAAAAACCCAACAAAATTCATCATTAATCAACATTAGATGACACTAAAATTTATCAACTAAAGAACGCAACTACTATGAAAAGAAAAATTTGGCTAGAAAGATAAATAAAATAAAGTAAAATAAAATAATGGCTACGTTCGTAAAAGCATTTATAGTGCAAGTCTGCAGCATCACGAACATCTAACGTTCAAAAATGCATAACTTGGCAGCACTATTCAGAGTCAAACGTTTTTTAATGCATTTAATCGGCATACCTGCCGCAAATCTGTGCAAATGGCGCAGTAAATTATTTTAAGATGCAAGAAGTTGCAGTGGAACAATAAGTTGAATATATCTATGTATTTTGATGTTTAAATTACATATTTCGAATCTTACCAAAAAATTAGATTGATAAACTCGAAAATAACTTTGAAACACATAATCTTGGTAGTTTTTTATTATTTCAAAGGAGTTTTTTTATTTTAGTTGTATTCTTTTTAAGGCCAATGCTGTTTTCATAAGAAATTGTCGCTTTGATTTTCTTTTAAATTTTTTGCTTACTATAATTTAAAAGAAAATTGTCAATATTTTCTTAAATAAAATTACTTGCCAATTTTAAAATTTTTTGCAGTTTGTTCAAAAATGTCAACTGAGCACAGATGTTGAGCAGTTGCAAAGCATGTGCAGCAGATAATCACGCATACGCAGTAAAACCTGGCAGAACTGCCGCATTGATGCATAAATTTGCAGCATTTACGAAAGTAGTAGGGAATTGTTCCTCCGGGCGCCGATTAAAATTGTGAAATTTGGGTAATTAAAATTTGAAATTTGAGAATTTCAGTACAAAATTTTAAAATTTGGGTAATTAAAATTTTAAAATTTTAAAATTCTTGGAAATTTGTGAAATTTGATACCCTACGAGGGTGGATCAATAAGTCCGTCCAACTTTTTGTTTACATAAGGAATTTTTTGTTTACATAAGGGGTTTTGTTTGTTTAATACATACGAGGGTGGTTTAATAAGTCCAGTTTTTTATGACCGTGGGAATTTGTATGTGTGTATGTTTGTGGGGTGGATTAAGGGGTTTCATAAGATTAAGATTTCATAAGTATATATGCCGAAGGGAAAATCATGCAATGATTTTTCCTAATACTAATGGGGGTGAAATAGTGAAAATTTATTTTTCTTAGTGCCTACGGCAATATATGAATATTTTTCCTAATGCCTACGGCAATATATGAATTTTTTTTCAAATGCCTACGGCAAAACATGATTGTTATTTTTTCCAAATGCCGACGGCAAAACATGATTATTATATTTTCCAAATGCCGACGGCAAAACATGATTATTATATTTTCCAAATGCCGACGGTAAAACATGATTATTATTTTCTAATACCAAAGGGAAAATTGCCAGTGTTGCCAGACTGTAGAAATTTGTTATCGTAATACTATATCAGTAATATCAGAGAAAATATTTATTTATGTGTTCACATGTATGTGAACACCCATACTTGTGTTCACATGTATGTGAACACCCATACTTGTGTGTGGGGGGTCCAGCTTGATAGTCGCGGATAATTTAATATTTTGTGTATTTGTTTAAGAAATATGTATGTATGTATGTATGTGTATGTGTGTATGTATGTATGTGTATGTATGTATGTATATGTATGTATGTGTATGTATGTATGTGTATGTATGTATGTATGTATGTATGTATGTATGTATGTGTACATGTATGAATGTGTGATCGTGGGTATTTGTGCGTGGAATATTTTGTAGAATACATATATATTTTGCAAGGTAATCATTTTCTTTGTCTACGATTATTTTAAAGCAGAAAACTAAGTACAGTCAGCAGCAGAGAAACAAAAAGTAAAATTTATGAATGCTGCAAGGATACTGCTTCTAATTTTAGTATAAATACGCCAACATTTCTAACCAACACATCAGTACGTTATTGTATTTACAAGAAGTGTCATCAGTAATTGTGTTAAAGTGAAATAATAATAAAATAATTAAAAATGAGTTCATCAGGTTATAAGTGTAATACATGTAATAAGGTATACATTTATTGTTTAAAATTTTATAAAATTTTATAATAATACATACATTCATATTTTAAAAAGTGAAAAAGTTTAATTAAAGCAAGACATTTCTTTTGTTAGTAAAATAGCATTTTTTAGTGCGCAAGCACCAAATTTATGATAATTACAATAAAAATATTCTGGATACTTGATTTCCATTTGTTTAAAGTTGATGCAGCCTATATCCTCAACGTTAAAAATTTTTCGGCATAAAATTTTTTCCAACCATCGTCTTTTTTCTTCACCTTTTACATAAATTATAGAACATCTTGCGTTGGCTTTTATAAAATTGCAAACGCTTTGAAATGAAACTGATCCAGCAGTCCAGCTTAGGTGATGATAGTTTTTTGTTAGCCACTTTGCTTCTCTTTGCTTTTCTATTGATAAGCATTTGATATCAAATGGGGGTTTTATAATGAAATTGTTATATTCATAATTGTTGAAAACAATTGCTACTTCTTTTGCGATGAAATCATTTGAATTATTTTTGAAACCTTGTACGTCTATGAAAATTATGTTGTTTTCCATATTAGTCAATTCATAAGACTTTTCGCACTTGTCCTTTGATAGGTACATATTCTAATATACGATCATGAATAAGAATGCAGTAAGCTGATGTTTTTGCTCCAATATTAGTTGCTGTTTCAAATTCTATTTTTATATCAATCGGTCCATTATTGAGTGATTCATTCTGATGACTGACATCTACTACAATAATAGGAGCTTTTGTCTTAAACTCTGATGCAGTTAGAAGCGGTTGAGATTCTTTCATATAGTAGCTTTGTTGAAATCTTAGATACATATCATATAGAATTGCATATCGTTCATTTTTGAACTTTATGTTAAGATCATCATATGGATATGAGACTGAATTTAAATGTACTTTTAAATTAGTCAAATCACAATGAACAAACTTATTTTCTTGTTGAAAAGCAATCAATACAAAACGAGGGCGTTCTCTATTTGCAGCTAGTTTAACATTCCAAATATGGCTAGTTCCCATATTTAATTGTGGATTGACATGACAATCCCAACTGCGAAATGCCATAGGTATAGAAGCACCATTGTTAATAATTTTAATCATATTCAATTTGCTAAAGTCGCATAATTGAACATGTGGGATTCTCCATGAGATTAGTGAAATTGTAAGTTTAGCTTTTTTAGTAGAAACACTCGAGCGTACAAGATCTTCGTCGTTCTTATTGCGCAAGAGTATCAATTCATGTTTTCCATTTAGTATAACTTTGTTGTAGTCTTCAGCGAATCCTAGAAGCATTTTTAGAGGTACATAGAAATTGAAAAAGCCATTTACAAGAGTGACATCGTCAATTTTGTTCCATCCAGCATTTTGCATCACGTTGCTTTCTGTTGGTGACATAGAAACCAAATTTTTTATGGTGCTTGTGGCTCCTAAATATCTTGTATGATCAATTTCAATTCCATTGAGCTCATAGCGAATTTCATCAAATAGATATGCCACAAAGTTGTTTTTTAATATAAAGTTGTCCGATGATGAAGAAGATTTAGAGTTATTATCATCAGCAACAAAACCTTCTACATAAATGTAGCTTTCACTGGGTAGCACGTACAAATCTTGATTTTGTATTGAAATTCTAATTTCATCATTATTGTTGTAAGATTGTAAGTATGGTACATATGTATGATAGTCCTTTTTGATTATATTCTCATCAGACAAGGGCTTATCTAAGACATCTATTATTGAACTCATTTTGTCTTCAATTTAAAATTCAAGGACTTTAGAAAATTTTTATTTGATGTTGTTAATGCTTTCTGTTGTACTGATCGCTTTAATGTTGATGTTGTTCTTGTTGCTATATTTTTTAAGGTATTTGTGTTGTATATTAGCATTATTTAGTTGGCCTTAAATGTATTCGTATTGTAATTTCCTCTCCTCGGAAATTAATTAAATCACCGTGTTGATCAACTACGCGCAGCGCTAGTGAACTTATCTCTCTGGTGTTCACAGGTAAATAGATAAGATTTCTTGGAACCTCATCTATTTTATAGCCTGGAGGCACATTAATCGGAAATTCATGAAGTGTATGCGATTTGGAGCTATTCATATATGTGTTAATAGCGATACTACTTTCAACTCGCAAGAGATTTACTTTAAAAATATTAACTGGAAGATCTGAATAATAATATTGGTTTGGTGTTAGGATTTTGCTATTGAATCCTAAAAGTTTTCCAATTGTATTGTCTTTATTAAAATATACAGTATCCTTGGAACTATTAACTTTAGCTTGCATTGTATTGTTATTAGCTTCAATAAAAATCTTATTTGCTGGACAGAGTAGTTTGTATTGCTCTTCTATAAAATCAACTATATCATTTAGTTCGTAAGATCCAATTGGTATTTCTATTGTATATTCTCCTATATGAAACATATTGTTGTAGGTGTCTACATTTGGAATACTGTTGTATGAATGAAAATCAGTTAGAGCACACTCATATGCATCATGTAATTCAATAGGAGGAAAGTAACTAGCAGATAATTCTGATGAGTTAGAGCTCAGAGTAAGTGTTATTGACATTATAACAGACTGATTACAATTAAATAAAGTTTAGTAGACAGTATGGTTTATAAGCATAATTTACATATTTATTTCATTTTCTTATTTTAAAATTAACATTTGTTTCTTAATATTAATGCTATTATTGTTTTGCTATGATGTTGTTGTTGATTTAGTTTTTCTTTCATCTATAATATTTCATCTTTACTTATCCAAGAATTGTGTTGATTAGAAAATCCCAGCCATTTAACATATACCTCCTTCCCTTTAATTTTAAGCACCTTTTCAACTAGATATGTATTTGGAAATCTGGTTTTTGAAAGTTCGTCAGTATAGAATCCACCTTTAATAGGATTACCAAGATAGTCTTCTAATATGTATGTTGCAGGATTTGTATTTTGAACTCTTGTAATTGTAAAAATTTCTGTAGTCCAATTTGGAGTATAACCTTTTTCAAATGTATGCTTATATTTGCTTATGCGTACATGATCTCCTACATTAAATTTTGACATTTTATACATTTTCATATGACTGTATACTGTATTTAGCAGCTTTTCCTCATTTGTTGAGTTGACTTTAATTGGAGGCATTTTAATGGTACGATGAACTTTTCTATTGTAGGTATTAAGTAAATCTTTGTATATATCAATCCACTTATAAGAACCATTATAGCTAAATTCTTTCCACATCATTCCTTTTAGTGTTCTATTAAATCGTTCTACTATTGATGCTTTCATAATGCTATATGTTGAGTAGTGATTAATGTTGTATTTATGCATTAATTTTTCAAAGTGTTTGTTGAAAAATTCTTTACCATCATCTGTTTGTATGTTTTTTGGTATTCGCCCCAATTCAAAAATATTTTCCATTGCGTTAGTTGTTTCAAGTGCAGTTTTTGTTTTTAGCGGTACTGCCCATGCAAATTTTGAGAATGTGTCAATAATAGTCAGCAAAAATCGATAATTTCTATTTTCTTTTGAATAGTTCCCCATTTCAACTAAATCAGCTTGCCAAAGATCATCTATTCCTGTCATTATAACTCTGCGACGCACAAAATGTTTTCGTGCTTGCTTATGGAGTTCGTTTACTAAATTTCTTTTTGAAGACATTAAGTTGTTTTTAGAGATTTTTTGAAGAGTGTTGTGATCTAGTTGAAGCACTTTCAGCTATTGATACAAACATGTAATTTTCTAATCTATAAATTTTCTCATTAAGCTGTTCAATTTGTTCTTCAAAGGATGTTTTAATTTTTAGAATATCTTTTTCAATTTTATAATTTTCTTCTATATCTAATTTTGTTTCGCGATGTAGATCCTCAATTTGCATTTGAATATTTTCTTGAATTATAGTACTGTCTCTCTTAAAGTATGCTAATAATTTCTCTTCTAGTTTTTCGATTTGAGTTTGCAGAAACAATTTATTGATAACATCGTTTTCCTCCACAGCTTTTGCAACATTTTTGATCCTTTTGTTTTGGACATCAATGTTGTTGTTCGTATCCACAAAGAACCCCAGCAGTTTAGGTGCATTTTTCAAAGAAACTATGTTGCTAGTATCGTTTAAATAATGTCCAAATTTATCAACAGACATGCTTTATATACTTTATTAAAGTTAATGTATTATATTAGCTTCACGTAGTTCTTCAATAATTGATACAATCTCGTTATTGTGATTATTATGACCTGCAGCTTGTGATGCGAGCAGTAGTCGAAGTCGATCTACTAGCTCATTTGGATCATCCCAGTATATATAGTTGGGCTTATGGATGTTAAATTCCATCATTCCATCACCTAAGTAGCTACCTTTTGGCTTAGATCCTGTTGATTCGGGTAAATTATCCTGGTTTTTCTCGTCAATAAATTTCTTAATAATATGTTTATATTTATATCCTCTAGTACCCTTAATTTGACCATCAGGTTTGTAGTCTCTTCTATATGCATTAGTAGTAATTAAAATCTTTTTATATATTTCGAGTTCAAATTTATCATAATTTTTTGGTATTTTATGAAACATTAGAGAAAATAGTCCTGGTGTTAGAGCCCATATTTGACCACCAACTTGTATTTTATGTTCACTAAGTGTAAGTTTACTATCACCGAATTTCCATTCATTATTGAAATCTTTATGTGGACCATAGTTTGTATCTAATTCATTTCTTTCTTCCAAGACTGATAAATCAGTATAAGTATCTTCTGTATTGGAAGTTTGTGAGTAAAAATCATCTTCATCATCATCATCATCATTTTTAGTATTAGTTTCGTTAAATAATATGGTACTATCAGATATTGTTCCTTCTGCTAGTTTCTTTGGTGTACTTGTCTCTAACTTGAGTGATGGTTTTTCAGACTTTAAACTTGTATTATTTTCAAATTCTGTCTTCATTTTATTTTCTTCTTTAATGGGAATTCTTTTAATTTTTTTAGAACTATTTATGAATTCTTTCAGTGGTTCTGTTATAGGTTTAAATGTATCTCTTAGTTGTTCACGTGTATCTATTTCACCAGTTTTTATACTACGAAGCTTTTTCTTCAAGACATTTCTTGTCAACACCAACTGTTTTAAAATTTTCTCATACATGTTTAATAATAGCAAATAAGAGGTATCAGCTATTAGATGAGGTATCAGCTATTAGATCAGCTTATTAGCACCTGGTCTGGTTTTCAGATCAGCTTTTTAGGACCTGGTCTGGTTTTCAGATCAGCTTTTCAGGACCTGGTCTGGTTTTCAGATCAGCTTTTTAGGACCTGGTCTGGTTTTCAGATCAGCTTTTCAGGACCTGGTCTGGTTTTCAGATCAGCTTTTTAGGACCTGGTCTGGTTTTCAGATCAGCTTTTCAGGACCTGGTCTGGTTTTCAGATCAGCTTTTTAGGACCTGGTCTGGTTTTCAGATCAGCTTTTCAGGACCTGGTCTGGTTTTCAGATCAGCTTATCAGTACCTGGTCTGGTTTTCAGATCAGGTTATCAGGTATCAAATCAGCTTATTAGGTAGCTGGTCTGGTTTTCAGATCAGCTTATCAGGTATCAGATGAGGTTATAGCAAATAGATGTATCAAGCTTAAAGTTAGATTAATAACTAAAGTAAATGTTTATGAAGAGTAGTTTATATAGTTATGAAATAGTCAAATTGCTTTCTGTAGCGTCCATCATTTAATTCATTATCTTTGCTAATCACCAAAAATCCATATTTATCCTTCCAACACTCTCGACAAATCTCATGAAACTTTTCATAACTCATATCGCCACCAACATGATCTCTATAAACATGCTTCATATTTGTCTCATCTTGTTTAAACATTATAATAACATTGGCATTGTCTCTTATTAAATGCTTGGGAATTCTAGTATAAGTTTGACACAAGTAGAATGAATCGACATCCCTATGTCGCCCCATACAAAAATATGTACGTATATTATTCTGCTTTTCACATGCAACATCATCAAATATCATAATTGAATTAGTTTTAGCTTCGTCAGGTGGAATAACTAATTCATTATCTGTAAATGTATAATATCCCATTCCTTTAATTGATGAAATTAGTTTCTTCAGGTATTCATATTTGGGTTGATATAGAGATTTTGAGTATAAATAGATGTTTTCAAACTTGAGTCCATTAGGACTTTCTAGTAAGCCAATCATAACATTAGTCTTTCCACAATTGGATGGTCCAACTATTAGAGCACGAATAGAATTTGGTAAGAGGGGGCTATGCTTTATTTTTGAAGTGATGTTCACTGAATCGTCAATATTACGAACTAAAATATTTTTATGTTGTTTCACTAACTGCATTTTTGTAACTAAATACATTTTATAAATGTTACCTCTTATTATAGAAAAAATTAGATAATATGGTTATACGATATCAGAAAACGTTTAGTCATAAAAACACCTTCGTTGGAGGAGGTATAGTAGATAAAATAATAAACTCTCTACCTGTTGAGCTTCATCTTCCGGGGTATCAGTACTGTGGACCTGGAACAAAACTACAAAAACGTTTAAATCGAGGTGACAAAGGTATTAATTTATTGGACTCTGCTTGTAAAAATCACGATATTGCGTATTCAAAAAATAAGGATATAAGTACTAGACATAAAGCTGATAAAATACTTGAAAATTCAGCTTGGAATCGAGTTTTAGCAAAAGACAGTAGTCTTGCAGAAAAATCATTTGCATATATGGTTACTAACGCAATGAAAACCAAAACTAAATTTGGTATGGGTGTGGAGAAAAAGAAAAATGCTAAAAAGAACAAGCCAAATGATAAAAAACTATTTAGAACATCAATTAGAGCTGCAACAAAAATACTAAAGAAGGAAAAACCATTAGATATTAACTCAGCTATTAAAATTGCACGAAAAACTATTAACAAATCATTAAAAGGAAGAAAGTCTCAAATTGTAGTTCCACGTGTAATACGTGTTCCAAAAATCGGTGGTTTTTTACCTCTAATACCGATTTTAACTGCTCTGGGTGCAATTGGTAGTCTAACAACTGGTGGTGCTGCCATAGCTAAAGCTGTAAATGCAACAAAGAATGCAAAAATTCAACTTGATGAAGCAACTAGACATAATAAAGCGATGGAATCTATAGCAGTGGGAAAAGGACTTTACTTAAAACCATATAAAAAAGGTTATGGTTTAGTTCACAAAGAGGAATCAAAAAACTCTTAAAGATGCTGCCCAACAGACCACTATCTGATGTGGACCTAAACCGTTTCTCTATAAAAATTCCATATTTTAGAGGAGTTTTCATGTTGAATACTCTACCAAAACGAACAAAGAAAATTGAATGTGGAATAATCAACTTAGATGTATCAACAGGACCTGGTACACATTGGGTAGCATACTATAAAAACAACAATGAAAAAGAATATTTCGACAGCTTTGGAAACTTACAACCTCCTTGGGAAGTAGTCAAATATCTTGGTGCAAATATAAAATACAACTATAATCAGCATCAGAATTTCAATACATTTACCTGTGGACATTTATGTCTTAAATTTCTTTATGAAATAACTGAAAATATTAAATAAAACACAAAAATTTATATTTTACAAAACTCTTTAATGTCTTTTTATTCATAATTTAAAATACATAATTAATATATTATTGCCAAACAGGAAATTGGGAATTTTGAATTAGAAATTCACTCAGCTCACTCTCGACAATTAGGTTTTCTTCACCTTCTCTACTTAGGCAATATGATCCGCTTGAGAGATCTTTGATATCGTCATCAGTTAAAATATTATATCGTTTGGGCAGGAACATTATGTGTTTATTCATTTCAACTTTTAGGGTTGGTCCATATTTAGTTGTTACACGTACCACATTTCTAATAGTATATTTCGTTGAAGAATCAAGCTCCTTTACGTGTATTAAAGTTTTGTTATTTAGAGCATTAAATTTTGCAATTAGATTTGTTGTGGACTCCATTTTTTTATTTTTTATTTAGATACTTCTTGTCACTCTGAATGTTTAACTGGAAATGATCTTAAAAGTAGCGATGATGACTTCAAAAAGGCTAATCGAAAATAATTGTGGTGAAATAGTGAATAAGTGGGAGATAGTGATAGACAGAAAGAGATAGTTATAGAGAGACAACGGTTAGAGAGAGACAGAGTAGTAAAAAAGAAATATGGAATAGAGAGAAAAGGGTTAGAGAGAGATAGAGTTCTAAAAAGAAATATGACATAGAGATGATAGTATAGATATTTTAAAGACCATATAGATATTTTAAAAATTTACAGAACAAATTAGTCTTAAAGGAACCTTCCAACATTCATCATCATTCATTCATCAGCAAATAAAATGAGTCAAATTAGACGTACTCTTAATCAATTTATAAGAGATTTTGAAACCTTCAGGCTTTTTGATCATTGGGAGATGATAAAATGTTTCCAAAATATGCTGGATGAGAACGAAGAATATGGTGTCATGGAAGATGAAGACAACACTGAAGGACACTTCCCCAGCTGTCCTTGGTATCATCCTGAGTGTGAGGAGGGACCTGATACTTGCAGATGTACCATATATTTTTTAAGAAAAAATATACTAGAACATCTAATAATTGGCTATTACGAAATGTTTCCATCATTATAAATAAATTAAATAAAAATGAAATAAAATTGTATAAATAATAAAATAAAATTAAATTGAATTATAAAAATATTCCTTGATTTGTATTATTTTTTTCTAAAGGAAAACTAGGAATCATCTGTTCGAATATAAAATAACAGAAACTTGTATGTAGTGAAAAAATATGAGGATTTTATCCGATTATCTAAATTATTTCTCTTTATGAAAATATCTAATTGAATTTCATAATATTGTGAAATTCAATTTCTCTTGTGCAGAACCTCTCAAAGAAAACAAGACTGTGCATGTTTAAGTAACCTGAAAACAAGACTGTGCATGTTTAAGCGACATGAAAACAAGAATTTGCAAATAAGCAAAAACAAAATTTTTTTTGATCCAACGAAGTAAAGCCAATAAAGAAATAAAAAAACCATTCACATTTTCCATTCTTTTTTCAATAGTTTATTTACAATAACTTTTCTTAATAAATAGGATTTAAATACAATAATATTTCTTAGACTTTTTTACATTCATTTTAACAACAATAAAATAATTTTTCTTATTAAATAGAATTTTATATACAACAATTTTTCTTAATAAATAGGATACAAATACAATATTTTTTCTTAATAAATAGGATTTTATATACAATTTAAAAATTAACTAATTAACTAAGATTTTCTTGCATTTTAGCAATCTCATCTAGCAACATGTCAAGTTCGTATTCAGGGTTAGTTTCCTTAATACGAAAATGATACCATGCATAAGTGTTTACATTATTTGATCTAATTTTTCTCTTATCATCTCCATAGCTTAATACTACCTTATTTAATTCGCTAGTATATAATTGATGTAGCTTAGATTTAAATGTTAACATACTATCATATACATTAATCTTATTAAATAGGCAATTCTTATATGTAGCTAAACTATATTTATCTAATATGGCTCTCTTTACCCCCTTCGATTTTTTAATATCATCTTGATTTTCTACACTAAATGAATACATTTTTGAGCGCAGCCCAACAAACTCTGTCATTATCTTACCGCAATTTTCATCCTTCATCATACCAATTACTTTTTTATTTACTATTGGGAAATTATAAATATTGTCTGTAGGATAATCCGATGTGTCAAATTGTTCATGAATGTCATTTTTTATGTCAGCGTAAAAGTCATCAGTCTTTATTGAATATATAAAAGAGTCAGTATCCATATAGTTTAATGAGAGGTTTGTCTTAAACTTAGGTTGCATGTACCCGTAATGGAAATTATACATTTTCCATTTTGACAGCTCGAGTACACAAAATCCTAAGTAAATTGGTTTATTGTAGCAGGTTTTGACTCTAGTCATTTCGATTGCTACAAGATCTTCAGAAAATATAGATAAACTATGAAAATTTGGTTTTGATATCCAATCTTGGGCACCCAAATGATTCCGATTCGTTCTCTCCCAACTATTAACAATTTTAACATCTCTCCTCTTATCCACATTTTCCATGGTTTTACCATACACTGCATTATTAAGTAGTTTGAAAAAATTTTTTTCAAAAGCATTTTTAGCAGTGGCTCTATGTCTGGTATTTAGGTCAATATAGCCTTTTAACCATGGAGATTGTTTAAATGCTAGAATACGATGAGTTTTCTTTAAAACTAAGCCATATTCTAAGCACTGTTTGAGAACTCTAAAGTGTATCACATATGATTGCTTTGTAGAGAAATCGGTTATCAACTTGCTATACTTCGCTTGCATAGGTTTCTTATTTTCAGCGCAAAAAGGAAGATCATTATGCAAGTCGTGTAAATGAGAGGGATAATCCAACGTAACCTCATAAATATAACCGTCTGTTCCATTATCAGCTATGCTGTTTGGATCCAGATTCAACTCGTCTTGTGATAACCATCTGAACCCACCATGAGGAAGATATTCCGACATCGCCCATCCATACAAATTGTTAGCGTCTAAATAGACGAGAAATTCTGAGGGCTTTTCTTTGTCGAAATCTTGCAAATATTTATTATTTGCTTTCGAATATCTTTGACTACACTGTACTATCCCCCCACGTATACCTTTTTTCATAAAATTGTACATGTCTATGTCTGTCAATAATTCTAATTCAATTTTTGTATATTTGAGCATTGCATCCCAGGAAAGGCCAGGTGCTGTATAATACTGGCAAGGATCGAGCTCATAAATACCCTTACAAACTTTTCTAAAGTTCTCGAAAATATCTGTCAGTAAGAGGACGTCTGTTTTTAAGTAAAGTTCCATGTAATCTTTCATTGTTTCACAACCAAAAGTATTCCATACCTCTACAGCATGTGAGTATTCCTCTAAAGAACACTCTTTATTATTCAACTTATTAAAAAAATCACTGCGTGAAGGCAGCTGGCATTCATCTAATTTTTCGAATGAATTTAGGTACTCATATGGGAAAATACCTTTTTTCTTAATAAGCTGAAATTCTTTTTCTGATTGAAATAAGGACCTTATAGTGCTGAAATCATTATCCGACAAATTGCAGGCTAATGATTCCAAACTCTCAGCCATAAAGCGTATAGTATCAAGAAATCTTATTTCAAGCTTATGGCCATCACTCATTTCTGAGAATTGGGAGAGGGATATATAAAGTTCCTTATTGAGAGGGAGTACTTTCAGTTGCAATGAAATTTCACCTAATTCTTTAATGAAAAGATGTGAGTCATAATTTGAATAATTGTGGAAGTAAACTGGTATAAATTTGGGAATTTGGTAATTTAAATTACATTTATTGTGGGCTGCGCCTCTAAATTTGCCACTAATGTGGCAGTGATCTCTAACACGATCTTTGCCTAAAAATTTTTGGCAAATATGGCAATTCACCGCACTATAAAAATTATAAGTATCTGAAGGGGATAAAGTATCCATTTGTCTATTGTTAACTAAATAGTTATTATATATATCTTCACAATCCTTAATTAAATATTCTACAAATTTTTTGGAGGCATCTTCCCCCGTATATATTCTAAGCTTATCTAAATTATTACTATGCATACACTTAATAAAATAACTAAAGGCACAAGGTGTGTGCTTTTTTATTAAATTTGTTTTACTACTTACACTATTACTTATATCCTCTAATACGCATTCAAAGTCCGCGTAAATAACAAAAGGGACATCCATTTTTCGTTGATGTCCCTTAAAACTAAGAATGGCATCCTCACCTGATGGCATAGTTGTGACTATCTTCCCACATTCCTCCTTATGAGTATTCATGATGGTGTCCGTATGAGTATATTGGAGACAGCTATTGCAGATGTGTAACTTAGTTCTGTGTTTTGTAGTCTGATTTGTCAAAAGTCTGTGAATGATAAAAAAATAAAATAAAAGTTTATGAGTAAAACGTATATATTATAAAATATATAAAAGAAGTATATGTATCATTAAATTAAAGTGTAGTATAATTTTTTAACTTACTTTGATATGTTCTTTATCAAAATGTAGTGATGAACTTCACCATTTTCCAAAAGCAACAAGTTTACATGACTAATTTTCTCGTCTTTGGTGATATAGTAAGGACCAATAATCTGATTGGCCCCCTCATCATAGCCAAATACGTTAATACTTATTGCTGGATTGTTCACCTCAAACTCTTTGATTTTGTTTAATTCTAATGGGAAGCGTAAATTTTTGAAATTTAACGCTACACCATTTCGCGTAACAATCGTCTCTGCAGCAATGTCTTGAATATTATAAGAACTGCAACGTTCTTGATTGTATTGGGTAATATCCATGGCAGCAATCATACACCACTTGAAACAATAGTCATCATCATTTTGTATATTGATGCAAGCAAATCTCCTTGCTAATTTTTTAGGTGTGGATATCCAGTTCGATCCTTTGACGAGCGAAGATTTGTTGATGTTAATTTCTGCTCGGACTATGCGTGACAAAGTCCAACCAGAATCTCGCTCTTCAAATTCGGACATTTTGGTTGAAATCTCCTCAACCTGCTTACGGAATAATTCTTCAATGCTATCTGCCCTCGTCAGCAAACTCATTTTGGCTACATGTGATATTATGCACAACTCCAATTCTTCTCCAACAATTTTTATATACTCCGCCACAATACTCACATGAAATTTAATTATTGAATGCTTACTTAAATTCACTTGAAGTCGCTCCATAAAAACATTTTTATTTTCTTCAACAAATTCTTCCAACAGAAGTTGATCTTTTTTGTTTAAAATTGCATAAGTGGCAATATGGTTTTTGAATGCTTTAGATATTTTATAATATCGCACATTCGCTTCTACTTCATCTGTTCTAGTATGCGAAGTATTCATTGGAGTTGGCAGAGTTTTTTCTCTTCTTTCTTCTACTTCTCCATCACTTTCCGGTAAGCTTATGTCCATAGCATCGTCGAATAAATTACCTCCAAGGATACCCACACCCTGTTGTTGAGCTTGTTGTTGTTGTTGTTGAGCTTGATGTTGATGTTGATGATCTTGTTGTTGATTCTGGTACTTTTGTTGATGATCTTGTTGTTGATGCTGGTACTCTTGTTGATGATAATTAAGAGGCTGCCATTGCATCACATTGGGATTATAATTGTATCCCAAAAACTGATTATTCCATGGTATACCGTATTGTTGAAAATTTAATGGCAACTGATATTGAGGATACTGAAGAGAAGGATATTGTTGATGAATAAATGATGATGATGGATTTTGGTGATTTTGAAGAGATGTCTGCGGTAGCTCTGGATTTATGCCCCGGCTTACGACCACTTGATTCTGTACACTATGGTTTTTAACATGCTCCAAAAAGGACTTTTGGTATTTGTATACCTTATTACATGTATTACACTGATAACCTGATGAACTCATTTTTAATTATTTTATTATTATTTCACTTTAACACAATTACTGATGACACTTCTTGTAAATACAATAACGTACTGATGTGTTGGTTAGAAATGTTGGCGTATTTATACTAAAATTAGAAGCAGTATCCTTGCAGCATTCATAAATTTTACTTTTTGTTTCTCTGCTGCTGACTGTACTTAGTTTTCTGCTTTAAAATAATCGTAGACAAAGAAAATGATTACCTTGCAAAATATATATGTATTCTACAAAATATTCCACGCACAAATACCCACGATCACACATTCATACATGTACACATACATACATACATACATACATACATACATACATACATACACATACATACATACACATACATACATATACATACATACATACACATACATACATACATACATACATACATACATACACATACATACATATCTCTTAAACAAATACACAAAATATTAAATTACCCGCGACTATCAAGCTGGACCCCCCCACACACAAGTATGGGTGTTCACATACATGTGAACACAAGTATGGGTTTTCACATACATGTGAACACATAAATAAATATTTTCTCTGATATTACTGATATAGTATTACGATAACAAATTTCTACACTCTGGCAACACTGGCAATTTTCCCTTTGGTATTAGAAAATAATAATCATGTTTTGCCGTCGGCATTTGGAAAAATAATTACGTTTTGCCGTCGGCATTTGGAAAAAATAACAATCATGTTTTGCCGTAGGCATTTGAAAAAAAATTCATATATTGCCGTAGGCATTAGGAAAAATATTCATATATTGCCGTAGGCATTAGGAAAAATATTCATATATTGCCGTAGGCACTAAGAAAAATAAATTTTCACTATTTCACCCCCATTAGTATTAGGAAAAATCATTTCATGATTTTCCCTTCGGCATATATACTTATGAAATCTTAATCTTATGAAACCCCTTAATCCACCCCACAAACATACACACATACAAATTCCCACGGTCATAAAAAACTGGACTTATTAAACCACCCTCGTATGTATTAAACAAACAAAACCCCTTATGTAAACAAAAAATTCCTTATGTAAACAAAAAGTTGGACGGACTTATTGATCCACCCTCGTAGGGTATCAAATTTCACAAATTTCCAAGAATTTTAAAATTTTAAAATTTTAATTACCCAAATTTTAAAATTTTGTACTGAAATTCTCAAATTTCAAATTTTAATTACCCAAATTTCACAATTTTAATCGGCGCCCGGAGGAACAATTCCCTACTACTTACGAACGTACCCAATATTTAAGTTTAACGTTTATTAACGCACAAATAATCCCAAATTATTATTTTACTTAATTAGTAAAATAACTTTTTTATTAAAAATACATTTAAATTGATTATTGACGGGTTTAGCTGGATCCTATGCGCATTTCACTGTTGCTAATGCAGATCATCAGGGAACCTTTACCCAAAAATCTTAGAACAACTAGAGTTATTATGTTATAAGCTTTCATTTAAACAAATGAGAAGTTCAACAAATAACAAAGTTGAAACAAGAACTCAATAATCAACATGTTTTTTATTTTCTTACTTTACTACATTGGCTGACTTTTTTCAGCTCTAGTTGTAGTTGTAAAAAGTATGTAAAGAAAATAAATGTAAATAACAACAACAGCTATATAAGAATAGAGTGTTGCCACACAAGTATTTTTGACCTGGTGCAGTCAAGTTAATAATTAGTGTTTTATTTTTGGGAATTGCTACAATTTAAGTTTAACGTTTATTAACGCACTAATAATCCCAAATTATTATTTTACTTAATTAGTAAAATAACTTTTTTATTAGGTTAGGGTAGGTTAGCAGGCTGCTAGTGAAGAATGAAAATATAGGAGTCTAGCTCACTTGGGTCCAATACGATGATCCCTTTGTGCTGCCTGTAACTTGAAAGTATAAGAATAAGGGGGCAGACAAGAAGTATAGGGAGAATATAGATGGAGAGTTTTTGTACAATAAGAGAGAGTAGAGTAGAGAAGAGATGAAGAAGTGGGACAAGGAGAGGGTCTAGTACATACACATGCCGTGAAGGCTAGCGACCATATCAGCCGCTGCTCCTAATGTATAGACTTAGGTTTCTAAGTCCTATTTCCGATAACTCGGACAAGCTATTGAAGGATATTCTGCCAAGGAAGTGCAGACGGAGATGCTCCAAAGCAGGACAGAAGCAGAGAAGATGAGAAATGCTTTCCTCCTCTTCCTCATCATTGCAGCTGTAACAGTAGTCATTATATGGGAGATCCATACGTTTAGCATGGGTTCCGAAAGTGCAGTGGCCTGTAAGTGTGGCCAGGACATTCCTCAGATGCTTTGTGGTAAAGATAATGAGGTTTTTGGTTCTTTTAGTATCTAGACGAGGCCAAAGAGTTCTCGATATAACGCAGGTAGGCTCATTGCGCCATCTTTCCTGAGCTAAATTAAGCAAGGCAGTATCGAAGCGTCTCCAGCAAGACGACAGAGGGAGCCCACAGAGATTGTCAATATCGACTTCCTCGAGTAGGGTTCCTCTCTTTGCTAGTTCATCCGCAACTATTAGTTCCGTGTCCACGCACCCAGTATAGTGTGATGGTTGAGTGCACATTCTGAATAGATTGTTTTTAGAGCTATGGGGTTTAAAAGTGCAGGTGTTAAACGAAGTTTTTTACAAAATTAAAAATAATGAAGATACTTTTTCGTAAAAAAAATGCCTTTTTCATGAAATTTTTAAAATTTTGAATTCTTAGCCTTTTTCCAATTTTTCGAATGCAAATATTATTAATTTTATTTAAAATTTTGTCAGAAATTTAATGCTGTCTTTTCATTTAAAATCCAACAATATACTAAAAAGTTATAGTGATTAGAGTTTTTTTCCCGGTCTTTTTCATTTCCCGGGAAAGCGGGAAACTGTTTTATAAATCCCGGGATTCCGGGATCCCGCTCCATAGAAATTTTAAGCATTAAATTTGCCAGCCATTAACACAAATTTGATTAGAAAGCTTAAAACACTAACTCAAACACATCTAATATACATAAATATTCCCATGCTAATTTAAATTGGGTTTTAGAACTATAACTTTATTTTATTTTAACTGTTAGTTTTTACATTCCTTAAAGGTTTTTCCAACAAAAAAACTTTGTTATATAAGATCAAAACAGTAAACTTACAAATATAACTAACTGATAACATAGTAGTTACTAAAAACAAACATAAAATAAAAAATACTCGAGGTTCGAGATCGAAAATAGATCCGTAGATTTGTTATTAAAAAACGTCCATACAATTGAGTTTGCCATGTAAAACAATTTTATTAAAAACAAAAAAAAGAAAATAATGATATCAATAAATTACTTTAAAACCGGGGACCGAAACTTATTGTTATTGTTCTTTTAGAAGAAAAGATTACTAGAAAATAACCATTATCTACTTTGTGTTATTATTAACCGTTATTGCGAGATATACATATGTATATTATTCTGACCATTTTGTTAACTTTTCCAAAGACATTTCAATATCTTGCCCTAAAAACCACTTAAAAATGCATCGATTACATCTAAAATACGATATGTATTCGTCTAGCGATAACCGCAAAATAAAATTAATTACGTCAGTTCTCGTGGTACCTTCATAGCGAACAGTCGAATAGCGGAATTTTACTTACTTACCAAACAAACAAAAATTATACAAAAAAAAAAAAAAAATTAGTAGTACATATTATTCGTAATAGGTACATACATACTGTCTTTAATAAATAAGCTTTATGTTTTGCTAATATTTTTTACATAGTAAAAATAACAAGAACAAAAAAACCACAAAAAAAACTTAAACAAGTCATATTGAGGAATACCTCAAAGTCAAACAAACAATCATAAATAACAAAAACAAAAAATACCGAAAAAAAAAAACATAAACGAATAACCCTTGAGGAATTCTTTGTATGAATTCCTCAAATACAGAAAAACTTGAAGTGAGTTCTAACGGCAGAAATGCTTATTTTACTGTGAGTTCTGAAACTCTGAATGAAAAAAATATAAAAAATAAATCTGATGAAAATCTTTTGTTAACGGCAACGCCAATTTTTCGTCAGCGATCAACTTCGCTTTGTCCAATGCCAAATAGTAATGATGCATTAACATTACAGTTGCCCAGTACTTCTTCATATAAGTCAGTAATATCATCCCCTTCAGGCTCGTGTTTATCACTTAACAAAGTTATCACTACAGATAACAGCGGCTCGAAACTCAAGGTACAAGTTGGAATGGACAGATATATAACCATAGTAAAGCGTGGGCGAAGCCCGAATTCTTCAAAAATCTCATCTGCTCCAAAAGTGTATAGGGATAACAGCGCAGCCTCAACGAATCGCCAAAACTGCTTTAAAATTTTTCAAGATGACAACGACAAACCCGAGGTATCCGCGAACAAAACATCCAAGCCGCCACCAATCTATTTGAGACAAAAAAATTCAAATGCCCTTATTAAAAAATTAATTTCGGTCATTGGTGAGAATAAATTTCACATTGTTCCAATAAAACGTGGCAACATCGATGAAACTAAAATCCAAAAATATGACGAAAAAGATTTCCGCAAAATGTTTGCTGAATTTGAAAAAAGTAAAACAAGCTTCTACACATACCAGCTTAAGAGCGCTAAAGGCATGCAGATCGTATTGAAGGGCATAGATTCTTATGTTGTCCCCGAAGAAATAAAAGATGCACTCGTCCTCCAGGGGTTCAAGGTAAAAAATGTGTCCAATATAATAAATAGAGAAAAGATTCCCCAACCCCTATTTCGTGTTGAACTTGAGCCTAATGATATAAAATTGAAAAAAAATGAGACGCATCCAATTTATAATTTAAAATACCTCTTGTACCGAAAAATCACAGTTGAAGAGCCACATAAGCGTTCAGGTCCTGTACAGTGCCATAATTGCCAAGAATATGGCCATACAAAAACATACTGCAATTTACCCTCTGTTTGTATTGTGTGCGGCGAATTACACGGCACCGCTAGCTGCAACAAACCAAAACATCAAAGTGATAAAAAATGCAGTAATTGTGGAGGTAATCACTCCGCTAACTACAGAGGTTGTCGTGTGTACTCTTTTGTAAAGAAGACTATAGTGCAAAAACCTAAATTAGCTTCAGCTCAATCAGCAAACTCTTACTCTGCCACTTTTCAGCAAATGAGCCAACCAGTTACTTCCCGTGTATCGTATGCAGATGCTGCTAAGGCTAGTTCTATTCCGACACAAAATGTTTCAACGCAAAATAATTCAACAAATACAAACTCAAACTTTAATTTTAATCGCCTTGAAGCCACTATTGAAAATCTTCTGCAAACTATAAACAATTTTACAACAAATATGACTAGCATGATGCAAGAAATGTTGCGAATGCAGAATACTCTGCTTCAAGCAATACTTAATAAGCCATGAACACGTTAACAATATGTTTCTGGAACGCAAACGGCATTCGCCAACATAAAAATGAACTTGAGTACTTCCTTACGGAGAAAAATATTGATATAATGTTAGTATCTGAGACTCATTTGACTTCGAGAAGTCTTTTTAAAATTTATGGCTACACTATATATGATACAAAGGACCCTAGAGGAAGGGCTTGCGGTGGATCAGCAATTCTAATAAAGACTCAAGCACTATGTTCTTGATAACATTTGTGAAGAATACCTACAAGCAACAAATATTGGCATTGAAAGTTTTTGTTCAAAGTTCGTTATATCATCAATTTACTCCCCTCCCAGATTTTCAATCACTGAGAATCAATATGAGGATTTCTACAAATCTCTTGGACCTTTTTTTGTAGCAGCTGGAGACTAAAATGCGAAACATACGTTCTGGGGTTCGCGCCTTGTTACACCCAGAGGTCGAGCATTGTTCAACAATATTTCAAAAATGGGCTTCGATGTCATTTCGAGTGGGGAGCCCACTTATTGGCCTATTGACATACAAAAAATTCCGGATGTTATAGATTTTGGCGTCATAAAAAATATCTTTAGGTATTTAATTCAAGTTCAAGCTTCTCTTGATCTCTCGTCCGATCACTCCCCGACGATCATCACAATTTGTAGCCCATTAAGAAGTAACTTACCTGACCCATATGTGAAGATGATCAATCGTGTAAATTGGCTGGGGTTCAAAAAATATCTCAGCAGTCATTGTACGGAAAACATTACGCTTAGAACACCCGATGATATTGAATCGAACATTGCCAATCTCAGCGAGAATATTAAACAGGCTGCTGAACATGCCGCTATCTCCCATCCGCAGATTGGGTTTAATAAAATTTATTCTACAGACATTGAACGTCTCGTACGTGAAAAAAGAAGGGCTAGAAGGGAATGGTAACAGCACAGATCACCACAAAATAAAATCAGATTTAAAGAGTGCACTAAACGACTCCAAGAGTTGCTTGAATCTGAAAAAATTGCATCTCTTAAAAATTATCTGGAGGGTCTTGATGTCACACCTCTACGCACATCTACCGGAGGTTGGGCAAGAAGCGATACTGAAAAAGGTAAAATATTTGCTGAGCACTTAAAATCCGTTTTTACGCCAAATATATGTACTGGTGTTGCTGATTTGCCGAATATAGTCGCTCTACCCCCTCAACACATAAAGTTTAAGATGCGTGATTTACAAAAATTAATTGCCGAACTCAACCCGAAGAAAGCTCCGGGTATTGATGGAATTAGTAATCAGATGCTGATGAACTTGCCTCGTATTGCAATGAGAATCCTGTTATTCATATTTAATGCTATTTTACGACTGGAGTATTATCCACACAACTGGAAACTTGCCAAGGTTAAAATGATTCCAAAGCCGGGCAAAGATATAACCAAGGCTGAGTCATATAGGCCAATAAGTCTACTATCTACAATGTCAAAGCTTTTCGAAAAACTGCTCAAAACAAAATTGTCCCCAATTCTAATTAGTAGTGGGTGCATACCAGACCATCAATTTGGTTTTAGAAGTCAGCATAGCACCATTGAAGAAACTCACAGATTATTTCAATTTATAAGAAGAACTTTTGAGGGAAAAAAGTATTGTTCTGCGCTGTTTATTGACGTTTCCCAGGCATTTGATAAAGTGTGGCATGAAGGCCTTATTTTAAAATTGAAGACTTACTTACCAATAAACATTTTAAATCTTTTGGAAAGTTACATTATTTCCCGTAAGTTCACTGTTGCGGAAGGAGACTTTACAAGTAGGCCTGAAATAATTTCATCTGGTGTGCCACAGGGGAGTATACTGGGACCAGTTTTATATTTAATTTATACTTGTGATATGCCTGTGAGCAGTAGTATCCATACTTCCACATTTGCCGACGATACAGCCTGCCTTAGTATGCATGAAAACCCTGATGAGGCATTCCGCAAACTCCAGGAACACTTTAGCCAGATGGAGCTTTGGTTAAACTTATGGAGAATCAAGGTATATGAACAAAAGTGTGTTCAAGTAACATTTACTTTACGAAGAGATACTTGTTCCCCCATTCGGATTAACAATCAAGTTGTTTCTCAACATTCACATGTGAAATATTTTGGTATACACCTTGATCGACGACTTACATGGAAACACCATATTGATTCTAAGTTAACTCAAATGAAACTTAAACTAACTCAGGTACATTGGCTGATTGGTCGAAATTCAACACTTAGCCTAGACTGTAAACTTTTAATATACAAGTCGCTTTTAAAGCCAATATGGTGCTACGGAATTCAACTATGGGGCACTGCTTCAGCTTCAAATGTAGAGAAAATTCAACGCAGGCAAAACAAAATTTTACGCATGATAACATCGGCTCAATGGTACATCAAAAACTCAAATATACATCGTGATTTGAATATGCCTCTAGTGACTGAAGAAATTGCAAAATACGCAGGCAAATATCTAACAAAACTCGAATCACATCCTAATCCGCTTGCTCGTAATATTTTGAACTTTACTGGACACATTCGCCTAAAAAAGAGGGATACAAGGGCTCTTATTCACAGCACTCCAGATGGGACTTCTTGAAAATACTTTTATTTTTTTCCTTTTGATTATCACTACTTACATATGTATTATATATAACTACTACTAAGCTTATGTCCGACATTGGTCGGGCCTAATTATATTTTTAAGATTTAAGATTTGAATACTTATTGTTAGTTCATATATGAAGATACAATAAATAAAAATCAGGCATTAAAAAAAAAAAAAAAATTACGACAATGGTCATTGGTAACCAAAAAACTGTTTTGGTTTCTATAATACTCGCAGTTATTTATAGCAAAAAAAGATTTCTCACTTATAGTTATTGGTTAAGATCATATCATATTTAAATTTAGTAATCGTTATAAAAACTTCTCGCCATTTCTCTTATAACTGTTATGTTCCTGCTTAAAGCATCAATATATGTGACAAAATATATCTTTAAAGCTAAAATTTTTTAGAAAAATCGCTGCTCGCTATAAATTTTCACAAATGCCAAAGTTAAAGCAGCTGTTCTATATGTAAAGTCTTAAAAAAATTTTTTTACTCACACTTGACAAACATTTGCCCAAAAAAGCGTAACCAGTAAATACTAATGCAAAATTTTTTGCTTAGATACGTGTTTATTAAGTTAATTAATTTCGTATTTAACAAATAGGCAAAGTTGTAGAATACAATAGTATTGGAAACTATTGAACTTAATAAACATGTGTCTGAATCAAAAGATTTCTTATTAGTACTTACTGGTTACGTTTTTTTGGGCAAACGTTTGTCAAGTGTGACCGTACCTTAAGTCCTTCATTATAGATGTTCGAAGTTTCATATAAATATAATCAGTAGTTTGGAAGTTCCAGATTTATTACCATTTATTTTTCAAAAGTCCCCACTGTGCGCTGTTAATAAGTTAATTTTCGCGATTCTTGTCGAATTTTTTGCATACCTTTCAGTTTTAGCGATTTTTAATCTATATATAGCTTGTTTAAAATTTTGCAAATTTTCGCGATTTTTGGCAAACTTCACAATAAAAGCGGCTTTTTGATGGTTCTTAGAGTCCTAAAAATGTTGAAGGTCTTAAAACATTATTAGACTTTGTTATCATCCTGCTGTTAGTAGCTTTTTGCCAATTTTCGTAATTTCGCGAATTTTTTTTATTTATTTGCATATAGAATTGCACTAATTTTTATTAATTTAATAAAGAAAAATTAAGGTAAATGTAATTAAAAAACATTAGCACTTTTATAAGCTTATGCATTCCTGATGTCATGCCACGACATTTATCAAACATAAGGAAAAATGTTGTAGGTGTCGTAGCAAACTTGTCTATGGAAATTACCCTGCAGGAAATGGAACTGACACAAGACTAGTCACTAGTCACTTTTACATGGGGATGGCCTAGGATGGGGTTAATTGATACTTTGTATGCACCTTGTGACTTGTCACTGAACTATCCCATAGGGACCTTTCGATGTATAATAATATAAATTATTTATAAATAAAATTTCGACATTTAACTGTACCAATTAACGCTTATATATTTTTTTTATTGTTACAAATACAATGACATTTTTTTTTAATTTTATTTTTAATCTGAAAATTTTTTGAGATTCGAACCGACAACCTCGTGCATGACAGGCTGGCACACTACCCACTCGACCACAGGGCCACTCATATTTCAAAAGTATAAATACCATTTAAGCTTAGGTTAATATCTAAGTATAGTTACGGGTATGATCCCAGAGTCACATTGAAGGGAGCAATTAACATTATATTTACACTATTTGATAGGTCCTGTGTTCGACCACATCGAACATGTTCAGTGCAGTTCACTACAATACTAGACCGAGTCCGAATTAAATTGGCTCAAGATCAAGACGATACACCAAGAAAATGGTCAATATGCCACCATTTAAACGATATGACTTTTTTCACCATACACTACTACGTACTTTTGATAACACCCACATTATCTCCAGTTATAGGACGAGTACATTTGGATCAATTGTCACCAAATTTTCTGCAGGGTACCTACAACATTTTACAACTATTGTACAGCTTGACGACCTACTACACTTACAATAGGTTGTGAATTGAGCAATTATGTTTTAATTATTTTATTCAATATTTATGCATAGTGCCTCATATTTTGTAAAATAAATGGAAAGTGGAGTGTCAAAATTAATACGATGTATGCATTTAAACAATTTATTTGTTGATGGTATATCAAGGTAACTTTTTTGAATTGTGGTTGAAGTCTATTGAGGTATTGCTTAGCTGGATCTAGGAATGCTAAACCATCAACAAATAAATTTTTTAAACTATTAATTTCAGTTAAATCGATTAAGCCGGAATTTTACATTACATATATTACATGTTCTTAGTATTGCCTTAAACTCAACAAAGTAATTTGGAATTTCCGCAAATTTTAAAACAATTTTAGACCTATAGATCTAGGGACAAGTATTGTAAAAATCATTTTCTCCTTGGATTTCAAAACAAAATTCTACACAAACTACATGTTTTAGTTTGCCTTACCATTTTCAAAAAAAGATGATTTCAACGAATCTGTGTCACGACCTGCATAAAGAGAGTGTTGTTCAAAATTAATCGGTGACAAAATAGTGTGAGGAACGTAGCCTACAGTTCCAGCTGCATTACGAGCCTTCCACCAATTGCGTGAGTCATCAATTACCTGCATTTGATAAGAACCCAGATAGGAAATACATGAGAAACCAAAAATACCAACGGAATTATATTTAATATATCGTTAGCCAAAGTGTAAAACCACGTCACTAACAAAAAATGCAAAATTGCATTTTTATCATAAAAATAACCGGAATTCAAAATGAAAATAAAAAAACTTTACTTCTGTCACTTGAATATTTTTGTAGTGGTTCTGTCTCCTATAAAATTTAAAAAAAGTGTAGTTAATTGATTTTGCATTTCTAAAATTTAATAATATCTATGTATGTATCATTATTATACAAATAATATATTTTTTGACTAACGTGTTTATAAAACGTTATTATTTAATAGATTTCATAATTCATATTTGTTTTTTTTAATAAAAAATTATTTTTTTGGCATGAGACGTGAACAAGTATTGTTTGGTATACTCTTAGGATACATTATTGCAATATTGTAATTGGATTGAAGTGTTAGAGCAGGTCGGACGTGTTTGTTATTAATCAGCGCCAAAGCCTAATATTTTACATATTATAAAACAAACAAAATATAACTAAATACAAAATAAAAAACCCCCTTTTTTAACAAAAAAAAGTACATACTTATTAAAATTTCTTAAAACAATTGATCTCAAATTGTAGTGCATACTTTATGGATGCTGAATTTTTTAGTACAGCTGCGGGTAAAAATTTAGGTCTGCTATTACAACTATTTTTAAAGTGATATAAATATCTTAAAAAATTTGTTTCCATATATAACAACTAAATGTATAACTTAAGAATACGAAATAAGTTAAATAAAAAAATTGATAAAAAATTAAAATCCAAAAACGCTAAAGGAAAAACAATAATCTAGTAACATCGATTGTGAGCATGGAATCAGCTACACAAGAGATTCGCACTACTAGGCAACAAACTCTCAACATCCCCGCGCATAACCGTGTGCATAGTGATGATCAGCAATACTCTCAGCTTGGCATTTCATACAATATCCAAACTGAATCTCCTTTCAAGTTAAAAACAGTGATGGTTAAGCGATTTGAAAAATGAACAGATAAACTTGAAAAATTCTTGGAGAAAAAACTGAGTGAGTATAAAGAAGAGCTTTTAAATGATCTCGATAAAAGATTACAATCGATGAAAGGTGGGCTAATCCAAATCACCGAAGTAGTGCATTAGAAAAAGTCGCAGATGATGGTCAATATTATGCAACAGGAAATAGCTTCTTTACAGCAACAGCTAAGAATTCAAGAAAAATAATACTGTTGCCAATGAGTTACGCTTAAATGAGAACGAAAATTTAACGAACATATTTAGCTCAATAAATATAACTGTTCCTGCCATTAAATCTATCTACAGACTTCAGAATCACAACAACAAATATAATCACCATTCGAGGAATGCTGTTATTATAGTAAAAATGTGGTCTGCCTGCGATAAAAAGTCCTTCCTTAAATCATTAAGCAGTTTTAAGAAATCAAATAAAGATTTTCAATTTCGCTTACGGCACCTTGGATTTAGCTCAGACAACAAATTTTATGTCAACGAAAAACTGACTGACTGAAACTCAACTTAAAAAGAAAAAACTCATGCACAACGCATTCACCATGCGTGTGTTTATATAAGTGTTTTTCATACGGGAAATTATTCCCGGGATCCCGCACATTTTCCGTGAAAGAAATCCCGGGAAATTTGTGCGGAAATTCCCGGGAATTTTTGATTTTGTTATGGCAACTTAATTTGTATGTACACATTCCTTGATGAGTGTCGTTATTCACTTTATTAATGCGATGGTGCAATAATAGGGCGATGGCAATATCACAATAGCTAAAGCTTTACAACAACTAAGGCCGAGTTTACATCTGGTACACATGCATTCTGAGACTTAGATGCCTTTATTTGGAAAAAGCAGAACGCGACTATCAAAATTTAAATCTACAACAATTCATAAAATTAAAAAACAGAAATGAGCAAGGAAATAAAAGAAAATTACAAATAATTACAGATTATCTTTGGTAAATAGTACGGTTAACAGCATTAACAGCTTATTCTGTACTAAAGTCCTATTTCCAAAGAAATATGCCCTTATGCAAAAACGATTGTTAAAGTTAAAGCGTGCGTTAAAACTGGTTTTGCCATACAAAATTCGTTTGTCAAACCAATTTTAAATTTAACAATGATTTTTTCATAAGGGGGATATTTTGTAATATTTTTTTTAATAATACTCGTATAATTTCTTTTTTATAATATTGGTATCTATGTATTATTATATACAGAACGGAAATGGTATTATTTTTTGAATAATGTGTGTATAAAACGTTATTATTTAATCGATCTCATGAATTATAATTTGTTTTTGTTGAAATAAATTAATTTAAAAATATTTTGTATTGTTTTGTACTGGGCGGGAATTCCCGGGAGAACGAAAAATCTTTCCCGCTTTCCCGGGAAATGAAAAAGTCCCGGAAAAGAAAAACTCTAATTTGTATACATCAACAAAACAGCCAATGACAATATTTTACACATCGATAAGATCTGGCAGTTGCAGCAGTTATCTTCAGAAGTTTCTAATGAAGTTGATATCGCTGATATCATTTTTCAATTTTATTATGCATTAGGCAAAACTAATATTTTTAAAAAAACTTAAATCGTAACATCTTATTGTACAACTCCTTTTTAAATTTTTCAACAATAAATTATTTTGCCCGCGTTGCTAACACCTTCTTACTTAATGTTCAGCTCTAGCAGTGATCATTCCAAAGACAGTGTGTATAAAAATGATAAGGGTTCTTTCCAAACAAAAGGTTGGTCTGAATATCGTTCATCTGAACGCCCAAAGCTTAAATAACAAAATGGATGAGTTTAGGTACTTATTTGTATCAGCAGGTATTGATGTAATATGCATTTCAGACACGTGGTTCCCATCGGATATTAATGATTCGTTATTCAATCTTTCAGGTTTTAAACTTTTTCGTTCAGATAGGAAAACCATTATTACTAACATTGAAACTAGGGCAAGTGGCGGCGGAGTTGCTGTATACGTTCGCAACGGAATATCTTGTAAGGAAAGATTAAAAACATTGTAGGTGGTGAAATAGAATATCTATTCCTTGAAATAACTGCTCAAGATAATAGAAAATGGTTAATAGGTAGTGTTTACAGAGCCAGAGCCAGAAGCAACATGCCCGTAAGTTCCTTTGTTTCCGTGCTCGAATATATCTCTATCCAATACGATGATATTGTTATAATTGGCGATTGCAACAATAATCTCTTGGATGACAATCTTTTGATTGAACCAATGGCTGCTCTTGAACTCTATCCTGTTAACACTACAAGTTCCACCCATTTTCACGCTACTTCATATAGCTGAATTGACCTCGTATTTGTAAATCACAAATCTAGAGTCTATATCTATATGATCAATTATCAGCGTCAGTATTTTCTAAGCATGATATACCTTTCATTGCCTATGATTTGCAAACATTTTGTGAAGACATAATTATATCATATCGGGATCTACAAAATATTAACTGTGTAACACTCAATCACAATATTGATATTATCGACTGGCATCAAATTTATATCCTAGGGCCTGTGGACGATCAACTTTCTTTTATTCAAGACAATGTTAAGTCTTTATTTTATCTGTGTGTTCCAATGAGAACTAAATATAATAAAGGCAGTCAGCCACCCTGTGTAAATAATTAGATTTTATTAATTTAAAAATTCCCTAATTTCTACCTGCCCGAGGGTGCCGGCACTAATAAACGCCACTGGCTCAAAATAGTTGAAGGCAGATGAATGCCTGAATGAAGTAAACTAATTCTTTTATTATTAGAGCTCAGCAAGGAGCTCACAAGAAAGTTGTTTATTCATTAATTTTAAAATAAAAATACATTGTCTTATATACTAGTTATGAGAATAAAGCTTAACCTATCTTAACATAAGAGGGAAAAGAAAAGGTATATGCTTAATAAGCAAATTGTTCATTTTAGTTTCCCACGGTAGGCGTGCGGCGTGTGTCTCATAAGAAATTTGGAAAACATGGATTTTGTATTGTTTATATTTATTATATAAACACATGTGGTTATTAATTTTGATTCATTCAAATGCATTTTGCTGTGGCCTTCGATCAGACTGGTCAAATATCATTTGTACAAAATACATATTTACGTTGCAGTCTGTCTAATGCATTTGCATGAGTGTCAAATGTCCAGCGCAAAAATAATTTCAATGCCATTGGATGTTATGTATATTGCGGTCAAGTTGACTTTAAATGTTTACTACGCAATGTTAGTCGTAGTGATAGTTAGAACACGCTACACCTGGTTTAGTGCTCAAACAAAACATTTGATAAAAAAAATGTGATGAAGCTAATAGTAGATGGAAAAGATTTAGAACGAGTGAACTTAAAGATATACATAAGCAAGCTCGGAGGGAAGATACAAAACATATCCATATAGCGAAACCTTTGTTTTATCAACGAAAATTTGATGCTGCACTTGATTACAAATCTAAATGGAAGGAGATACGAAAGATTGGCATTGGACAAAGAAGCTATCCTACATGTCCCCCTGATATTGATATTAATGCTCTGAATAAAAATTTCGTAAATGTTAATGTTCCACTGCCTGCAAAAAACTCTTACTCTGACCTCTGCTATGTTTCAGTTAAAAATATTTTTAGTATTCGCTGCGTTGATCGGATTGAAGTGATGAAAAGTTTCTCTGGGATCAAATCTAATGCAACTGTGATAGATGGTATAAATTCGATTTTCTTAAGAGTCTTAATACCAAAGCTTCTACCTTATTTTACACATCTATTTATCTCCATTCTAACAAAATCCACCTTTCCTGAGGAATGAATGATATCAAGAATCATACCTATACGCGAACCTAATAATGACTTCTGTCCAATAGCAATACTCGTACTTCCGTTTTTATCTAAAGTTCTAGAAAATATTGTTAATAAACAAATAAAAGAATACTTATGCAGTATGAACTTTGAAAAACAATCTGGTTTTATGAAAGGTACAAGTTGTATAACTGCACTAGTTGATGTTATAGTCCTCTATATATCAGAACAAAAATTTTTCAAATATTGTTGCTTTTTTGGTTCTCCTTGATCATAGTAAGGCATTTGATACGGTCGATTATTCGATTCTGTTAACAAAACTGCAGAAATTTTACCATTTCACTAGCTCCGCCTGTGCACTTATACATTCTTACCTGTCAAACTGATAACAAGTATTTCAGCTTAAAGACAATGACGCATAGTCATAGTCAAAACAAAGTATACTTTATGAGCTTAAAACTAGTATTTTGAATGGCAATACTGTTTTTAAACTCTTACTGCCTTATTCATAAAAAATATTTCTGTTCAATAAGAGGTTTATGAAACAAATTTTCTGTGGCAATTTGATTAATAAACCTTTTATAAAATCAAAATAATTTTTATGAACTAGGCCCTTAAAGTGTACTTTGTTTATGACTATGACTATGCGCCAATATTTCTAATAAAGTTAATGTCAAAAGAGGAGTTCCTCAAGGTTCAATACTTGGGACTCTTCTTTTCTGCATGTACATCAATGACCACCCAGATAATCCTATTAACAGCTCAATCCATATGTACGCTGATGATGTTCAACTTTACCATAGCTGCAATGTCGCTGATATAAATGTATGTGACAACAAAGTCATTGATGACTTGAATGCAATCGACTCATGGGCTAGAGCAAATGGCTTATGCATAAATTCTTATAAATCCAAATGCATTCTTATCTCGAAATCTAAACAAAAATTTGATTGTTTTAAATTAAAAATCAAAGATAAAGACATTGCTTTTGCAACCACGGCGTCTAATCTGGGAATCGTATTCAATGAAACGCTTACATGGTCTGCCCACATTAACACAGTTGTAGGTAAAGTATATGGTATGCTAAGAAGCCTATGGGTGCGAATAGAGTGGCCGCTTGTTGCCGAGCCGAGCCGACTGACGCTTATTGCGAGAACCAATGCGAGAAAACTGGTACTATACAAATTAGTACAAATAAGCGCGAACAGGTCATAGTGGGCTCCGAGTTGGTGGGAGCGCAAAGCTGATTGAATGCGAGAAAACAGTTCCAAAGCGTATTTCAGCGCCGATAACATTGTTGATGTTATGTTGTTATGATTTCAACTTATTTGGAAAACACAAAAAAAAAATTTAAAACAAAAATTTAAGAAAAAGTAAATAAAAATTGCAATTAAAAAATTAAAAAATAATAAAAATGTCAGCTTTTTTTCTCAACAAAATAAAACTCAAATCATAATTACTATTTTCTAAGAAACGTTATAAACACAATCATCAACAGCAGCAGCAGATATTCTGAATGAACAACAAACCCAAATGCATACAAACATACATAAAACACAAATAATAGATAAAATATCAGCGCTGATTCTCGCATCCACTATGTACACTCAAACTTGTTTCTCGCATGAACAAGTTCTCGCAATAAGCGTCAGTCGGCTCATCTCGGCAACAAGCGACCAGTCTGTTCGCACCCTATGGGAAGTTAAGAACTCAACACTACACAAAATACGTATGTTACTGGCAAAAACTTATCTGATACCTTCACTTTTATATGGTTGTGAACTCTTTGCAAATTGTGCTAGTGAAAACTCGAAAACTCAGAGTTGCATACAATAACATTGCGCGCTATATTTTCCGGAAAGAACGTCGTGATCACATTTCCGCGTATTCTTAAATCTTTCAAATGAAATTTGAAGAACTGCTCAACTGCAGGTGTCTTATCTTTCTACAAAAATTATCATATCCCAGCAACCCACATATATTTTCAATAGAATTACATTCGCGAGATCTAACCGTGGTAAAAAGATAATTCAAATAAAATATAAGTCTCTTATATCACAACGCACAGTGGGGGATTTTGAAAAAAAAGTGGAAATAATTCTGCAGTTTCTACACGAGCTGTACGTTTGTTATCAAATTTCATACAGCATTTAAAGAGATGTCGCCGAGCTTAAGTCTGAAATTTGGACTGTATATCTCAAAAGTTGGCGGGCCACAAGGCACGAAAGTGGGCGACCTCGGGTTAATGAAAAATTAAAACTGATGCTTCTGATCTGATAAAAAGGATTTTTTGCGAGTGGATTTCTCTAACCAAGAGCTAAAAAATTGTCTGCTACTTTTATGCAGTTCCGCTTACAGTTTAGGAAATATTCGAAAAAAAATTTAAATTTTAGCTTTTTTACCAACCTTGTTCCACTGTGCTGCTAGTGGAGAAGTCAAATCTTCTTCGATTTCAAAAAATATACTTAGTATGGGTTAAGAACAAAATTTTTAACACTTACAAAGGAATTTCCTATCAAAAGCACACCGAAGTCAAAAGTTATACGCAATTTAAATGAAATGTTTAAAAAAATTCGAATTTTTGCCGTTTTTTGCAGAAAAAAGTGGGTTAATTATTTCGCTATTATTAAAAAATATTGTAGGAATACCAAGCCCATATTTTTATTTTTTTTAAACAAACATATATCAGAAATATGACGAAGAAATTTTTTGTTAAAAATTTTCGTGATTATAGGTGCCAGATCGTTTCGAAATATACCTCTTTTAATTATAAATATCAAATGTAAGACATTTTTTCTCAAATTCCAAAGCTGGAACCAAAAAATTTTTCATTTCACCTTAAGACATAAGTTTTGAAATATTTCCTAAAATATTATCTGCGCCCGGCGAAAGATAAGCAAAAACCGCAAAAATACCCACAAATCCCATTTTTGGGATTTTATGAAATCTTTTTGGGAATTGTCGGGAACTCAAAAGCAAATTCTATTTGTTTTTACTTTTTGCATATTAATTGCATAATTTTTCACCTAAAAGGGAATTTTCAGTCGAAAATATTGACAAATGCGAATTTTATTGCATTCGTTTGTATAAGACTCTTTATATGTATGCAGTGTGGCCACAACTAAAAAAATTTTTAATGCTAAATGAGGCTTAAAATAATGCTAAAAATGCTAAAAAAAATTTGAAAATGCTAAAATATAATGCTAAAAATTTGGAATAATTTTTTAATAATTTTACCGGTTTAATTACGAGTAAGTATTTTATTTAACTTTAATAACACAAACAAAGTTTATTCAAAAGTAAAAACAACAATTAAGGAAGATGTAAAATACAATTGCTGAATTCATATCTTTGTATGATTGTATTAAATATAAGAGTGTAAAATTTGTTGTTGTTAATTTTCTTATAAAAATGAAATATGTACATAAAATAATTTTACACTTTAATTTGATACGTTTTAATATATTAGGATGCCAGCTCTCTAAAAAATACTTTTTGCATTAAAAAATTTATTAAGTTACTTTTTTTAGTTTTATTTTCATAGGAGCCGGATTCCGCAAAAATTCAAAATTTTTTGAAAACCAAACCAAGCTAAAAAACACGAATTTTGCATTAACACAACATTCTCAAATACCAAGTACGACAGTTTAATAGCCGCTTAAGACGTCTTATGCTATTTACACGGTTTCCATCATTATACATTTGTATAAAAATGACAAAATACAATGAAATACATTAATTGACATAGGTTTTTACTGTTATAAATGGAAAGGAGTATATCAAAACTATAAAATTTAAAATGCTAAATAATGCTAAAAAATTAATACAAAAATGCTGAAAAAAATGCTAAATGCAAAATAAAAAATTCACTGCTAAATCAAACTACATAGTGCTAAATTTAGCAGTGAAAATGCTAAAAGGGTCACACTGTATGTATGTTGTAAGCAGATGCAGGTACTAAGAAAAAATTTTGTACAAATTTATTTTAATAAAAAAATTAATACTAATTGTGAATTAATCTCTTATTATTTAGCTGGTGAGGCCTATCTCGTTTTATGTCAATAAAAACTAAATTTGTATTACATATTTATCCCAACGTTTCGTGAATTTTATGTTCACTTCTTCAGAGGATGTGTCTATTTTATTAAAATTTAAAGAAATTAACATCAAAAGTGCTTAGAAAAAAATATATACATGCAAGAATGTTAGAACAACTTACTAGCAATCGAGTTATATTATTATTAAAACATTAAAATAAGATGTATAAAAGTTTACTTTAACTAAAAATTACAATATTAAAAATTATCACACTGTAAATGGCGCTTAGGTTGTCAGTGTCTTCTTTTTTGTTCATTGTTTTCATTATTTTCTGTTGTGTTTTTAAACTTTCAGTTGTATAACGTTTCCTTGTATTGTTTTCTACATTTAGAACTTTAATATTGTCAAAATCAGGTGCATGATTAGTTTCTATTATATGCTTTGATAAAGCAGTACTTTCTTTATTTTTATTTATGTCTGCTTTATGTTCTTTCATTCTTGTTGCTAGATTTCTTTTAGTTGTGCCAATATAAACAAGATCACAGCTGTTTGCGGTATCTCCTTTATAGTGTTTTCACACTGCAAGTTAAAACCATAAACAGCTGATTTTGCATTCACACTGCAAGTTTGTTAAATTCAGGTTTTAACTCACAGACTGTCTAATAACTTTGCTCAAAATAAAATAAATCTCCTGCAGAAATGCGTGTGTTTGTTGCTGTATTTTTGCCTGCTTTTTATAACACTTATTTGACAAACTGTACAATTGTTTTTATTTATTATTGTATATTTTGTAAGTTAATATTTTAAAATTATGGCACTAGTAATACAAAGTAAAGAAGTGTTTGGAAATCAAGTTATTGTATATAAAAAATTCACAAATAAATCACAAAATAAAACTTTTTTTATCGGTGGATCGATATGTCACATCGTTTATTTTCACTTTCCAGAGGTCAATGAAAATATTTTTGTTGTTTTCCTTCAAAAAATCTCTTATTTTTCCTTAATTTTTTATTTATTGTTGCTGCTGCATACATTTTTAAGTTGAAAATCTTTCAAGCGACATCTCTTGTTATTCACTGGCATAAACATTATCAGCTGCTTCCGGTCATTTTAACGTGTCAGCACTGAATTTACCACAGCGAAAACAGGGTTGCATTTCATAAAACTAAAATAAAACCAATTCAGAAATGGTTTTAAGTTGGATTAAACAAAAACAATTTGTATGGTAAAACCAGGTTTTAACAGTTGGTTTTAACATTAAAACCAACTTTTATTAAAACCAATTCAGTGTGAAAACACTATTACATGGTATTTCAAACCCGACATTATTTTGTTGTAGTTTGTCAATAGGGTTCCCAGTTTTATTTTTCGAAAAAGCGGGACAAGTTAAGAAAAATTCCAAAATCACGGGATTTTCAAAATTTTTGCGGTACAAAAAAAAACTTTTAAATATTTCTACTTTAAAGAATATATTTATTAAAACAAATTAACATTTTACAAAGCATATAAAAATAAACTCACATCTTTCTTACATCAATTAAAAATTAACGAATTTATATATAACAGTTGGATTTGAAAATAAAACAAAATAAAAAATTTAAAAATATATTCATACATGGAATTCATTGGCAAGTATTTATAGACATAAGATCGATTTACAGTACCCAGGCGAATTCGTCGTCTACTACCTATACGGCGTGAATTATAGTCTTTGAATCTATTAAGATTCAATTATTCTTTATTAGTTGAAAGTTGCCAATGTTAAATTAAAAATCATAAAATAAAACTTGAAAAAAGCGTGATTTGGAAATCCGGCGCGGTACGCGTGATTTAACTTAAAAAATCAGTACAATCCCGCGAAAAACGGTAGAAAGATGGTACTCAATGTTTTATTAGCTTTATATGATAAGGCATTATTGTTATTCTTATGAATATATATATATATATTGTTATTGTTTATTGCATATTGTATGTTTCTATTTTAGTGCTTTTAGAATAATTGTTTATTTTATTTAGTAATTTAAAATAATCGTTTATTTTATTATTGTCGTTTGAACGTCTTGCAATAGACTGTTCTTATTACTAACTAAAAACTAAATTTACCCAGTAAAAAAAGACACTCCAAAAAAGTCATGAAAATGTAGAGTTTGCGATCTGGAAGTAGTGCAAATTTCGATCCGATCTAATGATTTTTACATAGGGTTGTCATTGCAAGAAGTTCTCTTTTTCGATGCCTGGTCACCGAATTGGAAGCGATTTTGAGAAAAATTTCCTTTTTTGTGTTCTATGATAATATTTTCATCTAGGAAAAATGGTTAATAGTTACCTATTTTAACAATTCGTTTCTTTTTATAGGAAATTAAACGCGAAACAGTATTTTCGTGTAAATTTAAGCAAATAACTTCAAAATTTTAGACCAAAATTAGTTCATAATTTTCTTAAAAAAAATCGATGTTTTAAAAATTCTGGTGAGTAATTTCTAAAGCTATAGCGGAATTACAAGGGTTTATATGACTAAAATAAACTTCTATTTGGTTTTCTACTAACTATCGGCAATTTAAAGATATCGATTTTTTGGAAGCAATGAAAATGTAGTTCCTTTAGAATGACTTCCAATTTTTTTTACTGGGTATATATTCAAAATAAAAGGGCGTCACGAATGCATGTGCCAAACATGTGTCATTGTATCGATCAAATATCCAACATTCATTTAAGTGCATTGCCACACATTGCACTTATCAAATATCCAGCATTCATTTAAGTGCATTGCGCCGATCAAGTATCCAACATTCATTTAAGTGCATTGCCACACATGACGAGTATTTTTCTAGTCAAGTGCTAAAACAAAGAATTACCAAATCGGACCTTTCTTAAATTTCATTATTGTTTGTTTGTCGTTGCACAGTGGCGTGAATTAAAAAAAAAGTGGTAAAAAGTCCGCAACTTTTGAACTAGTTAACCGATTTCGATGAAACTAACTGTTTTGGAAAGTAGAAGTGTTGAAATTTTTAGAAAGCATATTTTGAGGCACCCTGTTGTAAGACAGGGTAGCTCCAAACAGCCTCAAAGTGGGAAAGTGCGGGTATCGAAATTCTTTCGGAGCTTGTAACTTTTGTAAATAGGGACCGATTTCAATAATTTTTTCAGCGGGACAATCTACGTTAAGAAACAAAAATAAAACATGCTGAGAGTACCATTTCATCTCTTTCAGTTTCCAAGTTATTTGACTTGAAAAATTTATTTTGTAATTTTTGGCCCTGACTTTTTTTATTCGTTAGTACATAACTTCTTTATTACTTGGCAAAAATCAGTATGTTTTAATGTGTTTGAAAGAAAACTTCATTACAATTCATATAAAAAAAAAAATTTTTTGATATCTCAAAAATTGTAGCAAGGAATAATTTTGCAATTTGGATTTTTAAAAATTATGAAAAAATTTGGTATATTTTGTGAAAAAAGTATTCTTAATTTTTTTGGAATATTTTAAAAAATTATTAAGTATTTGATAAAAACTTTGATTGTTTCTGAGAAAGGAGACATTGAGAAAGGCTGTGAAATAAATTTTGGAGATTGTTGTTGGTGCACCCTACATTCAGCATTGGTCGAAAACTAGCAATTTTTTTTCAAAAAATCCGATTTTCGGATGTGGCAAAAAAATTGCACGGTCGATTTTGTAAATTTTTTGGTTTTTTATTATAAATAAATTTGTTGTTAGTAGCCTGTAAGAAACTTTCGACATCCTACACATAAATGTAGGCAGGAGAGGAGATTTTCTAAAAATTCTAAAATTTTTCTAACACAATTTTTCCCAATAAGAAAAAAGTATTATAAAATTATAAATTGGGAATCATTTTAATTTTTATCAATAGCATACATTTAGTTTTGCAAACTGAAAAAAAATTATTCTCCTACCTTCAATACTTTTTGAAATATTCGAAATCCAATTTTGATTAAAAATTTTAATTTTCTACATTTTTTATTTTTGTCTAAATTATTGATCTTATTTTCTTTACTGCAAATGTTTCTTAATTTTTTCTATGTTATTACAATAGTAGATATAATTATCTATTCAACGGTATATAATATGTATTCCTTTGCCATTATATCAGTTTTAAAATGTATACACAAATATAACACCTCAGGTAACAATTTACGTGTATATCTGATACTCAAACAAACCCACATTTTTTATGAACTCTTGAAGCTGTTATTAAATACTTTTTTTTACTTAAATACAATAAAATATAAGAATTTATATACATAAATATAAGTATATTTATATACCTACAAGGACAAATAGATTGAGTTATTTATTTATTTAAAAAAAATTAGTAGTTAATTTAACATTAGAACATTAAATTACGAAAAATTTTTTATGTAGCTCCTTTTTAAACGCATATAAATTGCCTAAGTTTTGAATATAATTTGACAGAGAATTCCAGAGACTTTTTGCCATGATATCAGATATTTGTTTGTATGAATATAAATACTTATGTATCAAGAGATATATGTACAATGTACATATGTATCTGAGACATCATGGCCTAGCAAGCTATTAATTTCCTCTGCTTCGGGATCGTCCTTCTCGATTTCAATACTTATTTTTGGCAACCATTTCATTCTTATGCCTTGTATGCAAATGATGCATTAGAGCATTTACGTGTATTGAAAAGTCGATATTGCTTAACATCTCTATTTCTAACTTCCTGTGCTTCTTCGGTTAGTTCCCCCAGAGGAATAATGTTTTTTCTATTTGTTCTTTTGTATACGCTAGCACTTTATGTACGGCTGGAGTTATTGATTTTCATGGATATAATTCATTTATTAGAATCAGAGTGTCTTTTGAATATTTTTCAAACTTGTCCTTATTAATTAACTTTTTGCTATTTATGACGGCCAGTATTATTTTGAAACGTCTTATGAGATTAAAACTAAAACCAGTTATAGAAGATGTGGTTTCAGGGTCATCAAAAAATCGCCTAGCAGTGTTGCCATTATTGGAGTTTCCATAGCCATATAAAGGTTTGTCAATGATTAATCCACGTTTCATAAACTCATCTTGAATTCTTTTCTTTTCTTCCAACTGTATCTGCTTTAAAGCAGAATTATTCGCAACTGGAGCGTTCTGATGTTCTGGTACACTGCGATACTTGTTGTCGTAAAATGTACTCCATGAATCGAATCTGAGCATGAAGTGGTGATATTCCAAGCTTAAGGGCATCTTCATTAGTTGGAGTATAATACTCAATGTCCTTAAAATCAGAATCTTCCTTTCCGCATATATTACAAATCAAATAAGATTTTGTATCGGTTATTGCATTTGCAACTTTTCCATCTATCATTGTTAAATAAGGTCTAAAAGATATTGTTATTACTCGTCCTAATATATGAACGTCAATAGGTTCCATATTAGAAATTTCATGTTTTATACCATCAACCAGATTTTGAGTTGTTTCTTTGTTTTCCTTGATGTATTCAAAATGTATTGGTCGGCATAAAGACTTTGAGCCTGGAGTAGTATTTACCCACATATCTTTAAATGCATTTTTACTTGTTGAAGGCATTTCATTATGTAGTCGAAGCCTTAATGGTACTAACGATGCCATTAAAACTTTGGAAAAGTCATTATCGTATGCACTGGGCTGTCTATATTCTGAAAATCCAGATGATCCATCACATCACCATTTGTATATTAGTGTTAGTTCGGAATTATTACATGTATCTAAGTCTCTTTCGTCAAAAGTAGCGATCAGTCTTGATCCTGTATTATGAAGAAGGTCTGACAAACTAATATCAAGTCTTCTTGTTTAATCCTTTTGCTCCTGCGTCGAACGTTATCGTAATCTTTATTTGGCCGACCAAACTTCTTTGGGTATATTTTCGTAGATAGTCCCATATCTAACCAATCCTGATTTTTATTCTGAAATTTAGAAATTGATTTATTGCATTCACGTATCTTCTTTTCATATAATTAAAAAAAAAATCAAGTTTTTTCCATAAACCGGTGTTTACAGATAAACCATATGTAGTAGATATTGTGTACATCATTTGGTCTACCTTGTCCAACCGAGTACTCCCATCAGTGAGGTTTTCCCACATTAATTTGCAGAGCGATTTATTTTTAATTGTTATCTCCATGATAGCTATAACTGAAATAATGACATTAAATGCATCGCAGCTTAAATATATAGCTATTTTACAAGCTACGAATACAAAACCGATACAAATATCAGGTAAAACCATATCCATATTAGAGATGTGCGCGCAGGAAACTTTGTCCTTGTAGGTATATAAATATACTTATATTTATGTATATAAATTCTTATATTTTATTGTATTTAAGTAAAAAAAAGTATTTAATAACAGCTTCAAGAGTTCATAAAAAATGTGGGTTTGTTTGAGTATCAGATATACACGTAAATTGTTACTTGAGGTGTTATATTTGTGTATACATTTTAAAACTGATATAATGGCAAAGGAATACATATTATATACCGTTGAATAGATAATTATATCTACTATTGTAATAACATAGAAAAAATTAAGAAACATTTGCAGTAAAGAAAATAAGATCAATAATTTAGACAAAAATAAAAAATGTAGAAAATTAAAATTTTTAATCAAAATTGGATTTCGAATATTTCAAAAAGTATTGAAGGTAGGAGAATAATTTTTTTTCAGTTTGCAAAACTAAATGTATGCTATTGATAAAAATTAAAATGATTCCCAATTTATAATTTTATAATACTTTTTTCTTATTGGGAAAAATTGTATTAGAAAAATTTTAGAATTTTTAGAAAATCTCCTCTCCTGCCTACATTTATGTGTAGGATGTCGAAAGTTTCTTACAGGCTACTAACAACAAATTTATTTATAATAAAAAACCAAAAAATTTACAAAAACGACCGTGCAATTTTTTTGCCACATCCGAAAATCGGATTTTTTGAAAAAAAATTGCTAGTTTTCGACCAATGCTGAATGTAGGGTGCACCAACAACAATCTCCAAAATTTATTTCACAGCCTTTCTCAATGTCTCCTTTCTCAGAAACAATCAAAGCTTTTATCAAATACTTAATAATTTTTTAAAATATTCCAAAAAAATTAAGAATACTTTTTTCACAAAATATACCAAATTTTTTCATAATTTTTAAAAATCCAAATTGCAAAATTATTCCTTGCTACAATTTTTGAGATATCAAAAAAATTTTTTTTTATATGAATTTTAATGAAGTTTTCTTTCAAAAACATTAAAACATACTGATTTTTGCCAAGTAATAAAGAAGTTATGTACTAACGAATAAAAAAAGTCAGGGCCAAAAATTAAAAAATAAATTTTTCAAGTCAAATAACTTGGAAACTGAAAGAGATGAAATGGTACTCTCAGCATGTTTTATTTTTATTTCTTAACGTAGATTGTCCCGCTGAAAAAATTATTGAAATCGGTCCCTATTTACAAAAGTTACAAGCTCCGAAAGAATTTCGATACCCGCACTTTCCCACTTTGAGGCTGTTTGGAGCTACCCTGTCTTACAACAGGGTGCCTTAAAATATGCTTTCTAAAAATTTCAACACTTCTACTTTCCAAAACAGTTGGTTTCATCGAAATCGGTTAACTAGTTCAAAAGTTGCGGACTTTTTACCACTTTTTTTTAATTCACGCCACTGTGCGTTGTTTTAATGCAGCAAAATATAATTTTCAAGTAACTTTAATAATTGACATTCTTTCATGGTACAATATGAAAATTGGATTTTGCCCACGAATAAACTAAATATGGTGCCATCTGTCGCACGAACTTCAAACTACACAGAAACACTCCTCGCGCCCCATAGAGCATGTATATAAAGTTTGGTCTAAATCGGTGCAGTAGTTCTTGAGTTACGGTGCAAAATCACAAAAAAAAACTAAATATAGCGCCATCTGCCGAACGAACTTCAAACTACACAGAAACACTCCTCGCGCCCCATAGAACATGTATATAAAGTTTGGTCAAAATCGGTTTAGTAGTTCTTGAGTTACGGTGCAAAAACTAAAAATTGCGCCATCTGTCGGACGAATTACTATTTCTGAAAGGGGCGTAGCATTTACAGGGATAGAATATATATATAAGCACGCTCAGGGCTTTTACGAATATTTTGCGGGGTGAAAGTCGAAAATCTGTTATGGCATTGAAGAGTTTACCCATAACAAATAAACGTGTTTTTGTATTATATATAATAAGATTTTATTATTATATGTTTTTACGCATAATTATTTAAAAAAAAACTTAAACGTTGTATTGTTTAAATATATATGTATGTGTTTTAGTTGATAAAAAGTTTTTAGGGGATCCTCCTAACCAGTGTGACCCTTTTAGCATTTTCACTGCTAAATTTAGCATTATGTAGTTTGATTTAGCAGTGAATTTTTTATTTTGCATTTAGCATTTTTTTCAGCATTTTTGTATTAATTTTTTAGCATTATTTAGCATTTTAAATTTTATAGTTTTGATATACTCCTTTCCATTTATAACAGTAAAAACCTATGTCAATTAATGTATTTCATTGTATTTTGTCATTTTTATACAAATGTATAATGATGGAAACCGTGTAAATAGCATAAGACGTCTTAAGCGGCTATTAAACTGTCGTACTTGGTATTTGAGAATGTTGTGTTAATGCAAAATTCGTGTTTTTTAGCTTGGTTTGGTTTTCAAAAAATTTTGAATTTTTGTGGAATCCGGCTCCTATGAAAAATAAAACTAAAAAAAGTAACTTAATAAATTTTTTAATGCAAAAAGTATTTTTTAGAGAGCTGGCATCCTAATATATTAAAACGTATCAAATTAAAGTGTAAAATTATTTTATGTACATATTTCAGTTTTATAAGAAAATTAACAACAACAAATTTTACACTCTTATATTTAATACAATCATACAAAGATATGAATTCAGCAATTGTATTTTACATCTTCCTTAATTGTTGTTTTTACTTTTGAATAAACTTTGTTTGTGTTATTAAAGTTAAATAAAATACTTACTCGTAATTAAACCGGTAAAATTATTAAAAAATTATTCCAAATTTTTAGCATTATATTTTAGCATTTTCAAATATTTTTTTTAGCATTTTTAGCATTATTTTAAGCCTCATTTAGCATTAAAAATTTTTTTAGTTGTGGCCACACTGCTCCTAACTATAGCTAATCCTTATGAAATAACTTAACTCTATTTTTTTGAATCGTAGAGGTCTCATTGTTTTTTATTCTTATTAGTATATTCTAATCTTCTATTGCAATGACATTATAAGGCCCTGTGTATAATTGGTCTAATTTGCGTCCAGATGCATTTTCTACTAAGACCATGTCATTAATTTGAATGTCTTGTGGACACGACATTTTGTCATAAATTTCCCTCTGCTTAAGTTTTGTCCTTTCGATTAACAATTTGGCTCTTTGGTGTGCTAATTGTAGTCTATACTTAATCTCCTTATCATAGGCTTCAATATTATATATTGGTTCTACCTCCCCCTTCAGAAGAAAGTTGAGCGGTGTGGCCGATTTCCCGAACACGAGCTCAAATGGGCAATAACCATATACCGATGAAGGGGTTGTCTGTTTTGTTGGGTGATAAATAAGTTCTCAGGTACTCGTTGAGTGTTCTATGAGAGCGTTCAACGGCACCTAAAGTTTCATGGTGATAAGCTGTAGAGTGTAATTGCTTTATGCGAAGTAATTTGCAGAGTTCTGAAAGTACTTGATTTTTGTATTCGGTGCCCATGTCTGTGAGTAGTGTTTTCATGGGTCCGAATTTTAAAATGCAATTCATGAAAATTGCTTTTCCTACATGCTTTGCTGATTTATCGGGTATGGGGACGGCTATCAGATATTTAGATAGGTCGCATAACATTGTAACTGCGTACCACCGAGCAGTGGATCATCAAGATTTTTCTTTATTATTTCAAGTTTTTCTCTTTCATTACTTATTATTTTTATTTTCGGTGTTAGCGCAATTTGTAGATTGTTTAATTTGTTGTTCGCGATTTCCTTAAAAACATTAACTCGAGTATTTTTAAATATTATATCATTAAGCAATAGTTGCAACTTTTGAATGCCTATACTATTAGCCATATTTTCTAGCTTTGGTAAGAATTGATCTAAATCAATCTTTCCATTAATAATAAATTCATCCATCGCGGTTCTAATCAATATATGTTTCCCTTTTATTAGTGAAAACCTAAGTTTATCTACTATTTAGGTAAACTTCAAACGAACTAATTTTCTAACATCATTTTTGTTAGTAATTTCATATGCGCGGGGCTTATTGCCTATTTCTTCAGTATTACAATTTGTGTTAGTGGTATTAATGTTTTTATTATTATTTTGTGATCGTGTAGGGACTTTAAGTATATTAATGGGTTCACCCATTTCTTTAATGTCACTGAAATTCATGCGTGATAAAGCATCAGCTCCGCAGTTTTGTTTTCGTTGAATATATTCTATTGAAAAATCGTATTCCTCAATCGTATACTAATGGTCTATGGTCGCTTCTAACAAGAAATTTCATTCCATAAACATAAGGGCGGAAAAAGTTGATGGTCCAGTGTATTGCGGTCAGTTCTTGTTCGATAACTGATTTATTAGATTCACCCTTAGTAAAAGCTCTTGACGCGTAAGCTACTGGTAGTTGAATATCATTATATTCTTGGCTAAGAATAGCTCCGCAGGAGTTTTTACTTGCATCAGCTGTGATGCAAAATTGTAATATTTGTGGTGATAACAGAGAATTTTTTAGATATTGGAACGCCTCTTCGCATTCTTTTGACCCAACAAATTGCGTATTTTTTTTCGTTAACATTGTGATATGTATTGAATACTTAGCAACGTTTTTTATGAACCTGCGGTAATAGTTGCAAAAAGCAACAAATCTTCTTGCATCGTCAGCATTTTTGGGTGTTGGGTAGTTTCTTATTATTTTAAATTTTTCGTCATCTGGGTAAATGCCTTTATCAGTACATTTATGGCCCAAAAATGTTACCTGATGTTTAAGAAATATGCATTTTTTCAGGGTGTAATTTTAAATTAAATTTTCTACAAGTTTCGAAGATATCTTTAAGATTCTTGAGCATATGATTTTCCGAGCATCCTAAAACAACAAGGTCGTCCATATACAAAAAAGCTTGAGACGGCTTCAGGCCTGCGAACGCCATGGTCATCATGCATTGGAAAGAATTCGAGTCCATAAGGGAGTCTTTTAAATCTGTATGATCCAGCATTAGTGGAGAAAGAAGTAATGTCTCTGGAACCTTCTTCGAGCTCTATTTGATGGAAACCCGACATAAGGTCAAGACATGAAAAATATTTGGCTCTTCCCAACTGATCTAAAATGTCATCAATTCTAGGGAGAGGAAATTTATCCGCTACGAGTTTTTTATTGACTTGTCTATAGTCAATAACTAGCCTCCATCTTTTTTCGTTGCTATTTGGTAACTATTTTTTTGGCACTAGCAATATTGGGCTATTAAATTCAGATACGGAAGGTTCTATAAGGTTATCACTAATGAGTTTTTCTACCTGACTATTTATTTCTGACTTTTGTGTTTCTGGAATCCTATAGTTCTTTATGTAGACCGGTGCAGTGTCTTTTAATCTTAGTTTTTGCTTATAAAAATTAGTACATGAAATTCTTTCACTTTCCAAGTCAAAAATGTCTGTGTATTGTGAACATAGTTTTGTTAAATTATGATATGCAAATTTTGGGAAATTGGATTGAGTTTTTCCAAAAATTTCTTTGATCTGGGTTCACTATTTTTATGTTGGTTATTTGAACATTGAACTAGATTGTAATTATCTAAATTTTCGGTGATAACGTTCGTATTTGAGATGAATGCGTTTTCGTCTGTCGTGTTAATGATACGGACGTAGGGTAATTTGTTTAATGTGATGGAGTTGGCTACTTCCTGTGGGTACAAATATAGAGCTATTTTTTATTTCAACATGTATTTTTCTAATGACTTCGCTTCGCACGGGTATTGATAAAAAATTTTGTGATGATGATGGGTTGACTTCTTAATTTGAAGGTTATTTCATTTGGAAAGTCGTCTGGTCTAAGTACCAAAACCTGATTATTTTAGCCATAATCAAGGATGCAATTGTATTAGAAAATTATCATTTACGACAAGAAAATGATGTTTAATATGAATATTTTTGTTAATTAAATCGCCCGTGATTATCCCTGTTGTGCAGACTGGGCTATTACCTATACCCGTAAGTTTACATTTGTATGCAGAATTAAGATTTTCATGATTTTTAATGCAATTGTTTTTCAAAACTGATAGACTGGCACCAGAATCTACTAAGAACGTATTGACATTTTTGCTTAGTGTGTTTTTGATAGAGCAGTAGCTCGATAAATTTAGATTGAAGTGGTAAACGTTGTTGTTAAGAGTTGCGGATTGAAGCTATTATCATTTGTGTTTAGTTTTCCCCCAGATGGGTGGTCAGGGGGTCGTCGCCGTTTCCCTGAACATCACTAGTAATAAGACGAACATTTCTATTGAAGTTTGTGCGTCTATTATTATTATTGCGGCTATTATAGTTGTGGCGGTTATTATTATGATAATTTCTACCGTTATTGCCATTTTGGTAATGATTATTATAGTTCGTGTTAGTTCGGTTATTATGATTTTTATAATTATTGCGATTATAATTTCGAGTGTTAATAGCTCTTTTTCTATATCCTACAAACATGACAGAATTATTTTGGTGTTGTTCTATTTCCAAGAATTTGGACGTTACTTCCTTAATTGAGTTGAACGTGCCCGCTTGTATTATTAATTTTACTTGTTCGGAGTTTGCATTTTGTATGAATGACTTTGTTGCAGCTCTAGTAGCAATTTTATTTGCTGCCATTTCGGTCATGCCAGCCGACATGTAGGTATTTGCCTATATTATTGTGTGCAAAAACTTTTAGTTTTTGGAATGAATTTGCTCTTTTAGGTAGCCTACATTACAATTTTTCGTAATTTTTACAAAAATTTTGTAAATATCGCTGAATAATTTTTAAAATTTTTATTAAAATGAAAATAACGAATAATGCAGGTTAAAGGTCAATTAGTTTTAAATAATTAAAAAAAATTGAATTTGCTCTTACCGTTTCTGAGTTATACTACTTTTCAGCTTTGTAACCAGTTTAATTTAATACCCAACAAAAAAAATTAATATCAAACCTTAAAAACTGGTATAACTCAAAAACGGTAAGAGCAAATTAAAAATTTTTTTTAATTATTTAAAACTAATTGACCTTTAACCTGCATTATTCGTTATTTTCATTTTTATAAAAATTTTAAAAATAGAATAGAGTAGTTGTAGTAGTAGCTGAAACTGGCGACGTACATAACTAGTAGCGCAGCAAGAAAAAATGTGAACAGAATATTGAAGCTTTCTGCATAGTAACCAAATATGTAACCTCTTAAAAAAAATATTATACAAGAATAATATGTGAATTTGTTCAATTCACATGCTGAAATTAACGTCGTATGTGTTGTCTAAAAATCAATAAAAATTGCTAAATATCTGATAACTAACACCAGAAAATACATTCTTCTCAAGGTGCGTTTCCTTAAGCAACCAAATTTCGAAAAATCGCAATATTGGAAAGAAACACTAAAATTTATTAAAACTCGGTAAAACTATAAAGCAAGCAAACATTCTTGAAAAGTCACGAAAATTATGAAAATTTTGTAAAAAAAAAACTTGCTAAAATTTTAACGATTGCTTTGGGAAAATTACGACTGTCGCGAAAAAATCGATAATTCGCGATAAAATCGATAAAACTGAGGGAAATGAAAAAAATTCGGTAAAAATCATGAAAAAGATGACAATTCGTAAAAAGTAACTAGCAGCAGACTCACAAAACATGCAAAACGTCGCTTTTTTCGCGAAGTTTGCAAAAAATTGCGAAAAGTTGCAAAATTTTAAATAAGTCATAATATTGACTAAAAATCTCAAAAATTCTAAGGAATGCAACAAAATCGCGAAAATTTGCTTACTAACAGCGGGATAATAACAAAGTTTAATATTGTTTAAAATCGGCGAAACTGTCCGGAAGCAGGAAGAAAACATGCAAAAGTCACTAATATCGCAAACCTTGCAAAAATTCGCGAGAAGTTGCAAAATCGGAAGCAAGCCCTACAATTTATTAGAAATCGCCAATGAAGTTAAAAAAAAAAAAGTTTGGAAAAATGCGAATAAATCGCAAGTTAGCGAAAAATTGCTAAATGTATTAAAGCAATTCCTAATAATAATTGCCTACATAATATTTTACTCAAAAGCATGGTAATCCTTGTTGACATATACAAGCAACAAAGTTCAAAATTTTGAATTTTTCGCTTTAACTTCTACTGCAACGACTACAACAACTGCGCATTCTGTTGACTTCCCTCTAAAACAATAGTTTTTAACTTTTGACAGCTTGCAGCGCTACTCGTTACGTTATGCTATAAAATTCGCATTTGTAAATATTTTCGACTGAAATTTCGCGTGACAAATTTGACATGTACTAAATGTAGCCCAACTCGCGGTTATTTAATAAATTTCTCGCTTTTATTGCTTGAAAGTATGCAACATTGTTAAAATTCCGTGCGAAAACAGCACTGCTCATGTTGTTTCGCAGCTAAACTAAAATGATGCCAGACATGATTTACCGTGTTTTTCACACCAAGAACAGAGTAAAAAAATTGGATTTTTGGGTATTTCTGCTGTATTTTTCTTACCTTTTGCCGGGCGCAGACAATAATTTGGGAAATATTTCAAAACTTATCATGTCTTAAGGTGAAGTGACAAATTTTTTGCTTCCAGCTTTGGAATTTGAGAAAAAAATTTCTAACATTTGATATTTAAAACTAAAATAGGTCTATTTCGAAACGATCTGGCACCTTTACTCACGAAAATTTTGAACAAAAAATATCTTCGTCATATTTCTGATATATGTTTGTTTTAAAAAAATAAAAATATGGGGTTGGTATTCCTACAATATTTTTTAATAATAGCGAAATAATTAACCCACTTTTTTCTGCAAAAAAACGGCAAAAAATCGACTTTTTTCAAACATTTCATTTAAATTGCGTATAACTTTTGATTTCGGTGTGCTTTTGATACGAAATTTTTTTGTAAGTGTTAAAAATTTTGTTCTTAACCCATACTAAGTTTTCTTTTTGAAATCGAACAAGATTTGACTTATCCACTAGCAGAACAGTGGAACAAGATTGGTAAAAAGCTAAAATTTAAATTTTTTTTCTCGAATATTTCCTAAACTGTAAGCGGAACTGCATAAATGTAGCAGACCATTTTTTAGCTCTTGTTTAGGGAAATCCACTTGCAAAAATCTTTTTTATTAGATCAAAAACATCAGTTTGAATTTTTATTAACACGAGGTCGCCCACTTTCGGGCCTTGTGGCCCCGCCAACTTTTGAGATATACAGTCCAAATTTCAGACTTAAGCTCGGCGACATCTCTTTAAATGCTTCATAACAATCAGACAGCTCGTTTAGAAACTGCAGAATTATTTCCACTTTTTTTTTCAAAATCCCCCACTGTGCAGCGGCAATTTCTGATTCATACAATAAGTCGTTGGAATTCATTGAAAAATTTCATGCAAAAATTAAGCAACGCAAATATATTTACAAACGAGTTAAAAAAATTATTGATGTAAAAACTATTTTTTTTTTATTGTCTCTAAAATGTCTAATTTTGATTACAAACTATAAATATGTTAATCATGTTTGATTGTAAAATTTAAAGTAAAGCAAGTCATTTTAAATTTTGTATTTGTATGTGAGTATGCTTTCATCACTAGCACTGTCACTTATAACATATTTTATCTTGTTGTGCTAGGTCACCAAGTAAATAAAATAAATAAATATATAATTTAAAGCTATCACCAAGTCTGAATTCGCTGTATACTAAAAAATAGTAATAAGATTTGTTTAGTGGACTTTTAGCTACAGTATTGTTATATAGATAAAGTTAACTGGAATCACCAAGTCTCAGTTAATAGTCACCAAAATCGCCAAACTGAGCTTAGAGTTTAACTATGTACCCTTTGGTAGTAAAATCGAACCTATACTGTCAAGTCCGAGATATTTTTGCACAATTGCACGGTGTAATTTTGTTTAATTTATTTTCCTATAAAATTTAAAAAACTGTACTTATGTATCTATATAGAGGTACGTGATTTTGCATTCAGCTAACGATATTGTTAAAGGGCATTTGTGGGAAGAAATAATAGAATATATTTGTTCGCACTAACCTCTACATGCTCTCCCTTCGTAACATTCAATTCTTTATCATTGCTGGCAACTTTATTGTAAGTAACTTCGGCAATCTGAGCATTTCTCGATTGCAAACGTGACAGCCAAGTGGCATTGAAGCCAAGGCCTGGAGAAGCTGAACCATTTGATGCTTGTGTATACTTTGTTGGGGTTGATATGCATGCAATCTCCTCGTCTACAATCCAATTAGGGGACCAATCATCGTAAAATAATGGATGATATGCTCCGCTGTGGTCTTTAAATTGGTCTTTAGATATTATCCAATGGGATCCAAGTGATTTCCAGAATGTCAATTCTTTTTCATTCAAATGGTTATTAAGAAATGTAACTGTATCCCGCCTTAACAACGGATCCACAACATTGTCAACGATGTTTTCGCCAATGTAAATATCGTTGCAGACATTGACAATAGTTTGTAGAGAAACAAACGAATTGTGTATAGGTTCGGAAGGATCTTGAAAATGATTTTTTAGTTTTATAACATAATTCATGGCCAATTTGTGTTTAGCCAAAATATCTGCAAATTCATTTTCTGTGGGTGGACGAACGCGTGATATAAGCAGTCCTATTCCATGGCTGTTGTGTTCGGTTTTTCGTAGTTCTAATTCACGCAAAGCTTCTACTGCGTTTTGCAAACGAACAACAAATCTTTCAATATCTTCGAAACAATGGTTCAAAACGTTAATATCTTTAGTTGTTTGTTCCTGATCGTGTGCGTTTTTTTCTGCTGCCACTTCCGCCGCTGCAATAGCAATGCCATAATGATCCCTGGTAGGTTGAAGGGATTTGTCCGATTTAGTCAATATGATGGGTGTTTTGTTACGATCTATTGCTACTACTTTGCCGGAGCTGAGAGTCTTCAAATCTTCAACAAGGTGAATAGCGGAAACATCACTCACCTGTTGTGTTAAAAACATTAATACTTAATTAAGAATTTTTTTAATAACTTTTTACCTGAAAAATATGCATTTCACCATTTGCAAGTGAAAATCCTGGCACAGTGAATGTCAAAATATTATTGAAAATTTCGACCGGATCTTCACTAATGAAAGCTGTTGGTTCCTTAATTAGAGTCCCTGGAAAGTTTTCAATTTCTTTCATGGCACTGTCGAACATAACGAGCCAGTGTCCACTGAAACACATATTCATTTTCATGGGCCAGACGCCTCCCGTTTTATCCAATTCAACAAGTGCTTTCAATTTATCTTTTGGTCTTTTAATTTCTGCTTCATTTTTAATTTTAAATGTTGCCAAATGTTCGACGGTATAAGTTGGTTTAACATCAGATGACGTTTGGCCAATTGGAACTGCGATGTCATCCTCGTAGCCGGACAAGACCATTGTTATATCACGCAGTCGCTAAAGAATTTAGTAGATTAAAAAAAGGTGTATATAAACTGCTTGTAGTTCATTCTGAAGCTAAAATTAATTGAAAATGTAGGTGTCCCATGAAGACATTTTTTGGGTCCTTTTTATGATTAGCATTCGTTTTTCGTTCTTCACTGGCTATAGAACATCTAGTATTGAATATTTCGTTAATCTACGAAATTTTTTATCGAGCAGAAGTTTGTTTTCGATGCTGAATTTTAGTGTGAAAAAATATCATAAATAAAAGTAATTGGGCAATTGCAATTGCCTTTTGCACCCAAACAATATTTTTTTTAAACTAAAGTTCAAGATTTATTTTCGCAAGCCGATACAAAATCGGTGTTATTGCTTTTACCACCCATTCAAAACTTACGGTCGTATTCTTATAATAGCAATTTGTATTTAAACTGGGATTTAGTCAAAATTTGTATGGAAATTTTAGTTTTAACACACACTTTAAGCCCAACTTATTTATTTAGAATACGATAGTTAATCTACAAGACACCTTTTTTAATTTTATATATATTTTTTTTAAGTAATAGTATGTTTACATGGTACGATCTCCGCTCTCTTTTCATGCTTCACGCCCCAATCATGACCGAATCAACTTGCTTCGCAGTTAATCGTCACTTTATCTGAACTAGCTATCACAACAAAATAGGTATATGTGTATGTGTGTGTTTGTAAACAAATGAAAACAAACCAAAAAACATAGATGTGAGTTTAATATAAATAAATATAATTAAGTTATGAATAATATAATAAATTCAGTAAAGTGCGACTTTGACTCGCGCACGAAGGGTTCCGTACGTTGGGCTTTGACCATTTTTTTAATACAGTGTTTTTTACGTTTTTTGATTATTTTTCGCTTTTTTCTCGTTTTGGCGATTTTTTAAATTTTGGCGATTTTTTTCATTCTGGCGATTTTTTTCATTTTGGCGATTTTTTTCAATTTGGTGATTTTTTTTCATTTTGGCAAGTTTTTTCATTTTGGCGATTTTTTTTAATTATGGCGATTTTTTCATTTTGGGGTTTTTTTTTCATTTTGGCGATTTTTTTATTTTGGCGATTTTTCCGGTTTTCCGCGATTTATTTTCGATTTAGAAATTTTTTTTAATTTTGTGCTTTTTTTCGTTTTGACGATTTTTTTTTTATTTTGGCGATTTTTTTTGGGTTTGGCGATTTTATAATTTTGAGATTTTTTTGTTTTACCGTTTTTGAAAATTTCAAGAAGTTTGCTCTTACGGTTTCCAAGATACAGCAAGTTATCAAAATTACATAGTCGAAATTACATTAACTGATGGTACACCCTTTAATTAAAATTTTTTAAATTTTAGTGTTAATTGTTGTAGTCTGTATAAAAATACACTAACTTTACAAATTTCAAGTGCATATATGTACATACAATTGTATGTATATTACATGGGATTTTAACATTTTTCGTTGCTCGTTTTGGCACACCCTTTAATTTCCAACTTTCATGTATTTGTTGTTGTAGCGGCCAAGGGTCTACACACTGTGTCCAAATTTCAGGTCAGTAGCTCTTACGGTTCCCGAGAAAATACCCTGTGACGGACAGACGGCCAGACGGACAGTGTAGCGAAAACAATAGTGTTCCTTTTTCACCTTTGGTGTACGGAACCCTAAAAAGGAAAAATAAGAAGAAAGTATAGAGATGCCTTCAAAAACAAGATTTTGAATGGCCTTTCACACACGAGAACAATTGTGCTTGTTTGTTGGTGAGAGAGGCAAAGAGAGTGGTTGGCATAATTTTTCAACCAGATACAACCCCGCATCACCCGCACAAAACCACTACACACATAACTTAAAAACAGCAACCCAGCTAGCATTTGGATGATTGAATTTTCGGTAGTCATCTTACTCACTCATTTTTGACTAGTTTTGGTGATTAAAAATTGAGTTTTCATACAGTTCATCAAAAAGATCAGTCAAATTTGTCTATTCCTTATGATTAAAAACTGATTACAATTATTTTTATCATTTGCTTGAGTACTTTTTGACTATTCTTGGTGACCAAAATGCGATACAATTTGGTAGTCATCTTACTTACTCATTTTTGATTACTCATGGTGATTAAAAACTGGGCTTTCATACAATTCATCAAGAACAACAGTCAAATTTGTCTATTCTTTATGATTAAAAACTGATTACAATTATTTTTATCATTTGCTTGAGTTCTTTTTGACTATTCTTGGTGACCAAAATGTGATAGTTACTTACTCTTTTACCCCCACCATTTCGCAAACATAAAAGGTGATCAGCTTGTAAACAAGTTCCCGTTAACCAACAAGTCAAAGGAAAAGCAATGCAGAAAAAATTATATATTGTATTTTGATTGCATAGTGAGAAGTCCTGTTTTTGATCGCTAAAGTGAGAATTGGTGTCTATTTTTGTAATAAAAAAGTTTTTTATTGAAAAAATTAAAAAAAGTTAATAATTATAATAAACAAGATACTAATAACTATTTAAAATAAATTAAAAAATTATAAAATTTAAAAAACCAATTTAAAAAAGTAGTGGTAGAGTGATATAACTTCGTGCTAACCTAAATAGAAAATGGAAAAACAGAAAATGAATAGTGATACTTACAAATGTGTTTGCCAAAGGCAAATCAATAATTGTATACACAATCAATTCTCATATTCCATTTCATAGAAATTTAAGTTTAATAGCTGATGTTAATAATAATCTCTACCCCAGTAGATAGACATGGGTGCTGATGAAGTGCGTGGCTGCACAGAAAAATATCGGTATTTCCCCCAGCTAATAGTGTCTAGTTTAATTTTTCTTCTCTTCTTTAGATACTCACATTAATTAATAAAAATATTTCATTCATAAGAATTGAAATTACTGAACTCAAGCCTGATTAAGAAATTATTTCTGATTAAAATTCACTATAGTTCAATAAAATCTAATAATGTCTCAAGTGAAATTATGTCAGCCAAAAATATTAGACGCATTGCTAAAAGAGAAGCTGAAAAAATTATGTCATGCAATTTTAGTAAGTAAAATGAATTCTTGAAATTATTTTATTATTATTTGGTTTTTTAATTAATCGTATATGTATATATAACATAATTTTATTCCCCTAGACTTAAGAGCAATGAATTTAAGAAGTTATTTTATTATTTTGTTTTGTTTTGTAAATGCATAAGAATTGAATTATAATAAAAATTTTATCATAAAACTATATCAAATTATAGTCTGATTTCTATTAAAAAAAGGGTCAAATATTATACATAATATGATCATAATATGACTTCAAATTATGGTAAGATTCGTTTCAAAAATTGATCGAATATCATACAAAATATGATCATTAAACGATTTCAAAAATGGGTCGAAAATGAAGCAGAATGTGATCATAAAATGATTGCAAATTCAACTAAAAAGTGAACAGAAAATATTATCACATATGATAACAAATGTACATGAAAACTACATTAAAGCAGAGATCATAAATGACTATTCAGGAATAGTCACATGCAGGGTACCATTTTCTCCCGATGACAGAATCATTTATGATTAGAAAATGATTGCATATTTGATAGTTTTAATCATCTAGAATATTCAAATGTGTCTATTTTTTGATCATTATTTTCACAAAATGCTGGCTGGGAAATATCAAATGCATACAAAAAACACTAACACGCTCAAAGCTATGTATATGTATACATTTTTATGCCGGATGAATTAGTCTCGTGTGGTCTTAAAAGAACAAAAATTGTGCGGCATAAAAATTAGTCTCGTGTGTGACAGGCCAATGAGTAGAATATATGTATGTAAGTATGTATGCTTATGTGTATGCGTGTACAGTAAAACTTCGTTATAACGAACTTCTTTATAACGAAAAACTTAATATAACGTATGTTTTATTAAATCCCTTGAGAAAACCTCTTTATTGCAAAGTTTTTCATACAAAAATACACTATAGCTACAACGAACAAATTGTGAGCAAAAAAGCCTGTATATATCGAATTATTCCTTCAAATGACTCAATATAAATGGTAAAGGCATTTGTAAAGCATATATACAAAGAAGTACTTGTACAAAAGCCTCCATACAACGAAGTAAGAATAAAATTATGTATAGCAAAATTGTAAATTCTAGTTATCAAAAGAACGAATTCTTAATGTGTGAGATGTTTTATTTTTTATTTACCTCATGCAATATAAGCTTTTATTAGCATTCTCATGTTAAATAAAATTTGAATAAGGAAAACTATAGTTATAACGAATTTTTTTCGTATTTCTTCAAATTTCGTTGTAACAAGGTTTTTCTGATTATGTTTATAGCGAATTAATGGCTATAACAAAGTATTTACGGATATACCAAGATACTTCATTTTACATGGACTACATTGCAATGATTTTTATTTTTTGGATTTTTATTAAAAAACTCAACTTTACCGACTATTTTTTGATTTTATCAGAAAATTTTTAATTTTTAAAACGAATAAAGTATAAAACAAGTAAATTTAATTTAACATGTAAGAGTTTTTTCAAAGACTCTATTTTAAATCGCTTAATATTAATTTTAACGAAAAAACAAGAAAAAATAAGAGTTATTTTGTGAGGAATAAATAAAAATCAAGAAGTAATGTTTAAAAATTTATTTTTAAAATAAAAATTATAACTGTCACGGTCCCTTTCAAGAATACATTATTACTGCAGCAAACTAGTACACACGACGCACAGTGGACAATTTCGCGAGATGGCGGTCAAAAATATATAACTTCTGACTGGATTACAATTTTGTATTGCGATTTTTTTTGTTCACTAGGTGAGACAATAGCCTTTAAGTTTAAGATAAAAATCGACCGGTTAGAGAATTAGTTATGATATATTTAAAATGCATTTTAGGTTTTAGCTGAATTTTGGTACAAAAGTAGGGTTTGGGATTTCCCGGACTTTTGCACTTCCCGGGAAACGGGAATTAAAAAATCAAGTTCCTGGGAATTCCCGGGAAAAGCTAATTTTGTAAATTAAATACATTTATTAAATGAAAGTTGGTGAAATTTCGATTGTTTTATTAATGTAAGCATTCTTTTGAAATAAAAGTTAATAAAAAAGCAGTTCTAAGACAAATTTATAAGAATTTTCAATTGAATATAAGCAAATGGAATAAAGTTATTACACAGCAAAAGATCATATAAAAACCAATTGACGACTGTTACCACAATTAGTAAACAATTTTCTAATAAGACCTACCTTCATTTTAATAAGAATTTGCCTTGCTTGTTTCTCATTCTTTTTGAAAAAGTTCCAGGCGGTTTCTTACAAGCAAGTTACAGTACCATACTGCGCTGCGCCGAATTTTGAATACCCTGAGCCACAGTATGTCTAAGTGTCTTTCATTTTATTTCTCCTAAAATATTTTCTGCAGGGTTTCCATAATAGCGTCTACTTGTAATCAATTTAAGTTTCGTCAACTCAGAGTTCTTACAGCTTAAAATTTTCACTACACTTTTCAAAATGTGTTCACTAATTCGGCAGGCAAAATAAAATTTTACGCATGATAACATCGGCTCCATGGTACATCAAAAATTCAAATATACATCGTGATTTGAATATGCCACTAGTGACTGAAGAAATTGCAAAATACGCTGGCAAATATTTAATAAAACTCGAGTCACATCCTAATCCGCTTGCCCGTAATATTTTGAACTTTACTGGACACATCCGCCTAAAAAAGAGGGACACAATGGCTCTTATTCACAGCACTCCAGATGGGACTTCTTGAAAATACTTTTATTTTTTTTTCCTTTTGATTATCACTACTTACATATGTATTATATATAACTACTACTAAGCTTATGTCCGACATTGGTCGGGCCTAATTATATTTTTTAGATTTAAGATTTGAATACTTATTGTTAGTTCATATATGAAGATACAATAAATAAAAATTCATGCATAAAAAAAAAAAAAAAAAAACTAATTCGGCGAAAAACCACTTCAAGTTCGCTTAGCATCGAATTATTTACTTTAGGAAACGATTTATCATTGCAATCATTGATACTTATACAATTTATTCCACTTTTTTTAGGAGATATGGTATGACCTCAATTTAATGGAATTTTTATGAAATTTCAGACTAGATTTGAAAAGCTCACATTTTTATTTTGTATTAAAAATATATGGACATTTTACTGCTTGTTTATCGGCGTCGAAAGAATTCTTTCTTTCTTACAGTTACATTTAAAACAAAAACTCAATTTAAATTTTAAGATTAAAAAATTTCCTTCGAACAAGGTATATGTAAGTGTTTAAACAGACGATGAAAAACGAGTCAACGTTCATGTAAATTTAGTCGTACAATCATTCAAACGAACTTTTGTAATATAAAAAAAAAATAATAAGTTCTTATATTAAAGTAAAATTGGATTATAAATTATATATATTTATGAAATAACATGCACTTTTAATTCAGACAGACATTTCCCGGGATTTCCCGCCTGGGAATTCCCGTTTCCCAAACCCTATACAAAAGCGAAGTATTAAAACTTGTTTAAAAGATTTGTTTTGCACAAAGTCTTATATTTTGTGTCACATTTACAACTTATACTTATTAAAAATTTAAATTCTTTCAGAAAGTGACAAACTTTGGCCCCGTGAAATTTTTAGTACGAAGTGCCAAAGGTTGGTTTTTGAAGAAGTCTGAGTTAAAAATTAGTTTATTAAGAAGCGAACATCCAAAATGCAAACATTGGATAAAATTTTCTTTAGATAAAGAGGTTTTATGAAGAAGACGTGGGTTTCTATTTAAATCCAAAAAAACATTATAAATATTATACGTAAACTTTTATTATTAATTTGTAAACTTAAATTTGATTAATGTACATAAAATTTTAAAACTATTAAATAACGATTCCGCTGGTGTTTTGAAAAATTATTATTATTTAAACCATTTTAATAAATATTTCTTCTAAATACCTTTGACTTTCATCTTCTAGAAGTAGTTTAGCTTCTACGTCGAATTCAATAGAGATAGTTTTCCATTTTTATCGAATATTGGACATATAGGAATCTAATGTGCATAATAAATTAGTAACCAAGTCTTCATTAGTACAACATCTGGAAATTTTTCGTGTATTGTGTTCGCGAAAGAATCTGTAGTCTTTGTTTCTTTTTTCTTGCGCTTCTTCAGAATATGCTATTGGTAGCATATTGTGTTGAATTATTTGTTCCCCATGGTACAAAATTTTATGAACTGTGGATGGCATATTTCATTGTATTTATTTTTCGTTGTAAAGTATAGCTGTTTTTTGGCGTACTCTCCAAATTTTTTTTTGCATTTATCTTTCTGCTGCATGCCAGAACTTGTAATATAATGTTGAATCGTCTTATTAGTTCCAAGTCTAAACCTGTAATAGACGCTGCAGTTTCTGGATCTGGAAAAAATATCTTTGCTGTATTTCCATAATTTGTATTTCTTTCTCCTTGCTTTGGCTGATCGATCATTAGGCCTAATTCTAAATATTTTTTTTAATTTGTTTTTTTTTCTTTGCTTTCTTTTTTCTTTATTTCCTTATTTTTTTCTCACTGTTTCGTCTAAAGGACCAAAAAAGTGATGAAAAAGTTGGTACGATCGTACTTTTTTTGATACTATTACACATGAAAAAGTACCATAGTACTCCCCTAACACATTTGATACTCGCATGGCCAACTTAGAAATGCAGTCAGAAGAAGCCCGTATGCATTTATTTTTGTCAGGAATTAAATTTCTTTTTGGACAAATTGCTCGAAACCTTATTAGTAAAGATATTTTAGAAAAGTATAATCCTTCACAATTATATATAAACGAAAACCATATTTTACTCAATGATATTTTCTGTAGCAGAGAGGTTGATCTATATATAAACACAACTCATGTTTTAAATCAGTTTAAAGAAAATTGTACAAAGATCTAATAGTATGTTTACACGGTACGTGCTTCGCACTCTATTCATGCTTCACGCCCCAATCATGACCGAATCCACTTGCTTCGCCATACAAAATTATGAGAGCGAATCAACTAGATTCAATATGAATCTACTTGCGAAGCACGTACAATTGGTATCTTCTCTAACTTTTATCGCAGTTAATCGCCACTTTATCTGAACTAGCTATCAAAACAAAATAGGTATACATATGTGTATGTGTGTGTTTGTAAACAAATGAAAACAAGCCAAAAAGACATAGATGTGAGTTTAATATAAATAAATATAATTAAGTTATGAATAATATTTTTTTTTTATTTTTTTTTTGCATGATTTTTATGTATTGTATCTTCATATATGAACTAACAATAAGTATTCAAATCTTAAATCTAAAAAATATAATTAGGCCCGACCAATGTCGGACATAAGCTTAGTAGTAGTTATATATAATACATATGTAAGTAGTGATAATCAAAAGGAAAAAAATAAAAGTATTTTCAAGAAGTCCCATCTGGAGTGCTGTGAATAAGAGAAATTGTGTCCCTCTTTTTTAGGCGGATGTGTCCAGTAAAATTCAAAATATTACGGGCAAGCGGATTAGGATGTGACTCGAGTTTTGTTAAATATTTGCCAGCGTATTTTGCAATTTCTTCAGTCACTAGTGGCATATTCAAATCACGATGTATATTTGAATTTTTGATGTACCATGGAGCCGATGTTATCATGCGTAAAATTTTATTTTGCCTGCGTTGAATTTTCTCTACATTTGAAGCTGAATTCCGTAGCACCATATTGGCTTTAAAAGCGACTTGTATATTAAAAGTTTACAGTCTAGGCTAAGTGTTGAATTTCGAGCAATCAGCCAATGTACCTGAGTTAGTTTAAGTTTCATTTGAGTTAACTTAGAATCAATGTGGTGTTTCCATGTAAGTCGTCGATTAAGGTGTATACCAAGATATTTCACATGTGAATGTTGAGAAACAACTTGATTGTTAATCCGAATGGGGGAACAAGTATCTCTTCGTAAAGTAAATGTTACTTGAACACACTTTTGTTCATTTACCTTGATTCTCCATAAGTTTACCCAAAGCTCCATCTGGCTAATGTGTTCCTGGAGTTTGCGGGATGCCTCATCAGGGTTTTCATGCATACTAAGGCAGGCTGTATCGTCGGCAAATGTGGAAGTATGGATACTACTGCTCACAGGCATATCACAAGTATAAATTAAATATAAAACTGGTCCAGGTATACTCCCCTGTGGCACACCAGATGAAATTGTTTCAGGCCTACTTGTAAAGTCTCTTTCCGCAACAGTGAACTTACGGGAAATAATGTAATTTTCCAAAAGATTTAAAATGTTTATTGGTAAGTAAGTCTTCAATTTTAAAATAAGGCTTTCATGCCACACTTTATCAAATGCCTGGGAAACGTCAATAAACAGCGCAGAACAATACTTTTTTTCCTCAAAAGTTCTTCTTATAAATTGAACCAATCTGTGAGTTTGTTCAATGGTGCTATGCTGACTTCTAAAACCAAATTGATGGTCTGGTATGCACCCACTACTAATTAGAATTGGGGACAATTTTGTTTTGAGCAGTTTTTCGAAAAGCTTTGACATTGTAGATAGTAGACTTATTGGCCTATATGACTCAGCCTTGGTTATATCTTTGCCCGGCTTTGGAATCATTTTAACCTTGGCAAGTTTCCAGTTGTGTGGATAATACTCCAGTCGTAAAATAGCATTAAATATGAATAACAGGATTCTCATTGCAATACGAGGCAAGTTCATCAGCATCTGATTACTAATTCGGCAATTAATTTTTGTAAATCACGCATCTTAAACTTTATGTGTTGAGCGACTATATTCGGCAAATCTGCAACACCAGTACATATATTTGGCGTAAAAACGGATTTTAAGTGCTCAGCAAATATTTTACCTTTTTCAGTATCGCTTCTTGCCCAACCTCCGGTAGATGTGCGTAGAGGTGGCTTATACTCAACGGGTGTTTTAAGCTTTCTGGCAGCGCGCCACAAAGAGTAATTAGACGCCGGTGTGACATCAAGACCCTCCAGATAATTTTTAAGAGATGCAATTTTTTCAGATTCAAGCAACTCTTGGAGTCGTTTAGTGCACTCTTTAAATCTGATTTTATTTTGTGGTGATCTGTGCTGTTGCCATTCCCTTCTAGCCCTTCTTTTTTCACGTACGAGACGTTCAATGTCTGTAGAATAAATTTTATTAAACCCAATCTGCGGATGGGAGATAGTGGCATGTTCAGCAGCCTGTTTAATATTCTCGCTGAGATTGGCAATGTTCGATTCAATATCATCGGGTGTTCTAAGCGTAATGTTTTCCGTACAATGACTGCTGAGATATTTTTTGAACCCCAGCCAATTTACACGATTGATCATCTTCACATATGGGTCAGGTAAGTTACTTCTTAATGGGCTACAAATTGTGATGATCGTCGGGGAGTGATCGGACGAGAGATCAAGAGAAGCTTGAACTTGAATTAAATCCCTAGAGATATTTTTTATGACGCCAAAATCTATAACATTCGGAATTTTTTGTATGTCAGTAGGCCAATAAGTGGGCTCCCCACTCGAAATGCCATCCAAGCCCATTTTTGAAATAGTGTTGAACAATGCTCGACCTCTGGGTGTAACAAGGCGCGAACCCCAGAACGTATGTTTCGCATTTTAGTCTCCAGCTGCTACAAAAAAAGGTCCAAGAGATTTGTAGAAATCCTCATATTGATTCTCAGTGATTGAAAATCTGGGAGGGGAGTAAATTGATGATATAACGAAATTTGAACAAAAACTTTCAATGCCAATATTTGTTGCTTGTAGGTATTCTTCACAAATGTTATCAAGAACATAGTGCTTGAGTCTTGACTTTATTAGAATTGCTGATCCACCGCAAGCCCTTCCTCTAGGGTCCTTTGTATCATATATAGTGTAGCCATAAATTTTAAAAAGACTTCTCGAAGTCAAATGAGTCTCAGATACTAACATTATATCAATATTTTTTTCCGTGAGGAAGTGCTCAAGTTCATTTTTATGTTGGCGAATGCCGTTTGCGTTCCAGAAACATATTGTTAACGTGTTCATGGCTTATTAAGTATTGCTTGAAGCAGAGTGTTCTGCATTCGCAACATTTCTTGCATCGTGCTAGTCATATTTGTTGTAAAATTGTTTATAGTTTGCACAAGATTTTCAATAGTGGCTTCAAGGCGATTATAATTAAAGTTTGAGTTTGTATTTGTAGAATTATTTTGCGGTGAAACATTTTGTGTCGGAATAGAACTAGCCTTAGCAGCATCTGCATACGATACACGGGAAGTAACTGGTTGGCTCATTTGCTGAAAAGTGGCAGAGTAAACGTTTGCTGATTGAGCTGGCGCTAATTTAGATTTTTGCACCATAGTCTTCTTTACAAAAGAGTACACAGGACAACCTCTGTAGTTAGCGGTGTGATTACCTCCACAATTACTGCATTTTTTATCACTTTGATCTTTTGGTTTGTTGCAGCTAGCGGTGCCGTGTAATTCGCCGCACACAACACAAAGGCCCCTTTTAGATTAGGCAACTTTAATTGCGCAAGTATAATTGTAATTTTTATTTATTTTCTTTTGAACTTGCTTTTATGTTCACATTCAGCAACTTTGTTGAGCAAGTTTAATTTTCTTATGCTCGAATTTTCTTAATTTGTTTTCGTTTTGTTTCATTTCTGTATTCATTGTAATTGTGAATGTGATTTGAAATTTGGTGTATACAATGGAAGTTGAAGAAAAAAATAATTTAGTTAAAGATATACTTGAATATACATACATAATTGCCAAGTACAAGTACAGAATTGCCAAGTACAAGCAAGTCTGTACTCAAGTCTCGGCAATTCTTTCCCCTTCAACCCGACCTTTCCTCTCACACCCACAAACACAAGACTTGCTCAAGTAAAGTTGCCTAATCTGAAAGGGGCCAAACAGAGGGTAAATTGCAGTATGTTTTTGTATGGCCATATTCTTGGCAATTATGGCACTGTACAGGACCTGAACGCTTATGTGGCTCTTCAACTGTGATTTTTCGGTACAAGAGGTATTTTAAATTATAAATTGGATGCGTCTCATATTTTTCAATTTTATATCATTAGGTTCTAGTTCAACACGAAATAGGGGTTGGGGAATCTTTTCTCTATTTATTATATTGGACACATTTTTTACCTTGAACCCCTGGAGGACGAGTACATCTTTTATTTCTTCGGGGACAACATAAGAATCTATGCCCTTCAATACGATCTGCATGCCTTTAGCGCTCTTAAGCTGGTATGTGTAGAAGCTTGTTTTACTTTTTTCAAATTCAGCAACCATTTTGCGGAAATCTTTTTCGTCATAAATTTGGATTTTAGTTTCATCGATGTTGCCACGTTTTATTGGAACAATGTGAAATTTATTCTCACCAATGACCGAAATTAATTTTTTAATAAGGGCATTTGAATTTTTTTGTCTCAAATAGATTGGTGGCGGCTTGGATGTTTTGTTCGCGGATACTTCGGGTTTGTCGTTGTCATCTTGAAACATTTTAAAGCGGTTTTGGCGATTAGTTGAGGCTGCGCTGTTATCCCTATACACTTTTGGAGCAGATGAGATTTTTGAAGAATTCGGGCTTCGCCCACGCTTTACTATGGTTATATATCTGTCCATTCCAACTTGTACCTTGAGTTTCGAGCCGCTGTTATCTGTAGTGATAACTTTGTTAAGTGATAAGCACGAGCCTGAAGGGGATGATATTACTGACTTATGAATAATATAAAAAGGAAAAATAAGAAGAAAATATAGAGATGCCTTCAAAAAAAAGATTTTGAATGAATCGAATTTATGTAAGTATGTATGCATGTATATACGTGCGTATGATACGTATGTTTGTATGAATATACATAAAAAATGCCACGCGAACAGTGATGCCAACTTTTTCAGAGCAAAAACCACTGTGTGTTCATGAAAAAGCACTAAATGCAATATATTTTTTATTTATATTTTTATATTTATCTATTTATTTTCAATACAGAGAAAGCCCACATGGCTAATTATATATACTAGTGTTCGCCCAGTGGTTGAAAATCAACCATTAACGCACAGAGGTGGAGAATAGAATGAAAATATTTAAAGTTTGATGAATTTAAAACACAATTTAAAAACTATATTCAAATAAACATATGTATAGACTCCAAGGTAAACCACTCTCTTAAACCACTTTCTTAACTACTAAATACGAATTTCAAATTTCATTTATCGGCATAAATAAGAATAGATTTTAAGCAAACTATTTAAAAAAAGTTGTTCACTTTTTTAACTAAAAGTAATTAGATATTTGCTCCTAGTGTTTTCACTTCATATTCATTATTATTGCCCAAAACAAAAATATTCGTTTATTTTTTCATTGAACGCTTTTTCTCTAAAGTTTTAGACTCCCCATTAAAACGTTTGTTACAAAAAAAGTTTCTATTCCCTATTCTTTGAGAAAGACCCCATATGTATGTACGAATATTAATAATTAAAAAAATATATTATTTTTAAGCACCTGAAGAAAAATAATACAGTACCACTCGTTATTTAAATATCCAAATTTTATTAGTTTCAGCAATAATCGTTTAAGTACATAGAAAGATGGAAATAACAATAGAATGAACAAATAAAATACGTTTTTCCTTCTGAGTGTTTATGGAGTTGCCAAGCCAAATTGTTGTATTTTTTTTTTTTAGCAAATTAAGAGAGTAAGAGAAATCATGGCTTTATGATTGGCTAATATTCTTAACTGTTTTTAACTATCTTAGACACAAAAATGTAGAAGAAAAAATACATTCTGCACTGTTCCTATTGTCAATCTATTTAACAAAAAAAAATCAAGCGAATACGTTGAGTTTAAGTCAGTTAAAATGGTTCTTAACTTTTTTCACTTGCCTATTTATATAAAGATATTATATAATTTCAATTATATCGAGCGATATTTCGATTTTGCTTATAAGTAGAATATGAGTAGGAAATTAATTAAAGTTCATTTGGGAAGACACTGCAATTATGTTGTATTATTTTAAGAAAAGAGTGATCAACGAGAATTATATCCTCGTTTCAGGAAATGCAGTTTCATTTTTTTCCTCTAGCCATAAAGCTGTTTTAATAAAACAATTAAATTTTAGGTGTTTCATCTGAATTAAGCTTTACATGAACATGGTTCAGTATGTTACATTCTGTAGCTCGTTTCTGTATTTCTCGCATCGTAAAATTTCCCGCATGAAACAAGGGAATCGTAACAAAAACAGTGTAAATTGAAACACAAAATGGCTTTTCTCACATAAGTGTTTCTGTATTGTTACTTTGCGAGAACTATCTGTCATTTAAACAAATTTCCAGCAATTATTGGAACGATGTGAGAAAAAGTGTTTCTGTAACAATATTTTGTGAAAAGTTTCTCGCAAGAACTGTCTAAATAACTCGCATTTTAAATTGGTGCGAGAACAACCAAATTTATTTACAATTTTTTTGTGGAATTTTCTATAAGAGAGACAGTTGCTAGAAAAAACTTATTTCAAGCATTTTTCATTCACTTTATATTCATGTTCATTATAAAATTTTATTTTTCTTGAAAATTATTATTTTTTTGTTATTGAAATAATATTTTTGTGACTTTTGTTTTCATTTGACACTCGATTACTGGAAATATTCCAGTAAAAACAGTTTCAGTGTTGTCTGTTTTCACATTCAAATACAGAAACACTTTTTTTCACAAATCGAGAAACGATGGAATTTTGTGTTTCACACTTCATGTGAGAAATTTTACGATGCGAGAATTACAGAAACGAGTTACTGAACAACATAAGCCTTTTCTTTTTAGACCGTATTTTATATGAATGAAACAATTTGATTTATAAAATCATTATTGTATTTCTTACTTACTTTTAAAATAGTTATAAGCGCTAAAATTTATTTCTACTTCAACATTTGAACATGGTAATGTTAATAGTCTTAGAGGAAATATTGACAGTATTAGAAATGGATTATAATTAGTTGAATTTCTATAATTATAAACTTCAATGCAAAATTTATCAGTTTTGAGCAAATTTTTCCATTTATGTATTCTTAAATTTCTGATACTTCGTTATATTTCTTCAATTTCACCATCCCAGCAAAAATTACCGCTTTCCAGAAGAGTTTTTGTAAGCCAGCTAGAAGCAATGCATTCAGTTTCCAAAAAGCCATTCTTTTTTTGCTTTAGTAGTTTGTTTTACAGAAGTAATAATGTGTAGTTTTTGTGTATTCAGATGCAAAAGTTACTGGTTTACATTTTTTTTACTTCTGTCCACTTTGTTAGAGAGCCTTACGTTAGTACTTTTCAGAAGCATTTTTGAAAGCTTTCGTTATCAAGAAAGCAATACATTGCTTCCCTCAGTGGTTAGTAATTAGATTATTGTAATTAAGTTATTTTATAACGTGTTTCCAACGTGGTATCCTCTGTAATTTCTAGAAATATATTCTTTTTTCTCATTATGAAAAATAAAGTTTTTCTTCCTTCGTATTTCACCCAGCTGAATTAATATTTTGCAAAGGAAACTTCGCATGTTTAAAAGAGGTGAAAGCAGATAGTTTTTGGAAAGTGAAAATAAAGCCACCACACTTTAAAAAATTAATATTTAGTAGATTCGCAAAACGCACTAAAATCAAAGGTGAAAAGCAACAATTTAGTGCTTTTTTTTAAGCAACAATTTGAAAAATTCCGCACTGTTATGACTTAAAAAACTCTAAATCTAGTACGAAAAGCACTAAATTGGCACGCTGCACACGAAGCACGAATGAGTAGTCTAAACAGCATGATTCATAAACATGACTCAGAGAGCAAAGCAGGTGATTTAACTCGTCGTCTAAACATAGCATAAGGGCAAAAGTATTTTTTTTATTACACACTTTTAATTAAAATATTTCCTAGTGAAAACCAAAATTTTGGAAATATTAACAACAGAAGACACATATGTATATGCAGCTTGTGGTCTACAGTGCACAGTGGGGACTTTTGCAAAATAAATGGTAATAAATCTGAAGCTTCAGGCTTAAGCCATAAGTCTGTCAAGATATAAAGCCTCCTCTAAAAATGTCGAAGTTTCAGAAAAAATTAAATGGACTATATATCGTTAATTTTTCATACAAAAAATAGTTTCATGGAAAAAATATAACGGGCTATACAACTTGAAATCAGTAGTTTAGAAGTTCCGGATTTATTACTATTTACTTATCTGCAAAAGTCCCCACTGTGCAGTCGTTGAAACTAAAAAGGCATTAGATGAATACATGCTTCCTGATATATCGAGAGCTGCTTACGGAATTATGTTCGTACCTTAATCCTCTGCAAATGTCGAAAGTATTTTCTCTTACCAAAATCTTCTAAAAACAAAACAAAGCAACAGGCTCTATGTTCCAACAGTATCAAGTTTTATACAGTTCAAAGATTTATTGAAGTCTAAAAACTCTTCTTATTATACTCTTAACTTTAATATTTGCACCTAAATATCGTTACCTTTATATAGAAACGTTCTATTTCACTATTTCTTTTAATCGATATTTTACCTTTCTATATTAAGGTAACGATATGTACGTATCGATGGCTTAATATAAGAAAGGCGGAACTAGAATTTTTGGTATTTTATAGAAGTGGCAAGAAACTGAAAAAAAACTAGAGCACTTACATGCAGAAATAATTTTTGAAATGGCCAATATTCCTTAGCTTTGAATTGTAACGTACTAAAGTCCGGGGCACAATGAATCCGCCATACGTTAAACTTCGCCTTTTTCAACTAAAATTAACGCAACAACAATGAGTACTTTATTGACAGAAGCATTTGAACACCTTGTATAGGTTGATTCTCCATTTTACTTATTAAATTCAACTTTTTGTATATACTTCTTCTGTTTAATTTTATTTTTGCTGCCACAAAGCACAAAAATCTAAATCAGAACATACCAAAAGAACCAACCAATATCTGTCAAACTACTCAACGCATGCAAAAATTAAAAGTTCACCAAATTTTATACTTTGCGTTGACGGACACGTACTGAATGTAACCGACCTCATAAGAGACCATGTATTTCAACTTAGATGTCAGTTGAAAAAGGCGAAGTTTAACGCATGACGGATTTATTGTGCCCCGGGCTTAAGATCTTCAAGGAGGATACAATTATACGTTGTCTCTCAGAAAACGTTAAAAACGCTATTTGGAAAAAAATTGAGATACACCATTTTTATGTTAAGCCATCTGCATATAAATATGTAAGTATATGCTTTGTGTTCCTTTTTTAATTTCTTTGAAGATGAATCTATCTACATATATATATAAAAATGAAACGGTCCATGTATGTAATCGCATAACACGAGAACGGCTGGAGCGATTTGGCTGATTTTTTTTTTATTCGATTAGAAATTTTCAGGACATGGTTTGTAAAGAAAAAAATTTAAAAAATGCCTACTATTCACTTCTCATTTTTTCTACGCACAAACTAACAAAGGGGACAATCATTAGTAAAAAACTTCCGAGCAAAGCCGGGGCGGTCAGCTAGTTTTATATAAATTTTCGTTAATGAAACTTAAATAAAAAATAATAGGTATGTTTTATTCGAACTTTATATAAATATTCAGAACAAATTTAAGTGTGTATAAACTTATTAAGTAGCTAGAGCTATAGCTGCTTAAAAATTAAGTAGGTATACTATGTCACGTCTAATTCAAGCTTAAGGCTTGAATTAGACTAAAATACTTCAAAAACTAGCAAGACAGAAAAAACATTTTTTTTTAATTTTTTTAACTAAAATTTTCACCTTGTGTCAGAAAAATTGTTCTGGTGCTCACGGTCGGATCGTCCCAGGTGTAAAATAGGGTATGGGGATTTAGAAGAGCGTTTCGGCTACAAAAAATAATAATCTTGTTTTGTTCCCTTTTGACTTGTGGATGATATGCTCTGTTAAGTATTAGAGTTTAGTGTTACGGATTTTCCCCGACATTTACACTAAAACGTTTGTTAGATAATTTATGGAATGTCCTATACATTTATCTAACATGTTTTCACAACCCTGCCATCGATAACGTCCCTGTGAAATAGAATGTGCTAGTAGTTATTGCACTTTTTCCTTTTTAAGCACATTCGATATGGCATGATCGTTGACCGTTAATTTTTCTTAACAAATCAGAAAACGACACGAGTAAAAAAACCAAAAAAATGGCAGTTGCAATAGTAGGCGAGGGTAAGAAAAAAATTGAGAAGCTAAGACAGAAAGTTACAGAAAGTCAAAGTGTGCGGACGAAAATAGTTCTTGTCGGGAAAAGTTAGACAAACACAAAAATTGTATTACGGTGCGTTTAAAAAAAAAGAAAAGAAACTAATGTTTAACAGTGCAAGAAATTTTTGAAAGTTGTACGCACAATATAAAAGGGAAAAGCTGTATCGACAAGAATTTTTCTCTTTCAAAAGAAAGCACATGGACTCCTTTTTTTTTAAAAAAGACACACTTATTTAGTGCAATGGAATCAAGCTACTCGTATTCCGTCCCATTTCGTGACCAAAACGTTTGGTGTATACCATGTGGGAGAAAAAAAGAACAATCCCTTCCAATTGTGTGTGAAGTGTCGAAACAATACAAAAGTCTTAGCTTGAATTTTGTTTAAAGAAAGCTCAAATTTGCCTAATTAAAATAAAGATTCAAAACGCTAAATATAATTTATAACGTAACATATAGAATTAATAATTTTCTAAAGTCCATAAACCTCGGAAAAAAAACTATTCAGCCATTTTGTTCAAAAGACCAGAGATTTTATTGTCAAGAAGAAGCTGAGAGGAGAAGTGTTGTAGTTCGTTTTTTTTTTGAAAATGAAAGAGAAAGACAAGACATATTTGAAAGTGAATCAAGAAAATAAGAAGAAATGAAGTAATGTTAACTTATACCAACAGTGTTGGATTTAATAAAAAAAGTCAAATTATACAAATAAATTATTTTTATAAGAAACGCTTAAAATAACTTAAAACTAAAATTAATTACTATAAAATAAATCAAAAGAGAATGCGGTCTAGCAGTTCAAATAAAAGTAACCATTCCGCAACAAAAGAATTAGAACAAAATCCTCATGGAGGAAAGTACCAATAGATTTATTACATGAATAATCTACAAACTAAAAGTGAAAAAAAGAAAACTAGTTTAGAGGAGAAAAAGTGTTAACAAAAACGAAGGGAAAACAGTTCAACGAGTATGAAAAGTATAAAAAGATTACATCGAAAACATATATCAAGAAGTATCCACAACCAGAGAGAAATAAAAGCATGCCAACGATTACAACCAGCAGAGCTGTCCCATCTTAAGCCACAGTCGCTGAACAAATAAGTATCCCTTTTCAAATAATAATAATTTCCAAATAATTGTACCCATAATACTTTCACTATTATATAGTCTTAACAGCATTTATTATTTTAGATTTTGTCATTTAAATCCACTGTACACAGTGGGAGACAAAACTGTGTGCTAACCAACATGTGATAATAAAGTAAATTGTATATATTAGATCGGTCACACATTTTTGTCCCTCACTGTACGTACCTATTAACTAACCTAGCCTTACTGACATATTTGATATGAATATGTTAATTATAATTCGTTAGCAGAACAAATTAATTGCATTGTTTATATTTTAGCTAATTGTAAATAAGTTTCCAACATTCATTCATTTTTTTCTAAATAAATACTTACCATGAATTTTTACATGCGCTAAGTTTTTTTCTTATTGGAATGCTGGGCAGAATTATGGGTAGGCTGAAGTAAGTACAGCGATCATATCAGGGAGAAGACCAAACTTATGGTAAAGGACTTCTCAAGGTGTTCAACTGCGACAGGGTGGGAATAGTACCATAAAATGGCATAACACCTTGCCATAAAACGTTTCCCTTTTGGTCAACATCGTTCCTTAATAGAATCTTCTGACACTACATAAATTAAAAAAATAGGCACAGTGGTATTGTATGGCAAGTGTGCATATTTATACGTTAAGCGTAGGGTAACCGGGTTGAGAACCAAATGACCACAGACTGAGCTAGTCGGAAATCTATCTTGCTTTTCTTAACCACTGGCGATATCTCTAAAATTTCCAATCACTAATATCTTGCTTTCGCGAGCAAATGAATAACGCTTAACATATATGGCGCCTAAAGGTAAAGGCCAATAGAAAAGGCCCATTAAAGTCTAATTGCAAGATTTTTTTTTGCAAAAATCAAAATATTCTAATATTTTACAGCTGCTTATATTGCATATTGTACAAATTATATGTACACAAATAGATTTCGTAGTATTAGTGTTGGAAGATTTTTTTTCAATTGTGACTAGAACTGCTTCCAGGTATTATGCTGTGCATAAGTCTCGATTACTGGGCAAAAACCTTGGTTTCGATTACGATGTGAGGCGTAGTGCATGGAGGGGGTTCTTAAACAAAAACTTATCTGAATATCTCAAGTTGAGTACCGATTTGAATCTTCACAAGTCCAGAGCCGATTTCAACGAGAAGCTCGGTTGCTGTTGCGGAGTTGATTACATTTCGAAAAGTTTTTTTTGCGCACGTGTAGATCGTTTCAGTCCAATCCTAACTATTAGATAAATGGGAGGTCTGCTGCGAATCGATAAATTGCAACTGATATAACGAAAACGCATAATTTAGTTCCGTGATTAAGTATATTGGATATGTCCAATTGAAACGTTATTTTCAGCAAAGAGGTATCATATTTGACTAAAAAGGAAACGTCTGATAAGAATTTACATGATCGCTTTATTTAAAACTTGTCCGCGTCTGCCTAGCATTCCCGAAAATTTTTATTATAGATACCTAAACATAAAACACAAATCAAAAATTCGCTCTATAGTATTTCTTATCTCTAGCTTGTCCTTGCGGATAACATAATTCACGAACAGAAAACTATATTCTGAAATACCTCAAGCTAAGGCTGGCATATTGGCTTTCCCTTAAAAATAAAATAAAAAAATAAAAAAAAAATATATATATATTTTTTTTAAATATGTATATAAAAAAAAATTTAAATATATATAAAAATAAATAAACAAAATATTTTTTTCTCCGGCTGCATGGTCGACAATTTCAAAGGTAATATAGAATGTCACAAGGCCACCGATTGACTAATTAATTATCTGAATTGGGTTGGTGCGTTATGCACAGGCACAACACGCGGTCGAATCCAGATCAGAAAATTGCAAACTCTCGTGGTAAGATTTCGAATCAGGGCTCAAGAAGTAATAGAGGCGGTTTGGTCAAAGGGGAAAACAAGTTAGATTTATCAGCACCGTCCGGTAGAGGACGTGGCAAGAGTATCACACCTCAAGGATCGGTCAGCTTAACTAGTTTACACAGCTCGAAATCGGGTACGAGCATAAAAGCGGTTAGGGCCTCACCTGTTCCAATATCTCTCGATTCCGACACGCAGTCGACTGTTAGCAATACTGAAATAGAAGACCCTGCCAGGGAAAACCCATTATTCACTGTAGGCACAGATATAAGAAAGGACTTATCTTTTGATACAGATCCAAGTGGTAGTCAAGTTAATTTAAGCAAAAGTACCATAATGGCCACTGGAGGCAGTCCCGATGCTCCACAGGAGACAGCACCTGTGGACACAAGTTCAATCGATGTTTTAACTAATTATGTGCGAGATACGATGAGGGGCGTTCAGGAGGAATTTCGAAGGGAACTGAACGACCTCAGAAGGAATATCGGTCAGCCACGCGAAAATCGGGAAACAGTGAATCCCCTAGGGTAAACTCTCAAATATCAAACTCTAACGCTTCCACAGCATTCTATTTTATAAAGCTAAGGGATTGGAACGTATCGTTCAGTGGTGATGAGGACGTGACTGACTTTTTGTTCAAGATAGACACTCTCACAGAGCGAAGCCAGTGCCCCACAGACTACCTGATGGCAAACTTTCATATTTTCCTGAAGGGAAAAGCTGAAGCCTGGTTTTGGATGTATATCAAACAAAACCCACGTGTAAGCTATCAAATGTTAAAAAGAGCCATCACAAAGCAATTTGGCACGTTAGAAAGTGACCTTGACATTCTATTACGAATATCGGCTAGGAAACAACACCCAAAGGAAAGCTACGACGATTTCCATTCTTCCTTGGTCCGGATGAACTTAAAATTAGAGAATCCTATGGACGACAACGCCCTAATCAAGATTATTAGGAAAAATGTTAGGCCGGAACTCTTCGTATCTAGGCCGAATGACTTAGACGCATACCGTGATCTGCTCCGAGAAGCTGAGAAATCTCTCAAGGCGAACAATGCTTTAAAATACCCGCAAAATCGGCAGCGCAGTAGACACCGAAGGAACTGCGGCAGAATTCGACCCGCAAATAGAGGCCCTAAAAGCAAATAGACAATATGTAAAAGGAGACTATTCCAAAATCCTATGTTGGAATTGTTCAAGATCTGGGCATAGTTATATTTATTGTCCGGAAACTTCTCGATGCCTTTTTTGTTTTAAGTGTGGTCAAAAGGGGGTTACAACCCTTGACTGTAGTAACCAACATTTGGGAAACAGACGTGGGTGCGAGAGCGCGACAGGGGACTCTCGTTCCAACGAGTAAATCCCGAGTATAATTTAAATAAAGAGAGTAAACCTTCACAGAGGGATTTACTCTCAAAATTTCATTTAGACCCTGACATATAAACGGAAAAGTTGCACTTCCAAAATCTAGACCATGTTTTAAGTAAACCATCTATTAAAAGTCAAGCATCGCGGCGGATTTTAAAGTGTAGGGCCCGATATACGCGTAGGAAAAACTTTAGGAAATCTCTTGAATCTTCTTGTCTTTCAAACTCAGACGATGGTAGACCATATGCCAAAATAAAAATTTTTGACACCGAATTATCTTGTCTTTTGGACTCTGGGGCAAATGTGACAGTTTTAGGGAAGGGGAGTCTAGACCTCTTAAAGAAATACAACATTCGGATAGAAGGTTTAAGGTCGAGTATATCAAGTGCTAATGGCTCCAAGAATCAAGTTCTAGGGTATTGCACGCTTCCTGTAACATTTAAGGGTTGCACCAAATCTATTGTTTTCTATGTGGTGCCGGCCTTATCCCAAGAGGGATACCTTGGCGTTGATTTTTGGAAAATGTACGCTCTAGCTCCGCAGATAATCCCTACGATTGAATGTCTTCAGGCCGATACAAAACCTGATGCCTTGTATCACGATCTAAATCCCGAGCAGAAATTGCGCCTCGAAAACGTAATTTTAAACTTTCCTTCATATGAAAAATTAGGCCTCGGATGCACGCAACTCTTGGAACACCATATTGACACAGGCGATGCAACCCCCGTAAAATCGAAACATTACCCACTGTCCCCTCCAAAACAAGCTGAAGTTTACGAAGAGCTGGATAGACTACTAGCCTTAGGAGTTATAGAGGAATCAAATTCCCCATGGTGCAGTCCCATCGTTACTGTTCGTAAGCCAGGCAAGACAAGAATATGTTTGGATTGCCGGAAATTAAATCAATTGACAAAAAAGGATTCGTATCCACTACCGCATATTAACGGATTATTAAGTCGCCTTAAAGACACCCATTTTATCAGCGGAATAGATTTAAAGGATGCGTTTTTCCAAATCAAGTTGTCGGAGAGCTCTAAGGAGAAAACTGCTTTCGCCGTACCCGGCAGAGGGTTATACCAATACAGAGTAATGCCATTCGGTGTCTGCAATGGTCCTCAGACAATGAGCCGGCTGATGGACAAAACCATTCCAGCCAAGCTAAGGGACAATGTTTTCATCTATCTGGATGATCTCCTGATATGTAGTTCCGATTTTGATAGCTACTTACGTATATTATCTGAAGTTGCACAGTGCCTCAGATCCGCCGGTCTGACAATTAATGTAGGTAAGAGCAAATTTTGCCAGCGCGAAATTAAGTACCTCGGGTATCGAATTGGCAGTGGGATTCTAAAAGTAGACCCTGACAAAGTTGCCGCAATGGTCGACTTTTCCTTACCTAAGACGCCTCGGCAAGTCAGACGCTTTATTGGCATGGCTAGTTGGTACCGCTCCTTTATTAAGAATTTTTCAAACCTCGCAGGACCCCTGACTGATTGCCTACGTAAGTCCATGAAGCCATTTCGGCTTAGCTCTGAAGCTATTAATTCCTTTAACACCTTGAAATCAGTCCTTACTAGTGCCCCAGTCCTTGCTCAGCCGAACTTCGATAGAGAATTTGCTATCCAGTGCGATGCGTCGCGTATCGGTGTAGGCGGAGTTTTATTTCAGGTAGATGATGAAGGCAGGGAACGTCCAATTGCATTCGTATCCCAAAAGTTAAATAGAGCACAACGCAATTATAAAGTAACGGAACTGGAGTGTCTGGCGGCTGTGATTTGCGTCAAAAAGTTTAGGCAATACATTGAGGGACAGCCTTTCAGGATTATCACCGACCACTCGAGCCTTAAATGGCTCATGAGCCAAAAGGACCTACACGGGAGACTAGCGCGGTGGAGTTTAATGCTCCAAAATTTCGAATTTAAAATAGAATACAGGAAGGGTTCTTTGAATGTGGTGCCAGACGCCTTATCTCGTTTTGATATAGACGAAATATGTCTAAACTGCCCTGAAGTTGATTTAAAATCCCCCGAATTTAGCAATCAGGAATATATAAACCTAGTTCAAGAAGTCACCAAAAACGGTGATAAGCTACCAGACTTAGAAGTATTAGAAAATCGTGTATACAAACGTGTCAAGTTTAGGAACAGCGATGACACTGAGGAAGATCTTTGGAGGCTGTGGTTGCCACAAACACTGACAGAAAGCACAGTTAAATCTGCTCACGATGAAGGGTGTCACGGTGGGTACCATAAGACGTTATATCGCATTCGCCAAAAATACTTTTGGCCACGCATGGCAACAGACGTCAAAAGGTTCGTCCAGAGTTGTGACGACTGTAAAGTTATAAAGCCATGCAACCAGATTTTACGCCCACCTATGGGAAATCAAATTGTGACAACTCGTCCGTTCCAGAGGTTGTACTGCGACTTCCTAGGGCCATACCCTTGTACTAAAGCGAAAAATCGCCAACTACTTATTGTGATTGACCACCTAACAAAATTTCTATTTTTGAGACCCCTGAGAGCGGCAACTTCAAGTAATGTAATAAACTTTTTTCAGAATTATATATTTTGTACCTATGGCGTGCCCCAATACGTTCATAGCGATAACGCGAAAGAATTCACGTCCAAAGAGATGAACGATTTTTTTTCTGCGTATGATATCTCTCAGATTACCACTGCGTATTATTCGCCACAAGCGAATTCCTCGGAAAGGGCCAATAGGGAAATTATTTCCAAAATTCGTTACTTCTTGAGAAATGAAACTGATCACACAAATTGGGATAGAAATATACCCAAAATACTTCAAATTTTACGCAGTGATTTTCACACAGCCACGCAGGGTACGCCCTACTATGCTGTCTTCGGTCAAAACATGATCCTACACGGTTCCTCGTACAGACTTTTTGGAAAACTGGATATGCTGTCGGACGATATAATTATTCAGCACTCCGATAAGCTTCAACACATAAGGGACAAAATACGCCAGAACCTCAATATCGCCCATGAAAAGGCTTCTAGAACCTACAACACTAGAGCAAAACTCGTCAACTTCACAGAAGGTCAGGAAGTATTTCTTAGAACCCATACGCAGAGCGAGATTTTAAAAAGGGTATAAATGCCAAGTTCAATCCTAAATTTATCAAGTGCAGAATACGGAGGAAATTAGGAAACGCACTCTACGAAACTGAAGATTTGCAAGGTAAATACATAGGGAAATACCATGCCGCTGATATACGTCAAGGGTAACTGGGACTAAAACGGGGATAAAACTTCAGTTCATATTGCCCGGCTTCGTGGGTCGTGCCACACGTAAGATTTTAGCAATTTTCTTCTTGCACTAATTTGTCCCAATGATACATTTTATACGGAAGCGCAGCACCATTGTACTATTTACACTATCGTAAAATCCTCCCTGTTCGATCTTAACATATTCCTATGTAGATGCGAAGCAGTTTTGTTACGGATTTTCCCCGACATTTACACTAAAACGTTTGTTAGCTAATTTATGGAATGTCCTATACATTTATCTAACATGTTTTCACAACCCTGCCATCGATAACGTCCCTGTGAAATAGAATGTGCTAGTAGTTATTGCACTTTTTCCTTTTTAAGCACATTCGATATGGCATGATCGTTTACCGTTAATTTTTCTTAACAAATCAGAAAACGACACGAGTAAAAAAACCAAAAAAAATGGCAGTTGCAATAGTAGGCGAGGGTAAGAAAAAAATTGAGAAGCTAAGACAGAAAGTTACAGAAAGTCAAAGTGTGCGGACGAAAATATTTCTTGTCGGGAAAAGTTAGAAAAAAGTGTTCTTTTCATTTTACTATTTTAAAACACAAAATTGTATTACGGTGCGTTGAAAAAAAAAGAAAAGAAACTAATGTTTAACAGTGCAAGAAAATTTTGAAAGTTGTACGCCCGTGAACAATATAAAAGGGAAAAGCTGTATCGACAAGAATTTTTCTCTTTCAAAAGAAAGCACATGGACTCCTTTTTTTTTTAAAAAGACACACTTATTTAGTGCAATGGAATCAAGCTACTCGTATTCCGTCTCATTTCGTGACCAAAACGTTTGGTGTATACCATGTGGGAGAAAAAAAAAACAATCCCTTCCAATTGTGTGTGAAGTGTCGAAACAATACAAAAGTCTTAGCTTGAATTTTGTTTAAAGAATAATTAATAATTTTCTAAAGTCCATAAACCTCGGAAAAAAAACTATTCAGCCATTTTGTTCAAAAGACCAGAGATTTTATTGTCAAGAAGAAGCTGAGAGGAGAAGTGTTGTAGTTCGTTTTTTTTTGAAAATGAAAGAGAAAGACAAGACATATTTGAAAGTGAATCAAGAAAATAAGAAGAAATGAAGTAATGTTAACTTATACCAACAGTGTTGGATTTAATAAAAAAAGTCAAATTATACAAATAAATTATTTTTATAAGAAACGCTTAAAATAACTTAAAACTAAAATTAATTACTATAAAATAAATCAAAAGAGAATGCGGTCTAGCAGTTCAAATAAAAGTAACCATTCCGCAACAAAAGAATTAGAACAAAATCCTCATGGAGGAAAGTACCAATAGATTTATTACATGAATAATCTACAAACTAAAAGTGAAAAAAAGAAAACTAGTTTAGAGGAGAAAAAGTGTTAACAAAAACGAAGGGAAAACAGTTCAACGAGTATGAAAAGTATAAAAAGATTACATCGAAAACATATATCAAGAAGTATCCACAACCAGAGAGAAATAAAAGCATGCCAACGATTACAACCAGCAGAGCTGTCCCATCTTAAGCCACAGTCGCTGAACAAATAAGTATCCCTTTTCAAATAATAATAATTTCCAAATAATTGTACCCATAATACTTTCACTATTATATAGTCTTAACAGCATTTATTATTTTAGATTTTGTCATTTAAATCCACTGTACACAGTGGGAGACAAAACTGTGTGCTAACCAACATGTGATAATAAAGTAAATTGTATATATTAGATCGGTCACACATTTTTGTCCCTCACTGTACGTACCTATTAACTAACCTAGCCTTACTGACATATTTGATATGAATATGTTAATTATAATTCGTTAGCAGAACAAATTAATTGCATTGTTTATATTTTAGCTAATTGTAAATAAGTTTCCAACATTCATTCATTTTTTTCTAAATAAATACTTACCATGAATTTTTACATGCGCTAAGTTTTTTTCTTATTGGAATGCTGGGCAGAATTATGGGTAGGCTGAAGTAAGTACAGCGATCATATCAGGGAGAAGACCAAACTTATGGTAAAGGACTTCTCAAGGTGTTCAACTGCGACAGGGTGGGAATAGTACCATAAAATGGCATAACACCTTGCCATAAAACGTTTCCCTTTTGGTCAACATCGTTCCTTAATAGAATCTTCTGACACTACATAAATTAAAAAAATAGGCACAGTGGTATTGTATGGCAAGTGTGCATATTTATACGTTAAGCGTAGGGTAACCGGGTTGAGAACCAAATGACCACAGACTGAGCTAGTCGGAAATCTATCTTGCTTTTCTTAACCACTGGCGATATCTCTAAAATTTCCAATCACTAATATCTTGCTTTCGCGAGCAAATGAATAACGCTTAACATTAGGAGTATTTGGACCTTTTTAAAAAACAAAAAAAAAATAATTTCTAAAAACTATAAACACCTTATTTCTTGTAGTACTGAACTAAGTGAACTAGTTCAATTGTTTTACGCTCTCTGTTCAATTTTTGAACTAAGAACTAAGACACAAAACGAACTAATACAGACGCTATGAACTAAATGTTTTCAACGTTTTGCTTTACTTTTTTACTGGTTGTGTGCAGTGTTGTTAGACAATTTTGTCTAAAAATCGTCAATTTTTGAAAACAAAATCGTCAAAATCGTTACAATTTAAAAAAAAAATCGTCGAAAAATCGTCATACAACAATTATCCATTTTATTGAAAAACTAATATATCATATTAGAAATAAAAGACAATTTTATGTAACAAAAAACAATTCATCGACATTATTGTCAAAAATAAAAACTATGGGGTATTTCACCCCATAAAATAATATATATTATATATTCTGAATAAAAAAATTCAGAATATATAATAGTGTGTTAACAATTTCTAAATAAAACTAGTTTCAAAATAAAACTATACATTTTAGAATTTGTTTTTTTTTTCTAAAATTTTTCTTAATGTCAACATTGTAACATTCCGAAGAGTTACACTTCAATTTTTCGAAAATACAATGATTTCAAGGGTTTCTGTTTCCAGTAAATTTTAGATCTTGACTTTAGTAAGATTAAGATTACTAAATATTCTTTCAACACTAGCTGATGAGTTTGGAAAAATAAAAAAAGTAAATAACAAACTCACATAAGTTATTTATTGTTTATTGTTTGGTAAATTTAATCGATTTTACTTTTTCCCAAAATATACTTATAGATATAAGTCGTTAACTTGAAAGTTAAAAAATCAAAGTTCTCTTATTTTATTTCCAATACCTTAATATTTCTCTTTAGTCCTATTTTACACTATACAATAAGCAATAAGACGCTAAGCTGATTAGTTTGTAGGAGAGTGAGACGAAGGGAAAAGAAACGAGTACTGTCAATAAGTTTTGCTTTCTCCTTCGTAATGTTAAAAAATCACACATGCCTACACAAAACTATGCATAAGAAATATCAGCTGAAAAATAAGAATTGTATTGTGTGAACGCCGATGAAAGTTCAAAGAAGAAAAGGTGATAAGTTTAGCAATAAACTTGACTAGTGTGAACTGGGACCTAAGACACAAGATTTGGAAAAACTTTATAGTAAAGAAAGAATTTCAGAGACCGTATTTAAAATAACTGATGCTGTAATTAAAATTAAATTTTTTTATAACTATATGTTGAATAGTTGACCTTTTTGTTATTTCTATCTCCTATGTTTGTATCGTTCGGCTATTAGGTCATATATTTTATAAAAATTAATAAAAATTAGACGATTTTTTTGTCCTTTAAATTTATTAAATTTTATTTCATTTAACTCCCAATATTTCGAATAGCTTCGCTATTCATCTTCAGGGGAAACCACTGTTAAATACACAATAAAAAACAATAAACAACAATTATTTATATTACACAAAAACAAATTTCTATATGTTAAAAATACATTACATGTAATAAGTTTAATAAAAATTACGTATTCAACTATCGTTCAGATATTGACCGTCGTTAGCAGCAGGACTCGGCTTACTAATTTTATTTTTTGTGTCTATTAATAATACTTCTATAAATTTGAGCGCATTTTTCTGTATCTTGTTTATAATTTAATCTTTTATCTGGAGGGACGTCAAGTATGTGTAACATTTCTAAAGTAAATCTCCTGGAATAGTTTTTTTCTTCCTGTAATACTTTTACATAATCGAAGTTAGGAACATGATTTTCCCTTGCACAATGGGCCGCGAGCGCAGTTTTTTGCTCTAAAGGTTTGTCGGTTGCTCTTAAGTCCGACTTATGAGAAGCTAGTCTTGTTTTTAGTTTAGTTTTTGTTGTTCCGACGTATCTGGAACATGCGACAAAAGATACGTCGGAACAACAAAAACTAAACTAAAAACAAGACTAGCTTCTCATAAGTCGGACTTAAGAGCAACCGACAAACCTTTAGAGCAAAAAACTGCGCTCGCGGCCCATTGTGCAAGGGAAAATCATGTTCCTAATTTCGATGATGTAAAAGTATTACAGGAAGAAAAAAACTATTCCAGGAGATTTACTTTAGAAATGTTACACATACTTGACGTCCCTCCAGATAAAAGATTAAATTATAAACAAGATACAGAAAAATGCGCTCAAATTTATAGAAGTATTATTAATAGACACAAAAAATAAAATTAGTAAGCCGAGTCCTGCTGCTAACGACGGTCAATATCTGAACGATAGTTGAATACGTAATTTTTATTAAACTTATTACATGTAATGTATTTTTAACATATAGAAATTTTTTTTTGTGTAATATAAATAATTGTTGTTTATTGTTTTTTATTGTGTATTTAACAGTGGTTTCCCCTGAAGATGAATAGCGAAGCTATTCGAAATATTGGGAGTTAAATGAAATAAAATTTAATAAATTTAAAGGACAAAAAAATCGTCTAATTTTTATTAATTTTTATAAAATATATGACCTAATAGCCGAACGATACAAACATAGGAGATAGAAATTAAATTTTTTCTGCAAGGACTTGCTGGCATATTTATGTTACCAAATATGTACTTATTTCAACAAATCGTCAAAATATGAGGAATATTTGTAACAAAATCGTCAATCGTCATTTTGGGAAATTTGTTATAAAAAATCGTCGAATCTAGCAGTAGTAGGGAATTACCAATCCTGCCCCAATTAAACTTTTGAAATTTTAAAATTTTAATTACCCAAATTTTAAAATTCTTGAAAATTTGTGAAATTTGATACTATGAGTTTTCGGCGGCACGCTTTGATGTTTTTTTGTTTACATTAGGAATTTTTTGTTTACATTAGGAGTTTTTTGTTTACATTAACCCTTGTGGGAACGGGTGATTTTTTTTGGGGGTTACATTAATTATGTGAACGGGTGATTTTGCTTTTTGTGGGAATACGTTAAGTGGGTTCATAGGTTGGAGGTTTTTCTTTTTTTGTAATGTATGTAAAATCATGAATATGATTTTTCCTAGTACCAACGGGAAAATCATAAAATGATTTTTCCTAATACTAATGGGGGTGAAATAGTAAAAATTTATTTTTCCTAATGCCTAAGGCAATGCATGATTATTTTTCCTAATGCCGACGGCAAAACATGATTATTATTTTTTTCAAATGCCGTCGGCAAAACATGATTATTATTTTTTTAAAATGCCGACGAGAAAATGATTTTTCATAATTCAGGCGGGAAAACATAAAAGTTATTTCTAATGCTAATACAGGAGTTTAAGGCTGGCCGTTATTTGGGTGGGTGGGGTTGTTGTTGTAATATATAACCGAGGGAGTGCATGTGTGTTTACCTGTCTGTTGGAATTTGTGTGAGGGTGTGATTGACAGGGGGCGTGGTGTAGTTGAGGTAGATGGATTGAGTGTACGTGTGTGTGTGTGTGTGTATACCTGTCTGTTGGAATTTGTGTGAGGGTGTGATTGACAGGGGGCGGGGTGTGGTTGTGGTAGATCGACTGCGTGTATGGAGGTGTTGCTAGTCTGTAGGAATTTAAGGCTTATAGTGATTTGGGGTAGGTCAGGGTGTTGTTGTACGAGTAATACGTATCCATGGGATTTGTGGATGTGTTTGTCCGGGGGAATTTAAGCGAGGCTGTTATTGGGAGGGGGTGTGGTGTAGTTGAGGTTGATCGACTGCGTGTATGTATGTCTATATGTTTGTAGGAGCTTAAGACTGATCGTGATTTAAGAGAGTTGAGGATGTTGTTGTAATATGTATACGTAGGAATCTGTATGTTTGTATGTCTGTGAAAATTTAAGGCTGATCATGATTTAGGGTAGGTGAGGTTGGTGTAGTAATATGTCTGTGTGTATGTACATATGTTTGTAGAAGTTTAATGCTATTATTGTTTTGAGGATAGGCGAGGGTGTTGTCGTACGAGTGATGTGTACCCGTGGGAATCTGTATGCATGTTCGTAGGAGTTTAAGGCTGATCGTGATTTGTGTTGTTGTCCGTGTTGTTTGTAGGAATGACCGTGAAAATTTTTGTATGTATATCTGTAGGATTTGAGGTTGGCCGTGATTTGTGAGGGGTGGTGTGTTGTTGAAATAATTTGAATTTTTCTTAAATGAAATCTGGTATGTGTGTGTGTGTGTGTGTGCGTATGATTTTCTCACGCTAGTAGTTTTATGTACGTGTAAATAATTTGTTTTCAATATCGAGATTTGGTTCTATAAAATATTTTCATATATCTAAACTCCCTAATCCTATATACATATAAGTATATTTTCATACTCAAGGTTGCTGGGTATTTTGTCATGCTTAAAATTGTCCAGCTTTAAAGTCTGCCTGGGAGAAATTTGTTTATATTACAGATTTTGTTTATTTAACTGCATCCAGCTTTTTTGGCTGAACTTCTTTTCATACGATCATGGGAATTTATAGTTTCTCTGTCCATGTAGTGGAAGCACATCATGTAAGGATACCTTAACAAACATGTCGTGTAAACGTACTATTCACTCCTATCACTAATATTATTATAGACTACTTTATTTTGCATGCATGTAAATAAGGATAGAGATAAGTAGATAATAAGAGAAGATTGAATAAAGAGTTAAGTATATATTTGGCTATGATTGAAAGTGGAAGTGTTTTCTTGGTAAAGTGGCGATGATCCACCACATGGCGATCCTGCCAGCGTTGAATTAATTAATTTAAAAACTATTTTAAATTAAAATAGGTATAATATGACGGAAATTAATTCAACAAGGTGAAAAAAAAGTAGAAATTTTATATTATTAAAATATCATCAAGTGCTAAGTGGTAAAAGAAAAATCAGACTCATTTCCAAAATTAAAACTTTCAATCAAAAGCATATTAAACAAAATACTTACGGAAAAGCAAAATTTAAAGAAAAATTCCAAAATCGTCTTGGATTCACATGAGTTTGGTGCGGTTATCATACCATAAAAATCAGCACATACAAAATTTAAAAATATATACATATATAATAAGAAATAAAAAGTACAGTCTGAACATAAAATTTTATAAATTGGTGTCCAGTCGTAGTTAACGGGAAACAAATATGTACGTATGTACCTATTTAAAATTATTCATGTGCCGTTACAAATAACTGACATACAGAAATATAACCAAAAAGAAAAAGAATAAATACTTATGTATATATGTATGTACCTACATACATATAAAGGAAAGACACAAAAACGGTTTATACAAAAGAGTGCAACAAGAAAAGAAAAGTGAACGCAGCGAAAATTGAATAAACTAAAATTGCAACAGAAAACGGACATAACGATAATTCTATAAGCAGTAAAACAAACAACAAAAACAAAATTTTATTAAATCAGAATAATACAAAAAAAAAAAAAAAAAAAACGCAAAGTACAAAACAAATCTAATTGCCTTAGAATTTATTACATATGTATGTGGAACAAAATTTAAATAATGATAGTTAATGTGAAATAAGTAAAAGAAAAAAAATTAAAAAGAACACATTTAAAAGAAGTAATATAAATACGTATTTATATAAAATACCTATGTATGTATCTACTATGTATAAAATAAAAATACCAACACGCTAAATAAAACATACAAAATTAATAAATATAGTATTTTACGAGACAAATATAGGCAACGGCAAAAACACCCGCTACGAAAAAAAATAAAAGCAAAACCAATACAAATATACGTATAAATACTAGCTTAATAAAAAGAAAAAAACAAAAAAAAAAAAAACAATTATATGTTAAATATAAAAAAAAAAATTACCCGTTTAAAAAAAAAAAGCAAAGAATAGAAAAAGCAACTATAAAACATGCAAACATAAAGAAATAAACACAAGAAAAGCACACACTAAGTCAAGAACATCAGACAAGATAAAATAAAAAAAAAACGAAGCGAGGTGTGAAGAGAAGACAAATAACAACATGCGAGAGAATAAAAACCGAGAGAGAAGTAACAATAAGCAGAAAACAGGCAAGATATGTATAGTTTGAAATGCATGTAAATAAACAGCAGAGCTGTCCACCATCTAGGCCGCATATTTATAAATTACAATTAATTTATTTAATAATGTATTCTATATTATAACATGCATAAAAAGGATTATTAAAGACATTTATTATTGTATATACAAATACTTATATCTTATATGTTCTATTTTCTAGTACTTTATATTATACCTAATACTTATACAAATTATTCTTAACTACATTTATTATTGTATATACCTACCAATACTTACTTATATACCTACCTACTATAATTTTCTACAAAAAAAAAAAAAAAAACATAAAAATCAATTCATAAAAACAAACAAAATTTAAACTAAATAAATATAAAATACAATTATAAAAGTAAATTGCACAGGAAAACTATTCCTAAAAATAAATTTTTTTATTTTTTTTTAAATTGGGGTTCAATAGACTAGGTAATCTAAGCGATTTCTATGGCAATCATAAACATTTAAAAATGAAAAAAAAATATACATTGTACATCAATCTCTGGTCATAATGATGAATAACATCAATAAATTTTTGTTCATATAAAATACACGCAGTAAAGCCATTCCTGATGTAACAAGAAAAAATAAATGTATGTATTTCATTTATCGTAAATACCCAGAAGTAATAAATGTCAGTAACTGGTTTCAATATTGTTACTTTCCAGGAATTGGTAGCAAATTTTTACAAAATAAAGAAACGCATTTTACAAAATAGACCAATATCAAGAAAAAAGAATAAAATTGAGGAGTATACAAACTTAATAATTGAAACATACAACAATATTTTGATATATACGAAACCGTATATTAACGAATTGCCAATTAATGTAAAACAAGAAATATATAAAACTATAACACATTGCAGAGAATTTGTACTAAAAAGCTTTTGTAAACTTAACTGCAAAATAAAAATACCATATGGTGTAGATTTGTTTGAGCAAATACAAAAAGATATTCTGACTGAGTCCGAGTCCGAAACAGATGTAAGTGAGTCCGATCCCGAAACTGAGACAGAAAAGAAAAGTAACACTGATTTAGGGGACTTGAATACTAGCCACAAAAACATTCCTAAAATGGCTTCGATAGAAGAGAAAACTAAATTCATTACAATGTGCTCAAACATTATTCGAGAAAACTACGATGGAAATCCAATAAATCTTAACTCTTTTCTAGACAAAATAAATTTGATTGAGGAAATTATGGCACCTAATCTAAATACTTGTTTTATATCCTTTTTAAAATCCAAATTAGATGGAAAAGCTAGGGAAGTATTGCCAGAGAATATAACCAGTATAGAGCAAATTAAAAATGCCCTTAAAAGTAGGATAAAGCCAGATAACTCTAAAGTTGTTGCAGGACGAATAGCGTCTTTATATGTCAAAGAAAATAATTATACAGGATTCGCAAAAAATTTGGAAGATTTGGCTGATGCTTTACAGCGATCTCTTGTCATTGAAGGCATGACCAAAGAAAAAGCTCTTGAAATGGCTGTAGAGTCAACAGTAAATATTTGCAGGAACAATGCAAAATCAGATATGGTAAAAGCAATTTTAGCCTCAAGTGTTTTCCAGGAACCTAAGGATGTAGTAGCGAAATTAATCATTGAGGAGTCTAACAATCAAAATCAAAGTCAAATGCTAACAATACGCCATAGTTCCAATGGATCAAACTCTGATCGGCGAGGCAACGATTTCCGTTTTTCTCGGGGCTACAATTACAACTCCTACAGGGGTAGATCGCACAATAATAACTACAGAGGAAACAATACTTCTAATAGATTCCAAGGACATAATTATGCCAGTCATAATAGCAACAACAATAGAAGTAATTACAGACAAAATACACGAAACCATTTCCGACGTCAGGGTGCTTCCGTGAGAACTTTAAACTCGGAAGTCCCTCAGCAGGTTATGTTGGGGGAGGAAGAGCAATAAGCCACAGCAAAGAAACTGTGCTCAAATCAATATATAGCCTTCACTTAAACTACTCAGACTTTATAAACCTACATTGTGCCGCTTCAACCAGCGCTAAGTCATTTTTAGTTGATTCTCAAGCTGACATATCAATCATAAAATTTTCTTGCTTAAGTGATAGCTCACTAATAAATAAACAGAATACAATCGGCATTGTAGGAATAACACCAAATATGACCAAAACTTTAGGCACAGTTAGTACTACATTATTCTTTCCTAACCAACCCATACAACAAACTCTTCATGTTGTGCCAGATAATTTCAATATACCTTCTGACGGAATTTTAGGTAAAGATTTCTTAAAATCTAACAAATGTCAAATTGATTACAACACAATGACAGTTTCATTTCAAGTTTACGGAAAAAAAGTAGTAGTTCCAATTTTTCATGGCCTAAGTAAAAACTCATTTTTTCTTCCACCAAGATGTGAAGTGTTTAGAGAAGTTAATTTAGAAAATGTATCCGAACCGGTCTTCATCGATTGTCATGAAGTCTGTCAGGGCGTGCTAATAAGTAAATGCATTGTGAACTCGAGAAATCCAGTATTACGTATTTTAAACACGACTGACGAAATGAAGTTTGTACACAACTGTAACATAAAGACTGAAAAACTTTCAAATTTCCACGTATATTCAATTAACGAAATTCATTCTAGCAGCGAGCATGCTCAAAGCTTACGAAATATTTTAAATGACAAGATGCCTGATTATGTCAAGAAAGATTTAATGCCATTATGCATCGAATACGCCGATATTTTTACATTAGAAAACGACAAAATGACCACGAACAACTTTTATGAGCAAAAATTAAGAATTAAAGACAACAAACCAGTTTACGTAAAAAATTATCGCCTTCCTTACTCATCTAGAAACGAAATAAATCGTCAAGTTCAGAATTTGCTCGATAATGATTTGATAGAACCGAGCACTTCAGAATATAACAGCCCATTAATATTAGTCCCAAAGAAAAGTTCAAGTGATACCAAATCATACCGAATGTGTGTCGATTTAAGAGCGATCAATAAGAAGTTAATTGCAGACAAGTTCCCTTTGCCAAGGATAGACGATATACTCGACAACCTTGGACGAGCTAAACATTTTTCTATTATTGACTTGTTTTCTGGTTTTCACCAGATACCCCTTCATGAAGAATCAAGAGATTTAACTTCTTTTAGTACTGATCGAGGATCATTTCGGTGGAAGGTGCTACCTTTTGGACTAAACGTCGCACCGAATTCTTTTTCGCGCATGATGTCTTTAGTATTCTCAGGACTAGAACCTAATAAAGCTTTTTTATATATCGATGATATAATTGTAGTCGGCTGTAGCAAGCAACACCATTTAACAAACCTAAGTAACGTTTTTGATATATTACGGAAATTTAATCTAAGAATCAACCCTCGTAAATGTAATTTTTTCAGACCAGAAGTAACATTTCTCGGTCACAAATGCACTTCAAATGGACTATTACCAGATAACACGAAACTATTGGCTATAGAAAAATATTCAGTTCCACAAGATAAGGACTCAGTTAAACGTTTTGTTGCTTTCGCAAATTATTACAGGAGGTTTATTCCTAATTTTGCATCTATTGCAGCACCGCTAAATTACATTACACGAAAGAAAGTGAACTTCATATGGGATGAAAAATGCCAAAAATCATTTGAAACCCTAAAATCCGAATTAATGTCGCCAAAGATTTTACAATATCCAGATTTTAGGAAAAATTTTCTAATTACCGTGGACGCATCCAAAACTGGGTGTGGCGCAATTCTAAGCCAAAATTTTAATGGTCACGATTTACCGGTGTATTTTGCATCGAAAGCGTTCAATTCAGCAGAACAAAAGAAACCAGTTATTGAGCAAGAACTTCTTGCAATATACTTTGCTATTAGTCAATTTCGTCCTTATATCTACGGAACAGAATTCGTTGTCCGATCTGATCACCGACCCTTGGTATATTTATTTAATATGAAAGATCCGTCGTCCAAACTAACAAAGATAAGGCTTGATCTTGCTGAATATAATTTTATTTCAATTAATGAAATAAAAAATAGGAAAATTTTGGCAATGACAACTAGAGCAATGTCTAAGAACAATGATATAAGCCCAAGACCTTTTCAAATGACTAACACAGTGAAACCACAAGTCTACGACAAATTTTCGCACGATTTCAACAAAAGAATATCAAAAATAAAATCAGAAATATTTTATAAAAACGAGGAAATAACTAACATAATATTAAAAATTTATAATAGATATACTTTAAAATTTCAGATAGATGTTCGAATTGGTAACAAAACATTAAATTTCGATGAAATGCTTTTGAGGCTCCAAAACGAAGCCAACAATAACAACATCTTCATAATAGAATGGTCAAAGGATGATTCTTTTTTTAGTAGCTACAGTATTCAAAAATTAAAAACCCATGGGAATAAAGTATTAAAAACACTAGAAATTATGTTAGTTAAGCCAATTGAAACAGTATTTGACAAAAATAAACAAAAGAAACTTTTAGAAATGTTCCACACCGATCCTATTATAGGCGGACACTGTGGTCGTAAAAGGCTTTATGCAAAATTGAAAACGAAATACTATTGGAAAAGAATGACGAAAGATATTGCTGCATTCATTAAAAATTGTAAACAGTGTAGCGTGAATAAAGTGAGAATAGGGACAAAAGAGAAACTTACGCTAACACCTACACCAATCAAACCATTTGATATTATGGTACTTGACACAATTGGACCTCTACCTACGTCAGAACATGGAAATAAATATGCGCTAACATTAATATGTGATTTCACAAAATATCTTATAACCATTTCTATTCCAGATAAAAGCGCGAAAACAGTAGCGCAAGCAATTTTCGAGAATTTCATTTTAATTTATGGAAAAATGACATCAATTAAATCTGATCTAGGTACAGAATTCAAGAACGAAATTTTTAGTGAACTTTGCAAACTTTTAAGCATTAACATACATTTTTCGACAGCTTATCATCATCAAACGGTAGGAACGGCAGAAAGAATTCACAGAGTTTTTAATGAGTATATAAGAGCGTACATAAAAGACAATATGACGGACTGGGATACGTATTTAAGATATTTTACGTTTTTCCACAACACGACTTCTAATTCAGTATTCGATAACAAATATACACCTTATGAACTTGTATTCGGAAAAGAAGCAAATATGCCGAATGATTTAAAACTTGATGAAATCGATCCTATCTACAATGTAGAAAACTATGTAAAAGAAATCAAATACAGATTACAAAAATCTCACATTATGACTAAGAAATTGATAGAAAAACATAAACAAAGAAATAAAATATATTATGATCATTTTGCGAAACCATGTAATCTTAAAATTAATGATTATGTATACGTAAAAAAGGAACCCTACGATAAATTTAAAAATATTTATGAGGGTCCATACATAATAAAGAGAATAGATGAACCAAACGTCACTGTATACGATAAAGAATCAAAAAAAGAGAAAACTGTGCACAAAGACAGAGTGAGACTAGCAAACTAGAACCAAGTGTAATTGCTACTAAATTTCTTTATACATATGTATGTATATATGTAAGAATACTAATATTATTTTTCCTGTAAAATAAAAACTAATGAAAACTTTAAAATTCATAACAGTCATAAAACACAGAAACAATATTGAACATACATTCAAAAGAACAAAATCTTGAATTAAAATACAAATTGATATTAAATAAATTTAGTAATAAATTATTTTTAAAATTATTTGAAATACACGTGTTAGACAAAGTATTACAGTGAAAGGAGTGAAAAGATTTTTCAAATAAAATGAATAATCAAATATCTGTTTAGAAAAAAAATGTCGAAACAATCAGTCTGATCACCTGATTGATTCAACATTTTTTTGCCGAAAAAAGGGAGGTGTAGTGGAAGCACATCATGTAAGGATACCTTAACAAACATGTCGTGTAAACGTACTATTCACTCCTATCACTAATATTATTATAGACTACTTTATTTTGCATGCATGTAAATAAGGATAGAGATAAGTAGATAATAAGAGAAGATTGAATAAAGAGTTAAGTATATATTTGGCTATGATTGAAAGTGGAAGTGTTTTCTTGGTAAAGTGGCGATGATCCACCACATCCATAATAAGATCGTTAAGCTTGGGCATGTGCTCTGACTGAATGGTTTGCGTTGTTCATATATTTTTATGATGTAGATATGTAAGTGTGATTGTCAAGATCTAATAAATACTTGAGTATTGATAAGAAATTTGATATTATGTGTACATACATATCTACAAATTGATTTTAGGTATGTATGTACATATGTACATACAAATAAGTGTTTGGCTCCGTGCTTGAATGTCATGTGCGGTCTTTTGTTGATGGTGTAAATATTCGCCGGGTCTTTTATGTATAGATGTCAAATATCTTCATTTTTTTTTATTTGAAATTAAAAAGCGTTGCTTTAATTTTTATCTGTATTTACTTAAAAGTTTGTGAGGATTTTCTGTTTTAAGTAAAACTGAATTCCTTAAGATACATACTTTAGAGTAATAGTAATAATAATAATATATAATATAATAAATATTCCCTATATTTAATTTATATTTGTTTAAAGTTGAGGCAGCTTATATTCATTCTTAGAAATATTTTGATATAAATTTTTTCCAGCCGTAGGCTTTTTTCATCACCTTTTACATTTATTTTAGAACATCTTGCATTGTCTTTTATACATTTATAAGCATTTTTAAATGAAACTGATCCAGCACTTTAGCTTATGTAACGATAGTTTTTTGTTAGCCAGCTTGCTTCTTTTTTTATTTTTTTATTGATTATTGAGTTTCATAATGAAATTATTATATTCGTAATTGTTGAAAGCAATTGCTACTTCTTTTCCAATGAATTCATTTGAGTTATTTTTGAAACCTTGTACGTGTATAAAAATTATGTTATTTTCCATATTGTTTAATTTATAAAACTTTTAGAATTTGACCTTTGATGGGTATATATTCTATTATATGATCATGAAAAGGAATGCAGTAAGCTGAAGTCTTTGCGTACTATGTCATATTAAAATTTTATTCAATTGTCCCGCTATTGAATAAAAGGACCTTTTATCTTAAACTCTGGTACAGGTAGAAGCGCTTGAGATTCTTTCATATACTACCTTTGCCGGAATCTTAGATACATATAATAACTATATAGAATTGCATAACGTTTATTTTTAAATTTTATGTTAGGATCATCATCATATGGATATGAGACTGAACCTAAATGTACTTTTAAATTAGTTAATTCATAATAAACAATCTTATTTTCTTCTTGAATAGCGATCAACAGAAAACGAAGTAGTTTTCTTCTAGTATTCAATATGAGTTTGCATGTCAGAATTTCCGTCTACTCTTTGTCAGCGTTATGGATAATTCAATTTTAAACTTTTTATTCTTTAAATTGTGTTACTTCATACTGATAATATCTTTAAGTACATTAATAATGTACGAGTATATGTTTATTTTATGACGGGTGAGCGCCTATGGCTTTTATTTGATGTTCTAGATGAAGTGTTTTTTTTTCTCATTTTATTAAAGTTTAGCATATTGCGTATATATTTCTAATATATTTAAGTGAGCTTTTTGTACCTGTCAGACAGAGTGTACGAATCAGTTGCTCAGTCAGTCTCTCTTTTTATTAATTTTTTCTTCTAATGTCTCGCTACTATTTTTCAGATTTTACTACTTGAAATAGAGAGTATTTGTATAATTTTTAAAAGTATTAATATATACATACATATATGTAGGTAAATATATGTATGTACGTAGAAATTAGTTCATATACAAAGAAATGCATCTTTAATAATCAAGTATTCTTGAAAATCGATCTAAAATAACATATTTACCTCCATCATCAATTCACCGTCAGTGTTTTCATAAAGTGTTAGAAACATTGGAATATCTATGTTTGGGAGAATTTTTACTTCAAGTGTTTCTATATAAGATTTGGTGTTTGACCCCTTGACGTTATTGTGGTTAACGTAGGCTGCGTTGTATCGCATTCAGATGTAATCATTTCTCACTTAGAAAAGGTCCTCATCACCATCAATCATACCTGTATACAATACATTCATGAGTTGAGTTGATCCAGATACAATTGCTGTCTACAAATTAATGATTAGAAAATAGCTTTCTCATCACATTCTAAAAAGTTTAATATTTTGCTAGCATGCATACTTTAGCATGCTTCTATCGATAGTGACGCGAGAGTCCGACATTTAGTGGTGTTTCAATTAAAAATCTATACTATTAGAATTACGAATTCACTCTTTTGAATTTTTATCAAAGTAGATACATGTGTATGTATTTCATTTGCCACAAACTCTTAAAATTTCTATACTTATAAAAGTATGTCAGGAATTTTTTTAAATTATACATGCTTCGGCATGCTTCCAATATTTTTTTCGGTCAATTTATTTCATATTCATACAGATACAGATATAAAGTAAGATCTGTTTACATTCCATTTTACAATTTATGCATGCTTCAGCATGATTCTAGTTGAAGTCTGTATTTATTTAGTAAGTTTGTTTGATACCCATTCATACACATGTACATTGTTAAAGATTGGATACCAAAGTACAATTTCCTTAGTTTATCTAGAAATGAACAGAGTGACTATCTATTATAATAACCCCATACTCATAATTTAAAATTTTGTGTGCTACAGCTTTCGAAATGGAAAATGTACACCTTTTACTATAAAAAGTGATAATATGATGTGTTTCTGAATATTTTGAACTCTTAAGTTACCACAATATTTCATACAGACCATCAAGTTTAGAGAATTGTAGTATATTAAGCTATTTATCTTCCCTGAGACCTAACATTCCGAATCAATCCTTCAAAAAACCAATACAAATTAGATTTTTCCTTTTTAATTTTATTTATATTTTCATTGAATTTCAACATTTTGTACCTCTTCAAATTACTGTATACTGTATTTTGCACCTTTTTCTCATTCGTTGAGTTAACTTTAATCGCAAATATTTTAATGATGACATGAACTTTTCTATTGTAGGCATTAAGTAAATCTTTGTGTATATCAATCCACTTATATGAACCATTATAGCTAAATTCTTAACACATAATTCCTTTTAATGATCTATTTATTTATTCTACTATTGATGCTTTCATATTAAGAAATTTTTAATCCTCTGTTTATGCATGAATTTTGCAGTGTTTATTAAAAATACTTTCCCAACATCTATTTGTATTTTTTTGTTTTGATACTCATATCATTGCAAAAATATTTTCCATTACCTTGGTTTTTTTCGAGTGCAGCTTTTATTTTCAACAATACTCACCATATATATTTTGAGAATGTGTCAGTTACAGTCAGCAAAAATCAATAATTTCTATTTTCTCTAGAATAGCTACTCACTTCACCTACATCAGCTCCATATTCCATTCATTACATCACTACAATACACAAATAATTTTATAAATTTATTATGGATTACGTTTACTAATTTTTTTTTTTAAGCACATTGAGTTGTTTTACAGTTTTTTTGAGAGTGTTGTGATCTACTTGATACATTTTCAGATATTTATACTAAAATGTAGTTAATTTTCCAATCTATAAATTTTATCGCTCAGCTGTTCAATTTGTTTGTCAAAAGATGATTTAATTTTTAGAATGTATTTTTCAATTTTATACCTATCTTCTATCGTTAATTTTATTTCACACTCCACTCCATTAATTTGCATTCGAATATATCCTTGAATTATATTAATGCCTTAAGCTTTATTATTAATTCATCCTTTAGTTTCTAGATTTGAGTTTCCAGAAACAATTTACTGATAACATTGTTCTCCGTCAGTAAATGATGATGATTCTCTATGTATACATTGGTAGAAATTATATATTTTATTTATTTTTCAAAATCAAATTTGTCATAGTATTTTCACGTTTTATCATTCATTAAAGAAAATAAACCCACTTTTAAGCCCCATATTTGATCATCAACTTGTATTTGCAACAAACCAAAAGATCAAAGTGATAAAAAATGCAGTAATTGTGGAGGTAATCACACCGCTAACTACAGAGGTTGTCGTGTGTACTCTTTGGTAAAGAAGACTATGGTGCAAAAACCTAAATTAGCTCCAGCTCAATCAGCAAACGTTTACTCTGCCACTTTTCAGCAAATGAGCCAACCAGTTACTTCCCGTGTATCGTATGCAGATGCTGCTAAGGCTAGTTCTATTCCGACACAAAATGTTTCACCGCAAAATAATTCTACAAATACTCACTCAAACTTTAATTATAATCGCCTTGAAGCCACTATTCAAAATCTTGTGCAAACTATAAACAATTTTACAACAAATATGACTAGCATGATGCAAGAAATGTTGCGAATGCAGAATACTCTGCTTCAAGCAATACTTAATAAGCCATGAACACGTTAACAATATGTTTCTGGAACGCAAACGGCATTCGCCAACATAAAAATGAACTTGACCACTTCCTCACGGAAAAAAATATTGATATAATGTTGGTCTCTGAGACTCATTTGACTTCGAGAAGCCTTTTTAAAATTTATGGCTACACCTTATATGATTCAAAGGACCCGAGAGGAAGAGCATGCGGTGGATCAGCAATTTTAATAAAGTCAAGACTCAAGCATTATATTATTGATAACATTTGTGAAGAACATTTACAAGCAACGAATATTTGTATTGAACATTTTTCCAATAATTTTGTCATATCATCAATTTACTCTCCTCCTAGATTCGCAATTACTGAGCATCAATACGAGGATTTTTACAAATCTCTGGGTCCTTGTTTCGTAGCAGCTGGCGACTATAATGCTAAACACACGTTCTGGGGTTCGCGTCTTATTACACCCAGAGGTCGAGCGTTGTTCAATACAATTTCCAAAATGGGCTTGGATGTCATTTCAAGTGGGGAGCCCACTTATTGGCCTACTGACATACATAAAATTCCGGATGTAATAGACTTTGGCGTTATGAAAAATATCTCTAGGGATTTAATTCAAATTGAAGCTTCTCTAGATCTCTCGTCCGATCACTCTCCCACGATCGTTATAATTTGTAGCCCATTAAGAAGTGATTTACCTCACCCATATGCCAATTTGATAAATCGTGTAAATTGGCTGCGATTCAAAAAATATCTTAGTAGTCATTGCACGGAAAACATTACACTAAGAACACCTGATGATGTTGAATCTAACATTGCCAATCTTAACGAAAATATTAAGCAGGCTGCTAAACATGCCACTACCTCCTATCCGCAGACTGGGTTTAATAGACTATATTCTACAGATATTGAACGTCTCGTATGTGAAAAAAGAAGAGCTAGAAGGGAATGGCAACAGCACAGATCACCCCAGAATAAAATTAGATTTAAAGAGTGCACTAAACGACTCCAAGAACTGCTTGCACATGAAAAAACTGCATCTCTTAAAAACTATCTGGAAAATCTTGATGCCACACCAGCATCTGATTACTCTTTATGGCGTGCTGCTAGAAAGCTTAAAACACCCGTTGAGTTTAAACCACCTCTGCGCACATCTACCGGAGGTTGGGCAAGAAGCGATACTGAAAAAGGTAACATATTTGCTGCCCATTTAAAATACGTATTTACCCCAAACACATGTACTGGTGTAATTGATTTGCCAAATGTAGTCGCTCTACCCCCTCAACAAATAAAGTTTAAGACGCGTGATGTGCAAAAACTAATTTCTGAACTCAACCCAAAGAAAGCTCCGGGTTTTGATGGAATTAGTAACCAGATGCTAATAAAGTTCCCTCGTATTGTAATTAGAATACTGTTATTTATTTTTAACGCCATTTTACGACTGCAGTATTATCCAAATAGCTGGAAGCTTGCCAAAGTTAAAATGATTCCAAAGCCGGGCAAATACCTTACCATGTTGCGGGCGACGACCAAGTAAAACAGCCCAAATAATGCAAATCAATTTGTATTTTCAAAATTTTTGTGGAATGGATGTGTTGTGTGCAGAAGAAAATGTAAAATAAAAATGGCCAAATGTGCAGCTGTCAAATGAAAAACTGGTGTATGTGTAGTAGTAATACTATAAAAAAAATATATAATTTGGTAAGTGGTAGTTAGGTGGAGCGGATTTTGGGTCGTAGTACAAAAAGAAATGTATTGGAACTTTCTACGACAAGGCTGGGTGGGTAATAAAGGGACTAACATCTGTCCCAGAAAAAAGTAATGTTGTGTTTAATGATGGTGCGTGATATACAGTGTAGTTGTTCAAAAGGAAAAGAAATGTTTTATGTTCTGTGTCGTCGCTGGCGAAAGGGTTGGAACCTCCTGAGAGACCTGAGCTACTCGGTGAATACCGCCAGGAAAAACGGTCTGTTACATAAATGGCGCCCAATTAAAATAAATTTGGCGAAACGTCGTCAAACTAAATGAAAAGCATGTAATACAGCAAAACATGTTGAAATAGCCCCTTAACTAAAACTATAGCCTAACTGGACTCTCAGGACGAATATCCTAATCCTTTGTAGCCTCTAAATCACATGAGAATTTGAGTTGTATAAAGGAAAAGATATTCGATCAGGACTGTTCAGACGATTCTCATGGGAAAAATATGCAGTATCTTAAATGTTTAGTGTGACATATTTAAATGTACTGTATGGGTTCCAAATTTTTGTTAATTTATTTATCTTATTTTTGTATTGTTGATTAAAAGGCCAAAGTGATAGTGAACGAATTAAACAACACTGCGAAGTTTGCCTTCAGCATGTTTGTGTTTGATTTGTTGCTGTTTGTCATTGTCCAAGTCTGAATTGTGTTGGAATGTTTGATGACAATCCACTGGCTAAAAGAAATAGTGTAGAGTAATTTGAATTTATATCACGTATCAGAATAACAAAACATGAAAAAGTAAAGGATATCAAATCAAACCGCCCTGACTGCTATATCCGGTTATCATTGCCACACCGAATATAAATAAGCGGAAACAAAGAATATATAAAGTGTAAGATATTTAAATTTTTTTTAGGTAAAACTATAAATAGTGCATTCATTTAATGTAGTAAGGTATCAGTAGTCAACATCTTATAAAAAAAGTTAATAGTTGAGAATTGTGAAAAAAAACTAGAACAAATCGCATAGCTTAAGAGAAAAATTTACTACTAATTTCATTTTTAATTTTAATCCTAATTTTTTTTTTATATATATTTAGATATTAGTACATACTTATAGAATTTTATGCTTTTACTATCTCACCAGTTGCATTTAGCAAACAAACAGTTTATAAATAACCTCTCCAACGAAGTAGGCCAATAGAATAAAAGTTTATAGAATCCCGATAAATACTGAGATAAACACGCGCATAAATGAGTATAGATCGTAAGCAAGAAAATAGAAAAAGAAATTTACAACAGCAATTTGATTTAAACAGGTCCGTTCCACATACACTTCCCAAAATAAGAAAAACCACTAAAAATATTCCGAAAATGGCACAGCCAAAACAAACAGGTCAAATTATAGATATGTCAAACACGATAATGGCAGATCGACCAAGTTGTAGTCAAAGCACTAGGTCAACGGAACAAAATGCCCCTACAGCTAATTTAACGCCGGAGGTAAGAGACATAGTTGCAGAAGAGACAGTAGTGGTACAAAGTTCGCTGGAAGACAAGGTAAGAGATGCTGTACAGAAAGAAATGGAAGAAATAAGGAAAAGTATAGCTGAATTAAGTAAAATAGTGTCGAATAGAGTACCTAATGATCAAGCGAGTGGTAGAAGTTCTAACGGGCAAGATCAGGGAGCAGAGGAAATAGCCACTCAACTGGAAAATAGGTCAAGTTCCAGACCCACGTCTTTCGCAGGCACGGAAAATAATACGGCCACAAGTTCGGCTAATATAACGATGCCGCTTGTCCGAAATAATGAAATATATCCCTACCCGAATAATAATGATCAAGCACGCATTCGTGTCGATAAATTAGGAGTGGTGTTTGATGGCAATTCGTCGAAATTAAGTATAGATGATTTTGTTTTTCGCCTCGAGCATCTTCAAAGGCATTATCAAATTCCCTGGCCCGAAATTTTAAGAGACTTCCACCTGTTGATGACCGGCACTGCACGAGAATGGTATTGGCTATTTGTGCGTACACACGGTGTTTTAGACTGGCCTGGATTACGTCATGCACTGATGAGTCAATATCAAACGGCTCGTTCTAATTTTGAAATAATGACAGACTTGGTTGAGCGGAAACAACAGATAGGAGAGACAGTCGATAACTATTTTCAGGCAATGTGCCAATTACGCTCAAAATTAGTACAACCCATTCCAGAATATGACCTCATTAAAATAATAAAAAGAAATATAAAAGAAAGTATTGGACGAATTGTGTACCCAATCGCTGTATCGTCTGTAGAGCAATTAAGAGTGGAATGTAACGAGGCAGAAAAACATTTTCCCAGACGAGAAGCTCGAAATAATATGCCATTGATGAGGACAGTAAGACAGGTCAATGAGGCATATTTTGATGGTGTGGAGAATACAAACGAGGAAGACTGTAATAACCAGTATGAAGAGGTAGAGGCTATCAATTTCAATCAGCAAACTAAGAAGCCGGCTATCGTATGCTGGAACTGCAGAAAACCAGGTCACGTATTTATGGAATGCATGGAGCAGGAGCGGACACTGTTTTGCTACAAATGCGGTAAACAAAACGTAATAACTCCACGCTGTACAAATTGTAAAGGTTTAAACCACCAGGAGAGCGGGGCCAAGAAGGGGGACCAACGCTCATCAGCAGGTCCGATCCCTTCCCAAAATTAGACCAAAACGGCCAGAATGCTACAAATTGCACTGGAAATATGTCCCAGATTAGGCATTATATACCATTTGAGCTTAGGAAATTAAATTATCAACAGGTGAGGGCAAACATTTTTGAAGGGTGTGAACAGGTGAAACCGATTTCCAAACGTATACTGAAAGTTCGGGAAAAATTTAAACAACGGCGACAAACGCGAAAATTAGTTGTAGAGTCAGTCAATAGAGCTGGACAAGAAAAGGGAGATAGTAGAGTTTTTGCAGAAGTGTTAATAGAGAATAATTATTTGAAAGGGTTGTTAGATACAGGAGCATCTGTCAGCATTTTGGGTAAAGGATGTCGTGAGTTTATTCAAGAATTAGATCTCAATATTCAACCGATGTTGACTAATGTGAAAACTGCCAGTGGTCAGTATCATCGAATATTGGGGAAAGTAAAAGTATCCATCAGGTACAAAGATCAGGAGGAGCAATTACTTCTGTATCTGTGTCCCGACTTGGAACAAAATCTTTACTTAGGAATAGATTTTTGGCGATTATTTAAGCTAGCACCGGAAGTTATCGGCCTCGAAGAATTGAATATCGAAAAAATTAAGCAAGATTTTGAGTTAGAAGATAGTGGATACAAATTGAAACCACATGATTTGGATGAGAATCAAAAATTAATGTTAGAAAAAGTAATCGAAGAATTCGATACGTTTGAGAAAAAAGGCTTAGGGATGACTCATCTAGAAAAGCATACAATCAAATTGATAGAGGGAACAGAACCTGTGAAGGACCGATATTACCCGATCTCTCCAGCGGTGCAAGAAATCACTTATCAAGAAATAGACAATATGTTAGCTTTAAAGGTTATAGAAATAAGTGATAGCCCCTGGTCTAACAGAACTACAGTAGTAAGAAAGCCAGGCAAAAATCGTTTGTGTTTAGACGCTCGAAAATTGAATAAACGTACCATTAAAGACGCGTATCCGCTGCAGAATATTGATGGAATTCTGAGTAGAATAGATGAAACATATTTCATAAGCAGTGTTGACTTGAAATATGCGTTCTGGCAAATCGAGCTAGACGCGGAAAGTAGACCATATACGGCCTTTACAGTGGCGGGGAGACCTTTGTACCAATTTCGCGTAATGCCTTTTGGGCTATGCAATGCGGCACAAAGGCTCTGCAGGTTAATGGACAAAGTCATACCGCGACATTTGCGAGATAACGTCTTTACGTACTTGGATGATTTGCTGCTAATATCGAGTACTTTTGAAGAGCATGTAAAACTATTGAGTGAAGTTGCGAAATGCTTAAGAGATGCGAATCTGACAATAGGACTCAAGAAATCACAGTTTTGTTTTCAGGAGTTAAAGTACTTCGGTTTTATTATAGGAGGAGGTACTTTGAAGACTGATCCTGACAAAATAAGAGCAATTAAAAATATAAAACTACCGAAATCAGTTAGAGAAGTGAGAAGTTTTCTCGGAACAGCAGGAAGGTATAGACGCTTCATAAAAGATTTTGCGACTATATCAGCCCCTTTAACCGATACCCTCAAAAAAGCAAAAAAATTTGAAATGTCCAATAAAGCCATTGAAGCGTTTGAAAAGCTCAAAAAAGCATTAACCACAGCACCAGTACTACGACATGCCGATTTTACGAAACGCTTTTATATCCAGTGCGATGCATCAGACTATGGAGTAGGCGCAGTATTATATCAATTAAACAATAAAAACGAAGAGCATCCGATAGCATTCTACTCACAAAAGTTAAACTCTTGTCAAAAAAATTACACGGTGACAGAAAAAGAATGTCTAGCCGCAGTTTTAGCAGTGCGTAAATTTCGACCGTACGTGGAAATGATGCCATTTTCGATAATTACAGACCATGCCAGCCTAAAATGGCTGATGACATTAAAAGATTTGAGTGGTAGACTGGCACGTTGGTCTTTGCAGTTGCAAGCGTACGATTTCGAAATCGAACATCGAAAAGGGTCCGAAAACATTGTAGCTGATATGTTGTCTCGAAATCCACAACAGATACATGTAGATGGGATGGAAATGGTAGAAATGCTAGTTTTAGAAACAACTGAGTTCGAGTCAGAAGAATACTTAGACCTGATTAAGCAAATAGAATGCAATAAAGAACAGTTGCCAGACATAAAAGTTATAGAAGGAAAAATATATAAACGCACAAGTTATGAACAGGATAGTGAAGGTCAATACCAATGGAAGCTATGGATACCCTCGAGTTTAACTCAAGAAGTAATAGATAAGTTACATGCCTCTAATACAAGTGCTCACGGAGGAATGGCGAAAACAATGGAAAAAGCTAAAAGGTTTTACTACTGGCCAAAAATGACCGAACAAATACGACAATATGTGCGGAACTGCCGTATCTGTAAGGAAACGAAACCGTCAAACACAAGCCTGATGCCCGAAATCGGACAAGAAGTCGTGACAGAAAGACCGTTCCAGAAACTGTACATTGACTTTTTGGGAAAATACCCTAGATCAAAAAGTGGAAATAGCTATGTATTTATAGTAATGGATCACCTAACAAAATTCATTTTTCTAAAGGCTATGAGAGAAGCAACTACCGCTAATGTAATAAAATTTTTGACCCAAGAAATATTTTACAAATTTGGAGTACCTGAAGTCATCCATAGTGATAATGGATCTCAATTTATCGCTAAGGGTTTCGAAAATTTGATGGAAACATTCGGAATAAAGCATATGAAAACTGCTGTTTATTCACCGCAGTCAAACGCCGCTGAGAGAGTTAACCAATCGGTTTTAGCAGCAATTAGAGCGTATTTAAGCGATGATCATAGGGACTGGGACTTGTACCTGTCTGAAGTTGAATGTGCTCTAAGAAACTCTGTACACTCTTCTACAGTATTTACCCCATTTTTCGCTTTATTTGGATTTCACATGTTTTCAAACGGTGCCGACTATAAACTTGCACGTACTTTAATGTCATTATCGGATCACGAAGTAAAAAGTTTCTCGAATTATGAAAAATTGGAAATAGTACGTACAAAGATAAAACAAAATATGCATGCGGCATACGAAAGAAGCGCAGCAAGATATAACAAAAGAGCGCGCAAGATTAAATTGATACCTGGCCAAGAAGTGTTCCGCAGGAATACAGTCTTGAGCAACTTTGGAAAAAATATTAACGCGAAGTTTTGTAGAAAGTTTTTGAAATGCCGAGTAGTTAAACCGATAGGGAACAATATGTACGAATTAGAGGATCTGAACGGAAAACATATAGGAATATACCATGCAAAAGATATCAAGGCGTAGAAGAAAAAACCAAAGAATTCTGAATCTGTGATAATTGGACTTAAGTGCAATATTAGGATAAGAACAACGATCATGACTAAACAATATATTTATTTATTTATTTATACACATGTGTGTTTGTGTTGTCCTAATATAAAACTAAGTACCTGATCAGATTAGATGTAGCTTCGCCACGATAGAATTGGTTAATAAGTACAATACTAGGGTTAGTTCCAAGACTGTGATAAATAATTATTGCGATTTTCAACTCTTTTGAGAGACCTATCTTTTAAATTTTTCTCACTTTACCGAAACATTCCATTAAGTTGCTCAGTTAGTTTGAAATGTAAAACTTTTAGCAAGGGGGAAAAAATAAACATCATATAAAATAACGATATAAAAAGCCTGCACATGGTCAAACACAACAAAACAAGGCACTTTAAGTAAGGGGTAGAGATGAAATGGTTTAATTGAACTACTGAGTATAAACTATATGAAACAATTAAGTATACTAATAATTCCAAAGCGACACACTGATGCATAAATATATTTTATAAATAATGGTCATAGCTACCAGTTCCAAATATTGCAGGATAGTATTACTGATACACCAAAAGCATGATACATAATTGTAGGTCTTCCAAATGGTGTGTTTATTGTTACTTTGGAGTACGCAATACAGCTCCAGAAAAAAAAACCTGTAAAGTGAACAAAGTAAAATTCACACACGCAAAAGAGATAAAATACTACTTCCCGGCATGCCTTCAGCTAGATTCCATCTTAAGAAATATGAGCCTTCCTATTAACAACAAAAGGAAGCGCAACCCCTTATGTATACACGACACGTTGCCCGGCTAATACAGCAGTGAGACTCCTTTTTTTTCAGGGTGTGAGTGTTCCCCACGTTGGGCTAATCAAACTTTTCACCCGCACACAGTTCCCTCTGGCATGCTACAGCGGCCACGGAGTTTTGTTGCGGGCGACGACCAAGTAAAACAGCCCAAATAATGCAAATCAATTTGTATTTTCAAAATTTTTGTGGAATGGATGTGTTGTGTGCAGAAGAAAATGTAAAATAAAAATGGCCAAATGTGCAGCTGTCAAATGAAAAACTGGTGTATGTGTAGTAGTAATACTATAAAAAAAATATATAATGTGGTAAGTGGTAGTTAGGTGGAGCGGATTTTGGGTCGTAGTACAAAAAAAAATGTATTGGAACTTTCTACGACAAGGCTGGGTGGGTGATAAAGGGACTAACATCTGTCCCAGAAAAAAGTAATGTTGTGTTTAATGATGGTGCGTGATATACAGTGTAGTTGTTCAAAAGGAAAAGAAATGTTTTATGTTCTGTGTCGTCCCTGGCGAAAGGGTTGGAACCTCCTGAGAGACCTGAGCTACTCGGTGAATACCGCCAGGAAAAACGGTCTGTTACAACCAAGGCTGAGTCATACAGGCCAATAAGTCTCCTATCAACAATGTCAAAGCTTTTCGAAAAACTGCTCATGACAAAATTGTCCCCAATTCTAGTTAATAGTGGGTGCATACCGGACCATCAATTTGGTTTTAGAAGTCAGCATAGCACCATTGAACAAACTCATAGATTGGTCCAATTTATAAGAAGAACATTTGAAGAAAAGAAGTATTGTTCTGCGCTGTTTATCGACGTTTCTCAGGCATTTGATAAAGTGTGGCATGAAGGCCTAATTTTAAAATTAAAAACATACCTGCCAATAAACGTTGTAAGTCTTTTGAAAAGTTACATTACTGCCCGGAAGTTCACTGTTGTGGAAGGAGACTTTATGAGCATGCCTGAAACTATCTCATCCGGTGTGCCACAGGGGAGTATACTGGGGCCAGTTTTGTATTTGATTTATACTTGTGATATGCCTCTGAGCAGCAATATCCACACTTCCACATTTGCTGATGATACAGCCTGCCTTAGTATGCATGAAAATCCTTACGAGGCATCCCGATATCTTCAAGAGCACATTACCCAGCTGGAACTATGGTTAAACTTATGGAGAATTAAGGTAAACGAACAAAAGTGTGTTCAAGTAACATATACATTATGAAGAGATACGTGTTTACCCATTCGGATTAACAATCAAGTTGTCCCTCAACATACTCATGTGAAATATCTTGGTATACACCTTGATCGACGGCTTACTTGGAAACACCACATTGACTCTAAGTTAACCCAAATTAAATTAAAATTAACTCAGGTACATTGGCTGATTGGTAGAAATTCAACCCTCAGTCTAGATTGCAAACTTTTGATATACAAGTCACTTTTGAAACCGATATGGTGCTACGGAATTCAACTATGGGGCACTGCTTCAGCTTCCAATGTCGAGAGAATCCAACGAAGACAAAATAAAATTTTGCGATTAATAACATCGGCTCCAAATGAAATTAAAATTAACTCAGGTACATTGGCTGATTGGTAGAAATTCAACCCTCAGTCTAGATTGCAAACTTTTGATATACAAGTCACTTTTGAAACCGATATGGTGCTACGGAATTCAACTATGGGGCACTGCTTCAGCTTCCAATGTCGAGAGAATCCAACGAAGACAAAATAAAATTTTGCGATTAATAACATCGGCTCCATGGTATATAAAAAACTCAAATATACATCGTGACTTAAATATGCCACTAGTGACTGAAGAAATTGCAAAAAACGCTGGCAAATATTTAACAAAACTCGAGTCACATCCTAATCCGCTTGCTCGTAATATTTTGAACTTTACTGGATTCATCCGCCTAAAAAAGAGGGATACAAGGGCTCTTATACTCAACACTCCAGATGGGACTAACTGAAAATAATTTTTTTTTTTTATTTATTTTTTCTTCCTTTTGTTTATCACTACTTAAATATGTATTATTTATAACTATCTCTAAATTTATGTCCGACAGTGGTCGGGCCTAATAATTATATTTTAGATTTAAGATTTGAATACTTATTGTTAGTTCATATAGGAAGATACAATAAATAAATATCATGTATTATAAAAAAAAAAAAAAAAATTGTATTTTATCTTTATTCAGTTTTAGATTTCTATCACCAAATTTCCATTCATTATTGAAATCTTTATGTGGACCATAGTTTGTATCTAATTCATTTCTTCCTTCCAAGACTGATAAATCAGTATAAGTATCTTCGGTGTTGGAAGGCTGTGGGTAAAAATCATCTTCTTCATCATCATAATCATTCACAGTATTAGCATCATTAAATAAGATAGTATTATCAAATATTGTTCCTTTTGAAAGTTTCTTTAACTTCTCTCTATCTCGACTGATGGTTTCTGAGGCTTTAATACTTATATTATTTTTCAGGTTCTATATTCTTTCTTGTGTATTCTTTCAATATTTTTAGAACTATTTACGAATTCTTTGAGAGATTCTGTTATAGGATCAAATATATCTCTTAGTTGTTCACGTGTATCTATTTCACCAGTTTTTATACTACGAAGCTTTTTCTTCAAGACGCTTCTTATCAACACCAACTGTTTTAAAATTTTCTCATCCATGTTTAATAATAGCAAATAAGAGGTATCAGCTATTAGATCAGGTATCACCTATTAGATCAGGTATTAGCTATCAGATCAGCTTATTAGGAGCTGGTCTGGTTTTCATATCAGCTTATCAGGAGCTGGTCTGGTTTTCAGATCAGCTTATCAGGACCTGATCTGGTTTTCAGATCAGCTTATCAGCACCTGATCTGGTTTTCAAATCAGCTTATCAGGACCTGATCTGGTTTTCAGATCAGCTTATCAGGGCCTGATCTGGTTTTAAGATCAGCTTATCAGGACCTGATCTGGTTTTCAGATCAGCTTATCAGGACCTGATCTGGTTTTCAGATCAGCTTATCATGACCTGATCTGGTTTTACGATCAGCTTATTAGGAGCTGGTCTAGTTTTCAGATCAGGTTATCAGGTATCAGATCAGGTTATCTGATTCAGATTGAGTTATCAGCTTACAAGTAGCTGGACACTTATAACATTTAGATGAATGAAGTTTAAGGCCAGATAAAATGCGAAAAACTATACTGTTATGTAGTCAAATTGTTTTCTATGGCGATCATCACTTAATTCAGTATCTTTCCTTATAATCAAAATTCCATATTTTTAATTCCAACACGATTTATATTTTTCTCATATTACTTAAACATTCTCACTACATTATGATTATTTCCTATCAAAAATTTGGTGATTCTAGTATAAGTTTGACATTAGTAGAATGCATCAACATTCTTATCTTACCCCATACAAAAATATGCTTCTCACACACAACATGGTTAAATATCGTATTGCTATTACTTCTAGCTTTCTTAAAAGAAATAACAGATTCATTATCTGTAAATGTGTAATACCCATGACTTTCATTAATGAAATTAATTTCTACAGGTATTTATATTTAGGTTGTTAGAGAGATTTTGAGTTTAAATATAAAGATGTTTTCAAGTTTTAGTCCATTAGAACTGTGTAACCAACCACTCATAATATTATTATTTTTTTATTTATCTTCTTTTTTATTTTTTTTTTTACCAATTTAACAGACCAACTATTCTTGCACGAATAGAAATTGATAGAAGGGAACTATGATTTATTTTTGAGCTAACGTTTGATGACTCAGCAAAATTTCATATCAAGGTATTTTTATGTTGTTTTGACTATGAGTATGGGTCAATATTTATGAAATACCTTTCCTAAATATTGGTGCATGCACATAGTCAAAACAAAGTATGCTTTAAGTGTTTAAAACCAGTATTACCATAAAAATTGTGGTTTTAAACTCTTAAAATATACTTTGATTTACTAACCCCATTTTGTAACTAAATGCATTTCATAAATATTGAAGCATACTCAGAGTCAAAATATCCTTTGTTTTGAGTATGAGTATGGCTCATTATCTCTTATTATAGAAAAAATAGTATGATTATATGATATCAGAAATCATGTTTTCTGTTGTCATATGACCACACTATTTTTTATTATTTCTATAGTAATAGATAATATTTATAAAATGCATTTAGTTACAAAATGCGGTTAGTAAAACAACATAAATATACCTTGGTATGAAATTTTGATGATTCATCAATTTTTCGTACCATCCTATTTTTAGGTTGTTTTGACTATGAGTATGTACCAATATTTATGAAATGTATTTCATAAATATTATCTCTTATTATAGAAAAAATAAAATAATGTAGCTATACGATATCGGAAAATATTTTCCGATATCATATGGCTATATTATTTTATTTTTCCTATAATAAGAGCTAATGGTTCCTACTCATAGTCAAAAAAACTATATTTTAAGAGTTTAAAACCAGTATTGTCATACAAAATACTGATTTTAAACTGTTAAAATATACTTTGTTTTACTAACCACATTTTTTGTAACTAAATGCATTTCATAAATATTGCCGAATACTCATACTCAAAACAAATGATATTTTTATGATGTTTTGATTGTGAGTATGGAGCATTATCTGTTATTATAAAAAATAAAATAATGCAGCTACACGATTTTAGAAAATATTTTCTGAAATCGAATAGCTGTATTATTTTATTTTTTTATAATAAGAGATAATATTTATAAAATGTATTTAGTTACACAAAAGCGGTTAGTAAAACAACCTAAATATAGGATGGTACGAAATATTGATGAGTCATCAAACGTTAGCTCAAAAATAAATCATAGTTCCCTTCTATCAATTTCTATTCGTGCAAGAATAGTTGGTCTGTTAAATTGGTAAAAAATAAAAAATAAATAAAAAAGAAAATAAATAAAAAAATAATAATATTATGAGTGGTTGGTTACACAGTTCTAATGGACTAAAACTTGAAAACATCTTTATATTTAAACTCAAAATCTCTCTAACAACCTAAATATAAATACCTGTAGAAATTAATTTCATTAATGAAAGTCATGGGTATTACACATTTACAGATAATGAATCTGTTATTTATTTTAAGAAAGCTGGAAGTAATACCAATACGATATTTAACCATGTTGTGTGTGAGAAGCATATTTTTGTAAGGGGTAAGATAAGAATGTTGATGCATTCTACTAATGTCAAACTTATACTAGAATCACCAAATATTTGATAAGAAATAATCATAATGTAGTGAGAATGTTTAAGTAATATGAGAAAAATATAAATCGTGTTGGAATTAAAAATATGGAATTTTGATTATAAGGAAAGATACTGAATTAAGTGATGATCGCCATAGAAAACAATTTGACTACATAACAGTATAGTTTTTCGCATTTTATCTGGCCTAAATGTTATAAGTGTCCAGCTACTTGTAAGCTGATAACTCAATCTGAATCAGATAACCTGATCTGATACCTGATAACCTGATCTGAAAATTAGACCAGCTCCTAATAAGCTGATCGTAAAACCAGATCAGGTCCTGATAAGCTGATCTGAAAACCAGATCAGGTCCTGATAAGCTGATCTGAAAACCAGATCAGGTCCTGATAAGCTGATCTTAAAACCAGATCAGGCCCTGATAAGCTGATCTGAAAACCAGATCAGGTCCTGATAAGCTGATTTGAAAACCAGATCAGGTGCTGATAAGCTGATCTGAAAACCAGATCAGGTCCTGATAAGTTGATCTGAAAACCAGACCAGCTCTTGATAAGCTGATCTGAAAACCAGACCAGCTCCTAATAAGCTGATCTGATAGCTGATACCTGATCTAATAGGTGATACCTGATCTAATAGATGATACCTCTTATTTGCTATTATTAAACATGGATGAGAAAATTTTAAAACAGTTGGTGTTGATAAGAAGCGTCTTGAAGAAAAAGCTTCGTAGTATAAAAACTGGTGAAATAGATACACGTGAACAACAAAGAGATATATTTGATCCTATAACAGAATCTCTCAAAGAATTCGTAAATAGTTCTAAAAATATTGAAAGAATACACAAGAAAGAATATAGAACCTGAAAAATAATATAAGTATTAAAGCCTCAGAAACCATCAGTCGAGATAGAGAGAAGTTAAAGAAACTTTCAAAAGGAACAATATTTGATAATACTATCTTATTTAATGATGCTAATACTGTGAATGATTATGATGATGAAGAAGATGATTTTTACCCACAGCCTTCCAACATCGAAGATACTTATACTGATTTGTCAGTCTTGGAAGGAAGAAATGAATTAGATACAAACTATGGTCCACATAAAGATTTCAATAATGAATGGAAATTTGGTGATAGAAATCTAAAACTGAATAAAGATAAAATACAAGTTGATGATCAAATATGGGGCTTAAAAGTTTTTTTTTTTTTCATATCCATATTTATTTATTGTATCTTCAAAAATGAACTAACAATAAGTAATCAAATCTTAAATCTAAATATAATTATTAGGCCCGACCACTGTCGGACATAAATTTAGTGATAGTTATAAATAATACATAAGTAGTGATAATCAAAAAGAAGTATTTTTAAGCAGTCCCATCTGGAGTGTTGGGTATAAGAGCCCTTGTGTCCCTTTTTTTTAAGCGGATGTGTCCAGTAAAGCTCAAAATATTACGGGCAAGCGGATTAGGATGTGACTCGAGTTTAGTTAAATATTTGCCTGCGTAGTTTGCAATTTCTTCACTCACTAGTGGCATATTTAAATCACGATGAATATTTGAATTTTTTACGTACCATGGAGCAGATGTTATCAAACGTAAAATTTTGTTTTGCCTCCGTTGGATTCTCTCGACATTTGAAGCTGAAGCAGTGCCCCACAGCTGAATTCCATAGCACCATATTGGCTTCAAAAGCGACTTGTATATCAAAAGTTTGCAGTCTAGGCTGAGTGTTGAATTTCTGCCAATTAACCAATATATTTGAGTCAATTTAAGTTTCATTTGGGTTAACTTAGAGTCAATATGATATTTCCATGTAAGCCTTCGATCAAGGTGTATGCCAAGGTATTTGACTTGAGAATGTTGAGGAATATTTTGATTGTTGATTCGAATGGGGGAACAGGTATCTTTTCTTAGGGTAAACGTTATATGAACACACTTTTGTTCATTGACTTTAATTCTCCATAAGTTCAACCATATTTCAAGGTGGGTAATGTGTGCTTGGAGATTGCGGGATGCCTCATCAGGATTTTTGTGAATACTCAAACAGGCTGTATCATCGGCAAATGTAGAAGTGTGGATGTTATTGCTCACAGCCATATCACAAGTATATATTAGATACAAGACTGGCCCCAGAATACTACCCTGTGGCACACCAGAAGATATAGATTCGGGTACACTCATGAAGTCTCCTTCCACAACGGTAAATGTCCTATCAACAATATAACTTTCCAAAAGCTTTTGTATATTTATTGGTAGGTATGTCTTCAATTTTAAAACTAGGCCTTTGTGCCATACTTTGTCAAATGCCTGAGAAACATCAATAAAAAGGGCAGAACAATACTTCTTTTCTTCAAAAGTCCTCCTTATAATTTGAACCAATCTATGCGTTTGCTCAATAGTGCTATGCTGACTTCTAAAGCCAAATTGATGGTCCGGGATGCACCCAGTATCAGCTAAAATTGTGGACAATTTAGTCATGAGCAGCTTTTCGAAAAGCTTTGAAATTGTTGAAAGTAAGCTTATAGGCCTATATGACTCAGCCTTGGTAAGATCTTTGCCTGGCTTTGGAATCATTTTAATCTTGGCAAGTTTCCAGTTATGTGGAAAATACTGCATTCGTAAAATGGCATTAAAAATAAATAGCAAAATTCTTATTGCAATATGAGGCAAGTTCATCAGCATCTTGTTACTAATGCCATCAATACCTGGAGCTTTCTTAGGGTCGATTTCAGCAACTATTTTTTGTAGTTCACGCATCTTAAACCTTAAGGGACGAGGGGGTAGAGAGACTACACTCGGTAAATCGGCAGCACCCGTACATGAATTGGGAGTGAATACAGATTTTAAATGCTCAGAAAATAAGTTACCTTTCTCACTATCGCTTCTTGCCCAGCCTCCAGTCGAAGTACGCAATGGTGATTTGAGATCAACGGGTCTTTTAAGATTTCTAGTAGCGCGCCATAAAGAGTAATTAGATGTTGACGTTACATCAAGACCTTCTAAATATTTTTCCAGTAATGCAGTCTTTTCCGACGATAGCAGCTCTTTGAGTCGTTTAGTACATTCTTTAAGTCTGATTTGATTTAGGGGTGATCGGTGTTGTTGCCATTCTCTTCTAGCTCTCCTTTTTTTAAAAACAAGACGTTCAATTTCCGTAGAATAAATTCTATTAAAGCCAGTCTGCGGATAGGAAGTAGTGGCATGTTCAGCAGCCTGTTTAATGTATTCGTTAAGATTGGCAATATTAAATTCAATATCATCAGGTGATCTTAGCTGAATGTTTTCTACGCAGTGACTACTAATATATTTTTTGAATCCTAGCCAGTTGACCCTGTTAATCGTTTTCGCATATGAGTTAGTTAAATCACTCCTTAGTGGGTTGAAAATTGTAACTATTGTGGGAGAATGATCGGAGGACAAATCTACAGAGCCCTCTACGTGAATTAAGTCCCTATGGATATTTTTCGTGACGCCAAAATCTATAACATCTGGAATTTTTCTTACGTCAGTAGGCCAGTAAGTAGGCTCCCCACTCGAAATGACATCTAAGCCCATTTTTGAAATTGTATTAAACAACGCTCTACCTCTAGGTGTAACAAGACGCGAGCCCCAGTACGTATGTTTTGCATTGTAGTCACCAGCTGCCACGAAACAAGATCCAAGCGATTTGTAGAACTTCTCATACTGATCTTCGGTAACTGAAAATCTGGGAGATGAGTAAATTGATGATATCACGAAGTTCGCACAAAAATTTTCTACGAAAATATTCGTAGCTTGCATATATTCTTCACTAACGTTCTCAAGGATATAGTGCTTGAGTCTTGACTTAATTAGAATTGCTGATCCACCGCATGCTCTCCCTCTCGGGTCCTTTGAATCATATAGAGTGTAACCATTTATTTTAAAGCAGCTTCTCGAAGTCAAGTGAGTCTCAGAGACCATCATTATATCAATATTTTTTTCCGTGAGGAAGTGCTCAAGTTCATTTTTATGTTGGCGAATGCCGTTTGCGTTCCAGAAACATAGTTTTAACGTGTTCATGGTTTGTTGACTAATGCTTGAAGCAGAGTATTCTGCATTCTCAGCATTTCTTGCATCATGCTAGTCATATTTGTTGTAAAGTTGTTTATAGTTAGCACCAGATTCTCAATAGTAGCTTCAAGACGACTAAAGTTAAAGCTAGAGTTTGCATTCGTTGAATTACTTGGCGGTGGAACATTTTGTGTGGGAATAGAACTAGTCTTAGCAGCATCGGCATACGATACACGTGAATTAACTAGTTGGCTAGTTTGAGGCAGAGTGGCGCTATAAGCATTTGCTGATTGAACTGGAGCTAATTTAGATTTTTGACCCATAGCCTGTTTAACGAAAGAATATACACGGCATCCTCTGTAATTAGCGGTGTGATTTTCTCCACAATTACTTTTTTTTCAGCTTGTACTTTTGGCTTGGTACAGTTAGCAGTACCATGCAATTCACCGCAGATAACACAAACTGTAGGTAATTTGCAGTAGGTTTTTGTGTGGCCATATTCTTGGCAATTATGGCACTGTACGGGACCTGAACGCTTACGTGGCTCTTCAACTGTGATTTTTCGGTGTAAAAGGTATTTTAGACTATAAATTGGGTGCGTCTCATTTTTCTTTAACTGTATATCATTCGGCTCCAGTTCAACACGAAATAGAGGCTGGGGAATCTTCTCTCTATTGATTATATTGGTAACATTTTTTACTTTAAATCCTTGTTCGATAAGTGCACATTTTACTTCTTCAGGCTCAACATATGAATCTATGCCCTTTAATACTATTTGTAGGCCTTTAGCACTCTTAAGTTGATATGTATAAAAATTTGTTTTATTTTTTTCAAACTCACTAACAATTTTTCGGAAATCTTTTTCATCATATATTTGGATTTTAGTTTCATCAATATTACCTCGTTTAATTGGAATGATGTGAAAAGTATTTTCACCAATGGTCGACAGTAGATTTTTTAGAAGCGCGTTTGAATTTTTTTCTCTCAATTAAATAGGTGGTGGCTTAAAAGACTTTTGCGATGATGCAGCGGGCTTGTCGTTTTTGTCTTGCAATAATGAAAAACGATTTTGACGATTGATAGAAGATGTGCTGTTATCCCTAGACATCTTTGGGGCGGATCCAATTTTAGTAGAATTTGGGCTTCGCCCGCGCTTTAAAATGGTTATATATCTGTCCATTCCTACTTGTACCTTTGGTTTTGTACTACTGTTGTCTTCACTAACAACTTGTTTAATTGTTGACCACGAGCCCGAAGCGGATGATATCGCTGAGTTAAATGTAGAAGTACTAGGCAATAATGTCAACGATTCACTAGTTGGCATTGGACAAAGCGAAGTTGATCGCTGACGAAACTGTGGTTTTGCCGTTAGTAAAAGTCTATTATCAGATTTTAGATTTTTATTAAGAGCTTCAGAACTCACAGCGAGTCTATTATCAGATTTTTTATTTTTATTGTTATCATTATGAGCATCAAAACTCACAGTAAAATAGGCATTTCTGCCGTTAGAACTCACTTCACTATTTTTTTCCTCTGGGTACTCATAAAGAGTATTCCTCAAGGGTATTTTGTATGTTTTTTTGTTTACGGTTTTTTTTTATTTTTGTTATTTCTATATGTAAAAATATTATCAAAGCAAAAAAAATGCTTATTTATCAAAGTTAATATGTACTACGAATATTTTTTGTATGCTTTTTTTTTTGTTTAGTTTGTATATAAGAAAAATTCCGCTATTACGTCTGTTCACTATGAAGGTACAACGAGAACCGGGGCTTAAAAGTGGGTTTATTTTCTTTAATGAATGATAAAACGTGAAAATACTATGACAAATTTGATTTTGAAAAATAAATAAAATATATAATTTCTACCAATGTATACATAGAGAATCATCATCATTTACTGACGGAGAACAATGTTATCAGTAAATTGTTTCTGGAAACTCAAATCTAGAAACTAAAGGATGAATTAATAATAAAGCTTAAGGCATTAATATAATTCAAGGATATATTCAAATGCAAATTAATGAAATAAAATTAACGATAGAAGATAGGTATAAAATTGAAAAAGACATTCTAAAAATTAAATCATCTTTTGACAAACAAATTGAACAGCTGAGCGATAAAATTTATAGATTGGAAAATTAACTACATTTTAGTATAAATAGCTGAAAATGTATCAAGTAGATCACAACACTCTCAAAAAAACTGTAAAACAACTCAATGTGCTTAAAAAAAAAATTGGTAAACGTAATCCATAATAAATTTATAAAATTGTTTGTGTATTGTAGTGATGTAATGAATGGAATATGGAGCTGATGTAGGTGAAGTGGGTAGCTATTCTAGAGAAAATAGAAATTATTGATTTTTGTAGACTGTAACTGACACATTCTAAAAATATATATGGTGAGTATCGTTGAAAATAAAAGCTGCACGTGAAAAAAACCAAGGCAATGGAAAATATTTTTGAAATGATATGAGTATCAAAACAAAAAATACAAATAGATGTTGGTAAAGAATTTTTAATAAACACTGCAAAATTCATGCATAAACAGAGAATTAAAAATTTCATAATATGAAAGCATTAAAAGGAATTATGTGTTAAGAATTTAGCTATAATGGTTCATATAAGTGGATTGATATACACAAAGATTTACTTAATGCCTACAATAGAAAAGTTCATCTCATCATTAAAATATTTGCGATTAAAGTTAACTCAACGAATGAGAAAAAGGTGCAAAATACATTATACAGTAATTTGAAGAGGTACAAAATATTGAAATTCAATGAAAATATAAATAAAATTAAAAAGGAAAAATCTAGTTTGTATTGGTTTTTTGAAGGATTGATTAGGAATGTTAGGTCTCAGGGAAGATAAATAGCTTAATATACTACAATTCTCTAAACTTGATGGTCTGTATGAAATATTGTGGTAACTTAAGAGTTCAAAATATTCAGAAACACATCATATTATCACTTTTTATAGTAAAAGGTGTACATTTTCCATTTCGAAAGCTGTAGCACACAAAATTTTAAATTATGAGTATGGGGTTATTATAATAGATATTCACTCTGTTCATTTCTAGATAAACTAAGGAAATTGTACTTTGGTATCCAATCTTTAACAATGTACATGTGTATGAATGGGTATCAAACAAACTTACTAAATAAATACAGACTTCAACTAGAATCATGCTGAAGCATGCATAAATTGTAAAATGGAATGTAAACAGATCTTACTTTATATCTGTATCTGTATGAATATGAAATAAATTGACCGAAAAAAATATTGGAAGCATGCCGAAGCATGTATAATTTAAAAAAATTCCTGACATACTTTTATAAGTAAAGAAATTTTAAGAGTTTGTGGCAAATGAAATACATACACATGTATCTACTTTGATAAAAATTCAAAAGAGTGAATTCGTAATTCTAATAGTATAGATTTTTAATTGAAACACCACTAAATGTCGGACTCTCGCGTCACTATCGATAGAAGCATGCTAAAGTATGCATGCTAGCAAAATATTAAACTTTTTAGAATGTGATGAGAAAGCTATTTTCTAATCATTAATTTGTAGACAGCAATTGTATCTGGATCAACTCAACTCATGAATGTATTGTATACAGGTATGATTGATGGTGATGAGGACCTTTTCTAAGTGAGAAATGATTACATCTGAATGCGATACAACGCAGCCTACGTTAACCACAATAACGTCAAGGGGTCAAACACCAAATCTTATATAGAAACACTTGAAGTAAAAATTCTCCTAAACATAGATATTCCAATGTTTCTAACACTTTATGAAAACACTGACGGTGAATTGATGATGGAGGTAAATATGTTATTTTAGATCGATTTTCAAGAATACTTGATTATTAAAGATGCATTTCTTTGTATATGAACTAATTTCTACGTACATACATATATTTACCTACATATATGTATGTATATATTAATACTTTTAAAAATTATACAAATACTCTCTATTTCAAGTAGTAAAATCTGAAAAATAGTAGCGAGACATTAGAAGAAAAAATTAATAAAAAGAGAGACTGACTGAGCAACTGATTCGTACACTCTGTCTGACAGGTACAAAAAGCTCACTTAAATATATTAGAAATATATACGCAATATGCTAAACTTTAATAAAATGAGAAAAAAACACTTCATCTAGAACATCAAATAAAAGCCATAGGCGCTCACCCGTCATAAAATAAACATATACTCGTACATTATTAATGTACTTAAAGATATTATCAGTATGAAGTAACACAATTTAAAGAATAAAAAGTTTAAAATTGAATTATCCATAACGCTGACGAAGAGTAGACGGAAATTCTGACATGCAAACTCATATTGAATACTAGAAGAAAACTACTTCGTTTTCTGTTGATCGCTATTCAAGAAGAAAATAAGATTGTTTATTATGAATTAACTAATTTAAAAGTACATTTAGGTTCAGTCTCATATCCATATGATGATGATCCTAACATAAAATTTAAAAATAAACGTTATGCAATTCTATATAGTTATTATATGTATCTAAGATTCCGGCAAAGGTAGTATATGAAAGAATCTCAAGCGCTTCTACCTGTACCAGAGTTTAAGATAAAAGCTCCTTTTATTCAATAGCGGGACAATTGAATAAAATTTTAATATGACATAGTACGCAAAGACTTCAGCTTACTGCATTCCTTTTCATGATCATATAATAGAATATATACCCATCAAAGGTCAAATTCTAAAAGTTTTATAAATTAAACAATATGGAAAATAACATAATTTTTATACACGTACAAGGTTTCAAAAATAACTCAAATGAATTCATTGGAAAAGAAGTAGCAATTGCTTTCAACAATTACGAATATAATAATTTCATTATGAAACTCAATAATCAATAAAAAAATAAAAAAAGAAGCAAGCTGGCTAACAAAAAACTATCGTTACATAAGCTAAAGTGCTGGATCAGTTTCATTTAAAAATGCTTATAAATGTATAAAAGACAATGCAAGATGTTCTAAAATAAATGTAAAAGGTGATGAAAAAAGCCTACGGCTGGAAAAAATTTATATCAAAATATTTCTAAGAATGAATATAAGCTGCCTCAACTTTAAACAAATATAAATTAAATATAGGGAATATTTATTATATTATATATTATTATTATTATAGTTACTATTACTCTAAAGTATGTATCTTAAGGAATTCAGTTTTACTTAAAACAGAAAATCCTCACAAACTTTTAAGTAAATACAGATAAAAATTAAAGCAACGCTTTTTAATTTCAAATAAAAAAAAAATGAAGATATTTGACATCTATACATAAAAGACCCGGCGAATATTTACACCATCAACAAAAGACCGCACATGACATTCAAGCACGGAGCCAAACACTTATTTGTATGTACATATGTACATACATACCTAAAATCAATTTGTAGATATGTATGTACACATAATATCAAATTTCTTATCAATACTCAAGTATTTATTAGATCTTGACAATCACACTTACATATCTACATCATAAAAATATATGAACAACGCAAACCATTCAGTCAGAGCACATGCCCAAGCTTAACGATCTTATTATGGACAGAGAAACTATAAATTCCCATGATCGTATGAAAAGAAGTTCAGCCAAAGAAGCCGGATGCAGTTAAATAAACAAAATCTGTAATATAAACAAATTTCTCCCAGGCAGACTTTAAAGCTGGACAATTTTAAGCATGACAAAATACCCAGCAACCTTGAGTATGAAAATATACTTATATGTATATAGGATTAGGGAGTTTAGATATATGAAAATATTTTATAGAACCAAATCTCGATATTGAAAACAAATTATTTACACGTACATAAAACTACTAGCGTGAGAAAATCATACGCACACACACACACACACACATACCAGATTTCATTTAAGAAAAATTCAAATTATTTCAACAACACACCACCCCTCACAAATCACGGCCAACCTCAAATCCTACAGATATACATACAAAAATTTTCACGGTCATTCCTACAAACAACACGGACAACAACACAATTCACGATCAGCCTTAAACTCCTACGAACATGCATACAGATTCCCACGGGTACACATCACTCGTACGACAACACCCTCGCCTATCCTCAAAACAATAATAGCATTAAACTTCTACAAACATATGTACATACACACAGACATATTACTACACCAACCTCACCTACCCTAAATCATGATCAGCCTTAAATTTTCACAGACATACAAACATACAGATTCCTACGTATACATATTACAACAACATCCTCACCTCTCTTAAATCACGATCAGTCTTAAGCTCCTACAAACATATAGACATACATACACGCAGTCGATCAACCTCAACTACACCACACCCCCTCCCAATAACAGCCTCGCTTAAATTCCCCCGGACAGACACATCCACAAATCCCATGGATACGTATTACTCGTACAACAACACCCTGACCTACCCCAAATCACTATAAGCCTTAAATTCCTACAGACTAGCAACACCTGCATACACGCAGTCGATCTACCACAACCACACCCCGCCCCCTGTCAATCACACCCTCACACAAATTCCAACAGACAGGTATACACACACAAACACACACGTACACTCAATCCATCTACCTCAACTACACCACGCCCCCTGTCAATCACACCCTCACAAAAATTCCAACAGACAGGTAAACACACATGCACTCCCTCGGTTATATATTACAACAACAACCCCACCCTCCCAAATCACGGCCAGCCTTAAACTCCTGTATTAGCATTAGAAATAAATTTTATGTTTCCCCGCCTGAATTATGAAAAATCATTTTCTCGTCGGCATTTTAAAAAATAATAATCATGTTTTGCCGTCGGCATTTGAAAAAAATAATAATCATGTTTTGCCGTCGGCATTAGGAAAAATAATCATGCATTGCCTTACGCATTAGGAAAAATACATTTTTACTATGTCACCCCCATTAGTATTAGGAAAAATAATTTTATGATTTTCCCGTTGGTACTAGGAAAAATCATATTCATGATTTTCCCGTCGGCATATACATACATACATTACAAAAAAAGAAAAACCTCCAACCTATGAACCCACTTAACGTATTCCCACAAAAAGCAAAATCACCCGTTCACACAATTAATGTAACCCCCAAAAAAATCACCCGTTCCCACAAGGGTTAATGTAAACAAAAAACTCCTAACATAGCGTCTATACCTGATATTAACCCTGATATAATATAAGAAAGAACGTCGGCAGAATGAGAAGAAAAATATATTTGTATTAATATTAATATCTGTATAGGGGAAAACGTACTCCTGTAAATATCATAATATTTCATAATTATTATGCAGCCGTGCAGTAAACATCTTCGTTTATTGTAATAGCAATGTGAGTTTCATAAAAATTTTGGCTTCCTTAATACATCATGTATAATTAAAATATTTCCGCAATATTTTTATCAAAAAATATTAATTTTCACTATAATTCACAAAATTCTCTTCACGTATTTATGTATGTGTGCGTTTTTTGACACTTGATATCATAATATTGTTTTCTAAATATATATTATGAAAACAATATTATAATATCTGATATAATAGTAATATAATACTAATATTGCAGTCCACACGTAATATGATTCTCTCTGCTATGAAATTTGACGTTTGCTGATAGAAATATATTTGATATTATATCAGGTATAGACGCTATGTAATGTAAACAAAAAATTCCTAATGTAAACAAAAAAACATCAAAGCGTGCCGCCGAAAACTCAAGGTATCAAATTTCACAAATTTCCAAGAATTTTAAAATTTGGGTAATTAAAATTTTAAAATTTCAAAAGTTTAATTGGGGCAGGATTGGTAATTCCCTACTACTTCTAGCAACACTGGTTGTGTGCTTTGCTTCTATATATAGAATATATATATATATATATATATATATTAGAGTTCGACCGATTAATCGGCTTCGGCTTCGGCCTTCGGCCAAAAATTGGTAATCGGCCAACATTCGGCCTACGGCAAAAATCGGCCGATTAGCCGAAGCCGAATATTTTTCACTCCAAGCTTGAAAAATAACATTATTTTTGGTCGTTGCTCGCCGACAGTTTCTATTGTGTTTAACGTTTTGAAAGGGTTGCTTTGAAATACAACCCTGTTGCTTTCTATTTTCTTTTAGTTGGACGTTCTTGTGAGTGATCATATGAAAAAGCAATCTAGAATTTGCAAAATAGTTTTATTTTTCTTGTTATGTATCCAATAGATATTACAGCTATTTCAGTGATCTCAAAAAAGCAAACTTTTTTCTTAATTCATATAAAACAAGTATCATTTTTAAAATTTAAAACATTCGGCTTCGTCTTCGGTTTTGGCCGAAGTTTAGGATTTTAGCCGAAGTTCGGCTTCGGCCAAAAAAAACGCCTTCGGTCGATCTCTAATATATATATAGATGAGTATACTCATCCATATGTATGTATGTATGTATGTCTATTTACCCAGTGGTTTACGGGGCTAGTGCTGCACGTATATATTCTCTAGTTCTTAAAAAACTAGCACTAGTACATAACAATCAACTTCACATGCTTTTAGCTGTTGAATTTAACATGGGGATGTCCTACGGTGGTGGCAATTGGGCCCCCGCTGCATAATCATTATCTTGGAACGTATATACCACAGGGTATACCAGAGGTGACACGAGACGGAAGATAATTTGTGTTTTCGGATCTTTCGCTCACTCTGTCACTGCGTCTTCTTTAAACTTCTTTCGTGGTGGAATTTTGTAGCTTAATTTCAATTTATACTTTGTAACCTCATTCGCTTGACGATTTTTGTAAATAAATGATAAAAATTAATATTTTTTAATGAAAATGCTTCAAATGAAATCTGCAATAATTTTGAAACAATTTGTAATTGCCTTTTTAATAGTTATAATCTATTTCGCACTTTGTTCCTTAATTCAACACAACAAATTCTTTCATCTAATTTTGTAAAATTGCCTGTGTTGTTTACTGGTTGAAATGTTTTTCGTTTAACACTTTGTGGTCTTATTCGCTGAGTGAATTTTGTAAATAAAAGGTAAAAATTAAAATTTTTCAATGAAAATGCTTAAAGTTAAATCAGGAATCATTTGCAAACAAATTTTAATAACTTTTTAATACAAATAATCTTTTCCACATTCTGTTTTTTTTAATTAAATGCAACAAATTCTTCAATTTAATTTTGTAAATGTGTATGTACGTATGTATGTATGTACAAGTGTTTATTTCACAAAGTACATATTTTCTCTTGTTTGTTTTAATTTTTTTTGGTAACATTTTAATAATAAATATACTATAGTTGTCCCTTTCTCGCAGAATCTGCGCGCCAAATGATTTTAGCTTTTTTCATAAGTCACTTTCTTCAACTCTGGTCTACTTTGTGGTATATACCGACATAAGCTGAGTTCACATTATATGTATTTGTCTTGTGGAATGTCACTTTATTATACACACGATATTTTATGTGTACGTCAAAATTTACGTTTTACATAAGGCTTATAATTTTTGTGTTCACACGTTGGTATGTTATGTACATATTCCATAACCTATAAAGGTAAACAAATGCTTACTTTTGTTAATGCAATATCAATTTTTTTCCTTCATTTTTAGTTTTTAGTCTATTAAATCCATATTAGTTTAAATTATCTTAAAAGTTTACTTAATTTTTAACGCCACAAACACTTGCTTTATTTGAAACCAGCTGATGTTAGATGCTTATAGAACACGCTCTAAATCAAAATTGTCGTTTGTACTGCACACAGGGAAAGAACACATGCTATTGTTTAAAGGTGTTCAGGAGGTTTATTCTGAATTGCGATGCGCAAATGAAATGCGATGCGAAATAAAATTGGTATTCTGTTAGACTTTCGCAATCGCATTCGCAATTTATTTGAAATCGTGGCAATGCTGCTCAAATAAACGTAAGTGTCAACAAACGTCAAATTAAATATAAATAAATTATTTGTGTTTGGCTGTGAAAATTTTTTATAAAATTTATTTAGGAAATTCTGTAAGAAAAAAATAATAAAAATGGATTCTGTGGCACTGTGGTTCGACGACAAAGAAGGGCATGAGCAAAATTAACGGATACAGAGAAAATTGCTCAGAAGCAAATCCTATATTCTAAGCTTGAATAAAAAAATGCAATTTATTTTGATGCTTGCGAAAAATAAACGTTTACTTATGCAGAATATTTCATTTTTTAGCTTTATAAAAAATTTTAGATTAAATAAAGAAGCATTTGTATATGTCTTAAATAATATTAGCTCGGAATGCAATACTACGAAATCAAGTGCAATTCCGCCAATTATGAAATTAGCGGCTGCGTTAAAATTTCTTGGTCAAGGTGGGTACCAACACCAAATTGGTCAAGATCATTTCCTCGGAATATCTCAGCCATCTATGTCGCGATGTTTGGCGGAAGTGTACATAGCAGTTCAAATATTTTTGAACTGGTTTATATATTTCATACTCTTTTCCATCCTGCAGCTTCTCTAACAGATGGTCCATTGATATTTAGTTCTTCAGTTAACGTTTGCCACAAAGTATTTGCCGACTGACGCGCATTTGGTGTTTTCAAATGGCCTCTTGCAAATTGGCTGTGCTTATTCATAAATTCTATCATTATTTCAAATTGACGCGATTTGGTGGTCTTATTGCTTGCTTCTTTGAATTAAATAGTAAATATATGATGAATAAATAAATAAAATATTGTCTTTCACTTACATGTTAGTACTTTGCGAATGCTATATTGTTTTCGAATAAATTTTGCGAATTTGACATTTGTTTTCGCAATGTAGAATACCGACTTGCCACCTTTTCGCATTTGAAATGCGATTAAAAAAGAACTTTGCGAATATCGCAATACAGAATAGCAATTGTTTGCATTTATGTATTTTCGCATCGCATTGATTTTCGCATCGCAATTCAGAATAAGCCTCCAGACTATATGTACGAATTTACCATATGAAAAAGTGACATTCCACAAGGCAAATACATACATATAATGTGAACACAGCTATAGACCTATACACCGCAATGTCCCCAATTTAACTGACATTGTGTATTAAATTCATCAAAAAGCAAACAAAAAATGTTTATCATTTATACCGGTATCTGTATATGTTTTCTACTCGTTGTTGCAAAAAAATTGTTTTCTGCATTACATGCAGCTATAGAATTAGCTAGGGAAACGTGGGTATCTATTTTTACATTAAAGCATTAGATATTGGTGTCTAGAGAGGGATGTATATATGATTGGAATGCCACATGGGTACCCCCTAGCGCAAATTGAGCAAAACCTCTAACTACTTCGCATGTAATTGGTACCACTGGGTAGTTCTTGTTCATCACTGGCTACTACCACATATGCAATAAACACACACTTATACCAAAGGCTATAAATATATAAAGATGTTCCACGTAGAACATTAAATGAAAACTAAAATTTTTTGTGTTTATAGATGCTGTGGGGGAAGTAACAAGGGAAAAATATATTGTTTGTTATTTGAACGAAACCACAAAGAGAGCACAAAATTTTTGAGCATGCACACTTACATATATAAATATGTATGTAGTAATGTTGTATGGCATACAACCCTGCAGTCACACTGGGGCCAAATGTCTCTATGTCAACACTAAATTTCTAGTAGTAGGTACATTGTCTACAATTTCTTTTCTATTCGTCAATATAAAAGAAAGAGAGACAACAAATGTGGTCTATTTCTGGTGGCTTTTGCAACAACTTGTCAATATTCATATAATTGTATGTACGTAAGGTATAGAAATGTACCACTAAATGTCTGGTTGGTATGTCTCCATGTTCCCATAAGAACTATGTATTCACTACCTAGTCAATTGTTTTAGTGTTACTAGTAGATTTTCAATGACACGCACATGCTAAATGTCTATAGCACAAAGTATTGTATGGGGATTAATTAGAGAGTAGTACTGGTGACAAAGTCAAAAGCGACTCAGTACATTTTCACCATCGACATTTCCTTCAGGGAATGTATGCACACACATAATTGAAGCTTATAGAGAAATTTAGTTGTGTGTGTTATATTTCTTGTTCAAGCGCAGTCAAGTAGGAGCAAAAATATGAAATAACTAAAAGAAGTTTCTTGTTTTGATACATTCATGTGCAAATAAATCACGGAAATCAAATGCGACCGATTGTGTTATTGTAGGGTAAAAATACGTGTTTTATTGTTGTAAAATTAAAAATAAGTTGATTCGCACCGAACTATAATTATTTTATTTAGAAATTTCAATTATATATATATATATATATACATACATATATATATTTATATAGGTATATATACATATATGTATATATTTATATATATATATATATATATATATATATATATATATGTACATATATACTATGTATAAAATAAAAATATGTATAAAATAAATAAAAAGTGAGCTTACTTACATAAGTTTGCAAACCATGATTATTTATTTCTGTTTACAAAAGAATAGGTTTTCTTTATTGCTTTAAAATTTTGAGTTTTTCAGTGCTTGTTGATTTGAATTTATATGTTTCCCACGACGAATGTTTTCGTAGCAGTGTAAGAACTAATAAATTAAGCATCTCCATCCTGTGCTTATAGCATACGTAGCTCTCGTCAAACCAAAAGGAATATATTGTATTTTTGGTACAATTTACACATTGCTCAACAATAGTTTTTTTTAATGTTTTTTATTTCTTTAGAATTAGTAAAAACATTTTCGAAAACTTTTATGTGAATCTTACACACTGCAAAAAATAAGTCTGATGGAGCACACAAACTTCCAAAATCTGTTTCTTTATCATAATTTTTAGTAAAATTTTTTCTTATAGATACTTCATCAAAAAGTAAAATGCATTCTTTTTCAAAAGGTTGCATCTTTTTAACAGTTTCTGTGAACGCATTGTATATACATGAATTGTAACCTGGCTGCAAATTTTTAATGCTACTCCATCTACTAAGGGATGAAGGACTCGGAAGGTTCAATTTCAATATATTTCTTAAGAACAAGTATGTGGAGGTTGATCTATAAAATATACTTTGAGAAAAGCTTATCTCATGCTCTTCCCAACGCGCATTTGTCCCTCTATTTATCTTTAGGAGCATTTTGCAAAAAGTTTTTTCGTTTGGATTTATATTTAAATTATCAACTTCGGCTTCAATAGATTTCTTCATCATTATTTTGCTTTCTAACGTTTTTATCCTTCTTTTTAAACTTTCGGATTTTTTCTTTAATTTAAGTTTATCTTGCGAAACAGTCTTAAGTTTTTTAAACATTGTAAAATATTTCTTTCTATAAAACTCTTCATTTCTACAACTTTTATAACAATTTGTGAAAAAAGGTTGGTGATTCCGATCTTTTGCGCTTAAGAGGCGGACATCTTAACAAGGGTAAGGCAACATTCTCACTTAATAAACACTTTTCTATACCCGAGTCATCAGTCAAATTTAAGGTTGGTACTGCGTCGCGATTCAAGTATTTCTTTCCTATATTTTCCGACGAAAAGTGTCTTTCACATATGTATAATGTCCGCGATTTTTCCAAAAAGCTTTCGTCAAAGTTGCACTATTCTATCCACACTTTAAGTAATATGTCATTGGAATATGGGAAACGAAAGATTTTTAAGTTTGGAAAACTTCTTTTGGATCTGCCACAATGAGGCAAACAACACTTATTGCCTGCTTTAAGCGATAACTTTTTTTGTTTTACTACGGAAGTAGATAATTTCAATTAGTTCACTCATTATGATATTATTTATTTATATTATTATTCAAAATTTTTCACTTTTTCACACTAGATTATATTTTCAAGCACTTGTAACTCACAACGAAAGCGATAATGAAATAAAGTTAAATAAATAGTTTCCAACGCAAACGCTAAATATATTAAATTCAAATAACGGTAAATTTATATTCGGTGCGAATCCATGTATTTGCAAAAGTACAACAATAAAATACATATTTTTTCCATATAAATAGACAATCGGTAACATTAAATTTTATGTAGCTTATGTCCATACACATATGCATATGTGCGAAAACACAAGTTCTTTTTGTTTGTGTAAATTTTTTCTTTGCTTTAGGTTAAATACACACATCCATTCATACCCTGAAGGAAATGTCGATGGTGAAAATGTACTGAGTCGCTTTTGACTTTGTCACCAGTACTACTCTCTAATTAATCCCCATACAATACTTTGTGCTATAGACATTTAGCATGTGCTTGTCATTGAAAATCTACTAGTAACACTAAAACAATTGACTAGGTAGTGAATACATAGTTCTTATGGGAACATGGAGACATACCAACCAGACATTTAGTGGTACATTTCTATACCTTACGTACATACAATTATATGAATATTGACAAGTTGTTGCAAAAGCCACCAGAAATAGACCACATTTGTTGTCTCTCTTTCTTTTATACTGACGAATAGAAAAGAAATTGTAGACAATGTACCTACTACTAGAAATTTAGTGTTGACATAGAGACATTTGGCCCCAGTCTGACTGCAGGGTACTTACGCATGCAAAGGCACGCACACATGCATGCGTATGCAGATGAACAGCGAAGACATGAGAATAATAAGTGCTCTGAGAAAATAAATTACTCTCTTTGAAACAAATGGATTTAGCAGTGATGCAAAATGTGGCACAATTGGGCCATTTGTGGCACTTTTAGATGTTTGATGGCTCTGTGGTACTCTCTAGGCTATTTTGGCCCTTCCAGCTCAACATTCAACTAAATCCTTCAAACCTTTGAGTACACTTTTTAAATGAGTTTTCTTCGTTTTGAAAACTACTTTTATTTTTGGAGATTTTTATTTAACTCTGATTTCCGAAATCTGCGCCAGATCATGTTTTTAGTGGAAATGGCAATAGTATTGTAGGTACCACTTGCTATGAAATTTTTTCAAAAGGAAACAGAACAAGTAAATAATGAATATACCTAGGGCAGTATCGCAAGTTCCAAAATTTAAAAAGCTTAAAGATTTAACTAGAATTAAATTTTTCAAAAGGATTTCTACCATTAAAAATCGTTTAGGCAAACCTTTGCATACAAATTTATAGAGAACTAGCTGACCCCGGTCCGCGTTGCTGGCCCTAAGCAAACATTAGTGTTGTATATGGCATTGGTGGTACAATATGAAAATTGGATTTTGCCCACGAATAAACTAAATATTTAGCCATCTGCTAGACGAACTTCAAACTACACAGAAACGCTTCTCACGCCGTATAGAGCATGTATATAAAGTTTGTCTAAATCCGTGCAGTAGTTCTTGAGTTACGGTGCAAAATCACAAAAAAAACTTAATATGGCGCCATCTGTCGGACGAACTTCAAACTACACAGAAACACTACTTACGCTCTATAGAGCATGTGTATGAAGTTTGGTCAAAATCGGTTCAGTAGTTCTTGAGTTACAGTGCAAAAACACAAAAAAAAACTAAAAATTGCGCCATCTGTCGGACGAATCACTATTTCTGAAAGGGGCGTAGCATTTACCGGGATAGAATATATACAGTCCCACAGATAATAGTACGTACCGCCACTAAAAATTGGTTTTAAGAATAACCCTGCATTTCTGATCAAAACTTTTTATTGCATTTGTGTGGCAATGACAAGCTGTCAAAAACAAACTACAAATAATATGGGTAACTTTCCGTTTATAGTAGTTATACACGTAAAGACAATATGGCAGCACAGATAATTATACGTACGATGCCAAAAAGAAAACGGTACTTTTAAAACTTGTAGAAACTTAAATAAAATTGCGCACTTGAAGTGTTTAAAAAGTAATTTGCAATCAAGTTAGCAAGTAAATTAGTTATTTTAAGAAAATATTTTACGGTTTTGTGAAAATGGGTAGAAAAACAAAAGATATTTGTGTCGAAGATCGTGTGGAATTGAGAAAAGCTGGCAATTCATTGAGTTCAATAGCTAAAATTATTGGACGTGCTAAGTCCACAGTGCAGACAGTAAAAAAAAATTTTTCTGAGTCTCAATCCCTCGCAAGCAAACCCAAAACTGGACGTCCACCGAAAATTTCGCCACGAATTGAGCGATTTATAAAAAACGTTGTTAACAAAAACCCTAAAACTTCAGCCGTGGAAATTCGAAATACCTTGGAAAATTATCACATTATTAATGTTCATTCAGAAACAGTGCGAAGTGTTTTGAGAAAAAGCGGATTCCACAGCCGCGTACCAAGAAAAAAACCATTTATTAATGAAATAAACAGAAAAAAGCGGCTCGACTTCGCACTTAAGTATATGGACAAATCATCGGATTTCTGGGCAAATGTGCTTTTTAGTGATGAAAGCAAGTTCAATTTATTCGGTTGTGATGGTAAACAAAAAATTTGGCGCAAAGCTAATGAAGAGCTGCAACCGAAGAACCTCATTCCTACAATAATGCACGGTGGTGGTTCTGTTATGGTTTGGGGATGCATGTCGGCGAATGGAGTTGGAAAAATGCAATTTGTGGAAACAAATATGGACCGATTTCTATATTTAGACATTTTGAAGAGCAGTTTGAAAGAATCGGCAAGTAATTTGGGTCTTAGTGCTGCTTGGTATTTCCAACAGGACAAAGACCCAAAGCATACTTCGCATGTTGTGAAGGAATGGCTGCTCTATAACGTACCGAAACAACTCCATTCGCCTCCCCAATCACCAGACCTGAACCCCATAGAACATTTATGGGATGAATTGGAACGTCGCATTCGGAAAAAAAATTATGGGAACAAACAAGATCTTAAGGAAGGCTTGGAGTATGAATGGGGTCAAATAACATCTGAAACTACTGAATAATGGATTGAGGGCAGTAGTTGAGGCATAGGGAGGGCCAACAAAATACTAAAAAATAGTATATGTATGTATATGTAAATATTTTACTAAAGTTATTTTTGTAGAGTACGTATAATTATCTGTGCAATAAAATAGATATTTGTTTATTTTTTTAAAATTTAAACATTTGATTTAAAATTTAAATGATGAAATAAATATTTGTGTTCATTTAAAGAGGATTGGAAATCTTGCAGTAGTCGCTCCTGTAGCTGTACCTTGTCACCAGTTGTCGACAGTTTCCGCTTACTCAACTCTTCCGCTTTTATTTGCAAATCCCACTTCTGCCACCAAATGTTACGTTTTTATTCTCTGTTAAAAACGCTTTTCCGTAGATTCGTAGATTTGCAATAAATAAAAGACCCCAGTGTACTAATTAGGGTTAAGAATGATACAATCTTTATTAATCAATAAATACCACTAATCTAAATTCAATTCAAGAGCTTAAATACAAACACAAAGTTTACTTCAATATTCACAACTGGTTACCACTACGCCTTCTTCGCTGTTGTATATACACGTCTCAGACAACCGGCTGCGCTAGTGTTGACACAATTCTGCTTTCTCTGTTGCTCGTCACACACAAGACTCACTCTGCCGACACTTCCAGTTGATACACCAATAACAACTCTATGGCAGACTCTCACAGTTGATACACTAATCAGGACTCGCTGGCTTCACTTACACACGTTTATCAGATTCCACTGCTCCCTTACTCTTTACTCAAGGGACTCCACAATAAACTCAAATCACGACAGACTCTAACTGTCACTATAGATGCTACTATAGTCTCTTCAATTTCCAACTCACGTATTGTAAAGCACAGACTCAAATATCAACTCACGTTGTATCACAAATCACGGACTGCGCACAACTTAATTGTCAACTCACTTGATTAACAACAGAATTCTTATTAGCAACTGAGCTTCTTCGCAACTGACTTATTCCCAACTAACTTTTGATCGCGACTGAACTGCTGTTGGATGCGTCAACCCCTTTTTATACTTCGCACAACAACCACTAGAATTTTCATGCAAAGTCTAGACCGAATCATCATTATCTTCAATGTTGTTTACAAAGCGCGTAATTAAGTTGGTGTGGTAACTATGTACATACGTGTGTATATGCATACATCATTAAGTGGTTGTTTACTTTTATTTCTGCCTTTAGTTGGAATTGTCAGGCATGTACATATGTATGTATGCATGTAGCTATGTATACCTTCTTAATAAGCAGACCCTTGTAGTTGTTGTTGCTTGTTTACGTTTAATCACGTATGTATGTGCTACGCATGTGTATATAGTTGTTTGCTATAGTGCTTGTATGTGAATACGAGTGTACGTTTAGTTATCTATTTAAATACTTCTGGATGTTTCTTTATATTGGCCCTGTTCGAATATTCTTGCGTAACACTTATGTTAACTCGACGGCCATTTCCGTAACAATACATATAAAATATTCATTTACTTTAATTTAACAATAAATAGTTTAAAAACTTTGAATTTTTGTCGCTATATTCTGTTTTTGCCCTAAACAAAATAAATCACATATCTATATTATATCATTAATACATACTTTTGTTTTTATTTAAATTAAAAGATTATAGTCAAGTACATTAAAATTTTTGTGGCCCTATCAAAGGTATTTTGGCCCTTTTAAATCGTTAATTTGGCCCTAAATAAAAAAACTGAAAATGCATCACTGGGATTTAGTAGTAAATCCACCAGCAAATTATGCACTGGCAGTACAATGTATGGACGTAGAACATCTTTATATATTTATAGTCTTTGCTTATACTATCCTAATCACAAAAAATATTTTGGATTTATGAGATTTAAAAAAAAAATATTCTCGCACTAAATTTGTTTTATGAACCCTTTATAAAGCAAATTTTTTATTAGTTAATTTATTTTAGTTTTCGTAAAGTTTTTTAATCACAGTATCTGTGTTTTTAATATTATCAAAAACCACACATACATTCTAGTCAGCCTAGAACCATATGTCTCTATGTCAACACTCTTTTTTCTAGCGACAATTGCACTAGTTGAAATGTCTACAACTTTCCTTTTATGTGCGAGTAGAGATACGTTAGAGACAACAGTTCTAGTGTATTTCTGGTGACATTGTCAATGAACGTGTCAATAGTTTGTTTTTCTTTTTTATTATGCTATGCAATAATGTTAAAAACTTACGTACATATATATGTATGTATGTATGTATTTAAGTTTGTTGCCCCAACTCTTATAAAATTTTAGACGAGGGTCACTAAAATGTACTAGTGAATCTTTAGTTCAAATGTCTCCATATGGTCGTAAAAGAATAGTGCTACAGTCTAGTGGTGGATTTTCAATGACAAGCTAATGTTAAATGTCAATAGATAATTACATTGGCTGGGGTACACCTGGTCAGTAGTACTACTGACAATGTCACTAGTAAATCACTACCATTTCACTATTCGCATTTTCTGCAGGGTAGATATGCATGTAGAATTGTAGATGTAAAATCATTGAACTAAAAAGACCTAACTAGTTCAATGTACTAAAAATAGCGATTAAACTAAATGAACGAACTAGTTAATTTGTAAATAATGAACTAAAATGACCATTCACTGAAATGAACTAAATGGCACAAGTCTAGATTAGGGATGTAGCGAATACCAGTTTAGCGAATGCGAATGCGAAAGCGAATAATACATTTCAATTTTTGCGAAAGCGAATGCAAATATTAAAATTCGTTAAAATATCACAAGCAAATAAATTTATATAAGAGTGAGTATATATAATAATTAAAAATAAGTTTACACAATGTTAGGCAATCCACCCATTCGAACTTTAGCCCTAAATCCTGGTACTCTGTTCAGCATTTCATGTGAAATGCTGTCAAATACATATGAAGAAAACTTGGAATTAATTTTTCCTGAAAAAATCTTGCAGAAGTAGTACTATGTTCATCTTGGGGAAAACATATGAAATACATCTTCAACATTTTAAGTTTTCATGAGAAATAATATGAGTGGCACATGTTTCGCGTGGAATTTACAACAAACAAGGACTATTGTTTGGATTTGAAATTTGTACGAAGTAATGAATGGCGTTCAAATGTTTGAACAAACACTCTTTTTCTTTTTCAAAACTGAAAAATATTCCAAACACCGCTGGATTTGGGTTTCATTTTGATACTTATGAGAACTTATTGACAGAAAAGTTTTCCGCTAAAATATTATTGCTTTACATGTATCTTTTTCATGCTGGCTTAAAATAATTTTCGTCTTTAAATTTAAAATCGTAAACTTTTGTCGTAAAAGAAATACAACATTTGTTTTTTGTCTTGAAATATTCGCATAAAGTTTAGCGAATGCAAATAGCAAAAGTAAGCGAATTATTTGCGAATGCAAACATCCCTAGTCTAGATAGCTAACAAACAAGGTAATTATGCACAACTTATATATTTCGATTGAATATCTGATAAAACCAAAAAGTTATAGATGTTTAAAAATCAAAATCTTACTAAAGGTGTCTTTACATGGTAATACAAAGTATTATGACATGTCAAAAAACGCTATAGAATGTACAAAATCTTATCATGTAAACGCAAAATGTATCGAGTAGGAGAGAATACAATAAAATGCCATGTTTTTAAATTAAGAGTGGAACATGTAATATGTATATGCCAAAAATTTAAAAACATGGCATTTTATTGTAAAATATACAATTCGTTCGGTATTTGTAATTAAAATATATGGAAGTGTTAAAAAAGTTAAGTAAAAACAGTAGTGAATAAAATAAATTTACAATGTTTAATTTAAACCATACTTTTCTTTTTAAAATTTTAGAGATTTATAAAGTAAAAATACGGCAGAGCAAGCAGGTCAGATATATATGTTCCATAGTAGATATTTTTAATTAGTTAGACAAAGATGCAAAATCACACGTATACAAAAGTTTACATCACTTTTTCCACATTGGCCTTAACAAACTGATAGAAACTTAGATAGCTAAAGCCATCACCACTCCCAGTCAAATGACCGGTCATTTGACTGGGAGTGTTCTTGCTGGGTCATTTCTTGTAGGGTCATTTCTTGTAGGGTATTTTTTACCTTTAATTTAACGATTTTTAAATGATTATAAATTGACACCATTTATTAGAACCTTAAAAAAATGTTGAACTTTACCAAGATCTCGGCACCTTTTATAAGGAAATTAATCTTAATTTCTGTATTATTAATTTTGGAATTAAATGGTTTCAAACATTTTATTGCACATAATGAATCAACTGAAACAACGGAAATACAAATTTAATATGGGTGAAACTCAAAAACTACTTAAAAAAGTTATGAGTAATTTTTAAAAACAGATTTTATTGAGTGTGATAATTTTTATTTGGTGGATTATAAAGATAAGAGCAATTGTTTAGACATTGATGGAATTTACTTAGGAGTGTATGCCAGGGATATATTTGCTTATTCTGACGTTACTCAAATTGAAAAATGTGAAATCGTTACATATTTTAAAATTTTTTTATAGAACTTTGTGATAGATTTTAATAAGATTTACATTCGAGGATGAATTTCAGCCCTTAACCCTAATTGATCCCTACAATATTATTATAGAGAATAAAATTTCTTTCTACGTTATTCTAAAAGACTCTTTTTACTTCGTAGAAGAATGTGAAAGATAGAAAATTTAATGTAAATTGAGGCAATAACTTTAATAACTGTATTAAAATAAAAAAAATCACTGAAACTCACTTAAAAATTTTAAATTTTTTGAAAAAAAAGATGCGTTAAAAATGGGATTCTAAGAAATCGGTTAGAAAAATCTCGGGAAGCAATCTTATGTATATGCTAACAATCACTTAAAACTAAATAATTGTAATTGTTTTGTTGTGAATTGAGGAATTGTACTTAAAACAGCAGTTGATCTCCTTATTGATAAAAACTTAGCTTTACTTATGAAATGCTATGAATTTATTTGTTGTGCTATGTTTTCATTTGAAAAAATGTATGTTTTTCTGGACGATTTTTGGACGCTTTCAGACAACCACTTTGACGATTTTTTACTCGAAATCTGACGAATTTACACCTATTTCATCTGGCAAATATGGGCGTGTGTACTATGTGGGCATGAAGTAGTAGCAATTAGGGATGGGCAAATGAAAAAACTATATCGATATATATCGTATCGATATTTTTGAACAGTATCGATATATATTTTTTGAAAACATCGATATATCGATATTTTTGCGTACAAATGTTGCCAAAATAAATACACATAGTAAAATATCGTGCCATAACCCCCAAAAAAAAGTTTAAGCAAGGCTTCATTAGTCTTTACTTTATGCAGGTGTTCTGTGCTGTGCCGTTCTATTTCTAAATATTAATAAATTATTTTTCTGTAATAAATTTTAATTAACAACTAAAAGTCATCTGGGTTAAGCCCATGTCAGATAAAACTTTTGCTTCACGTTGCGTTGAAGATTCGCTTTGACATTTAAGATGAAATGTACATGGTTATATAAAACTTGTCACATGATGGCCGGGGCACAATGAATCCGTCATGCGTTAAACTTCGCCTTTTTCAACTGACAGCTAAGTTGAAATATATGGTTTCTTATGAGGTCGGTTACATTCAGTACGTGTCCTTCAACGCAAAGTACAAAATTTGGCAAACTTTTAACTTTTTGTGTACGTTGAGTAGTTTGACAGATATTAGTTGGTTTTTTGGTATGTTCTGATTTAGATTTTTGTGTTTTGTGGCAGCAAAAGTATAATTAAGCAAAAGAATAAGCGATATAAATACAAAAATTTGAATTTAATAAGTAAAATGGTGAATCGACCTTTATAAGATGTTCAAATGCTTCCGTCAATAAAGTACTCATTGTGCCAATCTTCTCCGTCATTGCGTTAATGTCAGTTGAAAAAGACGAAGTTTAACGTATTAGGTATTCATTGTGACCCTGCCTTAAAGTACTTTTAAGGCAAAGCGAAGCGAAATGTTAGGCAACTCTTAACTTTTTGCGAGCTTTGACAATCAGTTGGTATACTTTTCTTAATTTGTTTGACCAAACTCACACGTTAATATGAAATTTTATTAAACTTGTGGTAAATTTACATAAAAAAACGAGATAGTGGCATCAGAGTAATCGAATTGTGCTGTATTTTATGCATTAAACAAAGCGGTAAAACAAAAATTGAGCGTTGTCAAGGTTTTCATTGTGTCATACACATTTTGCGTCACGCTTTTTTTCCCAAAGTTAGAAACGTCACGCAAAGCATTGAAGTTATATCTGATACCACCTTTAGTGGGGTCACCTTATAGATGCGCCTGTGCTGTTATTATGAAGTTTCTCTTTTTTTTTCTTCGCATCACTAGTAGTGATGGCAATATCGTAGCTAAAAAACGGCTATAGATCTTAAAAGTATCGAAACCCGATACTCGTAAATAAGAATCGATGTATCGATATATTGGTTTTTGAAATATCGGCGATATATCGATATTTTTTGCCCATCCCTAGTAGAAATTTTAAGCGCTTATAGCTCCCAAAATCAGGGATCGCAAATAACGATTATTTTCCAAATTTAAACTGAAAAGTGCTAAGTGCGCAGGAAATATACCAAAGTATTATATTTATATAAAGTATATGCAGGTCTGCAACAACTAAGAAAATACAAAAATAACATGCGCTTTGTTTGTGTAAAAATAATGGATGAATGTCAAAAACAGATGATTACAACCAGACCTGGGCAACTTGCATTACTTTTCATAAGCACTGATTGAAAAAAAAAATTTTAGTGAAAATTTAAATTTGATGTTTCTAATGCACTATTTTTTGCACTAAAATAAAATTAGCAGCCAATCGTATGGCGAAAAATGCACTAATTTTGTATTGCCACTAAGCACATCATGAAGTAATGCAATATTATTGTAATATCACATATTGTACACAGTAAAATTATATAAAACGTGATCATATTTTTATAAGATACCACATATAAAAAAATAAAAAATACAGTAAAGTTCAGAATGAAGGCACCTGTATAAGTACACTCAAACCTTTTTTTATGTGGTAGGTCAAAATATAATCACAACCGCATAAAAAAATTGTGTAGCAAATATGTATGTTTATTTTAAAGCAACCCACAGACCTTGCGACTGTTGGTACCACATGAACAAGTTGTGTATAAGATTGCAAAGTGTGTGGGGTCGTCGCATGAAGTTGTGTATCGGTTGTACGAAAGATTAAAAAGATTTGATTTTTTGGCAAGTTGTATAGACATATACTATACATATGTGCATCTCATACAAGCAGTGTGACCCTTTTAGCATTTTCACTGCTAAATTTAGCATTATGTATTTTGATTTAGCAGTGAATTTTTTATTTTGCATTTAACATTTTTTTCAGCATTTTTGTATTAATTTTTAGCATTATTTAGCATTTTTAATTTTATAAATTTCATATATTCTTTTCCATTTATACAGGTAAACACTCCTGTATTTCATTGTATTTTGTCGTTTTTGTAGAAATGTATAATGATGGAAACCATGTAAACAGCAAAAGACGTCTTAAGCGGCTATTAAGCTGTCATTCTTGGTATTTGAGAATGGTGTGATAATGCAAAATTCGTGTTTTTCTGCTTTAAAGAATTTTGAATATTTGTGTTTGTCATCATACTCCTTTAATATATCTTGATAGTGCATTTGTTTTAACAACTCAGTTATAACTTCAAGTTACCACGAAATGACATGTCATGTGGAAACGTAGAGTACGGGAAGGATAAATATGACTTGATTAGATTGCGCATTTTTAGAGGTGTTTATTGAAATGTACGAAACTCTGTCATGCTCATATACCGAGTATGAGCGTCTAATAGCCGCTTTAATGTATTTTAAACGTCAAACACCTAATCAATCAGAAGAAAATAAGTAGGTATTTTAATTATGTTTTTCGGAGTCGAACACTTCAAAATTCATCGTTGCTGAATCCGGTTCCTGGACGTACAGTAAAAAATAGAAAAGTAAATTAATCCATTTTTTAATGCAAAAGGTATTTTTTAAATGTCTTTCATATTATGTTGATAAAATAATTTTATGTACTTAATTTTTATATAAAAATTACCTGCAACAAATTTTACACTTTTATATTTAATACGATCGTACAAAGATACAAGAGGTTTTATGAATTCAGCAATTGTACTCGTATTTTGTATGTTCCTGAATTGTTGTTTTAACTTTTGAATCAACTTTGTTTGTTTTATTAAAATTAAATAAAATATTTCTTCGTTATAACGATATAATTAATAAAAATCATTAAAAAATTTAAGCATTATATTTTAGCATTAAAAATTTTTTTAGTTGTGGCCACACTGCATACAAGATAAAATTTTCTATGGCGGGTATTTCCAGTACTACTCGTCCAAAGTGTGCACACTTCTACCGATCTACCAATTCTACCGAATATTGAACGAACATTTTGATTAACAATGATGCTACAAGATCAAGTTGATCACACATACGGAAAATTAATCACATGTACATACATATGTTCTAAAATGTGGAAAGCTTTCCGCGGAGAAGAGAATATGTTTAACGAATTGTTATTTAGTAATTTAAGTCGATATATGTGTAAATTGGCTATTTTGCCACATAGCAGTGCGGCCGCACAGCGGTCATTTTCTGCCATGAAAATCATTAGAACAGAACATAGAATTATGCCTTGGGGTTCAAATATTTATTCCTCCCAATGATTTAATAATTTTTGCACAAAAGCTTAAATTCATAAATAGATCTTACATATAATTTTTGTAGTAGCAAATGTTTGTCAAATAAAAGTTATTTTAGTAGCTTTATAAAACCTATCTACAAAAACTGAATTCCTGTTATTTATGTATATTAGTTTAAGTATACATAGCATATCTATATAAAGGGTAAGGGCAAATAAAGCTTAAAGCTTAAATTAGACGTGACATAGCCATAACGCCATAGCCATAACCAAACCAAAATTCAATTGGTTTCTATGGTGAGAGTTATGGCGAGTCTCTCTCACTCTCACTCTCGCCATAGAAATCAGTTGAATTTTGGTTTGGTATGGCTATGACGTTATGGCTATGTCACGTCTAATTTAAGCTTAAATTAAGAGTGGATGTAAAATATATCTCAACCACAGAGTGTACAGTAAAATATTCAACTATTGCTAATATCGAAAATAAAATAATTGAATCAAATTCTTTAATCGAAAAATACTGAAAGGTCACTTACTAGCAATTGCCTTAGAGAAAAAAATTAAAAATTTTTTCACAAACCAAGTATGTATGTATGTGTCTGTGTACTATATATACATATGTACGTACGTTGGTAAAGGGTATATAAGATTCGGCACAGCCGAATATAGCACTATTACTTGTTTTTAAATCAAACTCATCCAAAAGAAATTTTACTAATGGCTCAGAATTTCTTCTGAATTGAACCCTAAAGCATCAACAAATAAATATTTTTAAATTAAACAATTAATTATTCAAAAAGAGTCTGCAAAATTACTCCAAAATCTTTAATTGGTTATGCATACACATATGAATTTTAAAAGTAGACTTTTCATAAAAAGCTACCCATTTCAACTGTTGAAAAATCGTCCATTTTAAGGAAAAAATTGTCAAATCGTCATTTTGCTATTTTGGCACCAAAAATCGTCCAAATGACGATAAATCGTCACATCTGGCAGCCGTGGCTGTGTGTTTCAATCAGCATTACCATATATATTTTTTAAAAAACTTCTTAAATCTGAAAAAAACAACTTTTTTCCTACAAAAGAAAACATAAAATTGTATTTGGAATTCATTTTATTTAAAAATATAAAACCGATTAAAATCAAAACCATAACATATTATAAAAAAAACATAAAATAACATTCATATTTGGATTTAGATTTAGAGATCTTAAAAAAATATCACATACATACATTAATAAATATTAGAGCGACTCAACTTGTATGGAAGAGCAAAAGTGCTTTTGATACCCCTCTGAAAATAAAGTTTGATATGTTTTATGATGATTCCCAAAATATTTTGGTTCTAGCTTTGACCATCCGTGAGCTGGACCATTTTTATTAAAGGTCTTTCTTCAGTTTTTCGAATATTTTTGTACTTTGCTCTAAGACGACTTAAATAAAATTTGGTATCATCGAAAAGAGTTTTTGAAGCACCATCCAATGGTATATAAAACTTGACCACTTGTGACCTACTAATTGAGATATTTAACTAAATACATATATTTGTTTCGAGTTTTCATACATCATCAACAAAATTCCAAAAAAAAGGGAAAACTTGACAAATGGTAACGCTGGTTTCAATACTCACAGCCAGTGATGGGAAATGAGATTTGCATTTCGGCATAAAAAAGATTTTTTTGAGTACTTTTTTGATCCCGAGAATACCATAAATTATATTTTCTATATAAATTTTATTAACAAAAAAGTATACAAAATTCATTTACAAAGAAATAAAATGCAAACATATAAGTACAAATATACAAATAGCTATATTCTGGATTAGACTTAATACTGTTGGAACATAAGGCTTGCCCCCGTATTCCGTAGCTCGCTAAAGCTAAATTCGATCCCTAAACTGCTCAACAAATAGAAAATTTTTGGCGATGACATAAAACAATACAATTTCGGGGAATTACGTTTTTAAGCCATTACCTGATTTATCAATACACGTTTGGAAATTACATTCGTAGCCGAAAATCGATAAATTGATTTTATAGATTTTTAGCTATAGAGATTTAAGTTTAGCGAGTTACAGATTACGAAGGCTCTTCCTTTATTTTGTTTTTATGAGATTTTGGTAAGAGAAAATCCTTTCGACATTTCGACGGACAAAATTCTGATTTATCAGGAAACATGTATTCATGTGATGCGTTTTTATTTTCAGCCAATGTAGACCAGGGGGTTATTATGTAATTCGATTCGAAACGAAAACTGTTCGAATTTGTATGTTATTAACATTGGAATTCGAACACATTTCCGTTCGATTTGGATTACATAATGTAATAATTATGCTTGTAATAATTTAAAAAATTCCTACTGTCTACCTGCCCGAAGGTGCCGGCGCTAATAAACGCCACTGGCTCAAAATAGTTGAAGGCAGATGAATGCCTTTAATGAAGTAAACTATTTCTTTTTATTATTAGAGCTCAGCAAGGAGCTCACAAGAAAGTTGTTTATTCATTAATTTTAAAATAAAAATACATTGTCTTATATACTAGTTATGAGAATAAAGCTTAACCTATCTTAACATAAGAGGGAAAAGAAAAGGTATATGCTTAATAAGCAAATTGTTCCTTTTAGTTTCCCACGGTAGGCGTGCGGCGTGTGTCTCATAAGAAATTTGGAAAACATTGATTTTGTATTGTTTATATTTATTATATAAACACATGTGGTTATTAATTTTGATTAATTCAAGTGCATTTTGCTGCGGCCTTCGATCAGACTGGTCAGTGTCAAATATCATTTGTACAAAATACATATTTACGTTGCAGTCTGTCAAATGCATTTGCATGAGTGTCAAATGTCCAGTGCAAAAACAATTTCAATGCCATTGGATGTTATGTATATTGCGGTCAAGTTGACTTTGAATGTTTACTACGCAATGTTAGTCGTAGTGATAGTTAGAACACGCTACACCTCCACCTTTTATAAGAATGTTCATATAACGTTAAATTTATGGACATTCTTTTACAAATTTTGTTTTTCTTATGTAAATAATTTTTGTGTTTTAAATTGTAAAGAAATATTTATTATTATTATTATATATGTATATGTAGTCGTAGTCCGGATATACGTGTACATTAATTTTATTTACTTTTATATAACTTTAGCCTATTTTTATGCACTACTTGTGTTTTATTAGTTGCTTTATCAACTATGGTTACATTATTTCTTAAGTCTATTTTCTTAACCTTGTAAGGTGCTCTATATTGTATTTCTAACTTATGACCTCCTTCATTTTTCAATAAAACTAGATCTCCTATTTTAAAGTTATAATCAATTATATCCTTTTCGTAATTTAATTTTTGTCTAAGTTTATGCTTATTTAGTAATTGTTGAGCTCTCTTATATGCTACTTCTAACCTAAACTTTGTTTCTTTGGCATAGTCCTCTATATTATATAGTGGTTCTACTTTATCTACATTGAATATCTGAAAATTGTTAGGAGTTTTTGCAAAGACTAACTCATAGGGACAATAATTATGTATTGTTGAAGGTGTTGTATTAAAACAATAAGTAAAATATTTTAGCCATTCGTCCCAATCATATTTGTCTATAGAAATATAGGAACGTACGTATTTATTGAAAGTTCTATGACTTCTTTCTATTGTGCCTACTGTTTGGTGGTGATGAGCTGTCGAAGTTAATTTTTAAATTTTTAGTAGATTACATAGTTCTGTTAATATAGAATTTTTATATTCTGTTCCCATGTCCGAAATGAACGTCTTCATTGGACCATAGATAAGGATACAATTTTCAAATATTGTCTTAGCGATTGTTTTAGCGCTTTTGTCTCTTATTGGTATAGTAACTAAATATTTAGTTAAATCACATATTATTGTGATTGCGTATTCATTTCCAAATAATGATTTTGGGAATGGTCCTATTGTGTCTACCACTACCGTATCAAATGGTTTTGTTGGCGTTGGTGTCACAGTCATTGGACTTTTGTTATGGTTTAGGGTTTTAGCAGTTTCACATTTGTGACATGTTTTTACGTATTTAGATATGTCCTTGGACATATTTTTCCAATAGTAATATCTTTTTATTTTTTCTAATGTTCTATATATTCCACAATGTCCTCCTTCTATTGGATCATCGTGATATTTCAGCATAATTTCAAGAATTGCCTTGGCATTCTTATTATTGATTTGGGTCACCTCATTTAGTAGCGCTACTTTAATTTTATTTAATATTTTATTGCCCATAAGTTTAAATTCATTAATAGAGATAAATTCGAAAATTTTCTCACTAGGTGCCACTTGTAAATTATATATATTTTGTTTACCGGCCACTTTTTCGAGCCTAGAGAAAAATTGTCCTAAGTCAAAATTCTCTTTAGTAAACAAATCATTAATATGTAAATATGTTACTATAGATTTTCCACGTTTGATATAACATCTTCCGGGGGAAATCTTTAGTTTATAGTATTTTCTGACGTCAGTGTTTGTTAAAGGTACATATATACTGGGCTTATCATTATTTTTATCACATTTATGCTGTTTATTTAGTGTATTATTATTTTTTTCTTTTTTATTGGTCATATATCTGGTCGTGACTTTTAATATAGAACAAATTTTATTATTCATGTCTTTTAGGTCATTTATTGTAATTCGCGATAGAGCGTCAGCAACATAGTTATCTTTTCCTATTGTATTGATCTTATAGTGTTTTCACACTGCAAGTTAAAACCTGGTTTTAACGTTAAAATCATAAACAGCTGATTTTGCATTCACACTGCGAGTTTGCTAAATTCAGGTTTTAACTCACAGACTGTCTAATAACTTTGCTCAAAATAAAATAAATCTCCTGCAGAAATGCGTGTGTTTGTTGTTGTATTTTTTTCTGCTTTTTATAACACTTATTTGACAAACTGTACAATTGTTTTTATTTGTATGAAAAACTAAGAAACTTTACAATGCGTTGTAAAATGGAAATTATTTTATATTTTGTAAGTTAATATTTTAAAATTATGGCACTAGTAATACAAAGTAAAGAAGTGCTTGGAAATCAAGTTATTGTATATAAAAAATTCACAAATAAATCACAAAATAAAATTTTTTTATCGGTGGATCGATATGTCATATCGTTTATTTTCACTTTCCAGAGGTCAATGAAAATATTTTTGTTGTTTTCCTTTCAAAAAACTCTTATTTTTCCTTAATTGTTTACTTATTGTTGCTGCTGCATACATTTTTAAGTTGAAAATCTTGCCAGCGACATCTCTTGTTATTCACTGGCATAAACATTATCAGCTGCTTCCGGTCATTTTAACTTGGCAGCACTGAATTTACCACAGCGAAAACAGAGTTTCATTTCATAAAACCAATTCAGAAATGGTTTTAAGTTGGATTAAACAAAAACAAATTGTATGGTAAAACCAGATTTTAACAGTTGGTTTTAACATTAAAACCAACTTTTATTAAAACTAATTCAGTGTGAAAACACTATTAGGGGAAAGTCCGAGTTTTCTATTTTCGTGGTTTCTATTTCTTCAATTGCTAAAGTTTTGTCTCATTCCATTGTTACAATTGATATTTACTACGTTTATACGCTCACTATTTGCAAATAAAATTATTTGCAAATAAATTAACTCACTGTTTATACGGCATAGCAAAAGTACACAAACTTGGTAGCACTTCTATAGAAAGCTTACTTATGTTGACAAAAAAAAATAGTGTAAATGCACAAAATATCAAATAATTATTTGTTTTAATTGTTATTATTTGCTTCTATCAATGTTTTTTGTTGCAATATTTGTCCATTTATTGTTTTTATTATCAAACATTTGTAAGCGTGGCAACCTTAAGCAATTTATTTGCAAATAGTGCGTTAATCGTGAATAGTTTTCTGAATTAGTAAGTCGCAATAAAGAGAATAATATGGCAACAATTTACAGTTTTACTTGCAAATAAGCCCTGCGTATAAACGTAGTAATTGTTAGTATATCTATTATAGTTATAGTTATTACTATTATTATTATTAGTAAAAATATTTAATAACTTTTTTTTCTTTTCTTTTTAATTTTCTTCATTTTCTTGTCTTGTTAAAACGTAATTGATAAAAAGGCACTATTAAATTTCTTTGTCTGAATACTCTATTATACAATCCATTATATTCTATCTATATGGTGTGTTTTAGACTTTATCTAAATCATTTTTTCTGCTAGAATATTTTTTCTTTAAAATTTTGTGGTGTATCTTATATATTTTCAAAACAAAGTTAAAAATCGATAATATACAAATAATAATTAGAATTATTTCAATTAATTTTAAATAAATTTTTTCTGGTACTACTTCTACCTCATTTATTACATTTGCATTTGGGTTTTCTAATTTCGATTCTGTTTTACCCATATTGAAAAAATAAATTCAACAGTTCACCACTCCAAAACAAAAATCTAATTTTTTTTTTCAAGTAAAAAAAATTTACCACTCTAAAAATTTCCTCATGAGTAAGACTGTTTCTTGTTAAATTTTTGGTTTATTTATTACGTTGTCTTCTGTTGGAGTTCCTTCTATTCCTACCAATTTCCAAATCAGTTTTAAAAACTCTATTCTTTGTTGTATTTGTAGTTCTTCTTCTTCATAAATTGCTTTTGTTTTAGACTTATTTTCCCTTTCCATTATAAAGGACCATACAAAAGTTAAAATACCTCATGAATTCTATGCACTTACTTATTACTATATATTGTTCCGTTAATGTATATATGTAAGTATTTAATCAATAAATTTTGTTTAAAAAAAATTTAACTTCACTTTATTTATCTATCTATTCAAATTATTTATTTTTTCATAGTAGGTGCGTTTTTTTTTTGTTGTTGGTACATTTTGCTTTCAATCTTTCTTGGTTGATCAATATATATAAGTATATTTATATTGCTGTATTGTTATTCGTTTTTGTTGCTGGGAATACATTTGATGATTGATAACGAAAGTTGTTGGGCTGCTAGTATACAACATTCAGAAAATATGTTGCTGCTGCACTTGATACTGCTGCTGATGATAACAAGTCCTTTTTTAAATAATATTAATTATTTGCTTTATTGCCTCTTGGCCAGGCGGACATCTTTCTTCCTCTGGCAGAGCGTTTTGGCTGGTCTGCCAGGACCCATAAATATTCATAGCTGTCTGCCTTTTGGCCAGGCAGCGTCTTCCTTCTCTTCTGACGGATTGTTTATAGGCGGATTGTCAGGACAATTAAAATATGTTGTTCGTAAGAACTGGCAGGATCGCCATGTAATAATTATGCTTGTAATAATTTAAAAAATTCCTATTGTCTACCTCCCCGAGGGTGCCGGCGCTAGTAAACGCCACTGACTCAAAATAGTTGAAGGCAGGTGAATGCCTTTAATGAAGTAAACTATTTCTTTTTATTATTAGAGCTCAGCAAGGAGCTCACAAGAAAGTTGTTTATTCATTAATTTTAAAATAAAAATACATTGTCTTATATACTAGTTATGAGAATAAAGCTTAACCTATCTTAACATAAGAGGGAAAAGAAAAGGTATATGCTTAATAAGCAAATTGTTCCTTTTAGTTTCCCACGGTAGGCGTGCGGCGTGTGTCTCATAAGAAATTTGGAAAACATTGATTTTGTATTGTTTATATTTATTATATAAACACATGTGGTTATTAATTTTGATTAATTCAAGTGCATTTTGCTGCGGCCTTCGATCAGACTGGTCAGTGTCAAATATCATTTGTACAAAATACATATTTACGTTGCAGTCTGTCAAATGCATTTGCATGAGTGTCAAATGTCCAGTGCAAAAATAATTTCAATGCCATTGGATGTTATGTATATTGCGGTCAAGTTGACTTTGAATGTTTACTACGCAATGTTAGTCGTTGTGATAGTTAGAACACGCTTCGAGTCTTTCATACAGTCAATGCTCTATATTGATTGTCCATATATTAAAAATTTTTCTTTTCTCTGGGAACATTTTAATTAAAAGTGGTATAATAATGTTGATTTTACCAGATTAAATATTTTCAGGGGGAAACTTACTAAACCAAACTAACATTTCATTGTCAAAGTCCACTTTTGCCCTTAGAGCTTAATATACATTTTTTTTCAATTTTCTTTAAACTGATTTAAAACAGTTGTTTCAATAGATAACTTTCTGTGCCACATAAAATATCATTGAGTGAAATATGTGTTTCGTTTATGTTTAATTGTGAAAGGTTACACTTTTCTAAAAGAGCATTACTAATAAAGTTTCGTTCCATTTTTCGAAAAAAAAAATTAATTCTTTTCAAAAATATATGCATGCGCGCGTCTTCTGACTGAATATCTAAGTTGTCCGTGAGAGTATCAAATGTGTTAGGGGAGTACTACTGTCCTTTTTTATGGTAAATAGTATTAAAAAAAAAGTACCAACTTTCCCATCACTGCTCACAGCACACACAGTCCTAGCAATACGAAATACACATGCACACATGAAGCATCAGCAATCAGCGATGCCAACTTAGCTATTTCGGAGCTAGATTTAGCTCTTTTTGTTTGCTTCTAACTCGAAATTTTTCCATTTAGCTCTTTATTAGAAAAAGAGCTAACACAACTCTTTTCCATTGTAAAAACGGCACGTTTAGCACTTTTCGCATCTTATAGTAAATTTTCTCGTTTTTACCCTACTGTTTCGTCTTTGAGGCATTCACATTTTTGGTAAATATGTTTTTGTAAATGCAGATTCCTTTTTGCAACTATGTAAGATATATTTATGTATTTAGTGTGTTCGTTTCTAAATAATTAGAAAATTTTTGACAAATTATTGAAATGGATTCTTACTGAAAAAAATATAAGAAAGCTTAGAAATCAAATTCCTCGTTTAAAAAATGGATTAAACCAACAAAGAATTCATCTAAAGCTTTGTGCAAATGTTGCAATTCAACTATAATATCGAAATATTTTGATTTAGTACGCCTTTCGAAAGCATAAAAAATTTATGGCTCCATTTAACGATATTGTGCTATACTAGCCATATAACTATGTATATCATTTTCACCAGAAGTTCCAATACAAACGCAAATTGCGCAAGCAAATCAGTAGTAGGGAATTGCGGGTCTGGGCCTAATTAAACTTTTGAAATTTTAAAATTTTAATTACCCAAATTTTAAAATTCTTGGAAATTTGTGAAATTTGATACCCTACGAGGGTGGGTCAATAAGTCCGTCCAACTTTTTGTTTACATAAGGAATTTTTTGTTTACATAAGGGGTTTTGTTTGTTTAATACATACGAGGGTGGATCAATAAGTCCAGTTTTTTATGACCGTGGGAATTTGTATGTGTGTATGTTTGTGGGGTGGATTAAGGGGTTTCATAAGATTAATATTTCATAAGTATATATGCCGACGGGAAAATCATGCAATGATTTTTCCTAATACTAATGGGTATGAAATTGTGAAAATTAATTTTTCCTAATGCCTACGGCAATGCATGAATATTTTTCCTAATGCCTACGGCAATATATGAATATTTTTCCTAATGCCTACGGCAATACATGATTTTCCTAATGCCTATGGCAATATATGTTTATTTTTCCTAATGCCTACGGCAATATATGAATATTTTTCCAAATGCCGACGGCAAAACATGATTATTTTTTTCTAATACCAAAGGGAAAATTGCCAGTGTTGCCAGACTGTAGAAATTTGTTATCGTAATACTATATCAGTAATATCAGAGAAAATATTTATTTATGTGTTCACATGTATGTGAACACCCTAATACTTGTGTGTGGGGGGTCCAGCTTGATAGTCGCGGGTAATTTAATATTTTGTATATTTGTTTAAGAGATATGTATGTATGTATGTGTATATGTATGTATGTATGTATGTGTGTATATGTATGGATGTATGTATGTATGTATGTATGTATGTATGTGTACATGTATGAATGTACGATCGTGGGTACTTGTGCGTAGAATATTTTGTAGAATACATATATATTTTGCAACGTAATCATTTTCTTTGTCTACGATTATTTTAAAGCAGCAAACTAAGTACAGTCAGCAGCAGAGAAACAAAAAGTAAAATTTATGAATGCTGCAAGTATACTGCTTCCAATTTTAGTATAAATACGCCAACTTTTCTAACCAACACATCAGTACTTTATTGTATTTACAAGAAGTGTCATCAGCAATTGTGTTAAAGTGAAATAATAATAAAATAATTAAAAATGAGTTATACAGGTTATCAGTGTAATACATGCAATAAGGTATACAAATACCAAAAGTCCTTTTTGGAACATGTTAAAAACCATAGTGTGCAGGATCAAGTGGTCGTAAGCCGGGGCATAAATCAAGAGCTACCACAGACATCTCTTCAAAATCACCAAACTTCATCATCATCATTCATTCATCAACAATATCCTTCTCTACAGTATCCTCAATATCAGTTACCATTAAATTTTCAACAATACGGTATGCCATGGAATAATCAGTTTTTGGGATACAATTATAATCCCAATGTGATGCAATGGCAGCCTCTTAATTATCATCAACAAGAGTACCAGCATCAACAACAAGATCATCAACAACAAGCTCAACAACAACAAGCTCAACAACAGGGTGTGGGTATCCTTGGAGGTAATTTATTCGACGATGATATGGACATACGCTTACCGGAAAGTGATGGAGAAGTAGAAGAAAGAAGAGAAAAAACTCTGCCAACTCCAATGAATACTTCGCATGGTAGAACAGATCAAGTAGAAGCGAATGTGCGATATTATAAAATATCTAAAGCATTCAAAAACCATATTGCCACTTATGCAATTTTAAACAAAAAAGACCAACTTCTGTTGGAAGAATTTATTCAAGAAAATAAAAATGTTTTTATGGAGAGACTTCAAGTGAATCTAACTAAGCATGCAATAATTAAATTTCATGTGAGTATTGTGGCAGAATATATCAAAATTGTTGGAGAAGAATTGGAGTTGTGCATAATATCACATGTAGCCAAAATGAGTTTGCTGACGAGGGCAGATAGCATTGAAGAGTTATTCCGTAAGCAGGTTGAGGAGATTTCAACCAAAATGTCCGAATTTGAAGAGCGAGATTCTGGTTGGACTTTGTCACGCATAGTCCGAGCAGAAATTAACATCAACAAATCTTCGCTCGTCAAAGGATCGAACTGGATATCCACACCTGGAAAATTAGCAAGAAAAAGAGCTTGTATCAACATTGAAAATAATGATGACTACTGCTTCAAGTGGTGTCTAATCGCTGCCGTTGATACCACGACATACGATCGGCCAAACCTTTGCAGTTCTTATAATATTCAAGACATTGCTGCAGAGACGATTGTTACGCGAAATGGTGTAGCGTTAAATTTCAAAAATTTACGCTTCCCATTAGGATTAAACAAAATAAAAGAGTTTGAGGTGAACAATCCAGCAATAAGTATTAACGTATTCGGCTATGATGAGGGGGCCAATCAGATTATTGGTCCTTATTATGTCACGAAGGACGAGAAAATTAGCCATGTAAACTTGTTGCTTTTGGAAAATGGTGAAGTTCATCACTACATATTGATAAAGGACATATCAAGGTAAGTTAAAAAACTATAAAAAACTTTAATTTAATGATACATATACTTGTTTTTTATATTTTATAATAGATACATTTTACTTATAAAGTTTTATTTTATTTTTTATCATTCACAGACTTTTACAGAATCAGACTACCACACATAAACAAAAACTACACTTCTGCAACAGCTGTCTCCAATATACTCATACGGAGTCCATCATGAATACTCATAAGGAGGAATGTGGAAAAATAGTCACAACTATGCCATCAGGTCCGAATTCCATTCTTAGTTTTAAGGGACATCAACGAAAAATGGATGTCCCTTTCGTTGTTTACGCGGACTTTGAATGCATCTTAGAGGATATAAGTGATAGTGTAAGTAGTAAAACAAATTTAATAAAAAAGCACACACCTTGTGCCTTTAGTTATTTTATTAAGTGTATGCATAGTAATAATTTAGATAAGTTTAGGATATATACGGGGGAAGATGACTCCAAAAAATTTGTAGCATATTTAATTAGGGATTGTGAAGAAATATATAACAACCACTTAGTTAACAATAGACAAATGGATACTTTATCCCCTTCAGATACTTATAATTTTTATAGTGCGGTGAATTGCCATATTTGTAAAAAATTTCTAGGCAAAGATCGTGTTAGAGATCACTGTCACATTAGTGGCAAATTTAGAGGTGCAGCCCACAACAACTGTAATTTAAATTACCAAATTCCCAAATTTATACCAGTTTACTTTCACAATTATTCAAATTATGACTCACATCTTTTCATTAAAGAATTAGGTGAAATTTCATTGCAACTGAAAGTACTCCCTCTCAATAAGGAACTTTATATATCCCTCTCCCAATTCACAGAAATGAGTGATGGCCATAAGCTTGAAATAAGATTTCTTGATACTATACGCTTTATGGCTGAGAGTTTGGAATCATTAGCCTGCAATTTGTCGGATAATGATTTCAGCACTATAAGGTCCTTATTTCAGTCAGAAAAAGAATTTCAGCTTATTAAGAAAAAAGGTATTTTCCCGTATGAGTACCTAAATTCATTCGAAAAATTAGATGAATGCCAGCTGCCTTCACGCAGTAATTTTTTTAATAAGTTGAATAATAAAGAGTGTTCTTTAGAGGAATACTCACATGCTGTAGAGGTATGGAATACTTTTGGTTGTGAAACAATGAAAGATTACATGGAACTTTACTTAAAATCAGACGTCCTCTTACTAACAGATATTTTCGAGAACTTTAGAAAAGTTTGTAAGGGTATTTATGAGCTCGATCCTTGCCAGTATTATACAGCACCTGGCCTTTCCTGGGATGCAATGCTCAAATATACAAAAATTGAGTTAGAATTATTGACAGACATAGACATGTACAATTTTATGAAAAAAGGTATACGTGGGGGAATAGTACAGTGTAGTCAAAGATATTCGAAAGCAAATAATAAATATTTGCAAGATTTCGACAAAGAAAAGCCCTCAGAATTTCTCGTCTATTTAGACGCTAACAATTTGTATGGATGGGCGATGTCGGAATATCTTCCTCATGGTGGGTTCAGATGGTTATCTCAAGACGAGTTGAATCTGGATCCAAACAGCATAGCTGATAATGGAACAGACGGTTATATATATGAGGTTACGTTGGATTATCCGTCTCATTTACACGACTTGCATTATGATCTTCCTTTTTGCGCTGAAAATAAGAAACCTATGCAAGCGAAGTATAGCAAGTTGATAACCGATTTCTCTACAAAGCAATCATATGTGATACACTTTAGAGTTCTAAAACAGTGCTTAGAATATGGCTTAGTTTTAAAGAAAACTCATCGTATTCTAGCATTTAAGCAATCTCCATGGTTAAAAGGCTATATTGACCTAAATACCAGACATAGAGCCACTGCTAAAAATGCTTTTGAAAAAAATTTTTTCAAACTACTTAATAATGCAGTGTATGGTAAAACCATGGAAAATGTGGATAAGAGGAGAGATGTTAAAATTGTTAATAATTGGGAGAGAACGAATCGGAATCATTTGGGTGCCCAAGATTGGATATCAAAACCAAATTTTCATAGTTTATCTATATTTTCCGAAGATCTTGTAGCAATCGAAATGACTAGAGTCAAAACCTGCTACAATAAACCAATTTACTTAGGATTTTGTGTACTCGAGCTGTCCAAATGGAAAATGTATAATTTCCATTACGGGTACATGCAACCTAAGTTTAAGACAAACCTCTCATTAAACTATATGGATACGGACTCTTTTATTTATTCAATAAAGACTGATGACTTTTATGCTGACATAAAAAATGACATACATGAACAATTTGACACATCGGACTATCCTACAGACAATATTTATAATTTCCCAATAGTAAATAAAAAAGTAATTGGTATGATGAAGGATGAAAATTGCGGTAAGATAATGACAGAGTTTGTTGGGCTGCGCTCAAAAATGTATTCATTTAGTGTAGAAAACCAAGATGATATTAAAAAATCGAAGGGGGTAAAGAGAGCCATATTAGATAAATATAGTTTAGCTACATATAAGAATTGCCTATTTAATAAGGTTAATGTATATGATACTATGTTAACATTTAAATCTAAGCTACATCAATTATATACTAGCGAATTAAATAAGGTAGTATTAAGCTATGGAGATGATAAGAGAAAAATTAGATCAAATAATATAAACACTTATGCATGGTATCATTTTCGTATTAAGGAAACTAACCCTGAATACGAACTTGACATGTTGCTAGATGAGATTGCTAAAATGCAAGAAAATCTTAGTTAATTAGTTAAGAAAAAATATTGTATATAAAATCCTATTTATTTAGAAAAAATATTGTATTTGTATCCTATTTAATCAGAAAAATTGATGTATATAAAATCTTATTTAATAAGAAAAATTCTTGTATTGTTGTTAAAATGAATGTAAAAAAAAAGCCTAAGAAATATTATTGTATTTAAATCCTATTTATTAAGAAAAGTTATTGTAAATAAACTATTGAAAAAAGAATGGAAAATGTGAATGGTTTTTTTATTTCTTTATTGGCTTTACTTCGTTTGCTTATTTACAAATTCTTGTTTTCATGTCGCTTAAACATGCACAGTCTTGTTTTCAGGTTACTTAAACATGCACAGTCTTGTTTTCTTTGAGAGCTTCTGCACAAGAGAAATTGAATTTCACAATATTATGAAATTCCATTAGATATTTTCATAAAGAGAAATAATTTAGATAATCGGATAAATCCTCATATTTTTTCACTACATACAAGTTTCTGTTATTTTATATTCGAACATATTTATATTTCCTTTAGAAAAAAATAATACAAATCAAGGAATATTTTTATAATTCAATTTTATTTTATTATTTATACAATTTTATTTCATTTTTATTTAATTTATTTATAATGATGGAAACATTTCGTAATAGCCAATTATTAGATGTTCTAGTATATTTTTTCTTAAAAAATATATGGTACATCTGCAAGTATCAGGTCCCTCCTCACACTCAGGATGATACCAAGGACAGCTGGGGAAGTGTCCTTCAGTGTTGTCTTCATCTTCCATGACACCATATTCTTCATTCTCATCCAGCATATTTTGGAAACATCTTATCATCTCCCAATGATCAAAAAGCCTGAAGCTTTCAAAATCTGTTATAAATTGATTAAGAGTACGTCTAATTTGGCTCATTTTATTTGCTGATGAATGAATGATGATGAATGTTGGAAGGTTCCTTTAAGACTAATTTGTTCTGTAAATTTTTAAAATATCTATACTATCATCTCTACCCCATATTTCTTTTTTAGCAATCTATCTCTCTCTAACCCTTTTCTCTCTATTCCATATTTCTTTTTTACTACTCTATCTCTCTCTCTAACCGTTTTCTCTCTATAACTATCTCTTTCTGTCTATCACTATCCCCCCACTTATTCACTATTTCACCACAATTATTTTCGATTAGCCTTTTAGAAGTCATAATCGCTACTTTTAAGATCATTTCCAGTTAAACATTCAGAGTGACAAGAAGTAAATAAAAAATAAAAAAATGGACTCCACAACAAATCTAATTGCAAAATTTAATGCTCTAAATAACAAAAGTTTAATCCACGTAAAGGAGCTTGATTCTTCAACGAAATATACTATTAGAAATGTGTTACGTGTAACAACTAAATATGGATCAACACTAAAAGTTGAAATGAATAAACACATAATGTTCCTGCCGAAACGATATAATATTTTAACTGATGACGATATCAAAGATCTCTCAAGCGGATCATATTGCCTAAGTAGAGAAGGTGAAGAAAACCTAATTGTCGAGAGTGAGCTGAGTGAATTTTTAATTCAAAATTCCCAATTCCCTGTTTGGCAATAATATATTAATTATGTATTTTAAATTATGAATAAAAAGACATTAAAGAGTTTTGTAAATTATAAATGTTTGTGTTTTATTTAATATTTTCAGTTATTTCATAAAGAAATTTAAGACATAAATGTCCACAGGTAAATGTATTAAAATTCTGATGCTGATTATAGTTGTATTTTATATTTGCACCAAGATATTTGACTACTTCCCAAGGAGGTTGTAAGTTTCCAAAGCTGTCGAAATATTCTTTTTCATTGTTGTTTTTATAGTATGCTACCCAATGTGTACCAGGTCCTGTTGATACATCTAAGTTGATTATTCCACATTCAATTTTCTTTGTTCGTTTTGGTAGAGTATTCAACATGAAAACTCCTCTAAAATATGGAATTTTTATAGAGAAACGGTTTAAGTCCACATCAGATAGTGGTCTGTTGGGCAGCATCTTTAAGAGTTTTTTGATTCCTCTTTGTGAACTAAACCATAACCTTTTTTATATGGTTTTAAGTAAAGTCCTTTTCCCACTGCTATAGATTCCATCGCTTTATTATGTCTAGTTGCTTCATCAAGTTGATTTTTTGCATTCTTTGTTTCATTTACAGCTTTAGCTATGGCAGCACCTCCAGTTGTTAGACTACCAATTGCACCCAGAGCAGTTAAAATCGGTATTAGAGGTAAAAAACCACCGATTTTTGGAACACGTATTATACGTGGTACTACAATTTGAGACTTTCTTCCTTTTAATGATTTGTTGATAGTTTTTCGTGCAATTTTAATAGCTGAGTTAATATCTAATGGTTTTTCCTTCTTTAGTATTTTAGTTGCAGCTCTAATTGATGTTTTAAACAGTTTTTTATCATTTGGCGTGTTCTTTTTATCATTTTTCTTTTTCTCCGCACCCATACCAAATTTAGTTTTGGCTTTCATTGCGTTAGTAACCATATATGCAAATGATTTTTCTGCAAGACTACTGTCTTTTGATAAAACTCGATTCCAAGCTGAATTTTCAAGTATTTTATCAGCTTTATGTCTAGTCAGCGATACCGTTGTGCGACTAAAGTCGCATTTTGCCCCTTTTTCTAATGCCTTGCCACTTTTTATGCCCCTTAGTTTTAAATCCCCTTTTAGTATCATTTGCATTATTTTGTGCCCCTTTTTGCCCCTTTTTATTCAAAGTCAACTTAAATTTTATTTTTACAATAAATGTACGCAAATTTGTACAGATTCTACCACATTCGACAACAAGATTTTATTTCCTATGTGTATATACATATGAAAAAATAAAATTTTTTTTGGGAAATTGACAGTATGGCGCAATATTATTTTCTGAGTATATGGTGTTAAAAGGCCTTGGTATGAATTTTTTCATTTGTTTAATATTTTTAAATATGAAATTACATACTGTCATTCATAGATAACTCAACTGTATTTTCCGCAGCCAAATTTGATTTGAAAGCCAAATTTGATAAAAGCACATAATTTTAAAAGGTGAAAAACTTTATGCTAAGGGAAATAATATTGTATGGAAATACCACAGTGAATTGCTATCATCAAATAATGCTTTTGATTTAAGTTCCCATGAAATTAGTTCATCATGTGAGCCTATTATCTTAAAAAAACCAGTAAAAACGAAAAAAGCAACACGAGAGTATTCCAATGATTAGGAGAGACGGCACAAGTGGGTTCAGATGGATGCAGATACAAAAAAACCTATTTGTGTTTTCTACATTCAGTTGCTCATCTGCCGAATGAATCATTGAATGTCATGTTAAAACAGCCACACACGTGGCCAATTCCAAAAAACAAATGATGTAAAAATATCCGAGCTTTTATCACAAAAAATATCGATTTTCGAAAGAAAGTTAATATTGCTGAAATGAAGCTTGTTTTAAAGATGATAAGATGAACCCGTTCAAGCAAATGGACAAATTGGCCAAATTAAATACAAAAATATATCCAGATTCGCCAGATGCAAAGTCAACGAGTTACACCTTATTTCTCTGTCTATATAAAGTGAAATTAAAAAAAAAACACAAAGCATAAATTAGTACTCGTATTACGAAAAAAATATCAAATAGACTAAAAGTAGACACTTGTCAGTCCATGCTGTCTGCTTTAATTTTAGAATCGAATTTTCAAATTTTTATCAAAACTTTATATGGTTGCATTATGCTGGTTTTTAAGTAAATAAGTGATATGAACCATGTCCCAAAAATGTATTTATGTATTCTTTAATTTTTTTGTATATCGTAAGAACTAGTGCCAATTACTGCATTCGATATCGAACGAAACTTCCATTTATTTTCTGTTGGAATTTCGATTGATATCAAATGCAGTAATTTGACAACTCTTCTATTATTAACATAGATTTTATGATCTTTTTTATATAAAAGCTATTTATACTACGATTATACTGGTCTTATTTACAAATAGAAGTGTATATGAAGACTGTGAGTCAAATAAGCAATTATAAAACTAAAAATTTCTTTTTCTGTATACATACATCGCATCCCCAGCAATAAGTAATTGTTCTCGTGAATTAGTAAGTTACAATTTTTACTTGCAAATAACACGTGCGTATAAACGTAGTATATGAGTTCTCATAAAATTAATGTTTTTGTACCTCTTATACATGAGAAATTGTTGTTTGTTGTTTGTTTTAAATAAAGATAACTTAATAAATATGCTTGTTTCTTTAATTTTTCTAGATTTTGAAGTTGCCTCTTTTTTTCTTTCAAATCCCCTTTTTGTGCCACTTTTTTTTTGAAAATCCCCTTTTTGTGCCCCTTTTTGAAAATTTTCAACGGTAACGCTGTGTCTAGTACTTAAATCCTTATTTTTTGAATACGCAATATCGTGATTTTTACAAGCAGAATCCAATAAATTAATACCCTTGTCACCTCGATTTAAACGTTTTTGTAGTTTTGTTCCAGGTCCACAGTACTGATACCCCGGAAGATGAAGCTCAACAGGTAGAGAGTTTATTATTTTATCTACTATACCTCCTCCAACGAAGGTGTTTTTATGACTAAACGTTTTCTGATATCGTATAACCATATTATCTAATTTTTTCTATAATAAGAGGTAACATTTATAAAATATATTTAGTTACAAAAATGCAGTTAGTGAAACAACATAAAAATATTTTAGTTCGTAATATTGACGATTCAGTCAACATCAGTTCAAAAATAAAGCATAGCCCCCTCTTACCAAATTCTATTCGTGCTCTAATAGTTGGACCATCAAATTGTGGAAAGACTAATGTTATGATTGGCTTACTAGAAAGTCCTAATGGACTCAAGTTTGAAAACATCTATTTATACTCAAAATCTCTATATCAACCCAAATATGAATACCTGAAGAAACTAATTTCACCAATTAAAGGAATGGGATATTATACATTTACAGATAATGAATCAGTTATTCCACCTGACGAAGCTAAAACTAATTCAATTATGATATTTGATGATGTTGCATGTGAAAAGCAGAATAATATACGTACATATTTTTGTATGGGGCGACATAGGGATGTCGATTCATTCTACTTGTGTCAAACTTATACTAGAATTCCCAAGCATTTAATAAAAGACAATGCCAATGTTATTATAATGTTTAAACAAGATGAGACAAATATGAAGCATGTTTATAGAGATCATGTTGGTGGCGATATGAGTTATGATAAGTTTCATGAAATTTGTCGAGAGTGTTGGAAGGATAAATATGGATTTTTGGTGATTAGCAAAGATAATGAATTAAATGATGGACGCTACAGAAAGCAATTTGACTATTTCATAACTATATAAACTACTCTTCATAAACATTTACTTTAGTTATTAATCTAACTTTAAGCTTGATACATCTATTTGCTATAACCTTATCTGATACCTGATAAGCTGATCTGAAAACCAGACTAGCTACCTAATAACCTGATTTGATACCTGAAAAGCTGATCTGAAAACCAGATCAGGTCCTGAAAAGCTGATCTGAAAACCAGACCAGGTCCTGAAAAGCTGATCTGAAAACCAGACCAGGTCCTGAAAAGCTGATCTGAAAACCAGACCAGGTCCTGAAAAGCTGATCTGAAAACCAGATCAGGTCCTAAAAAGCTGATCTGAAAACCAGATCAGGTCCTGAAAAGCTGATCTGAAAACCAGACCAGGTCCTGAAAAGCTGATCTGAAAACTAGACCAGGTCCTGAAAAGCTGATCTGAAAACCAGATCAGGTCCTGAAAAGCTGATCTGAAAACCAGACCAGGTCCTGAAAAGCTGATCTGAAAACCAGATCAGGTCCTGAAAAGCTGATCTGAAAACCAGACCAGGTCCTAAAAAGCTGATCTGAAAACCAGACCAGGTCCTGAAAAGCTGATCTGAAAACCAGACCAGGTCCTGAAAAGCTGATCTAATAGCTGATACCTTTTATTTATTAAACATGGATGAGAAAATTTTAAAACAGTTGGTGTTGACAAGAAATGTCTTGAAGAAAAAGCTTCGTAGTATAAAAACTGGTGAAATAGATACACGTGAACAACTAAGAGATACATTTAAACCTATAACAGAACCACTGAAAGAATTCATAAATAGTTCTAAAAAAATTAAAAGAATTCCCATTAAAGAAGAAAATAAAATGAAGACAGAATTTGAAAATAATACAAGTTTAAAGCCTGAAAAACCATCACTCAAGATAGAGACAAGTACACCAAAGAAACTAGCAGAAGGAACAATATTTGATAATACCATCTTATTTAATGAAACTAATACTAAAAATGATGATGACGATGACGATGAAGATGATTTTTACTCACAAACTTCCAATACAGAAGATACTTATACTGATTTATCAGTATTGGAAGGAAGAAGTGAATTAGATACAAACTATGGTCCACATAAAGATTTCAATAATGAATGGAAATTTGGCTCGAATAAAGCCAATTCTACAGGTCCAATTTTCAACCACTTTTTCGAGCATATGGGGCCGTATGTTGGCAATAACGCCACGAATGTTGGCTTCCAAGTCCCCTAACGTTTCTGGTTAGTTCTGGTTTCTGGACGAGCGACTTCACATATCCCCAAAGAAAATAATCCAATGGTGTCAAATCACACGATCTTGGTGGCCAATTGACAGGTCCATTCCGCGAAATTATGCGCTCATCGAATGTTTCCTTCAATAAATCGATTGTGACGTGCGCTGTGTGGCATGTAGCGCCGTCTTGTTGGAACCACAACTCATCCACATTCAAAATCTACAAAATCTTCCATAAAGTTGATGGACAAAGCTCCAATTGCTGTGCACGGTGGCGAATCGATTCATTCGGGTCCTCTTCAACACTTTGCTCTACAGCGGCAATTGTTTCTTCGGTGCGCACTGTTCGACGTCTCTGTGGATGCGTATTATCACATAGAGTAAACGTAGTGCGAAAACGATCCATGGTTAACCGAATTAATTGCTCTGATGGACGATTATGTCGACCATAAAATGGACGGAGCTTGCGGTAAACTTCGCGAACTGAACCATTATTTTCGAAATAAATTTGCACGATTTGCAAGCGTTGTTCTTTTGTCAACCTGTTCATGATGAAATGGCAAACCAAACTAAATATTAATCACTTGACAGCTGACAAAATGGCCGCCAGTTAAAAAAGTGATGCCAACTTAAAGTTCTATACCTCAATAAAAAACACCCATTATAATTCAAGAAAATATTCAAATGCAAATTGAGGATCTACATCGCGAAACAAAATTAGATATAGAAGAAAATTATAAAATTGAAAAAGATATTCTAAAAATTAAAACATCCTTTGAAGAACAAATTGAACAGCTTAATGAGAAAATTTATAGATTAGAAAATTACATGTTTGTATCAATAGCTGAAAGTGCTTCAACTAGATCACAACACTCTACAAAAAATCTCTAAAAACAACTTAATGTCTTCAAAAAGAAATTTAGTAAACGAACTCCATAAGCAAGCACGAAAACATTTTGTGCGTCGCAGAGTTGTAATGAAAGGAATAGATGATCTTTGGCAAGCTGATTTAGTTGAAATGGGGAACTATTCTAAAGAAAATAGAAATTATCGATTTTTGCTGACTATAATTGACACATTCTCAAAATTTGCATGGGCAATACCGCTAAAAACAAAAACTGCACTCGAAACAACCAACGCAATGGAAAATATTTTTGAATTGGGGCGAATACCAAAAAACATACAAACAGATGATGGTAAAGAATTTTTCAACAAAAACTTTGAAAAATTAATGCATAAATACAACATTAATCACTACTCAACATATAGCATTATGAAAGCATCAATAGTAGAACGATTTAATAGAACACTAAAAGGAATGATGTGGAAAGAATTTAGCTATAATGGTTCTTATAAGTGGATTGATATATACAAAGATTTACTTAATACCTACAATAGAAAAGTTCATCGTACCATTAAAATGCCTCCAATTAAAGTCAACTCAACAAATGAGGAAAAGCTGCTAAATACAGTATACAGTCATATGAAAATGTATAAAATGTTAATGTAGGAGATCATGTACGCATAAGCAAATATAAGCATACATTTGAAAAAGGTTATACTCCAAATTGGACTACAGAAATTTTCACAATTACAAGAGTTCAAAATACAAATCCTGCAACATACATATTAGAAGACTATCTTGGTAATCCTATTAAAGGTGGATTCTATACTGACGAACTTTCAAAAACCAGATTTCCAAATACATATCTAGTTGAAAAGGTGCTTAAAATTAAAGGGAAGGAGGTATATCTTAAATGGCTGGGATTTTCTAATCAACACAATTCTTGGATAAGTAAAGATGAAATATTATAGATGGAAGCAAAACTAAATCAACAACAACATCATAGCAAAACAATAATAGCATTAATATTAAGAAACTAATGTTAATTTTAAAATAAGAAAATGAAATAAATATGTAAATTATGCTTATAAACCATACTGTCTACTAAACTTTATTTAATTGTAATCAGTCTGTTATAATGTCAATAACACTTACTCTGAGCTCTAACTCATCAGAATTATCTGCTAGTTACTTTCCTCCTATTGAATTACATGGTGCATATGAGTGTGCTCTAACTGATTTTCATTCATACAACAGTATTCCAAATGTAGACACCTACAACAATATGTTTCATATAGGAGAACATACAATAGAAATACCAATTGGATCTTACGAACTAAATGATATAGTTGATTTTATAGAAGAGCAATACAAACTACTCTGTCCAGAAAATAAGATTTTTATTGAAGCTAATAACAATACAATGCAAGTTAAAGTTAATAGTTCCAAGGATACTGTATATTTTAATAAAGACAATACAATTGGAAAACTTTTAGGATTCAAAAGCAAAATCCTAACACCAAACAAATATTATTATTCAGATCTTCCAGTTAATATTTTTAAAGTAAATCTCTTGCGAGTTGAAAGTAGTATCGCTATTAACACATATATGAATAGCTCCAAATCGCATACACTTCATGAATTTCCGATTAATGTGCCTCCAGGCTATAAAATAGATGAGGTTCCAAGAAATCTCATCTATTTACCTGTGAACACCAGAGAGATAAGTTCACTAGCGCTGCGCGTAGTTGATCAACACGGTGATTTAATTAATTTCCGAGGAGAGGAAATTACAATACGAATACATTTAAGGCCAACTAAATAATGCTAATATACAACACAAATACATTGAAAAATATAGCAGCAAGAACAACATCAACATTAAAGCGACCAGTACAACAAAAAGCATTAACAACATCAAATAAAAATTTTCTAAAGTCCTTGAATTTTAAATTGAAGACAAAATGAGTTCAATAATAGATGTCTTAGATAAGCCCTTGTCTGATGAGAATATAATCAAAAAGGACTATCATACATATGTACCATACTTACAATCTTACAACAATAATGATGAAATTAGAATTTCAATACAAAATCAAGATTTGTACGTGCTACCCAGTGAAAGCTACATTTATGTAGAAGGTTTTGTTGCTGATGATAATAACTCTAAGTCTACTTCATCTTCAGACAACTTTATATTAAAAAACAACTTTGTGGCATATCTATTTGATGAAATTCGCTATGAGCTCAATGGAATTGAAATTGATCATACAAGATATTTAGGAGCCACAAGCACCATAAAAAATTTGGTTTCTATGTCACCAACAGAAAGCAACGTTATGCAAAGTGCTGGATGGAACAAAATTGACGATGTCACTCTTGTAAATGGCTTTTTCAATTTCTATGTACCTCTAAAAATGCTTCTAGGATTCGCTGAAGACTACAACAAAGTTATACTAAATGGAAAACATGAATTGATACTCTTGCGCAATAAGAACGATGAAGATCTTGCACGCTCGAGTGTTTCTACTAAAAAAGCTAAACTTACAATTTCACTAATCTCATGGAGAATCCCACATGTACAATTATCCGACTTTAGCAAATTGAATATGATTAAAATTATTAACAATGGTGCTTCTATACCTATGGCATTTCGCAGTTGGGATTGTCATGTCAATCCACAATTAAATATGGGAACTAGCCATATTTGGAATGTTAAACTAGCTGCAAACAGAGAACGCCCTCGTTTTGTATTGATTGCTTTTCAACAAGAAAATAAGTTTGTTCATTGTGATTTGACTAATTTAAAAGTACATTTAAATTCAGTCTCATATCCATATGATGACCTTAACATAAAGTTCAAAAATGAACGATATGCAATTCTATATGACATGTATCTAAGATTTCAACAAAGCTACTATATGAAAGAATCTCAACCGCTTCTAACTGCACCAGAGTTTAAGACAAAAGCTCCTATTATTGTAGTAGATGTCAGTCATCAGAATGAATCACTCAATAATGGACCGATTGATATAAAAATAGAATTTGAAACAGCAACTAATATTGCAGCAAAGACATCAGCTTACTGTATTCTTATTCATGATCGTATAATAGAATATGTACCCATCAAAGGACAAGTTCGAAAATTCTTATAAATTGAGTAATATGGAAAACAACATAATTTTCATAGACGTACAAGGTTTCAAAAGTAATTCAAATGATTTCATCGCAAAAGAAGTAGCAATTGTTTTCAACAATTATGAATATAACAATTTCATTATAAAACCCCCATTTGATATCAAATGCTTATCAATAGAAAAGCAAAGAGAAGCAAAGTGGCTAACAAAAAACTATCATCACCTAAGCTGGACTGCTGGATCAGTTTAATTTCAAAGCGTTTGCAATTTTATAAAAGCCAACGCAAGATGTTCTAAAATTTATGTAAAAGGTGAAGAAAATAGACGATGGTTGGAAAAAATTTTATGCCGAAAAATTTTTAACGTTGAGTATATAGGCTGCATCAACTTTAAGCAAATGGAAATCAAGTATCCTGAATATTTTTATTGTAATTATCATAAATTTGGTGCTTGCGCACTAAAAAATGCTATTTTACTAACAAAAGAAATGTCTTGCTTTAATTAAACTTTTTTACTTTTTAAAATATGAATGTATGCATTATAAAATTTTATAAAATTTTAAACAATAAATGTTTAAAAAATAAAATAATATACAAGTGTTTTCTTATTTCAAATACAAACTACATAAAGGAAAGAGAAGGAAGTGGGGAGGAGGAGAAGTTAACTTTTTTGCTTACTTGCAAATGCTTGGTTTTTGTTTCTCTGCTGCTGACTGTACTTAGTTTGCTGCTTTAAAATAATCGTAGACAAAGAAAATGATTACGTTGCAAAATATATATGTATTCTACAAAATATTCCACGCACAAGTACCCACGATCACACATTCATACATGCACACATACATACATGCACACATACATACATACATACATACATACATCCATACATATACACACATACATACATACATACATATACACATACATATACACATACATACATACATACATACATATCTCTTAAACAAATATACAAAATATTAAATTACCCGCGACTATCAAGCTGGACCCCCCACACACAAGTATTAGGGTGTTCACATACATGTGAACACATAAATAAATATTTTCTCTGATATTACTGATATAGTATTACGATAACAAATTTCTACAGTCTGGCAACACTGGCAATTTTCCCTTTGGTATTAGAAAAAAATAATCATGTTTTGCCGTCGGCATTTGGAAAAATATTCATATATTGCCGTAGGCATTAGGAAAAATAAACATATATTGCCATAGGCATTAGGAAAATCATGTATTGCCGTAGGCATTAGGAAAAATATTCATATATTGCCGTAGGCATTAGGAAAAATATTCATGCATTGCCGTAGGCATTAGGAAAAATTAATTTTCACAATTTCATACCCATTAGTATTAGGAAAAATCATTGCATGATTTTCCCGTCGGCATATATACTTATGATATATTAATCTTATGAAACCCCTTAATCCACCCCACAAACATACACACATACAAATTCCCACGGTCATAAAAAACTGGACTTATTGATCCACCCTCGTATGTATTAAACAAACAAAACCCCTTATGTAAACAAAAAATTCCTTATGTAAACAAAAAGTTGGACGGACTTATTGACCCACCCTCGTAGGGTATCAAATTTCACAAATTTCCAAGAATTTTAAAATTTGGGTAATTAAAATTTTAAAATTTCAAAAGTTTAATTAGGCCCAGACCCGCAATTCCCTACTACTCAAATCTTGCATTATATGCTGCAGTACATACACCGTTTTTAGCAATGGATCTTTTATTTTTTCTTACTATTATTTTTATTAATGTTAAAAAATCTTGAAGTACAAATTGAATAATAAATACATTCATAGATTTAAAACGGAAAAATCTCAAATTTTTAGATTTAGCTCTTGTTGACTACTCCGTTGGCTCGATTTGCCTCTGAATTGTTGGCATCACTGTCAGCAATACGAAATACACAAACAACTTTGTCTTATTAGTTTTTTGACGTTATTCACTGTATATACCAGGGAGGTAACGAATGTTCGCATTCGCATTCGCAAATAATTCGCTTACTTTTGCTATTTGCATTCGCTAAAATGTATGCGAATACTTAAAGCGAATACTAAAGACAAAAATATTGGAAATATTTTCAGTTTTTGAAAAAGAAAAGGCAGTGTTTGAATTGCGCGAAAATATTTTCTACTCAAGACTCGTCTGTTAAAACTTTTGAAAAATGGTAAGCACATCATTACTTCGTTGAAAAAAGAAAAATGGTTAAGCACATCATTACTTCGTTGAAAAAATTTTAAATCCAAAAATATTAACTAGGTATTCCTTCTTTGTTGTAAATTTTTTGCGAAACAAGTGCCACTCATATTATTTCTCATGAAAACTTGAAATGTTGAAGATATATTTCATACGTTTTTCCCAAGATGAACAGAGTACTACTTCTGGAAAAAATGTTCATGAACAATTCATTCCAATTTTTCTTAATATGTGTTTTGGTAGCATTTTACAGGAAATTGTTGAACTAAGTACAAGGTCTTAGGGACAAAGTACGAATGAGTTGATTGCCTAACATATTGTAAATTTATTTTTAAATTATATCTATGCTTATTTTAATATGATTTCATATATCTTTCAGTTTAACAATTTTTATTTCTAATAAATTAATAAATATTTGCTGAATTCCAGACTCAAGTAGATCTATGTATACAACACAACTTCATGTTCTTAGATAAATATATTTTCATGTGATTTTTTTAACGTATTGTAATATTTGCATTCGCTTTCGCTTTCGCATTCGCTTTCGCAAAATTAAAATGTATTATTCGTTTTCGCATTCGCTAAACTGGTATTCGCTTTCAGCCCTAGAATATACGCAAGTGCAAAGAAACAAACTTTTTTCTTTTTCCCTTGAACAAATTGCGCAATCGTTTTCACTGTTTTCTTCAAATGCATTGGTGCTTAATCTTCAATAATGAACTTGTTTGGACACCATTGAGATAATCATAGAATATCTAAAAAATAAAGAAAACACAAGTACAAAGAAATCAAAACAAAAAAAAATTAAGCAATCGTTCTCATGTTTTCTGTTTCTCTCACTTCAAAGAATTAAACAAAACAAAATCAAACAAATTTGTTACGTTATTGTCGTGCTCTGGTTTAAGTACAAAGAAATCAAAACAAAAATAAATTTATAACTGTAAAAGTGTCGATTATTTATGTAACGAAAATTATTTTCTAACCCCTGTATCGTCCCATAAGTAGCATAGCTACAAAAAAAATAACGACCACCCTAATGTATATACATACAAATCGTCGGTCTGTTTTTTGTTTGATGTATGGAACAAAAATGTGTTTTCGAGAAAATCGATTAAGAATGTTTAGTTCATTAGCTTTATAAAAATACACGATAGAATTTTTGTTTAATAATAAAGTAATATATACATATGTTTTTTTATTCAAACTTAAGGTTTTTTAAACTTTTTACATCCAACATGAAAAGTTATTAGGACTTAAAGAAAAATTACAAAAATCTTTGTCAACGCATGTATCACTCATAACAACAATATTGGTCACTACTTGTTAAAGTAGGTTACAGTAGTATATTTTTAAGTAGATATAAAAGGTGAAAATATCAGTTTTATTCATATAACATGACTTTTAGAGGAAAAACAACGAAGAAATAAAAGACAGTTTGAATATATTCAACAAGAGAAATTTTATTAATAAAAATATATATCTTATGAATTGAATTAGGCTACTGTTCGTAACGCTTTTTAAGCCAAATTACATGTGATAATTATTAATGAACAAATAACATCCAAGTTAGTTGTAAATATTCTGACAACAACACATAGTTGAACGGAACAGCCAGCCGTTTTCGAAGGCACTAAACCTTCCTCATCAGCGTTCTTCTGTGTTTTGGTCCACTGTGTGTGGTGTCAGTTGATGTAGATGTCTGCCTTATAACGAAACTTTATGCAAATGGAATATGTGAATTGGTTTGATTCATTGCATTTTTCAATTTGCTCATATATATGTTTGGTAATGAAGGCTTAAAATTTACCATCTTCCATATATATTACAACAGTCTTACCATTGTCGTTTGTTCCTTACTAACTATGCACATGTTGTTAATTTGCTTATTTTTGTTCTACTTAAGACAAACTTTTTGGTTTGTTACTATTAAGTATATTTTTATTTTTGATTTTTGCCACAAGCCAAAGACTATTAATTTTAGTTAATTATTATTTTCGAACTGTATTTGTTTCTTAAATTCTTATGAATTGAATTAGGCTACTGTTCGTAACGCTTTTTAAGCCAAATTACATGTGATAATTATTAATGAACAAATAACATCCAAGTTAGTTGTAAATATTCTGACAACAACACATAGTTGAACGGAACAGCCAGCCGTTTTCGAACGCCACTAAACCTTCCTCATCAGCGTTCTTCTGTGTTTTGGTCCACTGTGTGTGGTGTCAGTTGATGTAGATGTCTGCCTTATATACGAACTTTATTGCAAATGGAATATGTCAATTGGATTGATTCATTGCATTTCAATTTACAACTAACTTGGATGTTATTTGTTCATTAATAATTATCACATGTAATTTGGCTTAAAAAGCGTTACGAACAGTAGCCTAATTCAATTCATAAGAATTTAAGAAACAAATACATTTCGAAAAATAATAATTAACTAAAAATATATATCAATTCATTTGATTAAAACATAATACAATCAATAAATTTTTGTACTTTGCTTTCGTTGAGTAGAATATTCATTGATATGCATTATAACAGATGCTAATGACAATTTTAATACCTTTACGTGGGAAATGTGCCACATATCCCAAAAATTGTCGATTGCCTTAAAGCAGATTTTACAATGTTCAACAATTGTGGAAATGACACAATATTCCAGCTCTGTATCTCCTGATATATTCAAGATATCGAAAAACTGATAACGAATTTGGAAAGACGACACATTATTCAGATATGTTCAATAATAACTCAATTTCTTAAAATGTTTCATACATCAAACCAGAAATCAACCGACCCACAGTGGGGATTAAAAAAAAAGGAAATAATACTGCAGTTTCTTAACGAGCCGTATGATTGTTATGAAATTTCATAGAGCATTAAAGATGTGTCACCGAGCTTAAGTCTGAAATTTGGATTATATATCTCAAAAGGGGTCTTAGACACAAAGCCTTAATTGGCAGCCTCGGTATTGAAAATTAAAATTGATGCCAAGCTATTGTTTATGATCTGACAAAAAAGATTTTTTGTAAATAATTTTCTCTATCCAAGAGCTAAAAAAACTAGTACATTTATGCAGTTCCGCTTACAATTTAGGAATATTCGAGAAAAAAATTAAATTTTGACTTTCTTACCAACCTTGGTCCACTGCAGCGTGACCCCTTTTAGCATTTTCACTGCTAAATTTAGCATTATGTATTTTGATTTAGCAGTGAATTTTTCATATTGCATTTAGCATTTTTTTCAGCATTTTTGTATTAATTTTTTAGCATTATTTAGCATTTTTGATTTTATAAGTTTCATATATTCTTTTCCATTTATATAAGTGAAAACCTTTGTAAATTAATGTATTTCATTGGATTTTGTTACTTTTATACAATATATAATTATGGGAACCATGTAAACATCGAAAAACGTCTTAAGCGGCTGTTAGGCTGTCGTACTTGGTATTTGAGAGAATTACGTGTTTTCATAATGGTTTGGTTTTCAAAAAATTTTCAATTTTTGTGGTTTTCATCATACCATCATTCTATTTTAATAGATCTTCTGTCAAACTCAGTGCAAAATTTCATTTGTGTTTTTGTAAGGAAAGGGTAAAGAGGATTGGTTAGAGCGCGCATTTTTAAAGGTGTTTATTCAAATGTACGAAAGTATGTTATGCTCATGTACCGAGTGTGATCGTCTAATAGCCGCTTTAATGTATTTTAAACGTCAAACACCTAATAACAAGAACAAAAGAAGTATTCAAAATTATGTTTTCGGAGTCGAACACTTTAAAATTCATCGATGCGGAATTCTTCTGGACATACAATGAAAAATAGAACTAAAAAAAGTAACTTAATCAATTTTTAATGCAAAAAGTATTTTGAAATGTCTTTAATATTACGTTGATAGATGGCATGCTAATACATTAAAACATATAAAATAAAAGTGTAAAATTATTTTATGTAATTCATTTTTATATGAAAATTACAAATTTTACACTATTATATTGAATACGATAAGACAAGGATAAAAGAGGTTTTATGAATTTTAGCAATTGTATTTTGTATGTTCCTGGATTGTTGTTTTACTTTTGAATCAACTTTGTTGTTTTTTTTTAGGTTAAATAAATATTTGTTCGTAATTATTACCATAATTATTAAAAAATTATTCCAAAATTTTTAGCATTATATTTTAGCATTTCAAATATTTTTTAGCATTTTAGCATTATTTTAAGCCTTATTTAGCATTCAAAATTTTTTTAGTTGTGGCCACACTGGTCCACTGTTCTGTTAGTGGAGAAGTAAAATCTTGTGCGATTTTAAAAAAGAAACTTAGTATGGGTTAAGAACACAATTTTAACATTTATAATATGTAGAATTTGGTATCAAAAGCACAACTAAGTCAAAAGTTATGCGCAATTTTTTCGATTTTTTGCAGTTTCTTGCAGAAAAATTGGGTTAATTATTTGGCTATAATTAAAAAACTATTGCAAGAACATATTTACAGTGATGCCAACTTAGCCCTTTTTCGGCTAGATTTTAGTCCGTTTTCAATCACTCAAAACGCGAAACAAATTTTTGGCCCGAAACTATAAAACCCGTTTATCTAGCACTTTTTACAATTATCTTTCAGCCTTTTTAGCCCCTTTTAACTTTTTTGCTCGATATGTCTACATTTAACTTTTTACGAACTTTTTTCTTCTTAATATAACAATATCGATTTACGAATAACGTCACAGCATTGTTTTACTAATTTTCTTCTCTTATTTTGCTTTACCAATTTAAAAAGAAGAACAATATGGAAAAATGTTCTATTTCTTCAAAATTTTTTGTGGTTTCAAAGATTTTCAGTATACCCTAAAAATAGATTTGTATTTAATAAATTTAAAATTTACTTACGTAGCCATATGAATGTATACTACTACATATATATATGTACATATACACTATTTAATCTACGTATGTCCCTTATTGAAATGTAGTATGAAATGTACTGAAATATGTATGTACCTTATTGAAATGTTATATATCAGCTATGAGTTCATCTCATGGTAGTTATTTATTTTCTAACAAATTACTTTACTTTGGCTTTGATTTCAAAAGAAACATTTAAAACTAGCCCCTTTTCGCGCTTTTCCGAAAATCTTACTTTATGTTGCATTAAACGTATATTTTTTCAGTTTAGCCCTTTTAAGTCTTTTTTCAAAAATTTTTACGCGTTTTGAGTCTAAAAGTTGGCATCACTGCATATTTATTCAAAAGTTAATAAATACTATAAGAAACAGTAGAAAGAAATTTTTTGTTCAAAGATTTTATTATTAAAGGTGCCAGATCGTTTCCAAACAGAGCTATTTTTGTTATAAATATCAAATGTAAGGCATTTTCAAATACAAATTCCAAGGCTGGAACCAAAAAATTATTCATTTCATCTTAAGACACGACGTTATGAAATATTTCCTAAAATATTAGCTGCGCCCGGCGAAAGTTAAAAAAATACAGCAGAAATACCCAAATATCCTATTTTTGGGATTTTTTGAAATCTTTTTGGGAATTGCCGGGAACTCAAAACCAAATTATATTTCTTCTTACATTTTGTGTATTGATTGCATAATTTTCCACTTAAGAGAGAATTTTCAGCCTAAAATATTGATAAATGCGAATTTTATAGCATTCCTTTGTGTAAGACCTCTGTCTTCTCGGAAAACTCTTTATATGCTGTAATCAAATGCAGGTAATTAGAAAAACAAATTAGTACAAATTTATTTTGATAAGAAAATTAATACATACTAATTTATTTTTTTTTTATAATATTCATGTATGTAATTATACAGCTACTTTACTCGTAATTATACTTGTACATTCTAACCCTGCGTTTACACATGAAAGTACCTTGCATGCAAGCTCTGTGTACGTATTATCAACGAAAATTTCGCACAAATGGCCGACTGTCTTGCAACTTGCATGTTTACCTTTTAGTGCAGAGTTGTCCATAACATAAAAAAGTTTAATTTTAAGGGAACCAGATATTATTGAACTTTATTATTATAATTAGAAAAACAAATTAGTACAAATTTATTTTGATAAGAAAATTAATACAGTAGTTCACGGATAAATGCGCCACGCTTAAGAGAGTTTCACGCTTAAATAGTTGTCAAAACCAACATTTTCCTCGATCTATTTAATTTGTGCACATATTTTTCCGTTAAATGAATCCCGCTTTACTGCGTTTCACTCATATATAGGTCGTATATTTCATAAAAATAAACTATTTATCATGCAGACTATCACGGTTAAATGCACAAACTGAATTTACAATTGTCAACCTTTAAAATTGTTTCTTTAAAAATTCCACACATTAATTAATAAACTAACCGAAAAAAAACGCCGAAATGAAAATAAATCATCAAATTTCGCAAGCCGGTTTTATTTGTTTACAATCATTTAGTTTTCATCACAATGTCAGATTCCAGATTTGTGCAGAAATTAAAGAAATTTCTAAATTTCTTGTAAAATGTATGCATATGTATGTAGCATACATACATACGTATGTATGTAAGTACGTTTCTTTGACGTACAATGTACATATGTTACGTGCACATGAACTTAAATCTGTTGCCTTAAATTTCAATTTGTGCAATTGTTTTTTTTAGTTTTTAAGATGTTTTGCTTGAATTGTTATGTTTTACTTTAAAATAATTTAATTTTTCGTTTTATTGAATTGAAAAACAAATCGGAAAACGATGATCTCTAATACTTAAACATATTTTCGTTTTCTTTTAGTAAGAATGAAAATGAATAGAATTTGGTTTTGAAGCACGCACTTCAGAGGGAATTTTGTTAAATGCATTGGTAATGCAAATAGCTATGATTCTTTTAAATGCGCCGGTTTAAATGCGTTGGGCTTTAGACATTTTTACAAACGCATTTATCCGTGAACAACTGTACTAATTTATTTTTTTTTATAATATTCATGTATGTAATTATACAGCTACTTTACTCGTAATTATAATTGTACATTCTAACCCTGCGTTTACACATGAAAGTACCTTGCATGCAAGCTCTGTGTACGTATTATCAACGAAAATTTCGCACAAATGGCCGACTGTCTTGCAACTTGCATGTTTACCTTTTAGTGCAGAGTTGTCCATAACATAAAAAAGTTTAATTTTAAGGGAACCAGATATTATTGAACTTTATTATTATATATTATATTGTTTCAATGTTATTTATGTCTAAGAAATTAATTAACTGCTTGATTTATGAATATTTAAGAAAAAAATTATTAAATTAGCTTTTAAATGTATTTAAAATGAGTAAAAACTCATATAACATTGCACTGAAATCCAGTTAATTTGTGCTAAGGTATTAATAGGGCAACTCTGTTAGCTAACTTTCTATTTACTTGCTACAAGTTCCCCAAGTCACTGTCTTGTAAAATTCCTTGGCAGTTGAGTTGGAAGTAGACTGCAAGTGCGGAAAGTGTAGAAATGTTAGTAAAAGAGTTTGAGTGTATTGAGTTTTTCGAACTTGCACCTGCACGTGTAAACCCTAGGTAAAATATACTTCTAAATAAAAAATAGTTTTTGAATTTGCTCTTACCGTTAATGAGTTATATTATAATACTTTATGCGACCTTTTTTATTAAATATATTTAAATTTTATTAAAGCTATAGGTATTTTTTAATTAATTTTGTTATTTATTCTATATCTGATCTTTCGCTTCAACTTTGTGTAGCTTCTTCAGAAAATAAAATTATTCTGAATTTACTAATAAAATGAAAAATATTTGTCAAAATTTAAAAAATACAAAAGTACAAAAAGCTTTTTACAGACAAAAATATATTTAAGAGAATTAAAATATTAAAAAATAATAAATACATACATATGTCCATAATTATAATTGTTAATTAAATATATAGATACCCTCTAGTCAGCCTCTAGGAAAAATAAACATATATTGCCATAGGCATTAGGAAAATCATGTATTGCCGTAGGCATTAGGAAAAATATTCATATATTGCCGTAGGCATTAGGAAAAATATTCATGCATTGCCGTAGGCATTAGGAAAAATTAATTTTCACAATTTCATACCCATTAGTATTAGGAAAAATCATTGCATGATTTTCCCGTCGGCATATATACTTATGATATATTAATCTTATGAAACCCCTTAATCCACCCCACAAACATACACACATACAAATTCCCACGGTCATAAAAAACTGGACTTATTGATCCACCCTCGTATGTATTAAACAAACAAAACCCCTTATGTAAACAAAAAATTCCTTATGTAAACAAAAAGTTGGACGGACTTATTGACCCACCCTCGTAGGGTATCAAATTTCACAAATTTCCAAGAATTTTAAAATTTGGGTAATTAAAATTTTAAAATTTCAAAAGTTTAATTAGGCCCAGACCCGCAATTCCCTACTACTCAAATCTTGCATTATATGCTGCAGTACATACACCGTTTTTAGCAATGGATCTTTTATTTTTTCTTACTATTATTTTTATTAATGTTAAAAAATCTTGAAGTACAAATTGAATAATAAATACATTCATAGATTTAAAACGGAAAAATCTCAAATTTTTAGATTTAGCTCTTGTTGACTACTCCGTTGGCTCGATTTGCCTCTGAATTGTTGGCATCACTGTCAGCAATACGAAATACACAAACAACTTTGTCTTATTAGTTTTTTGACGTTATTCACTGTATATACCAGGGAGGTAACGAATGTTCGCATTCGCATTCGCAAATAATTCGCTTACTTTTGCTATTTGCATTCGCTAAAATGTATGCGAATACTTAAAGCGAATACTAAAGACAAAAATATTGGAAATATTTTCAGTTTTTGAAAAAGAAAAGGCAGTGTTTGAATTGCGCGAAAATATTTTCTACTCAAGACTCGTCTGTTAAAACTTTTGAAAAATGGTAAGCACATCATTACTTCGTTGAAAAAATTTTAAATCCAAAAATATTAACTAGGTATTCCTTCTTTGTTGTAAATTTTTTGCGAAACAAGTGCCACTCATATTATTTCTCATGAAAACTTGAAATGTTGAAGATATATTTCATACGTTTTTCCCAAGATGAACAGAGTACTACTTCTGGAAAAAATGTTCATGAACAATTCATTCCAATTTTTCTTAATATGTGTTTTGGTAGCATTTTACAGGAAATGTTGAACTAAGTACAAGGTCTTAGGGACAAAGTACGAATGAGTTGATTGCCTAACATATTGTAAATTTATTTTTAATTATTATCTATGCTTATTTTAATATGATTTCATATATCTTTCAGTTTAACAATTTTTATTTCTAATAAATTAATAAATATTTGCTGAATTCCAGACTCAAGTAGATCTATGTATACAACACAACTTCATGTTCTTAGATAAATATATTTTCATGTGATTTTTTTAACGTATTGTAATATTTGCATTCGCTTTCGCTTTCGCATTCGCTTTCGCAAAAATTAAAATGTATTATTCGTTTTCGCATTCGCTAAACTGGTATTCGCTTTCAGCCCTAGAATATACGCAAGTGCAAAGAAACAAACTTTTTTCTTTTTCCCTTGAACAAATTGCGCAATCGTTTTCACTGTTTTCTTCAAATGCATTGGTGCTTAATCTTCAATAATGAACTTTTGGACACCATTGAGATAATCCATAGAATATCTAAAAAATAAAGAAAACACAAGTACAAAGAAATCAAAACAAAAAAAAATTAAGCAATCGTTCTCATGTTTTCTGTTTCTCTCACTTCAAAGAATTAAACAAAACAAAATCAAACAAATTTGTTACGTTTATTGTCGTGCTCTGGTTTAAGTACAAAGAAATCAAAACAAAAATAAATTTATAACTGTAAAAGTGTCGATTATTTATGTAACGAAAATTATTTTCTAACCCCTGTATCGTCCCATAAGTAGCATAGCTACAAAAAAAATAACGACCACCCTAATGTATATACATACAAATCGTCGGTCTGTTTTTTGTTTGATGTATGGAACAAAAATGTGTTTTCGAGAAAATCGATTAAGAATGTTTAGTTCATTAGCTTTATAAAAATACACGATAGAATTTTTTGTTTAATAATAAAAGTAATATATACATATGTTTTTTATTCAAACTTAAGGTTTTTAAACTTTTTACATCCAACATGAAAAGTTATTAGGACTTAAAGAAAAATTACAAAAATCTTTGTCAACGCATGTATCACTCATAACAACAATATTGGTCACTACTTGTTAAAGTAGGTTACAGTAGTATATTTTTAAGTAGATATAAAAGGTGAAAATATCAGTTTTATTCATATAACATGACTTTTAGAGGAAAAACAACGAAAGAAATAAAAGACAGTTTGAATATATTCAACAAGAGAAATTTTATTAATAAAAATATATATCTTATGAATTGAATTAGGCTACTGTTCGTAACGCTTTTTAAGCCAAATTACATGTGATAATTATTAATGAACAAATAACATCCAAGTTAGTTGTAAATATTCTGACAACAACACATAGTTGAACGGAACAGCCAGCCGTTTTCGAAGGCCACTAAACCTTCCTCATCAGCGTTCTTCTGTGTTTTGGTCCACTGTGTGTGGTGTCAGTTGATGTAGATGTCTGCCTTATATACGAAACTTTATTGCAAATGGAATATGTGAATTGGTTTGATTCATTGCATTTTTCAATTTGCTCATATATATGTTTGGTAATGAAGGCTTAAAATTTACCATCTTCCATATATATTACAACAGTCTTACCATTGTCGTTTGTTCCTTACTAACTATGCACATGTTTGTTAATTTGCTTATTTTTGTTCTACTTAAGACAAACTTTTTTGGTTTGTTACTATTAAGTATATTTTTTATTTTTGATTTTTGCCACAAGCCAAAGACTATTAATTTTAGTTAATTATTATTTTTCGAACTGTATTTGTTTCTTAAATTCTTATGAATTGAATTAGGCTACTGTTCGTAACGCTTTTTAAGCCAAATTACATGTGATAATTATTAATGAACAAATAACATCCAAGTTAGTTGTAAATATTCTGACAACAACACATAGTTGAACGGAACAGCCAGCCGTTTTCGAACGCCACTAAACCTTCCTCATCAGCGTTCTTCTGTGTTTTGGTCCACTGTGTGTGGTGTCAGTTGATGTAGATGTCTGCCTTATATACGAAACTTTATTGCAAATGGAATATGTCAATTGGATTGATTCATTGCATTTCAATTTACAACTAACTTGGATGTTATTTGTTCATTAATAATTATCACATGTAATTTGGCTTAAAAAGCGTTACGAACAGTAGCCTAATTCAATTCATAAGAATTTAAGAAACAAATACATTTCGAAAAATAATAATTAACTAAAAATATATATCAATTCATTTGATTAAAACATAATACAATCAATAAATTTTTGTACTTTGCTTTCGTTGAGTAGAATATTCATTGATATGCATTATAACAGATGCTAATGACAATTTTAATACCTTTACGTGGGAAATGTGCCACATATCCCAAAAATTGTCGATTGCCTTAAAGCAGATTTTACAATGTTCAACAATTGTGGAAATGACACAATATTCCAGCTCTGTATCTCCTGATATATTCAAGATATCGAAAAACTGATAACGAATTTGGAAAGACGACACATTATTCAGATATGTTCAATTAATAACTCAATTTCTTAAAAATGTTTCATACATCAAACCAGAAATCAACCGACCCACAGTGGGGGATTAAAAAAAAAGGAAATAATACTGCAGTTTCTTAACGAGCCGTATGATTGTTATGAAATTTCATAGAGCATTTAAAGATGTGTCACCGAGCTTAAGTCTGAAATTTGGATTATATATCTCAAAAGGGGGCTTAGACACAAAGCCTTAATTGGGCAGCCTCGGGTAATTGAAAAATTAAAATTGATGCCAAGCTATTGTTTATGATCTGACAAAAAAGATTTTTTGTAAATAATTTTCTCTATCCAAGAGCTAAAAAAACTAGTACATTTATGCAGTTCCGCTTACAATTTAGGAAATATTCGAGAAAAAAAATTAAATTTTGACTTTCTTACCAACCTTGGTCCACTGCAGCGTGACCCTTTTAGCATTTTCACTGCTAAATTTAGCATTATGTATTTTGATTTAGCAGTGAATTTTTCATATTGCATTTAGCATTTTTTTCAGCATTTTTGTATTAATTTTTTAGCATTATTTAGCATTTTTGATTTTATAAGTTTCATATATTCTTTTCCATTTATATAAGTGAAAACCTTTGTAAATTAATGTATTTCATTGGATTTTGTTACTTTTATACAAATATATAATTATGGAAACCATGTAAACATCGAAAAACGTCTTAAGCGGCTGTTAGGCTGTCGTACTTGGTATTTGAGAAGAATTACGTGTTTTCATAATGGTTTGGTTTTCAAAAAATTTTCAATTTTTGTGGTTTTCATCATACCATCATTCTATTTTAATAGATCTTCTGTCAAACTCAGTGCAAATTTCATTTGTGTTTTTGTAAGGAAAGGGTAAAGAGGATTGGTTAGAGCGCGCATTTTTAAAGGTGTTTATTCAAATGTACGAAAGTATGTTATGCTCATGTACCGAGTGTGATCGTCTAATAGCCGCTTTAATGTATTTTAAACGTCAAACACCTAATAACAAGAACAAAAGAAGTATTCAAAATTATGTTTTTCGGAGTCGAACACTTTAAAATTCATCGATGCGGAATTCTTCTGGACATACAATGAAAAATAGAACTAAAAAAAGTAACTTAATCAATTTTTAATGCAAAAAGTATTTTTGAAATGTCTTTAATATTACGTTGATAGATGGCATGCTAATACATTAAAACATATAAAATAAAAGTGTAAAATTATTTTATGTAATTCATTTTTATATGAAAATTACAAATTTTACACTATTATATTGAATACGATAAGACAAGGATAAAAGAGGTTTTATGAATTTTAGCAATTGTATTTTGTATGTTCCTGGATTGTTGTTTTACTTTTGAATCAACTTTGTTTGTTTTTTTTTAAGGTTAAATAAAATATTTGTTCGTAATTATTACCATAATTATTAAAAAATTATTCCAAAATTTTTAGCATTATATTTTAGCATTTTCAAATATTTTTTTAGCATTTTTAGCATTATTTTAAGCCTTATTTAGCATTCAAAATTTTTTTAGTTGTGGCCACACTGGTCCACTGTTCTGTTAGTGGAGAAGTAAAATCTTGTGCGATTTTAAAAAAGAAACTTAGTATGGGTTAAGAACACAATTTTTAACATTTATAATATGTAGAATTTGGTATCAAAAGCACAACTAAGTCAAAAGTTATGCGCAATTTTTTCGATTTTTTGCAGTTTCTTGCAGAAAAAATTGGGTTAATTATTTGGCTATAATTAAAAAACTATTGCAAGAACATATTTACAGTGATGCCAACTTAGCCCTTTTCGGGCTAGATTTAGCCCGTTTTCAATCACTCAAAACGCGAAACAAATTTTTTGGCCCGAAACTATAAAACCCGTTTATCTAGCACTTTTTACAATTATCTTTCAGCCTTTTTAGCCCCTTTTAACTTTTTGCTCGATATGTCTACATTTAACTTTTTACGAACTTTTTTCTTCCTTTAATATAACAATATCGATTTACGAAATAACGTCACAGCATTGTTTTACTAATTTTCTTCTCTTATTTTGCTTTACCAATTTAAAAAAGAAGAAACAATATGGAAAAATGTTCTATTTCTTCAAAATTTTTTGTGGTTTCAAAGATTTTCAGTATACCCTAAAAATAGATTTGTATTTAATAAATTTAAAATTTACTTACGTAGCCATATGAATGTATACTACTACATATATATATGTACATATACACTATTTAATCTACGTATGTCCCTTATTGAAATGTAGTATGAAATGTAACTGAAATATGTATGTACCTTATTGAAATGTTATATATCAAGCTATGAGTTCATCTCATGGTAGTTATTTATTTTCTAACAAATTACTTTACTTTGGCTTTGATTTTCAAAAGAAACATTTAAAACTAGCCCCTTTTCGCGCTTTTTCCGAAAATCTTACTTTATGTTGCATTAAACGTATATTTTTTCAGTTTAGCCCTTTTAAGTCTTTTTTCAAAAATTTTTACGCGTTTTGAGTCTAAAAAGTTGGCATCACTGCATATTTATTCAAAAGTTAATAAATACTATAAGAAACAGTAGAAAGAAATTTTTTGTTCAAAGATTTTATTATTAAAGGTGCCAGATCGTTTCCAAACAGAGCTATTTTTGTTATAAATATCAAATGTAAGGCATTTTCAAATACAAATTCCAAGGCTGGAACCAAAAAATTATTCATTTCATCTTAAGACACGACGTTATGAAATATTTCCTAAAATATTAGCTGCGCCCGGCGAAAGTTAAAAAAATACAGCAGAAATACCCAAATATCCTATTTTTGGGATTTTTTGAAATCTTTTTGGGAATTGCCGGGAACTCAAAACCAAATTATATTTCTTCTTACATTTTGTGTATTGATTGCATAATTTTCCACTTAAGAGAGAATTTTCAGCCTAAAATATTGATAAATGCGAATTTTATAGCATTCCTTTGTGTAAGACCTCTGTCTTCTCGGAAAACTCTTTATATGCTGTAATCAAATGCAGGTAATTAGAAAAACAAATTAGTACAAATTTATTTTGATAAGAAAATTAATACATACTAATTTATTTTTTTTTTATAATATTCATGTATGTAATTATACAGCTACTTTACTCGTAATTATACTTGTACATTCTAACCCTGCGTTTACACATGAAAGTACCTTGCATGCAAGCTCTGTGTACGTATTATCAACGAAAATTTCGCACAAATGGCCGACTGTCTTGCAACTTGCATGTTTACCTTTTAGTGCAGAGTTGTCCATAACATAAAAAAGTTTAATTTTAAGGGAACCAGATATTATTGAACTTTATTATTATAATTAGAAAAACAAATTAGTACAAATTTATTTTGATAAGAAAATTAATACAGTAGTTCACGGATAAATGCGCCACGCTTAAGAGAGTTTCACGCTTAAATAGTTGTCAAAACCAACATTTTCCTCGATCTATTTAATTTGTGCACATATTTTTCCGTTAAATGAATCCCGCTTTACTGCGTTTCACTCATATATAGGTCGTATATTTCATAAAAATAAACTATTTATCATGCAGACTATCACGGTTAAATGCACAAACTGAATTTACAATTGTCAACCTTTAAAATTGTTTCTTTAAAAATTCCACACATTAATTAATAAACTAACCGAAAAAAAACGCCGAAATGAAAATAAATCATCAAATTTCGCAAGCCGGTTTTATTTGTTTACAATCATTTAGTTTTCATCACAATGTCAGATTCCAGATTTGTGCAGAAATTAAAGAAATTTCTAAATTTCTTGTAAAATGTATGCATATGTATGTAGCATACATACATACGTATGTATGTAAGTACGTTTCTTTGACGTACAATGTACATATGTTACGTGCACATGAACTTAAATCTGTTGCCTTAAATTTCAATTTGTGCAATTGTTTTTTTTAGTTTTTAAGATGTTTTGCTTGAATTGTTATGTTTTACTTTAAAATAATTTAATTTTTCGTTTTATTGAATTGAAAAACAAATCGGAAAACGATGATCTCTAATACTTAAACATATTTTCGTTTTCTTTTAGTAAGAATGAAAATGAATAGAATTTGGTTTTGAAGCACGCACTTCAGAGGGAATTTTGTTAAATGCATTGGTAATGCAAATAGCTATGATTCTTTTAAATGCGCCGGTTTAAATGCGTTGGGCTTTAGACATTTTTACAAACGCATTTATCCGTGAACAACTGTACTAATTTATTTTTTTTTATAATATTCATGTATGTAATTATACAGCTACTTTACTCGTAATTATAATTGTACATTCTAACCCTGCGTTTACACATGAAAGTACCTTGCATGCAAGCTCTGTGTACGTATTATCAACGAAAATTTCGCACAAATGGCCGACTGTCTTGCAACTTGCATGTTTACCTTTTAGTGCAGAGTTGTCCATAACATAAAAAAGTTTAATTTTAAGGGAACCAGATATTATTGAACTTTATTATTATATATTATATTGTTTCAATGTTATTTATGTCTAAGAAATTAATTAACTGCTTGATTTATGAATATTTAAGAAAAAAATTATTAAATTAGCTTTTAAATGTATTTAAAATGAGCAAAAACTCATATAACATTGCACTGAAATCCAGTTAATTTGTGCTAAGATATTAATAGGGCAACTCTGTTAGCTAACTTTCTATTTACTTGCTACAAGTTCCCCAAGTCACTGTCTTGTAAAATTCCTTGGCAGTTGAGTTGGAAGTAGACTGCAAGTGCGGAAAGTGTAGAAATGTTAGTAAAAGAGTTTGAGTGTATTGAGTTTTTCGAACTTGCACCTGCACGTGTAAACCCTAGGTAAAATATACTTCTAAATAAAAAATAGTTTTTGAATTTGCTCTTACCGTTAATGAGTTATATTATAATACTTTATGCGACCTTTTTTATTAAATATATTTAAATTTTATTAAAGCTATAGGTATTTTTTAATTAATTTTGTTATTTATTCTATATCTGATCTTTCGCTTCAACTTTGTGTAGCTTCTTCAGAAAATAAAATTATTCTGAATTTACTAATAAAATGAAAAATATTTGTCAAAATTTAAAAAATACAAAAGTACAAAAAGCTTTTTACAGACAAAAATATATTTAAGAGAATTAAAATATTAAAAAATAATAAATACATACATATGTCCATAATTATAATTGTTAATTAAATATATAGATACCCTCTAGTCAGCCCAGAACCATATGTCTCTATGCTAGGGATGGGCAAATGAGAAAAATTTATCGATATATATCGTATCGATATTTTTGAGCAATATCGATATATTTTTTGAAAATATCGATATTTCGATATATCAATATTTTTTGCATACAAATAGATATAAGAAATTTAACAAAAAAAAAAACATCATATAAATACATACATACATACATATGTAAATGTTTATATACTCAAATCGAATTTATTGCGTATAAATTTCAAAATATCTATATTTTTGGTCAAAACCGCTTAAAAAAACTAATTTGTACGGACAATAAGTGTGACGTTTTATTTTTTTGCTTTAAAAATTAAATCAGACAGTGCTGTCAGTAGATTTTTAGAAAAATACCACGTAAAAACTTTTCCCTACGAAAATCCTTATGCAATTAATCATTTTAATTTAAAGAAACAGAAACTCGAAACATTTATACTAGTCTACATATATATTTTGACATTTCAGGCGATTTTCTTCTATTTTTATTTACAATCCAATGCAACGAGAAAAAGATATTAAAACTGCTTAAACTATTTAGTAATAACCAGGGCAAGTTTTTTATAGCATATGCCACTTTTTGCCATTTTTGCCATTTCTTAAATTTTTGACATAAAAAGCCATTTTTAGTCCACCTTGCCATAAAATGCCATTTTTTGAAAAACTTTAAGAGATTTTCGTGTGTCAGAGTTTTTCTTTGACCGGAATCGCCCTGCTGAAGTTAATAATTCATACAATTTTTGATCAATCTGTTGTATTAACAATATACATATACGTCCTTTTTTTCCAGTACACTATTTATATTTGTTTATTTATTTTCGAAGTACATATGGGTTAAAATTTTTATAACCGACGAACGGATTTCCCCGACCACCTTTGAATCTTATGAAACTTAGTTGTATTTTTGCACGTTAGTTAACTAAGATAAACATAAAATTTTGGACTTCCAGCTTCTGTTTTTCCTGAGATATGGCGCGTCAAAAAATTAAAAACTATTTAAAAACACATATAAGTGGTCTGCCATTATTGCTCATATCTTCAAAAGTTTTTAAGATACAGGGTCGAAATAAGTCCCATTTATTAGTTATTGAGAATAGCTTGAAGCTGAATTCAGTTTAACATTTTTTCTGAAAGGTCAAAGATCACTGTCACGTGATTTAAAGTTTGGGAAAATATATTTCAAAAAATGAAACACTAATTATTAACTTGACTGCACCTGGTCAAAAATACTTGTGTGGCAACACTCTATTCCTTAATAGCTGTTGTTGTTATTTACATTTATTTTCTTTTACATACTCTTACAACTACAATTTGAAGCTGAAAAAAAGTCAGCCAATGTAGCAATGGTAAAGTAAGAAAATAAAAAAACATGTTGATTATTGAGTTCTTGAATTAAATTTTAACAATTCCCATTAAAACACTAATTATTAACTTGACTGCACCCGGTCAAAAATACTTGTGTGGCAACACTCTATTCTTTAATAGCTGTTGTTGTTATTTACATTTATTTTCTTTTACATACTTTTTACAACTACAACTAGAGCTGAAAAAAAGTCAGCCAATGTAGCAATGGTAAAGTAAGAAAATAAAAAAAAAACATGTTGATTATTGAGTTCTTGTTTCAACTTTGTTATTTGTTGTTAGGCTTCTCATTTGTTTAAATGAAAGTTTATAACATAATAACTCTAGTTGTTCTAAGAAATTTGGGTAAAGGTTCCCTGATGATCTGCATTAGCAACAGTGAAATGCGCTAGGATCCAGCTAAACCCCTCAATAATCAATTTCAATGTATTTTTAATAAAAAATATTTTACTTTATAAGTAAAATAATAATTTGGGATTATTAGTGCGTTTAAAAATTTTAAACTTAAATTTTAACAATTCCCATAAAAACATTAATTATGAAATTTATAAAATTCATTATTAGATTTAATTGAACTATAGTGAATTTTTAATCAGAAATAATTTCTTAATCAGGCTTGAGTTCAGTAATTTCAATTCTTATGAATGAAATATTTTTATTAATTAATGTGAGTATCTAAAGAATAGAAGAAAAATTAAACTAGACACTATTAGCTGGGGGAAATACCGATATTTTTCTGTGCAGCCACGCACTTCATCAGCACCCATGTCTATCTACTGGGGTAGAGATTATTATTAACATCAGCTATTAAACTTAAATTTCTATGAAATGGAAAATGAGAATTGATTGTGTATACAATTATTGAATTGCCTTTGGCAAACACATTTGTAAGATCACTATTCATTTTCTGTTTTTCCATTTTCTATTTAGGTTAGCACGAAGTTATATCACTCTACCTATGTATGTTTAACTATTCTTACTTATCTTTTACGATCATCACATTAATTATTTTTACTTATTCGATGCACCATCGGTACATAGAAGTATTATTGTAGTGGCTTTTATGTTACTTTGTTTTTGCTTTCTACAGTTGACTTCGCTTTCCAGCATTCTGAAGCAGTTCTGGCCAAGTGAACAGTGATCACATTAATTAATAAAAATATTTCATTCATGAGAATTGAAATTACTGAACTCAAGCCTGATTAAGAAATTATTTCTGATTAAAAATTCACTATAGTTCAATTAAATCTAATAATGTCTCATTTAATTCATCATGGGCACGTGACAAAAATATGTTCACTTGGCGATCACTGTTCACTTGGCCAGAACTGCTTCAGAATGCTGGAAAGCTAAGTCAACTGTAGAAAGCAAAAACAAAGTAACATAAAGCCACTACAATAATACTTATATGTATGTACCGATGGTGCATCGAATAAGTAAAAATAATTAATGTGATGATCGTAAAAGATAAGTAAGAATAGTTAAACATACATAGGTAGAGTGATATAACTTCGTGCTAACCTAAATAGAAAATGGAAAAACAGAAAATGAATAGTGATACTTACAAATGTGTTTGCCAAAGGCAAATCAATAATTGTATACACAATCAATTCTCATATTCCATTTCATAGAAATTTAAGTTTAATAGCTGATGTTAATAATAATCTCTACCCCAGTAGATAGACATGGGTGCTGATGAAGTGCGTGGCTGCACAGAAAAATATCGGTATTTCCCCCAGCTAATAGTGTCTAGTTTAATTTTTCTTCTATTCTTTAGATACTCACATTAATTAATAAAAATATTTCATTCATAAGAAATGAAATTACTGAACTCAAGCCTGATTAAGAAATTATTTCTGATTAAAAATTCACTATAGTTCAATTAAATCTAATAATGTCTCATTTAATTCATCATGGGCACGTGACAAAAATATGTTCACTTGGCGATCACTGTTCACTTGGCCAGAACTGCTTCAGAATGCTGGAAAGCTAAGTCAACTGTAGAAAGCAAAAACAAAGTAACATAAAGCCACTACAATAATACTTATATGTATGTACCGATGGTGCATCGAATAAGTAAAAATAATTAATGTGATGATCGTAAAAGATAAGTAAGAATAGTTAAACATACATAGGTAGAGTGATATAACTTCGTGCTAACCTAAATAGAAAATGGAAAAACAGAAAATGAATAGTGATACTTACAAATGTGTTTGCCAAAGGCAAATCAATAATTGTATACACAATCAATTCTCATATTCCATTTCATAGAAATTTAAGTTTAATAGCTGATGTTAATAATAATCTCTACCCCAGTAGATAGACATGGGTGCTGATGAAGTGCGTGGCTGCACAGAAAAATATCGGTATTTCCCCCAGCTAATAGTGTCTAGTTTAATTTTTCTTCTATTCTTTAGATACTCACATTAATTAATAAAAATATTTCATTCATAAGAATTGAAATTACTGAACTCAAGCCTGATTAAGAAATTATTTCTGATTAAAAGTTCACTATAGTTCAATTAAATCTAATAATGTCTCATTTAATTCATCATGGGCACGTGACAAAAATATGTTCACTTGGCGATCACTGTTCACTTGGCCAGAACTGCTTCAGAATGCTGGCAAGCTAAGTCAACTGTAGAAAGCAAAAACAAAGTAACATAAAGCCACTACAATAATACTTATATGTATGTACCGATGGTGCATCGAATAAGTAAAAATAATTAATGTGATGATCGTAAAAGATAAGTAAGAATAGTTAAACATACATAGGTAGAGTGATATAACTTCGTGCTAACCTAAATAGAAAATGGAAAAACAGAAAATGAATAGTGATACTTACAAATGTGTTTGCCAAAGGCAAATCAATAATTGTATACACAATCAATTCTCATATTCCATTTCATAGAAATTTAAGTTTAATAGCTGATGTTAATAATAATCTCTACCCCAGTAGATAGACATGGGTGCTGATGAAGTGCGTGGCTGCACAGAAAAATATCGGTATTTCCCCCAGCTAATAGTGTCTAGTTTAATTTTTCTTCTATTCTTTAGATACTCACATTAATTAATAAAAATATTTCATTCATAAGAATTGAAATTACTGAACTCAAGCCTGATTAAGAAATTATTTCTGATTAAAAATTCACTATAGTTCAATTAAATCTAATAATGTCTCATTTAATTCATCATGGGCACGTGACAAAAATATGTTCACTTGGCGATCACTGTTCACTTGGCCAGAACTGCTTCAGAATGCTGGAAAGCTAAGTCAACTGTAGAAAGCAAAAACAAAGTAACATAAAGCCACTACAATAATACTTATATGTATGTACCGATGGTGCATCGAATAAGTAAAAATAATTAATGTGATGATCGTAAAAGATAAGTAAGAATAGTTAAACATACATAGGTAGAGTGATATAACTTCGTGCTAACCTAAATAGAAAATGGAAAAACAGAAAATGAATAGTGATACTTACAAATGTGTTTGCCAAAGGCAAATCAATAATTGTATACACAATCAATTCTCATATTCCATTTCATAGAAATTTAAGTTTAATAGCTGATGTTAATAATAATCTCTACCCCAGTAGATAGACATGGGTGCTGATGAAGTGCGTGGCTGCACAGAAAAATATCGGTATTTCCCCCAGCTAATAGTGTCTAGTTTAATTTTTCTTCTATTCTTTAGATACTCACATTAATTAATAAAAATATTTCATTCATAAGAATTGAAATTACTGAACTCAAGCCTGATTAAGAAATTATTTCTGATTAAAAATTTATAAAATTCTAAAAAAATAAATGTTAATACTGACAGTCTCTTCCGCATTTTGTGTCAAAAAATTTTACACAATTTTAAGGAAGTCTCTGAATTTTTAAAAAATCAGATAAGTTGAAAAAAGTTTTAGATCGAAATACCGGATTACATGCATTAATTAAAATAAGAAATAATATATTTTTTAAGAAAGTGAAGCAGATGAATATATTGAAAACCTCTCTCCATCTGAAGTATTGGCATTTAAGTTTGCTCCAATTATATCTTGCGATGTCGAACGAGTGTTTTCCATTTATTCAACCGTTCTATTCTATAATAGGAGATCATCTATTTTTGACAACTTGAAGAAACATGTTATTGTACTGTGCAATTAAAATTTAATAAAATAAATTGTCCTTAAATAACATATTATTTTTTTTGCCAGTTTTGCCATTTTGTGCCATTTTCGTGCCAATTATTATACTTTTTCGTGCCACTTTGCCAGCCATTTTGAACCATTTTTCGTGCCACAAAAAACTTGCCCTGGTAATAACTATTGTATAGTATTACAGTTATTTGATTTTCACAGTTTGAACGAAACAGAATTTTTATGAACAAAAGGAGTCAGGTGAACAGAAAGTAAAAACTAATTCTGCCCTTAGGCTTAAACCCACACAAACCAAATTTCACATTTAGCTTAGTCAACAAATAAAAGTCACCTGACTTAGTGGGATCACCTTATAGTTGTGCATTGGCTGTTATTAGGAAATTTCTCCTTTTTTTCTTCGCATCACTAGTAGTGATGCCAGTATCGTACAGTTAAAAACGGCTAAAATTTATAGAGCTCCTCAAAATATCGAAACCCGATACTCGTAAATAATAATCGATGTATTGATATATCGGATTTTGAAATATCGGCGATATATATCGATATTTATTTTCTCAAATATCGATATTTCGATATATCGATATTTTTTGCCCATCCCTACTCTATGCCAACACTATTTTCTCTAGCGACAACTGCACTAGTTGAAATATCGACAACTTTCCTTTTATGCGCGAGTAGAGATACGTTAGAGACAACAGTTCTAGTGTATTTCTGGTGACATTGTCAATGAACGCGTCAATAGTTAGTTTTTCTTTTTTTATTATGCTATCCAATAATGTTAAAAATTTACGTACATATCGTCATGTGAGAACTTAAGTGTCCAATACGCCATTATAAACTATTGAATATTGGACACTTAAGTTCTCACATGACGATATGTATGTATGTATGTATTCAAGTCAGGGAAGGAAAATGACTTCTTGGATTTTGTACCAACTGTGAAAACAAAATGTACTTTTTGGACCATGAAGGTACCATATTTTTTAATATTTATTAATAAGAAGGGAAACGTAAAAAAATTTGTAAAAATTTAGAAGTAAACAATAAAAAAGAGAAACTTAACAAAAATGTGTATAAAAATCAGTATAAAAGATAACATGAAAAATATTAAATATTACATTCATAAGGGTACATTCGTAGATTATTAGATATTGTTAGAGATCGGTTATTTTACAAATTTTGCTTATTAACTGGCCGGTTATTTTCATGCACTATAAAATCTAAGTTATGCCCATAAAAAATGCGCGATATAAAATACATTATTGAAGTAAAGGAGCGATATGTAGTTAACAAAAGTAAATATTACCACAGTCAAGGCGAGTTCATGTACGAGGTGCTGTCAAGTTAACAGCTACAGTTAAAGTACTAGACACATGAATTTGCCTTGACAACAGCACTGCAACCAGTGTTGCCATAAGATGTAAGCGGAAAAGTGCTAGATTGCAGAAATAAAAGTGCTAAAATGATCTACAGCACACACAACAAAGTGCTAAAATCAGTAAACATTTTTAGTTTCCCTTATTTCTTAAGTCGTACATACACAATACATTTTTTAATAACTAAGAAAATAGAACTATATTGTGTATTGTGTAGCCAAAATTATAAAGTATTAGTGTGTTAAGTTTTTTACTGTGAGAAAAATGTAGTTATATTTTTTTAAAGATTTGTATCAATAATTCCATAGCAAATTGTGTGAGTTTTGACCTTTTTACGTATGCCCAACGATGTGAACAATAACATATGTAATAAAATTGTATGTATAGGCCGCTTGAAATATTTAATTCATAAATTTTGAATCCAGCTGCGAATGGAATACGACGAAAGAACAACCCTCTTTAACGATTGTTAAACTTAAAGTTGATTTAACAAACGAATTTTGTATGGCAAAAACAGTTTTAAAGCATGCCTTAACTTTAACAATCGTTTTTGCATAAGGCCACAAATCCTTAAGAGTGTTTACTTAGTTTACTAGTGTTACTAGTAAACTAAATTATTATTTTACTTATTAAGTAAAAATTTTTTATTAAAAATACATTGAAATTGATTATTGAGGGGTGTACTGGATCCTATGTGCATTTCACTGTTGCTATTGCAGATCATCAGGGAACCTTTACCTAAAAGTTTCTTAGAAAAACTAGAGTAAATATGATAAACTTTCATTTAAACAAATGATTAGTTCAACAAATATCAAAGTTGAAACAAGAACTTAAAAAACAAGGTTTTATTTTTATTTTTTTACTTTACCATTGCTAGATTAGCTCACTTTTTACAGCTCGAGTTGTAGTTGTAAGTATGTAAAGAAAATAAATGTAAAAAACAGCAAACTATTAAAGAATAGCTATTTTCTACATAGTTAAATCAGATGAACCGATTTAATAATCAGATATAATAATTGTATACCCTTTATAGTTTTACTGAATGGACCCAATTGGGTATCCGAGTGGAAGTGCGCTGTAGCACCACCTTTCCTAGCCTAACGTATAGTTTAACTTAAACATAATCATATAACAGTCGTTAAGCAGCTCTGGGTTGGAAAACATTTCTCGCACCATCGTAATTATTTCTTAAGTGTGGTCAGGCTTGTGTGTGTCTGCCACGGATAACCGTATATTCTTGCGGTTCTTCTGTGGAATTTCGTTGACAACCACGTAGCTAATTCCTATGTGAAGGCATATGTCGGATATAGTCAGTCACAAAAAACATTTTTAAGAATACTGTTAATAACATCATGGACATATGGTCTTAGCAAAGAATATAAATCATATAGAATGCGCATCTCATACAAGATAAAATTTTCTATGCGGGTATTTCCAGTAGAACCCGTCAGCATACGTGCTCTCATTTCTTTCTGCAGTGTATGCTGCGCTCGCATTGCTGAGAGCGAAAGCATGTGTGTATTTATGTTTAATTTTTATTATTTTGCTTTTTTACAGTCTCGTAGACAGCGTATGCAATGATCAGCGTTGCCGTTTTAGTTACTTGTAACCAAAATTGGTTACTTTTTTCCAATGTGTACTTGTGTACTTTTTTCCATTTTGGTTAATTTTTATATGGTATTTAAATTAGAAGAGAAGATTATTTTTATAATATTCAAAATTGTTTCACATAATTAATTTTCGCTTACGATAAAATTTTACAGCCCGTACTCGTATCTTAAAAGTTATAAAATATTTGGCATTTTGATAATTCTAAACTATAGATAGGCCCATAAAATTTTAATTTAAATAAAAAGGTCTATTTTCAATTAAATCTCACTTACGATAAATATCGAAAATAAAGCTCAATACAAATATGAAACTGAATTACAAATTTAAATGTAATAGCTTAAAAACATTGCATCCTAAACAAAAAATGTGTGTATTTCTCACTATCAAACATAAATTTGTTTAATTTTCTTCCCGTTTTTTACATTCACTACGAATCAATAGCGGGAACAAGCGTTCCCATGAAGTTCCCGATAGCAAATTTCCCCTTATGGGGAATGAAAATTTCATGGGTTCAAAAATTTCACATTTTATTCACGATAGGGGTGAATGTTTACAACGTCAAGCACTGGTGCCAGAAAATTTTACAAAAAATCAGGAAAAATTGGCTAAAAAATCTGCAAAATTATTTTAAAAAATCGGAAAAAAAATCTGCAACAATAAAAACACCTATATTTAGAACTGTTATTCATTTTGTTTTCGAATTATTAACCGTCTTCAATTAAGGAGGAGGTTATATATTTGTCATGTATGCATTTTTTATTTAATTTGCGAATTAAGATAAATTATCTTGCTGTATAAAAACATATACCGATATTACAAATTCTGTTATGATTTAGAGCGCGATATGTTTATATGTATGTATATTCATACATCTTTGCACAGATTAGGTAGTTTCTTTTTACCATTGTTATGTTGGTGGTATGGTTACTGCAAAATTAAACGTCAAACACTACTTATACTATGTTTAGACGGTACGTGCTTCGCTCTCTATTCATGCTTCACGCCCCAATCATGACCGAATCCACTTGCTTCGCCATACAAAATTATGAGAGCGAATCAAGTAGATTCAATATGAATCTACTTGCGAAGCACGTAAAATTGGTATCTTCTCTAACTTTTATCGCAGTTAATCGCCACTTTATCTGAACGAGCTATCAAAACAAAATAGGTAATGTGTATATGTGTGTTTGTAAACAAATAAAAACAAACCAAAAAGCATAGATGTGAGTTTAATATAAATAAATTTAATTAACTTATTAATAACATAATAATTGAACAAGTAAGAGTGCTCTATTCGGCTGTGCTGAAAATATAAAAAATTCAGTAAAGTGCGACTTTGACTCGCGCACGAAGGGTTCCGTACGTTGGGCTTTGAGCATTTTTTTAATACAGTGTTTTTTACGTTTTTTCAGCTGAAATAATTTTTTTTTTTACTATTTTTCGCTTTTTTCTCGTTTTGGCGATTTTTTAAATTTTGGCGATTTTTTTCATTTTGGCGATTTTTTTCATTTTGGCGAATTTTTTCATTTTGGCGATTTTTTTTCATTTTGGCAATTTTCTTCATTTTGGCGATTTTTTTTTATTTTGGCGATTTTTTCATTTTGGCGATTTTTTTCATTTTGGCGATTTTTTTATTTTGGCGATTTTTCCGGTTTTCCGCGATCTATTTTCGATTTAGAAATTTTTTTTAATTTGGTGCTTTTTTTCGTTTTGGCGATTTTTTTTTTATTTTGGCGATTTTTTTTCGGTTTGGCGATTTTATAATTTTGAGATTTTTTTGTTTTACCGGTTTTGAAAATTTCAAGAAGTTTGCTCTTACGGTTTCCAAGATACAGCAAGTTATCAAAATTACATAGTCAAAATTACATTAACTGATGGTACACCCTCTAATTAAAATTTTTTAAATTTTAGTGTTAATTGTTGTAGTCTGTATAAAAATACACTAACTTTACAAATTTCAAGTGCATATACATACAATTGTATGTATATTACATGGGATTTTAACATTTTTCGTTGCTCGTTTTGGCACACCCTTTAATTTCCAACTCTCATGTATTTGTTGTTGTAGCGGCCAAGGATCCCATGTAATATACATACGATTGTATGTATAGTACATGGGATTTTAACATTTTTCGTTGCTCGTTTTGGCACACCCTTTAATTTCCAACTCTCATGTATTTGTTGTTGTAGCGGCCAAGGGTCCCATGTAATATACATACATACATACAATTGTATGTATATTACATGGGATTTTAAAATTTTTCGTTGCTCGTTTTGGCACACCCTTTAATTTCCAACTCTCATGTATTTGTTGTTGCAGCGGCCAAGGGTCCCATGTAATATACATACATACAATTGTATGTATATTACATGGGATTTTAAAATTTTTCGTTGCTCGTTTTGGCACACCCTTTAATTTCCAACTCTCATGTATTTGTTGTTGTAGCGGCCAAGGGTCCCATGTAATATACATACATACATACAATTGTATGTATATTACATGGGATTTTAACATTTTTCATTGCTCGTTTTGGCACACCCTTTAATTTCCAACTCTCATGTATTTGTTGTTGTAGCGGCCAAGGGTCTACACACTGTGTCCAAATTTCAGGTCCGTAGCTCTTACGGTTCTCGAGAAAATACCCTGTGACGGACAGACGGACGGACAGACGGACAGCGTAGCGAAAACAATAGGGTTCCATTTTCACCTTTGGTGTACGGAACCCTAAAAAGGAAAAATAAGAAGAAAATATAGAGATGCCTTCAAAAACAAGATTTCGCATGAGTGGAATTTATGTAAAGTATGTATGCTTATGTGTATGCATGTACATATATACGTACGTATGATACGTATGTTTGTGTGAATATATATAAAAAAATGCCACGCGAACAGTGATGCCAACTTTTTCAGAGCAAAAAACCACTGTGTGTTCATAAAAAAGCACTAAATGAAATAAGTACTCGTATATATGTACATATGTATGTATGTACATAAATATATTTTTATTTGTTTTTTTATATTTATCTATTTATTTTCAATACAGAGAAAGCCCATATGGCTAAATATAAATGTATTGAATTAGTAAAAATTAAAAATTTAAGTTAACTACAATTTTAAATTTACTACATTTCATAGGTTTTTGTAATAATTTCAATTATATCGAGCCATATTTCGATTTTGCTTATAAGTAGAATATGAGTAGGAAAATAATTGAAGTTCATTTGGGAAGACACTCCAATTATGGTGTACTATTTTAACAAAAGATGATCAACGAGAATTATACTCCTCGTTTCAAGAAATGCAGTTTCATCTTTTTCATCTGGCCATAAAACTGTTTTAATAAAACAATTAGATTTTTAGGTGTTTCGTCTGAATTAATTTTTACATGAACATGGTTCAGTATGTTACATTCTGAACAACATAAGCCTTTTCTTTTTAGACCGTATTTTATATGAATGAAACAATTTGATTTATAAAATCATTATTATATTTCTAACTTACTTTTAAAATATTTATAAGCGCTAAAAGTCATTTCTACTACAACATTTGAACATGGTAATGTTAATAGTCTTAGAGAAGATATTGACAGTGTTAGAAATGGATTATGATTAGTTGAATTTCTATAATTATAAACTTCAATCCAAAATTGATCAGTTTTGAGCAAATTTTTCCATTTATGTATCCTTAAATTTCTGATACTTCGTTCTATTTCTTCAATTTCACCATACCAGCAAAAATTACCGCTTCCCAGAAGAGTTTTTGTAAGTCAGCTAGAAGCAGTGCATTCAGTTTCCAAAAAGCCGTTCATTTTTTGCTTTACTAATTCGTTTTACAGAAGCAATAATGTGTAGTTTTTGTGTACTCAGATGCAAAAGTTACTGGTGTACATTTTTTTACTTTTGTCCACTTTGTTAGAGAGCCTTACGTTAGTACTTTTCAGAAGCATTTTTGAAAGCTTTCGTTATCAAGAAAGCAATACATTGCTTCCCTCAGTGGTTAGTAATTAGATTATTGTAATTAAGTTATTTTATAACGTGTATGGTATCATCTGTAATTGCTAGAAATATATTATTTTTTCTCACTATGAAAGATAAAGTTTTTCTTCCTTCATATTTCACAAAGCTGAATTAACATTCTGCAAAGGAAACTTTGCATGTCTAAAAGGGGTGAAAGCAGATAGTTTTTGAAAGTGAAAATAAAGCCACCACACTTTAACAAATTAATATTTAGTAGATTTGTAAAACGCACTAAAATCAAAGGTGAAAAGCACCAAAAAAAAGGCACTAATTTCTTTTTAAAGCAACAATTTGAAAAATTCCGCACTGTTATGAATTAAAAAACTCTAAATTTAGTACGAAAAGCACTAAATTGGCACGCTGCACACGAAGCACGAATGAGTAGTCTAAACAGCATGATTCATAAACATGATTCAGAGAGCGAAGCAGGTGATTCAACTCGTCGTCTAAACATAGCATTATTTGTTAGTGTTTCTTATGTGTATGTTTCTGACAGTGACACCATGGTTATTTCTGTTACGGAGTAAAGAAAAACATGAAATATTGATGTTACAAAAGCATTTCAGAAAATCTGCAAATTTCATTTTATAATTTTTTCAATGAAAAATCAGCAAAATGCAGAGAAATCTGCAAAACTGGCAACAGTGACGACAAGCTGTAGCAGAACTCGAAGCTCTGTCGCTTTATCGTACAGTGTGACCGTTTGATCGACTACAGTGGCAAATTGCCACTTTTTCGATTGCCTTCCCTCTTTTTGTCCCCCTTTTTCTAAAGTAAATTATATAATACTACGTTAAAAATAAGAACTTTAATGTAGTTGTGTCGATTTTTTTAATGTTGCCCCTTTTTTTTGATAAATCCTCCCCTATTTGGTGCAACTTTTTGAAAAGTGTCATCGGTCACCCTGGAAGCAAATGCTCTCTATCTGCGTGTTTGCTTGCGCTTTATACTTTCCCCCCGCATCAGTAACGAAATCAAAAAATGTTTAATTTTTTAGCTCAGATGCGCATTCTATATAATTTATATTCTTTGGTCTTATGGTAGAATTAGTCGATTCGTATCGTGTTACTTTTGAAGTGGTAGTATACTTTAATTCTGGATGTTAGTTAGTAAAAACGTGAGAGTTCCACCAAACTTGTCAGCTGTTGTTGTATTTCTCTTTGCTTTATACATGTGTGTGCATGTATGTAAGAGAGAAGTTGACGTAGAAATCTATTTTCTGTAGATTTCTACTTCACATACACTTACGATACATATTAAATAAACAGCAACATGTTATATTTATGCTACAGATTTTCTCAGCTGCTCCGTCAACTCACGATACGAATCTACTAATTCTACCATTAGTCACCCGTCCATTTTTGTGCAACCATATTCTACAAATTTACTTTGTAGAGTATGTACCAATAAATAAATAATCGTATAACCGACAACTAAATTGTTGGGCTCACTTTAGCTTTGACTGTGCTTTTGTTTAAGCTGACAAATAACCCTACGAACACTACAAGCTCTTACAAAGAATAAAACTTAAAACAAGTTTTGTTACTTTAGTATTTCAAATCGTGTACTTTAATATATTTGTACCCATATGTGTATGTCAGAGCGGTTCAGTTATATGACTACTGTCATACTAAACACTTAATGAAGATAAATCAATTTGAATTGGCTCAAAATTTGTCTTAAGGAATTATCTATGGAAAATTTATAAATTTAATGAAATAAAAAGTGCAAAAAATGTTAAATAGTTTTAAAAAAAGTGAAAAATCTTTAGTGCTAAACGAAGAAAAAAGTGCTAAATTTAGCACTAAAAATGGCAAGCCTGATTGCAACAAAAACAGAGAAGCTGGCCACACACAAAAATTAAAGACAATATAGGCAAAATTATTGTTACCATATAGTGAAATATTGGCATTTTTTAATTGTACCATAAAAAGTACAATTGTACCATGATTTCCATCCGTGATTCAAGTTTGTTGCCCCAACCATTATAAAATTGTAGACGAGGGTCACTAAAATGTACTAGTAAATCTTTAGTTCAAATGTCTCCATATGGTCGTAGAAGAATAGTGCTAAAGTATACCGGTGGATTGTCAATGACAACCCTATGTTATATTTCACTACAATTTTACTATTGACATTAAGCGAGGAAATTTCGATATTGTAGACTAGAGTAGTAGTGCTACAGTCTAGGGGTGGATTTTCAATGACAACCTAATGTTAAATGTAATACTGACAATGTCACTAGTAAATCACTACAATTTCACTATTCGCATTTCCTGCACGGTATGTACTCATTCACATATGCACATACACATACATACATGCATAAACATACACACATACAGTGTGTATATATGTATGCTCGTTTAGAAACCCAGTTGGCCAAATCGTCACAGACGACATTATCTTCGACGATTAATGTACGACATGTCGCCTGTTCATTAGGTTTTCTAATCGAAAATTTAAAGGAAATCGTCGTTCATGACTATCTGAGCGACAATATCCATCGCGACAATATCCATCGTTTTGTTTTCAATAAAGCCGTGTTGACGACAATCTGAGCGACAGTGTCATACGTTTTGTCTTGAATAACACTTTGTTGAGGACAATCTGAGCGACAGTGTCATATAAGTTTTGTCTTCAATAAAGCAGTGTTAACGACAATCTGAGCGACATTGTCGCCCATCTCGTCTTGTGTGACCTCGGCGCCATTTGTATGAAAATTTCGTCGACGATTTGTATGGGGCTGTCTTCAATATGTCTTCTACGACTTACCATTGTCTTGTACCCGTCGTCAAAGATGTCTTAAAGACGTGGCCAACTGGGAGCTGCAGAATTATTTCCACTTTTATTTTCAAAATCCACCACTGTGCGACGATATGTACATATGTATGTATAACTCCAAAAAAGGGATTTTTGAGTTAATGCATATATTGTTTAAAAATTTCATTTACTATATAATCGTACATACATATACTTATCTTGTATAGTCAACTCTTGAGAGAACAATAAAATTTTCTTTCTTCATTAAGTTTTCAAACTAATGTTTTTATATAACTGATTATTTTTACCTATTTTACCTTTTTTTTTAGTTTAACAATTTTAATTAAAAAAACTTGTACTGATTTGCTCTAGTCTTTAACGATCACTTTTAAAAATCGAACTGTTGTCAATATTTTCTGTTTTTCACTTGCTCGTGAATTCTTATCAAAACGCAAAAAAAGCTTATCAATTGATGTGATAAATACTAATATTTTAGTAGTAATTTGTATCTTGTGATTCGTATTTGCACTACAGTCGGTCGAGTAAAGCGAGTTTATTAAATATTAATAATTTCTTATTATGATAGAAACCCTGTAGGAAATGTCACAAGTGAATCAGTACTGATTAACTATTGACTTTTTTGCCAATACTACTGACTCATTATACCCGAGACAATGCTTTTTGCTATAGACATTTAACATGTGCGTGTCATTGAAAAGCAAGTACATACTGACATTGGTACTACTGATTAGATAGTTATTTAGGGACCATATATTGACATTGGAAACAGCTAGTGACTATCTACATATTTTAGTAATTCCAGTATACACTTTTGATATTTTGTTCACATTTGGTGTTTTATTAAACAAATACATACATATGTATATAAAAAATGGAACTTATGCATAAAAAGCATAAAATCTGTTTCAACAAGGAAAAAGTCAATTCGGTTTTCACAAATTTATTTCTTTTACAGTTAAAGTGGGAAATCCTGTGTTAACCTTTACTTTTTAAGCAAACATCGTTCTACGCACTATATGTAATACATTTAAGTTAAAATGTACCAATCAGGGGTGATAAATGAGAAAATTAATTTCGTACCAATTAGCTCTTAAAATTTTTCTTTTTCGACCCCAATAGTACTAAACTCGATTTTTTCGCTCTAACTTTTTTTATTATATTTTTAGAGCATATTTACTCAAATAACGTCATAACTCAAAAAACTAGTTTGCCAGACACAAGTTTAAAGTTTTTAATTCACAAAATACAAGCAAATTATATGAGGATTAATCTGCATCATTCACACAAAAAATTTGTTAGGTTCCAGAGTCTTCTGTAGCAGAGGTTTTCTTTCGACAGAGTGGAAGAGATCGTAAATACAGATCGTTGTTCTCAAGAACAAAGTCCCTAACTCAAATAATTGTTATTTTACAGGAGAAAGTAAAAACACAATAGAAACTCTAATATTTTTGTACAACTGATTGTACTAGCGTTATTTTTTACACTATTGCAATAAATTTTTGTGACAAGGTACATATATATGTATGTGTGAAATGTATTGGAATCACTGAGAAACTTAATTTCGTAAAAAATACGAAGCCTTTTGGTTGTATTAGACTATCGAGTCTTCGTTTCGATTATGAAAATATTCTTTCCACACTCGCTGATGAGTGTGGAATTGACAATATTATCTTGATAACTTTTGAAATGTACTATTAGACATTTCCACCGGCATGATTTATACAAATCATGATGATTTGTGCAAATCATGTTAACTTATACATGACTTATCATACATTTTGCATATGGATAAATCACCTCAAAGTGATTGATTTATTTTAAATAATGTCGAAAATACTATCTTTCGAACTCGATTTATGTATGCAACCCTGCGTTGGTTTTAAAATTACAAGCTCCATCCCTGGGTCATCCATTAATAGTGATTGACAATTTTGAGAAAATGACATTAAAGGCAGTTTCACACTATAATACAAGTATTAATACTTTTGTGGAAAATGCAACTCTGACATGTTGAGTTGTTATTGTCTTTTGAAATTTTTGAAACAGAAATTAGATTAGGGATGCATTTTCGTCAAAAGTATTAATACTTGTATTATAGTGTGAAACGGCCTTAAGGAATATTTGATCAATTTTAAATGACAACCACATGTGAATAAAATTCATATTACAGCTGCTGCGCCCACCTTATAAAGCACGTGCATAAATTAAGTATGAAAATTCGAACAACAAATCACTCAAAAGCTCGGTGGAAGCAATTTGAAGTGATTTGCTTAAAACTACTTGATTTATAGTCGGTGGAAACCAGTGTTGCCGAATCGCGGGTAATTACCCGAATCAGGTGTAATTTTTATGTGCATGTGTAGCGCGTGGGTAATTGCACTCAGGTGTAGTTCACGGGTAATTTGAAATTCTTTTGTTTTATATAATAAATATATATTATATAAATTATCGTCTGATACCGTTGCTGCAATTTTATTATTTAAAGGAGGTACCTATACAGAAAAACGGCAATAATAATTTTAAACCTCTCCTAAGGAATAGTAATAAAAATTTAAGTTCAAATGACCTTATTAGTTTAAGATTTTTATGTTGCTTTTTGTTACAGTTAATTTTTTTTTTGTATATTTCTCTTTAATTACTGTATAGTATAACAAATATTGAATTTCTTTTATTGTATCAATTTGCTGTTTGTAACAGACTTTTATGAAATAAAATAGTTATGAAAAACGTATTGTTTGTTGTGTGCTCAGCTGGTATATATCGAGAGCCTATATACGTCAACTCAAAAAAGCAAACTTTTCAGTAGAGCAAAAAAACTAGTTAATTCTCGCATTATTGTAAAAATAAATTATGAGCCTTCCATAGTATGTTTTAAATATGCTTGCTAATTATAGGTCTGCATAAAAATTATTTTACACTGGTTTCCGTATATTTTTGAGATAGCATATTTAGTCGATCAAAAAACAAGTATGTATTTTTTTAGAGTTAGGAATTTTGTCAGAAAAAAATATGATATTTTTGAATATATTTATTTTTTAATCAATTTGAGAAATATTTTACTCAATAATAGATGTAAGAATTCAAAATCTAAGAGAAAAACCTAAAATACCATAAAAAATATAACTTAAGCCTGCTTGAAAGCCTCCTTCATCTCGAGGTGGTAAGCTTTGACACTCTCTAACTTAACCTCTATTGTAGAAAGGTCACTCCAAATGTTCAATTTCGAAAGCTTACATCATTGACTATAATCGGTCCATACATAATATTTCAATTTGATTGACAGTTTAAAAGTTATACATATATTACCATATATTACCAATATTATCGGAACCCCTATGTACTATTCATAGGATATCAAAATCTTTACCTGATTCGTGTTCAACATGCCAAATGCAATAAGATGTGCGGTAGATTTATAATAAACTAATTTTTTTAAGTTTGGAAATTTACATTAGAGTTAGCATTTATTTTCACAAAAAAAACTATACTTTGAGATAGCAAAATAAAAAAATTATACAAAACGATAAAAAATGATTTTTGTGATTGAAATTTATATTACAGATGAATATAACATAGGGGAGCTTTATGGCATCGGAAACTCATATTGACCAAATTTGAGTTGACGTATTTTGAATATGTGTTCTTGATATGTTGCATTTCATTCGGCTGATACCGAATCATAAGTATACCTTAAACAAGATTTTTGAAATGCGTCAAATCTTTATTTTAATATTGGGTGTAATTCCCTTCAAATCGGGTAATTTTGAATATATATTTCGGTAACACTGGTGGAAACATACTATAAGGAAACATTACCTCATCCAATTAATTTTTCAAAGCTCGAAACTCGTTATGAATAGTATCATAATTTCCATTTTCTTTTTGGGATATTTCTTACGCTACATTTACACATGAAATTACTTTCTTTAAATTTCTGTATACGTATTATGAATAAAAAATTTTGTGAAATAAATGACTTTAATGCAAATTTTCGTAGGAAAGTGAAAGTTCATTTTAAAAATGTCGTCGAAAATTAAAGTTGAAAAAAATTGATTTGTTTACTTCTTATTTAGAGTTACCCAGAATATCACCTACACACATTCATAAGGCAATAAATTGGGAATAAGTATTATTTTTAGGCTTGTGTCATTCTTGAATGAATTACTTCAACTGAATAATTCTTTCAAGTGATCGAATGAAATAATTCTATATTTTCTCTATATTTCTTTCATCTTTCGTTTTCATTTTTCTGTTTAGTTTCGTATTCTTGCCTCGAGAAAATGTAATTTAAAATTAATAATAAAAAAGTTTTTATGTTTAAAATAACAATTTATGCAAATTGAAACATATTCAAAGAGAGATAGACAATTCATTCTGAAAGGTGTGTAACATTCAGAAAAATGAAAGAAAAGCAAGAATTATTTTACTCAACCTTTCTGAAAGGGAATGAAATATTCACACAAATGAAAGAGTTTGCCCAAGACTAATTATTGTAATAATATTATGGTTTTCAAAAGGCATGAATTGCCTTCTTCATATATATGTATTTAAACATAAGATATTATGATTCTTTAAATATTTATACGAAACAATCATAATTTATAATAACTATGGGTGTGTTCGTAAATGCATCACTGCTCTGCATCATACGTGCAAACTTTTATTTAAAATGCAACACAAGTTCGCTGATAATCAGTTTTAGAAGTAATCATGTTTGTACACCATATTTGACATTTATTTGTGAGTTACCTACTTCAGTGAACCAGTTTAGAACATTTAAATTTCCATTTGCAGCGCAGTTATGCATTTACGAACGCACCCTATTTGCCATAATCCTGTATATTTGTACAAATCTTTAAAGTGGGTAACGCTGTTTAACCTTTTTCATTTTACTTTCTTAAAACATCAAACATTTACTTTTACCCCTTTTAGACACGGAAAGTTTACTTTGCAAAGTTTTAATTTAGCTGGGAGAAAGACAGAAAGGGATAGTATTCCTTCCTCTGTCTTTCTCCCAGCTTAATTAAGACTTTTCAAAGTAAACTTTCCGTGTGTAAAAGGGGTGTTTCTTCAAAATATCGTTGAAAGCTGAGTTGAAATTAAAAATAATTTGAGTGTGTTAGTAAAAAAATTTGATAGTGTTGCTACTTTCTTGAAATTAGTTTCATGTGTAAATGGTAGGTTAATAAGAATGATACTATACTACTAACATTTTCTGGAGTGAATTTTGTTAGCCAGTTTAAAATTTCGTCATGAAAAGTAACTTTACTTAGTTTCGCAATAGAGACCTGCGTAAACAATCTTGAAATGTAAAAAAGTCTTGTTTTGTATATGTATTCTCGTGGCTGTATTATACTAAACCAATAATAAATGGATGTATTCGTGTACGTCTATACGAGTGTTAACAAGCGATGTCGTGAAGATTTCTTGTTCAAAACAAACAATCAACAGAAGTAGTGTTGATGCGTGTATGCTTGTTCCTAATAAGCATTTTGGCTGGAATTCAAGTGTAATTACATTTGAAATCCAGTCACAATTTCCAATTTCCAGTGTTGAATTACAGTTGAAACACAGTTGAATTCAATAGTGAATCCAGCAAAATTAACTATTGACTTACAGTCTAACACAACAGTACCTTTACAGTGTAATTCCAGCCTTGAATAACTGTGTGATTCAAGTTGAACCGAACCTGTTTTTATACTTGAATTCAAGCATGGAATTGCATTGGAATTCAAGTCGAACCGAACCTGTTTTTACCGTTGAATTCAAGCATGGAATTTCAAGCTTCAAAAACAATGCTTTTAAAATCGAAAGGAAAATGCAATCGACAAGTTTCCTTATAACATATAAGGATATCTACCTTCACTATTTTTTCACGTTTTTAATCACATTTTGTTTTTTAAAAATTAATTTTTTTTAATCTTTGATATTTGTCAACACAATTTCAATTTTATTAAAAAATAAGTCACGTATTTGACAAGGTTTGAACATATATGTATGTTGTCTGATTTTTTATTTAAAAATATTTTAAAACTTGAATATTACTTGAAAAAATGCTTGAAATCAACTTTGTTTCCAGTTAAATGTCAAGTGCTTGAATTTTGATGCTTTGAGTGCTTATTGGGTTATTTTACATATTGTGCGTTTGAAGGTGTGTGTAACATGTAGATGGTAGGCTATTATCCAGTGTTTTACGGAGCTAGTGCAGCGCGTGTATATTCTATAGTTCTTAAATAAATTCAGTAAAGTGCGACTTTCCGTACGTTGTGTTTTGAGTATTTTTTATATAGCGTTTTTTTTTCGCTAAAACGATTTGTTTGTTTTTTTTCTCGTTTTGGCGATTTTTTTCAGTTTTTGGCGTTTTTTCCATTTTGGCGATTTTTTTTTGCATTTTGGCGATTTTTTCTTTTTTGTCGATTTTTTTAATTTTGGGGATATTTTTGGTTTATCGCGATTTATTTTCGTTTCGATTTTTTTTAATTTGGTGCTTTTTTTTTCGTTTTGGCGATTTTTTTTTAAATTTGACGATTTTATAATTTTGCGATTTTTTGTTTTACTGTTTTTGAAAATTTCATGGCTCTTACGGTTTCCAAGATACAACAAGTTGTCAAAATTACATAGTCAAAAATGCATTAACTGATGGAACACCCTTTAATTAAAATTTTTTTCAATTTTAGCGTTAATTGTTGTAGTCTGTATAAAAATATACTAACCTTAAAACTTTCAAGTGTATATACTATTATATTCTTTTTTGTTGTTTGGTAGGTGATGTGCCAGTTTGGTGCTAAACCAAACCAAGTGTAGCCAGATTGTTGGCAGCGCTGGTATGCTGGCGTATGCACCGGCTAGGGCTCGCCGTTTTGGGATGAGTTCTTGCCATTTCAATCTGGATTCCGAATGCTACAGGCCTATGAATAATAATAATAAAAAAAAAACATACCAGCATTTGCGGTGTTACGTGTTTGGTTATAAAAGGAATTTTTGGGACCCTTAGTGAACCTTACCTGGCAATTAAACGCGTTGAGTTGGTGCAAAATGTCAGTACCACTTTTCATCCAAAACTGTATTTATTTTGGCGGCCCTCCCCATAAGGATTATACAAAACCCTTCCATGACAACCTGTCATGCCATTTTTTTTTTCAGGTTGTCCCATACTTCGCATTCACTTACCTTCCTCTTCCCACTCCTTTGCCACCATCCTATTGGAGGTTCTCCAAAAAGAATCTACTCTGACATTTTTAGAACTTTTTCATTTCAACTTCGTTTCGACAGGAGTTTGGAATTTATTACAAAACTATTAACTATTAACTATTAACTATTACTAAATATTTGTGATTATATAATTTCTTTTACAATTTTCATATTTTTAAATAAATGAAAAAAAAAAATTATTTTTTTGTTCAAATGTATACATATACATATATATTTATATTTCGGTTTTTCCTGTTGCTTGGCAGGTTTTGAAGGAAGCCCTTTTCGTCCGTGCTGTACGGGTGCCAACGAGTTAAGTCTCAATAATTTATGCCAATTATTTATGTACACATATATATATATATATCTATTAAAATTTCTCTTTTATCAAAGCCGAGTTTATGAATTTAAGAAAAACCACTGTGAAACCAATAAGTTCCTGTCTAAACAAATTTAAATGCAAAATTAACGGAGGTTCGAGCTCAGACCAGCGTTGGGGTGTAGGCAAATCAATAGGCCTACAGGACATAAAAAAAAGGTACGTACATGGGTGTTTTTCTAATTAAACCTCTTTAATAAAAATATTAATTTATGCATATATATATATATTGTTTTTTTTTTTTTTTCCTTTTTTAAATTTCAACAGTTCGTTTCGTCGTCCGTTCTGTGGTCGTACTGGTCAATGGGCACTATACCTTTTTTCCTGCCGTGGATTAAGGGTAAGGCTGGTGCTTCTCACGGTGATACCTGGTGATTCTTCCGGAACAACAAAAAAACCTTAGCTTACTTCCTTACGGTGCCTCAATCGGACTGCCTTCTGGAGCGCCTCCAATCTAGTCCTGGTTGTGGATCAAATTTTACAAACTGCTTTGCTTCTCCAAACTTTTTCTTCTTTGCTTTTGTTAATTTATTTTATTTTTGTTATTTTGTTAATTGTTGTGTCGTTAATTTTATTTAGCTTTAGTTTATTGTATGTTTATCTATTTCCAATTTATTTATATTGCTTTTTTTTTTTTTTTGTTTAAAATAAAAGTGATGAAATTCTTAGTTTTTGCTGTTTTTTCTTTATTTTTCAATCTTTTACACGACACTTTTACACTTTTTCCCACAGATTTGTCTTTGCCCTTCACTTCATCAAGCCCGAATCCCTCGCCATTTTCCCTTCTCCTTCCACGAAACCTCTGTCCGCCAAAAATCTCTTCGCCATCTTTTTTTTTTCTTCCAAGTTCTTTGGCGCATCCATTGGCTTCCAGAGATTTGCTGGATTTTTGCCTTCGTGAGTCTAGCCGATTTTATTTTTCTTTTCTTCATATGTTTTGTTTTCTTTTTCCTTTTTCTTCAGCTGATTCACCACTGAGCTAACAGCTGACACACGACTGTTTTACCCGCTGGCTGTTTTACCAGCTGACTGCCTTACCAGCGGGCTGTGCACACACGACAAACCCAACCATTTCTGAGTCCATCTATGGGCCAGGAATGGGAGGGAAGCTTCTCACTAACTTGTATAGCTGAATTCTCTTTTGGCGATTTTTTTTTTAAAACTTTTTCTAAAATTGACGATCTGGCATCACTATTTTAGTTTTTACCTGGTGTGCATCGTACGTGATGTAGTAACGACCTACTAATGAAAAATACTACTCTGTTTTTTCGACGGGTGAGAGCGACCGGATGGTTAAATGATCAGCTGTTGTAGTGTTACTGTCAATCGCTGCTGTCTTTTCATCTGGTGTTTATTTCTGTATGCACTTTGACAGTAATAACTAAACTGTGTTTTTTGTTTTTTTTTGTTGAAATTCGAAGTCTACCTCCATATGTGTTCCTCGACTCAACGAAGCATCAAGTGGCTTGTGTTAAGTTTGATCGTGGTTAAAATGTGTATTAAATAATTATAATTAAAAGAAACTTTATAAAATGAAAAAAAAATACTATAAAAAAAATGAAATAAATTGTGAGTTGTGTTTGGGACTGAGGCGGTTTTGTGAAGGTAAGTGTTAAATTAGTGAAATATAAAAGCTATTGTGTATTCGACGTTTTGTTTCATGTTTTAGGTGATCATGGTATTGCGGACATTGTTTGTATGGATGGGCAAAAGGTATGTATTTGAAGTTTTTAGCTTTTTTTTTCCTTTTTTTTTTTTTTATATATATATATATGTATGTCTTAATTAAATTTATTGATTATCATTTTAGGGCTTTTCTGCCGGGCAACATAGCTGGACCGTTAGATGGCTCCATATTATTACGGGGAAACAGGTAAGAAGAACAGAATTTCCTTTTTAGTTGTATTATAATAAAAAAGTGGTGTCTTATTGATATTTGATGATTCGATAACTCGTTATCGAATTTTCATATATCGCCGCCGGTCATAACCTAATTCTCGCCGCCGTTACTTTGTCGCCGCGAAATTTTGAATCTTACGCGTATTAAACATATCGTAGTATAGTAAATAAAAACTTATTTGAATTCATTCATTAAATACTAATGGTGATTTTTCATAATATTCATATTTAAATGCAAACCATAGAGTGCATATATAAAAAAAAGAAGCAAGATAAAACAATAAATGCCTATGGAATTGTGCGCGTAAAACAAAAAAAATGTTAAAACAAATCGTTTTATTTTCTTTTTAAATTGCATATTAATTTTATCAGTTTTTTTTTCTTTTCTGTTAATAACAATGAGTCTATTACTAAAACTGAACCAAAACTAAACCAAAAATTCAAAAAAAACAAAAAAGTGTAAAACTTTCTAATAGGATATATTTCAAACATGTTATTTCACGGGTATCCTATGAGAATGTTTTATCCCTAAACTATAGTATAAAACAAGAACTAATATAACTATCTCTTTACAGGTTACGAAGTGTAGTTGCTTGAATGAGGAGTGTCCAAATGACAACGGTGAGTATTAGAAGTTAAGATTCACTAAATTTTAGGTAATATTTACTAATAATTTTATTTATAATTTCAGGTTACTGGTATTATTTCCCTATTTGTGAGGGCTTATCCGACGGAGTCTAATACGAAGAGACTGCAGCGCAGGAATAAATGTAATTTTAGGTAAGTTTTTAGAATTTTAAGGTATTACTGGGTGTACGTATTACTCTGTTTACAACCTACATATATACGTATTATTATTTAGATCGTTATTAGATAAAAATTTATTGCGTGTATATTCACAACCTTCGCTTGTATTTAATTTCCGCGGTAAAATTTGCGTGCAAAAAAAAAATTTCTTTGTTCATTACTTTTGAATGCTGGTTGTGTCGACCATTTGCTCTTTCTCAGGGTTGAAAATTCAATTTGTTATTTAGTGATTTGTTAGAGTCGCGTTTTTAAAATAAACCAAACTCGGTAAATATCGACAATATTATATTGTGTCAACTTGCTGTAAGATCGGACTCGGATATATGTTGCTCTTTAGATGACTAACATTTCCTAGCCCTTAATGGCATCGTTCCGCAGGGTGTTTAACGGAAATGCATCAATAGAGAGACAACTATTACAAAATGTAATTCTCTTAAGAAACGTAAGCGCTATAGTTGGCACAAAAAGTTTGTCTTTGAATGACTGAAAAGTTTTAATAACATGAACCTCTCCCAGTCGAAATGAGCTGCTTTGGTCCCCCAGCTATCGCGGTAATAACATAATAGAAGTTTTATCTCTTTTATTAAGAGCGCTTTATTAAAAATTTTGTAGCACTACTACTGACGTCCATTTCATTTCAACTAGTTTACTACTAGAAATTTTGAGATTTGTTTATATATGTACATACATATATGAATGTATATTAATATATGTAGGTATATGTTTAGCAAAATTTACGAATAAACTTAATTGTTTGTTTTGATGGAAATGTTGGGACTGAGACCACCAACGATTTTCACGTTTTTTCAATATGTTCACAGTGTATTACAGAAAAAATAACATATAAAAAAAATAATAAAATTGTGTTCACCGCATTTGTCCCGAAAAGGAAAATGAGGTATATAAAAAATTTTTACATGTTGAAATATATACGCTCTGTAGTTCTTTACTATCAGAAATATTATTAAAATAAAAAATTACAAGTTAAAGTTGCTCCTTAGGCCGTTTGCTTGTGGTACAACAAGGTATATGGGCGGAAAAGTAGGAACTGAAACCACCAAAGATATTGAAGCTACTGTTTCAAATCCTTGGCGTGAAACACCCCCAACAATTTCCCCTGTAGATCTTCGACTTCGTAAAGGCTTTTACCGATAGGCCTTACGATACGACATTTCAAAAACTTCCGAGCCAGTTTTGCATTAAAATTATCTTTGAAATCACTCTGCTGGAAGTTTCTACGATAGACTTCCTGACCCGGTATAAATTTAACTTGCCTACAGCGCATATTATAAGAGCGTTCACCACGTAAGTAAGCTTTGTGCAGATTTTCGCGTATTTTCTGACGAATCAAATTCAATTTAGCTGCTTTAGGTATCATATTTAGTTCGGGATCGTCTAGACATTTAAGTTTTCTAGCTAAATTGTACACACTACCATGTCCTATCATATTTAGCTCAAAAAGTGCAAAATATGGCGTGACACCAATCGACGTTTGAATTGACGATCTGAGCGAAAATTCAATATCGGATAAGTATTTGTCCCACTCAGTGTGATCATTTTGTAAATATGAACGTATCGCGGCTATTATAGACTGATTAACACGCTCCGATGCGTTTGCTTGGGGTGCGTGAATAGCGGTCCTTACGTGTTTTACTCCAAAGCTGGAAACTAGGTCTTTAAAATCTTTACTGACAAATTGTTTGCCATTATCAGACACAATTGTTTCTGGCGTACCGAATTTATGAAATACTTCGGAAATTAAAAACTTTACTACACTTTTGGTGCTGGCCTTTGGCATTGCCTTTAGTAGTACGTATTTAGACAAGTGGTCCAGAACTATAAATATAAAACAATTGCCGTTTTTTGAACGTGGGTAAGGTCCCAAAAAATCTATAAATATACGCTGAAATGGGCGTTCAGATATCGTTTCTGCACCCATCGGCGGTCTTAACGTGATATTAGCGGGTTTTGTTTCTCTACAAACTTGGCAATTTGCTACGAAAGCGCGTATCTGCGAATTTTGGTTCGGCCAATAAAAATATTCTTTAACTCTACGTAGAGTTTTACCAAATCCGCCATGAGCAGATTGCGGTGGATCATGACACTTTTTTATAATGTCAGGTACTAACTCGGGTGGAACCCACAACTTCCAGGCAAAATCTTCATTAAGTGGAATGCCATCGTATGCTTGTACGCGTTTATAAACAAAACCGTCTATCACTTTGACGTCTGGCAGTTGCTCAGCGTTTTCGCTCACCACAGCTATTAATTCCAGGTAACTTTCTCCTTTAAACTCTTCTGCTTCTAGGTTAATCAAACTCGTTAAATTTTCAGAAATCTCCTCTAAGTCATACCGAGAAAGCGTGTCCGGCACGATGTTTTTAGACCCTGGCCAATGCTCTATGTCAAAGGAATACGACTGCAGATGTAAACTCCACCTGGCAAGCCTATCTTTTAGGTCCTTATGTGACATTAGCCATTTCAGACTACTGTGATCAGTAATCACTGTAAATGGCATCAGTTCGATATAAGGCCTAAACTTTTTAATGGCCAAAACTACGGCCAAACACTCTCTCTCAGTGACAGAGTAATTCCTTTGTGCGGCAGTGAGTTTATGGGAGAAATAAGCTATCGGATGCTCTCCATCAGATGCATCCTTTTGGAACAACACTGCCCCTATTCCCACATCCGATGCATCACATTGCACATAGAAGTGCTTGTCAAAATCAGGATGTGATAGTACTGGGCTTGTGGTAAGAGCTTTCTTCAAATCATCAAATGCGTTTTTGGCTTCATCTGGGAAACTAAAATTTTTACCTTTCTTGAGGCTATTAAATATTGGTGCAGATATGGTAGCGTAGTCAGGGATAAAACGCCTGTACCAGCCTGTGGCACCCATAAAACTACGCACTTGCTTTGCTGTTCTCGGGTAAGTGTATTTTAAAATAGTTTCTATTTTACCCGGATCTGGTCTCAATTTTCCTCCTCCTACTATATAGCCGAGGTAACGTAGCTCCTTGAAGCAGAATTTGGATTTGGCTACGTTTATGGTCAAACCCGCCTGTTCCAGACGACCGGCCACTCGATCCAACAACTCCAGGTGAGTTTCAAAGTCTGGCGATACAATCAAAAGATCGTCCAGATAGACGAAAACTCTATCACGTAGTGCGGCGGGGATCACCTTATCCATTAAACGGCAAAGTCTTTGAGCTGCATTACACAGCCCAAATGGCATTACCGTAAACTGGTAAAGTGGTCTACCTGGCACCGTAAATGCAGTTTTCTCTCTACTGGACGCGTCTAAGGGTATCTGCCAGAACGCATCCTTTAAATCGACGCTTGTTATAAAATATGTATCCCCCAACCGACTGAGTAGACCTTCGATGTGCGGCAGAGGATAGGCGTCCTTGATCGTGAGAGCATTAAGCTTACGGGCGTCCAAGCACAGCCTGTTTTTCTCGCCCTTACGGACGAGCGTAACAGGGTGGCTCCACGGACTCTCACTCGGCTCAATGACCCCAAGATCAAGCATTCTATCTAACTCTGCGTACATCAACTTCTGCACAGCTGGCGAGACTGGATAATGCCTGTCTTTCACTGGAGCTGCGTCACGAGTGTCAATCGTGTGGACTTCCAGACGTGTTTGACCTAGCCCCTTTTTCGTGCAACAAGGAAATTGAGCCACTACCTTGTCTAATTGTTCCCGTTGACTTCGCGTCAAAGCATGCATCACCACAGAGTCTTCGGTGCCCCTATCTTCTGAGCATAAGCTCACGCCATTGGTGGTTAAGTTATTTAAGCTGGCCAACAGCCCGAACTTCTTCATAAAATCTACTCCTAAGAAGAGAGATTTGCTTAACGTAGGTACCAAATAAAAAGTGATTTCTTCCCGTGCGTTATTAAATTCTATGGTGGCTTTTACTCGGCCTATTATTTCGTGCGGGCTGCCATCTGCGGTTTTAATAGTCGAGAAAAATTTAGTTATTGTTAGTTTAGCTTTCTCCACTATGTCTAAACAATTTTTCCCCAGACAGGTAACGGTCGCCCCACTATCTAATAAACCTTCAACTTCCACACCGTTTATATTTATTTTTGTGTAAAATCTGGTATCAGTACCCTCATACAAATTTGCTGCCATTATTTCCCGCCTATGTCTTTTGCGTAATTTGTACCTTTCCCTTGCCTTTTTTATTCTTTTAGACACGTGTCCAAAAATGCGCTCTCGTACCTCTCTATACTCCGCTATCCTCTGGTGGAGTGGCTTTATGGCTCGAACCTTAATATTGTCGATCTTTCGAATTGGTTTTTCTTCATTGGATAAAATTATAATTCTTTTCTCAGGTTCGGCTAGAGGTGTGTTTTCTTGTACCGGGCTTACACTTGTGTTGAACGAGCCTCCCCAGTTTGAGACTGGTTCCTCTTCGTGTTTCCCTGACATCTCGGGCATTTTGGTGTGACTACATTATCACGTCCACACTTATAACAAAAGACTCTACGCGTTGGAGACGGACAATCTACAAAACTGTGCCCTATTTCTTTGCAATTCCAGCAAGTATAGCGACTTGTATCGGCCATTGCTTCCACCTCCATATTTAATGGATCAAATTCCTCCGCCAGCTCTATTTCATGTACTCGTTGTACGGCTGTGGGACGATGAGCAAATTGTTGTCTTTGGTTATGAAGCAAATTTTCAGCTCTTCTGGCCTGTTGGTAAAAGTCACTCAACCCTTCTATCCTGACAGGGAATAACAGATGCGACAACGACGGTTTTAAATTTGACTTCATGATTTCTACTAGGTCTCTTTCTGCATATGGATTTCTTTGCTGATTTCTAAGTCTTAAAACTGCATTGTAAAAATCTTCAAAAGATTTTTGAGGCATTTGACGGCGGTCCATTATTTTTTTCTGCAGTTGGAACTCGCTCTCGTATCTCCTGAACTGCAGTAAGAAGACTCTTTTTAAATCTTCCCACGTCTGGATAGGGGTTAGTTTCCGTACATTCCAGTACCAATCAAGAGCCTGGCCTTCTAATAATAAGTGGAAACTACGCCTGATGTCATTAAAAGAGCAATTATAATCTTGCCGCAAGATATCAACTCGAAATATAAAATCTTCGGCGCTCATTGTTTTGGTGGTCCCATCAAATTTAATACCCCACTTGGAGAGGTCTGCTTTATTGTAATGTGACTGGTGAATATTTTCTCTGGCTGAGTAATCCGGCTGGTGGTTATTTTCTCTACTTGAGTAATTTGGCTGAAGCAATGGTGTGGCTTGGTGTTCATACATACCAATTGGTGCTTGATGTTGCGTATAATTTTGTGGTATCATTTGTTGAAGTAGGTTAGCTGTTGCAAATTGATCCCTATGGTTAACTCCATTCCCTTGTATTATATTAGCAGTTTGGGCATTGGCCGTTGGTAGATTGGGCTGAACAGGAGGCCTTTCATCTGCCCTACGAGAATTAGAGGCAAAGTTCATGACTCGCTCCAACTCTTGCCGGTAAAATTGTTGCATCTCATTGAGGTGCGCCATCATATCGGCACTGAGTGAATTCCTGGCTTCTACAATAGGTGCCATACTATGAGTTCCTGGAGCTTGCTCAGCTGGACGACCGAGGCGAAAGTCCGAGCGAACATTTCTTGCTGTCAGGCTACTGTATTCCGGTGAGGGAATTGAGCTATTCGATACATTATGTTCTTGCGGGATATTGTTTCTCTCTTGAGCCAACGTTATGAACTGTTGCACCGCTGGTGTTATCACAGCCGCTGCATTAGTGGCTATCGGTCGGTTAGAATCAGAACCTGCCGAAGCGGTGGCTGAGGCCCCTGATTCCGCCATTGTTTGAGGTGCGTTGAGCAAATTCAATGTCGGATCTGTGTCCATACCTTCTATTCTCATCTGACTTGTCATAGAACGGGTTAATACCATTTAATATTTATATTATTATTTATATAATTATGCGATGCAATTAATGTTTAAATGTATAAGGTGCGAATAAAGAAATGAATATATATATATAAAAAAAATGTATAATGAAAGGCAGATTTTGCATAAAAAAAAACTCGTTTCCAAACGTTTCCAATTGGTAGAAGAGAAAAAAAAATGAAATAAATTCGTTAAAAAAAAATATATATATAAAGTAAAATAACTATATATATATATATATATATTTCAAAAATTCAAGGCAAAAAAACAAGGTTTGATTTTACTAAATCAACTAAATCAAATTTAGTAAGACCAAATAAATATTCCAAAAAAAATTTTTAATTAGTAAATGCGATGTGAAAACGCGAAGAACTTTCTCCTGCTTTTCAAACGACTTCACGGCTACTTTCTTGTTTGCAGTATATATAAAAATAAAACAAACAAAACCAAAAGAAAAGAAAAAGTAAAAGTCCCTCAAAAAAAACTACTAAAATTGAACAAAAACTTTATCAATATTGTCGAACGCAATAGGTTTTTCAGGTGGCAAAAGTAATAAAAAAAAGGCAGGTAAATGAGATAATATCAATTTTGGATGAACTTTATTTGTTACAAATGTCTTTTCTTGTTTTCAGAGTTTCTCGTGAATTCTTGACATCTTGGACTTGATACAGAAAAGAGTATTCTAGTTCAAAAACTTCATCTTACGAATGCCCCTTCCATCGCAACTAGACTTCACATCGCCTATGCAACCGGCCTTCAAATCTAGGACTATCTGTAGGTGCACTCACATAAGACGGGTGTAACTTTACTTTATTTAAAAATTTATTGTATTAAAATTGATGTTACTAAATTAGAATTTTAAGCTATTGAAACTATCAAAATGAAACTTGTCATTCACGTCCAATTGTAGCAAAGAATGCCCTTTTATTTTTATCTAAAGGCTTCGACTCAATTTGGGAACGTTAATGGCTATTTCTTAACCCATATCTACTTCATATCCCGTTAATTTAATTGTCGCAACTCAACATGGAATTAAAAGCTTTTCCCATGGGGACTTACAATTAATTTAACTGAATTATTTTTTTATTATAAACAAAACTATTGACTTGAGCGGTATTAAGGCAAGCATGTGCGGTTATAGTCTGTCGTCGCAACGCGTCGAGGACTCTCATATTACTCGAACGGGACTTACGTCAGCTATAGCGCGGCTACCTATAAAAATTAAACTAACTACTAAAATGTAAGGTTCACTTCGGGCCCCACGTTGGGCGCCATTTATTATTATTATATTCTTTTTTGTTGTTTGGTAGGTGATGTGCCAGTTTGGTGCTAAACCAAACCAAGTGTAGCCAGATTGTTGGCAGCGCTGGTATGCTGGCGTATGCACCGGCTAGGGCTCGCCGTTTTTGGGATGAGTTCTTGCCATTTCAATCTGGATTCCGAATGCTACAGGCCTATGAATAATAATAATTTAAAAAAAACATACCAGCATTTGCGGTGTTACGTGTTTGGTTATAAAAGGAATTTTTGGGACCCTTAGTGAACCTTACCTGGCAATTAAACGCGTTGAGTTGGTGCAAAATGTCAGTACCACTTTTCATCCAAAACTGTATTTATTTTGGCGGCCCTCCCCATAAGGATTATACAAAACCCTTCCATGACAACCTGTCATGCCATTTTTTTTTCAGGTTGTCCCATACTTCGCATTCACTTACCTACCTCTTCCCACTCCTTTGCCACCATCCTATTAGAGGTTCTCCAAAAAGAATCTACTCTGACATTTTTAGAACTTTTTCATTTCAACTTCGTTTCGACAGGAGTTTGGAATTTATTACAAAACTTTAACTATTACTAAATATTTGTGATTATATAATTTCTTTTACAATTTTCATATTTTTAAATAAATGAAAAAAAATAATTTTTTTTTTTGTTCAAATGTATACATATACATATATATTTATATTTCGGTTTTTCCTGTTGCTTGGCAGGTTTTGAAGGAAGCCCTTTTCGTCCGTGCTGTACGGGTGCCAACGAGTTAAGTCTCAATAATTTATGCCAATTATTTATGTACATATATATATATATATATATCTATTAAAATTTCTCTTTTATCAAACCCGAGTTTATGAATTTAAGAAAAACCACTGTGAAACCAATAAGTTCCTGTCTAAACAAATTTAAATGCAAAATTAACGGAGGTTCGAGCTCAGACCAGCGTTGGGGTGTAGGCAAATCAATAGGCCTACAGGACATAAAAAAAAGGTACGTACATGGGTGTTTTTCTAATTAAACCTCTTTAATAAAAATATTAATTTATGCATATATATATATATTGTTTTTTTTTTTTTTCCTTTTTTAAATTTCAACAGTTCGTTTCGTCGTCCGTTCTGTGGTCGTACTGGTCAATGGGCACTATACCTTTTTTCCTGCCGTGGATTAAGCGTAAGGCTGGTGCTTCTCACGGTGATACCTGGTGATTCTTCCGGAACAACAAAAAAACCTTAGCTTACTTCCTTACGGTGCCTCAATCGGACTGCCTTCTGGAGCGCCTCCAATCTAGTCCTGGTTGTGGATCAAATTTTACAAACTGCTTTGCTTCTCCAGACTTTTTCTTCTTTGCTTTTGTTAATTTATTTTATTTTTGTTATTATGTTAATTGTTGTGTCGTTAATTTTATTTAGCTTTAGTTTATTGTATGTTTATCTATTTTCAATTTATTTATATTGCTTTTTTTTTTTTTTTGTTTAAAATAAAAGTGATGAAATTCTTAGTTTTTGCTGTTTTTTCTTTATTTTTCAATCTTTTACACGACACTTTTACACTCATGTATTTGTTGTTGTAGCGGCTAAAGTTCTACATACTCTGTGACGGACAAAGGGACAGCGTAGCGAAAACAATAGGGTTCCTTTTCACCTTTGGAGTATGGAAGCCTAAAAACTAGCACTGGTATCATAAAGCAGACAAAAAAGTGTTCATCATTTATAATGGGATCTGTATATGTTTTCTGCAGTATATGAAGCCAGTGTTGTTAGACAATTTTGTCTAAAAATCGTCAATTTTTTAAAATAAAATCGTCACAATTTAAAAAAAAAATCGTCAAACAAGAATTATTCATTTTATTGAACAAGTAATATATCATATTAGAAATAAAAGACTATTTTATGTAACAAGAAACGATTCATCGACTTTATTGTCAAAGATAAAAACTATAGGGTGAAATGAAATAAAAAAATTCAGAATATATAATAGCGTGTTAACAATTTCTAAATAAAACTATAGTTTCGAAATAAAACTATACATTTTAGAATTTGTTTTTTTATAAAAATTTTCTTAATGTCAACATTGTAACATTTCAAGGGTTTCGGTTTCCAGTAAATTTTAGATCTTGGCTTTAGTAAGATTATTATTACAATATTACTAAATATTCTTTCAACACTAGCTGATGAGTTTGGAAAAATAAATAAAATTAAATAACAAACTCTCATAAGTTATTTATTGTTTGGTAATTTAATCGATTTAGTTTTTTTTTTTAAATATACTTATAGATATAAGTCGTTATCTTGAAAGTTAAAAAATCTAAGTTCTCTTATTTCATTTTCAATGCCTTAATATTTTTCTTTAGTCCTATTTTACACTATACAAGTCTTATTGCTAAGCTGATTAGTTTGTAGGAGAGAGAGGCGAAGGAAAAAGAAACGAGCACTCACCTTTATGTACTGTCAATAAGTTTTGCTTTCTCCTTCGTAATGTTAAAAAATTACACATGCATACACAAAACTATGCATAAAAAATATGAGCTGAAAAATAAGACTTGCATTGTGTGAACGCCGATGAAAGTTCAAAGAAGAAAAGGTGATAAGTTTAGCAATAAGACTTGACTAGTGTGAACTGGGACTTAACACACAAGATTTGGGAAAACGTTTTAGTAAAGGAAGAATTTCAGAGTCCATATTTAAAATAACTGATGCTTTATTAAAATTAAATTTTTTCTGTAAGGACTTGTTGGCATATTTATGTTACTAAACACTTATTTCAACAAATCGTCAAAATATGAGGAATATTTGAAACAAAATCGTCAATCGTCATTTTGGGAAATTTGTTATAAAAAATCGTCAAAATGACGTAAAATCGTCAAGTCTAACAACACTGTATGGAGCTAAAGAATTATCTAGCGAAACGTGGGTATCTATTTTTACATTAAAGCAGTGATAACCAAGCCCCGAACGCACGCACACAAAGATATTATGTGCTTGTGAGCGGTCGCAAACAGAAGCAGAATTGTTTAACATTGTTGCTCAGTGTGCTTTTGTGTTGATTACGAAAAAGAAACATAAACAAAGCCAAACAAGCATGTGTGGTATTGCTTTCACAAAGCTTGAGCAGAGACTGATCATGATACAATTATACTAGGTACATGCACGACTACAACAAAATTCCAACACCAAAAAACACATGTATTTTGTTGGTATAAACAAACGAAAAATTTTCAGAAACAAATGTCTTTTGTTTATAAAAATTATCAATTACAGGGTAACTAATGTACAATTGCAGACGCGGCATTCCTGCGCACAGTGGCGTGAATTAAAAAAAAAGTGGTAAAAAGACCGCAACTTTTGAACTAGTTAACCGATTTCGATGAAACCAACTGTTTTGGAAAGTACAAGTGTTGAAATTTTTAGAAAGCATATTTCGAGGCACCCTGTTGTAAGACAGGGTAGCTCCAAACAGCCTCAAAGTGGGAAAGTGCGGGTATCGAAATTCTTTCGGAGCTTGTAACTTTTGTAAATAGGGACCGATTTCAATAATTTTTTCAGCGGGACAATCTACGTTAAGAAATAAAAATAAAACATGCTAAGAGTACCATTTTATATCTTTCAGTTTCCAAGTTATTTGACTTGAAAATTTTTTTTTTTAATTTTTGGCCCTGACTTTTTTTATTCGTTAGTACATAACTTCTTTATTACTTGGCAAGAAGAAGTATGTTTTAATGTTTTTGAAAGAAAACTTCATTACAATTCATATAAAAAAAATTTTTTTGATATCTCAAAAATTGTAGCAAGGAATAATTTTGCAATTTGGATTTTTAAAAATTATGAAAAAATTTGGTATATTTTGTGAAAAAAGTATTCTTAATTTTTTTGGAATATTTTAAAAAATTATTAAGTATTTGACAAAAACTTTGATTGTTTCTGAGAAAGGAGACATTGAGAAAGGCTGTGAAATAAATTTTGGAGATTGTTGTTGGTGCACCCTACATTCAGCATTGGTCGAAAACTAGCAATTAAAAAAAAAATCCGATTTTCGGATGTAGCAAAAAAATTGCACGGTCGTTTTTGTAAATTTTTTGGTTTTTTTATTATAAATAAATTTGTTGTAAGTAACCTGTAAGAAACTTTTGACATCCTAGACATAAATGTAGGCAGGAGAGGAGATTTTCTAAAAATTCTAAAATTTTTCTAACACAATTTTTCCCAATAAGAAAAAAGTATTATAAAATTATAAATTGGGAATCATTTTAATTTTTATCAATAGTATACATTTAGCTTTGCAAACAGAAAAAAAGTATTCTCCTACCTTTAATAATGTGATAAATGTAATGTAAATGTAAATGTTTGAACGCTTATAGAATGCTTAAAAACGTGTCATGTGTTTTCGACACAAACAAAAAAACTTCGTTGTGCACACAACATACATTCTAATTGCTTTGTGCCCAGCAAAAACTCATTTTTCATTTTAAATTGCGAGTTATTTGAAGTCAAACGTAAAAGTTCATATATGTTTATTTAAATTCATGGAATTCATTTTGATTGAAATGTATATGAATTGTGTGATCATACATACATATGTATGTATGCATTACTGCTTATAAGTTAATAATATATAATATGGTAATGCTTCAATTAATCCAAGATTTCTTTAATAATTTCGCTGAAGCTATTATAATTTACTTTCTTTTGATGGCAAGTTTTATACTGTTAAAAAAAAGTAATGTAGTGTTTTAGAATGAAAATGTGCCTAGAGGTTTTAAAAATTATTATTATTTTATGTAAAAGAACTCAATTATAATAATTTTAACAGCAGCTGTAACGCTTAAGCCTCTAACCGTAATATTTGCATATAACTACAATTAGCAGAACAGATTTTGAGCAATTTCATCGGATAGACGAAGTGCTTGACTCCTTAACTCCCAGGAATGCCTATGGTTTCAGTAGCACCTCAATCATATAAAAACATTATTATATATCCACTTTATCGTTTTATCTTTTTCTTATTAATGTTCGTACCTACTAATAATAATTAATTTTAATCACTAACAATATTCATTTACATATGTATGTATATTTTTGAACAAGAACACATAGGTATATACAACTTTTTGTTTGCTGGTAAGTAAGAAAAATTCAAATAAAATGCCCAACAGCTGTTCGAAACATTGATGGGAGTTCAACATCTTCACATTATTTTTAATTATGTACAAAAAGTACGAAAATTATTTAAATGGTATCAAATCATTATTTTATACTTACAAACAATGTTATGACTTTGATATTTAGTGAAATTACAATTTAAGCTTAATATATATACATACATACATTACAACGTATTATAATTATACAAATATTTATATTATTATTATCATTATAATTGTTATGATTAAACGCACATATTATAATTTGTTTTGGTATTATTAAATAAAAATAGCTTTTTTGTGCGCTTGTATGCTGTGTGTTCGCACAAATGTACTATATGTATGTTACATATTCATACATATATGTATATGTATGTATATTAACAACAGAATAAACAAATACGATTGGTAGTCTGTGGTTAGATTTTATAGAGAGAAAAATTTATTAGAAAACTAAATTTATTAAATATGTCATGTACGTATACAAATTTAGCAACTGAAAAGCTTAAATTATCAAAAGAAACAAAAGTACCAAAATAGGGCTTTTGTGCCACACTCTCATTCAATATACATACATCCCATCACTGTCTACAAATGTCACGTAACGTCGTCATGAAATTCTATTTTCTGCAGGTTCAGACGTTACATTTACGTGACATTTCAGTCAGGTAAGCATTTGCATAGCTTTTCATGCAACAGATTCGATCAGCTGACGCATTTACATTTACAGTTCTACATTTACAGTCGGGTAATTCTGCCTTTATACATTTCTCTCTTGTTTCTCTCGGTGGCCAGGGGGTCGATTCTGAATTTATGATAAAAATGTAGTGATAAAAAATTCATCATATTCACTTCACTTGACAGGTAGTTCTCATAAAAACTAAAATCAGAATCGCATTTTCAATGAAGTGATATTTTTTTTTCATTTTCACGATTTCACAGAAACAGAAACCCCCAGCTCTGATTTTAATCAGCGATCCATTGTTGCCATCTTATCATTTTCGCTGCCAGATCTGGCATTTTCGTTACCCGAAAAGCATTCAACTTTGAAAAAATTCTGCTAGATGCTTTTTGGCAGAATTTTCTTGAAATAAAAAATGCTCATTTGCTAAATTTTTTTCAGTGTAGAGAATAATTCCTTTTATAAATGTATTTTTTTTACAAGTATGTGTTTCCTACGTAATGTAGATACAATGAGTACCTATGTATTTATGATATACTATGTATTATATGTAATTATATGTCTGTAGGTATATGTAGCCCTATTTTCAATTATCAGTAAGCGACAAAAATTAAAGTTTTCGGAAGATGGTTTTTTTAGTATTCAAATATGTTTTACGTCATACATAAACTGTCGCTTACGATAAAATCTTACAGCCTGTATTTTAAAAGATATCAAACATTTTGACATTTTGATAATTCTTAACTATGGGTAGGCTATTATTTTAATTTCAATTCAAAAGTTTATTTTTTTCAACATCTTACAATTAAACCGCAAATAGGTTTCGATATACAAACATACATAATACATACAAACATACATTCATATACATATATGCCCTGAAGGAAATGTCGATGCTGAAAAAATACTGAGTCGCTTTTGGCTTTGTCACCAGTAGAGCTGTGTCGTTCATGAACGAACGAGTACAATTGAACGAATCAGTGTAATGAACGAAATGAGCCGGTAACTTTACTGAGCTGTTTTGGGTCAGCAGTACTGATAAAAAGTACAATCTCAAAACTGTGGTAAAATTGAACGAAATGAACGACCGAGCACACTTGGCTCTTTTTTTTTGTTTTGTTTGGATTTTTCTTTGTTCATGTGAGATTTGTTGTCATATTCTTGTTTTCATTTGACTTTTTACATAATTTTAGTAACACTGTGGCCATTATGAAATTAATTAAATTGCCATTCATATTTAATAAGTTTTTAGAACATAACTATTAATAGTTTTTTAACAAAATTAGTTTAGATATACACAGTTTATTTTCATTGTCATTATTGTGTATAAGTATGTATATGGCTCTTTTGGCGATATGAATCTTTTTTCATTTCTTTACTTTCAATTCAAAACAAAATGCATTGTGCATGTTTCCCTTTTTATGTACCGAATAATCTGCTAGTTTGTTTTCACTTCGTTCTATTTCTTGAAAAGAGCGGATGAACGAACTCGTTATTTTTTAGAAAATGAACGAAAATGAGCGGTCACTTGAATGAACGATTTGGCACAGCTCTAGTCACCAGTACTACTCTCTAATGATTCCCCATACAATACTTTGTGTCATAGACATTTAGCATGTGCTTGTCACTGAAAATCTACTAGTAACACTAAAACAATTGACTAGGTAGTAACTACGTAGTTCTTATGGGAACATGGAGACATACCAACCACTGGTGCATTTCTACATCTTACGTACATACAAATTTACTTATTATGACAAGTTTTCTGTTTCCTCTCTTTCTTTTATACTGACGAATAGAAGAGAAATTGTAGACAATGTAACTACTACTAGAATTTTAGTGTTGACATATACACTTGGCCCTCGCCTTACTGCAGGGTGGATAATAAAACCTGTTAATAGTAATAACTTTGTTTAAACATAGCATTCTCTCATCATTATTTTCTGGGAACACTGCAGCGATCCCCCACACACATCCATTCGTACTTAAGTTCAGGGCTGCCAGAAGATTTGCGAAAAAAATCACCATTTGTCGGAAAGAAAATCATATTTTGAAGAAAAAAATTATCACAAATCCAATTTTTTTGTTGTTGAAATAAAAAAATAACAACAATTGACATATTAGGTCCGTTTGTTTACCCCACAATTTGTGCAATTTTGTGCAAATTTGCACTGGATTTTACTGAAATGCGTTCGTTTACACATATATTTGCAAAAGATAGTGCCAATTGAGTGAGTAAATTGACAGTTGTTGATTGAGAGTCTGCAAATTTTTACTGGACAAATTTTTGCCAGTAAAATCCAGTAGATGGGAAAAACATATGATTCAAAAAAATAAACAAAAGTAAGCAAATACAAAGTATAAATTTTTTAATAAAAACATTTGAAAGAAGAAAAGTTGAAGTAAAAGTTTAACAAAAAAAGAACTGAAGATTATTATGTTCAAGGTGAAACAAATTAAAAAATAATAATCGTTAAATTGATCAGTTTTTAAATTTAACTTTTTTGTGTTATTTACTTTAAATTTTTAGAGATGTAAGGTTTATGTATACGTGAATACTTATTTCGAAACAACACATATTATACAGCACTACGATCAGATGTTTTGATTAATCTGGAAATTTTGGCAATTTTTCCATTCGTGTACTTTTTTGTGCAAGAGACATTCCACTGGACAAAAAAACTGTTCGACATACACCAACGTTATATTTTTTCATCAATAGAAAACTATTTACTGTCTTATTTTACAAAGGAAACTTAGAAAGCATTTTATTGAGAACTTAAAATTGTATTCAATAAAAAAATTAGATCATTAAAGTAACTTATATAAAATTTTCATTAAATAAAAAATTAGTTAAGAAATTAAAAAAAAAAAGTATTTGACATTGCTAATATTCTTATCATATAAAGCATGTACAGTTGTTTTAGTGGAGAACTTGGCGACAAATGACTTCTTTTAAACTATTTTGTACAGATTTGTCCAAGATTTGAGTATATTCCGGACCGATTTTTCGTCACTTCTCTAAGATGACTTTTTGCTTTCTATTTTTATTTGTAAAGTCACGTTTTCGTATTCTCTTTTCAAATGACCCGAGACGAGGAGGGAGATTTGTGCTCTCTCTCCCTTAACAACCTGCTTCCAGCTGGACGAATATTTTGATAGGACAAAATTGTTTTCTTTGGCAATATATACTACATACATAGCTATTGATAAATATTTTAGAACAACAAAGAAAATTGTATATACATATGTATGTCTTGATAATAAAAATCATAATTCGCAAAATTAAAAATCATCATTCGAGAAAAAAAATCTTAAAATCATATTTTGGTCCAAGAATCATCAAAAATATGATAAAATCATTATTCTGGCAGCACTGCTTATGTTTGTGTTGGTTCATAATACAATTATACTAGGTACATGCACGACTACAACAAAATTCGAACACCAAAAAACACATGTATTTTGTTGGTATAAACAAACGAAAAATTGTCGGAAACAAATGTCTTTTGTTTATAAAAATAACAATTACAGGGTACCTAAAGTACAATTGCAGACTAGGCATTCCTGCATGATTATAGTTATTCAGTCTTGTCAATCTGTGTGTAGTTAAATAGTGTGTAACTTTTACTCACATGTGTAGGTCATGTAATTAAATTATTGTATAATCTGTGTGTAATTCTACTTTGGGTTCTATTTTTATTTATTTTTTTTTTTAATTTTAACCTCCTCAAAAGATGTGTAGCGTAATTTTCTTCAATGTGTAATTGCAGACACCGCCTTGTGTAAATTCATTGGCAACACTATAAACATTTTATTCACACACATACACTAACATTTTTGCAGCTTGTAAACAAATGCAATGTATACAGTAACAGGCTGGGCTTGTACATGTACCTGTTATAATTGTATCATGGCCCAGCCTGTTACTGTATACATTGCAGTTAAATGTCAAACTTTGTTTACAAGCTGCAAAAATGTTAGTGTATGTGTGTGAATAAAATGTTTATAGTGTTGCCAATGAATTTACACAAGGTTGTGTCTGCAATTACACATTGAAGAAAATTACACTACACATCTTTTGTGTAGATTAAAATTAAAAGAAACATAAACAAAAATAGAACCCAAAGTAGAATTACACACAGATTATAAAAGAATTTAATTCCATCACCTACACATGTGAGTAGAAATTACACACTATTTAACTACACACAGATTGGCAACATTGAATAACTATAATCATGCAGGAATGCCGCGTCTGCAATTGTACTTTAGTTACCCTGTAATTGCTATTTTTATAAACAAAAGACATTTGTTTCTGACAATTTTTCGTTTGTTTATACCAACAAAATGCATATGTTTTCTGGTGTTGGAATTTTGTTGTAGTCGTGCATGTACAGTTAGTGTCATTAATATTCGGTTTTCAGACTCACATTCAATAAAAAGTTTACCAAACAATGGCAACCATTTAAACTGAAAAATTTCTTTCATTATTTTATTTAGCAATTGAGTATAAATATGAATTTATAAAAAAAAAATCGAAAAAATTATATCAGTAGGTAAAAACTGACAGAGTACTTGACGTACTTCAAAAAATGTCGCGTCATTAATATTCGGTTTTTTGTTGAGTAACGAAAAAATCAAGGGAGTTTGAACCGTTTTGATTCGAATTAGTCCTTTTAAGGATATTTATCTCATCAGAGGAGTTCAATTAAAAAATTTGACATATATTGAAGAAAAAAAATTTACGATATTTTTTCCGAATATCAGTTTAGTTTTCCTCCCTGTTGTAACTAAATTTCAGAATGTGTCACAAACTTTTCGGGATGAATTTGTCACTCAAACTTTGATTAAGAATAATATCTACCAATTCGTGGGTAAGATGAACTATTTTGAAACAATTACATGCAGGCTATACCCGAATGGGGGTGTTTTATGACAAGGGTCATATCCTTCGTAATAGTGAAATGTGTTAAAAATATCTCGTTTGGTAGGATAACCTTTCTAAATCTTCCTAAATATATTTAAATACTTTGTAAAATATATATTTGCTAAAAAAAATATCAAATTTTCGAGATTACATCCTTCCATACATCACCTTCTTAGCCTCAGATTCTCTAGTCTTAGATCCTTGTTCAGGTTTTGCAACAGTATCACATTCGCTTATCATTAAAATTGAAATAATAGTGTAATGTGAAACATTCGGGTAAAAAAAAAAAATATTTTTAAAGCAATGCCAAACAAATGCATTACATAGTAATTATTATCCTTACAATCAGGATTGTACATTATTGTTGTATCTGATGGGAGCAAGTAAAGTAAAGTATTAAGAGTTTTTGCCATTAAATGTCAACTGCAGACATTATTTGAATATATTAAGAGAAAATTATAAACATTATCAAATGAAACGAGCTATTTTTAACACATTTCACTATTACGAAGGATATGACCCTTGTCATAAAACACCCCCATTAGGGTATAGCTTGTATGTAATTGTTTCAAAATAGTTCATCTTACCCACGAATTGGTAGATGTTATTCTTAATCAAAGTTTGAGTGACAAATTCATCCCGTAAAGTCTGTGTCACATTCTGAAATTTAGTTACAACAGGGAGGAAAACTAAACTGATATTCGGAAAAAATATCGTAAATTTTTTTTCTTCAAAATATATCAAAGTTTTTAATTGAAGTCCTCTGATGAGATAAATATCCTTAAAAGGACTAGTTCTAATCAAAACGGTTCAAACTCCCTTGATTTTTTCGTTACTCAACAAAAAACCGAATATTAATGACGCGACATTTTTTGAAGTACGTCAAGTAATCTGTCAGTTTTTACCTACTGATATAATTTTTTCGATTATTTTTTATAAATTCATATTTGTACTCAATTGCTAAATAAAATAATGAAAGAAATTTTTCAGTTTAAATGGTTGCCATTGTTTGGTAAACTTTTTATTGAATGTGAGTCTGAAAACCGAATATTAATGACACTAACTGTACCTAGTATAATTGCAAGAATAATAAAATACAAGATTGCGCATTCAGTGTGTAAAAAATTTTTCGTTCTGCGCATCTACGTCACATCAGCCAATCGTTTAACAAAAGCAAAAACAAAACATAAACAAACAGTCAGATTTATGTATACAAATGAAAGAAAAATAAGAGAATTTTTAAAATAAAAGCAATCAGTGTTCTTATATTTATTAAATATACATTTATTTAAAAATTAAAATCAATTATTTTTTATTTTTGTGCGTAAAACCATTGTCAATGACTGAGTTATATATTCTTCAATCCATACTCGTCTTTTCATGTCATTCTTTAGTTTTAATATTTGTTCACGAGTAAATATTATTAACAGTTTTTTCTCAATGTTTTTCAGCTCCGAATTTGCTTTTAGAATTTTATTTTTCATCTCTCCGGCTACCTTTCTTTGTGCTTCTTTCCCCGCTAGCATTTCTTTCCGAAGACTGAGTATTCTACAGCGCTGCTTTTTTATAAGTCTTTTCAGATCCTTGTTCTGGCATCGAAGAACTTGCCTTAAGAAAGACACAGTGTTTAAATATGTTGGATTAAACAATGCAAACACTACTTACACTTCGGTCTTTAAATTTTCAACTTCTTCCGCATTTAATTTCTTTAACGATTCGTTGCAAATCATCGGCCACATTTTCTTGCAACTGCACAGCATTATATTCCTGTAGAATTGAAGCAACTAATTTTTTGTTCTGCCGTTTTTCAATTCTTGACGCTTTTTCTTCATACAATTTATTATTTGGAATTGAAGTCGGTATTATTGTTGGAACGGTTCCACGTTTTAAAATTCTGTTTTTAGCGAATCCTTGGAATAATACAGATTTTTGTAAACATATTTTAAAGCTAATGTTATGTTTGTAAATACCCATTTCATACTGCAAGCTATTTTCAATGTCATCAGGACAAAAATTCAACATGCACACATACGAAGTTTTTGGGTTTAGTTTGTTTCCTCGCCCACAAAATTTTACCCATTGCTTTTGAATTGTAGCATCACTTGGAAACAAGAAAAAACTAATTTCACATGCCCTGGAATTGTTGCTACTATTACAATTAGCTACTGCACACTTCATTTTGAACTATTTTGCTTAATTTTATTTATTATTTTGTTTTATTTTATTTTATATTGTTCACTTTTTCACTTTTAACCGGCTTTTAAACGAATTTGTTCCTTTTAGTTATTTTTTTTTTTTTTTTTAAATACATGATTTTTATTTATTGTATCTTCATATATGAACTAACAATAAGTATTCAAATCTTAAATATAAAAATATAATTAGGCCCGACCAGTGTCGGACGTAAGCTTAGTAGTAGTTATATATAATACATAAGTATTGATAATCAAAAGGAAAGAATATAAAAAATAAAAGAATTTTCAGGAAGTCCCATCTGGAGTGCTGTGAATAAGATCCCTTGTATCCCTCTTTTTTAGGCGGATGTGTCCAGTAAAGTTCAAAATATTACGGGCAAGCGGATTAGGATGTGACTCGAGTTTTGTTAAATATTTGCCAGCGTTTTTTGCAATTTCTTCAGTCACTAGTGGCATATTTAAGTCACGATGTATATTTGAATTTTTTATATACCATGGAGCCGATGTTATTAACCGTAAAATTTTGTTTTGCCTTCGTTGGATTCTCTCGACATTAGAAGCTGAAGCAGTACCCCATAGCTGAATTCCGTAGCACCATATAGGTTTTAAGAGCGACTTGTATATTAAAAGTTTACAGTCTAGGGTGAGGGTTGAGTTTCTACCAACCAGCCAATGTATCTGAGTTAGTTTAAGTTTCATTTGCGTTAGCTTGGAGTCAATGTGGTACTTCCATGTGAGCCTTCGATCAAGATGTATACCAAGGTATTTCACATGTAAGTTTTGAGGAACAATTTGATTATTGATTGTAACGGGGGAACAACTGTCTTTTCTTAAGGTAAATGTTACCTGAGCACACTTCTGTTCGCTTACCTTTATTCTCCACTTCTTTAACCATAGTTCTAGCTGAGTAATATGTTGCTGAAGATATCGGAAAGCCTCGTGTGGGTTTTCGTGCATACTAAGGCAGGCTGTATCATCGGCAAACGTAGATGTATGGATATTGCTGCTCAAGGGCATATCACAAGTATAAATCAAATATAAAACTGGCCCCAGTATACTCCCCTATGGCACACCGGATGAGATTATTTCAGGCGTACTCATAAAGTATCCTTCCACAACAGTGAACTTCCGGGCAATAATGTAACTTTCCAGCAGATTTAGAATGTTTATTGGTAGGTAAGTCTTTAATTTTAAAATTAGGCCTTCATGCCACACTTTATCAAATGCCTGAGAAACGTCAATGAACAGCGCAGAGCAATACTTTTTTTCTTCAAAAGTTTTTCTTATAAATTGAACCAATCTATGAGTTTGTTCAATGGTGCTATGCTGACTTCTAAATCCAAATTGATGATCCGGTATGCACTCATTATCAGTTAGAATTGGGGACAATTTTATCATTAGTAACTTTTCAAAGAGCTTTGACATTGTTGACAGTAAACTTATTGGCCTATATGACTCAGCTTTGGCAAGATCTTTGCCCGGATTTGGAATCATTTTAACCTTGGCAAGCTTCCAGCTGTTTGGAAAATACTCCAGTCGTAAAATAGCATTAAATATGAATAACAGGATTCTAATAGCTATACGAGGCAACTTCATCAACATCTGGTTACTAATTCCATCAATACCCGGGGCTTTTTTCGGGTTGAGTTCTGCAATTATTTTTTGTACATCACGCGTCTTAAATTTTATTGGTCGAGGGGGTAGCGCAACTACATTTGGCAAATCAAAAGCACCAGAAAACGTGTTTGGGGTGAATACGGATTTTAAATGCTCACCAAATATTTTACCTTTTTCAGTATCGCTTCTTGCCCAACCTCCTGTAGATGTGCGCAGAGGTGGTTTAAACTCAACTGGTGTTTTAAGCTTTCTAGCAGCGCGCCACAAAGAGTAATTAGATGCTGGTGTGACATCAAGACCTTCCAAATAATTTTTAAGAGATGCAGTTTTTTCAAATGCAAGCAACTCTTGGAGTCGTTTAGTACACTCTTTAAATCTGATTTTAAGTTGGGGTGATCTGTGCTGTTGCCATTCTCTTCTAGCTCTTCTTTTTTCACTTACGAGACGTTCAATATCCGTAGAATAAATTTTATTTAACCTAATCTGCGGATGGGCGGTAGTGGCATGTTCAGCAGCCTGTTTAATATTTTCCTTAAGGATGGCAATGTTAGATTCAATATCATCATGTGTTCTTAGCGTAATATTTTCCGTGCAATGACTACTAAGATATTTTTTAAATCGCAGCCAATTAACACGATTTATCAAATTCGCATATGGGTGAGGTAAATCACTTCCTAATGGGCTACAAATTGTAACGATCGCGGGAGAGTGATCGGACGATAGATCTAGAGAAGCTTCAATTTGAATTAAATCCCTAGAGATATTTTTCATAACGCCAAGGTCTATTACATCCGGAATTTTATGTATGTCAGTAGGCCAATAAGTGGGCTCCCCACTTGAAATGACATCCAAGCCCATTTTGGAAATTGTATTGAACAACGCTCGACCTCTGAGTGTAATAAGACGCGAACCCCAGAACGTGTGTTTAGCATTATAGTCGCCAGCTGCTACGAAACAAGGGCCCAGAGATTTGTAAAAATCCTCGTATTGATTCTCAGTAATTGCGAATCTAGGAGGAGAGTAAATTGATGATATGACAAAATTAGTGCAAAAATTTTCGACACAAATATTCGTTGCTTGTAAATGTTCTTCACAAATGTTGTCAATAAAATAATGCTTGAGTCTTGACTTTATTAAAATTGCTGATCCACCGCATGCTCTTCCTCTCGGGTCCTTTGAATCATATAAGGTGTAGCCATAAATTTTAAAAAGGCTTCTCGAAGTCAAATGAGTCTCAGAGACCAACATTATGTCAATATTTTTTTCCGTGAGGAAGTGCTCAAGTTAATTTTTATGTTGGCGAATGCCGTTTGCGTTCCAGAAACATATTTTTAACGTGTTCATGGTTTATTAACTAAAGCTTGAAGCAATGTATTCTGCATTCGCAGCATTTCTTGCATCATGCTAGTCATATTTGTTGTAAAATTATTTATAGTTTGCACCAGATTATCAATAGTAGCTTCAAGGCGATTGAAATTAAAGTTCGAGTTTGTATTTGTTGAATTATTTGGTGGTGAAACATTTTGTGTATGAATAGAATTTGTCTTAGCAGCATCGGCATACGATACACGGGAACTAACTGGTTGGCTCACTTGCGCAATAGTGGCTGATAAAGCGTTTGTTGATTGGGCTGGGGCCAATTTAGGTGTTTGCCTCATAGTCTGTTTGACGAAAGAGTACACAGGACAACCTCTGTAGTTAGCGGTGTGATTTTCTCCACAATTACTACATTTTTTGCCACTTTGATCTTTTGTTTTATTGCAACTAGCAGTGCCGTGTAATTCGCCGCACACAACACAAACAGTAGGTAATTTGCAGTAAGTTTTAGTATGTCCATATTCTTGACAATTATGGCACTGAACGGGTCCTGAACGCTTGTGTGGTTCTTCAACGGTTATTTTTCGATACAAGAGATATCTTAAATTATATATTGGATGGGTCTCATTTTTTTTCAATTTTATATCATTTGGCTGAAGTTCAACGCGAAATAGAGGTTGAGGGATCTTTTGCCTATTTATTATGTTAGATACATTTTTTACTTTAAAACCCTGGAGGACGAGAGCATCTTTTACTTCTTCAGGAGCAGCATATGAATCTATGCCCTTCAACACAATCTGCATACCTTTAGCACTCTTGAGCTGATATGTGTAGAAATTTGTTTTACATTTTTCAAATTCAGAAACCATTTTTCGAAAATCTTTTTCTTCATAAATTTGAATTTTCGTTTCATCAATATTACCACGTTTTATTGGAACAATGTGAAATTTATTCTCACCAATGAACGAAATTAATTTTTTAATAAGAGCGTTTGAGTTTTTTTCTCTTAAATAGATTGGTGGCGGCTTGGAGATTTTGTTCGCAGATTCAGCGGGTTTGTCATTGTCATCTTGCAATATTTTAAAACGGTTTTGCCGATTAGTAGAGGATGCGCTGTTATCCCTAGACATCTTTGGAGCAGATGCAATTTTAGTAGAATTTGGGCTTCGCCCGCGCTTTAAAATTGTAATGTATCTGTCCATTCCGACTTGGACCTTGGGTTTTGGGCTACTCTTATTTTCAGTGACAACTTGGTTAAGTAATGACCCCGAGCCCGAGGCGGGTGATATCGCTGAGTTAAATGTGGAAGTACTAGACAATATTGTCAACGGTTCACTAGTTGGCATTGGACAAAGCGAAGTTGATCGCTGACGAAACTGTGGTTTTGCCGTTAGAAAAAGTCTATTATCAGATTTTTGATTTTTATTAAGAGCTTCAGAACTCACAGCAAGTCTATTATCAGATATTTTATTTTTATTGTTATCATTATGAGAATCAAAACTCACAGTAAAATAGGCATTTCTGCCGTTAGAACTCACTTCACTATTTTTTTCCTTTGGGGTACTCATATAGAGTATTCCTCAAGGGTATGTTTGTATGTTTTTTTGTTTACGGTTTTTTTTGTTTTTATTATTTCAATATGTAAAAATATTAGCAAAGCAAAAAAAAGGCTTATTTATCAAAGTTAATATGTACTACGAATATTTTTTGTATAATTTTTTTTTGTTTAGTTTGTATGTAAGAAAAATTCCGCTATTACGTCACACATTAACAGCTGACTTTTGCTTACAATTAGAAAACATGCGCAATGCGCAATCTTGTATTTTATCATTCTTGGTATAATTGTATCATGGGTAAGAATACGTGTGAATGTTCTCTTCACAACTGTACAAAGAAACGCCCGACATTGATTTAAATCAGTGATGGAAAAGTTGTTACGATCGTACTTTTTTTGATACTATTTGATTTGAAAAAATACCGTGTTACTCCTCTGTTACATTTGATACTCTCAGTGATACGTCTACAATTTAAAACCATTGATTTTCTTAAATTCATATGTTTTAGCATTTCCCCTTCATCACTTATAGTTTATGAAAATGGCAACTCTAGTTCTTATTATGTCTTCTTATTTTGTTTTACATATTCGTTTTGTTTTTTCACAATGTAGGGTAGCTGCAAAAAAACAACTGTTGCGTTTTTGGTGTTTCTTTTGATAGAATTGTCAATCTTAATACAAAAAGAACTAGTAATTTGAGCTTTTGAGTTTGATCGGTCACTTTCTTTAATCGCGCTTCGTTTTTTATTTTGTCAATGTATGTTGTTAGTTTTATACATAACACATTGTCATCGCATTCAACAGTTAGTTTTTTCTGGTGTTTCTTCTTTAAATGTAAAAGTACATATGTATAGTATATACATACATACATATCTGTGTATTTCTTTAGGAAGACTTATTTTTAAATAAATAATGGAATCAGAAGAAGCCGGGTAAGTTTAAATTTATTGTTTTAATACAATTTAATAATTTAACAACAAATACATACATCTTTAAAATACTTTTAGGACGAGCAAGCAGAATAAGCCATACATAGTGCCGTTCAGAGATGAATGGATGAAACGATTTCCATGGTTGAAAAAGGATGGAAAATCCAAAATTTGCAGCACTTGCCATATTCCTATCTCCGGTGGACTGACACATTTAAACCGCCATGATTCCAGTGAAAACCACAAGAAAAAAATTAGTGCAGCTCAAAGTACACCAACAATTCAGAACTTTTTGTCATCTACTACCAAATGCCCCACAAATGAGTCCGCAAAAAAATTGGAAATTATGGTGAGTGCGTTTGTGGCGGAACACAACATACCCTTCAATGCGTTAGATCATCTTAATTATATAATAAAAGAAGGAATAAATGATTCCAAAATAGCTAAAACTTTTAATATAAACAGAAAAAAAGGACAAGCAATTGTAACAAATATTTTGGGCCCACAAAATATTACTGATATTTCTGATTTTTGTAAAATGAATTATTTTTCCATAGTACTTGATGAGAGCACTGATATAAGCATCAACAAAAACTTGGCGATTGTTATTAGAACTTTTAATGGAAAATGTCGTGATAGATTTTTAGGTTTAATTAAAATAGATGATAGCTCATCAAGTGGCATATTTGAAAGTACCTTAAAATTTTTAGAGCTATGCAATATACCTTTAAATAATATAATCGGTATTACAACCGACAACTGTGCGGTCATGATGGGCCCCTTGAATGGTGTGCAAGCCAAGTTTAAAGAAAAAATTCCTCAAATTTTTACAAATGGTTGCATTTGCCACATACTAAATTTAACATCATCCGCTGCATCGAAATGTGGAATACCGATTGAAATAGATAAATTTATAAAAGACATAAATTTTCATTTTTGCAATAGTTCAAGTAGAAGGGAGGAGTTCACAACATTCCAAGAGTACTTCGGTACTGAATTGCATGTCATATATAAATATGCAGCAACCAGGTGGCTTTCACGGGAGGAAGTAGTTAATAGAATTTTGGAGCAATGGGAGCCGTTGAGGTACTATTTTACGTTAAACGATTTTGAAAGGGATTCAAGAAATGAAAGGATCGAATTTATAAAATCCGGATTTTTTGATCCAGTATTCAAAATGACCTTTTTATTCCTTCAATATGTTTTAAAGATTATAAATTCTATTAACATAGAAATGCAGTCGGAAGATGTTCGTATGCATATATTTTTACCAAGATTAAAATATTTGTTTCGACAAATAGCTCGAAACTTTATAAATAAAGACATCTTGGACAAATGTAGCCTCTCACAGCTAAATATTAATGAAAATCACATTCCCTTGGATGATATTTTTTGTGGCTCTGAAGTAGATTTATATTTAAATACAAACGATGTGGAAATAAGTGTGGTAAATACGTTTAAAGAAAATTGTAAACAATTTTACATTAAATTTTGTGAAGTTCTAAGAAAAAAAGTTGACTTTGACAGTGAAATGTTAATTTGGTTTAGTAAATTTTCCACTGAAAATGTTTTGTCTGGTAGAACTAATAGTATTATACCACTTCTGTTAAAACTGTTTCCAAATGAAAGGCAAAAATTTGAAAATATAAACTCTCAGTACAGGGCATTGGCGGATGTTGAAGATTTTGGTAAATGAAAATATTTGTAGTTTTTGGTCTAAAGTGGCTAAAACTAAGAACTCTTTGGGCGAATATATGTTTTCCGATATTTCGAAAATTGCAAATGGAATTTTATCTATTCCTCACTCCTCTGCAAATGTAGAGAGGATTTTTTCGTATCAAAATCTAATAAAAACCAAACAAAGATAGAGGCTTAATGTTGAAACCGTATCAAGTCTTATTCAGACTAAAGATTTATTGAAATCTAAAGATTCCTGTTGTTATAACTTTGACATATCTAATAAAATAATGTCAAACAAATTGTAATTGCTATTAACTTTATTACTTTTGATCTCGTATTATAATTATTTACTTATGTTCCTTTAAACACATCCACATTTAAGTACAAATATTTTGTAAATATACATAGATACTTGTAAAGTATAGCTATTGTTTGTTTTTTACATAACTATTATTTAAAATAGATTGTTTAGTTATAATGATGAATTTGTATTTAAGCATACATATTTATGTTCTCTGTTAATTTTTTTTGAATATGTAAAATTTTATATTGCGTATTTTTTAAGGTATAAAACTTTAAATTGAAATAAATCCTAGGTAAATAACGCTACTGGTATAAATTTGGTCTTATTTGAAGGACAATACTCTATGATTTTGACCTTAATGTGATGGAGGAAGTTTTTTTGGAAATGGTCTTAAAATGTAAGAGAAAATTATTTTTGAAATAAGCCCAAATCCATTCAATTGGCGCTATTTATCTAGGAGCTATTTCAGTTTAAAGTGATATACCTTAAAAAGTACAAAATAAATTTAAAAAATGTTTTATTTATAGGTAAAATGAACTTTTTATGTTTTATGGTTTTGTTAACTTTTTGTTTTCATAAAGATTTTTTACTGTTTAATAAAAATTAAAAAAAAAATAACGATTTGTTACTCTTGAGGTTAAAAAAGTACTCTCAGAAAAAGTTTTTGATACCGAAATGAAAATCTCATTTCTCATCACTGATTTAAATACATACACAGTGATGCCAATATAGCGCATATCGCGCTAGATTTAGTGCGTTTTAACTACGCCAAACGCCCCTTTTTCGTATTAGCGCGTTTAATAAAAAAGCGCTAACTTAGTGCGTTTTGGATAAAGTCAATAACATCATTTCAGTTATTTTTTTTTCTTTTTTGTATAAATTTACCAATTTTCTAGTATCCAAAACTCTGATAAAAATTTGTTTAATTTCGTTATTAGAATTAAAAACGCATTTTAATACTGTAAATGCAAATATCTTTGAATTTCACTACTACAAAAATGTAGTCGTACTCGGGACCAAAAAAAATGTATATAACTTATCAAGCATCTATTATAGCTGAAGTACAAAAATCATTTGAATCGCAAGACTATTCGACATTTTATATGAGTATGTTGTTACTCGTACAAAGTTTGTTAAAGAAAATTAAAATAAAAACTAAAGATTTCGGTTATTTGGTGATTCTGTATTATATTATTTTAGTTATTTAGGATATAATTTCGGAGAAGCAATATTGCAAAATCTGAAAAAGAGTTGCTTAAAAAAGTATATTTACTAATACATACATGGAATTTTATTAAAATTTAATTTAGCGCTCAGAAAAATAGTTGTGACTCTTTATGATTTAGTGTGGGATATGTGCGTATATAAAAAATAAAGGAATCGGTTCAGCTTGCATTTCGTTCCTAAAACGTTAATTTAGAGGCATCCGATTCACATTTTAATTCTATAGGAATCAGTGTATTCTAAAATCAGTTATTATAAAAAAAGTTAAATTTTTTTCGCTAAGCTTAATAGTTTTTTTTTAATCAAGGCTTACCAAATTTGGTTTTTATTACATTATGCTGTAAAAGCATTCTTTCGCCTGAAGCTGAACTACATATGTGACAGAGGCAATAAATTTTGAACGAAATAAAAAAGGTGTCAAAAGTATTGTGCAGCAAACGTAATATAAATAACAAAGTTAAATACGAGAAAAAGTGATTTGAAAGTTTATCAAGTTATATACAAAAATATTCATAGCAAAAAAGTAATCGAAATGAAAAAAACTTTGGACATGGGGAAAATTTTTTTTTAAATTTTGGCTATAATTAACCAAAAACGGCAGCTCTATTCACATCAAAATTGTCTCGTTTTATGCCGATTTTTATATAAAGCAAAGTGTTAACCAAGTGTAAGGACATTCTGTTGCGTAGTTTAGACTAAACTACAGTCATACAGGCCTGTCACAGAAATTAAGTTCGATCGAAAGTAAAATCAATTCCGAAATAGCTTCTTCAGAAAGTTAAAATTGATGAAATTCCTCGGAATTGAAATCACCTTTTATTTTGTGCTCGAATTAGTAGTTTCTGTTTGTGAAAGAGTATAAAAAATTTAAAACGTTTTTATTTCAATATATAAAACTATAGTATTAACTTTTAATAACATTTTATTAGTATTTTTAATGTAATTTTTACGATCATCGCATTAATGCTAAATGTTCCCTTTCTGTTTAAATACAGAGATTCATCTTCAGATGGCTTTCATAGCTTGATGTGCGTGCCATCAATACAGCCAATCACACCCAGTATTTAAAATTTCTGGAAAAAAATTATTTTAGAATTTTCCATCTCCTCTTCTGTCATCTTCAACTTTATGCAGAGTGGGCATTAATATTTTCCACTGCATTTATTACTCTTTACATCAATGTTGATACCGTGCTTCTCCATAAATTAGCGTCATTGTCTTTAGCTGAAAATAATTTTATGTACATACATATTTGTATTACTTGGTGTTGGAAATGTATGCAATATATACTCACCTATAACACCTTGAAATGATCCTGTGCCTAATAACCGCAGTGTAGTCGTCAGTTGTATAACTGATGGAATGGTAGAACTTTTAAGGTGAGGACTCGATTTGCTTAAAACCATTACAAACGATTCTTTGTTCAGGCGATAGTAACTTATAAGACTTAAAATATATTCAATGCAATTTCATTTATGTACTCGTATGTAGGTATAATGGAAAAATTTAGACTACTTACACTGCGTTTGGATACGAAAGTGGATCTGAGGCATCCCTTAAACTCCTTCGGCGCAAATGTTCGGTGGATTGCAGATGTCGTTGCTCATTCAACACTGCAACAATTGAAATTCCAGGCATTTTGCTCTATTTAACTTTAAACATATATTTGCGGCATTTTTTTTGTCTTTCTTATTTAATAATAATTTGTTTTTGTTTTGACAATATTCGCACATTTAACGAACATTTGACGAGAAATATTGCCACACTTCACTTTAAAATAACTAAATTAAAATTTGTCGGAATGAAGTAAATCGATCAAAGTCTGGAGAAAGCAAAATAAAATCAATCGAATTGAAAACTCGGAATCAAAACCATTCCGAGTAATTTCTGTGACAGGCCCGATAGAGGCAAAACCGCGTTCAACTTCTTTGTTCAAATATGGAAGTGACAGAAGTTTGATGCTAATGCAATTTTTAATAATGCCTCAAACGAGTTCATTTTAACTGAATCGTTATTAGATTTTACTTCTGCCCAAAACTCGATAGTGGACTCAATTCTTGTAATATGTCTTCCTTGTGTGGCAAAACAATGCTTACATTAATTATATGTGCTTAAAATGTTAAAGTTTGTGGGTAATATGGCGCTTATTTCCTCAACCAAGTCTTGTACAATCTTATTAGAATTTTTCTAAATACTCTATTTAACTTCAGAGCTTATGTTTTTTCAATGATAGACTTCCTCGAAAAACAAAAAGATAAGGACTTTTTGGTTGGTTGGTTTGGCTCGAAACAAAAAGCACCGAAAATGAATTTAAAAAAGCACTGAGCACTAACTTCAAAATTGTTCGCCTCGAAAATTTCAAAAAGCACTAAAAACGGCGCGAAAAGCACCGAGTTGACAACGCTGATTAAAAGTCGATTGATATTCGGCCCTCAGGCGCTTCTCTGGGCAGTAGACTTGTGTCCAACAGTTCTTTTTCAACTAGTTCGTTCAGTTGGGCACAAATTCTGCCAAAAACATCAATGTAAATTAAATGGGTTTGAAACAACTTGAAAAACAACCTGGCACAGTGATGGTATTTTGGTGCGTTTCGGGTATTTTTGGTGCTTTTTGCATGTTCATAAACACGAAATTTTGGTTAATACCCTTTTTTAAAAAGCGGGTATTTAAAGTGCTTTTTAACAATTTCTAACATTGCTTTTGGTGCTTTTTTGTAAGAAAAATATTTTTAATTTTACAAACCTAAAATACTTTTAAGCGCTAATAGCAGCATATCTCTTTAATTAATTCTCTGCATAATATTTGATTGATAGTAGTACGCAATAAGCATTTGTTAAAGCTTACAAAAATATTTAATCATCCTAGAACAATTGACAGGATGAGGTTGTCAATAGCAGTCAGTTGTTTTAGACAAGGGGTAGCCAAGTCCCAATTTTTTGGTATCGTATTGATGTACTGTCAATGTTGACAACTGGAATAAGGGTGAATATCGCAAAAAAAAACTTTTAATTTAGTTAAGAAAAGTGTTGCTTTTAATGCATTTTGTATGTGTAAATGATTTTTCAGTAACTTCTTTATCCTAATATAGGCCTAAGCTTCACTTACCAAATGACTAACACCGATCATATAACTACTAAAATTTTCAAAAATTAATATAATTAATATTAAATATTTTGAGGCAAAAACTTGAAATTATATGAGGTTTTACACCCCTAACTCCTCTTTTTTAAATGGCTTAATGTATTAAAATTAAAAAAAGTGTTGGTGCCTTTTTACCCTCTTTTTCGTATTTTTTTCCGCTTCTTACCCTTTTTGCAACAGCTTAATGTGCTTTTGCTCTTCTTAGAGATACCATCACTGGCCTGGCAGTGTGCACACTTAATTTTTTTTTAATTCGGTAGAATTGACAAAAAAAATCGGTAGATTTGAATGAAATTCGGTAGAAAATATTTTTTATTCAAAGAAACATAAAAATAACAATTCAAAGAAACATAAAAATTAACAAAATATATGTACATACTTATATATAGAGAGTAAGTGCAAGGAGTATCAAACTAAACAGGTTCCAAAAGCGCATTTAAAACTTCACGTGTGATTGGAAATTAAACTGACATAAACAATGAAGCATTTCCCATATAAAAAGTGTCATCCCCAGTTATTTGCCCTTACCCTTTATATAGATATGCTATGCATACATAAAATAATATACATAAATAACAGGAATTCAGTTTTTGCACATAGATTTTATAAAGCTTTAGTAGCTTTATAACTTTTATTTGACAAATATTTGCTACTACAAAGTTTATATGTAAGATCCATTTATGAATTTAAACTTTTTTGCAAAAATTATTAAATCATTGAGAGGAATAAATATTTCAACCTCAAGTCACTGCTATGTGGTAAAATATCCAATTTACACATATATCGACTTAAATTACTAAAGGCCGTTTCACACTATAATACAAGTATTAATACTTTTGACGAAAATGCATCCCTAATCTAATTTCTGTTTCAAAAATTTCAAAAGACAATAACAACTCAACATGTCAGAGTTGCATTTTCCACAAAAGTATTAATACTTGTATTATAGTGTGAAACGGCCTTAAATAACATAGTACCGAAATATTCATGTGTGCTCTACAAAAAACACACATTTATGAGTTTCTTCATAAATGAAAACTCGCAAAATTTTTCGTTGTGTTTATTTTCATAAATGCAGCAACAAAAAAATCTGCTAATCAACGCACATGAGTGCTTAAATCTTTTTCTGTTTTTCTACGCATGTAATTGGAAACAAAACAAAATTGAACACTCGTGTGTGTGCAAATAATTTTTTTTAATTTTGCGCACATGATGTGCACATTTATGAGTTGCTCATAAATGAGTTTTATTCATTTATGCATTTTTCATATATGAGTAAAATGTTTTGAACAAAAATCTTGGATATTCTTGTGGTATACAAGCAAATGGTTTTTTATGTATTGCGCCTCTAAAGATTTTTTATTGATGATCAGCGTTGCCGACTTGGATATTTTAAACATATACATATGTACATATTAATCCTCATATGCAAACAAATTAACATGTGCTTCAAGTCTAGGTTAAAACCGGAAATTTTGTTTTAACGTACACTTCAAGCACACGTTAATTTTTTGCATATATAAAGACTTATAAAAATTTTCAGCGAATAAATTGTAAATTTTTAAATTAATAAATAAATATCTACATACATATGTATGTACATATGTGTATATAGTACATATATGTAGGTATATGTACATATCGATGGCTTAATATAAAAAGGGCGTATACCAAGTTTTCGAAATCGCGTTTTTAACGTTTTCTCGGAGACAACATGGAATTGCATCCACGTTACAGTTCAAAATGAAGAAGTTATTCCATCTTAAAACATTATTTCTGTTTGTAAATGCTTTAGTTTCTCCTCAGTTTTTTGCTTCTCCTATAAAATATCGATAATAGGACTTCCGCGTTTCTTATATTAAGCCATCGATGTACATAGAAATTTACCTTTAAATAAATATCAAGTTCTTATTATTGAAACACATTGATCACTTATTCACCAATGTGTGTTGAAATTTTTTCTTTTGATTTCAAACAAACAAATTGCGGGAAAATCCATCGTGTCATATTCGCTAACCCTTTTGTATGTGCATATTTTATTTGATTTGTGTAAATGTATTTTTTTAATTGCTTATTGTAGAGTATCTACCAAGTCTTAACATACTACTTAAAATACTGGAAGAATAAACTTTATATTAATGTTCACTACTGTAAATTATATTAATTTAATTATTGTAGTTTTGTAGTTAAGGAATATTTGTTAAGGAATTGTTGTTGTTTAGTTATAAGGAATGGAATTAGTATTAATATTTAATACCGTTATTTAAGTATATAAGCAATCAATTTTGGAAATAAAAATCAATTATAAGTCAAGCCTAAAATAGGCTGCATTACTTACTTATATTCTATTAGAGCATTCAACTGCTCATAGAAATTTATTTTTCATAAAGCATTCATTTGCTATCTTATTTAAATATTCAGCCAGTGGCGTTAATTAGCGCCGGCAAATCACGGGTAGGATTTATTCTTTTTATAAAGCCCCCCTTTAAAACTTTGAAGAAAGACTATATACATCACATGGCGATCCTGCCAAACAAAATCGCGGACAAAAATATACCTACGGAGGAATATAAACCTGCAGGCAGAATAGTAGACGCTCCTACATACACTGCAACACAAACAAGTGCAAGACCAAAACCTCTAACTATAGAAGAATACCGCAGAAGACAGCAAAGAAAAAAAGACGAAAAACTTACCACGATACCAAAAATTATCAGGCCGAGGCATCGAAGAGGCGGAAAAATCGTAAGAATTCGAAGGAAGCTAGCTGCCTTGCGAGCCGTAGCTGAGGCAGACCCTCCACCATCCTGGCAACGAGCGACAGAAATTTGGTCGCAAATCGATAAATTGGAGAGCGAGATGGCCGAACACCGCACAAAATAAATTTTCAATTTTATTTATGTATTTCACAAACACAAAGACTTAAATTATACTAATAAAAATAAATAACAAAAAAAAATGAACTAAATAAAAATAAAGAAATCAAAAATCTGAAGAAGCACTGACTTAATAAAAGAAATAGAAACAAAAAGAAATGTCAGTCCAGCTGCTTAGTATTGCCATAAAGAAACTAAAAAAAAAATTCACAGGGTGAAAAAAAATTAATTAATTTAGAACATATGAAATTTCAGTGTTACCATTAAGTAATTTTTTTCCTATATTATTATTTTGTAAATGAATTAAACATATAAATTTTTTTTATAAATTAATAATCAAATAATATTAATTTTTATGGAAAAATTAATAGAATATAAAAGTGAATTAGAAAAATTAGAAAAAAATCTAAAGAAAAGTAAAGATAGAGCTTACTCCTCTGAATTCAAAACAGAAAAATTAAAACGATTAAGGCATATAAGAAAAGAAGTTGATAATATTTATAAGGAATTAATTGAAAAAGAAGAAAAGTCGCTTATACTCGAATTCGATAATTTATATAAAAGATTATTACACCAGATAGAAGAATTAAGTATTAGAGAAACGAAAATACACGAACAAACTATTGAAGAAACTAACAATTTAAAAAGTATGGCACATTTCGATATATCGATAGTAGGCAAAAACCTAAAAATTTTCAAAGGTTCATATGAGGTGTTGGAAGATTTTATAGTGCAAACCGAATTACTCCATGATATTTTGCGAGTAGAAGATAGAGAGATTTTCGTTAAGTATGTCTACAATTTCAAACTTGCATCACATGTTCGAAGTGTTATAGGGCGTTCAAACAGACCAACTACATTTGAAGATTTGAAGAAATTATTAACCGAAGCTTACCCTAATCCTAGAAATGAATGTAATGAAAGTGGTCTCTCACAAAATTCATTCGAAACATTAAAATCAAAATTAATAAAACCACCCATCCTACAATACCCTGACTTTAAAAAACCCTTTATATTAACGACAGATGCCTCTAATTTCGCACTTGGAGCAGTACTGTCACAAGGCAATATTGGAACAGACTTACCGATATCTTATGCCAGCAAAACGTTATCCAAGCATGACCTGAACAAACCAATCATAGAGAAAGAACTACTAGCAATTCATTGGGGCATAAATTTTTTCAGACCATATCTTCATGGTAGGAAATTTTTTGTAGTAACCGACCATAGACCATTAGTATCACTGTTCTCACATAAGAACCCATCATCCAAGATGACTCGAATCAGATTGGATTTAAGTGACTATGACTTCCAAATATCATACAAAAAGGGCAAAGTAAACACAAATGCAGACGCATTGTCCAGAATAGTTATAAATACGAACACCCTAAAAGGATTAATTCCTACAGAAGAAGAGCAAAAATCAAAGAAAATATTAGCAATAACACGAAATATGAGAAAGAACTTAAATATACAGAATGAAAACAAGCACGAGGGCAGCATCTCTAATAAAAAGACTGATCAACTTTTCATATGGGAGTGCACGTCAATCTCGGATATAAAAAATATGAAGCAACTCAGATTCGAAATTGAAAGTAAACTAAAAATACCTGGAATTATAGTAAATGATATAGAGATAGTTGTTAGAAGTGGTGATAATCCAATAAGCACACAGATGTCTTTGGAGAAGCTGCTATCGAAATCGCTATCCTTAGGAATAGAAGAACTCGCGTTAAAAGACAACGACAACATATTTGAAATAGTTAATAATAAAGAATTTAAAGATATGTTTAATACATTAAAAAGAAAGAATGGGGAAAACTTAAAAATTTTAATTTACAGAGAACCAGAAAGAATAATTGACAAAAATTTACAGAACATGATTATCGCTGAGTACCACAACTCAACTTTAGGAGGACATCTAGGTGTCAGGAAAACAACATGAAAACTCAAACAAAGATATATATGGAAGAATATGAGTAAAATGATAAAAAAATACATACTAAATTGCAAAGAAAGCAAAATTAACAAACAAACAAGACATACGAAAGAAAAACTAACAATAACAGATACACCAGATACAAGTTTTGAAGTCGTGTCAATAGACACAGTAGGACCACTTCGATATTCGGGTAAATACAGATACATATTAACCATGCAGTGTGATTTAACGAAGTACGTCATAGCATGCCCTATTGAGACAAAGGAAGCTAAAACAATTGCAAAAGCTCTAGTGGAAAACTTAATTTTAAAATACGGTCATTTCAAAATCCTCAAATCGGACAACGGTACCGAATTTGTGAACGAGTTAATGTCCGAAGTATGCAAACTTTTAGAAATAAAACAGGTCTTTAGCACACCGTACCACCATGAAACTATGGGTGCTATAGAAAGGAATCATAGGGTACTTACTGAATTTCTCTTGAACTTCTGCAAACAAGATGAATGGGAATATTGGATCCCTTATTTCTGTTTCGCGTACAACACAACTCCTCATATAGATACCAACTACACTCCATACGAGTTAATATTTGGAAAATTGCCAAACTTACCAAATGATAATTGGTTAGATGATAAACCCGTCTACAATATGGATAAATATAATAATGAATTAAAAGCAAGATTACAGTTTTCCTTAAGAAAGACAAAAGAACTAATAGAACTAGCAAAGTTAAAACGAGTGGAACAAAATAAAAAACATGAATCCACTAAATTTGAATGTAGGCGACATGGTTCTAGTTAAAAATTTTAATAGAAAAAAAAATCAACCCCCATACCATGGTCCTTATAAAGTAATAAAAACCAAAGGAGTAAATTCTATCCTAGATTTAGGGAACACAGTTAAAGAATACCACAACAATAACTTGAAAAGATTTTTGTAATAAGGTAATAAGCATATATACAAAAAAAAAAAAAATTTGTGAATTTTTTTCTAGAGGGTTAGGGTGTAGAGTATCTACCAAGTCTTAATATACTACTTAAAATACTGGAAGAATAAACTTTATATTAATGTTCACTACTGTAAATTATATTAATTTAATTATTGTAGTTTTGTAGTTAAGGAATATTTGTTAAGGAATTGTTGTTGTTTAGTTATAAGGAATAGAATTAGTATTAATATTTAATACCGTTATTTAAGTATATAAGCAATCAATTTTGGAAATAAAAATCAATTATAAGTCAAGCCTAAAATAGGCTGCATTACTTACTTATATTCTATTAGAGCATTCAACTGCTCATAGAAATTTATTTTTCATAAAGCATTCATTTGCTATCTTATTTAAATATTCAGCCAGTGGCGTTAATTAGCGCCGGCAAATCACGGGTAGGATTTATTCTTTTTATAAAGCCCCCCTTTAAAACTTTGAAGAAAGACTATATACATCACATTATGCAAAAAAGGTAAAACAAAGTCATAATTGCACAAAAACAAAAACACGGAATGCAGGCCCTACCTGCTTAAAGGGGTGATTTTTAGTAAAATATGCACAAGCAATTGTAAAAGTATTGAAGTTGCGCAGGTATTTTTTTGAGTTTTGCTATTAGAAGGATGCATGTTTTGTTGTTTGTTTTTTTTGGTAATCATTTTTGGTAAAAAAACTAGGTCATTGAGTTAAGAATTTGCAAATCGACAGCGCTGACACTGTGTAAAAATTTACAATTTATTTGCAGTAAATTTATATAAAGAATTAATTTCGGCTAAAAATATCCAAATCGGCAACTCTCCCAGTCATATGAACAATAGAATCACAAGCCATACACACATACATAAAAAACCATTTGCTTGTATACCACAAGAAAATCCAAGATTTTTTAGCACAAATTTTTACTCATTTATGAATAATTCATAAATGAATAAAACTCATAAATGTGCGTTTGAAATTGCACACTGCATGTGCGCTCTTAAATGAAAACTTAGTTTTGCCTTCATTTTCATGTGTGTGTAACACCAAGGCGAATTCAGTATCAGGTGACCTTATCGCTACAACAATTTTACAACAGAAAAAACAACACGTAGTTTGGTGTGCTACAAAACCAATCTGTCAGAAGATTTCTAAGCAAATTTTGACGTTTTGGTTCAAAATGCTCAATTTGGTAGCAACAGCTGATAATCAGCTGGGCTGATAAGGTCACGTGATACTGAAATCGCCTTGTGTAACACAAAATAAAACAAATTAGTGCACACATGAAAATGTAAAAAGCAAAATGTTTTTAGTGCTCTCACTCTGTTCAAGGAGAAACAGAAAATTTTTGAAACGCTCTCGCACATTTCATGTATGAAGGTGAGTGAGTATTTCGGTACTATGCGAAATAACAATTTGTTAAACATATTATCTTCTCCGCGGAAAGCTTTCCACATTTTAGAACATATGTACATGTGATTAATTTTCCGTATGTGTGATCAACTTGATCTTGTATCATCATTGTTAATCAAAATGTTCGTTCAATATTCGGTAGATTTCAGGCCTTGTTCGGTAGAATTGGTAGATCGTTAAATTCAGAAACATATTCGGTAGAATCTACATTGTACACATAGTTGCCAGATGAAATAGGTGTGAATTCGTCAAATTTCGCAAAAATAAATCGTCAAAATTAATATCCAGAAACGTCAAAAATTCGTCAAAAATAAAACAAACGAAAACATAGCACAACAAATAAGCTCGTAGTTTTTGTATAAAATAAGCTAAACTCTTATTAAAAAAGGCATCAGTTGTTTAAAAAACAAAATAATTACATGTCTTACTTTGGTTTTGTTAAAGTTAACTTGACTAAATACTCTTTCTACGTTTGCTGAAGTTCAGTATTTTAAATTCTAATTGAATGAAATATTTTTATTAATTAATGTGAGTTACTAAAGAAGAGAAGAAAAATGAAACTAGACTTTATTAGTTGGTGGAAATTTTTTGGATAAAATTATTTATGGTGGGAATTAAAAGACTATAGTCTTATTTTTCCTTTTGGGAATTTTTTCCACAAATCTTAAAGTTTTAAGTATGTATCATGGAAAACTTTTTCCAATTTTAATAACTTTAACTACCAGAATTTAGATTCAATTTCATGACCTTCACACTCTTTAACAATGTGAGAAAACTTTTTTAGAATATCGTAGAAGGAACTTGTATTTTCTATAATAATATTGTAGGGATCAATTAGACTTAATTTATCTTCGAAGTCTTAATCTTATTACAGTTTTACCATACGGTTGCATATGAAAAATTTTAATGATATAACATTTTTCAATTTGATTAACCTTAACATCAGCAAATACTAATATTCCTAAATAAATTTCAACAATGTTTAAACAATTATTTATAATACCCCAAATAAATTTTTTTTTTAATTATTATTATTTATTGAATATATTAATTTGAATTATTATAATATAATGACCTTGCGATCTGGCTGTCTGCAGGTACAAAGTCTATTATGAAATAATTACAATAGTAGTATAATTCATTTCATTATATGTGTGTACATTACAAGTAGTAAATTTTTTTTTTATTTTATCAAATAAAATTATAAAAATATGATTAATCACATTCAAGCAAATCTGTATTATTCATAACATTTTTTAAATAGTTGTTTGTATTACTTTTGTGTTAGTTGATAAATTCTGTACAATAATAGGCTTAGAAAACTTTTAATTCCAAAATTATTAATCAAAAATTAAAATTGATTGCATTTTACTCTTTAGTTTTATTGCATATTGTTTCAAAAGCTACCAAGTTCTTGGTCAAGCTCCAAATTGTTTTAAAGTTCTAATAAATGGTGTAAATTTATTATATTAAAATCGTCAAATTGAAGGCGAAAATCGTCCACTAGTCAAAATGCTATTTTCGCAACCCAAAATCGTCAAAATAACGGTAAATCGTCAAATCTGGCAACCATGATTGTACATTTTACATACATGACGAACTATAGCCTCCTCCGTTCTTGAAGAAGGTTATGTGCATCATAGTACTATTTTTAAATAAATAAAAGTTTGGCGAAGGTATTTTTGGAAATTGTTTTAAGAATCACGAAGTAATTAAACATTTTATTCTGCAAAATTTATAGTTTTTAGAAAGTAGTATAGACTGTTGTCAAGAATATTTTATTAATTAATTATAACATTATATTACATATTCATTAAATCATACAATTAACATATTCATTCCTTAAAATTGTCACTTAAGACGGTCCGAACAAGTCGTCATGGGATTTCTGAAAAAGAGACATTTATTATTACAGTATTATAGTAAGTTTAAAATATATGTGTGTATGTATGTATATAAAAAATATAGTATGTATTATTACTACATATTATTATTATCTACATATCTATATAAGTAAAAGGCAAACAACTTTTTTGTAATCCCTTTTACACCAGAACTACTGCACCGTTTTTGGAAAGATTTATATGATTTTAAAGGATTTTCTAAATTTTTTTTAAATCGGTTCAGTATTTTGGGAGCTATAAGAGCTTAAATTTGCTGCTACTACATGCAAACATAGTACACACGCATTTGTTAGCTTACACATAAAAATAAAATAAAAAAAAGCACTAAATGCTGCAACTATCTTTGTATGTATGCACAGGATAAAGATTTCGATTCAAATTTTATTTTTACTCTTATATATTTTAAATTAAATCATCCGGTATAGTTTAAGTATCAGAACACTTGAATAAAATTTAAGTGGGAATGTTTTGAATTGTTGGTCTTTATCGAGTGCTCTAGTTATACTATTCAAATAATTCATAGCGCAAAAACTTCTTTTCACCTCAGTATTTGAATATGATACTGTTAATGGTAATTGGGCGAAAATTAGTCCTAGAAATGGACTATTGTCCCAGCAAAAAAGTTTGCTTAGCAGAATGCAAAAAAGTGTATGTACTCTCTAGTCGTAAGTACTTACAATTTAACTGAATAACCCATTATTATTGTTTGAGAAGTTAAAAAAGTATGCGGTACCCTATACCTTTCGCCTACAAACATCCAAAAGTTAATAAATTACTTATTGCCTAAAAGTATTCAAAATTTAATGGGTTATTTTTTGCTTGCAAATATGCAAAATTTTTTAGATTACTTTTTGCCTAAAATTATTCAACTGTTAATTGGCAATTTTTTCTAATAAAAATAAAAAGAATTTTGTAAGAAAATTATAAAACTTGTACTTTTTTTTGGTATTGGTAAAAATCGTAATTTTGCAAAGAAAATAAGTGAATATATACTTAAATTTTGTAATAAAAAGTATATTTGTGTGTAACGTACCATTTTCTTTAAGTTTTATGAAGAAAACTTGTGCATATATTTGTCCTCATCCTTTTGTTAATATTTATTTTTATCAAACAATTTGTAATATCAGCATAAATTTTTGTATAGCAAGATAATTTATGTTAATTCGAAAACAAAATGAAAAACAATTCAAACTGAACGTGTTTTTATTGTTGCAGATTTTTTAAAATTATTTATTAGATTTTTTTATCCAATTTTTGCAGATTTTTGATAAAATACATGTACAAAGCCGAACTTCGGCTAAATTCCTAAACTTCGGCCAAAACCGAAGCCGAATGTTTTAAATTTTAAAAATGAGACTTACGTTATATGTGAATTAAGAAAAAACTTTGCTTTTTTGAGATCACTGATATAGCTGTAATATCTATTGGATAAATAACAAGAAAAAAATATATGGTGCCTATTTTGCAATTTCTAGATTGCTTTTTCATATGCTTACTCACAAGAACGTCCAAGTAACGCTACATTTACACATGAAAGTACTTTCTTGAAATTTTTGTATACGTATTATGAATAAAAATTTTAATGAAAAAAATTACTTTCATGAAAATTTCTCGTTCGTTTTCATAGGAAAGTGAAAGTTCATTTTAAAAATGTCGTCGAAACGAAAAGTTGCAAAACTTGCTATTGCTATTGTTTTTTTTATTACTTAATTAGAGTTACCCAGATTATCGCATACACACATTTATAAGGTAATAAGTTGGGAATAATTATTATTGTTAATATTTTAATAATATTATTGTTTTAAATAGCCACGAATTGTCCTCTTCATGTATATTTGAAGATACGAAATTACAATTATTTAAATATTTATACAAAATAAGAATAATTTATAATAATTATTTGCCACAATCCTATATATTTGTATAAATTTTTGATGTGGGTAACAGTGTTCACGTCTTTGTCATTTTACTTTCTGAAAACATCAAGAATTTACTTTCTTGAAAAAATCGTTGAAAGCTGAGTGGAAATTAAAAACTATGTGAGTGTGGTAGTGAAAAAATGTGATTGTATTGCTACTTTCTTGCAATTAATTTCATGTGTAAGACGCAATTTACACTGTGCCTTTTCTGCTTGCATGTGTAGGCAGGCTTTTTCAGTTCGTTGGTGAGAGGTGTTGAGAGGCATGAGGAGTAAAACAAAAGGCACGAAATGAAAATTCGAGGGGATTTTTGACATTTCTCTTTGTTTTTTCGTACTCTCAGCACTAAGAGTGTATACAAACGTCAAAAAGTCATGAAGAAAAAAGTCTTAATGTAAATGTGCTTGACTTTTCGTAGGGGGTTTAAAAGAAAATTGTCGAAAGAAGGCAGGCTAAAAAGGCATAATGTGAATAGGCTCTAAATGGTATGTAAAAGAAAATAGAAAGCAATAGGGTTGTATTTCAAAGCAACCCTTTCAAAACCTTAAACACAATAGAAACTGTCGGCGACCAACGACCAAACATAATTTTATTTTTCAAGCTTGGAATGAAAAATATTCGGCTTCGGCTAATCGGCCGATTATTGCCATACGCCGAATGCTGGCCGATTACCAACTTTTGGCCGAAGGCCGAAGCCGATTAATCGGTCGAAATCTAATACAGATCTATGTCAGACTTAAAAAAATTCTGGAACTTGGAACAAAAGACACTAACAAAATATATTAAAAGAAATAAACTAAAGAACAAAACATACAACAACAAACACATCCAACAAAATAATTTACAAGCAAAGGGATTAACGGTCACTAACAAAACATACATACAAACATGTACATGCATTAAAATAGGTTAGGGACAATCAAGGCCTATTTATAAGGTCAAGTTGAAAACGCATCTGATCTACTTTTTTTCTGCCTAATTCAAGGCGAATTCACATAATTGGTGGCTCGTATGTCAAAAGTTGTTTATGTACAGAGACCTGAGCCAAGCGATTTTGTCGGCGGCGGCGGCTCTTGAAAAAATCGTTGGCGGAAGCTCAAATAACTAAAAAATCAAATTTAAGCTATAAACTAAATAAAATAATTTTAATTTATATTCACCCCTATTCTGCGTTTCGATACGAATCGAAATTTTATCCGTTTGGCAATTTTACGATTACGATTCTATGTATTCTGCATTTCGATCGTAACTACGTTTTTGCAAGTTGTTATTTCAGTGGCGAAGCGTTTTCAATTTTGGTTAGTTTAGCTTCAAAAAGTAATTGATTCAAAAAATAATGTAAGTATTAAATGCAAAATAATGTTTAATTAATGAACTACAAATTTGTTTTATTTTTATTTTGTAATAAAATGCGACAGAACAGTGTGAAAAGTTGGCATATTTAATAACAACAAAAGTATATTGTCGGCATATTTAATTATACTAGTGTTCGCCCAATGGTTGAAAATCAACCATTAACGCACAGAGGTGGAGAAAAGAATGAAAATATTTAAAGTTTGATGAATTTAAAACACAATTTAAAAACTATATTCAAATATACATATGTATAGACTCCAAGGTAAACCACTCTCTTAAACCACTTTCTTAACTACTAAATACGAATTTAAAATTTCATTTATCGACATAAATAAGAATAGATTTTAAGCAAACTATTTAAAAAAAGTTGATCACTTTTTGAACTAAATGTAATTAGATATTTGCTCCTGGTGTTTTCACTTCATATTCATTATTATTGCCCAAAACAAAAATATTCGTTTATATTTTCATTGAACGCTTTTTCTCTAAAGTTTTAGACTCCCCATTAAAACGTCTGTTACAAAAAAAGTTTCTATTCCCTATTCTTTGAGAAAGACCCCATATGTATGTACGAATATGCTAGCCTAATAATATAAACATTCCATCATATTCCAACATTCCAGTATGTTCAGTATAAATTACTGAACATACTGGACAGAAAAATAATGAAAACAATGAACAAAAACAAACCGCACACAAAATAAACCAAAAATAAAAAACTTACTTTGTGCTGTAGGTGAATTTAACTTTAATCAAAGTTAGTAATAATTAAAAAAATATATTATTTTTAAGCATCTAAAGAAAAATAATACAGTACGAGTGGTTATTTAAATATCCAAATTTTATTAGTTTCAGCAATAATCGTTTAAGTATATAGAAAGATGGAAATAAGAATAGAATGAACAAATAAAATACGTTTTTCCTTCTGAGTGTTTATGGAGTTGCCAAGCCAAATTGTTGTAATTTTTTTTTAGCAAATTAAGAGAGAAAGAGAAATCATGGCTTTATGATTGGCTAATATTCTTAACTGTTTTTAACTATCTTAGACACAAAAATGTAGAAGAAAAAATACATTCTGCACTGCACCTATTGTCAATCTATCTAACAAAAAAAAATCAAGCTAATACGTTGAGTTTAAGTCAGTTAAAATGGTTCTTAACTTTTTTCACTTGCCTATTTATATATAGATAAAAACAAGCAAAGTTAATTCTTGTGTTACAAATATGTATACAAAATGAAAATATTACCTCCGGCGTGACAGAATTCTTCACACTGGATAAATTTGGCCATAAATACCTTTTTCTCATCTCGTTTTTTAAATCTCTCTGTACTTAAAATTGAAAAAATTTATGTAATATAAATTTTCACAACATTTAATACATATGGTTTAATTGTTAAATAACTGTTTCCTTTACTAAATTTAACTTTTTGATAAAAATTTTTGCAAAATTGTTTATTTTTTCTGTCCATATTTCCCACGTTTCATAGCCAAGCAACTGGCTTAAACATACTCTTCTCTTCTTCTTTTTCTTTCGATTAAGTTTTTTTCTCCAGAATACATTTTTCGATTCGTGCGTAATTGAATGCGGAACGTAATCGAAATGCAGAATAAGGGTGATTGTGTCGAGAGAATCGGGGCTGTTTTTCAGGCGACATAAGCCAAACTTTTTACGGCGACGGCGGAGCTCACTATAAATATCAGCGGCTCGGCTCAGCCGGTTGTTAGCCATGATGGCGTAGGTTTCTGCTTTAGTATCTTTAATCAGCTGGTTTTGACACATGAGCCTCCAAAGCAACAACAAAATGCCATATTGTTTTTATTGTTTGTAATTTGTTGTAGTATTAACTTTACCTGTTATGAATTTGCCTTGGGGACAATAACAACCAAACATAAGCATGCAGAAATCTCTGTAAATATTACAACAATAATGTAAAGGGAAAATAGTATAAAAGGCCGAAGAATTTGCAAAGAATCAAGCAGTCGTTGCGTAGACATCAGTTGATCAGGATGAATTCGGGTAAGTTAGTATTCAACTAGCAAACATTGTTAGCGATTACCTAGTCCCGAAACAATACAGTAGAACCTGGATAAGAAGATATTTAATAAACATTGTTAGCGATTGCCTAGTCGCGAAACAATACAGTAGAACACGGATCAGTGGATATTAATAAACATTGTTAGCGATTGCCTAGTCGCGAAACAATACAGTAGAACACGGATAAGTAGACATTGACAAACATTGCTAGCGATTTCCTAGTCGCGAAACAATACAGTAGAACCTGGATAAATAAATATTAATAAACATTGTTATCGATTGCCTAGTCGCGAAACAATACAGTAGCACCTAGATAAGTAGATATTAATAAACATTACAATACAGTAAAACCTGGATAAGTAGATATTTAATAAACATTGTTAGCGATTGCCTAGTCGCGAAACAATACAGTAGAACACGGATCAGTACATATTGATGAACATTGTTAGCGATTGCCTAGTGGCGAAACAATACAGTAGAACACGGATAAGTAGACATTGACAAACATTGCTAGCGATTGCCTAGTCGCGAAACAATATAGTAGAACACGGATAAGTAGACATTGACAAACATTGCTAGCGATTTCCTAGTCGCGAAACAATACAGTAGAACCTGGATAAATAAATATTAATAAACATTGTTAGCGATTTCCTAGTCGCGAAACAAAACAGTAGAATCTGGAATAAATAAATATTAATAAACATTGTTAGCGATTGCCTAGTCGCAAAACAATACAGTAGAACCTAGATAAATAGATATTAATAAACATTGTCAGCGATTACCTAGTCGCGAAAAAATATAGTAGCACCTAGATAAATAGATAATAATAACCCTTGTTAGCGATTCCCTAGTCGCGAAACAACATCGATAAGGAGAAATTAATAAATATTGTTAGCGATTCCCTAGTCGCTAAACAATACAATAAGACACCGAGAACTAGATATTATAAACACTGTCAGCGACTACCTAGTCACGAAGCAATACAGTAGTGCATCGTTAAGCAGATATTTATCAATATTATCGTGCGTCAATATAGGGTAATCTCGGTAGTATTGCAACGATTGTTCTCACCACGAAAACAATACAACGCCACCACTGAAACGGGAGTAGTAGGCCAGTAGCCCATACGTTAAACTGTGCGGAAACATAAGTAAAATATCTATAAGGCCCCAATTTTCCTGATAAGGCACTACATAGGACCACAGGAGTAATACAAAGGTTGACTACGGAAGCATAGAAGATAACTCGCAGGAAGAAAAGCCATAACAAATCCGGGGAGCTGAGAGGCCATAAGCAAAACAAATGATATAATACTACGAAATTGAAGTCAAGTGAATTATATATCAGAAAAAAACTAAATTTATTAAGTTTAAGTAAAGAATAGCAATAAATTAAGGAAAAGAACGTGTTATTTATTGTAACGACCATTTGCATTTCCAGGCTGAGTAAACCCGGCAGAAAACGACGTTACAAACTTAAGCAAGGTTTATTAATAGTAGTTAGATACTGCCGGTTCTATGACCATCAAAATTGTCAAATTTGGGTAATTAATGTCGAAATTTTGTAAATTATGGGCTAAATTTTACAAATTATGGTAATTAGTGTCAATGGTGTGCAGTGACGAGGGTTTGCATAACCCTTTTTTTGTTTGTACATAGATAAGGATAGTTTGATGTTGGTCCGTCGATGTGTTTTTGTTTTAATTTTATGGTTTGATGTCCGTCTGTTGCTGTGCATAGTTATTTATGTAGGCACGCATGTGCGCTTGTCTCTTTTTTGTTTGTACATAGATAAGGATAGTTTGATGTCGGTCCATCGATGTGATTTTGTTTTAATTTTATGGTTTGATGTCCGTCTGTTGCTGCGCATAGTTATTTATGTAGGCACGCAGGTGCGCTTGTTTGTACGTAGTATGTTTTTTCGTTTGTTAAGCGGTTGCAGTAGCTGTATGATTTTAGATTGTGTGTGCGTGTGTCGCTTGTTTGTACGTAGTATGTTTTTTCGTTTGTTAAGCGGTTGCAGTAGCTGTATGATTTTAGATTGTGTGTGCGTGTGTGGATAGAGGAAATGTTGCTTTAGTTTTAGTAATTACCATTGTTTAGATTACAGTGAACAAACTTATTTTCTTGTTGAAAAGCAATCAACACAAAACGGGGTCGTTCTATTTTTGCAGCCAGTTTAACATTCCATATATAGCTAGTTCCTGTATTTAGTTGAGGATTAATGTGACAATCCCAACTGCGAAATGCCATCGGTATAGAAGCACCACTGTTAATAATTTAAATCATATTATCATATTGACTCTAAGTTAACCCAAATGAAACTTAAATTGACTCAAATATATTGGTTAATTGGCAGAAATTCAACACTCAGCCTAGACTGCAAACTTTTGATATACAAGTCGCTTTTGAAGCCAATATGGTGCTATGGAATTCAGCTGTGGGGCACTGCTTCAGCTTCAAATGTCGAGAGAATCCAACGAAGGCAAAACAAAATTTTACGTTTGATAACATCTGCTCCATGGTACGTTAAAAATTCAAATATTCATCGTGATTTAAATATGCCACTAGTGAGTGAAGAAATTGGAAAATACGCAGGCAAATATTTAACTAAACTCGAGTCACATCCTAATCCGCTTGCCCGTAATATTTTGAGCTTTACTGGACACATCCGCTTAAAAAAAAGGGACACAAGGGCTCTTATACCCAACACTCCAGATGGGACTGCTTAAAAATACTTCTTTTTGATTATCACTACTTATGTATTATTTATAACTATCACTAAGCTTATGTCCGATATTGGTCGGGCCTAATAATTATATTTAGATTTAAGATTTGATTACTTATTGTTAGTTCATTTTTGAAGATACAATAAATAAAAATGTATATGAAAAAAAAAAAAAAAATTCAATTTGCTCACATCGGATAACTGTACATGTGGAATTCTCCATGAGATGTTTGAGATACTAATTTTTGGTTTGTCAGTAGCAACAGTTGAGTATACGAGTTTTTCATCGTTCTTACTACGTAAGAGAACCAATTCATGTTTACCACTGAGTATAATTTTATTATAGTCTTCAGCAAAACCTAATAGTTTCAGTGGTACATAGAAATTAAAGTGTCCATTTGAAATATCCAAATCATCGAGTTTGTTCCATCCTGAGTTGTACAAGCCAACACTTTCTGTTGGTGATAAAGAAACAAAATTTTTTAGGCTCCTTGTGATCGCTAAATGTGTTGTATGATCAATTTCTATTCCATTAAGTTCATATCGAATTTCGTCAAAGAAATGTGCCACAAAGTTATTTTTTAGTTTTAGATTTAAAAACGAAGATATTTTGCTGTTATTATCATCTACAATACTTCCCTCAACATATATGTAGCTTTCGCTTGGTAGCACATACAAGTCTTGATTTTGTATTGAAATTCGAATCTTATCATTATTGTTGAAGGATTGTAGGTATGGTGTATATGTGTGATAGTCCTTTTTAATTATACTCTCGTCTGATTGAGGTTTTTTTAGAACATCTAGTATGTAACTCATTTCTTTGTCAGCTTTAAATTGAGAGACTTCAAAAATTTTTTATTTTCTTGCGTCAAATGTTTTTTGTGTAATGATCTCTTTAATTGTGGTTTGGTTTGCCATAGTGTTTTATGAGTGTATCCAATTTTATCCTTAGATTGCTTGACGTTGTATATTATCATTATTTGCTAGATCTCAAATGTATTCGCGTTGTAATTTCCTCTCCTCGGAAATTAATTAAATCACCGTTCTGATCAACTATGCGTAGAGTAAGAAAACTTATCTCTCGGCAGTTAACTGGCAAATAGATAAGATTTCGAGGAATCTCAACAATTGTATACCCTGGGGGGACATTGATCGCAAATTCATATAATGTGTGTGCTTGTGAGTTATTCGTATATGTGTTAACCACTTTACTACATTCAACACGCAAGATATTCACGATGAAATTATTGACTGGTAGATCTGAGTAATGGTCTTGGTTAGGAGCTAGAATTTTCTTATTGAATCCAAAAAGTTTTCCAATTGTGTTATCTTTGTTAAAGTATATGGGATCCTTAGAGCTATTAACTCTAACTTGCATTGTATTGTTATTAGCTTCTATATCAATTTTATTTTCCGGACAATACTGCTTATAGTGATGTTTAATATAATCCACTATATCATTCAATTCATAAGATCCTATTGGTATTTTAATTACATGTTCACCAATATGAAATATATTGTTATAATCATCTTCATTGGGAATGCTATTATATGAATGAAAATCAGTTAGAGCACATTCATATTCACCCTCCAAACGAATAGGAGGAAAGTAATTAGCAGATAACTCAGATGAGTTTGAGCTAAGAGTAAGTGTTATTGACATTATGATTGTCTGATTACAAATAAGTGAAATTCAACACAACACCTTGTATAAAAAGGAAGTTTATATATATAATTATATTTTATTTAAATTTATTAGATACAAATATAGACTTATATATACACTTAACTACAATATTTCATTTTTATTGATCCAAGAATTATGTTGATTGGTAAATCCTAACCATTTAACATATGCCTTCTCGCCTTTAGTTTTAAGAAATTTTTCAACTAGATATGTATTTGGATACCTGGTTTTTGAAAGTTCTTCACCATAGAATCCACCTTTAATAGGGTTACCACGATAGTCTTCTAATATGTATGTAGCTGGATGTGTATTTTGAACTCTTTTAATCGTAAAAATTTCTGTGGTCATGTTTATATTTACTTATGCGTACATGATCTCCCACATTGAACTTTTTTAATTTGAATAGTTTTAAGCGGTTATATACCGTGTTTAATAATTTTTTCTCATTTTTATAGTTAACTTGAATCGGTGGCATTTTGATGGTGCGATGCATTTTTTTATTATATGTATTAATCAAGTCTTTGTAAATGTCGAGCCAGTTATAAGACCCATTAAAGCTAAACTCTTTCCACATCATTCCTTTTAATGTTCTGTTAAATCGTTCTACTATTGATGCTTTCATTCTGCTATATGTTGAGTAGTGATTAATGTTGTATTTATTCATCAATTTTCCAAAGTGTTTATTGAAATACTCTTTAACATCGTCTGTTTGCAAGTTTTTTGGTATTCGTCCCAGTTGAAAAATATTCTGCATAGCCTGGCTTGTTTCCAATGCAGTCTTTCTTTTCAAGGGTACTGCCTAAGCAAATTTTGAAAATTTATCAATTACAGTCAGCAAAAATCGATAATCTCTATTGTCTGTAGAATAGTTCCCCATTTCAACTAAATCAGCTTGCCAAAGATCATCTATTTCTTTCATAACAACTCTTCGACGTGGAAAATGTTTTCGTGCTTGCTTATGTAGTTCATTTCTTAAATTTCTTTTTGAAGTCATTATTTAACGTATTTAGAATTTGATGGAATAAGTTGAGTTCAGTGTGAGTTCATTTAAATACTGTCGACCATCATAGTTCTTACATACCCATAAATTAACTCATTTATCTTTTTAATTTCTTTTTCAAAGAATAATTTCATACTTGAGATTGTTTCCTGAATTTCGTTGAGTTTCTGACTTAAACTTATGTTGATTTCATCTCGTACCTCTTCAATTGGACTTTGCAGAAACAATTTATTAACAACGTCGTTTTCCTCCAAAGCTTTTCCCACATTTTTAATTCTTTTGTTTAGAACGTCAATGTTATTAGTTGTATCCATAACGAAGCCCATCAGCTTAGGAACATTTTTCACAAAAACTGTACCACTTGTATCATAAAGATAGTGTCCAAACTTATCGATGGACATGATTTATGTAGATAAATATTATTCTATAATTTTTGCTTCATATAATTCTTCGATAATTGAGACAATTTCGTTATTGTGATTAGTATGACCTGCAGCTTGTGATGCTAGCAATAGCCTAAGGCGATCTACTAACTCATTAGGATCATCCCAGTATATATAGTTAGCTTTGTATGGGTTTAGTTTCATCAAACCCTTACCCTTGTAAGGACTTTTTATTGCATGTAGTGATGACGAAGTTGATGAGTTTTTTTTCACTTTCTTTCTTAAACAATTTACTGATAATATGCTTATATTTATATGCTCTCGTTCCTTTGATTTGTCCATCAGGTCTATAATCTCTTTTGTATGCACTTGTGCTCACTAAAATTTTCTTATATATATCTAATTCATGTTTATCATAATATTTTGGTGTTTTGTGAAACAGTAAAGAAAATAAACCTGGTGTAAAAGCCCATATTTGATTTCCAATCACTATTTTATCTTCAGTAAGTTTAATACTACTATTGCCAAACTTCCATTTATTATTAAAATCTTTATGTGGGCCGTATAGAGTATCTAATTCGTTTCTGCTTTTCAAGAGTGCTAGGTCAGTATAACTTTTATTATTATCTGAATTGTCTAGAGTTTCCGATTGAGAGTAAAAGTCATCGTTGTCATCATCATCATCATCATCATCAGTATCAACATTATCAACCTTGTTTGCGTTTCGATTACGAAGTGAGATATTTTTATTGCATAACGTTTCTTCAGCAAGTTTCTTTGGAGTACTTGTCTCTAATTTAACTGATTGTTCGTTGAATGAAAAATTTGAATTTGTATAAACTTTCGTTTTAAATTCATCTCTTTCTGCTTTAATACTTCTTTTATTATTTTTAGAACTGTTCACAAATTCTGTTAATGGTTCTATTATTGGTTTAAATGTATCTTTGAATTGCTCATGTGTATCTGCTTCATCAACTTTTATACTACGAAACTTTTTCTTTAAAACATTTCTTGTCTTTATTAGCTCTTTTAAAACTTTTTCATCCATTTTCAACTATTAGACACCAGATCAGGTATCAGCTATCAGATCAGATATCACTTATCAGATCAGGTATTAGATCAGCTATCAGATCAGGTATCAGATCAGGTATCAGGTATTAGATCAGCTATCAGATCAGGTATCAGATCAGGTATCAGGTATTAGATCAGCTTTCAAATCAGGTATCAGATCAGGTATCAGGTATTAGATCAGCTATCAAATCAGGTATCAGATCAGGTATTAGATCAGCTATCCGATCAGGCATCACTTATCAGATCGGGTATTAGATCAGCTATCAGATCAGCTATCAGATCAGATATCAGATCAGGTATAAGATCAGCTATCAGATCAGGTATCGGGTCTCAGATCAGGTATCAGCTATTAGATCAGGTAATAAAGCAGCTTTTAGATCAGGTACGGTAAATACTTTAGGAAATAAGTAGATGTACTATGTGCAAGGCCAAATTTAGTACTAATGTTTTACTTTTATGTAGAGTAATTTATATCGTTATAAAATAGTCGAATTGCTTTCTATAGCGACCATTGTTTAAGTCATTATCTTTGCTTATCATCAAAAATCCATATTTATCCTTCCAACACTCTCGACAAATTTCATGAAACTTTTCTCATATCGCTGCCAACATGATCACTATAAACGTGCTTCATGTTTGTCTCATCCTGTTTAAACATTATAATCACATTTGCATTGTCTCTTATTAAGTGCTTGGGAATTCTCGTATAAGTTTGGCACAAGTAGAATGAATCAACATCCTTATGTCGTCCCATGCAAAAATATGTTCGTATATTATTTTGCTTCTCGCATGCAACATCATCAAAGATCATAATAGAATTAGTTTTCGCTTCGTCAGGAGGAATAATTTTTTCATTATCTGTAAATGTGTAATATCCCATCTCTTTAATTGGTGAAATTAATCGCTTTAAGTATTCATATTTTGGTTGATAAAGGGATTTTGAGTATAAATAGGTGTTTTCAAACTTGAGTCCGTTAGGACTTTCTAGCAAGCTAATCATAACATTAGTCTTTCCACAATTTGATGGTCCATCTATTAGAGCACGAATAGAATTTGGTAAGAGAGAACTATGTTTTATTTTAGATCTGATGTTCGTTGAAGCATCAATATTGCGAATCACAATATTTTTATGTTGTTTTACTAATTGCATTCTTATAACTAATTGCATTTCATAAATGTTACTTTTATTATAGAAGAAAAAATAAAATAAGGTGCTTATACATTATAACAAAACGTTTAGTTATAAAAAACCAGCCGTTGGAAAAGGTTTAGTGAATAGAGTAATAAACTCTCTGCCTGTTGAATTACACCTTCCTGGATATCAGTTTTGTGGACCCGGAACAAAATTACAAAAACGTTTAGATCGCGGTGACAAAGGAATTAATTTATTAGACGCTGCATGTAAAAATCACGACATTGCTTATTCCAAAACAAACTATTTAAAAAGTAGACATCAAGCTGATAAAATTCTTGAAAATAAAGCTTGGGAACGAGTTATTTCAAAAGATAGCAGTCTTGCAGAAAAATCGTTTGCATATATGGTTACTAACGCAAGGAAAGTCAAAAGAAAATTTGGTATGGGATTGAAGAAGAAGGTTGCAAAAAAACGTGAACAAAATGGAAAAAAGCTGTTCAGTACATCAATTAAAACTGCAACAAAAATACTGAAGAAGGAAAAACCTCAAGACATTAACTCTGCCATTAGGATTGCACGAAAGGTTATCAACAAGTCGTTAAGGGGGAAGAAATCGCAAGTTGTAATACCACGCGTAATTAATGTTCCAAAAATTGGTGGCTTCTTACCTTTAGTACCTATTCTTACTGCTCTGAGTGCAATTAGTAGTCTTTCTAGTGGCGGAGCAGCTATAGCAAAAGCAATAAATGCTGCAAAGAATGCCAAACAACAACTTGATGAAGCAACTAGACATAATAAAACAATGGAAGCAGTAGCAATGGGGAAAGGTTTTTACCTTAAACCATATAAGAAAGGATATGGATTGGTTTGTCAAGAAAAACAAAAACCAAAACCAAATTTTTCGTAAAGCTGCCCAATAAACCCCTATCTGATGTTGATCTGAGAAACTTTTCAACAAACATTCCATACTTTAGAGGAGTTTTCATGTTGGATACACTACCAAAACAATCGAGAAAAAGAGAATGCGGAATCATTAATTTGGATTTATCAAGAGGACCTGAAACCCATTGGGTAGCATATTATAAAAACAATGAACATGAAGAATATTACGACAGTTTTGGAAATTTACAACCTCCATTAGAACTAGTTAAATATCTAGGCAAAAATATAAAATATAATTACAATCAATATCAACATTATAATTCATTTAAATGTGGACATTTATGTCTTAAATTTCTTTACAAAATAAGTTTAAAAAATAAATAAATACAACACACGAACAATTTTTAAATTTTTTTTCTGTTTTATTAATAAAAATGTTTATAAAATAATAGTTTCTACATATTATTCCCACTGTGGATATTGAGCATTTGTTAAAAAGATATTTATTTCAGCAGCAGTATCCAATTTTAAGCCACTGTCTCCTTGCTTACATATGCAATATATCCCGGATGCCAGTTCTATTATGTCATCATCCGATAGCGTGTTGTACCGATTTGGTAAAAACATTATGTTGTTTTTTAGTTCAATTTGAATTGTGGTGCCGTATTTACTCGTCACGCGCTTAGCGTTTTTAACTGCATACTTAGTTGAGTCCTGGAGCTCTTTTATATGAATTAATTTTTTTTTATTCAATGTATTAAATTTCGTGATCAAATCTGGAGGATTCATTATCACAATATTAATTAATTAAATTTAATTTTTATATGTATTTTTTTCTTCTCTGACAGATAGCTCAATCTGCTTTTGTAAACTGATGTATTAAATATTTTTAGCAATCTTTAAATAGGTAAAAAATAGTTCTTAAAAGAAAGATCAGTATCGTAGCTATCTCTTTTTCTCATATTGTAATCATGTTTTACGTAAATTTTTTGTTTTGTCACTGATAGAATTGTAGTGAAAGAGATAGTTACATATTTTGACGTTCTAAGGCGTAACTGAAAACAAAAAAATTTCAAAACAAAAGGTCAGAGAGAGATATTCATGTGCTAAAGTGTAACTGAAACAAAAAAATTTCAAAACAAAAGATTAGAGAGATAGTTATATTAATGTGCTAAAGTGTAACTGAAACAAAAAATTTCAAAAGAACTCACAATTTTTTGTAAAATTTTAATTTCACAAGAATATTTTTACTATAAATAAGAATGTAAGCCTTTCAAGAGTATTAATATAAAAATAGCATTCAAGAAAAAAGTATTCTTTAAAAAAAGAAAATTAAAATAAATATTAAAAAAATGAGCCAAGTACGTGAGCAGTTATTTGAATTCCTCCATTCCTTTGAGGACTCATTACTATATGAGCATAAGGAAAGCATAAATTTTTTCGTATCCATGCTCACTGAAAATGAGAAGTATGGAGTTGTGGAGCAGGAGGACTCCGACGAGAATGCACATTTTGCCAGCTGTCCTGGTATAGTGAAGGATGTGAAGAAGGCCCAGACACATGTCGGTGTACCATGTTTCACATTAGGAAAAAAATAATTTTTAAAATTATAGATACTTATAAAAATTTATGTAAAAAAATCAATTAATAAATATAAAATATATATGTATGTGTGTGAATGCTTTTGATTTCTTATTTATTTTAATATACATATTTCTGTATATATAGAGATTAATAGATCGAAAAAGCTATTAGTTTAAATGTTATTTTCATTGAGGATGGATAAACGTACTTTAAAGAATATATTTCACAACAATCAAGAACGAAAACCTCAAATATATGATTTGGTTTTTGGGTTTGAATACTTGCTCAATTGGAAATTGAAGATTTCATGTGGATTTTCTTCAGCTTTTGGGTTTAAGCCAATGATATGGTTGAATTATAAAAATAAGCAATACATTGGACTGGATCGAGAAGAGTGGTTACATCTCATGTGCTATAAGGAGTATATTCATGATATGCTTAATCGCCGAGATTTTTTAAATTCTATAAATATAATTGATAATGAAAGTGAGAGAGATGTTGAATATAAGTTTCAATATAAAAGAGGTGTTTGCTTTTTAGTTATCATACAAGGAAACTTTAAAATAAAAATCGATTCTGACACTTGGAGATCACTAACTCAAATTCGAGTATTTTTTACATCAATTTTATGTTGGAACAACATTCTGAGAAAACAAATCCTTCATTTCTATCATGAATATTATATACCAACCTGCTCCGCTTTAAACAAAACAAAACTTCAAATCAATGAAATACGAGAAATCCACGAAAGGGATGTAAAGATTGAACTGACACGACTTTGTTATGAGATTGGGGAAAAAAAGCAGCACAAGATTCTAACAGATGTGAAAATTCATAAATTATATTTAAGGATGGATAATAAATAAAAAACAAAATGTAGACAAAAATATATGTTTTAATTGTTTTTTTATTGGTTATATTTTCTTTGTTTTTTCATAAAAATTTTTCTTAATAATTAATATTTACATTTATTTTAGCAATAAAAATTTACAATAATTTACTTGAAGTCTATCAATTTCCATTAATAGCATGTCAAGCTCATAATCAGGATTGGTTTCCTCTATTGCTGAATAGTACCATGCATATGTGCTTATACCGTCACTTTTGATTTTCCTTTTATCATCTTGATAACTTAGTATTAGCTTATGTAGTTGCATAGTATATAATTGATGCAAACTCGACTTAAAGGTAAGCATATTATCAAATACATTTGATTTATTAAAAAGACAATCTCTATATGAACTTAGGCTATACTTATCTAAAATGGTTTTCTTGACCCCCTTCGATTTCTTTACATCATTTTGATCTTGAACACTAAATGAATACATTTTAGATCGCAACCCAACAAACTCTTTCATTATTTTTCCACAATTTTCGTCTTTCATCATACCCAGCACCTTTTTGTTTAAACGAGGAATACCATATATGTTATCTGCAGGATAATCAGATGTGCCAAATTCATCCTGTATGTCCATTTTTATGTCGGCATAGAAGTCATCAGTCCGTATTGTATATATGAATGAATCAGTATCCATATAGTTTAATGACAATTTGGATTTAAATTTAGGCTGCATGTAACCATAATGGAAATTATACATTTTCCATTTGGAAAGTTCTAACACACAAAATCCTAAGTAAGTAGGCTTATTATAATATGTCTGGAGCCTATTCATTTGAATCGCCACCATGTCTTCTGAAAATATAGACAAACTATGGAAATTGGGTTTAGATATCCAATCTTGGGCTCCCAAATGATTGCAATTTGTTCTGTTCCAGTTTGTTACAATTCTAACATCTTTTCTCTTATCTACATTTTCCATAGTCTTACCATATACCGCATTATTGAGCAATTTGAAGAAGTTTTTCTCAAACGTATTTTTAGCGTTAGCTCTATGCTTGGTATTTAAGTCTATATATGATTTTAACCTGGAGATTGTTTGAAAGTGAGAATCCGATGTACTTTCTTTAAAATCAAACCATACTCTTAACATTGCTTAAGAATTCTCTAGTGAATAATATATGAATGTTTAGTAGAAAAGTCAGCAATTAATTTAGTTTGATTCTTTCCATAAGGTTTTTTATTTTCCGCACAAAAAGGTAGGTCATTGTGCGATTCGTGCAAGTTGGAGGGATATTCTAAAGTAACTTAATACACATAACCATCATTTGAATTATTATCTATCCGATTTGGATCCAGATTTAGCTCATCACTTGATAACCATCTGAATCCTCCGTATGGAAGATATTCGGACATAGCCCTACCGTAAAGGTTATTGGCATCTAAGTACATTAGAAATTCTGAGGGTTTCTCTTTATCGAAATCCTCTAGATATTTATTGTTTGCTTTTGAATACCTTTTACTACATTGTAAAATTCCCCCACGTATCCCCTTTTTAAAGAAATTATACATATCTATATCAGTTAACAACTCCAATTCTATATTTGTGTACTTCAACATAGCATCCCACGATAGTCCAGGAGCAGTATAGTACTGGCTTGGATCTAGATTATATATTCCCTTACAAACTTTTCGAAAATTTTCGAATACATCAGTTAGTAACAGTACGTCTGTTTTTAAATACAACTCCATATAGTCTTGTAAAGTTTTGCAATCAAATGTTTGCCAAATTTTTTTTGCACGCTCGTAATCTTCATGCGAACATTCTCTATTGGTAAGTGTGTTGAAAAAGTCTTCCCACGCTGGAAGTTGACTATCATTTAATTTTTCAAAAGAATTGAGATAGTTGTAAGGGAAAACACCCTTCCTTCTAACCAGATCAAACTCTATTTTTGATGTAAATTGCTCTTTATTTGTACAGAAATCTTTATCCGTAAGACTATTGGCTAAAGTTTCTAAGCTTTCGGGCATAAAACGTAAGGTGTCTAGAAATCTAAGTTCAAGATTGAAATCGTCATTCATTTTTGTATATGTTGATAAAGATATGTAACGTTCTTTATTTAGCGGAAGGACTTTTATGTTGTCAGACTTTTCTCCTAACTCTTTAACAAAAAGATGTGAATCATAAGACGAATAATTATGAAAATAAATAGGGATAAATTTTGGCTGTTGATATTTTAAGTTGCACATATTATGAGCTGCACCTCTAAATTTGCCAGTTACATGACAATGATCCCTTACGCGATCACTACCTAAAAATGTATCACATATGTGACAATTTACAGCATTTTGGAAAATGAATATCTCTAAAGGGGATAAAGAATCCATTTGTTTCTTAGTCATTAAATAATTAGTATAAATATCCTCATAATCCTTAACTAAATAAGCAACAAATTTTTCTGCCGCGTCCTTGCCAGTATATTATGCTTAATAGATTTAATATTATAACTAAAAGCACAGGGAATATGCTTTTTAGTTAAACTATTTTTTTCACTTACTCTATATTGGATGTCCTCAAGTATGCACTCAAAGTCTGCATACACGACAAAAGGTACATCCATCTGTCGTTGGTGATCCTTAAATTTAAGTGTAGCGTTTTTATGGGATGGTAGTTGCGCTACAATTTTACCACACTCCGCTTTGTGTTGCTCCATGATCCTATCATTGTGTGTGTATTGCAGACATACATTATACAATTTAAGAGTATGTTCATGTTTGGTAGTTTGACGACTTAATAATCTGTAAAAAAATTTAAATTAAATCATTTATAATAATTATTATAAAAATTTTACCATATATATATTTATATATATACATATATATATATATATATTTATTTATATTAACTAGTACTGGACACTTTTAGCTTACCTAGACATGTTTTCTATTAGAACGTAATGATGACCAACGATATTTTCCAACAACAATAAGTTGATATGAATACATTTTTCCTCCTTTGTAATATAATACGGACCAACAATTACATTATTTTCCTCGTCATAGCCAAATACGTTTACGCTGATTCCGCTATTCCGCTTCTCAAATATTTTAATATCTTTTAAAGATATTGGAAATATTAAATTCTTAAAATCGAGCGTTACACCGTTTTGGGTACAAATGATGTCAGCAGTTATATCATGAATATTGTATGAACTACATCGCTGTTTACTATTTATTTGAGAATTATCCACTGCTGCGATTAAACACCACTTGAAACAATATTGATCGGTGTTTTCTACATTGATGCAAGCTTTTCTTTTTTGAAGTTTTTCTGTTAAACTCATCCAGTTTGCTCCTTTAACTAGAGAAGCCTTATTAATGCTTAGCTCTGCTCGGACTATGCGTATCAAAGTCCAACCAGAGTCCTTCTCTTGGAATTCAGACATTTTATTTTGAATTTCTGAAATTTGGTTCGAAAATACTTCATATATTTCATCTCCTCTGGTCAACAAATTCATTTTAGCTCTATGATGAATAATATTGAACTCCAATTCCTCTCCCACAATTTTTACATATTCTGCCACAATACTTACATTAAATTTTATTACAGTGTGGCTTAGCAAATGACTTTCAAGCATCTCTATGAAAATTGATTCATTTTCACCAATGAAATCTTCTAGTAAAAGTTCATCTCTTTTATTGTTTAATCCATACGTTGCAATGTTATTTTTGAAAGCTTTGCTTATGTTGTAAAATTTCATATTATATTCATGTCTTCCTTGAGTTTCTTCATCAATGCTGGTATTATTTATTAAATTGCCTCCATAAGCATCCGCTCCATGTAGTTCTTGTTGTTGTTGTTGTTGTTGTGGTTGATATTGTGGTAGTTGATGTTCATAAGTATTTGTGTACTATTGCATGGAGGTAGAAGGTTGTTGCCAATACATTTGTTTTTGTTGCTGTTGTAGTTGATATTGTAATTGTTGGTCCGTATTTGGGTACCACTGCATGGCAGTAGGACTTTGCTCCCAATACATTTGTAATTGTTGTTGTTGTTGTTGTGAATATTGTTGTTGTTGTTGCAGGTGCTGTTGTTGTTATTGTTGCTGCTGTTGTTGTTGTTGAGGATGTAGATATTGTTGTTGCTGTTGAGGATATTGATATTGTTGTTGAGGATATAGATGTTGTTGTTAAGGATATTGATATTGTTGAGGATATTGCTGTTGTTGTTGTTGCGGATATATATATTGTTGTTGTTGAGGATATTGATATTGTTGAGGATATTGATGTTGTTGTTGAGGATATTTATATTGGTCCTCAACATCATGTCTTCGGATATGGTCGGAAAAACACTTTTGGTATTTGTATACCTTATTGCAGATATTGCATTTATATACCGCATCCATTTTAATAATTTATAGAATGTATTGATAATATTTTTTAAGATTTTATACGATGATGTACTTGCTAGATACAATGCTGTACTTGCTGCTAGATTAGAAAACTTCTCAATTTATACGAATTACGATCAAGTCTTTAAGAGTCAATAGACAGAGACAGAGACAAATGTCAGCAAGCATAAGAGTCAATAGACAGAGACAAATGTCAGCAAGCAGTGAAAATAACAACCAATCTTTGACAATCCTCAATGTCACAAACTTCAATTTGTTTACAAAATAAGTGAAAAGAATGAATAAATACAACACGCATAAATTGTATATTTTATTCATTTCTTCAAATTCTTTACACATAAAAAAATTTAAAATCAAACAACAACAAAAACTGAAACATTGATATCTCACCAGCATACATAATTACTTTCTATAAATACCCTTCCATGTCCTAAACGAAATACTACAAACAAAAAAAGTAATGCCGCATGCACACAGTGTGCACTAGTGGTAACGTTTATGATTTCCGATTTTTTATTTATTTTTTGTTGTGTGGTGTTGCCTTCCCTATAAAAAACATAATGTGAAAGGCGTTGCACACATTTTAAAAAATAATTAGAACACAACAAATGCCATTTGTGTACTCGGCATTACACACTCGCTTTTTTTATATACATATACGACTACTTACCCATCTGCCAACGCTCAAGTTATTGTAAAAAACATACGTAAATACACATGCATGAGCATAACGTTGGCTCCCATGATCACGCATCTCTAATTCCCTTTGACAATCCTAAATATCGTACACTTCAATTTCTTTAACCTTCAAGTAAGGTCATAGGTCCAAAATTACATATTTTATTCATCTCTTCAAACTCTTTAAACATAGGAAATAGGAAAATCAAACTAAATAAAACCAACAACAAAAAACATTCATAGATTTCTCACAAGCATACATAATGTCTTTCTAAAATAACCTTCCATGGTCACCAGCTAAAAAGAAAATAAAAAAACTAAAGCAACAGTTTCTCTATGCACACACGCACTTATATTCTAAAATCATAAACCTGCTGCAACCGCTTAACAAACCAAAAAAACATTCACTTCAAAATTAAAACAAAAACCTACATACAAGCCTTCGTACCTACATAATTAACTATGTACATCGACGGACGGATATCAAACCATGCTTAACTCACAAACCACATATTTTATTCATCTCCTTAAACTCTTTAAACATAGGAAATAGAAAAATCAAAACTAAATAAAACCAACAACAAAAACATTCTTAGATTCCCCCCACACAAGCATACATAATTTCTTTTTCAAATACCCTTCTGCAACCGTTTAACAAACGAAAAACCATACTACGTACAAACAAAAGAATAATACAAAAAACTAAAGCAACATTTCCTCTATCCACACACGCACACACAATCTAAAATCATACAGCTACTGCAACCGCTTAACAAACGAAAAAACATACTACGTACAAACAAGCGACACACGCACACACAATCTAAAATCATACAGCTACTGCAACCGCTTAACAAACGAAAAAACATACTACGTATAAACAAACAAGCGCACCTGCGTGCCTACATAAATAACTATGCACAGCAACAGACGGACATCAAACCATAAAATTAAAACAAAAACACATCGACAGACCAACTATCCTTATCTATGTACAAACAAAAAAAGGGTTATGCAAACCCTCGTCACTGCACACCATTGACACTAATTACCATAATTTGTAAAATTTAGCCCATAAATTTCAAAATTTCGACATTAATTACCCAAATTTGACAATTTTAATGGTCATAGAACCGGCAGTATCTAACTACTATTAATATAAGGTCAATGAGAGTCGTCAGGTGATTAAATTTTTCTCGTTATTTTTCGTTTCTACACATACCAGCTTAAGAGTGCTAAAGGCCTGCAGATCGTATTGAAGGGCATAGATTCTAATGTTGTTTCCGAAGAAATAAAAAATGCACTCGTCCTCCAGGGATTTAAGGTAAAAAATGTTTCCAATATAATAAATAGAGAGAAGATCCCCCAGCCTCTATTTCGCGTTGAACTTGAGCCGAATGATATAAAATTGAGAAAAAATGAGACGCACCCAATTTATAATTTAAAATATCTTTTATACCGAAAAATAACTGTTGAAGAACCACACAAGCGTTCTGGACCCGTACAGTGCCATAATTGTCAAGAATATGGCAACACAAAAACTTACTGCAAATTACCTACAGTTTGTGTTATTTGCTGTGAATTGCACGGTACTGCTAGTTGTACTAAACCAAAAGATCAAGCAGAAAAAAATGCAGTAATTGTGGAGGTAATCACACCGCTAACTATAGAGGATGTCCTGTATATTCTTTCGTTAAAAAGACTATTGGGCAAAAACCTAAAGTAGCTTCAGCACAAACAGCAAACGCTTACTCCGCCACTCTTGCCCAAGTGAGCCAACCAGTTAATTCACGTGTATAGTATGCCGATGCTGCTAAGGAAAGCTCTATTCCCACACAAAATGTTTTACGGCCAAATACTTCAACAAATACAAACTCAGGCTTTAATTTTAATCGCCTTGAAGCTACTATTGAAAATCTGGTGCAAACTATAAACAATTTTACAACAAATATGACTAGCATGATGCAAGAAATGCTGATAATGCAGAATAATCTGCTTCAATCATTACTTGTTAACTATGAACACGTTAAAAATATGTTTCTGGAACGCAAACGGCATTCGCTAACACAAAAACGAACTTGAGCACTTCCTCAGGGAAAACAATATTGATATAATGTTGGTCTCTGAGACTCATTTGACTTCGAGAAGCCTCTTTAAAATTAATGGCTACACCTTATATGACTCAAAGGACCCGAGAGGAAGGGCATGCGGTGGATCAGCAATACTGATAAAGTCAAGACTCAAGCACTATATTCTGGACAACATTTGTGAAGAACATCTACAAGCAACAAATATTTGTGTCAAAAATTTGTGCTCAAATTTTGTCATATCATCAATTTACTCCTCTTCTAGGTTCGCAATTACTGAGGATCAATACGAGGATTTCTACAAATCTCTCGGCCCTTGCTTCGTAGCAGCTGGCGACTACAATGCAAAACATACGTTCTGGGGCTCGCGTCTTATTACACCTAGAGGTCGGGCATTGCTCAACACAATTTCAAAAATGGGCTTGGACGTCATTTCGAGTGGGGAGCCAACTTACTGGCCTACGGACATAAAAAAATTGCGGATGTTATAGATTTTGAAGTCATGAAAAATATCTCTAGGGAATTAGTTCATGTCGAAGCTTCTCAAGATCTCTCCTCCGATCACTCTCCTACGATCGTTACAATTTGTAGCCCACTAAGAAGTGACTTACCTCACCCATATGTGAAGACGATCAACCGTGTTAATTGGCTGGGGTTCAGAAAATATCTCAGTAGTCATTGTACGGAAAACATTACGCTTAGAACACATGATAATGTTGAATTTAACATTGGCAATCTTATCAAAATATAAAACAGGCTGCTGAACATGCCACTACCTCCCACCCGCAGACTGGATTTAATAGCATTTACTCTACGGACATTAAACGTATCGTAAGAGAAAAAAGAAGAGCTAGAGAAAATGGCAACAGCACAGACCGCCCCAACATAAAATCAGATTTAAAGAGTGCACTAAACGACTCCAAGACTTGCTTGTATTTGAAAAAACTGCATCTCTTTAAAACTATCTGGAAGGTCTTGATGTCACACCAGCATCTAATTACTCTTTGTGGCGCGCTGCTAGAAAGCTTAAAACACCAGTTGAGTTTAAACCATCTCTGCGTACATCTACCGGAGGTTGGGCAAGAAGCGATACTGAAAAAGGTAAAATATTTGCTGAGCATTTAAAATCAGTATTTACCCCTAACACATGTACTGGTCTTATTGATTTGCTGAATGTAGTTGCGCTACTTCCTCGACCCATTAAATTTAGAACGCGTGATGTACAAAAACTAATTGCTGAACTTAACCCGAAGAAAGCTCCGGGTATTGATGGAATTAGTAACCAGATGCTGATAAAGTTGCCTCGTATTGCAATTAGAATCCTGTTATTTATTTTTAACGCCATTTTATCCATAATTGTCAAGAATATGGACATACTAAAACTTACTGCAAATTACCTACTGTTTGTGTTGTGTGCGGCGAATTACACGGCACTGCTAGTTGCAATAAACCAAAAGATCAAAGTGGCAAAAAATGTATTAATTGTGGAGAAAATCACACCGCTAACTACAGAGGTTGTCCTGTGTACTCTTTCGTCAAACAGACTATGAGGCAAACACCTAAATTGGCCGCCCCAGCCCAATCACCAAACGCTTTATCAGCCACTATTGCGCAAGTGAGCCAACCAGTTAGTTCCCGTGTATCGTATGCCGATACTGCTAAGACAAATTCTATTCATACACAAAATGTTTCACCACCAAATAATTCAACAAATACAAACTCGAACTTTAATTTCAATCGCCTTGAAGCTACTATTGATAATCTGGTGCAAACTATAAATAATTTTACAACAAATATGACTAGCATGATGCAAGAAATGCTGCGAATGCAGAATACATTGCTTCAAGCTTTAGTTAACAAACCGTGAACACGTTAAAAATATGTTTCTGGAACGCAAACGGCATTCGCCAACATAAAAATGAACTTGAGCACTTCCTCACGGAAAAAAATATTGACATAATGTTGGTCTCTGAGACTCATTTGACTTCGAGAAGCCTTTTTAAAATTTATGGCTACACCTTATATGATTCAAAGGACCCGAGAGAAAGAGCATGCGGTGAATCAGCAATTTTAATAAAGTCAAGACTCAAGCATTATTTTATTGACAACATTTGTGAAGAACATTTACAAGCAACGAATATTTGTGTCGAAAATTTTTGCACTAATTTTGTCATATCATCAATTTACTCTCCTCCTAGATTCGCAATTACTGAGGATCAATACGAGGATTTTTACAAATCTCTGGGCCCTTGCTTCATAGCAGCTGGCGACTATAATGCTAAACACACGTTCTGGGGTTCGCGTCTTATTACACCCAGAGGTCGAGCGTTGTTCAATATAATTTCCAAAATGGGTTTGGATGTCATTTCTAGTGGGGAGCCCACTTATTGGCCTACTGACATACGTAAAATTCCGGATGTAATAGATTTTGGCGTTATGAAAAATATATCTAGGGATTTAATTCAAATTGAAGCTTCTCTAGATCTCTCGTCCGATCACTCTCCCACGATCGTTACAATTTGTAGCCCATTAGGAAGTGATTTACCTCTCCCATATGCGAATTTGATAAATCGTGTTAATTGGCTGCGATTTAAAAAATATCTTAGTAGTCATTGCACGGAAAATATTACGCTAAGAACACATGATGATATTGAATCTAACATTGCCATCCTTAAGGAAAATATTAAACAGGCTGCTGAACATGCCACTACCGCCCATCCGCAGATTAGGTTAAATAAAATTTATTCTACGGATATTGAACGTCTCGTAAGTGAAAAAAGAAGAGCTAGAAGAGAATGGCAACAGCACAGATCACCCCAACTTAAAATCAGATTTAAAGAGTGTACTAAACGACTCCAAGAGTTGCTTGCATTTGAAAAAACTGCATCTCTTAAAAATTATTTGGAAGGTCTTGATGTCACACCAGCATCTAATTACTCTTTGTGGCGCGCTGCTAGAAAGCTTAAAACACCAGTTGAGTTTAAACCACCTCTGCGCACATCTACAGGAGGTTGGGCAAGAAGCGATACTGAAAAAGGTAAAATATTTGGTGAGCATTTAAAATCCGTATTCACCCCAAACACGTTTTCTGGTGCTTTTGATTTGCCAAATGTAGTTGCGCTACCCCCTCGACCAATAAAATTTAAGACGCGTGATGTACAAAAAATAATTGCAGAACTCAACCCGAAAAAAGCCCCGGGTATTGATGGAATTAGTAACCAGATGTTGATGAAGTTGCCTCGTATAGCTATTAGAATCCTGTTATTCATTTTTAACGCTATTTTACGACTTTAGTATTTTCCAAACAGCTGGAAGCTTGCCAAGGTTAAAATGATTCCAAAGCCGGGCAAAGATCTTACCAAAGCTGAGTCATATAGGCAAATAAGTTTACTGTCAACAATGTCAAAGCTCTTTGAAAAGTTACTCATGGAAAAATTGTCCCCAATTCTAACTGCTAATGAGTGCATACCGGATCATCAATTTGGATTTAGAAGTCAGCATAGCACCATTGAACAAACTCATAGATTGGTTCAATTTATAAGAAAAGCTTTTGAAGAAAAAAAGTATTGCTCTGCGCTGTTCATTGACGTTTCTCAGGCATTTGATAAAGTGTGGCATGAAGGCCTAATTTTAAAATTAAAGACTTACCTGCTAATAAACATTCTAAATCTGCTGGAAAGTTACATTATTGCCCGGAAGTTCACTGTTGTGGAAGAAGACTTTATGAGTACGCATGAAATAATCTCATCCGGTGTGCCACAGGGGAGTATACTGGGGCCAGTTTTATATTTGATTTATACTTGTGATATGGCCTTGAGCAGCAATATCCATACATCTACGTTTGCCGATAATACAGCCTGCCTTAGTATGCAGCGTAATACGTTTACGCTGATTCCGCTATTCCGCTTCTCAAATATTTTAATATCTTTTAAAGATATTCGAAATATTAAATTCTTAAAATCGAGCGTTACACCGTTTTGGGTACAAATGATGTCAGCAGTTATATCATGAATGTTGTATGAACTACATCGCTGTTTAGTATTTATTTGAGAATTATCCACTGCTGCGATTAAACACCACTTGAAACAATATTGATCGGTGTTTTCTACATTGATGCAAGCTTTTCTTTTTTGAAGTTTTTCTGTTAAACTCATCCAGTTTGCTCCTTTAACTAGAGAAGCCTTATTAATGCTTAGCTCTGCTCGGACTATGCGTATCAAAGTCCAACCAGAGTCCTTCTCTTGGAATTCAGACATTTTATTTTGAATTTCTGAAATTTGGTTCGAAAATACTTCATATATTTCATCTCCTCTGGTCAACAAATTCATTTTAGCTCTATGATGAATAATATTGAACTCCAATTCCTCTCCCACAATTTTTACATATTCTGCCACAATACTTACATTAAATTTTATTACAGTGTGGCTTAGCAAATGACTTTCAAGCATCTCTATGAAAATTGATTCATTTTCACCAATGAAATCTTCTAGTAAAAGTTCATCTCTTTTATTGTTTAATCCATACGTTGCAATTAGAGATGCTAAACGGGAAATCCCGAGCCCGGAAATCCCGGGCGTTTCGGGACTATGCAAATCCCGGAGCCCGGGATTTTTTAATTTTAAAGCCCGGGATTTTCGGGATTATCTGAATCCCGATTTTTAGCATATATAATGTTTTTGGCGGTCATCTTCTATATTAAAAATTATTAGAAACTCCTTGTTAAAATAAAAAAATTGCTTTGAATAAATATTTTCGTAGATAATATTAAATGGTATATATCTGTGGCAATAAATAATAATGGATTAAGTTGACATAAGTGCTTTTTCATTTTATTACATATTCTTATTCTCTTCTTCAAGATCTATCACTCAGCTAAATTCAATTTTAAAATGTCATTAATATTAAAACTATACGCATTTATATTTTAGCTTAAGTCTTCATGGAAAATAATACATAAGCCATAACATCTTAACTCAACTTAATCTTTTTTAAGGTAGCTTTAATAATATTAATTAATTTTTGAGCATTAAAACTTTTAATGTTTGAGCATTAAAACTTGTATACATTTAAGTTCAATAACTTACAGCCCATTCAAAATATTCCTCATAAGAAAAAAACTTGTATTTAAATTTAATTTAATTTGAAAACTTATCTAAAAAATATCTATACATTATCTCAGGTTTTCCGCAATTTTCAATTTAATCTAAAGCGACTTACTATCAAAACAAATTATTTTGCATTTCAATATATGTAACAGCTTAAGTGCACTTTAGTTTTTATTTTTCTGCCAATGGATTTTTTCATAACATCTTAACTAAAAAGCAACGAATATAAATAAACTAATAAAACGTTTTCTTTTTTTTATAAAATTAACAGTTTTGTTCCAAGTAAATGTGCGTCTTTTTCGGTGGCTAAAAATTTTATATAAAAACTAAACACAATTTAGACAATACCATTAATATCTCGAAACAAGACATTTCGACTTAAGCCATTATTATTTATTGCCACAGATATATGGCGTTTTCATTTCTAGGAAAAATGTTTACATACATCGAACTTTTCAATTAAAATTTGCAATTAAATGTCTGAGTTATATAAGTAACCTTAAAATATGCAAAAAAAAAATTAATTGTAAAAATAAAATATTATAATTACTATAAAGACGCACATTTTTGCACAATTTTTTCGGGATTTTGTAAGTCCCGAAAATCCCGGGATCCCGGTTCGGGATTTCGAGACTCCATCACTAAATCCCGAAGCCCGGGATTTCAAAAAACCTGTCCCGATTAGCATCTCTAGTTGCAATGTTATTTTTGAAAGCTTTGCTTATGTTGTAAAATTTCATATTATATTCATGTCTTCCTTGAGTTTCTTCATCAATGCTGGTATTATTTATTAAATTGCCTCCATAAGCATCCGCTCCATGTAGTTCTTGTTGTTGTTGTTGTTGTGGTTGATATTGTGGTAGTTGATGTTCATAAGTATTTGTGTACTATTGCATGGAGGTAGAAGGTTGTTGCCAATACATTTGTTTTTGTTGCTGTTGTAGTTGATATTGTAATTGTTGGTCCGTATTTGGGTACCACTGCATGGCAGTAGGACTTTGCTCCCAATACATTTGTAATTGTTGTTGTTGTTGTTGTGAATATTGTTTTTTGTTGTTGCAGGTGCTGTTGTTGTTATTGTTGCTGCTGTTGTTGTTGTTGAGGATGTAGATATTGTTGTTGCTGTTGAGGATATTGATATTGTTGTTGAGGATATAGATGTTGTTGTTAAGGATATTGATATTGTTGAGGATATTGCTGTTGTTGTTGTTGCGGATATATATATTGTTGTTGTTGAGGATATTGATATTGTTGAGGATATTGATGTTGTTGTTGTTGAGGATATTTATATTGGTCCTCAACATCATGTCTTCGGATATGGTCGGAAAAACACTTTTGGTATTTGTATACCTTATTGCAGATATTGCATTTATATACCGCATCCATTTTAATAATTTATAGAATGTATTGATAATATTTTTTAAGATTTTATACGATGATGTACTTGCTAGATACAATGCTGTACTTGCTGCTAGATTAGAAAACTTCTCAATTTATACGAATTACGATCAAGTCTTTAAGAGTCAATAGACAGAGACAGAGACAAATGTCAGCAAGCATAAGAGTCAATAGACAGAGACAAATGTCAGCAAGCAGTGAAAATAACAACCAATCTTTGACAATCCTCAATGTCACAAACTTCAATTTGTTTACAAAATAAGTGAAAAGAATGAATAAATACAACACGCATAAATTGTATATTTTATTCATTTCTTCAAATTCTTTACACATAAAAAAATTAAAAATCAAACAACAACAAAAACTGAAACATTGATATCTCACCAGCATACATAATTACTTTCTATAAATACCCTTCCATGTCCTAAACGAAATACTACAAACAAAAAAAGTAATGCCGCATGCACACAGTGTGCACTAGTGGTAACGTTTATGATTTCCGATTTTTTATTTATTTTTTGTTGTGTGGTGTTGCCTTCCCTATAAAAAACATAATGTGAAAGGCGTTGCACACATTTTAAAAAATAATTAGAACACAACAAATGCCATTTGTGTACTCGGCATTACACACTCGCTTTTTTTATATACATATACGACTACTTACCCATCTGCCAACGCTCAAGTTATTGTAAAAAACATACGTAAATACACATGCATGAGCATAACGTTGGCTCCCATGATCACGCATCTCTAATTCCCTTTGACAATCCTAAATATCGTACACTTCAATTTCTTTAACCTTCAAGTAAGGTCATAGGTCCAAAATTACATATTTTATTCATCTCTTCAAACTCTTTAAACATAGGAAATAGGAAAATCAAACTAAATAAAACCAACAACAAAAAACATTCATAGATTTCTCACAAGCATACATAATGTCTTTCTAAAATAACCTTCCATGGTCACCAGCTAAAAAGAAAATAAAAAAACTAAAGCAACAGTTTCTCTATGCACACACGCACTTATATTCTAAAATCATAAACCTGCTGCAACCGCTTAACAAACCAAAAAAACATTCACTTCAAAATTAAAACAAAAACCTACATACAAGCCTTCGTACCTACATAATTAACTATGTACATCGACGGACGGATATCAAACCATGCTTAACTCACAAACCACATATTTTATTCATCTCCTTAAACTCTTTAAACATAGGAAATAGAAAAATCAAAACTAAATAAAACCAACAACAAAAACATTCTTAGATTCCCCCCACACAAGCATACATAATTTCTTTTTCAAATACCCTTCTGCAACCGTTTAACAAACGAAAAACCATACTACGTACAAACAAAAGAATAATACAAAAAACTAAAGCAACATTTCCTCTATCCACACACGCACACACAATCTAAAATCATACAGCTACTGCAACCGCTTAACAAACGAAAAAACATACTACGTACAAACAAGCGACACACGCACACACAATCTAAAATCATACAGCTACTGCAACCGCTTAACAAACGAAAAAACATACTACGTACAAACAAACAAGCGCACCTGCGTGCCTACATAAATAACTATGCACAGCAACAGACGGACATCAAACCATAAAATTAAAACAAAAACACATCGACAGACCAACTATCCTTATCTATGTACAAACAAAAAAAGGGTTATGCAAACCCTCGTCACTGCACACCATTGACACTAATTACCATAATTTGTAAAATTTAGCCCATAAATTTCAAAATTTCGACATTAATTACCCAAATTTGACAATTTTAATGGTCATAGAACCGGCAGTATCTAACTACTATTAATATAAGGTCAATGAGAGTCGTCAGGTGATTAAATTTTTCTCGTTATTTTTCGTTTCTACACATACCAGCTTAAGAGTGCTAAAGGCCTGCAGATCGTATTGAAGGGCATAGATTCTAATGTTGTTTCCGAAGAAATAAAAAATGCACTCGTCCTCCAGGGATTTAAGGTAAAAAATGTTTCCAATATAATAAATAGAGAGAAGATCCCCCAGCCTCTATTTCGCGTTGAACTTGAGCCGAATGATATAAAATTGAGAAAAAATGAGACGCACCCAATTTATAATTTAAAATATCTTTTATACCGAAAAATAACTGTTGAAGAACCACACAAGCGTTCTGGACCCGTACAGTGCCATAATTGTCAAGAATATGGCAACACAAAAACTTACTGCAAATTACCTACAGTTTGTGTTATTTGCTGTGAATTGCACGGTACTGCTAGTTGTACTAAACCAAAAGATCAAGCAGAAAAAAATGCAGTAATTGTGGGGGTAATCACACCGCTAACTATAGAGGATGTCCTGTATATTCTTTCGTTAAAAAGACTATTGGGCAAAAACCTAAAGTAGCTTCAGCACAAACAGCAAACGCTTACTCCGCCACTCTTGCCCAAGTGAGCCAACCAGTTAATTCACGTGTATAGTATGCCGATGCTGCTAAGGAAAGCTCTATTCCCACACAAAATGTTTTACGGCCAAATACTTCAACAAATACAAACTCAGGCTTTAATTTTAATCGCCTTGAAGCTACTATTGAAAATCTGGTGCAAACTATAAACAATTTTACAACAAATATGACTAGCATGATGCAAGAAATGCTGATAATGCAGAATAATCTGCTTCAATCATTACTTGTTAACTATGAACACGTTAAAAATATGTTTCTGGAACGCAAACGGCATTCGCTAACACAAAAACGAACTTGAGCACTTCCTCAGGGAAAACAATATTGATATAATGTTGGTCTCTGAGACTCATTTGACTTCGAGAAGCCTCTTTAAAATTAATGGCTACACCTTATATGACTCAAAGGACCCGAGAGGAAGGGCATGCGGTGGATCAGCAATACTGATAAAGTCAAGACTCAAGCACTATATTCTGGACAACATTTGTGAAGAACATCTACAAGCAACAAATATTTGTGTCAAAAATTTGTGCTCAAATTTTGTCATATCATCAATTTACTCCTCTTCTAGGTTCGCAATTACTGAGGATCAATACGAGGATTTCTACAAATCTCTCGGCCCTTGCTTCGTAGCAGCTGGCGACTACAATGCAAAACATACGTTCTGGGGCTCGCGTCTTATTACACCTAGAGGTCGGGCATTGCTCAACACAATTTCAAAAATGGGCTTGGACGTCATTTCGAGTGGGGAGCCAACTTACTGGCCTACGGACATAAAAAAATTGCGGATGTTATAGATTTTGAAGTCATGAAAAATATCTCTAGGGAATTAGTTCATGTCGAAGCTTCTCAAGATCTCTCCTCCGATCACTCTCCTACGATCGTTACAATTTGTAGCCCACTAAGAAGTGACTTACCTCACCCATATGTGAAGACGATCAACCGTGTTAATTGGCTGGGGTTCAGAAAATATCTCAGTAGTCATTGTACGGAAAACATTACACTTAGAACACATGATAATGTTGAATTTAACATTGGCAATCTTATCAAAATATAAAACAGGCTGCTGAACATGCCACTACCTCCCACCCGCAGACTGGATTTAATAGCATTTACTCTACGGACATTAAACGTATCGTAAGAGAAAAAAGAAGAGCTAGAGAAAATGGCAACAGCACAGATCGCCCCAACATAAAATCAGATTTAAAGAGTGCACTAAACGACTCCAAGACTTGCTTGTATTTGAAAAAACTGCATCTCTTTAAAACTATCTGGAAGGTCTTGATGTCACACCAGCATCTAATTACTCTTTGTGGCGCGCTGCTAGAAAGCTTAAAACACCAGTTGAGTTTAAACCATCTCTGCGTACATCTACCGGAGGTTGGGCAAGAAGCGATACTGAAAAAGGTAAAATATTTGCTGAGCATTTAAAATCAGTATTTACCCCTAACACATGTACTGGTCTTATTGATTTGCTGAATGTAGTTGCGCTACTTCCTCGACCCATTAAGTTTAGAACGCGTGATGTACAAAAACTAATTGCTGAACTTAACCCGAAGAAAGCTCCGGGTATTGATGGAATTAGTAACCAGATGCTGATAAAGTTGCCTCGTATTGCAATTAGAATCCTGTTATTTATTTTTAACGCCATTTTATCCATAATTGTCAAGAATATGGACATACTAAAACTTACTGCAAATTACCTACTGTTTGTGTTGTGTGCGGCGAATTACACGGCACTGCTAGTTGCAATAAACCAAAAGATCAAAGTGGCAAAAAATGTATTAATTGTGGAGAAAATCACACCGCTAACTACAGAGGTTGTCCTGTGTACTCTTTCGTCAAACAGACTATGAGGCAAACACCTAAATTGGCCGCCCCAGCCCAATCACCAAACGCTTTATCAGCCACTATTGCGCAAGTGAGCCAACCAGTTAGTTCCCGTGTATCGTATGCCGATACTGCTAAGACAAATTCTATTCATACACAAAATGTTTCACCACCAAATAATTCAACAAATACAAACTCGAACTTTAATTTCAATCGCCTTGAAGCTACTATTGATAATCTGGTGCAAACTATAAATAATTTTACAACAAATATGACTAGCATGATGCAAGAAATGCTGCGAATGCAGAATACATTGCTTCAAGCTTTAGTTAACAAACCGTGAACACGTTAAAAATATGTTTCTGGAACGCAAACGGCATTCGCCAACATAAAAATGAACTTGAGCACTTCCTCACGGAAAAAAATATTGACATAATGTTGGTCTCTGAGACTCATTTGACTTCGTGAAGCCTTTTTAAAATTTATGGCTACACCTTATATGATTCAAAGGACCCGAGAGAAAGAGCATGCGGTGAATCAGCAATTTTAATAAAGTCAAGACTCAAGCATTATTTTATTGACAACATTTGTGAAGAACATTTACAAGCAACGAATATTTGTGTCGAAAATTTTTGCACTAATTTTGTCATATCATCAATTTACTCTCCTCCTAGATTCGCAATTACTGAGGATCAATACGAGGATTTTTACAAATCTCTGGGCCCTTGCTTCATAGCAGCTGGCGACTATAATGCTAAACACACGTTCTGGGGTTCGCATCTTATTACACCCAGAGGTCGAGCGTTGTTCAATATAATTTCCAAAATGGGTTTGGATGTCATTTCTAGTGGGGAGCCCACTTATTGGCCTACTGACATACGTAAAATTCCGGATGTAATAGATTTTGGCGTTATGAAAAATATATCTAGGGATTTAATTCAAATTGAAGCTTCTCTAGATCTCTCGTCCGATCACTCTCCCACGATCGTTACAATTTCTAGCCCATTAGGAAGTGATTTACCTCTCCCATATGCGAATTTGATAAATCGTGTTAATTGGCTGCGATTTAAAAAATATCTTAGTAGTCATTGCACGGAAAATATTACGCTAAGAACACATGATGATATTGAATCTAACATTGCCATCCTTAAGGAAAATATTAAACAGGCTGCTGAACATGCCACTACCGCCCATCCGCAGATTAGGTTAAATAAAATTTATTCTACGGATATTGAACGTCTCGTAAGTGAAAAAAGAAGAGCTAGAAGAGAATGGCAACAGCACAGATCACCCCAACTTAAAATCAGATTTAAAGAGTGTACTAAACGACTCCAAGAGTTGCTTGCATTTGAAAAAACTGCATCTCTTAAAAATTATTTGGAAGGTCTTGATGTCACACCAGCATCTAATTACTCTTTGTGGCGCGCTGCTAGAAAGCTTAAAACACCAGTTGAGTTTAAACCACCTCTGCGCACATCTACAGGAGGTTGGGCAAGAAGCGATACTGAAAAAGGTAAAATATTTGGTGAGCATTTAAAATCCGTATTCACCCCAAACACGTTTTCTGGTGCTTTTGATTTGCCAAATGTAGTTGCGCTACCCCCTCGACCAATAAAATTTAAGACGCGTGATGTACAAAAAATAATTGCAGAACTCAACCCGAAAAAAGCCCCGGGTATTGATGGAATTAGTAACCAGATGTTGATGAAGTTGCCTCGTATAGCTATTAGAATCCTGTTATTCATTTTTAACGCTATTTTACGACTTTAGTATTTTCCAAACAGCTGGAAGCTTGCCAAGGTTAAAATGATTCCAAAGCCGGGCAAAGATCTTACCAAAGCTGAGTCATATAGGCAAATAAGTTTACTGTCAACAATGTCAAAGCTCTTTGAAAAGTTACTCATGGAAAAATTGTCCCCAATTCTAACTGCTAATGAGTGCATACCGGATCATCAATTTGGATTTAGAAGTCAGCATAGCACCATTGAACAAACTCATAGATTGGTTCAATTTATAAGAAAAGCTTTTGAAGAAAAAAAGTATTGCTCTGCGATGTTCATTGACGTTTCTCAGGCATTTGATAAAGTGTGGCATGAAGGCCTAATTTTAAAATTAAAGACTTACCTGCTAATAAACATTCTAAATCTGCTGGAAAGTTACATTATTGCCCGGAAGTTCACTGTTGTGGAAGAAGACTTTATGAGTACGCATGAAATAATCTCATCCGGTGTGCCACAGGGGAGTATACTGGGGCCAGTTTTATATTTGATTTATACTTGTGATATGGCCTTGAGCAGCAATATCCATACATCTACGTTTGCCGATAATACAGCCTGCCTTAGTATACACGAAAACCCACACGAGGCTTCCCGATATCTTCAGCAACATATTACTCAGCTAGAACTATGGTTAAACATGTGGAGAATAAAGGTAAACGAACAGAAGTGTGCTCAGGTAACATTTACCTTAAGAAAAGACAGTTGTTCCCCCGTTACAATCAATAACCAAATTGTTCCTCAAAACTTACATGTGAAATACCTTGGTATACATCTTGATCAAATGCTCACATGGAAATACCACATTGACTCCAAGCTAACGCAAATGAAACTTAAACTAACTCAGATACATTGGCTGGTTGGTAGAAACTCAACCCTCACCCTAGATTGTAAACTTTTAATATACAAGTCGCTCTTAAAAAATATATGGTGCTACGGAATTCAGCTATGGGGTACTGCTTCAGCTTCTAATGTCGAGAGAATCCAACGAAGGCAAAACAAAATTTTACGGTTAATAACATCGGCTCCATGGTATATAAAAAATTCAAATATACATCGTGACTTAAATATGCCACTAGTGACTGAAGAAATTGCAAAAAACGCTGGCAAATATTTAACAAAACTCGAGTCAAATCCTAATCCGCTTGCCCGTAATATTTTGAACTTTACTGGACACATCCGCCTAAAAAAGAGGGATACAAGGGCTCTTATTCACAGCACTCCAGATGGGACTACCTGAAAATTCTTTTATTTTTTATATTTTTTCCTTTTGATTATCAATATTTATGTATTATATATAACTACTACTAACTAGATTATGTCCGACACTGGTCGGGCCTAATTATATTTTTATATTTAAGATTTGAATACTTATTGTTAGTTCATATATGAAGATACAATAAATAAAAATCATGCATTACCAAAAAAAAAAAAAAATTTTATCCACCCAGCTGGAAGCTTGCCAATGTCAAAATGATTCCAAAGCCGGGCAAAGACCTTACCAAGGCTGAGTCATACAGGCCAATAAGTCTGCTATCAACAATGTCAAAACTTTTCGAAAAACTGCTTATGACAAAATTGTCCCCAATTCTAGCTAGTAGAGGGTGCATACCGGACCATCAATTTGGTTTTAGAAGACAGCATAGCACAATTGAACAAACTCATAGATTGGTTCAATTTATAAGAAGAACATTTGAAGAAAAGAAGTATTGTTCTGCGCTCTTTATCGACGTTTCTCAGGCATTTGTAAAGTGTGGCATGAAGGTCTTATTTTAAAATTGAAATCATATTTACCAATAAATTTTCTGAAGCTATTAGAAAGTTATATTACTACCCGGAAGTTTACGGTTGTGGAAGGAGACTTCATGAGTGTGCCCGAATCTATATCATCCGGTGTGCCACAGGGGAGCATACTGGGGCCAGTTTTGTATTTGATTTACATTTGTGATATGCCTTTGAGCAGCAATATCCATACATCTACGTTTGCCGATGATACAGCCTGCCTTAGTATGCATGAAAACCCTCACGAGGCTTCCCGATATATACAAGAACATATTAGACAACTGGAACTATGGTTAAATTTATGGAGAATCAAAGTAAACGAGCAAAAGTGTGTCCAGGTAACATTTACCCTGCGAAGAGATACTATTTCGCCAATTCGAATCAACAATCAAGTTGTTCTTCAACATTCACACGTAAAATACCTTGGTATACACCTTAATCGACGGCTTACATGGAAGCCCCATATTGACTCAAAGCTAACAGAAATGAAACTGAAATTAACTCAGATACATTGGCTGATTGGTAGAAATTCAACACTCAGTCTAGATTGTAAACTTTTAATATACAAGTCGATCTTGAAACCAATATGGTGCTACGGAATACAGTTATGGGGCACTGCGTCAGCATCCAATATAGAGATAATCCAACGATGGCAAAATAAGATTTTAAGACTAATAACATCGGTTCCATGGTACATTAAAAATTCAAATATACATCGTTATTTAAATATGCCACTAGTGACTGAAGAAATCGCAAAATACGCAGGCAAATACATAACAAAACTCGAGACCCATCCTAATCCCTTTGCTCGTAATAGCTTGAATTTTACTGGACACATCCGTTTAAAAAAGAGGGACACAAGGGCTCTAATACTCAACACTCCAGAAGAAACTGCTTGAATATACTTATGTTTTTGCTTATCACTACTTATGTATTATTAATAACTTTCACTAAGTTTATGTGCGACACTGGTCGAGCCTAATTAATTATATTTAGATTTAAGATTTGAATACTTATTGTTAGTTCATATTTGAAGATTCAATAAATAAATATATGCATTAAAAAAATTTTTTTTTCGAACTAATTTTAAAAAATTTTTTAGTTTTCGTACATCATTCTTTCTTGCTTTGTACGTTTTCTTATAATTCTACAAATTGTATATATTTTATTAATTTTTTTATTATTATTAATTTTTAAATAATTTGTCGCTGAGACAAAAAAAAACCAACAAATTATAATTAGTAAATTTTCATTGGTTTTGTCTTTTTCTTTCTATTCTGTACTTTTCATCCAGTGAGGAAAGAATATTTTCAGTTCGAAATTTGACCAAAAATCAAATGAGAAATAGCCTGCAATCAGAAAATTTAGCATCTTTAATACATTACAAAGACTTTTTAAAGTCTATAATAGTAATGCATATCAAATACTAAACCAAAATAAATAAATTCTGTTATACCGATAGAATCTTTGTTGGATTAAAATATATAGCTAACAATTATTATTATTTTTACAGTGTACAAATTTATACAACTTATCAGTACATACATATACATATTAGCCATACAACAAAGCACAAACCATAGATATATTTGTGACTAAATATATACATCTGTACCTGGATTCAGTAAATTTTATTACGATAATCGTATTGCTACAATTAATATAGCGAAAGTTTATCGTTTTGGCTATACAGTAACATATTTTAACGATATTCACTGTCGGTTGAAGTGAAATAAGTAAAATCCCAAGCTCAAACTAATTTTATATTTCTTTATTTAATTTTTGAGCTTTTCGCTTATTTTGACATTTTGTATGTAGAGATGCCGCATTATATACAATTAAATAGTGAGGATGTACACTATCGTAAAAAAAATTACAGCATGAAGTTATCTTTACTGCAAAGGAATAAATGTGTTGATAAATATTACGATTTTCGGTTCGCAAAAGTTACTGAATACAGGGGTCTAATCGTCGCTTTCGATAACGAGCTGATTCGATCACTTTTTTAAGTTTGAGATTATAACATTCGCTATCGAACAATGTAATAATATGCTTCGATATCAAATGCCATAATCTCAAACTGAAAAAACGTGATCGAATCAGCTCGTTATCGAAAGCGACGATTAGACCCCAGGTACTGATAAGAATTTTAAATTAGTTTAGAGTTATTGGAGTCTTTATGTCCTTTAGACATAGTGCATACATTAGAGTTTTTCTTTTCCCGGACTTTTTCATTTCCCGGGAAAGCGGGAAAGATCTTTCGATTTCCCGGGTAATCCCGGGAATTCCCGCCCAGTACAAAACAATACAAAATATTTTTAAATTTAATTTATTTCAACAAAAACAAATTATAATTCATGAGATCGATTAAATAATAACGTTTTATACACACATTATTCAAAAAATAATACCGTTTCCGTTCTTTATATAATAATCAGGCACAGAGGTTTCATGCAAATGCATGTTTTTTCCCTTAACCCTGCTAATAGCAAGAGCGAAATATATTTACGAAACAATGAATTTGCGTAAAAATGGCATCGATTTGTTAGAGCATATTTTTGCATACTTTTCAGCATATTTTTGCATAATTTGGTCATAAATGCATATTTTGGTACAAACTCATTATTTTGTGTGATATTTTCTCAAAAATGCAAATTTAAAAAAATATTTTTGACAAATTTAATATGGCAAAACTGTTTTTTGGACAATTGTTGCAGAATTGTAGAACAATTGTACAAACACACAAACCTACCAATTTTAATGGAAATTATAATTTTGATAATTTCTAGAGAAAATTGCCTGCTATTAAAGCCGAAAATAATGAAATAATCGTTATATCATATTTAATCTTGTGTAAAAATATAATGCAAAAGGCTTGTCCACGCACCTTTTGAAAAAAAATATTTTTATATCTTTATTTAGTTGTATGTAAATTGAATGAAAACTTTTCTTTAAAATAAAATTTTTTAAAATATGTTCATATTTTATTGTTTTAAGTGAATATTTTGAGTTTTTGATGTCATATTTTAGGTGCCTAAAACACCTTTTTTAAATGCATGAATTCCTTGTCCCTGATAATAATACATAGATACCAATATTATAAAAAAGAAATTATACGAGTATTATCAAAAAAAATATTACAAAATATCCCCCTTATGAAAAAATCATTGTTAAACTTAAAGTAGGTGTAATAAACGAATTTTGTATTGCAAAACCAGTTTTAACGCATGCTTTAACTTTAACAATCGTTTTTGCATAAGGGCATATTTCTTTGGAAATAGGATTTTAGTACAGAATAAGCTGTTAATGCTGTTAACCGTAGTATTTACCAAAGATAATCTGTAATTATATGTATTGTTTTTATTTCCTTGCTCATTTGTTTTTTACTTTTATGAATTGTTGTAGGATTAAATTTTGAACGTCGCAATCTGCTTTTTCCAAATAAAGGCATCTAAATCTCAGAATGCATGTGTACCAGATGTAAACTTGGCCTTAGTTGTTGTAAAGGTTCAGCTTTTTTGATATTGCCATTACCTTATTATTGCACCATTGCATACATAAAGTAAATAACGACACTCATCAAGGAATGAGTAAATACAAATTAAGTTGCCATAACAAAATCAAAAAATCCCGGCAATTCCCGGACAAATTTCCCGGGATTTATTTCCCGGAAAATGTGCGGGATCCCGGGAAATTATTCCCGGGAAATCCCGTATGAAAAACACTAGCATACATAAATTAACATTAACTGCCCACATATATATAAAAAGTGGTGTGGCACTATTCGAGCGATTTTGGCACTATCATCACTGACTGGTACACTAGATTTAGTGACTAATAGCTAATAAATCAGTGAATGTTTAAATATAGTTTGAGTTAATTTTCATTAAAAATTAAAATGTGTTTAAATACACTTTCATTTTTTCAGTGGTTAATTAAAGTTATTATCAAATTAAGTTGAAAGTACGGTAGCACTACAATATTATGGAAAGCTTTCCAAAAAACAGCTGTTCAATATAAACAAGGAAGTTGATTTATCAATTTGCAGAAAAGTGAAATAGCAAAAAACACATTTTATGATACAAAAAGAGCATCAGAATGCATTTTTCTACTTATATATTTCATGATATGAAAATATGTGTTACATTTGTTGTACATTTGCGAAAATTAAACGAAATTCATTTTAATACGACCACATGATGTTCATGTACGTGCCTTCAAAAAACACACACATGCTCAAAACATATGGTGTGTTTGTAAAATTTAAACAACACTTAAATCTACAGTGTTGTCTGTTTAAGTTTGATTTAATTGTGCAGTGAGAAACAAATTTTTGTGTTTAAATAAGATTTAAAAATAAAATACAAATAATCATTGACTGATTTATTAGCCCTAAATCTAGTGCTAAAGGCACTAAATTGGCATCGCTGTTTGTTATTGTATGAAAGCCATAAAACTTATCGGAAGAGAGTTCAATAAATTGAATTAGCTTTAATAAAGAGATTTTGTTTATGTCTTTTTTTTTAATTTTATGTACAAATTATTATTTATGTAAATATATGTACATATGTATGTACATGCATTCTGTGTGACTGTGTTTTAATGAATTTTTTATGACGTTTAGATAATTTTTCTTTGAATCTTAACAAAATTATAGGTACATCTAGAATACGGAGGATTGTGTCGTCCGTTCGGTATATCTAGTTATTATTTATTGACAAAATTAATTTGCAATAGAATTTATTGAATAGATATGTACATACAAACATTTGAGGCTTGAATCGTTTATAAAGCATTCATGTGTACTAGTGATGCACGAATATTCGTATTCGAAATTTCGAATATTCAGCCATTTTAGGATATTCGTATTCGCCTGAAATTGTTGAATACGAATATTTAAAACAAATTAAGTAAATAAATGCATAAATACTAAACAAAATTTAAGTAAATGGCTAAAAATATTAATTTCCCAGTTAAAAAAATATGTATGGTCCATATACATTTAATATATGAATATACATATATAACTATATATGTATGTATATGAATTCATGTATGCAAATGTATGGGATTATACCTACATGGCAAAAGCATTATATACATATGAATTGATATACGAACTAATGTATGTAATGTATTATAATATATGATCTCATAATATATTGGGCCTTATTACAAGTGTCGTATTACGACTTCGACTACGACTATTTTGTAGTAAACTAAACAATATTGCAAATTTTTTTCTTTAATCTAGCGCAAAATCATCGTAGGCGTAGTCGAAATACAACAGTCGTAATAAAGCCCATTATATGGAAATTTAATTATGAATATCTTCAGATGTGGATCCACATATAGAAATAAGATGTAATATATGGAGCCATATATAAATGTATGCATACACAATATCTCACAAAAGATCGGTTTTGCAATAAAAAAGCAATGTGAGTCCGATCACAGGGGAGATGTTGATGTTTTTTAAGTTGGAAGTACTTATGCGTTTAGTACATTTTTTTAAATTAATCAATTAAAAGCATCAAAACTTTCAATATTGTAAATACATAGAAATTGCTGGTTTTTGTTTGTTTTATTTAACTTATTTGGTTAGTAAATGGGTACACTACAGTATATATGTACAGCATTAAAAATTGCAGTAAGCAGTAAATTTACTGATTACTAAAAAAAATTCAGTAAATTTTTACTGATAATGAAATTTAATTTGCATTACCAGTAAAATCGTAGTGCCGTATTCATATTAAATTGTAGCAAGTTTTTTTTTTTTTTCATATACAAATTTATTTATTGTATCTTCAAAAATGAACTAACAATAAGTAATCAAATCTTAAATCTAAATATAATTATTAGGCCCGACCAATATCGGACATAAGCTTAGTAATAGTTATAAATAATACATAAGTAGTGATAATCAAAAATAAGTATTTTTAAGCAGTCCCATCTGGAGTGTTCGGTATAAGAGCCCTTGTGTCCCTTTTTTTTAAGCGGATGTGTCCAGTAAAGCTCAAAATATTACGGGCAAGCGGATTAGGATGTGACTCGAGTTTAGTTAAATATTTGCCTGCGTATTTTGCAATTTCTTCACTCACTAGTGGCATATTTAAATCACGATGAATATTTGAATTTTTAACGTACCATGGAGCAGATGTTATCAAACGTAAAATTTTGTTTTGCATTCGTTGGATTCTCTCGACATTTGAAGCTGAAGCAGTGTCCCACAGCTGAATTCCATAGCACCATATTGGCTTCAAAAGCGACTTGTATATCAAAAGTTTGCAGTCTAGGCTGAGTGTTGAATTTCTGCCAATTAACCAATATATTTGAGTCAATTTAAGTTTCATTTGGGTTAACTTAGAGTCAATATGATATTTCCATGTAAGCCTTCGATCAAGGTGTATGCCAAGGTATTTGACTTGAGAATGTTGAGGAATATTTTGATTGTTGATTCGAATGGGGGAACAGGTATCTTTTCTTAGGGTAAACGTTATATGAACACACTTTTGTTCATTGACTTTAATTCTCCATAAGTTCAACCATATTTCAAGCTGGGTAATGTGTGCTTGGAGATTGCGGGATGCCTCATCAGGATTTTTGTGAATACTCAAACAGGCTGTATCATCGGCAAATGTAGAAGTGTGGATGTTATTGCTCACAGGCATATCACAAGTATATATTAGATACAAGACTGGCCCCAGAATACTACCCTGTGGCACACCAGAAGATATAGATTCGGGTAAACTCATGAAGTCTCCTTCCACAACGGTAAATGTCCTATCAACAATATAACTTTCCAAAAGCTTTTGTATATTTATTGGTAGGTATGTCTTCAATTTTAAAACTAGGCCTTTGTGCCATACTTTGTCAAATGCCTGAGAAACATCAATAAAAAGGGCAGAACAATACTTCTTTTCTTCAAAAGTCCTCCTTATAATTTGAACCAATCTATGCGTTTGCTCAATAGTGCTATGCTGACTTCTAAAGCCAAATTGATGGTCGAGGATGCACCCAGTATCAGCTAAAATTGTGGACAATTTAGTCATGAGCAGCTTTTCGAAAAGCTTTGAAATTGTTGAAAGTAAGCTTATAGGCCTATATGACTAAGCCTTGGTAAGATCTTTGCCTGACTTTGGAATCATTTTAATCTTGGCAAGTTTCCAGTTATGTGGAAAATACTGCATTCGTAAAATGGCATTAAAAATAAATAGCAAAATTCTTATTGCAATATGAGGCAAGTTCATCAGCATCTTGTTACTAATGCCATCAATACCTGGAGCTTTCTTAGGGTCGAGTTCAGCAACTATTTTTTGTAGTTCACGCATCTTAAACCTTAAGGGACGAGGGGGTAGAGAGACTACACTCGGTAAATCGGCAGCACCCGTACATGAATTGGGAGTGAATACAGATTTTAAATGCTCAGAAAATAAGTTACCTTTCTCACTATCGCTTCTTGCCCAGCCTCCAGTCGAAGTACGCAATGGTGATTTGAGATCAACGGGTCTTTTAAGATTTCTAGTAGCGTGCCGTAAAGAGTAATTAGATGTTGACGTTACCTCAAGACCTTCTAAATACTTTTCCAGTAATGCAGTCTTTTCCGACGATAGCAGCTCTTTGAGTCGTTTAGTACATTCTTTAAGTCTGATTTTATTTAGGGGTGATCGGTGTTGTTGCCATTCTCTTCTAGCTCTCCTTTTTTCACATACAAGACGTTCAATTTCCGTAGAATAAATTCTATTAAAGCCAGTCTGCGGATAGGAAGTAGTGGCATGTTCAGCAGTCTGTTTAATATATTCGTTAAGATTGGCAATATTAAATTCAATATCATCAGGTGATCTTAGCTGAATGTTTTCTACGCAGTGACTACTAATATATTTTTTGAATCCTAGCCAGTTGACCCTGTTAATCGTTTTCGCATATGAGTTAGTTAAATCACTCCTTAGTGGGTTGAAAATTGTAACTATTGTGGGAGAGTGATCGGAGGACAGATCTACAGAGCCCTCTACGTGAATTAAGTCCCTATGGATATTTTTCGTGACGCCAAAATCTATAACATCTGGAATTTTCCTTACGTCAGTAGGCCAGTAAGTAGGCTCCCCACTCGAAATGACATCTAAGCCCATTTTTGAAATTGTATTAAACAACGCTCTACCTCTAGGTGTAACAAGACGCGAGCCCCAGTACGTATGTTTTGCATTGTAGTCACCAGCTACCACGAAACAAGATCCAAGCGCTTTGTAGAACTTCTCATACTGATCTTCGGTAACAGAAAATGTGGGAGTTGAGTAAATTGATGATATCACGAAATTAGCACAAAAATTTTCTACGAAAATATTCGTAGCTTGCATATATTCTTCACTAACGTTCTCAAGGATATAGTGCTTGAGTCTTGACTTAATTAGAATTGCTGATCCACCGCATGCTCTCCCTCTCGGGTCCTTTGAATTATATAGAGTGTAACCATTTATTTTAAAGCAGCTTCTCGAAGTCAAGTGAGTCTCAGAGACCATCATTATATCAATATTTTTTTCCGTGCGGAAGTGCTCAAGTTCATTTTTATGTTGGCGAATGCCGTTTGCGTTCCAGAAACATAGTTTTAACGTGTTCATGGTTTGTTGACTAATGCTTGAAGCAGAGTATTCTGCATTCTCAGCATTTCTTGCATCATGCTAGTCATATTTGTTGTAAAGTTGTTTATAGTTAGCACCAGATTCTCAATAGTAGCTTTAAGACGACTAAAGTTAAAGCTAGAGTTTGCATTCGTTGAATTACTTGGCGGTGGAACATTTTGTGTGGGAATAGAACTAGTCTTAGCAGCATCGGCATACGATACACGTGAATTAACTAGTTGGCTAGTTTGAGGCAGAGTGGCGGAGTAAGCATTTGCTGATTGAACTGGAGCTAATTTAGATTTTTGACCCATAGCCTGTTTAACGAAAGAATATACACGGCATCCTCTGTAATTAGCGGTGTGATTTTCTCCACAATTACTGAATTTTTTTTCAGCTTGTACTTTTGGCTTGGTACAGTTAGCAGTACCATGCAATTCACCGCAGATAACACAAACTGTAGGTAATTTGCAGTAGGTTTTTGTGTGGCCATATTCTTGGCAATTATGGCACTGTACAGGACCTGAACGCTTACGTGGCTCTTCAACTGTGATTTTTCGGTGTAAAAGGTATTTTAGACTATAAATTGGGTGCGTCTCATTTTTCTTTAACTGTATATCATTCGGCTCCAGTTCAACACGAAATAGAGGCTGGGGAATCTTCTCTCTATTGATTATATTGGTAACAATTTTTACTTTAAATCCTTGTTCGATAAGTGCACATTTTACTTCTTCAGGCTCAACATATGAATCTATGCCCTTTAATACTATTTGTAGGCCTTTAGCACTCTTAAGTTGATATGTATAAAAATTTGTTTTATTTTTTTCAAACTCACTAACAATTTTTCGGAAATCTTTTTCATCATATATTTGGATTTTAGTTTCATCAATATTACCTCGTTTAATTGGAATGATGTGAAAAGTATTTTCACCAATGGTCGACAGTAGATTTTTTAGAAGCGCGTTTGAATTTTTTTCTCTCAGATAAATAGGTGGTGGCTTAAAAGACTTTTGCGATGATGCAGCGGGCTTGTCGTTTTTGTCTTGCAATAATGAAAAACGATTTTGACGATTGATAGAAGATGTACTGTTATCCCTAAACATCTTTGGGGCGGATCCAATTTTAGCAGAATTTGGGCTTCGCCCGCGCTTTAAAATGGTTATATATCTGTCCATTCCTACTTGTACCTTTGGTTTTGTACTACTGTTGTCTTCAGTAACAACTTGTTTAATTGTTGACCACGAGCCCGAAGTGGATGATATCGCTGAGTTAAATGTAGAAGTACTAGGCAATAATGTCAACGATTCACTAGTTGGCATTGGACAAAGCGAAGTTGATCGCTGACGAAACTGTGGTTTTGCCGTTAGTAAAAGTCTATTATCAGATTTTAGATTTTTATTGAGAGCTTCAGAACTCACAGCAAGTCTATTATCAGATTTTTTATTTAGCAAGTGGCAAAGTTTTTTTCATTAAAATTTTGAAATTTTTGTAAGACAAAAATTTAGCCACTTGGTAGAATTTCATTATCACTACGGGCATTACTAATTACTAGAGATGTGCAAATGTCGTGATTTTATCGTGTCACGCGTGAATTACGTGATCAAATTTATAGCTAATCACACGTGATTGCGTGATCGTAACTTAAAAGAAAATTACTTCTGCGTGATCGTGCGTGAACGGTTTTTAAGAATCACGCACGAATTCTCATGCTCTCACGAGATAACATTCCTGCATAGGTACATATCGTCACCTTAAATGCGAACGGACGTAACTACACTTTTCTATTTTTTACAGGAGAAACAAAACACGTTACAAAACCAATAATAATAGTGTTCTTGAAAATTGTCTTCGAAATTTACTTGTAGTATGGATGCTTATATGTTTTAACCATTTATTTCTTTTTTGTATATATTTAAGCTTTTATGTTAGTGACGTTCCTCGCAATAAAAAATGGATACATTCGTAATTACGTTCGTTTGAATTTCTTTAATAAAGTCGTCATTTTTGATCGCAGAGGTCTAAATATTTGCGTGCACATGTAGTTTGATAAAATGAACCATAATCAATCAAAAAAAGTCGATTTCGAATTTTTGTTTAGTGTCGTCCGTTTGCTTTTAAGGTGACGATATGTATGTATGTAACTGTATTCAATATTTTGAAATAAACTATTTTATAATAATAAATACATATCTATATAATAAATACTTCAATCTTTATATGGTATGATATGATATGAGCTTACCCTGTAGGAAATGTCACTAGTGAATCAGTACTGATTCACTATTGACTTTGTCGCTAGTATTACTGACTAATTATACCCCACACAATGCTTCTTGCTATAGATATTTAACATGTGCGCGTCATTGAAAAGCAACTACTGACGTTGGAACTACTGATTAGATAGTTGTCTAGGAACCATATGAAGACATTGGAAACAGATGGTCACTACTACATGTTAGTAATTCTAGTATACACTTTTGATAATGAAATTGCATAGTTTGTTCGCATTTTGGTATTTAATTAATCAAATATATAAAAAATGGAACTTATGCATAAAAAACATACAATAACAGGAGCTAATTACTTCATTCGTTCAGCGTATTGCAAGCAAGTATGGTTTTTGTTTGCCATTTCTATTAAATACGTATATGTAAATCAAAAATTATATGTTTCGCTGAATTAGTAAAGTCAAACAGTTACGGATGGATCTGAAAGTGTGACAAATCTTTAGCTGATGGCACAAAATCTTCCATAGTGTCAAACAAGAATTTCCATAATTGGCACCTTTCACTTAAAATCGTTTAATTTTTTTTTCTATATTCTTTTTGTGTAATTTTTCTAATTATCGTTGAATACGTTTAAATTAATCGTTTAATTTGATTTCTTAAACTAATTTTGATAAACACTTAAATTTTGCTTAACGTCACCTTTATTTTCAACAAACCAATGAAACATTAAGAAGAAGTATAATTGTGTGTATTTGAAAAAATGTCTTCTACGCATTAAGAACAATATTAATTTACGCTCCGTTGACAATGTCACCAAAATAGTCGACAAAAGTGGTGGCTTGGGGACACTTAACCCCACGTTTCCTTCAGGGTACAAACATAATGAATACATAGACCTTTGTAAATATGTATGTATGTTTTTTAGATACCCTGTACGAAGTATCAATTGAGAAACACTACTGCTTCAATAGTGCCTTTGTCACCAGTACTACTGACGAAGTGTGCCGCAGAATATGTATTTTGCTATAGATATTTAACATGTGCATGTTATTGAAAATCAACTACTGCAATTGGGAATATTGACTAGGTAGTTATTTTTGGACCATATGTAGACATTGACTCACTAGTACATTTTAGTAACTTCAGTCTAATTTTTTTTTGCTTTTGCCTCTTTTATTTTTCGCAAAATTTTTCAATTCCAAAACACGGTATATAAAACTATTAGTAATTTAACTTTTCTCCGCTAATACAGTTTCATATGAGTGACAAACTCATAACTACGTTCATTCATGTCCTGAATGAAACCGAAAAACAATAAGAGTCAAATGCAAAGCAATGTCTGAATTTCTATTTCATTGAAGAATTTGTATGAAAGACGCAAAAAAGATTTAAAAGTTTTGACATACTCTTTATATTTACTATATGCATAGTTTTCACTACTATTAGGTTCTTGCGTTGGACTTTTCAGAAAATGCAACCCTGATCTATTAAATTGTTATTGTCTTTTGAAAATTTTCATATGTTCCATTAGATCCGGTTGCATCTTTGAAATTAATATTGGTTCAACAAAAGAATTTTTTACGGGAAACCTGTTGGATTAATGCTTTAACTTCAACAGTTGTTCTTATACACGGCAATAAATTTTTATTTAAAAATTTTATTTTTGTATCTAACATTTTACTAACAACGAAGTTTTCATTAAATCGTCGGTTGGTTTCTTGTTTGCTGCAGACATAATGTATTTTGAATATACTGTGCCGCAAAACAGAAACCAGAAGACGTAATGTCAAACAGATTTCATATAAAACATTTTAATTTATAAATATGTACATTTAAGAAATTTATTATTACACATATTGTCAGAAGTTTATTTTAATTTGGAATTTTTTTGGTGGTTCAGCGTTGTCTATATGCATTTCATTGTTGTTGTAACAAATCATCAGTAGACTTCAACCACACATCCCGAATAGTCACAAATCTCTTATCCACACACTTTCAAAAACTATTTGAGAATTCACAAACAATAATATTTTTGAAAATCACAAAAGAAATATAAGCGTAGTAGGTTTAAGCTTAAATTAGACATGACATAGCCATAATGCCATAGCCATAACCAAACCAAAACTCAATTGGTTTCTATGTTGAGAGTTATGGCGAGTCACCTATAATCAAATACAGTGCTGTGAATTAGTTTGGTTCAAACGGCTGCTTTCTATGGCTATGGTTATGTCACGTCTGATTGAGCCTTTAGAAACTTATACAAAACACAGCAAATAATTTTTTCTTTATTTTAATTTACAATGTAAATTTTACAAAAACACGAGCATACATACATATGTATATTAGACGTGCCCTTATTTTTCAAAATGGCGGCGCATAGGAGAAGAGGGTCCAAAAAGTTTCCATTTTATGCCACAATGCTCCATGTAAAATTTGGGCTCGATCCGACTACTCTAAGTGGACCCAAAATTGAGTAGAATAATAAGACAAGGTTTGATTATAAGAAATTAGGAAATTTATTCGGCGTTTTTGTAAAAAACTCAATTTTGGTAACTATTTTGTCAATATTTTGTAATTTTCTTATTTTTATGTTATTCTTCACTAAATTACCTTTTTACTAAGCTATTACTCAGAAAAATCTGATAAGAAATAATAAGGTTACAATATCTTAAACATTAACTAAAGATGTTTTTTTGAAAGATGTATATTTTTTGCGATATTTTTTGCTTTTCGTCTTCTTTGTTGGTTAATATCCGATTATAGTCTTTCATGAACTTCACTCCTCTTTCAGCGGTGACATTAACGACGGATAAATTATTGCAGAAAACACGGTCTTCCTTAAAACTCTCGTTAGTTTCCCATGTTGATGGGTCAAATTCCAAAAACTCCGGCGACAACAGTGTTGCCATATTTAATTTTCAAAAATCTTCAAGTCGACCAAAAAAATCTTATTTCTTCATTAAAAATCTTTTTTTGTGATTTTACTCGAAAGTATATAAATGTACCTTAATTTTTTCGAAATCAAATTCAATTAAAATTTATTTTGCTTTCAGTGAATTAACAAACATAGCTAACATAAAGCTAAGTAACACAAAATGTTTACTGCACAGAATATGTTTAAGATATTTGCGAAGCAAATAAGAAAATATGTATGTAAGTAGTTTAGTGAAAAGAAACCTCAATAATATACTCAAAGTACCAAATATCATCTTTTTCAAAATCTTATTTTTAGCTAAGAAAACTTTTAGTCTTTTTAATATGTCTAAAAACTTTAAAAATAAGATAAATCTTCACATATGGTAACACTGGTCGACAAACCGAACCGCACAAAGAAATTGCTAGTCTTGTTTGAAATGAAGTCGCTCAAGCTATGGTTCGCGAATGTTTGCGGTTTTCAAACGGCCCGATTTTGATCCACTTTAATAATAGGCTCATCGTATGCAAGGCGCTCAACAATTTTTCTTTTCTGTTCAAGAGAAACATTCAAGTCAAAGAAAGCCAAAGAAAGCTGATAAATACCACATGTGGTTATTCATCTTCTTCAATATGGCAGCAGAAACTGGAGCATCAATTTGAGCGTATTCAATGGAATCTCGTATGAATTTGAAATCCTGTAGCTCGTTTCTGTATTTCTCGCATCGTAACATTTCTCACATGAAGTGTGAAACACAAAATTCCATCGTTTCTCGATTTGTGAGAAAAAAGTGTTTCTGTATTTGAATGTGAAAACAGACAGCACTGAATCTGTTTTCACTGGAATATTTCCAGTAATCAAGTGTCAAATGAAAACAAAGTGTCACAAAAATATTATTTAATAACAAAAAAATTATATAATTTACAAGAAAATGAAAATAATATAATGAAAATGAATATAAAGTGAATGTAAAATGCTTGAAATAAGTTTTTTCTATCAATTGCCTCTACATAAGAATATAATACAAAATAAATTATAAATAAACATTATCATATCGACTCTTTAATAATTATTTTAGTTCAACAATTCTTTGCATATCTTTTCGACTAAATTATTTTTCATATTTTTATACACAAATTCAAAAATTCATATGTTTTTGTACACATTTGGTTGTTCTCGCACCAATTCAAAATGCGAGTTGTTTTGACAGTTCTTGCGAGAAACTTTTCACAAAATATTATTACAGAAACACTTTTTCTCACATCCTTCCAATAATTGATGGAAATTTATTCAAATGACAGATAGTTCTCCCAAAGTAAATATACAGAAACACTTATGTGAGAAAAGCCATTTTGTGTTTCAATTTACACTGTTTTTGTTACGATTCCTTCGTTTCATGCGGGAAATTTTACGATGCGAGAAATACAGAAACGAGCTACTGGTTTGGAGCATTGATTGGATTTGTACAACCAATCCATGCGCGAATGTAGATTACCGCCAAGAAAATGCATACTTCGCGCAATCCACTCAGTTCATCTGCTCGAAAATCCCTTTCATTTGATACCCACATCATGAAAGTGAGAAATGGACATAAGTGTCCACTTTTTGGTCATCTTCTCGAAAATACCTTTCATTTGATACGCATATCATGAAAGTTATAAATCGACATAAATGTCCAATTTTTGGCGTCTTCGCCATTTTTTTCCATCGAGTTTTTGGTCATCTCCTCGAAAATCCCTTTCATTTGATACCCATATCATGAAAGTGATAAAAAGAGTAATACGACCCTATTTGGTGTCCACCATATTTTTATCGATAGCGGAATGTCCACAGCTTGATCTCATCGTAGTAGCTATATATGTACATACGTACACATGTACATATGTACATTTTACGACATATGCATATACAAATTTATTTGTTACATTTAACGTAAAAATAAGAAATTGATTTTTATTTTTGCTTAAAAAAATAAAAATCATGCAATAACTTTTATTTCTGCTCAGAAAAATAAAAATCAGAAATTGATTTTTATTTCTGCTCAAAAAAATAAAAATCAGAAAATAATAATAATTTCTTTTTAGTTTAAAATTTTTAAAATTTTTAATTATTATTTTACTTAAGTAAAATATTTTTTATTAAAAATACATTGAAATTGATTATTGAGGGGTTTAGCTGGATCCTATGCGCATTTCACTGTTGCTAATGCAGATCATCAGGGAACCTTTACCCAAATTTCTTAGAACAACTAGAGTTGTTATGTTATAAACTTTCATTTAAACAAATGAGAAGCCTAACAACAAATAACAAAGTTGAAACAAGAACTCAATAATCAATATGTTTTTTTATTTTCTTACTTTACCATTGCTACATTGGCTGACTTTTTTTCAGCTTCAAATTGTAGTTGTAAGATTATGTAAAAGAAAATAAATGTAAATAACAACAACAGCTATTAAAGAATAGAGTGTTGCCACACAAGTATTTTTAACCGGGTGCAGTCAAGTTAATAATTAGTATTTTTATGGGAATTGTTAAAATTTAAGTTTAAAATTTTTAAAATTTTTAAACGCACTAATAATCCCAAATTATTATTTTACTTAAGTAAAATATTTTTTTTTTTATTAAAAATACATTGAAATTGATTATTGAGGGGTTTAGCTGGATCCTATGCGCATTTCACTGTTGCTAATGCAGATCATCAGGGAACCTTTACCCAAATTTCTTAGAACAACTAGAGTTATTATGTTATAAACTTTCATTTAAACAAATGAGAAGCCTAACAACAAATAACAAAGTTGAAACAAGAACTCAATAATCAATATGTTTTTTTATTTTCTTACTTTACCATTGCTACATTGGCTGACTTTTTTTCAGCTTCAAATTGTAGTTGTAAGAGTATGTAAAAGAAAATAAATGTAAATAACAACAACAGCTATTAAAGAATAGAGTGTTGCCACACAAGTATTTTTAACCGGGTGCAGTCAAGTTAATAATTAGTGTTTTTATGGGAATTGTTAAAATTTAAGTTTAAAATTTTTAAAATTTTTAAACGCACTAATAAACCCCTCAATAATCAATTTCAATGTATTTTTAATAAAAAATATTTTACTTAAGTAAAATAATAATTTGGGATTATTAGTGCGTTTAAAAATTTTAAAAATTTTAAACTTAAATTTTAACAATTCCCATAAAAACACTAAATAATAATTTCTGCTTTTTATTTCTGCTCAAAAAAAATAAAAATCAGAAATTCATTTTTATTTCTGCTCAAAAAATTAAAAATCAGAAAATAACAATTATTTCTGCTCAAAAAAATAAAAATAAAAATTTTTTAAATCATTTGAGTTTTGAAAAATCTAATTGAAAACAATCAAAATGGTATGATTGCCTAGGCTCTACGACACTTCCTTGTACTTGATTTTTTTCTTTCAAAATTTAAGAATAACAATTATTTTCGGTCCCTGATGAAAGCCATAAAACTTATAGGAAGAGAGTTCAATAAATTGAATTAGCTTTAATTAGCAATATCCCAAAAAAATGTACTTTTTAATTTTCAAGCTATGAATGCCGAATGATCTTTCGTGCTTCGGGGGGTAGAGTCAGCTACCTTAATTTGTAATGAGAGTGTCCCTCACTTGACCGATAACGGAAATTTAGGCTGTCCATTAAAACTTGAATTTTTCAACTTTTTGTGAATTTAACGCAATTTTTATGTTAACAGCTGCAAGATGAATGTTTTTATTTTTTTAAATAGTTAGTTTGGGTAGTAATCTTCCATTTACGGATATTGTTGCAACAATACACTGAGAATAAATAAATGGCAACAACACAACTTGGAAACAAGAAAATACTACTGCTAACATTTAACGCGGCACAAATTGGGCTAAGTATTATGTCTTGCCATTCAACACAGTTGTTAATGATTTCAAGTTCTAGAATTCTGCAGTGGTGCGTGACACCACAAAAACAAATAAATTCGTTTTTTTCACCTTCATCCACATATAACTTTTGAAGCAGGAACGTGATCCTTAAGCACCACCGCAGAATTTTAGATATTATAGTTGTCAACAACTATGTTGAATTTCAAGGCATAATATTGAGCCCAATTTGTGCCGTACAAAACACATTAAAGCCTATTTTAGGAAAATTTTATTCATTCATTACAAAAATAAAGTGAATATTTAAAAAAAAACAAGAATTTATGCTAGTGGAATGAATTACACATTTGTAATTAAGACCATAGAAACTATTATCTGCTCTCAAACGATTTACTAAATAAATAACAAACAAAAAAATGAAAGTCAACAGTCGTTCGCTTACTTGACTTTCAATTAATCAATAAAATAGATGATATTCAAAAGTTCTTGTTGTTGATTTACCTCGTCTTCCTCAAATTATTTCATTGCAAATAGCCCGCTATAATTTTTACATTTGTAATGTTATGGTTTTTTATTGTTTTTCTTTATGTCAATGTTTTTGCTTAGAACATTTTTTTACTGATTTACTGTTATTTACTCTCTTACATCCCTTTTCCACACGCACAGTTTACTTTGCAAAGTCATAATTCAGCTGGGAGAAAAACAGAAAGAGACTGTACTACTACCTTTGTCTTCCACACAGCAAATAAATAGCAAATCATAGTGTACATTTATACATGAGTAAATTTAGAACTATGAGAAACAACAATTAAGAGAAATAAAGTTTTTAAATTCAATATGATATTAAATGAAGGTTGAAAATTATTATATTTATAAAAAATTTTTAAAGAAGAATTTGTATAAGTGAAACAAAGAATTTACTCTACTGAGAAAAGTACTTCAATGTCTGCCGCAGTGAATAAAATGTTTGCGAAATCAACTCAAATGTCATTCAGTATCTGTATAAACACTTTTCATTTCGTTCGTAATTTCAGCTTGATATTACTTAATTTTGTGTCAGCTATTAACCAGTTTTCAAAAATGTAACAGCATTTATACTGAAATACGACGAAATCTTTTTTAGTGAAGTAGTGCTATTTACAGTAAATATATTTCTAATTTTTGTTTTAAGTAAATTCATGCTGCTGACTCAACTCTAAGATAATTCTTTAAAAGTCTTATGGGTAATATTAATTTAACTTTTGCCATTGTAATTCCAAAATTGCAATCAATGTCCTCTATTTTTAAATGTGCAATTTACATTACGTGTTTTCTAAAATATTTTCCAAATTTATATTTCTAACCTTAACAAATTATAACTCTTACAAAAATTTTATGTCTTTAACAATTAAGCTTAAAAAAGGCTTAAAAAAATGAATTATCAAATTATTTTGTCATATTTGGAGCAAATCTTAAAATTCTATTTGCATATGATCAAATATTTTCATCTAATTTTTTGACCTTTTTTATATGTGAAATTAAACTATTTTTTTGAGCTTTAGGTCAGTTTATTTTTTTTTATTTATAAGTACGATATTTCGTTAACCTTCGGTTAACTTCTTCAGGATATTATTCGGTTTTTTTGATATTGAATTTTTCTTTTTTCCTTCGTTTTTTCAGCTTTCAATTACAAAATGTAAAGATCTATTGAAAGGGGGAAGCAAAGTCCCCGCCACAAAAATTTTTTTTTATCAAATATCATTTCTAGACAAATTTAAAAAATTTTAATGGCATATGAAAAAGATTCGCTAAATTTTTTTTTGTGATTTGATGGGAGGGGTGCGCAAAATGCTCGCCCCAAAATTTTATTATCAAATATTGTTGGCATTTTGTCGGTTGGTTTCTGGTTTGCGGCAAAGTATATACAAAACACCAATCCAGAAACCGACGAAATGCCAAAAATATTTGATAATAAGTTATTTGATATTCAATTCGTACATGCGGGCACTTTGCTCATACCTTCCCCACCATTTCCAAAAAAAAAATTGTATACTTTTAAGTTAATTATTATTTTTCGAACTGTATTTGTTTCTTAAATTCTTATGAATTGAATTAGGCTACTGTTCGTAACGCTTTTTAAGCCAAATTACATGTGATAACTATTAATGAACAAATAACATCAAGTTAGTTGTAAATATTCTGACAACAACACATAGTTTAACGGAACAGCCAGCCGTTTTCAATTCATAAGAATTTAAGAAACAAATACAGTTCGAAAAATAATAATTAACTAAAATTAATAGTCATTGGCTTGTGGCAAAAATCAAAATATACTTAATAGTAACAAACCAAAAAAGTTTGTCTTAAGTAGAACAAAAATAAGCAAATTAACAAACATGTGCATAGTTAGTAAGGAACAAACGACAATGGTAAGACTGTTGTAATATATATGGAAGATGGTAAATTTTGAGCCTTCATTACCAAACATATATATGAGCAAATTGAAAAATGCAATGAATCAAACCAATTCACATATTCCATTTGCAATAAAGTTTCGTATATAAGGCAGACATCTACATCAACTGACACCACACACAGTGGACCCAGCGTGACCATATTAGCTTATTTTGAGCTAAATTTAGCTTATTTGTTTCAGATTTAGCCTTAAAATTTTCATTTAGCTCTTAGCTTATTTTTTAGCTTTTTTAAAAAACTCATTTAGCTTTTTTAGCCTTTTTTTAGTCTAAATTGCATGTTCTCTAAAAATATATTAAAAACATAAACAACTTATAAAAATTATAATTTTTTAGCATTGTAAAATAGTTTGCAAAAAATACAAAATGTAAATTATACGACAATTTTATAACAGAAATGGAAAGAAGAAAAATAGTAGATAATGGCAGAATGGTTAGAATTCCAATGGAACAAGTTAAATTCATATTAGTGGCCAAAACACTTTTTGAGTTTTTTGGGTATAAAATTATTTGACTTGAGTTGAACGTTCATTCAGCGGCATCAATTAACTTAAAACAAAAACCTGAAATAGCCTTAAGCCTGGATAACACTATGTACCGATTTTCGTCGGGCCACCTCAATAAAGTCATAAGTAATAAGCCAAAATGGCATTATTACTCAATTAATTCTGGAATAATTCTATATGGGCTTATTACCAATGCAGTGTGGCGCAATTATGTCCTTGTATTTCAAGTAGTCGATAAATTAGAGCAAAATCTTTACTTATGACTTTATTCCACTGATCTGACGAAACTCGGTACATTGTGCAGATAGTGTGATCCATGCTTTACCTTAAATAGCATTAATTCACTTAAAAAGCTTTCGTATTTTAGTATAAATGTTTTTACATTTTTAAAAACTTTTTAAGATTATTTTGGGGAAGTTTTTGTTTTGTTTTTCATTAAATCTAAAATATAATAATTAATAAATAATTTCATTAAGCAAATATTCTATATGTATAATAAAAAAATATGGTTGTGTAATATTTAAGTTAGTTTAGCAATAAGAAACTATTGAAAAGTGATCAAAGAAGTGGAAAAAAGTTTAGCTTTATTTTCTAGCCTAAAATGTAACTTTTTAGCTTATTTTAGCTTTTTTTCAAACGTGATTTAGCTTAATTTTATTTTGAAATCTGGTCACACTGAGTGGACCAAAACACAGAAGAACGCTGATGAGGAAGGTTTAGTGGCCTTCGAAAATGGCTGGCTGTGCCGTTCAACTATGTGTTGTTGTCAGAATATTTACAACTAACTTGGTGTTATTTGTTCATTAATAGTTATCACATGTAATTTGGCTTAAAAAGCGTTACGAACAGTAGCCTAATTCAATTCATAAGAATTTAAGAAAAATTGTATACTTTTTCCATATGGTTGGTTTCTGGTTTGCGGCAGAGTATATACAAAACACCAAACCAGAAACCAACCGACGATTTGTGTACCAATTTTCAAAACTCATTTTGCATATGGAAAAAGTATACAATTTTTTTTGGAAATGGTGGGGGAGGGATAAGCAAAGTGGAACCTTTCTAGCTATTCGAGCTGTGCTATATGCTGAAGAAAATATACCTCTTGGATGGATCCTTCAGCAGGATAATGACCGGAAACACACATCACTCTATGTGAAGGATTGGTTTCAAGCCAATTATGTTAACCTGCTTTACTTGCAAATTCAATCCCCGAACATGAACCCCATTGAAAACCTTTTGGGACAGCTAAAGCAAAGGGTTTCAAATCATACTTTTCAAAAAAAAGAAAATCTTTGGAGTTTTGTTCAAATCACTTGGTATGAAATCCTATTAGACCCTTGCCCCAAATTTTTTAACAGTATGCCAAGACAAATAGAAAATTTTTTTCAAAATAAGGGAGTATATACTGGATATTAAGCAAATAACCAAAATATAGCAATGTAACTCTGAATTTAAACTTATTATTTAATAATTTTCAGAATGTACTTATTATTTTGACAACTAATTTTTACACATATATTTTCTTTCATACCGAAAATATGTCAATTTATGCTTTTAGCTTATAAATAGTGATGTGTTACATTTGATTTGTGTTACAAAAAAGAAAATTAAAATTTTTTCTGTTGCTAAAATAAATGTTTTTTTCCTTATTTGTATTAAAGAGCAAAACATCGTCGTGTACTTATTATTTTGACCATATGTGTACGTCTATTAGGTGTTACTTAGTTCACTTCAAACAAAATAATTTTAACTTAATTTCATAGAATAAGCTCAAAATTATTAAAAAAAAAAGATTTTTATTGACAAAAAAAGATTTTTTTTGTCGACTTGAAGATTTTTGAAAATAAAATATGGCAACACTGCGTGCGTGCCTTTGCATGCATAAATGTGTATGGATATTAGGGTGTCCCTTATTTTTTTGACGTCACTTTTTTTTTGCGCATACCCACTAAAAAGTTTCGAAATGACCTAAAGAGCCACCAAAAAAATTTTACTTTGCGATTTAGTTCAGTGTTATTGATATGTGCCAGTAAGACGCATAACACAGTGTGACAAAACAAAACAAAGTGTTACTATTTTTCTGGTAGGTATTGTCGAGTATAACAACAATCTGTATTTTAAATTTTCCAAACACCTCCAAAATCTTGAGTTACGGGTAAAAGCCGGTTTTTCGTACCCGTAAGCACTTATCAACCTCTAACTAAGTTAAATATCCACAGATTTTAAATGTATAAACGGATATAGAAAGAAGAGACTAAAACCTTTCGAACCATATTCATTTCATTACAGTGAATTTCAGATGTATGTCTGTATTTTTTCAACAAATATAATTTTTTCGGCTTTATTCGACATTTTTCTATTTGGACTCGTTCTTAGGCAGTATTTTTGTACTGAAACCATACTGTCTATAACCTTATTTATTATTTATTGGTTCTCGTTGTACCTTTATAGTGAACAGAGGTCTTAGCGGTGTTTTTTTTACATACATATTAAAAAAAAAAAAATACAAAAAAATATTCGTAATACATATCGACTTTAATAAATAAGCTTTATTTGCTTTGCCTATATTTTTTTTTTGCATAGAAATAACAAAAACAAACAAAAAACACAAACAAAGAAAAAAAATTGTGAAGTGAGTTCTAACGCCAGAAATGCCTATTTTACAGTGAGTTCTGATGCCCTCAATGATAACAATAAAAATAAAAATCTAATGATAGACTTACTGTTAGTTCTGAAGATCTTAATAAAAATAATAAATCTGATGATAGACTTTCTCTAACGTCAAAGCCACTTTTTTTGTCAGCGATCAACGTCGCTTTGTCCAATGCCAACTACATAGTAAATCGTTGACATTTCCGTTGCCTAGTGCTTCTACATTTAACTCAGCGATATCATCCGCTTCAGGCTCATGGTCATCACTTAACCAGTTGCCACTGAAGATAGGAGTAGCGCAAAACCCAAGGTCCAAGTCGGAATGGACAGATACATAACTGTGGTAAAGCGCGGGCGAAGCCCAAATTCTACTATAATTGCATCTGCTCCAAAGATGTCTAGGGATAACAGCGCATCATCTACCAATCGTCAAAACCGTTTTCAAATATTGCAAGATGACAACAACAAACCCGATGTATGCACGAACAAAACAACCAAGCCGCCACCAATCTATTTGAGAGAAAAATTTTCAAACGCTCTTATTAAAAAATTAGTCTCGGTTATTGGTGAGAATAAATTTCACATTGTTTCAATAAAACGTGGTAATATTGATGAAACGAAAATTTAAATTTATGAAGAAAAAGATTTTCGCAGATTTATTACTGAATTTGAAAAAAGTAAAAAAAGTTTCTACACATATCAGTTTAAGAGTGCTAAAGGCCTGCAGTTCGTATTGAAGGGCATATATTTTTATGTTGTTCCCGAGGAAATAAAAGATGCACTCGTCCTCCAGGGATTTAAGGTAAAAAATGTATCGAAAGGAAGAAGATTCCTCAACCTCTATTTCGCGTCGAACTTGAACCAAACGAGCTTGCGAGGGATCAGCAATTTGAATAAAATCAAGACTCAAGCATTATATTATTGACAACATTTGTGAAGAACATTTACAAGCAACGAATATTTGTGTCGAAAATTTTTGCACTAATTTTGTCATATCATCAATTTACTCCCCTCCTAGATTCGCAATTACTGAAGATCAATACGAGGATTTCTACAAATCTATCGACCCTTGTTTCGTAGCAGCTGGAGACTATAATGCTAAACATACGTTCTGGGGTTCGCGTCTTATTACACCCAGAGGTCGAGCGTTCTTCAATACAATTTCCAAAATGGGCGTAGACATCATTTCGAGTGGGGAGCCTACTTATTGGCCTACTGACATACATAAAATTCCGGATATTATAGATTTTGGCGTAATGAAAAATATTTCTAGGGAATTAATTTACGTTGAAGCTTCCCTAGAGCAATCGTCCGATCACTTTCCCACGATCGTTACGGAATGTAGCCCACTGAGAAATGCTCTACCTCAGTCATATATAAAAATGGTCAGTCGTGTTAATTGCTTGCGATTCAAAAAATATCTTAGTAGTCATTGCACTGAAAACATTACGCTTAGAACACATGATAATGTTGAATATAACATTGCCAATCTTAACGAAACTATTAAGCAGGCTGCTGAACATACCACTACCTCCTATCCGCAGGCTGGGTTTAATAGAATTTATTCTACGGATATTGAAGATCTCGTATGTGAAAAATGAATGATCACCCCAAAAATAAAATTAGATTTAAGGAGTGCACTAAAAGACTCCAAGAGCTGCTTGCATATGAAAAAACTGCATCTCTTAAAAACTATCTGGAAAATCTCGATGTCACACCAGAATCTAATTACTCTTTGTGGCGCTGCGAAAAGGATTAAAACACCCGTTGAATTTAAACCAACTCTGCGCACTTCCATCGGAGGTTGGGCAAGGAGTGATACTAAAAAGTTAACTTGTTTGCAAAGCATTTAAAATCCGTATTTACCCCCAAACACATGTGCTGTTATTGATTTGCCGAGTGTAATTGCGCTACCCCCCTCGACCCATAAAATTTAAGAAGTGTGATGCACAAAAACTAATTGCTAAATTCAACCCTAAGAAAGAAATAGGTATTGATGGAATTAGTAACCAGATGCTGATTAAGTTGCCTCGTGTTGCAATTAGAATCCTGTTATTCATTTTGAATGCTATTTTACGACTGGAAACTTGCCAAAGTTAAAATGATTCCAAAGCCGGCAAATATCTCACCAAGGCTGCATCATACGGGCTAATAAGTTTGCTCCAACAATGTCAAAACTTTTCGAAAAACTGCTCATGTCAAAATTTTCCCCAATCCTAATTGGTAGTGGGTGCATCCTAGACCATCAATTTGGTTTTAGAATTCAGAAGAGCACCATTGAACAAAAGCATAGATTGGTTCAATTTATAAGAAGAACATTTGAAAAAAAGAAGTATTGTTCTGCTCTGTTTATTGACGTTTCGCAGGCATTTGATAAAGTGTCGCATGAAGGCCTTATTTTAAAATTGAAATCATATCTAGCAATAAATTTTCTGAATTTATTAGAAAGCTATATTACTACCCGGAAGTACGGTTGTGGAAGGAGAATTCATGAGTGTACCCCAATCTATATCATCCGGTGTGCCACAGGGGAGCATACTGGGGCCAGTTTTGTATTTGATTTATACTTGTGATATGTCTTTGAGCAGTAATATCCATACATCTACGTTTGCCGATGATACAGCCTGCCTAAGTATGCACGAAAACCCTAACGAGGCTTCGCGATATCTACAAGAACATATTACACAACTGGAACTATGGTTAAACTTATGGAGAATTAAAGTAAACGAGCAAAAGTGTGTTCAGGTAACATTTACCCTGCGAAGAGATACTTGTTCTCCAATTCGAATCAACAATCAAGTTGTTCCTCAACATTAACACGTAAAATACCTTGGTATAAACCTTGATCGACGACTTACATGGAAACAACATATTGACTCAAAGCTAACGCAAATGAAACTTAAATTAACTCAGATACATTGGCTGATTGGTAGAAGTTCAACACTCAGCCTAGACTGCAACCTTTTACTATACAAGTCGCTTTTGACGCCAATATGGTGCTACGGAATTCAGTTATGGGGCACTGCTTCAGAATCTAAGAGAATCCAACGAAGGCAAATCAAAATTTTACGTTTGATAACATCGGCTCCATGTTACATTAAAAATTCCAGTTTACATCGTGATTTAAATATGCCACTAGTGATTGAAGAAATTGCAAAATACGCAGGCAAAACAAAACTCGAGTCACATCCTAATCCGAATGCTCGTAATATTTTGAACTTTACTGGACACATCCACCTAATAAAGAGGGACACAAGGGCCCTTATTCTCAACACTCCAGATGGGACTTCTTGAAAATATTTTTTCTTTTTTTGATTTTTACTACTTATGTATTATTTATAACTACCAATAAGCTTATGTGCGACACTGATCGGACCTAATAATTATATTTTAGATTTAAGATTTGAATACTTATTTTTAGTTCATATTTGAAGATACAATAAATAATTAAAAGCATTAAAAAAAATTTGAATACTCGAATGAAATTGTGTTTGATTTTGTACATCATAAGCTGTGAAGTGGTTGTTGAACACGGTGGTGTTACCAATATCTATATAATTAATAGGCGAACAAGTTTTTTCTAATCCCTTTTACGCCGGAACTACTGCACCGAATTTGGAAAGATTTATATGATGTTAAAGGATTTTTTGCACAGATGTGCACAATCTATATTATTATTGAAAGTGTTTTGGGAGCTATAAGGGCTTAAAGTGCAACTAATACATGCAAACATAGTATATAAGCATTTGTTATCTTACGCTTAAAAATGAAACAAAACATGTGGGACTGTGTACTTGTCAGCTTTGTCGATTTCTGTGTAATTAACCAAAAATGGGGGGAAAATGTGCTTGAACTATTTTGGGACCATAAAATTTTTTGTGTAATTTCGACCCCAGCAATATACAGAAGTAAGTATTTAATTAAATATCTTTATTTCATTTAAAAAGAATTTTACTCCGTAATTTTTCATAACCTTTTAATGTTTTTTTTAATATACTTGTCTTGGAGATGATGTTTTTCTTTTATATTCAAACTGCTCAGTAGAAAAATTTTCAAGCAAATTAAAATTAACAAAAACTTATATGAAGAATAAGTTGTCGTCTGGTACCATCTTGACAATATTTTTTGCATATGTAGGTGTAGGACAATATTGAGGGGACCATTTTGAACCAACGAAAAATATGTTGAAAATGTAGTATTGGAATAAAAAATCGCAATATATTGCATAAAGTAATACCTAATTTCCATTAAGCATTTTTTTTACAAAATCAGTTGCATGAACATTTTTTCATTTGTTAACAGAAGGCCGGAAAAACAAATCATATAGAAAAAGTTGCTGAAAATGCTTCAGAGATTTATGTCACGTTATTTTTTTGTGAATCATATATATCGCTGCAATTACCGAAAAGAAAAAGTTTCGTTGTTGACATAACGGTATCTTTATTGACATTGGCCGATATAACAGCAATATTCTCCTCAGTGCGCACTCTTTGCATACGTATTGGTGGATTAATGTTCAAAAAAGTGAAACTGGTGCGAAATTAAAGTCACAATATCTTGAAAAGGTCGATAGATAATGACGACCATTAAATGGACATAATTTACGAAACACATTTCTCACACAGCACGAATTTTTATTATAAAATTCAATGATTTGAAAGTGTTGTTTGCTTGTAAGTGTATTCATGGTAAAATGGCAAACCTTACTGGGCATTTTTGGAATTGCCACAAGTTACGAATCTTTTTTTTTAATTTGAACTTAAAAAACAAATAGTGCAAAAGTCACTCGATATATATTATTTTATAAAAAGCAGTAGTTATTATCAAACACAAAATTTGTTTTGTGTAACTTATAAAATTTTTGGATAATTTAGAAGGTTTGTCTGTGTAAAATTGAATTTAGATTCCGGCAGCACTGGTATTTGATGTATTTAACTTGCTATCCATTTTTTCTTCTCTTATTTGTTATTGTATGTTCAATGGGTCATCAAAAGGACTGTGAGCATATAAAAATAGAGTAAAAATTAAAACAATTGCGGGTAAATTGCACTAAGTTATTTATGTTTTATATAAATACGTCTTTATTTCTTGTTTGACTATGACATCTTAACCCTTTCGGTCCTTTTGAGGGACAACACGTCCCAGAGAAAGTCCTATATACTGTCTGAAGCAAATAAATTGCATTTTTTTAAAATGTTTCAGATGTACTTTAGAGTTTTAGCGCCCCAGTAAAAAATTTTCATGTTTTTTGAAGCAATAATGCAATAAAGCACATAATAATTCGCTTTCAAATATTAGCTTGTTAAGAAGCATTGAACGTATATGAAGCAAACCACAGGAAAAAGTGATTTAATAGCGACACAACAATGCAGGTTTTAAAGCTAGAAAGTTATGTAATGTACACACTTCCAATATTATATACACATATTATGTCATGTACATATAGATATGCATTAGAAGATTTTTCTCATCTAGGTTGTCAAATGTATTGTAAGCCCAAACGCACACGCGCATACATACAAAACACAACTGACGAGAATTTTAGCCTGTAAAGGAACTCAGAAGCATTTCTCAAAACAAAAATTTAATTTTTCCAAAGAAAAATGAATAAAAATTGACATTTAACTGCTTTTTTGCATGTTTTATTAGATTAAAAAAAAACGCTTTTGTGAGCAAAAATGTAGTACTCCAAACCGGGAACTCGCCATACAAAAATCAACAGCGATATCAGCAGGTTTGTCAACGCTACTTTTATTCTCTAATAGTAGAAACCTGCTTTATTTGAAGCAAAATTTTTGCTGGGGCATAAAATAAATAAAGTTACTAAATTTGAGCGGTTTTTTTTTTAAATGTTTGAGTTAGTTGATGAGAAGTTCTAGTGTAGATAAAATCATTTACTAAATATTTTTGACATAAAAAGAGTAATTTTAGCTGTGTTGGAACCAAAATTTTTTAAATTTGTTTTATTTTGTAACGGTCTAATTCATAAAAAATATTTTAGGTTTATTACAGGTTTATTTGACAAATTTCCCATAGAAATATGTCAAATAAGGGGGTTAATAAACCTGAAATATTTTTTATGAATAAGGCCGTAAGTACATACAGTTTTTTTTTGCGGTTTTGTTGGTTTGAGATGTATTGTCCCATTTGGGATTTTCACTGGGCTTATATGTCAAATTCGTATTAATTATTTCAAAAAAAAAAAATATTATAGAATATTTGGGACATATTGCCCCCATTTGCACCGAAAACGGGTTGGAACAAAAAACCCAAAAATCCTATTGGAATGATATATCCCAGGAAAAATCAACAACTACGGATAAACTAACAAATAAATGCGCAGCGCAGCGTCGCTCTTTGTTGCTCTTTTGCGCAAAGAGCAAAGCGGATATGTTACTGCTCTTGCGCTGCGGCATTGTACTTGCGCTGCGCATTGAAAGACCAGTAGCTCGTTTCTGTATTTCTCGCATCGCAAAATTTCCCGCATGAAACGAGGGAATCGTAACAAAAACAGTGTAAATTGAAACAAAAAATTGCTTTTCTCACATAAGTGTTTCTGTATATTTACTTTGCGAGAACTATCTGTCATTTGCAGTGTGACCAGATTTTAAAATAATGTTAAGCTAAATCACGTTTGAAAAAAAGCTAAAATAAGCTAAAAAGTTACATTTTAGGCTAGAAAATAAAGCTAAAATTTTTTCCACTTCTTTGATCACTTTTCAATAGTTTCTTATTGCTAAACTAACGTTAAATATTATACAAACATATTTTTTATTATACATAGAATATTTGCTTAATAAAATTATTTATTAATTATTATATTTTAGATTTAATGAAGAACAAAACAAAAACTTCCCCAAAATAATCTTAAAAAGTTTTTAAAAATGTAAAAACATTTATACTAAAATACGAAAGCTTTTTAAGTGAATTAATGCTATTTAAGGTAAAGCATGGATCACACTATCTGCACAATGTACCGAGTTTCGTCAGATCAGTGAAATAAAGTCATAAGTAAAGATTTTGCTCTAATTTATCGACTATTTGAAATACAAGGATATAATTGCGCCACACTGCATTGGTAATAAGCCCATATAGACTTATTCCAGAATTAATTGAGTAATAATGCCATTTTGGCTTATTACTTATGACTTTATTGAGGTGGCCCGACGAAAATCGGTACATAGTGTTATCCAGGCTTAAGGCTATTTCAGGTTTTTGTTTTAAGTTAAAAAGTCAAAAAACTCAAAAAGTGTTTTGGCCACTAATATGAATTTAACTTTTTCCATTGGAATTCTAATCATTCTGCCATTATCTACTATTTTTCTTCTTTCCATTTCTGTTATAAAATTGTCGTATAATTTACATTTTGTATTTTTTGTAAACTATTTTACAATGCTAAAAAATTATAATTTTTATAAGTTGTTTATGTTTTTAATATATTTTTAGAGAACACGCAATTTAGACTAAAAAAAGGCTAAAAAAGCTAAATGAGTTTTTAAAAAAAGTTAAAAAATAAGCTAGAGCTAAATGAAAATTTTAAGGCTAAATCTGAAACAAATAAGCTAAATTTAGCTCAAAATAAGCTAATATGGTCACGCTGGTCATTTGAATAAATTTCCAGCAATTATTGGAGGGATGTGAGAAAAAATGTTTCTGTAATAATATTTTGTGAAAAGTTTCTCGCAAGAACTGTCAAAACAACTTGCATTTTGAATTGGTGCGAGAACAACCAAATCTGTACAAAAACATATGAATTTTTGAATTTGTGTGTACAAATATGGAAAATAATTTAGTCGAAAAGATATGCAAAGAATTGTTGAACTAAAATAATTATTAACGAGTCGATATGATAATGTTTATTTATAATTTATTTTAGATTATTTTCTTATGTAGACACAATTGATAGAAAAAACTTATTTCAAGCATTTGATATTCATTTTCATTATATTATTTTAATTTTCTTGTAAATTATTTAATTTTTTTCTTATTAAATAATATTTTTGTGACATTTTGTTTTCGTTTGACACTTGATTACTGAAAATATTCCAGTGAAAACAGATTCAGTGTTGTCCATGATACAATTATACTAGGTACATGCACGAATACAACAAAATTCCAACACCAAAAAACACATGTATGTTGTTGGTATAAACAAATGAAAAATTGTCAGAAACAAATGTCTTTTGTTTATAAAAATAACAATTACAGGGTAACTAAAGTACAATTGCAGACGCGGCATTCCTGCCTGATTATAGTTATTCAGTGTTGCCAGTCTGTGTGTAGTTAAACAGTGTGTAATTTCTACTCACATGCTTAGGCCATGGAATTAAATTCTTGTATAATCTGTGTGTAATTCTACTTTGGGTTCTATTTTTATTTATTTTTCTTTTAATTTTAACCTACACAAAAGATATGTAGTGTAATTTTCTTCAATGTGTAATTGCAGACACAGCCTTATGTAAATTCATTGGCAACACTATAATCATTTTATTCACACTAATACACTAACATTTTTGCAGCTTGTAAACAAAATTTGACATTTATCTGAAATGTATACAGTAACAGGCTGGGCTTGTGCATGTACCTGTTATAATTGTAACCGAAAAAAATAACGGTATCGGTATTGATACCGGTACAATTATTTTTTAAATTTCGGTATAGGTATTTTTTTATTTCGGTATCGGTATTACCGGTACATACCGTTATCGAGTTTATAATACTGTTATACCGATATTACTGATAAATTTATTATTTCAGGCAGTGGACGTAACAAAAAATCTTTTTTAGTTATTTATTATTTTTCGAACTGTATTTGTTTCTATATTCTGATGAATTGAATAGGCTAAAGCTCGTAACGCTTTTTAAGCCAAATTACATGCGATAATTATTAATGAACAAATAACATCAAAGTTAGTTGTAAATATTCTGACAACAACACATAGTTGAACGGAACAGCCAGCCGTTTTCGAAGGCCACTAAACCTTCCTCATCAGCGTTCTTCTGTGTTTTGGTCCACCGTGTGTGGTGTCAGTTGATGTAGATGTCTGTCTTATATACATAACTTTATTGCAAATGGAATATGTGAATTGGTTTGATTCATTGCATTTTTCAATTTGCTCATATATATGTTAGGTAATGAAGGCTGAAAATTTATCATCTTCCATATATATTACAACAGTCTTACCATTGTCGTTTGTTCCTTACTAACTATGCACATGTTTGTTAATTTGCTTATTTTTGTTCTACTTAAGACAAACTTTTTTGGTTTGTTACTATTAAGTATATTTTTATTTTTTGATTTTTGCCACAAGCCAATGACTATTAAATTTAGTTAATTATTATTTTTCGAACTGTATTTGTTTCTATATTCTTATGAATTGAATACGCTAAAGTTCGTAACGCTTTTTAAGCCAAATTACATGTGATAATTATTAATGAACAAATAACATCAAAGTTAGTTGTAAATATTCTGACAACAACACATAGTTGAACGGAACAGCCAGCCGTTTTCGAAGGCCACTAAACCTTCCTCATCAGCGTTCTTCTGTGTTTTGGTCCACCGTGTGTGGTGTCAGTTGATGTAGATGTCTGCCTTATATACATAACTTTATTGCAAATGGAATATGTGAATTGGTTTGATTCATTGCATTTTTCATGTGCATAGTTAGTAAGGAACAAACGACAATGGTAAGACTGTTGTAATATATATGGAAGATGGTAAATTTTCAGCCTTCATTACCTAACATATATATGAGCAAATTGAAAAATGCAATGAATCAAACCAATTCACATATTCCATTTGCAATAAAGTTATGTATATAAGACAGACATCTACATCAACTGACACCACACACGGTGGACCAAAACACAGAAGAACGCTGATGAGGAAGGTTTAGTGGCCTTCGAAAACGGCTGGCTGTTCCGTTCAACTATGTGTTGTTGTCAGAATATTTACAACTAACTTTGATGTTATTTGTTCATTAATAATTATCACATGTAATTTGGCTTAAAAAGCGTTACGAACTTTATCCTATTCAATTCATAAGAATATAGAAAAAAATCTTTTTTTTTATTAAATTACTTCAACCCGAGAGGAAGAGCATGCGGTGGATCAGCAATTTTAATACAGTCAAGACTCAAACATTATATTCTGGACAACATTTGTGAAGAACATTTACAAGCAACGAATATTTGTGTCGAAAATTTTTGCACTAATTTTGTCATATCATCAATTTACTCTCCTCCTAGATTCGCAATTACTGAGGATCAATACGAGGATTTTTATAAATCTCTGGGCCCTTGCTTCGTAGCAGCTGGCGACTATAATGCTAAACACACGTTCTGGGGTTCGCGTCTTATTACACCCAGAGGTCAAGCGTTGTTCAACACAATTTCAAAAATGGGTTTGATGTCATTTCGAGTGGGGAGCCCACTTATTGGCCTACTGACATACAAAAAATTCCGGATGTTATAGATTTTGGCGTCATGAAAAATATCTCTAGGGATTTAATTCAAATTGAAGCTTCTCTAGATCTCTCGTCCGATCACTCTCCCATGATCGTTACAATTTGTAGCCCATTAAGAAGTGATTTACCTCACCCATATGCGAATTTGATAAATCGTGTTAATTGTTTGCTATTTAAAAAATATCTCAGTAGTCAGTGCACGGAAAATATTACGCTAAGACACCCGATGATATTGAATCTAACATTGTCAACCTTAATGAAAATATTAAACAGGCTGCTGAACATGCCACTACCTCCAATCCGCAGACAAGGGTAAATAGTAATTATTCTACGGATATTGAACGTCTCGTAAGTGAAAATAGAAGAGCTAGAAGAGAATGGCAACAGCACAGATCACCCCAACTTAAAATCAGATTTAAAGAGTGTACTAAACGACTCCAAAAGTTGCTTGCATCTGAAAAAACTGCATCTCTTAAAAATTATTTGGAAGATCTTGATGTCACACCAGCATCTAATTACTCTTTGTTGCGCGCTGCTAGAAAGCTTAAAACACCAGCTGAGTTTAAACCACCTCTGCGCACATCTACAGGAGGTTGGGCAAGAGGCGATACTGAAAAAGGTAAAATATTTGGTGAGCATTTAAAATCCGTATTCACCCCAAACACGTTTTCTGGTGCTTTTGATTTGCCAAATGTAGTTGCGCTACCCCCTCGACCCATAAAATTTAGAACGTGTGATGTACAAAAACTAATTGCTGAACTTAACCCGAAGAAAGCTCCGGGCATTGATGGAATTAGTAACCAGATGTTGATGAAGTTGCCTCGTATAGCTATTAGAATCCTGTTATTCATATTTAATGCCATTTTACGACTGGAGTATTATCCAAACAGCTGGAAGCTTGCCAAGGTTAAAATGACTCTAAAGCCGGGCAAAGATCTTACCAAAGCTGAGTCATATAGGCCAATAAGTTTACTGTCAACAATGTCAAAGCTTTTCGAAAAACTGCTCATGACAAAATTTTCCCCAATTCTAGTTAGTAGTGGGTGCATACCGGACCATCAATTTGGTTTTAGAAGTCAGCATAGCACCATTGAACAAACTCATAGATTGGTTCAATTTATAAGAAAAATTTTTGAAGAAAAAAAGTATTGCTCTGCGCTGTTCATTGACGTTTCTCAGGCATTTGATAAAGTGTGGCATGAAGGCCTAATTTTAAAATTAAAGACTTACCTACCAATAAACATTCTAAATCTGCTGGAAAGTTACATTATTGCCCGGAAGTTCACTGTTGTGGAAGGAGACTTTATGAGTAGCCTGAAATAATCTCATCCGGTGTGACACAGGGAAGTATACTCGGGCCAGTTTTGTATTTGATTTATACTTGTGATATGCCATTGAGCAGTAACATTCACACATCTACATTTACCGATGATACAGCCTGCCTTAGTGTGCGTTAAGCAAGTGCTTGATAAATGAATTATTTTTTAATGACTTTCACAATTTTTATATAACCTTTTCTCAAATTTTTACACTTTTCGTTTGCTTACTTTTCATTTGTTTACATTTTGAATCATATGTTTTTATCTTACTAAACTTTACTACGACAAATTTCTGCAGTAAAACTTTGCGAAACATTCAGTCAAGAACTGCAACTTTTCTCTCTCAATTTGTGTTCTCGTTTACTGTATTTTGGATAAACGAAAGCAATTTAGTAAAATGCAGTAAACTTCAGTAAAAATTTTTAAACATTTTTAGGTACGCGAACGCATTTAATGTGTGTAGTTATAATGCAAAATTATTGCATTTGTAAATTGGTGCAAGTGCATTACTTTGACGAGATTTTACTTAAGTGCAAAAAATAGTGCACTAAAAGTAACAATGCAATATTCATGCATTACTTTGAAGAGATTTTATTTTAATGCATAAAATATTCCAATATAATTATCAAAGTAAATGCTAATATAATAAATTTGCATTTGCATTGATTTGGTTTAGTGTGGGAAAATGGTTAATACATTTGCTTATTTAATTTAATAGTCCCAGATCTGCATACAACAAAAAGGAAATGTATGGAGAGACAAAACCATGGTAAATTTATTAATTGATAAACCTTTAATGCGTCAAATAAGTATAATAAAAGCGAATTATTTTTAAATGGTTTGTAACACCTGTTTTAAATAAAAATGTATTTAATTTTTTTCATATACATTTTCTCTATACACAATTCTGTATAACAAAGCAAAACAAAAGAAAATGGTGTACGAAAATAGTAAACAACTTTTGACATTCATGCATTCACACTACTCAAGAAAAAAATTAATCACCTGAGTACTTGCATATACTTTATATAATATTACTTTGGTTGTGTCCATTTTCATATGCATGAATGTGTTTTATTTTTTATGACGTAAGTTCACACAAAAAAATTAGTCGTTCGTCCCAGTTGTGTTCTGTAGCTCGTTTCTGTATTTCTCGTATCGTAACATTTCTCACATGAAGTGTGAAACACAAAATTCCATCGTTTCTCGATTTGTGAGAAAAAAGTGTTTCTGTATTTGAATGTGAAAACAGACAGCACTGAATCTGTTTTCACTGGAATATTTCCAGTAATCAAGTGTCAAATGAAAACAAAGTGTCACAAAAATATTATTTAATAACAAAAAAATTATATAATTTACAAGAAAATGAAAATAATATAATGAAAATGAATATAAAGTGAATGTAAAATGCTTGAAATAAGTTTTTTCTATCAATTGCCTCTACATAAGAATATAATACAAAATAAATTATAAATAAACATCATATCGACTCTTTAATAATTATTTTAGTTCAACAATTCTTTGCATATCTTTTCGAATAAATTATTATTCATATTTTTATACACAAATTCAAAAAATCATATGTTTTTGTACACATTTGGTTGTTCTCGCACCAATTCAAAATGCGAGTTGTTTTGACAGTTCTTGCGAGAAACTTTTCACAAAATATTATTACAGAAACACTTTTTCTCACATCCTTCCAATAATTGATGGAAATTTATTCAAATGACAGATAGTTCTCGCAAAGTAAATATACAGAAACACTTATGTGAGAAAAGCCATTTTGTGTTTCAATTTACACTGTTTTTGTTACGATTCCTTCGTTTCATGCGGGAAATTTTACGATGCGAGAAATACAGAAACGAGCTACTGAGCATACATAACTTTTAATATTAAGTTTTTTTTTCTAACATCATTTTAAGTTGAGGCTACTCGATATATTCACAAGAAAATAGTTTTCGAAATAAATAATAATAATATTAATATTACAAGTGCGCCAAGATAGCGTCGACGAAATAGCGTCGATTTTGGGAATTAAAAAACCGGGATAAAATGGGGGAAATTTTCTGGTTATTTTTTAAAATATATTGATAAGCTAGCAACGATTTTGGGAATTCAAGGGGGGAACAAAACAAAAACCGTGGATGAGTTTTCCCAGGAGCACTTTTGGACTCCCACGCCAAAATGTTATGTATTCTTAAAGTGGACACTTAGGAGAACAAAATGAGACAACCGTGCTAAAATTCTGACGAGCCGTTTTCGGGAAAATCGACTTAATCGAAAATGGCAAAAAAAACCGTGGATGAATTTTCCCAGGAGCACTCTTGGATCCCCACGCCAAAGTCTCATATATTCCTAAAGTGGACACTTAGGAGAACAAAATGAGACAACCGTGCTAAAATTCTGACGAGCCGTTTTCGAGAAAATCGACTTAATCGAAGATGACCAAAAAAACCGTGGATGAATTTTCCCAGGAGCACTCTTGGATCCCCACGCCAAAGTCTCATATATTCCTAAAGTGGACACTTAGGAGAACAAAATGAGACAACCGTGCTAAAATTCTGACGAGCCGTTTTCGAGAAAATCGACTTAATCGAAAATGGCCAAAAAAAACCGTGGATGAATTTTCCCAGGAGCACTCTTGGATCCCCACGCCAAAGTCTCATATATTCCTAAAGTGGACACTTAGGAGAACAAAATGAGACAACCGTGCTAAAATTCTGACGAGCCGTTTTCGAGAAAATCGACTTAATCGAAAATGGCCAAAAAAAACCGTGGATGAATTTTCCCAGGAGCACTCTTGGATCCCCACGCCAAAGTCTCATATATTCCTAAAGTGGACACTTAGGAGAACAAAATGAGACAACCGTGCTAAAATTCTGACGAGCCGTTTTCGAGAAAATCGACTTAATCGAAAATGGCCAAAAAAAACCGTGGATGAATTTTCCCAGGAGCACTCTTGGATCCCCACGCAAAAGTCTCATATATTCCTAAAGTGGACACTTAGGAGAACAAAATGAGACAACCGTACTAAAATTCTGACGAGCCGTTTTCGAGAAAATCGACTTAATCGAAAATGACCAAAAAAACCCGTGGATGAATTTTCCCAGGAGCACTCTTGGATCCCCACGCCAAAGTCTCATATATTCCTAAAGTGGACACTTAGGAGAACAAAATGAGACAACCGTGCTAAAATTCTGACGAGCCGTTTTCGAGAAAATCGACTTAATCGAAAATGGCCAAAAAAAAACCGTGGATGAATTTTCCCAGGAGCACTCTTGGACCCCCACGCCAAAGTCTCATATATTCCTAAAGTGGACACTTAGGAGAACAAAATGAGACAACCGTGCTAAAATTCTGACGAGCCGTTTTCTAGAAAATCGACTTAATCGAAAATGGCAAAAAAAACCGTGGATGAATTTTCCCAGGAGCACTCTTGGGTTTCCACGCCAAAGTCTCATATATTCCTAAAGTGGACACTTAGGAGAACAAAATGAGACAACCGTGCTAAAATTCTGACGAGCCGTTTTCGAGAAAATCGACTTAATCGAAAATGGCAAAAAAAAAACCGTGGATGAATTTTCCCAGGAGCACTCTTGGATCCCCACGCCAAAGTCTCATATATTCCTAAAGTGGACACTTAGGAGAACAAAATGAGACAACCGTGCTAAAATTCTGACGAGCCGTTTTCGAGAAAATCGACTTAATCGAAAATGGCCAAAAAAACCGTGGATGAATTTTCCCAGGAGCACTCTTGGATCCCCACGCCAAAGTCTCATATATTCCTAAAGTGGACACTTAGGAGAACAAAATGAGACAACCGTGCTAAAATTCTGACGAGCCGTTTTCGAGAAAATCGACTTAATCGAAAATGGCGAAAAAAAACCGTGGATGAATTTTCCCAGGAGCACTCTTGGATCCCCACGCCAAAGTCTCATATATTCCTAAAGTGGACATTTAGGAGAACAAAATGAGACAACCGTGCTAAAATTCTGACGAGCCGTTTTCGAGAAAATCGACTTAATCGAAAATGGCCAAAAAAAACCGTGGATGAATTTTCCCAGGAGCACTCTTGGATCCCCACGCCAAAGTCTCATATATTCCTAAAGTGGACACTTAGGAGAACAAAATGAGACAACCGTGCTAAAATTCTGACGAGCCGTTTTCGAGAAAATCGACTTAATCGAAAATGGCCAAAAAAACCGTGGATGAATTTTCCCAGGAGCACTCTTGGATCCCCACGCCAAAGTCTCATATATTCCTAAAGTGGACACTTAGGAGAACAAAATGAGACAACCGTGCTAAAATTCTGACGAGCCGTTTTCGAGAAAATCGACTTAATCGAAAATGACCAAAAAAACCGTGGATGAATTTTCCCAGGAGCACTCTTGGATCCCCACGCCAAAGTCTCATATATTCCTAAAGTGGACACTTAGGAGAACAAAATGAGACAACCGTGCTAAAATTCTGACGAGCCGTTTTCGAGAAAATCGACTTAATCGAAAATGGCCAAAAAAACCGTGGATGAATTTTCCCAGGAGCACTCTTGGATCCCCACGCCAAAGTCTCATATATTCCTAAAGTGGACACTTAGGAGAACAAAATGAGACAACCGTGCTAAAATTCTGACGAGCCGTTTTCGAGAAAATCCTGGGAAAATTCATCCACGGTTTTTTTTTGGCCATTTTCGATTAAGTCGATTTTCTCGAAAACGGCTCGTCAGAATTTTAGCACGGTTGTCTCATTTTGTTCTCCTAAGTGTCCACTTTAGGAATATATGAGACTTTGGCGTGGGGATCCAAGAGTGCTCCTGGGAAAATTCATCCACGGTTTTTTTTGGCCATTTTCGATTAAGTCGATTTTCTCGAAAACGGCTCGTCAGAATTTTAGCACGGTTGTCTCATTTTGTTCTCCTAAGTGTCCACTTTAGGAATATATGAGACCTTGGCGTGGGGATCCAAGAGTGCTCCTGGGAAAATTCATCCACGGTTGTTTTTGGCCATTTTCGATTAAGTCGATTTTCTCGAAAACGGCTCGTCAGAATTTTAGCACGGTTGTCTCATTTTGTTCTCCTAAGTGTCCACTTTAGGAATATATGAGACTTTGGCGTGGGGATCCAAGAGTGCTCCTGGGAAAATTCAGCAACTGTTTTTTTGTCCATTTTCGATTAAGTCGATTTTCTCGAAAACGGCTCGTCAGAATTTTAGCACGGTTGTCTCATTTTGTTCTCCTAAGTGTCCACTTTAGGAATATATGAGACTTTGGCGTGGGGATCCTAGAGTGCTCCTGGGAAAATTCATCCACGGTTTTTTTTTTTGGCCATTTTCGATTAAGTCGATTTTCTCGAAAACGGCTCGTCAGAATTTTAGCACGGTTGTCTCATTTTGTTCTCCTAAGTGTCCACTTTAGGAATATATGAGACTTTGGCGTGGGGATCCAAGAGTGCTCCTGGGAAAATTCATCCACGGTTTTTTTGGCCATTTTCGATTAAGTCGATTTTCCCGAAAACGGCTCGTCAGAATTTTAGCACGGTTGTCTCATTTTGTTCTCCTAAGTGTCCACTTTAGGAATATATGAGACTTTGGCGTGGGGATCCAAGAGTGCTCCTGGGAAAATTCATCCACGGTTTTTTTTGGCCATTTTCGATTAAGTCGATTTTCTCGAAAACGGCTCGTCAGAATTTTAGCACGGTTGTCTCATTTTGTTCTCCTAAGTGTCCACTTTAGGAATATATGAGACTTTGGCGTGGGGATCCAAGAGTGCTCCTGGGAAAATTCATCCACGGTTTTTTTTGGCCATTTTCGATTAAGTCGATTTTCTCGAAAACGGCTCGTCAGAATTTTAGCACGGTTGTCTCATTTTGTTCTCCTAAGTGTCCACTTTAGGAATATATGAGACTTTGGCGTGGGGATCCAAGAGTGCTCCTGGGAAAATTCATCCACGGTTTTTTTTTGGCCATTTTCGATTAAGTCGATTTTCTCGAAAACGGCTCGTCAGAATTTTAGCACGGTTGTCTCATTTTGTTCTCCTAAGTGTCCACTTTAGGAATATATGAGACTTTGGCGTGGGGATCCAAGAGTGCTCCTGGGAAAATTCATCCACGGTTTTTTTTGGTCATTTTCGATTAAGTCGATTTTCTCGAAAACGGCTCGTCAGAATTTTAGCACGGTTGTCTCATTTTGTTCTCCTAAGTGTCCAGTTTAGGAATATATGAGACTTTTGCGTGGGGATCCAAGAGTGCTCCTGGGAAAATTCATCCACGGTTTTTTTTGGCCATTTTCGATTAAGTCGATTTTCTCGAAAACGGCTCGTCAGAATTTTAGCACGGTTGTCTCATTTTGTTCTCCTAAGTGTCCACTTTAGGAATATATGAGACTTTGGCGTGGGGATCCAAGAGTGCTCCTGGGAAAATTCATCCACGGTTTTTTTGGCCATTTTCGATTAAGTCGATTTTCTCGAAAACGGCTCGTCAGAATTTTAGCACGGTTGTCTCATTTTGTTCTCCTAAGTGTCCACTTTAGGAATATATGAGACTTTGGCGTGGGGATCCTAGCGTGCTCCTGGGAAAATTCATCCACGGTTTTTTTTTGGCCATTTTCGATTAAGTCGATTTTCTCGAAAACGGCTCGTCAGAATTTTAGCACGGTTGTCTCATTTTGTTCTCCTAAGTGTCCACTTTAGGAATATATGAGACTTTGGCGTGGGGATCCAAGAGTGCTCCTGGGAAAATTCATCCACGTTTTTTTTTGGCCATTTTCGATTAAGTCGATTTTCCCGAAAACGGCTCGTCAGAATTTTAGCACGGTTGTCTCATTTTGTTCTCCTAAGTGTCCACTTTAAGAATATATAACGTTTTGGCGTGGGAGTCCAACAGTGCTCCTGGGAAAACTTATCCACGGTTTTTGTTTTGTTCCCCCTTGAATTCCCAAAATCGTTGCTAGCTTGTCAATATATTTTTAAAAATACCCAGAAAATTTCCCCCATTTTTTCCCGGCTTTTTAATTCCCAAAATCGACGCTATTTCGTCGACGCTATCTTGGCACACGTTAATATTACTATTATACTATTAATTTAGTTAGGTCATATGACACTAAAGGCAGAATTAGCCGAACGTCCACGTAAGCTAACGAAAGATCGTTTTTGTTGATTGAAAACAATTCAAACGCTTACCGAAATTTGTTGTAACGTTGACGGCACGTCTCAACCAGTGCTATCACATACGGCGATTTCTCGCCAAACGTGGCGATTTTTCAACTTGTTTGGCGTCTAAATTTTTGGTTTGGCGACATGGCGATTTTTCTGGCGATAAATAAATTTGTTGGCGATTTTTGTGGCTATTTTTTTTAACAAAATTGAAACTCAAAATTTTTGTAATTCAGCAAAATTAGTTTGTTGAAGGAGTAGCTTAAGAAAATAAATCCCACCAAAACTCGTTTGCAAGAAATAAAATCGGCTGGATTTTGATGATTTTACTTATATTGACTATATTAATTAACTCAATTTGAATTTGGATGAGAAAAACTTGTAAAAAATAATTTTTGGCGATTTTATTTCTACTTTTGGCGATTTTTTGCTAAATTTCTATACGATTATTTTGTAAAAATTTATATTAAAAAAAGTTTTATATAAAATCAAATTTATTATCAAATATTTATTAAGAAAAACTACGTAAAATTGATTTTGGCGATTTTTAAAATCAATTTGGCGAAATTGGCCAGAAAAAATCTGACAACCCTGGTCTCAACCTGTATAACATAGAATTTCCTAACGTTGTTAAGTGACTTTTGTAAACAAGTGATGGTAACATTGCATGTTAATTCGAATGGGGGTAGTTTGGCTCTTTTTTTCGGTGCTTTTATTAATAATAATATCTGTGCAAAAAAAAACAACTTAAAATAATAAATAAATATATGCATGTGTATATACATACTTGTGTACATATATATGTAAATGTATACATATTTATATGTATATAATGAAGAAATATGCATATACATATGTAAATATGTTTGGGTGAGATGTATAAAAACAATTCAAATGATATCAAAACCTATTATTGTTTATGCACATATGTATGTAAAAATTATTTCATTTGTAACGCTACATTTACACATGAAAGTACTTTCTTGAAATTTTCGTATACGTATTATGAATAAAAATTTTAATGAAAAAAGTTACTTTCATGAAAATTTCTTGTTCGTTTTCATAGGAAAGTGAAAGTTCATTTTAAAAATGTCGTCGAAACGAAAAGTTCCATATCTATTGCTTTGTTTATTACTTAATTAGAGTTACCCAGATTATCGCATAAACACATTTATAGGGCAATAAGTTGGGAATAATTATTATTGTTAATATTTTAATAATATTATTGTTTTAAATAGACACGAATTGTCTTCTTCATGTATATTTGAAGATACGAAATTACAATTATTTAAATATTTATACAAAATAAGAATAATTTATAATAATTATTTGCCACAATCCTATATATTTGTACAAATCTTTAAAGGGGGTAACACTGTCAACCTTTTTTCATTTTACTTTCTGAAAACATCAAAAATTTACTTTCTTGAAAAAATCGTTGAAAGCTGAGTGGAAATTAAAAACTATGTGAGTGTGGTAGTGAAAAAATGTGATTGTGTTGCTAATTTCTTGCAATTAGTTTCATGTGTAAATGGTAGGTAACACACATATAGGGAGTCCAGACGTCACGCTTTTGGCGTGATTGTCACACTTTTGAAATTTTCCTGGCGTGTCACGCTTTATTTTCAAAAATCACGCCAGATACAATGCTAGAGCTAGACGAAATGGATCAACATTTTATAATTATATTTTTTAATCACCGTTCAAACAGAAACAATTTCTAAAATGCTGTTAGTTAATTTATATACAATGATTTAGCTGTCGCGTCGAGTATGCTAGCGTTAAATCGCGTCGCGTCGTTTTTGTCCAAGTGGTAACGTCCCTACAAGAACAGTGTCGGTCATTTGATAGGTAAAATGACGGTCACTGATGAGAGATATATCCATCAAAGTTTCTATCAAGTTATTAAGGGCAATATGAAAAAAATGATAGAGACTTTTGTGTCCGTATGATTTTCTATCTCCCTTCCACTTATTTTTTGTCTCTCCCTCACACATAACGTAAACATAAGTTCTTTCACACTGTTGTGTTAGTGCAAAATTGTTTATGGGATAGTTTCGGACACACATTTCTTGCAGGGGTATTTTCGTTAAAATTTTTTTTTATATTTTTTTTCAGTTTACTGTTCTCTCCAGTGTCGCCAGATCTAAAAAAAATTTCAGCTAAATCAGTTCTAAAATAATGCTAAAAAATTCTAAATTTTCTTTTCTAATGCTAAAAAATAATGCTGAACCTGAAAATGGAAAATGTGAGGCTAAACCAAAACAAAAAATTCTAAATTTAACTGCAAAAATGATAAAATGGTCACACTGGTTCTCTCTTCGTTTTGCTCGGTTCATTGCTCAGTGATGCAGGCAGTGCTGTGTTGATTGGTTTAAAGATTTTTAAAAAGATCTTTAAATCTTGTGCTTTTATTTATCGAAATGGACATCAAAAAGTGAGTTTTTAACTTATATTTAATTGGTAACAAAATGCAATTTTAAACTTTTTACTTAAAGGTATTTTAAAAATATATATCCGAATTCGCAACTACAAGCGCAACATGCACAAGCAGAAAAAACTTTGCCAACTACCAGTACAGAAATCGAAATAATGCAAGATCCTCCTGAAGATTTAGAGAACCGTGAAATGGCTGTGGAAGTTAGTGATGAGGACGACGATCAGGTATTTTTTTTTACCAATAATTTACTTAAATTTTTTTATATGTAAATAAAATTTAGATTGATATACCGTCTACTTCCAAAAAACAAAAAATGCAATTATCATCTCACAAAAATTTGGCAAAACTTTCAAATTTAAAACGTTTAGTTAAATACAATGTACAATGGGAGAAAAAGTTCCATTGGTTGAATAGTTGTCAAAAAGAAAATGCTGCAAAATGTAAAATTTGCAACACAACATTCAAAATTGGCCATAGTGGAGAATATGACGTTGAAAAACATTTTAAGACTCAGCAACATCTAAAAAATGTTAACGATTCCGCGGCTTCAATTTTATCATTTTTGCCAGTTGAAAAATCATCCGATGAACTGAAGGTGATCGCTGCCGAAACTTCTTTTATTTTCCATGTAGTTAAGCACTCGCAATACTACAATTCAGCGGATTGTGCCGGAAAATTATTTTCCACTCTATTTGGCGACTCGAACACCGCTAAAATGTATAGTTGTGTAAAAACAAAAGCTAGAATAGTAAGGAAGGTACTAGCGCCTGAATCGCAGAGACTGATTTTAAGAGAAATTCAAGAGGCAAAGTACTTTTCCGTGAGCACCGACGCTTCCAATAAAGGAAATATAAAAACGTTTCCTTTGATCGTGCGGTTCTTTGATAAGACTCTTGGTACAAAATCAGCTCTTCTGAGATTCTACTCGCTGGAAGATGAGACATCTATAACAATAGCCAAATCACTCGTTTCCAAAATTGAATTCCATGGCTTATCAACTGAATTCATTTCATCATTTTGCGCTGATAACGCTAATGTTAATTTTGGCAAGAATCAGAGTGTTTATACAGAGTTAAAAAAACAAAATGTTAGCATAGTTCCTGTTGGGTGTAACTGTCATATTCTCTCCAACACTTTGAAGAAGGGAATATGTGCATTAAAAGTGGACGTGGATGTGATAATTATAAAAATATTTAACGAGTTCAGTTCTTTAACTAAATGCACAACAGAAATTAAAGAATTTTTTGATTGGCTTGAAATGGAATGGTCGGAAACGCTACGCCATGTAACAAAAAGATGGCTTAGCCTCTACCCTGCGATTGAAAGACTCATAAAAAACTTTGAGCCATTGATAGCATATTTCCTTTCTAAAAGTAATGTGGCGCATTCCATTGCACGTTTTTTCGAAGATGAACTTTCTTTGGCTTATTTAGGATTTGTAATGAGCATTTGTACAATATTTCAACCAGCTATAAAAATTCTGGAAAAAGATAGTGGTGTTATATTAGAAACTTTTGATATAATGGTAAATAGTTTGTTGTTATTTAATAAAAGTTTTTATTGCTTTGCTTGTTTTTATTTTAGGAAAATGTTCGTCAAGCCCTCAACGAAAGAGTTGAAAATAAATTCTTCGGTGCAATTGCACGATCCACCTTGCTCAAATGTAGCAACGGAGATGCACTTACACAATTTAAGATAGAAGCGTTGAATTGTTTGCGAACATCAATTTCTTATTTAGAAAAATGGTTTAATTTCGATGAAAACTGCTTCAAAGATTTTAGAAATTTAAAATTGAATAGTACTGAGGCTCCCACACTGGAAAATTTAATAATATTGTATCAAAATATAAAATACCTGATGTAAATATTAATGCGATGTTCGAAAAATGTATAAAATAAAAAAGATTTTGGACAGTTTCAATTGACGCTTACCAAGAAAAAGATTGTAGTGAAGAAATATGGCTAAAATTCTTTCAACAATTTCCGGAATCAAAAAATATTTTAAGAGTATTAAGTTTTATCTATTCAATTCCACATGCCAATGCATCTTCCGAAAGAATTTTCAGTTTGATGGGGAATTCTTGGAGAAAAGAGAGAAATTGAATGCATTTAGAAACAGTGGAAGCAGAGCTCATAATAAAACAAAATTTCAGAATGAGCTGCACTGAATTCAAAAAATATTTAAGCACCGAAGAAGGGATCTTACTTTTGAAAAAAGTGAAATTAAGTGATAAATATCTTTAGTTTAATTATAAATGTTCCTTTATTATTTTTAGTTATTTGTGATTCGAAAATCGTGATAAAAGTCAATGAATGACTTATTTTTTTATTTTTAATACGCTTTTTATATTTGTGTTTACATGATTGAAAAATCAAAAACTGAAAAGTCAATGAATGACTTATTTTTTGATTTAAAAAAATTAATAACTTCAAAAATAATAAAAAAAAATTTCTTTATTAAAATAAGCTAATGGGGCCTATCGTACTTTATGTTAATAAAAACGCATAGTTATTATTACATATTTTCCCAACGTTTCGTGAATTTTTTGTTCACTTTATCAAGGGATTCGTCTATTTTATTAAAAAAGAAAACAACAATATTTTAACACCATTTAATAATAATTAACAAAACATTTTTTAAATTTTACTTACAATATATGTTGATTATTATATGTAAAATATATATATATGTATATATGTATATATACATATGTATATGGTTAACGAATTTGTTTTACAACACACACAAACTAAATAACTAATATCACAGCTAATACTTCTAGGTTATTGCTAATTTATAATTTGCGCTTAAATTATCAGTGTCTTCTTTTATATTCATTGTTTTGTTGATTTTTTGTTGTATCCTTAAACTTTCTGTTATGTATCTCTTTCTTGTATTATTCACTTTGTCCAGTATTTTTATGTTGTCAAAATCGGGCTGATGTTTAGTTTTTATTATGTGTTGTGACAGGGCGGTACTTTCTTTGTTTCTGTTTATGTCAGTCTTATGTTCATTAACTCTTATCTCTAAATTTCTCTTCGTAGTACCAATATAAATAAGATCGCAGCTGTTGTGGTCGTTCCCTTTACATGGGATTTCGTAAACAACGTTGTTTTGTTGTAATTTGTGTATAGGTGTTTTAGTGTTGGAAAATATTGCACTAATTGTTTTGTTGGATTTATAAGCAAAGCTTATGTCATTTTTGTTTATTGCAGCTTTTATGTTTCTATTGTCCGTAAGGCCAGGAACAAATTGTACACTGTAAAAATATTTATCTTCTCTATCAGTGTTGCCATGTTTATTATTATTTGATGATTTGTATTCTATGATGAGGGATTTTATTAGTGATAAAGGAAAGCTGTTGTTAGTTAATATTTTTGTTATTTTCTGTATATTTTGTGTGTGAAATTTTTTGTCACTTATGTCCAGCACCCTATGAATAAAGTTTTTGGCCGTATTTATGATTTGCGATTTCGGTTGCGTTGAGTTAAAATTAATGATTCTGCCTGAAGATGTGTCTTTAGCATACCAATCGAGCACGATTTTATCATCTCCTCTATATAGTTTCGTGTCAAGGTAAGTTATTTTTCTGTCTTCTTCTATTTCAATAGTAAATTGTATTTTCGGGTGGTAACTGTTTAGTGTATTTAATATTTCATCCTTGTCTTTAATGTTAATTATGGCTAAAATGTCATCTACGTATTTAGCTACGTATTTGACATGAATGTTTTTGTTGGTCAATTCAGACAGTGCTACGTCAAGTAAGTTATCCAATACAATGTCTGCAATAGTTGGAGAAAGTGGGTTTCCCATTGGCATACCGAAAATTTGGTTGTAAACTGTGTTCTCGTGGATGAAGTAATTGTTATCGTGTAAACAGAATTTCAAAGTATCTAGGAATTTAGAGCGAGGGATTTTTGTATTATTTTGTAGTAAAGACCATTTATCCATTATATTATTAATAGCGGTGTGAATAGGTATGTTTGTAAATAGAGATATTACATCAAAACTTACGAGAGAGTCATTCCGATCTAGTTGTATGCCCTCCAGTTGTGTTTTTAAATCTAGGGAGTTTTTTACGTTATATTTGTTGGAAATTATATTTTTGAGAACATTTCCTAGATATTTGCTCAAATGATAGCAAGGAACTTGAAAAGATGACACTATAGGTCGCAATGGTATACCTTCTTTATGAATTTTAGGCAATCCATAGATTCTAGGTGCAGTAGCCGCTGAACAAGTAAGTGTGCGCTTAAGACTGTGTTCTATGAATTCTTTTTTGCATAACTCCGAGATGATATTGTTGTTTGTTTTTATGAGTTTGTTTGTGGGATCAGTTCTCATTATGCGGTAAGTATTTTTGTCTTCTAGTAAGCTCTTCATTTTATTGTCATATTCTTGTTTGTATATAACCACAGTTTTATTGCCTTTATCCGATTGGGTGATAATAACGTTTTTGTGCCTTTTAAAAAATTTTTTTGTTTTTTCAAATACAGCTAATATGAGATTCTCTTTTTGAGTGTTTTTTATATTTCTTTTAAACTGTGATACTCTATTTGCTAATGTTGTTCCATATACTTGTCTTTCTCCAATATTGTTATTGTCTATTTTCTGAAAACACTGTTCAATATCCGCTATTATTTTGAGGGGTGAAAAATTTTTTCTGTTTATGGGCAAGGCAAACTTTTTCCCTAAAGATAGTAACCATTTACACTCCCAAGGGATTTCTATCTCCGTTTTGTTTTCAAACCAGTGTTCATTAAAAAATAGTCCATGTTTTACAAAAAGTTTTTCTTTAAGTGTATCTAGTTTTTTATCTGTTTTTTCTTTGTAGTTTCTGCAATATGTTTAGCTCTATCGGCTTGGTATCTGGTAAAAGTATCAAAATCGTCAATTGTTATGAACTGTTGTAACCCTGTCTTTAAGTGGTGAAGTTTTCTTCTGATGGCTATCAAATCTGCATTTGCTTGGGAAATTTCTAGATTCAAAATCTTTTTGTGAAAATTATATTCAATTTTACTCAATTGTCCCGTTTTGTAAAACATGGACTATTTTTTAATGAACACTGGTTTGAAAACAAAACGGAGATAGAAATCCCTTGGGAGTGTAAATGGTTACTATCTTTAGGGAAAAAGTTTGCCTTGCCCATAAACAGAAAAAATTTTTCACCCCTCAAAATAATAGCGGATATTGAACAGTGTTTTCAGAAAATAGACAATAACAATATTGGAGAAAGACAAGTATATGGAACAATATTAGCAAATAGAGTATCACAGTTTAAAAGAAATATAAAAAACACTCAAAAAGAGAATCTCATATTAGCTGTATTTGAAAAAACAAAAAAAATTTTTAAAAGGCACAAAAACGTTATTATCACCCAATCGGATAAAGGCAATAAAACTGTGGTTATATACAAACAAGAATATGACAATAAAATGAAGAGCTTACTAGAAGACAAAAATACTTACCGCATAATGAGAACTGATCCCACAAACAAACTCATAAGAACAAACAACAATATCATCTCGGAGTTATGCAAAAAAGAATTCATAGAACACAGTCTTAAGCGCACACTTACTTGTTCAGCGGCTACTGCACCTAGAATCTATGGATTGCCTAAATTTCATAAAGAAGGTATACCATTGCGACCTATAGTGTCATCTTTTCAAGTTCCTTGCTATCATTTGAGCAAATATCTAGGAAATGTTCTCAAAAATATAATTTCCAACAAATATAACGTAAAAAACTCCCTAGATTTAAAAACACAACTGGAGGGCATACAACTAGATCGGAATGACTCTCTCGTAAGTTTTGATGTAATATCTCTATTTACAAACATACCTATTCACACCGCTATTAATAATATAATGGATAAATGGTCTTTACTACAAAATAATACAAAAATCCCTCGCTCTAAATTCCTAGATACTTTGAAATTCTGTTTACACGATAACAATTACTTCATCCACGAGAACACAGTTTACAACCAAATTTTCGGTATGCCAATGGGAAACCCACTTTCTCCAACTATTGCAGACATTGTATTGGATAACTTACTTGACGTAGCTCTGTCTGAATTGACCAACAAAAACATTCATGTCAAATACGTAGCTAAATACGTAGATGACATTTTAGCCATAATTAACAAGGATGAAATATTAAATACACTAAACAGTTACCACCCGAAAATACAATTTACTATTGAAATAGAAGAAGACAGAAAAATAACTTACCTTGACACGAAACTATATAGAGGAGATGATAAAATCGTGCTCGATTGGTATGCTAAAGACACATCTTCAGGCAGAATCATTAATTTTAACTCAACGCAACCGAAATCGCAAATCATAAATACGGCCAAAAACTTTATTCATAGGGTGCTGGACATAAGTGACAAAAAATTTCACACACAAAATATACAGAAAATAACAAAAATATTAACTAACAACAGCTTTCCTTTATCACTAATAAAATCCCTCATCATAGAATACAAATCATCAAATAATAATAAACATGGCAACACTGATAGAGAAGATAAATATTTTTACAGTGTACAATTTGTTCCTGGCCTTACGGACAATAGAAACATAAAAGCTGCAATAAACAAAAATGACATAAGCTTTGCTTATAAATCCAACAAAACAATTAGTGCAATATTTTCCAACACTAAAACACCTATACACAAATTACAACAAAACAACGTTGTTTACGAAATCCCATGTAAAGGGAACGACCACAACAGCTGCGATCTTATTTATATTGGTACTACGAAGAGAAATTTAGAGATAAGAGTTAATGAACATAAGACTGACATAAACAGAAACAAAGAAAGTACCGCCCTGTCACAACACATAATAAAAACTAAACATCAGCCCGATTTTGACAACATAAAAATACTGGACAAAGTGAATAATACAAGAAAGAGATACATAACAGAAAGTTTAAGGATACAACAAAAAATCAACAAAACAATGAATATAAAAGAAGACACTGATAATTTAAGCGCAAATTATAAATTAGCAATAACCTAGAAGTATTAGCTGTGATATTAGTTATTTAGTTTGTGTGTGTTGTAAAACAAATTCGTTAACCATATACATATGTATATATACATATATACATATATATATATTTTACATAATGGAAATATAATAATCAACATATATTGTAAGTAAAATTTAAAAAATGTTTTGTTAATTATTATTAAATGGTGTTAAAATATTGTTGTTTTCTTTTTTAATAAAATAGACGAATCCCTTGATAAAGTGAACAAAAAATTCACGAAACGTTGGGAAAATATGTAATAATAACTATGCGTTTTTATTAACATAAAGTACGATAGGCCCCATTAGCTTATTTTAATAAAGATATCTTCTTCACAAAAATTGACTTGGCCAAAAATATCAATAACAAAAAAAAAAATTATTTTTAGAAAGCTTGTCGGTGTCAAGCACTTACTATAATAAATAAAGGACTAATAAACTTTAGGTTTGAATGTTTTTTTTCATACTTGTCACGCCGCTGAAAAAATTATATCTGAACACCCTACACACATATCATATTGTAATTTTAGAGGAGAGGGTAAACACATAATAATAAACCGTACAACTGCTTTGTTAGTGTTATTTTCACTATTGCAATAAATTTTTGTGACGAGGTATATTTCTGTGAAATGTATTGGAATCACTGAAAAGCTCAATTAAATGGAAATACGAGATAGGGCCAATCTACTTGTGACCATCGATATGTATGTATGTATGAACATATTTATTTATTATGAATGTATAACATACATACATACATATATTTTTATGTATATGCTCCAATACAGTTTTAGTAACATTTACATATTTTAGGTACTTCTTATTTGCTACAGTCACCATTTGCACTTTTTAATACCCATCACTGTTTTGTGAACAGCTGTTCCTTTTTCATATAAAAATAACAAAACAAAGTAAAGCGTACGCACGTTCTTAAATGTTCTATAACTGCACCAACGTGCTAACAGTACGGTACGAAACAGCAACGTTCGGCTAACCCAGCCTTTAGGGCGTTTCTACTTGTGACCATCGATATGTAGGTATGTATGAAGATATTTATTTATTATGAATGTATAACATATGTACATTAGAGTGGCCGTTAAGGGCCACTCAGACTATTATACTTTGTATTAATACATGTCAAAAATTCAAATAATACGTGCAAGTGCGATATTGTGAATGCAAAATGTCATAACGAATGGTAAATAATACGATAAAAATTTGACATCCCATAATACTTGACCATTTTTTGAAAATTTTCTAAACGATAATACTTTTCATCTGATCAGGGTTGCATTATTACAAAATCCAAACTAACAAGCCGTCTGTCCGATGCCGTGCCGTCGTTTATGTTATATGTCTTTGTATTAAAACGGATATAAATATTGAATGTGCTTATCGTATTGAATAATTTTTCGTGTAAGACATGTCTGAAAGTTAACGAAACTATCGTATTTTCTTTTTATTTATCTTATTTAAATCAACTACTTTAACCGCCGTCTATTTTCAGAGGCCGGCACGACCACAGCGTACATGAAACTGCTTTACCGCCGGGAGTCAAAGATTAATGTAGGCATGTTAATCCTCAACAGCTGTTTTCTTTATACTTGTGTTTTTCATGTAATATGAGGTGTGATGGTGTGAACATAAAATGTCAATTTACGTTAGATATTTTGATAGTCGAAACAAATGTGTTTAGATTTCTTTTTCGTAAAGTGTGATGAAAGTCTTTATACATGTATAATAGTCTGAGTGGCCCTTTAGTGGTATGGAGAACTTTTTTTTCGATTTCTTACCCCTAAATCGGTTCAGTTTAAAATAAAATAAATAATAAAAAAATACCTTAACAGCCTTAACAGAACATAAAATAACACAAAACACATCGCAAAGTAGTTATACTTATATCTAAAATTTCGTTTTTGTAGTTTACTTACGTTTTGGAGAAAATTTGGAAAATATTTAAAGGTACTTGTTGCAAATTTGAATTAATACAGAGAAGATCTGCAGCTGATACAGATTTCCATTTTGAAAAATCCACATCCGATAGATCCATTTCACTTTGATCCCATTGCTTTAGTTGGAAAAATTGTTCACCTAGAAGAAACATTTGTTAATTACTTTTTGGTGGCATGTCACAACGTTCAAGGACATAATGTCCATGGACGTTATGACAAAGAAAACGTGTCGTAGCGTTCATGGACATTATGACACTTTTGAAATTGTCTTACAAGTCCATGGACACTATGACATTATAATTATATATGTGTGTATTTTTAAGAAACAAATTATTTACTAAAAACTCCATATACGGAAAATACAACAAAATAAGAACTGGATTCAAGGTCTTTCTGATATCAAAGCACAGTATTTATTTAAATTATTTTCTACAATCTGCCTGAATTATGCTCATTGCAAGAGCAATTCACTTCTTTTGGATATCGAGTTTAAATTTGTTGCAAAAGGTGGAACAAAGCTTAAAAAGCTTTGATGGCATCAAAGTGTGTTTCTCAATACAAATAATACAATTTAGAACTTCTGAGACCTGGCTTTAAGTTTTTTTTAGCCAAATTGATAATTAGTTTGCAACTAACAGACCTAATAAAACTAATTGACTAAAATCTTGATATCAGATAGTGTTCCGCATTATTGGATTTTTTTTCCTTTTTGAGTTGTTTTTAGGTAGTCGGGGTTTTATGATTTTTTAAATTTATTCGTTATTTCAAACATTTAGTGTCCCGGCAACTCTTATTTTGATACCCATCTCGAAAGGATTCTTAAATTTTTCAATTTTAGAAAGTCCATGTAAGTCCTAATTTACACTATGCAAGTCTTATTTAATTTACACTATGGAAGTCTTATTGCTAAGCTGATTAGTTTTTTAGGGGAGAGAGACGAGTGGAAATGAAACGTTTCTGTTCCACTCGTCTTTCTTTCCCACAAACTAATCAATCAGCTTAGCAATAAGACTTGCATAGTGTAAATTAGGACTAAGCGACACAATTTGAAATTGGTATTTGCGCCAAAAACACGTGAGCGACAAATTTGGCTACCCATATCTAGTTTGTCAGTCCTTTTGGATTTCTGTAAAGATATAAGATTTTTCATTATGCCATTATAGCCCTAATTTATTTTTTCTTTTGTACTTCCAAACACTTCTAGTTGTTTTGGTTAATTTTGTCCGAACATTTCTTGTATTACTATCGATAGTTTTTTTTTGCTGGCGGGTCATCATCTGACTCATACTTGCAGAGCTCAGCGACGAATATTCTACAAATAAGTTCATTTGTAAATTTCTTAGTTTTCGTTTTTGTACTTAAAACACTGTTGCTAGAAGAAAATATTTCTATGCGTATGTATAAAATAATTGAATTCGTCTAATCCAATCCTTAATTCAATAGTTGGAAACAGTAGTATTGGCTTTTATTAAATTATTAAACATAAATTTGATAATCCCTCTAGTTCAATTAGAGAACCAAAGTCGTTACTGAACTCTTTTATATATATTTATTAGTTTATTTTGTATATATTATATCCTATAATTCCTAGAAGGAACGTAGATTTTGAATTTTACTTTGTATGAAAAATAATTTCTTAACACATACCTTTTGTATATGAGACGAAACAAATAATTAAACACACAAAAAATACCTTATAATACTACAAAAAATTTAAAAACTTGTTACTTCGGTTAATCGATTAATCAACTGAACTTAACCGGTTTAACCGTTAATCGAAAAAAGCAAATTTTAAATTAACCGATCAGTTAATCGGGTAGTAAATAACCGGTTAACCGATTAACGGTTAACCGAATGAATACCCTAATATATATGAATATGTGTGAATTCATGTATGGAAATATATAGGAATAATAATACATGGCAAACGTTTTATATATGAATTGATATATGGACTAATATATGAAATGTATTATAATGTATGAGGTCATATATGGAAATTTAATTATGAAGCTGTTCATATGTGGATCTTTATATAGAAATAAGATGTAATATATAAAGCCATATAAAAATGTATGACTGAAATATCCTTTTGATTATTTCATTTATTTAATAGGTACACTATGTATAAAATAGTACAAGAATATGGTTACCAAACCATATTCTACTACCAAGTAGAAGTTATTTTGTTGTCTATTTATAATTTTATTTTAACTATATACCTATTTTACTTTTCAAAGTTCTCATTGTACCTTCATACTGAACAAACGTAATAGCGGAATTTTTCTTACATACAAACTAAACAAAAAAAAATCATACAAAAAAATATTCGTAGTACATATTAACTTTGATAAATAAACTTTTTATTGCTTTGCTAATATTTTTACATATAGAAATAACAAAATAAAAAAAAAACCGTAAATAAAAAACACACAAAGTACCCTTGAGAAATACTCTATGTGGGTACCTCAAAGAAAAAAAATTGTGAAGTGAGTTCGAACGGCAGAAATGCCTATTTTATTGTGAGTTCTGAAGCTCTTAAAGACAACAATAAAAAATCTGATGAGAGACTTACTGTGAGCTCTGAAGCTCTTAATAAAAATAAAAAATCTGATGATAGACTTTTTCTAACGGCAAATCCACAGTTTCGTCAGCGATCAACTTCGCTTTGTCCAATGCCAACTAGTGAATCGTTGAAATTACGGTTGCCTAGTACTTCTACATTTAACTCAGCGATATCATCCGCTTCGGGTTCGTGGTCATCACTTAACCAATTTGTCACTGAAAAAAAGAGTAGCCCAAAACCCAAGGTCCAAGTCGGAATGGACAGATACATTACAATTTTAAAGCGCGGGCGAAGCCCAAATTCTACTAAAATTGCATCTGCTCCAAAGATGTCTAGGGATAACAGCGCATCCTCAACTAATCGCCAAAACCGCTTTAAAATTCTTCAAGATGACAACGACAAACCCGAGGTATCCTCGAACAAAACCTCCAAGCCGCAACCAATCTATTTAAGAGAAAAAAACTCAAACGCTCTTATTAAAAAATTAATTTCGGTCATTGGTAAAAATAAATTTCACATTGATCCAATAAAACGTGGTAACATTGATGAAACGAAAATTCAAGTTTATGAAGTAAAAGATTTTCGCAAAATGGTATCTGAATTTGAAAAAAGATAAAACAAATTTCTACACATATCAGCTCAAGAATGATAAAGATCTGCAGATTGTGTTGAAGGGAATAGATTCCTATGTTGCTCCCGAAGAAGTAAAAGATGCTCTCGTCCTCCATGGTTTTAAAGTAAAAAATGTATCGAACATAATAAATAGGGAAAAGATCCCCCAACCTCTATTTCGCGTTGAACTTGAGCCAAATGATATAAAATTTAAAAAAATGAGACTCATCCAATATATAATTTAAAATATCTCTTATATCGAAAAATAACCGTTGAAGAACCACACAAGCGTTCAGGACCCGTACAATGCCATAATTGTCAAGAATATGGCCATACTAAAACTTACTGCAAATGACCTACTGTTTGTGTTGTGTGCGGCGAAAAACACGCCACTGCTAGTTGCAATAAACCAAAAGATCAAGGTGGCAAAAAATGCAGTAATTGTGGAGGTAATCACACCGCTAACTACAGAGGTTGTCCTGTGTACTCTTTCGTCAAACAGACTATGAGGCAAACACCTAAATTGGCCCCAGCCCAATCAGCAAACGCTTTATCAGCCGCTATTGGGCAAGAGAGCCAACCAGTTAGTTCCCGTGTATCGTATGCCGATGCTGCTAAGACAAATTCTATTCCCACACAAAATGTTTCACCACCAAATAATTCAAAAAATACAAATTCGAACTTTAATTTCAATTGCCTTGAAGATACTATTGATAATCTGGTGCAAACTATAAACAATTTTACAACAAATATGACTAGCATGATGCAAGAAATGTTGCGAATGCAGAATACTCTGCTTCAAGCTTTAGTTAACAAACCATGAACACGTTAAAAATATGTTTCTGGAACGCAAATGGCATTCGCCAACATAAAAATGAACTTGAGCACTTCCTCACGGAAAAAAATATTGATATAATGTTAGTCTCTGAGACTCATTTGACTTCGAGAAGCCTTTTTAAAATGTATGGCTACACTTTATATGATTCAAAGGACCCTAGAGGAAGAGCATGCAGTGGATCAGCAATTTTAATTAAGTCAAGACTCAAGCACTACATTATTGACAACATTTGTGAAGAACATTTACAAGCAACAAATATTGGCATTGAAAATTTTTGTGCGAATTTCGTGATATCATCAATTTACTCCTATGCCAGATTTTCAATCACTGAGGAGCAATACGAAAATTTCTACAAATCTCTTGGACCTTGTTTTGTAGCAGCTGGCGACTACAATGCAAAAAATACGTTTTGGGGTTCGCGTCTTATTACACCCAGAGGTCAAGCGTTGTTCAACACAATTTCAAAAATGGGCTTGATGTCATTTCGAGTGGGGAGCCCACTTATTCGCCTACTGACATTCAAAAATTTCCGGATGTTATAGATTTTGGCGTCATGAAAAATATCTCTAGGGATTTAATTCAAATTGAAGCTTCTCTAGATCTCTCGTACGATCACTCTCCCACGATCGTTACAATTTGTGACTTACCTCACCCATATGCGAATTTTATAAATCGTGTTAATTGGCTGGGATTCAAAAAATATCTTAGTAGTCAGTGCACGGAAAATATTACGCTAAGAACACCCGATGATATTGAATCTAACATTGCCAACCTTAATGAAAATATTAAACAGGCTGCTGAACATGCCACTACCTCCCATCCGCAGACTAGGGTTAATAGAACTTATTTTACGGATATTGAACGTCTCGTTTGTGAAAAAAGACTAGCTAGGAGAGAATGGCAACAGCACAGATCACCCCACTTAAAATCAGATTTAAAGAGTGTACTAAACGACTCCAAGAGTTGCTTGCATTTGAAAAACTGCATGTCTTTAAAATTTTTTGGAAGGTGTTGCTGTCACACCAGCATCTAATTACTCTTTGTGGGCGTGCTGCTAGAAAGCTTAAAACACCAGTTGAGTTTAAACCACCTCTGCGCACATCAACCGGAGGTTGGGCAAGAAGCGATACTGAAAAAGGTAAAATATTTGGTGAGCATTTAAAATCCGTAGTTACCCCAAACACATGTTCTGGTGCTGTTGATTTGCCAAATGTAGTTGCGTTACCCCTTGACCAACAAAATTTAAGACGCGTGATGTAAAAAAACTAATTGCAGAACTCAACTCGAAAAAGCTCCGGGTATTGATGAAATTAGTAACCAGATGCTGATGAAGTTGCTTAATATAGCTATTAGAATCCTGGTATTCATTTTTATTGCCATTTTACGACTGGAGTACTATCCAAACAGCTGGAAGTTTGCCAAGGTTAAAATGATTCCAAAGCCGGACAAAGATCTTACCAAGGCTGAGTCATATAGGCCAATAAGCTTACTGTCAACAATGTCAAAGCTCTTTGAAAAGTTATTAATGATAAAATTCTCCCCAATTCTAACTGATAATGAGTGCATACCGGATGATTAATTTGGACTTAGAAGTCAGCATAGCACCATTGAACAAACTCATAGATTGGTTCAATTTATAAGAAAAACTTTTGACGAAAAAAATTATTGCTTTGCGCTGTTCATTGACATTTCTCAGGCATTTGATAAAGTGTGACATGAAGGCTTAATTTTAAAATTAAGGACTTATATACCAATAAACATTCTAAATCTGTTGGAAAGTTACATTATTGCCCGGAAGTTCACTGTTGTGGAAGGAGACTTTATCAGTACGCCTGAAATAATCTCCTCCGGTGTGCCACAGGGGAGTCTACTCTGGCCACTTTTATATTTGATGTATACTTGTGATATGCCATTGAACAGTAACATTCACACATCTACATTTGCCGATGATACAGCCTGCCTTAGTATGCACGAAAACCCTCATGAGGCTTCCCAATATCTTCAGCAACATATTACTCAGCTAGAACTATGGTTAAACATGTGGAGAATAAAGGCAAACGAACAGAAGTGTGCTCAGGTAACATTTACCTTAAGAAAAGACACTTTTCCCCCTATTACAATCAATAATCAAATTGTTTATCAAAATTTACATGTGAAACACCTTGGTATACATCTTGATCGAAGGCTCACATCAAAACACCACATTGACTCTAAGCTAACGCAAATGACACTTAAACTAACTCAGATACATTGGCTGGTTGGTAGAAATACAACCCTCAGCTTAGATTGTAAACTTTTAATATACAAGCCGCTCTTATATGGTGCTACGGAATTCAACTATGGGGTACTGCTTCAGCTTCCAATGTCGAGAGAATCCAACGAAGGCAAAACAAAATTTTACGGTTAATAACATCGGCTCCATGGTATATAAAAAATTCAAATATACATCGCGATTTAAATATGCCACTAGTGACTGAAGAAATTGCAAAATACGCAGGCAAATATTTAAAAAAACTCGAGTCCCATCCTAATCCGCTTGCTCGTAATATTTTGAACTTTACTGGACACATTCGTCTAAAAAAGAGAGACACAAGGGTTCTTATACTCAACACTCCAGATGAAGTCCCATCTGAAAATACTTTTATTTCTTATATTTTTTCCTTTTGATTATCACTACTTATGTATTATATATAACTATTACTAAGCTTATGTCCGACACTGGTCGAGCCTAATTATATTTTTATATTTCAGATTTGAATATTTATTGTTAGTTCATATATGAAGATACAATAAATAAAAATTATGTATTAAAAAAAAACCGAAAAATAAAAGTTGAAGAACCACACAAGCGTTCTGGGCTCGTACAGTGCCATAATTGTCAAGAATACGGCCACACAAAAACTTACTGCAAATTACCTACAGTTTGTGTTATTTGCGGTGAATTGCACGGTACTGCTAGTTGTACCAAACCAAAAGATCAAGCAGAAAAAAAATGCAGTAATTGTGGAGGTAATCACACCGCTAACTATAGAGGATGTCCTGTATATTCTTTCGTTAAAAAGACTATGGGGCAAAAACCTAAAGTAGCTTCAGCACAAACAGCAAACGCTTACTCCGCCACTCTTGCCCAAGTGAGCCAACCAGTTAATTCACGTGTATAGTATGCCGATGCTGCTAAGGAAAGCTCTATTCCCACACAAAATATTTTACGGCCAAATACTTCAACAAATACAAACTCAGGCTTTAATTTTAATCGCCTTGAAGCTACATTGAAAATCTGGTGCAAACTATAAACAATTTTACAACAAATATGACTAGCATGATGCAAGAAATGCTGCAAATGCAGAATACATTGCTTCAAGCTTTAGTTAACAAACCATGAACACGTTAAAAATATGTTTCTGGAACGCAAACGGCATTCGCCAACATAAAAATGAACTTGAGCACTTCCTCACGGAAAAAAATATTGATATTATGTTGGTCTCTGAGACTCATTTGACTTCGAGAAGCCTTTTTAAAATTTATGGCTACACCTTATATGATTCAAAGGACCCGAGAGGAAGAGCATGCGGTGGATCAGCAATTTTAATAAAGTCAAGACTCAAGCATTATATTATTGACAACATTTGCGAAGAACATTTACAAGCAACGAATATTTGTGTCGAAAATTTTTGCACTAATTTTGTCATATCATCAATTTACTCCCCTCCTAGATTCGCAATTACTGAGGACCAATATGAGGATTTCTACAAATCCCTTGGCCCTTGCTTCATAGCAGCTGGCGACTACAATGCAAAACATACGTTCTGGGGTTCGCGTCTTATTACACCTAGAGGTCGGGCATTGTTCAACACAATTTCAAAAATGGGCTTGGACGTCATTTCGAGTGGGGAACCGACTTACTGGTCTACGGACATACAAAAAATTCCGGATGTTATAGATTTTGGAGTTATGAAAAATATTTCTAGGGAATTAGTTCATGTTGAAGCTTCTCAAGATCTCTCCTCCGATCACTCCCACGATCGTTTCAATTTGTAGCCCACTAACAAGTGACTCACCTCACCCATCTGTGAAGACGATCAACTATGTTAATTGGCTGGGTTTCAGAAAATATCTCAGTAGTCATTGTACGGAAAACATTACGCTAAGAACACCCGAAGATATTGAATTTAACATTGGCCATCTTATCAAAAATATAAAACAGGCTGCTGAACATGCCACTACCTCCCATCCGCAGACTGGGTTTAATATAATATATTCTACGGATATTGAGCATCTCGTACGTGAAAAAGAAGAGCTAGAAGGAAATGGCAACAGCACAGATCACCCCAAAAAAAAAATTTAGTTGAAAGAGTGCACTAAAATACTCCAAGAGCTGCTTGCATATGCAAAAACAGCATCTCTTAAAAACTGCCTGGAAAATCTCGATGTCACACCAACATCTAATCACTCTTTGTGGCGAGCTGCGAATAGGATTAAAACACCTGTTGAGTTTAAACCACCTATGCACACTTCTACCGGAGGTTGGGCAAGGAGTCATACTGAAAAAGGTAACTTGGTTGCAAAGCATTTAAAATCCGTATTTACCCCAAACCCATGTACTGGTGTTGTTGATTTGCCGAGTGTATTGCGCTACCCCCTCGACCCATAAAATTTAAGACGTGTGATGTGCAGAGACTAATTGCAGAACTCAACCCGAAGAAAGCTCAAGGTATTGATGGAATTAGTAACCAGATGCTGATGAAGATGCCTCGTTTTGCAATTAGAATCCTGTTATTCATTTTAATGCCATTTTACGACTGGAGTATTATCCAAATAGCTGGAAGCTTACCAAAGTAAAAATGATTCCAAGGCCGGGCAAAGATCTTACCAAGGCTGCATCATACAGGCCAATAAGTCTGCTCTCAACAATGTCTAAACTTTTCGAAAAACTGGTCATGACAAAGTTCTTCCCAATTCTAATTGGTAGTGGGTGCATTCCAGACCATCAATTTGGTTTTAGTAGTCAGCATAGCACCATTGAACAAACGCATAGATGGGTTCAATTTATAAGAAGAACATTTGAAGAAAAGAAGTATTGTTCTGCTCTGTTTATTGACGTTTCGCAGGCATATGATAAAGTGTGGCATGAAGGGCTTATTTTAAAATTGAAATCATACTTATCAATAAATTTTCTGAAACTATTAGAAAGTTATATTACTACCCGGAAGTACGGTTGTGGAAGGAGAATTCATGAGTGTGCCCGAATCTATGTCATCCAGTGTGCCACAGGGGAGCATACTGGGGTCAGTTTTGTATTTGATTTATACTTGTGATATGCCTTTGAGCAGTAATATCCATACATCTGCGTTTGCCGATGATACAGCCTGCCTAAGTATGCACGAAAACCCTAACGAGGCTTCCCGATATCTACAAGAACATATTACACAATTGAAACTATGGTTAAACTTATGGAGAATTAAAGTAAACGAGCAAAAGTGTATTTAGGTAACTTTTACCCTGCGAAAAGATACTTGTTCTCCAATTCGAATCAACAATCAAGTTTTTCCTCAACATTCACACGTAAAATACCTTGATATACAACTTGATCAACGACTTACATGGAAACTCCATAGTGACGCAAAGCTAACAGAAATGAAACTTAAATTAACTCAGATACATTGGCTGATTGGTAGAAACTCAACACTCAGCCTAGACTGCAAACTTTTACTATACAAGTCGCTTTTGAAGCCAATATGGTGCTACGGAATATAGTTATGGGGCACTGCTTTACCTTCTAATGTCGAGAGAATCCAACGAAGGCAAAACAAAATTTTACGATTAATAACATCGGCTCCATGGTATATAAAAAATTCAAATATACATCGTAATTTAAATATGCCACTAGTGACTAAAGAAATTGCAAAATACGTAGGCAAATATTAAAAAAAAATTCAAGTCCCATCCTAATCCGCTTGCTCGTAATATTTTGAACTTTACTGGACACATTCGCCTAAAAAAGAGAGACACAAGGGTTCTTATTCATAGCACTCCAATAAATACTTTTATTTTTTTTCCTCTTGATTATCACTACTTATGTATTATATATAACTACTAGCTGACCGCGGTCCGCGTTGCTGGCCCTAAGCAAACATTAGTGTTGTATATGGCATTGGTGGTACAATATGAAAATTGGATTTTGCCCACGAATAAACTAAATATTGCGCCATCTGCCGGACGAACTTCAAACTACACAGAAACGCTCCTCACGCCCCATAGAGCATGTATATAAAGTTTGGTCGAAATCGGTGCAGTAGTTCTTGAGTTACGGTGCAAAAAGCGGTCTAGCTTCGTATACGGTACAAACATTTTGCCACGCCCCTCCGCCCCCAGGCCATTAATTTAAATAATAACTATCCTATCATATAAGTTGGACCAAATTACATATATATGCCAATTTTCATGAATATGAGTTGACTCGTTTTTGAGTTTATTCGGAAACATTTAGATTTTTATATTATTAAAAAATGGGCGTTAAAGTAGGCGTGGATTATTTATGCTATTATTTATGCTGGAGTTTGAGTAACATGCTGACAAAGTTTCAGAAGGATCGGTCCAGCGGTCTAGCTTCGTATACTGTACAAACATTTTGCCACGCCCCTCCGCCCCCAGGCCATTAATTTAAATAATAACTATCCTATCATCTAAGTTGGACCAAATTACATATATATGCCAATTTTCATGAATATCAGTTGACTCGTTTTTGAGTTTATTCGAAACATACACAGTGACACGGATTTTTTATATATTAAGATTACTATTCTTATGTCCAACACTGTTCGGGCCTAATTATATTTTAGATTTAAGATTTGGATACTTATTGGTAGTTCATATATGAAGATACAATAAACAAAAATCATGTTTTAAAAAAAAAATATTTTCCTTTTCTTAACATTTAACCTTTTAGACAGTTTTGTTTTGTTATTCATTGTATATCCTTCAATTTTGCTCAATGTTATACTTGATTAAATATTATAACTGAATAATTTTTTAAAATAATCTGATATAGTTACCTTATAAATGAATACACTCATTTTTAAAATTTGTATGAAAGGCGATACATCCCTGCAGGAAATGAAACTGACACAAGACTAGTCACGTGATCGGTCTTTAAGTGATAGGGACCAGTCCGAGTTCTAACACTTCCTATGAAACGGACCAGTCACTTTTACATGGGGATGGCCTAGGATGGGGTTAATTGATACTTTGTATACGCCTTTTGACTTGTCACTGAACTATCCGACAGTGTATTCGGTGTAGAATAATATAAATTATTTAAAAATTTCATTCCGACACTCAACTGTATCAATGAAAACTTATAGTTTTTGTTCTTATTGTTACAAGTTCAATTATAATTTATTTTTGGGACTCGAACTGACAACCTCGTGCATGACAGGCTCGCACACTATCCACTCGAGCACAGAGGCACTCATATTTCAAAAATATAAACACCTCCCAGCAAAAAACTTTGCCTACTAGAATGCAAAAAAGTGTTTGTACTCCTCAGTCGTAAGTACTTACAATTTGACTGAATAACCCATTATTTTTGTTTGAGAAGTTCAAAAAGTATGCGGTACCCTATACTTTTTGCCTACTAACATACAAAAGTTAATAAATTACTGATTGCCTAAAAGTACTCAAAATTTAATGGGTTATTTTTTGCGTACAAATATGCAAAATAATATAGATTAATTTTTGCTTAAACTTATTCAAAATTAATTTGCTATATTTTCTAATTTTTTTATTTTAAATGAATAAAATTTTGTAACAAATTTCTCTAGATATACATATTTCCTTATTAACTGGAAAGTACTACAATAAGTACTTTCACGTAGTGATATAAATAAGTTCTTATTTTATTAATTACATGACAGTCATTATTATGCAAATAAAATAATTAGATAAATAAGTACCACTCGTTACTTTGTAAACCATTAAAAGAGTACTACCCATTACAAAATTTCGAAAATTTTTTGCTGGGCTGTTAAACTTAGGTTAATATCTAAGTATAGTTACGGGACTTGTTCCAGAGTGACTAGACGGTCCATTTATATCGATTCACTCTCTTTCATAGCCAAGTCTTTCTTATATATATACTTATATATATTGTTACGGAAATGGCCGTCGGGTTAATATAAGTGTTACGCAAGAATATTCGAACAGGGCTAATATAAAGAAACATCCAGAAGTATTTAAATAGATAACTAAACGTTCACTCGTATTCACATACAAGCACTATAGCAAACAACTATATACACATGCGTAGCACATACATACGTGATTAAACGTAAACAACCAACAACAACTACAAGCGTCTGCTTATTAAGAAGGTATACATAGCCACATGCATACATACATACATGCCTGACAATTCCAACTAAAGGCAGAAATAAAAGTAAACAACCACTTAATGAAGTATGCATATACACACGTATGTACATAGTTACCACTTGAACTTCATTACGCGCTTTGTAAACAACATTGAAGATAATGATGATACGGTCTAGACTTTGCATGAAAATTCTAGTGGTTGTTGTGCGAAGTATAAAAAAGGGGTTGACGCATCCAACAGCAGTTCAGTCGCGATCAAAAGTTAGTTGGGAATAAATCAGTTGCGAAGAAGCTCAGTTGCGAATAAGTGCAGTTGCTAATAAGAAGTCTGTTGTTAATCAAGTGAGTTGACAATTAAGTTGTGCGCAGTCCGTGATTTGTGATACAACAGTGAGTTGATATTTGAGTCTGTGCTTTACAAAACGTGAGTTGGAAATTGAAGAGACTATAGTACAGTCCATAGTGACAGTTAGAGTCTGTCGTGATTTGAGATTATTGTGGAGTCCCTTGAGTAAAGAGTAAGGGAGCAGTGGAAGCTGATAAACGTGTGTAAGTGAAGCCAGCGAGTCCTGATTAGTGTATCAACTGTGAGAGTCTGCCATAGAGTTGTTATTGGTGTATCAACTGTGAGTGACGGCAGAGTGAGTCTTGTGTGCGACGTGCAACAGAGAAAGCAGAATTGTGTCAACACTAGCGCAGCCAGTGGTCTAAGACGTGCTTATACAACAGCGAGGAAGGAGTAGTGGTAACCAGTTGTGAATATTGAAGTAAACTATGTGTTTGTATTTAAGCTCTTGAATTTAGATTAGTGGTATTTATAGATTTAATAAAGATTGTATCATTCTTAACCCTGGGGTCTTTTATTTATTGCAAATCTACGAATCTACGGAAAAGCGTTTTTAACAGAGAATAAAAACGTAACATTTGGTGCCAGAAGTGGGATTTGCAAATAAAAGCGGCACGTTTAAAAAAGGTTAAACGTAAAGTAAGAGTGATACGAAAAGGACAAACTCACACGTTTGAAAAGGTTAAACGTGAATAAAACCACATACGTTTGAAAAGGTTAAACGTAGCAGCAATTGGTTTTGAGGAAAATGAAATATCAAGAGCTTAAGGTGGAGCAACTCAAGGAAGAATTGAGTAAGCGGAAACTGTTGACAACTGGTGACAAGGTAATACTACAGGAGAGATTACTGCAAGAGTTTCAGCGGCGCAACATCGACATAGAAAGCTATGAGTTCGATGAAAAAGAAATTGAGGTATGTACAGCACACAGTACAGACATTAGCGCAATGTTCGCTGCTATGATGAGCGAAATGGAGGCAATCTACGAAAATTCTAAAGCCAACAGCGAGAGAGTTCTAGCTGAAGTTAAGGCCACAAACGACACACTTGACAAATGGAAGGCGAAGATTATGGTGAACGTTCAAGAATCGTCTGAAGCAATCTATGAGAAACCCCAGGAAATTGCTGAAGCCGTAAACAGACGGACAGATGGTGCAGAAATGTAAGTCAGTAAATCGGACGAAGAGATTTTTGACTTGACAAACAGTGTCAACGAAGACATTTCTGGCACAGAGGAAGGCGCTGACGAAAAACAGAAAGTTGAAAATGAAATCAACAGTGGTCAGTGTCAACAAGTTGGACATGAGCGAAGTTTGCCAGAAGTTTCCAGCACAGTAGGGGACGTTGGTCACTTAGATGATAGTCAAGCTGTTTGTGACACGGCGGAATTAGCTATGGAAGAAATGGTCGCGTTTGCTCAGGGTAAAGAAACTGCTACCGTATACGAAGTACGCAGCAGAAAAGCAGTAAGGAAGAAGAAGACAACTTCTGTGCAGAGCTTCAAGCGTGTGGTAAGGCCAACTCTAGTCAAGGGACAAGGTAGAGTCGCAGCCAAAGGCCACAAATGTGAAAGGAGTAGTCATCTCCAGGGTATGGCAAGGCAAGCTCTAGTTGAGAGAAAAAAAAAGAGGCAGAGCCAAATACCACAAATGTGGAAGAAGTTGTCATCTCCATCTTAAAACAAGGCAAGCAGTAAAGGAAATACAAAGCAGATTCTGTACCAAGGGTTGCAAGTGTCAAGGAAGGTTTCAGCTCCAGCATACGGCAAGGCAAGCAGTAGAGGAAATGCTAAGCAGAGTCAGTGCCACCAAGGGCCGCAAATGTCAACAAAGTAGTAATCTCCAGCGCATAGTAACACAAGTCCCAGTTGAAAGCCGAGGCAGAGCCAGAACTAAGGCCAACAAATATGGAAGAGGTAGTCGTCTCCAACGTAACTACAAGGCGTATAGAAAACGAAGAAAAAGAAAGGCGTTGATGTGCCTATTCGGGACGAATAGGCTTAAGTGGGCGGCAGTGTTACGGAAATGGCCGTCGGGTTAATATAAGTGTTACGCAAGAATATTCGAACAGGGCTAATATAAAGAAACATCCAGAAGTATTTAAATCAGGGATCGCAAATAACGATTATTTTCCAAATTTAAAGTGAAAAAATCACAATAATAAAGAAGTGCTACGTGCACAAGGAATATACCAAGATACTCCATGTTACATGGACTACCTGTAGATGCAATGATTTTTATTTTTTTGATTTTTATTTATTCCTCACAAAATAACTCTTATTTTGTGACTTTTATTTATTCCTCAGAAAATAACAGTTATTTCTTGATTTTTATTTATCCCTCACAAAATAAGAGTTATTTTGTGACTTTTATTTATTCCTCACAAAATAACAGTTAATTTTTGATTTTTATTTTTTTGCTCAAAAAAATTTTAACTTTTAAAATTAATAAATAATAAAAAAGTAAATTTAATTTACATATAAGAGTTTTTTTTAAAGACTCTGGCGATAAATTCAATTTTAAATCGGTTAATATTCATTTTAACGCAAAAATTACGCTTTCTACATTTTAAAAGTTAAGCAAAAAAATAAAAATCAAACAGTAACTGTTATTTTGTGAGGAATAAATAAAAGTCACAAAATAACTCTTATTTTCTGAGGGATAGATAAAAATCAAGAAATAACTGTTATTTTGTGAGGAATAAATAAAAGTCACAAAATAAGAGTTATTTTTTGAGGGATAAATAAAAATCAAGAAATAATGATTAAAAAGTGATTTTTAAAATAAAAATTATAACCGTTACGGTCCCTGATTTAAATAGATAACTAAACGTTCACTCGTATTCACATACAAGCACTATAGCAAACAACTATATACACATGCGTAGCACATACATACGTGATTAAACGTAAACAACCAACAACAACTACAAGCGTCTGCTTATTAAGAAGGTATACATAGCCACATGCATACATACATACATGCCTGACAATTCCAACTAAAGGCAGAAATAAAAGTAAACAACCACTTAATGATGTATGCATATACACACGTATGTACATAGTTACCACTTGAACTTAATTACGCGCTTTGTAAACAACATTGAAGATAATGATGATTCGGTCTAGACTTTGCATGAAAATTCTAGTGGTTGTTGTGCGAAGTATAAAAAGGGGTTGACGCATCCAACAGCAGTTCAGTCGCGATCAAAAGTTAGTTGGGAATAAATCAGTTGCGAAGAAGCTCAGTTGCGAAGAAGCTCAGTTGCGAAGAAGCTCAGTTGCGAAGAAGCTCAGTTGCGAATAAGTGCAGTTGCTAATAAGAAGTCTGTTGTTAATCAAGTGAGTTGACAATTAAGTTGTGCGCAGTCCGTGATTTGTGATACAACAGTGAGTTGATATTTGAGTCTGTGCTTTACAAAACGTGAGTTGGAAATTGAAGAGACTATAGTACAGTCTATAGTAGAGTTGGGCATAGTTGTTCCTTTTGCGGATTGTTCCTTTTTGATCCCAACAACAAAAAGAACTAATTCGTTCTTTTCGTTCAGTTGTTCTTTTCGGTCAGTTGTTCAGTGAACAACAAAACACAGATTGCACAGTCGTCGAATCCTCTTCAATTTTTCTTCGTGTGTTGTATGCTTTAAGAAAGTAAAAGGTAAAAACTATTATTTTTGAACGAATTTAAATGAAATCCGTAATCAGTTTAAAATCAATTTTATTCACTTTTTTAATTCTAATAATCTTTTTCACAATCTGTTATTTAAATCAATACTACAAGTTATTTCTTTTAATTTTGTAAAACTCACTTGTATTTTTCACTAAGTATACATTTTCTGGTGTTTGTTTTGATTAGTGTGCTAATTAATAGGCACACTACATTTGTCTCTTTTTAACAGTATGCAAATCACCAACTATAATCTTTTAATTGAAATGTTTTGCATGTGTATCAGGGATGGCATTGAGAATTTGGTTTTGTACCAATAAGATTTAAAAATTGTACTTTTTTACCTTAATTGTACTAAATATTTTTTAGTTGAAATTACATATTTTTATTTATTTTTAATAAATAATCGACTTTGTTCTGGCTACCGAATCGTTTTCACAAATTTGCTTGTAAATTGGGATGTGAAATTTAAAATATACAAATTAATACACGTAGCATATGCTTATCATCCGAATTTAGAAGAAAAATAATTTGGAAATGGATGACTTCACATTTTTTTTATTTTCTCGGTGCGTTTTACTTTTAAAAAGACGTATGTACTAAACAAGTCATTGGTGTACTATTGTACTTTGCGAGTTTGAATGTTACCAAAAAAAAGTACAATTGTACCAACTTTGCCAACACTGATGTGCATTGATCAGGAACCAGGGCTGCCAGATAAAATTATCGAAAAATCTTCGAAATACCGATAAAATACAAAAAAAAATCGTCATTTCATACTTAAAAAATCGGACAAATCAAAATGTACTTTCTGTAAACATGTATACATATCGTCTGTTGGTTTGTGGTTTGCTGCAGACATAAAGTATTTTGAATATACTGTGCCGCAAATCAGAAACCAATCGACGATATGTTTTATTTTATAAATGTATTTATTACCAAACAATAACATAACAATTCGTGTTCATACATGAATTCTACACGAAGACACTAAGACGATTTTGTGCTAGATTAAACAAAAAATGCTGCAATGATCTTTAAGCTATTACAAAATAGTCGTACTACGACACCCGTAATAAGGCTCATTGTTAGACTTGTTCCATTTAGTTCATTTCAGTGACCGGTCATTTTAGTTCATTATTTATAAATGAACTAGTTCGTTCATTTAGTTCAATCGGTCTTTTTAGTTCAATGAATTAGTTAGGCCTTTTTAGTTCAATGATTTTACATCTACAATTCTACATGCATATGTACCTATGTTTGTGTGGTCTTTGGAAAAATTTAAACCACAGACTCTGTGATTAAAAAACTACGAACACTAATGAATTAATAATAAATTTGCTTTATATTGAGTTTATAAAACATATTTAGTGTGAAAACCTTTAAATATTTTAAATTTTAAAATATTTTTAAGTGTTTACTTGTGTTTTCTTGTTTATTGCATTTGTGGTAGTAGCCATCGATAAAAAAGAACCAAATATACATGCATATATACATACATACATATGGATGAGTATAGAAGCAAAGCACACAAACAGTAAAAAAGTAAAGCAAAACGTTGAAAACATTTAGTTCATATCCTCTGTGTTAGTTCATTTTGTGTCTTAGTTCTTAGTTCAAAAATTGAACTAGATCAAAAATTGAACTAGTGATCGTAAAACAATTGAACTAGTTCACATAGTTCAAAGTACTGAATCGTTCATTTGAACTAGTTCGTTCATGAACTACACAAGACTACTCATTGTATCTTTACAATAGAAGGTAAAACATAATAGAAAGTGTTATATTCAAAATGAATTTTTTGGAATCACTGAAAAACTCAATTTCGGAAAAAATACGTGTTACATCCACATAAAATTTCTTTTAATTCAACCCGTGTAAATACTTGCATACATACGTATGTAATTTTTATTTAACGCTAAGCCATCAACAAAAAATTTTTGTTAAATTAAACAATAAACTATTAAGAAAGAGTCTGCAAAACTATACCATGCATATATGAATTTTAATGCAGGGTATACACGATACTTAATTTCGTACTAAGTGTAGTATGAGTTCTAGTACGGGTTTTCAGATACACGTTACTACAAATCATACTAATTCATTTAAAAGAAAAGTTTTAAGGCAATACACGTGGATAAATGAATAATGTGGTGGATTTATTAATAATAAGTGAACTGCACTTAAAAAGAATAAAAAAATAATGCAAAAACAAAAGGGGTATATTGTAGAGAATGGTTAAAACAATTAGGGCAATTATGTAAAAAATTCCGCAGAAAATGTCTCCCTATTCCAATTAGAATTTTTTGTTTTCCCTATATATTGCTATTAGTTGGAATTGTTCCCTGGGAGAAATTTGCTGCGGAATTTTTTACAAAATTGCCCGGAAGGTTTTATGTTCTTTTTTTATATTAAAATATCCGCTACATAAAGCTAATTTTAAAATTGAGCTGTAGAAACACTGAACAATCAGCTCCTCATGAAACAGCATGATACACAATACAATATCGTACTTAGCGAAGCTCCGCCCACAAAAATCAAAAATTTTTGATTTTCATACTACAAAGTATACTTCATAAGTACGACAGCATGACACCAGTGACTAATTTCATACTTGTACGATTTATTGTTCGATTTGTAGTAACGTGTATACTCGCTATAACAGTTAGACATTTCATAAAAAGCAGCCCAACTTGACTTGAAAAATCGAGGATTTTAAACAAAAAATCGTCAGATCGTCATTTCGAACGGTTGGTTTCTGGTTTGCTGCAAACATAATGTACTTTGAATATACTGTGCCGCAAACCAGAAACCAACCGACGATTTTTCTATTTTCGGCACCAAAAATCGTCACATCTGGCAGCCCGAGTCAGGAACAGAGAATAAGATAAACAAAACGAAATAAAGACCAAAACCGAACGAAGGAATAAAATCGAACGAAGGAACAAGAAAGACCAAGAGAACGAGAAAGACCAAAAGAACAATAAAGACCAAAAGAACAAAAAGGAACAACTAGACTGAACTAGTTCACATCGTTCACTTATGGGAATAGTTCAATTGAACTAGTTCGTTCTTTTCAGCACAACTCTAGTCTATAGTGACAGTTAGAGTCTGTCGTGATTTGAGATTATTGTGGAGTCCCTTGAGTAAAGAGTAAGGGAGCAGTGGAAGCTGATAAACGTGTGTAAGTGAAGCCAGCGAGTCCTGATTAGTGTATCAACTGTGAGAGTCTGCCATAGAGTTGTTATTGGTGTATCAACTGTGAGTGACGGCAGAGTGAGTCTTGTGTGCGACGTGCAACAGAGAAAGCAGAATTGTGTCAACACTAGCGCAGCCAGTGGTCTAAGACGTGCTTATACAACAGCGAGGAAGGAGTAGTGGTAACCAGTTGTGAATATTGAAGTAAACTTTGTGTTTTTATTTAAGCTCTTGAATTGAATTTAGATTAGTGGCATTTATTAATTAATAAAGAGTGTATCATTCTTAAGCCTAATTAGTATACTGGGGTCTTTTATTTATTGCAAATCTACGAATCTACGGAAAAGCGTTTTTAACAGAGAATAAAAACGTAACAATATACTAAAAAAAAATTATTCGTAGTACATAATACATGCCCTAGCGGAGTCTTTCTTATATAGACATACTATACAAAAAAATATTCGTAGTACATATAATGAACTAATAGTGAATAAAAGTAAAGGAACAAAAATGTGTTCAGGTAACATTTACCCGGCTTTAGTGGAAACACCTCATTGACTCTTGCAAACACAAATGAAGCTTAAATTAACTTAGATATGTACATTGGCTGATTAGCTAGTAGAAATTCAATTCTCAGTCTGGATTGTAAACTTTTAATATACTTTTGAAATCTGAAATTTGAATCTATTTCTGAAAAGCATGAATTCGAACTAGATACTCGTATTGTCAAATTTTCAACTTGGCATTTCCTGAAGCATACGGCACTTTTTTTTGGGAATGAATTCTGGCGTATAATAGATTAATGTCCAAGTGGTCCTATAAAACGTGCATACTCAGAATTTCTTGAAGTTCGAGTTTTCAGGAGTTCTTCGAAAAATTTTAAATTTGCCCTACCTGAATTAAAATTTTCTAATGTTAGAAACTGTGAAAACTGTGTATCTAAAGTACATACGAAACAATATATATATGTGCATTTTACACATGCCGCTTTCTAAAAGATATTTATTTTTAAATCCCAGTTTTTGATGGATCATGTCCCGCTTTCAGCTTCAAATGAAGAGAAAATCCAAAGAAAAAATAACATATATTTATATTATTTGACAGGTTCTGGACTCAGCTAGAATACTAGCACGAGTCCCTATAAATAGAACGAGTTGTGACAAAGCATGTTGTGATGTCTGTTGAAGTTTTTTAGCTTTTAAGATGTTTAGTAATTCTCAATTACTTTATGGTCGATTTTATATAATTCCAATTTTTCTTTTAAGAATTTGGTTGGACATTTTCTGATAAATTTGCATTAGGATGAACGTAATACAGCGTATAGAAAATATTAAACAACATAGTTACCTTAATATAGAAACCACCCCACTCATTATTATTTTTTTTTTTTTTTTGAAATCAAGGTTTTTACATTTTTCAATGTATTAGATACATCACGGAAATGGTGAATATGTAACCATTTACACGATTTATCTTCTTTTCACCATACACTACGCCCCACTTTTTTTAACACTTCCATTTTCTCAAGTCCTACGACGAGTACGCTTGGTTCAATTGTCACCAAATTTTCTGCAGGGATATTTTTACTAATTGTCATTATTCTTTGTTTTTTTAAATTAAATTAATAAAATTTTATATAAAATAAATAAAAATAACTTATTTCTTTGAAAGCGAATAAGATTTCTATCTATTCAAGCCTCAAGAAAACTAAATAAAATATATGTATGTATAAAAGAATTGAGGTCAGCTAGGATATTAAAGTCTGGTTTGAACCCTAACTGTTATATACATATGTACATACATATATGATAAGTTTCATTCTCTACATTAGCGCCCAATGAAATTAAGAAATCCCCAAATCAAGTTGAAGCTGTATCAAACACGTTCAGCCAATCTACTAATTGTAAAGGTCAATTCTATAATTGGTGTGTTGAGTTTTCGGCGGCACGCTTTGATGTTTTTTTTTACATTAGGAATTTTTTGTTTACATTAGGAGTTTTTTGTTTACATTAACCCTTGTGGGAACGGGTGATTTTTTTTTGAGGTTACATTAATTGTATGAACGGGTGATTTTTTTTTTGTGGGGAATACGTTAAGTGGGTTCATAAGTTGGAGGTTTTTTTTTTTTTGCAATGTATATGTATATGACGATGGGAAAATCATGAAAATGATTTTTCCTAGTACCAACGGGAGAATCATGAAATGATTTTTCCTAATACTAATGGGGGTGAAATAGTGAAAATTAATTTTTCCTAATGCCGACTGCAATACATGATTATTTTTCCTAATGCCTACGGTAAAACATGAATATTATTTTTTTTTCAAATGCCGACGGCAAAACATGATTATTATTTTTTTCAAATGCCGACGGGAAAATGATTTTTCATAATTCCGACGGGAAAAACATAAAAGTTATTTCTAATGCTAATACAGGAGTTTAAGGCTGGCCGTGATTTGGGTGGGTGGGGTTGTTGTTGTAATATATATAATCGAGGGAGTTTATGGATGTGTCTGTCTGTCTGTTGTGCGAGGCTATGATTGGTCGGTGGAGCGTGGTGTAGTTAAGGTAGATGGATTGAGTGCATGTGTGTATACATGTCTGTTGGAATTTGTGTGAAGGTGAGATTGAAAGGGGGCGGGATGTAGGTGAGGTAGATCGACTGCGTGCAGGTGTTACAAGTCTGTAGGAATTTAAGGCTTATAGTGATTTAGGGTAGGTGAGGGTGTTGTTGTACGAGTAACATGTATCCATGGGAATTTGTGGATGTGTCTGTCCGGAGGAATTTAAGCGAGGCTGTTATTGGGAGGGGGTGTGGTGTAGTTGAGGTTGATCGACTGCGTGTATGTATGTCTATATGTTTGTAGGAGCTTAAGGATGATCGTGATTTGTGCTTTTGACCGTGCTGTTGTAATATGTATACGTAGGAATCTGTATGTATGTATGTCTGTGAAAATTTAAGGCTGAACATGATTTGAGGTAGGTGAGGTTGGTGTAGTAATATGTAACCGTATGAATCTGTGTGTATGTACATATCTTTGTAAGAGTTTAAGGCTATCAGTGATTTGAGGATAGGTGAGGTTGTTGTCATACGTGTAATATGTATCCGTAAGAATATGTATGCATGTCTGTAGGAGTTTAAGGCTGATCGTGATTTGTGTTATTCTTTTTTTTTGTAGGAATGACTGTGAGAATTTTTGTATGTATATCTGTAAGAATTTAAGGTTGGCCGTGATTTGTGAGGGGTGGTGTGTTGTTGAAATAATTTGAATTTTTCTTAGATGAAATCTGGTATATGTGTGTGCGTATGATTTTCTCACGCTAGTAGTTTTATCTACGTAGAAATAAATTGTTTTCAATATCGAGATTTGGTGCTTTAAAATATTATCATATATCTGAACTTCCCTAACCCTATATACATATTTTTTTTTTTTTTAGTACATATTTTTATTTATTGTATCTTCAAATATGAACTAACAATAAGTATTCAAATCTTAAATCTAAAATATAATTATTAGGCCCGACCACTGTCGGACATAAATTTAGAGATAGTTATAAATAATACATAAGTAGTGATAATCAAAAGGAAGAAAAAATAAAATAAAATAAAAAGTATTTTCAAGCAGTCCCATCTGGAGTGTTGAGTATAAGAGCACTTGTATCCCTCTTTTTTAGGCGGACGTGTCCAGTAAAGTTCAAAATATGACGAACAAGCGGATTAGGATGTGACTCGAGTTTTGTTAAATATTTGCCTGCATATTTTGCAATTTCTTCAACCACTAGTGGCATGTTTAAATCACGATGTATATTTGAGTTTTTTATATACCATGGAGCCGATGTTATTAATCGCAAAATTTTATTTTGCCTTCGTTGGATTCTCTCGACATTGGAAGCTGAAGCAGTGCCCCATAGTTGAATTCCGTAGCACCATATGGGTTTCAAAATAGACTTTTTTTTTTTTTTTTAATACATATTTTTTTTATTGTATCTTCAAATATGAACTAACAATAAGTATTCAAATCTTAAATCTAAAATATAATTATTAGGCCCGACCACTGTCGGACATAAATTTAGAGATAGTTATAAATAATACATAAGTAGTGATAATCAAAAGGAAGAAAAAATAAAATAAAATAAAAAGTATTTTCAAGCAGTCCCATCTGGAGTGTTGAGTATAAGAGCACTTGTATCCCTCTTTTTTAGGCGGACGTGTCCAGTAAAGTTCAAAATATTACGAGCAAGCGGATTAGGATGTGACTCGAGTTTTGTTAAATATTTGCCTGCATATTTTGCAATTTCTTCAACCACTAGTGGCATATTCAAATCACGATGTATATTTGAGTTTTTTATATACCATGGAGCCGATGTTATTAATCGCAAAATTTTATTTTGCCTTCGTTGGATTCTCTCGACATTGGAAGCTGAAGCAGTGCCCCATAGTTGAATTCCGTAGCACCATATGGGTTTCAAAATAGACTTGTATATCAAAAGTTTGCAATCTAGACTGAGGGTTGAATTTCTACCAATCAGCCAATATACCTGAGTTAATTTTAGTTTCATTTGGGTTAACTTAGAGTCAATATGGTGTTTCCAAGTAAGCCGTCGATCAAGGTGTATTCCAAGATATTTCACATGAGTATGTTGAGGGACAACTTGATTGTTAATCCGAATGGGTGAACAAGTATCTCTTCGTAATGTATATGTTACTTGAACACATTTTTGTTCGTTTACCTTAATTCTCCATAAGTTTAACCATATTTCCAGCTGGGTAATGTGTTCTTGAAGATATCGGGATGCTTCGTAAGGATTTTCATGCATACTAAGGCAGGCTGTATCATCAGCAAATGTGGAAGTGTGGATATTGCTGCTCAGAGGCATATCACAAGTATAAATCAAATACAAAACTGGCCCCAGTATACTCCCCTGTGGCACACCGGATGAGATAGTTTCAGGCATGCTCATAAAGTCTCCTTCCACAACAGTGAACTTGCGGGCAGTAATGTAACTTTCCAAAAGACTTACAACGTTTATTGGCAGGTATGTTTTTAATTTTAAAATTAGTCCTTCATGCCACACTTTATCAAATGCCTGAGAAACGTCGATAAACAGCGCAGAACAATACTTCCTTTCTTCAAATGTTCTTCTTATAAATTGGACCAATCTATGAGTTTGTTCAATGCTGCTATGCTGACTTCTAAAACCAAATTGATGGTCCGGTATGCACCCACTACGAACTAGAATTGGGGACAATTTTGTCATGAGCAGTTTTTCGAAAAGTTTAGACATTGTTGATAGCAGACTTATTGGCCTATATGACTCAGCCTTGGTAAGATCTTTGCCTGGCCTTGGAATCATTTTAACTTTGGCAAGTTTCCAGCTGTGTGGATAATACTCCAGTCGTAAAATGGCATTGAAAATAAATAACAGTATTCTAATTGCAATACGAGGCAACTTCATCAGCATCTGGTTACTAATTCCATCAAAACCCGGAGCTTTCTTCGGGTTGAGTTCAGCAATTACTTTTTGTACATCACGCGTCTTAAACTTTATTAGTTGAGGAGGTAGAGCGTCTACATTTGGCAAATCAATTACACCAGTACATGTGTTTGGGGTAAATACGTATTTCAAATGGTCAGCAAATATGTTACCTTTTTCAGTATCGCTTCTTGCCCAACCTCCCCTATATACATATAAGTATATTTTCATACACAAGGTTGCTGGGTATTTTGTCATACTTAAAATTGTCCAGCTTTAAAGTCTGCCTACGACCAATTTGTTTATATTACAGATTTTGTTTATTTAACTGCATCCGGCTTCTTTGACTTTTCATACGATCATGGGAATTTATAGATTCTATGTCCATAATAAGGTCGTTTAGCTTTGGAATGTGCTCTAACTGAATGGTTTACGCTGTTCATATATTTTCATGATGTAGATATGTAAGCGTGATTGTCAAGATCTAATAAATACTTGAGTATTGATAAGAAATTTGATATTATGTGTACATACATAAATATCTACAAATTGATTTTATGTATGTATGTACATATGTACATACAAATAAGTGTTTGCCTCCGTCCTGGAATTATATGTCATGTGCGGTCTTTTGTTGATGTTGTAAATATTCGCCTGGTCTTTTATGTATAGATAAGAAATATCTTCAGTTTTTTTATTTGAAATTAAAAAACCTTGTTTTAATTTTTATCTGTATTTACTTAAAAGCTTGTGAGGTTGTTCTGTTTTAAGTAAAACTCAATTCCTTAAGATACATACTTTAGAGTAATAGTAACTATAATAGAAATATTTCCTATATTTAATTTACATTTGTTTAAAGTTGATGCAGCTTATATTCATTCTTAGAAACATTTTGATATAAAATTTTTTCCAACCGTAGACTTTTTCATAACCTTTTACATTTATTTTAAAACATCTAGCATTGCCTTTTATACATTTATAAACATTTTTAAATGAAACTGATCCAGCAGTCCAGCTTATATAACGATAGCTTTTTGTTAGCCAGATTGCTTCTTTTTTTATTTTTTATTGATTATTGAGTTTCATAATGAAATTATTATATTCTTAATTGTTGAAAACAATCGCTTCTTCTTTTCCAAAGAAATTATTTGAGTTATTTTTTAAACCTTGTACATGTATAAAAATTATGTTATTTTCCATATTGCTTAATTTATAAGACTTTTAGAATTTGACCTTTGATGGGTATATATTTTAGTATATGATCATGAATAAGAATACAGTAAACTGATTTCTTTGCTTACTATTTCAAATTAAAATTTTATTCAATTGCCCCGCTATTGAACAAAAGGAGCTTTTATATTAAACTCTGGTACAGGTAGAAACGCATAAGATTCTTTCATATACTACCTTTGCTGGAATCTTAGATACATATAATAACTATATAGAATTGCATTACGTTTATTTTTAAATTTTATGTTAGGATTATCATCATATGGATATGAGACTGAACTTAAATGTACTTTTAAATTAGTTAATTTGTAATGAACAATCTTATTTTCTTCTTGAATAGCGAACAACAGAAAACGAAGTCGTTTTCTTACAATTTAGGTCTAACCTCTCAACTGGTCCTCTAGAATACAATATGACTTTGTATGTCAGCATTTCTGTCTCCTCTTTGTCAGCGTTAGGAATAATTAAATTTTAAACTTTTTATTCTTCAAATTGTGTTACTTCATACTGATGATATGTTTAAGTACATTAATAATGTACGAGTATATGTTTATTTTATGACGGGTGAGCGCCTATGGCTTTTATTTGATGTTCTGGATGAAGTGATTTTTTTTCTCATTTCATTAAAGTTTAGCGTATTGCGTATATATTTTTAATATACATATTTAAGTGAGCTTTTTGTATCTGTCAGGCAGAGTGAACGTATCAGTTGGTCAGTCAGTCTCTCTTTTTATTTGATTAAGTTTTTCTTCTAATGTGTCACTACTATTTTTTCAGATTTTACTACTTGAAATAGAAAATATTTATATAATTTTAAAAGTATTAATATATACTACATACATATAGGTAAATATATGTATGTACGTAGAAATTAGTTCATATACAAAGAAATACATCTTTAATAATCAACTAGTCTAGAAAATCGATCTAAAATAACACATTTACCTCCATCATCAATTCACCGTCAGTGTTTTCATAAAGTGTTAGAAACATTGGAATATATATGTTTGGGAGAATTTTTACTTCAAGTGTTTCTATATAAGATTTGGTGTTTGACCCCTTGACGTTATTGTGGTTAACGTAGGCTGCATTGTATCGCATTCTTACTTAGAAAAGGTCCTCATCACCATCAATCATACCTGTATACAATTCATTCATGAGTTGAGTTGATCCAGATACAATTGCTGTCTACAAATTAATGATTAGAAAATAGCTTTCTCATCACCTTCTAACAAGTTTAATATTTTGCTAGCATGCATGCTTTAGCATGCTTCTATCGATAGTGACGCGAGAGTCCGACATTTAGTGCTGTTTTAATTACAAATCTATACTATTAGAGTTATGAATTCACTCTTTTGAATTTTTAACAAAGTAGATATATATCTATTTCATTTGCCACAAAGTCTTAAAATTTCTTTCCTTATAAAAGTATGACGTGAGGAATTTTTTTTAAATTATACATGCTTCGGCATGCTTCCAATATTTTTTTTCGGTAAATTTATTTCATTCATACAGATACAGATATAAAGTAAGATCTGTTTATATTACATTTTACAATTTATGCATGCTTCAGCATGATTCTAGTTGAAGTCTGTATTTATTTAGTAAGTTTGTTTGATTCCCACTCATACACATGTACATTTTTAAAGATTGGATATCAAAGTACAATTTCCTTAGTTTATCTAGAAATGAACAGAGTGAATATCTATTATAATAACCATATTCACATTTTAAAATTTTGTGTGCTAGAGCTTTCGAAATGGAAAATGTACACCTTTTACTATAAAAAGTGATAATATGATGTGTTGCTGAATATTGCACTGTGTTATAGTTCATTTTGAACTCTTAAGTTTTCACAATATTTCATACAGACCATCAAGTTTAGAGAATTCCAGTACATTAGGCTAATTATCTTCCCTGAGACCTAACATTCCTAATCAATCTTTCAAAAAACCAATACAAACTAGATTTTTCCTTTTTAATTTTATTTATATTTAATTAAATTTCAACATTTTGTGCATCTTCAAATTACTGTATACTGTATTTTGCACATTTTTCTCTATCGTTGAGTTGACTTTAATCGCAAATATTTTAATGATGAGATGAACTTTTTTATTGTATGCATTAAGTAAATCTTTATGTACATATACCACTTATATGAACCATTATAGCTAAATTCTTAACACATAATTCCTTTTAATGATCTATTAAATCATTCTACTATTGATGCTTTCATATTACGTAATTTTTAATCCTCTATTTATGCATGAATTTTGCAGTGTTTATTAAAAAATTCTTTACCATCATCTATTTGTAAGTTTTTTGGTACTCGTACCATTTCAAAAATATTTTCCATTGCCTTGGTTTTTTCGAGTGCAGCTTTTATATTCAACAATACTCACCATATAAACTTTGAGAATGTATCAGTTACAGTCTACAAAAATTAATAATTTCTATTTTCTCTAGAATTGCTATCCACTTCACATATATCAGCTCCATAAAAGATCATCTACTTATTCCATTCATTACACCACTACAATACACAAACAATTTTCGAAATTTATTATGGAGTTCGTTTACTAAATTTCTTTTTAAAGACATTGAGTTGTTTTACAGTTTTTTTTGGAGAGTGTTGGGATCTACTTGATACACTTTCAGCTATTTATACTAAAATGTAGTTAATTTTCCAATCTATAAATTTTATCGCTCAGCTCTTCAATTTGTTTGTCAAAAGATGATTTAATTTTTAGAATGTCTTTTTCAATTTTATACCTATCTTCTATCGTTAATTTTATTTCACACTCCACTCCATCAATTTGCATTTGAATATATCCTTGAATTATATTAAGCTTTATTATTAATTCATCCTTTAGTTTCTCGATTTGAGTTTCCAGAAACAATTTACTGATAACATTATTCTCCGTCAGTGAATGATAATGATTCTCTATGTATGTATTGGTAGAAATTATATATATTATTTAGTTTTCAAAATCAAATTTATCATAGTATTTTCACGTTTTATCAATCATTAAAGAAAATAAACCCACTTTTAAACCCCATATTTGAACATCAACTTGTATTTTATCTTTCAGTTTTAGATTTCTATCACCAAATTTCCATTCATTATTGAAATCTTTAGGTGAGCCATAGTTTGTATCTAATTCATTTCTTCCTTCCAAGACTAATAAGTCAATATAAGTATCTTCGGTGTTGGAATTCTGTGGGTAAAAATCATGTTCTTCATCATCATAATCATTCACAGTATTAGCATCATTAAATAAGATGGTATTATCAAATATTGTTCCTTTTGAAAGTTTCTTTAACTTGTCTCTATCTTGAGTGATGGTTTTTCAGACTTTAAACTTGTATTATTTTCAACTTCTATCTTCATTTTACTTAGTTCTTTCTTGTGTATTCTTTCAATATTTTTAGAAATATTTATGAATTCTTTGAGAGATTCTGTTATAGGATCAAATATATCTCTTAGTTGTTCACGTGTATCTATTTCACCAGTGTTTATACTACGAAGCTTTTTCTTCAAGACATTTCTTGTCAACACCAACTGTTTTAAAATTTTCTCATCCATGTTTAATAATAGCAAATAAGAGGTATCAGCTATTAGATCAGATGTCAGCTATTAGATCAGATATCACCTATTAGATCAGGTATCAGCTATCAGATCAGCTTATCAGGAGCTAGTCTGGTTTTCAGATCAGCTTATCAGGAGCTGGTCTGGTTTTCATATCAGCTTATCAGGAGCTGGTCTGGTTTTCAGATCAGCTTATCAAGACCTCGGTCTGGTTTTTAGATCAGCTTATCAGGAGCTGGTCTGGTTTACAGATCAGCTTATCAGGAGCTGGTCTGGTTTTCAGATCAGCTTATTAGGAGCTGGTCTGGTTTTCAGTTCAGGTTAACAGGTAGCAGATCAGGTTGTCAGGCAGCTGATCTGTAAAACAGATCAGGTTATCAGGAGCTGTTAAGATTTTCAGATCAGGTTATCTGTTTCAGATTGGGTTATCAGTTTACAAGTAGCTGGACATTTATAACATTTAGATGAATGAAGTTTAAGGTCAGATAAAATGTGAAAAACTATACTGTTATGTAGTCAAATTATTTTCTAAGACGATCATCACTTAATTCAGTATCTTTGCTGATAATCAAAATTCCATATTTTTAATTCCAACATGATTTATATATTTCTCATCTTACTTAAACATTATAATTACATTATGATTATTTCCTATCAAATGTTTGGTGATTTTAGTATAAGTTTGACATTTGATAAGCTGATCTGATAGCTGATACCTGATCTAATAGGTGATATCTGATCTAATAGCTGATATCTGATATAATAGCTGATACCTGATCTAATAGGTGATATCTGATCTAATAGCTGATATCTGGTCTAACAGCTGATACCTCTTATTCGCTATTATTAAACATGGATGAGAAAATTGTAAAACAGTTGGTGTTGATAAGAAGCGTCTTGAAGAAAAAGCTTCGTAGTATAAAAACTGGTGAAATAGATACACGTGAACAACTAAGAGATATATTTGATCCTATAACAGAATCTCTCAAAGAATTCGTAAATAGTTCTAAAAATATTGAAAGAATACACAAGAAAGAATATAGAACCTGAAAAATAATATAAGTATTAAAGCCTCAGAAACCATCAGTCGAGATAGAGAGAAGTTAAAGAAACTTTCAAAAGGAACAATATTTGATAATACTATCTTATTTAATGATGCTAATACTGTGAATGATTATGATGATGAAGAAGATGATTTTTACCCACAGCCTTCCAACACCGAAGATACTTATACTGATTTATCAATCTTGGAAGGAAGAAATGAATTAGATACAAACTATGGTCCACATAAAGATTTCAATAATGAATGGAAATTTGGTGATAGAAATCTAAAACTGAATAAAGATAAAATACAATTTTTTTTTTTTTTTATAATACATGATATTTATTTATTGTATCTTCCTATATGAACTAACAATAAGTATTCAAATCTTAAATCTAAAATATAATTATTAGGCCCGACCACTGTCGGACATAAATTTAGAGATAGTTATAAATAATACATATTTAAGTAGTGATAAACAAAAGGAAGAAAAAATAAATAAAAATTAAAATTATTTTCAGTTAGTCCCATCTGGAGTGTTGAGTATAAGAGCCCTTGTATCCCTCTTTTTTAGGCGGATGTGTCCAGTAAAGTTCAAAATATTACGAGCAAGCGGATTAGGATGTGACTCGAGTTTTGTTAAATATTTGCCAGCGTTTTTTGCAATTTCTTCAGTCACTAGTGGCATATTTAAGTCACGATGTATATTTGAGTTTTTTATATACCATGGAGCCGATGTTATTAATCGCAAAATTTTATTTTGTCTTCGTTGGATTCTCTCGACATTGGAAGCTGAAGCAGTGCCCCATAGTTGAATTCCGTAGCACCATATCGGTTTCAAAAGTGACTTGTATATCAAAAGTTTGCAATCTAGACTGAGGGTTGAATTTCTACCAATCAGCCAATGTACCTGAGTTAATTTTAATTTCATTTGGGTTAACTTAGAGTCAATGTGGTGTTTCCAAGTAAGCCGTCGATCAAGGTGTATACCAAGATATTTCACATGAGTATGTTGAGGGACAACTTGATTGTTAATCCGAATGGGTAAACACGTATCTCTTCGTAATGTATATGTTACTTCAACACACTTTTGTTCGTTTACCTTAATTCTCCATAAGTTTAACCATAGTTCCAGCTGGGTAATGTGTTCTTGAAGATATCGGGATGCCTCGTAAGGATTTTCATGCATACTAAGGCAGGCTGTATCATCAGCAAATGTGGAAGTGTGGATATTGCTACTCAGAGGCATATCACAAGTATAAATCAAATACAAAACTGGCCCCAGTATACTCCCCTGTGGCACACCGGATGAGATAGTTTCAGGCATGCTCATAAAGTCTCCTTCCACAACAGTGAACTTCCGGGCAGTAATGTAACTTTTCAAAAGACTTACAACGTTTATTGGCAGGTATGTTTTTAATTTTAAAATTAGGCCTTCATGCCACACTTTATCAAATGCCTGAGAAACGTCGATAAACAGCGCAGAACAATACTTCTTTTCTTCAAATGTTCTTCTTATAAATTGGACCAATCTATGAGTTTGTTCAATGGTGCTATGCTGACTTCTAAAACCAAATTGATGGTCCGGTATGCACCCACTATTAACTAGAATTGGGGACAATTTTGTCATGAGCAGTTTTTCGAAAAGCTTTGACATTGTTGATAGGAGACTTATTGGCCTGTATGACTCAGCCTTGGTAAGGTCTTTGCCCGGCTTTGGAATCATTTTAACTTTGGCAAGCTTCCAGCTATTTGGATAATACTGCAGTCGTAAAATGGCGTTAAAAATAAATAACAGTATTCTAATTGCAATACGAGGCAACTTTATTTGGGTTGAGTTCAGAAATTAGTTTTTGCACATCACGCGTCTTAAACTTTATTTGTTGAGGGGGTAGAGCGACTACATTTGGCAAATCAATTACACCAGTACATGTGTTTGGGGTAAATACGTATTTTAAATGGGCAGCAAATATGTTTCCTTTTTCAGTATCGCTTCTTGCCCAACCTCCGGTAGATGTGCGCAGAGGTGGTTTAAACTCAACGGGTGTTTTAAGCTTTCTAGCAGCACGCCATAAAGAGTAATCAGATGCTGGTGTGACATCAAGATTTTCCAGATAGTTTTTAAGAGATGCACTTTTTTCATGTGCAAGCAGCTCTTGGAGTCGTTTAGTGCACTCTTTAAATCTAATTTTATTCTGGGGTGATCTGTGCTGTTGCCATTCCCTTCTAGCTCTTCTTTTTTCACATACGAGACGTTCAATATCTGTAGAATATAGTCTATTAAACCCAGTCTGCGGATAGGAGGTAGTGGCATGTTTAGCAGCCTGCTTAATATTTTCCTTAAGATTGGCAATGTTAGATTCAACATCATCATGTGTTCTTAGTGTAATGTTTTCCGTGCAATGACTACTAAGATATTTTTTGAATCGCAGCCAATTTACACGATTTATCAAATTGGCATATGGGTGAGGTAAATCACTTCTTAATGGGCTACAAATTGTAACGATCGTGGGAGAGTGATCGGACGAGAGATCTAGAGAAGCTTCAATTTGAATTAAATCCCTAGAGATATTTTTCATAACGCCAAAGTCTATTACATCCGGAATTTTATGTATGTCAGTAGGCCAATAAGTGGGCTCCCCACTTGAAATGACATCCAAGCCCATTTTGGAAATTGTATTGAACAACGCTCGACCTCTGGGTGTAATAAGACGCGAACCCCAGAACGTGTGTTTAGCATTATAGTCGCCAGCTGCTACGAAACAAGGACCCAGAGATTTGTAAAAATCCTCGTATTGATGCTCAGTAATTGCGAATCTAGGAGGAGAGTAAATTGATGATATGACAAAATTATTGGAAAAATTTTCAATACAAATATTCGTTGCTTGTAAATGTTCTTCACAAATGTTATCAATAATATAATGCTTGAGTCTTGACTTTATTAAAATTGCTGATCCACCGCATGCTCTTCCTCTCGGGTCCTTTAAATCATATAAGGTGTAGCCATAAATTTTAAAAAGGCTTCTCGAAGTCAAATGAGTCTCAGAGACCAACATTATATCAATATTTTTTTCCGTGAGGAAGTGCTCAAGTTCATTTTTATGTTGGCGAATGCCGTTTGCGTTCCAGAAACATAGTTTTAACGTGTTCATGGCTTGTTAACTAATGCTTGAAGCAGAGTATTCTGCATTCGCAACATTTCTTGCATCATGCTAGTCATATTTGTTGTAAAATTGTTTATAGTTTGCACAAGATTTTCAATAGTGGCTTCAAGGCGATTATAATTAAAGTTTGAGTGTGTATTTGTAGAATTATTTTGCGGTGAAACATTTTGTGTCGGAATAGAACTAGCCTTAGCAGCATCTGCATACGATACACGGGAAGTAACTGGTTGGCTCATTTGCTGAAAAGTGTCAGAGTAAACGTTTGCTGATTGAGCTGGAGCTAATTTAGGTTTTTGCACCATAGTCTTCTTTACCAAAGAGTACACACGACAACCTCTGTAGTTAGCGGTGTGATTACCTCCACAATTACTGCATTTTTTATAACTTTGATCTTTTGGTTTGTTGCAGCTAGCGGTGCCGTGTAATTCGCCGCACTGAACACAAACAGAGGGTAAATTGCAGTATGTTTTTGTATGGCCATATTCTTGGCAATTATGGCACTGTACAGGACCTGAACGCTTATGTGGCTCTTCAACTGTGATTTTTCGGTACAAGAGGTATTTTAAATTATAAATTGGATGCGTCTCATTTTTTGTCAATTTTATATCATTAGGCTCAAGTTCAACGCGAAATAGAGGTTGGGGGATCTTTTCCCTATTTATTATGTTCGATACATTTTTTACTTTAAAACCATGGAGGACGAGAGCATCTTTTACTTCTTCGGGAGCAACATAGGAATCTATTCCCTTCAACACAATCTGCAGATCTTTATCATTCTTGAGCTGATATGTGTAGAAATTTGTTTTATCTTTTTTCAAATTCAGATACCATTTTGCGAAAATCTTTTACTTCATAAACTTGAATTTTCGTTTCATCAATGTTACCACGTTTTATTGGATCAATGTGAAATTTATTTTTACCAATGACCGAAATTAATTTTTTAATAAGAGCGTTTGAGTTTTTTTCTCTTAAATAGATTGGTTGCGGCTTGGAGGTTTTGTTCGAGGATACCTCGGGTTTGTCGTTGTCATCTTGAAGAATTTTAAAGCGGTTTTGGCGATTAGTTGAGGATGCGCTGTTATCCCTAGACATCTTTGGAGCAGATGCAATTTTAGTAGAATTTGGGCTTCGCCCGCGCTTTAAAATTGTAATGTATCTGTCCATTCCGACTTGGACCTTGGGTTTTGGGCTACTCTTTTTTTCAGTGACAAATTGGTTAAGTGATGACCACGAACCCGAAGCGGATGATATCGCTGAGTTAAATGTAGAAGTACTAGGCAACCGTAATTTCAACGATTCACTAGTTGGCATTGGACAAAGCGAAGTTGATCGCTGACGAAACTGTGGATTTGCCGTTAGAAAAAGTCTATCATCAGATTTTTTATTTTTATTAAGAGCTTCAGAGCTCACAGTAAGTCTCTCATCAGATTTTTTATTGTTGTCTTTAAGAGCTTCAGAACTCACAATAAAATAGGCATTTCTGCCGTTCGAACTCACTTCACAATTTTTTTTCTTTGAGGTACCCACATAGAGTATTTCTCAAGGGTACTTTGTGTGTTTTTTATTTACGGTTTTTTTTTTATTTTGTTATTTCTATATGTAAAAATATTAGCAAAGCAATAAAAAGTTTATTTATCAAAGTTAATATGTACTACGAATATTTTTTTGTATGATTTTTTTTTGTTTAGTTTGTATGTAAGAAAAATTCCGCTATTACGTTTGTTCAGTATGAAGGTACAATGAGAACTTTGAAAAGTAAAATAGGTATATAGTTAAAATAAAATTATAAATAGACAACAAAATAACTTCTACTTGGTAGTAGAATATGGTTTGGTAACCATATTCTTGTACTATTTTATACATAGTGTACCTATTAAATAAATGAAATAATCAAAAGGATATTTCAGTCATACATTTTTATATGGCTTTATATATTACATCTTATTTCTATATAAAGATCCACATATGAACAGCTTCATAATTAAATTTCCATATATGACCTCATACATTATAATACATTTCATATATTAGTCCATATATCAATTCATATATAAAACGTTTGCCATGTATTATTATTCCTATATATTTCCATACATGAATTCACACATATTCATATATATTAGGGTATTCATTCGGTTAACCGTTAATCGGTTAACCGGTTATTTACTACCCGATTAACTGATCGGTTAATTTAAAATTTGCTTTTTTCGATTAACGGTTAAACCGGTTAAGTTCAGTTGATTAATCGATTAACCGAAGTAACAAGTTTTTAAATTTTTTGTAGTATTATAAGGTATTTTTTGTGTGTTTAATTATTTGTTTCGTCTCATATACAAAAGGTATGTGTTAAGAAATTATTTTTCATACAAAGTAAAATTCAAAATCTACGTTCCTTCTAGGAATTATAGGATATAATATATACAAAATAAACTAATAAATATATATAAAAGAGTTCAGTAACGACTTTGGTTCTCTAATTGAACTAGAGGGATTATCAAATTTATGTTTAATAATTTAATAAAAGCCAATACTACTGTTTCCAACTATTGAATTAAGGATTGGATTAGACGAATTCAATTATTTTATACATACGCATAGAAATATTTTCTTCTAGCAACAGTGTTTTAAGTACAAAAACGAAAACTAAGAAATTTACAAATGAACTTATTTGTAGAATATTCGTCGCTGAGCTCTGCAAGTATGAGTCAGATGATGACCCGCCAGCAAAAAAAAACTATCGATAGTAATACAAGAAATGTTCGGACAAAATTAACCAAAACAACTAGAAGTGTTTGGAAGTACAAAAGAAAAAATAAATTAGGGCTATAATGGCATAATGAAAAATCTTATATCTTTACAGAAATCCAAAAGGACTGACAAACTAGATATGGGTAGCCAAATTTGTCGCTCACGTGTTTTTGGCGCAAATACCAATTTCAAATTGTGTCGCTTAGTCCTAATTTACACTATGCAAGTCTTATTGCTAAGCTGATTGATTAGTTTGTGGGAAAGAAAGACGAGTGGAACAGAAACGTTTCATTTCCACTCGTCTCTCTCCCCTAAAAAACTAATCAGCTTAGCAATAAGACTTCCATAGTGTAAATTAAATAAGACTTGCATAGTGTAAATTAGGACTTACATGGACTTTCTAAAATTGAAAAATTTAAGAATCCTTTCGAGATGGGTATCAAAATAAGAGTTGCCGGGACACTAAATGTTTGAAATAACGAATAAATTTAAAAAATCATAAAACCCCGACTACCTAAAAACAACTCAAAAAGGAAAAAAAATCCAATAATGCGGAACACTATCTGATATCAAGATTTTAGTCAATTAGTTTTATTAGGTCTGTTAGTTGCAAACTAATTATCAATTTGGCTAAAAAAAACTTAAAGCCAGGTCTCAGAAGTTCTAAATTGTATTATTTGTATTGAGAAACACACTTTGATGCCATCAAAGCTTTTTAAGCTTTGTTCCACCTTTTGCAACAAATTTAAACTCGATATCCAAAAGAAGTGAATTGCTCTTGCAATGAGCATAATTCAGGCAGATTGTAGAAAATAATTTAAATAAATACTGTGCTTTGATATCAGAAAGACCTTGAATCCAGTTCTTATTTTGTTGTATTTTCCGTATATGGAGTTTTTAGTAAATAATTTGTTTCTTAAAAATACACACATATATAATTATAATGTCATAGTGTCCATGGACTTGTAAGACAATTTCAAAAGTGTCATAATGTCCATGAACGCTACGACACGTTTTCTTTGTCATAACGTCCATGGACATTATGTCCTTGAACGTTGTGACATGCCACCAAAAAGTAATTAACAAATGTTTCTTCTAGGTGAACAATTTTTCCAACTAAAGCAATGGGATCAAAGTGAAATGGATCTATCGGATGTGGATTTTTCAAAATGGAAATCTGTATCAGCTGCAGATCTTCTCTGTATTAATTCAAATTTGCAACAAGTACCTTTAAATATTTTCCAAATTTTCTCCAAAACGTAAGTAAACTACAAAAACGAAATTTTAGATATAAGTATAACTACTTTGCGATGTGTTTTGTGTTATTTTATGTTCTGTTAAGGCTGTTAAGGTATTTTTTTATTATTTATTTTATTTTAAACTGAACCGATTTAGGGGTAAGAAATCGAAAAAAAAGTTCTCCATACCACTAAAGGGCCACTCAGACTATTATACATGTATAAAGACTTTCATCACACTTTACGAAAAAGAAATCTAAACACATTTGTTTCGACTATCAAAATATCTAACGTAAATTGACATTTTATGTTCACACCATCACACCTCATATTACATGAAAAACACAAGTATAAAGAAAACAGCTGTTGAGGATTAACATGCCTACATTAATCTTTGACTCCCGGCGGTAAAGCAGTTTCATGTACGCTGTGGTCGTGCCGGCCTCTGAAAATAGACGGCGGTTAAAGTAGTTGATTTAAATAAGATAAATAAAAAGAAAATACGATAGTTTCGTTAACTTTCAGACATGTCTTACACGAAAAATTATTCAATACGATAAGCACATTCAATATTTATATCCGTTTTAATACAAAGACATATAACATAAACGACGGCACGGCATCGGACAGACGGCTTGTTAGTTTGGATTTTGTAATAATGCAACCCTGATCAGATGAAAAGTATTATCGTTTAGAAAATTTTCAAAAAATGGTCAAGTATTATGGGATGTCAAATTTTTATCGTATTATTTACCATTCGTTATGACATTTTGCATTCACAATATCGCACTTGCACGTATTATTTGAATTTTTGACATGTATTAATACAAAGTATAATAGTCTGAGTGGCCCTTAACGGCCACTCTAATGTACATATGTTATACATTCATAATAAATAAATATCTTCATACATACCTACATATCGATGGTCACAAGTAGAAACGCCCTAAAGGCTGGGTTAGCCGAACGTTGCTGTTTCGTACCGTACTGTTAGCACGTTGGTGCAGTTATAGAACATTTAAGAACGTGCGTACGCTTTACTTTGTTTTGTTATTTTTATATGAAAAAGGAACAGCTGTTCACAAAACAGTGATGGGTATTAAAAAGTGCAAATGGTGACTGTAGCAAATAAGAAGTACCTAAAATATGTAAATGTTACTAAAACTGTATTGGAGCATATACATAAAAATATATGTATGTATGTATGTTATACATTCATAATAAATAAATATGTTCATACATACATACATATCGATGGTCACAAGTAGATTGGCCCTATCTCGTATTTCCATTTAATTGAGCTTTTCAGTGATTCCAATACATTTCACAGAAATATACCTCGTCACAAAAATTTATTGCAATAGTGAAAATAACACTAACAAAGCAGTTGTACGGTTTATTATTATGTGTTTACCCTCTCCTCTAAAATTACAATATGATATGTGTGTAGGGTGTTCAGATATAATTTTTTCAGCGGCGTGACAAGTATGAAAAAAAACATTCAAACCTAAAGTTTATTAGTCCTTTATTTATTATAGTAAGTGCTTGACACCGACAAGCTTTCTAAAAATAATTTTTTTTTTTGTTATTGATATTTTTGGCCAAGTCAATTTTTGTGAAGAAGATATCTTTATTAAAATAAGCTAATGGGGCCTATCGTACTTTATGTTAATAAAAACGCATAGTTATTATTACATATTTTCCCAACGTTTCGTGAATTTTTTGTTCACTTTATCAAGGGATTCGTCTATTTTATTAAAAAAGAAAACAACAATATTTTAACACCATTTAATAATAATTAACAAAACATTTTTTAAATTTTACTTACAATATATGTTGATTATTATATTTCCATTATGTAAAATATATATATATGTATATATGTATATATACATATGTATATGGTTAACGAATTTGTTTTACAACACACACAAACTAAATAACTAATATCACAGCTAATACTTCTAGGTTATTGCTAATTTATAATTTGCGCTTAAATTATCAGTGTCTTCTTTTATATTCATTGTTTTGTTGATTTTTTGTTGTATCCTTAAACTTTCTGTTATGTATCTCTTTCTTGTATTATTCACTTTGTCCAGTATTTTTATGTTGTCAAAATCGGGCTGATGTTTAGTTTTTATTATGTGTTGTGACAGGGCGGTACTTTCTTTGTTTCTGTTTATGTCAGTCTTATGTTCATTAACTCTTATCTCTAAATTTCTCTTCGTAGTACCAATATAAATAAGATCGCAGCTGTTGTGGTCGTTCCCTTTACATGGGATTTCGTAAACAACGTTGTTTTGTTGTAATTTGTGTATAGGTGTTTTAGTGTTGGAAAATATTGCACTAATTGTTTTGTTGGATTTATAAGCAAAGCTTATGTCATTTTTGTTTATTGCAGCTTTTATGTTTCTATTGTCCGTAAGGCCAGGAACAAATTGTACACTGTAAAAATATTTATCTTCTCTATCAGTGTTGCCATGTTTATTATTATTTGATGATTTGTATTCTATGATGAGGGATTTTATTAGTGATAAAGGAAAGCTGTTGTTAGTTAATATTTTTGTTATTTTCTGTATATTTTGTGTGTGAAATTTTTTGTCACTTATGTCCAGCACCCTATGAATAAAGTTTTTGGCCGTATTTATGATTTGCGATTTCGGTTGCGTTGAGTTAAAATTAATGATTCTGCCTGAAGATGTGTCTTTAGCATACCAATCGAGCACGATTTTATCATCTCCTCTATATAGTTTCGTGTCAAGGTAAGTTATTTTTCTGTCTTCTTCTATTTCAATAGTAAATTGTATTTTCGGGTGGTAACTGTTTAGTGTATTTAATATTTCATCCTTGTTAATTATGGCTAAAATGTCATCTACGTATTTAGCTACGTATTTGACATGAATGTTTTTGTTGGTCAATTCAGACAGAGCTACGTCAAGTAAGTTATCCAATACAATGTCTGCAATAGTTGGAGAAAGTGGGTTTCCCATTGGCATACCGAAAATTTGGTTGTAAACTGTGTTCTCGTGGATGAAGTAATTGTTATCGTGTAAACAGAATTTCAAAGTATCTAGGAATTTAGAGCGAGGGATTTTTGTATTATTTTGTAGTAAAGACCATTTATCCATTATATTATTAATAGCGGTGTGAATAGGTATGTTTGTAAATAGAGATATTACATCAAAACTTACGAGAGAGTCATTCCGATCTAGTTGTATGCCCTCCAGTTGTGTTTTTAAATCTAGGGAGTTTTTTACGTTATATTTGTTGGAAATTATATTTTTGAGAACATTTCCTAGATATTTGCTCAAATGATAGCAAGGAACTTGAAAAGATGACACTATAGGTCGCAATGGTATACCTTCTTTATGAAATTTAGGCAATCCATAGATTCTAGGTGCAGTAGCCGCTGAACAAGTAAGTGTGCGCTTAAGACTGTGTTCTATGAATTCTTTTTTGCATAACTCCGAGATGATATTGTTGTTTGTTCTTATGAGTTTGTTTGTGGGATCAGTTCTCATTATGCGGTAAGTATTTTTGTCTTCTAGTAAGCTCTTCATTTTATTGTCATATTCTTGTTTGTATATAACCACAGTTTTATTGCCTTTATCCGATTGGGTGATAATAACGTTTTTGTGCCTTTTAAAAATTTTTTTTGTTTTTTCAAATACAGCTAATATGAGATTCTCTTTTTGAGTGTTTTTTATATTTCTTTTAAACTGTGATACTCTATTTGCTAATATTGTTCCATATACTTGTCTTTCTCCAATATTGTTATTGTCTATTTTCTGAAAACACTGTTCAATATCCGCTATTATTTTGAGGGGTGAAAAATTTTTTCTGTTTATGGGCAAGGCAAACTTTTTCCCTAAAGATAGTAACCATTTACACTCCCAAGGGATTTCTATCTCCGTTTTGTTTTCAAACCAGTGTTCATTAAAAAATAGTCCATGTTTTACAAAACGGGACAATTGAGTAAAATTGAATATAATTTTCACAAAAAGATTTTGAATCTAGAATAATTTCTCACTTAGAAAAGGTCCTCATTACCATCAATCATACCTGTATATAATACATTCATGAGTTGAGTTGATCTAGATACAATTACTGTCTACAAATTAATGATTAGAAAAAGCTTTCTCATCACATTCTAACAGGTTTAATATTTTGCTAGAATGCATGCTTTAGCATGCTATTCTATCAATAGTGAGGCGAGAGTCCGACATTTAGTGGTGTTTCAATTAAAAATCTATACAATTAGAATTACGAATTCACTCTTTTGAATTTTTAACAAAGTAGATACATATGTATGTATGTATTTCATTTGCCACAAACTCTTAAAATTTCTGTACTTATAAAAGTATGAAGTCAGGAATTTTTTTAAATCATACATGCCTCGGCATGCTTCCAATATTTTTCTCGGTAAATTTATTTCATACTCATACAGATACAGATATAAAGTAAGATCTGTTTACATTCCATTTTACAATTTATGCATGCTTCAGCATGATTCTAGTTGAAGTCTGTATTTATTTAGTAAGTTTGTTTGATACCCATTCATACACATGGATATCAAAATCCAATTTTCTTAGTTTATCTAGAAATAAACAAAGTGAATATCTTTTATAATAACCATATTCACACTTTAAAATTTTGTGTGCTAGAGCTTTCGAAATGGAAAATGTACACCATTTACTACAAAAAGTGATAATATGATGTGTTGCTGAATATTTTGAACTCTTAAGTTTTCACAATATTTCATACAGACCATCAAGTTTAGAGAATTCTAGTATATTAAGCTATTTATCTTCCCTGAGACCTAAAATTCCTAATCAATCCTTCAAAAAACCAATACAAATTAGATTTATCCTTTTTAATTTTATTTATATTTTCATTGAATTTCAACATTTTGTACCTCTTCAAATTACTGTATACTGTATTTTGCACCTTTTTCTCATTCGTTGAGTTAACTTTAATCGCAAATATTTTAATGATGTGGTGAACTTTTCTATTGTAGGCATTAAGTAAATCTTTGTGTATATCAATCCACTTATATGAACCATTATAGCTAAATTCTTAGCACATAATTCCTTTTAATGATCTATTAAATCAATCTACTATTGATGCTTTCATATTAAGTAATTTTTAATCCTCTATTTATGCATGAATTTTGCAGTGTTTATTAAAAAATTCTTTACCATCATCTATTTGTAAGTTTTTTGGTACTCATACCATTTCAAAAAAATTTTCCATTGCCTTGGTTTTTTCGAGTGCAGTTTTTATATTCAACAATACTCACCATATAAACTTTGAGAATGTGTCAGTTACAGTCTACAAAAATTAATAATTTCTATTTACTCTAGAATTGCTATCCACTTCACCTAAATCAGCTCCATAAAAGATCATCTATTCCATTCATTACATCACTACAATAGACAAACAATTTTATAAATTTATTATGGATTACGTTTACTAAATTTCTTTTTAAGGACATTGAGTTGTTTTACAGTTTTTGGCGAGTGTTGTGATCTACTTGATACATTTTCAGATATTTATACTAAAATGTAGTTAATTTTCCAATCTATAAATTTTATCGCTCAGCTCTTCAATTTGTTTGTCAAAAGATGATTTAATTTTTAGAATGTCTTTTTCAATTTTATACCTATCTTCTATCGTTAATTTTATTTCACACTCCACTTATTAATTCATCCTTTAGTTTCTCGATTTGAGTTTCCAGAAACAATTTACTGATAACATTGTTCACCGTCAGAGAACATTGTATACATTGGTAGAAATTATATATTTTATTTAGTTTTCAAAATCAAATTTGTCATACTATTTTCACGTTTTATCAATCATTAAAGAAAATAAACCCACTTTTAAGCCCCATATTTGATCATCAACTTGTATTTTATCTTTATTCAGTTTTAGATTTCTATCACCAAATTTCCACTCATTATTGAAGTCTTTATGTGAGTCATAGTTTGTATCTAATTCATTTCATCCTTCCCAGACTAATAAGTCAATATAAGCATCTTCGATGTTGGAAGGCCGTGAGTAAAAATCATCTTCTTCTTCTTCATCGTCATAATCATTCTCAGTATTAGCATCATTAAATAAGATGGTATTATCAAATATTGTTCCTTTTGAAAGTTTCTTTAACTTGTCTCTATCTTGAGTGATGGTTTTTGAGACTTTAAACTTGTATTATTTTCAACTTCTGTCTTCATTTTACTTTGTTCTTTCTTGTGTAATCTTTCAATATTTTTAGAACTATTTATGAATTCTTTGAGAGGTTCTGTTATAGGATCAAATATATCTCTTAATTGTTCACGTGTATCTATTTCACCAGTTTTTATACTACGAAGCAAATAAGAGGTATCAGCTATTAGATCAGGTATCACCTATTAGATCAGGTATCAGCTATCAGATCATCTTATTAGGAGCTGGTCTGATTTTTAGATCAGCTTATCAGGAGCTGGTCTGGTTTTCAGATCAGCTTATCAGGACCTGATCTGGTTTTCAGATCAGCTTTTCAGGACTTTTCAGGAAAACCAGACCAGCTCCTGATAAGCTGATCTGAAAACCAGACCAGCTCCTGATAAGCTGATCTGAAAACCAGATCAGGTCCTGATAAGCTGATCTGAAAACCAGATCAGGTCCTGAAAAGCTGATCTGAAAACCAGATCAGGTCCTGAAAAGCTGATCTGAAAACCAGACCAGGTCCTGAAAAGCTGATCTGAAAACCAGATCAGGTCCTGATAAGCTGATCTGAAAACCAGACCAGCTCCTGATAAGCTGATCTAAAAATCAGACCAGCTCCTAATAAGATGATCTGAAAACCAGAGCAGCTCCTGATAAGCTGATCTGATAGCTGATACCTGATCTAATAGGTGATACCTGATCTAATAGCTGATACCTCTTATTTGCTATTATTAAACATGGATGAGAAAATTTTAAAACGGTGTTGATAAGAAATGTGTTGAAGAAAAAAGCTTCGTAGTATAAAAACTGGTGAAATAGATACACGTGAACAACTAAGAGATATATTTGATCCTATAACAGAACCTCTCAAAGAATTCATAAATAGTTCTAAAAATATTGAAAGATTACACAAGAAAGAACAAAGTAAAATGAAGACAGAAGTTGAAAATAATACAAGTTTAAAGTCTGAAAAACCATCACTCAAGATAGAGACAAGGTAAAGAAACTTTCAAAAGGAACAATATTTGATAATACCATCTTATTTAATGATGCTAATACTGAGAATGATTATGACGATGAAGAAGAAGAAGATGATTTTTACTCACGGCCTTCCAACATCGAAGATGCTTATATTGACTTATTAGTCTGGGAAGGATGAAATGAATTACATACAAACTATGACTCACATAAAGACTTCAATAATGAGTGGAAATTTGGTGATAGAAATCTAAAACTGAATAAAGATAAAATACAAGTTGATGATCAAATATGGGGCTTAAAAGTGGATTTATTTTCTTTAATGATTGATAAAACGTGAAAATAGTATGACAATTTTGATTTTGAAAACTAAATAAAATATATAATTTCTACCAATGTATACAATGTTCACTGACGGTGAACAATGTTATCAGTAAATTGTTTCTGGAAACTCAAATCGAGAAACTAAAGGATGAATTAATAAGTGGAGTGTGAAATAAAATTAACGATAGAAGATAGGTATAAAATTGAAAAAGACATTCTAAAAATTAAATCATCTTTTGACAAACAAATTGAAGAGCTGAGCGATAAAATTTATAGATTGGAAAATTAACTACATTTTAGTATAAATATCTGAAAATGTATCAAGTAGATCACAACACTCGCCAAAAAACTGTAAAACAACTCAATGTCCTTAAAAAGAAATTTAGTAAACGTAATCCATAATAAATTTATAAAATTGTTTGTCTATTGTAGTGATGTAATGAATGGAATAGATGATCTTTTATGGAGCTGATTTAGGTGAACTGGGTAGCTATTCTAGAGAAAATAGAAATTATTGATTTTTTGCTGACTGTAACTGACACATTCTCAAAATTTATATTGTGAGTATAGTTGAAAATAAAAGCTGCACTCGAAAAAAACCAAGGCAATGGAAAATATTTTTGAAATGATATGAGTATCAAAACAAAAAAATACATATAGATGTTGGTAAAGAATTTTTTAATAAACACTGCAAAATTCATGCATAAATAGAGGATTAAAAATTACGTAATATGAAAGCATCAATAGTAGAATGATTTAATAGATCATTAAAAGGAATTATGTGTTAAGAATTTAGCTATAATGGTTCATATAAGTGGCGTGATATATGTACATAAAGATTTACTTAATGCATACAATAGAAAAGTTCATCTCATCATTAAAATATTTGCGATTAAAGTCAACTCAACGATAGAGAAAAATGTGCAAAATACAGTATACAGTAATTTGAAGATGTACAAAATGTTGAAATTTAATTAAATATAAATAAAATTAAAAAGGAAAAATCTAGTTTGTATTGGTTTTTTGAAAGATTGATTAGGAATGTTAGGTCTCAGGGAAGATAATTAGCCTAATGTACTGGAATTCTCTAAACTTGATGGTCTGTATGAAATATTGTGAAAACTTAAGAGTTCAAAATGAACTATAACACAGTGCAATATTCAGCAACACATCATATTATCACTTTTTATAGTAAAAGGTGTACATTTTCCATTTCGAAAGCTCTAGCACACAAAATTTTAAAATGTGAATATGGTTATTATAATAAATATTCACTCTGTTCATTTCTAGATAAACTAAGGAAATTGTACTTTGATATCCAATCTTTAAAAATGTACATGTGTATGAGTGGGAATCAAACAAACTTACTAAATAAATACAGACTTCAACTAGAATCATGCTGAAGCATGCATAAATTGTAAAATGTAATATAAACAGATCTTACTTTATATCTGTATCTGTATGAATGAAATAAATATACCGAAAAAAAATATTGGGAGCATGCCGAAGCATGTATAATTTAAAAAAAATTCCTCACGTCATACTTTTATAATGAAAGAAATTTTAAGACTTTGTGGCAAATGAAATAGATACATATCTACTTTGTTAAAAATTCAAAAGAGTGAATTCATAACTCTAATAGTATAGATTTGTAATTAAAACAGCACTAAATGTCGGACTCTCGCGTCACTATCGATAGAAGCATGCTAAAGCATGCATGCTAGCAAAATATTAAACTTGTTAGAAGGTGATGAGAAAGCTATTTTCTAATCATTAATTTGTAGACAGCAATTGTATCTGGATCAACTCAACTCATGAATGAATTGTATACAGGTATGATTGATGGTGATGAGGACCTTTTCTAAGTAAGAATGCGATACAATGCAGCCTACGTTAACCACAATAACGTCAAGGGGTCAAACACCAAATCTTATATAGAAACACTTGAAGTAAAAATTCTCCCAAACATATATATTCCAATGTTTCTAACACTTTATGAAAACACTGACGGTGAATTGATGATGGAGGTAAATGTGTTATTTTAGATCGATTTTCTAGACTAGTTGATTATTAAAGATGTATTTCTTTGTATATGAACTAATTTCTACGTACATACATATATTTACCTATATGTATGTAGTATATATTAATACTTTTAAAATTATATAAATATTTTCTATTTCAAGTAGTAAAATCTGAAAAAATAGTAGTGACACATTAGAAGAAAAAATTAATCAAATAAAAAGAGAGACTGACTGACCAACTGATACGTTCACTCTGCCTGACAGATACAAAAAGCTCACTTAAATATGTATATTAAAAATATATACGCAATACGCTAAACTTTAATGAAATGAGAAAAAAAATCACTTCATCCAGAACATCAAATAAAAGCCATAGGCGCTCACCCGTCATAAAATAAACATATACTCGTACATTATTAATGTACTTAAACATATCATTAGTATGAAGTAACACAATTTGAAGAATAAAAAGTTTAAAATTTAATTATTCCTAACGCTGACAAAGAGGAGACAGAAATGCTGACATACAAAGTCATATTGTATTCTAGAGGACCAGTTGAGAGGTTAGACCTAAATTGTAAGAAAACGACTTCGTTTTCTGTTGTTCGCTATTCAAGAAGAAAATAAGATTGTTCATTACGAATTAACTAATTTAAAAGTACATTTAAGTTCAGTCTCATATCCATATGATGATAATCCTAACTTAAATTTAAAAATAAACGTAATGCAATTCTATATAAAGGGTGTTTTTTATTGAGGTATAGAACTTTAAGTTGGCATCACTTTTTTAACTGGCGGCCATTTTGTCAGCTGTCAAGTGATTAATATTTAGTTTGGTTTGCCATTTCATCATGAACAGGTTGACAAAAGAACAACGCTTGCAAATCGTGCAAATTTATTTCGAAAATAATGGTTCAGTTCGCGAAGTTTACCGCAAGCTCCGTCCATTTTATGGTCGACATAATCGTCCATCAGAGCAATTAATTCGGTTAACCATGGATCGTTTTCGCACTACGTTTACTCTATGTGATAATACGCATCCGCAGAGACGTCGAACAGTACGCACCGAAGAAACAATTGCCGCTGTAGAGCAAAGTGTTGAAGAGGACCCGAATGAATCGATTCGCCACCGTGCACAGCAATTGGAGCTTTGTCCATCAACTTTATAGAAGATTTTGAAGATTTTGAATGTGGATGAGTTGTGGTTCCAACAAGACGGCGGTACATGCCACACAGCGCACATCACAATCGATTTATTGAAGGAAACATTCGAAGAGCGCATAATTTCGCGGAATGGACCTGTCAATTGGCCACCAAGATCGTGTGATTTGACACCATTGGATTATTTTCTTTGGGGATATGTGAAGTCGCTCGTCCAGAAACCAGAACTAACCAGAAACGTTAGGGGACTTGGAAGCCAACATTCGTGGCGTTATTGCCAACATACGGCCCCATATGCTCGAAAAAGTGGTTGAAAATTGGACCTGTAGAATTGGCTTTATTCGAGCCAGCCGCGGCGGCCACATGCCCGAAATCATATTTAAACATTAATGGCATAAAATTATCCTTCCAATAAAGCCAAATTGATGGACATTAAAACGATTTTCTTGTGTTTTATTTCAATTCGAAGTTCTATACCTCTAAAAAAACACCCTTTAGTTATTATATGTATCTAAGATTCCAGCAAAGGTGTAATGTATTGTGATATTGGTTAAATACTGTATTTCATATAACTATATTTATTGAGTTTTGAGTTACCATTGTATAAATTGTCATTAACAACATATTCCAATAAAATTATAATTATTAGTTTTTCTAAAAGTAACAATAGAAATAGACTCAATTCAAGTTGTTTTATTTAAAAAACATAATAAACTTTGGCGACGAGAAAAATTGGAAAGCAATATTATTAAGAGTAATAAAATCATTAATAATGATTGGGCATATGGATCCGTTAGTAATCGGAAACGATTTTACTGAATATGAGATGAGATTACAGCAGTTTTTTATCCGTGTAAGAAAACTTACAAGCAATTGGTTGATGCTTTAAAAAAGTATTTCGAACCATCTGTAAACGAAATAGCAGAATCTTACAAATTTAATAAAGCTGAACAAGGAACGAGATCTATACGAGAATATATCGTGGAACTTAAGTCTTTGGCAGAAAAATGTAATTTTGGAAATTTTTTGGATATAGCGTTGTGTGACCAATTCGTATGTGGTGTAAGAAATAATCAGTTGAGGTCAAAATTTCTGAAAGAAACTGATTTAACATTCGTTAAGGCCTGTGAAATTGCATTAAATTGGGAAATGGCCGAAGACGAAACTAACGAAATAAATTTTAAGAAAGATGTTTATAAAACATTTGCTATAAATCAAGCTCAAAGAAATACAAGATCTCATATTCATGAACAAAACTCAAGCAAGCTTTGTTATAGGTGTGGCAAAAGAGGGCATGATGCGGACCACTGCATTTGTAAAAACTGGGTATGTTTCAAATGTAATAAGAAAGGACACACAGCTAAGAGATGTGGTCAGCGGAAAGAACTATATAAAGAAGGAAGTAAAGTAAAATGCGTTGATGAAATATTGGAAGCAGTAAATTTACGTAGTATATCAAATGGAAATAGCAAAGGTAATGGAATAAACGGTGTTGCGGTCGAAGATGCTGAAAGTGTAACATTGTTGGTAGAAGGAATACTGATGGAAATGGAGGTTGATACTGGTGCTTGTGTAACTGTAATTTCTAAAGCTAAGTATTTATTGCATTTTTCTAAAATTAGGTTAAGTTTAGTTGAAAGAAAATTTTTATCTGTCACTGGTAGCCAACTGAGTTGTGTTGGAAAAATTAGTATGGATGTTCGAAAGTTGAATAGTGAAGATAGTAATGTTTTAGAAATCTTTGTGATCGAATCGGAAAGGAATTTTAAGCCGCTTATTGGAAGAAATTGGTTAGATGTATTGTACTCAAATTGGAGACAATCTTTTATTAACCAAATAACAAATAAGAATGAAAATAATCAAAAGAATATGATAAAGGAATTTCAAATTAGATTTCCACGCATATTTAGTTATGAATCAGATAATTGTATTTATAACTATACTGCAGAAATTGTTTTGAAACCGGGAACAGTACCGATTTTCAGAAAAGCTTATGATGTTCCATTTAAATTGAGACCTCAGGTGGAAAGGGAGTTAGACCGTCTAGTAAGTAGCGGGAAGTTAATTCCTGTTAAGTTTAGTAAATTTGCTTCACCGATAGTTATTGTTTCGAAACCCGGAAATGAAATAAGAATATGTATTGACTGTAAAGCATAGCCACTCAAAATTTCATTTGCAGGCCCATGGGCTTGCGCAGTCGACGTTTTGGTGACACACGTATACTTCGTACAAAGTATGTGTGATGTTGCCCATGGGCTTGCGCAGTCGACGTTTTGGTGACACACGTATACTTCGTACAAAGTATGTGTGATGTTGTGTGTTTGGCTGTTTCGTCAGCTACTTCGGACAAAGTGTGTGTGATGGTGATGACTCGAACTGCAAAAAGAACAACAAACACACATAAAAAGCAGAAAGAACATTCACATGCGCACAAAAGCGCTCAGTCACGTTTGGTGGGCTCTGCTGTAAAGTAACGATAAACAGGTTCATTGAAACACAACATTATCCCCTTCACCGTATTGATGATATATTTGCAAATTTGTCTAATTCTAAAATTTTTTGCGTAATAGAATTATCTGGAGCCTACCAGCAATTAAAACTTTCGGAATCGTCAAGACAGTATGTAACGATTAATACTCATAAGGGGTTGTTTCAGTATACTAGACTTCCTTTTGGTGTTTCAAGTGCGCCGTCAATATTTCAATCCGTCATGGATCAGATTTTATTGGGAATACCGGGTACATCTTGCTATTTAGATGATATTTTCGTTGGAGGTTTCGATTTCGAAGAGACGAAAAATAGGTTATATCAAGTATTACAAAGACTCAATGAGTTCAATGTTAATATTAATTTAGGGAAGTGTAGGTTTTTTGAAAATGAAGTAAATTACTTGGGACATGCCATATTTCAATATGGTATAAGGCCTAACACCAACAAAGTAAAGACTATTTTGAATGCACCTAGTCCTAAGAATGTATCGGAACTACAATCTTACTTAGGCATGTTAAATTACTATGGCAGCTTTGTACCAAACTTGTCCACACAGTTGAGAGAAATATATGGATTACTAAGAAAAGATAGGAAATTTGAATGGACAGAAGCTATACAGTATTGTTTTGAGAAATCAAAGAAATTACTTTTGAATAATAATTTGTTAGAAATATACGATCCAGACAAGCCTATAATATTAACTACAGATGCCAGCCCTTATGGTGTTGGGGCTGTTTTATCTCATTTAGTAAATGGTGTTGAGAAACCAGTGTTATTTGCTTCAAGCACATTGAGTCCTTCTGAAAAGAATTATTCTCAAATTCATCGTGAAGCACTAGCAGTTATGTTTGGAATAAGGAATTTTCATAAGTATATATATGGACATAGATTTACTCTATATAGTGACAATGAGGCCCTCAAAGAGATATTTAACCCAAATAGGGATACTTCAGGAATAACAGCATCAAGATTGCAAAGGTGGGCTGTGTTGTTGTCAATTTATGATTACGATTTTAAATATCGTCCAGCAAAACGTAATGCACCAGCAGATGCTATGTCACGTTTGCCTATAGAAAATAGGACAGGAATTGAAATGGTGAATAATCTTTCAAGTGCAATTGAGTTACCCATTGAGTTAGAAAAAGTGAAAAAATATGTTCGCACTGATTTGATTTTGGAAAAAGTTTTATATTATGTTAAGAATAAGTGGCCATGCAAAATAGCGCCTCCTTTAGAATGTTGGTATAAATATCGTAAATGTCTATCGACTGAAAACGATTGCATTTATTACCGGGATAGATTAGTAATTCCTGATAAATTACGTAATGAGATTTTAGATAAATTACACGAAAATCATGATGGCATTGTAAGGTTAAAAATGCTTGCTCGAAGTTCAGTTTGGTGGCCAAAAATAGATCAAAGTATCGAAGAATATGTATCGAAATGTTTTTCATGTCAATCTACACAAAGAGTTCCGAAAGAAAAGGTAACTATCAAGTGGCCAACGATCTTTATACCTTTCGAAAGAGTTCATTTAGATCTTTTTTATTTTGAATCAAAGACATTTTTACTATACATAGCCGTATACAGTAAGTTTATTGAAGTTAAATATTTACCAAGATCGGATGCACTTAGTTTAACAAATTGTTTGTATTCAATTTTTAAAATATTCGGTTATCCACAGGAGATAATTAGTGACAACCAGGGCAAGTATTTTGTGGCACGAAAAATGGTTCATAATGGCTGGCAAAGTGGCACGAGAAAGTAAAATAATTGGCACAAAAATAGCACAAAATGGCAAAACTGGCAAAAAAAATAAAATGTTATTTAAGAAAAATTGACTTTATTAAATTTTAATTGCACAGTACAATAACATGTTTCTTCAAGTTGTCAAAAATAAATTATCTCCTATTATAGAATAGAACGGTTGAATAAATCGAAAACACTAATTCGAATTCGCAAGATATAATTTGAGCAAAGTTAAATGCCAATACTTCAGATGGAGAGAGGTTTTCAATATATTCATCTGCTTCACTTTCATTAAAAAATATTGTAGTGTGTTCTAACTATCACTACTATCAAGATTGTATAGTAAACATTTAAAGTCAACTTGACCGCAATATACATAACATCCAATGGCATTGAAATTATTTTTGCGCTGGACATTTGATACTCATGCAAATGCATTCGGCAGACTGCAACGTAAATATGTATTTTGTACAAATGATATTTGACACTCACCAGTCTGATCGAAGGCCGCAGCAAAATGCACTTGAATGAATCAAAATTAATAACCACATGTGTTTATATAATAAATATAAACAATACAAAACTCATGTTTTCCAAATTTCTTATGAGACACACGCCGCACGCCTACCGTGGGAAAACTAAAAGGAACAATTTGCTTTAAGCATATACCTTTTCTTTTCCCTCTTATGTTAAGATAGGTTAAGCTTTATTCTCATAACTAGTATATAAGACAATGTATTTTTATTTTTAAATTAATGAATAAACAACTTTCTTGTGAGCTCCTAGCTGAGCTCAGGAAATTATCTTTTATTTAAAATAAAATAAATAAATAAATAAAATAAAACAAATAAAATATTTATTTAAATAATACTTTTATTACATTATCATTAAAAACTATCCAACACCAACTAACGCAGATAGTGCAAAAAGATTCGTAGCTTTTTGTAACTACTATCGAAGATTTATTAAAAATTTTTCTGAATACTCCAGACATTTAACAAAATTATCCAGAAGAATATACCCTTTGAATGGACGAAAGATTGTGATTTTGCATTTAAATATCTCAAAAGGGCATTAATGTGTCCAACCTTATTACAGTATCCTGATTTTGCCAAGGAATTTTGTATAACAACAGATGCAAGTAAACACGCTTGTGGTGCTGTTTTAACACAACAACACGAAGATAAACATTTACCTATTGCTTATGCATCCAAAACATTCACAAAAGGAGAAAGTAATAAATCAACAATTGAGCAAGAATTGACTGCAATTCATTGGGCAATTACCCACTTCAGACCATATATATATGGAAAACATTTTCTTGTCCGTACTGATCATAGACCACTTTCTTATTTATTTTCAATGAAAAACCCAATCTCCAAGTTAACAAGAATTAGATTAGATTTAGAAGAATATGACTTTACAGTAGAATATCTTAGGGGAAAAGATAACTATGTTGCTGACGCTCTATCGCGAATTACAATAAATGACCTAAAAGACATGAATAATAAAATTTGTTCTATATTAAAAGTCACGACTAGATCGATGACCAATACAAAAGACAAGAATAGTAATACACTAAATAAACAGCATAAATTTGATAAAAATAAAAATAATGATAAGCCCAGTATATATGTACCTTTAACAAACACTGACGTCAGAAAATACTATAAACTAAAGATTTCCCCCGGAAGATGTTATATTAAACGTGGAAAATCTATAGTAACATATATACATATTACTGATTTGTTTACTAAAGAGAATTTTGACTTAGGACAATTTTTCTCTAGGCTCGAAAAAGTGGCCGGTAAACACAATATATATAATTTACAAGTGGCACCTAGTGAGAAAATTTTCGAATTTATCTCTATTAATGAATTTAAACTTATGGGCAATAAAATATTAAATAAAATTAAAGTAGCGCTACTAAATGAGGTGACCCAAATCAATAATAAGAATGCCAAGGCAATTCTTGAAATTATGCTGAAATATCACGATGATCCAATAGAAGGAGGACATTGTGGAATATATAGAACATTAGAAAAAATAAAAAGATATTACTATTGGAAAAATATGTCCAAGGACATATCTAAATACGTAAAAACATGTCACAAATGTCAAACTGCTAAAACCCTAAACCATAACAAAAGTCCAATGACTGTGACACCAACGCCAACAAAACCATTTGATACGGTAGTGGTAGACACAATAGGACCATTCCCAAAATCATTATTTGGAAATGAATACGCAATCACAATAATATGTGATTTAACTAAATATTTAGTTACTATACCAATAAGAGACAAAAGCGCTAAAACAATCGCTAAGGCAATATTTGAAAATTTTATACTTACCTATGGTCCAATGAAGACGTTCATTGCGGACATGGGAACAGAATAGTAGTAGGGAAATGGGGAAGGATAAAAAAAATCATCTTTTTGGGATGATATTTATTTGGATGATTTTAGAGATGGAAATTTGAGATGAAAAAAAAAATTTGGGATGATTTTTTTTTTGTGTGAAATGCAAGTGCATAAGAAAATGTTTATTGCTGTTGAATTGAATTTTTTTATTTTCATTGCACACTTGATGTGATGAAACATTTTAGGGATGACTTTTTGTTTAACGAGCCTTTATGTTTGTCTGTCGGTTTGTCTCTTTAATAATAGTTGTACCTATTTCTGTCTCTTAAATCACTTGAAATCGTAAATAGAAACCTTTTTGTTTTTTTGTAATTATAAACACCGGCTTTAGTTTGAAATATGGGTTGCTTATCATTTTGCAAATGCTGTTATCTGTACGTTTATAAACTTGCTTTTTTATTGCTGTTGGCTGGTAAGAAGAAAAAGGGAAAAGAGTATTCTTTTGTTTTTATTTTGGGATGAAAATATAAAAATTGAAGGACGAATTTTATGTTAAGAAGCCTTGTGTATTAATTGTGCGTTTGTTTGTTCTCATTAAATGCTATAAATTTGGTTTTTTATTGCTGTGGGGGAGGTAAGAAGAAAAAGGGAAAAGAATTGTATGTTTGTTGTGACTCTTAACTATACATAATTTTTTTTACATATGTATGTATGTATGTTTAAATGAATTTGAAGATGTATATTTGAGAACATTTGCATGTAATATAATTGTTTGAAATAAATTATTTAAAACATAAGAGGAGGCATTTCCATTATTATATAGAAACTAAGTAAGAGTAATTATGAAGGTATGAATAAAAATATTAAGAGATGAAAATTTTAATGAAAATTTTAGTTTCAGAAAACAAAACTCTCCTAATTAAAATTTTTTGTTTAATGTGTACCAAATAAATTGATATAAAAACGCAGCTTCTGAAATATTACTATTCATTAACTCACTGCAATCCTTTGCTAGCCAACTATGACATCGAAAAATATTGCAAACATTGAGGTTGTTGAGGCTTTTAATAAACTGAAAGCAAAATCATATATATCTGTGAAGGAATTACAACCAACAAGGCCATATAAAGTGATAATGATGTTTCGTCATAAGACCAAATATGGAAATATAGTGATTGCAGAGCTCGAGGATGGAATGCTATATCTTCCCAAACGCTACAATAGCTTAGATGACAAAATAATTGAAGGGGCTAGGGATGAAAAATTTTCTTTAACAAAAAAACTAGAAAATTATTCATACACATTAGAATTGGCGGAGATACTTCCTGACGAAAAAGAAAAAACTATTGAAGACAATGAAGGCTTCTATATTCCAAACTCGCAACCCTTTTTTACTTGGGAAGGAGGCAAAATTCCAAAAGTGTATTAAAGTATGAGCAACTTACATTTTAAATAAAAGCCTTATTTTGTAAAACGCAATGTTGTAAAATTTCTTTAAATAAAATACTATTATTTTAATATCTGTTCAATGAAATTTTGTTTAATGTAAATATTTTGTGGAAACTGTATATAAGCCGCGAAAATTTTTATAAAATTTATTAGTCGCCTTTTGTCTTTCCTTGAAGTATAAGCAGGATGTCCACAAATCCAATTCGACAATTTCTAAAGGACTTTGAAGGACTTATTTTTAAGGATCATCTCAAACTTATTGAGGATTACTTGAATAACAAGAATCAAGAAAGAATTCAAATTGAAAAATTAATAAAAAAATATTATTTATTATCAAACAGATTATAAGCTTATTAATTGAATATAATTATAAAATAAAAGCAAATATTATTGTAATTGAAGTTGTTTTATTTTATTATAAATAATTTAAATATATATATATATATATATATATATATATATATATATATATATATATATATATATATATATATACATATACATTTCTTTTGGGTAAAGTATTCCAATTATCGAGATGATGATCAATCAGATGATCAGCTGGTGATCAGCTGGAAAATTAGTTGATAATCAGCTGGTGATCAGCTGGAAAAATAGTTGATGATCAGCTGGAAAAACCAGTTGACGATCAGCTGATAGTCAACTCACAATAAAGTAGCAAACACTAGTTTGCACTATTATTCTAGTTGTCTCATTCTATTGATATGTATATAAACAATATCAGAGCAAGAGAGATATAATATTCCATTTGTGAATAAGGTGATGATCAGCTGGTTTTGAACAGGAAAATTAGTTGGTTGATTATCAGCTGTTAATAACTAGCGAAAGAAAACGCAAGCCTTGTTGCTTACACATAAGAAACGTACGTTTTATTCCAACTTCTACCTTTCAACAAATAAGACAAATTAAGTAAATTAAGCAAAATGTCCTCTATGAATAGAAATGGAAATACTCGCTCGGGAAGAACACAAGTTCAAATAAAAGAAATAATAATTCTACCGAGGTTAGATCTCCAGCGATTTCTTTTTATGGATGAGAAGACAGATGACGAGCTACTCGCCAATACAGTAGCCTTAATTGAGATGCTGCATGATGGGAACGATCAAATCTTAGATGAAATAGCTGCCCAATGTGAAGATATTTACAACATGAGATGAATTTTACATGCATATATATATATATATATATATATATATATATATTTTTTTTTGTGTATTTAAAATGCTCCTTAACTTTATAAATAAATGAGTAAATAAATAAATAAAATATAAGGATAAACAAGAAATAAAATTGAGTTTCAATTTGATTTAGCTTTTATACTTTACAGTTTATATTTTATTGAAATTGCAATTTTTACATTTAGTAACATTGTAAATATTATAATATGTTGTTATCAGTTCTTTGCTACTTCTTCCGCTTCCATATTTTTCCTTCGGTAGTGCAAGCATAAGCAAGTATCTGGCCCACATGTAGTATTATCATCCGACCAAACACAATCTTCATAATGTTCTCCAAATTTATTTTTCTTTGTCTTCAATTTATTGGCGCACTCTAGTTGAGATTGAATATTAATGAGTTTGTTTTTATCTTCATCCGAAACAATATGTGAACATCTTTTCATGAAATCGTATATATCTTTTAGCACCATTCTTACAATCGATTATGACCAAGTACTTGCACGAAGTATTTATGAATAAGCATTAACATTTTGAAGTGTGGTATTTATACTTTTTAACTAATTACGTATGAGCTAGCATTACATAAGTAGACACACAATTACTTACTTACTCTCATCATTCTTCTATACATAATGAAAAGAATTTTTATATTTATTTATCTAATTTTTATTGTAATAATATATATTTATTTTTTTAACTAAATATAAAATTTACATTATTTTTCTTATTTCGTTTGTAAGAGGAATATATTCAAACATCTTATCATGTATAATCAAACAATATGCAGCTGTATTCGACGGAATATTTTTCAAGGTTTTTAATTCAATGCGAATATCGATAGGTCCAGTTTTAACTGATTCATTTTGATGAGTAACGTCTAAAACTATTATTGGCGCCATAGTTTTGAAATTTTCCGGGGTTAATAATGGTTGGGAATCACGTGAATAATAACTTTGTTGAAATTTTAAATACATATCGTATAGAATTGCAAACGATTTCTGTCAAATTTTAGATTTAAATCATCATATGGATATGTGACAGAGTTAAGATGCACTTTAATATCACTTAAATCGCAGTGTTGAAACTTGTTATCATCATTTCGAAGACCCAATAATAAAAATCGCGGTCTCTCGTTTTCGGTAGCTAGCTTCACATTCCATAATACTGTTGTACTTTCTGGAAGTAAAGGATAGTAATACATATCCCAACTTCTAAAACATATACTTAATGGATGGCGATTGTTTATTGTTTTTAACATCTGCAATTTGTACGCATCAGCAAGTTGAACGTGTGTTACTTTCCAAGTAATATTTAAAATTGATAACTTTATTTTTTCTGCTATCGTTTGAGATTTAAGAACTTGACCATCATCCTTAGATCGTGAAAGTATCAGCTCATGTTTGGAATTAACATATATTTCACTTTCAAAGTTCATTAGAATCGGAGAAAAAGAGAGTTTTGAAATTCGTTTTTTAGACTCTTTCCGATTTATGGCCTCCAGCTTAGAATCGCTGGCAAACAATTTAAGTGATGATAATTTTCACATCCTCAATAAATTGTTTCCTCAAAAAGAAGAATTCAATTTGATAAGAAGAAAGGGAGTATTTCCTTACTCTTATATGGATTCAATGGAGCGCTTTAATGATGATCATCTTCCCGCTCAAGAAAAGTTTTATAATTATTTAAGTAATTCCGAATGCTCTTTGGATGATTACGAACATGCCAGGAAAGTTTGGAAAACCTTTAACTGTAAAAATATGCTAGATTATACCTTATTATATTTAAAAACTGACGTTCTATTGCTAACTGACATTTTTCAAAATTTTAGGCAAATTTGTAAAAGTATTTACAAGCTTGATCCATGTCAATATTATACTGCCCCTTCTCTATCATGGGATGCCATGCTTAAGACCACAAAAATAGAACTAGAACTTTTTACGGATATTAATATGTACAATTTTGTGCAAGATGCTATCAGAGGGGGTCTAGTACAATGTTCAAAGAGGTATACTAAGGCAAATAATAAATATATGGAGGATTATGATTGTAATAAGCCTTCAGAATACTTGATGTACTTAGACGCTAACAATTTATATGGTTGGGCAATGTCAGAGTACCTACCATACGGAAAATTTGAGTGGGTTAATGAGGAAAATCTTCGTATTTTAGATGTGAATAATATATCAGATACATCAACTGTGGGATATATTTTTGAAGTAGATTTAGAGTATCCCCAACATATACATGATAAACATAATGATCTACCTTTTTGCCCAGAAAATAAAACGGTCGGTGATTCTAAATGCAGAAAACTTATAGCTGACCTCACATCTAAATCAAAATATCAAATTCACTATAGAGTGCTTAAGCAATGCCTCAGAAATGGGTTGATATTAAAAAAAGTGTACAGGGCATTAAAATTTAAGCAATCTCCTTGGCTTAAATCATATATTGATATAAACACTCATTACAGAACAATAGCAAAAAATTGGTTTGAAAAAGATTTCTTTAAATTGCTTAACAATGCGGTTTATGGAAAAACTATGGAAAATATCCATAAGCGCAAAGATGTTAAAATTGTCACAGAGTGGGAGACTACAAGGAGAAACCATTTAGGTGCAAGAGCATTGATTTCAAAACCAAACTTTTCGAGTATAACACAGTTCTCAGATAATATGTTTGCAGTTCAGCTCAAAATAATGAAGTTCAAATACAACAAACCCATTTATATAGGGTTTGCTGTATTAGAATTGTCTAAGTGGAAGATGTATGACTTCCATTATCAATACATGCAGCCAAAGTTTGGAACAAACTTATCTCTAAATTATATGGATACGGACTCTTTTATTTATTTCATAAAAACAGATGATTTTTATGATGATATCCGTCAAGATGTTGCTTCGAGGTTTGAGACATCCGAATATCAGCCTGACAACATTTTTAATTTACCATTATTAAACAAAAAAGTCAATGGAATGATGAAAGACGAAAATAAAGGAAAAATTATGAAAGAGTTTGTAGGACTTCGATCAAAAATGTATTCATTTGAAACTGTTGGGATGGATCAAGTGAAGAAATCTAAAGGAATAAAAAAATCTTGTATTAAGAATTATTCTATTGCAGATTATAAAAAAGTTTTATTCGAAAAACAAATTATTTCAGATTCTATGAATACATTTAGATCCAAGTACCATCAGTTGTATACGCAAAAGTTACATAAAGTTGTATTGAGTTATTCTGATGATAAAAGAATTATTGATAAAAACCAGATAAATACACTTGCTAGGGGGCATTATAGACAGAAGACATTTGAAGAATTTTATTCAGATAAAGATGACGATATTTTATGAATATTTCTGATTCATATCTAGATTTTATTACCAGTTCATCTGATGACGAGTTTTTTATGAATTTAGATATTTAATTTGTAATTATTATTTTCAAGCTATGTACTTATGAATATATAAACAGCTCTTTGTAAATATGTATAGCAAATTTGTATATATATGTATATGTTTAAGAAAAAAAAAATCAATGTATGTATATATTTATAAATAAAAAAAAAAATAAAAAATAAACTTATGTCTGTATTGAAATTGAAACAACGTTTTTTAGATTTATTTTATATAATATTTATTAAATAAAAATTCTATACATAAATGACCACAATTAAATGTATTAAATTTTTGCTTTTGTTGATAATTATATTCAATAGGTGTTTTTAAGTAATTAATTATTTCTTGTGGTGGTTGCAAATTTCCAAAGCTATCGAAATATTCTTTGTATTTATAATTTTTGTAATAGGCTACCCAATGTGTTCCAGGACCGCTGGAATGGTCTAAATTAACAATACCACATTCCTGACTAAATGGCTTTTTAGGCAAACGATCGCACATAAAAACTCCTCTGAAATATTTAAGTTTTTTGCAATATTTCATTATATCTAGTTCAGTTAATGGTCTATTGGGTAGATCATTTAAAAGTTTTTTGAGGCTGGTTTGTAATAAAGTCCATATCCTGTTTTGTATGGTTTTAGGTATAAACCTTTTCCCATTGCTATTGATTCCATATGTTGATTATGCCGCATAGCTTCTGATAGTTGTTTTCTTCCATTTTTTATATCATTCACAGCCTTAGCAATAGCAGATCCGCCTGTAGCTAATCCTCCAAGTGCTGATAAGGCTGTTAAAATTGGAACCAGTGGTAGAAATCCACCGATTTTCGGCACTGGAATAACTCTTGGTATATTAACTTCAATATGCTTTTTACCTTTAAGCTTTGGATGTATGAATTTTTTCGCAATCTTGACAGCAGATCTTATATTATCTGGTTTTTCCTTTTTTAAAATTTTTAATGCATTTTTAATAGAAGATGAAAATAGTTTCCTGTTATATATTTTCCTTTTTGTCAACTTTTTCTTATGTTTTTTGAGATTATAAATTTTAGTATCCTTCATACCTAAACCCAATTTCACTTTAGTTTTCATTGCGTTTGTTACGAGCCAAGCGTGTGCTCTTTCTTTGAAACTGCTATCCTTAGATTTTACTCGTTGCCAGGCTTTTTCAGCTAGTTCCTGATCTGCTTGATGTCTTTCGTTAATATAGTTTGTTTTTGAATATGTAATGTCGTGCTCTCTACAAGCCGCATCCAGTAAATTTATTCCTTTGTCCCCTCTCGCTAGTCGTTTTTCAAGTTTTGTTCCAGGTCCACAAAACTGATAACCAGGTAAATGTAGTTCAATAGGTAATTTGTTTATTAAGTTGTTTACTAAGCCGCTACCAATCTTACACTGATTATCTCCAACTCCTTTGTTATAGTTTATAATCATGTTAATGTTTATTTGTCTTTAATATACATATATATGTCTTATATATTCCATACTAAAAATGAAAATGATGTGATTTCCGTATATAAGATTAAATTTATAGCAAAACAGATTAGTTATCAATATGCGATTAGTAGAGCAAGCAAAACAAATTGTTATAAGGAATGTTGACGTATCACAAGAAAAGAAAACTAAAATTAAACATAGCACATTATTACCCAATTCAATACGTGCACTAATTGTAGTACCTTCAAATTGCGGTAAAACTAACGTCATGATTAGTCTAATAGAAAGTCCTAATGGTCTTAGCTTCAGAAACTTATATATATATTCGAAGTCTTTATATCAACCAAAATACTGTTACCTTAAAAAACTGATCGATCCGATAAAAGGAATTAATCTTTTTACATTTTCGGAAAATGAAAAAGTTTTAAGTCCCGCTGAAGCAAATTCTAATTCCATAATAATATTTGATGACGTTATTTGTGGTAAACAAGATAATATAAGAGATTACTTTTGCATGGGAAGACATAAGCATATTGACTGCTTTTATTTATGTCAAACATTTACAAAAATTCCCAAACATCTAATACGTGATAATGCGAATATGATCATAATATTTAAACAAGATGATCATGTTATTGGAGATATGATCATGTTATTTATATAATATTTATTAAATAAAAATTCTATACATAAATGACCACAATTAAATGTATTAAATTTTTGCTTTTGTTGATAATTATATTCAATAGGTGTTTTTAAGTAATTAATTATTTCTTGTGGTGGTTGCAAATTTCCAAAGCTATCGAAATATTCTTTGTATTTATAATTTTTGTAATAGGCTACCCAATGTGTTCCAGGACCGCTGGAATGGTCTAAATTAACAATACCACATTCCTGACTAAATGGCTTTTTAGGCAAACGATCGCACATAAAAACTCCTCTGAAATATTTAAGTTTTTTGCAATATTTCATTATATCTAGTTCAGTTAATGGTCTATTGGGTAGATCATTTAAAAGTTTTTTGAGGCTGGTTTGTAATAAAGTCCATATCCTGTTTTGTATGGTTTTAGGTATAAACCTTTTCCCATTGCTATTGATTCCATATGTTGATTATGCCGCATAGCTTCTGATAGTTGTTTTCTTCCATTTTTTATATCATTCACAGCCTTAGCAATAGCAGATCCGCCTGTAGCTAATCCTCCAAGTGCTGATAAGGCTGTTAAAATTGGAACCAGTGGTAGAAATCCACCGATTTTCGGCACTGGAATAACTCTTGGTATATTAACTTCAATATGCTTTTTACCTTTAAGCTTTGGATGTATGAATTTTTTCGCAATCTTGACAGCAGATCTTATATTATCTGGTTTTTCCTTTTTTAAATTTTTAATGCATTTTTAATAGAAGATGAAAATAGTTTCCTGTTATATATTTTCCTTTTTGTCAACTTTTTCTTATGTTTTTTGAGATTATAAATTTTAGTATCCTTCATACCTAAACCCAATTTCACTTTAGTTTTCATTGCGTTTGTTACGAGCCAAGCGTGTGCTCTTTCTTTGAAACTGCTATCCTTAGATTTTACTCGTTGCCAGGCTTTTTCAGCTAGTTCCTGATCTGCTTGATGTCTTTCGTTAATATAGTTTGTTTTTGAATATGTAATGTCGTGCTCTCTACAAGCCGCATCCAGTAAATTTATTCCTTTGTCCCCTCTCGCTAGTCGTTTTTCAAGTTTTGTTCCAGGTCCACAAAACTGATAACCAGGTAAATGTAGTTCAATAGGTAATTTGTTTATTAAGTTGTTTACTAAGCCGCTACCAATCTTACACTGATTATCTCCAACTCCTTTGTTATAGTTTATAATCATGTTAATGTTTATTTGTCTTTAATATACATATATATGTCTTATATATTCCATACTAAAAATGAAAATGATGTGATTTCCGTATATAAGATTAAATTTATAGCAAAACAGATTAGTTATCAATATGCGATTAGTAGAGCAAGCAAAACAAATTGTTATAAGGAATGTTGACGTATCACAAGAAAAGAAAACTAAAATTAAACATAGCATATTATTACCCAATTCAATACGTGCACTAATTGTAGTACCTTCAAATTGCGGTAAAACTAACGTCATGATTAGTCTAATAGAAAGTCCTAATGGTCTTAGCTTCAGAAACTTATATATATATTCGAAGTCTTTATATTAACCAAAATACTGTTACCTTAAAAAACTGATCGATCCGATAAAAGGAATTAATCTTTTTACATTTTCGGAAAATGAAAAAGTTTTAAGTCCCGCTGAAGCAAATTCTAATTCCATAATAATATTTGATGACGTTATTTGTGGTAAACAAGATAATATAAGAGATTACTTTTGCATGGGAAGACATAAGCATATTGACTGCTTTTATTTATGTCAAACATTTACAAAAATTCCCAAACATCTAATACGTGATAATGCGAATATGATCATAATATTTAAACAAGATGATCATGTTATTGGAGATATGATCATGTTATTGGAGATATGTCGTTTAGAGAATTTATGGATATATGTAGTGAGTGCTGGAAAGATAACTATGGATTCGTTGTTATTAGTAAGGATGATCCTATAAATAACGGACGATATAGAAAAGGTTTTGATAAATTCATACAACTTTAAGTGGTTTTGTCCAGAAGCTGATACAGAACAGATATATAGCAGATACAGAGCAGATAAAAGCAGATAAAAGCAGATATAAAGCAGATACAAAGCAGATACAAACCAGATATAGAGCAGATACAAAGCAGATAAAAGCAGATATAAAGCAGATACAAAGCAGATATATAGCAGATACGAAGCAGATACAGAGCAGATATAAAGCAGATACGAAGCAGATACAGAGCAGATAAAAGCAGATATAAAGCAGATACAAAGCAGATAAAAGCAGATATAAAGCAGATATATAGCAGATATATAGCAGATACGAAGCAGATACAGAGCAGATATAAAGCAGATACAAAGCAGATAAAAGCAGATATAAAGCAGATACAGAGCAGATAAAAGCAGATATAAAGCAGATACAGAGCAGATAAAAGCAGATACAAAGCATATACAGAGCAGATAAAAGCAGATATAAAGCAGATACAAAGCAGATACAGAGCAGATATATAGCAGATACGAAGCAGATAAAAGCAGATATAAAGCAGATACAAAGCAGATACAGAGCAGATAAAAGCAGATAAAAGTAGATACAAAGCAGATACAGAGCAGATAAAAGCAGATATAAAGCAGATACAAAGCAGATACAGAACAGATATAAAGCAGATACAAAGCAGATACAGAGCAGATAAAAGCAGATATAAAGCAGATACAAAGCAGATAAAAGCAGATATGAAGCAGATACAAAGCAGATACAGAGCAGATATAAAGCAGATACAAACAAGATCAATATCAGATACAAAGATAACCACCAGTTACAAATTAGTTCGAAATGAATAATAACAAATTATTAAAAGATATTGTTAAAACAAGAACCATATTAAAAGAAAAACTGAAAAATATAAAATTGAACGAAGTGGATAGACTCAATTTATTGGAAGATACATTTAAGCCTGTAACGAAACCTCTGAATAAGATAATTAAAAAAATTGATGATTATCAATCCGGTGATTTATTGAAAGATGCATATACACCTACAGAAAAATCGTTAAAAAAGATAATTAAAAAAACACTTGATTACAAATCAGATGCTTATCAATCAGATAATGATATATCAGATTCAAAACTTCCATCACTACCATCCAATGATAGTTCTGATAACTTTGATGATGCTGAGGGTTATGACGATAATATGATTAATAACATACTAACAAAAAAAAGAAAACTAGATTTACAAATAGTTAACGAGGATAATGACGACGATAAAAACAACTACAAGGTACCCGAAAATGATAATAATAAGTCATCACTAGTCAAAAATATAGAACTGCTCTTGCGTAATAAAAAAATAGATATGGTTTATGGATTCAACATAGATGAAAGCGGAAACTGGCGATATGCAAATAATGAACTAAATTTTAATGCAGATAATTCTATTCGAATAGGAAATATAAAGTGGAAAATGACTCCAGGATTATTTGAATTAGTTTTTCATTCCAAGCCTCTACATTACACTAAAAATGATTTGAAAACTTACAAAGAACTTTTAACGAGTACAAATGCATACAAACGACAATATCAACCACATGGTCAAATTAAAGGTACACGAGCATATAAATATGTTAATATAATAAAACATTTATTTACTACGAAACCCAATGTTTTAAAAAAAGGTAATGGATTATTATTGAAAACTGCAGATAATCGTAAATCTAATTATATATATTGGGATGATCCAAATGAACTAGTTGACAGATTACGTTTACTCCTTTCATCGGAAAGTGCTGGTCATAATAATCATAAAAACGAAATAATTTCCATTGTTGAAGAATTAAGAGAAGCTGACATAATATATTAAAAATGAGTTATATAAATAAGTTTGGAGAAAGTTCCATTAAGAGTAACCTAAATAATTTAAAGTTAAGTACGTACAAATATAATTTCCAAATGGATGTCATTGCAAAAGATATCAACAAAATGCATATTATCATCAAAACCATTAAGGATCAAAGTGAGGAACTTAAAAACGATTATAGTTCACAATTAAACGTTATCAGAAGAGATGTAAAAGTATTACGAGAGTTAATTACAAAAGGGATCGATGACGATGTTAAAGCTTTTGAAAAAGTAGTGATTGATCAAGTTCATTTTGCAAATGAAGGCTTCTTAAAGAATATCGAGGAAAGATTTCAAAATATTGAAGAATTTATATTTAAGTCAATTAATAAAAATGCTGTTGTAGATGTTGTTAAAAAACGAAAACTCGACCTTCCTAAAATCAAAGGATAAAAATTATATATATATAAACATATAGAATTCCCGTTTACATATTAATTAGCAACAACTAGCATAAAGGAAATGAATTCAGATAAGAGAGAAATTGTTAATGAAATTCATAAGCAAGCGCGCAAAAATTTTAAAAGAAGGCGAGTTATTATAAAAGGAATCGATGATTTATGGCAAGCAGATTTGGTTGAGATGGGCAATTACGTAGCAGATAATAATGGATTTAAGTATCTCTTAACGGTGATAGATGGTTTTTCCAAAATGGCTTGGGTCTCTGCAGTAAAAAATAAATCCGCAATCAACGTGACAAACGCTATGAAAAATATTTTCAGAAACAGCAATCGTAAGCCAAAGAATTTACAAACTGATGATGGTAAAGAGTTTTTCAATAGCCGATTTCAGCAGTTAATGCAATTGAATGAAATTAATCATTATTCAACATACAGTGTTCTCAAGGCATCCATTATAGAAAGATTCAATAGAACTTTTAAAGGAATGATGTGGAAAGAGTTTAGTTGCCAAGGAACATATAAATGGATAAACATATATAAGCAACTTGCTGAAAAATATAATAACACTTACCATAGAACTATAAAAATGTCGCCTATTGAAGTAAATTCATCAAATGAAAAATTGTTATTGGATACAGTCTACAACAATTTGAAAGTCTTTAAAAGACCCAAGTTTAAAGTTAATTATAATGTACGAATAAGTAAATATAAACATATATTTGAAAAAGGTTACACACCGAATTGGACTACAGAAATATTTAAAATTAAAACTATAAGAAATACAAATCCTAATACATATATATTACAAGACTATCAAGGTCACGAAATTAAAGGTGGTTTTTATGAGTCTGAGCTAATGAAAACTAAATTTCCAGAAACATATTTAATTGAAAAAGTTTTAAAAAGGAAACGAAACAAAATTTACGTTAAATGGTTAGGCTTTTCATCAGAACACAACTCTTGGATTAATGCCAACAACACATCATCATAAAACTCATTACAAATTTATTAATAATTTATTCGCTCATCAGCCTTTAAAATGTCAATTACATTAACATTAAACGGAGACTCTTCATATCTTGTTGCAAACTATTTTCCACCAATCGAACTAAATGAAAACTATGTTTGCGGCTTAATAAGTTTCGACACGTATCACTCAATCCCAAATGTTGATATCGAAAACAATTTATTTCATATTGAGAATAATGAAATAGAAGTTCCAGTTGGCTCATATGAATTGTCAGATATAGCTGAAGTATTAGCAAATAAATATCATAATATAAACGCAACAGGATCGCTTGATGTACGAGCAAATTATAATACTCTACAAACATGTATAAAAAGTACTACAGATTCAATTTATTTTAATAAGAAGAGATCAATCGGATCCTTATTAGGGTTCAGTACGAAAGTATTACAGCCTGGCGTGGAACATTACTCTGATAAAACAATAGATATAACCAAAATCAATACAATAATCGTTGAATGTAACATTGTATGTGGATCATATATAAATAATATGTCTGCCCATATTTTGCATCAGTTTTCACTCAACGTCAGTCCAGGGTATAAAATAACTGAGGCTCCAACTAATGTAATATATTTACCTGTAAGCTCAAGAACAATAAATAGTCTTATTTTGAAAGTTGTTGACCAAGACGGAAACTTAATAAATTTTCGTGGTGAAAAATTAACAATACGATTGCATTTAAAGCCCATGAGAGAATGATTATATACAATAAAACTGACTTGCAAAAGCATTCACCATTCATTCTAACCTTATCAACTGAAGTTGAAACCGGAAAGCCATCGTATTGCAATAAATCGAAAAAACTGAAAAAACAACAAATTAAAAAAATAGCACAACAGAAACAAAACATTATTCTTCGTGAGGATAATAAGGAGTTTTTAAACAATTTGGGGTTTCATCTAAAGTAAAAACCATAAAGATAAAGGAACAATGAGCAACATTATTAACATTTTGCAAAAACCGCTATTTGATAACTCCATTATCAAAAAAGAGTACCACAGCTATACATCATATTTACAATCATTTAAAAATAATGATGAAATTCGTATATCAATTCAAAATCAAGATTTGTATGTTTTACCAAGCGAAAGTCTTCTATATATAGAAGGACATGCTACGAAAGAGGACTCATCAGTTTCTACATCCATACGGCTCTTAAACAATTGTATGGCACATCTATTTGATGAAATTCGTTATGAAATTAATGGTATAGAAATTGATCGCACACGTCATTTGGGTATTGCAACAGAATTAAAAAACTATGTTTCGTTAAATAAATCTGAAAGTGATAGTCTACTAAATGCAGGATGGTCTCCTTTTAATATTGATGATCTTACACTTGAAAAGGGTTATTTCAATTTTTGTGTACCATTAAAATATTTACTCGGATTTGCTGAAGATTTTAATGAAATTATAGTTAATTCCAAACATGAGCTGATACTTTCACGATCTAAGGATGATGGTCAAGTTCTTAAATCTCAAACGATAGCAGAAAAAATAAAGTTAACAATTTTAAATATTACTTGGAAAGTACCACACGTTCAACTTGCTGATTCGTACAAATTGCAGATGTTAAAAACAATAAACAATCGCCATCCATTAAGTATATGTTTTAGAAGTTGGGATATGTATTACTATCCTTTACTTCCAGAAAGTACAACAGTATTATGGAATGTGAAGCTAGCTACCGAAAACGAGAGACCGCGATTTTTATTATTGGGTCTTCGAAATGATGATAACAAGTTTCAACACTGCGATTTAAGTGATATTAAAGTGCATCTTAACTCTGTCACATATCCATATGATGATTTAAATCTAAAATTTGACAGAAATCGTTTTGCAATTCTATACGATATGTATTTAAAATTTCAACAAAGTTATTATTCACGTGATTCCCAACCATTATTAACCCCGGAAAATTTCAAAACTATGGCGCCAATAATAGTTTTAGACGTTACTCATCAAAATGAATCAGTTAAAACTGGACCTATCGATATTCGCATTGAATTAAAAACCTTGAAAAATATTCCGTCGAATACAGCTGCATATTGTTTGATTATACATGATAAGATGTTTGAATATATTCCTCTTACAAACGAAATAAGAAAAATAATGTAAATTTTATATTTAGTTAAAAAAATAAATATATATTATTACAATAAAAATTAGATAAATAAATATAAAAATTCTTTTCATTATGTATAGAAGAATGATGAGAGTAAGTAAGTAATTGTGTGTCTACTTATGTAATGCTAGCTCATACGTAATTAGTTAAAAAGTATAAATGCCACACTTCAAAATGTTAATGCTTATTCATAAATACTTCGTGCAAGTACTTGGTCATAATCGATTGTAAGAATGGTGCTAAAAGATATATACGATTTCATGAAAAGATGTTCACATATTGTTTCGGATGAAGATAAAAACAAACTCATTAATATTCAATCTCAACTAGAGTGCGCCAATAAATTGAAGACAAAGAAAAATAAATTTGGAGAACATTATGAAGATTGTGTTTGGTCGGATGATAATACTACATGTGGGCCAGATACTTGCTTATGCTTGCACTACCGAAGGAAAAATATGGAAGCGGAAGAAGTAGCAAAGAACTGATAACAACATATTATAATATTTACAATGTTACTAAATGTAAAAATTGCAATTTCAATAAAATATAAACTGTAAAGTATAAAAGCTAAATCAAATTGAAACTCAATTTTATTTCTTGTTTATCCTTATATTTTATTTATTTATTTACTCATTTATTTATAAAGTTAAGGAGCATTTTAAATACACAAATATATATATATATATATATATATATATATATATATATATATATATATATATATATATATATATATATATATATATATATATATATATATATGCATGTAAAAATCATCTCATGTTGTAAATATCTTCACATTGGGCAGCTATTTCATCTAAGATTTGATCGTTCCCATCATGCAGCATCTCAATTAAGGCTACTGTATTGGCGAGTAGCTCGTCATCTGTCTTCTCATCCATAAAAAGAAATAGCTGGAGATCTAACCTCGGTAGAATTATTATTTCTTTTATTTGAACTTGTGTTCTTCCCGAGCGAGTATTTCCATTTCTATTCAATGTCCTCTTGCTTAATTTACTTAATTTGTCTTATTTGTTGAAAGGTAGAAGTTGGAATAAAACGTACGTTTCTTATGTGTAAGCAACGAGGCTTGCGTTTTCTTTCGCTAGTTATTAACAGCTGATAATCAACCAACTAATTTTCCTGTTGAAAACCAGCTGATCATCACCTTATTCACAAATGGAATATTATATCTCTCTTGCTCTGATATTGTTTATATACATATCAATAGAATGAGACAACTAGAATAATAGTGCAAACTAGTGTTTGCTACTTTATTGTGAGTTGACTATCAGCTGATCGTCAACTGGTTTTTCCAGCTGACCATCAACTATTTTTCCAGCTGATCACCAGCTGATTATCAACTAATTTTCCAGCTGATCACCAGCTGATCATCTGATTGATCATCATCTCGATAATTGGAATACTTTACCCAAAAGAAATGTATATGTATATATATATATATATATATATATATATATTTAAATTATTTATAATAAAATAAAACAACTTCAATTACAATAATATTTGCTTTTATTTTATAATTATATTCAATTAATAAGCTTATAATCTGTTTGATAATAAATAATATTTTTTTATTAATTTTTCAATTTGAATTCTTTCTTGATTCTTGTTATTCAAGTAATCCTCAATAAGTTTGAGATGATCCTTAAAAATAAGTCCTTCAAAGTCCTTTAGAAATTGTCGAATTGGATTTGTGGACATCCTGCTTATACTCCTAGGAAAGACAAAAGGCGACTAATAAATTTTTTAAAAATTTTCTCGGCTTATATACAGTTTCCACAAAATATTTACATTAAACAAAATTTCATTGAACAGATATTAAAATAGTATTTTATTTAAAGAAATTTGACAACATTGCGTTTTACAAAATAAGGCTTTTATTTCAAATGTAAGTTGCTCATACTTTAATACACTTTTGGAATTTTGCCTCCTTCCCAAGTAAAAAAGGGTTGCGAGTTTGGAATATAGAAGCCTTCATTGTCTTCAATAGTTTTTTCTTTTTCGTCAGGAAGTATCTCCGCCAATTCTAATGTGTATGAATAATTTTCTAGTTTTTTTGTTAAAGAAAATTTTTCATCCCCAGCCCCTTCAATTATTTTGTCATCTAAGCTATTGTAGCGTTTGGGAAGATATAGCATTCCATCCTCGAGCTCTGCAATCACTATATTTCCATATTTGGTCTTATGACGAAACATCATTATCACTTTATATGGCCTTGTTGGTTGTAATTCCTTCACAGATATATATGATTTTGCTTTCAGTTTATTAAAAGCCTCAACAACCTCAATGTTTGTAATATTTTTCGATGTCATAGTTGGCTAGCAAAGGATTGCAGTGAGTTAATGAATAGTAATATTTCAGAAGCTGCGTTTTTATATCAATTTATTTGGTACACATTAAACAAAAAACTTTAATTATGAGAGTTTTGTTTTCTGAAACTAAAATTTTCATTAAAATTTTCATCTCTTAATATTTTTATTCATACCTTCATAATTACTCTTACTTAGTTTCTATATAATAATGAAAATGCCTCCTCTTATGTTTTAAATAATTTATTTCAAACAATTATATTACATGCAAATGTTCTCAAATATACATCTTCAAATTCATTTAAACATACATACATACATATGTAAAAAAAAAATTATGTATAGTTAAGAGTCACAACAAACATACAATTCTTTTCCCTTTTTCTTCTTACCTCCCCCACAGCAATAAAAACCAAATTTATAGCATTTAATGAGAACAACCAAACGCACAATTTATACACAAGGCTTGTTAAAATAAAATTCGTCCTTCAATTTTTATATTTTCATCCCAAAATAAAAACAAGAGAATACTCTTTAAAAAAAAAAAAAAAAGCAAATTTATAAACATACAGATAACAGCATTTGCAAAATGATAAGCAGCCGATATTTCACACTAAAGCCGGTGTTTATAATTACAAAAAAAAAAGGTTTCTATTGACGATTTCAAGTGATTTAAGAGACAGAAATAGGTACAACTATTATTAAAGAGACAAACCGACAGACAAACATAAAGGCTCGTTAAACAAAAAGTCATCCCTAAAATTTTCTCATCACATCAAGTGTGCAATGAAAATAAAAAAATTCTATTCAACAGCAATAAACATTTTCTTATGCACTTGCATTTCACACAAAAAAAAAATCATCCCAAATTTTTTTTCATCTCAAATTTTCAACTCTAAAATCATCCAAATAAATATAATCCCAAAAAATTCATCCCAAAAAGATGATTTTTTTTTACCTTCCCCATTTCCCTACTACTACTCAGAATATAAAAATTCTATATTAACAGAACTATGTAATCTACTAAAAATTGAAAAATTAACTTCGACAGCTCATCACCACCAAACAGTAGGCACAATAGAAAGAAGTCATAGAACTTTCAATGAATACGTACGTTCCTATATATCTATAGACAAATACGATTGGGACGAATGGCTAAAATATTTTACTTATTGTTTTAATACAACACCTTCGACAATACATAATTATTGTCCTTATGAGTTAGTCTTTGCAAAAACTCCTAACAGTTTTCATATATTCAATATAGATAAAGTAGAACCACTATATAACATAGATGACTATGCCAAAGAAACAAAATTTAGGTTAGAAATAGCATATAAGAGAGCTAGGCAATTACTAGATAAAAATAAACTTAGGCAAAAACTAAACTATGATAAGGATATAATTGATTATAACTTTAAGATGGGAGATCTAGTTTTACTCAGAAATGAAGCAGGTCATAAGTTAGAAATACAATATAGGGGACCTTACAAAATTAAGAAAATAGACTTAAGAAATAATGTAACTATATTTGATAAGAAAACAAATAAAACACAAATAGTTCATAAGAATAGACTTAAGTTATATAATATTAAATAATTAAAACGGTATGTGCACTACCAATAAAACCTAATATTTTACAATAAGATTTAAATTTTTAATTATACTTTAAAAATACTTTTTATCTTTAAAAGAATGTCCATAAAACTAACGTTATATGAACATTCTTAAAAGGTGGAGGTGTGAATCATAATTAATAACCACATGTGTTTATATATATATATATATATATATATATATATATATATATATATATATATATATATATGCATTTGGTATAGTTTTAACTCAGTTTAACGTTCTATAGCATACTTTTAACTCATTTGCATTCTTTTAACTCAGTTATCATAGTGTTAGTGTACTTTTGGTATACTTTGTCATCATGGTACTTTGTCATCATTTTTTGCAAATTTATATTTTTGTTTTTATTGGTTCCTTAATATCAATATAACAACCGAAATATATCTATTTCCCTATATATAGACCTAAAAACTATAAATTTGAGAATTAAAAATAATTTCTTAGCTGCCAGTAATGCCAGACTTTCATTAAAAAATTGTTCATGTTAACCGCGCTATTTTATAAAATGGCGGCGTTGAAAGTTATTGCATTGAAGACTTTGTAATTAAAAATGTAAACAAAGTAATATGCAAAAATTTTTAATTTTATTAACTTGTCGTGACAGAATATGAACCAGAAGACTTATGAAAAATCGCGATAACAACTGATTGGTGTGAATTCGTTATTTTTACTAAGTTGTTGCAAGTGAGAGAAAAAATTGTTTTCTACATGTATTAAAAGCAAAAGCTATATATTGCATTTGCAAAGATATGTTCAGAAAAAAGTAGAAAATAAAATTGTTCAAAAGTGAAAATTTCAAGTAAAAATTTAATTTTTGTTGAAAATAGATTTGTTTTTGATATAATAAGTTGTGTAATTGATGGTCAGTGGCCTTCCTCAACTACTGACTGTACTGTTGCCCAAATAATGTAACTAATTTTCGTAATTACAAAGTTTTTACAAAAAAAGTGGATAAGGGCATTGTGATACTTTCCCGATATTTGGAAATATGGGTATGTAGCCACAAAGTTACTACCAATGATGGAGACTCATCTAAAGCAAACTGTTTTGTACACTTCGGAGATGTAGCAAATAAAACAATTGCTAAAGCTGTGCATGATGCTTATACATATGTATATGGAGAAAGTATACGTTTGCAAGTTCCTTCCCCATAAGAAAATCGGCATTTGCTCAACGAAAATAAGTTTGTAAAGCTCATCTGGACTCACAATATGTGCATCACATGGGCGTTATGCGACCCATGCAACAATTTGGCCAAGTGTTCTAATATAATGCAGCTAGACGTTTCTGCGTGTCTAACATGGGGCCCGGCCAACTTTTTTTGGATCCGCAAGTGCCTACGCAAATGCTTATAGCACTTTCACTGTGCTGTGCATGGACGCTTGTTATATAACTGCCAGCAATCTAATCCAGTACCTTATATTACTTTGGCCGGACCACCTTTAACAGCTGGTGCTACTCAAGAGCGTGCTACCAAATAAAAATGCATGCGTGCTTCCATGCCTAATGTACCCGGCCACGTTTTTCTGATTTGTAAGTGCCTACACAAATGTGTAATACTGTACGCTGGGCTGCACACTATTCCAGCACCTTATATTGCTGTGGCCGGGCCACCTCTAACGCTGCTCAACAGCGTGCTACCAAAAAAGATGTACGCAAACAGTTCAGAAGGTTCCAGCAAGTCAGCTTGTGTCGCAAATACATCAAAACGGTAAGTTTTATTTGAATAATATTTCAGTATTTGAAACATTAATTGTTCTCACCGTTTATTCCAGAAAATCGTTAGTCCTCTTTGTTACTGTACCGGTCGAACGTTTATACAAAGACAGATATTTGCATCCATTTTTGGCTAGTTAGATCAATGGTATGTTGCTTGAAATAATAGCTGGCGAAGAAACTATTGACAAAAAACAATCAGCATTAGCTCCACGAAAATAAAGCTCGTCTGGACTCACAATATGTGTATCACAAGTGCGGTATACGCCGATGCAACAACTTGGCCAAGTAATCGAACAAATTGCTGTTGGGAGCTTCTTTGTGCCTTACATGGGGCCGGGCCAACTTTTTTTTTTTGATCCGCAAGTGTATACACAAATACGTATAACACTACGCTGACCTGCACATGTGCGGATATGATATAACTGACCAGCAAACAATTCCAGCACCTTATATTGCTTTGGTGCTATGCATCAAAACGGTAAGTTTTATTTGAACAATAATTATTACATCCTTTGAATAAATAAATAAATATATCAGTATTTGAAATATTAGTTGTCATCGTTTATTCCAGATAATCGTTAGGCCTCTTTGTTGGTAAATGCAACAAGATCAGAAACAAATACTGGTCGAACATTTATACCCAATAATCAGACATATGCATCCAGTAGTAGACGGCTCCCATAAATAGAGAAATTAGAAATTTAATAACATGATTACAAAATAATAAGGGTCAATTGAAATCAGAAGTACACGCTATAAATTTGAGAAACTTTTTCGAGGTCAAGGTATATTTTACTTTAATATACATGAATGTACATTTATTAATTAACTTTCTTTCTTACATATGCACACATCATTAAATAAAGTTACATCAAAAAAGTGAATTGGATTAGTTTATTTATTTTATCAGTTACACAGTGGATCTATTTCAATTTTTAATAATGCTAATAATAAGCTTAATCGTTATTGAGCAGGAAAACAAGGCAGAATATCTGTAACAAATCAAGTTTAGGGGCACCGGCAGTGCAGGAAAACGTTAAGCAGGAACAATTTGCAAGGCTGCGCAGCGTCGGGAAATACCATGCTGGAGAAAATTCATATGGCCGAAGGCCCGCTGCAGGAAAACGTTATTGAGCAGGAAAACAAGGCAGAATATCTGTAACAAATCAAGTTTAGGGGCACCTCTTAAAAATTAAAAAAATGTATCCGATCCTATAAAAAATTGAGAAATAAAAAAAATTATATAAAAAAATTGGCGGCGAGGCTTAGTTTCCGAGTTATGGGCCTCCGGGCTTAAATGCAGTTAAGCGAAGCAGCTCCAAACAAAATAAAAAGTAACCTGTGATAGAAAATTGAAAAATAATAAGAAAATATTAAATAAAAAAGTTGGCGGCGACGCCTCTTTTCCGAGTTATATGGCTCTGAACTTTTTTATAGGAAACTGCGAAAAATATTAAAAAAAAAAATTAAATAGCTTATCTGATAGGAAATTAAAAATATAAGAAAACAAATGAAGTAAAAAAAATTAACTGCGACCCTTATTTCTTGAGTTATTGGCCTTTAAATTTTTCAGACAATTGTGATTTCTCTGCATTTCTGAATGTGATGGGGTCAATATTTGAACCAATTTAGAGCTGTGCAGAAAATCATTAACAAGCAGTGTCGTTTTAGGAAATACAATGATTAATTAATATGCGCCGCGTCGGGAAACACCATGGCGGAGAAAATCCTTAAATCCTGCAGAAGGCCGGCAGTCCACGAAAACTTTAGGCCCTATTATGAGTTGCATTCGATTTTCGATCTTCGCTGGGTATCGAACATGGAAAATCGAATGTTAAATTCATATTATGAGCATCGAAAATTTCGTTGAGCAACGAATTTTCTATCGAACAGAATTTAGCTTTCGATGAATTTTTTAATAAGAAATTTTGTTTAAAAATCTAAATGTTAAACAAGTTTTATTTTTAGGTACACAAACAAGAATTATAATCTATTTTTGTCAATTTTATTTACAACAACGAGATTCTTTGTCGAATGCTCGTCATAATACCAAATGACAATTCGTTCGATCAGTACTTTCGACTACAGTCGAAGATCGAAAGTTGCTCATAATAAGTGAAGAAATTCCTTAAGCCCGGCCAAAGGCCGGCAGTGCAGTAAAACGTTATTAGACAAGAAAATCTTTAAGCTGCGCAGTGTCGGGAAACACAATGGTGAAGAAAATCCTTAAGCCCGACCGAAGGCCGGCTGTCCACGAAAACTTTATTATACAAGAAAACTTTGTAGTGCAGAAAATCTTTACTAATCTGTTCCGCGTCGGGAAACACCATGGTGAAAACTTCAGAGGCCAATAACTCAAGAAATAAGGGTCGAAGTTAATTTTTTTTACTTAATTTGTTTTCTTATATATTTAATTTCCTATCAGATAAGCTATTTAAAATTTTTTATATTTTTCGCAGTTTCCTATAAAAAGATTCAGAGCCCCATAACTAGGAAAATAGGCGTCGCCGCCAACTTTTTTATTTAACATTTTCTTCTTATTTTTCAATTTTCTATCACATAGGCTACTTTTTATTTTGGAGCTGCTTCGCTATCTGCATTTGTCCCGGCCTCTGAAATTGTAATTATATGGAGTATTTTACAACGACTGTGATTTCGTCTAATGACAAGACAACACAATTATCGAACAGAATTAGTGCATAAGAATTGTTTCCACCATAGGATTTCCCGACACGGCACAGCCTAATAAAAATTTTCTGTATTGCAAAGCTTTCTTGCTAATATTTTTTTGTGCACTGCCGGCCTAAGGCCGGGCTTAAGAATTTTTTTACTACAGTGTTTCCCTACACGGCGTAGCCTAATAAAGATTTTCTGCCTTGCAAAGTTTTTCTGTATAACTTTTTCTCCACCATGGTGCTTTCCGACACGGCGCAGCTTATTAAAGATTTTCTGCATTGCAGTTTTCTTGTATAATAAAGTTTTCGTAAACTGCTGGCCTTCTGCCGGGCTTAAGGGTTTTCTTCACCATTGTGTTTTCCGACACGGCGCAGCTTAATAAAGATTTTCTGCATTGCAGTTTTCTTGTATAATAAAGTTTTCGTAAACTGCTGGCCTTCTGCCGGGCTTAAGGGTTTTCTTCACCATTGTGTTTTCCGACACGGCGCAGCTTAATAAAGATTTTCTGCATTGCAAAGTTTTCTTGTATAATAAAGTTTTCGTGGACAGCCGGCCTTCGGACAGGCTTAAGGATTTTCTCACCATTGTGTTTCCCGACACTGCGCAGCTTAAAGATTTTCTTGTCTAATAACGTTTTACTGCACTGCCGGCCTTTGGCCGGGCTTAAGGAATTTCTTCACTTATTATGAGCAACTTTCGATCTTCGACTGTAGTCGAAAGTACTGATCGAACGAATTGTCATTTGGTATTATGACGAGCATTCGACAAAGAATCTCGTTGTTGTAAATAAAATTGACAAAAATAGATTATAATTCTTGTTTGTGTACCTAAAAATAAAACTTGTTTAACATTTAGATTTTTAAACAAAATTTCTTATTAAAAAATTCATCGAAAGCTAAATTCTGTTCGATAGAAATTTCGTTGCTCAACGAAATTTTCGATGCTCATAATATGAATTTAACATTCGATTTTCCATGTTCGATACCCAGCGAAGATCGAAAATCGAATGCAACTCATAATAGGGCCTAAAGTTTTCGTGGACAGCCGGCCTTCGGACAGGCTTAAGGATTTTCTCACCATTGTGTTTCCCGACACTGCGCAGCTTAAGATTTTCTGCGATGCAGTTTTCTTGTCTAATTACGTTTAACTGCACTGTCGGCCTTTGGCCGGGCGTAAGGATTTTTTCCACTATGGTGTTTCATGACACGGCACAGCTTAACAAAGATTTTCTGCATTGCAATGTTTTCTTGTCTAATAATGTTTTTCTGCACTGTTTTTGTTTTTTAAATTTTTTATACATAAGTATAATTAGTATGTGGACGTAGAAAATCAAGTCTATCAATTTTTTTGGCGGCGGCTGAATGGATTAAATTTATCGGCGGCGATGGCGTTCACGCAGTGTTTTTGTCGGCTCTCCAGAAGTGATGCTTCGGCCCAGCCGATGAAAGAAACACGCATGAACATAACACTTCGACCACACGAGCAATTTGATGTGTCTTAACACAAGCAATATTGGGTTATTGGTTTTATTTAGTCAAAACTTTTGTTTTCCACTCTTACGTTGAAAAAAATAAATAAAAAATTCAATTAATTATGTATTGACAGCATGTGTTAAGAGATTACTGCTCAGCAATGTATTTTGACATTTCGTCGGTTTGTTTTTGCCTCTGATGTATGGAACATTTAAAAAAATGAGTAATTGATTGATTATATATGAATAATTCGAAATAACGTTCAGCATAGAAAAAGCGAAGGAAAACAATATGTATGCTCAACATTTTACTTGTGTATTTATTTATGTATGTACATATGTATAAAAAAAATATTTACATAAATACATACATATATAAAGAATTTATAGTTGACTTTAAATATAACAAAACACACTAATTTGGCGAATTATGTTTTGCACAACAGTTCATTGGTTGGTTTCTGGTTTGCGGCACAATATATTTTAAATACATTATGTCTGCAGCAAACCAGAAACCAACCGACGAGCTGTCATCAGGGAAAAAAAATAAACCAACCCTGGGAGCATCTAAATAACAAATTACCTGCTTCTTCTCAAGTAGTAAAAGAATTGAAAATGTGACAAGTGTCTATTCTTTAACTTTACACTAATTAATTATTTTTAAGTAATTAATTAAATAAAAATGAAAATAACATTTATGTATGTATATTTGTTTCTTTTTCTCTTTTACTGTCGTTGTCTTATTTCTTCCGTTGGTTTTCCTCTAAAGGTCGTTTTATATGCATAAGACTGATATTTTCACCTTTTATATCTGTACCGTAAATCAGAAACCAACCGATGAACTGTTGGGAAAAACTTTATTCGCCAAATCAGTGCATTTTGTTACCCTGCGTTTACATATGCAAGTACTTCCATGCAAGCTCTGTGCACGTATTATAAACGAAAATTTCGTACAAATGCTCGACTGTCTTGCAACTTTAATTTTTACTTTCTAGTGCAGAGTTGTCCATAACATAGAAATTTTAATTTTAAGGGAACGAGCTAGCATTGAACTTTATTCGTGTTTTTTCAATGATATTTATGTCTAAAAAATACTTTAAATGTTTGATTTATGAATATTTAAGAAAAAAATATTACATTCGCTTTTAACCCCCCTTCTCGACTAGCAATAAATATGTTGGCAATATAGCAATAACGCCGGCAGAATAACAGAGCAATATTGCTGATTGCTTTACTTATGTTAAGGCTATGGGAAATTGTAGCTCACAATATGGTAAAACTCAACAGGAAAGGTGCAGAACAAAAATAATTCACTTGTAAGCATCTGCTTAATCGAACGAATTTTTATGTTTATAAATTTATAACAATACAAATTATTTTACTACACACGTTTTTAAGAGACTATTTTCCTATTTTATTATGCATTCATATGTATATTTTCCCAATTTCACTAATATTATATAAATGTCAAATGTAATACAGAAAAGTCGAACATAAATTAACACCGAGTTTGACGTTTCACGCTTGCAATAATTGTTAACGAAAATGCGTTGACAATTATTGCAACATATATTGCAAGTTCCTGCAATGAGCTGTCTCCACTAGCAATAATATAATTTTGACAACTGCTGCAATATATGTCGACATATTTATTGCTAGACGAGACGTAGGGTAAATACATATAAAATTAGTAAAAAAAACTCATATAACATTATACTAAAATCCAGTTAATTTGTACTAAAGTATTAACAGGGCACTGTTAGCTAAATTTCCATTTTCTTGCTACAAGTGAAACAAGTCATTGTTCTGTAAAATTCCCTGGCAGTTGAGTTGGAAGTAGACTGCAAGTGTCGAAAGCGTAGTTGTGTTCGTAACAGAGTTTGAGTGTATGGTGTTTTTCGAACTTGCACTTGTACGTGTAAGCCCAAGGTGATATTTAAATCATCTAGAAATTCTTTATATTTGTATTTTTTATACATAAATACATATTTTTTTATAAATACATATATAAATAAGTAAGTAAAATATTGATCATACATATTCTTTTCCTTCGCGTTTTCAATGCTGAACGTTATTTCGAATTATTCATACATATATAATAAATCAATTACTCAATTTTTTTTTAAATGTTCCATACATCAAAGCAGAAACAAACCGACGAAATGTCAAAATACATTGCTGAGCAATAATCTCTTAACACATGCTGTACATTTGTAGTTTTTATACATAAATACAATTTTTTTTTATAAATATGTACATACATATATAAATAAATAAGTAAAATATTGAGCATACATATTCTTTTCCTTCGCTTTTTCTATGCTGAACGTTATTTCGAATTATTCATCATTACATAGTATAAAACAAAGTCGCTTTTTCCTTCCCTATATCCCCATGTATGCTTAAATCTTTAAAACTACGCAACGGATTTTGATGCGGTTTTTTCAATAGATAGAGTGATTGAAGAGGAAGGTTTATATGTACAATAACATCCATTAAATAGAGGGGAAATACTGTTATTTTTGAGGTTTCTAATGTGATGTCGTAAATAATTAAATTTTTTTCCGCTTAAATTGCAAACACAGGCTGAACCCTACGAGATTTGTCCAAATAATGTGCTAAGTATTGTACACATTGAAAAGGTCTACAGAAAGTTGCTTAAAGTTAGAAAAAATTTCGTTGCGATATTTTGACCCCCTCCACACACCGAAAAAAAAATTAATGATGATTACATAACTTCTCTATTTATGGACTGATTTTTTAAATTCTTTTCTTTTTGTTTCAATATCATTTTCATACTTGCGTCCGTTTTGTAATCTTTTGGATTGATTCTTAGTATTGGAGTCAGTTTTTTTTGCCAGAATTATTTTGTCATTTACTTTTTACGACAAATAATTTCTAATTTTCGAAGCGATTTTAACCAGTTCATCATTAATCCTTATCTAATTAAATACCTTAAATACATTGTTGATTTCATATAGAATGTTACTATATATTGTAAAAGGCCCTACATCCTTTGCACATCTAAGCTTTAAAATAAGGTGAGATCTATCGGAAAAATTGCGTTTCCGGCATTGCCGCTACGCTTTTGGTAGGAGGCCGAACCCACTCTACATTCAACTCCCGCTGAAAATCGCCACCGATGACAATAACAGCGTATGTAGTATTTCTAAGCAGAGCAATACAGGAAAATTGATGCGTGACTGCTCATTAATAGTCTGGGTCAAAGCTACCATGTCAAACAAGACGTCTGTGGAAGCACTGGATAGGACAATGCGCGATTTGGATGTACAATTCTGATCACAGGAGATTTCCGTCAAAATCTACCAGTTGTGACTCAAGGAAAAGGTGCTGACGAAATAAATGCTTCCTTAAAAAGATCGAACCTTTCGCGACATGTTAATAAATTAAACTAATATGAGGATTTCGTCATCTTCGCGTAAGAACAGGATATTTCCAGAGATGCTGCTAAAAGTTGGCAATGGAGAGTTAACACAAAGTGAGGGAAGGATTAACTTAGAAAACCTTTGTCAGATAGACAACATCGTTAGTCAACAATGTCTATCTTGACATTGATAACATAAGTTATAAGACAATATCTTGGTTTAAAGAATGAGCGATTCTGTCACCAACTAACGAACAAGTACATAAGGTAAATAACTTGATTCGTTCAAAGATTGATGCGCCGTCGAAAATATACTACTCGGTTAACACTGTTCTCGATTTGGAAGAAGCTGTTCATTTTCATACAGAATGTCTAAACTCTTTGAACCCATCTGGACTCCCTCCTCACAAAATGGTGTGGAAAGTAGGTTGTCCTGTTATTTTATTAAGAAACCTGAATCCACATAAACTTTGCAATGGCACGCGTTTGCTGGTAAAATCACAGAAAACTTTCATAATAGAGTGCACAATACTTACAGGATGTGTTACCGGGGAATATGTATTGATTCCCCGAATCGCTCTGATACCATCGGATTTACCCTTCCAATTTAAACGTTTACACTTTCCGGTAAATACATCTTTTGCAATGACCATTAATAAATCGCAGGGTCAAACCTTCAACGTTGCAGGCTTAGATTTTAGCGTTGACTGCTTTTCAAATGGCCAACTGTATGTCGCTCTTTCAAGAGTAACTTCTAGAGAAAACATGTTTGTATTGTGTAATGACAAGAAAGCTTTTAACGTTGTATATACAGACATTCTGTAATATGTTGTTAATTGTCGTAAAAATAAATTAAATAGGTAAAAATGTAAAAAGTAAATAAGTAAAAATGTAGTGTATGAATTTAGAATTTACTGCGGGCCACGGGCAGTAATGAATAAATCAAAGCTACTAAATCGATTTTAATAATTTTTTCATTGAATGACATAGGCTATATATTTTATACCCATGCGAAGCCGGAGCGGGCCGCTAGTATATAATAAATCAATTACCCAATTGTTTTTTAAATGTTCCATACATCAAAGCAGATACAAACCAACGAAATGTCAAAATACATTGCTGAGCAATAATCTCTTGACACACGCTGTCAAATACATAATTAATGGATCTTTTTAAACGTAAAAGTAGAAAACAAAAGTTTTGACTAAATAAATCAATAAAAGTGCTTTATTGCTTGTGTTAAGACACATTTAATTGCTCGTGTGGTCGAAGTGTTATGTTCATGCATGTGCCTTTCACCGGCTGCGCGAAGTATCATTTCTAGGGAGCCGATAAAAACACTACGTGAACGGCTAAGCCATCGCCGCCGATAAATTTAATCCCTTAAGCCGCCAAAAAAAATTGATATACTTTCTCAAGGCGCGATTACATAAGGTGGTCTTAATTCACCAGCTGACATAGATTCTCTGTTGTCAAATCAACCAAAACGTTAGGAAATATTTTGACAACAGGAAATTTTACACTGACAACAGGAAATTTTACACTAATAAATAAAAATTTGCCGGCGAGGCTTAGTTTCAGAGTTGTGGGCCTTTGGAAAAAGGCCAAGTTCCTATTCAAAATTTCGGACATCAAAAGGCGTGAGATAATTTTTTATAAAGTTTTTGTTTGGTACAATACTTATCACATTATTGCATACATAGTATGTGTATTCATTTATAATCGTTAGGGTGTCATGTTATTTCTATGCAATCTGCATAATAATATTTTTAACTTTATAATACAGAAAATAATAGCGGATATCTCTTTATATCTTTATGTGGGGAAAATGTTGTGAAGTAAGCAGGTTGCCTAGAAATTATATGAGACCTTGTAGATTACACTTGTGAGATTTTGGATAGGAACTTGACTGAATCTATGTGTATGATGAAAAAGATATCCATATACATTAACATTTCACTCCAGCATTGAAATATTAAATGTTTCCAAGTTTCACAAATATCCAATAAGTATTTATGGGCCCTCAACTAATGGTAGAATTAGTCGATTCGTATCGTGTTACTTTTTAAGTGGTCGCATCGTTTAATTATGGATGTTAGTTAGTAAAAATGTGAGATTTCCAGCGAACGTGTCAGCTGTTATTGTATTTCTCTTTGCTTTATACATGTGTGTGTATATATGTAAGAGAGAAGTTGACGTAGAAATCTATTTTCTGCAGATTTCTACCTCACATACGTTACTATACATATTAAATAAATAGCAACATGTTTTATATACGTTACAGATTTTGTCAGCTGATCCGTCAACTAACGATACGAATCTACTAATTCTACCATAAAGCCGCTGATTTAGAATTTCTTGTCTCGTTGGTGCATATTCCATAATTTAATTAAATTTGAAAATATTTTTATATTCAGCTTTTTATAATGAATAATATATATTTTAATTGTAATATTTTGACAAGACGTCGGTTGGTTTCTGGTTTGCTGCAGACATAATGTACTTTGAATATACTGTGCCGCAAGCCAGAAACCAACCGACGAAGAAATGAAAACAACGTAGCGTTTTTCAAAATTTAAAATATTTTTGTTTTCGCTCCAACCAGAAACGAAAACGAAAATTCGTTTAGCTTTACAAAATTAGGCCATAAATCTAATAACTGTAAATTAAGATTTTTCCATATTGAAATAAGAAATTTCAACATGACTAAGCCTTCGTTATTAATAAAATTTCTTTTATTGAATATATTTAAACTGTCTTTTATTTCATCCGTTGTTTTTCCTCTAAAAGTAATGTTATATGAATAAAACTGATATTTTCACCTTTTATATCTATTTAAATATATACTATTGTAACCCACTTGAACAAGTAGTGAACAGTATTGTTGTTATGATTGTGACATGGGTTGACAAAAATTTTTGTAATTTTTTCTTTAAGACCTAACAACTTTTCATGTTGGATGTAAAAAGTTAATCAGCTTTAAGTTGTAGCCTTGTCATAGTTAATGATACAAATGATACATTCTTAATGTCAATACCTCTGCCAAAAACGTCTGTTGCCACCAAGATATCTTTATCCCCGTATTTCAAAGCAGTTAAATCATATTCACACTGTGTTTTTCTAAAATTTGGGAGAATATTAATACTATTTTTCCTACATAAATTATGCATTCAAGTTTTACAGATAGTTTTCCTTTTAATATAAATTTTCATTATTTATTACGGGCATGTATTCGAAAATTGTCTATACGTTTGATTGAAAACCCATGTCAGTTATAATTATACACTAATTATGTCATGACTAGTCATTTGACTAGTAGCGACGACCACAACTTCGGTCACAGCCCCAGTTAGTTTATTGGGGGCTTGGTGAAAAAAATGACCAAAACATTTGTGTACGTGTGATTTTTTCTCTCTCTCCAACTTGTTAATTTCACTTACTTAAAACATATATATCTGAACTGCTTACTCTGGTACTTTTTTGCCAGCCACAGATTACATAAGTATTGGTAAACTATGACTAGTCAATGTTTACAAGGTATCTGGTCAACTATTACTAGTACATTTTTACATAAAAACTGGTAAAATGTAACTTTTAAATAAATAAACATAATTTTCATGTTATTTTAATTGTATTTTATTATAACAAAGTAGAGAAATAAGTAAAATACATACTATATAAAAACCAGCCAAAATAACGTAGGTGGCACCAATCTAATCTTCACGCTTTTTCAGCTCCAAAACACCTTTCTTTTTGAAAATATTTAAAATTTAAAAACAAAATATATAAATATACAAATTAAATTAAACTTTTCAATTTCTTTTATGCAGTATTGTTGTTACTTAACTGTCTTAACACTTTTATAAATTTTAACTTCACAGACCGAACGAATTGTATATTTTACAATAAAATGCGGTGTCTTAAAACTTTTGGGTTATGTACATTAGATGTTTCACTCTAACGTACATGTTGGAGTGGAGCAACTACAATTGGTAAATGTGTCGGTCATCGCTACCATTCAAACGACCAGTCACATGACTGGTACTCTTAAATTCACTATAAAATTGTTGCAAATGTATTAGTATAAAAATGTCGTTTGTGTTAGTTTCGGTCATTCTTTCTTTGTAGGAAAGATGCAATACCCATATATACGAATTCAATAAATAGTAAGAATCAACATTCACAAAAAAACAAAGATTTATCGACAAAAAATGCTGCAGCAGCTGATTGTCAGCTGACTGTAAACCATCTATCAAACTTCAAATTAAATAGCATAAAATCTTAACCCGAACTGTCAACATACAAATAAAAATAATCATACATTAATCTTGTATGTATGTTGTTGCAATGATAAGGCCACTGGGTATTAATTCACTTTGGGAGTTATTGGCTTTTTTATATTGATTTTGACAACTATAATGACATAACATTCACTATTTATTTGGAATTTGCCATGATAGTACACTTTTTTTTCTTTGCTGCTTTGTTTCGAAATAGCGACATCACACGTTGTGGTTTAATAAGCTAACATCAAAATTACAAAAAAAATAATAATACATAATATGTTTCTTTATCATTTATTTTGATAAGCTTTTATTTGATACCATCTTGTTTCATTATCTAGCATTTGTCAAGAAAATGTCAGAAGTAAAATGTTCTATAACTCCGAAAATATGCCTTTCCATCGAGTTTTTTTATTACGAAGTCTTATTTTGCAATTTAACTTTATATCGGCTAATACAATTTATTTTTCATTTGGAATTTTTTCGGTAAAGTTGATTAATTTCTTTCATCTTACATTATTCGTTTAATTTAAACGTTTCTAGTGCGAAAACGCGCTTAAAAACGCTAAATTTTACCACTGATGCGAGTGAACTACAAGGTTCAATATAAATTTTAACGCCGTCATCAAACAGGAGATAAAAAATCAGAAAAATCTGGCAACAATTTTGTGAATATACGTATGGTATACTGAAGCATCATGTATAACAACTATACCATACGTAAAGTACTGATGTAAAACTATACTAAACATTGTAAATCTAATTTATTTATCACTTTTAAACAAAATTATGATAAAATATCTAATTAAATATAAGCTTTATATCAAAAACTTTCGAAATAAATAAAAAAAACTTCAAATTTTTCTTGATGCAAAAGTATACAAAACATATATATATATATATATATATATATATATATATATATATATATAAACAATACAAAATCTATGTTTTCCAAATTTATTATGAGACACACGCCGCACGCCTACCGTGGGAAAACTAAAAGAACAATTTGCTTTAAGCATATACCTTTTCTTTTTCATCTTATGTTAAGATAGGTTAAGCTTTATTCTCATAACCAGGGCAAGTTTTTTGTGGCACGAAGTCTGTTCCAAAATGGTTGGCAAACAACTCCGACATATAAAAGCTTCTTCTAGGTTGCAAAGAAGGCATTTTATGGCAAAGTGGACTAAAAATAGCTTTAAATGTCAATAATTGAAGAAATTACTAAAATGGCAAACATGGCAAATGCCACAAAAAACTTGCCCTGCTCATAACTAGTATATAAGACAATGTATTTTTATTTTTAAATTAATGAATAAACAACTTTCTTGTGAGCTCCATGCTGAGCTCTAATAATAAAAGAAATAGTTTATTTCATTAAAGGCATTCATCTGCCTTCAACTATTTTTGAGCCTTGTATTATATTTCTATAAAGAAACAAGAGTCAGGTAATTCGAAACAGAACAGAAAGTAAAAACTAATTCTGACTTTACAGCTTAATTCTAACGTGTTTGCATTTTCAAATCAAAAAAATCAGCTAGTCTGTGTAACATTTTTGGAAATAATGTTTTAACGTCTGTTAAAAATATAAGATAGTCAAATAAATACATTGAAAAAAAATTAAATTTACAATTAGGCCACAATATTTGCAAAAGAAATTGCAAAAAAAGCTGTCATTGTGCTGGCATTAGCTTTTTTCTATGTGAGCAATGTTTAAGAGATATGACGTCTCCTTTCCTCCTTCTTCCAACAAACCAAAAACGAAATTGGCGACCAACCGCTGCTCGCTATTGGTAGTTTCATCTATTTAATTTCATTCATTCGGCTCTGTTTTATATTTTGTACAGCGGTATGTTGGCAGCCAAAAAGGTGTTACACAAATCCAAAAAGTATGGGTTCAATTCTGTTGTGGTATCTGTCAGCAGGGATTGTGTCGAACGAGATTAAAATTTTTCGACCAGCACTGTATGCCTCAGAGAAGAGAAATGCTTTACAACATTATACAATTTTTGTTTATTAAGCTTTGCAGTCGCCCACTATAGTGTATTGTGTATGCAGAAATTTATTCGGAAATTTTTTTACCATTCGTAAATTAAACTCCTTTACCGTCTCTTTCGAAATTTTTTTCTTTATATTTTAAATACATATACACAAACGAACAAAACTCTGACTTACATATATGTCCATTCCTTTTTTTAATATAACGTTACTTTTATGCAATTCGATTGTAGATTTTATATAAATAGTGTACGGGGAAAAAGAACGCAAATGTATATTGTTAATACAACAGATTGATCACAAATTTTATGAAATATTAATTTCAGCAGGGCGATTCCGGTAAAAGAAAAACTCTGACACATAAAAATTTATTCAAGGTTGCCAAAAAACTGGCATTTTATGGCAAGGTGGACTAAAAATGGTTTTTTATGTCAAAAATTTAAGAAATGGCAAAAATGGCAAAAAGTGGCATATGCCATAAAAAACTTGCCCTGGTGACAACGGTCCACCCTTTTCATCTTTCAAGTTTATAGACTTTGCAGAAAAGTTTAACATACGTTTGAAAAAGTCACCACCTTATCATCCTCAAAGTAATGGGCTAGCTGAACGTGGTATACAAACAATAAAATGTATTTTAAAGAAATATCTAGCGGATGAAAAGTTAAATTCTTTACCGATTCAGAATAAATTAGATAAGATTCTTATGTTCTATAACAAAACACCTTCCAAAACTACAAATAAAAGACCTTCAAATTTAATTTTTTCATTTACACCCAGAACTTTACTAAATTCTTTAGGGAAAAAACGAAATTTAAATTCAAAAGTTAAAAGTAATAAAACTAATATAAAAAACAAAAATGAGAATTTAAAAATAAAAATGAGAGTAGTTTTAAGGTAGGAGATAAAGTACTATTATAGAAACCATTTTAAGGACTTTATCAAATGGATATTATGTACTATACATAAACAAATTAGTTATTACACTTATTTAATAAATATTGATAATACTATTAGATATGTTCACAAAAATTAGTTACGTATTTCTACTTTATTAGACAAATATCATTCATTGTTAAGTAATGAATTAGAAACACAAACAAAAGAGAGCCGAAATCTACATAAGATTATACCGCATAAAAAATCTAACCTTATACCGCTTCGAAGATCGAGTCGTATAAAAACCAATCCTATTAGACTAAATACACATACATTTTAGATATTTAACTAAAAACTACTTCTTAAAATAAAAAAATATTATAATATTTTAAATAACTATTATATAAACTAGTGTAAGTTGTTTATATTGTAAAATATAAGGGGGGAGAATGTAATGTATTGTGATATTGCTTAAATACTGTATTTCATATAACTATATTTATTGAGTTTTGAGTTACCATTGTATAAATTGTCATTAACAACATATTCCAATAAAATTATAATTATTAGTTTTTCTAAAAGTAACAATAGAAATAGACTCAATTCAAGTTGTTTTATTTAAAAAACATAATAAAAGGTAGTATATGAAAGAATCTCATGCGTTTCTACCTGTAACAGAGTTTAAGATAAAAGCTCCTTTTATTCAATAGCGGGGCAATTGAATAAAATTTTAATTTGAAATAGTAAGCAAAGAAATCAGTTTACTGTATTCTTATTCATGATCATATACTAGAATATATACCCATCAAAGGTCAAATTCTAAAAGTCTTATAAATTAAGCAATATGGAAAATAACATAATTTTTATACATGTACAAGGTTTAAAAAATAACTCAAATAATTTCTTTGGAAAAGAAGAAGCGATTGTTTTCAACAATTAAGAATATAATAATTTCATTATGAAACTCAATAATCAATAAAAAATAAAAAAAGAAGCAATCTGGCTAACAAAAAGCTATCGTTACATAAGCTGGACTGCTGGATCAGTTTCATTTAAAAATGTTTATAAATGTATAAAAGGCAATGCAAGATGTTTTAAAATAAATGTAAAAGGTGATGAAAAAGTCTACGGTTGGAAAAAATTTTATATCAAAATATTTCTAAGAATGAATATAAGCTCCATCAACTTCAAACAAATGTAAATTAAATATAGGAAATATTTCTATTATAGTTACTATTACTCTAAAGTATGTATCTTAAGGAATTGAGTTTTACTTAAAACAGAACAACCTCACAAGCTTTTAAGTAAATACAGATAAAAATTAAAACAACGTTTTTTAATTTCAAATAAAAAAACTATGAAGATATTTCACATCTATACATAAAAGACCAGGCGAATATTTACAACATCAACAAAAGACCGCACATGACATATAATTCCAGGACGGAGGCAAACACTTATTTGTATGTACATATGTACATACATACATAAAATCAATTTGTAGATATATATGTACACATAATATCAAATTTCTTATCAATACTCAAGTATTTATTAGATCTTGACAATCACACTTACATATCTACATCATGAAAATATATGAACAGCGTAAACCATTCAGTTAGAGCACATGCCAAAGCTAAACGACCTTATTATGGACATAGAATCTATAAATTCCCATGATCGTATGAAAAGTCAAAGAAGCCGGATGCAGTTAAATAAACAAAATCTGTAATATAAACAAATTGGTCGTAGGCAGACTTTAAAGCTGGACAATTTTAAGTATGACAAAATACCCAGCAACCTTGTGTATGAAAATATACTTATATGTATATAGGGTTAGGGAAGTTCAGATATATGATAATATTTTAAAGCACCAAATCTCGATATTGAAAACAATTTATTTCTACGTAGATAAAACTACTAGCGTGAGAAAATCATACGCACACACATATACCAGATTTCATCTAAGAAAAATTCAAATTATTTCAACAACACACCACCCCTCACAAATCACGGCCAACCTTAAATTCTTACAGATATACATACAAAAATTCTCACAGTCATTCCTACAAAAAACACGAATAACACAAATCACGATCAGCCTTAAACTCCTACAGACATGCATACATATTCTTACGGATACATATTACACGTACGACAACAACCTCACCTATCCTCAAATCACTGATAGCCTTAAACTCTTACAAACATATGTACATACACACAGATTCATACGGTTACATATTACTACACCAACCTCACCTACCCTAAATCATGTTCAGCCTTAAATTTTCACAGACATACATACATACAAATTCCTACGTATACATATTACAACAGCACGGTCAACAGCACAAATCACGATCATCCTTAAGCTCCTACAAGCATATAGACATACATACACACAGTCGATCAACCTCAACTACACCACACCCCCTCCCAATAACAGCCTCGCTTAAATTCCTCCGGACAGACACATCCACAAATTCCCATGGATACATGTTACTCGTACAACAACACCCTCACCTACCCCAAATCACTATAAGCCTTAAATTTCTACAGACTTGTAACACCTGCACGCAGTCGATCTACCTCAACTACACCCCGCCCCCTCTCAATCTCACCTTCTCACAAATTCCAACAGACATGTATACACACATGCACTCAATCCATCTACCTTAACTACACCACGCTCCACCGACCAATCACAGCCTCGCACAACAGACAGACAGACACATCCATAAACTCCCTCGATTATATATATTACAACAACAACCCCACCCACCCAAATCTCGGCCAGCCTTAAACTCCTGTATTAGCATTAGAAATAACTTTTATGTTTTTCCCGTCGGAATTATGAAAAATCATTTTCCCGTCGGCATTTGAAAAAAATAATAATCATGTTTTGCCGTCGGCATTTGAAAAAAAAAATAATATTCATGTTTTACCGTAGGCATTAGGAAAAATAATCATGTATTGCCGTCGGCATTAGGAAAAATTAATTTTCACTATTTCACCCCCATTAGTATTAGGAAAAATCATTTCATGATTCTCCCGTTGGTACTAGGAAAAATCATTTTCATGATTTTCCCATCGTCATATACATATACATTGCAAAAAAAGAAAAACCTCCAACTTATGAACCCACTTAACGTATTCCCCACAAAAAAAAAATCACCCGTTCATACAATTAATGTAACCTCAAAAAAAAAATCACCCGTTCCCACAAGGGTTAATGTAAACAAAAAACTCCTAATGTAAACAAAAAATTCCTAATGTAAAAAAAAACATCAAAGCGTGCCGCCGAAAACTCAACACACCAATTATAGAATTGACCTTTACAATTAGTAGATTGGCTGAACGTGTTTGATACAGCTTCAACTTGATTTGAGGATTTCTTAATTTCATTGGGCGCTAATGTAGAGAATTAAACTTATCATATATGTATGTACATATGTATATAACAGTTAGGGTTCAAACCAGACTTTAATATCCTAGCTGACCTCAATTCTTTTATACATACATATATTTTATTTAGTTTTCTTGAGGCTTGAATAGATAGAAATCTTATTCGCTTTCAAAGAAATATGTTATTTTTATTTATTTTATATAAAATTTTATTAATTTAATTTAAAAAAACAAAGAATAATGACAATTAGTAAAAATATGTATCGCCTTTTATACAAATTTTAAAAATGAGTGTATTCATTTATAAGGTAACTAAATCAAATTATTTTAAAAAATTATTCAGTTATAATATTTAATCAAGTATAACATTGAGCAAAATTGAATGATATACAATGAATAACAAAACTGTCTAAAAGGTTAAATGTTAAGAAAAGGAAAATATTTTTTTTTAATACATGATTTTTATTTATTGTATCTTCATATATGAACTACCAATAAGTATTCAAATCTTAAATCTAAAATATAATTAGGCCCGAACGGTGTTGGACATAAGAATAGTAATAGTTATATATAATACATAAGTAGTGATAATCAAAAGGAAAAAAATAAAAGTATTTATTGGAGTGCTGTGAATAAGAACCCTTGTGTCTCTCTTTTTTAGGCGAATGTGTCCAGTAAAGTTCAAAATATTACGAGCAAGCAGATTAGGATGTGACTCGAGTATTTTTTAAATATTTGCCTGCGTATTTTGCAATTTCTTCAGTCACTAGTGGCATATTTAAATTACGATGTATATTTGAATTTTTTATATACCATGGAGCCGATGTTATTAATCGTAAAATTTTGTTTTGCCTTCGTTGGATTCTCTCGACATTAGAAGCTGAAGCAGTGCCCCATAACTGTATTCCGTAGCACCATATTGGCTTCAAAAGCGACTTGTATAGTAAAAGTTTGCAGTCTAGGCTGAGTGTTGAATTTCTACCAATCAGCCAATGTATCTGAGTTAATTGAAGTTTCATTTCTGTTAGCTTTGCGTCAATATGGAGTTTCCATGTAAGTCGTTGATCAAGGTGTATATCAAGGTATTTTACGTGTGAATGTTGAGGAAAAACTTGATTGTTGATTCGAATTGGAGAACAAGTATCTTTTCGCAGGGTAAAAGTTACCTAAACAAACTTTTGCTCGTTTAATTTAATTCTCCATAAGTTTAACCATAGTTTCAGTTGTGTAATATGTTCTTGTAAATATCGGGAAGCCTCGTTAGGGTTTTTGTGCATACTTAGACAGGCTGTATCATCGGCAAACGCAGATGTATGGATATTACTGCTCAAAGGCATATAACAAGTATAAATCAAATACAAAACTGACCCCAGTATGCTCCCCTGTAGTACACCGGATGACATAGATTCGGGCACACTCATGAATTCTCCTTCCACAACCGTACTTCCGGGTAGTAATATAACTTTCTAATAGCTTCAGAAAATTTATTGGTAAATATGATTTCAATTTTAAAATAAGACCTTCATGCCACACTTTATCAAATGCCTGAGAAACGTCGATAAACAGCGCAGAACAATACTTCTTTTTTTCAAATGTTCTTCTTATAAATTGAACCAATCTATGAGTTTATTCGATAGTGCTATGCTGACTTCTAAAACCAAATTGATGGTCCGGTATGCACCCACTACTAACTAGAATTGGGGACAATTTTGTCATGAGCAGTTTTTCGAAAAGTTTAGACATTGTTGAGAGCAGACTTATTGGCCTGTATGATGCAGCCTTGGTAAGATCTTTGCCCGGCTTTGGAATCATTTTTACTTTGGTAAGCTTCCAGCTATTTGGATAATACTCCAGTCGTAAAATGGCATTAAAAATGAATAACATGATTCTTATTGCAAATCGAGGCAACTTAATCAGCATCTGGTTACCAATTCCATCAATACCTGGAGCTTTCTTCGGGTTGAGTTCAGCAATTAGTTTTTGTACATCAAACGTCTTAAATTTTATGGGTCGGGGGGTAGCGCAACTACACTCGGCAAATCAACAACACCAGTACATGTGTTTGGGGTAAATACGGATTTTAAATGCTTTGCAAACAAGTTACCTTTTTCAGTATGACTCCTTGCCCAACCTCCGGTAGAAGTGCGCAGAGGTGGTTTAAACTCAACAGGTATTTTAAGCTTTCAAGCAGCGCGCCACAAAGAGTAATTAGATGCTCGTGTGACATCGAGATTTTCCAGACAGTTTTTAAGAGATGCTGTTTTTTCATATGCAAGCAGCTCTTGGAGTATTTTAGTGCACTCTTTCAACTAAATTTTATTTTGGGGTGATCTGTGCTGTTGCCATTTCCTTCTAGCTCTTCTTTTTTCACTTACGAGACGTTGAATATCCGTAGAATAAATTCTATTAAATCCAGTCTGCGGGTAGGAGGTAGTCGCATGTTCAGCAGCCTGTTTTATATTTTTGATAAGATTGCCAATGTTAAATTCAATATCTTCGGATGTTCTTAGCGTAATGTTTTCCGTGCAATGACTACTGAGATATATTCTGAAACCCAGCCACTTAACTCAGTTGATCGTCTTCACATACGGGTGAGGTAAGTCACTACTTAGTGGGCTACAAATTGTAACGATCGTGGGAGAGTGATCGGAGGAAAGATCTTGAGACGCTTCAACATGAACTAATTCCCTAGAAATATTTTTCATGACTCCAAAATCTATAACATCCGGAATTTTTTGTATGTCCGTAGGCCAGTAAGTGGGCTCCCCACTCGAAATGACGTCCAAGCCCATTTTTGAAATTGTGTTGAACAATGTCGCCAGCTGCTATGAAGCAAGGGCCAAGGGATTTGTAGAAATCCTCATATTGGTCCTCAGTAATTGCGAATCTAGGAGGGGAGTAAATTGATGATATGACAAAATTAGTGCAAAAATTTTCGACACAAATATTCGTTGCTTGTAAATGTTCTTCGCAAATGTTGTCAATAATATAATGCTTGAGTCTTGACTTTATTAAAATTGCTGATCCACCGCATGCTCTTCCTCTCGGGTCCTTTGAATCATATAAGGTGTAGCCATAAATTTTAAAAAGGCTTCTCGAAGTCAAATGAGTCTCAGAGACCAACATAATATCAATATTTTTTTCCGTGAGGAAGTGCTCAAGTTCATTTTTATGTTGGCGAATACCGTTTGCGTTCCAGAAACATATTTTTAACGTGTTCATGGTTTGTTAACTAAAGCTTGAAGCAATGTATTCTGCATTTGCAGCATTTCTTGCATCATGCTAGTCATATTTGTTGTAAAATTGTTTATAGTTTGCACCAGATTTTCAATAGTAGCTTCCAGGCGATTCAAATTAAAGCCTGAGTTTGTATTTGTTGAAGTATTTGGCCGTGAAACATTTTGTGTGGGAATAGAGCTTGTCTTTGCAGCATCAGCATGCGATACACGTGAATTAACTGCTTGGCTCACTTGGGCAAGAGTGGCGGAGTAAGTGTTTGCTGTTTGTGCTGGAGCTACTTTAGGTTTTTGCCCCATAGTCTTTTTAACGAAGGAATATACAGGACATCCTCTATAGTTAGCGGTGTGATTACCTCCACAATTACTGCATTTTTTTCTGCTTGATATTTTGGTTTAGTACAACTAGCAGTACCGTGCAATTTACCGCAAATAACACAAACTGTAGGTAATTTGCAGTAAGTTTTTGTGTTGCCATATTCTTGACAATTATGGCACTGTACGGGTCCAGAACGCTTGTGTGGTTCTTCAACTGTTATTTTTCGGTATAAAAGATATTTTAAATTATAAATTGGGTGCGTCTCATTTTTTCTCAATTTTATATCATTCGGCTCAAGTTCAACGCGAAATAGAGGCTGGGGGATCTTCTCCCTATTTATTATATTTGAAACATTTTTTACCTTGAATCCCTGGAGAACGAGTGCATCTTTTATTTCTTCGGGAACAACATAAGAATCTATGCCCTTCAATACGATCTGCAGGCCTTTAGCACTCTTGAGCTGGTATGTGTAGATACTTGTTTTATTTTTTTTCAAATTCAGAAACCATTTTGCGGAAATCTGTTTCGTCATAAATTTGAATTTTCGTTTCATCGATATTGCTACGTTTTATTGGAACAATGTGAAATTTATTCTCACCAATGACCGAAATTAGTTTCTTAATAAGAGCGTTTGAATTTTTTTCTCTCAAATAGATTGGTGGCGGCTTGGAGGTTTTGTTCGCGGATATATCAGGTGTGTCGTTGTCATCTTGCAATATTTGAAAACGATTAGTGGAGGATGCGCTGTTATCCCTAGATACCTTTGAAGCAGATGCAATTTTAGTAGAATTTGGGCCGCCCGCGCTTTCCCACAATAATATAACGGTCCATTCCGACTTGGACCTTTGGTTTTGGGCTACTCTTATTTACAGTGACTAATTGGGTAAGTGATGAATCGGATGATATCGCTGATTTAAATGACGAAGTAGTAGGCAACTGTAATGTTAACGAATCACTAGTTGGCATTGGACAAAGTGAAGTTGATCGCTGACGAAAAATTGGCTTAACCGTTAAAAAAAAGTCTATCATTAGGTTTTTTATTTATTTAATTTAAATTAAGATCATCAGAACTTACAGTAAGTCTATTATCAGATTTTTTATTTTTATTGTTATCATTAAGATCATCAGTAAGATAGGCATTTCTACCGTTATAACTCACTTCACAATTATTTGTTTTTGAGGTACTCATATAGAGTATTCCTCAAGGGCACTTTGTTAGTGTATTCCTCAAGGGCACTTTGAGTTATTTTGTTTACGGTTGTTTTTGTTTTTTTGTTGTTTTAGTTATTACTATCTATGTAAAAAATATTAGCAAAGCAGAAAAGCTTGTTTATCAAAGTTAATGTACAACGAATACTATGTACTACAAATATTTTTTGTAGGGTTTTGTTTTGTTTGTATGTAAAAAAAATTCCGCTAATACGTCTGTTCACTATGAAGGTAGAACGAGAACTGAGATGCGAATGAAAACCACTTCCTTTTTTCGTAACGTTCGTATCACTTTTTGTTTGCTTATATCTTAGAACTCAGTTTATGCAAAAATACAGATTTATTGCTAAAATAGAGCCATTGCAATGCTGCTCAAAAATTACAAAATGAACAAAATACAATTTTTGTCTTAGATTTTCTTCTAAATTTAAGACGTAGGACAGTAATGGTAGAATTAGTAGATTCGTATCGTGAGTTGACGGAGCAGCTGAGAAAATCTGTAGCATAAATATAACATGTTGCTGCTTATTAAATATGTATCGTAAGTGTATGTGAGGTAGAAATCTACAGAAAATAGATTTCTACGTCAACTTCTCTCTTACATACATGCACACACATGTATAAAGCAAAGAGAAATACAACAACAGCTGACACGTTTGGTGGAACTCTCACGTTTTTACTAACTAACATCCAGAATTAAACGATACCACCACTTCAAAAGTAACACGATACAAATCGACTAATTCTACCATAACGTTCGTCACCCTGGAAATGCCCATATACAGTGTTGTAGTGGTATAGGATTACTAAGAACGCGGTATTTGTAAATGTTAAGTCATATTTTTGTGTTTACAGTACTGTGGTGGTACAAAAATTTTGGAAGAGTCGTAATTTTGTATTTACAGTGTTGTGGTGGTACACATTTTTCGGGCAAAATCACAATTTCTGCCAGGGTATACATTTGTTGTACAAGGAAATATAATTCGATACAAATAATATGTAAAATGATTTCTATTCAAGAAAATAAGCCAATATAAATTTGTTGAATGGGGAAAGCGAGATCCCAGACTTTCGTACGTATGTACCCTTCTCCGATATTTTCATAAATGAATGCGGAAACGTAATCGAAATGCGGAATAGGGGTGATTCTGCTTTGGAAAAAACTTACCAATAATGCACTGAAATGTTGGTCCCACAATTGCATTTCTTACAGCAGTTTCTGAAATACCTCCAACTATCAAATCAATATCACGCCAACTTGAATAAACATTTCTCAATTTATTTAGATCCTAAAATTAACAACGTTCTGCTTTTTTATTTTTTATAAAATAATATAAGTCTTTAACTCACCTCGGTCATTATAAATCTTTCCAGATCCTTCCAGTCGTTTATTTTGACATTCTTGCATATTTCCAGATATTTAAAATATGGCTGTAGTCCATGATCCCTACCGCGCTGGATATCAAATGCTAGTAAGTCGGAATGTGTTGGTCGTTTATTGTTCGACATATCAGGAATCAGCTGCATCAAAGAGAGGGAAACATTTTTATACCTTATGATTTGGTGTTTGTTAGTTGCTTTGTAAACAAAGCATAAAATATTCTAAATCTTCGGATATTCCATTTTGAATTAAAAATAGTTTATTCGTATAACTGATTGAACAGAATTGCGGCATAAGCACATTTTTCATGCAAAGTGTCACAAAAAAGCAGAATATATTTTATTTTGAGAGCGGTTTTTCTTATGCACTCACATATAAATATGCATTTTGCCAAACAATGTAGTTTGTAAACAAAACATAAAGAAAAATAAGCGCAAAAGAAAATAAAACAAAAATTGAAGAGCATTTGAACTTAATGCCATAGATTTTATTATGGCGTTTATTAATTTGACAGCGATTTTACCTGAAGTTGACTTAAGCCTCAGTTAGTCGACTGTAATGGAATGTATTTACAGCGGTAGGAAACATCTGATCGATATTGTTATGTGAAAAGTAATGTACAGATTCTTACGTTCCGACTACATCTCTATAACCATTTTCATTACTTTTCACATAACAATATCGATCAGCTGTTTCCTACCATTGAAAGTACATTCCTTAAATGTTTGCGTTATAAAAACTGCAATCACTTAAACACAGACACTTCAATGTTCCATAAAATAGTCCTGCAAACAACGTGACTAGTCCATACATGCATGTAAAGCCTAAAGGTCCATAAAGTAGTCCAAATATAACACAAATGCATAGATAAAACATGGTATATTTAACATTACGATGTCCTAGAGCTGGACCACATGGTCCAAGTTTGCATTACATCGGACTAGCTCCAAAACTATCACATATGGAATATAGATCATTCGCATATAATTTATAAGTGTCTTAGAAGAACGATCATAATAGTTTAAACACGAACACTTGTCGTGCAGCATTGAGTCCTTATAGGAAAACGACATAGTTCTTGACTGCATTACATGGAACCATGGTTCAAATGGTCTGTTTTACCTACATTGACATTTTGTCATCAAAAACTCAAAATGAGAAATATAAACACATTCATGAAAACCACAGACATCTCGTATTATTTAAGTAAAAGCTAATCTATAATTTGTTTGACAAACAATCACGCTTATTGCGCATGTCGACGTCTACATCACATAATAGTCACCGTCATATCGATCGTCTCCGCTAACAATTCACTTATATTTACGTCGGCGTTGACTATGAGAATTGTCTTAACGCTGTCCTGTTTAGATTATTTGGCTGTTGTTGAAACCTAAATTTCAGTCGTAAGGTAGCTCTGCGCTGGAGAAGAGCTCTCGCGTCACCGTAATTATTTCTTAAGTGCTGTTAACACCCAGAAAGGGTTAATTATTGATTTTATTTTAATATTTTATTTTCTGGTGACCCCTAAATTTTGAAAAATATGACAGCAGCCTTGAAGCAGATCACCATCAAGAACATTTTGTTCATCATCAAGGACATATTACTAATTATCGAGAATATCTTGCTTATCATCAAGGTAATAGAGTTTGCTTTATTGGCTTCAAGTCAAAGCAGTGATCCATCAAGACAGTTTGCTTATCATACATCACCAACAAGTTTGGAGATAAATTTTCTTCAATTTCAATCACCGCTAGAAAATTCAACATGTAAAGCTTGGAGAGTCTAATGTCTCAACAGATGAGAGCAATTGAGATGCAAAGGATAGTCTCTAATATTATATAAAAGGCCCTTCAAGAGAAACTAAATACGAGGAATTAAGAGAATTGTGAAAAGCTTTGAGAAAATAGAATACACTATAAGAAGAGATCCAACATTGGCAGATAATGATCCATATATGATTCAAAATCTGCACAAAACAGTTGGACTCACATACAGCACAACAATTGAACTAATTGGGACACAAATATCTAAGCTATGTACATCATATAAAAGACAACACGAAGCCTGTGCCAACAACAAGAGCAAGGCAAATAGAGCCTAGTACAAGTGATCAATATGTGTTAAATTGCAACATGGGGTTGGTGAGGATGCTACAGATACGCATGGCGACTTTGACACGCTTGGTTAACAGATTATCATCAGTAAAGAATGACCATCACAATTTTATCAATTTACCAAAACTTTTGACTCAAATTCGTTATCGGCATCTACATGTACCATATTTGGCGATGAGTCAACACTAGGACACCACATTGAACAACTATGGAAAATGGACGAAATATAATCCACAGAAAATTATGTGTCCATCAGAAGAACAATGATAATCTCATTTTGTTCACAATACCAAAACTAACAAATATAATCGTTTCATTGTTAGCCTTCGCGTGCCATGGACTACAACAAATTCGTTAGTTTAGAAAAACGAGTACAAAGGAATTAGATCATTCAAGGTCATTACATACAATTCATGAAAGATTATGAAGAGCTGGGACATATGTAAAAGATAAATATTGACGAAGTACCATATCCTTGGTACTTTATTCCTCATTTTGACGCATCAGAAAAAAAATCAACTGGATATTCTTTGAATGATTTAATGTTTTCAAGACCAGTTGTCCAAAGCGAATTGTTTTTGATCCTCATTCGTTTTCGATTGCCAAAATTTGTCTTTACAGCAGACGTAGAGAAAATGTATAGACAGATATTAATCAGCCCAAAAGTATCAAATCATTATCTGGCGAGAAAATTCGTCATCACCAATTAACTACTACCGACTTAACACGGTTAACACATGCAGCACCTTATCTTGCCACCAGATGCTCTAAAATTTTTTTTTTTTTCATATTTTTTTTATTTATTGTATCTTCAATTATGAACTAACAATAAGTATTCAAATCTTAAATCTAAAATATAATTATTAGGCCCGACCACTGTCGGACATAAATTTAGAGATAGTTATAAATAATACATATTTAAGTAGTGATAAACAAAAGGAAGAAAAAATAAATAAAAATTAAAAATTATTTTCAGTCAGTCCCATCTGGAGTGTTGAGTATAAGAGCCCTTGTATCCCGGATGTGTCCAGTAAAGTTCAAAATATTACGAGCAAGCGGATTAGGATGTGACTCGAGTTTTGTTAAATATTTGCCAGCGTTTTTTGCAATTTCTTCAGTCACTAGTGGCATATTTAAGTCACGATGTATATTTGAGTTTTTTATATACCATGGAGCCGATGTTATTAATCGCAAAATTTTATTTTGTCTTCGTTGGATTCTCTCGACATTGGAAGCTGAAGCAGTGCCCCATAGTTGAATTCCGTAGCACCATATGGGTTTCAAAATAGACTTGTATATCAAAAGTTTGCAATCTAGACTGAGGGTTGAATTTCTACCAATCAGCCAATGTACCTGAGTTAATTTTAGTTTCATTTGGGTTAACTTAGAGTCAATATGTTGTTTCCAAGTAAGCCGTCGATCAAGGTGTATTCCAAGATATTTCACATGAGTATGTTGAGGGACAACTTGATTGTTAATCCGAATGGGTGAACAAGTATCTCTTCGTAATGTATATGTTACTTGAACACACTTTTGTTCGTTTACCTTAATTCTCCATAAGTTTAACCATAGTTCCATCTGGGTAATGTGTTCTTGAAGATATCGGGATGCTTCGTAAGGATTTTCATGCATACTAAGGCAGGCTGTATCATCAGTAAATGTGGAAGTGTGGGTATTGCTGCTCAGAGGCATATCACAAGTATAAATCAGATACAAAACTGGCCCCAGTATACTCCCCTGTGGCACACCGGATGAGATAGTTTCAGGCATGCTCATAAAGTCTCCTTCCACAACAGTGAACTTCCGGGCAGTAATGTAACTTTCCAAAAGACTTACAACGTTTATTGGCAGGTATGTTTTTAATTTTAAAATTAGGCCTTCATGCCACACTTTATCAAATGCCTGAGAAACGTCGATAAACAGCGCAGAACAATACTTCTTTTCTTCAAATGTTCTTCTTATAAATTGGACCAATCTATGAGTTTGTTCAATGGTGCTATGCTGACTTCTAAAACCAAATTGATGGTCCGGTATGCACCCACTATTAACTAGAATTGGGGACAATTTTGTCATGAGCAGTTTTTCGAAAAGCTTTGACATTGTTGATAGGAGACTTATTGGCCTGTATGAGTCAGCCTTGGTAAGGTCTTTGCTCGGCTTTGGAATCATTTTAACTTTGACAAGCTTCCAGCTATTTGGATAATACTGCAGTCGTAAAATGGCGTTAAAAATAAATAACAGTATTCTAATTGCAATACGAGGCAACTTTATTAGCATCTGGTTACTAATTCCATCAAAACCCGGAGCTTTCTTTGGGTTGAGTTCAGCAATTAGTTTTTGCACATCACGCGTCTTAAACTTTATTTGTTGAGGGGGTAGAGCGACTACATTTGGCAAATCAATTACACCAGTACATGTGTTTGGGGTAAATACGTATTTTAAATGGGCAGCAAATATGTTACCTTTTTCAGTATCGCTTCTTGCCAAACCTCCGGTAGATGTGCGCAGAGGTGGTTTAAACTCAACGGGTGTTTTAAGCTTTCTAGCAGCACGCCATAAAGAGTAATCAGATGCTGGTGTGACATCAAGATTTTCCAGATAGTTGCTAAGAGATGCAGTTTTTTCATGTGCAAGCAGCTCTTGGAGTCGTTTAGTGCACTCTTTAAATCTAATTTTATTCAGGGGTGATCTGTGCTGTTGCCATTCCCTTCTAGCCCTTCTTTTTTCACATACGAGACGTTCAATATCTGTAGAATATAGTCTATTAAACCCAGTCTGCGGATGGGAGGTAGTGGCATGTTTAGCAGCCTGCTTAATATTTTCGTTAAGATTGGCAATGTTAGATTCAACATCATCAGGTGTTCTTAGTGTAATGTTTTCCGTGCAATGACTACTAAGATATTTTTTGAATCGCAGCCAATTTACACGATTTATCAAATTCGCATATGGGTGAGGTAAATCACTTCTTAATGGGCTACAAATTGTAACGATCGTGGGAGAGTGATCGGACGAGAGATCTATTCAATTTGAATTAAATCCCTAGAGATATTTTTTATAACGCCAAAGTCTATTACATCCGGAATGTTATGTATGTCAGTAGGCCAATAAGTGGGCTCCCCACTTGAAATGACATCCAAGCCCATTTTGGAAATTGTATTGAACAACGCTCGACCTCTGGGTGTAATAAGACGCGAACCCCAGAACGTATGTTTAGCATTATAGTCGCCAGCTGCTACGAAACAAGGACCCAGAGATTTGTAAAAATCCTCGTATTGATGCTCAGTAATTGCGAATCTAGGAGGAGAGTAAATTGATGATATGACAAAATTATTGGAAAAATTTTCAACAAAAATATTCGTTGCTTGTAAATGTTCTTCACAAATGTTATCAATAATATAATGCTTGAGTCTTGACTTTATTAAAATTGCTGATCCACCGCATGCTCTTCCTCTCGGGTCCTTTGAATCATATAAGGTGTAGCCATAAATTGCGCAAAATTGGCTGATAAAGCGTTTGCTGATTGAGCTGGGGCCAATTTAGGTGTTTGCCTCATAGTCTGTTTGACGAAAGAGTACACAGGACAACCTTTGTAGTTAGCGGTGTGATTTTCTCCACAATTACTGCATTTTTTGTTACTTTGATCTTTCGGTTTATTGCAACTAGCAGTGCCGTGTAACTCGCCGCACACAACACAAACAGCAGGTAATTTGCAGTAAGTTTTAGTATGGCCATATTCTTGACAATTATGGCACTGTACGGGTCCTGAACGCTTGTGTGGTTCTTCAACGGTTATTTTTCGATATAAGAGATATTTTAAATTATATATTGGATGGGTCTCATTTTTTTTCAATTTTATATCATTTGGCTCAAGTTCAACGCGAAATAGAGGTTGAGGGATCTTTTCCCTATTTATTATGTTCGATACATTTTTTACTTTAAAGCCCTGGAGGACGAGAGCATCTTTTACTTCTTCGGGAGCAACATAGGAATCTATGCCCTTCAACACAATCTGCATACCTTTAGCACTCTTGAGCTGATATGTGTAGAAATTTGTTTTACATTTTTCAAGTTCAGCAACCATTTTGCGGAAATCTTTTTCATCATAAATTTGAATTTTCGTTTCATCGATGTTGCCACGTTTTATTGGAACAATGTGAAATTTATTCTCACCAATTACCGAAATTAATTTCTTAATAAGAGCGTTTGAATTTTTTTCTCTCAAATATATTGGTGGCGGCTTGGATGCTTTGTTCGAGGATACCTCGGGTTTGTCGTTGTCATCTTGAAAAATTTTAAAGTGGTTTTGGCGATTAGTTGAGGCTGCGCTGTTATCCCTATACACTTTTGGAGCAGATGAGATTTTTGAAGAATTCGGGCTTCGTCCACGCTTTACTATGGTTATATATCTGTCCTTTCCAACTTGTACCTTGAGTTTCGAGCCGCTGTTATCTGTAGTGATAACTTTGTTAAGTGATGAACACGAGCCTGAAGGGGATGATATTACTGACTTATATGAAGGAGTACTGGGCAACTGTAATGTTAACGAATCTGTTGGCATTGGACAAAGCGAAGTTGATCGCTGACGAAAAATTGGCTTAGCCGTTAAAACAAGTCTGTCATCAAGTTTTTTTTTTATTTTTTTTAAATTAAGATCATCAGAACTCACAGTAAGACTATCATCAGATTTGTTATTTTTATTGTTATCATTAAGATCATCAGAGCTCACAGTAAGATAGGCATTTCTGCCGTTATCACTCACTTCGCAATTATTTGTTTTCGAGGTACTCATATAGAGTATTCCTCAAGGGCACTTTGTAAGTGTATTCCTCAAGGGCACTTTAAGTTATTTTGTTTACGGTTGTTTTTGTTTTTTTTTGTTTTAGTTATTACTGTCTTTATAAAAAAAAATATTAGCAAAGCAAAAATAGCTTGTTTATCAAAGTTCATGTACAACAAATATTATGTACTACAAATATTTTTTTTGTATAGTTTTTTTTGGTTTAGTATGTAAAAAGAAATTCTGCTAATACTTCTGTTCACTATGAAGGTACAACGAGAAATGATGCTCTAAAAATAGCTGAAGAAAATGTACACAGCTTTCCGTATGGATCCCAGATGTCGAAGGATAATTTTTATGTGGCTGATGGAATTGGAGGTTCAAATTGTCTTAGTACAGCAATCGCAATACAAAAGGATTTAATTACAATATTGAAGAAACACGATTTAAAAAATTATGCAAAACCATGCACAGTTATTAAAAAATATTGCAGCAGATGATCAAGAAGTAAATTTAGATTTCGACAACAATAACAATAGTACTATAAAAACAGTAGGGTTGTATTGGTTACCTAAGAACGACAGTTTTTGCGTCAAGTTCAACTTCAGCCATCATCAGAATATGACGAAACGTACAGTAACTTCTGATCTTGCAAAGCTGTTTGACCCCCTTGGCCTCCTAGATCCTGTGATTGCAAGGGCAAAGATATTTATGCAACAACTGAGGCATCATGCATTAGAGTGGGATGATTCCTTAGCTGATGATATTTGTGCATCCTGGAATAAATTCAGAACTGACCTTAAAAGTCCTTACAACTTTAAGATACTGTGGCACATGTTCCTAGGTGAAACTCCGGTAAAATCTCAACTCCACGTGTTTTCAGATGCATCCGAGAAGGCCTTTGCTGCAGCTGCTTATATGCGCGCAACTCTTAAGAATGGACAAATAATCGTGAGGTTGTTGTGTGCCAAATCAAGGGTATCCCCACTGAAGCACCAAACATTATTACGATTGGAGCTATGTGCTGTAGTTGTAGTGCCCCATCTTGCTCATAGACTTGTAACACAGTTTTTGTTTCCAGCCGGGGTAGGCGTCAGCCTGTTCAGATCCTTACCAAAGGTCTGCTACTTTTGAAAATAATAACACAAAGCTGTTGGTGTGTAATATTAAGAGAACACACTATACTTTTATTCAAGAAACTTAACTTAACTTATGCTACTTTACACTCAATATGTAGATACGTTGGTTATCAAATTCACTTGTGTCATCTGGGTGACTCCCAGATACCTTGCCCTTGTAATTGTAAATCGGAGAATATTCGAAAAGGTTGTATGCCTTACTTAATGCAATACACGAAAGATTCGGGAGTTCGTGTATTAACTAAATACGATTATTAACTCTACTAGGTAATAAATGTATATCGAACAGGAATCGCCAAAGCTCTCGGATGATAGTTTAAGTGGCCTTCTTGTAACTACCATTCGTACGGTGTCGTGACTTGCTCCCCGATTACTTTCAAAGCTTGACTTCTTATATAGTTCCACTCCACAACTGTATGAGACTTACACCATACATTCCTCAACTTCAACGTTAACAAACAATGTAAACTAACAATTATGTTGTACCCTACATTAATTGAGGTCGTATGCACCTATCCGTTGTGCTGTATGTAACTATACGTTTTATCGTTTGTAACGTCACGTTACAGACTTAAACATGAAATGAAAATAGAAAATCAAACGACGTTTTTATGGACGAGATTGTACTATCGTGGATAAATACACAGTCATCGTTATACAAAACCTTTGTACAGAGTACAGAGTATCAACAATTCAATCATTAACCCTACTCTAACAATGGCAGCATGTAGGATCTAAGGACAACCCAGCTGACATATTGTCTAGAGGTATTAAAGCACTGTTTCTTCATGGCATGAAGAAGCATGGCCAACAAAACGTTTACCTATCTAAATCAGCAAGTGACATTGTAAGGAAAAGGGTATTTGTAACAGCAGTCTGTTCAAACTATGACAACATCATATATGGAATTCACCACAGTAACTCCTTCAAAACCATACAGAGAGTATTGGGTTATGTTTTTGGATTCATTAACAATTTAAAAACGCAAAACAGAGTTCGACCAACGCACATATCATTGAGCCCGAGAGAGTTGAATTATGCTCTATTCCTGATAGTTCGGACAATCCAAGAAACTGAATTCAAGGAGGACATGTCTAGGTTAAAGGCAGATAAAGAACTCCCAGGGTCCAGTGCGATTAGCAGCCATTTCTCGATGACAGATCTCTTCTACGGGTCGGAGGAAGATTGGAAGCATCAGAATATCAAATTTATACTTACAGTACTCCACGAAGAAAATTATTATTGTGCCCCATAACCGCTACTGGCTATATCAAGACAAAAATACTGGATTATCAATGGCAAATCAATGACCAGAAATATAATCCAAAATTGTGTTCGATGTACAACGGCGAAACTAAGACTCATGAACCAAATAATGGGAGACCTACTAGCAAGCATAGTTACGCCAGCAATACCATTCATTAAAACAGCAGTTGATTATTGCGGTCCTTTATGGGTTCACTACAAAATAAGGGGTAAGAAACCTCATAAGGTTTATTAGCTGTATTTGTCTGTACCCCTATGTACTATTCATAGGATATCAAAATCTTTACCTGATTCGTGTTCAACATGCCAAATGCAATAAGATGTGAGGTAGATTTATAATAAACTACTTTTTTTAAGTTTGGAAATTTACATTAGAGTTATCATTTATTTTCACAAAAAAACTATACTTTGAGATAGCAGAATAAAAAAATTATACAAAACGATAAAAAATGATTTTTGTGATTGAAATTTATATTACAGATGAATATTACATAGGGGAGCTTTATGCCATCGGAAACGCATATTGACCAAATTTGAGTTGACGTATTTTGAATATATGCTCTCGATATGTTGCATTTCATTCGGCTGATACCGAATCATAAGTATACCTTAAACAAGATTTTTGAAATGTGTCAAATGTTTATTTTAATATTAGGTGTAATTCCGTTCAAATCAGGTAATTTTGGCTCCTTCCAGGTGTAATTTTGAATATATATTTTGGTAACACTGAAACGAACGCATTTAAGTAAAATCCTGTACAAATTTGTAAAATTTTTTTTTCAAATTTTGAGGTACACAAACACGCTTAATTAAAATTTTTAAAGCTTTGTTGTTAAAAGTAATTGATTATTTAAGTAGGATTCTGAGTACATATTAGGAAAACCCATAACCGCATTAAAAATAAGAAACAATAATTTTGCCCCTCTCCCGCCCCCACAGAAAAGTGGCCTAGCTACGCCAAAGAATAATTACAAAACGTATACATATATGTACATAATTGTGCCTTGATTTTCATTCATAAAGTCTATTTTGGTTCATAATGGAATTAAAGATTGGCAAAAACTGTAGACCAACTATTGACAAAAAAAATACACAATAAAGTTGAAACAATGCATAATATTCCAATAACAAGAGATTTTAGTTTACTTACACTTTCAACATAGCTTGCGTCCAACTTCATAGCCTGCTGCATTAAAAGTGAATATAAAATTTGATCCAATTTCTTCGATGAGTACTCGATGCTTGGAGAATAAATTTCATCTTTTAAGATGAAGATGCGGTTATCAATCTTATTTGAGCTTGAAATAAAATAAAATGTTTTGGAATATTTTAATTAGAAATTAAAAGTATTTTAAAATAACTGATTCATTAGAAATTATTGTATCAAAGTTCGCAATGGGTTGGTGGGGTTTCAATTAGAAATATAGCACAATCTCAGTTTATAAGATAACAATGTTCTGCAAAAATAAATAAAAAACAGGAACAAGAACTTCATTATGTGATTTTAATAGACTAGTGTGCTGAATCCAAATCTTTTCACAGATTGATTAAATCACGTCTAGTTTTTGAGATTTTCTTATTTAAATAAAATACATATAGTGGAATATTAAATACGTATTTATTACGATAAAAGTAAAAAGTCTTATACATAAGTGGCTTCTATGACATAAATTAAAATCTGAAATGAAATACTAATATAACATAAAAAACCAACTGCTAACTATTTAGTAGACCGCTTTCTTCTATAAGTTTTATCTGCTGTCTCACGATTGATTTTCCAGCAGAAATCAGTAAACAGTTCTGGGGACCACTTGCCGATTTATCTTTTTTCCATGTACGAAATATCTCAGTGTCACCTTTCACAATGCTCATCAGACACGGCACCGCGAAAAAAAAATCCTAAATGCGAATGCAGGAGGTGTATTTCGAAAGCTACCCATGCTCTTTACTGTTTGTTGACTAATTGACATTTTAACAAGTAAGAGTGCTATATTCGGCTGTGCCGAATCTTATATACCCTCCACCAAAGTGCGTATATGTAGTATAGAGATACATACATACATAAGCACATACATACATATTTGTTTTGTGAAAAAACTTATCATTTTTTGTTCTAGTACAATTTTTAGTAAGTGACCTCTCGGTATTTTTCGATAGTATTATACCTCCATAGCAGGTAAAATAACTTCTTTTATTTAATAATCTTTGATGTTGCAAAATTGTTAAGTGTCTCAATTTAAACATACCATTGCTAAAGGTATATATCGCGGTATTATGTAAACATTTATTCCTACAGAATTTTTTTGAATTTTGTTCAGCAGAAAGGAAAAGTTCCACGTAAATGAAATGGAAAATTTCCTTTAACCCTGCATGCCCAATGTTAGTCGTTTCGACTAACACTATTAATCTTCCCGGTCCCAACTTTTTTTCGTACTCTGTATCCTTCTCATTTTTTGTGTTGAGAGAACTGATTTAGTTGTGAAGCTGCTGTCGGTCACTACTTACTCGTACATTATGTGTAACAAATTTGAGTAGTATATATGACTTTGTAAAAACCACGTAGTCGTATCGACTAACATTGGAGTTAATGCAACTTTTTCAGATGACAAAATTACTACAAACAGACTAGCTGATGATGAAATTAAGAGAATACTGGTGATGTCCGATGATAATGAAGATGATATTTGTGCTTTCGAGAGTGAATACAAACCAAGCTTATCTGAAGAATGAATGTAAGAAAGTTCTTTGGGAGAACAGTGTAACTTTTGAATGCGGTGATAACGATTTGGAACTGTATAGATAAGCGGACGCACAAAAATATTATACCATTTTCAAAAAACATCTTATATTTTTTAAGTGGTCGACAACTAAAAGAAAATGGCATCCTTCAGCAGTAAAAATATGTGTCTCATCATGCTATAGGTCCATCACGAGCGGCAAAGGATATTACTGATTGCTTATAAGTGTTCCAACTTTTTAACACCGACAAAACTAAAAAAAACATAATTCACTATACTAATATCGAAATTGAAAAAAAAAGAAACTTAGTGCTAATGAAGGCCTTGCTACTGAAAATCCAGTTGAACTTGGGGACACGCCCCACATCGTAGTAACCTTTAACTTTAAGGCTTAAAACGTCTACAGTCTTGCATGATGCAAAACATATAACAAATTTTATCGCTCTTAGTTCAGGAGACAAATATTGAAAATACAGCCCCAAAAAAATAGTAAACAAAAGTGAGTTCTAACGGCAGAAATGCTTATTTTACTGTGAGTTCTGAAACTCTGAATGAAAAAAAAAAAAAAAAAATAAACCTGATGAAAATCTTTTGTTAACGGCAACGCCAATTTTTCGTCAGCGATCAACTTCGCTTTGTCCAATGCCAAATAGTAATGATGCATTAACATTACAGTTGCCCAGTACTTCTTCATTTAAGTCAGTAATATCATCCCCTTCAGGCTCGTGTTTATCAGTTAACAAAGTTATCACTACAGATAACAGCGGCTCGAAACTCAAGGTACAAGTTGGAATGGACAGATACATTACAATTTTAAAGCGCGGGCGAAGCCCGAATTCTTCAAAAATCTCATCTGCTCCAAAAGTGTTTAGGGATAACAGCGCAGCCTCAACTAATCGCCAAAACCGCTTTAAAATTTTTCAAGATGACAACGACAAACCCGAGGTATACTCGAACAAAACATCCAAGCCGCCACCAATCTATTTGAGACAAAAAAATTCAAATGCCCTTATTAAAAAATTAATTTCGGTCATTGGTGAGAATAAATTTCACATTGTTCCAATAAAACGTGGCAACATCGATGAAACTAAAATCCAAATTTATGACGAAAAAGATTTCCGCAAAATGGTTGCTGAATTTGAAAAAAGTAAAACAAGCTTCTACACATACCAGCTTAAGAGCGCTAAAGGCATGCAGATCGTATTGAAGGGCATAGATTCTTATGTTGTTCCCGAAGAAATAAAAGATGCACTCATCCTCCAGGGGTTCAAGGTAAAAAATGTGTCCAATATAATAAATAGAGAAAAGATTCCCCAACCCCTATTTCGTGTTGAACTAGAACCTAATGATATAAAATTGAAAAAAAATGAGACGCATCCAATTTATAATTTAAAATACCTCTTGTACCGAAAAATCACAGTTGAAGAGCCACATAAGCGTTCAGGTCCTGTACAGTGCCATAATTGCCAAGAATATGGCCATACAAAAACATACTGCAATTTACCCTCTGTTTGTGTTGTGTGCGGCGAATTACACGGCACCGCTAGTTGCAACAAACCAAAAGATCAAAGTGATAAAAAATTCAGTAATTGTGGAGGTAATCACACCGCTAACTACAGAGGTTGTCGTGTGTACTCTTTGGTAAAGAAGACTATGGTGCAAAAACCTAAATTAGCTCCAGTTCAATCAGCAAACGTTTACTCTGCCACTTTTCAGCAAATGAGCCAACCAGTTACTTCCCGTGTATCGTATGCAGATGCTGCTAAGGCTAGTTCTATTCCGACACAAAATGTTTCACCGCAAAATAATTCTACAAATACAAACTCAAACTTTAATTATAATCGCCTTGAAGCCACTATTGAAAATCTTGTGCAAACTATAAACAATTTTACAACAAATATGACTAGCATGATGCAAGAAATGTTGCGAATGCAGAATACTCTGCTTCAAGCAATACTTAATAAGCCATGAACACGTTAACAATATGTTTCTGGAACGCAAACGGCATTCGCCAACATAAAAATTAACTTGAGCACTTCCTCACGGAAAAAAATATTGATATAATGTTAGTATCTGAGACTCATTTGACTTCGAGAAGTCTTTTTAAAATTTATGGCTACACTATATATGATACAAAGGACCCTAGAGGAAGGGCTTGCGGTGGATCAGCAATTCTAATAAAGTCAAGACTCAAGCACTATGTTCTTGATAACATTTGTGAAGAATACCTACAAGCAACAAATATTGGCATTGAAAGTTTTTGTTCAAATTTCGTTATATCATCAATTTACTCCCCTCCCAGATTTTCAATCACTGAGAATCAATATGAGGATTTCTACAAATCTCTTGGACCTTGTTTTGTAGCAGCTGGAGACTACAATGCGAAACATACGTTCTGGGGTTCGCGCCTTGTTACACCCAGAGGTCGAGCATTGTTCAACACTATTTCAAAAATGGGCTTGGATGTCATTTCGAGTGGGGAGCCCACTTATTGGCCTACTGACATACAAAAAATTCCGGATGTTATAGATTTTGGCGTCATAAAAAATATCTCTAGGGATTTAATTCAAGTTCAAGCTTCTCTTGATCTCTCGTCCGATCACTCCCCGACGATCATCACAATTTGTAGCCCATTAAGAAGTAACTTACCTGACCCATATGTGAAGATGATCAATCGTGTAAATTGGCTGGGGTTCAAAAAATATCTCAGCAGTCATTGTACGGAAAACATTACGCTTAGAACACGCGATGATATTGAATCGAACATTGCCAATCTCAGCGAGAATATTAAACAGGCTGCTGAACATGCCACTATCTCCCATCCGCAGATTGGGTTTAATAAAATTTATTCTACAGACATTGAACGTCTCGTACGTGAAAAAAGAAGGGCTAGAAGGGAATGGCAACAGCACAGATCACCACAAAATAAAATCAGATTTAAAGAGTGCACTAAACGACTCCAAGAGTTGCTTGCATCTGAAAAAATTGCATCTCTTAAAAATTATCTGGAGGGTCTTGGTGTTACACCGGCGTCTAATTACTCCTTGTGGCGCGCTGCCAGAAAGCTTAAAACACCCGTTGAGTATAAGCCACCTCTACGCACATCTACCGGAGGTTGGGCAAGAAGCGATACTGAAAAAGGTAAAATATTTGCTGAGCACTTAAAATCCGTTTTTACGCCAAATATATGTACTGGTGTTGCTGATTTGCCGAATATAGTCGCTCTACCCCCTCAACACATAAGGTTTAAGACGCGTGATTTACAAAAATTAATTGCCGAACTCAACCCGAAGAAAGCTCCGGGTATTGATGGAATTAGTAATCAGATGCTGATGAACTTGCCTCGTATTGCAATGAGAATCCTGTTATTCATATTTAATGCTATTTTACGACTGGAGTATTATCCACACAACTGGAAACTTGCCAAGGTTAAAATGATTCCAAAGCCGGGCAAAGATATAACAAAGGCTGAGTCATATATGCCAATAAGTCTACTATCTACAATGTCAAAGCTTTTCGAAAAACTGCTCAAAACAAAATTGTCCCCAATTCTAATTAGTAGTGGGTGCATACCAGACCATCAATTTGGTTTTAGAAGTCAGCATAGCACCATTGAACAAACTCACAGATTAGTTCAATTTATAAGAAGAACTTTTGAGGGAAAAAAGTATTGTTCTGCGCTGTTTATTGACGTTTCCCAGGCATTTGATAAAGTGTGGCATGAAGGCCTTATTTTAAAATTGAAGACTTACTTACCAATAAACATTTTAAATCTTTTGGAAAGTTACATTATTTCCCGTAAGTTCACTGTTGCGGAAGGAGACTTTACAAGTAGGCCTGAAACAATTTCATCTGGTGTGCCACAGGGGAGTATACTGGGACCAGTTTTATATTTAATTTATACTTGTGATATGCCTGTGAGCAGTAGTATCCATACTTCCACATTTGCCGACGATACAGCCTGCCTTAGTATGCATGAAAACCCTGATGAGGCATCCCTCAAACTCCAGGAACACATTACCCAGATGGAGCTTTGGTTAAACTTATGGAGAATCAAGGTAAATGAACAAAAGTGTGTTCAAGTAACATTTACTTTACGAAGAGATACTTGTTCCCCCATTCGGATTAACAATCAAGTTGTTTCTCAACATTCACATGTGAAATATCTTGGTATACACCTTGATCGACGACTTACATGGAAACACCACATTGATTCTAAGTTAACTCAAATGAAACTTAAACTAACTCAGGTACATTGGCTGATTGGTCGAAATTCAACACTTAGCCTAGACTGTAAACTTTTAATATACAAGTCGCTTTTAAAGCCAATATGGTGCTACGGAATTCAACTATGGGGCACTGCTTCAGCTTCAAATGTAGAGAAAATTCAATGCAGGCAAAATAAAATTTTACGCATGATAACATAGGCTCCATGGTACATCAAAAATTCAAATATACATCGTGATTTGAATATGCCACTAGTGACTGAAGAAATTGCAAAATACGCTGGCAAATATTAAACAAAACTCGAGTCACATCCTAATCCGCTTGCCCGTAATATTTTGAACTTTACTGGACACATCCGCCTAAAAAAGAGGGACACAATGGCTCTTATTCACAGCACTCCAGATGGGACTTCTTGAAAATACTTTTATTTTTTTTTCCTTTTGATTATCACTACTTACTTATATATAACTACTACCAAGCTTATGTCCGACATTGGTCGGGCCTAATTATATTTTTTAGATTTAAGATTTGAATACTTATTGTTAGTTCATATATGAAGATACAATAAATAAAAAATTCATGCATAAAAAAAAAAAAAAGCAAAATTTGCGCATTCTGGTTCTATCAAAAACATTGCTTTCGAGGACTGTATGCACAAAATGCAAAAAAAGTACATAAGGCAAACACAAAGTTGAGCTTTGCGCCTTTTTTGCAAACCATTAAAATACAAACTTGTATCTATTTTAATTACCCAACTTAATGCCTAAACTTTATAACGGCAAGAAGTCTTTCAAGTTTTTAAAGTCTATTTTATTTATTTTTAGTTTATATCGAGACACCAAGTGACGTTGCTGAGATTGCAAAGAAGAGCAAGTGATAGTATTAAAAATGCATCAAAAACCAAACCAAATATAAATGTTTTTTATATTTATATATAAAAAGGTATAGCTTTTTACTTTTTCAGTAACTTCTAAGAATTTGGAGTACCGCCGGTTCCATAAAATTGATACCTCTCGGATGTTAGTCGAATCGACTAACATTGGTTATAACGCATAAAAAATATGATTAGGCATGCAGGGTTAATTAATTTTATAGTTATGACTGATATTTAGCGATAAATTTTATTTTTATCTCCATTTACTAAAAATTAATAAGAACTCGATACAAGCTGTCAAAGAAAGACCACCGATTTGAAAAATAACTGAGAGACATTGCTTGTATTTCTGAGAGCATAATAAGCTCTCAGCAATGAGAGCATAATAAGCTCTCAGCAATGAGAGCATAATAAGCAACATGGAACAAACCTTCGTTTAATTAGATATCCATGAAAAAATTTAACAAACATAAAAAATCTTGGGTAAAGATCTTCCTAAAACATGAAATATGTTTACCTGAAAAAAATTGTATTTGGTTATTTTTTACCAATTTTTTTTCAATTTCCAACCATGGAACCATAATTTTAATTTTTCTGTTTTTTAATACTAATTTATTTCTTTCTAAAATATTGAATATATTTAAATACCAAGAAATTAATTAGTTTTATATATCAGAAAAAGTTTAACTTTTCCAGGCCTGGAGCTACGTCTTTTTTGTAATTTTTATGCCACACTACCTACTTCTTTCAAGAACATAGAGTATATAATTTGTAAGCAAAAACTATTATTTGACCTAGTTACTTTTATATACATAAAAATTAAATTTTCCAACCCTGGAATCATCCTATTAGATTTTATTGATTCATTATACCAATCTAGTTCTTTAAAAAATATAATATACGTTAAGTGAACAAAGCAAAAAGGAAATAAGAATAAAATTAGTTTTATTTAGTTAATTTAATATCAAAAAAATTTCAAAGTTTCCAGCGCTGGAGCTGTAGATTTCATTTTTATAATTTTCAACACCAAACTTGTCTTCCAGAAGAATAAAGAAAAAAATTATTTAGACCTATTTACTTTTATATAACACAAAAAGTGTAAGTTCCCAACAATGGAATCTCCTTTTAGATTTTTCTAGTTCCTTATACTAATCTTGTTCTTTAAACAATATATATATATATATATATATATATATATATATATATATTCTTAACTTAAGCTACTGACGCTACAAACTCCGGCTGTGGTATGTTTCGACGTTCTGCTGGGCGTGGGGTTTGTTGATTATTTTCGGTCTTTATGCATCGTACCATCCATATATATATTTTTCTTTTATTTACTTTGAACAAAAAGAAATAACAAACTTAAATAGCATTTCAGACAGCTTGAAAAAAAAAACAATAAAAATATGCACATACTATATATCGAGCCCTTTTTTCGATTTTATCGGAAGCGACATGTTATCGGAAATAGACTTTTTTATTGAAATTAAAATTTTATAGGCCTACACATAGTTTAGAATTATCAAAATGGCAAAATTGTTGATAACTTTTAAGATACAATTTTATTGTAAGCGACAATTTACGTACAAAAACAAATTTGAATATTTAAAAAAAAACCTTCTCCTGAAAAATTTAATTTTTGTCGCTTACGATAAAATCGAAAATAAGGCTCTATACAAGGCACATTCACAAGGTAGTAGCGGAAATTCAGCTGAGCTATTTTTTTTTCAAATTAAAGTTCATCGGAAACTTCAAAAATTTTTTACGAAAGAGAAATTAAAAGAAAATGTTAAAAAAATTCAATATGAAAAATATTTTATTAAAAAAAATTCTGTGAAAACAAATTTATAAATATGAAAAAACTATTAAAAAATTGTGAGAAGTGCTAAACGTTGCAAATGTTGTTAGTGGTAGCTGCCGCGGAGAAATATTTTCAAAGTTATGTGAATAATTTTTATTATTGTTATGTTAAACAAATTCTATTTTTGAAGTTTTTGATGAACTACAACCCATGTTGTTTTTTTCATTGTTGTATTTTTTCATTGTTTTTGTAATCCTGATACTACCTGGAAATGAATCTGCCTTGGCTCTATATGTATACCACACAGGGAAGGCATTGAGAATTTTAAAAATGTACCAATAATTTTCAGAAATTGTACTTTTTTACCCTAATTGTATTAAAGATTTTTTTTAGTTAAAATTACATATTTTTATTTAATTTTATTAACACAATCAATTTTGTTCTGGCTACCGAATCGTTTTCACAAATTTGCTTGTAAGTTGGAATGTTAAAGCATATGGTTACAACTGTTTAAGTTGAAATATGAAATGTACAAATTAATAGCATGTGCGCGCATCCAAATTTAGAAGAAAAATTATTTGAAAATGGACGAGTTAAAATTTTTTGGTTTTATTGCTGCGTTTTGCTTTCACAAGACTGTTTTCAAGTGAGAATAATATAAGTTTCATTTTTCAAAAGTTAAAACTGACATATGCAATCGTTTGAAAAGAAATGCTCAGTGAAACTGTCATTGGTGTACTATTGTACTTTCCGAGTTTGCATAGTACCAAAAAAGGTACAATTGTACCAACTTTGCCATCCCTGATACCACATCTACATGACATTACATATTTACATACGTAACATAAACACTAGTTGTAAAGCAATTGTGAATTCATTTTTTTAAAATGACTTTCTGTACAAAGGAAACTTGTACAATTTAACATTTTTGATTGTAAATGAGATCTAAGAATACACATAGAATTTAAAACTCCGTGACTCAATTTATTTTTTTTTTGTGCGGACGTCAGTTACAATTGAAAATATCCTGTCAGCATTTGCATTGGCATGTGGTAAGCTCAATAGAATTGTGGTTAATTTTTACAGGCTGGGGAATACTAAATTATCATTGAAATTCTTGGACTTTGATATATACGACCAAAAAGGTTCCAAATCCAGCTTTGAAAGAGAATTTTTTTCTTCTTCTGAAAAATTATATTCTAAAGTTAGCCATTCTTGATTAAGAAGGTTAACATCAATACTAAACATTTCACATAACATTTTAAATTGGTAAGTGTTTTTATTACCAGCATTAAGAGCCAATTTAGGATTTAAGAACTCAATTTCTTTAAAAATTTTCTCTTTTTTTAAAGGCAGTCTCTTCTGTATTTCCTCTAGTGCGGTTATATAAAATTTCAAACAATCAGACTTAATCTGGTATGAATTTGATTTTGGGAAGGTTTTTAGCAGCTCTTCGCATTCATGTCCAACATAAATATCTTCTGTTTGTTTTGTTACATGTGGTGATTTAATATTGCAGTCAACACATAGCTCTTCCTTTTTAATAAAATTTTGACCAATTTTCAAAAATAATTTTATTGATTCAGAATTTAGAGCATGTATCATGGTTTTTTTTATTGAAACAAAGCATTTAGAGTATTGAAATAATTCAAAACGTACTTTAAAAATAGTAAATAAGATTTGTTGCATTCACTTAATATTAAATCTGCTTGCTTTAGCTTATCTTGTTTAGCTGCATTTTTAAAAGATTCTAATAAAACTACCCAGTTCTCCAATATTCTTTCAATACATTTCTGATGAGACAGCCACCTTGTTGCAGATGTTCTTAAAATTCTTCGCTTCTCTACGTTGAGCATTTCTTGAAATTCCTCTAACTCATAGCATCTTTTAGAGCTTCCAGATAAATATGTTCCAATTTGTCGCCATAAATCTTCAGGAGCTCTAGGTAACGTAAGTCAAGCTTTATTTCCAATTATTGCCGCCGAGTGACACATACATTTTATAGTAATGATACTTGGGGTTGTCCGCTAACAATCTCGATGTAAATGAATTGTGCTGCCCAACCATTACGATAGCCCCATCACAGCAAAATCCACTTATATTTCCGAAGGGAATTTCATATCCTAAAATACTTTTTTTAACTCATTATAAAGGGCTTTTGCTGTACAATCAGATCCAAGCTGCAACATATCCAAAAGTTGTACTACAGCTTTTTCTTGTTTTTCATCAAAGAACCGAACAAGAATGCACATTGTTTTTTTTTTGACGGGATGTCGGTACTTTCGTCAATAAGGACTGAAAACTTATTACTTTTAAGTTTATTTATAAGCTTCGATTTCTCTTCATTCGCCAAAATATTACGTATTATCTGGGTGAATCTGGTACAATCTCTTTCAATAAGGGAATTAAGTGTTCAATTACCTGTAGAGCAACATTATGTTCAGCGACAAAAAGTGCCACACGCAGCTCAAAATTTGCAGTACCTCTTTCAACGTTATTTGGTTTCTCTTTTTGAAAAAATTAATGCATATTTTTATAGTTTTTAATTGATGAAACATTAGTTTTGTGTGACTTTCCGCAGGCATGTTTCATGTAGTCAGATTTTCCACAATTTAACAGCTTTCCGCAAGGCATGCACCTGCATTTAAATTCATCGTCAACTTCACAAGCCACCCTTTAAAAGAACCTTCCTTCTTTTGGCAGTCTTTCGAAAAATCAGAATCTGAAGACATTTTCTGCAATAATACGATGTTAGCACAGTTCTTTTTATAAAAATAATACTTACAAAGATAATGCCCTTAACATATATGTAAATATAAACAGATAAATTTAAATATTTTTATTTTATAAAGAATTCAATTAAGCGGTGAGAGTTGCAATTGTTGATTATTTAGAGCCCAGTTACTGTGGGTTAGATACTGAACACTCAAAACTGGTTATTTTTTTGGGTACTCGATACTCAATAGCTGCTTTTAAGTATCAAAGAAGCCAGATTAAGGTTATTTCATCAATATACTTTCAAAGGAAATATCCCTACATTTTGTTAAAAGTAAAAAATCTGTCTGTTTTTCCCTACAGCGTTATTTTTCGAGAAAAATTCCCTACAAGTAGGGAATTTTCCCTACATCTGACATCACTGTATAGCAGGGCTGCTAGGACATATTTATAGTATATTTGTAAAACTCTAATTCGAGTCAATTTCTCGTGTTCGAAAAGAAATTAATGAACATAATACCTCATAGAGGTAATTATGAGAATACGCTTAAATACCTTTAGAAATGCATTTATCCGAACTCACTGTGGTATGTAGTACATAATTACTAGAAATAAAATGCACATACATACATACATATGTATTTCTTCAAATAAAATATTTTGTTACATAACAAAAACAATTAATATTATAAAAAATAAACAGATAAAGTGCATATATTCGATTGCACAATTGCATAAATATATACTTTTTAGTGTTTTATTTTTGGGAATTGCTTCAATTTAAATTTAACGTTTATTAACGCACTAATAATCTCAAATTATTATTTTACTTAATTAGTAAAATAACTTTTTTATTAAAAATACATTGAAATTGATTATTGAGGGGCTTAGCTGGATCCTATGCGCATTTCACTGTTGCTAATGCAGATCATCCGGGGACCTTTACCCAAATTTCTTAGAACAACTAGAGTTATTATGTTATAAGCTTTCATTTAAACAAATGAGAAGTTCAACAAATAACAAAGTTGAAACAAGAACTCAATAATCAACATGTTTTTTATTTTCTTACTTTACTACATTGGCTGACTATTTTTCAGCTCTAGTTGTAGTTGTAAAAAGTATGTAAAGAAAATAAATGTAAATAACAACAACAGCTATATAAGAATAGAGTGTTGCCACACAAGTATTTTTGACCTGGTGCAGTCAAGTTAATAATTAGTGTTTTATTTTTGGGAATTGCTACAATTTATGTAAGTTTAACGTTTATTAACGCACTAATAATCCCAAATTATTATTTTACTTAATTAGTAAAATAACTTTTTTATTAAAAATACATTTAAATTGATTATTGAGGGGTTTAGCTGGATCCTATGCGCATTTCACTGTTGCTAATGCAGATCATCCGGGGACCTTTACCCAAATTTCTTAGAACAACTAGAGTTATTATGTTATAAGCTTTCATTTAAACAAATGAGAAGTTCAACAAATAACAAAGTTGAAAGAAGAACTCAATAATCAACATGTTTTTTATTTTCTTACTTTACTACATTGGCTGACTTTTTTTCAGCTCTAGTTGTAGTTGTAAAAAGTATGTAAAGAAAATAAATGTAAATAACAACAACATCTATGTAAGAATAGAGTGTTGCCACACAAGTATTTTTGACCTCCTGCAGCCAAGTTAATAATTAGTGTTTTATTTTTGGGAATTGCTACAATTTAAGTTTAACGTTTATTAACGCACTTATAATCCCAAATTATTATTTTACTTAATTATAAAATAACTTTTTTTATTAAAAATACATTGAAATTAATTATTGAGGGGTTTAGCTGGATCCTATGCGCATTTCACTGTTGCTAATGCAGATCATCCGGGGACCTTTACCCAAATTTCTTAGAACAACTAGAGTTATTATGTTATAAACTTTCATTTAAACAAGTTTTGGGCAAATAAACGAAGATATTTTAGGGGAAATTTTATTTTGGGGTAAAGTATTTCTCGTTAATTACCCGAAATGGGCAATTGAGCGTGGACTTTTGTGTGAAAATTAGTGTAAAAAAACGGGGATTCAATATTTTGGGGTAAATAAATGTATATGGGTCCACAAAATCCATAAAAAACTTCCAAAAGCTTATCGGATTTAATTAAAAAATAAATAAGTTATGGACAATCAAACATACTTGCGGCCTTACGGCGCTTCTAGTTTAGGGCTGCCAGATGCATAACCCCATCAACCAGGACACTCATACACTCATGGTTTCTTTTAGGCATTTCCTGGAAAATAAAAACATAATAAGAACTCTTACAATTGCCATTTGTGCAATTGGGCAAACTTGCGAGACTTGTTTCATGAAGTCCCTTTTAAACTTTTGTGCTGTTTGCTAATGTAAATTTAAAACAAAAGTCAATTACTGCATTTAATAATAATAAAATTAGAAAATATCAAGCAATTTTCAATTTAAAAATATATTTATGTATATATTTCTACAAAAATAAAAACCGTGTGTGTGTCTGAAAATGGCTAAAGATAGCAAAAAAAAAAGCAGAAAATTATGGTTTACAAAATGCACAATTGCACATCTTAAGTTTAAAGGTCAAAATTATTGGGCAAACTTAACAGGTTTGTGAAAATATAGTTCTATACAATTTTTGACATTTTATTTACGAGAGCCGAAGAATGCACAATTGCACACTTTGCGAGACTTTTGAACATTCTCATGAAAACTCTTATGCCCTAATTCTGTTCGACGAATGTATCGTCTTGTCTATGTTCGAAAAAAAAGAAGCAGTTTTGATTCTTTGAAACGGTTATTATTTATTGTCTATGCTTTATAATTTTGTTCTAAACATTGTATCCAACACATATTTTTTCATATGTTTTTCAAACTTTTGTATAATAATTTAATTGAATTTTTATGTTTTAAAAACATGGCAATAATATTTATATTTTTCATTACCAAAGACAACAACCATTTTTGAAGAAAATTATTTAGAGACTTCAAAGACAAGAACTCAGAAGCATTTTTAAACAAAAACGTCCTAAATCTTCTTACTGAATTAGGGCTTTAATTTTTCAAATTTTTTTTATCGAAGTATGCGACTGTAAAAAAACGTTTAGCGATTGTTTAAAGTAATAGTTTTTTTTTGTGATTTACAAATCTTCTACTAACATTTACCTTACGTATTAGCACAAAACAAGGAGAACGGAGTTCTAATAACGGAAGTTTTTTGAGTTTGCTTTCACTTATACCTTTCATCTTCATTTCCATATTCACAATAAAAAAATGCTTCATAAAATTTCGCTGAATTGTGTACATATATTTCTATAAGTGTACAAAAATAATGCATTAAACACATTCACCACAGCAGGCTACATGAACACACGACTTCAAATGCCGCTAGCAGCATTTGTCGCATCGTAGCCAGCTACTTAATTATTTTGGAGACGGCAGCAGCACCATCTGCAGCTGATATTCAAGTACAAATACATAGTTCAGTATTGCCACTTTCATATATTTTGCATTTATAAAAATTAATTTTTCTTTTAAAATGTACTTATTTCACATAAAAGTACAATAATGAATCAATTTATTCTTTACATAAATTTTTGGATATTGTTTTTAGTAAATAGTATGAAATAATTGTACGATATCATTCATTCACCATTTTGTATTATACTGGTAACACTGCATTTGCTCATTGTAGCCAGAGAAATACAAATTAGTTTAAAGTTGGCGACAGCTACAACGGTGGTCGTGCAGTCGTGTAGCCTGCTGTCGTTAAAATAATTGTTACCATAAGAATGTGTGTATTCTATTTTCGACAGATTGTAGCCCGTAGACTGCTGTGTCGAATGTGTTTAATGCATAACTCCTATTTTGTCGCGTCCATTTCTCGCTGACATTTGCTTATATCTTTTTACTATATTATTAATATCGCCCTACATTTTTTCTTAAATAGTATATTTCATTCAATTTTTATTGATTTAAAACACTTAAGATGTACTTATATTAGATCTTTACATTCCTGAGTTTCGAAAATAAACGAATGTTCGCTATAGCCAACAATACTCGAAACATTCTCGTAAAAAAAGTTTTTCAACAAGAAATAATTTGTTTCTCTCAATTTTTATTTTTTTTTTCATGTACAACAAAAGAGGAATAACGTTTTTTGCTATTTAGAAGCAATGAAATCGCCTGCTAATGATATTGCTAAAGGTTCGCTATTGATTCGAGAGCTAAACATCGAAATCGATATCGAAAGATTTGGTGCCACAAACTGAGCGACGAGTGAGCTCTAGCAGCACTTTCTCTTTCCGTTTACGATAGTCGATCTCAACATTCGAATGCGACATTATTTACGAATGTTTTGGTTAGCTGGGCGTAGATATCAAAAATGTATGTATATATTTTTTTAACATACCTCTCATCCTTGAAAGATCCCGTTGGTATGCTTGCAACATAATTGTGGAGCTCATTCGGCATCATGGAAAGATAGAATCTTGATGCAGCCACAGCATATTCGTTTGATGTTTGGTAAAAAGATTCAAAATTAGTCTTTCGTTCTTCCAATCTCGTAATATCGTTGGCCATAGAAGTTCCCAAAACGATTGGTAACCATTCATTGAAGACAATCCGCTTGTAAATAGCTACATTAATAGATTTAGCCTCTTGGAAAAGCTGATCATCTTTCCAATCTGGATGCTTGAGGCTTAACTCTTTAGCAATGTGGTTGTGATTACGCATCATAATCGTGTGGATTATAATAGCAAAAGGATTGCTATTAACACGAGAATCACCAGCCATAAAACAAGTTGAATTTGTCTCGCCCTCTGTAGTCAGAGCACAGAACCAGTTACTGTTTTCTGCTGCCATAGGTAATAACGAATCTTGTAGAGCTCCTGATCCAGTAGATTTAAGGAGCCCATTTTGATGCAAACGAATTCGATACTGGGATTCTTCATTAAAACCATAAAGTTGTGACAAATCAAGTTTTGCGGTACCTTGGTTTAGCTAAAATTATAAGCGCACATACATGCATATGTATGTACAAATAAAAGAATACAAATTTCTTTCTTTCCACCACCATTTACGATTTACCTGTTCTGGAACTGCAAAAGTACATTTATTTCCTACTGCCAAGGCACTACGTACGTAGTTCAAACATGTATCAGGACCATGACGATTTACGAAATCCATACCTATCAATGGCTCACAAGCAGGATGGTAATGACGCGGTGAAAGTTTATAGTTTTGTACATTACAACATTCTATGGGAGATCCGTCACCTATGAAACAATAATTATGATAAGAAAATCGAAACATAAAACAGGTATAAAGCTTAAATAAAGCAAAATAGCCCGTATTTGGCTAAAAAGAATTTTAAGCAACCTTCAACAAACTGTAAAGTAAAAAATAGTCCCTCAGAAGAGTTTTTACTTGTAATTAGCAATGTTTTTGTTTTTATCAGCTTTTATTTAACTTACAATACTAGCAGTTTGTTAACGTTGCTAATTAACTGATTACGATGGCGTCATTAGTTTTTCTCTATCAGTCATAGTTTTGACACTTAGGATTTGCATAATTTGCATCTCTTTTTATACCCTTTACCACAAAATGGAAAAGGGTATATATAGGTTTGTCATTCCGTGTGTAATTTCCATAATTTTAATATGCGACACATAAAATATATCAATTGTGAATCATTATGCATAGGGAAGAAGAATAAGCGATGTCCGTCCGTCCGTCTGGTGAAGGTAAAATCGGTTTTCCGAAGCTCTTAGAAAAGCTAGAGGCTTCGGTCTTTGACTGGTGTGTCAGAAATGGTCCCAAAATGGATTGGTATTGAAAATCAGCAAAATCGAGCGGACTGTTTCAGAGCTTAAACTTGATTTTGCTATATAAAAGTAACTACCGAAAACTGATTTTTATTTTTTTAATAAATAAACTTATTTTATACTTCAGTACGAATAAAATTGGTATTAAAAATATGAAAAATAAATAAAAAATCAAAAAGACGTTTCCATGTTTGGAAAACTTAAATTTTTTTATATAAAAATAATCTACTACAACTAATTGTACCGTTTTCTGTATAAAATATTGGTGTAAGAAATAAGAAAAATCTAAAAGGATGATTCCAGAGTTGGGAAACTTACACTTTTTGTGATATACAAAATTAACAAGACCGAATTAATTTTTTTCTTCTTCTTTATAAATTAATATAGTTATTTTATGTTTTGAAAAGAAAACTTTGGTATAGATAATTAGAAAAATAAAAACTCCAGAGCTAGAAAATTTTATTTTTTTTTTGGATATTAAAGTAACGAAATAAAACTAATTTTTTCCTTAATTCCTTATTTTCTTTGTTCTTATAACATATTTTATATATTGTTTAAAGCACAAGATTAGTATAAGGAACTAGAAAATTCTAAAAGGTGATTCCAGGGTTTGGAAACTTACACTTTTTGTGTTACATAAAAGTAAATGGGTCTAAATAATTTTTTTCTTAAAGTTAATTTCTTATGCTTCTGCAAGCAAAGTTTGGTGTAGGAAATTATAAAAATGAAATCCACAGCTCCAGCGCTGGAAACTTTGACCTTCTTTATATTAAATTAACTAAATAAAACTAATTATATTCTTATTTCCTTTACAATTTTGCAACATCAAAGATTATTAAATAGAAGAAGTTAGTTTACTTGGTATGGAGGTATAATACTAAGACTATTTTATAGGGTTTTAGAACATCTCGAGTGCCAGCGACCAAGCACCAATTTTTTGATATTGTATGCCACGACGTCGTTTTTGACAACTGGAATAAGGGTGAATGTAAAATAATTATATCTCAAGTACAGAGCGTAAAATAAAATATACAACTCATTGCTAATATCGAAAAAAAATATTTAAGTTTAACGTTTATTAACGCACTAATAATCCCAAATTATTATTTTACTTAATTAGTAAAATAACTTTTTTATTAAAAATACATTTAAATTGATTATTGAGGGGTTTAGCTGGATCCTATGCGCATTTCACTGTTGCTAATGCAGATCATCAGGGAACCTTTACCCAAAAATCTTAGAACAACTAGAGTTATTATGTTATAAACTTTCATTTAAACAAATGAGAAGTACAACAAATAACAAAGTTGAAACAAGAACTCAATAATCAACATGTTTTTTATTTTCTTACTTTACTACATTGGCTGACTATTTTTCAGCTCTATGCATTAAACACATTCACCACAGCAGGCTACACGAACACACGACTTCAAATGCCGCTAGCAGCATTTGTCGCCTCGTAGCCAGCTACTTAATTATTTTGGAGACGGCAGCAGCACCATCTGCAGCTGATATTCAAGTACGAATACATAGTTCAGTATTGCCACTTTCATATATTTTGCATTTATAAAAATTTATTTTTCTTTTAAAATGTACTTATTTCACATAAAAGTACAATAATGAATCAATTTATTCTTTACATCAATTTTTGGATATTGTTTCTAGTAAATAGTATGAAATAATTGTACGATATAATTCATTCACCATTTTGTATTATACTGGTAACACTGCATTTGTTCATTGTAGCCAGATAAATAGAAATTAGTTTAAAGTTGGCGACAGCTACAACGGTGGTCGTGTAGCCTGCTGTCGTTAAAATAATTGTTACCATAAGAATGTGTGTATTCTATTTTTGACAGATTGTAGCCCGTAGCCTGCTGTGTCGAATGTGTTTAATGCACTAGTTGTAGTTGTAAAAAGTATGTAAAGAAAATAAATGTAAATAACAACAACAGCTATATAAGAATAGAGTGTTGCCACACAAGTATTTTTGACCTGGTGCAGTCAACTTAATAATTAGTGTTTTATTTTTGGGAATTGCTACAATTTAAGTTTAACGTTTATTAACGCACTAATAATCTCAAATTATTATTTTACTTAATTACTAAAATAACTTTTTTATTAAAAATACATTTAAATTGATTATTGAGGGGTTTAGCTGGATCATATGCGCATTTCACTGTTGCTAATGCAGATCATCAGGGAACCTTTACCCAAAAATCTTAGAACAACTAGAGTTATTATGTTATAAACTTTCATTTAAACAAATGAGAAGTACAACAAATAACAAAGTTGAAACAAGAACTCAATAATCAACATGTTTTTTTATTTTCTTACTTTACCATTGCTACATTGGCTGACTTTTTTTCAGCTTCAAATTGTAGTTGTAAGAGTATGTAAAAGAAAATAAATGTAAATAACAACAACAGCTATTAAAGAATAGATTGTTGCCACACAAGTATTTTTGACCATTTCATAGAAATTTAAGTTAAATAGCTGATGTTAATAATAATCTCTACCCCAGTAGATAGACATGGGTGCTGATGAAGTGCGTGGCTGCACAGAAAAATATCGGTATTTCCCCCAGCTAATAAAATGTAGTTTAATTTTTCTTCTCTTCTTTAGATACTCACATTAATTAATAAAAATATTTCATTCAATAAGAATTGAAATTACTGAACTCAAGACTGATTAAGAAATCATTTCTGATTAAAATTTTATTAATTTTTATATGTGAAGTTCTATCAATTTATTCTTCGAAAGCTTTTGTGAATTGAAAAAGTCCTGTGGATGTAATCTACTCAAATTTGAACAATTATTTTTATATGATGCTGTATATTTATTTAACTCAACCATTACAATGAATTGAATTAGAATTGTTTTTTAAATCTGTTCTCATTTTAAAAACAATATCAAGTTTACTTTCGGCTTTAAAATTACGATTTTCATCAAATGTGGTAAATGTGTGCGCTTGAAGAATTCTACAATCCAATGCAACCGAATAAATTTGCCAAAAAAATTGTCTTGCATTAATAATTTGTCAACAATAATATTATATGAAATTTGAATTTTTGACAAAACACGACACAAATCATAACTTTTTGCCAAAATATGAGGCAAGAATATGCATTTATGAACAAATTATGCAAAAATATGAATTTTCAGCAAAATATGCAGATATATGCACTAACAAATCGATGCCATTTTTACGCAAATTCATTGTTTCGTAAAGGTATTTCGTTCTTGCTATTATCAGGGATAAGGGAAAAAACATGCATTTGCATGAAACCCCTGTCCCTGATTATTATATTTTATTAAAAAAAAAGACTTTTAATTAAGTTATATTTTTTTTTACCAATCTGTTGTTTTATTTTCTTTATTTCGGGCTATTTGTGGTCAACAATTTTTCTCCATATAGGTATAAATAAAAATTACATCATTTTTGTTTAGTTTTTCCCAACGTTTCGTTTGTTTTTTGCAAACTTCTTCAGGGGTGGTATTTTATTAATTGATTTAAGGATCATAATATATTATCTCAGATTTAAAAAAATAACATGAGAAATAAAAAATAACATAAGAAATAAAAGACTTTTAAATAAAAAAACTTGGTCTTCCACAGACAAACTCATCGATATATTATACTTTAATATCTGAATGTAAATACGGAAGCTATGACAAATTTAAAAAGGTGACCCGTACGGTCTGCAACAATGAATTTATAAAAGCATTTTTTAAATAGTTGTGCTGTATTTATCGAAATATTTTCTTAGCAAAAGTTTTAGGATTTTTCGCGAGCTATAAATTTCTAACATTAGGGTGTCACATTAGGGTGGTAGAAAATGAGATTTAGGGGTAAGTACTGGAACGGTACACTTGAGGTCAATGGACCTAGGAACAAAAATTCGCTATATCAAACTCTAAGATCAGACTGTAAATATTGAATATATTACGAAAAAACTAAAAAGGCGACACCTACGTTCGGCAAAGAAAAAATTTAAATTTTTTTTTGAAATGTCCTTGGAACAATACTTTATATTCGCTGGTGTACGGAGAACTTTTTTTTTGTGATACGGTCTACTGTACAAGCACTCCTTGAGAAAATTAAATATTTTGTATCTTTAATTAGTTGTATGTAAATTTAAAACTCTATTTTTTAAATAAAAAACTTTTAAAATATGTGCATATTTTATTGTCTTTAGTGCATATTTTGCGTTTTTAATGTCATGTTTTAGTCGCCTAAAATAACTTTTTTTAATTGCATGCCCCTTTTTATTATATTATCCCATTTTATTTCAAAAACGTCGTAAAATCGCAAAAATTTCATTACATTGATACAAATATTTTTTATTCGGTTGGCAGATAGGTGCAGTTTGTCTTATTTTGAAACCTCGCATTATTACAAAAAACATAGAAATTTAAACAAAATTTATAGTCTTGGGCTGCCCGATGTATGAGCCCGTCAACTAGGACACTCATACACTCATACACTCATGCTTTCTTATACGCATTTCCTGGGAAAATAAAAACATAATAAGGATTATCACGAGAACTCTTAAAATTACCATTTTGCAATTATGCAAACTTGCAGGACATATTTCATGAATCCCCTTCTAACCTTGTTTTACAAATAGGCTATGTAAATTTAAAACAAAACTTCATTTAAGAATAATAAAATAAGAAAATGTCAAGCAAATTTTTAATTTTAAAAAATTTTTACATATATATTTCAATAAAAATAAAAAGTGTGTGTGTGTCTAAAAATGCCTAAGGATAGCCAAAAAAGCAAGAAGTTGTGGTTTAGAAAATGCACAATTGCACGCTTAAGTTTACAAGTCAAAATTATTGGGCAAACTTAACAGGTTTGTGTAAATAAATTTCTATACAATTTTTGAAATTTTATTTACGAGAGTGTAAAAATGCACAATTGCACAGTTTGCGAGACTTTTGAACATTCTCACGAAAACTCTTAATATTTTAAACAAATAAAACAAAACTAAAATAATATTACCCTACGTCTCGACTAGCAATAAATATGTCGACATATATTGTAACGGTTGTCAAAATTATATTATTGCTAGTGGAGACAGCTCATTGCAGGAACTTGCAATATATGTTGCAATAATTGTGCAAGCGTGAAACGTCAAACTCGGTGTTAATTTATGTTCGACTTTTCTGTATTACATTTGACATTTATATTATATTAGTGAAATTAGGAAAATAGTAAAATAGGAAAATAGTCTCTTAAAAACGTGTGTAGTAATCTAATTAGTTTTCTATGGCAAAATCAAGTTTAAGTTTTCCAGCTCTGAAGCCGTCTGCTCGATTTTGCTAATTTTCAATACCAATCTATCTTGGACTATGTCTGACACACCAGTCAAAGACCGAAGTCTCTAGCTTTTCTGGGACCTTCGGAAAACCAGACGGACGGACAGACAGGCATCGCTTATTCATATTCCCTATTCATAAGGAGCCAGAATATATATATTTTAAGGGTCGCATATGAATATTATGGAAATTACACGGAATGACAAACCTATATATACCCTTTTCCATTTTTGGTAAAGGGTATAAAAATTTATTATGATTATGTGTAAGTAAATGATTGTTTTCAAAAATTATATTTTAAAATATCGAGCCTTGAGCGCAACATTATCGTAAGTGACAATAACCAAACTTTACAGTAGATAGTTTTTTTCGATTATTTCCAAATGTATGGATAAAATTGAAAATGTTTGAATGCAGTTTGTTATAATTTTGTCATGGTCAGTGATTGGGAGCAAAAACAACTTTGTATTTTCATATTTGGCACTACGAGTAGTTATGGCGCTTACGATAATTTTGTTTTTCATATTAATGGAGGAATTTAAAAAATTTTGTCGCTTACGATATTTTTCTTTTTGTGTTTTGTTATTTAATAGAAAAATAAATTGGTATATTTCGTTTTTTAAATCTGATTACAATTAGGTTGCCAAAAGCAAAGACAACAATACTATTTTGGTAATAAATAGGTTTTATTATAAACAGTATTATTTAAATATTATAAGCTGTTTTATCAACAATTATGTTAGGTAGTTAGCAGTAATACTTTTGGAAATGGCTTTAAGAAATTTGTTATTATTTTGACTTGATTAGATTATATCGATTATATCTTTCAGAGATTATTCCTTTGTCACATAATGTCCACAAGTCTGTAAATGTTTGTACTGATATTTCTAATTTTTCTAAATAAAGAGCTACATATGTGTTTTTCTTTTTTTCTTACTAAAGTAAGGTTTAACTCTTCGATTTTATTGTCATTGTATCCATACTTTAATTGTCGCAAAACTTATTTTTTTTTCAAAGTCAACTGATCGTAAATTAAATTTAATGTTATGTGGAGTATATCTTCCAATTTTTAAAATCAGCATAATTTAGTAGAATCCACTCTTAGCCTTTAAGATTTGTACGCGAATTTTAAATTAGTGATGCCCAGGGCAAGTTTTTTATGGCATATGCCACTTTTTGCCATTTCTTCAATTTTTGACATAAAGAGCCATTATTATCCACATTGCCATAAAATGCAATTTTTTTTGGCAACCTTGAAGAAATTTTTATGTGTCAGAGTTTTTCTTTTACCGGAATCGAATTGTAATAATGAATAAATTATTAGTTTGTACGGCCGCTGATGCAACCGTCCTATTGTTCTTTTATTGACTCAATGAATTCTTAATTCTAATTTACTTAAAGCTAACTTAACTAGCTGTGGGAATATGCTAACTCAGCAGTACCCACATTGAAAGTTTGGCTGTGTGGACAAATATGTAACTCAAACAAGTATTGAGTTTCAGTTGTATACAGAAGGTATATCAACTGCGGCTAGTCAAACACACTACACCTAACTTTTTCAAAAGAATAATCACTGCACAGATGTGATTATTCTAGACTTGCAATTACTATTAATTATTAATTTAATTTATAATAATTCACTTAACACAATTTCAATACAAATTACAAATTTAAATCTAACGTACAATTGAACCATAACTGTAACCATGTTGTATGATACGCATGCATAGTCAAAAACATAATTAAGCAAATTTTCGCATTCAATGCACTTATTGGGTTGTATCCCCATTATGTTATAAAAAATTTAACAAAAAAAGATAATAATAATGAAAGAAATCGCATCTGAAATATCTTGATATTCAAATTTACAAAAAAAACTTAATCTTTATCTAAAATGATAAAAGAAAAAAACAAATTTTCGTTAAACAAAAATTTAAATAAATTAATAGTTTGTTGACTGAAGGTGCAGAGACTACGATTGCCAAACCACAGGCTTTACTTGTGTCGCCCACACGTGAACTGGCCATACAAATCTGGAATGAAGCGCGTAAATTTGCAATGGGTTCTTATTTGAACATACGCATTGTGTACGGTGGCACATCGTCTAAACATCAGGGCGAAAAAATTGGCCGAGGTGGCAGTCATATTTTAATTTGCACCCCAGGGTGCTTATTAGATTTTGTGGAAAAGGGTTTCATATCATTCGAGGATACACGTTTTGTTGTACTGGATGAGGCTGATCGTATGTTGGATATGTGCTTTAAAGAAAGTATGGCCACCATAATGAACCACCCGACAATTCGCGCCATGGAAGAACGACAGAATCTTATGTTCTCTGCCACTTTTCCAGCAGAAATTCAGCGCATGGCTGGCGAATATTTGAATGAGTACATTTTCATAGTATGTTCGGACGTTACGCAGAATATCTATGAAGTGAAGAAATTTGAAAAGCGTGCTAAATTGATGGAAATCTTAAAAGAAAATCCCCACACAAACCATTCAAGAACAGGCCAGAGAAATATTAGGTAGTTAGATCACTATTCCGTGAACTTTTTTATTCTGTCTCTATGAACAATGAATGATTTTTCATTATCATCAGTAACCTCAATATTGTTTTTGTCGTCCAAGTTTGTAACTTTGGACGGACCTTTGTAAACACTGTCAAATTTATGTCCGGCTTCGTTGCGGACTAATACGAGATCATTGAGGACTACTTCAGTGGGGTTCGCCCTTTCATTGGAACTTTGTTGCTTCTCAAACTTAGCATTTTCTATGATACTTGCAGCTCTTCGTTGCGCCACTTGAAATCTAAATTTAACTTCTTTTTGGTATGAATCAATATTGTACAATGGTTCTACAATGTTTTCTTTTGTACAATTAAGAGTTGGTGGGATCTTTCCGTAAATAAACTCGAATGGACAATAACCATGAGCTGTAGATGAGGTGGTATTGTAACAATATACAAAATATTTTAACCACAACTCCCAATCTGATTTATCGGATGAGATGTATGTTCTTAGATATTCATTAAATGTTCTGTGAGATCTCTCAACAGTACCCAATGTCTGATGATGATATGGAGTAAAATTGAGTTTCTCTATCTTCATCATTGAACATAACTCTGATAAAACGATTCATATATTCAGTACCCATGTCCGTAAGGATTGTATTCATTGGACCATAAGTCAAAATAAAACCTTCCATAATAGCTTTTGCTACATTTTTGGCTGATTTATTTTGTATGGGTATTGCGACTAAGTATTTTGTAAGGTCGCATATAATAGTGACAGCATATTCATTTAATGATTCGGACCGTGGTAATGGTCCTATGGTGTCAATTATTATTCTGTCAAATGCTTTTAAAGAGGTAGGCGTTAGAATGAATCGCTCTTTACCATGGACAACAGTTTTATTTCTTTGGCATGTTTTGCACCGTTTTACATATCGGGTCATGCCTTTCCAATGATATTGAAGTCTAATTTTCCTTATTGTGTTGTTCCTGGATGTCCTCCCGATATAGGATCATCATGATATTTTTGAATCATATTTATTTTATCAGTATCGGTGAAAATGTTTATTAACTTTGGTGTGAGCACAATTGTTAAATTAGTATCTTGTAGTACTTCATTGCCTTTATTCTTAAAGGTTTCAACATTGGTTCCTAGGAATTTAAGCAGACTATCATCGAGGTGTAGTCGCATGGCTGTTAGACCCATGTTATCACCCATGAAAGAGGTGACCTAAGTCTACATTTCCATTAATAACCGTATCTTTCAACATAAGTTCGGAGAGTTTGCTTTCCTTCTCTAATTATAACTTTATTTTTGGTAAAATGCAAATTTTTTTTTTTTTTTTAATACATGATTTTTATTTATTGTATCTTCATATATGAACTAACAATAAGTATTCAAATCTTAAATATAAAAATATAATTAGGCCCGACCAGTGTCGGACATAAGCTTAGTAGTAGTTAAATATAATACATACATAAGTATTTATATTCAAAAGGAAAAAAAAATTATAAAAAATAAAAGAAATTTCAGGAAGTCCCATCTGGAGTGCTGTGAATAAGAGCCCTTGTATCCCTCTTTTTTAGGCGGATGTGTCCAGTAAAGTTCAAAATATTACGGGCAAGCGGATTAGGATGTGACTCGAGTTTTGTTAAATATTTGCCAGCGTTTTTTGCAATTTCTTCAGTCACTAGTGGCATATTTAAGTCACGATGTATATTTGAATTTTTTATGTACTATGGAGCCGATGTTATTAACCGTAAAATTTTGTTTTGCCTTCGTTGGATTCTCTCGACATTAGAAGCTGAAGCAGTACCCCATAGCTGAATTCCGTAGCACCATATAGGTTTTAAGAGCGACTTGTATATTAAAAGTTTACAATCTAGGGTGAGGGTTGAGTTTCTACCAACCAGCCAATGTATCTGAGTTAGTTTAAGTTTCATTTGCGTTAGCTTGGAGTCAATGTGGTATTTCCATGTGAGCCTTCGATCAAGATGTATACCAAGGTATTTCACATGTAAGTTTTGAGGAACAATTTGATTATTGATTGTAACGGGGGAACAACTGTCTTTTCTTAAGGTTAATGTTACCTGAGCACACTTCTGTTCGTTTACCTTCATTCTCCACATGTTTAACCATAGTTCTAGCTGAGTAATATGTTGCTGAAGATATCGGGAAGCCTCGTGTGGGTTTTCGTGCATACTAAGGCAGGCTGTATCATCGGCAAACGTAGATGTATGGATATTGCTGCTCAAGGGCATATCACAAGTATAAATCAAATATAAAACTGGCCCAGTATACTCCCCTGTGGCACACCGGATGAGACTATTTCAGGCGTACTCATAAAGTCTCCTTCCACAACAGTGAACTTCCGGGCAATAATGTAACTTTCCAGCAGATTTAGAATATTTATTGGTAGCAATGCAATTGTGGCATTTTACTGTGCTCTTGGGCATTAATTGCCTCATATACTTTTTGTTCATCCGATTTAGTATTAGACTGTATGCTGTTATTGTCATTACAGTTATTATATTTCGTCTGAAGTCTTGTTGTTACCTTCAGTACTATGTTAACTTCAATATTTTTGATCTCATCGATGTTTATACGTGACAGCGCATTCGCGGCGTAATTTTCTCTACCCTTAATATACTCAACCACAAAGTCATATTCTTCTAAGTCCAGCCTCATACGGGTTAATTTTGATGACGGATTTTTCAATGAAAATAAATAAGTTAGGGGTCTGTGATCGCTTTTAATTACAAACTTTCTGCCGTAAACATATGGTCGGAAATATTGTATTGCCCAATGAATTGCAGTTAATTCCTGCTCTATTGTTGATTTATTGCTTTTACCTTTTGTGAAAGATATGCATGCGTAAGCAATTGGTAGCTGAATACCCTGCTTTTCTTGGTTAAAAGCAGCCCCACAGGCATATCTACTTGCGTCTGTGGTTATGCAGAATTCTTTAGAAAACTCTGGATATTGGAGAATTTTTGGACTAAGCAATTGATTTTTAAGATATTGAAATGCTTTTTCACATTGTTGAGTCCATTCAAATTCAACATTTTTTCTAGATAATCTAGTAATATGTCGTGACGATTCAGCAAAATGTGGGATTAACCTTCTGTAATAGTTACAGAATGCTACGAAGCGTTTAGTTTCATCACCATTCTTAGGTGTTGGATAGTTTTATATAATGGAAAATTTTCTGTCGTCAGGTAAAATACCTTTATCAGTGCATTTATGACCTGAAAATGTCACCTCACGACAAAAAAATGTACATTTGACCGCTGATCTAACAGTCTTGTTGTTCTTTTATTGACTCAATGAATTCTTAATTCTAATTTACTTAAAGCTAACTTAACTAGCTGTGGGAACATGCTAACTGAGCAGTACCCACATTTAAAGTTTGGCTGTGTGGACAAATAACTCAAACAAAGTATTGAGTTTCAGTTGTATACAGAAGGTATATCAACTGCGGCTAGTCACACAAACTACATAATTCATAAAATTGTTCATCAATCTGTTGTATTACAATATACATATGTGCCCTTTTTTCCCCGTACACTATTTGTATTTGATCATTTATTTTCGAAATATTATAAAATCTACAATCGAATTGCATAAAACTAACGTTATATTAAAAAAAGGATTGGACATATACATATGTATGTAAGTTAAGAAATCTTAAAGAGACGGTAAAGGGATTTAATTTACGAATGGTAAAAAAAATCCGAATATATTAAAAGGAGATTCATCAGTGCTGTATTCTGTATACACAATACACTATAGTGTGCTACTGCAAAGCTTAAGAAACGAAAATTGTATAATGTTGTAAAGCATTTCTCTTGTTTGAGGCATACAATGCTGGGTGAAAAATTAAAATCTCGTTCGACACAATCCCTGCTGACAGATACCACAACAGAATTGAACCCATACTTTTTGGATTTGTGTAACACCTTTTTGGCTGCCAACATACCGCTGTACAAAATATAAAACAGAGCCGAATGAATGAAATTAAATAGATGAAACTACCAATAGCGAGCAGCGGTTGGTCGCCAATTTCGTTTTTGGTTTGTTGGAAGAAGGAGGAAAGGAGACGTCATATCTCTTAAACATTGCTCACATAGAAAAAGCTAATGCCAGCACAATGGCAGCTTTTTTTTTTAATTTCTTTTGCAAATATTGTGCCCTAATTGTAATATAAATTTTCTTTTCAAAGTATTTATTTGACTATCTTATATTTTTAACAGGCGTTAAAACATTATTTCCAAAAATGTTACACAGACTAGCTGATTTTATTTTATTTTGAAAATGTAAGCACGTTAGAATCAAGCTGTAAAGTCAGAATAAGTTTTTACTTTCTGTTCTGTTTCGACTCAGCTGACTCTTGTTTGTTTATAGAAATAAAATACAAGTCGTTAGTTTTTCTGTTTCGTTCTGTTTTGTTTCGGTGCAACCTGTGATAATCAAAAAATTGTTAAGTAATTGTAAGTGAAAGCATAAATTTAATAAAAACATTTTGAAATAAACTGTGATTGTGCTTTTAGAATTTAAAAAATTTAATTTTTAAAGGAAAAACAAAATTTTATTGAAATTTAATAATGAACGATGCAAAAGTCATCACCTTAGTGGGTAACTGCGACTCTTCTGGTGAGAGATAACTGATACGTTACTACAGAAAAAGTAAGTTCTCAAATTTAGAAGCAGAACGGCACAGCACAGATCAGCAGCTGAAAGTAAAGACTAATGAAACTTCAAAGCTGCATTTCTTAAGCTACAAGATCACAGCATTATTTGTGATTTTGTATTTTGCAGGCCCCTTCTCGAAACAATCTTTTCAAATCAATGTTTCCGATCTTAAAAACCTCCATCACCTTGTGTCACTCGATGGGGAACATGGGTTAAGGCTACAATATATTATTCCGAATATTTTAAGGAAGTCTCTGAAGTTTTAAAAAATCAGATTGAAATATCGGATTACACGCATTAATTAAAATAAGAAATGATATATTTTTTAATGAAAGTGAAGCAGATGAATATATTGAAAACCTCTCTCCATCTGAAATATTGGAATTTAAGTTTTCTCCAATTATATCTTGGGATGTCGAACGAGTGTTTCCATTTATTCAACCGTTCTATCCGCTAATAGGAATGATCTGAATTTGACGTTTGCCTGTTTTTGTAGTTATGTACGTTTTCTTCACCGAATTTGCCTACAAGTTGCTGTGTTATGCCAGCATATTGAAATTATTTTTTACGTCTCCGATATCTTTCCAAAACTCACTCTCAACATAGAGATCATGAATATATTTTTTGTTCAAAAAATGTCGACACCAACGACGCAATAAAAAGGAAACCCTCCTAAAAATTAAATGTACTCTTACATCTTCAGATTGTATTTCAATATTAATATCTTATTATTTTAAGAACATAAGTTTTATAATTGCATTTTGACTAAACATTTGATAATGTGAAGAAATATTATGAGGACTCTACATACAATAGTTTGACTAGACAACCATCGTTTTGGGGATAAAAAATATAAAATGTTTACGACACCAGCTGTTACAAAAAAAATTATTTATATTATTAATAAATCGTCACAAACATTCATTGGACTCCGTTACATTTTCCCATCATAACCGAACTGTTGTCAGCCCAAAATCCTATTAAGTGTTCAATAGTACAAGAATACTTATTATTGGAATAAGAAAAGTTTCCATATTGATGCGAGCCATAACCGCCAAAAACCTTAAGCAATATAACTTTCGAGCTTAATTTTTTTGACGAAAATCGATTAGTTACGATCGCAGATAATCGATTTTCGTAAAAAAACGAAATTTTAAAATATGCCGCTTAAGCTTTTTTGGCGGTTATGGCTCGAATGGGCAAAACGTGCTAGAAAAGGAGCGAGAGTGCCATAGTGCCAGCTAAAGCTTAAATTAGACGTGACATAGCCATAATGTCATAACCATAACAAAACCAAAATTCAATTGGTTTCTATGGTGAGAGAGAGAGAGACTCGCCATAACGCCATTACTCTCACCATAGAAACCAATTGAATTTTGGTTTGGTTATGGCATTATGGCTATGTCACGTCTAATTGAGCCTTTACTTCCAATAGTGCCAAAATGCCACAATTGTGCCACATTTCCCATCACTGGTGTAAACATGAGAACTACCTACAACAGACTCTTCAAGGCACATTCACAAGGTAGTAGCGGAAATGCAGCTTAGCTATTTTTTTTTTTAATTAAAGTTCATCCGAAACTTCAAAAATTTTTTACGAAAGAGAAATTAAAAGAAAATGTTGAAAAATTTCAGTATGAAAAATATTTTATTAAAATAAATTCTGTGAAAACCAATTTAAAAATATGAAAAAAACTATTAAAAAATTGTGAGAAGTGCTAAACGTTGCAAATTTTGTTAGTGGTAGCTGCCGTGAAGAAATATTTTCAAATTTATGTGAATCAATTTTATTATTATTGTGTTAAACAAATTCTATTTTTGAAGTTTTGGATGAACTAAAACCCATGTTGTTTTTTTCATTGTTGTATTTTTTCATTGTTTTTGTAATCCTGATATTACCTGGAAATGAATTTGCCTTGAGACTCTTGTTCTCTTTTTTTTAAACACGGAGAGGATTTTATAATATTTTGATTCTACAAAGTCGTAATACTTTGTATTACCGTGTAAAGACACCTTAAGTCTGAATTAGCTGTTGGCTAAAAATTTATGACACCATTTTTTTGAGAGCGTACTGAATTTCGAAATCTTTGGAGATTCATAAAATATAATTGGTCACCAAAATCGCCAAACTTGGTACAGGGGTTTGCTTCCCTTTGGTAATACTATCGAACCTATACAATCAGGACAGTGTGGATTTGCACGTATAATGCACAGTGTAATTTAAATAGTTATAAAATGCATATTTAATTTTAAAAAGTTTTTCTTCATAGAGCGAAAAGGGCGGCATACCTCACGGTGCCTAGGGCGACATAAAATATAAATCCGCCATTGAGTATAATGAACGAAGTAAGAGTCTGAACACAATGTAACGATAATTTATTACGGTGCGGTTTTTCATACGATTTTGAAGCAAAAACCTGCAGTGCGGAACGGTATAAAATTGTAATCTATTTTATTTTCTCTGCGGACTTTCTTATTCTCTCAAATTTTTACTGTCTTTCTCTTTCTGTTGTTGCCATAGTTTTTGAATAATTGGCGGTGTTCACATTATTGTGAACAAAAAAAAATGATTTTTAAGTTCAAAAATTTTTGCCATAAAATATAAAAGTTAAAAAAATATATTAAATATATCTGCGAATGTATAAAATGTTAATCGTTTTTTGCTTTTAGTTACTGCCATTACAAAATATTGTATATATCATGATATAAATATAGAAGGTACTTCCGTTCTCTCATTTTTTCTTGACATTCACCTTCTGACAAGGATAGGTATTTTGAAGTTTCCAGTAAAATCGTGCTACCGTATTAATTTAATATTTCCCCTCTGTTTCCTGTTTGGAAATTTTATTGAAAAATTATTTCGGTTTTTTTTATAAATTCAAACAATTTAAAAAAGAATGTAATGATAAATGTTTTATTACCTTGAAAAGCAATGAAATGCATTGTAAATGTATTGTGGTGTTAAAAAAAGTGAAAATGAGCTACATTTTGTAAAAATTTTATGGGGGAAGACTTATATTTTTTACGATATGGGAACCTTTTTTTTATTTCTCTCAAAAAACAAACTTCAAAAATACTTATTTCTTAAAAACAAAGAGAGAATGGAAGTAGCTTCTATATTTATATCATGGTATATATGTTCCCGTCGTTCCTATAAAGAGCATACGGCCTCCATTACAAAATATTAAACAAAGAGTAAATTTTATAAAAATGTATCCACAAAAAAATGAATAAAAATTTAAACAAACAATGACAAGTATTGCCGTAGCCGTCTTCCGTTTTATTATGTTTATTTTTCTCTCCCGCAACGAGAAATCGCACCGCACCACAAACATTGTGTTTATAGTCTGAGACGGTCACTTTACTGAGCTGTTTTAGCTCTGCACAGAGTTGCCGTTGAAAATTTCGAAAAAGTATCATAAAAAAGGTATTTAAGAAGAAGAAAGGGTCAAATAGGGTATTTTAAAGTAAAGTAGGGTCAAGTTTTTTGTGAAAAACAAACAATAACATTTATTACAATTAAAAAACAAACAAACACGAATTTTAACAATTAATTCAATACATTACACTAAAATAAAGGTAATTCACTTACTTTAAATATAAATAAATGTTAACCATCTAGACGGCCAGCACGTAAAAATGATCAGATTAAGCCAATAATTTTTTTTAGTTTATATAGGCAAAAGAGCCGTCAGTTTTAATTTACTGGTAAAAAAAACATTAGGAACGAACGCCAGGTAAACAAATAGTGAACACCGTATGTTTACGGCCTTGCTGGCTTGGAAGTAATTAAATATTTTATTATAAAAAGTTTTATTAAGATCAAAGATGTAAGTAAGTTAAAATACATATTTTTTTTTAATTGTGATACTCCCAGAAATAATTTGCATTTGGAATCAGGGATTTGCGGTGTCAGATTTTTTGCAATATTTTCACCATTTCTTGGCTTTTCTATCGACCAAAACAGTAAAATTATCGACACCATCGAACCGAATATCGCCAACTAGACAATCAGTTCTGCTTCGTCTAATTTTTGAGCACATGATTGCCTTACGGCATACATTTTGTTAAGATGATAATACGGGATAAATTAAAACAAGTAAGAGTGCTATATTTGGCTGTGCCGAATCTTATATACCCTTTAGCAATGTATGTATATGTAGTAGGGATGGGCAAATGAATAAAATGTATCGATATATATCGTATCGATATTTTTGAACAGTATCGATACATATATATTTTTTGAAAACATCGATATTTCGATATATCGATATTTTTGCCTACAAATGTTGCCAAAATATTCTAAATCTAAAATAAATACACATACTAACATATAGTGCCATAACCGCCAAAAAAAGTTTAAGCGATATAAATTTTTAACAACTATTGAGACCTTATGGGTTTTTAAAAAAGATTTCCATAAAAAATGTTACTGATTAAGCCTTTAGAAAGCCTTAATAATTTTTATAAATAAGGATGTAATTTATTGATTAATGAATGCCCGTGCTTAACACTGGGTCTTCACGTAGCAATAACGATTGCGGCAATTGTCATATTTGATTGCGTCCATGAAATTTCCTACGTGTAGACCAGGGCTGTCAGATATGGCGATTTCTCGCCAAACGTGGCGATTTTTCAACTTGTTTGGCGTCTAAATTTTTGGTTTGGCGACATGGCGATTTTTCTGGCGATAAATAAATTTGTTGGCGATTTTTGTGGCTATTTTTTAACAAAATTTAAACTCAAAATTTTTGTAATTCATCAAAATTAGTTTGTTGAAGGAGTAGTTTAGAAAAATAAATCCCACCAGAACTCATTTGCAAGAAATAAAATCGGCTGGATTTTGATGATTTTTCTTATATTAATTATATAAATTAATTCAATTTGAATTTGGATGAGAAAAACTTGTAAAAAATAATTTTTGGCGACTTTATTTCTACTTTTGGAGATTTTCTGCTAAATTTCTATACGATTATTTTGTAAAAATTTATATTAAAAAAATTTTTATATAAAATCAAATTTATTATCAAATATTTGATAAGAATAACTACATATAATTGATTTTGGCGATTTTTAAAATCAATTTGGCGAAATAAGCCAAAAAAAAATCTGACAACCCTGGTGTAGACAGTGATTGTCATAAGCAGTGTTCGAAAATAAACATTATTTAATGTACTTTAATGTTCTGTAAGGTACAACCTCACACGCACAAGCGCTAATAATGTACGTATACCGAGTACATTAAAATTATAAGTACTTACAATCTTAGTTAACTTTTGCCCAACGAGAATCGTTATTTAACCTAATCAAAATGATGATGATCAACACTACGTTTTGTAATGTTAAAGACATTATTATTAATGTACATTTAATGCATGCAGGTTACACTCAAAAAAGTTTTACAATAACTGAATATACAAGAAGTTTCTGTTAACTAAAATTAAAGTAAATCTTACAGGTAGGTAAATTTTTACCAAGGTATTTGTATGTAAAGTCTTTTTTGTTTATTGTTTAATAAGCAAACCAAATAATAAATTATTTAGAAAAACAGTGGTAGACATGCCACACCTGCTTGAGTTGAAATTTGGAATACACAAATTAATACTTGTGTCCCAAATTAGAAGAAAAATATTTTGAAATCAATACTTTTAATTATGTGCAGGTTGTTTTTAGCTATTGAAAATAAAAGAAAAAAAATCTTTTTTACTGAAATTTGAAATTAAAATAAATTGAATATCATTCGGTTTGCATGAAAAAAAGCCAGTTGTAATCGGCAAATAAAAAAACACGTGCGCATGTAGTTTGGGCGTATTATTGACGTCACTATGAAGCTGCATATGCTACTTTCCACGTAGTTATGTCAAAATAATAAACATATGTACATATGTAGATGAGAATCTATTATTATATAATGACTTTTTTGTTTGAGAAGATCTTCACATGTATTAACACACAAGTGCTGCCTACATTTGGATTTTGACACAAAAATACTATTAAAATTTTAGGCCGATAATGCAACCAATGTGTTGGAAATTCTCCTGGCGTCATAAGTGTCTTTCTACATGTCGTGTACCACAGGGTTAGTAGAGCGGTTTTTAAATCAAAATAATATTGTTTGAAACTATGTTTAATTTGAATTTACTAACAGCATATTTTGAGTGTAAAATGTATCAAGAGCTGTTGTGTCCACACATACACTATGTTTTTCTTTGTTAGTATATGTGCTTCGCGGCTATATGGATAGGCTGTGAGCATCACTCATTATACTCGCTTTGCAATGTTGTCAGCTTTTAAAATTTTAAACGCGAAAAAATATAAGATACTTGTAGTGCTCAGTGCTCAGTGCTTTTTAAATTAGTTTTTAATTTTTTTTTTTCTTAAGAGCTCTAAACTAAATTCATTTAAAAATTTAAATTGTGCATTGCAAGATGTTTTTTGTATGGTTAGTAGATTGATTCAAGGAATACGCGCTATATCAAACTCTGACTTTAATATTTAATTTAATTAATGTAAAAAGTGTTTTGTCTAACAAGAGATAATTATAATGTCATCAGCATTCCAAATAGAGTCGAATAGCGAAATTTGGTCTGTTATAGACAATATATGGAATATGATTCAATTAATGCAATTGAGAAACATTGAGTCTTTATGGATTCAGTTGATATAAACCTATTTAGTAAAAATTGACATCCAAGTTCTGTCACATCCATATTAACATGTAGAAATAGAACGGGGTTTAAGCTCTATAAATTTTTTAAGGTTTACCACAATATTTTTGCACGCGTTTAACGCTTTCATATAACAAAGGTCTGAAACGATAAAATTTTTGTTGTGAAAACAATGAAATAACAAATAATAACGATTTTTATATAAATAGCAATGTAATGTATATAACTTTAAAGTTAAAAAAAACTATGTTATGCTCAGGTGATCGGGTATGTTCTGCAAACCGAATCGTTTTCAAAACGAGAAATTTTCAAAAACGAGTAAATGTTTATTTGGTGCTTTACAAATTACTCGAAATGGTGACATTCGAAATTAATTTGAATAAAATATTTGAATGTTAAAGTCAGTTGTTAATAAAACAAGTCACATTTTAAACAAAAGTACGCATTTAAAATGTCCGGCTCTAAATCTTTGACAGAAAAAGTGTTTATTTCATTATTATAAAACTTGATGTGTCATACATTCACCCACCAAATCATTTAATGATATATTAGTCGGTTCAGAAGTTAGCAAAAGTATGAAAAAATATTCAACATAAACTGTTTTGTGTTAAAATAAAAAAACTATTTTATTAGAAATGCTCTTGAAGCTGAACAATAAAATGAGTTATGTGTAGTTTTTGAGGCACTTCCGCTATACCTCTCAAATCTACAATTATTTAAGATTAATTTTACGAAATACTTATATAAAAACATTTACAGGTTTCAAAATAACACAGTTTTTTTGCTCTCCTGAAAACAAACCTGATTTTGTAGGAGAAAAGATGATATCTATATCTCTTTAGTACATTAAACTTATTTTTTACTTATTGTAATAGACATTTTTCTATTTTTTATAATTTTTTTATATCAGTTTTTTTGCTAAATAAGTTCTTTTTTCAAATAGGGACTGTGATATTTTTATGAAATGAAACCTTGTTATGTTCGATCTTTTTTATCTTTGCTATATATGTACATGTTCCTTAATATTTGATTTTTTTAATATATGAGTGGGTTTCATAAAAGTTAAACATATTGGGCCTGATAACGAGTATCGTATTTCGACTACGACTACGAAGATTTCGTAATAGATTAAAGAAAAAATCTTGCAGCAATGTTCTTTAGTCTACTACAAAATCGTCGTAGCCGAAGTCGTAATACGACACTCGAAATAAGGCCCAATTACATTGAGTACATCTGTATTTATAAATTAAGTGCTTTTCATAGTTGCAGTGCTTTTCGAAATTTAAAAGTTGATAGCACTGTCCCAATTATAGAAAATTGAGAGTATGACCACCGCCAGTACTGTCGGATGTAACGATTTGTCTCTAAAATCGCCAAAAGCTTTGTTTTAAAATAATAATTTTGACGAGCCTTTTGTTCATTTATATATTTCAACTCATTTGCGATTATTTTAGCTAAACACACATATGCAATTTAAACAATGTAGATTAATGTTAAAAACATCGCAAATTTTACACAAGGAAGGTTTTCTACAACATAAAATAATTAATTTTTTTTTTTTTTTTAATACATGATATTTATTTATTGTATCTTCCTATATGAACTAACAATAAGTATTCAAATCTTAAATCTAAAATATAATTATTAGGCCCGACCACTGTCGGACATAAATTTAGAGATAGTTATAAATAATACATATTTAAGTAGTGATAAACAAAAGGAAGAAAAAATAAATAAAAAATAAAAATTATTTTTCAGTTAGTCCCATCTGGAGTGTTGAGTATAAGAGCCCTTGTATCCCTCTTTTTTAGGCGGATGTGTCCAGTAAAGTTCAAAATATTACGAGCAAGCGGATTAGGATGTGACTCGAGTTTTGTTAAATATTTGCCAGCGTTTTTTGCAATTTCTTCAGTCACTAGTGGCATATTTAAGTCACGATGTATATTTGAGTTTTTTATATACCATGGAGCCGATGTTATTAATCGCAAGATTTTATTTTGCCTTCGTTGGAAAATAATTAATGAAAAGAGATTTGTTTTCTATATCTAAAGTGTGGTTTTTATAAAACATAGTGGGGAAAACTTCCTTTTATTAATTTGGAACTAGCATTTTGGATAATGATGCATCAATAGCCTTATGCATCATGATAAGGATATAAATAACTGAAAACAAGATTCATATTGATGTAATTCATTTTTGGTATGTTTTATACTCCAGTATGTTTGTATGTATGTCTGTTGTATAAATGAAATACACTCCAAAATAATCCATGCTTAAAAATATGAAACACTTTTTCGTAATTTAATTTTTGTACAATAAACTAAAAATTTTTAAATTTTACTAAAATATTTGTAGCTTTGCAGGATAAAGGCCATTTCTCACTATCATACAAAGTCGTGCGATCTACGAAAAAAGTACAACCCTTGTGTGATGAATTCTTATTGTCTTTTGAAATATTTTATAAACTCCATCATATCAGGATTGTATTTATTCGTAGATCGCACGACTTTGTATGATAGTCTATCACGGCCTTAACAAGTTTCATAATTTTACGAATGTCGTTAAGTTACAAAAACGATTTCCTACAACTATTTTCGTATATAGTACCACATTTTTCGTCTATTTCATTGAATTTAGGAAGAAATAAAACATTCTTACAAAATTGGAAATTTCGTGAAATAAATAAATTTTGTTTTGTTATCATTTTGTTTACAGTACAAAATTATTCCTAAACCTACACAAGTTTCGTGAATTTTACAAAATACAACTGGTATGAACGATGAATTTCGTCCACGCAGAGTTTGCTGCGTAAATTCGTCGTGTGAAACACAACAACGACGAATTTACTCAACGAATTCAGCTGTTATAATTTATAAAGTTGTTCGAAGCATTTGCAAAGGCAGACAGAGAGAAAATTTGTATTTCATAGTTCGTCGGTGTACAAAATAGAAATAAATCTATCGCAGAGCTCGTCACGCTCTACAAATTTGGTTTTATGGAGGCGTTGTGTTAATTTTAATATGAACAAATATACATATTTTATTTTCCATGACAAAAGTTCGCAATGAAAACTTCGTCTTCGTCCCAATTGTGTTCCCAGTTTGATTCGTGAGTTTCATTGCAAAATATTTATGTATGTATGTGACGTATGAAGAATGCAGAGGCTGTAACAACTTCCCTTAAGTTATCTTTTTATTTTCATAATTATTACAACCTTCAATTCTAGGAATTAAAGATTAATTTACTATTTTCCAAGAATATATAAATTTTTTGAAGATTTTTATATTCCACGTATTTTTTTATTTTATACAAAATTTCGCATATAACACAAACTTGCTTTTCATGATTCACTAATTAATTTTGCATTATTAACATTGTGTTTCTTAAATTTACGAAAAAAAATTTAAAATACAAAATTTTGTTTGCAGACAACAAATATTTCGTAAAATAAAGAAATATCACAACTACTACATATCTACGAAGCATTTCGTACCCTAAAATTAACGAATATTTCCTAAAATGAACCACATTTTTCTAAAAACCTAAAAATATATAAAATTATATTTTAAATAAAAAATGTTGTGTAGCTAATATTTACAGCCTGTTTTTAGGAGACGACTCATTCATAATAATCGCTAACAAATGAGCGTTTTTCTTTTTTTGGTTTTTAGAACGCGACTGTTGACGTTTTTTACTAAATAACGTAACAACTGTCAATTTATTTTGGTTTTTATTAAACGATTTATCTCGTCATAAACGTCAAGGTGGACGATTAAAAATTCTAGTCGTGTTCAACAAAAGTGCAGAAAAATAAATAAAATTTCGACAAAAGCAACATAAAATTTTAATTGCAGAGAAAATAAATAAACAGCGACATAAAATAAAACAAACAAAATGGAAAGCTGAACAAAAAAAGGTAAACATATATAATTATATATGTATATATATACATATGTATATATGTATATATATACCAGTAAAATTATACTTTCATATTAAAAATAGTTTTGATTATTCACCATCAAAATGACAACAGCAACGCAGCTTGAGCAATTGGTCGCCTGCATGGAAGAGTCCTCATTTGGCCACAGGAAGTCCGCAGTTCGGGAGAAGCAAATATTCCTATCAAACTTTTGTAGGCGCGCACGTACAAATATACATTTCCAGAAGTTTGGATTGGGTTAAGAAACTGTTAAAAAATATTTCATTCACATTTTTCTCCAGGAGGCAGCAGCTTTCTTATTATGTATTTTTTACTTTGCTAAACGCAGTTGCATGTAATTACATGCACTTACATAAAATTTACTTGTTTTCAGAAAAATCACACTTTTTATCTATCAATTAATACAATTTTAAAATACAATTGAAATTTTTACAACAAATGAATTTTTAATGCTTCTCTTATTTACTCTAGTCAGCTGTATTTCACTTTTGGCGCCAGAATAGGGTTGCCTTTTTTCCAATTTGCATATATAATTTTGTATGAAAAAAGATAAACAAAAACTATTTTTGATCACGTTGGCAACATGACATTTTGACACAGAGTCGATATATACGTAATGCAATGTAAGTCACACGACAAAATCGTGTCGTGTCCTATGGACGCTATTTCTTACGTAATCGTCTATGTATCGGCTGGTCGCGTTTCAATCGTGTCGTCTCCTAAAAACAGGCTGTTAATGTTGACGATAAACGACAAAGGTGTCAGTGCTGTGGCTAAAAATCAATCTGACAGCACTGGCTAGCATCTATCAGGTATGATACAGATATGTATGTATGCATCTATTAAAGGATTACGGTACTTGTTGACGCATAATGCATTGCTATTGGCTAAAAAATATAAGGGAAAAAAACAAGCAAAAAAACTGGGAAAACATCACAGTGGAACAAATTATAATTTTTCCCCATAAATTTTGAAAGCGAAAAATTAAATTAAATGTTTTTAATTATTGTCTAAATTTGTGAATGCTAATGAAAATATAAAAATATAAATATACAAATATAAAAAATACATAAGACTTATAATTTTAACGAATTTTACGGTTTGCTTATTAATCCACCTTCACTCATATGATAAATAAATATTTTTAATTTATAACAATAATAGCCGACTGAATTCTACACACCTTCATACTGCAAATCTTCTAACTCGTTGCCTATATATATATTTTGAAGCTATTAATGCTATTAATACTTTTAAGTAGATACAAACATATGTATGTATATTACCAAGATAGCCACAACTGATATTAAACACTGTATTGTTTAAAATCGTTTGCTTACATGTGTCGGCTATACGAATTATGAACATATAAGTCAGGCATATTATCAATTTCTACTTTCGAATACGAACTTGAAACCCCAAAATGTCATTAGTTTCAACTTTCTGATTTTATATTATTTTCAAAATCTGCCTTTTGAAAACAAATTCTCTAATTTTAAGAATCTACGGGATATCTTTGATTGCAACAATTTCCAATTTCCAAAAACATGTGCGTATGTATGTATGTATTATTAAAAACACGAAAAGTCTTAAGCTATGTACACACGGTTGTCAGATCTTACAATATTGTTAGATCTGGCAATGTGCCGACATTGTACTGACAATCAAAAATTGCAAGTGTATGGCAGATTGACAGTTCACACGGTTGTATCAAATTTGTCAGGAAATCTTACAATTTATTGCTAGATGATTGTATGAAAATAAAATCAGCTGACAAAATCGTCAGCAAAAAAATTGTAAGTTCACACGGTTGTCATATGCAAAAATTGCCATACATTATTATGCGTTGCCAGACTCAAAGCGCTTGTTAGAAATTGTTAAATATCAATCGTTTGTGGTGGTTTAAATGTAAAAAGTGAAAATATTAATTATTATGGACCATAAAGAAGCAACTGCAATGATTTTGGCTGCATATATTTTATTAAATATATTTTCTTTAAAATCAAGCGTGTACAGTGTTGCCCATAGAAATAATTCTCTTACAATGACGCCATTGTCAGATGCGCGAAGCTCTGACAAATAGCTGGCAATAATTTTACAATGTGTTCACACGATTGTAAGATGTCTGACAATTTGTTGTCAGCTGCTAGTCTTGCAATGGACTGACAATGATTTTTCTGGCAACGACGTCTGACAAAAATTGCCAGTTCACACGGTTGTAAGAAATTTTTAGCACATTTTACTGGCAATATTGTAAGATCTGACAACCGTCTGTACATAGCTTAAGTTTCCGTACAATTTCGCACTTATTTTTTGCTTTTAACTGCCCACTGTGCACTTCATATATGGATTTTTTTTTTAACTACAGGACTGCCAACCTTTAGTCAGGTAATTTTATCCCACTTTTCTTGCTAAGTTCGGTAAAAAAAAGGGAAAGAAAAGAATTAATCCTACTTTTTTGTATATATGGCCTATTTCCGAACTGCGAAATAAAACTTTCGACTTACAATTGTATTGAAAACAACAATGAAATATGAAAATTTGTTCTTATTTTTTCAATATAAATTGTAAGTCGAATGTTTTCTTTACCATTATACTCTTTGATTTTAAGAGTAATTGGGTACTTAAATTTTATGCATTTACAATGGGCTGTGTGATTTTCCAAAGTTTTATGGTTTCTTTTTTATTAATAATAATAATGCGTGTGTGTTGTTAGCAGGTAACGAACAGGATTTGTAACCACTTTTTTCCATCGAAAATTTTAAAATGTTTATTTTAAATACATAAATAATTGAAAGCTATACCTTTAAGTCATGTTTGTGTGTATGTATATAGTATATATACATACACATATATGTAAGTATGTGCCTTAGAGTGTTTTAGGTACTTTAGTGTTTTAGGTACTTTATTACAACAAAAAACAATGCATTTAAGTTGCAAATATTGAAATATGTATGTATGTATATTAGGGAAACAGTTTTTTTGGTAATTTTTCAAAAATGAAATTTTACACGGCCTAGCGCACATCGTTATAAAAAAATATTAAGAAAGGCCAAACTACTTGAGTCATTGTTAACTTAATTCTGTTGGAAGGTCTTGAGATAATTTTTTGGGAAAACTTTTAACACAAATAAGTTAACAATGAATCAAATGAGTCAAATAATAGTTAAAGAAATTATAGAATTTATTTTAATATAAGTAGCACAGGCTTTTAATTAATTGCCTTGCAAAAAAATACGTAAATATTCCAAAAAAATATATAAAAATTTACCTATCTTAGACACGGTCCTATACGTGAACGGTTATCTCTAGATCCCTTAATTGTTTTGGGAGTCCTCTTTAAAAAATATCGATCTTTAGTTTCAGAGGGATAATAAAATATTTTTATTTAGTGATTAGCTTTAATTTACATATGTTTACATATATGTATGTGTATATATAAATGTATGTATTTGTGTAAAATACATAACTTTTAATATATAAAATAAGCTAAAAAATGCATTGTTTAGTCAACAAAACAAGCAAAAATATCATTTTAACTTTTTTATTAAACTTTTACCAAATTAAATAAACGCATTTCAATGAATTTTAATATTTATATGTAAGAGATTTTCTTGTAAATTTTAACTGAAGTCTGTGGTATTTTTATTTGATTATTAGGTTAAATATTGCAATACTTTTAAGTAAAATATTATAACATTGTGATTTATTAACTTCTAAGACTGCCGAATAGAAATGAAATTTAATTTTGAAATAAATACTCTAGAAACCATAATATTGTCTGATTTTTAACGACAAATTGCTTAAAAATACCTTGCTTATCGCATTTGTGTGTGTGTGTGTAATTTGACATTTTCAATGGCAAAATTGGTTACGAGTAGTTTTCTTTACTTCCTAACTATAAAATGTAGTAAAATAAAGCTCGTTAGAATACATTGGCTACAATTTGCAAATCCATAACATTAAATTCCGCAATTACCGCTAAAATTCAAGAAAGGATGAATACAACAAAAACAATATTCTTTTATTTTCTACGTAAATATGTACATACATACATATGTAAACAGGTTAAAAAATTGTAGAAATTTTTATCCACACTTTATTGCCAAACTTAGTACAAGAAGAACGGTTTTACATTACATTTGTAAAAGTTGGCAATCCTAGCTTAAAATTATCAATAGATAAGTATAAAGAGTGCATGGCGTCGTCCGTCTGCAATGTTCTTGGGTTGGTTTAATCCAGTGATGTGCACTAACACATAAACACACTTGCGCTTGTGTGTGGAGCAGAGGAAAACCTCTGCTTACTTTTAACAGAGGTGGAAATGTTTTGGTAATCACATTTTGTTTATTACTTGTTGAGACAACAACACACGCGTAAAATGTTTAAAGAAAATTACGAAATTGAATTCTTCTTTAAAGAAAATGTTGATTGTAATGCACAATGCGTTATATGTTATTGTGTTTTACATTTACCAAGCCATTTTTTTTAATAAAAAGACATCAAAATATAGATAAAATTTAAAAATACTTGTTATCCATCCCTGCTCTATGCTAAAGAGAAGCCAAAACCTAAAGAGAGCAACATTTGTTTTCGTGTACGTATTTGTTTGCTGTGTAAGCAGAATTTGTTTTTTTTCTTGCTTTCCTATAACGCGTTATAGGGAAAGAGATGCTTGAACATCTATGGTTTAATCTTGTATTCAGTGTTGCCGGAATAGTAATTCATTTTACAGGGATAAAACTAATCCAAATTTTAGATATTACGCAAACAAATTTTTTTGTAATTTTATTAACTGCGCTCTATTCCTAAATACATATGTACATAAGTATGTACATTACTTGCATTTATATACATACGTACAATACAAACAATTATTTAAATACATAAATGCTTCCATACATGTACATACATATAAGTTTATTTGGACGTAATTCTCCCAATGATTTATCTTGCGGGCAATATTATTTTAGTAATAAAAACAAAATGTAAAAAGTTATAACTAGGGACATAACAATTATAGGAGAAATGACAAAAAGGTTATATTATCCTTAAAATTGATTGATTCAAATAGTGGTTACAATCAACGATTATCGTAAGATATCGTCGCAGAGTGCAAACCTGCTAACTCACTTCAATAAAATTTTACAGGAGAGACAAAATACTGTTAACATTTTCTATACATTGGTTAAGAAATTAACCTAATACGTCAAGTTTTTTCGACATGTAGAGTTTCTAATTAAAACAAATATTTAGGGCAATCGATGCGGTATGTTTTTCTGTATCGAACGACATTAAAATGTCATATCTTATAAAAACTGTCATTTATGAAATTTTGATGAGCCTGTGGAAGATTTTATGCCATCAGTTAAAGGTTTGCCACACGTTTAGTTCCATACTTAAGTGTTTGACTTTACTAATTCAATTAAATAATATCGCAGAATTCGGCAACACTGATGTTTTGTCGTCGGTTGGCTATTGCGTTTGCGGCACAGTATATTCAAAATACATTCTATTTGCAGCAAACCAGAAACCAACCGACGATGTGTTGCTTTATACTCTCAATAATTTTCTCTCTTAGTTACTTTCCTCCCACCGAAAACCAATTTTTTTTTTAAATTTCACATCTTTATATGAACATCCCATTCATACATCCATGCATGAATGGATGTACATATCTTTACAGGGTTTGCTTAAGAAGCACTAACACTTTCGCAAAGAACACTAAAATATAATTTATTTGCACATAGATGTACACAACAATTTTAATTTACATGCTATGACCGTCAAGCAGAGTGCATTATAAAGTATTTTACTTGAGTTGAAAAATCATTGTGATTCTAATCGCGTAGTGTACATGTAAACATACACAAAGTAGAAAGTTGTCATATCTTACCCTTTGTATAATACATTAACGGCCTGGCCCACGATGTCACTAGAAATCGTTCGATCGACAACTTGTATTGCAAACAACAATAACATTAGAAAATTTGTTGTTGTTTGCAATACAAGTTGTCGATCGAACGATTTCTAGTGACATCGTGGGCCAAGCTGTAAATAATGTACAGTTTATTTTCGAACACTGGTCATAAGTGTCAATCCATTGAGCAATGATTGCTGTGCTGATTGCTAGAGCAATTATTGCCAAGCAATCTGCTGTCACTTTTGTTATATTTTTTAATTAATTTTTTTTTTTTTTTTTTTTTTTTTTTTTTTTTAAGAGAAGTAACACTCAGGCAATTAATGCCTACTACTATTACTAGGTGTTACCTTCTTTAGGAAAGGGATAGTGATAGAGAAGACAGGTGGTGAAGGGAGAGATAGAGGAAAGCTTCATTCTTTTACAACTCTGCTTTTTTGCACGTTTTTTTTTTTTGATAATGCAGTGTTGCAGCGCCATCTGGTGTCAAATGAGGCGTATTAAATTTTTGAAGCTGTGTTTTGTAGCCATTTTATTGATTATTTTACTTCGCCGATGATTTTGCTACACAACGAAGGAGGGCGCTCCGATGTTACATTAGGACTAGTATCTTCTGAAGTCGGTATAGTTAAGTGACCAGTGACTATGCCTTCATCACTTGAACTTTCCTACAACAACTGATACAGAGGGACACTAATGCACATCAGAAAAATGCGTGGTGTTGTTATTCAATGACTGTTGGATACAGGGATTGAACCCAGGACCTTCGATTTTGTAGTCAACGTGCTAACTACTTCAGCCAACGCCACCCTCATTTTGGAAAAACAGTAAATTCAAGCAAAATATAAAAAGACATTGTGCGAAAACATAATATAAAAAGAAATAAATATAAATTGTTCGTATTTCTATATTGGAAATATATGTTTTAGGCAATACCTGCCCTATGTATGTGTAAAATTTGTGAAAAACTTGCCGTACGTGTTCTCCGCCTCAAGCAAGAAGAAGAAAAAAATTAAATTACTCTGCCGACGTTATTGCTTGTTCTCAGCAATGAAATTGCTACGTGAAGACCCAGTGTAACACTTCAAAGTTCATCATTCCGGGATACGAGAAATATCCAATTTGCATCCAAACAATAATATTCAAAGAAATCGCGAAACTTAATGAACTCCATGAGTGGAGAAACCCCAAATTGATATTGGTATCGAAATAAATGTATCCATACATCTGTATTTTTAATTTGTATTATAAGATAATTTCTGAAAAACTGCATTCATTTCGAATGCACAATTAGTCACTTTAAGAAATTTAATACAAAGGAACTACGTATGTTAAATTATACGAAACGTTTCTATATAAAGTTTATTATTATAACGTTTCTCGTTACAGCTGGAAGAATCCCAAGAGGATTTTCCATTACCGTTATTTTTTTGTCGTAATTATAATTATTAAAACGTCTTTTGTTGTTGTAGAACAGAATGAAAGAGAAAAACTAACGGCTTGTATAAGATCTATATAAACCAACAAGAGTCAGCTGATTCGTAACAGAACAGAAAGTAAAAGCTAATTCTGCCTTTAGGCTTACACCCACACAATCCAAAAAGTCACCTGGCTTAGTTGGGTCGCCTGGGCTGTTATTATGAAATTTCTCTTTTTTTCGCATCAATAGCGTACAGTTAAAAAACGGCTATAGCTCTTTAAAGTATCGGAAGCCGATACTCGTAAATAAGAATCGATGTATCGATATATCGGTTTTTGAAATATCGGCGATATATATCGGTATTTATTTTCTCAAATATCGATATTTCGATATATCGATATTTTTTGCCCATCCCTAATATGTAATACATAACGTGACCAGATGGCTTTTGCAAAAAGCGGGACATGACCGATCAAAAAGCGGGATTTCAATATAAATATTTTTTAGAAAGCGGGATGTGTAATATGCACACAGGAAGCACAGTTTTCAAGTCAAAAGAATTTTTTTTTTAAATAAACAAAAGTATTTATAAAAAAAATATTTATCAATGTACATAAATAAAAATCAAATGTCGTTCGTTGGTAATGTCATCAATTAAGAGCGGATGCAGCGATTTCGCAATTTTTTTTAATGTGGCACCTCTTTTATAATTTTTTTTTTATTTTAAAATATCATTCACCAAGAAACGTGAAATTTTGTGTAATTAACGATTTCTATATTGTGCGTTGTCTTACAAAAAGTTTGAATTATACAGGTGTGAAACCTGCCATAAAGAAAAAATATTTACTGTGAGATATCTGAAAACTAATATAGTGAGAACCTTGAAATATTATGGGGATTACTTTGCTGATATTGTGCATTGCCTCTGGAAACAACTTCAGAATTTAACAAGTAGGCGTGGTGCCTCATATATAGTACAAATTTCTGTTTGTCTTCAAAAATAACACCAGTGTACCGATCTTCCTGATTTGCTTACAGAGTATTACTGATGGTTTAGAAAGAAGAAGAGGTTATTACTTCAATATATGTATCTAGGAAGCCAAAACAGTAAAAATTTTGAAATTTTTTTTGTAAGCAGTGACGCCAATAACGAGAAAAGTATTATGAAAAGGAGTCAATAATGGAGCAAAAAGTGTGTCACGTCCCAAGTAAATTAAATATTAGTTTTTTCAATATCTTGGTATCTGCTACAAACACAAACTTGAAATCCCCCTGATTGCGCCGATGATAGGAAGTGAGCATGGCTCCTCTCAAATAGAGGATGTGTTAAATCAAGAAAAAATCTTGAAATCTAATGCAATGAGAATTTTTAAACTCTTCGTGACTATTTTGTTAATAATAAAATTTCTATTCTGCAAAATAGTGAAGGTTGAACCACTATCGTGGCAAAGATATTGAAATCTAAAAAGCGGGATAAAGCGGGAATAAAATTCGAGGCGGGATCGACCTGTGAAAAGCGGGATAATCCCGCCTAAAGCGGGATGTCTGGTCAGGTTAAGTATACAGATACATACATAAATACATACATACATATTTGTTTTGTGAGAAAATTCATAAGTTTTTGCTATAGTGCAATTTTTAGTAATTTGATTGAGTAAAGATCTTCCTAAAACATGAAATATGTTAAACTCAAAAAAATTATTTTTTTGTTATTTTTTTACCCATTTTTTTTTTCAATTTCCAACCCTGGAACTATAATTTAAATTTTTCTGGTTTTTATACGAGTACTATGTAGTAAAAATACACATGCATACTTCCCTTGCATTATTAAATGCAAGTTATTCACCTTATGAAATATTCTTTAATTTTAATAAAGAATATCATATTTTAAATGCAAAGAGTTGATGACTCCATGGATTCACATGACACCATGGATTGACAAATATATTTGTGTATTTCTCTTACCCTCAAATTCGCTTAGTTTTAAGATTTGTATTAATAATTAATAACTATAAGTATGAAAATTATTTCAATAAAGAATCAATCTGTTTTTTTTTTATTCTGGAGAGAATAATAAGCGTTTCTTTATTATTCCCGATATGCCGACCGTGAGCAAAAAAAAAATTTTTATTTAGCATGAAAGTTTAAAAACAATTTAACGCGCATATGTGGTTAAAAAATATAAATAAAGACAGATATGTATATTAAATAAACATTACTGAAAATGAAAACAAATTTGTTACTTACAAGAACTAAAAAAAAACTTGTTAATTTTTAATAAACAAAAAAATGACGAGGTCGGCAAATCCTCTGAAGAGCACGATAATAAACAATTAATTGAAATACTACATAATAATGCACAATCTAATAATGAACAAAGTGTTTTCGATAGTTGCAGCAATTATAATAGCTGTAATTTATTTAACAAAATTAATATGTAAATCATTAAAAGCGAATGCAAATAACAACGTCTCAAGACAACAGCAAATTTAATAATTTTGGAGCAACTTTATTGATGAACCAAATCCAAATATAAGAAGAATAGAAGCAGCTGAAATACTATAGGAGGCATAGTTTCAATTTCTTCACTGATGGTTCAAAGATGGATGAAGGGGTAGAAGCTGCGGTTTACTGTCCAGAGCTCAGTATAGGGAATCTTATAAACTTCCTGATTACTGTAGCATATTCCAGGCGGAAATCTATGCAGCCAAAATGGCTGCAGAATTAGCTTTTACCCCTCAAACCATGAATGCGCGTGTGAATATATATATAGACAGTCAAGCAGCAATTAAGGCTACTGCAGCAGACTGTAACTACTCCTCGGTTGTGCTCACGTGTAGGAATGCCCTAAATAGGTTATGTGCTGACAGACAAGTACATGTTTTTTGGGTACGAGGACACATGGGGATTGAGGGAAACGAAATGGCAGACACATTGGCCAAAAGGGGAATCCAATTACCTGTGGAAGAAATGGTATATGTTCGGAAACCAATTCAGCACGTGAAAGGGATCTTAGACTCTAAGATGAAGGAAGAAGCGGAGGAAAGTTGGCGTGCGACGAAAACTTGTAAAACTTCTAAAATCATGTGGAGTTCCTATGATCCTAAATCGACTAAATTCCTTTTATCACTAACCAGAAGAAACTGTAGACTTCTAGTGGGGATATTAACTGGACACTGTTGGACGGCTTCATATGTCGTCAAAATAGGACAAATACTTGACGGCACCTGCAGGAAATGTAAGGAACCCGGGGTAATTGAGACAGTAGAACATCTACTGTGCCACTGTCCAGCTCTAAACCGCACTAGATATGACTGCCTTGGTGATCACACTTTTCGTAGTCTTGATCTTGTATCGGGAATAGAAATGTGTAGGCTGCTAAGGTTTGCTAAATCTGTGTGGGAGTCATTCGATACAGGCACCGCGAACTAGGCCGCCATACTTGCAGATTTCTTGTCATTTTTTGGGTATCGCTAAGGATCAATCTTGGTCTATGCGAGGTCCTTTGTCCACCCAGACTAACCTAACCTAGCTGAAATACCAGCAGAAGCAGCAGCATTCAACACATCCTGAGGCTAAATGGAATCAAAATACGATGATGAAAAATTTTAAAGTACATATATAATTGTAAGTTTAGAAACTATTTAAATGAATGTTAACTTATGAATATAAAAAAATTTTTTTTGTTTAAATAAATTATGCAATGGGAAGCTATAATAAGTAGCATAGAGCCGTTTCAAATAAAATTTAGTTAATCTTACAAATTTTTGAATCAAAGTAGAAAATTAAAACAGGAAACAGTAGACAAGTACATACAAAATCTAGTTGAAAATTTTAACTCCATTAGGGCAATAATACTCAGACAATATGACAGATACTCTACGCCACATAAAGAAAGAGCAAACGAGATATTTCACACATTAAGAGATAAATTATTAAAAATCTTTCATAGACATAATATTAATACCAAGGTACTATTAGCATTAGGCTGTGATGTAGTTAGAGAAATTACTGAAACGGACGAAGACGAAGATTCAAAAACGGAAGAAATCAGTGAAACTGAAGGAAAAATAGTAGTAACCATGACACGAACAGAGGATGACGTTATAGATAAAACAACAAAAATTGTCCCCGTATTTGACGGTAATGTAAATGAATTACAAAGTTTTCTTGATGCGTTAACTCTAATAGATAGAATAAGATACTCATGAGATGATTGCCATAGAATATAAGAGAAGGCTACCCCCAAGATATAGCCAAAAAATTAATAAAACAAAATACGGCGAAGGCCATTTCACGAAATGCATCAAGTGATGAAGTAAAATTTATTATTAAAACAGGAAACTTTATTTCATTGAATGAAGTGGTATCCAAATTTATAGAAGCAAGAACTGTGGCTTCCAGTCCAAATTCTTCAGTGGCTCTGCTAATTCTAACTTCCAAAATGCCAGATTAATTAATTAATAGCAATTATAATGATAACAGTTTCCGAAACCAATCCAATCGGACAGAAAACAGAGAACGGGTTAGATTCTTACAGGGGGTCTCGGAAAACAGGACACCCCCAAAATGCTGGGAGCTATCAGGAAGATTAGAAAAAAACACTTCAACTATCAAATCAATATTCTACTTAAACCTCAATTTAAGTAGTTTTATTAGAATTCAAATATCTACAAACAATAACTTAAACACGTTCCTGGTAGATACCGGAGCTGACGTCTCACTAATTGAAATCAGCGCACTGAACTCATTGCAATTCAACAGCCAAACTATTATTCACATATCTGGCATCGGAAAAGGAGTTTTAAAATCATTAGGTACAATTGAAATAGATTTAAAAGTAGAAAACTTCCTGATTCCTCATAGATTTCATGTAATTTCAGATACGTTCCCTATACCATTTCAAGGTATATTAGGATTAGACTTCTTCAAAACTTATAATGTTAGCATTCAATATGGTCAAAATATAAATTCGAAACTACTTTTGTTAAGACCGTATAATCTTAACTACCCTATAAATATCCCTATTCTTGAACGTTTTAGCGATAGTACTATAACACTCCCAGCTCGAGCTGAAATTTTCAGAGCTATACAAATTACCGACTAAGATTCTGATTATGTTGTTCCGAGTCCAACTATTCGAGATGGTGTATATGTAGGTGGATGTATAGTATCAAAAAATGTTCCATACCTTAGAATAGTAAACACAAATTCTGAAAATAAATTTTTGAATAATATATCGATTAAATATGAAAAGCTATCTGATTATGAAATTCCTAGTATGACAGATGTTGATAAAAGAAGAAAACAAATAATTTAGGAAAAGTTAATAAAAAATTGTCCTGAAATTGTTAAGTCTGAATTAGCTCAATTGTTTTCAAAATACATTGACATCTTCGCTTTACAAAGTGATAAAATAAGCACAAACAACTTTTATACACAAAAGCTTAGAGTTTCTGATAAAAATCCAGTATATATTAAAAATTATCGTACTCCACACTCCCAAAAGGATGAGATAGTAGGCAAGTTAAAAAACTATAGCAAGACGGAATAATCGAACCAATTACAATAGCCCCATCATGCTCGTACCAAAGAAATCTTTGCCAAACAACCCAGACAAGCGGTGGCGTTTAGTAATTGATTATCCACAAATAAATAAAAAGCTTATTGCGGACAAGTTCCGCTTGCCAAGAATCGAGGACATTCTGGACCAATTAGGATGTGCAAAATTTTTTTGCTGTTAGATCTGACATCTGGATTCCATCAAATCGGATTGAACGCAAAATCCAGGAATATCACTTCTTTCTCGATAGAAAATGGTTCATTTCGCTTCACGCGATTACCACATGGATTAAAGGTGGCACCGAACTCTTTTCAGAGAATGATGAATCTGGCGTTCACAGGTTTGGCTCCTTCAAAAACATTTGTATATATGGATAACGTTATAGTTACAGGATGTTCAATCAAACACATGCTTCAAAACTTAGAAACTGTTTTTCAAAGATGCAAGGAATGCAATCTAAAATTGTATCCGGACAAATGCACATTTTTCAGATCTGAAGTAATTTATTTGGGTCATAAATGTATTATTAAAAATGTCTATTAAAAATTATCGAAATTGAAAAATACGCAGGCAAATATTTAACAAAACTCGAGTCACATCCTAATCCGCTTGCCCGTAATATTTTGAGCTTTACTGGACACATCCGCTTAAAAAAGAGGGACACAAGGGCTCTTATACTCAACACTCCAGATGGAACTGCTTAATACTTCTTTTTTTTCCTTTTTGATTATCACTACTTATGTATTATTTATAACTATCACTAAGTTTATGTCCGATACTGGTCGGGCCTAATAATTGTATTTAGATTTAAGATTTGATTACTTATTGTTAGTTCATTTTTGAAGATACAATAAATAAATATAAAAAAAAAAAATTAATTATCGCGATGAAGTTCGTCGATTTGTAGCTTTCTGTAATTATTACAGGCGCTTTATTTCAAATTTTGCATCCTATTCTATATATTTAACTAAACTCACTAGGAAAAAAGTACCTTTCGTATGGTCTGAGGAATGTGAACAAGCATTCCAACACTTCAAAAAGGCATTAATGTCTCCACAAATCCTTCAATACCCAGACTTTGATAAAACTTTTTATATAACAACTGATGTAAGTAAAATCGCTTGCGGAGCAATACTATCACAAAAGAAAGATGGTATCCAGCTTCCAATATCATATGCGTCACGTGCATTTACAAACGGAAAATCAAACAAAGCCCCAATAGAACAGGAATTAAAAGCAATTCAATGGGCTATTAATTACTTTCGACCATATGTATATGACAAAAAGTTTATAGTGCGCAGCGATCATAAACCATTAACATATTTATATCCTTTAAAAAACCCATCAAGCCGATTAACGAGAATTCTTTTGGAATTAGAAGAATATGATTTCGTTATAGAACACATTAGAGGAAAAAACAATTCTGGAGGGGACGCGCTGTCCAAAAATAATACTTTTCTTGTTACTAATCGTGCACAATCTAGAAAAATTGCTGAGAAAAAAGCTAAAAATTACATTAAAGCAATTCAACAAAATCCGAAAGTTTTCGAAACCATTGGCCTTGATTGCGTTAAAGAGTGGGTTAAACTTAAGGTCAATACAGACAATACCATTCCCACATTCTACTTTAAAAGAGGTAAGCAAGTGCTAGCACCAAGAGTGAATAAACATAACACTATTGTTGATGGAAATATCGATCTAGATCAATTTTTTCCACTGCTTGAAAAAGAAGCAATTAGTAGAAATATAAACAAAATTCAAATGATCTTAAGTGACAATTTATTTAGCCTCGTAACTATTGATGAATTTAACCCATTCCTGCCTATTGGGTATTTAAATACCCAAGAATGTGTCGATACATAAAAAATTTTAGCCCAGGCCAGGTGAGTGATATCGATGTAAATTTTATTTTATGTAAAAGAGGAGATATTGGGCTAAATTAAAATAATTAGCAGAAATTTTTGTTATTTATTTTACCTTTTGTTTTTCACTGAATAATATCCAAGATTTTTCTTATTCGGAAAATGCTTCGGAAAAGTGCTGCCAATCATTGGAAAATGGGAAAAATTAAAAACGTACACATTTGCCGGATAGCTTAATCTGTCCACTATGCAATGAAAAAAATTGGCAGCGATATGTCAACACACCTGATCTTCAGATCTGGGCCCTATTCCACAAAAAACTTATCAACTTTTCACTATGCACTTATAAATTTGCATTTTTTGGCAAAGTGATAAGTGTTTCTGTTCCACAATATACTTTGCAAATTTCACTTTGCACTAAGCATATTTTTGCAAAGACTTTGCTCTCTTTGTAAATTTATTGCACTCTTTGCAAATTATTCGCGCTCTTTGTAAAGTCTTTGCGTTTTCCTGCAAAGTGAGTGTGCAAAGTGTTCCAGAAAACATTTAATCATCTTTGCATTTCTGTTTTATCACTTTTCACTTTGCAGTGCTAATAGAAGTTGTTACAATTACCCGCAAAATGAAAAAAAACTTGCAGTTTTAAATGAAATCCAAGAAAAAAAATTTTTATTTGGTAGTTTTAAAAGCAATAAAGTATTTTTTCTAAAATTATCATAAATACTTACCACTAATTCTTAAAATTTAAAATGAATTTTAAATTTATTTATTTGAAGTTTTTCATAAAAAAATTTCTTAAAATAGATTTCAAATACATTTTATCTTTTAATGAATATAATCCTTAGATCATATTAAAGTTTATATTTCATTTTGAAGGTTAAAAAATTATATAAACAGGCTGCCTGGGAGGAAGTTTTGAAAAAAGCCCAATCCCTGCAACTGGCGTCGGCCCAAAAAAAAATGGATTTATGCGCGGGACGGTTTGTTTGGGCTCTGGAAGAGTCGGACATTGGTAAATAATACACCCTAAATAATAAACCCTAAAAATGCCCCAAAATAAACACCGCTTTTGCAGTGGAAAAAGGAAACAGCAAAAAGATCAATTTGATTCAAAAACTAGGCATTAGGAAAAGTATTGTAGCAAAGAAGTAAGCCTTTCCATTCCGCTCGCATTATTCATATTATTAAGGGCATCATTTTCTCCTTCAGCATTTTCCACATCCAATTCCTCGATTTCACTGTCCTTTTCTTCAATCGGTTGCATGTTTTCACTACTGCTTCCGATGCTACAGGCAATATTGTGTAAGACGGTACAAGCAATAACTAACTTTCCTGCAAACTCAGGTCTCAGTCGCAAATAGTTCAGACATGGGAATCTCTCTTTAAGAATGCCAAAACTATTTTCAATTATGCGCCGTGTTTTTTTGTGGCAACGATTGAAAGCCTCTTCAGCAGGGTTATCGGGATTTCGGCGTAATGGTGGTATCAACCAGTTTTTCAGTCCATAACCACTGTCACCCAAAACAACAGCATCCGGAAATGGTCTCCATCCATTGTCAAATCTTTGACTTACAGCCGAATTTCGTAACACCCTTGAGCCATGAACGCTGCCCGGCCAAATTGCATTTACACTGTAAAATGTGTAGTTTGGCCCGCATATCATCATCACATTTAATGAGTGGTTCCCATGCCGGTCAACATATCCTTCTTCGTGTAATGTAGGCGCATCCATTTTAGTGATTGTACCATCCACGCAACCACATACACAAGGGAATCCGCCCATCATAAAAAACTTTTCAGCAATACCACTGACGTCCTCAGGCCACCGAATTGTGTTTTGAAATAAAACATCTATTATAACGTCAACAACTCTATGGATGGTTCTGCAAACTGTTGATTTTACAACACCATGCATAGTTGCAACTCCATGGCACTGGCAACCATTTCCAAGCCAATGCAAACATATTAGTAGTTGGTTTTCAACCGACAAGGCATGACTGCGCTGTGTGTTGTGCTCTAATTTTTTTTCCAATTTTTAAATGAATTCCAATTTTATTTAAAATGAAATCAACTTGATTTTGATTTAAACGAAAGCACTCTTTAAAGTTAAGGTTTTGTAGTCCCGAAAAATTAATTCGGTTATAACCAGTTTTCATTATCGTCGAACAGAAATTCACGTCTTAACATTTTGAAATCTTCACTAATTATAACAATATGAATTTGTAAAGTGATCGTTTACCTTGCAAATTTTTGACAAACTTATCAAAATTTGCTTTGCAAAAATATAATTTACAGTTATTGTGGAACGAAACAGCATAATTATTTGCAAAGTCTTTTCAAATTACACTTTTCAATATTAACTTCTCACTTTGCACAAGAGAACTTACGTGGAACAGAAATGGGAAGGAGAGCATAAAAATTGCAAAGACTTTGCAAATTACACTTATCAATTTCAACTTATCACTTATCAAATATTACAGTTATGAGGAACAAAAAGTTTTGCGAATTGATGAAAAATTTGATAAGTGCAAAGTGAAAAGTTGATAAGTTGTTTTGTGGAATAGGGCCCTGGTGAAATTAAAATGGGTATTTAAATACCCCACAGTCCACGGTGTGCACTAAAATTTCCTATTTTTTCTTATATAATTTTTTTTTTTAAATTAATAAAAAACATATTTAAATCAAATACTTTTTAATTTTATTAGAAAATCATGATACTTAAAATAAATAAATCACTTAGCCTTAGCAATCTTCGCCTGGTCTGGTGCAACACCGTTGTGATAATCCAGGAAGCAAGGAGCAGGATGCAAATTCACCTTGCACTTCAAGCAACCATACTCAGTTTTCCCACCGCATTGCGGCCAACGATGACGAGTATTGAGCTTTCCTATAAAATGATCTATGCGGTCGTAACGTATTGTAAGTTGTGCCCCAGAAGTCGACGTTCTACCCGGATGATGATAGTTGGACTTGATCATAATTGATTCGCACACCTCCACGCGAAAGCCGAATTGTGGCATTGGTGGCTTGTGTTCATACTTGCGGCAAATGCAATGTAGTTTCCACGCGTTTACCATAGCCGCGTCGAATGCATTTGTGATCAATGGCCAGTACCACTTTTTTCCCCGAATCCGAATTCTGTAATTGTTCATTGCGTTATCAAAAAGGTCAACTCCTCCGATGCGCTGATTGTATTGGTTGACCAAATGGGGCTGCTCAATCGCAACCATTTTCCGTTGCTTTCTATCATACCGTTTTGTGCGGACCATTGGTGTATGGCTAATGAAATTTGATAGTAACGTGACGACCTGAAAAGATAAGAATAAATAAAGACCATATCAATGATGGATGTAAAGCTAAGAAGGAACCTATTGACAAAATGTAATGTTTCCGTGAATAGCATACCGAATTGTCATTCCAACGCACAGCAAGTATAGAATTATTCTTATCAAAACGAAAGTCAGACGTCCCGCGAGGCTTTTTTTTCATTTCCTTGACGTCCATTAAATCGGCATGATTGGTCCGATTGTCACCAACAGTTCCTAAAGCGAAATATCCATCGCTCGACAAACCAGTCATTAGTTTGTGACTTGTAAAAAAATTGTCAAATGTAACCGTGTGTTTGCCGCGGTCTTCCACATGTGACAACAGCGATAGGACTACTCTTTCTCCCATCCCGAAACCTGGGTCCACCTGTTCTGATGCACCAGCATATGGGATAAGCTGGTACAAATATCCTTCTACCGAAGCCAAACACCAATACTTATACCCAAAATGAATTGGTTTTCCCTTGATGAACATTTTGCACGAATGCCGGCCGTAGTATGCAATCATTTGTTCATCAATCGAAAGGTGGTGAGAGAATACGCCGAATTGAAGAAATTTTTTGTTCAATAAATCGTTAAATGTGCGACTTTTTCAAATTTGTTTTTTGAATCCAATGCTGAGTTGTCACACACGTGAAAGAATTGCTTTATTCGTTTGAATCTGTCCCTTGAAATACATTTTTTTATTAGTGCATATCCCAATGATTCCCGATTTGACCAATAACTATGTATTTGCGGCATAGTGTGGTAACCAGTAATATACAACAAGCCCAAAAATGTTTTAATTTCACTAGTTGACGTGATGAATGATGGACAATTGTTGGTCGCAGCGTAATGGTTGGTTGAACTCACCAACAGGTTCAACACCTCCTCATCGATAAACATCTCCCAAAGCTGCACTGGATTCATGGCACCAATTTGTTCATACAACGCTTTGTACGAATTGGCCGTATTATCAAATGGAGTCTTATCGAATTCATAATTATGCGACCGAGACCATTTTGGTTTGATTCCTTCATCAATTATGGGACGCTTCGGTGCCTTTCTTGCATTCATTGTTGATTTGCGACCACTAGATGTTGAGGCTACCGGTGTATCATCTTCTTCTTGTTCTTCTTCGTGTTCATAGCTTACAGTATCATTATCCTCGCCTGATGGCATGTATTTGTTGTTGTCATTGTAAGCACATTCGATTTCGAATTGTCCAGCAATCTCATTAGGCAGGTCCGGCTCATCGCGCAACAATTGAACATTTTCGTCCAATTCTTCATTGTCACTAAGATTATCGACGTCATCGGGTGGCGTTATAATGATATCAACGGCATCTGCATGTTGTATAAAGTTATCCTCTCTATCACTGTCCTCATCAAAACAACTATCAAAAAGAGCTTGCAACTCGATAACAGTTAGAATTTTCCGTCGACGAATCATTTTGAGTGTTAGATTGTGTACTTACAATTCCTTATAGCCACAAATTGTTTATATGTATAACTGTTTATCACTTTTTTTTTTAATTCGGCGAATGCACACAACAACAAAAAAAATTTAACACAATAGTGCGTGGTGCTTTTAGCAGATATGATAAAGTAAGGAAACTACTTCACACTAATGCCTGTCGGGTATTTAAATACCCATGTCATATCTTGGGTCAGAGTTGAGGTAACTTTTTTTTTCTTTTTTCTATCAACTTATATGGTCTTCTAGGCACGAATTACCAAATTTCATATAAATCGTATGAGCCGATCTAAGGTCAGGCAGTAATGGGTTAAACAAAAAGCGAATCAACATATAAGCAAATTGCAAATAGCATTAACCCCAAAATTACCATAATAACCAATAAAGATGAACAAAAATATTTACTAGAGAAATTTCATGACAACGCTTGTTTCGGTGGTCATCCTGGAACAACCAGACTGCTAAAAAAAATGCGCCAATTTTATTACTCGAAAAACATAACAAAAGATGTAAGCCAATACGCAAAACGATGTTCTAAATGTCAAATCAATAAAACCGTAAAACAAATAAGACCAGATATGATCACAACCCCAACGCCTGAAAAGCCCTTTGATACAGTAATTATATATACAGTAGGACCTCTTCCCTTATCAGGAGAAGGAAATCAATATATCATAACCATAATATGTGATCTGACTAAGTATGTGGTAGCAATACTAGTCTCAAATAAGAACGCTAAAACAATAGCTAAAGCGTTAGTAGATCACTTCATATTAATTTATGGACCCATGAAGAAAATACTCAGTGATATGGGTACCGAATACAACAATCAAATTCTTGCCGAACTTCTTACTCTTTTGAAAACAGAAAAAGCAACTACTTATCACCATCAAACGGTAGGAACGGTTGAAAGATACCACCGCACACTTAATGAATTCATGCGATCGTACATTCACGCATGCAGAGACGATTGGAATAAATGGGTAAAGTATTTTACCTATGCTTTCAATACAACACCATCAACAGTTCATGAATACTGCCTATTTGAACTGATCTTTCCAAACGCCCCAAATCATAATCCACTAGTACCAAGTGAAAAATTAGACACCATATATGATTTTGAAAATTACACAAAAGAAGTAAAATTCCGTCTACAAATAGCAATAAATAGAGCACAACACTTAATTGACAGAGCAAATCAACAACAAAAATATTTACTTCATAAAAACATCAACAACACTGACATTACCATAGACCAAAAAATATTCATAAAAAATCCCACAGCACACAAACTAAAAACAATTTATAAGGGACCATTCAAAGTAGTTGATATTGACGATAAAAACAATGTATTCGTGAATTTAAACGGAAAGAAACGAAAAATTAATAAGGAAAATGTTAAAATTTGTTTGACACATAATTTTAAGAATCTGCTGTAATAATTACAATTTTATTTTTATTTATATAAGATGAGTTTAGAGTTCTCGTTGTACCTTCATAGTGAACAGACGTAATAGCGGAATTTTTCTTACATACAAACAAAACAAAAAAAAAAATCATACAAAAAATATTCGTAGTACATATTAACTTTGATAAATAAGCTTTTTTTTGCTTTGCTAATATTTTTTTACATATACTCTTTATGAGTACACCAAAGGAAAAAAATAGTGAAGTGAGTTCTAACGGCAGAAATGCCTATTTTACTGTGAGTTTTGATGCTCATAATGATAACAATAAAAATAAAAAATCTGATAATAGACTTGCTGTGAGTTCTGAAGCTCTTAATAAAAACCAAAAATCTGATAATAGACTTTCTCTAACGGCAAAACCACAGTTTCGTCAGCGATCAACTTCGCTTTGTCCAATGCCATCTAGTGAATCGTTGACATTATTGCCTAGTACTTCTAAATTTAACTCAGCGATATCATCCGCTTCGGGCTCGTTGTCATCACTTAAACAAGTTGTCACTGAAGATAAGAGCACCCCAAAGCCCAAGGTCCAAGTCGGAATGGACAGATACATTACAATTTTAAAGCGCGGGCGCAGCCCAAATTCTACTAAAATTGCATCTGTTCCAAAGATGTCCAGGGATAACAGCGCATCCTCTACTAATCGGCAAAACCGTTTTAAAATATTGTAAGATGATAATGAAAATCCCGCTGAATCTGCGAATAAAACCTCCAAGCCGCCACCAATCTATTTAAGAGAAAAAAACTCAAACGCTCTAATTAAAAAATTAATTTCGGTCATTGGTGAGAATAAATTTCACATTGTTCCAATAAAACGTGGTAATATTGATGAAACGAAAATTCAAATTTATGAAGAAAAAGATTTTCGCACAATGGTTTCTGAACTTGAAAAAAGTAAAACAAATTTCTACACATATCAGCTCAAGAGTGCGAAAGGTATGCAGATTGTGTTGAAGGGCATAGATTCCTATGTTGCTCCCGAAGAAGTAAAAGATGCTCTCGTCCTCCTGGGCTTTAAAGCAAAAAATGTATCGAACATAATAAATAGGGAAAAGATCCCTCAACCTCTATTTCGCGTTGAACTTGAGCCAAATGATATAAAATTGAAAAAGAGTGAGACCCATCCAATATATAATTTAAGATATCTCTTATATCGAAAAATAACCGTTGAAGAACCACACAAGCGTTCAGGACCCGTACAGTGCCATAATTGTCAAGAATATGGCCATACTAAAACTTACTGCAAATTACCTACTGTTTGTGTCGTGTGCGGCGAGTTGCACGGCACTGCTAGTTGCAATAAACCGAAAGATCAAAGTAATAAAAAATGCAGTAATTGTGGAGAAAATCACACTGCTAACTACAGAGGTTGTCGTGTGTACTCTTTGGTAAAGAAGACTATGGTGCAAAAACCTAAATTAGCTCCAGCTCAATCAGCAAACGTTTACTCTGCCACTTTTCAGCAAATGAGCCAACCAGTTACTTCCCGTGTATCGTATGCAGATGCTGCTAAGGCTAGTTCTATTCCGACACAAAATGTTTCACCGCAAAATAATTCTACAAATACTCACTCAAACTTTAATTATAATCGCCTTGAAGCCACTATTCAAAATCTTGTGCAAACTATAAACAATTTTACAACAAATATGACTAGCATGATGCAAGAAATGTTGCGAATGCAGAATACTCTGCTTCAAGCTTTAGTTAACAAACCATGAACACGTTAAAAATATGTTTCTGGAACGCAAACGGCATTCGCCAACATAAAAATGAACTTGAGCACTTCCTCACGGAAAAAAATATTGATATAATGTTGGTCTCTGAGACTCATTTGACTTCGAGAAGCCTTTTTAAAATTTATGGCTACACCTTATATGATTCAAAGGACCCGAGAGGAAGAACATGCGGTGGATCAGCAATTTTAATAAAGTCAAGACTCAAGCATTATATTATTGATAACATTTGTGAAGAACATTTACAAGCAACGAATATTTGTATTGAACATTTTTCCAATAATTTTGTCATATCATCAATTTACTCTCCTCCTAGATTCGCAATTACTGAGCATCAATACGAGGATTTTTACAAATCTCTGGGTCCTTGTTTCGTAGCAGCTGGCGACTATAATGCTAAACACACGTTCAGGGGTTCGCGTCTTATTACACCCAGAGGTCGAGCGTTGTTCAATACAATTTCCAAAATGGGCTTGGATGTCATTTCAAGTGGGGAGCCCACTTATTGGCCTACTGACATACATAAAATTCCGGATGTAATAGACTTTGGCGTTATGAAAAATATCTCTAGGGATTTAATTCAAATTGAAGCTTCTCTAGATCTCTCGTCCGATCACTCTCCCACGGTCGTTACAATTTGTAGCCCATTAAGAAGTGATTTACCTCACCCATATGCCAATTTGATAAATCGTGTAAATTGGCTGCGATTCAAAAAATATCTTAGTAGTCATTGCACGGAAAACATTACACTAAGAACACCTGATGATGTTGAATCTAACATTGCCAATCTTAACGAAAATATTAAGCAGGCTGCTAAACATGCCACTACCTCCTATCCGCAGACTGGGTTTAATAGACTATATTCTACAGATATTGAACGTCTCGTATGTGAAAAAAGAAGAGCTAGAAGGGAATGGCAACAGCACAGATCACCCCAGAATAAAATTAGATTTAAAGAGTGCACTAAACGACTCCAAGAGCTGCTTGCACATGAAAAAAGTGCATCTCTTAAAAACTATCTGGAAAATCTTGATGTCACACCAGCATCTGATTACTCTTTATGGCGTGCTGCTAGAAAGCTTAAAACACCCGTTGAGTTTAAACCACCTCTGCGCACATCTACCGGAGGTTGGGCAAGAAGCGATACTGAAAAAGGTAACATATTTGCTGCCCATTTAAAATACGTGTTTACCCCAAACACATGTACTGGTGTAATTGATTTGCCAAATGTAGTCGCTCTACCCCCTCAACAAATAAAGTTTAAGACGCGTGATGTGCAAAAACTAATTTCTGAACTCAACCCAAAGAAAGCTCCGGGTTTTGATGGAATTAGTAACCAGATGCTAATAAAGTTGCCTCGTATTGCAATTAGAATACTGTTATTTATTTTTAACGCCATTTTACGACTGCAGTATTATCCAAATAGCTGGAAGCTTGCCAAAGTTAAAATGATTCCAAAGCCGGGCAAAGACCTTACCAAGGCTGAGTCATACAGGCCAATAAGTCTCCTATCAACAATGTCAAAGCTTTTCGAAAAACTGCTCATGACAAAATTGTCCCCAATTCTAGTTAATAGTGGGTGCATACCGGACCATCAATTTGGTTTTAGAAGTCAGCATAGCACCATTGAACAAACTCATAGATTGGTCCAATTTATAAGAAGAACATTTGAAGAAAAGAAGTATTGTTCTGCGCTGTTTATCGACGTTTGTCAGGCATTTGATAAAGTGTGGCATGAAGGCCTAATTTTAAAATTAAAAACATACCTGCCAATAAACGTTGTAAGTCTTTTGAAAAGTTACATTACTGCCCGGAAGTTCACTGCTGTGGAAGGAGACTTTATGAGCATGCCTGAAACTATCTCATCCGGTGTGCCACAGGGGAGTATACTGGGGCCAGTTTTGTATTTGATTTATACTTGTGATATGCCTCTGAGCAGCAATATCCACACTTCCACATTTGCTGATGATACAGCCTGCCTTAGTATGCATGAAAATCCTTACGAGGCATCCCGATATCTTCAAGAACACATTACCCAGCTGGAACTATGGTTAAACTTATGGAGAATTAAGGTAAACGAACAAAAGTGTGTTCAAGTAACATATACATTACGAAGAGATACGTGTTTACCCATTCGGATTAACAATCAAGTTGTCCCTCAACATACTCATGTGAAATATCTTGGTATACACCTTGATCGACGGCTTACTTGGAAACACCATATTGACTCTAAGTTAACCCAAATGAAACTAAAATTAACTCAGGTACATTGGCTGATTGGTAGAAATTCAACCCTCAGTCTAGATTGCAAACTTTTGATATACAAGTCTATTTTGAAACCCATATGGTGCTACGGAATTCAACTATGGGGCACTGCTTCAGCTTCCAATGTCGAGAGAATCCAACGAAGGCAAAATAAAATTTTGCGATTAATAACATCGGCTCCATGGTATATAAAAAACTCAAATATACATCGTGACTTAAATATGCCACTAGTGACTGAAGAAATTGCAAAAAACGCTGGCAAATATTTAACAAAACTCGAGTCACATCCTAATCCGCTTGCTCGTAATATTTTGAACTTTACTGGACACGTCCGCCTAAAAAAGAGGGATACAAGTGCTCTTATACTCAACACTCCAGATGGGACTGCTTGAAAATACTTTTTATTTTATTTTTTCTTCCTTTTGATTATCACTACTTATGTATTATTTATAACTATCTCTAAATTTATGTCCGACAGTGGTCGGGCCTAATAATTATATTTTAGATTTAAGATTTGAATACTTATTGTTAGTTCATATTTGAAGATACAATAAATAAAAATATGTATTAAAAAAAAAATATATATATATATAAGATGAGTTTAAAACCCTAGAATACTAACCCACGTAAAATTTACGTGTAGTTTTTTTAATATTGTTGCTACAAAATTATCAAGCAGCCTAACAGTACCAAATTCTACAAGTGCTTTTATTGAAACTTTTTAAACAAACGCCAAGCCAAAAATAGATCATATTTAATCATTAAACTGTTCTAAAAATACGTAAAATTTACGTGGTGTTAGTGTTAAGAGTATAATTTTTTGACGGAAATTATACGTGGCGTTAGTAATAAGAGTATAAATTTGTAGAATTGTTTCATGTCGTGACTGTAAAGGCAAGTAAAAACCCATTGAATTCCAAGCGTGTTCTGAACTGTAAACTGTTGCAGCATTACTAAACTTCAGCGACTTCAACAACATTGGTAACGCTAGTCATAAAGAGGAGGAGGAGGATTTTGATAGCGGCGATAGTTACGCTGTTAAGAAGTGGTGCAAAACATGAAAATAACATCGAAAAAGAATTGGCAGAAAGAATCATCACCGAAAAGTTCATATTGAAAAAATACGATGTAAATAAATTCAGTAAAGTGCGACTTTGGCTCGCGCACGAAGGGCTCCGTACGTTTGGCTTTGAGCATTTTTTAATACAGATTTTTTTTACGTTTTTTCAGCTGAAATAATTTTTTTTTATTATTTTTCACTTTTTTTCATTTTGGCGATTTTTTTATTTTGGCGGTTTTTCTTTAATTTTGGCGATTTTTTTCATTTTGGCGACTTTTTCGGTTTTTCGCGATTTATTTTCGATTTAGAATTTTTTTTAATTTGGTGCTTTTTTCGTTTTGGTGATTTTTTTTTATTTTGGCGATTTTTTTTCGGTTTGGCGATTTTATAATTTTTAGATTTTTTGTTTTACCGGTTTTGAAAATTTCAAGAAGTTTGCTCTTACGGTTGCCAAGATACAGCAAGTTATCAAAATTACATAGTCGAAATTACATTAACTGATGGTACACCCTTTAATTAAAATTTTTTAAATTTTAGTGTTAATCGTTGTAGTTTGTATAAAAATACACTAACTTTACAAATTTCAAGTGTATATACATACAATTGTATGTATAATACATGGTATTTTAAAATTTTTCGTTACTCGTTTTGGCACAACTCTCATGTATTTGTTGTTGTAGCGGCCAAGGGTCTACACACTGTGTCCAAATTTCATGTCCGTAGCTCTTACGGTTCTCGAGAAAATACCCTGTGACGGACAGACGGCCAGATGGACAGACGGACAGCGTAGCGAAAACAATAGGGTTTCTTTTCACCTTTGGTGTACGAAACCCTAAAAACAAGGATCACAGAAGGAATTACTGCAGCTAATATAAAATCAGAAAAAAACGTAATTTTAGGCCAGGATGACTACGTTTGGAATAACTTTGAATTTTACAACGAAGGCTCTAAACGCGTGTCATCAAACAAAAGTATACAAAAACTGTATAAGCCAGCAGAACTGATGATATAAATACATATGTATGTATATGAACTAACATATGAGAATTCATTTTATTTCAGTTTTGACTTGATACCAAACATGAATTTTTATTTCGCCTTCAAAATTGTTTTTGATGGCTTTATAATAAATTATAAGTTTATTTCTGTTATATAAATAACAACAAGTAATAATATAAAATTATTTCCATAAAAAACTCAAATTACTTGAAGTGCTTTAGGAAAAATTCTACAGTACGTAAAATTTACGTGGCGTTAGTATTAACGTAGTATTAAATAGCGTTAGTATTCTAGGGTTAACGATAAGTAATTTTTTCCCCTCATAAGTAAATAAAAAAAAAATGTTTGAAATACATATTCATAAAAATTGTTTTTTTTTTTTTTTTTTTTTTTTCATATACATATTTATTTATTGTATCTTCAAAAATGAACTAACAATAAGTAATCAAATCTTAAATCTAAATATAATTATTAGGCCCGACCAATATCGGACATAAGCTTAGTGATAGTTATAAATAATACATAAGTAGTGATAATCAAAAAGAAGTATTTTTAAGCAGTCCCATCTGGAGTGTTGGGTATAAGAGCCCTTGTGTCCCTCTTTTTTAAGCGGATGTGTCCAGTAAAGCTCAAAATATTACGGGCAAGCGAATTAGGATGTGACTCGAGTTTAGTTAAATATTTGCCTGCGTATTTTGCAATTTCTTCACTCACTAGTGGCATATTTAAATCACGATGAATATTTGAATTTTTAACGTACCATGGAGCAGATGTTATCAAACGTAAAATTTTGTTTTGCCTTCGTTGGATTCTCTCGACATTTGAAGCTGAAGCAGTGCCCCACAGCTGAATTCCATAGCACCATATTGGCTTCAAAAGCGACTTGTATATCAAGAGTTTGCAGTCTAGGTTGAGTGTTGAATTTCTGCCAATTAACCAATATATTTGAGTCAATTTAAGTTTCATTTGGGTTAACTTAGAGTCAATATGATATTTCCATGTAAGCCTTCGATCAAGGTGTATGCCAAGGTATTTGACTTGAGAATGTTGAGGAATATTTTGATTGTTGATTCGAATGGGGGAACAGGTATCTTTTCTTAGGGTAAACGTTATATGAACACACTTTTGTTCATTGACTCTAATTCTCCATAAGTTCAACCATATTTCAAGCTGGGTAATGTGTGCTTGGAGATTGCGGGATGCCTCATCAGGATTTTTGTGAATACTCAAACAGGCTGTATCATCGGCAAATGTAGAAGTGTGGATGTTATTGCTCACAGGCATATCACAAGTATATATTAGATACAAGACTGGCCCCAGAATACTACCCTGTGGCACACCAGAAGATATAGATTCGGGTAAACTCATTAAGTCTCCTTCCACAACGGTAAATGTCCTATCAACAATATAACTTTCCAAAAGCTTTTGTATATTTATTGGTAGGTATGTCTTCAATTTTAAAACTAGGCCTTTGTGCCATACTTTGTCAAATGCCTGAGAAACATCAATAAAAAGAGCAGAACAATACTTCTTTTCTTCAAAAGTCCTCCTTATAACTTGAACCAATCTATGCGTTTGCTCAATAGGGCTATGCTGACTTCTAAAGGCAAATTGATGGTCCGGGATGCACCCACTATCAGCTAAAATTGTGGACAATTTAGTCATGAGCAGCTTTTCGAAAAGCTTTGAAATTGTTGAAAGTAAGCTTATAGGCCTATATGACTCAGCCTTGGTAAGATCTTTGCCTGACTTTGGAATCATTTTAATCTTGGCAAGTTTCCAGTTATGTGGAAAATACTGCATTCGTAAAATGGCATTAAAAATAAATAGCAAAATTCTTATTGCAATATGAGGCAAGTTCATCAGCATCTTGTTACTAATGCCATCAATACCTGGAGCTTTCTTAGGGTCGAGTTCAGCAACTATTTTTTGTAGTTCACGCATCTTAAACCTTAAGGGACGAGGGGGTAGAGAGACTACACTCGGTAAATCGGCAGCACCCGTACATGAATTGGGAGTGAATACAGATTTTAAATGCTCAGAAAATAAGTTACCTTTCTCACTATCGCTTCTTGCCCAGCCTCCAGTCGAAGTACGCAATGGAGATTTGAGATCAACGGGTCTTTTAAGATTTCTAGTAGCGTGCCGTAAAGAGTAATTAGATGTTGACGTTACCTCAAGACCTTCTAAATACTTTTCCAGTAATGCAGTCTTTTCCGACGATAGCAGCTCTTTGAGTCGTTTAGTACATTCTTTAAGTCTGATTTTATTTAGGGGTGATCGGTGTTGTTGCCATTCTCTTCTAGCTCTCCTTTTTTCACATACAAGACGTTCAATTTCCGTAGAATAAATTCTATTAAAGCCAGTCTGCGGATAGGAAGTAGTGGCATGTTCAGCAGCCTGTTTAATATATTCGTTAAGATTGGCAATATTAAATTCAATATCATCAGGTGATTTTAGCTGAATGTTTTCTACGCAGTGACTACTAATATATTTTTTGAATCCTAGCCAGTTGACCCTGTTAATCGTTTTCGCATATGAGTTAGTTAAATCACTCCTTAGTGGGTTGAAAATTGTAACTATTGTGGGAGAGTGATCGGAGGACAGATCTACAGAGCCCTCTACGTGAATATGGATATTTTTCGTGACGCCAAAATCTATAACATCTGGAATTTTTCTTACGTCAGTAGGCCAGTAAGTAGGCTCCCCACTCGAAATGACATCTAAGCCCATTTTTGAAATTGTATTAAACAACGCTCTACCTCTAGGTGTAACAAGACGCGAGCCCCAGTACGTATGTTTTGCATTGTAGTCACCAGCTGCCACGAAACAAGATCCAAGCGATTTGTAGAACTTCTCATACTGATCTTCGGTAACTGAAAATCTGGGAGGTGAGTAAATTGATGATATCACGAAATTCGAACAAAAATTTTCTACGAAAATATTCGTAGCTTGCATATATTCTTCACTAACGTTCTCAAGGATATAGTGCTTGAGTCTTGACTTAATTAGAATTGCTGATCCACCGCATGCTCTCCCTCTCGGGTCCTTTGAATCATATAGAGTGTAACCATTTATCTTAAAGCAGCTTCTCGAAGTCAAGTGAGTCTCAGAGACCATCATTATATCAATATTTTTTTCCGTGAGGAAGTGCTCAAGTTCATTTTTATGTTGGCGAATGCCGTTTGCGTTCCAGAAACATAATTTTAACGTGTTCATGGTTTGTTGACTAATGCTTGAAGCAGAGTATTCTGCATTCTCAGCATTTCTTGCATCATGCTAGCCATATTTGTTGTAAAGTTGTTTATAGTTAGCACCAGATTCTCAATAGTAGCTTCAAGACGACTAAAGTTAAAGCTAGAGTTTGCATTCGTTGAATTACTTGGCGGTGGAACATTTTGTGTGGGAATAGAACTAGTCTTAGCAGCATCGGCATACGATACACGTGAAGTTACTTGTTGGCTAGTTTGAGGAAGAGTGGCGGAGTAAGCATTTGCTGATTGAACTGGAGCTAATTTAGATTTTTGACCCATAGCCTGTTTAACGAAAGAATATACACGGCATCCTCTGTAATTAGCGGTGTGATTTTCTCCACAATTACTGCATTTCTTTTCAGCTTGTACTTTTGGCTTGGTACAGTTAGCAGTACCATGCAATTCACCGCAGATAACACAAACTGTAGGTAATTTGCAGTAGGTTTTTGTGTGGCCATATTCTTGGCAATTATGGCACTGTACGGGACCTGAACGCTTACGTGGCTCTTCAACTATGATTTTTCGGTGTAAAAGGTATTTTAGACTATAAATTGGGTGCGTCTCATTTTTTTTTAACTGTATATCATTCGGCTCCAGTTCAACACGAAATAGAGGCTGGGGAATCTTCTCTCTATTGATTATATTGGTAACATTTTTTACCTTAAATCCTTGTTCGATAAGTGCACATTTTACTTCTTCAGGCTCAACATATGAATCTATGCCCTTTAATACTATTTGTAGGCCTTTAGCACTCTTAAGTTGATATGTATAAAAATTTGTTTTATTTTTTTCAAACTCACTAACAATTTTTCGGAAATCTTTTTCATCATATATTTGGATTTTAGTTTCATCAATATTACCTCGTTTAATTGGAATGATGTGAAAAGTATTTTCACCAATGGTCGACAGTAGATTTTTTAGAAGCGCGTTTGAATTTTTTTCTCTCAGATAAATAGGTGGTGGCTTGAAAGACTTTTGCGATGATGCGGCGGGCTTGTCGTTTTTGTCTTGCAATAATGAAAAACGATTTTGACGATTGATAGAAGATGTGCTGTTATCCCTAGACATCTTTGGGGCGGATCCAATTTTAGTAGAATTTGGGCTTCGCCCGCGCTTTAAAATGGTTATATATCTGTCCATTCCTACTTGTACCTTTGGTTTTGTACTACTGTTGTCTTCAGTAACAACTTGTTTAATTGTTGACCACGAGTCGGAAGCGGATGATATCGCTGAGTTAAATGTAGAAGTACTAGGCAATAATGTCAACGATTCACTAGTTGGCATTGGACAAAGCGAAGTTGATCGCTGACGAAACTGTGGTTTTGTCGTTAGAAAAAGTCTATTATCAGATTTTTGATTTTTATTAAGAGCTTCAGAACTCACAGCAAGATTATTATCAGATTTTTTATTTTTATTGTTATCATTATGGGCATCAAAACTCACAGTAAAATAGGCATTTCTGCCGTTAGAACTCACTTCACTATTTTTTTCCTCTGGGGTACTCATAAAGAGTATTCCTCAAGGGTATTTTGTATGTTTTTTTGTTTACGGTTTTTTTTTGTTTTTGTTATTTCTATATGTAAAAATATTATCAAAGCAAAAAAATGCTTATTTATCAAAGTTAATATGTACTACGAATATTTTTTGTATGCTTTTTTTTTGTTTAGTTTGTATATAAGTAAAATTCCGCTATTACGTCTGTTCACTATGAAGGTAAAACGAGATGTGATAAAAATTGTTAGCAACATTTGTAATAGCTTAAGTTTTTTTTTGCAACCAAATTTTAAAATCAATTATCTAATATACATAAAAGAAATTAAATTTAACAAAATTTGTAAACAAAAAAAAAGCTCTTATAGAAATCACTAGATCAACGATCTCTATAAGACCTTTTTCTTTAAAAGGGGAGGTGTAGTGAAAATACACATGCATGCTTCGCTTGCATTATTAAATGCAAGTTATTCACCTTATGACATATTCTTTCATTTTAATAAAGAATATCATATTTTAAATGCAAAGAGTTGATGACTCCATGGATTCACATGACACCATGGATTGACAAATATATTTGTGTATTTTCTCTTACCCTCAAATTCGCTTAGCTTTAAGATTTGTATTAATAATTAATAACTATAAGTATGAAAATTATTTCAATAAAGAATCAATCTGTTTCTGGATCTGGATTTCATTTTTATTCCCGATAACTAATTCATTTCTTTATAAAATATATATAATATATTTAATTATTAAGGAAATAACTAGCTTCATTTAATTAGTCATTAGGGTTTGGGATTTCCCGGACTTTTGCACTTCCCGGGAAACGGGAATTAAAAAATCAAGTTCCCGGGAATTCCCGGGAAAAGGTAATTTTCTAAATTAAATACATTTATTAAATGAAAGTTGGTGAAATTTCGATTGTTTTATTAATGTAAGCATTCTTTTGAAATAAAAGTTAATAAAAAAGCAGTTCTAAGACAAATTTTTAAGAATTTTTAATTGAATTTAAGCAAATGGAATAAAGTTATTACTCAGCAAAAGATCATATAAAAACCAATTGACGACTGTTACCACAAATAGTACATAATTTTCTAATAAGACCTATCTTCATTTTAATAAGAATTTGCCTTGCTTGTTTCTCATTCTTTTTGAAAAAGTTCCAGGCGGTTTCTTATCGTTAAGTACAAGCGGTTACAGTACCATACCACGCTGCGCCGAATTTTGAATACCCTAAGCCACAGTATGTCTAAGTGTCTTTCATTTTATTTCTCCTAAAATATTTTCTGCAGGGTTTCCATAATAGCGTCTACTTGTAATCAATTTAAATTTTGTCAACTCAGAGTTCTTACAGCTAAAAATTTTCACTACACTTTTCAAAATTTGTTCACTAATTCGGCGAAAAATCACTTCAAGTTCACTTAGCATCGAATTATTTACTTTAGGAAATGATTATATCATTGCAATCATTGATACTTATACAATTTATTCCACTTTTTTTAGGAGATATTGTATGACCTCAATTTAATGGAATTTTTATGAAATTTCAGACTAGATTTGAAAAGCTCACATTTTTATTTTGTATTAAAAATATATGGACATTTTACTGCTTGTTTATCGGCGTCGAAAGAATTCTTTCTTTCTTACAGTTACATTTAAAACAAAAACTCAATTTAAATTTTAAGATTAAAAAATTTCCTTCGAACAAGGTATATGTAAGTTTTTAAACAGACGATGAAAAACGTGTCAACGATCGTGTAAATTTAGTCGTACAATCATTCAAACGAACTTTTGTAATATATAAAAAATAATAAGTTTTTATATTAAAGTAAAATTGTATTATAAATTCTATATATTTATGAAATAACATGCACTTTTAATTTCCCGTTTTCCCGGGAAAATCTCAAAAATTTCCCGGGAATATTAGACAGACATTTCCCGGGATTTCCCGCCCGGGAATTCCCATTTCCCAAACCCTATTAGTCATATATATCAAAAAAAGTGTACTTTCCCAACCCTGGAAATCATCCTTTTAGATTTTTTTTTAATTCTCATACCAATCTTGTTCTTTAAAAAATATATAAAATATGTTAAGTGAACAAAGAAAAAAAGAAATAGATAATAAAAACACTAGTTTTATTTAGTTACTTTAATATCAAAAAAATTTTAAAATTTTCAGCTGTGGAGCTGCGGTTTTTATTTTTCAAATTTTCTGTACCCAACTTTTCTTTCCAAAACATAAAATATATATAAATTAAAATATAAAAGAAAAATTATTAGACCTAGTTAATTTTATAAATCACAAAAAGTGTAAGTTTCCGAAACCTGGTATCATAATTTAAATTTTTTCTGATTTCTTCCACCAATCAAACAAAAAAATCAAAAAAATTGTGTTATCTAGTTAGTTTTATATGGCAAAATCAAGTTTAAGCTTTCCAGCTCTGAAACCGTCTGCCCGATTTCACTGATTTTCAATACCAATCTATTTTGGACCATTTCTAAAACACCAGTCCCAGACCGAAGTCTCTAGCTTTTCTGGGAGCTTCGGACAACTGATGTCACGTACACCAGAAGGACGGAAGGACAACGCTTAGTCGTCTTCCCTATTCATAAGGACTCAGAATATATATATTTTATGGGTCGCATATAAATATTGTGAAAACTGCACACGGAATAACAAACCATTTAGGTAAAGGGTATTAAAAGGGTCATAAAAAGTGTCTTTGGCAAGGAAAATGTCAAAAGTGATACTTTAGTGTCACGACGGCAACGCTGCCTCAGCAGTATTGGGGGCAAATTACGGCATTCGATACGATTGGAAATCTAAAAATATTTCCATATAAACTCTATTGAAATATTTCGTAGTTACGTTCGATAACGAGTGCAGCAATTTGCCCCCTGATAAAAAGTACAATTGAACGAAATTAACGAACGAGTGCACTTGGGCGATTTTGTTTGCTTTTTCTTTATTCATGTGAGATTTTCTTGTTCGCAAAACAGCTATGTACCAATGCCAGCAACCACTAAGCATATATGATGCTGAATTTTGCTGTTTGCATTTCTTTTACAGAAGTCCAAACACATACAACCATTTCTGGGTTCGATGCCCTTTCTGACTCTATATCTAAAGTTTTTGCTGCTCCTAGGAGTAGTAAAAGCTTCTGATCATTCGTTAAAAGAGTAAGGAATAATGCCAGTTCTTCAATTTTGACTCGTTTAACGGATGATCAAATATTCACTAACTGATAAAGCTAATCCACTGGTTGAAATATTTGCAAGTAGTTCGTAGGGGTTTGTCGGAACTCAACATAAAGAAGTCTCCCGGTCCGGACGGCATTACTGGTCTTGAAGCAGTGCTCTAAGATACTAGAACGTGTATTAGCTAACTTCTTCAGCACATAGTGGTGAATTTCCAATGCGTGAGAAGCTTACTAATGTCCTAGAAAAGGAGAGGATAATAACCCTGAAAATTATTGCACAATTGCAATATGTCCTGCACTTTCCAAATTATGGAAAGTATGGTAAATTTCCATCTTGTAAGGTATCTGGAGTCCACCAACTTTCTCAACGAGCAGTATGGATTTCGTAGGGGTTGCTCTACTTGCCCTCCTCTCGAAGAAATTGTGTATTTTAATCCACCATTTTGGCGAAAGTACGGTGGTGGTGTTCAGAGTTGGGCATACAAGGTAATGGAACTGACCGGCTTTAACTGGGTAAAGTCAAGAACAAATCCTTGCTCTTGCAATCAACTAAAAGCAAAAGAATTGGCATTGAAAAATTGTCGCGTGAACCCACAAAATCTGCATTTGTAAGTAAACTTCGTTCAACAAGCTGGGCACTAAATAACGAAGGATGTCACAACTCTGAACAAAACTGGTCTCAAACTAAATATATAATGCTTGAAACTGGTCTAAAACATCTCTGATATGTAAAGACAAAACGAAAACCATGGATATCTGACCACACATGAGACCTCATCGAGAATCGGAAACAAACGAGAATCGGACGTGAAAACTCGGCAAGCAATATCCGACCTACATAGGAAAATGTAACGATGCTAACAAAGAGGTAAAACGTAGTGCAAGACGTGATGGAGAAAGTGGGTTGACAATGTAGTAACTGATGCAGAAAAAGCTAGTGAAACCTTTATAACGAGAGATCTGTATAAAATAGTGAAAACCGTAACAGACCGGAATCAAGTAAATACATGCGCCAGACCCATAAAGAATTCAAGAAATGAGCTGGTGCGTACCAAAGAAGATTAAGTAAAACTGTGAGAAGAGCATTACCGAAATGTGCTATCTAACAACGCTAACAGAATATACTTGAGACTATGTAACTGTACGGAAGAAGAACATCAGACACGGACTAATAATATCAACATTTATCCACCCGACTTGGAAGAGATTAACCGCAGTTGAGTCTTTAAAATGCCACAACGCTCCAAGCGCAGACTCCCTTCAAAAGAAGTACTAAAAGCAGATTTTATCACTACATCTACGTTACTGAAACCGCTTATAGAATAGTTCTGGGTAAATATGTATATGCCGGATGAACTCAAGGAAGGACTCATAGTTTAGATCCCTAAGAAAGGTAATATGTCTGAATTAAAAACTTGAGAGGCATCACGCCTTAAACATGACGAACAAGATCATTGCCCACATATTAAACAAACGCATCACTGCCACCATTAAGTCCGAACTTCGCAATGATCCGTCTCTCGAATGTAGGTATCCCTTATGTTTCTTGATTATTGACTTGATTTAACGGGCATTTGATACATTGCACCAACCGGCTATATGGGAGGATTTAAGATTTAAAGATATTCCGTAACCACTAGTTCAGCTCACGAAATGCTTATATGATAATGGTGTGCGCGTGCTCTCTCTACTTACTTTTAACATCGTACTAGGTATTGTAATGGCTCATTCGATGAAGGGTGATCGTGATATATCCTTTGTAGTCCAGGGTAGACCAGACGACCTGGACTATGCTGTCGATATATGTCTTTTGTAATATAATTTCCATAATATGCAAAACAAGATCAATATATTTGTTGAAAATGCATATAAAGCTAGTCTCAAGGTTAACACACATGAAACAAAATCATTACGCATAAACACAAACAACACCAATCCACTGAAGATTCAAGAACACCCACTTCTCGATGTAAAAAAAGCTTCTCTGTTATCTCGGTAGTATTACAACAACTTCGGGTGGCAATAATGAAGACGCATTTAATAAGATATGGAAGTCAAATCGCATAACTCTTCGCACCAAACTATTTAATTCGAACGTAAAGTCAGTTTTATCATATGGATGTGAAACATGGAACATCACTTCACAAGACTCAAATACAGTCCAGGTATTTTCTAACCACTGCTGAAGAACGCTTTTATGACTGGCTAGATCATACCTTCAGAAATAACCATGACAACGTCATCAAGAAGGCTCTTGACTACCATTCTCAAGTCAGCCGACGCAGAGGAAGACCAGCAAATACGTGGGGGCGCAAGATTGAATCCGAGCTACGTAGAGCTAGAATAATGTTCAGATAATAAAAAAAACTAGCGGTAGACAGATTCCAGTGAAATAATTTTGTAATGGCCCTTTATTCCACCTAGAAATCCCTCTCTAGATATCTCCATCTGTCTAGAGTGTGGCATGGTGCACTTCTGTCAATTGCATTGCCCTTGGTGTCGGTGATAGCTTCTCTCGATTATTATCGAGCTCTATCGCACTATAAGAATTGTATAGATGGGATCTTATCAAACGAGTTCAAAGTAAATTCAAGGGTACCACAATGTTCTTTCCGTTCTTTTGTCAACTCTCTTCCTTATTTTACTAAATGGCCTTCTATGTCAAACCTCCAATCTTGCTTTTTCTTTCACGGACGACAGCTGCATCTCTCATTCAGCCATAGTCCAAGTCTGCCGGAGTTTGAGGCTATCAGATATGAACCCATTGAGCAATTTACCATTGTCTATTGTGAAGTCATAGCAGACGGACGTGTTCTTTAATCAGTGCATCTTGTTATTGCTATGGAACCTACATCTTAATCGTTGTGTACAAAGTGTTTTAAATCGCTTAATGCCACCTTCATTGCTTGTCACATCTGTAAAGCTAAATTTCATTATTTTTGCAAAAATGAATTATAAACAAGTGGAGTTATTTAAAGAAAATTTAAATTTGGTTTTTAATTGCAATGATTATCCTTCTACTTCATCTGAAATGATTTCTCTTAATTCATCACTGTCTACTGAGTTAAGAGATCTAAGGAGTACAATTGTTTCATCGATAAGTGAATATGTAAAAGAAATAAAAAAAGAGGTCAATAAACTTTCAGATATCTCCAAATTGAAAAGAAGAACCAAAACAAAGTCGACGCTAATAAATCTAAACTTTATAATCGTAATGCAGAAAACAAAAATAACAATGTTAATCAAAAGTCACAACTTGCGGTTGTTGCTGGCACTTCAAACAGTTTTAATATGCAATGCAATGACGATTCTTCTTCAATTGTATCAAATCCTATGGTTGCATCTGAGTTAATATCTAAAAGGTTTGAGAATGATAGCCAACAAACTGGTTGGACGAATGTGAGTAGACTTGGGTCGAACTCGTTCAATAGTTAATTTTTGCCACAAACCAATGTTCCAACAACATATTGAATGTACAGGCTAGTTTAAAAAGATGTTGATGAAAAAACTTTGAAGCATGTGAACTTTAAAGTTGGTATTTCTTCATGTTTTTATTCTGAGTTAACAAAGCCTACTCTATGGCCTCTGGATACGAAAATTAGACCATTTATTTTTTTTCCAAGAAAACTAGTAGAGTTGTCCAACGTAGCCTTGTGAATACGTCTTAGTTAAAAATATACTTTCAAAATGTTTCTGGAATGCGCTCAAAAAGTAAAAGCCTGTTTGTGTGTTCTTCACAATGTTATGATACTTTTGTAATTGTTGAAACATGGTTAAATGATGAATTTTATGATGCTGAGTTTTTTGACCTGAACTTTTATCACGTTTATCGTAAAGACAGGTCTTACATTAGGACTGATCTTGTGAGAGATGGTGGTATTTTGATTGCCATGAAGAAGGAAATCAATTCCTGTGCCTGTTTCAATGTTGTTATTGATGAATTACTTGATGAATTGTTTGTAATAATTCCTGCTCAAGATGGATTAATCTGCCTTTGTGTTTCGTATATATGTACTAATGCTAATGCTATTTATCTATGACTTGATTAATGGAAATATTGACTGCCCAGAACTGTTAGAAAAAATGCACTATTATGTACCTTCCAGAATATCAATTCGTTACAGGAAATTATTTTATTTATAACATTAGTTTGGAATTTACTGCATCAAAAACTTTGGTTAAAAATTTTATTCTACAAAATTCGAATTAATATTGTTCAGTACTTTTACTTATTTTTAAGATATAATATTCTTAAGTATTATAGTAATTAAATTACTTATCAATAGTCTGTTTAGGTTAACACCTCTTAGACTTAAATAAATAAATAAAAAAGTTCAAATCAAATGTCCACAGACACTATCCTCTCTGGCCTCCTCCCCATTACATATTTTCCTAGTTTTAGCACATTACATTGCATGAGTAGGGCTAATTCCCACAGTGCTGGTCCCAGCGATGCCAACTCTACCACTTTTGTGGCCTCTTTTGGGTAACTCACTCAACTCTACAACTTTCCGAGAAAAATCTACCACTTTTTTAGTTTTTCAATAATAATTCTAAAGTAATGTTATCCGAGTTTATTAATCTAATTCAATCTGAAAGTTCAACTAAAAATATTTTCAGCAATGAATGTAAACATCGCTGCGATGATTACACTATCTGCTACATGACCAAATATTTCCTTTACTTTACTTCGAATGTTGAAAGTTAATTTGTTCAAAAGTGTTTGTAGAAACAAACTTTGGTAATACTCTGCAAGGATTTCTGCAGAGGAGCATCACAAATTATTTAATGAAAATATTTATTCCTTTAAATATGAAAATAAACATTTATGCTAAATATCGATGGTCTCAAGTAGAAAGGCCCTAACTCGTAATTGTTACGAATTTGAGTTTTTCAGTAATTTCAATACATTTCACACAAATACACCTCGTGAGAAAAATTTATTGCAATACAGTAAACTCGCGAAAACGTGAACACTCGAATACATGAACGACTCGAAAACATGAACAGTTTAATTTTTACTTAGATTACTCTAAAACGAGAACAAAGTCTGAAAGCTTTAAAACGTGAACAAGTTTTCTTAATTTTTATCGTCTTATTATTTGAATTTACTTTAAGTTTTCGAAATCCCCGAAAAAATTTTTATGTTTACGTTGATTGTTTTCAACCAATCATTCATATACGAGTATGTATGTGTACTCGTACTTATGAACGTGGTATATGTGATACTCCATTAAAAATGGTTAAACAAACCACATATTTTATTAAACTGAATAAATATTAAAATTTTTTAATTTTAATTTTTAATTTTATTAATGATGTTTAGTTATTTTTTGAAGGTAAACTCTGCTTTTTTGTTCTAAGATGTTCACAATCGAAAACGCGAACAAATTTGAAACCAGAACACCCTTGGTAAAAATTATTAAAATTTTTTGAGTTTTGGACTTTTTACTTGAGACCAACAATATTTATGTATGTATGTGTTTCTTGCACGTACAAAATATTTCAAATTAATTAAGTGACGATGGGCATAATTGAATTCTTAAATTTTTTTAATTATGCCCTTTACCAAAACAAATGTTAAAAGGGTATATAAACATAGGTTTGTCATTTCGTTTGTAATTTCTATAATATAAATAAGCGACCCATAAAGTATATATATTCTGGATCCTTATGCATAGGGAAGACGAATAAGCGATGTCCGTCTGTCTGTATGTGAAATCGGTTTTCCGAAGCTCCCAGAAAAGCTAGAGACTTCGTTCTTGAAGTCGTGTGTCAGAAATTTTCCAAGATAGATTGGTATAAAAAATCAGCAAAATTGAGCAGACGGTTATAGAGCTGGAAAGCTTAAACTTTATTTTGGCATATAAAAGTAACTACCGAAAACAAATTCTTATTTTTTTATAAATAAACTTATTTTATACTTCAGTACAAATAAAATTGGTATTTCAAATTCAAAAAATATAACAAAATTAAAAGACGTTTCCATGGTTGGAAAACTTTAACTTTTTTTGTTATATAAAATTAACTTACTAAAACTAATTTGTACTTCTTTTCTATAAATTAAACATATCTTATATTCTTAAAAGAAAGAGATCAGAAAAATAATAAAGGGAAACTTACACTTTTTAGGGTGGCGTACAGCAAAGGTGAAAAGAAACCCAATTGTTTTCCCTACGCTGTCCGTCTGTCCGCCTGGCTGTCTGTCCGTCACAGGGTATTTTCTCGAGAACCGTAAGAGCTACGGACCTGAAATTTGGACACAGTGTGTAGACTCTTGGCCGCTACAACAACAAATACATGAGAGTTGGAAATTAAAGGGTGTGACAAAACGAGCAACGAAAAATTTTAAAATCCCATGTAATATACATACAATTGTATGTATATGCACTTGAAATTTGTAAAGTTAGTGTATTTTTATACAGACTACAACAATTAACACTAAAATTTAAAAAATTTTAATTAAAGGGTGTACCATCAGTTAATGTAATTTCGACTATGTAATTTTGATAACTTGCTGTATCTTGGAAACCGTAAGAGCAAACTTCTTGAAATTTTCAAAACCGGTAAAACAAAAAAATCTCAAAATTATAAATTCGCCAAACCGAAAAAAATCGCCAAAATAAAAAAAAAATTGCCAAAACAAAAAAAGGCACCAAATTAAAAAAAAAATCTAAATCGAAAATAAATCGCAAAAACCGGAAAAATCGCCAAAATGAAAAAATCGCCAATATGAAAAAAAATCGCCAAAATGAAAAAAATCGCCAAAATGAAAAAAAATCGCAAAAATTAAAAATATCGCCAAAATTAAAAAAAAATCGCCAAAATTAAAAAAATCGCCAAAATTAAAAAAAATCGACAGAAGTAAAAAAATCGCCTTAACGAGAAAAAAGCGAAAAATAATCCAAAAAAAATTATTTCAGCTGAAAAAACGTAAAAAAACACTGTATTAAAAAAAGCCCAACGTACGGAACCCTTCGTGCGCGAGTCAAAGTTGCACTTTACTGAATTTATTTTGATATACTACTAAATTGGTATAAGGAATCAGAAAAAAATCTAAAAGGATGATTCCAGGGTTGGAAAATAAATTTTTTTATATAAAAGTAAATAGATCTAATTATTTTTTTCTTTTTCTTTATAAATTAAATATATTTGATGCTTCTGAAAGAAAAGTTTGGCGTATAAAATTAGAAAAATTAAAACCACATCTTCAGAGATGGAAACCTTAAATTTTCTTTGATATTAAAGTAACTAAATAACAATAAGTTTTTTCTTATTTCCTTTTTGCTTTGTGCACTTAACATATTTTATATAATTTTTAAAGAACTAAATTGGTATAAGAAATCAGAAAAATTTTAAATTATGATTCCAGGGTTCACACTTTTATGCTATGTAAAACTAAGTAGGTCTAAATAATTTTTTCTTTTTCTTTATAAATTAAATATATTTTATGCTTCTGAAAGAAAAGCTTGGCATAGAAAATTAGCAAAATTAAAACCTCAGCTCCAGAGATGGAAACTTTAAACTTTTTTCTGTATATTCTATTAACTAAATTTCATTGTTCACTTAACACACTTTACCTATTTTTCAATCAGAAAAATCTAAAAGGATGATTCTAGTGGTGGAAAATTTATTTTTTTTATAAAAGTAACTACTTCAAGTTAGTTTTTTCTTTTTGCTTACAAGTTTTATATACTTTATGACTTAGAATGAAATAGTTTGGCATAGAAATTAGAAAAATAATAGACATAGCTCCAGAGCTGGAAAACTTAAATTTTTTCTGGTATATAAAACTAATTTTTTCTTTGGTAATTAAATAAATATTATATTAATTAACAGATTAAATGTGAACACGTAGTATTAAGTTTTATATTAAAATAAAAAAAAAATTGTTTTCTTCTTTTTTTTTTTGTTTCGATAGGGTTTTTATTACTTTTTGCCTAAAATTAATTTATGTTATTATCATATTAACAAATAACACTTATTGTAAATATTTCTAAGTAGAAAAGGTCAATTTACTGCCTGAACTCTTTAATTATTATAATAACACTGTAAACACCATTTTATGTTAAATAAATAAATAAATAAAAAAATAAATAAATAAATAAAAAAAAAATATTTTATATTTAAGAAAAAAATAAATTAGTATTAAGAAACATAAAAATCAAAAATAAGGTACCAGGGTTGGAAATTGAAAAAAAGTTTCGGTAAAAATAACCAAAATAATTTTTTTTTCAGTTAAACATATTTCATGTTTTAGAAAGATCATTTCTCAAGATTTTTTAAACATGTTAAATTTTTCATGGATATCTAATTGAAGTATAAACGAAAGTTTGTTGCTCATTGTGCACAACTATTTTTCAAATCGATGGTCCTTCCTTGACAGGTGTAACGAGTTCTTATTAATTTCTATTAAATGGAGATAAAAATAAAATGTATCACTAAAGAACAGTCATAACAATAAAATAAATTAAAGGACATGTTCCGTTTCATTTTCCTGATACCTTTCCTTTCTGCTGAACAAATTTCAAAAAAATTCTGTAGGAATAAACCGTTTACATAATACCACGATGTATGCCATTTGCAATTGGAATTTTAAATTAAGACACTAAGCAGTTTTGCAACGCCAATGATTATTAAATACGGAAAAACATAAAACAAGTTAGTTTACTTGGTATGGATGTGCAATACTAAGACAATTTTAGCGTTATTAAATAGCAGCACGGTTTTTGAACATCTCGAGAGCGAGTAAACAATCCCCAATTTTTTGGTATTGTATTGACGTGACATCAATATTGACTGAAATAAGAGTGAATGTAAAATATTTCTTAACCACAGAGTGTAGAATAAAATATTCAACTGTTGCTAGTATCGAAAATAAAATAATTGAATCAAATTCTTTAATCAAACAAATGCTGAGAGGTCACTTACTAAAAATTGCACTAGAGCAAAAAATTATAAATTTTTTTTATAAAACACATATGTATGTATTTGTCTGTATACTACATATATATATGTACGTACTTTGGTGAAGGGTATATAAGATTCGGCACAACCGAATATACCACTCTTACTTGTTGTTTTTTATTAAATTAAGATTTGTCATAAGCAGGGCAAGTTTTTTGTGGCACGAAAAATGGTTCAAAATGGCTGGCAAAGTGGCACGAAAAAGTAAAATAATTGGCACGAAAATGGCAAAACTGGCAAAAAAATAAAATGTTATTTAAGAAAGATTTATTTTATTAAATTTTAAATGCACAGTACAATAACATGTTTCTTCAAGTTGTCAAAAATAAACGATCTTCTATTATCGAATAGAACGGTTGAACAAATGGAAAACACTCGTTCGACATCGCAAGATATAATTGGAGAAAACTTAAATTCCAATACTTCAGATGGAGAGAGGTTTTCAATATAGTCATGTGCTTCTTTTTCATTAAAAAAATATATTATTTCTTATTTTAATTAATGCATGTAATCCGGTATTTCGATCTAAAACTTTTTTTAACTTATCTGATTTCTTAAAACTTCAGAGACCTCTTTAAAATTGTCGCAATAATATATTGTAGCTTTAACCCATGTTCCCCATCGAGTGATACAAGGGATGGAGGTTTTTAAGATCGAAAACATTGATTTGAAAGGATTGTTTCGAGAATTGGCCTGCAAAATACAAAATCACAAATAATGCTGTGATCTTGTACCTTAAGAAATACAGCTTTAAGGTTGCATTAGTCTTTACTTTCAGCTGCTGTTCTGTGCTGTGCCGTTCTGCTTCTAAATTTGAGAACTTACTTTTTCTGTAGTAACGTATCAGTTATCTCTCACCAGAAGAGTCACAGTTACCCACTAAAGTGATGACTTTTGCATCGTTCATTATTAAATTTCAATAAAATTTTGTTTTTCCTTTAAAAATTAAATTTTTTAAATTCTAAAAGCACAATCACAGTTTATTTCAAAATGTTTTTTATTTAATTTATGCTGTCACTTACAATTACTTAACAATTTTTTGATTATCACAGGTTTCACCGAAACAAAACTTAACGAATCAGAAAAACTAACGACTTGTATTATATTTCTATAAACAAACAACAGTCAACTGATTCGAAAGTAAAATCTAATGCTGACTTTACAGCTTGATTCTAACGTGTTTACATCTTCAAAATCTAAAAAATCAGCTAGTCTGTGTAAAATTTTTGGAAATAATGTTTTAACTCCTGTTAAAAATATAAGATGATCAAATTAATACATTGAGAAAAAATTTATATTACAATTAGGGCACAGTATTTGCAAAAGAAATTGTAAAAAAAGCTGCCATTGTGCTGGCATTAGCTTTTTCTATGTGAGCAATGTTCAAGAGATATGACGTCTCCTTTTCTCCTTCTTCCAACAAACCAAATACAAAACTGGCGACCATACGCTGCTCGCTATCGGTAGTTTCATCTATTTAACTTCATTCATTCGGCTCTGTTTTATATTTTGTACAGCGGTATGTGTATTGTGTATACAGAATACAGCACTGATGAATCTCCTTTTAATATATATTCGAATTTTTTTTACCATTCGTAAATTAAATTCCTTTACCGTCTCTTTAGCAAACGAACAAAACTTTGACTTACATATATGTATGTACATTCCTTTTTTTAATATAACGTTATTTTTATGCAATTCGATTGTAGATTTTATATTTCGAAAATAAATGATCAAATATAAATAGTGTACGGGAAAAAAGGACGCAAATGTATATTGTTAATACAACAGATTTATCAAAAATTTTATGAATTATTAATTTCAGCAGGGTGATGCCGGTAAAAGAAAAACTCTGACACATTAAAATTTCTTCAAGGTTGCCAAAAAAAATGGCATTTTATGGCAAGGTGGACTAAAAGTGGCTTTTTATGTCAAAAATTTAAGAAATGGCAAAAAGTGGCATATGCCATAAAAAACTTGCCCTGGTCATAAGCTTTCTTTTAAAATATTTCTGATCGCAACGAGAGGTTAATTAACGGTAAAAAAAAACCTAATAAAATTAAAATGTTCAAAGCAAAATTTCTTGGAAACTACCTCTTTTTTACATCGAATCTACAACTAAGAAAAATTTTGGGTTGGCATCACTGGCTGGTCCTATTATAAAAAAAATATAAAAGCATACAAAAACCCAATGTTCATAGACAGACTCTTAATAAATTATTGAGAATCACAATCACAACCACAGGATATTGTAAGTATTTCAGAATTTTGGGTGAAACCTACTCAAGTATTGGTTAGGTGCAACGAAATGCATCTATACATGCTAAACTAACAACAAATAAATTCGTATTAGTTTTGAAACTCGTTCAGTAAAAACAAAATATTGAATTACTCGTAAAAAATTAAATAAAAATAAATTAATAATATTATTTACTCATTGTTGTGACTACAGGCTTATTTAAATCATTAGCAACAAACTGTGACCACTGTACTACAGCGAGATTTCTTTGGTAAACGTCTAAGAACTCTCTACTGTCTTTTGTCGATTTTTCTCCAAGCACCTGGCTTATAGCAAGAGGTTGAGGTAAGATATTAGAAAACATCTATGGATATAAACACGAAGTGTAATTGAACTTAAAATATGCTCGTAAGTTGAAATGTTTTTACCGTATAAAAACCATCCTTATAATGCCGTGGTAGAAGGCGCCTTAATGGGCGGTGGCCTTTATTACGATGTGTCAAAATACTTTCACATTTCTGTGCTTGCTCACTGCCTTTGGGAAGAGCAACATCACGCAAAATGAATGCACAATGCTCCCCCGAAATACCTTGTGGAGCACATTTGGTATTATATATATATAAACTGGATTTCAGTATTTCATCAGCCAGTTCACTGTCTTTTTGGACATCGGGACTTGGTAGATTGTCCAAGAGTTGCACATGCGATATTGTGCCATTTCTTACTACAATATTTGATGCAACAAGATTAGTTTCTAAACTGAAGACAAAACCAATAAATAAATAAATGGTATTCAAATTGATTTACAAATCATACCTTTTTTCTTGGTTATTCGACTCGCTGCCTCGTTTTGTAAAATCCAACCATTCGGATGCAGTTATAGAATGAATAGTATCAAGCTCAAATTTGCTTATAACTATAGGATCTGAAAGGATATACAAATCATACTTCATTACTGTTTTAAAATAAGATTGTAAAAATGAGGAATTAATTACTTATCTTCTTTTTTGATAAGTAAGACAAAAACCAGATGACGAACGTCCTATTTGGATCTACTTTCTCTTATATTTGTATTATTCTAAGGGACTATTAGGACTACGAAAGTCCCAAAGTGTTCCTTCAGCCGTATTACACATACGTATATATATATATATATATATATATATATATATATATATATATATATATATATATGTATATGCAGAATCGAAAATAAACTGCATTATTAATTGTATTAAATTATATTCAGTTCTTCCGTTTATTCTCTTTTCATGTTTTAGTTTTACAAATATTCAGTTACGTTTACTTAAGTGTATTTGTTACTATTTTCCTCATTATACTTGTTACACTTTTATTTTATTTCAATTCATTTCATTTAATTATTACTTATTCTTTTTATTCTAAGTTAAGTTAATAAGTTGAGAATAATTGCCGGCGGGGTTTAGCGACCTCTTTATTCTTTACTGACCTGTCTACTACTCACTTCTATTCTATTCAAGTCTTGCGTTCGTAGTTGTCTGCAGTGTTGTCAATTTAGGTACTTCCGTGTTGCCGCCTTGTTAGGTCGGGATCCCACATTCGACCCTCCTGATGGTACATTCGCCCCGAATGTGCTACTCCACGGTTTCATGAATTCGGCGACCGTCGCACAGTGGCACATTTTGTGAGTTGGCGGTCAAAATTCTATAACTTTTGACTGGATTGAAATTTTTTTTGTTGGATAGAAGACATCGGGCCTTATTAAAGTACACTTATATATGATTTGAAAAATGACTTTTAAAAATATAGGTATTATCGGCATTAAAAAAAAATAAGTTTGGGAATGTAGTGATTTAACATTGCATTTTATAAACAGTAACGTTAACTGAACTAAAAAATTACATATTTAATTAAGCCGTCCACCCGGGTCCATTTTATTTTGACCTTTAGCCCTCTTTTCCAATGGACCACTTAGAATACGGGTTTGAACCTCATAATTGTTTTAAATATATTAATATTGATATATTTATTTTTTTAATTTTATTTTAGTCGTTGATACCCCTGTGAAATTTTAGGGCAATCGGTCCACATTTACTCATAGGGCCCTTGTAAGTCAAATTTCGTAAAATAACCTTGGTGAGCATAATTCACTATCAAATGTAAGTTCGACAGCCTTAAATGTTATTATTATATGAACAATTCAAATATATTTTAAACGTGAATCCATAACAGATATGTAGGAGATCCATATCCGAAAAAAGGTTTTACCATAAATCCTAAGAAAATCTTTTTATTCCAAATAAAATAAAATTTCTTTTAAAATTTTCAATATTTATTGTGCTTTTTTGCTCTAATTTTTATGTTAATTTGCATAGAATACATTTTTCATTTAACTGTCTTAGTGAAAATTTCATCTAAGTATGTCTCCTGTTCATCTTCAAGGAGCTGCTTGGCGTCTTTGTCCAATTCCATGGGGGTGGAATTCCATTTTTGTCGAATGCTGGAGATATATGGATCAGAAGTGCACAGTAAAATATTAAAGAGGTATTCGTTGGTACTATATCTAGATATCTTTCTTGTGTTGTGCTCGCGAAAATATCTATAATCTTTGTTCCTTTTTTCTTACTCTTCTTCAGAAAGATCTCCAATCGGCAGCTTATTGTGTTGAATAATGTTTTCCCCATGATATAGTATTTTATGGACTGTCGATGACATATTCTTCCAATCATATTTTTCGTTGTATAGTTTCGCTGTTTCATTAGCATACTGACCAAATTTTCTTGCATTTACCTTTTTATTGCATGATATTACTTGCAGGATGATTTTGTAGCGTTTTATTAATTCAAAATCTACTCCTGTAATAGCTGCAGCAGTTTCAGGATCAGAAAAAAATTTTCTTGCTGTGTTGCCATCATTTGTGTTTCCTTCTCCTTTCTTTGGCTGATCGATCAGTAAACCCAATTCTAAATATTTTCTTGTACGTGTTTCTTTTTGCCTCTCTCTTGGCTTTATTTTCGTCACTATTTCGTACCGTGCCTTTAAAATCTAAATCATAGCTTACCTTTAATATGTGTTCCATAAATCGAATTTTAGCATGGAGTGGGGACAAGCCAAACTCATAGGCTTCTTGGAAAGTAGTGTATTCTGTTGGAAGTTGACTTAATTGGCTCGCAGTTTTTTTTTTTTGCAAATAACACAGTTCGAAGATGATTTCGTTTCAGTTATGGCCTGTGCTACTTTTTCATCAATCATTGTAAGTAACATTTGATAATTTATTTGAATCTCTTGATCGTTAAGTAACAAAGTTATCGGTTGAAGTTTACCTATTTGTTGTTTGAGTTTAGATACTTCTTCTAATATTACATCCTTCGTTTCCTTTTTAAAAGGAAATTTAATTGGTCTGCAATATTTTGTTGAGGAAGGTATTTCGTTTTTCCATATGTCAATATCGTTTTCTTTGCTAGTAGATGGCTCAAAATTAATGTTATTTGTTTTTAGTCTTAACGGAACAAAAGATATCATAAATAAGTCAGAATCTGATATTTTTTCTGCATTATACTGCTTATATCGCTTTTGTCCAGAAGATCCATCGCATGCCTATTTAGAAATTAATGTTAGGCTACTGTCACCAAGCTTTTTAATATTATCTGCGTCCAATGTATTCAACAATCTTTCCGCAGTATGATTTAATATGTCTTGCAATACCACCTCTGCTGAACTTTCTGTAATGTTTATAGAATTTTGTGGTGGTAAACAATGTTTTTTAATTAAAACCAAATCTCTATATTCTGGATAAATGAAACAATGTTTTCTAAATGCCAGCTTTCGCAATTCCATATGCTGATATTTTGTTAGCTTTAAGTCCAGAAATATTGAATATGCTTCTTCAGATGTAAAATTTTCATCATCGGTTGGTGTTGGAATGCTCTTTAAAATCCTTTTTACACGCTCGGGGCTCGCTTTCATTACATTTTCTATTATATAAATTTTTTTAGTTTTATTTTTTGTTGGTCCTAGTTGATGGAAAAACGTATCTTTAATTATTTCTTGAGAAAATTGTTCATTAATGCTTTGCAGCTTTCGTCTTCGTTACTTTTCACTACACTCCTGAACTGGTCTGGCAGGTCGACCCACATTTGCTGGTTTTGGTTGGCTTTCAAATTCAAGTTCGCTTGTAAGCTATTTTTTGTTGCAGTTAAACATTTTTTCCTTATTTCTATAACATTCATTATACCGATTATTTAATCGCGTTAAAAAACTATAAATTTTTTTTAAATGGTCGCACAACTCAAAATAAGGGTCTTTTAAAATGTGTAATATAACATCGTTTTTGTTTTTTTTTTTCAAATAAATTTTACCAAGATCATTATAACTGAACGTAGCCATCGTTTGACAATACTGATCGTCTTTATTAATTTTGTCTGTTTTTATACACATCAAGTTTTCTTGACGCAGGTATGTGTTTTGTTATTTCATTCTCATATTCAAAACTCATTAAGAACTTGAACACAAACTGTCTGTGTCTAAGCAACCGGGCAGGTTTAAAAGAGAATTAAAGAGACCTGCTTCAAGAAAACCCGATGTGTCTGTCGTATTTTAACATTTATATGAGCAGCAGCTACCTGGGTACACAATAAAGTTATAACAAAAGGTCGAATATATCAGTCCAAATACAACAACTGATGTACCTACCACCGCTTATATGTAACTATACATTTTTTAATGGCCTAAATTACTAAAATGCATTTAATGCATTATAATAATAGTCTTTATTATACCCTTTTCATTAATAAAACTTCTTCGAATAAAAGAAAAACATACACACAATACACACACAAACCCATGTAGATATACCGTACTCCCATACCTATAATATCCGACATGCAAGCAGTAAAATCATTGTAGTTCCTAGAGACGCAAATATAAATTTTAAAAATGAGCATATAATAACAGCTCAAAGTACGTACTATAACACGTTATAAGTCATTTTACGAAGTTTTTCGCAGAAAAAAAGTTGAGTTCCACTGAACATCAAGATTTGGGTATATTTTAGACCTTTATTGCAATACCTAAATCTGGGCCTCGAGCAAAGTAAGGCACGATTTTTTAAACTATTTTATAAGTTAAGAAATGATATTACGTGAAGAAAAAAATGTTTTCCAAAAATATGTATGTATATAAAACCAAAAAAGTTATGCCCACTTGAAGTTCAAAAATTTTTTAAAATATTTTGAATTTCAGCGTCTTTTAAAACAAGCATTTTTGATCACCCTATTCGAAGAGAAACAATCGAAATAAAAACTTAAATTTCTGGATTTCGAGGTTTCTATGTGTTTACTTTTATATATAAAAAAAATTAAATCGGTGATACGAAAAAAAAAATTTTTTAAGAGTTTTGGCCGCCATCTCTTCAAATGTGCCACTGTGCGTCGTGCACTTTTTAGAGCCTTCAACCTCTCCCACTTTCTCAAGCTCGTAACGACCATGATTGACTTTCTTGACTATCTTGTAAGGTCCAAGAAACTTGGGACGTAGCTTTAAGCCGGTGCCGAACTGGGTGCATTTGATGGCGACCAGGTCATTGATTTTATACTCCCTCTCTAGGACTCAGTGCTCATTAAAAGTCTTCTTGTTCTCTTGTTGAATTTTTTGAAGATTGTCACGTTTCGGACGTTCATGTCTTCTTTTACCCTCATTGGGAGTCCCGTCATGAGTTCAAATGGCGTGCTACCGGTACTTCTGGTGGGTGTATTGTTGATGATTTTCTGAACCCTTTCAACATGCCGGTATTAATTCTGTGGGCTTTCCAGGCACATATCATTTTGCTAGCATGGGAATGACAATCTTATGCATTCGTTCTACTTGCCCGTTTCCTCGAGGTACTCCGGTAGCTATCATTAAATGTTGGATGCCTTCGTCTTTACAGTAGTCACTAAACTCGTTCGACGTAAAAGCGGCTCCCCTGTCAGTAATGACCCTCACGGGGTTTCCGAAGATGGCCGCTTGCCTGTGCAAACGTTCAACCACCTCACTCGTTCCCGTACTCTTCGTTAGATGTAGCCAGACGAATTTGGAGAAGGCATCGACGACTACTAGAATGTGGTTATACTGCTTTTTCGTGGTTTCCATGGGGCCCACATGGTCCAAATGATACGTCATTAGTGGCTTGTCTGCCTTGTCAATTGGATGTAATAAGCCCTCCTTTTTACCGGTTTTCGAGTCAGTCATTATACACTCGACGCAGTTTTTGACGACACTCTCGGCCTTTTGGTTTAATTTCCGGATAAAGAAATCCCTTTCTACTAGATCAGCTGTTTTTCTTGCCGCAAAATGACCTTGCTTGTGGGCCATTTCTATGATCTCCCGCTCCATACTCGACGGGATAACGATAATCTCCCGGTTGGGATCCTTATGGACTATGCCATGTCTAATATAGAAATCTTCGTAGCTCTGAGTTTCTAATACTTTCTTGACAGCCCGAATCCAGTCATCTTCGTCTTGATCCAATTTTATCTTATAACGCAACGAGTCTCCCATGAGTAGACTTGATACTCTACTTACGGCATCTACGTGACGCACCTTCGTGCCTGACATATGCTCTATAACATAATCAAAGTCTTGTAGAAATAACGCCCATCTTGATACTCGTAGGGGAACGTCTCGTTTTTTCATTGTCATAGTGAACGCGTTACAGTCAGTGATAATTTTCACCCTCACCCCCAGAACAAACACATGCCAATTCTTCAACGTTTCGATGATGGCCAACACTTCAAGTTCGTAGGAGTGATACTTCTCTTCAGTAGGGGTCGTCTTCCTACTCATATATTCAACTGGATGCAATTGCTCGTCCTTCGAATCTCGTTGCAACAGCACAGCACCGTATCCATATTTGCTGGCGTCTGTGTGTATTTCCGTATCGGCAACTGGATTGAACAATCTGAGGACACTCGCTCCGACTAACGCGGCTTTCAACTTCTGAAAAGCCAATATTTGTGCATCTCCCATTTGAGATTTACTAGTTTTCTTTAACAGGTTTCGCTACCAACGCATATCCAGCAATAAAGGGTCGGAAATAAGACGTGAGACCTAAGAACCTTTGTACTGACTTGCGATCTTTTGGAACCGGGAATTTGTCGATTGCCACAGTTTTTTCTTTCGATGGAAGAATTGTGGAGTCCTGCAAAACGTATCCAAGAAATGTGATCTTCTTCAGTAGAAACTAACATTTGCTCCACTTGATGCTAAGTCCGTTTGACGCTGCAACTTGCAGAACTCTTTTCAGTTTTTCGATACCTTCCGTTTCATTTTGAGCGGGTATCACCATATCGTCCATGTAAATCACCACGGTTCCATCTGTTATAAGGTCGTGAAAATGGCTGATATGTACCTCCAAAACACGGCAGGAGAATTTGTGATGCCGAACGGTACATATGCGAACTCGAACTGACCAGGTGCGTGACGAAAGCTGTATAACGCTGGTTTTCTTGGGATATTGGCACGTGGAAGAAACGGTTTTGTGGTATACAATTTCGCCTCTTGTAGGCGTTGTAAAACGTCGTCAATGACCGCCATTTGGAAATTGTCCCTCACGATTTTTTCGTTTAACCGTCTGTAGTCGCAACACAGCCTCTTACTGCCGTCTTTCCTGGACACTAAAGCCACTGGCGACGAATATTCAGAGTGGCTGCACTTTATTATGCCCTCCTCCAACCATTCAGTGACTTAACGGTCAACTGTCTGTTGGTCAGCATAAGACATCCTTCGAGGTGTAGTACTCACTGGAACCTCATCCTTCAGAATTATTTTCATCTCAACTGGACTCGTATTAGATTTGACTGGTTTGTAGTTTTCTATCAACTTGAAAACTTTTTTACGCAAATTATGCTCAAGGTGCGTCAACTCGAGATCGTTATTCTCAAAATTCACTTCAATTTCGCCAAGCTCTTGCACGCCCTCTATATAGTCCCGCTCTCCGCAACTCCTACTGCTACCACTGGTGCTTCAGGAGTGGTAGACTTTAGTGAGAATTTCGCCCCTTCCGCGTTGACTGTCAGGTCCACATACTCCAGTACATCATTTCCCAGTATTGCAAAAAATAATATGTCCCTTTCATGACACACATAAAATTTTATAGGCACTATCACTCCGTCTTCGACCTCAATTTCGAAAGCACCCATCGTTTATATTTCCTTTCCACTGATTCCCAGCATCCTTCTGCGTTCGGCACTTACATTAACATCAGGTAGTTGCATCATCATGTCATACCTCACACAGCTTACATCGCTGCCGGTATCCACTATCGCGGACACCTTGACGCCCTGTATCGTCACGTCCTTGAAAACTCTGTTTTGTGTTTAGCATTAGCTTGCTTGGCTCCCTACGATTTTGATACGACGATAGCGTGTGTATGCTACCACTCGACTTCCTTTCTTTGGGTTGAGCCTTTATTGGATTACTTCTTGGACAATTCGATGCTTTATGTCCATGAATGTTTCACCACATTCTCTTGATACATGACCTTTCTGGCCACATTTATAACACTTTACATTTATTTCTTCATTCTTCTTAACATCTCCAGAAGATTCTGGTCTCGTAACTGGTTTCGAAAGTTTTTGATCTAGAGTTGGTTTGGTGACCTTCTCGTAAACTTTCAGCTTCGCCTTGAGATCTTCTAGATCTGTATGCAGGATGCTTTGGTTAGCTTTAATATCTGGTATCCCTTCGATGAAATACTCAATAATGCTTTGGTCATCTAGAGCTATCGGCTGGCCTATTTCCATGAGGCAGTACAAATATTCCCTTAAGCTTTCGTTGGAGCGCTTTTTCCTATTCCTGAGCATACGATGTACTTCGATGGCAGAGTACCTAACCCCAAACTCTCTTTTTAACGCCTGTTTTAGAGATGGCCAGTCTCGTACACTGGATTGGCTTCGGCAAAAAATCTTAGCTGCTCCAGAAAGCAATTGTCTCGCATACACATACTTTTGTAGGTCGTCCCAGCCAACAGTCAAAGCACAGTCCTCAAAGTCCTCTAACCACACATTTACACCAGGTTCCCCTTCGCCGGAGAACTTACTTAAGCTGTCGTCTATATCGCGTAGGGTGAAGGTGGAGCGTATCGACCGTTCTTCAACTACCGGTCGCTGAACCATAGACGCTGCTTCATCATACTCTGACTCGACCTCAGCGGATCGTTGCCTATAACCACTATGCGTTATTACCCGTTCCTGCAAAACCAGTTTCGGTCCGTCAGTATCTAGTCCCAATTCCTCACACTTAGTCCTCAAGTCCTCCACCGTCAGTCCTAAAATCTCTAGTAAGTCCATGTCTGTCACGGCAATATTACAATATCATATTCCAAATAATATCTTCAAATAAATACGATATCAAAATTACCAATATATTGTTACGTTTCTAAATTTGTTAAACGTGTGAGTTCTTTTGATTGCTCAAAAATAAAAATAAATAACGCACAATTTTTATTTGCTACTGTTCTGTTTTTATTATTTCTTCACTAAGCAAAATTACAAACTGACTTTACTTATTTATAACGTTATTTTCCACCGCACGAGGTCTTAAACGATGTTGGCTCGACTACTTTCTGTTTTATACTAACTGATTGTCACTCAGGCTGCCTCTTTTTATAGTACAGGAAACGGTTCTCGAATGTTCGCCCATGTTGCTCATAGGTGGCGTAATGGCGTGTGCTTACTTAGCAAAGCCAAATGGCTGCTTTGCACGTTGCCATCTGTATTGTCATTTACTATTGGTAGCCAGACGATCAAACAGTCTTCTAGCACAATCGGGAAAATTCATGTTGCTGTTTCTAGGCGTTTGTAGATAATTCTATTGGCCGTTATTTTGAATCTCAGAGTATCTTTGTACCGACTTTTATGTTGGTAATACCGTGCCTTACGGGTAATACAGGGCTGTTACCATATGTGTTCGCACTTTTGAGTATGTGTGTACTATAGGTGTGTCTATCTTCTTAATAAGCAGACGCTTGTAGTTGTTGTTGGTTGTTTACGTTTAATCACGCATGTGCATATAGTTGTTTGCTATAGTGCTTGTATGTGAATACGCGTGTACGTTTAGTTCTTTAGTTTAATACTTCTCGATATTTCTTTACATTGACCCTGTTCGAATATTTTTGCCCAACACTTACATTAACCATGTTCGAATATTCTTACATAACACTGCCGCTCACTTAAGCCTATTCGTCCTGAATAGGCACATTATCCGGCTTTCCATAGTTTGCAAGTCGTTCTAAATGTACAACTTTCATTTTTGACCTTGGGCTATTGTGTTTCTGTATTCTGTAGACGACATCGTTTAACCTTTTTACCACCGTATATGGTCCCTCCCAGTGAGTCTGTAGTTTGGGAGACAATCCTATTTTCCGCTGTGGGTTAAAAAGTAGAACCAATTGACCCTCATTAAATCCCTTAGAATTTGCAGCATGGTCGTATCTAACTTTCATCTTATTACTGACCATGTTAATTCGGCTACGTACAAATTCATGTAGCTTATTTAAATTGTCTTGCCTTTGTAAAGAGTCTGTATCTGCTTCATTGGTTTGTGTAGGCTTGACGCCGAACTGTAAATCTCCAGGCAACTTCAACTCAGTTCCAAGGAAAATTTTTGCAGGTGTTCGCGATGTTGTATCATGCACAGCTAACCTATATGCTAATAGAAGCTCTGAAATGTGCTCGTCCCAGTCTTTTTGATGCGCGCTCACCACTTCTCGCAAATATTCTTTTAATGTATGGTTGAACCTCCATGCCATCGGACTGTGGGTGAAGTGGTGTGGTTCTCCTTTTCTTTATCCCATACCGCTCACACATGTCTTTAAATATGGCAGACTCAAAATTTCTACCTTGATCAGAGTGCAGTTCAATAGGAACGCCATAGCGACATACCCAGTTGTATACAAACGCGTCCACAACCGTTCTGGCTTCCTGGTTGGGTATGGCGTACACTTCTGGTCATTTGCTGAAATAGTCCATCACTACAAGAATATAACGATTCCCAGTGTTACTGACTGGAAAAGGTCCTGCTACATCCATTGCTATCCTCTCAAAGGGTGCACCCGAGTTATATTTTTGCAGAAGACCCCGACTTCGTTTTGCTCGACCTTTAGCCTTCATGCAATGTGCGCAATTTGCTATCCATTCGGCTACGGCTTGTTGACATCCAATCCAATAAATAACGCTGTTTTAACTTTTCGAGCGTTTTTGTTACGCCCAGGTGACCACCGCTGGGTCCATTATGGAACTCCTTTAACACCTCGCTCCTCTTGGATGTTGGGAACACGATCAGATTGAAAACAGTTTTACCGTCTACACTTTCCCAGACACGATACAAACAACCATTTATCAAATTCAGGCTGTCCCGCTGGGCCCAATACGATTTTACCAGTGGACTTTCAGCTGATAACTCATTACGGGTGGGTTTTCTATCCTCCTCTTTAGCCGCTATAATTTTTCCCAGTGCAGGATCTGCCCTTTGCGCCTCTGAACAGTTTTCTTCTGTACCAATTTTTGTAAGCCTGACATCAATGACACATTCTTTTGCCTCGACTTTTGAACAATGTCTGCACTCTAAGCTACAGGGCCGCCGTGACAGAGCATCAGCATTATTATGCTTTGCACCCCTTCTGTGCTCAATGCTGAAATCGTAGCTCTAAAGACGATCAATCCAGCGTGCTAGCTGCCCTTCAGGATTCTTAAACTGCAGTAGCCACCTGAGCGCAGAATGGTCAGTTCTTAAAGTAAAGTGTTGGCCATACAAGTATTTATGAAAATGCTTTATGCACTCCAACACTGCCAGAAGCTCCCGTCGTGTCACACAGTAGTTCCTCTCAGGCTTCGAAAGTATTCGGCTATAATAACTCACTACTTTTTCTGTTCCATTAATCACCTGCGATAATACACCTCCTAATCCATATCCACTTGCATCGCTATCTAGCAAAAATTTTTCCCCAGCAACTGGATATGCTAAGACTGGTGATGTGCACAATAAATCTTTTAGTGTCTGGAAAGTCTTCTCCTGCGATTCACCCCAAACGTATGGTTGCGACTGCTTTGTTAACTCGTGCAAGCTTGCAGCTACGCTGGCAAAATTTGGCACAAAGCATCTGTAGTATGTGCAAAGGCCCAAAAAGCTGCTTAATTCGGGAAGATTTCGAGGCCAGTCCTTTACTGCTCGTATCTTATCTTCGTCTGTTGAAATGCCATCCGCCTTAACCTTATGGCCCAGATACTTCACCTTTTTCTGAAATAGTGCACACTTTTTGATGCTGAGCTTGAGTCCAGCCGATGATATACGCTGAAAGACTTCAGTCAGATTTTTAAGGTGTTCATCAAAAGTCTTCGCCATTACAATTATGTAATCAAGATACACCAAGCATGTTTTCTAGTGCAGTCCCTTTAATACTTGTTCAATGAGCCGCTCGAAAATAGCTGGAGCATTGCAGAGCCCAAATGGCATAACATTAAACTGCCTCAGACCATCGCATGCGCTGAAAGCAGTTTTCTCCATGTCTCTCTGTGCAATCTCCACCTGCCAATAGCCGCTTTGTAGATCCAATGTGGAGAACCATTTCGTTCCAGCAAGCGTATCTAAGGTGTCGTCAATTCTTGGTAGCGGGTAACTGTCCTTTTTGGTCACGTCATTTAGTTTTCTGTAATCGACGCAAAATCGAGTACTGCCGTCCTTTTTCTTTACTAACACTACCGGTGAGCTCCATGGACTTGAAGATGATTCGATTACACCACACCACTCCATTCATTGACAAGCTCTTTTACCTCAGTTTTATTGGCCTTGCTTCGCCAGTATTTATTTCGTGTTTCACTATTGCTGTTCTCCCTTGGCTTTTATTCTGCCCGGCAAAAATGCAAGCGAACTTTTTTAGCAGTTGCTTGGCTTTATTTCTGTCAGGAGGTGATAGCCCTGCTACCCATTGCTCCACATGTGCCTGAAATTCTTCACGCTCCTTTGCAGACATATTGGCAGTTTCTGGCTTTTTATCGCAGTTTATTATTGCCTCTGCTTGAGCACATTGACCTATTTCGGAATTCTTGTTGATGATTTTTTCTTGGCCTGATAAGTTTAGTACCCGTATGGGATCCTTTCTTCCATTGAAAGTTCTTACGAGGGCTTTTGCTGTTAATAGCTCGCTCTTAATTTCTGCTGGTTCTACTACCCACAACCGATTGTCCTCACAATCTCCCTCCATTCGTGCCCATATTACCGATTCAGACCGTGGTGGTAATGTCTGATTTTCAATAGCAAGCAGTTTCTTGACGTGTATCTGATTGTCATATCCAACATCAAGCGGTATTTCAACATTACGCCAAATCATCACTTGTTGCCCCATATGCAAGTTGATTCCGTGGTTTATCATAAAATCGGCTCCAATAATAACCTCGTCCACAATATCGGCAACAATAAATACGTGCTTCACACTGATATTGGCAATACGAGGGCGGTTCGGAAACTTCTTAGCCTATCAATGAAAGAGAATAGTTAGTTTTTCTAAAATATTTTTATTTTTCAATATAATCTCCTGAAACTTCAATACACTTAGTCCAACGCTTTTCTAGCAATTCTATTCCTTGATTAAAATGGTTTACAACTGTAATTGCATCTTCATTTGAGGTAAAACGCTTGCCAGCAAGGAATTTTTTTATATTTGGGAACAGGTAAAAGTCACTGGGAGCCAAATCAGGAGAATAAGGTGGGTGGTCAAGCAACTCGTACTTTAATTCGTTCGTATCATGCACTTTGGCTACAATTTCTGTTGTTGTTGCTGTTTTTGGACGAACGTGGTTCATCTTCAATGCTTGTACGACCACGTTTAAATTCAGCAACCCAATTTTTTACTGTTGCATATGAAGGAGCACTTTCACCTAACACATTCACTATATCATTATGAATTTCTTGTCCCGATAAACCTTTTTTATGTAAATATTTAATGACACCACGCATTTCTAATTTTTCCATTGTTAAAAAATCGCGGATGCGTCTTTTGTGAACACCTGTTTCTATATGAAGGAGTTGCCAGATCGAAACAAAATTTAACATGTGTTTATAGAAGAGATGGAAGTTTCCAAAACACTTAACTTTTTTCTGTTTATACCGCGCTTTGTGTGCTAGGCTAAGAAGTTTCCGAACCGCCCTCGTAGTCACCTTCGCCTCAGTCTTACCATAGACAGTAGCAGGCTCCCCAGTAGCTGTAGGTAGTCGTATATTACTTATAGCTTCACATTTTCCCCTCACTACATCGGGTCTGATTATTGACTGTGACGCTCCTGTGTCCATGATAAGGATGTGCTTTTCCCCGTTGATGTATCCACATGCATTAAGGTTGCTATTTTTCTGCTGCATCACTGATATGGAGATTGTGGGGCCGTCATTTGTGGGAACTAGCTCTTGCCCCTTAGCACTAAGTTTTAGTTTAACGGGGACTCTCATGTTGTTTGTTGGTACACCCGTTTACTGTTTCTTGATGGCGAAACAGATCTAGCTCTTTTCCTTGGTGCCTTGCAGTTGCGCTGGTAATGACCAGCTTTGCCGCAGTTATAGCACTTTTTATTAACTTTGTGCTCTTTCTCCGCCAATGCTTGTCTCACGGCCTCCTTAATGCTAGAGACTAGACTATTTTCATTTTCGGCAAGGACTTCTACATTCCGTACCTTGCACACCTGTGGCTTCATAATTACCCTAGCAGTCTCCTGAGCTAGTGCAAATGAAACCATTTCTGCGAAGGTTGCCTTTTGCGTAGCACACACGACAAGTTTGACATCAGGGTCGCGGATACCATTAACAAACGCCTCTGTTTTGACATGATCCAGGAATGGATGGTTTTCGCCTGGATACGTAAGCTGCACCAACTGCTCGATTTCCATTGCGAAATCTTGTAGAGACTTATTGGGATTTTGTCCTCTACATTGCAATTCCATGCGGTATAGGTCACGCTTGTGTTCACCGCCATACTTGCGCTGCAGTGCCGCCATTATGTCATCAAAACTGTTTCTGCAGCCTACTGGTACAGTTTCAAGTACTTCTACTGCAGCACCTTTTAAGGCCAAAACTAGTTCTATGGCTTTTTCTTCACTGTCCCATCCATTCCTGTTAGCCACTGTTTCGAACTAAAATTGGAAGATGTTTAATGGTGCACTGCCATCGAAACAGGGCGTCTTTATTCTGCTGGAAACCTCTGGAACAAATCACACTGGTCCACCTTGGCACTGGAGACTTAGGATTTTCTCTTCCAGTTCATGTAGTTTCTCATCTACGTCTTTTACTTGTACTTCGACGCCACCCATTTCTAGGTTATGGACTTTAGTCTCTAGCTCTGAGATTTTCTCGTTAAACTTGCTGACTTGTACCTCAATGCCGTCTACCCTTTTGTTTTTGGTCTCAGAAATTTCTACAAATCTCGCATCCATCTTATCTAGCAGTTTCTCATTGTTAGCTCGAGAAGTTTCTTGAAAATCAGCCATCATTTCGGCAGAAGACTCTTGAAACTTCTTATTTATTTGCCCTAGCAGTTTTTCGTTGTTTGCCTCCATTTTTTCATTGGTTGCTCGAGAGGTTTCCTGAAACATTGTTTCCATTTTCCCTATCATTGCGGCTAGCATTGCGCTGATGTCTGTACTGTATGCTGCTGCACGAGTACACACCTCAATTTCATCGAACTCATAACTTTCTATGTCGATGTTGCGTCGCTGAATCTCATCTATTAACTTTTTTTGAAGTTCTGCCTTATTACCTGTTGTCGGCAGGTCACACTTACTCAATTCCTTTCTGAATTGCTCCACTTTTAGGTCTTCGAACTTCATTGTAGACTTTTTTTCTTTTATTGCAAATTAATTATTTTCTAATTAATTTCTTATTTTTACTTTAATTTTGCAATCCCACTTCTGACACCAAATGTTACGTTTAAAAATTTATTAAACGTGTGAGTTCTTTTGATTGCTCAAAAGTAAAAATAAATAAATTACAAAATTACAAACTGACTTTACTTATTTATAACGTTATTTTTCACCGCACGAGGTCTTAAACGATGTTGACTCGACTACTTTCTGTTTTGTACTAACTGATTGTCACTCAGGCTGCCTCTTTTTATAGTACAGGAAACGGTTCTCGAATGTTCGCCCATGTTGCTCATAGGTGGCGTAATGACGTGTGCTTAATTAGCAAAGCCAAATGGCTGCTTTGCACGTTGCCATCTGTATTGTCATTTACTATTGGTAGCTAGACGATCAAACAGTCTTCTAGCACAATCGGGAAAATTCATGTTGCTGTTTCTAGGCGTTTGTAGATAATTCTATTGGCCGTTATTTTGAATCTCAGAGTATCTTTGTACCGACTTTTATGTTGGTAGTACCGTGCGTTACGGGTAATACAGGGCTGTTACCATATGTGTTCGCACTTTTGAGTATGTGTGTACTATAGGTGTGTCTATCTTCTTAATAAGCAGACGCTTGTAGTTGTTGTTGGTTTTTTACGTTTAATCACGTATGTATGTGCTACGCATGTGCATATAGTTGTTTGCTATAGTGCTTGTATGTGAATACGCGTGTACGTTTAGTTCTTTAGTTTAATACTTCTCGATATTTCTTTACATTGACCCTGTTCGAATATTTTTGCACAACACTTACATTAACCCTGTTCGAATATTCTTACGTAACAATATGAATGCCTTAATCAAAATATTAGCAGGATAACAATTTGCAATTAAATTAAATATATGTAATTTGAAATTAAAGTAAGTATAATTCAAGATTTAATTACCTAATTATATTATTACGCTTATTGCAACTCAAAAGCAGTTTTAGTACAACGATATGTACTAATTATTTTTTGGCTCTTAAATGCTGCTGGTTGCCACAATTTACACCAATAAACAGACAAAAATACTATAAGGGTATCACTTTGTTCCAGACACAATTCTGTTTATAAATTGTACACCCGTTCGATAAATTGCAATTACCACAACAAAAGTGTAAAACTTAAATTAGACGTGACATAGCCATAACGCCATAGCCATAACCAAACCAAAATTCAATTGATTTCTATGGTGAGAGTGAGAGAGACTCGCCATAACTCTCACCATAGAAACCAATTGAATTTTGGTTTGGTTATGGCTATGGCGTTATGGCTATGTCACGTCTAATTCAAGCTTAAATGTCAACTAAGCAATATTTAAATTCCAAATTAGCGTTTTTCTTTTTATGATTTCTCTTTTTTTTCAAACAAAACAAACTTTTATAATCTCATTTATATTTGTACTTGTAAATTAAATTCTGTGTGATTTGCAAAATTAATGACTGTTTAAGTTGAAGAGCAATTTATTACACCTTTATTGACTGCGCAGTTGGCTCACAATTGCCCAACACCACGTATACAAAGATGTGTTACAATATAACATACTGGTACACAAACACATTTGAACTTTAACTAATCGCTTAAATCTTGAATACAAAATTCCTCGCAGTTCTCAAATATCTCTTTCACTTCAACTGTTTACACTCTTTTACACTTTTTCTATACAATAATGCAAATTTAAAATTTTAACACACTGTCAAAGACATAATTAATGCCATACTGAAATAAAATACTAATTTATACGTCACCGACTCTGCCTCCACGTCTGCCCGCTTCTCTTCACCACGTCAGCTCCTGTTTGCTTTTCGGCGGCACCAACTTCTTGAAATTTATTATTTCTTCGCACTCTTCCAAATGATGTATGTGTTTATAACAACAAGTTTCTACACATACCAGCTTAAGACTGCTAAAGGCCTGCAGATCGTATTGAAGGGCATAGATTCTTATATTGTTCCCGAAGAAATAAAAGATGCACTCGTTCTCCAGGGACTTAAGGTAAAAAATGTTTCCAATATAATAAATAGAGAGAAGATCCCCCAGCCTCTATTTCGTGTTGAACTTGAGCCGAATGATATAAAATTGAGAAAAAATGAGACGCACCCAATTTATAATTTAAAATGTCTTTTATACCGAAAAAATAACAGTTGAAGAACCACACAAGCGTTCTGGACCCGTACAGTGCCATAATTGTCAAGAATATGGTCATACGAAAACTTACTGCAAATTACCTACAGTTTTTGTTATTTGCGGTGAATTGCACGGTACTGCTAAATGTAGTAAACCAAAAGATCAAGCAGAAAAAAATGCAGTAATTGTGGAGGTAATCACACCGCTAACTATAGAGGATGTCCTGTATATTCTTTCGTTAAAAAGACTATGGGGCAAAAACCTAAAGTAGCTCCAGCACAAACAGCAAACGCTTACTCCGCCACTCTTGCCTAAGTGAGCCAACCAGTTAATTCACGTGTATCGTATGCCGATGCTACTAAGACAAGCTCTTTTCCCACACAAAATGTTTCACGGCCAAATACGTCAACAAATACAAACTCAGGCTTTAATTTTAATCGCCTTGAAGCTACTATTGAAAATCTGGTGCAAACTATAAACAATTTTGCAACAAATATGACTAGCATGATGCAAGAAATGCTGAGAATGCAGAATACTCTGATTCAAGCATTAGTTAACAAGCCATGAACACGTTAAAAATATGTTTCTGGAACGCAAACGGCATTCGCCAACACAAAAATGTACTGGAGCACTTCCTCAGGGAAAACAATATTGATATAATGCTGATCTCTGAGACTCATTTGACTTCGAGAAGCCTCTTTAAAATTTATGGCTACACCTTATATGATTCAAAGGACCCAAGAGGAAGAGCATGCAGTGGATCAGCAATTCTGATAAAGTCAAGACTCAAGCACTATATTCTGGCTATATTTGTGAAGAACATCTACAAGCAACAAATATTTGTGTCGAAAATTTTTGCTAAAATTTTGTCATATCATCATTTACTCCCCTCCAAGATTTGCAATTACTGAGCATCAATACGAGGATTTCTACAAATCTCTCGACCTTGGTTTGTAGCAGCTGGCGACTATAATGCTAAACATATGTTCTGGGGTTCGCGTCTTATTACAACCAGAGGTCCAGCGTTGTTCAATACAATTTCCAAAATGGGCTTGGACGTTATTTCGAGTGGGGAGCCCACTTACTGGCCTAATGACATACATAAAATTCCGGATGTAATAGACTTTGGCGTTATGAAAAATATCTCTAGGGATTTAATTCAAATTGAAGCTTCTCTAGATCTCTCGTCCGATCACTCTCCCACGATCGTTACAATTTGTAGCCCATTAAGAAGTGATTTACCTCACCCATATGCCAATTTGATAAATCGTGTAAATTGGCTGCGATTCAAAAAATATCTTAGTACTTATACTGTCAGTATTGTGTCTCCTTTGTCTTATTTTACTGTCTCTTCCTTATATCTAGGGGTAAGCTTATTTCCTATTATTTTATTATTCTTTACGAATATTTTGTCGTTTGGGTTATATGAACGAAGTGGTGTCCTTTTCCGATTATGAAATTCTAAGTCTTTGTCTTGTTTTTCCAAAAGTCTATTTATGGTTTCCTGTCAGTCCTTCTCGATTTGTTTCGGGTCGGTACTTACGGTCCGTCCAAAAAAGGCTTCGACTGGTTTTTTCTTGATCGTCGAGTGAACAGAAAAGTTGTATTTGTAAAGTGATCTAAGCAACAAGTCTTCAAAATTTGTATGCGTTCTCTCGGTTTTAATGCATCGAATTATTTCAGAGAGAGTTGAGTGGAATCGCTTGATTTGTCCGTTTATAGTACTTGTATAGGGTGGTGTCTTAAATATCTCTATTCCATACTGATTTTCCAGCATGAATATTATGGGAGCTGAGCCGAGGGACTTTTCGTTGTCTATTACAATTTTCTTAGGGATACCAAATGATATGAGCAACTCCTGAAGAGGTAATTTTATGTCTTCCGTTGCTCTTGATTTTACTATTTTCGCTTGTGCGTATTTTGAAAGCTTATCTATGGCAGTTAAAATAATTTTGTTATTTGTGTGGTAAATGTCAATGTGCACGATATGTCCAGGATAGTTAGGAATGGGAGAAGGCTTCAGAATTGGAGGAGAAGGGTGTCTCTCGTATTTATTTTCTTGGCAAACTTTACATTGCTTTATGATTGTTTTAATCTTTGCGCTCATCTGGGGAAAGTAGAATTTGTCCAGCAATTGTATTTTGTTTTCGACTGAGTTCCTATGAGCTCTGTTATGCTCTTTTATAATTTCTGTTTCCTGATCTGTTTCGCGAGTGAGGTCTTCTACTCGTTTTCTAGTATAACGTGTTCTATATTGGCCGAAATGTTGTGGAAACACATTTTGTATTTTCCCTAAAATATAATCGTTTGTAAAAATACCATTTTTCACTGAAGGATTTAAATAACGTTTAAGGATATTTATTAAATTGTCCTCATCAAAATCTTGTTCTGTTATGATATGCCTGTGGTAAGTGGGAAAAATAATTTTACAGGGCAATTATGTAAAAAATTCCGCAGGAAATTTCTCCCTTTTCCAATTAGAATTTTTTGCTTTCCCTATCATTTGCTATTAGTTGGAATTGTTCCCTGGGAGAAATTTTCTGCGGAATTTTTTACATAATTGCCCTGTTAAACTGATAAGAGGATACTTCGCCTATTGACAGAAACAATTGATTTTTAAATACGTTAATTGGAGAATCCGTATAAGGGATAAGGTGATGTGAAGAGCTTTCATCACTGTGCAACGTTGGTGTCAGAGAATTGATTTGGCTGTCTGGTGGAATTCTGGATAGCGTGTCTGCTACTACATTTGATCTTCCTGGTTTGTATTTAAGTACATAATTGTACTCTTCCAAAATTGCTTTCCATCGCTTGAGTTTACTGTTATTGTTTTTGTTACTCAATGCGTATGTTAGCGGTTGGTGATCCGTGAAAATTTTTACGGCAACAGAGCCATAGAGATAACTACGCAATGTTTCAAGGCCCAAACTATAGCTAACATCTCTTTCTCATTAGTAGCATAGTTTTCTTCTACTTTTGAAAGAGTTCGAGATATAAATACAATTGGTTTATCATTCTGTTCCAGAACTGCACCTATAGTGTAATTGGAAGCATCGGTGGTGAGACTAAAATCCTTGCTAAAGTCAGGATATTGTAGCATCACCTCATTTGAGGCAAGAGTATTTTTTATTTTATTAAAGGCTTCTATCGCATCACTATCTAAAGTTATTTCATTTTTAGCTGATAGGCGTTTGGATATTCGTTCTTCCTCCCCTCTCAAAATGAGAGTTAGGGGTTTTGCTAGCTTGGCATAATCCCTAATGAAGCGTCTGTAGAACCCAGACATACCTAGGAATGACCTAAGCTCTTTGAGGGTTCTTGGTATAGGGATCTTTTCGATTGCTTCGATTTTCGAAGGGTTTGCTTTTATTCCATTCGGTGTCACGATGAATCCTAGGAATTCAACCTCATCTGCAAAAAACTTGCATTTGTCTAGTTGAATTTTCATATTCGCCTGCTTTAAGGTGTTAAAAACAATCTCCAGATGTTTTACATGCTCCTGCTCTGTTTGACTAAAAATAATTATGTCATCGATGTATACGAAACAAATTTTACCGATGTGCATTCTTAAGATGTCATCTAACGCTCGTTGAAAAATTGAGGGAGCGTTCTTAAGGCCGAACGGAAGACGAGTAAATTCGTACTTACCGTTATTGACAGAAAATGCAATTTTTTCGATGTCTTTTTCCTTTAAAGGTATTTGGTGGAATCCACTCCTAAGATCTATAACGGAAAAAAATTTGTTTCGATCTAATTGTGAAAGGACTTCGTTGATTTCAGGGATTGGGTAACGGTCGGCGATAGTAACAGCGTTTAATTTTCTGTAATCTACAACTAATCTATATTGCCTGTTCCCTTCGGAATCCGGGTTTTTATTCACGATCCAAACAGGTGAATTGTATGGAGAACGCGACGGCCGGATTATTCCATCCTTAAGAAGTTTATTTATCTGGTCTTCAACTTCGTTCTTGAGTGACATAGGATATGGGTAATATTTTGTATAAACCGAAAAATCTGTTGTTGTTCGAATCTCACCTATAACTCTTGTAGTAAATGTTAATCTCTTGTCTGGTTCCGAAAATAATGTTGGAAATTGTCCTAATAACGACTTAATAATGATTTTCTGGTTTGGGGTAAGATGTTCAGTTTTTACTTCTATATTATTTACTGATTTTGCTAGTTGTTGTTTAATAGGTACTTTTATTTTATCTTCTATTAGCATAACATCATCTGAGGTATGAACGACTGCTTTAAGTTGTTTGAGACTTTCATTGCCAATAATAGCATCAAATGATTTTAATGTCGGCAATATAAAAAAATTTAAGTTTTTTGTCTTTGAGATTAAAGAGATTAAGTTCTATATACTGAGATATTCTAATTTTTCCACCTACTGAATCTGCAAAAAATATATTTTCGTTTTGCTTGGGGTTTTTTGCCAATGAAGGTTGAACATAATTTTTATTTGATCCGGTATCTATAAGAAATTTCAACATTTTTCCATCACCTCTTTTGCATTCGAAATAAGGAAGCGATGAATTGGTTAATCTAAAAAATGAACGTCTGCGAATTGATTTTGACCTTCGCTAGAATAATTTTGGTCCTGTTGTTCATAATTATCGTAATATTCCTACCAAGTTTGTTCATTGTCAACTCGAGACATATTTTTGTCACAATTTCTCATATCATGGTCGGTGTGCTTATCCTGAGAAATGTAATTAATTCTCTGAAGCTTGGTTGGGATATTACGGGAAAATTGGTTTGATGGTGGCGGTGCACGCTTTCCAGCAAACACGTTATAGTTTGGTCTGTTCATATAATTAATATTACGAGTCTGTTGAGAACTATCAATTTCCATGGGTATAGGTATGGGTAATGGTTTAGGGGCATAGGGTCTTGGTGGTTGGAAGTTTTGATATTGTGGAAAATTATTTGTATTTTGTGGAATTGTATTGTTGTGTGTAGGGATGTTAAACTGGTTATTTACAGGTCTATTAAAAGAAAACTGTCTGAATTGTTGGATTCCATGTGGAACAAATGGTGGTTTCCTATGCACTTGTTCCGATATATGAATTTGGGGTGGTTGAAATTTTCGAGTTTTATTCTGATTGTACGCATACTGCGTCCTGTAACCCTGATTCTCATGCTTTAGGCATAAATGCAGAGCCTGTGGCAAATCCGAAGGCTCTTTCATGCCCAATAATCGTGGAAAATCCCCATTTAGTCCTTTTACGAATGTGTCCAGAGCCTTGCTTCTATAAGTCTGCGTCAAAAGGTTTAAAGCTTCTTGACCCATTTCAAGGCTGGATAATTTATTCAGTATTAGTGAAAGATGGTTATAGACTTCCTGATAAAACTCAGGTATGGATCTGCGCCCTTGCACCAATGATGCTAGTTGGCATTCCAATGTTGTGACATCTCGTCTGTCTGCGTAATGGAGATTAAGACAATAAATAATTGCTCTCCAGTCCAAAGGGACGTTATACGATTCCAAGACAACATCAGCGTTCCCTATTATTTTATTTCTAACGGTGCTCAAAATTTCGAAGTATTTCGGTGTTCCTCTTATATTTTCGTATATTTTAAGGACGCGCTCCACGCTCTTCCTCCATGACCCGAATTCAGATGGGTTTCCTGAGAAATCCCTAAGGCTACGAACGATGTCTGGTATCTTATCAAGGTCGCCAATTTGACCCTGATGCTCTGGCCTAATTGTTTCGTCCGTTGCGGTCGAGAGTATACTGTCCGGATTATTTATAACTAAATTTTCTCGTACAACCCTATTTACAATGTTACTAATTAATCTTTCTAAGTCTGGTGCTGCCACCGGTTGTGATGTGTTAGTGGACTGGTTCTGTGCATTTGAGCTACCAGGAACCTCTAATATACTAGGTCTAATTAAATTGTTTGGGTTTGACATGTTGAGGTATCTATTATAAAAAATCCTTTTCACTCTTCGCTTAATATTTCGTAAAAAAATCTCACTTTCTGTGTTTTTTTTTGTCTAAGATTAATATTTTACTTTTTAAATTAATTCTTAATCAGAAATAATTTCTTAATCAGGCTTGAGTTCAGTAATTTCAATTCTTATGAATGAAATATTTTTATTAATTAATGTGAGTATCTAAAGAATAGAAGAAAAATTAAACTAGACACTATTATCTGGGGGAAATACCAATATTTTTCTGTGCAGCCACGCACTTCATCAGCACCCATGTCTATCTACTGGGGTAGAGATTATTATTAACATCAGCTATTATTGGGTGCTGATGAAGTGCGTGGCTGCACAGAAAAATATCGGTATTTCCCCCAGCTAATAGAGTCTAGTTTAATTTTTCTTCTCTTCTTTAGATACTCACATTAATTAATAAAAATATTTCATTCATAAGAATTGAAATTACTGAACTCAAGCCTGATTAAGAAATTATTTCTGATTAAAATTCACTATAGTTCAATTAAATCTAATAATGTCTCATTTAATTCATCATGGGCACGTGACAAAAATATGTTCACTTGGCGATCACTGTTCACTTGGCCAGAGCTGCTTCAGAATGCTGGAAAGCTAAGTCAACTGTAGAAAGCAAAAACAAAGTAACATAAAGCCACTACAATAATACTTATATGTATGTACCGATGGTGCATCGAATAAGTAAAAATAATTAATGTGATGATCGTAAAAGATAAGTAAGAATAGGTAAACATACATAGGTAGAGTGATATAACTTCGTGCTAACCTAAATAGAAAATGGAAAAACAGAAAATGAATAGTGATACTTACAAATGTGTTTGCCAAAGGCAAATCAATGATTGTATACACAATCAATTCTCATATTCCATTTCATAGAAATTTAAGTTTAATAGCTGATGTTAATAATAATCTCTACCCCAGTAGATAGACATGGGTGCTGATGAAGTGCGTGGCTGCACAGAAAAATATTGGTATTTCCCCCAGCTAATAGTGTCTAGTTTAATTTTTCTTCTCTTCTTTAGATACTCACATTAATTAATAAAAATATTTCATTCATAAGAATTGAAATTACTGAACTCAAGCCTGATTAAGAAATTATTTCTGATTAAAATTCACTATAGTTCAATTAAATCTAATAATGTCTCATTTAATTCATCATGGGCACGTGACAAAAATATGTTCACTTGGCGATCACTGTTCACTTGGCCAGAACTGCTTCAGAATGCTGGAAAGCTAAGTCAACTGTAGAAAGCAAAAACAAAGTAACATAAAGCCACTACAATAATACTTATATGTATGTACCGATGGTGCATCGAATAAGTAAAAATAATTAATGTGATGATCGTAAAAGATAAGTAAGAATAGGTAAACATACATAGGTAGAGTGATATAACTTCGTGCTAACCTAAATAGAAAATGGAAAAACAGAAAATGAATAGTGATACTTACAAATGTGTTTGCCAAAGGCAAATCAATGATTGTATACACAATCAATTCTCATATTCCATTTCATAGAAATTTAAGTTTAATAGCTGATGTTAATAATAATCTCTACCCCAGTAGATAGACATGGGTGCTGATGAAGTGCGTGGCTGCACAGAAAAATATCGGTATTTCCCCCAGCTAATAGTGTCTAGTTTAATTTTTCTTCTCTTCTTTAGATACTCACATTAATTAATAAAAATATTTCATTCATAAGAATTGAAATTACTGAACTCAAGCCTGATTTAGAAATTATTTCTGATTAAAATTCACTATAGTTCAATTAAATCTAATAATGTCTCAATTAATTCTTAATTTTTTGGCATTTACTTCTTAAAATTAATATTTTGCTTTTGGCTTTTCAATAATTAATTCTTCAGAATTTACTTGATTATTACCATTTCTTTCAATATTTTATAATTTTCTTCCTTTAATTTAAATATGTTTTCACTTATTACATTATTATTAAAATTAAAGTATTGCTTACATATAAATTATAAACATCCCACAGCTGGATTGGGTGGTTTCTTTTTACGTTGGTTACTGGGGCTCCTCACTCAGCTTCTCCGTGGGGTGCCTCTAGGTTGATAAACTCTAGAGTAGATGTAGGTCCTTGCTTGCTGTGGTTGATTTTGGAGATAACGCACAATTTTGTTTAAAATGTCCTTTATTTTAGTTTTCGTATTTTTCCATAACTACTTTTATGTATTTACATAAATTGCTTTATTTTGTTTCACAGAACTTAAAAATGTTCGCCAATTATTTTTATTTTAGTTGTCCTTTTTATTTATATTTTTTTTTTAAACTTGTTTTCATTATGGCTTTTGATCCTTATCTTTTTTTTAAGGACTCCCCTACAACAACACAACAAGAAGGCGTTGGGCGCCAGTTAAGTTTTTATTTATTTGGATTATAAAAAAAAATAATTTTTATTTTTAGGTTTTTTTATTATTATTTTATTAATGAACTTTCTTACTTCACTAAGACTAAAAAACTAACTGAAAGTAGTACAAATCATAAGATATAAACCTGTTGTCAGTGGTGTGATCACTCGGATTTTGCTGAGCTTTTGGCATGTGCCGGAAGTTGTTTCATTTTCCCTTTAATTTTGTTGCAGTTGCACAACTGCTTTCCCACGGTTGTTTATAAAAATGCTGAATGGCTTTATGTTACAATATATGTATGTCTGTTTGTAATATTGCATTAGCTTTTGCAATATTAACTTATATACATATGTACGTACGTTGGTAAAGGGTATATAAGATTCAGCACAGCCGAATATAGCACTCTTACTTATTGTGTATTACGCTCACTGCAGCCGCTGCTGACAGATTTCATGATTTGTTGTAGGTTTGACGATTTCAGCCGTTTTGAGAATTTAGTTTAGTGCCTGTTTTATTATAAATTTCAAAATTATTTATTTTAAGATCAAAGAAAAATAAGCTTATGGTATAGGTACTTCTCACAAATTTAAGCTTAAAAAAACACTTAGGAAAAATAAAACGATTTTCTTAAAGAAAAACACAATTCGCAGCCAACATTTACCGTTATTAAAGAGCATGATAAATTATGTGCACCTTCGTCATCACAGATTATAATTGTAAAATTTGTTCGTATAAATGTATAAATACATAAAAAGTAAATTCTATGTCTACTGCACACAATAAAATAACGGACTGCGCAACGTTGCCATTGGTCAATATTTTTTTAAATATATTTAAATGTAAATGAAATTGACATATAAAAATTGTGATTTTAACCTTACATAAAAATCTGCTCCTTTTACTGCCAGTTTATAGAAGCCACGTAAAAGTTCTCGTGTGTCTATTTATATTGAAAACAAAAACAAAGCACTCAAACTGGCAGTTAATATCATAAGCCGGTCGCATTCTTACCCCCAGTTTTTGACTGGCTAATCAAACTGTAATTATTTTTAAGTTCTAATTAAATACGAAATTGTGCTTTTGAGTGCATAATTAAATAATAATTAAATACCCAACCTTGTGTAATTAAATACAGGTACTCATTGCAGTTCTCTGGTGTTGGTCAACCTTGAAAACGCGCTTAGGTTGTCCCTACCTCTTGTTTTGTGTAGTTGGTTCTTACTGTTTTCTACCTAGCGCCCTGTTTCCATGAGTTTAATATCAATTTTGGTCGCGTTTTTTTCGAATCCAGGTTTATTTTCTGAAATTATTAATTGTGAATTATAATAAATACTCATTTATAATTCTTTTAAATCGTGAATATCACTCTGTTAGTACGAAAATTTTTTCACTTAACCTTATTATGTTATTCGCGAAAATAATTTAAAACTAATAACATTCTTACTGACTGTTTTAGGATGAAATGGTGGACGAATTCGAAGAAGTAGATTTACTTTATCGCTTCCCTGATGACGAGGATGATGACGATCACTTCTCAGAATTATCGGATAGTGACTCTGAAGATGATACCGATAATATGTACCTTGATAAATCTGATCTTGATTTACGCGAAGAAAAGGTAGTAACTAGACTGTATGGTTCAAAAATACCTCCGTGTTGTTCAAATCAATGCAATGAAGTGATCCCTAAGAAGATGGCTGTGGATTTTTGTACGTCTTTCATTAATTTAGATGAGGAGCCCCAAGATTTAATTATTCTCGCACATCTCGTTACGATGCAATGCTCAGGTCAAAAGTTGGTGATCGATCGCGAGCTATGAAGAAGCGGTACAATTAGATATATTTTTTCGAAGTTTGCCGATATGCCGTGATATGTACTTCTTCCTGTATAAAATGGGAATTAAACGCTACAAAAATCTAATCGAACATTACGACAAAAATGGTGTTTATCCACGCGAACATGGCATGACGAATAAAATTAATCGTACAGATGCTTTAACTACTTTGGAAAAAAAAAGAAATTGTTTCATTTATCTGCCATTTTGCTGAAACTGTTGCTATCACTTTAAATGGACGTCAACCAAATCATCGTGATTATCGTATATTGAAACTTCCAACTACTGAAAGTAAGACTTCTGTTTACACTAGATACACCAACAGCGTCGAACTGGGTGGTAAAATCGTAAAACTTCGCACTTTCCAAACGCTGTGGAAGAAATATTGTCTCTACATCGTCACTAAGAAGCCGGCATACGATTTGTGCGAATTGTGTCGAAATCTTGCAAAAGATGCTGTTAATACAGTAAACGTTACTGAAGTTGAAAAAGAAGCAGTATTGAAGGTGTATTCTGATCATTTGCAATCTGCCAGCACTCAGCGTGAGTACTATAACGGCTTGAGAACATTAGTCAAGCCTGATCCAAATGCCATGTATCCAGGTATTCCATAGGAGGATTATCTAGTAATATCTATGGATTATGCTCAAAATGTTAGCTTTCCGTCGAGTCCACAGCAAATAGGAACTGCATACTTTAAATCAGGTCGCAAAACAGCGATTTTCGGAATTACAAACGAACGTCAAAATGTTCAACACATCTTCTGTATTGACGAAAGCGATTCAATTGGAAAAGGTCCAAATTCAGTAATATCAATGCTTGATTACTACCTACGAGAAGTGTATTCAGCTAAAAAAATCAGTGATATTCGGTGATAACTGTGTTTCAAAAAACAAAAGGAGAGAGGTGTCTTAGGACACCCGGTTGTAGCTATGCTGCTTGGTTATATAAAATAAACTTAAGTGTTAAATAACAATGCAATAAAATTATATTATATAATGATTGTTTATAGGTAAACATTTAATTAATTTTTTAATTGACATTACAAATATTTTAATTGATATTATAAAATTATTCATACCTATTTCTTTTTTTTTGTTTAGACTAGCTATAAAAATTTTTTTACATTTATAGAAGTTTCATTATAATCTACTGTAGTAATAAATGGTTTGTGTTAGCTAAAATATGATACATATGTTTGCGATTGGATTTTTTTAAGGTGTTTTGAAAAAATTGCATCGATAGTGGTATTGCATTTTGTTATATGTTGTAATGGATCATTGTTTATTTTTAAATCAAACTCATCCAAAAGAAATTTTAGTAATGGCTCAGAATTTCTTCTGAATTGAACCGTAAAGCATCAACAAATAAATATTTTTAAATTAAACAATAAATGATTAAGAAAGAGTCTGCAAAATTACACCAAAATCTTTTATTGGTTATGCATATACATATGAATTTTAAAAGTAGACTTTTCATAAAAAGCTACCCATTTCAACTGTTGAAAAATCGTCCATTTTAAGGAAAAAATTGTCAAATCGTCATTTTGCTATTTTGGCACCAAAAATCGTCGAAATGACGACAAATCGTCACATCTGGCAGCTGTGGCTGTGTGTTTCAATCAGCGTTACCATAACTATTTTTTAAAAAACTTCTTAAATCTGAAAAAAAAACTTTTTTTTCAATACAAAAACATTTTTTCTACAAAAGTACCAAAATTTTAAAAGAAAACATAAAATTGTATTTGGAATTCATTTTATTTAAAAATATAAAACCGATTAAAATAAAAACCTTAACATAGAATAAAAAAAAAACAAAAAAAAAATTCATATTTAGTTTTAGACTTAGAGATCTTAAAAAAAATATCACATACATTAATAAATATTAGAGCGACTCAACTTGTATGGAAGAGAAAAAAGTGCTTTTGTTACCCCTCTGAAAATAAAGCTTGATATGTTTTATGTTCTCGTTGTACCTTCATAGTGAACAGAAGTATTAGCGGAATTTCTTTTTACATAACCATAAAAAAAAAAAAATATTTGTAGTACATAATATTTGTTGTACATTAACTTTGATAAACAAGCTATTTTTGCTTTGCTAATATTTTTTTTTTACATAGACAGTAATAACTAAAACAAAAACAACCGTAAACAAAATAACTTAAAGTGCCCTTGAGGAATACACTTACAAAGTGCCCTTGAGGAATACTTTATATGAGTACCTCGAAAACAAATAATTGCGAAGTGAGTGATAACGGCAGAAATGCCTATCTTACTGTGAGCTCTGATGATCTTAATGATAACAATAAAAATAACAAATTTGATGATAGACTTACTGTGAGTTCTGATGATCTTAATTTAAAAAAAAATAAATAAAAAACTTGATGACAGACTTTTTTTAACGGCTAAGCCAATTTTTCGTCAGCGATCAACTTCGCTTTGTCCAATGTCAACTGATTCGTTAACATTACAGTTGCCTACTACTTCGTCATTTAAATCAGCGATATCATCCGATTCATCACTTACCCAATTAGTCACTGAAAATAAAAAAAGCCCAAAACCCAAGGTCCAAATTGGAATGGACCGATATATTATTGTGGGAAAGCGCGGGCGAAGCCCTAATTCTACTAAAATTGCATCTGCTTCAAAGGTATCTAGGGATAACAGCGCATCATCTACTAATCGTTTTCAAATATTGCAAGATGACAACGACACACCTGATTTATCCGCGAAAAAAACCTCCAAGCCGCCACCAATATATTTGAGAGAAAATAATTCAAACGCTCTTATTAAGAAATTAATTTCGGTAATTGGTGAGAATAAATTTCACGTTGTTCCAATAAAACATGGCAATATCGATGAAACGAAAATTCAAATCTATGACGAAACTGATTTCCGCAAAATGGTTGCTGAATTTGAAAAAAGTAAAACAAGCTTCTACACATACCAGCTTAAGAGCGCTAAAGGCATGCAGATCGTATTGAAGGGCATATATTCTTATGTTGCCCCCGAAGAAATAAAAGATGCACTCGCCCTCCAGGGGTTCAAGGTAAAAAATGTGTCCAATATAATAAATAGAGAAAAGATTCCCCAACCCCTATTTCGTGTTGAACTTGAGCCTAATGATATAAAATTGAAAAAAAATGAGACGCATCCAATTTATAATTTAAAATACCTCTTGTACCGAAAAATCACAGTTGAAGAGCCACATAAGCGTTCAGGTCCTGTACAGTGCCATAATTGCCAAGAATATGGCCATACAAAAACATACTGCAATTTACCCTCTGTTTGTGTTGTGTGCGGCGAATTACACGGCACCGCTATCTGCAACAAACCAAAAGATCAAAGTGATAAAAAATGCAGTAATTGTGGAGGTAATCACACCGCTAACTACAGAGGTTGTCGTGTGTACTCTTTGGTAAAGAAGACTATGGTGCAAAAACCTAAATTAGCTCCAGCTCAATCAGCAAACGTTTACTCTGCCACTTTTCAGCAAATGAGCCAACCAGTTACTTCCCGTGTATCGTATGCAGATGCTGCTAAGGCTAGTTCTATTCCGACACAAAATGTTTCACCGCAAAATAATTCTACAAATACACACTCAAACTTTAATTATAATCGCCTTGAAGCCACTATTGAAAATCTTGTGCAAACTATAAACAATTTTACAACAAATATGACTAGCATGATGCAAGAAATGTTGCGAATGCAGAATACTCTGCTTCAAGCAATACTTAATAAGCCATGAACACGTTTTTTTTTTTTTTTTTTTTTTTTAAATACATATTTTTATTTATTGTATCTTCAAATATGAACTAACAATAAGTATTCAAATCTTAAATCTAAAATATAATTATTAGGCCCGACCACTGTCGGACATAAATTTAGAGATAGTTATAAATAATACATAAGTAGTGATAATCAAAAGGAAGAAAAAATAAAATAAAATAAAAAGTATTTTCAAGCAGTCCCATCTGGAGTGTTGAGTATAAGAGCACTTGTATCCCTCTTTTTTAGGCGGACGTGTCCAGTAATGTTCAAAATATTACGAGCAAGCGGATTAGGATGTGACTCGAGTTTTGTTAAATATTTGCCTGCATATTTTGCAATTTCTTCAACCACTAGTGGCATATTCAAATCACGATGTATATTTGAGTTTTTTATATACCATGGAGCCGATGTTATTAATCGCAAAATTTTATTTTGCCTTCGTTGGATTCTCTCGACATTGGAAGCTGAAGCAGTGCCCCATAGTTGAATTCCGTAGCACCATATGGGTTTCAAAATAGACTTGTATATCAAAAGTTTGCAATCTAGACTGAGGGTTGAATTTCTACCAATCAGCCAATGTACCTGAGTTAATTTTAGTTTCATTTGGGTTAACTTAGAGTCAATATGGTGTTTCCAAGTAAGCCGTCGATCAAGGTGTATACCAAGATATTTCACATGAGTATGTTGAGGGACAACTTGATTGTTAATCCGAATGGGTAAACACGTATCTCTTCGTAATGTATATGTTACTTGAACACACTTTTGTTCGTTTACCTTAATTCTCCATAAGTTTAACCATAGTTCCAGCTGGGTAATGTGTTCTTGAAGATATCGGGATGCCTCGTAAGGATTTTCATGCATACTAAGGCAGGCTGTATCATCAGCAAATGTGGAAGTGTGGATATTGCTGCTCAGAGGCATATCACAAGTATAAATCAAATACAAAACTGGCCCCAGTATACTCCCCTGTGGCACACCGGATGAGATAGTTTCAGGCATGCTCATAAAGTCTCCTTCCACAACAGTGAACTTCCGGGCAGTAATGTAACTTTTCAAAAGACTTACAACGTTTATTGGCAGGTATGTTTTTAATTTTAAAATTAGGCCTTCATGCCACACTTTATCAAATGCCTGAGAAACGTCGATAAACAGCGCAGAACAATACTTCTTTTCTTCAAATGTTCTTCTTATAAATTGGACCAATCTATGAGTTTGTTCAATGGTGCTATGCTGACTTCTAAAACCAAATTGATGGTCCGGTATGCACCCACTATTAACTAGAATTGGGGACAATTTTGTCATGAGCAGTTTTTCGAAAAGCTTTGGCATTGTTGATAGGAGACTTATTGGCCTGTATGACTCAGCCTTGGTAAGGTCTTTGCCCGGCTTTGGAATCATTTTAACTTTGGCAAGCTTCCAGCTATTTGGATAATACTGCAGTCGTAAAATGGCGTTAAAAATAAATAACAGTATTCTAATTGCAATACGAGGCAACTTTATTAGCATCTGGTTACTAATTCCATCAAAACCCGGAGCTTTCTTTGGGTTGAGTTCAGAAATTAGTTTTTGCACATCACGCGTCTTAAACTTTATTTGTTGAGGGGGTAGAGCGACTACATTTGGCAAATCAATTACACCAGTACATGTGTTTGGGGTAAATACGTATTTTAAATGGGCAGCAAATATGTTTCCTTTTTCAGTATCGCTTCTTGCCCAACCTCCGGTAGATGTGCGCAGAGGTGGTTTAAACTCAACGGGTGTTTTAAGCTTTCTAGCAGCACGCCATAAAGAGTAATCAGATGCTGGTGTGACATCAAGATTTTCCAGATAGTTTTTAAGAGATGCACTTTTTTCATGTGCAAGCAGCTCTTGGAGTCGTTTAGTGCACTCTTTAAATCTAATTTTATTCTGGGGTGATCTGTGCTGTTGCCATTCCCTTCTAGCTCTTCTTTTTTCACATACGAGACGTTCAATATCTGTAGAATATAGTCTATTAAACCCAGTCTGCGGATAGGAGGTAGTGGCATGTTTAGCAGCCTGCTTAATATTTTCCTTAAGATTGGCAATGTTAGATTCAACATCATCATGTGTTCTTAGTGTAATGTTTTCCGTGCAATGACTACTAAGATATTTTTTGAATCGCAGCCAATTTACACGATTTATCAAATTGGCATATGGGTGAGGTAAATCACTTCTTAATGGGCTACAAATTGTAACGATCGTGGGAGAGTGATCGGACGAGAGATCTAGAGAAGCTTCAATTTGAATTAAATCCCTAGAGATATTTTTCATAATGCCAAAGTCTATTACATCCGGAATTTTATGTATGTCAGTAGGCCAATAAGTGGGCTCCCCACTTGAAATTACATCCAAGCCCATTTTGGAAATTGTATTGAACAACGCTCGACCTGTGTTTAGCATTATAGTCGCCAGCTGCTACGAAACAAGGACCCAGAGATTTGTAAAAATCCTCGTATTGATGCTCAGTAATTGCGAATCTAGGAGGAGAGTAAATTGATGATATGACAAAATTATTGGAAAAATTTTCAATACAAATATTCGTTGCTTGTAAATGTTCTTCACAAATGTTATCAATAATATAATGCTTGAGTCTTGACTTTATTAAAATTGCTGATCCACCGCATGCTCTTCCTCTCGGGTCCTTTGAATCATATAAGGTGTAGCCATAAATTTTAAAAAGGCTTCTCGAAGTCAAATGAGTCTCAGATACCAACATTATATCAATATTTTTTTCCGTGAGGAAGTGCTCAAGTACATTTTTATGTTGGCGAATGCCGTTTGCGTTCCAGAAACATATTTTTAACGTGTTCATGGTTTGTTAACTAAAGCTTGAAGCAGAGTATTCTGCATTCGCAACATTTCTTGCATCATGCTAGTCATATTTGTTGTAAAATTGTTTATAGTTTCCACAAGATTTTCAATAGTGGCTTCAAGGCGATTATAATTAAAGTTTGAGTGTGTATTTGTAGAATTATTTTGCGGTGAAACATTTTGTGTCGGAATAGAACTAGCCTTAGCAGCATCTGCATACGATACACGGGAAGTAACTGGTTGGCTCATTTGCTGAAAAGTGGCAGAGTAAACGTTTGCTGATTGAGCTGGAGCTAATTTAGGTTTTTGCACCATAGTCTTCTTTACCAAAGAGTACACACGACAACCTCTGTAGTTAGCAGTGTGATTTTCTCCACAATTACTGCATTTTTTGTTACTTTGATCTTTCGGTTTATTGCAACTAGCAGTGCCGTGCAACTCGCCGCACACGACACAAACAGTAGGTAATTTGCAGTAAGTTTTAGTATGGCCATATTCTTGACAATTATGGCACTGTACGGGTCCTGAACGCTTGTGTGGTTCTTCAACGGTTATTTTTCGATATAAGAGATATCTTAAATTATATATTGGATGGGTATCACTCTTTTTCAATTTTATATCATTTGGCTCAAGTTCAACGCGAAATAGAGGTTGAGGGATCTTTTCCCTATTTATTATGTTCGATACATTTTTTACTTTAAAGCCCTGGAGGACGAGAGCATCTTTTACTTCTTCGGGAGCAACATAGGAATCTATGCCCTTCAACACAATCTGCATACCTTTAGCACTCTTGAGCTGATATGTGTAGAAATTTGTTTTACTTTTTTCAAGTTCAGAAACCATTGTGCGAAAATCTTTTTCTTCATAAATTTGAATTTTCGTTTCATCAATATTACCACGTTTTATTGGAACAATGTGAAATTTATTCTCACCAATGACCGAAATTAATTTTTTAATTAGAGCGTTTGAGTTTTTTTCTCTTAAATAGATTGGTGGCGGCTTGGAGGTTTTATTCGCAGATTCAGCGGGTTTTTCATTATCATCTTGCAATATTTTAAAACGGTTTTGCCGATTAGTAGAGGATGCGCTGTTATCCCTGGACATCTTTGGAACAGATGCAATTTTAGTAGAATTTGGGCTGCGCCCGCGCTTTAAAATTGTAATGTATCTGTCCATTCCGACTTGGACCTTGGGCTTTGGGGTGCTCTTATCTTCAGGGACAACTTGTTTAAGTGATGACAACGAGCCCGAAGCGGATGATATCGCTGAGCTAAATTTAGAAGTACTAGGCAATAATGTCAACGATTCACTAGATGGCATTGGACAAAGCGAAGTTGATCGCTGACGAAACTGTGGTTTTGCCGTTTCTATTATCAGATTTTTGGTTTTTATTAAGAGCTTCAGAACTCACAGCAAGTCTATTATCAGATTTTTTATTTTTATTGTTATCATTATGAGCATCAAAACTCACAGTAAAATAGGCATTTCTGCCGTTAGAACTCACTTCACTATTTTTTTCCTTTGGGGTACTCATAAAGAGTATTCCTCAAGGGTACTTTGTATGTTTTTTTGTTTACGGTTCTTTTTTGATTTTGTTATTTCTATATGTAAAAAAATATTAGCAAAGCAAAAAAAAAAGCTTATTTATCAAAGTTAATATGTACTACGAATATTTTTTGTATGATTTTTTTTTGTTTTGTTTGTATGTAAGAAAAATTCCGCTATTACGTCTGTTCACTATGAAGCACAATGGTTCCTGCTAGTGTAAGAGCGTAGATAAATTCAAAATTTTAAGTGTTTGAGACGTAATGTTTTTTCTGTTTTTTCAATAAAAATATGTCCAAATGTACATATTTTACTACGTTCATCAATAGATTTTATTTTTCTTTAGGAAATATTCTTGCATAAAGTAGCTATATATGCGTAATCAAAAAAGTTGACTTATAACAACTAAAGTTTTGAAGACCTATAACTTTAAAAGTATAAGAGTCACACTTACATATTATATATTTTTGAAAAGGTGATTTTATTGCAAATAAAATTTTATTAATTTTTTATCAATGTGGTTTAATAAAAAAAAAATTTCAACCAATTTTTAGATCTATCTTTAAATTTTAAGAATTAGATTTTAAGGTGGACCTACAATTTTGCCGCCACTCCCCTCCACTTAGATATTAGCACAGGTATATTGCTATATGTTTCACTTATTTGTCTTAAAAATTTTAGCTGCTAATACCTGCTAGCCAGCAAAATATTTACAAAATACTTTAACTACTACATTTCGGAATATGATTTTTTTTAAGTTTTTCCAATAAAATTAAACAAAATTTGTTTTTATTTTTTGTTTTAAATGTCAAATGTTATCATAAAGAATTATTAGAAATAAAACAAGTATTACTTGGAAATAAAAATAAAAAAAAATAATTTTTAAATTTTAATCTCAAAAAAATCTCAAAAAAGCTAATATTTGCAAGACAAAAAAAATTAAATTTTTTTTGCGCATTATGAACAATTCCATCAAAACCACTCAAAAAAACATAAAAACAAAAAAATTTAAATTTCTGTTTTCTTGGAAATCAAAAAATAAATAAAAAATCAACTTGTTTACAATGTACCCCACTGTGCGATTTTCAATGTTGATATGTCGTAGTAATCCTTGATTTCTTGTCTGCAATCGGTTTTTTACAAAACTCAAAAATGTTTTCTAAATCAAAAGTTACAGATTTTAGCTACGCAAACCCCAAAAAGGAACCACTGTGTGAAGGTACAACGAGAACTCTATGAACACGTTAACAATATGTTTCTGGAACGCAAACGGCATTCGCCAACATAAAAATGAACTTGAGCACTTCCTCACGGAAAAAATATTGATATAATGTTGGTCTCTGAGACTCATTTGACTTCGAGAAGCCTTTTTAAAATTTATGGCTACACCTTATATGATTCAAAGGACCCGAGAGGAAGAGCATGCGGTGGATCAGCAATTTTAATAAAGTCAATACTCAAGCATTATTTTATTGACAACATTTGTGAAGAACATTTACAAGCAACGAATATTTGTATTGAAAATTTTTCCAATAATTTTGTCATATCATCAATTTACTCTCCTCCTAGATTCGCAATTACTGAGCATCAATACGAGGATTTTTACAAATCTCTGGGTCCTTGTTTCGCAGCAGCTGGCGACTATAATGCTAAACACACGTTCTGGGGTTCGCGTCTTATTACACCCAGAGGTCGAGCGTTGTTCAATACAATTTCCAAACTCGGCTTGGATGTCATATCAAGTGGGGAGCCCACTTATTGGCCTACTGACATACATAAAATTCCGGATGTTATAGATTTTGGCGTCATGAAAAATATATCTAGGGAATTAATTCACGTTGAAGCTGTCCTAGATCTATCGTCCGATCACTCTCCCACGAACGTTACGGTATGTAGCCCACTGAGAAATGCTCTACCTCACTCATATGTGAAGATGGTCAGTCGTGTTAATTGGCTGTGATTCAAAAAATATCTCAGTAGTCATTGCACGGAAAACATTACGTTAAGAACACCCGAAGATATTGAAGCTAACATTGCTAGTCTTAACGAAAATATTAAGCAAGCTGCTGAACATGCCACTACCTTCCATCCGCAGACTGGGTTTAATATAATATATTCTACGGACATTGAGCATCTCTTACGTGAAAAAATAAGAGCTAGAAAGAAATGGCAACAGCACAGATCACTCCAAAATGAAATTTAATTGAAAGAGCGCACTAAAATACTCCAAGAGCTGCTTGCATATGAAAAAAGAGCATCTCTTAAACATCTAATCACTCTTTGTGGCGAGCTGCGAAAAGGATTAAAACACCCGTTGAGTTTAAACCACCTCTGGTAACCAGATGCTGATTAAGTTACCTCGTATTGCAAAAAGAATCCTGTTATTCATTTTTAATGCCATTTTACGACTGGAGTATTATCCAAATAGCTGGAAGCTTACCAAAGTTAAAATGATTGCAAATCCTGGCAAAGATCTTACCAAGGCTGCATCATATAGGCCAATAAGTCTGCTCTCAACAATGTCAAAACTTTTCGAAAAACTGCTCATGACAAAAATGTTCCCAATTCTAATTGGTAGTGGGTGCATCCCAGACCATCAATTTGGTTTTTAGTACCATTGATCAAACGCATAGATGGGTTCAATTTATAAGAAGAACACTTGAAGAAAATATGTATTGTTCTGCTCTGTTTATTGACGTTTCGCAGGCATATGATAAAGTGTGGCATGAAGGCCTTATTTTAAAATTGAAATCATATCTACCAATAAATTTTCTGAATTTATTAGAAAGCTACATTACTACCCGGAAGTTCACGGTTGTGGAAGGAGAATTCATGAGTGTGCCCGAATCTATATCATCCGGTGTGCCACAGGGGAGCATGCTGGGGCCAGTTTTGTATTTGATTTATACTTGTGATATGCCTTGAGCAGTAATATCCATACATCTACGTTTGCCGATGATACAGCCTGCCTAAGTATGCACGAAACCCCTAACGAGGCTTCCCGATATCTACAAGAACATATTACACAACTGGAACTATGGTTAAACTTATGGAGAATTAAAGTAAACGAGCAAAAGTGTGTTCAGGTAACTTTTACCCTGCGAAAAGATACTTGTTCTCCAATTCGAATCAACAATCAAGTTGTTCCTCAACATGCACACGTAAAATACCTTGATATACACCTTGATCAACGACTTACATGGAAACTCCATATTGACGCAAAGCTAACAGAAATGAAACTTAAATTAACTCAGATACATTGGCTGATTGGTAGAAGTTCAACACTCAGCCTAGACTGCAAACTTTTACTATACAAGTCGCTTTTGAAGCCAATATGGTGCTACGGAGTTCATTTATGGGGCACTGCTTCAGCTTCTAATGTCGAGAGAATCCAACGTAGGCAAAACAAAAATTTTACGTTTGATAACATCGGCTCCATGGTACATTAAAAATTCCAGAATACATCGTGATTTAAATATGCCACTAGTTATAGAAGAAATTGCAAATTGAACACATCCGCCTAAAAAAGGGGGACACAAGGGCTCTTATTCTCAACACTCCAGATGGGACTTCTTGAAAATAGTTTTTTTTTCTTCCTTTTTGATTGGCACTACTTATGTATTATTTATAACTACCACTAAGTATATGTCCGACACTGGTCGGGCCTAATAATTATATTTTAGATTTAAGATTTGAATACTTATCGTTAGCTCATATTTGAAGATACAATAACTAATTACAAGCATTAAAAAAATTTCAAAGCAGAATTTTAAAAAATAGCAAGTCTGGACGAGGACTTGACAACGCAATCTCCCAAACCAAAAGCAACCATGTTGTTTTTGTATTGTTATAATGGTTGTTATAGTACCACTTGCAAATCAAACGCCTTGTAACAAGATGCTTCAGAATTGACAACTGAATTGTGGTGATGCCAACTCTAAGAGTTGGTATAGTTATATTTTTTTAGCGATTCTAATATTTTGTTATTGGTTTGACGAATGATACATTATAAATCGATCGAAATGCAAAACGCCAGCAATGTAATGTATTTTGTAAATTATGTATTTAAAATACAAAATACAAAATACTTGCATGTCATGTATTTAAAATACAAAATAATTCTACGTCATGTATTTAAAATACAAACAAGTAAGAGTGCTATATTCGGCTGTGCCGAATCTTATATACCCTTTACCAACGTGCGTACATAAATGTAGTATACAGACACATACAAACATATTTGTTTTGTGAAAAAATTTATAATATTTTTCTCTAAAGCAATTAATAGTTAGTGACCTTTCAGTATTTTTCGATTAAACAATTTGTTTCAATTATTTTATTTTCGATATAAGCAATAGTTGAATATTTTACTCTACACTCTGTGGTTATGATATATTTTACATTCACTCTTATTTCAGTCAACATCGACGTCACGTCAATACATTACCAAAATATTGGGGCTTGTTTACTCGCTCTCGAGATGTTCAAAAACCGTGCTGCTATTTGATAACTCTAAAATATTCTTAGTATTGCACCTCCATACCAAGTAAACTAACTTGTTTTATATTTTCCCGTATTTAATAATCATTGATGTTGCAAAACTGCTCAGTGTCTTGATTTAAATTTCCCATTGCAAATGGTATACATCGTGGTATTATGTAAACGTTTTATTCCTACAGGATTTGTTTGAAATTTGTTCAGCAGAAAGGATAGGTATCAGGAAAATGAAACGAACATGTCCTTTATGTCTTTAGCGATAAATTTTAGTTTTATCTCCATTTACTAAAAATTAATAGTTATTATGCTGAGAGCACAATAAGCAAAAACCTTCGTTTATACTTCAATTAGTTTAGATATCCATAAAAAAATTAAACATGTATAAAAAATCTTGAGTAATGATTTTCCTAAAACATGAAATCTGTTTAACTGAAAAAAAAATATTTTTGGTTATTTTTTTACCGAAACTTTTTTTAAGCTCCAACCCTGGAACCATTTTGCTGAGTTTCTTTATAAAATATAGAATATATGTAATTACCAAAGTAATAATTAGTTTTATATACCAGAAAAAATTTAAGTTTTCCAGCTCTGGAGCTATGTCTTTTATTTTTCTAATTTCTATGCCAAACTATTTCATTCTAAGTCATAAAGTATATAAAACTTGTAAACAAAAAGAAAAAACTAAATTGACCTAGTTACTTTTGTAAAAAACAATAAATTTAGCAACCCTGGAATCAACCTTTTAGATTTTTCTAATTTAAAAAATTAATAAAGTGTGTTAAGTGAACAAAGAAATAAAAAAAAATTAATTTTATACTTTAATATTAAAAAAAAATCAAAGTTTCCATCTTTGGAGCTGTAATTTTCATTTTTCAAATTATATACGCCAAATTTTTCTTTCAGAAGCATAAAATATATTCAATTTATAAAGGAAAAGAAAAACATTTTTAGAACTATTTAATTTTGCATAACACAAAAAGTGTAAGTTTTCCAACCATGGAATCATAATTTAGGATTTTTCTAATTCCTATACCAATCCAGTTCTTTAAAAAATACATAAAATATGTTAAGTGAACGAAGGAACAACTAAATAAGAAAAAACTTAGTTTCATTTAATTCCTTTAATATTAAAAAATTCAGTAAAGTGCGGCTTTGACTCGCGCACGAAGGGTTCCGTACATTCGGTTCTGAGCTTTTTTTAATGTGGCTTTTTTGAAGTTTTTTTTTCAGTTTAAACGATTTTTTCAGTTTTGTCGCTTTTTTCTCATTTTGGCGATTTTTTCTATTTTTCTCAGCTTTTTTCATTTTGGCGATTTTTTCTGTTTTTGGGGCTTATTTTCATTTTGAAGATTTTTTTCATTTTGGTGATTCTTTATCCATGTTGGCGATTTTTTCCTATTTTGGGGGTTTTTTTCATTTTAGCGATTTTTTTCATTTTGGCGATTTTTTCCTGTTTTTGGGCTTTTTTTTGTTTTGGCGATTTTTTTCTGTTTTTTGGGGTTTTTTTTGTTTTGACGATTTTTTTCATTTTGGCGTTTTTTTTCATTTTGGCGATTTTTTTCTGTTTTGGGGCTTTTTTTTAATTTTGGTGATTTATTCTGTTTTGTTGGGTTTTTTTTCGTTTTGGCGATTTTTTTCATTTTGGCGATTTTTTCCTGTTTTGAGGCTTTTTTTTTTGTTTTGGCGATTTTTTTCATTTTGGTGTTTTTTTTTATTTTGGCGATTTTTTTCTGTTTTGGGGCTTTTTTTCATTTTGGAGATTTTTTCTGTTTTTTGGGTTTTTTTCGTTTTGGCGATTTTTTTCATTTTGGCGATTTTTTCCTGTTTTGAGGCTTTTTTTTTGTTTTGGCGATTTTTTTCTGTTTTTTTTTGGGGTTTTTTCATTTTGGCAATTTTTCTTCATTTTTGCGTTTTTTTTCATTTTGGCGATTTTTTTCTGTTTTTGGGGCTTTTTTTTCTTTTTGGCGATTTTTTTTCTGTTTTAGGGCGTTTTTTATTTTGAATATTTTTTTCATTTTGGCAATTTTTTTTTCATTTTAGCAATTTTTCCGGTTATTCGCGATTTATTTTAGTCTTAGACATTTTTTTTGTAATTTGGTGCTTTTTCTCGTTTTGGCGTTTTTTTTGCTTTTGGCGATTTTCTTCGATTTGGCGATTTTATAATTTTTGATTTTTTAGTTTTACCGATTCTGAAAATTTCAAGAGTTTTGCTCTTACGGTTTCCAAGATACAGCAACTTGTCAGAATTGCATAGTCAAAATTGCATTAACTGATGGAACACCCTTTAATTTAAATTTTAGTGTTAATTTTTGTAGTCTGTATAAAAATACACTAGCCTTACAAATTTCAAGTGTATATACATACATACATACAATTGTATGTATATTACATGAGATTTTAAAATTTTTCGTTGTTCGTTTTGGAACACCCTTTAATTTCCAATTCTCATGTATTTGTTGTTGTAGCGGCCAAAGATCTACACACTGTGTCCAAATTTCAGGTCTCGAACTCTTACGGTTCTCGAGAAAATACCTGCATAGTTTTAGACATAGTTAATTTTACATAACACAAAAAGTTAAAGTTTTCCAAACCTGGAAACGTCTTTTTATTTTTTTTATATTTTTTTAATTTAAAATTCCAATTTTAGTCGTACTGAAGTGTAAAATAAATTTATTTATTAAAAAAAATAAAAATTTGTTTTCGGTAGTTACTTTTATATGGCAAAATGAAGTTTAAGCTTTCCAGCTCTGCAATCGTCTGCTCGATTTTGCTGAATTTCAATACCAATCTAAGTTGGACCATTTCTGATACACCAGTCCAAGAACGAAGTCTCTAGCTCTTCTGGGAGCTTCGGAAAACCGATTTCACGTACACCGGACGGACGGACGGACAGACGGACATCGCTTATTCGTCTTCGCTATTCATAAGGACCCAGAATATATATATTTTTTTGGTCGCAAATTAAAATTATGGAAATTACACACGGAATGACAAACCTATATATACCCTTTTCCATTTTTGGTAAAGGGTATAAAAAACGTATTTGTATTTTAAATACGTATTTCAAATACATGTATTTCAAATACTGCCCAACCCTGCCCATAACATACCATTTTTAAGAAAGTAGCAATACAATCAAATTTTTTTACTACCACACTCACATTATTATAGCAATTGCTATTTATGGCGCGATACAGGGGTTAGAAAATGATTTTCGTAACAAAATTAATCGACACTATTATAGTTATAAATTTATTTTTGTTTTGATTTCTTTGTACTTAAAAGCAGCGTACGAAAATAAACGAAACAAATTGTTTGAATTTGTTTTGTTTCGTTCTTTGAAGTGAGTGAAAAAAAACGATGAGAAACATTGCTCAATTCGTTTTTGTATTGTTTATGCCCTGGGGCCGGATTCCGTAACGATGAGTTTGAAGTGTTCACCAGTTTCAGTGTTCACAATTCACCGCACTTTTTCTAGTGATAAATTTGGACACTAGTGTTCACTATAACAATCAAAATAATTCAGGCTCACCATTGCGTACGCAAAAATCAACAAGTGAACACTGAAATTGGTGAACACTTCAAAACGCATTGTTGCAGAAATCTGGCTTACAGCCGCCACCAGCCACAAACAATATATTAATTTAATCGTGCTCCGCTAGAAAAGATAATGACGGGAAATAAATGGAAACGTTTTGAAATATTTGCGGTGAATTTGACATCATCATATAATATATGTAATTTTATTGCATTGTATTTAACACATTAAGTTTGTTTTATACCATGTTCACACTTATGTTTCTAAACATGTTTAATACATCGTCGGTTGGTTTCTGGTTTGCGGCAAAGTATATTCAAAATACATTATGTCTGCACCAAACCAGAAACCAACCGACGACTTGTTCACACTTATGTTTAAGACGAGTTTTCTAAGAACTAAACACAACCTTTCACATTATATTTGAGATGTTTAAGGTTGACATTTTGCGAATAAACTATTGTGTTTGTAACAAATTTCGAACAATTATGCTTTTTATTTGCTTTATTATTTTGAAACAACAATTGTTTTTGTAAATAATGTAATATTTTTTAAGCAATTATTGTGTTTCAAATAATTTTTTTAACGTGCCGCCATTTATTAACAACACAAACTTGCCAGAGTTATCAAAAACGCACTGAACATAATCCATTTACGTGTTTAAAGATGAGTTTAATTTTAAACCTTGCTATCTGAGATGCTAAACAAAACAAGTCAATGTATGGTAAAACATCAAAAAATTTTTGTGTTTAAGCTCTTAAAGACGAATAGGCCGTTAAACACATAAATGATCAAACAGAAATGCGGCATAAACACATTTTCCATACAAATTGACACAAAAACTCAGCACCAGAGAGCAGTCGATAGATAGAATCTATTTTATTTTGACAACGTTTTTTCTTATGCTCTCATATATAAATACTCATTCTATCAAGAATGCTACCATACTTTCAATAAATTTCATACATTTTGTGAACAAACCTACAAAGAAAAATAAGCACAAAAGAAAATAAAACTAAAATTATAGAGCATTTGAAGTTACAGCCGCAGATTTTATTATGGGCTTTGTTAATTTGACAACGATTTTTTCTGAAGTTGCGGACATATTCTGTTTGATCATTAAGTGTAAAAATAGTATTACATAGCTAGTGTCGTAAGACACCTCTCTTCTTTTTTTTTTAATTTCGACTCAGATTTCAACGTAAATTTTTTATGTTTTCAGAAAGTAACATTACGAAGGTTAAACAGTGTTACCCAATTTCAAGATTTGTACAAATATACAGGATTATGGCAAATAGTTATTATAAATTATGCTTGTTTTGTATAAATATTTAAAGAATCATAATATCTTATGTTCATTTCATCTTGAAATTACTTGATTTAGTGGCACGCTGAACGGCCTATAAAGTTAGTCAATTTTGGACCAGAATGTATGGGAGATTACTTAACTTAGATTTCAGTGAAAATCGTGAAATTATTTGGCACAGTGATGCCAAAAGTATGGAATTTTCCCTTTTTGTAGGGATTTTTCTGTAAAATTTTAAGCGTTGGGAAAAAGGACAGATTTTTTATTTTGAGCAAAAGGTAGGGAATTTTTACAATTATCGCTTTTTCAATTTTTTAGACATAAAATGCAAAAATATTTGGAGGATTTTTATTTAAGAGGTGAAATTTTTCACATACCTTAAATTTTTTTGCAGAAACCCTCCATTATGAATTCTAACAATCTGAAAATCAATTGCAATATCCACACATATGTACTCGTATATAGCTAAATATGACAAATCGTAATAATAATGTTTTAATGCTTGTTTGTATATACTGATTTTTTTTAACAGCCAGTCAGAAAATAAAAAGAAATGGTCTTGTTTTGTGTAAGCTATGCATCGTGTAAAATTGTGTCACCAATGCTCCACAAACTGATATTTTTAGCATGGAAATTTTTTTTAAATACTTAAAAGAAATACATAAAATAGTTTATGTTTAAAATAAACACGGAGAAAAGTTTCATAAAAAAGAGCCATACAAGAAAGTAAAAAAATGCAATTCAAACTAGCAAGTGGCCTTATTTTTCAATCAATTCCTGAATAAGTATATATATCCTTATTAGCAATGTAGTGTGGTGCAATTATGTCCTTATATTTCAATTAATTGAGTAATAATACAAATTTAGCTTATTAATTATGAGCCGACGAAAATCGGTACATTGTGCTGATAGCGTGAATTTGAATAATTAATATTTGTTACACCAAAATCTTTAAGTAAAATTTTCATATTGATGCAAGGATGTACATATTTTTAGTTTGCTTTTGTTAATTAATGCTTTAGTTACTTTTCTACCTGGTACCCAACTAATGCTGAGTACACATCTGGCATTTCTTGTGGTATCATTTTCAATACGTGTTTTTTATATGGAAATCAATGCCCCACAACGAAAAGTATAGGAAATGACAAACGTTGCCACTAATACACACTATTGCGATGTCAAAAAATGCCATAGTGAATACTCGGCATACGACTATAGTCTGTTTTGTACAATATATGAAACAAAGTTTTGTAAAAAATATACAATATTTACAAAATGTACATTTATTTGTTTTTTGTTGTTAAAATTAAAAAATTTTCAGCGTAGGGAAAAATGTAGGGAAAATATTTTTGGTTGGAGGGAAAAAAAGGGATTTTTTTCAATGGTGTAGGGATTTCCAAAATATCTACTGGCATCACTGATTTGGCATGGGCTCTAAAGTAATTTATGTCTTCACTTACCCAAAGTATATTTATATAAAGTATATGCAGGTCTACAACAATTAAGAAAATACAAAAACAACATGCGCTTTGTTTGTGTCTGGGCAACTTGCATTACTTTTCATAAGCACTGATTGGAAAACAAAAATTTTAGTGAAAATTTAAATTTGATGCTTGTAATGCACTATTTTTTTGCACTTAAATAAAATCTCTTTATAGTAATGGATTAATATTGCATTAGCAGCTAATCGTATGGCGAAAAATGCACTAATTTTTTATTGCCACTAAGCACATCATGAACTAATGCAATATTATTGCAATAGCACATAATGTACACAGTAAAATTATATAAAATGTAATCATATTTTTATCAGATAATACAAATAAAAAAAATACAGTAAAGGAACATTGAAAGCACCTGTATAAGTACGTTCATACAAATGAAAGATCAGGACTTAGGATTTCGTTTATTTTATTGTAAAGTTATATCTTAAAAAATGGTGATTTTATAAACGGAATATACTACCGCTTGGAACAATTTAATCAAGTTTTGCCTTTCTCTTGAAAAATGATTTTTGCCTTAAGTGGCGATATGTACATAGAAAAAAGTTTATATATTTATGTATGTATGTACAGATTTACGTTCTATTTTTCGCCATGTGATTTGGTGCTAGCGCAATATTAATGTATTACTTTGGAGAGATTTTAGTTTAATGCCAAAAAATTGCACTATAATTATCAAAGTTAGTTCTAATGTAATAAATTTGCATTTGTATTGATTTGGTTTAGTGCGGGAAAATGGTCAATGCATTTGCTTATTTAATGCAAGTCCCAGATCTGCATACAACAAAAAGGAAATGTATGGATACACAAAACCAAAGTAAATTTATTATTTGATAAACCTTTATTACGTGAAATAAGTATAAAAAAGCTACATATTTATTTTAATAATTAAATATAATTATTTTTAAATGTTTTGAAACACCTTTTTTAAGTAAAAGTTTATTTCAACTTTTTCACTATACACAATTGTGTATAACAAAGCAAAGCAAAACAAAATGGTGTACGAAAATTGTAAACAACTTTTGACATTCATGCATTGACACTACACGAGAAAAAAATTAATCACCTGAGTACTTGCATATACTTTATATAAATTTACTTTGCACTTACCTTGCTTAAAGTCTACTAAACCATTAACCAACACTAGATGATAAAATATGTTAAATGCAACAATCAATGTTATAGCATTTAAGCGAATAACAAACATTTTTTTGTTAACAATAAATTGTTTATTGAGCGTAATGATTTGTAGCGCGTGGAAACTTTCAATATTATTGTTGTAATGGTTTTACTGCGAATAAAACTTATATGTACATACATATGTATTTCTTATATATGAAGCCTTTGTTTCTTTGCTTTGTGAATTTAATTCGATATTGGCTTGAATACAAATGATCATGAAATTCACAGTTTAATTTATGCAAATATTACACTTCAACGCTGTTCAATGATAAGAACTGACTTCAGTGTGTTTTTCTTTTGACTTTTGATGCCTCACATTTTTATTTAGCCGAATATAAAATCAAATATATGATAATTTACTAATATATTTCTAAGAATATATGTATGTACATACATATGTATGTTTATATATACTTATTAGGGATGCCAGTCCCGAAATCCCGATCCCGAAAATCCCGGGATTCAGGAAATACCAAATCACGGGATTTTAACTTTTTAATCACGGGATTTTCGGGATTCAGTCAATCCCGAAATTGATAGAAATAAATTCATCATTACTTTCCCCCATATGAAGATAGTAACCGTGGCAACACAATATTGATCTTTTATATTTGGCTGCTTCGTACTGTTAATATTTCCAATGAAATATTTTTTCTCCATTCCATTATTAATTGCAATCTATTTGATGATAATAAGCAATTTAATTTAACAGCTTTAATAATAATATATTAAACAATAAAGGTATTCACGTCAATTCTTGCAACTGTGTAAAATGCATAATTGCATTTTCTAAAAACATATTTAAACTATAGGTTTTTTGAAAATAATAAAATTACGTGTTTGTTATCCTAAAATCGATTTTGAAAATTACATCCTATGTACATTAGAAAGGCCATAATTTATTTATTTTTTTGATTTCTTATATTCTCATAGCGATAAGTCGTGTTTTAGGCGGTACGTCCGCCCCTCAAAGTTAGCTCTCGAGCCCATTTTTTCAATGTAAATTTTTGCATATGACTATATTTTTAAAAAGACAATTTACAACAAAATGATGCATGGAAATATTTTAGCTCTTCTAGTCTACAACGTTAGTCTCAAAGAAAGTTTTTTGCTAAAATTAATATTTTAGGAAATAATAAGAAAATAACCAACAAAATACCAAAAATGATATATACCGAAATTGATTTTATATGGAAATTATTTTACTAAGCGTTTACAGTAAGAGTTTATATCAATTAAATTATTTCATACATATGCATATTAAGTATAGTTATAAGAACACTAAACAAAAAAACTAAAAAAAAGACGTCTGGCACTCGGGGACTGCCCTGGTAAAGCTATTGCTTAGCTTTTTTTTATCAAATTAATTTTTTTTTTGCTCTTAAGTACAGCACATTGTGTTTTCCCATATGTAAAAATATGTTCTATTCTAGCAATACTGTATGTTAATGAAATAAATAGCATACTTTTAGGCGATTCAAATAAAAATAGACTTTGGTTTTATTTTCGTTACGGAATTTCTTGATTCGGTCCACACCCTCAAAGCCTGCGATAAAAGCTATACAATAGCTTAAAAACCTTTAAATTTGTTTGTGTTTATTATTTTTAGTCAACCACGATTGCTCTTAAGTACGCCACATTGTGTTTTTCTACATGTAAAAATCTGTTCTAGCAATACTGTATGCTAATGAAATCAATAGAATTCTTTAAGGGTTAACATACAGTGGGCGATTCAAATAAAAATAGTCTTAGGTTTTTTTTCGTTACGGAATTTCTTGATTCGGTCGACACCCTCAAAGCCTGCAATAAAAGCTATGCAAAAGCTTAAAAAAAATACATTAAATATATATGGGCTTGCGGGCTAACTTTCAGGGCCGGACGCACCCACTAAAACACAACTTATCGCTATGATATGTATTTTTTTACATAAAACTGAACCGATTTGGGAGCGAGAATAAAAGAAATCAACAAAAAAAAATCCTCCATACAACTAACGGCCACTCTAATGTACATACATATGTATGTATTTTCACTAGTTAAGAATTTTTTAAATTTCATGAATTATAATTTTTATACCCTTTACCAAATATTAATATGCGACACATAAAATATATAAATTCTAAATCCTTATGCAATAGCTGAAGGTGTCTCTCCTAACTAATATTAGGTGTGTTCATTTACTTTACTAGTAAAAATTAGTAACGAGAGAGTAACAAGAAATTTTTCAAAACTACTCTCAAAAATGTGAAAAAGTAAATGAACACTTTACTAGCTAAAATTTGCAAGTTAAAGTAGTGTTGTAATGTATAGGTATATATGAGTACTCAGTAACTACCCCTATGTTTTCTGGACATATTATACATATGTATATTGTATATTATTATAAAAATGATGTGATTATGGTCATTTATATTCACCATTGTCGTGACTAATAAATTATGTATTAATTCAAATTTATTTGCAAATATATATCTGAACTAATTGAATTATTTGCCTGCTTAGTGCCTATTCAAATTATGCCTTTTTAGCCTGCCTTGCTTCGACAATTTTCTTTTAATCCCCTTCGAAAAGTCACGCACATTTACATTAAGACTTTTTTCTTCAATAGTATTTGACGTTAATATACATGCTTAATGCTGAGAGTTCGAAAAAACAAAGATAAATGTCAAAAATCCCCAAAAATCAAAAATCATTTCGTGCCTTTGGTTTCACTCCGCATGCTTCTCAACACCTCTCACCAACAAACTTAAAAAGCCTGCCTGCACAGATAACCAGAAAAGGCCCAGTGTAAATATCGTCTTAATGTAAATTACCGAGTAGCTAGGTACTCATAATATTTACAACACTAAAAATAACAGCTGGTCTGTGAAAATTAAAGAAAAACAGAAACATTTCAGAGGCTGTAGAAAAATATGAATGCATATATATTTTAGTTCAATTTCATTAGATATATTATTTTGTTTCTGTTGTTGCTAGTTACACAAAAATAAATTTTTTATCTTTTTAATACTTTTTATCGTCTTAAAAGTTTACATTTACTTACAATTTCCAAAATATTTTTATTTTCAACTTAATTTAGAAAATTGTTTTGCAAACACAATCATAAAACAGCTGTTTGAAAAATTATTACAAGTAAAAATTTTACTTGTAAAAACTTGCAAGAATTTTTCTGTCTCTCAATTTTTTACGCTCTTTTGACGCTCTCTCGTTGCAAATTTTTTGGGTTAATGAACACTTTCCAGTAACAATTGTTACAAATTCGTAAAAATTTTTAATAAATGAACACAACTATTATAAATACGAAAGTAAATTTATTGTTTGTTTGTTGCTTTAACGGCTAAACCACGGAACCGTTTTTGATGATATTTAGAACATAGATAAATCTAAATCTAGATGGTCACATAGGTTATATATTTTTTTAAAAGCTAGGAGCACGAGCAAATGTAGGGGAAAATTTCTTCATCTAAGAACTATCTACCAAGCAGTGTTAGTGTAATTTCCACCTCTTTGACACTATCTGAGTCTGAAAGGACATAAACACTATATATTTTATCAAAAATAACACTACCAGGGAGTAAGGGGCAATTTCTAAGGTAAGTAAAACGTAAGAAACTACGTTCCTACCCGGTGTCCCATGATACCGTGCGTCCTTTTTTTAATAAATAAACTTATTTTATACTTCAGTACGAATAAAATTGTTATTAAAAATATGAAAAATAAATAAAAAAATCAAAAAGACGTTTCCAGGGTTAATAAGCTTTAACTTTTTTGTTATATAAAAATAACACGGTGCGACAGTCCAAAAAAGCTGGTACCGCATATTATTTTTCTTGTAGGGCTTGTCGAGTTAAAGAAGAATCCAATAGTGAAATATGCCGGACACCTCCAAAATCCGGATTTACGGTTAAAAAACCGGTTTTTTTGCCTTTGCGCTCTTATAAGCCTGTAACTTTTTTGATAATGATCCGATTTTCAATTTCTTACTAGATTTGGAAAGAAGAAACTGGGATCTTTCGAATGATATATAATTTATTTGGGAAAAGTTGAGAAATTTTGGTGTTATTGTCCAGCAAACACAAATTTTGTAGATTTTTCAAAAATTTTTCAACTTTGGTAACGTTTTTATACACTATTTTATTAAGAAACTATAATACTATTGAATTTATTCAAAAAGTACATTTAGTTACGATTACAATGCATATTTGGGGTTAAAAATAGATAAGCAATTGACTGAGTTATTTAACTTTTCATGAAAACAAACAAATTTTATATTTGGTTATTTAACTCAAAAGTGTTTGCTTGACCGTTTTTTTTTTAAATCAGCATCACCAGTTTCTCGTTTAAGTGACCAGCAATATTCTGAAATCATTTTTATCTTGTTTTTTCCTTCAAAGCGTTTTTCAATATTTGCCATTTCCTGGGGAAAATGTTCGCCTTGTTCATCACTGAACTGGCCCATGTTATCTGGGAAAAAGTCCAAATGCGAATGCAGAAAATGAATTTTTATGGACATGTTGCAGTCGTCGCTTCTGTGATTTCCAAGGAAATTATCGCATAGCGCAACAAAACTCTTCCATGCACGTCTTTCAACGGAACTTAGCCTGTTAATGAAATCTGCATCTCTCATAATTTTTCGAATTTGAGGTCCAATAAAAATACCTAAAAGTTATCAAAACAGATAAGAGCGTACTAGATATGTAAGCAAATTAATTAATACCTCCTTTTATTTTGGCTTCACTTAGTTTTGGGAACACCGCTTTGAGATGACAAAAAGCGTCGCCGTTTACATCTAATTTTTTTACAAATTGTTTCAGGTATCCCAGTTTAAGATGCAGTGGTGGTAGTATCACGTCCTCAGCTTTAACTACTTGGTCATTTAAAATGTTTTTCCTCCCTATTCTATGTGACTCGCGAGATGGCCATACTTTGCGATCATAACGATTCGGTGAACGACTATCCCATTCACAAAGATAGCACGGATACTTTGTGTAACTACCTTGCATACCAAATAAAATTGTCAAAACCTTTAAGTCAGCGACGACTTTCCATTTATGGGTGGTATAGCTAACAAACATTAGTATATTTTTCATCACTTCGTAAGTTTCTTTTGTATTAGTCTCATATACTATTGGAACTGAAGGTAATTGGTTTTGGTTATGCAATAAAACAGCTTTTAAGCCTAGATATTTCATTACAAATCATAAATTAATAAAAATAAAGACATAAATTTTTATAAGAAACTTACTTTTACATGAACCATCAATGAAAAGTCGCCATTCATCTGCATTATAATTGTGATTTAATGCCGAAAATAGTTTTGGTACATTAACGCAATACACGAGATCACTGTCATTGGAACTAGTCTTAAAACTTTCTTCAAGTAACCAAGTCCGGTCACTTTTTCTACCAGATGTTATAACGAAATCTTTTTCCACTAAATTCCACTGCTTCAATCGCGACCCGAGGACTTCAGATTGCCGCTTTGACAAGTGTAAATCGCGAACAAGATCGTCGAAATCAGCTTTTGACAAAAAATGCCGCTCCATTGTTGTAGATCTGGAAGGAAGGAACTCTTCTTGTTCAAAACCTTTTTCTGTTACATCGTATGATTTGCTCGTTGTCGGTAGATCATTACCTACAGGTATAGGTTTTATAACAGTTGCAACATTTGCGTACTTAATGTTTTTGCGCGTTTTAAAACAATGACCTAAAACATCGGTTTGACAAAAGTAGCAATCACTTGGTTTATGATATGGCTGATGATGCCAAATCATAGGCGTAGAAAAGGGCAAAACAAACGAAGGTTGAAATTTCTTTTTTTTATGTATTACAGCAATATTGACAAACAAATTCTGGCTCGTACCAGCGACTAGTATCAAAAAAACAATTAAATATTTTATTGTACACTTCTACCACTCCAATATTGTTTTTAAAACCACGCCGGTGACTGATATCAGTAAATAAGCCACAAATATAGCAAAATTTGTTACGATTGTCACACATTTTTTAATTAATTTTAATTTAAATTGCACACGATTTTTATTAAATTGCAAACGGTTTTTTAAATACACAGATTCAAAGTGAAAACGTCAAACGTCATATTAAAAGAAAAAATAATAATTTTTTTTAATAGAAGATGCATAAAAACAACACCAAAAACATTGTGCAGGCATTTTGGTAAAAATTTTGTTTTCATGAAAAGTTAAATAACTCAGTCAATTGCTTATCTATTTTTAACCTTAAATATGTATTGTAATCGTAACTAAATGTACTTTTTGAATAAATTCAATAGTATTATAGTTTCTTAATAAAATAGTGTATAAAAACGTCACCAAACTTGAAAATTTTTTGAAAAATCTACAAAATTTGTGTTTGCTGGACAATAACACCAAGTTTTCTTAACAAAATTATATATCATTCGAAAGATCTCAGTTTCTTCTTTTTAAATCTAGTAAGAAATTGAAAATCGGATCATTATCAAAAAAGTTACAGGCTTATAAGTGCGCAAAGGTAAAAAAATCGGTTTTTTAACCGTAAATCCGGATTTTGGAGGTGTCCGGCATATTTCACTATTGGATTCTTCTTTAACTCGACAAGCTCTACAAGAAAAATAATATGCGGTCCCAGGTTTTTCTACTTCATTCAATTTTGTAACACTGTGTAATCTACTATAACTAATTTTACCGTTTTCTCTATAAATCAAACATATCTTACATTCTTAAAAGAAAAATATTGGTGTAAGAAATAAAAAAAATCAAAAAGGATGATTCCAGGGTTGGGAAAGTAAGACTTTTTGTGATATACAAAATTAACTAGACCTAATTAATTTTTCTTCTTCTTCTTTATAAATTCAATTTAGTTATTTTATGTTTTGAAAAGAAAAGATTGGTATGGACAATTAGAAAAATAAAAACTCCAGAGCTTTAAAATTTTATTTTTTTGGATATTAAAGTAACTAAATAAAATTAATTTTTACCTTAACTCCTAATTTTCTTTGTTCACTTAACATATTTTATATATTGTTTAAAGAAAAAGATTAGTATAAGGAACTAGAAAAATCTAAAAAGTGAATCCAGGGTTTGGAAACTTACACTTTTTGTGTTATATAAAAGTAAATGGGTCTAAATAATGTATTCCTTAAAATTATTTTCCTTATGCTTCTGAAAAAAAAGTTTGGTGTAGAAAATTATAAAAATGAAATCCACAGTTCCAGAGCTGGAAACTTTGACCTTTTTTATTCCTTTTTATTATTTTCCAGGGTTGGAAAACTTAATTTTTATGTACATAAAAGTAACTAGGTCAACTAATTTTGTTTTTGCTTACAAATTATATACTTTATGCTCTTGAAAGAAGAAGTGTGGCATAAATATTACAAAAATAAAAGACGTAGCTCCAGACCTGGAAAAGTTAAAGTTTTTCTCGTATATAAAACTAATTAATTTCTTGGTATTTAAATATATTCTATATTTTAGAAAGAAACAAATTAGTATTAAGAAACAGAAAAATTTAAATTATGGTTCCTGTACCCCATTTCTGTAACTTGTGAGAAGTTCTCGCTCGCATCGAGAAAAATTAAATAATTATATTGGTTGTCCTATTTTACACAAGGTTACTCAAATTAAAATTTATATAAACTTACAAAATATATCAACAAATACAGTTTTGTTCTTACTCACCCTTTTTTCACAGGATGATAACAATTTTTTCGATCCGAAAAGTTCTCATATTCCTTACAGAAACGAGGCACAGGATTGGAAATTGAAAAAAAAATTGGTAAAAAATAACCAAATACAAATACAAGATTTTTTTTTTGTATTTGCTAAATTTTTTCATGGATATCTAATTCAACGAAGGTTTGTGCCATGTTGCTTATTATGCTCTCAGTACAGCTGTTTTTCAAATCGATGGTCTTTCCTTGACAGCTTATAACGAGTTCTGATTAATTTTTACTAAATGGAGATAAAAATAAGATTTATCGCTAAAGATCAGTCATAACTATAAAATTAATTAAAGGAAATTTTCCATTTCATTTCCCTGGAACTTTTTCTTTCTGCTGAACAAAATTCAAAAAAAATCTGTAGGAATAAACGTTTTCATAATACCGTGATATATACCTTTTGCAATGGTATGTTTAAATTGAAACACTTAACAATTTTGCAAAGATTATTAAATAAAACAAGTTATTTTACTTGGTATGGAGGTATAATACTAAGACTATTTTATAGGGTTTTAGAATACCTCGAGCGCCAGTGAACAAGCACCACAACATAAGGGTGAATGTAAAATATATCTTAAGTACAGAGCGCAGAATAAAATATACAATAATATAGAAAAAAAAATATTTAGTCGAAAAATACCGAGGTCACTTACTAAAAATTGTACTAGAACAAAAAATTATAAATTTTTTCACAAAACAAATATATATGTATGTATGTATGTGCTTATGCACAAAAATATATGTATATCAGCCAAATGCAACCAACAAAATAAATTTGTTAATATTTAATTTAAAAATTAACAATCATCATTGTTGATATAACAACTTCAAATTTTTTTAGCCAATTAAATTACTCAACAAAATTATTTGTTAAATTATATCATAACGGAATGCACACATGTAGAAGAAACTAGAAATCATGTTTTGTGTGTATTCATTATTTGGGTATCTAATAAAGTGTTGCTCTTTAGCTGAGAGGTAAGTAAATCAGCTTATTAGTATTGAGGTTGCTGGTTCAAGTCCGCCCAAAGACAGTTAGTGTTTTTCGCAGACAAGCCAAAAATCATTTCGAGGATTGTGATTTTGTATAAAAAACATTGTAAATATAACAATGAAGATAATCAAAATTTTGTACGGAAATTCAACAATTAACATTATTAATATAACAATAACTTTAATTGAAATAACTTTGAAATCTAACACAAATAAATGTCGAAAAAATAAATAAATTTCAACAACCTATTCATTGATATATTTAATTGAAAATATTTTTCAGATTTTCATTTAACTTACAATTTTGTTAATTGTATTTACAAAAATCGTTGTAGGTTCAAAATCAATTAATTGTTTAATTGATATAACAAAAAAATTAATTGTACTTACAAATAATTTTTTTCTGTGTGTATGTACATATCTCTATACTACATATACGCACTTTGATGAAGGGTATATAAGATTCGGCACAGCCGAATATAGCACTCTTGCTTGTTAATTAATTTATTTGTATAGAACGCATCTTCAAACACTTGTCTATTTTTCATTTAAAAGAGAAACATATACCTAAAACAGAGATTTCTGCATTATAGTTTCTTGTATAGCTGTTTTTATAAGTACTTTTTGTCCATTTTTTGGGCTAGCAATGTCATCAAAAGTTGCACAACCTTGCAAAATTTACGCTGATAATCTTGCACTTACTCAGACTAGACTTGGGTCGAACTCGTTCACTAGTTCATTTTTGCCACAAACCAATGATCAAACCCATGTAATTTAAATGGGTTTGATCATTGGTTTGTGCCAAAAATGAACTAGTGAACGAGTTCGACCCAAGTCTAACTCAGACCCTTATAATTTTGCATCATTCTTGCAAAATAATTTTTTATGAGGTTGCTGTGATATTTTTTTTTTTAAATTTTACAATTTTGCTTTTCCTCAATAGCGCAACTTTGGACGTGAGTACGTTTAATATTCAACTAATTTTGTTTTTACCTTTGCCTTTTTATGAATAATAAATATTTTTGTTATATTTAAATATCTATATAAGATAATTAAATGTACTTAACTATGTAATATGAAATTAATTATAAAGCTTTTTGTGGACCTCTTTTAATGACGTTTTCTAATAAATTGCTATAAAAAGCATATATCTTTTAATGTTCAAGAAACCGATAGTAGCGAAAAATCTCTGAATCTCAAAAAATTTCGCGATCTCGAAAAATTCCGAGATTTAACTTTTTGAAATCCCGAATCTCGGCTTCTTAAAAATCAGTTCCGATAGTATTCCCTAATACTTATGAATGTACATACATATGGGTAATTCCAGAAAAATGTCAACCACAAAAAATTTTTTTTGCTCAAAAATATTTTGTTTTGCTTTTAATAAAAAAAAACTGAGAGGTCTTACGTTATAAATGTAAAAGCATTTTAAATTTTTTGACCGAAACTTTAAATAAAAAATTTTGCTGAGCATTACTTACTTATTAACACAAAGAAGGAGATCGGAGTTCTAATATCTGATGTTTTTTGAGTTTACTTTCACTTATTAGGGTTCCATACACCACAGGTGAAAAGCAACCCTATTGTTTTCGTTAAGATGTCCGTCTGTCCGTCACATGCAATTTTCTCGAGAACCGTAAGAGCGTTGGACACAGAGTATGTAGAACTTTGGCCTCTACAGCAACAAATACATGAGAGTTAAAAATTAAAGGGTGTTCCAAAACGAGCAACGAAAAACGTTTAAATACCATGTGATATACATATAATTGTATGTTTGTATATAGACCAGAGCCCCGCAAAGTAGCGCATGCGTGCGGTTTCTATATACAACAACAATGAAGAGATCAAATCTCTAAATCTAGAATAAATGCTTAGTGTTAAATAAGAGTATGCATGATTTTGCCGAAAATTAGTGAATCTTTGGTGTGTAGAAAGGCATAATACCTTTTGTCATAGCGACTATGTAAATTTTTTTATTAATGATATCAAAAGCATATCAAAACAAAAAAACAATTGAAACAAAACAAAAAGCTTATTGCATAATCCATTTTTATCATATTTTACAACATATGCATTATACATACATATGTATATTAGGGTGGCAGCGAAATTTCAACTTTCGCAAATGCCCAGGCGGAATATTCTGCCGATTGGTCTAAAATATAACAGGTAAAAATTTCAGCAAAATCGGGTAACTTTAAGTGCTGCCCAAAGAGATCAAAGATCAAATTTAAGTAAATTCTATATTTTTATTAGGAGTTTTCTTAATTGTTCTTGGGTTGGCACGAAAATTATTCATTAATTTTTGAAGGGTCGTTAGAATATTTTGTGAATATTTTTTGGAGAAATTAACCCTTCTGAGCTTAGAAGGGGCAAAATGAGCCGATTTTTTAAACGCATACAAAACTTTATATTCAGCCAGTTTTCTTTTTGAAATATAAGTTCTTTAAACAAATTTAAGAATATTAGTCCTTTTTATAATGAGTTAAAATATAATTCTAATTGAGATATTTTTATATTTAATTGAACTGTAGTGAATTTTAATCAGAAATAATTTCGCAATCGGGCTTAAGTTCAGTAATTTCAATTCTTATTGAATGAAATATTTTTATTAATTAATGTGAGTTTATAAAGAAGAGAAGAAAAATTAATTATTAGCTGGGGGAAATACCGACATTTGTCTGTGCAGCCACGCACTTCATCAGCACCCATATCTTTCTACTGGGGTAGAGATTGTTGTTAACATTAGCTATTTAACGCAAATTTTCAATAAAAGGGAATATGAGAAATTATTATTTCCCCCAGCTAATAAAGTCTAGTTCAATTTCTCTTTTCTTCACACAGTTGTCAAAATCCAACAGACGCCAAAGTCGGCGAACTACATATATCAAAATGGGTATAATTCGACAGGTATTATAGAATCATATCTAGGTTTCTCTTGTGATTTTTCATTTCGAATGACTGTTTAAAATATTTAACGGTTCAAATTTGGTCACAGTCGGGGTTTTTGATTTTTTTATAAATAAAGCAAAACATTATTTATTTTTAATAATGGGTAAACTACATTTATCCTGTCTCACAGAAAAAACTGAATAACGCCTTTCATAATAGCAACTACTCCAGATCTTGAACATATAATTAATACATATCTGTTAAGTAATGATTAGTAATCGTATTGATTACTAATTTGATCACTTTTTTGTTTTTGAAAGGTGAAGTAATGATTAAATTACGATTATATTAAGTTTCGCACGATTACTAATTGATTACGATTACTGATAATGGAAAATTAATCTGAATTACTTGAAATTACAACAAAATAATTAAAAAGAATCAAAAGTAATCAAAAAATAATCCGATTACTTTTAATTATTTATTAAGCTTATAGCATTTCACATATGTGACCTGCTCCACGAAAAGGGACCTCTGCGCCGAAAAATCCAAAAATCCCAACGATGTCTCCTTGCGGCTTCATCAGTCCATATTAAAATTTAAAATATTTAATAATTTGACAAATGAGCAAAATTTATAGGAATGCTTGAAATATATATATTGATAAATTTTTATAGTTATTCAAAAAAATTGGCGTGTATGTATATGCTCAAAATTAAAAATTGGCGTGTGTTATTCAAAAAAGTGCTCAAAAAGCTCTTTTGAACGACATTAAATTCTTGAGAAATTTGGAAAATTAGAAAAAAGAATTAACCAAATATATTTTGGCAGATAAGGCAATAACAACATTTCTTAACCTACTTTACTATTTGAATGAAGAAGGTTTTTCGTTATTTGATGATAGAATAGATTTTTAAACTAAAGCCAAGTTTGTTACGAAGATGAAAGGTAATGTCTTTTAAAACGATTTAAAATTTCAACAGATTTTTTTAAAATAGAGCCAAGTTTATGGAATGATTTATCCGAATATCGAAGGGCAAAAAATATAATTGGGAACTTAAAAATAATAAACCACGGCGCCGAAAGAGGAATTAAACTTATCCAAGATTACCATGAAAAAATCACCAAAGATGAGGATCAGAGGCAGCATCTATTTAAAGCAATAAAATGTTTTTTGTATATCTTACTAAAGTTTAAGATTTAACACACCCTTGTTTTTCTATTTTAGGTCGTACAAAATGATGGAAATCAATTTACAAAAGAAGCTCATTTACGATATTTAAGAAGCGATTATTACTAAAGCATCCTTAAAATTATATAATTTATTAATGTAGCAAATTACATGCTTATAATATTTGCATTAACAAACAATGCTTTATGAAAACATTTTTTAATTCATATTTAGTTCAATATGCAATATGTGTCATTTTGTCTTCAACTAGAGTGAAGGGTTAATGCTTTTTTTTCACAAAAAGTTTATCAACATATTTCAGATTATTTAAAACAAACAGAGGGTTAGTTTTTCAAAAGTTTTTCTGAATACTCCTATAACAAGAAGGAAGAAATTTTACAAATTTCACGCCGATCCAGGAAGAAACAGCCAAAATTCTTTATAAATACTTAATGAAAATATGGAATTTACTGAAATTTGACCTTTCGAAAATATAGGCAGAATCGCGTATAAATTTGATATTATTAAGAAATTGTATATGTTTTTCAACTTAGTTTTTAAAATATCAGAAGCTTTTACTCAAAACACATAAAATAAGCCTTTATTCATTAAACAAAATAAATGCTATTCATAAAAACAAAAACAATATTAATGTAATTCATAAAATATTAAAAAATATTCAATACAGCACATAAAAATTCGTGTAATTCAGGTATTTCATAAATCTCTCAATTTACACGAAAACCAAAATAATCTTGTAAAAGTGAAATCGTGTAAAAAAAGTATCGTGAAAATCGAGGGGTAAGTGTATTAACAAAACGCTCAAGACCGAAAAAATCTCAAAAACGAAAAAAAATTACATAACTAATATTATATAGGCTAAAGTTCGTATAGTATTACATACATATCTACTGTCCGTACGGAACCATTCATGCGCGAGTCATAGTCGCACTTTACTGAATTTCTGTAAATCATACGGCCTGTCCCACGATATCACCAGAAATCGTTCGATCGACAAACTGTAGGTGTATTTTTTTACTTTTGCAGTAAAATGCAGTAAATGAGTAGTTACTGTGAAAATTTTAAAATCTACTCCTAAAAAGAGCTGTTGCCGAAAAAAGTACGCGAACGGAAAAATATTAAAAATTTGAAGATTAAACAAACAGCTGACCCACATATACATATTGTTGAAAAATATATAAACTTTTGACTATTCAACTCTTTTAATTATTGGTACTCGATGCAATATTTTTATAACACAAACAATCTAAGCCCTTATTCACACGTTGATTTTTCAATGATTTTTTGAAACACGATTTTTTAGTTTGTAGGCGAACTGTATAGAAAAGCAAAGGGGGTAGAAAAAAAATCACATTTTCCGTTCTCCGAGTTTTTTTTTCAAATTTTCTTTACACATATTTTAATTTTTAGTATGTTGCATTATTTTATTTTTTCATTGAATGTGACAGCAGCTTTATTTTTAATAGAAAACAGTGTTACCTGTAGGTATTTTTGTCGCTAATATAGGAGTATAGGTAATATCGGACAAATATTTTATTTTGGGCAAAATGTAGGTATTTTGCATTCTCATATTGCATTTTTTGTGCATAAATGTAAAAATAACTATACGCAAAATATATTTTTGCTCCGTTTAAAAATTTGTTTTTGCCCCAGGAAATAGGAAATGAGCATCTATTAAACAATGATTTAATAATTAAGGATATTACTTACAACTATTTAACTTAAATCTTAATAAACTCCATGATTGGAGAAAACACAAATATAGATATGTTATATTTGTATTATAAGATAATTTCTGAAAAACTGTAGAAAAGTATGCATTAATTTCGAAGACAGAAGTCGTCACTTTGAATAATTTAATACAAAAGAATTACATATATACATACTACATATGTCAAGTTTTAATTTACCTACTGTAGCTCCAAATATTCAGAAGAAATAATTTTGGTTTACAAAAGGTTTACAAAACAAATTTTTTAACATGTAGGGGAAAAAATGAAAACTAGAAACATGGAAAAAGTCATCGTATGAATGTAATATGTTTTTGGAAGCAACTTTTAAAAAGAATCAAAAATAAAACAAGATTTTTAAATCCTCGTATGAATTGGGCCTAAGAATAAATTTTGTAATTGGTTTCATGTAATATTTGTAATTAATTTCATTTTGGCTTCCTTGTTTTGTTGTTGGTTAAATTAATAAAAATTACATGAATATTTGTTAATGTTACCGATTACCTTAAAAGCAAGTGCAATACCAAGTAACCATATACTTTACAGTTTTACAACTCTGAGAAACTAGAATAATTTGCAAAACAGAAGGTTTAATAAAATAATTTACAAAATATAATATATTATTCTTCATAAATTAATTGTTTTTTAATGACTCACAATTTTTATTTAACCTTATATCAATTTTTTTTTCTTACTTTTCATTTGTTGACATTTTGAATCATATGTTTCTAACTTACTAAACTTTACTACGACAAATTTCTACAGTAAAAATTTGCAAAATACTCAGACAAGAACTGTCACTTTACTCTCTCAATTTCTGTTCTCATTTACTGTATTTTTGGTAAAATTTGTAAAAACTTTTTATTGCAAACAACAATAAGATTGGAAAATTTGTTTGAACTCTGTTGACATAGTAGGACAGGCCGTTAATATCGCGTCAGTCGTCCAAAATCACTATTAATTGTTTTCAGCAGTAAATAAGCATTTGGTATTATTTTATTTATTTTTTAAATAAAATTCAATTGTTATTATTAACAAAGTTACTGTGTTTTGTTCTCTTGGAAAAAATTGTCGATTCCGTATTTGTAGTTTATCAAATTTAAAAATATTAAAACAAAATTAGCATATGTCATAAATCTATAAATATAAGATGGTCTTTCAACTTAATTTCCATATTCAGAAAAAAAAAATTCTTCACAAATTTCGCTGAATTATCTACATTTCTATAAGGGCATAAAAAGAACTTCAATTTCTGTCGCTAAAATTTGCTTATTTATTTCTTTTTTTATTATATTACTAAATCCGCCCAAATTTTTTTTCATAAGACTGAATATATATCGGGTATTTCCATTCCTTTCTTGTTTTTGGATCAACTAAAAGTATACGAAAGTCGCGTCCGTCGCCCATGAATTGCCCATATGTATATGTATATGTATATGTATATGTATATGTATGTAAGTTTATATTTATGAATGTATGTATGTATGTATGTACATATTTATGTATGTATTTATATAATTAATAAAACAAATCATTTATTGATTAGAATCGATCAAAAAAAAATTCGCACGTCCATACTTCTCAAGCTCACAGAATGAATAACTCTCGACTTACTTCCGATCTTTATTAAGCCAGTGTTCAGTGCTTGTCAACGATTCTCATGCACTCGTATGATGATAACGACATGTTTATTTCCTTAAAGGTGCTATTAGACGTACCATAGCCATAACCAAACCAAAATTCAATTGGTTTCTACGGCAATGGCTATTGCGTTATTGCGAGTCAAATACATGGTTGTGCTATGGAACGTCTGATTGCACCTTAATGCATGAGTTCCTTATTATCAGCGTGACCATTTTAGCATTTTCACTGCTAAATTTAGAATTATGTATTTTGATTTAGCAGTAAATTTTTAATTTTGATTTTAGAATTTTTTTAGCATTTTTGTATTAATTTCTTAGCATTTTTAATTTTATAGATTACAAGCTTAACCCGGTGTGCTGCGCTACCCCTCCCCCTCATTGGTGGTGCAATATAAATATTGGATTTTTACCACGCCTCTCCGCCCGCAGACCGAAAATCAGAAATCAGACTTCACAGTGTCGCCCGCCTGAATATTCTGAAGATTCCCTGAAAATTTCATCAAAATCGGCACAGCCGTTTTGGAGTCCATAAGTTACATACATATATACACACATCCTGTTTTATATATGTGACGCGCAAAATAGAAAGGGACCTAAGGGTAAAAACCGGTTTTGTTCAGGAGAGCCATTTTAAAGATTTAAATACGTGTATCTTTGGTGTACCATCACTGAACGTGTTGGTATTGGTCTCATTAGAAAGCGACACATCTCATGACGTTGGGAACGTGTTGGTCAGAGATCTGCAACAATACATAACACTCGCGAGTGCACTCGCTGTTTACTAATGATTTTTAGTCTCGAATACTTTTCAGCACTCACTTTCATTGATTTGTTGTTTTATTCGCTCGTTATTCATATAGAGCGAGCTTCATGCATGAAAATATACACAATAACTTTTTAACTTGTACTTGTGTTGATTACAGAAAGAAGTAATGCTAGGAACACAATTGGGACGAGCGACGAATTCGTCGATAAGAGTTCGCTGCGTAAATTCGTCGTGTGAAGCACAACAACGACGAATTTACGCAGCGAATTCCTCTCTTATATTTGATAAAGTTGGTTGTTGTATGCAGTGCTGCCACAACAAAAAAATTTTTACAACCAAAATTCGCTTTAAAAGTTACCAAATGAGAAAAAAAAAAACCAAATTTCAATATGTAGTATTTTTATTAAATAACATTTAAAATGCATACACTTTGTGCCGCACTACAACAAGAAATCAAGGTACATGAAGCTGACTTGCAAGCAATAGTTCAATGCTCATTTGTAAGGTATATGCCAGTCGGCAGCTGATTAATTTTTTCTCTTTTAGTTTTCCGTTTTATTTTTGAATTTTGTTTTTTTTTCACACGTGAAGTTTTTTTAATTTTACAGCCGAACAGTATTTTTACACAAACAACTTACGTACATATTCTTAATACAAATTTACTTTTTAAAATCTTTTAATTGAATGTTGCCGCCATAAAAAAAACATGTCATTTCTGTAATACAGAGTTGCGATCATTTAGTAAAATTAAAAGCTGTTGACAGTGTTGTAAAAGTATTGTAAACAAGTGAGTAGCAACCAAGGCGAATTCATAACAGGTGGCTGCACTAGCGATTTTAGTCACAGCTGTTTTATTTTGAGTTGCCTTGGTAGCAATACTAAAAATTGAAGAGCATAAAAGCTTAAAAAGTATAACATAAAAAATATGTACATGTGTATCATTATTTTGCCAAAAAAATAACCAAAATGAGAAAAATATTCACATCACACATTAAAGAAAAAAGTAACCACTTTTGGTTAGAAATAACCAAAAACGGCAACCCTGGTTATGTGTACAAAGACAGAGAGTGAGAGACAGAAAATTGTTTTTCGTCGTTCGTCGGCGTACAAATTAGAAATAAATCTATCTCAGAATTCTTATGACGAAAGTTCGCACCGAAAAATTCGTCGTTCGTCCCAGTTGTGTTCCTAGCATAAGAGCGCAGAAAAAAGTAACAACAATAGCACATCCACTCAGAGCAAAGTTTCGTGTTTTTTATATTTTCGTATTAGGTAACTTCTTTGTATTCAACTAACACTACTTTTTTGTTACGATTAGCTTGTAACAACAACATTTACCGCATATTCATTTGATATACATACATACATACATACATATATTTATACCCTTTACCAAAAAAATGGTAAAAGGGTTTGTCATTCCGTTTGTAATTTCCATAATATCAATAAGCGGCCCATAAAATATATGTATATATTCTGGAGGGTCTTCATGTTACACCGGCGTCTAATTACTCCTTGTGGCGCGCTGCCAGAAAGCTTAAAACACCCGTTGAGTATAAGCCACCTCTACGCACATCTACCGGAGGTTGGGCAAGAAGCGATACTGAAAAAGGTAAAATATTTGCTGAGCACTTAAAATCCGTTTTTACGCCAAATATATGTACTGGTGTTGCTGATTTGCCGAATATAGTCGCTCTACCCCCTCAACACATAAAGTTTAAGACGCGTGATTTACAAAAATTAATTGCCGAACTCAACCCGAAGAAAGCTCCGGGTATTGATGGAATTAGTAATCAGATGCTGATGAACTTGCCTCGTATTGCAATGAGAATCCTGTTATTCATATTTAATGCTATTTTACGACTGGAGTATTATCCACACAACTGGAAACTTGCCAAGGTTAAAATGATTCCAAAGCCGGGCAAAGATATAACCAAGGCTGAGTCATATAGGCCAATAAGTCTACTATCTACAATGTCAAAGCTTTTCGAAAAACTGCTCAAAACAAAATTGTCCCCAATTCTAATTAGTAGTGGGTGCATACCAGACCATCAATTTGGTTTTAGAAGTCAGCATAGTACCATTGAACAAACTCACAGATTAGTTCAATTTATAAGAAGAACTTTTGAGGAAAAAAAAGTATTGTTCTGCGCTGTTTATTGACGTTTCCCAGGCATTTGATAAAGTGTGGCATGAAGGCCTAATTTTAAAATTGAAGACTTACTTACCAATAAACATTTTAAATCTTTTGGAAAGTTACATTATTTCCCGTAAGTTCACTGTTGCGGAAGGAGACTTTACAAGTAGGCCTGAAACAATTTTATCTAGTGTGCCACAGGGGAGTATACTGGTACCAGTTTTATATTTAATTTATACTTGTGATATGCCAGTGAGCAGTAGTATCCATACTTCCACATTTGCCGACGATACAGCCTGCCTTAGTATGCATGAAAACCCTGATGAGGCATCCCGAAAACTCCAGGAACACATTAGCCAGATGGAGCTTTGGTTAAACTTATGGAGAATCAAGGTAAATGAACAAAAGTGTGTTCAAGTAACATTTACTTTACGAAAAGATACTTGTTCCCCCATTCGGATTAACAATCAAGTTGTTTCTCAACATTCACATGTGAAATATCTTGGTATACACCTTGACCGACGACTTACATGGAAACACCATATTAACTCTAAGTTAACTCAAATGAAACTTAAATTAACTCAGGTACATTGGCTGATTGGTCGAAATTCAACACTTAGCCTAGACTGTAAACTTTTAATATACAAGTCGCTTTTAAAGCCAATATGGTGCTATGGAATTCAACTATGGGGCACTGCTTCAGCTTCAAATGTAGAGAAAATTCAACGCAGGCAAAACAAAATTTTACGCATGATAACATCGGCTCCATGGTACATCAAAAATTCAAATATACATCGTGATTTGAATATGCCACTAGTGACTGAAGAAATTGCAAAATACGCAGGCAAATATCTAACAAAACTAGAGTCACATCCTAATCCGCTTGCCCGTAATATTTTGAACTTTACTGGACACATCCGCCTAAAAAAGAGGGACACAAGGGCTCTTATTCACAGCACTCCAGATGGGACTTCCTGAAAATTCTTTTATTTTCTATATTTTTTCCTTTTGATTATCAATACTTATGTATTATATATAACTACTACTAAGCTTATGTCCGACACTGGTCGGGCCTAATTATATTTTTATATTTAAGATTTGAATACTTATTGTTAGTTCATATATGAAGATACAATAAATAAATATCATGTATTATAAAAAAAAAAAAAAAAAAAATATTCTGGATCCTTATGCATAGGGAAGACGATTAAGCGATGTCCGTCTGTCTGTGCGTGAAACCGGTTTTCCGAAGCTCCCAGCAAAATCGAGCAGACGATTGCAGAGTTAGAAAACTTAAACTTCATTTTGCCATATAAAAGTAACTACCGAAAACAAATTTTTATTAATTTTTTTAAAAATAAACTTATTTAACACTTCAGTACGACTTAAATTGGTATTTTAAATTAAAAAAAATATAAAAAAAATTAAAAAGGCGCTTCCAGGGTTGGACACTTTAACTTTTTGTGTTATGTAAAACTAACTACATGTGTCTAAAACAATGTCTGTCACAGGGTATTTTCTCGAGAACCGTAAGAGCTACAGACCTGAAATTTGGACACAGAGTGTGTATACCTTTGGTTGATACAACAACAAATACATGAGAATTGGAAATTAAAGGGTGTTCCAAAACGAGCAACAAAAAATGTTAAAATCCCATGCAATATACATACAATTGTATGTATGTATATTAGGGATGCCAAACGGGAAATCCCGATCCCGGAAATCCCGGGATTTTCGGGATTTGGCAAATCCCGAATCCCGGGATTTGTAAGATTCAATCCCGGGATTTCTTTTTCGGGATTTCTTAGCAATTTTTATATAAAAAACTTAATAGATTAAAATTTTCGTTGATTTTATGGTATTTTTTATAATATTTAAAAGTCCCATACAATTTTATACGTGCAGTTTTAACAATTTAATGACTATTCGTGGCATATTTCTTATAAATTAACAACAAGTGCAAAATAAATTAACTACTTTCTCACGGTTATTTTCATCAAAGGTGATACAATATACAACTAAGAATTATTTTGAAAACGAAAAGAAGCATATGAGCTTTGGAAGGAAAATAACATTTGGAAAATTCAATAAGTTTGACAAATTTATTACGTCTTATTCTATATTATAAGGCCAATTATGAATAAAATTCCATGAGAAAAAAAAATTATGGAAAAGGGAGACATTTCTTGCGGAAATTTATTCATAATTGCAGTTTATAACTCTGTATATCGACTCCTCAACCCTTTTCCACTTTTCGGTAACAATTGAGTACTACTGACAGCTCCTTACAATTGAAGTAGAAAATAAAAAGTCGGGTTGACGTAAAAGCGAGAAATATTTACAGAATAATGCGTGCTATTTTGTCTAAAAAATTGCTCTAGTGTGAATGTATGTTTTTTTACATTGCAGTTCAAAATTATTTTCGTTAGACCGTTTAGGTCGTTTTTGACACAAACCTATGACCTATTTAAATTACATGGGTTTGATCAAAGGTTTGTGTCAAAAATGACCGACTGAATGACTTCGACTCAATTATAGTTTTATTCGAGTTGCAGAGTAGAAGGACAGCACACTAATAAACCATACTCCTCTTAGCGAACTTAGGACTACATATGTATCTGTTGAACTTGCAGAAAACAACTTATGTATGAATTTAAAATTTTTCAGTAGAAGAAAAATACTGTTCAAGTGCTCAGGCAAACTTTTAGTGGCATATTCATAAAAAATATTTTAGGCTTATTAAGCGCTTATTTGACGTATTTCTTTGGGAAATTTGTCAAATAAACCTGTAATAAACCTAAATTTTTTTATGAATACGGCGGTTAATGTATGTGCCTACAAAAATGTGATCATTAGACGTAATTTATAGAATTTGATTAGAATTGTGTATACATTTCTTTTAATTTTTCGACATGTTCAGCCTTATTATCGTTGTCATAGTAGTGACGAAATCGTTTAGAAAAATAGGCAATACATGGTATATGTAACAATCGTAATGGCTACTTGTTGGTCAATCGCAATTAAAAAAACCTTAATAGATATATTTAAAAAAACAATAATGTTTTTGCAGCTTATTTGTATGAAAGTGCATCTAAAATTTTCGTAAATCAACTTAAGCGATAGTGCTAAAAGTCCACAGATATGTACATTCGTTTTGATTTAGATTATAGAAAAACATTTATATTGAAAGCAAAAACAAGTTTTCATATTTAGTTATTGTTTTCAGTATAAATTCTCTAACATCAACTTAAAAATTGTTGACAAAAATTTCGATTTTTATTTCATGCTAGTATTAAAATATTGTTAACTTTAAAGACAAATGTTTAATGATATATTATCAACATAAAAACTTTTAAAATGCATAAAATTTGTTATTAAAGTAATATTTACTAAAAAAATTATTTATTTTACCAAAAAATTTTAGATCTCGAAAATTCCGGAATCCCGAAAAATCCCGGGATCCCGAAAATCCCGCGATCCCGAATATCCCGGGATTTCGGGATCGGGATCTATAAATCCCGAATCCCGGGATTTCTAAAAATCGATCCCGATTGGCATCCCTAATGTATATACACTTGAAATTTGTAAGGTTAGTGTATTTTTATACAGACTACAAAACTCAACACTAAAATTTCCAAAAATTTAAATTAAAGGGTGTTCCATCAGTTAATGCAATTTTGACTATGCAATTTTGACAACTTGCTGTATCTTGGAAACCGTAATAGCAAAACTCTTGAAATTTTTAAAAACGGTAAAACTAAAAAAAAAAATTATCAAATCGCCAAACCGGAAAAAATCGCAAAAAAAAAATCGCCAAAACGAAAAAAGCACCAAATTTAAAAAAAATGTCTAAGACTAAAATAAATCGCAAAAAAACGGAAAAATTGCTAAAATGAAAAAAAATCGCCAAACTGAAAGAAAATTGCCATAATAAAAAAAAATCGCCAAAATGAAAACAATCGCCACAACGAAAAAAACCTAAAAAACAGAAAAAAATCGGCAAAATGAAAAAAAACCCAAAACAGGAAAAAATCGCCAAAATAAAAAAAAACCCAAAAACAGAAAAAAATCGCCAAAATTAAAAAAAAAAATTCGCCAAAATTAAAAGATCTCCAAAATGAAAATAAAGCCCCAAATACAGAAAAAAAAGCAAAAAAAAGCTGAATTAAAAAATGCTCAAAGCCGAAAGTACGGAACCCTTCGTGCGCGAGTCAAAGTCGCACTTTACTAATTTTTTTAATATTAAAGAAATTAAATTAAACTAAGTTTTTTTTATTTCGTTTTTGCTTTGTTCACTTAACATATTTTATGTATTTTTTAAAGAACTAGATTGGTATCAATAATCAGAAAAATCCAAAATTATGATCCAGGGTTGGAAAACTTACACTTTTTGTGTTATGTAAAATTAAATAGGTCTAAAATTTTTTTTCTTTTTCTCTATAAATTGAATATAGTTTATGCTTCTGAAAGAAAAGTTTGGCGTATGAAATTTGAAAAATAAAAATTACAGCTCCAAAGATGGAAACTTTAAAAAAATTATAAATTTTTTCAAAAAACAGATATTAGTGTTGTAAAAGTATTGAGTATTTGAGTACTGAGTACTCAATACCGAGTGTTTTTTCCGGTACTCAGTACACAAAAGTATCTACTCAATACTTTCAGGGTTGCATTTTCTAGTATTCAAACAAAATTATTCCTTTAGAATACATCTGTGTGCGAATTTAAGGTTGATAAAAATATATCTCTCAAGAAAAATATATCTCTGGACCTCCTGGAATTAGTGTAACAAATACAAATTCAGAAAGCAACAGGAACGTTGCGAATTATTTTGATACGGAAACTCATAATGAAACAAGGACTTCAAAATGCTTCATTGAACTAAACAATTTCACTCATGAGGAGAAAAAGTGACCCTTTAGAGTGGTGGAAAGCACATGAAACCAACAAAAATTAACGTACAAAAACTAATCTTCAAAGTAATTTATTTTTATTTGTTATAAATTTATGTAAATATATTTAATTTTGGTTATTGCATATTACATTATATAATATGTATTGCAGGTTAATTTGCTTTATTAATAATAATTTTTAACTTCTCATATCGTCGCTGTTTTGAATAACCGACCTAACTGACATTTTTTTGAGAAATCAGTTAAGTCCTTTACTAGACTTTATAAGTCATAGTCCACATTGTCTACAATTTTCATGACTGTAAGCATTACTTTTGTGCCTATATAAGTAAAAAGATTTCTGACACAGTCATAAGAATGAATGTACAAAACAACCATAAAAGCTGCTCTCCTTTTAAATTTTTAAAATGTTAGTTAGGTCAGTTAGTTAAAACAGCGACGATATATGCACATACGTTCACATGTATGTGTGTTTTTAATATTAAATTCAAAACGGTTGAAGTATTGAGTAGTATCGAGTATCTACCCAATTGAAAAAGTATCAAGTAGTATTGAGTATTCAAAAGTAGCCGCTTTTTACAACACTAACAAATATGTATGTATGTGTCTGTATACTATATAAGTTAAGTTTTTATTTATTTGGATTATAAAAAAAAAACAATTTTTATTTTTAGGTTTTTTTATTATTATTTTATTAATGAACTTTCTTACTTCACTAAGACTAAAAAACTAACTGAAAGTAGTACAAATCATAAGATATAAACCTGTTGTCAGTGGTGTGATCACTCGGATTTTGCTGAGCTTTTGGCATGTGCCGGAAGTTGTTTCATTTTCCCTTTAATTTTGTTGCAGTTGCACAACTGCTTTCCCACGGTTGTTTATAAAAATGCTGAATGGATTTATGTTACAAAGTATGTATGTCTGTTTGTAATATTGCATTAGCTTTTGCAATATTAACTCCTCCCTTCTCAAATGCAAACGTACCCGTTGGCATGACTTTTGCTTCAAGAATCATGCTATCTTTTGCGGGTGTCTTCTTGAGTTTCCATAATACATATGTATGTAAATATGGCGGTAAGTATTGCGAATGCGATTAATGTAATGGAATTGAGGGTTAGGCCAATTTTGTTATTTGTATCGATTTTGGAAATTCTTTTTCTATTTATGATCTCCAGGTCCTTAATCATTTCCAAAGGAAGAGTTTCTTTCAATTCGGTTTTTTTTGACTGTTGTTGGAATATTGCTGGCAATGGTTCAAAATATATTTCTTCACGTATATAGAAAATTTTGTCTTCAATCTTAATCGTGGAGTTATGATGCTTTATGATAAAAGTTCCAGTTAGCGCGAATTGCTGCCCATCGATTTCTATCGTATCATTGAAGTTGTTGAGTAATAGTATACCAGGGTAAATCTCCTCTATATCCGATATGTGATCAGCGTTAGTTCGTGTACAATTTGATAATTGACTTCTTACAAGTTTACTTATATAATTATTTTCACTTAATTCTACCAAATTATTTGCGTTACAGATTGCTTTTTTGTTATATTCTTTACATTTGGATTTTATTCCAAAGATTTTCTTGTTACAATTCAATATTTTGTCATATTCAATTCTATTAATTCTATTATTCGATTTTACAGATCTAAGTGTTAGAATTTGACATTCTTCTTTCTCGGTTGTAGGTAAACTTAATATATATATTATCATAGAGCCATTTGCGGCTATGCTTACATCTGTGAATTCCAGTTCTTCTTCAATATTAATATAAGGTATGCCTTCGTGTTTAACAATTTTTCCTATGGTTTCTATTTCTATACTAGATAAGATAAAGGAATTAACTACGCTGGATTTTGCCCAGTGCAGAGCATATTCAATATTCAAAAGTTCTTCTTTGATTAATTGTATTTGATATTTAATTTTAGACTTATTTCTAACTTAGCGTCTACATTAATAATTTTCATAATTTGATTACTTTTTTCAGTTTCTTCATTTAATTTTTCTATCAGTTGTTTATTTATTATTATCTGATTATCATTATTTTCATTTAAAGTTTTCAAATTTCCATTTATAATTTCTAAGTCACGGTGGTCAGGATTTCCTGCGACCCATTTTCATGCGGAACCTATAAAATCAAGTGAGCGTTTTTCTTTGGTTTTGGGAGAAATGTTTGCAATAAGAGTCCGAATTTGAGAGATTTCATGTGCTAGTAAAGGGTACAACTGATGAGTCGAATTAATGTTATTTCTAATCGTGGTTTCAATTCTAGTAGTCAGTTTTGTGTACTCTTCCAAGTTTATTACGTGAATTATTTTAAAAGTTCCTTCTTGAATTCTTGCAGTATCGTCTTTTAAAGTGATCAGTTGTGAATTCGTGTAATCAAATATTTGAAATTCTGCATGCACCAGGTGCATGAGTATTCTGCAAAATTAGTATAAGTTTTTATTAATTGAATATTTTCTTATTTGAAAAATTAAATCAGATTGGTATTCTTAATAGTAATATTTCATAATTCGCTTTATATTTTAATGCTGCATGTTAATTTATTTCTTGTAGTTCACACTTTGCTTTAATATAGTAAATTTACTTTTATATCATTATTACTTTAATCGTACGCCTATGGCGTATTATTCGATTTTTTTTTTTTTTTTTTTTAATTTTTGTATTGTCTTTAGGGTTTGGGAAACGGGAATTCCCGGGCGGGAAATCCCGGGAAATGTCAGTCTAATATTCCCGGGAAATTTTTGAGATTTTCCCGGGAAAAAAGGAAATTAAAAGTGCATGTTATTTCATAAATATATAGAATTTATAAGCCAATTTTACTTTAATATAAAAACTCATTATTTTTTTATATATTACAAAAGTTCGTTTGAATGATTGTATGACTAAATTTACACGAACGTTGACACGTTTTTCATCGTCTGTTTAAACACTTACATATACCTTGTTCGAAGGAAATTTTTTAATCTTAAAATTTAAATTGAGTTTTTGTTTTAAATGTAACTGTAAATAAGAAAGAATTCTTTCGACTCCGATAAACAAGAAGTAAAATGTCCATGTTTTTTTAATATAAAATAAAAATGTGAGCTATTCAAATCTAGTCTGAAATTTCATAAAAATTCCAATAAATTTAGGTCATACCTTATCTCCTAAAAAAAAGTGGAATAACTTGTATAAATATCAATGATTGCAATGATATAATCGTTTCCTAAAGTAAATAATTCGATGCTAAGCGAACTTGAAGTGATTTTTCGCCGAATTAGTGAACAAATTTTGAAAAGTGTAGTGAAAATTATAAAATAAATACATAAAATAAAAGACACTTAGACATACTGTGGCTTAGGGTATTCAAAATTCTTCGCAGCGCAGTATGGTACTGTAACCTGCTTGTACTTAACGATAAGAAACCGCCTGGAACTTTTTTAAAAAGAATGAGAAACAAGCAAGGCAAATTCTTATTAAAATGAAGGTAGGTCTTATTAGAAAATTGTTTACTAATTGTGGTAACAGTCAACAATTGGTTTTTATATGATCTTTTTCTGTGTAATAACTTTATTCCATTTGCTTAAATTCAATTAAAAATTCTTAAAAATTTGTCTTATAACTGCATTTGTATTAACTTTTATTTCAAAGGAATGCTTACATTAATAAAACAATCGAAATTTCACCAACTTTCATTTAATAAATGTATTTAATTTAGAAAATTAGCTTTTCCCGGGAATTCCTGGGAACTTGATTTTTTAATTCCCGTTTCCCGGGAAGTGCAAAAGTCCGGGAAATCCCAAACCCTAATTGTCTTATAAAATGAGAGTATCGTACGCCTATGGCATACCTTTCGATTTTCTTTAATTTTCATCATTACATAGTGTATGGAATAAATTTTCATACCATTTATTGCTTATTTCCCTCTGAATTTTTATTTATTTTTTAAGCATATTTTTAGAACTTTACTTAATACATATATTTTTTTAGAAATCTTCCTTTTTTTCCCTTTTTATTTTTACCATTTTTTTGTTCATTTTGTATAGATTTGTTTTTAATCCTTGCTAAATTTAATTCCTAATATGGGACTTATGTACTATTCGTCCTGATACTGTCAGTATTGTGTCTCCTTTGTCTTCTTTTACTGTCTCTTCCTTATATCTAGGGGTAAGCTTATTTCCTATTCTTTTATTATTCTTTACGAATATTTTGTCGTTTGGGTTATATGAACGAAGTGGTGTCCTTTTCCTATTATGAAATTCTAAGTCTTTGTCTTGTTTTTCCAAAAGTCTATTTATGGTTTCCTGTCGGTCCTTCTCGATTTGTTCCGGGTCGGTACTTACGGTCCGTCCAAAAAAGGCTTCGACTGGTTTTTTCTTGATCGTCGAGTGAACAGAAAAGTTGTATTTGTAAAGTGATCTAAGCAACAAGTCTTCAAAATTTGTATGCGTTCTCTCGGTTTTAATGCATCGCATTATTTCAGAAAGAGTTGAGTGAAATCGCTTGATTTGTCCGTTTATAGTACTTGTATAGGGTGGTGTCTTAAATATCTCTATTCCATACTGATTTTCCAGCATGAATATTATGGGAGCTGAGCCGAGGGACTTTTCGTTGTCTATTACAATTTTCTTAGGGACACCAAATGATATGAGCAACTCCTGAAGAGGTAATTTTATGTCTTCCGTTGCTCTTGATTTTACTATTTTCGCTTGTGCGTATTTTGAAAGCTTATCTATGGCAGTTAAAATAATTTTGTTATTTGTGTGGTAAATGTCAATGTGCACGATATGTCCAGGATAGTTAGGAATGGGAGAAGGCTTCAGAATTGGAGGAGAAGGGTGTCTCTCGTATTTATTTTCTTGGCAAACTTTACATTGCTTTATGATTGTTTTAATCTTTGCGCTCATCTGGGGAAAGTAGAATTTGTCCAGCAATTGTATTTTGTTTTCGACTGAGTTCCTATGAGCTCTGTTATGCTCTTTTATAATTTCTGTTTCCTGATCTGTTTCGCGGGTGAGGTCTTCTACTCGTTTTCTAGTATAACGTGTTCTATATTGGCCGAAATGTTGTGGAAACACATTTTGTATTTTCCCTAAAATATAATCGTTTGTAAAAATACCATTTGTCACTGAAGGATTTAAATAACGTTTAAGGATATTTATTAAATTGTCCTCAAAATCTTATTCTGTTATGATATGCCTGTGGTAAGTGGGAAAAATAATTTTACAGGGCAATTATGTAAAAAATTCCGCAGGAAATTTCTCCCTTTTCCAATTAGAATTTTTTGCTTTCCCTATCATTTGCTATTAGTTGGAATTGTTCCCTGGGAGAAATTTCCTGCGGAATTTTTTACATAATTGCCCTGTTAAACTGATAAGAGGATACTTCGCCTATTGACAGAAACAATTGATTTTTAAATACGTTAATTGGAGAATCCGTATAAGGGATAAGGTGATGTGAAGAGCTTTCATCACTGTGCAACGTTGGTGTCAGAGAATTGATTTGGTTGTCTGGTGGAATTCTGGATAGCGTGTCTGCTACTACATTTGATCTTCCTGGTTTGTATTTAAGTACATAATTGTACTCTTCCAAAATTGCTTTCCATCGCTTGAGTTTACTGTTATTGTTTTTGTTACTCAATGCGTATGTTAGCGGTTGGTGATCCGTGAAAATTTTTACGGCAACAGAGCCATAGAGATAACTACGCAATGTTTCAAGGCCCAAACTATAGCTAACATCTCTTTCTCATTAGTAGCATAGTTTTCTTCTACTTTTGAAAGAGTTCGAGATATAAATACAATTGGTTTATCATTCTGTTCCAGAACTGCACCTATGGCGTAATTGGAAGCATCGGTGGTGAGACTAAAATCCTTGCTAAAGTCAGGATATTGTAGCATCACCTCATTTGAGGCAAGAGTATTTTTTATTTTATTAAAGGCTTCTATCGCATCACTATCTAAAGTTATTTCCTTTTTAGCTGATAGGCGTTTGGACATTCGTTCTTCCTCCCCTCTCAAAATGAGAGTTAGGGGTTTTGCTAGCTTGGCATAATCCCTAATGAAGCGTCTGTAGAACCCAGACATACCTAGGAATGACCTAAGCTCTTTGAGGGTTCTTGGTATAGGGATCTTTTCGATTGCTTCGATTTTCGAAGGGTTTGCTTTTATTCCATTCGGTGAAACGATGAATCCTAGGAATTCAACCTCATCTGCAAAAAACTTGCATTTGTCTAGTTGAATTTTCATATTCGCCTGCTTTAAGGTGTTAAAAACAATCTCCAGATGTTTTACATGCTCCTGCTCTGTTTGACTAAAAATAATTATGTCATCGATGTATACGAAACATTCTTAAGATGTCGTCTAACGCTCGTTGAAAAATTGAGGGAGCGTTCTTAAGGCCGAACGGAGGACGAGTAAATTCGTACTTACCGTTATTGACAGAAAATGTAATTTTTTCGATGTCTTTTTCCTTTAAAGGTATTTGGTGGAATCCACTCCTAAGATCCATAACGGAAAAAAATTTGTTTCGATCTAATTGTGAAAGGACTTCGTTGATTTCAGGGATTGGGTAATGGTCGGCGATAGTAACAGCGTTTAATTTTCTGTAATCTACAACTAATCTATATTGCTTGTTCCCTTCGGAATCCGGGTTTTTATTCACAAACAGGTGAATTGTATGGAGAACGCGACGGCCGGATTATTCCATCCTTAAGAAGTTTATTTATCTGGTCTTCAACTTCGTTCTTGAGTGACATAGGATATGGGTAATATTTTGTATAAACCGGAAAATCTGTTGTTGTTCGAATCTCACCTATAACTCTTGTAGTAAATGTTAATCTCTTGTCTGGTTCCGAAAATAATGTTGGAAATTGTCCTAATAACGACTTAATAATGATTTTCTGGTTTGGGGTAAGATGTTCAGTTTTTACTTCTATATTATTTACTGATTTTGCTAGTTGTTGTTTAATAGGTACTTTTATTTTATCTTCTATTAGCATAACATCATCTGAGGTATGAATGACTGCTTTAAGTTGTTTGAGACTGTCATTGCCAATAATAGCATCAAATGATTTTAATGTCGGCAATATAAAAAATTTAAGTTTTTTGTCTTTGAGATTAAAGAGATTAAGTTCTATATACTGAGATATTCTAATTTTTCCACCTACTGAATCTGCAAAAAATATATTTTCGTTTTGCTTGGGGTTTTTTGCCAATGAAGGTTGAACATAATTTTTATTTGATCCGGTATCTATAAGAAATTTCAACATTTTTCCATCACCTCTTTTGCATTCGAAATAAGGAAGCGATGAATTGGTTAATCTAAAAAATTAACGTCTGCGAATTGATTTTGACCTTCGCTAGAATAATTTTGGTCCTGTTGTTCATAATTATCGTAATATTCCTGCCAAGTTTGTTCATTGTCAACTCGAGACATATTCTTGTCACAATTTCTCATATCATGGTCGGTGTGCTTATCCTGAGAAATGTAATTAGTTCTCTGAAGCTTGGTTGGGATATTACGGGAAAATTGGTTTGATGGTGGCGGTGCACGCTTTCCAGCAAACACGTTATAGTTTGGTCTGTTCATATAATTAATATTACGAGTCTGTTGAGAACTGTCAATTTCCATGGGTATAGGTATGGGTAATGGTTTAGGGGCATAGGGTCTTGGTGGTTGGAAGTTTTGATATTGTGGAAAATTATTTGTATTTTGTGGAATTGTATTGTTGTGTGTAGGGATGTTAAACTGGTTATTTACAGGTCTATTAAAAGAAAACTGTCTGAATTGTTGGATTCCATGTGGAACAAATGGTGGTTTCCTATGCACTTGTTCCGATATATGAATTTGGAGTGGTTGAAATTTTCGAGTTTTATTCTGATTGTACGCATACTGCGTCCTGTAACCCTGATTCTCAAGCTTTAGGCATAAATGCAGAGCCTGTGGCAAATCCGAAGGCTCTTTCGTGCCCAATAATCGTGGAAAATCCCCATTTAGTCCTTTTACGAATGTGTCCAGAGCCTTGCTTCTATAAGTCTGCGTCAAAAGGTTTAAAGCTTCTTGACCCATTTCAAGGCTGAATAATTTATTCAGTATTAGTGAAAGATGGTTATAGACTTCCTGATAAAACTCAGGTATGGATCTGCGCCCTTGCACCAATGATGCTAGTTGGCATTCCAATGTTGTGACATCTCGTCTGTCGGTGTAATGGAGATTAAGACAATAAATAATTGCTCTCCAGTCCAAAGAGACGTTATATGATTCCAAGACAACATCAGCGTTCCCTATTATTTTATTTCTAACGGTGCTCAAAATTTCGAAGTATTTCGGTGTTCCTCTTATATTTTCGTATATTTTAAGGACGCGCTCCACGCTCTTCCTCCATGACCCGAATTCAGATGGGTTTCCTGAGAAATCCCTAAGGCTACGAACGATGTCTGGTATCTTATCAAGGTCGCCAATTTGACCCTGATGCTCTGGCCTAATTGTTTCGTCCGTTGCGGTCGAGAGTATACTGTCCGGATTATTTATGACTAAATTTTCTCGTACAACCCTATTTACAATGTTACTAATTAATCTTTCTAAGTCTGGTGCTGCCACCGGTTGTGATGTGTTAGTGGACTAGTTCTGTGCATTTGAGCTACCAGGAACCTCTAATATACTAGGTCTAATTAAATTGTTTGGGTTTGACATGTTGAGGTATCTATTATAAAAAATCCTTTTCACTCTTCGCTTAATATTTCGTAAAAAAATCTCACTTTCTGTGTTTTTTTTTGTCTAAGATTAATATTTTACTTTTTAAATTAATTCTTAATTTCTTGGCATTTACTTCTTAAAATTAATATTTTGCTTTTGGCTTTTCAATAATTAATTCTTCAAAATTTACTTGATTATTACCATTTCTTTCAATATTTTATAATTTTCTTCCTTTAATTTAAATATGTTTTCACTTATTACATTATTATTAAAATTAAAGTATTGCTTACATATAAATTATAAACATCCCACAGCTGGATTGGGTGGTTCCTTTTTACGTTGGTTACTGGGGCTCCTCACTCAGCTTCTCCGTGGGGTGCCTCTAGGTTGATAAACTCTAGAGTAGATGTAGGTCCTTGCTTGCTGTGGTTGATTTTGGAGATAACGAACAATTTTGTTTAAAATGTCCTTTATTTTAGTTTTCGTATTTTTCCATAACTACTTTTATGTATTTACATAAATTGCTTTATTTTGTTTCACAGAACTTAAAAATGTTCGACAATTATTTTTATTTTAGTTGTCCTTTTTATTTATATTTTTTTTTTTAATTTGTTTTCATTATGGCTTTTGATCCTTATCTTTTTTTTAAGAACTCCCCTACAACAACACAACAAGAAGGCGTTGGGCGCCAGTTAAGTTTTTATTTATTTGGATTATAAAAAAAAATAATTTTTATTTTTAGGTTTTTTTATTATTATTTTATTAATGAACTTTCTTACTTCACTAAGACTAAAAAACTAACTGAAAGTAGTACAAATCATAAGATATAAACCTGTTGTCAGTGGTGTGATCACTCGGATTTTGCTGAGCTTTTGGCATGTGCCGGAAGTTGTTTCATTTTCCCTTTAATTTTGTTGCAGTTGCACAACTGCTTTCCCACGGTTGTATATAAAAATGCTGAATGGCTTTATGTTACAATATATGTATGTCCGTTTGTAATATTGCATTAGGTTTTGCAATATTAACTTATATACATATGTACGTACGTTGGTAAAGGGTATATAAGATTCAGCACAGCCGAATATAGCACTCTTACTTATTGTGTATTACGCTCACTACAGCCGCTGCTGACAGATTTCATGATTTGTTGTAGGTTTGACGATTTCAACCGTTTTGAGAATTTAGTTTAGTGCCTGTTCTATTATAAATTTCAAAATTATTTATTTTAAGATCAAAGAAAAATAAGCTTATGGTATAGGTACTTCTCACAAATTTAAACTTAAAAAAACACTTAGGAAAAATAAAACGATTTTCTTAAAGAAAAACACAATTCGCAGCCAACATTTACCGTTATTAAAGAGCATGATAAATTATGTGCACCTTCGTCATCACAGATTATAATTGTAAAATTTGTTTGTATAAATGTATAAATACATAAAAAGTAAATTCTATGTCTACTGCACACAATAAAATAACGGACTGCGCAACGTTGCCATTGGTCAATATTTTTTTAAATATATTTAAATGTAAATGAAATTGACATATAAAAATTGTGATTTTAACCTTACATAAAAATCTGCTCCTTTTACTGCCAGTTTATAGAAGCCACGTAAAAGTTCTCGTGTGTCTATTTATATTGAAAACAAAAACAAAGCACTCAAACTGGCAGTTAATATCATAAGCCGGTCGCATTCTTACCCCCAGTTTTTGACTGGCTAATCAAACTGTAATTATTTTTAAGTTCTAATTAAATACGAAATTGTGTTTTTGAGTGCATAATTAAATAATAATTAAATACCCAACCTTGTGTAATTAAATACAGGTACTCATTGCAGTTCTCTGGTGTTGGTCAACCTTGAAAACGCGCGTAGGTTGTCCCTACCTCTTGTTTTGTGTAGTTGGTTCTTACTGTTTTCTACCTAGCGCCCTGTTTCCATGAGTTTAATATCAATTTTGGTCGCGTTTTTTTCGAATCCAGGTTTATTTTCTGAAATTATTAATTGTGAATTATAATAAATACTCATTTATAATTCTTTTAAATCGTGAATATCACTCTGTTAGTACGAAAATTTTTTCACTTAACCTTATTATGTTATTCGCGAAAATAATTTAAAACTAATAACATTCTTACTGACTGTTTTAGGATGAAATGGTGGACGAATTCGAAGAAGTAGATTTACTTTATCGCTTCCCTGATGACGAGGATGATGACGATCACTTCTCAGAATTATCGGATAGTGACTCTGAAGATGATACCGATAATATGTACCTTGATAAATCTGATCTTGATTTACGCGAAGAAAAGGTAGTAACTAGACTGTATGGTTCAAAAATACCTCCGTGTTGTTCAAATCAATGCAATGAAGTGATCCCTAAGAAGATGGCTGTGGATTTTTGTACGTCTTTCATTAATTTAGATGAGGAGCCCCAAGATTTAATTATTCTCGCACATCTGGTGACGATGCAATGCTCAGGTCAAAAGTTGGTGATCGATCGCGAGCTATGAAGAAGCGGTACAATTAGATATATTTTTTCGAAGTTTGCCGATATGCCGTGATATGTACTTCTTCCTGTATAAAATGGGAATTAAACGCTACAAAAATCTAATCGAACATTACGACAAAAATGGTGTTTATCCACGCGAACATGGCATGACGAATAAAATTAATCGTACAGATGCTTTAACTACTTTGGAAAAAAAAAGAAATTGTTTCATTTATCTGCCATTTTGCTGAAACTGTTGCTATCACTTTAAATGGACGTCAACCAAATCATCGTGATTATCGTATATTGAAACTTCCAACTACTGAAAGTAAGACTTCTGTTTACACTAGATACACCAACAGCGTCGAACTGGGTTGTAAAATCGTAAAACTTCGCACTTTCCAAACGCTGTGGAAGAAATATTGTCTCTACATCGTCACTAAGAAGCCGGCATACGATTTGTGCGAATTGTGTCGAAATCTTGCAAAAGATGCTGTTAATACAGTAAACGTTACTGAAGTTGAAAAAGAAGCAGTATTGAAGGTGTATTCTGATCATTTGCAATCTGCCAGCACTCAGCGTGAGTACTATAACGGCTTGAGAACATTAGTCAAGCCTGATCCAAATGCCATGTATCCAGGTATTCCATAGGAGGATTATCTAGTAATATCTATGGATTATGCTCAAAATGTTAGCTTTCCGTCGAGTCCACAGCAAATAGGAACTGCATACTTTAAATCAGGTCGCAAAACAGCGATTTTCGGAATTACAAACGAACGTCAAAATGTTCAACACATCTTCTGTATTGACGAAAGCGATTCAATTGGAAAAGGTCCAAATTCAGTAATATCAATGCTTGATTACTACCTACGAGAAGTGTATTCAGCTAAAAAAATCAGTGATATTCGGTGATAACTGTGTTTCAAAAAACAAAAGAAGAGAGGTGTCTTAGGACACCCGGTTGTAGCTATGCTGCTTGGTTATATAAAATAAACTTAAGTGTTAAATAACAATGCAATAAAATTATATTATATAATGATTGTTTATAGGTAAACATTTAATTAATTTTTTAATTGACATTACAAATATTTTAATTGATATTATAAAATTATTCATACCTATTTCTTTTTTTTTGTTTAGACTAGCTATAAAAATTTTTTTTACATTTATAGAAGTTTCATTATAATCTACTGTAGTAATAAATGGTTTGTGTTAGCTAAAATATGATACATATGTTTGCGATTGGATTTTTTTAAGGTGTTTTGAAAAAATTGCATCGATAGTGGTATTGCATTTTGTTATATGTTGTAATGGATCATTGTTTATTTTTAAATCAAACTCATCCAAAAGAAATTTTAGTAATGGCTCAGAATTTCTTCTGAATTGAACCGTAAAGCATCAACAAATAAATATTTTTAAATTAAACAATAAATGATTAAGAAAGAGTCTGCAAAATTACACGAAAATCTTTTATTGGTTATGCATATACATATGAATTTTAAAAGTAGACTTTTCATAAAAAGCTACCCATTTCAACTGTTGAAAAATCGTCCATTTTAAGGAAAAAATTGTCAAATCGTCATTTTGCTATTTTGGCACCAAAAATCGTCGAAATGACGACAAATCGTCACATCTGGCAGCTGTGGCTGTGTGTTTCAATCAGCGTTACCATAACTATTTTTTAAAAAACTTCTTAAATCTGAAAAAAAAACTTTTTTTTCAATACAAAAACATTTTTTCTACAAAAGTACCAAAATTTTAAAAGAAAACATAAAATTGTATTTGGAATTCATTTTATTTAAAAATATAAAACCGATTAAAATAAAAACCTTAACATAGAATAAAAAAAACAAAAAAAAAATTCATATTTAGTTTTAGACTTAGAGATCTTAAAAAAAATATCACATACATTAATAAATATTAGAGCGACTCAACTTGTATGGAAGAGAAAAAAGTGCTTTTGTTACCCCTCTGAAAATAAAGCTTGATATGTTTTATGTTCTCGTTGTACCTTCATAGTGAACAGAAGTATTAGCGGAATTTCTTTTTACATACTAAACCAAAAAAAACCATACAAAAAAAATATTTGTAGTAGATAATATTTGTTGTACATTAACTTTGATAAACAAGCTATTTTTGCTTTGCTAATATTTTTTTTTTTACATAGACAGTAATAACTAAAACAAAAAAAAAACAAAAACAACCGTAAACAAAATAACTTAAAGTGCCCTTGAGGAATACACTTACAAAGTGCCCTTGAGGAATACTTTATATGAGTACCTCGAAAACAAATAATTGCGAAGTGAGTGATAACGGCAGAAATGCCTATCTTACTGTGAGCTCTGATGATCTTAATGATAACAATAAAAATAACAAATTTGATGATAGACTTACTGTAAGTTCTGATGATCTTAATTTAAATTAAATAAATAAAAAACCTAATGATAGACTTTTTTTTAACGGTTAAGCCAATTTTTCGTCAGCGATCAACTTCACTTTGTCCAATGCCAACTAGTGATTCGTTAACATTACAGTTGCCTACTACTTCGTCATTTAAATCAGCGATATCATCCGATTCATCACTTACCCAATTAGTCACTGTAAATAAGAGTAGCCCAAAACCAAAGGTCCAAGTCGGAATGGACCGTTATATTATTGTGGGAAAGCGCGGGCGGCCCAAATTCTACTAAAATTGCATCTGCTTCAAAGGTATCTAGGGATAACAGCGCATCCTCCACTAATCGTTTTCAAATATTGCAAGATGACAACGACACACCTGATTTATCCGCGAAAAAAACCTCCAAGCCGCCACCAATATATTTGAGAGAAAAAAATTCAAACGCTCTTATTAAGAAATTAATTTCGGTAATTGGTGAGAATAAATTTCACGTTGTTCCAATAAAACATGGCAATATCGATGAAACGAAAATTCAAATCTATGACGAAACTGATTTCCGCAAAATGGTTGCTGAATTTGAAAAAAGTAAAACAAGCTTCTACACATACCAGCTTAAGAGCGCTAAAGGCATGCAGATCGTATTGAAGGGCATATATTCTTATGTTGCCCCCGAAGAAATAAAAGATGCACTCGCCCTCCAGGGGTTCAAGGTAAAAAATGTGTCCAATATAATAAATAGAGAAAAGATTCCCCAACCCCTATTTCGTGTTGAACTTGAGCCTATTGATATAAAATTGAAAAAAAATGAGACGCATCCAATTTATAATTTAAAATACCTCTTGTACCGAAAAATCACAGTTGAAGAGCCACATAAGCGTTCAGGTCCAATACAAAAACATTTTTTCTACAAAAGTACCAAAATTTTAAAAGAAAACATAAAATTGTATTTGGAATTCATTTTATTTAAAAATATAAAACCGATTAAAATAAAAACCTTAACATAGAATAAAAAAACAAAAAAAAAATTCATATTTAGTTTTAGACTTAGAGATCTTAAAAAAAAATATCACATACATTAATAAATATTAGAGCGACTCAACTTGTATGGAAGAGAAAAAAGTGCTTTTGTTACCCCTCTGAAAATAAAGCTTGATATGTTTTATGTTCTCGTTGTACCTTCATAGTGAACAGAAGTATTAGACGAATTTCTTTTTACATACTAAACCAAAAAAAACCATACAAAAAAAATATTTGTAGTACATAATATTTGTTGTACATTAACTTTGATAAACAAGCTATTTTTGCTTTGCTAATATTTTTTTTTACATAGACAGTAATAACTAAAACAAAAAAAAAAACAAAAACTACCGTAAACAAAATAACTTAAAGTGCCCTTGAGGAATACACTTACAAAGTGCCCTTGAGGAATACTTTATATGAGTACCTCGAAAACAAATAATTGCGAAGTGAGTGATAACGGCAGAAATGCCTATCTTACTGTGAGCTCTGATGATCTTAATGATAACAATAAAAATAACAAATTTGATGATAGACTTACTGTGAGTTCTGATGATCTTAATTTAAAAAAAATAAATAAAAAACTTGATGACAGACTTTTTTTAACGGCTAAGCCAATTTTTCGTCAGCGATCAACTTCGCTTTGTCCAATGTCAACTGATTCGTTAACATTACAGTTGCCTACTACTTCGTCATTTAAATCAGCGATATCATCCGATTCATCACTTACCCAATTAGTCACTGAAAATAAAAAAAGCCCAAAACCCAAGGTCCAAATTGGAATGGACCGATATATTATTGTGGGAAAGCGCGGGCGAAGCCCAAATTCTACTAAAATTGCATCTGCTTCAAAGGTATCTAGGGATAACAGCGCATCATCTACTAATCGTTTTCAAATATTGCAAGATGACAACGACACACCTGATTTATCCGCGAAAAAAACCTCCAAGCCGCCACCAATATATTTGAGAGAAAAAAATTCAAACGCTCTTATTAAGAAATTAATTTCGGTAATTGGTGAGAATAAATTTCACGTTGTTCCAATAAAACATGGCAATATCGATGAAACGAAAATTCAAATCTATGACGAAACTGATTTCCGCAAAATGGTTGCTGAATTTGAAAAAAGTAAAACAAGCTTCTACACATACCAGCTTAAGAGCGCTAAAGGCATGCAGATCGTATTGAAGGGCATATATTCTTATGTTGCCCCCGAAGAAATAAAAGATGCACTCGCCCTCCAGGGGTTCAAGGTAAAAAATGTGTCCAATATAATAAATAGAGAAAAGATTCCCCAACCCCTATTTCGTGTTGAACTTGAGCCTATTGATATAAAATTGAAAAAAAATGAGACGCATCCAATTTATAATTTAAAATACCTCTTGTACCGAAAAATCACAGTTGAAGAGCCACATAAGCGTTCAGGTCCAATACAAAAACATTTTTTCTACAAAAGTACCAAAATTTTAAAAGAAAACATAAAATTGTATTTGGAATTCATTTTATTTAAAAATATAAAACCGATTAAAATAAAAACCTTAACATAGAATAAAAAAACAAAAAAAAAATTCATATTTAGTTTTAGACTTAGAGATCTTAAAAAAAAATATCACATACATTAATAAATATTAGAGCGACTCAACTTGTATGGAAGAGAAAAAAGTGCTTTTGTTACCCCTCTGAAAATAAAGCTTGATATGTTTTATGTTCTCGTTGTACCTTCATAGTGAACAGAAGTATTAGACGAATTTCTTTTTACATACTAAACCAAAAAAAACCATACAAAAAAAATATTTGTAGTACATAATATTTGTTGTACATTAACTTTGATAAACAAGCTATTTTTGCTTTGCTAATATTTTTTTTTACATAGACAGTAATAACTAAAACAAAAAAAAAAACAAAAACTACCGTAAACAAAATAACTTAAAGTGCCCTTGAGGAATACACTTACAAAGTGCCCTTGAGGAATACTTTATATGAGTACCTCGAAAACAAATAATTGCGAAGTGAGTGATAACGGCAGAAATGCCTATCTTACTGTGAGCTCTGATGATCTTAATGATAACAATAAAAATAACAAATTTGATGATAGACTTACTGTGAGTTCTGATGATCTTAATTTAAAAAAAATAAATAAAAAACTTGATGACAGACTTTTTTTAACGGCTAAGCCAATTTTTCGTCAGCGATCAACTTCGCTTTGTCCAATGTCAACTGATTCGTTAACATTACAGTTGCCTACTACTTCGTCATTTAAATCAGCGATATCATCCGATTCATCACTTACCCAATTAGTCACTGAAAATAAAAAAAGCCCAAAACCCAAGGTCCAAATTGGAATGGACCGATATATTATTGTGGGAAAGCGCGGGCGAAGCCCTAATTCTACTAAAATTGCATCTGCTTCAAAGGTATCTAGGGATAACAGCGCATCATCTACTAATCGTTTTCAAATATTGCAAGATGACAACGACACACCTGATTTATCCGCGAAAAAAACCTCCAAGCCGCCACCAATATATTTGAGAGAAAAAAATTCAAACGCTCTTATTAAGAAATTAATTTCGGTAATTGGTGAGAATAAATTTCACGTTGTTCCAATAAAACATGGCAATATCGATGAAACGAAAATTCAAATCTATGACGAAACTGATTTCCGCAAAATGGTTGCTGAATTTGAAAAAAGTAAAACAAGCTTCTACACATACCAGCTTAAGAGCGCTAAAGGCATGCAGATCGTATTGAAGGGCATATATTCTTATGTTGCCCCCGAAGAAATAAAAGATGCACTCGCCCTCCAGGGGTTCAAGGTAAAAAATGTGTCCAATATAATAAATAGAGAAAAGATTCCCCAACCCCTATTTCGTGTTGAACTTGAGCCTAATGATATAAAATTGAAAAAAAATGAGACGCATCCAATTTATAATTTAAAATACCTCTTGTACCGAAAAATCACAGTTGAAGAGCCACATAAGCGTTCAGGTCCTGTACAGTGCCATAATTGCCAAGAATATGGCCATACAAAAACATACTGCAATTTACCCTCTGTTTGTGTTGTGTGCGGCGAATTACACGGCACCGCTATCTGCAACAAACCAAAAGATCAAAGTGATAAAAAATGCAGTAATTGTGGAGGTAATCACACCGCTAACTACAGAGGTTGTCGTGTGTACTCTTTGGTAAAGAAGACTATGGTGCAAAAACCTAAATTAGCTCCAGCTCAATCAGCAAACGTTTACTCTGCCACTTTTCAGCAAATGAGCCAACCAGTTACTTCCCGTGTATCGTATGCAGATGCTGCTAAGGCTAGTTCTATTCCGACACAAAATGTTTCACCGCAAAATAATTCTACAAATACACACTCAAACTTTAATTATAATCGCCTTGAAGCCACTATTGAAAATCTTGTGCAAACTATAAACAATTTTACAACAAATATGACTAGCATGATGCAAGAAATATTGCGAATGCAGAATACTCTGCTTCAAGCAATACTTAATAAGCCATGAACACGTTAACAATATGTTTCTGGAACGCAAACGGCATTCGCCAACATAAAAATGAACTTGAGCACTTCCTCACGGAAAAAAATATTGATATAATGTTGGTCTCTGAGACTCATTTGACTTCGAGAAGCCTTTTTAAAATTTATGGCTACACCTTATATGATTCAAAGGACCCGAGAGGAAGAGCATGCGGTGGATCAGCAATTTTAATAAAGTCAAGACTCAAGCATTATTTTATTGACAACATTTGTGAAGAACATTTACAAGCAACGAATATTTGTATTGAAAATTTTTCCAATAATTTTGTCATATCATCAATTTACTCTCCTCCTAGATTCGCAATTACTGAGCATCAATACGAGGATTTTTACAAATCTCTGGGTCCTTGTTTCGTAGCAGCTGGCGACTATAATGCTAAACACACGTTCTGGGGTTCGCGTCTTATTACACCCAGAGGTCGAGCGTTGTTCAATACAATTTCCAAAATGGGCTTGGATGTCATTTCAAGTGGGGAGCCCACTTATTGGCCTACTGACATACATAAAATTCCGGATGTAATAGACTTTGGCGTTATGAAAAATATCTCTAGGGATTTAATTCAAATTGAAGCTTCTCTAGATCTCTCGTCCGATCACTCTCCCACGATCGTTACAATTTGTAGCCCATTAAGAAGTGATTTACCTCACCCATATGCCAATTTGATAAATCGTGTAAATTGGCTGCGATTCAAAAAATATCTTAGTAGTCATTGCACGGAAAACATTACACTAAGAACACATGATGATGTTGAATCTAACATTGCCAATCTTAACGAATATATTAAGCAGGCTGCTAAACATGCCACTACCTCCTATCCGCAGACTGGGTTTAATAGACTATATTCTACAGATATTGAACGTCTCGTATGTGAAAAAAGAAGAGCTAGAAGGGAATGGCAACAGCACAGATCACCCCAGAATAAAATTAGATTTAAAGAGTGCACTAAACGACTCCAAGAGCTGCTTGCACATGAAAAACTGCATCTCTTAAAAACTATCTGGAAAATCTTGATGTCACACCAGCATCTGATTACTCTTTATGGCGTGCTGCTAGAAAGCTTAAAACACCCGTTGAGTTTAAACCACCTCTGCGCACATCTACCGAAGGTTGGGCAAGAAGCGATACTGAAAAAGGTAACATATTTGCTGCCCATTTAAAATACGTATTTACCCCAAACACATGTACTGGTGTAATGGATTTGCCAAATGTAGTCGCTCTACCCCCTCAACAAATAAAGTTTAAGACGCGTGATGTGCAAAAACTAATTTCTGAACTCAACCCAAAGAAAACTCCGGGTTTTGATGGAATTAGTAACCAGATGCTAATAAAGTTGCCTCGTATTGCAATTAGAATACTGTTATTTATTTTTAACGCCATTTTACGACTGCAGTATTATCCAAATAGCTGGAAGCTTGCCAAAGTTAAAATGATTCCAAAGCCGGGCAAAGACCTTACCAAGGCTGAGTCATACAGGCCAATAAGTCTCCTATCAACAATGTCAAAGCTTTTCGAAAAACTGCTCATGACAAAATTGTCCCCAATTCTAGTTAATAGTGGGTGCATACCGGACCATCAATTTGGTTTTAGAAGTCAGCATAGCACCATTGAACAAACTCATAGATTGGTCCAATTTATAAGAAGAACATTTGAAGAAAAGAAGTATTGTTCTGCGCTGTTTATCGACGTTTCTCAGGCATTTGATAAAGTGTGGCATGAAGGCCTAATTTTAAAATTAAAAACATACCTGCCAATAAACGTTGTAAGTCTTTTGAAAAGTTACATTACTGCCCGGAAGTTCACTGTTGTGGAAGGAGACTTTATGAGCATGCCTGAAACTATCTCATCCGGTGTGCCACAGGGGAGTATACTGGGGCCAGTTTTGTATTTGATTTATACTTGTGATATGCCTTTGAGCAGCAATATCCACACTTCCACATTTGCTGATGATACAGCCTGCCTTAGTATGCATGAAAATCCTTACGAGGCATCCCGATATCTTCAAGAACACATTACACAGCTGGAACTATGGTTAAACTTATGGAGAATTAAGGTAAATGATCAAAAGTGTGTTCAAGTAACATATACATTACGAAGAGATACGTGTTTACCCATTCGGATTAACAATCAAGTTGTCCCTCAACATACTCATGTGAAATATCTTGGTATACACCTTGATCGACGGCTTACTTGGAAACACCACATTGACTCTAAGTTAACCCAAATGAAATTAAAATTAACTCAGGTACATTGGCTGATTGGTAGAAATTCAACCCTCAGTCTAGATTGCAAACTTTTGATATACAAGTCACTTTTGAAACCGATATGGTGCTACGGAATTCAACTATGGGGCACTGCTTCAGCTTCCAATGTCGAGAGAATCCAACGAAGGCAAAATAAAATTTTGCGATTAATAACATCGGCTCCATGGTATATAAAAAACTCAAATATACATCGTGACTTAAATATGCCACTAGTGACTGAAGAAATTGCAAAAAACGCTGGCAAATATTTAACAAAACTCGAGTCACATCCTAATCCGCTTGCTCGTAATATTTTGAACTTTACTGGACACATCCGCCTAAAAAAGAGGGATACAAGGGCTCTTATACTCAACACTCCAGATGGGACTAACTGAAAAATAATTTTTATTTTTTATTTATTTTTTCTTCCTTTTGTTTATCACTACTTAAATATGTATTATTTATAACTATCTCTAAATTTATGTCCGACAGTGGTCGGGCCTAATAATTATATTTTAGATTTAAGATTTGAATACTTATTGTTAGTTCATATAGGAAGATACAATAAATAAATATCATGTATTAAAAAAAAAAAAAAAAAATGTTTTATGATGATTCCCAAAATATTTTGGTTCTAGCTTTGACCATCCGTGAGCTGGACCAATTTTATAAAAGGTCTTTTTTCAGTTTTTCGAATATTTTTGTACTTTGCTCTAAGACGACTTAAATAAAATTTGGTATCATCGAAAAGAGTTTTTGAAGCACCATCCAATGACATACAAAAAATTCCGGACGTTATAGATTTTGGCGTCATAAAAAATATCTCTAGGGATTTAATTCAAGTTCAAGCTTCTCTTGGTCTCTCGTCCGATCGCTCCCCGACGATCATCACAATTTGTAGCCCATTAAGAAGTAACTTACCTGACCCATATGTGAAGATGATCAATCGTGTAAATTGGCTGGGGTTCAAAAAATATCTCAGCAGTCATTGTACGGAAAACATTACGCTTAGAACACCCGATGATATTGAATCGAACATTGCCAATCTCAGCGAGAATATTAAACAGGCTGCTGAACATGCCACTATCTCCCATCCGCAGATTGGGTTTAATAAAATTTATTCTACAGACATTGAACGTCTCGTACGTGAAAAAAGAAGGGCTAGAAGGGAATGGCAACAGCACAGATCACCACAAAATAAAATCAGATTTAAAGAGTGCACTAAACGACTCCAAGAGTTGCTTGCATCTGAAAAAATTGCATCTCTTAAAAATTATCTGGAGGGTCTTGATGTTACACCGGTGTCTAATTACTCCTTGTGGCGCGCTGCCAGAAAGCTTAAAACACCCGTTGAGTATAAGCCACCTCTACGCACATCTACCGGAGGTTGGGCAAGAAGCGATACTGAAAAAGGTAAAATATTTGCTGAGCACTTAAAATCCGTTTTTACGCCAAATATATGTACTGGTGTTGCTGATTTGCCGAATATAGTCGCTCTACCCCCTCAACACATAAAGTTTAAGACGCGTGATTTACAAAAATTAATTGCCGAACTCAACCCGAAGAAAGCTCCGGGTATTGATGGAATTAGTAATCAGATGCTGATGAACTTGCCTCGTATTGCAATGAGAATCCTGTTATTCATATTTAATGCTATTTTACGACTGGAGTATTATCCACACAACTGGAAACTTGCCAAGGTTAAAATGATTCCAAAGCCGGGCAAAGATATAACAAAGGCTGAGTCATATAGGCCAATAAGTCTACTATCTACAATGTCAAAGCTTTTCGAAAAACTGCTCAAAACAAAATTGTCCCCAATTCTAATTAGTAGTGGGTGCATACCAGACCATCAATTTGGTTTTAGAAGTCAGCATAGCACCATTGAACAAACTCACAGATTAGTTCAATTTATAAGAAGAACTTTTGAGGGAAAAAAGTATTGTTCTGCGCTGTTTATTGACGTTTCCCAGGCATTTGATAAAGTGTGGCATGAAGGCCTTATTTTAAAATTGAAGACTTACTTACCAATAAACATTTTAAATCTTTTGGAAAGTTACATTATTTCCCGTAAGTTCACTGTTGCGGAAGGAGACTTTACAAGTAGGCCTGAAACAATTTCATCTGGTGTGCCACAGGGGAGTATACTGGGACCAGTTTTATATTTAATTTATACTTGTGATATGCCTGTGAGCAGTAGTATCCATACTTCCACATTTGCCGACGATACAGCCTGCCTTAGTATGCATGAAAACCCTGATGAGGCATCCCGCAAACTCCAGGAACACATTAGCCAGATGGAGCTTTGGTTAAACTTATGGAGAATCAAGGTAAATGAACAAAAGTGTGTTCAAGTAACATTTACTTTACGAAGAGATACTTGTTCCCCCATTCGGATTAACAATCAAGTTGTTTCTCAACATTCACATGTGAAATATCTTGGTATACACCTTAATCGACGACTTACATGGAAACACCACATTGATTCTAAGTTAACTCAAATGAAACTTAAACTAACTCAGGTACATTGGCTGATTGGTCGAAATTCAACACTTAGCCTAGACTGTAAACTTTTAATATACAAGTCGCTTTTAAAGCCAATATGGTGCTACGGAATTCAACTATGGGGCACTGCTTCAGCTTCAAATGTAGAGAAAAGTCAACGCAGGCAAAATAAAATTTTACGCATGATAACATCGGCTCCATGGTACATCAAAAATTCAAATATACATCGTGATTTGAATATGCCACTAGTGACTGAAGAAATTGTAAAATACGCTGGCAAATATTTAACAAAACTCGAGTCACATCCTAATCCGCTTGCCCGTAATATTTTGAACTTTACTGGACACATCCGCCTAAAAAAGAGGGACACAATGGCTCTTATTCACAGCACTCCAGATGGGACTTCTTGAAAATACTTTTATTTTTTTTTCCTTTTGATTATCACTACTTACATATGTATTATATATAACTACTACTAAGCTGATGTCCGACATTGGTCGGGCCTAATTATATTTTTTAGATTTAAGATTTGAATACTTATTGTTAGTTCATATATGAAGATACAATAAATAAAAATTCATGCATAAAAAAAAAAAAAAAACCATCCAATGGCATATTAAACTTGACCACTTGTGACCTACTAATTGAGATATTTAACTAAATACATATATTTGTTTCGAGTTTTCATACATCATCAACAAAATTCCAAAGAAAAGGGAAAACTTGACAAATGGTAACGCTGGTTTCAATACTCACAGCCAGTGATGGGAAATGAGATTTGCATTTCGGCATAAAAAAAAATTTTTTTTAGTACATTTTTGATCCCGAGAATACCATATATTATATTTTCTATTTAAATTTTATTTAAAAAAAAGTATACAAAATTCATTTACAAAGAAATAAAATGGAAACATATAAGTACAAATATATAAATAGGTATAGCCTGGATTAGACTTAAAGCTTAAATTAGACGTGACATAGCCATAACGCCATAGCCATAACCCAACCAAAATTCAATTGACTTCTATGGTGAGAGTGAGAGAGACTCGCCATAACTCTCACCATAGAAACCAATTGAATTTTGGTTTGGTTATGGCTATGGCGTTATGGCTATGTCACGTCTAATTCAAGCTTAATACTGAGGGAACATAAGGCTTGCCCCCCGTATTCCGTAGCTCGCTAAAGCTGAATTCGATCCCTAAAATGCTGAACAAATAGAAAATTTAAAATTTTTGGCGATGACATAAAACAATACAATTTCGGCGAATTACGTTTTTAAGCCATTACCTGATTTATCAATACACGTTTGGAAATTGCATTCGTAGCTGAAAATCGATAAATTGATTTTATAGATTTTTAGCTATAGAGATTTAGGTTTAGCGAGTTACGGATTACGAAGGCTCTTCCTTTATTTTGTTTTCATGAGATTTTGGTAAGAGAAAATCCTTTCGACATTTCGACGGACAAAATTCTGATTTATCAGGAAACATGTATTCATGTAATGCGTTTTTATTTTCAGCCAATGTAGACCAGTGGGGTTATTATGTAATTCGATTCGAAACGAAAACTGTTCGAATTTGTATCTTATTAACATTGGAATTCGAACACATTTCCGTTCGATTCGGATTACATAATAACCCCCAGAAACTGCATATATTCTCTGTTGGTAATGGTTTCAGTTCATCCATACAGTCAATGCTCTATATTGATTGACCATATTTTAAAAATTTTTCGTTTCCCTGGGAACATTTTAATTAAAAGTGGTATAATGATGTTGATTTTACCAGATTAAATATTTTCAGGAGGAAACTTACTAAACCAAACTAACATTTCATTGTCAAAGTCCACTTTTGCCTTAGAGCTTAATATAATTTTAATATAATTTTCAAATTTTCTTTAAACTGATTTAAAATAGTTGTTTCAATAGATAACCCTCTGTGCCACATAAAATATCATTGCGTGAAATATGTTTTTCGTTGATGTTTAATTGTGAAAGTTTACACTTTTTAAAAGAGCATTACTAATAAAGTTTCGTTCCATTTTTCGAAAAAAAAAATTAATTATTTTCGAAAATATATGCATGCGCGCGTCTTCTGACTGCATATCTAACAGCCATCCCTAAACACGGGCGGCAAGCGTTTTTTAGCTGTCAAAAGCTATCATGTCCATACATTTTGTATGGAGCATACCGAAATAACGCGACGGCAACGCTTTGCTATTGGAAAATCCGATTTTGACAACGCGTTTTACAATGAAGTTAGTTGCAAAAGAAAACAATTGCCTTCTGTTTGCCATCATCAGAGTTACCACATGTGAATATTTATCTTATTTTCGAAGTTTTTCGGGATGTTAAAAATACTAAAACATTTCTTTGTTAAAAATAAGATTTTTAAAAATATGATATTTAATACTTTTAGTTTATTATTTAATGTCCTTTTGACTAAAGTACTGACACATTTTCTTGTTTCCTTCATTAAAGGTATGAATTATGTGCATACATATGTATATTTATCTTATTCAGTAAATGTTTTGTGTTATTTACCTTTACGTTTGTTCCCTACAAGAAATGAATGACTAGTTTCACAAACAAAATTTTTTCACTAACACATTTTCAACAATTTTACATTGAATTCAATAGTGACAGTCAATTGACTAGTCATTCGATCGGAAGTGATGATGGATTTATTTATTAATTATAGTTGCTCTACTCTAGCATATATGTTAGAGTGGGTCGTCTTATATACATATGTATGCCAAAACTTTTATGACTCGAATTTTATTTAAAAAAAAATCTGTCTGCGAAAATTTAAATTTATAAGTGTTAAAAAATATAAGTAAAAACAATAGTGAATAAAAGAACTGTACAAAATTTAATTTAATCTATATTTTCTTTTAAAAGAAAATGTGTGAAGAGGGCTAGATACCGCCTAGGTTATTCTGTTTTTGCTTATTTCTGTCTTTAATTTTAAATATTTTATTTACTTGAATAATTTGAATTCACTTTTTAAAATAAACAAAAATCAATTAAAATAATAAAAACTATATTTATTGTCAGTATATGGGGGATATATTAGTCAATTATGATCAGTCGAACTAATATTAATATTATAATTGCCCAGCAAAAAATTTCAAAAAGTGTAATCGGGTTTGGAATTAAGCATTTTTGGTGGAAGCTGTTCCTTACTGGATTACCAACTTAATGATTTTAACAAGGCGTGAGACTAAAATAATCGATTCTTGAGAAGTACTTACTTTTTTTATTTGGCAACTTGTTTACGTAATCTATTTAATTTAAAAAAATTTTTCTCCTCATTTAGCAACTTGTGCATAATAATGACTGTCATGTAATGAATAAAATAAGAACTTATTTATATCACTACGTGAAAGTACTTATTGTAGTACTTTCCAGTTAATAAGGAAATATGTATATCTAGAGAAATTTGTTATAAAATTTTATTCATTTAAAATAAAAAAATTAGAAAATATAGCAAATTAATTTTGAATAAGTTTAAGCAAAAATTAATCTATATTATTTAGCATATTTGTACGCAAAAAATAACCCATTAAATTTTGAGTACTTTTAGGCAATCAGTAATCTATTAACTTTTGTATGTTTGTAGGCAAAAAGTATAGGGTACCGCATACTTTTTGAACTTTTCAAACAAAAATAATGGGTTATTCAGTCAAATTGTAAGTACTTACTGAGGAGTACATACACTTTTTTGCATTCTAGTAGGCAAAGTTTTTTGCTGGGATATTATTCTTGTAGGGTTTAGTTCATTTGAAACAAAATAAATTTTTCCTGAATTTAAATTGAGTAAAATCAATGCATATTAATATATTTTGAGTTAAATCACAAAAAAAGATTATTAATGAGAAAAAAAGATTTTTTTTGTCCGACTTGAAGGTTTTTGAGAAAACACATGCAAGTTTTCCAAATTTTCGAAATAACTAATTTTTTCAGACTTTAATTATTTTATTTTAATTTAAGGGCCTGGCTGTAAGTTGTCCGTGAGAGTATCAAATGTGTTACGGTCCGTTTTCATGTTAAATAGTATAGTAAATATAGATAGTACTAACTTTCCCATCACTGCTCACAGCACACACTCAGTCCTAGCAATACGAAATACACATGAACACATGCACACATGCAGTACCAGCAATACGAAATACACAAACAACTTTGTCTTATTAGTTTGTTGTCGGTATTCACTGTATATACGCATATGCAAAGCAACAAAATTTTTTCTTTTTTCCTTGAACAAATTGATCAATCGTTTTCACTGTTTTTGTTTCTCTCACTCCAAAGAATTAAACAAAAGAAAATCAAACAATTTGTTTCGTTTATTTTCGTGCTCTGGTTTAAGCACAAAGAAATCAAAACAAAAATAAATTTATAACTGTAATAGTGTCGATTATTTATGTTACGAAAATTATTTTCTAACCCCTGTATCACCCCATAAGTAGCATAGCTACAATAAAAACAATGCGATTATACGATATTTACAACACCTTGTCGATACTTCCAGATGTGAGTCAGTTGAATTGAATTTTTTGTTAAGCGGACATACAAAGTTTTCAACTGATCGTTTATTCGGAGTTTTCAAATCAAAATATGCCCAAACTAATGTCGACTGCTTCATGATTGTAGTTGATTGTGTTAGAAAATCATCTCGTAATGGATTTAATGTTCCTGTACCTATTCGACTTCCAAACTCAAGTGAGCCTGTTGTTGAGTGGAGAAAATGGGACGAATACTTCTCCACTAAATATAAAATTTTAATTGGAATATCGAAGTATCATCACTTTGTATTTATTGCTCAGTCACCAGTGCAATGTAAACTGAAAGATTCGGTTGCTCCTCTTCCTTTGGTCTCTGGAAATGGAAACGAAGAGGAAGATTCGGTGGAAGTGGACAATCCTCAAGAAGTGGAGGCAGCAGACGTTAAGAAGAAATTGAAAAAAAATAAAAGACCGGTATCGTAAAGTTCTAAGGAACCAATTCGCAAGAACCGTCGATTAAAATGATTTTCTATTTTTTTAAATGGTTCATAAGGAAAAAAATAAATAAATAAATGAAAATAAATACATTTTACCGTTTGGTCCCTTTCTATTTGCGCTTAGAATCGTCGACTTCAATTTCATAAAACGCGCATATCCCAGGGAGGGAACACTTTTGGGGCATGGGATCGGTCTCATTCGATGCTCAGATGTTGTCCACATCAAAAAAAGTGAAAATTGGTTTTTTTTACCCTTAGGTCACTTTCTCTAGATATGCGATGTCACATAAATAGATAGATATTATTTTCCATTTATACAAGTAAAATCCTTTGTCAATTAATGTATTTCATTGTATTTTGCTATTTTTATACAAAAGTATAGTGATGTAAGTCATGTAAACAGCACAAGACGTCTTAAACGGCTATAAGGCTATCATACTTGGCATTTGAGAATGGTGTGTTAATCCAAAATTCGTATTTTACAGGATGGTTTAGTTTTAAAAAAATTTTGAATTCTTGTGTTTATCATCATACCATCATACTCGTTTAATAGATCTTCGGTCAAAGTCAGTGCAAATTTCATTTGTGTTTTCGTAAGGAGAGGATAAATATGACTTGGTTATAGCGCGCATTGTTGAAGGTGTTTATTGCAACGTGCGAAAGTCTATTATGTTCATATACCGAGTTTGACCGTTAAACAGCCGCTTTAATGTATTTTAAACGTCAAACACTTAATAATGAGAAGAAAAGAAGTATTAAAAATTATGGTTTTTGTGATCGAACACTTCAATATTCATGGTTGTGGAATCCAGCTGCTGGAAATACAGTAGTTCACGGATAAATGCGTCACGTTTAAGAGAGTTTCTGCTTAAATAGTTATCAAAACCAACATTTTCTTCGATCTATTTAATTTGTGCACATATTTTTCTGTTAAATGAATCCCGCTTTACTGCGTTTCACTCATATATAGGTCGTATATTTCATAAAAATAAATTATTTATCATGCAGACTTTCATGGTTAAATGCACAAACCGATTTTAAAAATTTCAACCTTGTAAATTGTTTCTTTAAAAATTCCACACATTAAAGTTAATAAACTAACCGAAAAAACGCCAAAATTAAAATAAATCATCAAATTTGGCAAGCCTGTTTTATTTGTTTACAATCATTTAGTTTTCATCACAATGTCTACGAAGAAAGTGCAACTATCGTTGAAACAAAAACTTCAGGGGGGTTTTTCTCTATTGCGATGCGAAAGCAATTACGATGCGAAAGCTAAATGCGTTGATATGCAAATTCGGTACTCTCTATTACTTTCGCAAAACCTTTCGCAAAATTGCTTGAAAAAGTGGCAACACGGACATTGCAAAAGAAAATATGGCAAAGGTTGGCAGTACTGAAATGTCAAAATATTTTTACACATATTGGCAAAGGTTGGCAGTACTGAAATGTCAAAATATGTGTAAAAAAACGACAGTTAAAATCAAAATTTAAGAAAAACTGAAGTGTAACAGCTTTTCATTGAAAATAAAGTGATGGATTCTTTAGCGTTATGGTTTTATGAAGAAAACGTCGATGTATAACGAGTTGCAAAACGAGTCTTAAAGGTTCAATCAGACGTGACATAACCATAGCCATAGAAAACAATCTTAACGCCATAACTCTCACCATAGAAACCAATTGAATTTTGGTTTGGTTATGGCTATGGCATTATGGCGATGTCATTTAATTTAAGCTTAAGAGATAGTTCCGGTACACTTTCCTTAAATGACCGCAGGTAAGAAAAAATCTGTAGCGGTATGTTATTAAATACATATTGCTTTATTTTAACTTTGTACAAAATTTGCGTTTCTGTATGTTCTAAACGCTGTTCAAGACTAGCTAAAAGTTTATAAAACTAGCCGCTGCCTTAAAATTACTTGGTCAAGGTGGATACCAACATCAAATTGGCCAGGACCATACCTTAGGAATATAGCAGCAGTCAATGTCCCGTCGCTTAAAAGAGCTCTACGTAGCGATTGAGAAAATACAAAACTGAGGGGGACCATCACCTGTGCTGGAAATGCTTAATTTATTTTTACGCATTTTCACTTGGTGTGATTTTTTAAATCCAATATGAATACATACATACAAACATACATGTGTAATATTATAAGTACTATTAGTGTCACATTTCATTATAAACAACCAGCTCTATCCCTTAAAGGAGCTCTATTAGAATTTAGGTAGTCTGTCACTTTTGTCCACAAATTATTTGCGGCTTATTTGCTCACATGCAATCCACTAAAATTTCAAACTGCCGTTGTTTTGTTTGTAATTTTTTGGCTTTTTCCCTAAAAACTACGATTTAAATATAAATATTTTGGTTTTATAAAAGGTTTATTAATCAAATTTCCCTAGAAAATTTTTTTAATAAACCTCTTATAAAACAAAAATATTTTTTATGAATAAGACAGTCAATATATAAAAATTTTTTTCAACGTACTTACATGTTTTTCTCACTTTGCGTTTGGTATTTAGCTAACGCAAGATATTTGTGCTTATCGAGCGATTTTGACAGGCGTTTTCGCATTGTCGAGTACGGTGATACCAGACTTGCGAAACGGAAAATAAAAGATGCGAAAGGTAAATGCGCAAACGCATTAGAGAGTACCAATCGTTCGATTTCGTACCATTTTTCTTTCGCATCGTAATAGAGAGTAACCCCCAAGATTTGTGCAGAAATTCAAGAAATTTCTACAAATTTCTAAATTTCTTGTAAAATTTATGCATGTGTATGTAGCGTTAGGGGTGGAATAGTGCACGACTTCTGGATTTGGATACACTAGAACGTCTTTCTTTGTGGGGTTTGGCAACAAAATGCATGAGCCAAAAAATTAGGACGACGGATTGGATAAATCCATGGCTTCGCAGAGGGGTCAATGGTAGGGCAAAACGGCACAAAAAGCACGAGAAGCTTCATAACTGTCCCTGAGTTGCTCTTAGAGGGCTAAAATCTAAGACCCACCGCCACTAATATTTCCTCCGCTACATTTTGTATGAACATACCTACCCCTATCTGCCATCTTTAAGGGGGCTCCCATACAAAATATTAGTTTTTACAATATGAGAGTCAACTGCCCTAACTAGTCCCAGAGTGCCCCTAGATGAGCCGAAGGTATGACCGACTTTGAATATTTTTGCTAGCCAAACATTTTTTCTAAATAAACCTAGCCTCTATCTTATATCATTAGGGTTCCCCCCATATAAAAACGTAAATTTAAACAAAAATATTTATAGCTAATAAATCAGTGAATGTTTAAATATAGTTTGAGTTAATTTTCATAAAATTTTAAAATGTGTTTAAATACACTTTCATTTTTTCAGTGGTTAATTAAAGTTATTATCAAATTAAGTTGAAAGTACGGTAGCACTACAATATTTCCAAATAGTATGGAAAACTTTCCAAAAAACAGCTGTTCAATATAAATAAGAAAGTTGATTTTTCAATTTGCAGAAAAGTGAAATATCAAAAAACACATTTTATGACACAAAAAGAGCATCAGAATGCATTTTTCTATTTATATATTTCATGATATGAAAATATGTGTTACATTTGTTGTATATTAGCGAAAATTATACGAAATTCTTTTTAATACGACCACATGATGTACATGTACGTGCCTTCAAAAAACCCACACATGCACAAAACATATGGTGTGTTTGTAAGATTTAAACAACACTTAAATCTACAGTGTTGGCTGTTTAAGTTTGATTTAATTGTGCAGTGAGAAACAAATTTTTGTGTTTAAATAAGATTTAAAAATAAAATACAAATAATCATTGACTGCTTTATTAGCCCTTAGATTAATATACATAAATATTTATAAACATATTTTTTTAGTTAATTAATTCGTTTTTATTATGCGAGGGATATTTCTTTCTATTTTCAGCGACAACTTGAAGCAAAAATATTTTTCTTCCTCATTGCGGCACAATATGTTGTTGTATTCTTCTATTAATTTTGCTCCTCTTTCGGCAGCGTCATTAACAACATGTAATTTATGCAACATTTCTATCGCTTTTGAGGGTGGCGTTGGCTGAAGTAGTTAGCACGTTGACTACAAAATCGAAGGTCCTGGGTTCAATCCCTGTATCCAACAGTCATTGAATAACAACACCACGCATTTTTCTGATGTGCATTAGTGTCCCTTTGTATCAGTTGTTGTAGGAAAGTTCAAGTGATGAAGGCATAGTCACTGGTCACTTAACTATACCGACTTCAGAAGATACTAGTCCTAATGTAACATCGGAGCGCCCTCCTTCGTTGTGTAGCAAAATCATCGGCGAAGTAAAATAATCAATAAAATGGCTACAAAACACAGCTTCAAAAACTTAATACGCCTCATTTGACACCAGATAGCGCTGCAACACTGCATTATCAAAAAACGTGCAAAAAGCAGAGTTGTAAAAGAATGAAGCTTTCCTCTATCTCTCCCTTCACCACCTGTCTTCTCTATCACTATCCCTTTCCTAAAGAAGGTAACACCTAGTAATAGTAGTAGGCATTAATTGCCTGAGTGTTACTTCTCTTAAAAAAAAAAAAAAAAAAAAAAAAAACATTTCTATCGCTTTCTGGTAATCGTCGCATTCTTTCCAGAATTCTGGCTCGGCAAGCATAAAGTCCATTAATAATCCAAAACGTAGGAAGAATTTGGTTGTTTCGGGTGTTACGTACTGGCTTAAATCATTATTTAGCAGATCTTCCTTTATTTGGGTGGAGTCCACACTTATTCGTTTCACACCTTTCAATCCGAAAATATGTGCCAGACTATCTTGATTGTCTAAGTTGCTACCGACCTCTTTTCCATGACATCATTCACGTCGTCTTCTTCCTCGCTGTCTTCGCTTTTTCTGTATTCTTCATTCTTAAGTGCGTGAATTGCGTTAGCCATTTTACGTTTGTTATCATAGGAGACAAAAAATGCGAGAGCAACAGCTTCACCGCTGAGATACCAAAGATGTCCAGAGAATCTTCTCCACAATATTTGCGACGCAACCTAATCAATCAAGGCATAATCAGCAATCGCTTTCAAAAAATTAAAATAATTATTTGGACCTTCGATTGCACTTGTGCTGTTAAACGTAAAGTGTTGCAGTGAAAATGGTAATATCGCGAAGTCTACTTTCTTCTTCTTTATTTAGGTCGAGGTATTTACGAAATAAAAATATTTTTGTGCAATATATACCCTTCGCCATCCATCGAGCATGGCTGATGGCCCCTGGTGGTCGAAAATTATAGTTTTGTATACATATTTTCACCAAGGAACAATAGACCTATTTCGAGAAATTCTTTATAGTCGTCTTTGGGTTGTTTTTGCTTTAGTTGAGCTAAGCAAAAATTCTTGATCTCTAACTGAACTTTAATTGATATCTTTTTTGCAACCTTACTATCTTCTATGCTAGAACTGTAAGCATTGCCTTAATTTTTTTGCCATTGGCCCTTAAAACGAGCAAAAATTGGCACTCCATGTCCAGACATTTTACCAAATTTAGCTACAAATACTTTTTTTTATTGCAATTCATAAATATGATGTCTGCATGGTAAATAGAAAAGATCTCGTTCTAGATTTTACTCTAGCAAGAGTGATGCACCTTGAAAGTATTTGTTGATGTGGTATCGAATGAAATCGCTTGAACGCGGTCAGCGATTTTCCACTCAAGCAAAAGCCCGTAAACGGCATCCGCAATACGTTTACCTTTCCCTTTAACCGACAGTATCTTTGGTACGCCCAGGAGTTATTCCTTTCCATCATATGTGACAATAACAATTTCTCGACAAATTCACCCTATTTTTTTCTTTGTGTTTCATCACCTCTTAAACTACTTTTTTATATAGCTAACAATTCAGCTACCAATGAATGTACCTTTTCCTTCACATCGCCCCTGTGTTTCGTCGGAATAAACGCTTGAAGCCAAAAAACCATGACAGTGTAAGTTACCAAATATTCACTTTCATTGGTATTTATTTTACGTTTTCCAGTACCATAAAAATACAATCTAAGCACTTGTTGTCTAGACGGGAACTTTGTTCCCGCTATATTCGAGCATGGTTGTTCCATCAAAAAGTGTCTGGTATGCGACCTCAAACTGCTCCAATGTCCATCGATGCCATTTTTACTCTAAAATACTAACACATAAATTCAAGCACATAATCTGTAAATCCCCTAAATAAGATTTTGAAAGTAAATCACATTATAAAAGTAATGGAAAGTATGTGGCATCTCTTGTGTATATACGTATGCACTAGCCACAATTTTTTTTTATTCTTTTGTATTACAAAAACATGTTTAAATGTATATAATCTAAATAATTTTTTTTTTATATTTAAGTTTTTATATGGGGCCACCCTAATGATTGAAGATAGAGGCTAGGTTTATTTAGAAAAAATGTTGGGTTACCAAAAATATTCAAAGTCGGTCATACCTTCGGCTCCTCTAGGGGCACTCTGGGACTAGTTAGGGCAGTTGATTCTCATTTTGTAAAAACTAATATTTTGTATGGGAGCCCCCTTAAGGATGGTGGATAGGGGGTAGGTATGTTCACACAAAATGTAGCGAAGGAAATATTAAAGGGGGTCGGTCTTACATTTTACCCCTCTAAGAGCGACTCAGGGACAGTTATGAAGCTTCTCGTCCATTTTGTGCCATTTTGCCCTACCTTTGACCCCGATGCGAAGCCATTTACCCCCAATCCATCGTCCTAATTTTTTGGCTCATGCATTTTTTTGCCAAACCCCATAAAATAAGAAGTTCTACCGTTTCCAAATACGTATGTATGTACGTTTCTTTGACGTACAATGTACATATGTTACATGCACATGAACTTAAATCTGTTGCCTTAAATTTCAATTTGTGAAATTGTTTTTTTTAGTTTTTGAGATGTTTTGCTTGAATTGTTATGTTTAACTTTAAAATAATTTTATTTTTCGTTTTATTGAATTGAATGAAATATTGTCAGACGGCCTTGCGTCTGACTTTTACAGAAGTAATGTTTTAAAGGTACCACACTACTTGTACATATTTTACTCTGAGAAATTTGACAAGTAAGACACAGAAAACATGTCGTCTACGAGGTGTATTAAGACACACTGCCTAAAGCATGATTTCCCTATAATTATTTATTCCGATGGTTGTGGCTACCAAAACCGGAACCATTTTTTCGCAAATGCCTTTTCTAATTTCTCAATAGAAAACAAAAAAATTATTGAGCAAAAACATCTCGAAAGGAGACACAATCAATTGGAATGTGACAGTGCCAAGGTTGGAAAACGGTATCGTAAATATACCGATACCGATTCAAATACCGCTAAAATTAGATACCGGTATCGTTACCGATATCCATTTCGGTTAGAAAATACCAGTATCCAGACTACCGTTTACGTCTATACCGGTACGTACCGGTATACCGATTCCGGCCAAAAAATAAATGATAGTTGAGTTGTAGTTGCCAAATTTTTATTATGTATTACAACTTTTTTCACCATGAGACAACTGCTTTTTATCAGTTGTATATTGGTTTTTATTTCGACCATTGTGCTTGTGATGCTTTATTATTCCAGATGCCATACACTCCCATTTATCAACCAATATTATTGCTATGTAAAAGACGCACATTTATCTTTTATTTAGACAATATTTTATTTTCGTTCACAAATTTTTTCTTTTTATCTTTACAATCCATTTCCTCACTACGGCCATCGCGGGTGTCTTCAGCTTCGCTTGGAATATATTCTTCTTCAATTTCGTTGAAGTTACACCACGGTTTTAATTTCTCAGACGCGTAAATACCGGTTTTTTTTTCATATACATATTTATTTATTGTATCTTCAAAAATGAACTTACAATAAGTAATCAAATCTTAAATCTAAATATAATTATTAGGCCCGACCAATATCGGACATAAGCTTAGTGATAGTTATAAATAATACATAAGTAGTGATAATCAAAAAGAAGTATTTTTAAGCAGTCCCATCTGGAGTGTTGGGTATAAGAGCCCTTGTGTCCCTCTTTTTTAAGCGGATGTGTCCAGTATAGCTCAAAATATTACGGGCAAGCGGATTAGGATGTGACTCGAGTTTTGTTAAATATTTGCCTGCGTATTTTGCAATTTCTTCACTCACTAGTGGCATATTTAAATCACGATGAATATTTGAATTTTTAACGTACCATGGAGCAGATGTTATCAAACGTAAAATTTTGTTTTGCCTTCGTTGGATTCTCTCGACATTTGAAGCTGAAGCAGTGCCCCACAGCTGAATTCCATAGCACCATATTGGCTTCAAAAGCGACTTGTATATCAAAAGTTTGCAGTCTAGGCTGAGTGTTGAATTTCTGCCAATTAACCAATATATTTGAGTCAATTTAAGTTTCATTTGGGTTAACTTAGAGTCAATATGATATTTCCATGTAAGCCTTCGATCAAGGTGTATGCCAAGGTATTTGACTTGAGAATGTTGAGGAATATTTTGATTGTTGATTCGAATGGGGGAACAGGTATCTTTTCTTAGGGTAAACGTTATATGAACACACTTTTGTTCATTGACTTTAATTCTCCATAAGTTCAACCATATTTCAAGCTGGGTAATGTGTGCTTGGAGATTGCGGGATGCCTCATCAGGATTTTTGTGAATACTCAAACAGGCTGTATCATCGGCAAATGTAGAAGTGTGGATGTTATTGCTCACAGGCATATCACAAGTATATATTAGATACAAGACTGGCCCCAGAATACTACACTGTGGCACACCAGAAGATATAGATTCGGGTACACTCATGAAGTCTCCTTCCACAACAGTAAACTTTTTATCAAGAATATAACTTTCCAAAAGCTTTTGTATATTTATTGGTAGGTATGTCTTCAATTTTAAAACTAGGCCTTTGTGCCATACTTTGTCAAATGCCTGAGAAACATCAATAAAAAGGGCAGAACAATACTTCTTTTCTTCAAAAGTCCTCCTTATAATTTCAACCAATCTATGCGTTTGCTCAATAGTGCTATGCTGACTTCTAAAGCCAAATTGATGGTCCGGGATGCACCCAGTATCAGCTAAAATTGTGGACAATTTAGTCATGAGCAGCTTTTCGAAAAGCTTTGAAATTGTTGAAAGTAAGCTTATAGGCCTATATGACTCAGCCTTGGTAAGATCTTTGCCTGGCTTTGGAATCATTTTAATCTTGGCAAGTTTCCAGTTATGTGGCAAATACTGTATTCGTAAAATGACATTAAAAATAAATAGCAAAATTCTTATTGCAATATGAGGCAAGTTCATCAGCATCTTGTTACTAATGCCATCAATACCTGGAGCTTTCTTAGGGTCGAGTTCAGCAACTATATTTTGTAGTTCACGCATCTTAAACCTTAAGGGACGAGGGGGTAGAGAGACTACACTCGGTAAATCGGCAGCACCCGTACATGAATTGGGAGTGAATACAGATTTTAAATGCTCAGAAAATAAGTTACCTTTCTCACTATCGCTTCTTGCCCAGCCTCCAGTCGAAGTACGCAATGGTGATTTGAGATCAACGGGTCTTTTAAGATTTCTAGTAGCGCGCCGTAAAGAGTAATTAGATGTTGACGTTACCTCAAGACCTTCTAAATACTTTTCCAGTAATGCAGTCTTTTCCGACGATAGCAGCTCTTTGAGTCGTTTAGTACATTCTTTAAGTCTGATTTTATTTAGGGGTGATCGGTGTTGTTGCCATTATCTTCTAGCTCTCCTTTTTTCACATACAAGACGTTCAATTTCCGTAGAATAAATTCTATTAAAGCCAGTCTGCGGATAGGAAGTAGTGGCATGTTCAGCAGCCTGTTTAATATATTCGTTAAGATTGGCAATATTAAATTCAATATCATCAGGTGATTTTAGCTGAATGTTTTCTACGCAGTGACTACTAATATATTTTTTGAATCCTAGCCAGTTGACCCTGTTAATCGTTTTCGCATATGAGTTAGTTAAATCACTCCTTAGTGGGTTGAAAATTGTAACTATTGTGGGAGAGTGATCGGAGGACAGATCTACAGAGCCCTCTACGTGAATTAAGTCCCTATGGATATTTTTCGTGACGCCAAAATCTATAACATCTGGAATTTTTCTTACGTCAGTAGGCCAGTAAGTAGGCTCCCCACTCGAAATGACACCATTTTAGAAATTGTATTAAACAACGCTCTACCTCTAGGTGTAATAAGACGCGAGCCCCAGTACGTATGTTTTGCATTGTAGTCACCAGCTGCCACGAAACAAGATCCAAGCGATTTGTAGAACTTCTCATACTGATCTTCGGTAACTGAAAATCTGGGAGGTGAGTAAATTGATGATATCACGAAGTTCGCACAAAAATTTTCTACGAAAATATTCGTAGCTTGCATATATTCTTCACTAACGTTCTCAAGGATATAGTGCTTGAGTCTTGACTTAATTAGAATTGCTGATCCACCGCATGCTCTCCCTCTCGGGTCCTTTGAATCATATAGAGTGTAACCATTTATTTTAAAGCAGCTTCTCGAAGTCAAGTGAGTCTCAGATACCATCATTATATCAATATTTTTTTCCGTGAGGAAGTGCTCAAGTTCATTTTTATGTTGGCGAATGCCGTTTGCGTTCCAGAAACATAGTTTTAACGTGTTCATGGTTTGTTGACTAATGCTTGAAGCAGAGTATTCTGCATTCTCAGCATTTCTTGCATCATGCTAGTCATATTTGTTGTAAAGTTGTTTATAGTTAGCACCAGATTCTCAATAGTAGCTTCAAGACGACTAAAGTTAAAAGTAGAGTTTGCATTCGTTGAATTACTTGGCGGTGGAACATTTTGTGTGGGAATAGAACTAGTCTTAGCAGCATCGGCACACGATACACGTGAAGTAACTAGTTGGCTAGTTTGAGGAAGAGTGGCGGAGTAAGCATTTGCTGATTGAACTGGAGCTAATTTAGATTTTTGACCCATAGCCTGTTTAACGAAAGAATATACAGGGCATCCTCTGTAGTTAGCAGTGTGATTACGTCCACAATTACTGCATTTCTTTTCTGCTTGTACTTTTGGCTTGGTACAGTTAGCAGTACCATGCAATTCAACGCAGATAACACAAACTGTAGGTAATTTGCAGTAGGTTTTTGTGTGGCCATATTCTTGGCAATTATGGCACTGTACGGGACCTGAACGCTTACGTGGCTCTTCAACTGTGATTTTTCGGTGTAAAAGGTATTTTAGACTATAAATTGGGTGCGTCTCATTTTTCTTTAACTGTATATCATTCGGCTCCAGTTCAACACGAAATAGAGGCTGGGGAATCTTCTCTCTATTGATTATATTGGTAACATTTTTTACCTTAAATCCTTGTTCGATAAGTGCACATTTTACTTCTTCAGGCTCAACATATGAATCTATGCCCTTTAATACTATTTGTAGGCCTTTAGCACTCTTAAGTTGATATGTATAAAAATTTGTTTAATTTTTTTCATCATATATTTGGATTTTAGTTTCATCAATATTACCTCGTTTAATTGGAATGATGTGAAAAGTATTTTCGCCAATAGTCGACAGTAGATTTTTCAGAAGCGCGTTTGAATTTTTTTCTCTCAGATAAATAGGTGGTGGCTTAAAAGACTTTTGCGATGATGCAGCGGGCTTGTCGTTTTTGTCTTGCAATAATAAAAAACGATTTTGACGATTGATTGTGCTGTTATCCCTAGACATCTTTGGGGCGGATCCAATTTTAGTAGAATTTGGGCTTCGCCCGCGCTTTAAAATGGTTATATATCTGTCCATTCCTACTTGTACCTTTGGTTTTGTACTACTGTTGTCTTCAGTAACAACTTGTTTAATTGTTGTCCACGAGCCCGAAGCGGATGATATCGCTGAGTTAAATGTAGAAGTACTAGGCAATAATGTCAACGATTCACTAGTTGGCATTGGACAAAGCGAAGTTGATCGCTGACGAAACTGTGGTTTTGCCGTTAGAAAAAGTCTATTATCAGATTTTTTATTTTTATTAAGAGCTTCAGAACTCACAGCAAGTCTATTATCAGATTTTTTATTTTTATTGTTATCATTATGATTTTCTGCCGTTAGAACTCACTTCACTATTTTTTTCCTCTGGGGTACTCATAAAGAGTATTCCTCAAGGGTATTTTGTATGTTTTTTTGTTTACGGTTTTTTTTTTATTTTTGTTATTTCTATATGTAAAAATATTATCAAAGCAAAAAAATGCTTATTTATCAAAGTTAATATGTACTACGAATATTTTTTGTATGCTTTTTTTTTTGTTTAGTTTGTATATAAGAAAAATTCCGCTATTACGTCTGTTCACTATGAAGGTACAACGAGGAACGAAATACCGGTATAATGACGTTTTGTTCTTGTAGAACCAGGCAAATCGGTGATGACGTAGCGATCGTTGCTTAAAACACATTTTATCACATACGGTCCTTTATATTTCGGCTCCAATTTTCGGGACTCACCACTACTCGCAGGTTCATTCTCGGCTAATACAAGGTCATTTATGTTGTATTTGATCGGTGCAGCGTGTTGTTTATCGTATTTGTCTTTCACTTGTTTCTTCGCTTGATTCACTCGATGAGCGGTTGTTTCTCGCAAATTCTCTAAATTCGAATCATCACCATCCTGTTCATCATGGAGAATTAAGGTTATTTTTAGAATGTCGCGCGGTGTAAAACCATAGAGCAATTCGTGAGGAGTCTGTTTTGTAGTTTTATTACGCATGGTATTAATTGACCATTGAAGATTTCGTGGAGTGTCATCCCATCGTCGATCATTTTCAACTGTAGTTTTAAGCATAGAAAGTAACGTTCTATTGGTACGTTCAGCGTGACCAATTGCACGAAGGGTTCGTACGTTGTTTTGAATGTGCTTGATATCATGCTCTTCACAATATCGACCAAAATCTTTGGAAGTGAAGGTAGTGCCTCTGTCGGTGACTATACGTGTAGGTACGCCAATATAACTAGTCACGTCGTCAATAATGGCTAAAACGTGTCTCGTGGCTATGCTTTTTACAGCTTTTACGATCGTTTATTTGGTGAACGCATCAACGAGGACAAGAATATGTTCATTTCCACGCTTACTTTTGGGGAAAGGTCCTAAGTGGTCCGAATGTATTGTATGGAACGGTATGGGCTGAATGTCGTCATAATAATACACACCTACTTGCTTACCGCCTGGCTTCTTGTTATAAGCACAGTCGATACATGTCTTTATATAAGATTTTACGTAATTCCTCATTCTTGGAAACCACATGTACTCTTGAATTCGCTGTCGTGATTATCATTAACAATATGCCAACGCACATAAAGCCTCTTACCGTTTACATTTCGGTAGAGCCTCCCATACTGTATTGCGTACTCGTTCATAACGACGGGATCTTTTTTCGTATTTTTTTAATAATCAATTTTATATTTTCGTCCTGCATGCTGAAAAGGTAATCTTCTTCAGAAACGTTGGTTTTCATCACCATAAGGGATGCGCTGTCAATTTCATGGGATTCTTCAACTGGATAACGGCTCAAAGCGTCCACGTGATTCATACGCGTACCTGCACGGTGTTCAATGGTAATTTCGTAGTCTTGGATGCGTAACCACCATCGGGCTATTCTCGGAATCAATTCTCATTTCGTCATCGCGGTACGAATTGCATTGCAGTCTGTTACAACTTTAACTTGTTTACCATACACATAATACCGCATACGTTCTAGTGTCTCAACAACTGCTAGGGTTCCAAGTTCATAACTGTGATATTTTCGTTCTTCGGCACTCGTAGATCGGCTATAGTATAACACAAGTTTCCATCCATCCTTCTCTCGTCGTAAAAGTACACCTGCCAAACCGCTACTGCTGGCATCAGTATGAATTTCGTGATCGCCTTCCACCCGATACGTTGCCATTAACGGTTGGTTAATTAACATGTTTTTTAGTTTTTGAAATGACGCTTCTTCATTTTCATTCCATTGTAACGCAGCATCTCTCTCGAGGAGTCTTCTCATGGGTTCAGCAATGGAGGCGTAGCATGGCACAAATTTCCTGAAATAACCGCTTAAACCCAAACATTTACGTACCTCGTGTATGTTAGATGGCGTCTTGAATTCCTGGATTGCTCGTATTTTTATGGAGCCGGGACTTATTCCATTTGGCGTTAATTTATGGCCCAAAAATTCAACGGACTCTTGAAGAAACTCGCACTTTTTAATGTTTAGTGTTAACTTCAATTCGTGTAACGCTTTAAAAACTCTCGAAAGTTTATCAAACCAATCAATATATCGTCCATATAATGTAGCATGTCGTCTGGCTTCGTTTTTTCTTTAGTATGCATCATAAGCCGCTGAAAAACAGCTGGCGCGTTCTTTAGCCCAAATGGCATGCGTTTAAATTCATACAGACCGTCCGTCTTCACAAATGCGGTATATTTTCTAGAGTTTTCAGCAATGGGCACTTGGAAATAACCACTATTTAAATCGAGCGTTGTAAAAAGTTTATACCGTGTCGCGTTTTGAAGCCTTTCTTCAATATTTGGCATCGGATAAATTTCCTTTTCGATGTGACTATTTAACCGGTGCACAGTGGCACATTTTGTGAGTTGGCGGTCAAAATTCTATAACTTTTGACTGGATTGAAATTTTTTAATTAAACTTTTTTTGTTGGATAGAAGACATCTTAAGCTTCAATTTAATGTATTAATTTCAAAATCGGGCTTTATTAAAGTACACTTATATATGATTGAAAAATTACTTTTAAAAATATAGGTATTATTGGCATTAAAAAAAATAAGTTTGTGAATGTAGTGATTTAACGTTGCATTTTATAAACAGTAACGTTAACTGAACTAAAAAATTACATACTTAATTAAGCCGTCCACCCGGGTCCATTTTATTTTGACCTTTAGCCCTCTTCTCGCATGGACCACTTAGAATATGGGTTTGAAGCTCATAATTGTTTTAAATATATTAATAATGATATAATATTTAGCAAAACTAATTTTATCTTAGTCGTTGATATCCTTGTGAAATTATAGCGCAATCGGTCGACATTTACTCATAGGGCCCTTGTAAGTCAAATTTCGTAAAATAGCCTTGGTGATCATAATTCACTAACAAATGTAAGTTCGACAGCTTTAAATGTTATTATATATGAACAATTTAAATATATTTTAAACGTGAATCCATAACAGATATGTAGGAGATCCATATCCGAAAAAAGGTTTTACCATAAATTCTAAGAAAATATTTTTATTCCAAATAAAATAAAATTTATTTTATAAATTTTTCAATATTTATTGTGCTTTTTTGCTATATTTTTGTGTTAATTTGCATAGAATACATTTTTCATTTAACTGTCTTAGTGAAAATTTCATCTAAGTATGTCTCCTGTTTATCTTCAAGGAGCTGCTTGGCGCCTTTGTCCAATTTCATAGCGGCGGAGTTCCATTTTTGTCGAATGCTGGAGATATATGGATCAGAAGTGCACAGTAAAATATTAAAGAGCTCTTCATTGGTACTATCAGGGGTGTTCTGTAAATCGCACGTTTTGAAATCGCCTAATTTCCAGGTCAAAGCTCAATTAAAAAAGTGACGAATTGCAGCTTTTTAATTGGTTTTAGTGTTCTACTAATTTAATATATTTTATACGAACTTAACTTTGAATGCACGAAATCGTCCGATCAGCAGAACACTGTTTTTAATTTTGGAAATCGCACGATTTCAAAACGCGCGGTTTACAGAACACCCCTGTATATCTAGATATCTTTCTTGTGTTGTGCGCGCGAAAATATCTATAATCTTTGTTCCTTTTTTCTTGCGCTTCTTCAGAAAGATCTACAATCGGCAGCATATTGTGTTGAATAATGTTTTCCCCATGATATAGTATTTTATGGACTGTCGATGGCATATTCCTCCAATCATATTTTTCGTTGTATAGTTTCGCTGTTTCATTGGCATACTTACCAATTTTTCTTGCATTTACCTTTTTATTGCCTGATATTACTTGGAGTATGATTTTGTAGCGTTTTATTAATTCAAAATCTACTCCTGTAATAACTGCAGCAGTTTCAGGATCAGAAAAAAATTTTCTTGCTGTGTTGCCATCATTTGAGTTTCCTTCTCCTTGCTTTGGCTGATCGATCAGTAAACCCAATTCTAAATATTTTTCTTGTACGTGTTTATTTTTTGCCTCTCTTTTGACTTTATTTACTGTTCCTTTAAAATCTAAATCATATCTTAGCCCTAATATGTGTTTCATAAATCGAATTTTAGCACGGAGTGGGGACAAGCCAAACTCATAGGATTTTTGCAAAGTAGTGTCTTCTGTTGGAAGATGACTTAATTGGCTTGCAGTTTTTTTGCAAATAACACAGCTCGAAGATGATTTTGTTTCAGTTATGGCCTGTGCAACTTTTCCATCAATCATTGTAAATAACATTTGATAATTTATTTGATCTCTTGATCGTTAAGTAACAAAGTTATCGGTTGAAGCTTATCTATTTGTTGTTTAAGTTTAGATACTTCTTCTAGTATTACATCCTTCGTTTCCTTTTTAAAAGGAAATTTAATTGGTCTGCAATATTTTGTTGAGGAAGGTATTTCGTTTTTCCATATGTCAATATCGTTTTCTTTGCTAGTAGATGGCTCAAAATTAATGTTATTTGTTTTTAGTCTTAACGGAACAAAAGATATCATAAATAAGTCAGAATCTGATATTTTTTCTGCATTATACTGCTTATATCGCTTTTGTCCAGAAGATCCATCGCATGCCTATTTAGAAATTAATGTTAGGCTACTGTCACCAAGCTTTTTAATATTATCTGCGTCCAATGTATTCAACAATCTTTCCGCAGTATGATTTAATATGTCTTGCAATACCACCTCTGCTGAACTTTCTGTAATGTTTATAGAATTTTGTGGTGGTAAACAATCTTCTTTAATTAAAACCAAATCTCTATATTCTGGATAAATGGAGCAATGTTTTCCAACTGCTAGCTTTCGCAATTCCATATGCAGATATTTTGTTAGCTTTAAGTTCAGAAATACTGAAAATGCTTTTTCAGATGTAAATTTTTTATCATGGGTTGGTGTTGGAATGCTCTTTAAAGTCCTTTTTACACGCTTGGAGCTCGCTTTCAGTACATTTTCTATTATATCAATTTTTTTAGTTTTATTTTTTGTTGGTCCTAGTTGATGAAAAAACGTATCTTTAATTATTTCTTGAGAAAATTCTTCATTAATGCTTTGCAGCTTTCGTCTTCGTTACCTTTCTGGCAGGTCGGCCCACATTTACTGGTTTTGGTTGGCTTTCAAATACAAGTTCGCTTGTAAGCTATTCTTTGTTGCAGTTAAACATTTTTTCCTTATTTCTATAACATTCATTATACCGATTATTTAATCGCGTTAAAAAATTATAAATTCTTTTTAAATGGTCGCACAAATAAGGGTCTTTTAAAATGTGTAATATAACATCGTTTTGTTTTTTGTTCAAAATAAATCGTCATAACTGAACTTAGCCATAGTTTTGACAATACTGATCGTCTTTATTAATTTTGTCTGTTTTTATACACATCAAGTTTTCTTGAAACAGGTATCTGTTTAAACGAGAGAGAAGAAAGAAGAGGAGTACATTTCTCTTTTGTTATTTCATTCCGGTCTAAACAACCGGGCAGGTTTAAAAGAGAATTAAAGAGACCTGGTGCAAGGAAACCTGATGTGTCTATCGCGTTTTAACCTTTATATGAGCAGCAGCTACCTGGGTACACAATAAAATTATAGCAAAAGGTCGAATATATCAGTCCAAATACAACAACTGATGTACCTACTCCCGCTTATATGTAACTATACATTTTTTAATGGCATAAATTACTAAAATGCATTTAATGCATTATAATAATAGTCTTTTATTATACCCGTTTCATTAGTAAAACTTCTTCGAATAAAAGAAAAACATACACACAATGCACACACAAACCCATGTAGATATACCGCACTCCCATACCTAAAATATCCGACATCTAAGCAGTAAAATCATTGTAGTTCCTAGAGCCGCAAATATAAATTTAAAAAATTAGCATATAATAACAGCTCAAAGTACGTAGTATAACACGTCATAAGTCATTTTACGAAGTTTTTCGCAGAAAAAAAGTTGAGTTCCACTGAACATCAAGATTTGGGTATATTTTAGACCTTTATTGCAATGCCCAAATCTGGGCTTCGAGCAAAGTAGGGCACGATTTTTTTAAACTATTTTATAAGTTAAGAAATGATATTATGTGAAGAAAAAAAAGTTTTTTAAAAATATATAAAACTAAAAAAGTTGTGCCCACTTGAAGTTCAAACATTTTGTAAAATATTTTGAATTTCAGCTTCTCTTAAAAAAAACGCGTTTTTGATCACCCTATTCGAAGAGAAACAATCGAAATAAAAACTTTAATTTCTGGATTTCGAGGTTCCTATGTGTTTACTTTTATATGAAAACAAAAAAAAATAAATCGGTGACACGAAAAAAAAATTTTTTTGAAGAGTTTTGGCCGCCATCTCTTCAAATGTGCCACTGTGCGGCGGTAGTCAACACACATTCGATCGGAACCGTCTTTCTTTTTTAGTAAAATTATCGGACTCGCATATATTGACGTAGATTTAGTTATGATATCGTTGCGTAATAATTCATCAATAATTTTATTCACAGTTTCTCTCTTTGGTTCTGCTACGCGATATGGTTGTTGTGTTATCGGCTTATTAGTATCTAATTCTAAATGCATTTCGATAACGTCAGTTTTACCGATTTCACTCATACCGTTTGCAAACACATCTCAGTAGTCATTCAAAATGTTTATTAATTTATTTTTAACCGCATTATTTTCATTTCCGCAATTAACGTCATCTTTACCGATTACAGTTTTTTCACTCGCTTGAATGAAATCTCTCATTACATTGTTTTCGAATATAAATTGTCCATGTTTCTTACTCACATTAATCCGATTAAAAATGTCTTGGCTTTAATAAATCTGTTGTCAGTAAATCATCATCAACGATATACACTTCAATATTACGTTTTATATTGTCAATTTCAATATCGATCAAAGTCTTACTCATTGCATAACGAGCGCCACCACAAATGCCATTAATTTTCATTAAACACTTTATTTTCTTGCAGGGTAATTTTTCCACGACAGATTCACAAATCATATGGCATTGACTGCCAGTATCCAAAAATGCATTAAAATGTTTTTAATTTATACGTACAATTTTTATAAAATTTTTCTCACAATCAATTATGTTGGCTTTATTAACGTGCTTGCTACTTCGTTTAATTAATTTTCCGGTTCACCGCGTTTATGTACTTTTTTACAGTCATTACATCGTTTACGTGTAGGTGGTTTTGTACATTGGCTCAAAATATGCCCCCGCATTTCTCGGAAAGAATTAAATTTCATCGCCACAATAGCGTTCTGTAACTCTGTATTTCTTAAACCCTCGCGAATATATTTAATAATACATCACTCAAATCATATCGTTTTTCTAACGTGCAAACTCGAAAACAATAATCAATAATACGTTCACCATAATCAATAATCAATTATACGTTCATAAAAAAATGCACATCAGCTTCATCACACGTAGTTCCAAACTCGTCTTTCAAATCTTTAGAAAACGCAGCCCAACTGGAATATAAAACAGGCGTAGAGTCTAACCACATTTTTGCTACTCCCTTCATTTTAGAGTATACCGCCAGTAGCATACACTTTTCATCCCAATTGTAAGCCCTTAGCGAACTATTCACACGGTGAATAAATTGGCCAACTGAAATTGAAGATTCTCGAGTAGGGTCGAATTCTGGTATAGTTTCTGCAATTTCTTTCACAGAATGGTTTCGTTGCATTTGAGTTTCCTCACGTTTTGGCTCTTCTTGCATAGAAACTAAAGGTAGAGCTCCATAGCTCGCTTTTTACGCGTTATGCTTTATACGCGTTTCATCCTCTTGTTTCTTTCTATACTTTGTTCGCGCTGAGTTACATGCACTGCTTTTCATGCGCCATTTTATTTTTGTTTTGATCAGCTGTGTGCGTTTGTTTATAAATACTTATAAGGAAAAAATGGAGAGTGAAATCGAGTTTTTAAAAGAATTTGTGGAGTTAGTCGAGTTTGTATATTTAATTTTATGTGCAAAAAATGCCTATGAACAATTTCAAAAAAAGAAAAGGTTTTGGATGCGGCCGCTGTATTTAGAACGGAAATTAAGTGGGTTTTTTGAAACCACATTTAAAAAAATTAAAACTTCTGACCCTGAGCAATTTCGAACCGCGACAAGAATGTCTGCAGACGTCTTTGACTATTTATTCAGCATTTTAAATGATAGTCTTGAGAAGAACTCGGCCAGGGCTATTCCAGCAAATTGTCGGCTGTTCTTGACTTTAATGTAAGGCTGAGTTTTCATCTGGCATTTCTTGTGTGCATTTGCCCAAAAAAGCGTAACCAACTAATTATTAATGAAAAACTGTTTGATTTAGACATGTATTTATTGATTTAAACTGTTTACAATCATGTTGGATTCTATAAAATTGTCTATTAGTTATGTATGGAACTATTTAACTTAATAAATACATGAGTGAATAAAACAGTTTTGCATTAGTTATTATTTATGCAAAATTAATTAAAATTAATTAATTTTAATCAATTTTGCCGTGGATAATTAAAATTAATTATCCACGGCAAAATAATATTTATCGATAACGTAAGAAACAAAGTATTATTTAACGTCTTTAGCTTTCAAGAACAGCTGACTTTCTTTCATGGTGCTTGTAACGCGTACAAAAGTAGAAAGTAGACCTACTTTTCGCTTTGAACGCGCCTACGCGTTCTGCGTTTTTTGCTATGTAACTTGTCACATACTATTGCATTGATTCTACTTTTTGGAAATTTGCATAGAAAGCGTAACGCGCATAAAGCGAGCTATGGACCTCTACCTTAACACTTCCTTGGTTTGATGTCCTTGCTCCGACACACGTTGCATTAAAGTTAACATCATCTCACGCATTTCGTCAATTTGACTTTGAATTGAGGGTACACCTTCACTATCGTCACACATTTCGATTTTGTCACTACCGTTCGCTTCAATTAATCTTTGTACCAGTTCCGCTTTTTGTCTCGTCGTTGACAAATTCTTTTCCCTTAAGATCGCTTTTAATTCGTCTATCTTCAATGTATTTATTCTTTTCATTACTAAACTTTACCGTCTGACCGTCTTTACTTTTTTGTCTCTATGTGCTCGTCGATACGTTACTCTTTTTTTTTTGTTTATATGTACGCAACAAGCAACCGTTTTAAATTTTTTTTTTTATTCAACATACATGCACAAATTAATACTAAACGTTTCACTAATACATCTGCCTGTCTGTATATATACACATACACGTATATGTACATACGATCATCCAGCTTCTATATATTAGATGGCTTGAATGTTTTATGTATTGTATTTTTGTCAGAAACCGCACTATTTTAGGCAAACAATTATGTTCTAATGATCCCACTTTTGAACAAAAAGACGCAGATTTATCTTTTATTTAGATAATTAGACAATATTTTATTTTCGTTCACTAATTTCTTCTTTTTATCTTTACAATCTATTTCGTGTCTTTCCTTCTTAAATTCCGCGGTTCAACTGCCTTTTTTCTCTCTCTCAATTTTCATTGGTTCACATGTTCATAAAACACAGAATCTCAAGAAAAAATAGGAAGGCCAAAACTAAAAATAACGCCAATGGCGTTATTCGATGTTTGATGCAAATAGTCTTGCGTAAGATCAAATGCAAATTTTTTTTTTATATTTCTTACATATTTTTTATTTATTGTATCTTCAAATATGAACTAACAATAAGTATTCAAATCTTAAATCTAAAATATAATTGTTAGACCCGACCACTGTCGGACATAAATTTAGAGATAGTTATAAATAATACATAAGTAGTGATAATCAAAAGGAAGAAAAAAAATAAAAAGTATTTTCAAGCAGTCCCATCCGGAGTGTTGAGTATAAGAGCACTTGCATCCCTCTTTTTTAGGCGGATGTGTCCAGTAAAGTTCAAAATATTACGAGCAAGTGGATTAGGATGTGGGATGAGGGACAACTTGATTGTTAATCCGAATGGGTGAACAAGTATCTCTTCGTAATGTATATGTTAATTGAACACACTTTTGTTCGTTTACCTTAATTCTCCATAAGTTTAACCATAGTTCCAGCTGGGTAATGTGTTCTTGAAGATATCGGGATGCCTCGTAAGGATTTTCATGCATACTAAGGCAGGCTGTATCATTAGCAAATGTGGAAGTGTGGATATTACTGCTCAGAGGCATATCATAAGTATAAATCAAATACAAAACTGGCCCCAGTATACTCCCCTGTGACACACCGGATGAGATAGTTTCAGGCATGCTCATAAAGTCTCCTTCCACAACAGTGAACTTCCGGGCAGTAATGTAACTTTCCAAAAGACTTACAACGTTTATTGGCAGGTATGTTTTTAATTTTAAAATTAGGCCTTCATGCCACACCTTTAACTAGAATTGAGGACAATTTTGTCATGAGCAGTTTTTCGAACAGCTTTGACATTGTTGATAGGAGACTTATTGGCCTATATGACTCAGCCTTGGTAAAATCTTTGCCCGGCTTTGGAATCATTCTAACTTTGGCAAGCTTCCAGCTGTGTGGATAATACTTCAGTCGTAAAATGGCATTAAAAATAAATAACAGTATTCTAATTGCAATACGAGGCAACTTCATTAGCATCTGGTTACTAATTCCATTAATTCGGGTTGAGTTCAGCAATTAGTTTTTGTACATCACGCGTCTTAAACTTTATTTGTTGAGGGGGTATAGCGACTACATTTGGCAAATCAATTACACCAGTACACACGGTTGCCAGAAATGCAGATTTATCTGGATTTTGCAGATTTTTACCCTCCAAAAACACGAAATCCAGATTTGAAGATTTTTGGGCTAAAAACGCAGATTTTTCAACTCCAATTATAGTGCAATTTTTTTTACATTTTTCCTAATACTGCTACAACTTCTTGTTTCTTTTATGTGTGACTGACTCATAGTTTAGACAGTTAACATTTTTTGGAGTCAGTTCTCGTTGTACCTTCATAGTGCACAGACGTATTATTATTTTTTTACATACAAACAAAACAAAACCCTACAAAAAATATTTGTAGTACATAGTATTCGTTGTACATTAACTTTGATAAACAAGCTTTTTTGCTTTGCTAATATTTTTTACATAGACAGTAATAACTAAAACAACAAAAAAACAAAAACAACCGTAAACAAAATAACTCAAAGTGCCCTTGAGGAATACACTAACAAAGTGCCCTTGAGGAATACTCTATATGAGTACCTCAAAAACAAATAATTGTGAAGTGAGTTATAACGGTAGAAATGCCTATCTTACTGTGAGCTCTGATGATAACAATAAAAATAAAAAATCTGATAATAGACTTACTGTGAGTTCTGATGATCTTAATTTAAATAAAAAACCTAATGATAGACTTTTTTTAACGGCTAAGCCAATTTTTCGTCAGCGATCAACTTCGCTTTGTCCAATGCCAACTAGTGATTCGTTAACATTACAGTTGCCTACTACTTCGTCATTTAAATCAGCGATATCATCCGATTCATCATTTACCCAATTAGTCACTGTAAATAAGAGTAGCCCAAAACCAAAGGTCCAAGTCGGAATGGACCGTTATATTATTGTGGGAAAGCGCGGGCGAAGCACAAATTCTACTAAAATTGCATCTGCTTCAAAGGTATCTAGGGATAACAGCGCATTCTCCACTAATCGTTTTCAAATATTGCAAGATGACAATGACACACCTGATATATCCGCGAACAAAACCTCCAAGCCGCCACCAATCTATTTGAGAGAAAAAAATTCAAACGCTCTTATTAAGAAACTAATTTCGGTCATTGGTGAGAATAAATTTCACATTGTTCCAATAAAACGTGGCAATATCGATGAAACGAAAATTCAAATTTATGACAAAACAGATTTCCGCAAAATGGTTTCTGAATTTGAAAAAAAAACAAGTTTCTACACATACCAGCTCAAGAGTGCTAAAGGCCTGCAGATCGTATTGAAGGGCATAGATCCAGGGATTCAAGGTAAAAAATGTTTCTAATATAATAAATAGGGAGAAGATCCCCCAGCCTCTATTTCGCGTTGAACTTGAGCCGAATGATATAAAATTGAGAAAAAATGAGGCGCACCCAATTTATAATTTAAAATATCTTTTATACCGAAAAATAACAGTTGAAGAACCACACAAGCGTTCTGGACCCGTACAGTGCCATAATTGTCAAGAATATGGCCACACAAAAACTTACTGCAAATTACCTACAGTTTGTGTTATTTGCGGTGAATTGCACGGTACTGCTAGTTGTACTAAACCAAAAGATCAAGCAGAAAAAAAATGCAGTAATTGTGGAGGTAATCACACCGCTAACTACAGAGGATGTCCTGTATATTCCTTCGTTAAAAAGACTATGGGGCAAAAACCTAAAGTAGCTACAGCACAAACAGCAAACACTTACTCCGCCACTCTTGCCCAAGTGAGCCAAGCAGTTAATTCACGTGTATCGTATGCCGACTCTGCAAAGACAAGCTCTATTCCCACACAAAATGTTTCACGGCCAAATACTTCACCAAATACAAATTCAGGCTTTAATTTGAATCGCCTTGAAGCTACTATTGAAAATCTGGTGCAAACTATAAACAATTTTACAACAAATATGACTAGCATGATGCAAGAAATGCTGCGAATGCAGAATACATTGCTTCAAGCTTTAGTTAACAAACCATAAACACGTTCAAAATATAATTCTGGAACACAAACGGCATTCGCCAACATAAAAATGAACTTGAGAACTTCCTCACGGAAAAAAATATTGATATAATGTTGGTCTCTGAGACTCATTTGACTTCGAGAAGCCTTTTTAAAATTTATGGCTTTACCTTATATGATTCAAAGGACCCGAGAGGAAGAGCATGCGGTGGATCAGCAATTTTAATAAAGTCAAGACTCAAGCATTATATTATTGACAACATTTGCGAAGAACATTTACAAGCAACGAATATTTGTGTCGAAAATTTTTGCACTAATTTTGTCATATCATCAAGTTACTCCCCTCCCAGATTCGCAATTACTGAGGACCAATACGAGGATTTCTACAAATCCGTTGGCCCTTGCTTCGTAGCAGCTGGCGACTACAATGCAAAACATACGTTCTGGGGTTCACGTCTTATTACACCTAGAGATCGGGCATTGTTCAACACAATTTCAAAAATGGGCTTGGACGTCATTTCGAGTGGGGAGCCCACTTACTGGCCTACGGACATACAAAAAATTCTGCATGTTATAGATTTTGGAGTCATGAAAAATATTTCTAGGGAATAAGTTCACGTTGAATCGTCTCAAGATCTTTGCTCCGATCACTCTCCCACGATCGTTACAAATTGTAGCCCACTAAGTAGTGACTTACCTCACGCGTATGTGAAGACGATCAACCGTGTTAATTGGCTGGGGTTCAGAAAATATCTCAGTACTCATTGTACGGAAAACAGTACGCTAAGAACATCCGAAGATATTGAATTTAACATTGGCAATCTTATCAAAAATATAAAACAGGCTGCTGAACATGCGACTATCTCCTACCCGCAGACTGGATTTAATAGAATTTATTCTACGGATATTGAACGTCTCGTAAGTGAAAAAAGAAGAGCTGGAAGGGAATGGCAACAGCACAGATCGCCCCAACATAAAATCAGATTTAAAGAGTGCACTAAACGACTCCAAGACTTGCTTGCATTTGAAAAAACTGCACCTTTTAAAAACTATCTTGAAGGTCTTGATGCCACACCAGCATCTAATTACTCTTTGTGGCGCGCTGCTAGAAAGCTTAGAACACCTGTTGTGTTTAAACCACCTCTACGTACATCTACAGGGGGTTGGGCAAGAAGCGATACTGAAAAAGGTAAAATATTTGCTGAGCATTTAAAATCAGTATTTACCCCTAACTCATGTACTGGTGTTATTGATTTGCCGAATGTAGTGGCGCTACCCCCTCGACCCATAAAATTTAGAACGTGTGATGTACAAAAACTAATTGCTGAACTTAACCCGAAGAAAGCTCCGGGTATTGATGGAATTAGTAACCAGATGCTAATAAAGTTGCCTCGTATTGCAATTAGAATCCTGTTATTTATTTTTAACGCCACTTTACGACTGGAGTATTATCCAAATAGCTGGAAGCTTGCCAAAGTTAAAATGATTCCAAAGCCGGGCAAAGACCTTACCAAGGCTGAGTCATACAGGCCAATAAGTCTGCTATCAACAATGTCAAAACTTTTCGAAAAACTGCTCATGACAAAATTGTCCCCAATTCTAGTTAGTAGTGGGTGCATACCGGACCATCAATTTGGTTTTAGAAGTCAGCATAGCACTATCGAACAAACTCATAGATTGGTTCAATTTATAAGAAAAACTTTTGAAGAAAAAAAGTATTGTTCTGCGCTGTTTATCGACGTTTCTCAGGCATTTGATAAAGTGTGGCATGAAGGTCTTATTTTAAAATTGAAATCATATTTGCCAACAAATTTTGTGAAACTATTAGAAAGTTATATTACTACCCGGAAGTTTACGGTCGTGGAAGGAGACTTCATGAGTGTGCCTGAATCTATATCATCCGGTGTGCCACAGGGGAGCATACTGGGGCCAGTTTTGTATTTGATTTACACCTGTGATATGCCTTTGAGCAGCAATATCCATACATCTACGTTTGCCGATGATACAGCCTGCCTTAGTATGCACGAAAACCCTCACGAGGCTTCCCGATATCTACAAGAACATATTACACAACTGGAACTATGGTTAAATTTATGGAGAATCAAAGTAAACGAGCAAAAGTGTGTCCAGGTAACATTTACCCTGCGAAGAGATACTTGTTCGCCAATTCGAATCAACAATCAAGTTGTTCTTCGACATTCACACGTAAAATACCTTGGTATACACCTTGATCGACGGCTTACATGGAAGCCCCATATTGACTCAAAGCTAACACAAATGAAACTGAAATTAACTCAGATACATTGGCTGATTGGAAGAAATTCAACACTCAGTATAGATTGTAAACTTTTAATATAAAAGTCGATCTTGAAACCAATATGGTGCTACGGAATACAGTTATGGGGCACTGCGTCAGCATCCAATATAGAGATAATCCAACGATGGCAAAATAAGATTTTAAGACTAATAACGTTGGCTCCATGGTACATTAAAAATTCAAATATACATCGTGATTTAAATATGCCACTAGTGGCTGAAGAAATCGCAAAATTCGCAGGCAAATACATAACAAAACTCGAGACCCATCCTAATCACTTTGCTCGTAAAAGCTTGAATTTTACTGGACACATCCGTTTAAAAAAGAGGGACACAAGGGCTCTAATACTCAACACTCCAGAAGAAACTGCTTGAATATACTTATGTTTTTTGCTTATCACGACTTATGTATTATTAATAACTTTCACTAATTTTATGTGCGACACTGATCGAGCCTAATTAATTATACTAGTGTTCGCCCAGTGGTTGAAAATCAACCATTAACGCACAGAGGTGAATAGAATGACAATATTTAAAGTTTGATGAATTTAAAACACAATTTAAAAACTATATTCAAATATACATATGTATAGACTCCAAGGTAAATCACTCTCTTAAACCACTTTCTTAACTACTACTACTATTTTTTCTGGGAGTCTAAAGTTTTAGACTCCCCATTAAAACGTTTGTTACAAAAAAAGTTTCTATTCCCTATTCTTTGAGAAAGACCCCATATGTATGTACGAATATGCTAGCCTAATAATATAAACATTCCATCATATTCCAACATTCCATCATATTCCAACATTCCAGTATGTTCAGAAACAAAACGCACACAAAATAAACCAAAAATAAAAAACTTACTTTGTGCTGTAGGTGAATTTAACTTTAATCAAAGTTATTAATAATTAAAAAAATATATTATTTTTAAGCATCTAAAGCAAAATAATACAGTACCACTCGTTATTTAAATATCCAAATTTTATTAGTTTCAGCAATAATCGTTTAAGTACATAGAAAGATGGAAATAAGAATAGAATGAACAAATAAAATACGTTTTTCCTTCTGAGTGTTTATGGAGTTGCCAAGCCAAATTGTTGTATTTTTTTTAGCAAATTAAGAGAGAAAGAGAAATCATGGCTTTATGATTGGCTAATATTCTTAACTGTTTTTAAATATCTTAGACACAAAAATGTAGAAGAAAAAATACTTTCTGCACTGCTCCTATTGTCAATCTATCTAACAGAAAAAAAATCAAGCGAATACGTTGAGTTTAAGTCAGTTAAAATGGTTCTTAACTATTTTCACTTGCCTATTTATATATAGATTTAGATTTAAGATTTGAATACTTATTGTTAGTTCATATTTGAAGATTCAATAAATAAATATATGCATTAAAAAAATTTTTTTTCGAAATAATTTAAAAAAATTTTGTAATTTTCGTATATCATTCTTTTTTGTTTTGTACGTTTTCTTATAATTCTACAAATTGTATATATTTTATTAATTTTTTTAATATTATTAATTTTTAAATAATTTGTCGCTGAGACAAAAAAACCAACAAATTATAATTAGTAAATTTTCATTGGTTTTGTCTTTTTCTTTCTATTCTGTACTTTTCATCCAGTGAGGAAAGAATATTTTCAGTTCGAAATTTGACCAAAAATCAAATGAGAAATAGCCTGCAATCAGAAAATTTAGCATCTTTAATACATTACAAAGACTTTTTAAAGTCTATAATAATAATGCATATCAAATACTAAACCAAAATAAATAAATTCTGTTATACCGATAGAATCTTTGTTGGATTAAAATATATAGCTAACAATTATTATTATTTTTACAGTGTACAAATTTATACAACTTATCAGTACATACATATACATATTAGCCATACAACAAAGCACAAACCATAGATATATTTGTGACTAAATATATACATCCGTACCTGGATTCAGTAAATTTTATTACGATAATCGTATTGCTACAATTAATATAGCGAAAGTTTATCGACTTGGCTATACAGTAACATATTTTAACAATATTCACTGTCGGTTGAAGTGAAATAAGTAAAATCCCAAGCTCAAACTAATTTTATATTTCTTTATTTAATTTTTGAGCTTTACGCTTATTTTGACATTTTGTATGTAGAGATGCCGCATTATATACAATTAAATAGTGAGGATGTACACTATCGTAAAAAAAATTACAGCATGAAGTTATCTTTACTGCAAAGGAATAAATGTGTTGATAAATATTACGATTTTTGGTTCGCAAAAGTTACTGAATACAGGTACTGATAAGAATTTTAAATTAGTTTAGAGTTATTGGAGTCTTTACGTCCTTTAGACATAGTGCATCCATTAGAGTTTTCTTTTCCCGGACTTTTTCATTTCCCGGGAAAGGGGGAAAGATTTTTCGGTTTCCCGGGAAATCCCGGGAATTCTCGCCCAGTACAAAATAATACAAAATATTTTTAAATTTAATTTATTTCAACAAAAACAAATTATAATTCATGAGATCGATTAAATAATAACGTTTTATACTAAAGCTAAAACTATTTTTTATAAATACGGCAGAATAAGCTTAAAAGCTTCAAGCAAAAATCTTTACAAGCTAACATCTTCGATTTTGAACAAATTTTTTAATTTCTCATTACCTTTTTACAATTAGCTGCCGCACTGGTTGAAGTCTTCTGATGAGAAAAAATCCCCAATTTTCCACACGCACAGTTTACTTTGCAAAGTCTTGAAGATAAAATAATATATTCTCTACGATGTTTCCTAAGTTAAAAAATGTTTTTTTTTTTTTAATGCATGATTTTTATTTATTGTATCTTCATATATGAACTAACAATAAGTATTCAATCAAAGTGTATACCAATGTATTTTACGTGTGAATGTTGAAGAACAACTTGATTGTTGATTCGAATTGGCGAACAAGTATCTCTTCGCAGGGTAAATGTTACCTGGACATACTTTTGCTCGTTTACTTTGATTCTCCATAAATTTAACCATAGTTCCAGTTGTGTAATATGTTCTTGTAGATATCGGGAAGCCTCGTGAGGGTTTTCGTGCATACTAAGGCAGGCTGTATCATCGGCAAACGTAGATGTATAGATATTGCTTCTCAAAGGCATATCACAAGTGTAAATCAAATACAAAACTGCCCCCAGTATGCTCCCCTGTGAAACACCGAATGATATAGATTCGGTCACACTCATGAAGTCTCCTTTCCCAACCGTAAACTTCCGGGTAGTAATATAACTTTCTAATAGCTTCAGAAAATTTATTGATAAATATGATTTCAATTTTGAAAAATGACCTTCATGCCACACTTTACTAAATGCTTGAGAAACGTCGATAAACAGCGCACAAGAATACTTTTTTTCTTCAAATGTTCTTCTTATAAATTGAACCAATCTATGAGTTTGTTCGATGGTGCTATGCTGACTTCTAAAACCAAATTGATGGTTCGGTATGCACCCACTACTAACTAAAATTGGGGACAATTTTGTCATGGGCAGTTTCGAAAAGTTTTGACATTGTTGATAGCAGACTTATTGGCCTGTATGACTCAGCCTTGGTAAGGTCTTTGCCCGACTTTGGAATCATTTTGACCTTGGCAAGCTTTCAGCTTTATGGATAATACTCCAGTCGTAAAATGGCGTTAAAAATAAATAACAGGATTCTAATTGCAATACGAGGCAACTTTATTAGCATCTGGTTATTAATTCCATCAATACCCGGAGCTTTCTTCGGGTTAAGTTCAGCAATTATTTTTTGTACATCACGCGTTCTAAATTTTATGGATCGAGGGGGTAGCGCAACTACATTCGGCAAATCAATAACAGCAGTACATGTGTTAGGTGTAAATACTGATTTTAAATGCTCAGCAAATATTTTACCTTTTTCAGTATCGCTTGCCCAACCTTCGGTAGATGTACGCAGAGGTGGTTTAAACACAACAGGTGTTTTAAGCTTTCAAGAAGCGCGCCACAAAGAGTAATTAGATGCTGGTGTTGCATCAAGACCTTGTAGATAGTTTTTAAGAGATGCCGTTTTTTCAAATGCAAGCAAGTCTTGGAGTCGTTTGGTGCACTCTTTAAATCTGATTTTATGTTGGGGCGATCTGTGCTGTTGCCATTCCCTTCTAGCTCTTCTTTTTTCACTTACGAGACGTTCAATATCCGTAGAGTAAATGCTATTAAATCCAGTCTGCGGGTGGGAGGTAGTCGAATGTTCAGCAGCCTGTTTTATATTTTTGATAAGATTGCCAATGTTAAATTCAATATCTTCGGATGTTCTTAGCGTAACGTTTTCCGTACAGTGACTACTGAGATATTTTCTGAACCCCAGCCAATTAACACGGTTGATCGTCTTCACATATGGGTGAGATAAGTCACTTCTTAGTGGGCTACAAATTGTAACGATCGTGGAGGAGAGATCTTGAGAAGCTTCAACATTAACTAATTCCCTAGAGATATATTTTTCATGACTCCAAAATCTATAACATCCGCAATTTTTTTATGTCCGTAGGCCAGTAAGTTGGCTCCCCACTCGAAATGACGTCCAAGCCCATTTTTGAAATTGTGTTGAACAATGCCCGACCTCTAGGTGTAATAAGACGCGAACCCCAGAACGTATGTTTTGCATTGTAGTCGCCAGCTGCTACGAAGCAAGGGCCAAGAGATTTGTAGAAATCCTCGTATTGATCCTCAGTAATTGCGAATCTAGGAGGGGAGTAAATTGATGATATGACAAAATTTGTGCAAAAATTTTCGACACAAATATTCGTTGCTTGTAGATGTCGTTCACAAATGTTGTTAATAATAAAATGCTTGAGTCTTGACTTTATTAAAATTGCACATCCCCCGCAAGCTCTTCCCCTTGGGTCTTTTTAATCATATAAAGTGTAGCCGTTAATTCTCAATAGATTTCTTGAAGTCAAATGAGTCTCAGAAACCAACATTATATCAAAATTTTTTCCGTGAGGAAGTGCTCAAGTTCATTTTTATGTTGGTGAATGCCGTTTGCGTTCCAGAAACATAGTTTTAACGTGTTCATGGCTTGTTAACTAATGCTTGAAGCAGAGTATTCTGCATTCTCAGCATTTCTTGCATCATGGTAGACATATTTGTTTTAAACTTATTTATAGTTAGCACCAAATTCTCAACAGTAGCTTCAAGACGACTAAATTAAAGCTACAGTTTGCATTCGTTGACCTATTTTGCGGTGGAACATTTTGTATGGGAATAGAACTAGTCTTAGCAGCATCGGCTTACGATACACGTGAACTAACTGGTTGGCTTGTTTGAGGAAGAGTATCGGAGTAAGCGTTTGCTGATTGAGGTGGAGCTAGTTTATGTTTTTGACCCATAGCCTGTTTAACGAAAGAATATACAGGGCATCCTCTGTAGTTAGTGGTGTGATTACCTCCACAGTAACTGCATTTTTTTCTGCTTGATCTTTTGGCTTCGTGCAGCTAGCAGTACCATGCAATTCACTGCAGATAACATGAACTGTAGGTAAATTGAATTAAGTTTTTGTATGACCATATTCTTGGCAATTGTGGCACTGTACGGGACCTGAACGCTTATGTGGCTCTTCAACTGTAATTTTTCGGTATAAAAGGTATTTTAGGCTATTAATTGGATGTGTCTCGTTTTTTTTCAACTGTATACCATTTGGCTCCAGTTCAACACGAAATAGAGGCTGGGAGATCTTCTCTCTATTGATTATATTAGTAACACTTTTTACCTTAAATCCTTGTATGTTGAGTGCATCTTTTATTTCGTCGGGATTAACATAAGCATCAATGCCCTTCAATACGATCTGCATACCTTTAGCACTTTTAAGCTGATAAGTATAAAAATTTGTTTTATTTTTGCGAAATCAGTAATAATTTTGTGGAAATCTTTTTCTTCGTATATTTGAATTTTCGTTTCATCAATTTTACCACGTTTTATTGGAATAACGTGAAATGCGTTCTCACCAACTGCCGAGACTAATTTTTTAATAAGGGCATTCGAATTTTTTTCTCTCAGGTGTATTGGTGGTGGCTTGGAAGTTTTTTTGGATGAAACAGCGGGTTGGTCGTTATTTGCTTGCAATATTAAAAAAAACGATTTTGACGGTTAACTGCTGCGGCGTCGTTATCCCTGGATATCTTGGGAACCGATGAAATTTTTGATGAATTTGGGCTTCGCCCGCGCTTTAAAATTGTGATATATCTGTCCATGCCGACTTGGACCTTGGGTTTTGGGCTACTCTTATTTTCAGTGACAACTTGGTTAAGTGATGACCCCGAGCCCGAGGCGGGTGATATCGCTGAGTTAAATGTGGAAGTACTAGGCAATAATGTCAACGATTCACTAGTTGGCATTGGACAAAGCGAAGTTGATCGCTGACGAAACTGTGGTTTTGCCGTTAGAAAAAGTCTATTATCAGATTTTTGATTTTTATTAAGAGCTTCAGAACTCACAGCAAGTCTATTCTCAGATCTTTTATTTTTATTGTTATCATTATGAGCATCAGAACTCACAGTAAAATAGGCATTTCTGCTGTTATAACTCACTTCACAATTTTTTTCCTTTGAGGTACTCATATAGAGTATTCCCCAAGGGCACTTTGTTTGTTTTTTTTTTGTTTTTGTTATTTCTATATGTAAAAAATATTTGCAAAGCAAAAAAAGCTTATTTATCAAAGTTAATATGTATTACGAATATTTTTTTATGATTTTGTTTGTTTAGTATGTATGTAAAAAAAAACTCCGCTAAGACGTCTGTTCACTATGAAGGTACAACGAGAACCACAGGTTAGGCAGATTGGACACGGGAAAACACTGCCACGTAATTTTTCCGAAAAATTGACGAATGGCAACCCAAATGGCAATATCATTTAACCCCATATTAATTAAAGGACAGAATCATGGTGTAATTATACAGGTGACTGCGTAAGGATTTTTTATACAAAAATACGGCAACCATAGCTATGTAAAGAACCGAAGAATGTCAAAAGCATAAAAATAATTGTACTAAAACAAAAACAAAATCGAAGTTTTTGACATTCTTCAGCTACAAAGCACATAGAGCAAAAAATTATCAGCTGAAGTAACGCTGCCACCTAGTTAGATACACCTTGGACAGAATGATATTGTTTTGCATATGCCTTTCTTTGTCATTTTCACAGGTTAAACGTCAATTGAAATAATTTTATTTTCAATTGAAGTTTTTCCCCAAAAAATGATGAAAAGGCGCAAATTTATGGAAAAAATGCATAAATTCGCGCCTTTTCATGAACGCAATCCTGCATTCCACCCCAAATTTTATGTCAGCAGCCATTGTTGTGGCCATTGTATTGCAGTTTTTCAAAGAGGTAAGTTGTTTTGTTTATATTTCTTTAACTTTTCTTAATTATAAATTTCTTTTGCAGTTCCTGTATAAAGCAAATTCTGAGGAAAATAAACATGTAAGTACTTATTTTATAGATTTAATTTAATAAATAATAATTCCCATTACTCTTTTCAGGAGCCGCAAGTGCATAAAGGGCTGCCAAGATGGGGAGAAGCTCCATCGGTTCCCGAAGAATCCCGAAAGGTTAGTATTTGAAATTTTAAGTGACAAAATATTTATTCAATGAGTGCCAGATACTTTTTTGATGGTTCTCGTTGTACCTTCATAGTGAACAGACGTAATAGCGGAATTTTTCTTATATACAAACTAAACAAAAAAAAGCATACAAAAAATATTCGTAGTACATATTAACTTTGATAAATAAGCATTTTTTTGCTTTGATAATATTTTTACATATTGAAATAACAAAAACAAAAAAAAAACCGTAAACAAAAACACATACAAACATACCCTTGAGGAATACTCTTTATGAGTACCCCAGAGGAAAAAAATAGTGAAGTGAGTTCTAACGGCAGAAATGCCTATTTTACTGTGAGTTTTGATGCTCATAATGATAACAATAAAAATAAAAAATCTGATAATAGACTTGCTGTGAGTTCTGAAGCTCTTAATAAAAATAAAAAATCTGATAATAGACTTTTTCTAACGGCAAAACCACAGTTTCGTCAGCGATCAACTTCGCTTTGTCCAATGCCAACTAGTGAATCGTTGACATTATTGCCTAGTACTTCTACATTTAACTCAGCGATATCATCCGCTTCGGGCTCGTGGTCAACAATTAAACAAGTTGTTAGTGAAGACAACAGTAGTACAAAACCAAAGGTACAAGTAGGAATGGACAGATATATAACCATTTTAAAGCGCGGGCGAAGCCCAAATTCTACTAAAATTGGATCCGCCCCAAAGATGTCTAGGGATAACAGTACATCTTCTATCAATCGTCAAAATCGTTTTTCATTATTGCAAGACAAAAACGACAAGCCCGCTGCATCATCGCAAAAGTCTTTTAAGCCACCACCTATTTATCCGAGAGAAAAAAATTCAAACGCGCTTCTAAAAAATCTACTGTCGACCATTGGTGAAAATACTTTTCACATCATTCCAATTAAACGAGGTAATATTGATGAAACTAAAATCCAAATATATGATGAAAAAGATTTCCGAAAAATTGTTAGTGAGTTTGAAAAAAATAAAACAAATTTTTATACATATCAACTTAAGAGTGCTAAAGGCCTACAAATAGTATTAAATGTGCACTTATCGAACAAGGATTTAAAGTAAAAATTGTTACCAATATAATCAATAGAGAGAAGATTCCCCAGCCTCTATTTCGTGTTGAACTGGAGCCGAATGATATACAGTTAAAGAAAAATGAGACGCACCCAATTTATAGTCTAAAATACCTTTTACACCGAAAAATCACAGTTGAAGAGCCACGTAAGCGTTCAGGTCCCGTACAGTGCCATAATTGCCAAGAATATGGCCACACAAAAACCTACTGCAAATAACCTACAGTTTGTGTTATCTGCGGTGAATTGCATGGTACTGCTAACTGTACCAAGCCAAAAGTACAAGCTGAAAAAAAATGCAGTAATTGTGGAGAAAATCACACCGCTAATTACAGAGGATGTCGTGTATATTCTTTCGTTAAACAGGCTATGGGTCAAAAATCTAAATTAGCTCCAGTTCAATCAGCAAATGCTTACTCCGCCACTCTGCCTCAAACTAGCCAACTAGTTAATTCACGTGTATCGTATGCCGATGCTGCTAAGACTAGTTCTATTCCCACACAAAATGTTCCACCGCCAAGTAATTCAACGAATGCAAACTCTAGCTTTAACTTTACTCGTCTTGAAGCTACTATTGAGAATCTGGTGCTAACTATAAACAACTTTACAACAAATATGACTAGCATGATGCAAGAAATGCTGAGAATGCAGAATACTCTGCTTCAAGCATTAGTCAACAAACCATGAACACGTTAAAATTATGTTTCTGGAACGCAAACGGCATTCGCCAACATAAAAATGAACTTGAGCACTTCCTCACGGAAAAAAATATTGATATAATGATGGTCTCTGAGACTCACTTGACTTGACTTCGAGAAGCTGCTTTAAAATAAATGGTTACACTCTATATGATTCAAAGGACCCGAGAGGGAGAGCATGCGGTGGATCAGCAATTCTAATTAAGTCAAGACTCAAGCACTATATCCTTGAGAACGTTAGTGAAGAATATATGCAAGCTACGAATATTTTCGTAGAAAATTTTTGTTCGAATTTCGTGATATCATCAATTTACTCACCTCCCAGATTTTCAGTTACCGAAGATCAGTATGAGAAGTTCTACAAATCGCTTGGATCTTGTTTCGTGGCAGCTGGTGACTACAATGCAAAACATACGTACTGGGGCTCGCGTCTTGTTACACCTAGAGGTAGAGCGTTGTTTAATACAATTTCAAAAATGGGCTTAGATGTCATTTCGAGTGGGGAGCCTACTTACTGGCCTACTGACGTAAGAAAAATTCCAGATGTTATAGATTTTGGCGTCACGAAAAATATCCATAGGGACTTAATTCACGTAGAGGGCTCTGTAGATCTGTCCTCCGATCACTCTCCCACAATAGTTACAATTTTCAACCCACTAAGGAGTGATTTAACTAACTCATATGCGAAAACGATTAACAGGGTCAACTGGCTAGGATTCAAAAAATATATTAGTAGTCACTGCGTAGAAAACATTCAGCTAAAATCACCTGATGATATTGAATTTAATATTGCCAATCTTAACGAATATATTAAACAGGCTGCTGAACATGCCACTACTTCCTATCCGCAGACTGGCTTTAATAGAATTTATTCTACGGAAATTGAACGTCTTGTATGTGAAAAAAGGAGAGCTAGAAGAGAATGGCAACAACACCGATCACCCCTAAATAAAATCAGACTTAAAGAATGTACTAAACGACTCAAAGAGCTGCTATCGTCGGAAAAGACTGCATTACTGGAAAAGTATTTAGAAGGTCTTGAGGTAACGTCAACATCTAATTACTCTTTACGGCGCGCTACTAGAAATCTTAAAAGACCCGTTGATCTCAAATCACCATTGCGTACTTCGACTGGAGGCTGGGCAAGAAGCGATAGTGAGAAAGGTAACTTATTTTCTGAGCATTTAAAATCTGTATTCACTCCCAATTCATGTACGGGTGCTGCCGATTTACCGAGTGTAGTCTCTCTACCCCCTCGTCCCTTAAGGTTTAAGATGCGTGAACTACAAAAAATAGTTGCTGAACTCGACCCTAAGAAAGCTCCAGGTATTGATGGCATTAGTAACAAGATGCTGATGAACTTGCCTCATATTGCAATAAGAATTTTGCTATTTATTTTTAATGCCATTTTACGAATGCAGTATTTTCCACATAAGTGGAAACTTGCCAAGATTAAAATGATTCCAAAGCCAGGCAAAGATATTACCAAGGCTGAGTCATATAGGCCTATAAGCTTACTTTCAACAATTTCAAAGCTTTTCGAAAAGCTGCTCATGACTAAATTGTCCACAATTTTAGCTGATAGTGGGTGCATCCCGTACCATCAATTTGCCTTTAGAAGTCAGCATAGCCCTATTGAGCAAACGCATAGATTGGTTCAAGTTATAAGGAGGACTTTTGAAGAAAAGAAGTATTGTTCTGCTCTTTTTATTGATGTTTCTCAGGCATTTGACAAAGTATGGCACAAAGGCCTAGTTTTAAAATTGAAGACATACCTACCAATAAATATACAAAAGCTTTTGGAAAGTTATATTGTTGATAGGACATTTACCGTTGTGGAAGGAGACTTAATGAGTTTACCCGAATCTATATCTTCTGGTGTGCCACAGGGTAGTATTCTGGGGCCAGTCTTGTCTCTAATATATACTTGTGATATGCCTGTGAGCAATAACATCCACATTTCTACATTTGCCGATGATACAGCCTGTTTGAGTATTCACAAAAATCCTGATGAGGCATCCCGCAATCTCCAAGCACACATTACCCAGCTTGAAATATGGTTGAACTTATGGAGAATTAAAGTCAATGAACAAAAGTGTGTTCATATAACGTTTACCCTAAGAAAAGATACCTGTTCCCCCATTCGAATCAACAATCAAAATATTCCTCAACATTCTCAAGTCAAATACCTTGGCATACACCTTGATCGAAGGCTTACATGGAAATATCATATTGACTCTAAGTTAACCCAAATGAAACTTAAATTGACTCAAATATTTTGGTTAATTGGCAGAAATTCAACACTCAGCCTAGACTGCAAACTTTTGATATACAAGTCGCTTTTGAAGCCAATATGGTGCTATGGAATTCAGCTGTGGGGCACTGCTTCAGCTTCAAATGTCGAGAGAATCCAACGAAGGCAAAACAAAATTTTACGTTTGATAACATCTGCTCCATGGTACGTTAAAAATTCAAATATTCATCGTGATTTAAATATGCCACTAGTGAGTGAAGAAATTGCAAAATACGCAGGCAAATATTTAACTAAACTCGAGTCACATCCTAATCCGCTTGCCCGTAATATTTTGAGCTTTACTGGACACATCCGCTTAAAAAAAAGGGACACAAGGGCTCTTATACCCAACACTCCAGATGGGACTGCTTAAAAATACTTCTTTTTGATTATCACTACTTATGTATTATTTATAACTATCACTAAGCTTATGTCCGATATTGGTCGGGCCTAATAATTAAATTTAGATTTAAGATTTGATTACTTATTGTTAGTTAATTTTTGAAGATACAATAAATAAATTTGTATATGAAAAAAAAAAAAAAGATACTTTTTGGAATTTGGAACATACTTATATTTGATAAACAGTATTGGCACTCAATAAAGGTGTGGCCGGCAGACCCAGAATTGTGTTGTTTGCAATAGTGTTTTGTGCGTTTATCGAATACTGTTTGTTGTTAGGTTTTCTTTTAACATACAGACTTATATTTGAAATTTCCAAGTGCTCATATTTGTCTGTATGGAAATAAAGAAAACAAAACCTTCAACAGTCTTTCTTAACACACATCCACATAATGATCTGGCCGGCAGGCACACAAATATATGTATATGTATGTATGTACATACATAAGTTGCTAGTGTGTTTTGTGTTTTTGCTAATACTGTAAGTTGGTTTTCTTTATAATATACAGATGAATTTCATTATATTTCAAATTAATAAATATGCTAATATTTGTCTGTATGGAAATAAAGAAAACAATCCCTTTAATGCTGTGGTTATTCATTGTTTGAATATTTTTTGTAAATAAGCAATTTAATAAAAACTTAAGTAAAAGGTAAAAAATAATAGTCCATTCAACAATGTAGTCTACAAATTCGAAATTAAATTTATTCGCAGCGCTGTGAAAGCTATTAAAATGCCTTTTTAAACTATCTTCCCTATTATTTTTAAGTGTTTCATAGCATAAAATGCATTGCTTATTGCTAAAAGCATTTTTTATCACAAAATATTTCTTAGCTAACATAATTATTTATTTTTTTTTGCTATAGAAATTTATTAAATTTGAACTTAAATTTCGTTCCGTGTGTTCAAAAAAACTAAACAAAAAACCAGGAAAAAATTAATACATGCGTGCACAACATCATTCGTCGCTTGCTCAGGGACGACTAAATGAAAGAGCATAAGCATGTATGTATGTGATTTTCATCAGCACAATTGTGCTATGGCTTGCGGGTTACTGGCATAAATATACTTTAGGTCCTCCTCGCATAAATAAATAAAAACTATCCTATCCGATAGAAAATTGAAAAATAAAAAGAAAAAATTAAATAAAAAATTGGCGGCAAGCCTTCGTTCCCGAGTTATGGGGATTTAAAGTTTTCATATAAAAGTGTGATTTAGCATTGTACCTATTTCTGAATGTAAAGGGACAATATTGGTATCAATTAACAGATATGCAAAGAATATTTAGTAAGTACCGCCGAGTTGGGAAAAACCAATGTGGAGAAAATCCTTAAGCCCGGCCGAAGGCCTGTTATACAGAAAAACTTTAGTACGCAACGCCGTGTTGGGAAAAACCATGGTGGAGAAAATCCTTAAGCCCGTCCGAAGGCCTGTTATACAGAAAAACTTTACTATGCAATAAATTATTAAAGATCATCTCAAAACCTTTTAAATGATACCAATAATATTGACTGTATTGGATAAAAAATACAACAAAGAATCACAATTGTATACTGGAACTTTGAATGCCCATAACTCGGGAACGAAGGCTTGCCGCCAATTTTTTATTTAATTTTTTCTTTTTATTTTTCAATTTTCTATCGGATAGGATATTTTTTTTTATGCGAGGAGGACCTAAAGTATATTTGTTTCCAAACAACATGTATTATGGAAATATTTCTTCCAATTCTTATGGACAAAATAGCCCAGGCAGAAATTGCCAACCGTACAAAAATATTAGCACTGGGGAAACACCTTTAATCACAGATATAATTTTAATAAAGAAACGGAAACGGTTTGCTACGTAAAAAATCAAGATTTTCGTTATATGTACATTAGAGCGACTCAACTTGTATGGAAGTGAAAAAAGTGATTTTGTTACCCGTCTGAAAATAAAGCTTGATATGTTTTATGACGATTCCCAAAATATTTTGGTTCTAGCTTTGACCATCCGTATGCTGGACCATTTTTAAAAAAGGTCTTTTTTCAGTTTTTCGAATATTTTTGTACTTTGCTCCAAGACGACATTAATAAAATCTGGTATCATCGAAAAGAGTTTTTGAAGCACCATCCAATGGTATACAAAACTTAACCACTTGCGACCTACTAATTTAGATGTTTAGCTAAACAGATATTTTCGTTTCGGGCTTTCATACAAATTCTACGTATTTGGAAATGATGATTTTAAATTGAATCTGTTTTAAAACAATCTTAATTTTTTTTTTTTTTTATGCGTGATTTTTATTTTGTGTATCTTCATATATGAACTAACAATAAGTATTCAAATCTTAAATCTAAAAAGTATAATTAGGCCCGACCAATGTCGGACATAAGCTTAGTAGTAGTTATATATAATACATATGTAAGTAGTGATAATCAAAAGGAAAAAAAATAAAAGTATTTTCAAGAAGTCCCATCTGGAGTGCTGTGAATAAGAGCCATTGTGTCCCTCTTTTTTAGGCGGATGTGTCCAGTAAAGTTCAAAATATTACGGGCAAGCGGATTAGGATGTGACTCGAGTTTTGTTAAATATTTGCCAGCGTATTTTGCAATTTCTTCAGTCACTAGTGGCATATTCAAATCACGATGTATATTTGAATTTTTGATGTACCATGGAGCCGATGTTATCATGCGTAAAATTTTATTTTGCCTGCGTTGAATTTTCTCTAAATTTGAAGCTGAAGCAGTGCCCCATAGTTGAATTCCGTAGCACCATATTGGCTTTAAAAGCGACTTGTATATTAAAAGTTTACAGTCTAGGCTAAGTGTTGAATTTCGACCAATCAGCCAATGTACCTGAGTTAGTTTAAGTTTCATTTGAGTTAACTTAGAATCAATGTGGTGTTTCCATGTAAGTCGTCGATCAAGGTGTATACCAAGATATTTCACATGTGAATGTTGAGAAACAACTTGATTGTTAATCCGAATGGGGGAACAAGTATCTCTTCGTAAAGTAAATGTTACTTGAACACACTTTTGTTCATTTACCTTGATTCTCCATAAGTTTAACCAAAGCTCCATCTGGCTAATGTGTTCCTGGAGTTTGCGGGATGCCTCATCAGGGTTTCATGCATACTAAGGCATGCTGTATCGTCGGCAAATGTGGAAGTATGGATACTACTGCTCACAGGCATATCACAAGTATAAATTAAATATAAAACTGGTCCCAGTATACTCCCCTGTGGCACACCAGATGAAATTGTTTCAGGCCTACTTGTAAAGTCTCCTTCCGCAACAGTGAACATACGGGAAATAATGTAACTTTCCAAAAGATTTAAGATGTTTATTGGTAAGTAAGTCTTCAATTTTAAAATAAGGCCTTCATGCCACACTTTATCAAATGCCTGGGAAACGTCAATAAACAGCGCAGAACAATACTTTTTTCCCTCAAAAGTTCTTCTTATAAATTGAACTAATCTGTGAGTTTGTTCAATGGTGCTATGCTGACTTCTAAAACCAAATTGATGGTCTGGTATGCACCCACTACTAATTAGAATTGGGGACAATTTTGTTTTGAGCAGTTTTTCGAAAAGCTTTGACATTGTAGATAGTAGACTTATTGGCATATATGACTCAGCCTTTGTTATATCTTTGCCCGGCTTTGGAATCATTTTAACCTTGGCAAGTTTCCAGTTGTGTGGATAATACTCCAGTCGTAAAATAGCATTAAATATGAATAACAGGATTCTCATTGCAATACGAGGCAAGTTCATCAGCATCTGATTACTAATTCCATCAATACCCGGAGCTTTCTTCGGGTTGAGTTCGGCAATTAATTTTTGTAAATCACGCGTCTTAAACTTTATGTGTTGAGGGGGTAGAGCGACTATATTCGGCAAATCAGCAACACCAGTACATATATTTGGCGTAAAAACGGATTTTAAGTGCTCAGCAAATATTTTACCTTTTTCAGTATCGCTTCTTGCCCAACCTAAGGTAGATGTGCGTAGAGGTGGCTTATACTCAACGGGTGTTTTAAGCTTTCTGGCAGCGCGCCACAAGGAGTAATTAGACGCCGGTGTAACATCAAGACCCTCCAGATAATTTTTAAGAGATGCAATTTTTTCAGATGCAAGCAACTCTTGGAGTCGTTTAGTGCACTCTTTAAATCAGATTTTATTTTGTGGTGATCTGTGCTGTTGCCATTCCCTTCTAGCCCTTCTTTTTTCACGTACGAGACGTTCAATGTCTGTAGAATAAATTTTATTAAACCCAATCTGCGGATGGGAGATAGTGGCATGTTCAGCAGCCTGTTTAATATTCTCGCTGAGATTGGCAATGTTCGATTCAATATCATCGGGTGTTCTAAGCGTAATGTTTTCCGTACAATGACTGCTGAGATATTTTTTGAACCCCAGCCAATTTACACGATTGATCATCTTCACATATGGGTCAGGTAAGTTACTTCTTAATGGGCTACAAATTGTGATGATCGTCGGGGAGTGATCGGACGAGAGATTAAGAGAAGCTTGAACTTGAATTAAATCCCTAGAGATATTTTTTATGACGCCAAAATCTATAACATCCGGAATTTTTTGTATGTCAGTAGGCCAATAAGTGGGCTCCCCACTCGAAATGACATCCAAGCCCATTTTTGAAATAGTGTTGAACAATGCTCGACCTCTGGGTGTAACAAGGCGCGAACCCCAGAACGTATGTTTCGCATTGTAGTCTCCAGCTGCTACAAAACAAGGTCCAAGAGATTTGTAGAAATCCTCATATTGATTCTCAGTGATTGAAAATCTGGGAGGGGAGTAAATTGATGATATAACGAAATTTGAACAAAAACTTTCAATGCCAATATTTGTTGCTTGTAGGTATTCTTCACAAATGTTATCAAGAACATAGTGCTTGAGTCTTGACTTTATTAGAATTGCTGATCCACCGCAAGCCCTTCCTCTAGGGTCCTTTGTATCATATATAGTGTAGCCATAAATTTTAAAAAGACTTCTCGAAGTCAAATGAGTCTCAGATACTAACATTATATCAATATATTTTTCCGTGAGGAAGTGCTCAAGTTCATTTTTATGTTGGCGAATGCCGTTTGCGTTCCAGAAACATATTGTTAACGTGTTAATGGCTTATTAAGTATTGCTTGAAGCAGAGTATTCTGCATTCGCAACATTTCTTGCATCATGGTAGTCATATTTGTTGTAAAATTGTTTATAGTTTGCACAAGATTTTCAATTTGAGTTTGTATTTGTAGAATTATTTTGCGGTGAAACATTTTGTGTCGGAATAGAACTAGCCTTAGCAGCATCTGCATACGATACACGGGAAGTAACTGGTTGGCTCATTTGCTGAAAAGTGGCAGAGTAAACGTTTGCTGATTGAGCTGGAGCTAATTTAGGTTTTTGCACCATAGTCTTCTTTACAAAAGAGTACACACGACAACCTCTGTAGTTAGCGGTGTGATTTTCTCCACAATTACTACATTTTTTGCCACTTTGATCTTTTGGTTTGTTGCAACTAGCAGTGCCGTGTAATTCGCCGCACACAACACAAACAGTAGGTAAATTGCAGTATGTTTTTGTATGGCCATATTCTTGGCAATTATGGCACTGTACAGGACCTGAACGCTTATGTGGCTCTTCAACTGTGATTTTTCGGTACAAGAGGTATTTTAAATTATAAATTGGATGCGTCTCATTTTTTTTCAATTTTATATCATTAGGTTCTAGTTCAACACGAAATAGGGGTTGGGGAATCTTTTCTCTATTTATTATATTGGACACATTTTTTACCTTGAACCCCTGGAGGACGAGTGCATCTTTTATTTCTTCGGGGACAACATAAGAATCTATGCCCTTCAATACGATCTGCATGCCTTTAGCGCTCTTAAGCTGGTATGTGTAGAAGCTTGTTTTACTTTTTTCAAATTCAGCAACCATTTTGCGGAAATCTTTTTCGTCATAAATTTGGATTTTAGTTTCATCGATGTTGCCACGTTTTATTGGAACAATGTGAAATTTATTCTCACCAATGACCGAAATTAATTTTTTAATAAGGGCATTTGAATTTTTTTGTCTCAAATAGATTGGTGGCGGCTTGGATGTTTTGTTCGAGGATACCTCGGGTTTGTCGTTGTCATCTTGAAAAATTTTAAAGCGGTTTTGGCGATTAGTTGAGGCTGCGCTGTTATCCCTAGACACTTTTGGAGCAGATGAGATTTTTGAAGAATTCGGGCTTCGCCCGCGCTTTAAAATTCTAATGTATCTGTCCATTCCAACTTGTACCTTGAGTTTCGAGCCGCTGTTATCTGTAGTGATAACTTTGTTAAGTGATAAACACGAGCCTGAAGGGGATGATATTACTGACTTATATGAAGAAGTACTGGGCAACTGTAATGTTAATGCATCATTACTATTTGGCATTGGACAAAGCGAAGTTGATCGTTTACGAAAAATTGGCGTTGCCGTTAACAAAAGATTTTCATCAGATTTATTTTTTATATTTTTTTCATTCAGAGTTTCAGAACTCACAGTAAAATAAGCATTTCTGACGTTAGAACTCACTTCAAGTTTTTCTGTATTTGAGGAATTCATACAAAGAATTCCTCAAGGGTTATTCGTTTATGTTTTTTTTTTTATTTTCGGTATTTTTTGTTTTTGTTATTTATGATTGTTTGTTTGACTTTGAGGTATTCCTCAATATCACTTGTTTAAGTTTTTTTTGCGGTTTTTTGTTTTTGTTATTTTTACTATGTAAAAAATATTAGCAAAGCAGAAAGCTTATTTATTAAAGACAGTATGTATGTACCTATTACGAATAATATGTACTACTAATATTTTTTTTTGTATATGTAATTTTTGTTTGTTTGGTAAGTAAGTAAAATTCCGCTATTCGACTGTTCGCTATGAAGGTACCACGAGAACTAAAACAATCTTAATTAATTTTTTTTTAATTATTCACATAAAACGCGAAAATCGTGAATATTTTACCTTTTTTTAATACAGGCAATATGGGTATAACATTTTTTTTATCTTTCAAATAATAATTTTTTAGTTGAATACATTTATGAACTGAAAAAAATATTTACTAACAGTACAAATTAAATTAGTTAACTAGGCTATAAATATAAATTAACATTATTTTAAAACAATTTCCATTTGAAAAGCAAAACATTTCCAAATAAGTAGAATTTGTATGAAAACCCAAAACGAAAATATGTATTTAGCTAATTTGGATAAATAATTGCGAATTTTAACTAGCAGTTGTCACTGGGTACCAAAGGAATAAAACCACCAATTTTATAAAATTTTTCTTTGCAAAAGAACTTGTAATTAACTAGTCCTAAACTTGTACCAATGGCACTAGTAATTTTCTAAACACACTCAATGCCAATTTGAACATTAAGATGTTATAGGAAAGTTTACTGTTGGGAACTAGTGGTGGTGATTTCTGTACTAGTGAAATACCAGTTGGACACTAGTTCGATCTCCTGCAGGGGTGATATAAGTTTGCAGTGTGTGTGTGTCTGTACGAGTTCACATAGAGATGGGCGTGTGTCGAATTTTTCCAACACGACACGCACGAATACCATGATGTTTAACACGTACGAAACACGCACGCCAAAAAATTTTCCCAACACGAAACTACCCAACACGCAAAATCAGATTTTCTGACACGAACACTACGTGTTGAGTCGTGCGTGTTTGTGTCACGAAAAAAACACGACACCCGCCCATCTCTAGTTCACATACATACCAAACGGATGGACCGATTTTGATTTACTTTTTTTCTTTTTAAAAGGTGACTTGGTCAGTCCAACCGTTTAAAGGATATTATATCTTTTCTGGATATATTTTGCGTTTTTAAAATTTTTAATTTTATTTTGCTATGTTAATTGCATCATCTGGTATAGATATGGATTAGATATGTACATATATTCATAGTTTGCCAATTAGGGCCGTACTATCGAGGCATAAATTCAACAAATGATTTTAACAATTCTTTAACGTATTTTGATTTTAATGTGGCTAACTTGGTTGTCGACAAAATACGACAAAAAGTAAATAAAATTAAAAAAATGTTTCTACATTTTAACATCTAATACATTTTTTAAAGTAACTGCAAGTGACCATAGAGCGAAGAGGTATAGCAAATTTAAAGTTAAAAAAATAAATTATTGAGGGTACGACAACGTTTACCGGGCTCAGCTAGTTGTACATAAAACGAAATGTGTGTTGTTTGTGCCTTATAGGAGACTAAACCTCTGGAACGATCTTCCTGAAATTTTCACAACATTTAACTGGGACTCTGGATTGAATTATAAGCTACTTTTTTTCAACCACGCACACTTTTACAACCACTTTTTTTTAAATTATGTTACTCCTTCCACATAAGAAGTAACATAATCAGGCTTATCATGAATTCCACATGTGACAATTTCCGAATCAAATTTTTCGTTCACATGGATTTTAATTTCGTATCTTCAGTTCCAATAAAATTAAACATTTACATACTTCCCCAACAGACAAATCCTTGTGAATAATTTTTTTCATAGTCTAAATATTTCGCAATCGTGTGAAAAAAAGTACTTTTTAGAAAAAAAGTACTTTTTAGAAAAAAGTACTTTTTAGAAAAAAAAGGACTTTTTAGCAAAAAAAGTACTTTTTAGAAAAAAGTACTTTTAAAAAAAAAGACTTTTTAGGAAACAAGGACTTTTTAGAAAAAAGTACTTTTTAGAAAAAAAGTACTTTTTTCTAAAAAGTACTTTTTTTGCTAAAAAGTACGTTTAGAAAAATTAACATTTGCGGTAGAGAACTGACATTTGATCTTGTGTATCAAGCCTATAAATCAATAAAAAAAAACTGAAAAGCAAAAAAAATTTTGTTTCACGTAATGGTGTTGGGGATTTTTTAATGTTTTGTTTTTAGTTCATTTACATATTTTAGCGTTACATATATTTATAATATTACTAATTTAAAAAAAATCCAAAAATAACTTCACAATTGAAAAGTCTAGGATTTGGTCCTCTGCCGAAACGCCCTCACAGTTTCCATTTACGACAACGTTTACGTAATGAAGGCCCCAACGTTTTTGGAATGAACTTGAAAAATTTCTTGGCGTTATTCGAACAGAGTTTCCAGACCCTTTTCGAATTTGTCCAAAAAAGTGTTCTAAATGGTCCTGTGTTAGTCTACGTGTTTTTAATCCTTGAAAACCTTCATGACTAAGATATGACCAAAGACTTTTTAAGGCCGAAATGTTGGTAAGCCAACCAGTGGTGAACTTAAAAGTCCTGGTTATGTCAGTCCCCTTCTCATCTATGACTTTAAAACTTCTAATTTTTTTTTAGGCCTGTCGCAAAAGTTCTAATTGGTCAACTGAGCTATTGAAAACTACGCTTTCTGCACGACTATTAAATATGTCAAAGAGGTCATTGAAAAATTCTAAATACTCGGCCGTATTTGAATATGTGACGAATTTATTGGGATCTAATCTACCTGAAGCTTGCAATGTGCGCATACCCTTAGCTACAGTCCGACTTAAAACCTGAGATGATAAGTCAACTCTCATTCGTTGAAAGTTATTAGGATTAATGTGATCCGGACTTAGCTTAGGAGCACATTTTAAAGAATTAGAAGAGTCCCTGCTATAAAAGTGAATAACGTCTTTCCACGATACTAGTTTATTATTAAAATATATTTTGTGATCTAAGTTAAGAAGACAATTTCGCGCACTTTTCAACAAATGTGGACTATCATGCATGAAATATATTTTACTATCGCTAACTATAAAATATGGCCGATGCTCCATGGTCGCAAACGAATTGGCAAGGCTTTAATCCTATTAACTGTAATTTAGATATTGCCTCGAAAATGTATTTTTTCATTATACTACCCTTACAACTAACGTGTACAAAGAAATATGACACTGCTTGCGACCAACTGTTGCCACCTATACCACTTGCCATTATAACCATAGCACCAGTTGCTAAATTTCGTGAACGATTTTCGTCCCCGAAATCCTGTAAACCTATTATTTTGTCAGCGAACCTATCATATTCAAGGAAGGTTTTCAAAGACATTTCGTCGCATGATACACTTATGTATTTTTCTTCCTCTTTAAAATCGCGTGCACGCAGCTTTAAAGCTTCAAATGTCCCACTTAAATTTCCGGGGAGTTTTTGGCCAGTCTTGTACAAAACGACGTAAAGTTCTTACATCGGGCCAATCTAGTAATTTCGACAATTAACGATAAACTAACGGAGATAGAAAATTTACCGCGAGCGCAATTAATTTTAAACCGAGGGTATACCGACGACTTTTAGAAGATCTGTTATGATTAATTAAACTATTTTCTAAGCATACCGACATGGAATTTGATATTTTAGATGACATATCATTTTTCTTCTTCAGCTCGAATTCCAATTTTTCTACTTTTTGTTTATATTTATCTAATTGCTTAGATAACCTAACATTAGCTGCCCTTAACTTAGATTTATTACGTCTTTCCCCTAAATAAAGTGTACTGTAATGGTCAAGGGCAGTTTTGAGCGTCTTTAGTTTTGAAGAGTATGTTTTTTAATTACGTGCTGTCAAATTTTCTCTTATGTTTTCGTCATCTTCCACCACTAGGTCGGCTATGTCCTCGTCGTCAATCACGTCACTACCTACTGCCTCATACAAACTATCTTTTCTCAATTCTTCACTCGTTCGAATGTCTACGCTTTGTAAATCATGTCCTAAAACGTTTTCATTTTGCGTGTCATTTAAAATTGGAATTGGAGCTGAATTTGAAGCTATATTTGAACCTAGTTCCGAGTATTCATTATTTGGTACAGCAAATTTAGAAATTTTATTGCCAAAAATGAACTCCTCCGAAAAATGCCGACTACGTGCATACAACCGCTTTGTATTAGAGTCAACGCATAAAATGCGAAGCCATTGAGCACGTCTAAAAAATTAAACAAATTTGGAGATTTAGTGAGGGTAACTTATTACGTCAGGAGTCATGATTAATTGTAATGGACTTTTATTTCAAATTTTTATTAATAAATTTATTATTATTTATTAATAAATTTATTATTTTATTATTATTATTAATTATTAATAAATTTACAAATGTAATATGCATTTGTATAAATACAAATAAAAGAACATTACATTTAATAATGATATATATTAGTAAAACAATACATTAAAAATAAAAATATTATTTATGACCAAAAACCACTCAGTTGGAATAAAATATTAGTGAAAGAAAACAGTTTTAGTGAAGTTTTACTAAAAACACATTGTTAAGTTATTTTTGGATTTTTTTTAAATTAGTAATATTATAAATATATGTAACGCTAAAATATGTAAATGAACTAAAAACAAAACATTAAAAAATCCCCAATACCATTACGTGAAACAAAATTTTTTTTGTTTTTCAGTTTTTTTTTATTGATTTATAGGCTTGATACACAAGATCAAATGTCAGTTCTCTACCGCAAATGTTAATTTTTCTAAACGTACTTTTTAGCAAAAAAAGTACTTTTTAAAAAAAAGTACTTTAAAAAAAAAAGACTTTTTAGGAAAAAAGGACTTTTTAGAAAAAAGTACTTTTTTCTGAAAAAAACTGAAAAGCAAAAAAAATTTGTTTCACGTAATGGTGTTGGGGATTTTTTAATGTTTTGTTTTTAGTTCATTTACATATTTTAGCGTTACATATCTATATATAAATAGGCAAGTGAAAAAAGTTAAGAACCATTTTAACTGACTTAAACTCAACGTATTCGCTTGATTTTTTTTCTGTTAGATAGATTGACAATAGGAGCAGTGCAGAAAGTATTTTTTCTTCTACATTTTTGTGTCTAAGATATTTAAAAACAGTTAAGAATATTAGCCAATCATAAAGCCATGATTTCTCTTTCTCTCTTAATTTGCTAAAAAAAATACAACAATTTGGCTTGGCAACTCCATAAACACTCAGAAGGAAAAACGTATTTTATTTGTTCATTCTATTCTTATTTCCATCTTTCTATGTACTTAAACGATTATTGCTGAAACTAATAAAATTTGGATATTTAAATAACGAGTGGTACTGTATTATTTTCCTTTAGATGCTTAAAAATAATATATTTTTTTTATTATTAATAACTTTGATTAAAGTTAAATTCACCTACAGCACAAAGTAAGTTTTTTATTTTTGGTTTATTTTGTGTGCGTTTTGTTTCTGTTCATTGTTTTCATTATTTGTCTATGCTTTAAATTACTGAACATACTGGAATGTTGGAATATGATGGAATGTTGGAATATGATGGAATGTTTATATTATTAGGCTAGCATATTCGTACATACATATGGGGTCTTTCTCAAAGAATAGGGAATAGAAACTTTTTTTGTAACAAACGTTTTAATGGGGAGTCTAAAACTTTAGACTCCCAGAAAAAATAGTAGTAGTAGTTAAGAAAGTGGTTTAAGAGAGTGATTTACCTTGGAGTCTATACATATGTATATTTGAATATAGTTTTTAAATTGTGTTTTAAATTCATCAAACTTTAAATATTGTCATTCTATCCACCTCTGTACGTTAATGGTTGATTTTCAACCACTGGGCGAACACTAGTATTTATAATATTACTAATTTAAAAAAAATCCAAAAATAACTTAACAATGTGTTTTTAGTAAAACTTCACTAAAACTTTTTTCTTTCACTAATATTTTATTCCAACTGAGTGCTTTTTGGTCATAAATAATATTTTTATTTTTAATGTATTGTTTTACTAATATATATCATTATTAAATGTAATGTTCTTTTATTTGTATTTATACAAATGCATATTACATTTGTAAATTTATAATCAGAAATAATTTATTAATCAGGCTTGAGTTCAGTAATTTCAATTCTTATGAATGAAATATTTTTATTAACTAATGTGAGTATCTAAAGAATAGAAGAAAAATTAAACTAGACACTATTAGCTGGGGGAAATACCGATATTTTTCTGTGCAGCCACGCACTTCATCAGCACCCATGTCTATCTACTGGGGTAGAGATTATTATTAACATCAGCTATTAAACTTAAATTTCTATGAAATGGAATATGAGAATTGATTGTGTATACAATTATTGATTTGCCTTTGGCAAACACATTTGTAAGTATCACTATTCATTTTCTATTTTTCCATTTTCTATTTAGGTTAGCACGAAGTTATATCACTCTACCTATGTATGTTTAACTATTCTTACTTATCTTTTACGATCATCACATTAATTATTTTTACTTATTCGATGCACCATCGGTACATACATATAAGTATTATTGTAGTGGCTTTATGTTACTTTGTTTTTGCTTTCTACAGTTGACTTAGCTTTCCAGCATTCTGAAGCAGTTCTGGCCAAGTGAACAGTGATCGCCAAGTGAACATATTTTTGTCACGTGCCCATGATGAATTAAATGAGACATTATTAGATTTAATTGAACTATAGTGAATTTTTAATCAGAAATAATTTCTTAATCAGGCTTGAGTTCAGTAATTTCAATTCTTATGAATGAAATATTTTTATTAATTAATGTGAGTATCTAAAGAATAGAAGAAAAATTAAACTAGACACTATTATCTGGGGGAAATACCGATATTTTTCTGTGCAGCCACGCACTTCATCAGCACCCATGTCTATCTACTGGGGTAGAGATTATTATTAACATCAGCTATTAAACTTAAATTTCTATGAAATGGAATATGAGAATTGATTGTGTATACAATTATTGATTTGCCTTTGGCAAACACATTTGTAAGTATCACTATTCATTTTCTGTTTTTCCGTTTTCTATTTAGGTTAGCAGAAGTTATATCACTCTACCTATGTATGTTTAACTATTCTTACTTATCTTTTACGATCATCACATTAATTATTTTTACTTATTCGATGCACTATCGGTACATACATATAAGTATTATTGTAGTGGCTTTATGTTACTTTGTTTTTGCTTTCTGCATTCTGAAGCAGTTCTGGCCAAGTGAACAGTGATCGCCAAGTGAACATATTTTTGTCACGTGCCCATGATGAATTAAATGAGACATTATTAGATTTAACTGAACTATAGTGAATTTTTAATCAGAAATAATTTATTAATCAGGCTTGAGTTCAGTAATTTCAATTCTTATGAATGAAATATTTTTATTAATTAATGTGAGTATCTAAAGAATAGAAGAAAAATTAAACTAGACACTATTAGCTGGGGGAAATAAAAATATTTCATTCATAAGAATTGAAATTACTGAACTCAAGCCTGATTAATAAATTATTTCTGATTAAAAATTCACTATAGTTCAATTAAATCTAATAATGTCTCATTTGTAAATTTATTAATAAATAATAATAATAAAATAATAAACTTATTAATAAATAATAATAAATTTATTAATAAAAATTTAAAATAAAAGTGCATTACAATTAATCATGACTCCTGACGTAATAAGTTACCCTCACTAAATCTCCAAATTTGTTTAATTTTTTAGACGTGCTCAATGGCTTCGCATTTTATGCGTTGACTCTAATACAAAGCGGTTGTATGCACGTAGTCGGCATTTTTCGGAGGAGTTCATTTTTGGCAATAAAATTTCTAAATTTGCTGTACCAAATAATGAATACTCGGAATTAGGTTCAAATATAGCTTCAAATTCAGCTCCAATTCCAATTTTAAATGAAAACGTTTTAGGACATGATTTTCAAAGCGTAGACATTCGAACGAGTGAAGAATTGACAAAAGATAGTTTGTATGAGGCAGTAGGTAGTGACGTGATTGACGACGAGGACATAGCCGACCTAGTGGTGGAAGATGACGAAAACATAAGAGAAAATTTGACAGCACGTAATTAAAAAACATACTGTTCAAAACTAAAGACGCTCAAAACTGCCCTTGACCATTACAGGACACTTTATTTAGGGGAAAGACGTAATAAATCTAAGTTAAGGGCAGCTAATGTTAGGTTATCTAAACAATTAGATAAATATAAACAAAAAGTAGAACAATTGGAATTCGAGCTGAACAAGAAAAATGACATGTCATCTAAAATATCAAATTCCATGTCGGTATGCTTAGAAAATAGTTTAATTAATCATAACTAACGTGACCAGATGGCTTTTGCAAAAAGCGGGACATGACCGATCAAAAAGCGGGATTTCAATATAAATATTTTTTAGAAAGCGGGATGTGTAATATGCACACAGGAAGCACAGTTTTCAAGTCAAAAGAATTTTTTTTTTAAATAAACAAAAGTATTTATAAAAAAATTATTTATCAATGTACATAAATAAAAATCAAATGTCGTTCGTTGGTAATGTCATCAATTAAGAGCGGATGCACCGATTTCGCAATTTTTTTTAATGTGGCACCTCTTTTATAATTTTTTTTTTATTTTAAAATATCATTCACCAAGAAACGTGAAATTTTGTGTAATTAACGATTTCTATATTGTGCGTTGTCTTACAAAAAGTTTGAATTATACAGGTGTGAAACCTGCCATAAAGAAAAAATATTTACTGTGAGATATCTGAAAACGAATATAGTGAGAACCTTGAAATATTATGTGGTTACTCTGCTGATATTGTGCATTGCCTCTGGAAACAACTTCGGAATTTAACAAGTAGGCGTGGTGCCTCACATATAGTACAAATTTCTGTCTGTCTTCAAAAATAACACCAGTGTACCGATCTTCCTGATTTGCTTACAGAGTATTACTGATGGTTTAGAAAGAAGAAGAGGTTATTACTTCAATATATGTATCTAGGAAGCCAAAACAGTAAAAATTTTGAAATTTTTTTTGTAAGCAGTGACGCCAATAACGAGAAAAGTATTATGAAAAGGAGTCAATAATGGAGCAAAAGGTGTGTCACGTCCCAAGTAAATTAAATATTAGTTTTTTCAATATCTTGGTATCTGCTACAAACACAAACTTGAAATCCCGCTGATTGCGCCGATGATAGGAAGTGAGCATGGCTCCTCTCAAATAGAGGATGTGTTAAATCAAGAAAAAATCTTGAAATCTAATGCAATGAGAATTTTTAAACTCTTCGTGACTATTTTGTTAATAATAAAATTTGTATTCTGCAAAATAGTGAAGGTTGAACCACTATAGTGGCAAAGATACTGAAATCTAAAAAGCGGGAATAAAATTCGAGGCGGGATCGACCTGTGAAAAGCGGGATAATCCCGCCTAAAGCGGGATGTCTGGTCAGGTTAATCATAACAGATCTTCTAAAAGTCGTCGGTATACCCTCGGTTTAAAATTAATTGCGCTCGCGGTAAATTTTCTATCTCCGTTAGTTTATCGTTATTTGTCGAAATTACTAGATTGGCCCGATGTAAGAACTTTACGTCGTTTTGTACAAGACTGGCCAAAAACTCCCCGGAAATTTAAGTGGGACATTTGAAGCTTTAAAGCTGCGTGCACGCGATTTTAAAGAGGAAGAAAAATACATAAGTGTATCATGCGACGAAATGTCTTTGAAAACCTTCCTTGAATATGATAGGTTCGCTGACAAAATAATAGGTTTACAGGATTTCGGGGACGAAAATCGTTCACGAAATTTAGCAACTGGTGCTATGGTTATAATGGCAAGTGGTATAGGTGGCAACAGTTGGTCGCAAGCAGTGTCATATTTCTTTGTACACGGTAGTTGTAAGGGTAGTATAATGAAAAAATACATTTTCGAGGCAATATCTAAATTACAGTTAATAGGATTAAAGCCTTGCCAATTCGTTTGCGACCAAGGTGGCAATTTTGTTAATTTTTCGAAAATCGTAGGAGTTAGTGAGGATCGGCCATATTTTGTAGTTAACGATAGTAAAATATATTTCATGCATGATAGTCCACATTTGTTGAAAAGTGCGCGAAATTGTCTTCTTAACTTAGATCACAAAATATATTTTAATAATAAACTAGTATCGTGGAAAGACGTTATTCACTTTTATAGCAGGGACTCTTCTAATTCTTTAAAATGTGCTCCTAAGCTAAGTCCGGATCACATTAATCCTAATAACTTTCAACGAATGAGAGTTGACTTAGCATCTCAGGTTTTAAGTCGGACTGTAGCTAAGGGTATGCGCACATTGCAAGCTTCAGGTAGATTAGATCCCAATAAATTCGTCACATATTTAAATACGGCCGAGTATTTAGAATTTTTCAATGACCTCTTTGACATATTTAATAGTCGTGCAGAAAGCGTAGTTTTCAATAGCTCAGTTGACCAATTAGAACTTTTCCGACAGGCCTAAAAAAAATTAGAAGTTTTAAAGTCATAGATGAGAAGGGGACTGACATAACCAGGACTTTTAAGTTCACCACTGGTTGGCTTACCAACATTTCGGCCTTAAAAAGTCTTTGGTCATATCTTAGTCATGAAGGTTTTCAAGGATTAAAAACACGTAGACTAACACAGGACCATTTAGAACACTTTTTTGGACAAATTCGAAAAGGGTCTGGAAACTCTGTCCGAATAACGCCAAGAAATTTTTCAAGTTCCTTCCAAAAACGTTGGGGCCTTCATTACGTAAACGTTGTCGTAAATGGAAACTGTGAGGGCGTTTCGGCAGAGGACCAAATCCTAGACTTTTCAATTGTGGACGCAGCTTACAGTTTTGACCAAAATAATACCCAATGGGACGAATTTCATGATTTGCCCAATCCTTGCCCTACCATTAGAGAGACTGACGTTCATGACAATAGCATTGATAGGCAAGAAAGTTTAGTATTAGAAAGAAATGCTTTTGTATATTGTTACGGAAATGGCCGTCGACAAGATTAATAAGTGTTACGCAAGAATATTCGAACAGGGCCAATATAAAGAAACATCCAGAAGTATTTAAATAGATAACTAAACGTACACTCGTATTCACATACAAGCACTATAGCAAACAACTATATACACATGCGTAGCACATACATACGTGATTAAACGTAAACAACCAACAACAACTACAAGGGTCTGCTTATTAAGAAGGTATACATAGCAACATGCATACATACATACATGCCTGACAATTCCAACTAATACCGTGTTCAGACATACTATCACTAATTGCGTAAAACTCGAAATGCAACCCTGGTCATAAATGTTTTTATTAAGGACTGTGTTCAGTGAGCAGAAAAATTTCCTATAATGGCGAGCCAAATGTCAAAAAATATACATACATATAAACAAAACAAATATACATACATACATACATGTAAAGAAAACAAAGTGAACAATATAAACTCCAATAAATAAATAAACAAAAAATAAATGACTGGTGATGAAGTTTTTTTAAATTCATAGATAAATTTATTAACAAATATCTTTTATAAATAGGAAAAAAAATTTAGAGGAAGAGGCTCACGTGGACTGAGCCCAGTGAAGCTGCTCTATTGGAGTTGTGGCCATGTCGAATAGAGGAGCTTCGTGGCCAAAGAGAAAACGGTCACGTATATAATGAGAAAGCGGATAAGCTGCAGAAGTTGGCCTTTCCATACAGCCCGCGCGATGTGCACGTTAAGTTAAAAAATTAGTGCAAGGGGAAATAGCTGCTGCTTTCGTAAACTTTGTAAAATTGACAAGTTTTTCTTTTCCTTTTTTTAAGCACTGATAATTTTTAATCAAAAATCGATCGCATTGACTCCAAGTGCTCCATATTTCTATTATATGCAAGTAAAATTTCTTTTAAACCAAAATTTGCATCCAATTTGAAAATTTACAAATACAAATATTCACAAAACAAATAAAAACAATGTTTTTCTAGCTGTCAAATGATAATTGAGTCAGCTAAATTGAGTATGTGTGAACAGTAAATTTAATTGCGCAATTAAAATTAAATTGACTCAATTAAAAATGCATGTCTGAACACGGTATAAAGGCAGAAATAAAAGTAAACAACCACTTAATGATGTATGCATATACACACGTATGTACATAGTTACCACATGAACTTAATTACGCGCTTTGTAAACAACATTGAAGATAATGATGATTCGGTCTAGACTTTGCATGAAAATTCTAGTGGTTGTTGTGCGAAGTATAAAAAGGGGTGACGCATCCAACAGCAGTTCAGTCGCAATCAAAAGTTAGTTGGGAATAAAGGTAGAAATACATAACACGCGTTTGTTCGTCGACGAATATCGTGCGCTTGAAAACTTTACCGCATGAAAAATGGCAAGTTACACAACACGCGTTACAAACGCCTTTTCTTTCAGCTTTTTTATTCATTTTTACATTGAAAAATTATCTTGGAACATTTTCAAATCCTTTTTTGTGCAATACTGTATAGTTTTCAAACTCTTTATTAAGATTTTCCTTCATGATTCTAATTTTTTAAAAATTTTTCTCTTTTATTGTCAGCCGATTCGTTGTCAAAACATTAAAACGCGTTAAAAAGTTGAAAGTTGACCAACTTTCTGCCGCAAACGCGTCAAAGAGTTTGGTATGTAACTTGTCGTATGCAAAAACACTATTTCAACTTTTTTTGACAGATGCCTACAGTTGGCACGCGCACTAACGCGTGTTATGTAACTTCACCTTAAGTCAGTTGCGAAGGAGCTCAGTTGCGAATAAGTGCAGTTGCTAATAAGAAGTCTGTTGTTAATCAAGTGAGTTGACAATTAAATTGTGCGCAGTCCGTGATTTGTGATACAACAGTGCGTTGATATTTGAGTCTGCGCTTTACAATACGTGAGTTGGAAATTGAAGAGACTATAGTACAGTCTATAGTGAAAGTTAGAGTCTGTCGTGATTTGAGTTTATTGTGGAGTCCCTTGAGTAAAGAGTAAGGGAGCAGTGGAAGCTGATAAACGTGTGTAAGTGAAGCCAGCGAGTCCGGATTAGTGTATCAACTGTGAGAGTCTGCCATAGAGTTGTTATTGGTGTATCAACTGAGAGTGTCGGCAGAGTGAGTCTTGTGAGTGACGAGCAGCAGAGAAAGCAGAATTGCGTCAACACTAGCGCAGCCAGTGGTCTGTAGACGTGCGTAAACAACAGCGAGGAAGGAGTAGTGGTAACCAGTTGTGAATATTTAAGTATTTGTGTTTGTATTTAAGCTCTTGAATTAGATTTAGCATAAGCAGTATTTATTGATTAATAAAGATTGTATCATTCTTAACCCTAATTAGTACACTGGGGTCTTTTATTTATTGCAAATCTACGAATCTACGGAAAAGCGTTTTTAACAGAGAATAAAAACGTAACATTTGGTGTCAGAAGTGGGATTTGCAAATAAAAGCGGCACGTTTGAAAAAAAGGTTAAACGTAAAGTAAGAGTGATACGAAAAGGAGAACCTCACACGTTTGAAAAAAGGTTAAACGTGAATAAAACCACTTACGTTTGAAAAGGTTAAACGTAGCAGCAATTGGTTTTTGAGGAAAAATTAAACTTCAAGAGCTTAATGTGGAGCAACTCAAGGAAGAGTTGAATAAGCGGAAACTGTCAACAACTGGTAACAAAGTACAACTACAGGAGAGACTACTGCAAGACTTCCTGCAGCGCAACATCGAAATCGGAACATATGAGTTCGAGGAGAAAAAGGTATATACTCGTGCAAACAGTATTGACATTAGCGCAATGTTAGCTGCTTTGATGAGCGAAATCAAAGCGGCCAATGAGAAAATGGAGGGAAACAACGAAAAAATTCTAGGACAAATGAATGAGAAGTTTCAAGAGTCTTCTAAGGCTAATGCCGAATTGAAAGCTGAAATGAAGGCTGATTTTCAAGAAACTTCTAAAGCCATCAACGAGAGTTTTAGCTGAAGTTAAGGCCACAAATGACACACTTGACAAATGGAAAGCGAAGATTATGATAAACGGTCAAGAATCATCTAGAGCCAGCAATGAGAAACCCCAGGAAATTGCTAAAGCCGTAAACACGCGGGCAGATGGTGTAAAAATGCAAGTCAGTAAATCGGACGAAGAGATTTTTGACTTGAGAAACAGTGTCAACGAAGACATTTCTGGCACAGAGGAAGGCGCTGACGAAAAACAGAAAGCTGAAGATGAAATCAACAGTGGTCAGTGTCAACAAGTTGGACGTGAGCGAAGTTTGCCAGAAGTTTCCAGCACAGTAGGGGACGTTGGTCACTTAGATGATAGTCAAGCTGTTTGTGACACGGCGGCATTAGCTATGGAAGAAATGGTCGCGTTTGCTCAGGGTAAAGAAACTGCTACCGTATACGAAGTACGCAGCAGAAAAGCAGTAAGGAAGAAAAAGACAAATTCTATACAGAGCCTCAAGCATGTGGTAAGGCGAACTATAGTCGAGGGACAAGGTAGAGTCGGAGCCAAGGGCCATAAATGTGGAATGGTAAGGCAAGCTCTAGTCAAGGGACAAGGTAGAGTTAGAGCCAACGGCCACAAATGGGAAAGGAGTAGTCATCTCCAGACTATGGCAAGGCAAGCTCTAGTTGAGAGACAAAATAGAGTCAGAGCCAAATACCACAAATGTGGAAGAAGTTGTCACCTAAAGCGTAAACCAAGGCAAGCTGTAGAGGAAATACGAAGCAGATTCAGTACCAAGGATTGCAAATGTCAAAGAAGGTTTCATCTCCAGCATACGGAAAGGCAAGCTGTAGTGGAAGTACTAAGCAGAGTCAGTACCACCAGGGGCTGCAAATATCGAAAAAGTAATCTCCAGCGTATGGCAACACAAGTACCAATTGAAGGCCGAGGCAGAGCCAGAACTAAAGCCTACAAATATGGAAGAGGTAGTCGTCTCCAACGTAACTACAAGGCGTATAGAAAACGAAGAAAAAGAAAGGCGATGATGTCCCTATTCGGGACGAATAGGCTTAAGTGGGCGGCAGTGTTACGGAAATGGCCGTCGACAAGATTAATAAGTGTTACGCAAGAATATTCGAACAGGGCCAATATAAAGAAACATCCAGAAGTATTTAAATAGATAACTAAACGTACACTCGTATTCACATACAAGCACTATAGCAAACAACTATATACACATGCGTAGCACATACATACGTGATTAAACGTGTACAACCAACAACAACTACAAGGGTCTGCTTATTAAGAAGGTATACATAGCTACATGCATACATACATACATGCCTGACAATTCCAACTAAAGGCAGAAATAAAAGTAAACAACCACTTAATGATGTATGCATATACACACGTATGTACATAGTTACCACATGAACTTAATTACGCGCTTTGTAAACAACATTGAAGATAATGATGATTCGGTCTAGACTTTGCATGAAAATTCTAGTGGTTGTTGTGCGAAGTATAAAAAGGGGTGACGCATCCAACAGCAGTTCAGTCGCGATCAAAAGTTAGTTGGGAATAAGTCAGTTGCGAAGAAGCTCAGTTGCGAATAAGTGCAGTTGCTAATAAGAAGTCTGTTGTTAATCAAGTGAGTTGACAATTAAATTGTGTGCAGTCCGTGATTTGTGATACAACAGTGCGTTGATATTTGAGTCTGCGCTTTACAATACGTGAGTTGGAAATTGAAGAGACTATAGTACAGTCTATAGTGAAAGTTAGAGTCTGTCGTGATTTGAATTTATTGTGGAGTCCCTTGAGTAAAGAGTAAGGGAGCAGTGGAAGCTGATAAACGTGTGTAAGTGAAGCCAGCGAGTCCTGATTAGTGTATCAACTGTGAGAGTCTGCCATAGAGTTGTTATTGGTGTATCAACTGAGAGTGTCGGCAGAGTGAGTCTTGTGAGTGACGAGCAGCAGAGAAAGCAGAATTGCGTCAACACTAGCGCAGCCAGTGGTCTGTAGACGTGCGTAAACAACAGCGAGGAAGGAGTAGTGGTAACCAGTTGTGAATATTTAAGTATTTGTGTTTGTATTTAAGCTCTTGAATTAGATTTAGCATAAGCAGTATTTATTGATTAATAAAGATTGTATCATTCTTAACCCTAATTAGTACACTGGGGTCTTTTATTTATTGCAAATCTACGAATCTACGGAAAAGCATTTTTAACAGAGAATAAAAACGTAACATTTGGTGTTAGAAGTGGGATTTGCAAATAAAAGCGGCACGTTTGAAAAAAAGGTTAAACGTAAAGTAAGAGTGATACGAAAAGGAGAACCTCACACGTTTGAAAAAAGGTTAAACGTGAATAAAACCACTTACGTTTGAAAAGGTTAAACGTAGCAGCAATTGGTTTTTGAGGAAAAATGAAACTTCAAGAGCTTAATGTGGAGCAACTCAAGGAAGAGTTGAATAAGCGGAAACTGTCAACAACTGGTAACAAAGTACAACTACAGGAGAGACTACTGCAAGACTTCCTGCAGCGCAACATCGAAATCGGAACATATGAGTTCGAGGAGAAAAAGGTATATACTCGTGCAAACAGTATTGACATTAGCGCAATGTTAGCTGCTTTGATGAGCGAAATCAAAGCGGCCAATGAGAAAATGGAGGGAAACAACGAAAAAATTCTAGGACAAATGAATGAGAAGTTTCAAGAGTCTTCTAAGGCTAATGCCGAATTGAAAGCTGAAATGAAGGCTGATTTTCAAGAAACTTCTAAAGCCATCAACGAGAGTTTTAGCTGAAGTTAAGGCCACAAATGACACACTTGACAAATGGAAAGCGAAGATTATGATAAACGGTCAAGAATCATCTAGAGCCAGCAATGAGAAACCCCAGGAAATTGCTAAAGCCGTAAACACGCGGGCAGATGGTGTAAAAATGCAAGTCAGTAAATCGGACGAAGAGATTTTTGACTTGAGAAACAGTGTCAACGAAGACATTTCTGGCACAGAGGAAGGCGCTGACGAAAAACAGAAAGCTGAAGATGAAATCAACAGTGGTCAGTGTCAACAAGTTGGACGTGAGCGAAGTTTGCCAGAAGTTTCCAGCACAGTAGGGGACGTTGGTCACTTAGATGATAGTCAAGCTGTTTGTGACACGGCGGCATTAGCTATGGAAGAAATGGTCGCGTTTGCTCAGGGTAAAGAAACTGCTACCGTATACGAAGTACGCAGCAGAAAAGCAGTAAGGAAGAAAAAGACAAATTCTATACAGAGCCTCAAGCATGTGGTAAGGCGAACTATAGTCGAGGGACAAGGTAGAGTCGGAGCCAAGGGCCATAAATGTGGAATGGTAAGGCAAGCTCTAGTCAAGGGACAAGGTAGAGTTAGAGCCAACGGCCACAAATGGGAAAGGAGTAGTCATCTCCAGACTATGGCAAGGCAAGCTCTAGTTGAGAGACAAAATAGAGTCAGAGCCAAATCCACAAATGTGGAAGAAGTTGTCACCTAAAGCGTAAACCAAGGCAAGCTGTAGAGGAAATACGAAGCAGATTCAGTACCAAGGATTGCAAATGTCAGAGAAGGTTTCATCTCCAGCATACGGAAAGGCAAGCTGTAGTGGAAGTACTAAGCAGAGTCAGTACCACCAGGGGCTGCAAATATCGAAAAAGTAATCTCCAGCGTATGGCAACACAAGTACCAATTGAAGGCCGAGGCAGAGCCAGAACTAAAGCCTACAAATATGGAAGAGGTAGTCGTCTCCAACGTAACTACAAGGCGTATAGAAAACGAAGAAAAAGAAAGGCGATGATGTCCCTATTCGGGACGAATAGGCTTAAGTGGGCGGCAGTGTTACGGAAATGGCCGTCGACAAGATTAATAAGTGTTACGCAAGAATATTCGAACAGGGCCAATATAAAGAAACATCCAGAAGTATTTAAATAGATAACTAAACGTACACTCGTATTCACATACAAGCACTATAGCAAACAACTATATACACATGCGTAGCACATACATACGTGATTAAACGTGTACAACCAACAACAACTACAAGGGTCTGCTTATTAAGAAGGTATACATAGCTACATGCATACATACATACATGCCTGACAATTCCAACTAAAGGCAGAAATAAAAGTAAACAACCACTTAATGATGTATGCATATACACACGTATGTACATAGTTACCACATGAACTTAATTACGCGCTTTGTAAACAACATTGAAGATAATGATGATTCGGTCTAGACTTTGCATGAAAATTCTAGTGGTTGTTGTGCGAAGTATAAAAAGGGGTGACGCATCCAACAGCAGTTCAGTCGCGATCAAAAGTTAGTTGGGAATAAGTCAGTTGCGAAGAAGCTCAGTTGCGAATAAGTGCAGTTGCTAATAAGAAGTCTGTTGTTACTCAAGTGAGTTGACAATTAAATTGTGCGCAGTCCGTGATTTATGATACAACAGTGAGTTGATATTTGAGTCTGTGCCTTACAATAGGTGAGTTGGAAATTGAAGAGACTATAGTACAGTCTATAGTGAAAGTTAGAGTCTGTCGTGATTTGAGTTTATTGTGGAGTCCCTTGAGTAAAGAGTAAGGGAGTAGTGGAAGCTGATAAACGTGTGTAAGTGAAGCCAGCGAGTCCTGATTAGTGTATCAACTGTGAGAGTCTGCCATAGAGTTGTTATTGGTGTATCAAGTGAGAGTGTCGGCAGAGTGAGTCTTGTGAGTGACGAGCAGCAGAGAAAGCAGAATTGCGTCAACACTAGCGCAGCCAGTGGTCTGTAGACGTGCGTAAACAACAGCGAGGAAGGAGTAGTGGTAACCAGTTGTGAATATTGAAGTAATATATGTGTTTGTATTTAAGCTCTTGAATTAGATTTAGCATAAGCAGTATTTATTGATTAATAAAGATTGTATCATTCTTAACCCTAATTAGTACACTGGGGTCTTTTATTTATTGCAAATCTACGAATCTACGGAAAAGCGTTTTTAACAGAGAATAAAAACGTAACAATATATGTATATGTGGGTACTTTTACTACAAATTAAACCAAATGCACATCTGCGCTAATCCCTTGCCGAACTTTGAACCCGACGAAGACATACTAAATGACTATTATTTTACATTCCACAAACAATTCGACAAATGTCATCTGACAAAACCCCCACAAGGCTTCGTAGACTTTTTTAGGACACTAGAAAATAAATTTCATGATCTGTTTAACGCAAACTGCCACCGACTGGGTATACGACAAATTATTTTCAACGAACTTATCAAAGAGAAGCCTTATTTATGTTGTAGCGTAATAAAACATGACGACATTTTAAATCTTTTCATTAGAATTAGAATATATTTCGTTCTTAAGTACTTCAATGCAAAGCTGAAGGAACCGAATTTCAAACAAAAATTTTTATGCGTGACTAACAAATAAATCTTAGTATATCAGTAGGAATACTAACCGTACAGACTATTACATTGCATTAAAATACACTTTTGTATTCATTGATTCCTTTATTAAAAATTCACTTTTAAAAACCTAGTTCCGTTTATCATTTTTTGCTTTAATACATTAAATTAATTGCTTTTACTTATTTTCTATAATTAACTTATTTTATATTCTTATTTGCTACTCTTATTATTTATTTACTAATGCATCAAATACTAAAACAACACTAATAATGCATCACATACTGAAACAACACTAACAAAATATAACACTGATCCCATTAATATTATAAGTATGTTACAAAAACTTAAACAAAACACAACACATAAAACTATACATGCACTACACATTTGCCAAATTGTAAACAAAAATGTATGTACTATTTTTCTAATTTTTGCTTTACTGTTTAATGTGTTAAATTTAATGTTTATGTTTTATATATGTACATATGTATGTATATTTATGAATTGTATTATTTTAGTGTCCCAGCAAACATAAGATTGATATAAAACAAAATGATTTTGTATCAATCTCGTTATTATTATTAAGTGCCCACTGAATTTTAAATAGTTTTTTACTTATCAAGAGTAATTTTTTTAACTTTTGCATTATTGTTTGCTGGCATCAAGGATAATCTGAAAATTATGCAAAATCTCGATAAACAGCCTAACTTTGTTATGATTTTCATTAAATCCAGGAGTGAGTGCAGCGAAAATATATTATGCATATGTTTGCATTTAAGCTTCTCCTTACTCAAGACCCTCATGCGTGGTGAAGAGCCATATCCTACACGAGGTGATGCTGTTTCAAGCAAAACATGATGGATCTAGACAAGATAATGTCGAAAAAAAATTAACTTCATATAATTTTTTTATAATAATTTAATAAAAGATGAAGTAAAAAATGAGAAGCAAGAATATGTATATATGACTTAGAGCACTTTCATAAGTGCTCTAAGTGCACATACCGATTGTCACAAGTAAAAAGGCCCTAACTCAAATAACTGTAAATTTACAGAAGGAACAGTAACAAAACAGTGCAACTGTTTTGTACAACTGATTGTAAAATTGTTATGTTTTACAATATTGGAATAAATTTTTGTAACGAGGGGCTTTCTACTTGTGACCATCTATATGTACATTTATATTAACGATTTAAATTTTATTATATTTTTTATAAAAAGAAGATGAATAAACTACAAATTCAGTCGGCATATGATGACTTAATATGGTATTGTATGTATGGTATGGTATTTGTATGGTATTGTATATATTGTCGACTTTGGTACAAGTGGTATGTAAAATTTATAATGTATTTCTATTTTCAGATAAAATGAAATTTTCACCACCAGCTCGTAAAACTTTTAGTTAATCAAAATGTTCAAGAAACCTTTCCAAGAATGTAAGTATGTATATAAAACATATTTAATATAACTGATTTTCTTTAATAAAATGTTTAATACGTATAGTTTCAGATAGACATTTAAGGCAATTATGAATAAAAGTCATCGAGAAAATTTTCCCGGGAAACAATTCCAACTAATAGCAAGTCAAATGGTTTTACGGAAATAATAGACTCCACTATGTGTACAAATGCTGGCCGGTATAAAAAGAATCCCAAACCTATGGTGGTTGAATCGCAATTTAGTCGTAGTAAATACGACCAAACAAACACTGAAAGAAATAAGAGAAACAACTGAGTTAGACGTAACAAGAAATGAATTGTTCATAAAAAAATTTCACGGCGCCGATCGAATGGCTTCAGCGAAATTTGTTTACTAAATTTTGTCAACATGTTTGATACACGCCAGGCCACAAAAGCTTTAAATTTCGTACGCCTTTCATTTCCCTACTTAATGAAATATTATTTTTTTGATATTGCAGTATCCAACCAAAAATCATTATCATCTCTCCAACCAATTATATTTGGTGTCACATGCAATAAGAGAGTATATTGCACTGTTTGCCGATGACGCTGCCATGGAAAATCGCATATCGATGGCTTAAGAACATCTTGCGAGGTGAGTACTAACATATATGTATTCCTGATTTATTAATAGCACATTCAACAGAGTTACAAATAGTTTTGTTTAAAAATATAAAGTTTTTTAATTAAATATTGTTTAATTTTCACAATAATTTCAAAAATTCTAACTTTATCATAACAATAAAAACATAAGCTCAACAGCACTTTTAAAATCTTAAATTTACTTTAATAACACACTAAATTTAATATATTTTTGCAACGTCTCGCCGGCCAAAAACACCTAAAAAACAAAAATTAAAAATTTAAAAAACGCCCGATATGGTTAAAAACCATCTCGATCAAGTCACCTTTCAAACAGAGAAAACTAAATCAAAATCGGTCCAGCCGTTTGGGCTATACGTGGACATGGACAGCCACACATATACACAGACACACACTACAAACTTATTTTTTTTTTTTTTTTTTTTTCAGTAAAGCTCAAAATATTACGGGCAAGCGGATTAGGATGTGACTCGAGTTTAGTTAAATATTTGCCTGCGTATTTTGCAATTTCTTCACTCACTAGTGGCATATTTAAATCACGATGAATATTTGAATTTTTAACGTACCATGGAGCAGATGTTATCAAACGTAAAATTTTGTTTTGCCTTCGTTGGATTCTCTCGACATTTGAAGCTGAAGCAGTGCCCCACAGCTGAATTCCATAGCACCATATTGGCTTCAAAAGCGACTTGTATATCAAGAGTTTGCAGTCTAGGCTGAGTGTTGAATTTCTGCCAATTAACCAATATATTTGAGTCAATTTAAGTTTCATTTGGGTTAACTTAGAGTCAATATGATATTTCCATGTAAGCCTTCGATCAAGGTGTATGCCAAGGTATTTGACTTGAGAATGTTGAGGAATATTTTGATTGTTGATTCGAATGGGGGAACAGGTATCTTTTCTTAGGGTAAACGTTATATGAACACACTTTTGTTCATTGACTCTAATTCTCCATAAGTTCAACCATATTTCAAGCTGGGTAATGTGTGCTTGGAGATTGCGGGATGCCTCATCAGGATTTTTGTGAATACTCAAACAGGCTGTATCATCGGCAAATGTAGAAGTGTGGATGTTATTGCTCACAGGCATATCACAAGTATATATTAGATACAAGACTGGCCCCAGAATACTACCCTGTGGCACACCAGAAGATATAGATTCGGGTAAACTCATTAAGTCTCCTTCCACAACGGTAAATGTCCTATCAACAATATAACTTTCCAAAAGCTTTTGTATATTTATTGGTAGGTATGTCTTCAATTTTAAAACTAGGCCTTTGTGCCATACTTTGTCAAATGCCTGAGAAACATCAATAAAAAGAGCAGAACAATACTTCTTTTCTTCAAAAGTCCTCCTTATAACTTGAACCAATCTATGCGTTTGCTCAATAGGGCTATGCTGACTTCTAAAGGCAAATTGATGGTCCGGGATGCACCCACTATCAGCTAAAATTGTGGACAATTTAGTCATGAGCAGCTTTTCGAAAAGCTTTGAAATTGATGAAAGTAAGCTTATAGGCCTATATGACTCAGCCTTGGTAAGATCTTTGCCTGGCTTTGGAATCATTTTAATCTTGGCAAGTTTCCAGTTATGTGGAAAATACTGCATTCGTAAAATGGCATTAAAAATAAATAGCAAAATTCTTATTGCAATATGAGGCAAGTTCATCAGCATCTTGTTACTAATGCCATCAATACCTGGAGCTTTCTTAGGGTCGAGTTCAGCAACTATTTTTTGTAGTTCATGCATCTTAAACCTTAAGGGACGAGGGGGTAGAGAGACTACACTCGGTAAATCGGCAGCACCCGTACATGAATTGGGAGTGAATACAGATTTTAAATGCTCAGAAAATAAGTTACCTTTCTCACTATCGCTTCTTGCCCAGCCTCCAGTCGAAGTACGCAATGGTGATTTGAGATCAACGGGTCTTTTAAGATTTCTAGTAGCGCGCCATAAAGAGTAATTAGATGTTGACGTTACATCAAGACCTTCTAAGTACTTTTCCAGTAATGCAGTCTTTTCCGACGATAGCAGCTCTTTGAGTCGTTTAGTACATTCTTTAAGTCTGATTTTATTTAGGGGTGATCGGTGTTGTTGCCATTCTCTTCTAGCTCTCCTTTTTTCACATACGAGACGTTCAATATCCGTAGAATAAATTATATTAAAGCCAGTCTGCGGATAGGAAGTAGTGGCATGTTCAGCAGCCTGTTTAATATATTCGTTAAGATTGGCAATATTAAATTCAATATCATCAGGTGATCTTAGCTGAATGTTTTCTACGCAGTGACTACTAATATATTTTTTGAATCCTAGCCAGTTGACCCTGTTAATCGTTTTCGCATATGAGTTAGTTAAATCACTCCTTAGTGGGTTGAAAATTGTAACTATTGTGGGAGAGTGATCGGAGGACAGATCTACAGAGCCCTCTACGTGAATTAAGTCCCTATGGATATTTTTCGTGACGCCAAAATCTATAACATCTGGAATTTTTCTTACGTCAGTAGGCCAGTAAGTAGGCTCCCCACTCGAAATGACATCTAAGCCCATTTTTGAAATTGTATTAAACAACGCTCTACCTCTAGGTGTAACAAGACGCGAGCCCCAGTACGTATGTTTTGCATTGTAGTCACCAGCTGCCACGAAACAAGATCCAAGCGATTTGTAGAACTTCTCATACTGATCTTCGGTAACTGAAAATCTGGGAGGTGAGTAAATTGATGATATCACGAAATTCGAACAAAAATTTTCTACGAAAATATTCGTAGCTTGCATATATTCTTCACTAACGTTCTCAAGGATATAGTGCTTGAGTCTTGACTTAATTAGAATTGCTGATCCACCGCATGCTCTCCCTCTCGGGTCCTTTGAATCATATAGAGTGTAACCATTTATCTTAAAGCAGCTTCTCGAAGTCAAGTGAGTCTCAGAGACCATCATTATATCAATATTTTTTTCCGTGAGGAAGTGCTCAAGTTCATTTTTATGTTGGCGAATGCCGTTTGCGTTCCAGAAACATAATTTTAACGTGTTCATGGTTTGTTGACTAATGCTTGAAGCAGAGTATTCTGGTCAGGTTTTAATAATTTATATTTTCAGTCATATATGTATATATATGTATATGTATATTAACATATTCACGTTTTTTTAATACTTACAGCATTTCTTGATAATTTTGCCGCAACTAAGTCCCCAAAAACACAACACCTGATGGATCTTTTGTGCCAAAAGACGCAAGGTGCTTATCGTTACGCATTTAGAGCATTCGCCCGCCCGGTATGGTAAATTCACTGACCAAGTTCTGTACATACCATTGCATACCTTCTTCAAAAATGCTCGTGCTGGAAGAACCATCATCAAAACACATGCATATGTGAGTACATCAGTGTGTCTGTAAGTTAATAAATAAACATTTTATCAAGCACATACTTATATAAAACTTAATTTCTTTTTTTCCAGCTTTTACTTCTGTGTTTTACTTACCATTTCCATCTTCAGCTAATAATTTTTATTCAAAATAATAATGTAAAATGAAATTAATTTGTAAACATTTACATTTTTAAATAAAAACAAATATTTTTTCATAACAAATTTTATTATTTTGTTTGTTTACATTTTTTTTGGCAAAATTCTTGGTAATGTATAGTTTTTTCTTCTATCACATTGTTTTTCAGGATGACACCTAGAGTTTAACTCTTCGAAAAATGGGGTTAACTAAAATCTGATATGGGCGTTTGACATACGTCAGTGCTGCCATATCTGATTATATCTGTGACGAGAACTGTGAAATGCAAAATGTCGTAGCTTTTCTTTCCATTGTGTGTGTAGTTTGTTGTTGGATTTTAAAGAAAAGCTACGATATTTTGCATTTACAATGAGTTACTGCAGTTTCCTTGTTTTACTTTTTTTAATATACTATTTTTTAATAAAAGTATAAAAATATACATAATAAAAATATGGCAATTACAACTCAACTATCAATTTATGATAATAAAGGCCTTTATTTTTGGCGGGAATCGGTATACCGGTACGTACCGATGTACACGTAATAGGTATTCTGGATACCGGTATTTTCTAACTGAAATGGATTTCGGTATCTGTAACGATACCGGTATGTAATTTTAGCGGTACTTGAAAAGGTATCGGTATTTTTACGATACCGTTTGCCAACCTTGGTAAAAACTAAGGGTCTGTTTGTCTAAATGCGAACGAAAGTTTTTATCGAATATTAGTATTGGAAACAAAAACAAATTTAAGTTTTTTGTTTTTGTTTTTAATATAAATGTACGAAAGAAAAGTTCGTTCGCATTTAGACAAACAGGCCCTAATTCTGTCCTCAGGCTTATACGCACACAAACCAATTTTTGACAAATAAAAGTCAACCGATTAGTGGGGTCACCTTATAAATGCGCCTTGTTATTATGAAATTTTTTTTTCTTCGCATCACTAGCAGTGATGCCAATACCGTATAGATAAAAACCGGCTAAAATTTGTAGAGCTCTTAAAAATATCGAAACCCGATACTCGTAAATAAGAATCGATGTATCGATATATCGGTTTTTTAAATATCGGCGATATATATATCGATATTTATTTTCGCAAATATCGATATTTCGATACATCGATATTTTTTGCCCATCCCTATTGTCGAGTATAACAACAATCTGTATGCTTTTAGTATCAGTAATGCCCGTATTCATAATATGCCCATTTACTAACCAAATAAGTTAAATAAAAACAAAAAACCAGCAAATTCCTATGTACTTACAATATTGAAAGTTTTGATACTTTTAATTGATTAATTAAAAAATATATACTAAAAGCTAAAGTACATCCAACTTAAAAAAATTTTTCATTACTAGATGTTTACACATCTCCCCTGTGATCGGACTCACATTGCTTTTTTTATAAATATGTACATAACTTAACTTTTGCATTATACTGTTACGTTTTTATTCTCTTTAAAAACGTAGATTCGAAGATTTGCAATAAATAAAAGACTCCAGTGCACTAATTAGGGTTAAGAATGAAACAATCTTTATTAATCAATAAATACCACTAATCCAATTCTAATTCAAGAGCTTAAATACAAATACAAGGATTACTCAAATATTCCCAACTGGTTATCACTACGCCTTCCTCGCTGGTGTATATGCACGTCTCAGACAACTCGCTGCGCTAGTATTGACGCAATTCGTCTTTCTCTGCTGCTCGTCACACACAAGACTCACTCTGCCGATACTCACAGTTGATGCACCAATGACAACTCTATCGCAGACTCTCACAGCTGATACAATAATCAAGACTCGCTGGCTTCACTTACACACGTTTATCAGCTTCGCTGCTCCCTTACTCTTCACTCAAGGGAATCCCCAATAACCTCAAGTCACGACAGACTTTAACTTCACTATAGACTGTACTATAGTCTGTTCAGTTTCCAACTCACCTATTGTAAAGCACAGACTCAACTATCAACTCACAGCTGTATCACAAATCATGAACTGCGCACAACTTAATTATCGACTGGCTTATTAACGACTCACAGACTTCTGATTAGCAACTGAACTTATTCGCAACTGAGCTTCTTCGCAACTGACTTATTTGCAACTAACTTTACTTATTTATAACGTTATTTTCCACCGCACGAGGTCTTAAACGATGTTGACTCGACTACTTTCTGTTTTGTACTCATTCCCACACAGCGTGCCTCTTTTTATAGTACAGGAACCGGTTCTCGAATGTTCGCCCATGTTGCTCATAGGTGGCGTGTGTTTACTTAGTAAAGCCACATGGCTGCTGTGCACGTTGCCATCTGTATTGTCATTTACTATTGATAGCCAGACGATCAAACAGTCTTCTAGCACAATCGGGAAAATTCATGTTACTGTTTCTAGGCGTTTGTAGATAATTCAATTGGCCGTTATTTTGAATATCAGAGTACCTTTTTATGTTGGTAGTACCGTGCGTTACGGGTAATACAGGGCTGTTACCATATCCCAGTGGTATGGCGTCCTAGCGATTCTCCTGTATATTCGATAGTTCTTTTGTAACTACCGGTAGTCCCACTGCAATCTACAAGGCATACTTTTGAGTGGCGAATTTAACATGGAGATGTTCTACGAGGTGGCAATTGACCCCCACTGCATTACCTTTAGCTACCCACGGCGATAACATTATGGTACTAGCCACCAGTTTTGTTGTTTTTTTACATCAATTTGCTTGAAGTGTCGCTTTTTTTGATTCTGAATTGCTCTCCTCAAAATTTCCTCGGGATTTCCTGGAATAGAATCTGGAAATATATTAAATATATATATATATATGAATTGCCTTTATATTTACCTATATTATATTATTATTATATATTATATATTACATTTACCTATATTATACCTTTATATTTACCTTTTTATTACCTTTATATTTACCTATCCTGAATTTTATTAAAATCTTTCAAAAACTCATCTAGTTCCTTTTCTTCATTACATTTTAATTGGACTTTTTTTTAAGTCATCTGTTTGTCCAATTTGATTAAAATCTTTAAAAAAAACTTATCGCGTTCTAATTTCACTATTCTTCTATAATTTCTTTTACTCATTTTTTACTGCTTACCTTCCGAAACAAAATTTTAAGTGCAACTGAAACTTTTTTTTTACATATTTAACTTGACAATAACGAATTTGCGATCATTTAGTTTTTGTTGTCTCAATAACGGGACTTATTTTCATGTGTATATTTAACTTAGTAACGAGAAACACAACCCGTAGAAAAAACCTGTTTGTTGCATTGCCTTGAGCTAGAAAAAATGCTACCGAATAGTGGGTAGCAATTGTTACACCTAATAATGAGTAGGAGCAGATGTAGTAGCTGAATGGTATAGCATTTCGCTACCGCTTTTAAGGCATAGAGAGTAAACACCCACCACTTCGATAGAAACTTATGGCAATGGTTTCTATCCATACCACTGGGTAACATAGCTAAACATATCAGAACCAATACACACGCAAAACTGATGTGAACAGATACATCTTTGCAGCCCTTTAGTACAAATGTAACTGCATTCAATCATTTGAAATAAATTATTTTATAATAATAAATGCATATACATATGTATAGTAAACACTCCCTGTCGTAGAATGTGTGGTTGATTACAAAAAAAAATTTAACTAATAGTTAGCTTTTCTTAGACTGACTAAAAGCTAGCTGCAAAGTCGTTCAGAACAAACCCAAAATTAATTCTTAAGTTGAACTTGATGAGAGCCAACAAATTTATTCTCAGCTACTTTAAAACTCATTTCAGTTTTATATTAACATTTTGCTGTTGTTATTTTAGATGGCAGCTTAGACGAGTGGTAGCGCGTTGAGTACACAACGTGTGAAAAAAATAATGTTTAATTTATAGTATGTTCACACGGACAGCAATTATCGAGGTTCGCTCTCCCATTCACGGTTCGCGGCCGAATCTTGATTGAATCAACATGGTTCGCCATACAAATTTTTGAGAGCGAACCAACTTGGTTCATTTTGAACCTAGCTGCGAACCATGAAGAAATTGCTATCATCGCTAGTTTTGATAACAAATTATCGTTAATTTATCTGAACTAGCTATCAAAACAAAATGAGTACATACATACACATTTTTAAACAAAAAAACACACAAAAAATGATCGCGAGTATGAATTATTAATATTAGAACACATTTTATTAATTATTTTAGATTGATTTGTTTATCTACTGTAAAAAAGCAAATAACACAGAATATAAAACGCGTATCAACTATTCACGTATATACATATGTATGCATGTATGTATGTATATACATGAAAACAGTGATGCCAACTTTTGATACTCAAAGTGCGTAAAAATTGTTTGAAAAAGCGCTAAATTGAAAAAATATACATTTAGCGCAAAATAAAGTAAACTTTTTTGAATAAGCGCGAAAATGAGCTAGTTTATACCCTTTACCAACAAAAATGGTAAAAGGGTATATATAGGTTTGTCATTCCGTTTGTAATTTCTATAATATCAATAAGCGACCCATAAAATATATATATTCTGGATCCTTATGCATAGGGAAGACGAATAAGCGATGTCCGTCTGTCCGTCTGTCTGTACGTGAAATCGGTTTTCCGAAGCTCCCAGAAAAGCTAGAGACTTCGTTCTTGGACTGGTGTGTCAGAAATTTTCCAAAATAGATTGGTATTGAAATTCAGCAAAATCGGGCAGACGATTGCAGAGCTGGAAAACTTAAACTTCATTTTGCCATATAAAAGTAACTACCAAAAACAAATTTTTATTTTTTTTAATAAATGAACTTATTTTACACATCAGTACGATTACAACTGGTATTTTAAATTAAAAAAATATAAAAAAATTAAAAAAACGTTTCCAGGGTTGGAAAACTTTAACTTTTTGTGTTATGTAAAATTAACTATGTCTAAAACTATATTAGTATTTTCTCGAGAACCGTAAGAGGTACAGACCTGAAATTTGGACACAGTGTGTAGACCTTTGGCCGCTACAACAACAAATATATGAAAATTGGAAATTAAAGGGTGTTCCAAAACGAGCAACGAAAAATTTTAAAATCCCATGTAATATACATACAATTGTATGTATGTATGTATATACACTTGAAATTTGTAAGGTTAGTGTATTTTTATACAGACTACAAAAATTAACACTAAAATTTCAAAAAATTTAAATTAAAGGGTGTTCCATCAGTTAATGCAATTTTGACTATGCAATTTTGACAACTTGCTGTATCTTGGAAACCGTGAGAGCAAAACTCTTGAAATTTTCAAAAACGGTAAAACTAAAAAATCAAAAAATTATAAAATCACCAAACCGAAAAAAATCGCCAAAAACAAAAAAAATCGCCAAAACGAAAAAAGCACCAAATTACAAAAAAAATGTCTAAGACTAAAATAAATGGCGAATAACCGGAAAAATTGCTAAAATGAAAAAAAATCGTCAAAATGAAAAAAAATCGCCAAAACGAAAAAAACCCCACAAAAACAGAAAAAAATCCAAAATGAAAAAAAAGCACCAAAAACAGAAAAAAATCGCAAAATGAAAAAAAACCCAAAAAACAGGAAAAAATTGTCAAAATGAAAAAAAAATCTCCAAAATGAAAAAAAGCGCCAAAACCAGAAAAAAAAAATCGCCAAAATGAAAAAAAAAACGCCAAAATGAAAAAAAAACTCCAAAATGAAAATAAACCCCCAAAAACAGAAAAAAATCGCCAAAATTAAAAAAAATCGCCAAAACGAAAAAAACCCCACAAAAACAGAAAAAATCCAAAATGAAAAAAAAGCCCCAAAATCAGAAAAAAATAGCCAAAATGAAAAAACCCCAAAACAGGCAAAAATCGCCAAAATGAAAAAAATCGCCAAAATGAAAAAAATCTCCAAAATGAAAAAAAAGCCCCAAAAACGGAAAAAAATCGCCAAAATAAAAAATCGCCAAAATAAAAAAAAATCGCCAAAATGAAAAAAAATCGCCAAAATGAAAAAAACCGAGAAAAACAGAAAAAAATCGCCAAAATGAAAAAAAGCCCAAAACAGGAAAAAATCGCCAAAATGAAAAAAAACGCCAAAATGAAAAAAAATCGCCAAAATGAAAAAAAATCGCCAAAACGAAAAAAAACCTTAAAAAACAGAAAAAAATCTCCAAAATAAAAAAAACCCCAAAACAGAAAAAAATCGCCAAGATGAAAAAAAATCGCCAGAATGGAAAAAAAATCGCCAAAACGAAAAAAACCCCAAAAAACAGAAAAAAATCGCCAAAATGAAAAAAAAGCCCAAAAACAGGAAAAAAATCGCCAAAATGAAAAAAAAATCGCCAAAATGAAAAAACCCCCAAAATAGGAAAAAATCGCCAAAATGGAAAAAGAATCGCCAAAATGAAAACAATCTTCAAAATGAAAATAAGCCCCAAAAACAGAAAAAATCGCCAAAATGAAAAAAACCGAGAAAAACAGAAAAAATCGCCAAAATGAGAAAAAAGCGACAAAACTGAAAAAATCTTTTAAACTGAAAAAAACTTCAAAAAAGCAAAAAAGCCACATTAAAAAGTGCTCAGAACCGAATGTACGGAACCCTTCGTGCGCGAGTCAAAGTCGCACTTTACTGAATTTTTTAATATTAAAGGAATTAAATGAAACTAAGTTTTTTCTTATTTCGTTTTTGCTTCGTTCACTTAACATATTTTATGTATTTTTTAAAGAACTAGATTGGTACAAGGAATTAGAAAAATCCTAAATTATGATTCCAGGGTTGGAAAACTTACACTTTTTGTGTTATGTAAAATTAAATAGGTCTAAAAATTTTTTTCTTTTTCTTTATAAATTGAATATATTTATGCTTCTGAAAGAAAAGTTTGGCGTATAAAATTTGAAAAATGAAAATTACAGCTCCAAAGATGGAAACTTTAAAAAAATGATAAATTTTTTCACAAAACAAATATGTATGTATGTGTCTGTATACTATATATATGTACGTTCGTTGGTAAAGGGTATATAAGATTCGGCACAGCCGAATATAGCACTCTTACTTGTTTTAAAATGTTTCTGTTTTAAATCAAAACATCAACAAATTTTGTTAAGTAATTTATTAAAAATTAATATGTACCTATCATAAGATCAATACATACATAAGTACATTAGCTCGAGATATTACATTTCATATTACATTTTAATAAGGTAGATATAAATAGTGTACCTACATATATACATAATAGAAGTATATATGCATATGTATGTATCCATGTTTACATAAGTACATACATACAAAATTTCAATATTTTGCTCTTTCAAAAACATACATTATCCTGTTTTTAGGCTATACTGAATATCTTTCGAATCACAAAAAATTCGAAGAAATAGAAGATTATCCTATATTATTCTTCTTGTTTAAAATGGTAAACTAACAAAATAAAATGAGTTAAAAGTCGATATTGCTAAATTAAAGGAAGATGAAGTTCACAAAGACTAAAAGCTAGCCATATTGAACAAAAAGTAAAAAGGGGCTAAAGGGCTGAAACGAAATTCGATCGAAATAATTTCATTTCCGTAATTAGGTTCTGCAGAAAACGAAAAACGAAGAATTTGCTCGATGAATAATACTCGGAATTGTAATTTTCTGTATTTGAAAGTACAAAAATCTGTTTTAATCAACTTTATTTCAACAAAGAAAAACTTTTTTCAACCATTTATTTAAAATATGTTTGTGTTATTTAATTTTTTTTTACATATTTAAGATATTTTCTCAAGTCTTAAGGAAAAAATGCATTATCATAAGAACTGAAATATTCTATTCCTTCAAATAAAATTAAATAAAACTTTAACACATACACTACGTTTGGATATGAAAGTGGATCTGAAGAATTTTTCTGCAAAATCTTGACCGCTCTGGGCATCCAAAATTGCAGTTATTGCAATTGCAGACAATGAATGTATAATTTTTTTAATTTGGTTCACTTCAATAAAAAAAATTGATCCTTTGGTATTTTGTTGATCTTCTAATACGAGCAACAATGTGTTTTTTGTTGCCACAATATTGCCACATTTAAATTGAAAACAATCGAATTGACGTTTTTTCGGAATGAACAAATCGATCGAAATCTGAAGAAGGTAAAACAAAATCGATCGAAATGAAAATTCGTAATCAAAACAATTTCGATGGATTTCTGTGACAGGCCTGATAAATATAAAAATTGCTAGATTTTCGTATTTTTTCCGCGTTTTGAGTGACTGAAAACGGATTAAATCCAGCACGAAAAGTTCTAAGTTGGCATCACTGCAGCAAAAATATTTGTCAAAATGAACCACGAATGTGTCGTCTGAACACCAGGGTTCGCAATCGTGGTTCAGAGAGCGAACCAAGTGGTTCATGTTGCCGTCTGAACATAGCATTACTGACTACCAAGTGATTTAAAAAAGTCAACTTTAAGTTAGCTGAAAGAAGTGCAGAGTGATGCTAGGGACACAACTGGGACGAACGACGAATTTTCGTCATAAAAAATAAAACACATGTGTGCATATGAAAATGAACAAAACACCGCCGTTCAACGAAATTCGTCGTGCGTGACGAATTCTGAGATAGGTTTATTTCTAATTTGTACGCCGACGAACGACGAAAAAACAATTTTCTCTATCTCACTCTCTGTCTTTTTACAAAGTATATTTATATAAAGTATTGTAAGGAACCTCCGGTTATCCCGCGTGTACAGCTGGGGTTATGCTCGTCGTTGTCCAGGGTTCTCACACAAAAATCAAGGAAAACACTTTATATCTTTTATATTTTTTTTCTATCAATTTATTAATTTTCTTTTTTATTTTAACTTTATTTTACACTTAATAGAATATTGCTTTGTGGTAGACGCAGTGTTGGCTTACTGAAAAAAACTGTTCTCTAGCTCCTAAAACTTGCAAAAATTGTTGGATGTAATCCAAGCAATTTTACTGTGGCCCTAAGTTTCCGGGGTATTACCTCAGCGGAGACCTATCGCTAAGCCCTAGGCTCCTTCCCGGCTAGATGTAATCCAGTCGGGCCTCACTATGCTGATTGTAAACCAGCACCCTAACTATATGTGTAGAGATTAGTGTAACCAATCCCTATGTTCTCCTAACTACGCTTCTTAACCAGTCACCACGTCTTACCTGCTCGCTTGTACCAACCAAAAGAGAACGAGTCATTATTTGTACGGCCTTTTATACCATATTTCGTCACTGCACAAAATGTAGTTTCATCGTTACTGCACGCATACACTCTTTCACACTTTCTCACTGCTTTGCCTGCCGTATTGTTTTAGGTAAACTACAAAACGTAGTTTTGAGTTGCTACTGCATTACTGCTACAGTGGCTTCTGCTCACACCTACTCTCTCATACGTCCTCTCTGCTTTTCAGTCTCTCTCCTCTGCCGACATCTCTACTGCTGAATGTTTTGGCAATAGTTATTTCAATCCAAGCACATAAACTTGTATTGATACTATTTTTGTTTGCCGGATTGTCCTTCAAGCACTTGAACTTGAAAAACGTAGTAATGATCAATCAGTAAAACACTTTAAATGCCTTAAGAATATCAATCTTCTTTATTTTAATTCTTGCTTTTATACTAAATTAATTAATAATAACAAGAATAAATTGCTTTCTTTAACTTAATAATAAAATGCTTAAATTAATTTATACTAATAAAAAATACAATGCTTAATCAGCTATTGGTCAATGAGTAAATTTCTTGTTGACTTAATTTTAATTATTGTATTTGAATTGGCTATATTGGCATATTTGTGTTTAAGTGAATAATGGCAAGTTCAATGACATAGGTTTAATGTGAAATTAAATGACCTACTTTTCATGTTACAGTAAAATTGCCTTATTGGCATATTTAATAATAATTGAAATATATATTAACAAATGACTTACAGTGACAAACAAAATTTATTGTTAAAATAAAAACTATATTTTATAAAGTAATATGTTGAACTAAGTGTCAACATTCTCCCCCGCATTGACCAATGGTTGATGGTTCTACAAGGTTGAATTTAGATATCTTCAACATCGATGTTGATGGTTGAGTCAATAATAGATGTTTGATTTTTAAGCAGTTGAAACAAGTAATCTGATTCTTCCTTAGCATTCTTGATGGTGTTTGACATTTCATTTGCATAGTCGGAATCAAGAACGCCAAACAAAGATCGTGCAACATTTCCAATAATGTTGAAGGCTCCCCCTTTTACTCTACGGCTGGAAAATAGATCCTTCTCTTGAATCAATTCGGTTTTTATTTGATTGAAGTTGGGTGCCAAAATGTTGCAAATTAGTTGATGTTTAATGGGCGAACATAGCTGTTAGGGTCGTTATTCCTGACCTGCAACTCGGACGTAAATGGTGCTAAGTCATAGTATATCATTAGTCTCCATTCAGCTGTCACTAGTTTAAATTTCCAATTCCCTCAAAATATAGTCCTGGGTTATCATGAAAGTTGGTTATTTTGGCATTGCTACTCATTGCTACTGGAATTAAAAATATTGTTGTTATTATAGTAAGTAGCATTGAAGTGGAGATACGCCTAGATTTTTTTGATGGTGGACTCTCTGTTTCATCAACTGATGGTGGACACTCAACTGTTATCGGGCGAGTGAGATTAGGTACTTCATTTGTTGGTAGTTCTTCCTGCTGCAGTAGCGGAGCTAATCTATGAATAGGTCTTTTCTTTATTCCGGAGGCTGTTTTTATATCTGCCACTCTGACCTTGCCATCAGTTCCCTTATAAGTTTTCAGGATTCTACCCAGTGGCCATTCCATTACGGGCAGATTGTCCTTCTTTACTATAACTAGCCTTCCTTCTTCCACATTTTGAGATGACGTCTTCCATTTCTGTTTTTCTTGTAGATGGTGTAAATATTCCAATGACCATCTTTTCCAAAATTCGTGTTTGAGCTGCGACACAAGCTTCCATCTTTTTGCCAGTGAGCAAGTTGGATTAGGCATTTGAGAGTCGACTTGTGCCGTCAGTGGTTCCCCGATTAAGAAATGGCCGGGAGTTAAAGCTGTTAAATCGTTTGGATTGCTTGATAAAGGAGTCAGAGGTCGTGAGTTCAGAATGGCCTCAATTTCAATGATGATTGTTTCTAACTCTTCGTGCGTTAGCGAAGCCGTTGATATACTGCGTAAAAGTAATTGTTTGGCTGACTTAACAGCTGCCTCCCATAACCCACCGAAATGGGGTGCCTTAGGAGGTATAAACTTGAACTCTATTCCGTCATTACTGCAAGATTGAGTTATTGCTTCTTGTGAAGGTTTTGAAAATATGGCGTTGTTTAGTTCTTCGAGCTGGTTCCGTGCCCCAACGAAGTTCGTGGCGTTATCTGAATAGATGGTTTGGCAACGTCCTCGTCGGGCTACGAACCTCTTGAGAGCTCCAATAAATGCTTCTGTAGTGAGGTCAGTAACCACTTCTAAATGTACTGCTCTTGTTGAGAAACATACAAAAACTGCGATGTAGACCTTGTGAGGTCTCTTACCTCTTACTTTGTAATGTACCCACAGTGGACCACAATAGTCGACGCCTGATACTATAAATGGTCGAGTCGGAGTCACTATGGAGGCAGGTAGGTCTCCCATAATTTGTTGCATTAGCCTTGGTTTTGACCTGGTGCACCGAATACAGGTTTGAACTGTGTTTCTGGCAATTGATTTCCCCTTTATTATCCAAAATTGTTGTCTGGAGATGGATAATAGAGTTTGTGGGCCGCAATGATGATTGTCGTTGTGTAACATTCTCATTATTAATTTTGAAATTGGATCGTTGTAGGGAAGAACCATTGTGTGTTTAGCCTCGTATGAGATATTTGCAGCCTTCAATCTTCCGCCAACGCGTAGTATGTTATTTTCGTCAAGAAAGGGTGATAATCCACATATAGGACTTGTCTTATCGAGCTCCTTCCCCTGGTTTAATGTACTTATTTCATTTTTAAAATCTGAAACTTGCATAGCTCTGACTATAAGATGTTTAGCTGAAGTTAGTTCTAACAGGCTTAGTGTATTGCTGGTCGGTCGTTCGTTCTTCGCTAATTTGGTGTTTTGGATGAAGCGTTGCATGTATGCTACTATTCTTTGAAGTGTCTTGAATGAATTTCGGTTGTTGATTTTATATATAATGTCTTCCAATGAGGTTGAAATTGCTGATAGAGCACTGACTGAATTCGGTTTGAATTCTTCAGTGGAGGATGGTTTCTGATTTTTGTTGAACTCCTTTGGCCATTGACACTCGTTGCCGTGTAAAAACATTGGCCCAAAAAACCAAAAACTACTTTGTGATAATTTTTCTGGACTTAAACCTTTTGAGATGAGGTCGGCCGGGTTTTGTTTAGAACTGACGTGTCGCCATTGAATGTTTATAGTTTGTTCTTGAATTTTGCTTACTCTATTTGCGACAAAGGTACGAAGAGACGATGATGTTGCATTGATCCAATGCAGTACTATTTCAGAATCTGACCATAGATATGTAGGCATGTTTTCAGCTCTTAATTCCCTTTTTACTCTTGTGGTAAGTTGAGCCCCAAGTAGTGCTGCGCATAGCTCTAGTCTTGGTAATGTTAGCTTTTTTATAGGGGCAATGCGTGATTTGGCACATAAAAGTCTGACCACGAGTCGGCCATCTTGTAGTTTAGATCGTATGTATACTGTGGCGCCATACGCCTTTTCGGAAGCATCTACAAAAGTGTGTATCTGTGTATCTTTGGAGATCTGCCCATCAAACATGTGCCTTTTGATGCTTATATTGTTAAGGTATTTTAAATTTTGACGAAACATTACCCATTGGTTGGTAAGATCTGCTGGCAGCTGTTCGTCCCATGAAAGTTGTAATTGCCATAGTTGTTGTATGAATATTTTAGCAGAGACGACAACAGGTCCGGCAATTCCTAACGGATCGAATACTCGTGCTACATCTGATGTTACAGACCGTTTGGTTATTTTATCATTGTCTTGAATTTCAGCTCTGAGACAAAAAATATCCGCCTTGGGATTCCATGTTAACCCCAAAATTTTTTTTGATTGATTATCAAAATCTAGATTTAATTCTATATCTTCAGGAGAAATACCAGATAGAAGCCTTGAATGATTTGCGCACCACTTTCTTAATTTGAAGCCAGCTCCTTGTAACAAGGTAGTCAACTGTCGTTGTTTTTCAATTGCTGTTGTAAGGCTGTCAGATCCACTCATAGCGTCATCCACATAAAAATCATCTCTTAATGTTGTTGCACCTAATGGATAATTTTTCATGTTTTTGTCTGCTAACTGCTGCAAACACTTTGTTGCCAGGTAAGGAGCTGCAGATGTTCCATAAGTCACAGTGTTAAGTTTGTAGGTTTCCACTGCTTCATTTGGACTATTTCTCCAATATATTAGTTGCATGTTACGGTCTGCTGAGTGAACTAGAATTTGACGATACATTTTTTCAATATCTGTACAGAAAACAAATCGTGGCATTCGAAATCGTAGTAGCAATCCAAACAGATCTCCTTGTGTCGGAGGACCTACGCACAATATGTCATTGAGAGATATTCCTGTTGAAGATTTCGCTGATGCGTCAAACACCACTCGAAGCTTGGTGGTTGTATTTTCAGGTTTGATTACGCAGTGATGTGGAATATAGAAATGAGTGCCCACTATTTCTGAGTTATTTATGCGGGTCATGTGACCCAATTCTTCATATTGCTTCATAAAGTCAACGTATTGTTGCTTAAGGTCGATGTTCATCGATAAACGCCTTTCTAGAGCCATCAATCTTGAAAAGGCTAACCTTTTTGTCTCTCCTAGGGAGCTTGGGCTTTCTGAAAAGGGAAGCCGAACTACAAATCGGCCCTCAGAATTTCTTGTGGTTGTTTGGGTGAACTGTAGCTCACACCTTTTCTCTTCGACGGTGAGAGTATTGTCTGACTCGAATTCGTCTAGTTTCCAGAATCTTTGCACAAGTTCGTCTGTGGTTGCTTCGTTTTCCCCATATACTGCGCATACCGCTGAGTTGCTGTTGTTTTCCCTTATCCTTCCACTTACAATCCAGCCCAGCCTTGTATTTTTCAAAATTGGTAATTCTGGTGACAGGTGAATTTTTCCGGTGGTCAACAACTCAAGGTAATATTCGGCGCCTAGTAAAACGTCAATATTAGCAGTGCTGTTGAATTCAGGATCGGCCAGTTAAATGTTTTCTGGGATTGGCCAGGAGATACAGTTGAATTCTGTTGAAGGTTGGGCCGGAATTATGTTGGGAAGAACAAAGGCTTCTAGTCTTGTATTGTAGTTACTTGTTGTAGACTGAAGATTAACGTTAATGCGTTGATTTGTATTTCTGGACTGACTGCCGATTCCTTCGATGCATAAGGATGTCTGCAATGGCTTGAGTGATAAACGATTTAGTAGCCGGTTAGTCCCAATGTTGATTTGTGATCCTGAGTCTAATATTGCTTTGAAGACTCCAGACCTTCCATTATTGCCTGTAATTTTTACCCGAGCTGTGGCTAACAATACGTTACCCTTCGCTTTTCTGGGACAGTGAGCTGAAGCTACCGTTGATGTTGAGGCCTTATTTTCAGTGGAGGAGTTATTGGATGGTAAACTTAAGGCGTTGGTGCCCTGTGGATGCCTTTCCAAATGTACAAGTGTGTTGTGGGTTTTCTTACATTTTCTACAGGATCTTGCTGTGCAATGTTTTGACATATGGTCACCCTTGAAGCAGTTGACACAGAGTTTTTGTTGCTGTATCCACTTCAGTCGATTAGGCACTGACATCGATAAAAATTTATTGCAATAATATAATGGATGAATTCCATTGCTACATAGTTTGCAATGGTTGTTTTCCTTGGGAATGGTTGCTGTAGCTAAAATTCTCTTTGACGTAGTTTGCGTTCGTCCGACTGCTTCTAATGATTGGAATCTGCCTTCTAGGAAGCCCAAGAGCTCTTCTAATGTTGGCAATGATCTTGGTAGTTGTATTGACTGTTCATATAATAAGTGTGTGCCTTGATCCAGTTTTTTGATTAATATATTAACTAACATGGGGTCCCATGTTGATGTGTTGATAATCAAATTGTTTAGTGCTGAGATGCACTCCCGTGTTGTGTCATGTAACCCTTTTATGGCTGTAGCAGAAGGATTATCAGTTATTTTTGGTTGGCCCAATAGTCTGTTTATGATGTTATTTGTTAATATTCGTGGATTGCTGAAGCGGTCTTGTAGTATTTTCCAAGCCGTTTCATAGTTACTTTCTGTTAAGGATAAGTTTTGTATTAGCCTAGCGGCCTCACCTGTGGTGTTTGTTTTCAAAAACCACATTTTTTGTATGGCGGGCATGGCCTTTTTGTGAATCATTTCATTGAACATATCAAATAATGGTTGCCAACCCAGATAGTCTCCGTTGAATTTCGGTATCGTAACCTTTGGAAGAGGCAGTGGGCTAAGTGTGGATGAATTGCTTCCCAATTGTGTTTCATCGTTTATAGGTTGTTTGTGTTGATCTGCGAGCACAGCAAGTTTAGCCAGCTGTTGGTGAACTGTGTCTTCGAGGTTGTTGTAATCATCTGGATGTAATCCTTGGCTTGATGGATCTTCGATTTGTTGCCACACTTCGTCATATAAATTTTGGATTTGAGACCATAACTTTTTTATAGTCTCTGATTTTAGCTCATAAAATTGTTTTGGCTGCTCTTCTGTTAGTGTTTCCAAACCTTGTAACAAACGTGTTAATGCTGTCATACGTGCAGTTATTAATCTGGCTAGTCCTGGTGTTCGTACTTCCTCTAATTCATATTGGTTGACTGAGTTGGTTACTGGTGTCCTTACGGATGGTACAGGTTTGGTGTATGGTGTCGTGCACTTTTTTAGTTGACATTCAATATGTTCAATTGTAGAACTGTATTGTTCGCCAATGGATTTGTAAATGTCCTTAGTAATATAGGGATCCTCTTCTGATAAGGTAGCGTCATTCCGAATTTTATTTTCAGTATTTTCGAACGATTGCCATAGGTTAACTAATTCATCTTGTTTTGCCTTGTAAAATGCCGCTGTTCTTCTGTCAAGTGGAGCCTTTTTTATGGTTGAAATGACTCTTCCAATTTCGCTTGCAGTCGCCTCTTGCTGTTTCATAAGTTCTTGTACTGATGACATCTTGAGTAATTGTTTGTATTGCGTTTGATGGAGGGTGCTGAGTTTTTAATGTAAAAGAGTTAGATATTGTAGCCCTGTGCTACTGTTTGTACTTGTGAGTTTTTCAGCGTAGCCCTGTGCTACTAGTTGTTATTTGAGTTTTCAGAGTAGCCCTGTGCTACCGTTTTGTATTTTTGTTGATATTTGAGCTGATTTTCTATACGTGGTTGCGCGTTTGTTTATTTCCTAAGAATTCTAGAGAGATCCTTACCACTGGTGGGGGGAATCTCAGTGAATTTAGAAAATATTAGGGGTCACCAATGAATGTTTTGGCAATAGTTATTTCAATCCAAGCACATAAACTTGTATTGATACTATTTTTGTTTGCCGGATTGTCCTTCAAGCACTTGAACTTGAAAAACGTAGTAATGATCAATCAGTAAAACACTTTAAATGCCTTAAGAAGATTGATAAATTCTTTATTTTAATTCTTGCTTTTATACTAAATTAATTAATAATAACAAGAATAAATTGCTTACTTTAACTTAATAATAAAATGCTTAAATTAATTTTATACTAATAAAAAATACAATGCTTAATCAGCTATTGGTCAATGAGTAAATTTCTTGTTGACTTAATTTTAATTATTGTATTTGAATTGGCTGTATTGGCATATTTGTGTTTAAGTGAATAATGGCAAGTTCAATGACATAGGTTTAATGTGAAATTAAATGACCTACTTTTCATGTTACAGTAAAATTGCCTTTTGGCATATTTAATAATAATTGAAATATATATTAACAAATGACTTACAGTGACAAACAAAATTTATTGTTAAAATAAAAACTATATTTTATAAAGTAATATGTTGAACTAAGTGTCAACAACTGCGAATTGTATTTCTGCTGCGGTTGTGTTGTTTGCTATTCTGCTCACGCTTACGCTCTGGTCTGAAACGAAATAAAATGAAACGTGGCCGATGTGATCTGCCCCCTCCCCACAATTGATGGATGTAATCCATTTCCCAAAAATAAAACACCGGATATTATAAATTATTTATTAAATGAAATTTTTATATACTCGTAAGTTGTTGGGCCAAATTCCCAGAAGTTTGGGCCCTTACAGTATATGCAGGTCTACAACAACTAAGAAAATACAAAAACAACATGCTCTTTGTTTGTGTAAAAATAATGGATAAATGTCAAAAACAGATGATTATAACCAGACCTGGGCAACTTGCATTATTTTCATAAGAAGTGATTGAAAAACAAAAATTTTATTGAAAATTTAAATTTGGTGCATGTAATGCACTATTTTTTGCACTAAAATAAAATCTCTTAAAATAATGGATTAATATTGCATTAGCAGCTAATCGTATGGCGAAGGATGCACTAATTTTATATTGCCACTGAGCACATCATGAAGTAATGCAATATTATTGCAACATCACATATTGTACATAGTAAAATTATAGAAAACGTAATAATATTTTTATCATATAGCAGAAATAAGAAATACAGTAAAGGAACATTGAAGGCACCTGAATAAGTACGTGCATACAAATGAAAGATCAGAACTTAGGTTTTCGTTTATTTTATTGTAAAGTTATATCTTAAAAAATGGTGATTTTATAAACGGAATATACTACCGCTTGGAACAATTTAATCAAGTTATGTCTTTCTCTTGAAAAATTATACAAATGGTAGTGACATGATTTTTGCCTTAAGTGGCGATATTTACATAGAAAAAAGTTTACATATTTATTGCACTATAATTATCAAAGTTAGTTCTAATGTAATAAATTTGCATTTGTATTGATTTGGTTTAGTGTGGGAAAATGGTCAATGCATTTGCTTTAATGCAAGTCCCAGATCTGCATACAACCAAAAGGAAATGTATGGATAGACAAAACCAAAGTAAATTTATTAATTGATAAACATGGTGTAATTATACAGGTGACTTCGTAAGGATTTTTTATACAAAAATACGGCACCCATAGCTATGTAAAGAACCGAAGAATGTCAAAAGCATAAAAATAATTGTACTAAAATCAAAACAAAATCGAAGTTTTTGACATTCTTCAGCTACAAAGCACATAGAGCAAAAACATATCAGCTGAAGTAATGCTGCCACCTAGTTAGATACACCATGATTGATAAACCTTTATTACGTGAAATAAGTATAATAAAAGCTACATATTTATTTCAATAATTAAATATAATTATTTTTAAATGTTTTGTAACACCTATTTTAAGTAAAAATTTATTTCAACTTTTTCACTACACACAATTGTGTATAACAAAGCAAAGCAAAACAAAATGGCGTACGAAAATTGTTAACAACTTTTGACATTCATGCATTGACACTACACGAGAAAAAAATTAATCACCTGGGTACTTGCATATACTTTATACAAATTTACTTTGTCTTTGTACACACAACAACCAGGGTTGCCAGAAAAAAATTGTAGAAAATCGTCATTTTGACGATAAATTTGAAAAAAATCGTCATTTAGGTATTGCAAAATCGTCAAAAAAATCGTACAAAAAACAACAAGCAAATTTTTAATAATTCTTGTTTTTATTTAAAATGTCAATATGTATTTGTACATATTAATACAAAAATACACATTGTAAATGCGTGCTTATAGCAATTTATAAATGTACATTAATTTATACAACATTAAATATTAAAGCTTTAATTCATAGGTACAATTAATTGAGATCAATATATCAAAAAAATCTTATATATATAAGTACAAACAAAGAAATGCATTAATATATGCCTATATAAAGTTTTTATGTACATATTTATATAAAAAACATAAGTTTTAGTTTTATGCAATTTTTAGACATATATATTAGAAGATAATAATTTTAACAAATCAGGTTTAATTATTACATCAAAACAACTTGAGTTGTTTAATTTTAAATAATCCTTTGAATACATAATACCCTCGATTGTTCCATTCTCCAATGAGTTTCTTATTTTTGTTTTGTTTAAATTAATCTGGCTGAAAATTCTCTCTACGTTTGCAGAGGAATGGGGTAATACCATTATGTTTTTAATAAATTTGACAAAATTGGAAAAGCTTGAGAAGAATTGCCGCGTTTTTAAGAAGAAATTTTTTCCCAAAACATACATAAATTTATATCTTTATTTTCAAAAATGGAATCAAAATCTAAAAATTGCAGTTCACGGAATTCAGTATCTAAATCTTGTTTTTCGTTTTCTTTAACGAAATGTGGGAATTCTTGAATAATATCTAAAAGTGAGTCATTTTTTTAATCTAAAATATTTGCGGGATCAATAATACTTAGACATTTCAGATTATTTTCAAAATCAAATCTTTTTAAAATTTGATCGCACAATTCAATGTAAAAATTAATACAATTGTTTATGATTTCATCAACTTTACAATTGTTTAGTTTTGTTTTTGAAATAATATTTTTGGCATATAGTCCTAGGTACACATTGTTTTTACTTAAATAATTATTGCAGTCTTTGTAATTAACTAAATGTACTTTGCCATCCTTTAGCAAATTGCCTTTAATGAAATTGTTAATGACTGTTTTAAAAAGTCTTTCCATTTGCATATACATAATATGAATTTCTGTACTTTCGCTTTGAAATAGTCGATTAATGTTGTTAATAACACCAAGAATGTATTTTAGAAAAGATAAATAAATTTCATTTTCTTCATTTAAATTTTTAAAAATTTCCCTAGATGTATCAATTTGATCTACATTACAAGCGAATGAAAAATAAATTTTTAAACATTCAAATAATTCTAATATGCGAATAACAACTGCTTCTAAAGATAGCCACCTTGTTTGGCTTGGGTGTAACAACTTTTTTGGTTGTAACTCCAATAATTTTTGGATATCATTAAATTGATTACACCTTTTAGGGCTATTTGACAAATAATTAAAAATATTCCGTGTTAATGTTTCAACCGCTGAAGGCAATTTGAGGCACGCGTACGATGAACACAATGCCAAAGAATGGCAAATACATTTGATTACAAATAACTCAGAAATATCCATCCTTATCGTGGTTGGCGTTTTCATGGCGAAAATTAGGCGTTTTTATGAAATGGTATCGTGGTTCGCAAAAACGCCAGCAAACAAGTCGATTAAAGAGTACCGTGTTTGGCGTTTTTGCTTGTCAAAAGTGGCGAAAACAGTCGTTAAGTTTTTTGTTACCGCCATTATAGAAAAAATAAAGAAAATCAAAATGGATGGAAATAAATTGTAAGTATTAATTATATTAAAAAAATATTATTTGATAATTTTGTTAATTTTGTCGTTAATAATATAAGTTTTAGGATAAAAATAACTACGCCAGCACAATTTGCAAAAATGGTCGATATAATGGAGAAAAAACCATACTTAGCAAAGGGATATCAAAAAAGTTTAAGTAAAATAAACGTCAAACAAGAGTGGAATGAAATTGCTGACGATTTAAATAGCATTGGACCTCCATTCCGCAATGGTGAAGCTTGGATGAAAGTATGGGTAGATTTTAAATTCAAATTAAAAAAGAAACTGTCACACAATAAGGCAGAGAGTCATGCAACGGGTGGAGGTTCCTTTAAGCAGTTTACTTTGTCACCAATTGAAGAGGCGGTTGTCAATCTTTTAGATATGCGCTCTGTCGTGAGTCATTTCTCCAGATCCACCGGTAACTAGTGAAGAAAATGAAACTACAGAAAGATCAGTAACTAGAGATACCAGCGGTGATGAAAGAGAGGAGCCCAATACTTCTTCTTCATCTTCTTTCAAAAAGATTCGAAATAACAAGGAAAAACAAAAAATATGCCTCTTACAAGAAAAAGTAAAACTCCAAGGTGAATTATGTACAGACTTAAAGAAAAACTTGACTGAAATTGAGAGGTACACTCGAAAAATATTCAAAATTAAAGAAGAAAAGCTAAAACTATACAAAGTCGAATTAAAAAGAAAAGACGATCACAGAAAATCACTTTTAGAAATTAGAAAAGCTGAACTTGAAATTAAACAAAAGAATATCGAACTCGATATACTAAAAAATAACTTATAATACACATTATTTTATATTGCTTTTATTGTAATGGATAAAATATATTTTGTTTTTTAACTGTTGTGAATTCAGTTTGTTTTACTTTATAATTTTAATAATAATAAAATGAATTAATTTGTTAATTGTCGCATTAATGCAACTCTAATGTTTGATGCATTTAAATTACTATCATCACCATAGTCAGGTTCATTTATTTCTTCTCCTATGTGTGTGTCAGGCCAGTAGATATTGTAGTAGATACATATGTTATGCAATGCGGCGCAAACGGAAGTAATTTTTCCAGCAAACTCTGGTGCATAATGAAGCTGTCTTGCAACCAACAAACAGCGAAATCTATTCTTTAAAACGCCAATGGTTCTTTCAATTGCGTTCCTGGTTTTGGAATGAATTTCGTTGAATTTACTCTCTGGAGAACCTTCTTGTGCTGCCCGAAAAGGTGTTATTAGAAATGGATCCAAAGGATAACCTGCATCTCCTGTAAATATACATTTGAATATAAGAAAATTAAAGTTATCAAAAAATATCAAAGATCATATGTACATATGTATATTTACCTAACAGCCAAGTATTCCTCTCTCCGTTCTCATATTTTTGTTTTAAATGGTGTTTTAAGTCACTAACATTCCAGATCAGAGAGTCGTGACAGGATCCAGCAGAATGAGACTGAATGTATCTTATACGAATCTCATGATCGCACACCTAAAAAATTAAAAAACAAATCAATTAAAACGTAATACTGTTTTGAGTGTTAATACTTACCAACATTGCGTTTAAGCTATGAAAACCTTTTCTATTTAGGTATTTAAATCTTTCATTGGCAGCTGTTGGTATGATCGCAATGTGGGTTCCGTCAATGCAGCCTATTACTCCGGGAAATCCTGTTTTTTTATAAAAATGCTTTTTGATAGAATTTTTTTCTTCATCATTCATTTCAAATGAAATCCATCTCGGACAAAGCTCGCTATACATCGCCTCAATACATTCGTGAAACGCATCACTCACCGATGACTGACAAATATTTACAAAAATGTCATTTCCAGCGCCTTTTTGGTAACTGCCTTCAGCAAGTATTCTCATTGTTGCTGTTAGTTTCAACAATTTTGATAGACCAGTTTTTCTTTGGGGGTTTTTTAATTTGGGTGATATTTTACTTAATACATAATTGAAACCACTCTTATTTAATCTAAAATAAGAAATGAATCTTGGAAAAATATTTATGTACTAAATTTTTTTTAAAGAAAAAAAAAAAGAAAATGTAAACTTACTTTCTGTTTGATAGCGAAAATATATTGGATTGCACCCTTAATTGTTTTCTTAAAAGATTAATTTCATTTGGATCACACATTTCTTCGTCTTCAGAAGACGAATAAAAACACACACTTAACATTATTATTATTGAAACGAACTATTTTCAAAAGTTAACAAATACATAATTTATTTATTTATTGTTTTGAACCTTATACGACAGGCGAACTTTTTGACAGTTGTCATAACAGGATGTTTCATAACCAAATAAAATAGAGTCATCTATTACAATATGACTCTTTTACAAAATAGTTTTAGGCGAAAATTTTTCACGATACCACTATAATAAAAAATCGACTACAAATACGCCAATCGTCGAAATACGCCTACGCCAAACACGATAAGGGTGATCGTTTTTCAATAACTTAGCAACTGAATGATTTTTTCCCGTCATTACAGCTGCTCCGTCAGCTGCAAATCCCAACATATTTTTCTTATAATCTATATTAAATTTTTGAAAAAGATGAACTATAGATTTATATAAAGTATTGGCATCGCATTGGTCAACTTCTAATAGTCCAAAAAAGAGATCATAAATTTTAAAATCGACACTTACTTTTACTACCAAACACAACGAATTCGTATTAGAGATGTCCGTTGACTCATCATCATCATGCATAAAGAAAATACGTTATTTCTTAACACCTCGCACACATAATTTAATTGATATTTTCCAATAACATTTCTTATAATATTTGTGGCTTTTGTTCGTCCCAATGTAAATTTTTTAGCACATTCAGAGTCAGCAAAAGAGTTTTTGAAAAGTTTGGACATATGATATCCGATTAGAAAGGGCAAATTATGTTCAACAATAAAAAATGCCATCCTTATTTCTGATTCCTTAGAATTTATGCTTATTTTTTTAGGAAATACCTCATTTATTTTTGACTGGTTGTTAACAATTGAGTTTGTTGCACTAATGTGTTTCTTTGTGGATGCATGAGCCAACAAATCAGGTTTTCCAGATGAAGCTTTCAGCTGGGAGTTGCACAATGTACAGAAAATTTGTCAATTTTTTACCTTTGCCCAAGGTTTAATTTCTGGATCAAATATCCAATCATCTTTGAGCCTACGTCTTTTTCTTTCATTCTAATGTAAACCAAAAACAATATGTTAACATAGAAATAAAGAAAAATTTTAGTCATTGTACTTACCGCAGATAAAATTTGAGATGTACCAGCATCTTCATCTTCATTATTATTTTCACAATTTTTTGTTTTATTTAAATATTTCAGCATTTTAAAATTTATTTATCTTTGTTAAATTGTCTTTTTTTCAATTGTGTGGTTTCTTTAAAAATTCTTTTGGCTTTTGTTCACTTTTTTCTATGTAAACAGCCGTTAACTTTTTTATTTCTTAAATAATATCAAAAATATCAACACTTAAAATCTCACACACATTTGCACAAAATTCTTTACTTAAAAAGTGCATACACATATGTATTTCTTTACTCTTTAATAACATTGTGTGAAACAAAAAATTGAGTAAACTAGTTGTCTCATCCACAAAGACTTATTAGAGTTTGAGAGTTGCCATTCTTCCATGTAGCAAAAATCGTCCTTTTCGAGGCAAAAAACGTCAATCGTCATTTTGCTAAAGTGGGGTACACACTATCGAACATGAGTGACAGTTTTGCTCAAATTTTGGCTTGATCGATAGTGTGAACACGAATTTCGTCAGTCAACAGTCAACCACAGAATTTTTTGTGGTTGAGTGACAGTCAGCGGCCATATTTGTTTTTGACTGATAGTGTGTACCAAAAAGCGTCAGTCAAGAGATATTTTTGTAGCAGAAAGAACACAAGATGGACGCTGAAAATTATTTTTTTAAGTAATTTACATATTTTTATTAAATGCAAGGCTGTGTATGATGTTAAAGATAAAGTATTAAGACAACATCTTACGAGGAGTTGTTAAAGATAAGAAAACATTAAAATAATTCATTATAAAAAAATGTTGTTAGCAACAATGCGCATCCAATTTGTGTTTTTGTGTCTAATTTTTTTCTTGAATGAAGGTTTTAGTGTCGAACATGATCGATAGTCTGAACAGCCAACACTATCATTCAAAACTGATGAATTTTTGACTGTCACTCATGTTCGATAATGTGTACCCCACTTAAATTTTTGTTAAAAAATCGTCAAAATGACGATAAATCGTCAAATCTGGCAGCTATGACAACAACCCACTTTATCAAATATAAAGGTAGAATTAGTAAAATCGTATCTTTCTACTTTACAGCTTGCCGTATCGTTCAGCTTTGTGTACAAGTTATAGAAAATGTAACAATTTGCATACCACATTTTTTTTGTCTAGCTTTGAATGCGGCTTTTTGACATTCGCTACAGAAAAATCTGTTTTATGTAGATTTCTACGTCAGCAGTGCTACCACCACATATTTTATAACTAGTAACATGCATTGCATATGGTACGGCTTTTGTCAGCTGACACGCAACTTCACGATACGATTTTACTAATTCTACCTTAAGAGAGGAATTCGCTGCGTAAATTCGTCGTTATTGTGCTTCACACCACAGAATATGAACCAGAAGACCCACCAGTGAGTGATGAAAAATCGCGATAACAGCTGATTGGTGTGAATTTTTAATTTTTACTAAGTTGTTGCAAGTGAGAGAAAAAATTGTGTTCTTACATGCATAAAAAGCAAAAGCTATATATTGCATTTGCAAACATATGTTCTTAAAAAAGTAGAAATTAAATTTGTTCAAAAGTGAAAAATTTTAAGTAAAAATTAAATTTTTGTTGAAAATAGATGTGTTTTTGATATAATAAGTTGTGTAATTGATGGTCAGTGGGCTTCCTCAACTACTGATTGTAAATTGTTGCCCAAATAATGTAACAAACTTTCGTAATTACAAAGTTTTTACAAAAAAAGTGGATAAGGGCATTGTGATAATTTCCCGAAATTTGGAAATATGGGTATGTAGCCACAAAGTTACTACCGATGATGGAGACTCATCTAAAGCAAACGGCTTTGTGCACTTCGGAAGATGTAGAAAATGAAACAATTGCTAAAGTTGTGCATGTTGTTTATACATATATGGAGAAAGGATACGTTTGCAAGTTCCTTCCCCATAAAAAAATCGGCATTTCCTCAACGAAAATAAGTTTGGAAAGCTCATCTGGACTCACAATATGTGCATCACATGGCCGTTAAGCGACCCATGCAACAATTTGGCCAAGTATTCTAATATAATGCAACTGGAAGTTTCTGTGTGTCTAACATGGGGCCCGGCCAACTTTTTTTGGATCCGCAAGTGCCTACGCAAATGCGTATATCACTTTCACTGTGCTGTGCATGGACGCTTGTGATATAACTGGCCAGCAAAATATTCCAGTACCTTATATTACTTTTGCCGGACCACCTTTAACAGCTGGTGCTACTCAAGAGCGTGCTACCAAATAAAAATGCACGCGTGCTTCCACGCCTAATGTACCCGGACACATTTTTCTGATCTGTAAGTGCCTACATAAATATGTAATACTCTACCCTGGGCTGCAAACTATTCCAGCACCTTATATTACTTTGGCCGGGCCACCTCTAACGCTGCTCAACAGCGTGCTACCAAAAAAGGTGTACGCAAACAGTTCAGCAAGTCAGCTTGTGTCGTAAATACTTCAAAACGGTAAGTTTTATTTGAATAATATTTCAGTATTTGAAACATTAATTGTTCTCACCGTTTATTCCAGAAAATCGTTAGTCCTCTTTGTTACTATACTGGTCGAACGTTTATACTCAGACAGACATTTGCATCCATTTTTGGCTAGTAAGATCAATGGTATGTTGCTTGAAGTAATAGCTGGCCAAGAAACTATTGACAAAACACAATCAGCATGAGCTCCACGAAAATGAAGCTCGTCTGGACTCAATATGTGCATCAGAAGTGCGGTATACGGTCCATGCAACAACTTGGCCAAGTAATCGAACATAATGCTGTTGGGAGTTTCTTTGTGCTTTACATGGGGCCCGGCCAATTTTTTTTTTGGATCCGCAATTGTATACACAAATACGTATAACACCACGCTGACCTGCACATGTGCAGATATGATATAACTGGTCAGCAAACTATTCCAGCACCTTATATTGCTTTGGCAAAGCCACCTGTAAAATCTGGTGATATGCATCAAAACGGTAAGTTTCATTTGAACAGTAATTATTACATATTGAATAAATAAATAATTCAGTATTTGATATAGTAATTGTCATTGCTTATTCCAGATAATCAAAATCATAAGGGTCAATTGAAATCAGAAGTACACGCTATAAATTTGAGAATCTTTTTCGAGGTAAAGGTATTTTTTACTTTAATATACATGAATGATGCACACATCATTAAAGAAAGTTACATCGCAAAAGTGAATTGGATACTAATAATAAGCTTAATTGAATCATGTCTTTTTGTGTCAGTTTTTAGAAAGAAAGGGGATATTTATAAAATAGTTATAATCATAAATAATGTCAAAAAGTTTAAATTAATTTTATATTGAAAATTTTTGATATTTTTTTCTGAATCTTAGTACCTTATACCTATCCGAATTGCTTACTAATATCTTAAGAGTGGAACAATCGTGGAATTGTGTAATTAAACATATCTTAGACTCAAAGTAATAACTTTTTTATAAAAATTAACGATTTTTTTTACTTTTGTATTGACTTGAAATAATATTCAGTACAGAAATTAGTTATTTTAATGGCGATTCAAATCAAAAAAGGTCTTCGTTTCTTGAGCGTATACTCACCTCAATTTGTAGTAATAAAATCTTAAAAAAAAATAAGTTATATGTTCCATTTTGGAATTGTTTTCTCATTTTTATTTTTAAATTTTTTTAGTAACTACATAAATATATAATTTTTAATCATTTGAAACTGTTACAAAAAGAACTGCACTACACACACTGTAAACAAAAACAAAATTGGAATATTTACAAATTTAATTAACCAAATTTTTTTAAATATCTTGAAATTAAAATAATTTTACTTATGTCACCAAAGTCTAAAGTTGTTTTCCTTGGAAACATTCCAGTTTAGTCCTTAGGGGTCGAATGGATTTTGTAGCAGCAATATTTCGTTTAGTTTCTTCCAGGTTTTCTTGCCGTTCACATATGTAAATAAAATAAAAATTAAAAAATAGCATTATTAAAATTGTATTTTTAGTTTTAAAAAAATTGTATTTTTTGGAAAAAGTTAAAGGGCTTTTTATTTATAGAGCTAAGGTTATATATCAATAAACACTTCATTTTTTTGCGGCTTGTTAACCTGTGTCATTCTGCATTGGGCAATAACATGATTGTCCTTTCCACACAAACACTTCACTTATATGTACACATTAGTCACAAAAACTAGTTATTTGTGAACAAATTTTGAATCCAATTGTTCCAAGCACTTCTTTCTTAAACAGTTTGTTAACCAAAGTATTTGTACATTGGGAAAGAACATCATTGCTCCTTCCAATCTGCAAAATTCCACACAAACAACTCACTTTACGTAGACACAAATCGCTTATTTTTGTTATGAACTTGTGATAAACAAAAAGAACTTGGAACACTTGGAATCCAAAAGATCTGGACACTACATTTTTATACGTCTTGCTAACCCTTGCTATTGTGCACTGGACAGGAACATCATTGTCCCTTCCAATGTACAAGATTCCACACATACACTTCACTTTATCTGTCCACATTAGCCATATAAACTTGTTGGCGTAAGGCACTTGCAACAAAATTAGATTACAATCGATCCAAACACTTCATTTCATGTCGGCATATTAACGAAAGTTTTTCTGCATTGGACAAGACAAACATCGTCTTTTCCAATGTACAAAGTTTCACACTTTCAATTCACTTTACATGTACACATTTGTCGTGTAGTTTATATTACTTAGCTCCTTCTAAAAGTAATACAAAGCGAGCGTATTTTGGATCTTATTGATCGGAACACATTTTCTCTTCACTACATGTTAATCAAAGCACTTATTCATTGGAAGGGACAAGAACACCATTGTCCCTTCCAATGTACACAACCCCACACTCAAATTTCACTTTGACAGACGTTTTTATATAAATTACTTACTTAGTTGGCTCTGTCGGGAACAAATTCAGCTTCTATCCTGTTGGTCAACCCATAGTACATCTGTGGCTACTGGAAATAAAGTATATATTGTTAAAATCTATTATAAATAAGTAAAAGAAACAATAAATATATACTTACATTTTTACTTTTGATGTGTGATGCTCCCAGTAATCCATGTTTTTTTCACCATCACTTTTGTTTTGTTCAATTTTCTCACTGTTGGTAATATGTGGACAAGATAATCTACCAATTTTTGTCCACATATTACCAACTTTGGCAAGGATTTTGGCGCAAAATCATTTTTTATCCTATTTGCGCCAATTCCTGCCAAGAAAATTTATATTTTGTAAATAGCTAAATGACATTTTACTAAGATGGTGCGATAGAGAAAGGCATATAAATTAGTCATATTTGCTGTCTCTACCGCAAGAACTTAGTAAAGCGAATTCTCTTCAATTCGCCGGTGTCGCCTCTAGTTAGTACTCTATGCTTCACACGACGAATTTACGCAGCGAACTCATATCGACGAATTCGTCGAGGTGGACGAAATTCGTCGTTCGTCCCAATTGTGTGCCTTGCATGAGACAATTGACCACCGCCTAGGACATCGCAATGTCTGTGACATGGCCGAATGTATGTTTTTGAAAGAGCAAGATATTGAAATTTTATTTAATAACGACCAATTTTAAATGTATGTGCTTGTGTAAACATACAGCCTGTTTTTAGGAGACGACTCATTCATAATAATGGCTAACAAATGAGCGTTTTTCTTTTTTTGGTTTTTAGAACGCAACTGTTGACGTTTTTTACTAAATAACGTAACAACTGTCAATTTATTTTGGTTTTTTTTTTTGGACGATTGAAAAATTCTAGTCGTGTTCAACAAAAGTGCAGAAAAATAAATAAAATTTCGACAAAAGCAACATAAAATTTTAATTGCAGAGAAAATAAATAAACAGCGACATAAAATAAAACAAACAAAATGGAAAGCTCAACAAAAAAAGGTAAACATACATGGTTATATATGTATATATATACATATATATGTATATATATACCAGTAAAATTATACTTTCATATTAAAAATAGTTTTGATTATTCACCATCAAAATGACAACAGCAACGCAGCTTGAGCAATTGGTCGCCTGCATGGAAGAGTTTCCTCATTTGGCCACAGGAAGTCCGCAGTTCGGGAGAAGCAAATATTCCTATCAAACTTTTGTAGGCGCGCACGTACAAATATACATTTCCAGAAGTTTGGATTGGGTTAAGAAACAGTTAAAAAATATTTCATTCACATTTTTCTCCAGGAGGCAGCAGCTTTCTTATTATGTATTTTTTACTTTGCTAAACGCAGTTGCATGTAGTTACATGCACTTACATAAAATTTAATTGTTTTCAGAAAAATCACACTTTTTATCTATCAATTAATACAATTTTAAAATACAATTGAAATTTTTACAACAAATGAATTTTTAATGCTTCTCTTATTTACTCTAGTCAGCTGTATTTCACTTTTGGCGCCAGAATAGGGTTGCCTTTTTTCCAATTTGCATATATAATTTTGTATGAAAAAAGATAAACAAAAACTATTTTTGATCACGTTGGCAACATGACATTTTGACACAGAGTCGATATATACGTAATGCAACGTAAGTCACACGACAAAATCATGTCGTGTCCTATGGACGCTATTTCTTACGTAATCGTCTATGTATCGGCTGGTCGCGTTTCAATCGTGTCGTCTCCTAAAAACAGGCTGATAGATACAAACATTTGCATATATACTTCTATTATGTATATATGTATGTAGGTACACTATTTATATGTACCTTATTAAAATGTAATATAAAATGTAATATCTCGAGCTGATGTACTTAAGTATGTGTTGATCTTATGATAGTTACCTATTAATTTTTAAATTATACATATATGCATCAGCGATGCCAACTTGGTGCTTTTGGCACTATTTTTAGTGCTTTTTGAAGACTCAAAACGCCAAATTTCGAGCGTTAGTGCCAAACTAAGAAAAAGCGGTAAGTAGTGCATTTAAGAAATGTGTGTATTTCTTAAAATTACTTTAATAAAAACTTGGTGTATATACTTTTTCATCTGATATATTTCATTAAAGTTGATACTATTGCCGAAATAGAGAATAGGTTAGAAAATATTTAACATTATTAAACTTCACTCGTTTTGATTTTCACTCGTTTTTCACTTTAGAGCTTTTTACGCCTTTTAGACTTTTTACGTTTTTTAGTGCTTTTTTCAATTGTGATGTGCTTCCAGAGCCAAAAAAGTTGGCGTCACTGATATGCATACATACATACGTGAATAATTGATACGCGTTTTATATTCTGTGTTATTTGCTTTTTTACAGTAGATAAACAAATTAAGCAAAAATATTTAATAAAATGTGTTATAATCAGTGTGACCAGATTTTAAAATAATATTAAGCTAAATCACGTTTGAAAAAAAGCTAAAATAAGCTAAAAAGTTACATTTTAAACTAGAAAATAAAGCTAAACTTTTTTCCACTTCTTTGATCACTTTTCAATAGTTTCTTATTGCTAAACTAACGTTAAATATTACACAAACATATTTTTTTATTATACATATAGAATATTTGCTTAATGAAATTATTTATTAATTATTATATTTTAGATTTAATGAAAAACAAAACAAAAACTTCCCCAAAATAATCTTAAAAAGTTTTTAAAAATGTAAAAACATTTATACTATAAAATACGAAAGCTTTTTAAGCGAATTAATGCTATTTAAGGTAAAGCATGGATCACACTATCTGGACAATGTACCGAGTTTCGTCAGATCAGTGAAATAAAGTCATAAGTAAAGATTTTGCTCTAATTTATCGACTACTTGAAATACAAGGACATAATTGCGCCACAATGCATTGGTAATAAGCCCATATAGAATTATTCCAGAATTAATTGAGTAATAATGCCATTTTGGCTTATTATTTATGATTTTATTGAGGTGGCCCGACGAAAATCGGTACATAGTGTTATCCAGGCTTAAGGCTATTTCAGGTTTTTGTTTTAAGTTAATTGATGCCGCTGAAGGAACGTTCAACTCAAGTCAAATAATTTTATACCCAAAAAACTCAAAAAGTGTTTTGGCCACTAATATGAATTTAACTTTTTCCATTGGAATTCTAACCATTCTGCCATTATCTACTATATTTCTTCTTTCCATTTCTGTTATAAAATTGTCGTATAATTTACATTTTGTATTTTTTGTAAACTATTTTACAATGCTAAAAAATTATAATTTTTATAAGTTGTTTATGTTTTTAATATATTTTTAGAGAACACGCAATTTAGACTAAAAAAAGGCTAAAAAAGCTAAATGAGTTTTTAAAAAAAGCTAAAAATAAGCTAAGAGCTAAATGAAAATCTTAAGGCTAAATCTGATACAAATAAGCTAAATTTAGCTCAAAATAAGCTAATATGGTCACGCTGGTTCTAATATTATTAATTCATACTCGCAATCATTTTTTGTGTTTTTTGTTTAAAAATGTGTATGTGTATCAGAGAAACAAGCCGCCTTAAAAAGTCGGCGGCCGGCTTGAGCCGGCTGACGTTGATAACCGGGTCTTAAAATTTTCTAAACACATTTCTATAAAAAAAATTAAAACACCTGATGTTTTCCATATAATTTGCGAGACGTAGTACAAATTTTCAACTACCAAAAGCAATTAGCCGGCTGCCATTTTTAGCCGAGGCTAGCCGCATGCATCGGCGGCGGCTTGAAGTGACATTGAAAGTCGGCGGCGGCTCTTGAGCCGGCTGTGAGCCGATCGGCTTGTTTCTCTGATGTGTATCTATGTACTCATTTTGTTTTGATAGCTAGTTCCGATAAATTAGCGATAATTTGTTATCAAAACTAGCGATGATAGCAATTTCTTCATGGTTCGCAGCTAGGTTCAAAATGAACCAAGTTGGTTCGCTCTCAAAAATTTGTATGGCGAACCATTTTGATTCAATAAAATTCGACCCACAACCCAGAAGAGCGAACCTCGATAATTGCTGTCCGTGTGAACATACTATAAGCAAGGCGATATATGCGTTGATATATGTGTTTTCTAAGATATAATTCCATGTTGAAAGATTTTCAATTAAGAAAAAGCATCGCCGATTATTTTTCCTAAGTCAAACCGCCGCCGAATCCATCGGCGTACCGGCGGCTTATGGGCAAGCCGATTTGCTAGGCTTCGCCGGGTTTTTTTAATTTTCTTTTAAACGGGTTTTTCATTTTCTTTCAAACATCAAATCATCAGTAGACTTCAACCATGCATTTTGAATAGTGACAAACCTCTTATCTTATGCACAGACTTTCAAAAATCATTTGAAATCATGTTTTCTTAATTTATTGTTTTTTTTCTTTAACGCTACAGTTACACGACCAAGATTTGCATTCAAGTTTTTCACACATACTGGTTGTCAAAAGTAATTTAAATTGAAAGCTGTGACGTAGACTGCACGCAATTTTCAAGCAAATTTATTTTCAATATTCCGTTGATAAGAAAACAGCTTAAGCACACAACTTCATGGCTTCTATTAAACCGCAACACATCATTATATTTTTTACATATTTTTGCTCCTAATAATATTTATTTAAAGTTAATTAAAGTTTTTAGGAGGAATATAACATTATGTGTAATAAAAGAACACAAAAATACTATGCCGGCAGAATATTTGAAAACAAAAACGAAAAGTGTGCTCATTGAAATTGGTGTCAGTTGTTTTTTCCTATAAATTTGAATACACAATTGGAAAGAAAATTTCAAGTCAAAGTCACATCAAATTCTAAAAGTGTGAATGTATTAGTGAAAAAATGTGAATGTATTGAAATTTGAAAGGCAAAACTTGATAATGTAACCCTCAAGTAACTTGAGGGTAAAAAATATAATGATGTGTTGCGGTTTATAGACCTAAATACAAGTCGTGAAATTGTGTGTTTAAGCTGTTTTCTTATGAACGGCATATTGAAAAAAAATTTGCTTGAAAATTGCGTGCAGCCTACGTCACAGCTTTCAATTTAAATTACTTTTGACAACCAGTATGTGTGAAAAACTTGAATGCAAATCTTGGTCGTGTAACTGTAGCGTTACTGTACGAATAGACGAGCAATTTTTATATCTGAACATAAGAAATAACGTTGGCAGAATGACGTCACAAAAAAGTTTGTGATCAAACTTATTTTAAGGGTTGGCTAGACGTATAATGTTAAAAATCAAAATTTAAGTTCTCGTTTGCATGCAAAATGTGCGTTTTAAGTTTTGATTTTTTAATACTTCTACCACAGAGCATATATTTTGTTCTTTTGCTTGATTTTTTTTTATAAAAAACTATTTTTAGTTTTCCGCAATTATTTTTTACGAAAAAAGTAAATTTGACAGCTTGTGTCCTAACATAATTGCTCAGACTTGTGTTTGAGCAATTATTTCCAAACATGTGTTCGAACACTAACATTTAAGGTTTACACAGTCATTTTTTGTGTTAGCAACAGATTTTGACAATTGCCAACACAAAAATTTCCAAACTTATGTCTCGTGTAATCTCACTGTTTTTACGGATTTTTAATTTCCTTTGACAATAATTTCTTGGTAAATTTTTTATCTAGTATAGCAATATGGGATCATCTGAAAGATTTTCAAAATTGTTAGACAATCTGTGTATTTTGTCTAAAGTTAATTGTGGTTGGTTTTTATATAAAATTTTTAGCCTCCGAAAAAGATGCACATTTATTTAGAACAAAACTATTAATTTTATAAAAAAAAAGAAAACGTTTTATTAGTTAATATTCGTTGTTTTTTAGTTAAGATGTTATGATAAATTCCATTGTTATGAAAAAATCCATTACACTGGGTCTTCACGTAGCAATATCGATTGAGGTAATTGTCAAATTTGATTGCGTCCATGAAATTTCCTACGTGTAGACAGCGATTACCATAAGTGTCAATCCATTGAGCAATGATTGCTGTGCTGATTGCCCGAGCAATTATTGCCAAGCAATATGCTGTCACTTTTTTTGTAGTTTTCATTAATTTTTGCAAAACAGTGAAATGGAGGAAAATATAAAAGTACATCATCCGAAAACAATATAAGAAAAACTAAATATACATTTTTCGTATTTTTGCATTGGAAATATATATTTAAGGCAATACCTGCCCTAAGAATGCTTAAGAATTGTGGACAAAATTTAATAATATTAATATTTTATGATAAATTCTATTTTTGGTTTAATAGCCCTGAATATTAGACGTGTATCGTTATTATTGTTATTATTGATATTTTTAATAAGTTTAATTATTGATTATAAATTGTCCATAAATTCTCATGGTACATTCTTTTAACATAATAAGCTTATCGTAAATTTTAAATAATCAAAATTCATAAGTTATATTATTTTAACATCATTGCGTCTTCTGATTACGTTTACACATACTTTTTATGAACACTAATATTAATTTGGGTCCTATAATCAATGACTATTCTATCAGAAACATTTTTGCTAAAGATTCACGAAATCTAAAAATTGCCCACTTTAATGCCCAAAGCCTTTGTCCCTCAGATAGATCCCACAAAATTGATGAATTGGTAGCGGTGATTGGAAATGCAGCATTAGACATAATATGTGTGACAGAAACATGGTTTGATCCTACAATTTTTGATCAAGCGATTAAGATACCTGGTTACAATGTGTGCAGAAGTGATCGGCCCACTGGGTGTAGAGGGGGCGGAGTTGCCATATATATAGCTCAGAGCATTAAATTTAAAGTCATATATAAGAGCAATGAATATTTTTCTTGCGGGGGTATTATATAGCTATTGGTGCTGTTTATCTTCCTAGAGGAAATTTAAGCCTCTTTGAGAATTCCTTTATTGATATCTTTGTTCGATACAAGGACTTAATTGTAGTTGGAGATTTTAATAACAATTTATTTAATCTAAGCAAATCTATGGAAATTCACTTGATTTGTAGTCGATTTAGTCTTACCTGCTGGCATAACTCACTGCCCACTCACTATGATGCCTTTCATAATTCTTCTTCCCTTATAGATTACTTTATTTTCAGCCATGGTATTACAGTTAATATATCTGCTCAATTTCAGATTCCTTTCATCTCACGTCATGCCCTAATATGCGCCTCTTTTCATATCCCAGTTAACCATGTACGCAACAATTCATATTTCAGATACTATGATAATGCTGACATCTCTGCCATAAAAAGGCATATTATGCTTTCTGACTTCAACCAGCTTTATCATTATTGTGACTCCCAAGCACAACTTTCCTTCTTTAATCATCTTTTTAATGATCTTCTGTATTATATTCCTATAAAAAGGGTACTTCACCATACAAAAGTCAGGTTTACGCGTGATATTAATTATTACAGATCAATAACTAATTTTGCATTGAGAGCTTTTTATAATGAGAGGAGTGATAGAAACTGGGATACGTATCGTAGACTTCGTAATTTAACAATATCAAAGATAAGAAAATTTAAAAGAACTTATAGTCGTAATATATTCAGATTGGGTGATTCCAAACAAATGTGGAAAAATTTGCGTAATGCTGGTGTCAGTGAAGAAGTGAATGTAAACCCGGATGTGGACGTCAATGAAATTAATGAACACTTTATTAGTAACCAATTAAACTATACGGAAGATGAACCTGATTTTACACTTTTTTCAAATTCGTCTGACAAATTCTCTTTTTCTAATATAGCTGAGCGTGAACTCTTTCTTGCTCTGTGTAAAATTAAGTCTACTTCGGTAGGAGTCGATGGAATTTCTATAAAATTTTTAAAGTTAATTTACCCCTTTATTAGTGGGCATTTGCTTTATTTCATTAACTTTGTCTTAACCTCTTCCAAATTTCCTGATGATTGTAAAATCTCGCGTATTATTCCCATTCCTAAAAGTGGACGAAACCTTAATTTAGATAACGTAAGGCCAATTAGTATTTTACCTACTCTGTCTAAAATTGTTGAAATTATTATGAAAGAACAAATAACTAAGTATATTGATTCCAAAAGTATGCTTAATGAATGCCAGTATGGCTTTCGTCAATATCGAAATACGAGCCTACTCTTGACATATCTTACTGATTCAATACGTAAATATCTAAACGATGGTAAAATTTGCGCTATGGTCTCGGTTGACCTCTCTAAAGCGTTTGATTCAGTTGATCATAGTTGTTTAGTAAATAAACTATATAGCAAATTTGGTTTTGATAAATCTGCTTGTCGTTTAAATTGGTCGTATTTGAGTGGTCGTAAGCAACTTGTTTCTTTAAATGGTCTTTACTCTGACATTTTATATGTTAGATCGGGTGTTCCTCAAGGATCAGTTATTGGTCCTATTTTATTTACGCTTTTCCTTAATGACTTATTCTATGAACTGAACTTCTGTAAGCCTTATGTGTTTGCTGATGACATACAGTTACTTTGGTCAGGTGAATTCCAATTTGTAGATGCTTTGCAAGCCTCTATTAATCATGACTTATCAACGATTAATCATTGGATGCTTGCGAATAAACTTTGTGTCAACCCACACAAAACTAAAGCCATTATATTTAGACCTAATAGATCCACTCACTTCGACCTGGATCTAAAGTTAGCTGGCACCAACATTGAAGTCATGAATTATTTTCGATGTCTTGGTATTATAATTGATGATAGGCTATCGTTCGAAACTCATACTAATATAATTAACTCACGGATTTGTCACACATTACGCAGATTATATCATCTTAACCTATATCTTCCATTACATGTTAAAAAAATAACAGCTCATGCATTACTAATGTCTCAGGTAAATTATTGTATCGAGGTCTATTCAGGCTGTAACCATGGTAATAGGAGAAGGATTAAAACTATTATTCATAAAATTGTGAGATTTGTCTATGGGCTTAGGCTAAGGGCACATGTTTCAAATCACTTGAAGGATTTTCTGAACTTTACATTTGATGACTTCCTCAAGTTTCGTTTATTAATATATATCTTTTTAATATTATCAAACATCAAAGACAGTAGCATCTAGTGCAGATGATATCTTTTACTAGATCATCCAGAAATCCCCAAATAATTATATCACGTATAAGCAATATGACATTTGATCATTCATTCGTGGTACGAGCTGCCAGATTATGGAATTCCCTTCCACTTCATTTACGTTCTTTCGGTATATCTTTGTCTACATTCAAGAGAAAGCTTTCTGATTTCCTGACTACTGGTTAGTTATTGATTATAATGCTTTATTTGTACTTCTTTTTATTTATTACAATGGAGGAGTTATGATGTTAAAATTTAAAACTTACTGTTAATTTATGATGTTAACACTAGCTGTAAATTACCGCTATTAATAATTTGATCTCAAGAATTTAGTGTATCTGCCACATTGGACATACATTTTTTATATGTTATATATTTGTTAATATATACATACATACTTATTTGTATATATATCAAAAACTTGTAATATATTTTTAATTGGCCAATAGGCCTCATGTATTACTGAAGAAATAAATAAATAAATAAAATAAAATAAAATAAAAAAAATTGCCGTACGTGTTCGCCGCTTAAAGCAAGAAGCAAAAAAAAATTAAATTATCCTGCCGACGTTATTGCTTGTTCTCAGCAATGAAATTGCTACGTGAAGACCCAGTGTTAAGTGCACTTAGCTATTATATTGAAAGGCAAAATAATTTTTATTGGTTAAATTGGAAAATGCGGAAAATCGTGAGATATGGTAATTTTTTAAAAGCTTAGTTAAATATAAGTTTTTTTTAATGAAGAATAATTTTGATGGGATGTTAGTTATTGAACTTAAGTGTATACAAAGTAAATTTATATAAAGTATATGCAACTAAGTAGAGTTGTGCTGAAAAGAACGAACTAGTTCAATTGAACTATTCCCATAAGTGAACGATGTGAACTACACCATTTCCAGTTGTATTTCAGAAGTTTCCAATTGTTTTTCAGAAATTTCTAAATATGTTTCAGAAGTTTCTAATTATAGTTCAGAAGTTTCTAATTATATTTCAGAAATTTCTAAATATGTTTCAGAAGTTTCCAATTACCGTTCAGAAGTTTCTAATTATATTTCAGAAGTTTCTATTTATATTTCAGAAATTTCTAAATATGTTTCAGAAGTTTCTAATTATAGTTCAGAAGTTTCTAATTGCACTTCAGAAGTTTCCAATTATGTTTTAGAATTTTCTAATTGCATTTCAGAAAATTCTAATTGCTTTTCAGATATTTCTAATTGTTTTTTAGAAATTTCTAATTGCATTTCCGAATTTTCAAATTACATTTCAGAAACTTCCAATTGTATTTTAGAATTTTCCATTTGTATTTCAGAAATTTCTAAATGTATTTCAGACTGTTATGTGGATATATTATTTTTGTGCACCTACATTTTATAAAATCTAATCATTTCTAAGTATTGTATGTTAACATATTTTCAATAATATTCCAAACAGTTAACAGTTACAGTTATTGTGTAATTATAACATAAGTATATTATTGCCGTATATGATATTATTAATTAACTTAGCATAATCTTATACATAGTAACAAAATCATAATGATAATTGTGCAAACAGAGATCAATACCTGGTTCCTGGTACCATATCGCCATGTGAGAACTTAAGTGTCCAATACGCCATTATAAACTATTGGATATTGGACACTTAAGTTCTCACATGACGATATATATACGTATATTGTGCGAAAACCAAGTAACCTATACTTTTTTTGTATGTATGTAGTTCACAATAAAGTGGTATAATTCCTACACATATTGTTTATTTAAAAAAAAACCCAAAATTTTATACAGAATAATATATATAAATATCTGAAATAAAAATGGAAAATTCTGAAATACAATTGGAAGTTTCTGAAATGTAATATAAAAATTCGGAAATGCAATTAGAAATTTCTAAAAAACAATTAGAAATTTCTGAAAAGCAATTAGAATTTTCTGAAATGCAATTAGAAAATTCTGAAACATAATTGGAAACTTCTGAAGTGTAATTAGAAACTTCTGAACTATAATTAGAAACTTCTGAAACATATTTAGAAATTTCTGATATATAAATAGAAATTTCTGAAATATAATTATAAACTTCTGAACGATACTTAGAAACTTCTGAAACATATTTAGAAATTTCTGAAATATAATTAGAAACTTCTGAACTATAATTAGAAACTTCTGAAACATATTTAGAAATTTCTGAAAAACAATTGGAAACTTCTGAAATACAACTGGAAATGGTGTAGTTCAGTCTAGTTGTTCCTTTTTGTTCTTTTGGTCTTTATTGTTCTTTTGGTCTTTCTCGTTCTTTTTGGTCTTGTTCTTTCGTTTGTTTTTATTCCTTCGTTCGGTTTTGGTCTTTATTTCGTTTTGTTTATCTAATTCTCTGTTCCTGACTCGGCTGCCAGATGTGGCGATTTATCGTCATTTTGATGATTTTTGGTGCCGAAAATAGCAATAGTCGGTTGGTTTCTGGTTTGCGGTAAAGTATATTAAAAATACATTCTGTTTGAAGCAAACCAGAAACCAACGGACGAAATGATCTGACGATTTTTTCCTTAAAATCCTTGATTTTTCAAGTCAAATTGGGCTGCTTTTTATAAAATGTCTACTGTTATAGCGAGTATACATGTTACTAAAAATCTAACGATAAATCGTACAAGTATGAAATTAGTCAGTGTTGTCATGCTGTCGTACTTATGAAGTATACTTTGTAGTATGAAAATCAAACATTTTTGATTTTTGTGGGCGGAGCTTCGCTAAGTACGATAAGAAGTATTGTGTATCATGCTGTTGTACGGCAAAATTTGTTTCATGACGAGCTGATTTAGAAAACGCAGTGTTTCTACGGCTCAATTTTAAAATTAGCTTTATGTAGCGGATATTTTAATTAAAAAAAGAACACAAAACATTCAGGGCAATTATGTAAAAAATTCCGCAATAAATTTCTCCCAGGGAACAATTCCAACTAATAGCAAATGATAGGGAAAACAAAAAATTCTAATTGGAAAAGGGAGAAATTTCCTACGGAATTTTTTACATAATTGCCCTAATTATTTTAACCATTCTCTACAACATATGCCTTTTTTTGCATTATTTTTTTTTATTCTTTTTAACTGCAGTTCACTTATTATTAATAAATCCACCACATTATTCATTTATCCACGTGTATTGCCTTAAAACTTTTCTTTTAAATGAATTAGTATGATTTGTAGTAACGTGTATCTGAAAACCCGTACTACAACTAATACTACCCTAAATACGAAATTAAGTATCGTGTACACCCTGCATTAAAATTCATATATGCTTGCCCATTGTGATATAGTTTTGCAGACTCTTTCTTAATAGTTTATTGTTAAATTAACAAAAATTTTTTGTTGATGGTTTAGCGTTAAATAAATATTACACGCGTGTATGCAAGTATGTATACGGGTTGAATTAAAAGAAATTTTATGTAAATGAAACTCGTATTTTTTCCAAAATTTAGTTTTTCACTGATTCCAAAAAATTCATTTTGAATATTACACTTTCTATTATGAATTCATGTATGAACACGAATTGTTATGTTATTGTTTGGTAATAAATACATATATAAAATAAAACATATCGGCGGTTGGTTTCTGATTTGCGGCACAGTATATTCAAAATACATTATGTCTGCAGCAAACCAGCAACCAACAGACGATATGTATACATGCTTAAAAAAGTACATTTTGATTTGTCCGATGGCTGCATGAAATAAGGCCCAATGAAATAAGGCCCAAACGTAAAAATGAAATAAGGCCCAAATAATTTCATTTGGGTGTTATTTCATTTTTTTGGGCTTTATTTCATTTTAAAACATTTTTGGGCTTTATTTCATAAAAACATTTGGGCCTTATTTCATTTTATTTGGAACACATTATTGGCAAGAAAACTTTGCAAGGCAGAAAATCATTACTAGACTGCGCCGTCTCGGGAAACACCATGGTGGAGAAAATCCTTAAGCCCGGTCGAAGGCCGGCAGTGCAGGAACACATTATTGGCAAGAAAACTTTGCAAGGCAGAAAATCATTACTAGGCTACGCCGTCTCGGGAAACACCATGGTGGAGAAAATCGTTAAGCCCGGCCGAAGGCCGGCAATGCAAAAAAATGTTATTAAGCAAGAAAATTTTGCAATCCAGAAAATCATTACTAGGCTGCGCCGTCTCGGGAAACACCATGGTGGAGAAAATCGTTAAGCCCGGCCGAAGGCCGGCAGTGCAGGAACACATTATTGGCAAGAAAACTTTGCAAGGCAGAAAATCATTACTAGGCTACGCCGTCTCGGGAAACACCATGCTGGAGAAAATCGTTAATCCTTTCGCCGGGCCAAGGGAATCCGGTGTTTATTACATCGTGCTTATATTATTTACAGCTATTTTTATTCCTTGGGTGTTATTTCATTTTATTTGGGCTTTATTTCATTAAAATTTTTATTCTAAAAAATAAGTTAAATGTTTGGGCCTTATTTCATTTTTTATTTGGGCCTTATTTCATTTTATTTGGGTCTTATTTCATTATATTTGTTTTGGGCCTTATTTCATTTATTTTGGGCTTTATTTCATTTTTTATTTGGGCCTTATTTCATTTTTGTGTTTGGGCCTTATTTCATTGGGCCTTATTTCATGTAGCCTTGTCCGATTTTTTAAGTATGAAATGATTTTTTTTGTATTTTATCGGTATTTCGACGATTTTTCGATAATTTAATCTGGCAGCCCTGGTTCCTGATCAATACACATCAGTGTTGGCAAAGTTGGTACAATTTTACTCTTTTGGTAACATTAAAACTCGCAAGGTACAATAGTACACCAATGACTGGTTTAGTACATACGTCTTTTGAAAGTAAAACGCACCGAGAAAATCAAAAAAATGTAAAGTCGTCCATTTCCAAATCATTTTTCTTCTAAATTCGGATGATAAGCATATGCTACGTGTATTAATTTGTATATTTTAAATTTCACATCTTAACTTACAAGCAAAATTGTGAAAACGATTCGGTGGCCAGAACAAAGTCGATTATTCATTAAAAACAAATAAAAATATGTAATTTGAACCACGAATGGAAATCATGGTACAATTGTACTTTTTATGGTACATTTTTGACTTCGTTGGTACCGTGGTACTACCGAGAGTTACTTGGTACAATTTAAAAATGCCAATGTTTCACCATATAGTAAGATTACATAAGCACATAATTCAATTTTAATTGCAAATAATTTTGTTTGTTGCTCATATATGATCAGAGATGGAAAGTGGAATTTTTCTATTTGTTAATGAAAAAAAAATTAAAAAACTATAAAAAATGCATAAAAATACATGAAACTGTGTAAAGAATTTCATATTAAATGTCATAAAATTGCAATTTAAAATATTGTCACACAAAATTCATCAGAAAAAGTATAATTGTATCATGATTTCCATCCATGGTTCTGATATGAATAAAATTTTCTTGCAAGTTTTTACAAGTACAGCGTTCATTTACTTTTCCATATTTAGGAGACTAATTTTGTAAATTTATGTCTTACTCTCTCGTTGGTAGTTTCTGTTGGGAAAGTAAATGAACAGACCTTTTATAAAAAAATATTCTGGTATGTGATGGAAATCGATCGATTTCAAATCGCATCGATTTCAAAAAACAAAATCTTCTGAGAGATGACTTATTGATGTTTTTATTGTTTTAGGAACTTAGAATGGTTTATTTGAATTTAAATTCGTTTTCACTGTATAGTGCAATTAACATAACACATATTTAGCTATTATTAGTTATACGAAATCGAGCGATTTGAAATCTAAGTGTTAAACGAAAAATATTTCAACAAGTAAACAATTTTACAAAATAAGATGAAAGAATTTGTTGTGTTGAATTAAGAAACAAAGTGCGAAATAGCTGATAACTATTAAAAATGCAATTAAAAATTGTTGTAAGATAATTGCAGATTCCTTTTGAAGCATTTTCATTAAAAAATATTTAGGGGTGTTCTGTGATCGCGCGTTTTGAAATCACCTTACTTTCAGGCAAGAGCTCAACTTAAAAGGTAACTTGTTGCAGCTTTTTAATTGGTTTTAATCTTTTAGATCTTTAAGATAATTTGTATGAACTTAACTTTGAATGCATTAAATCGTCCGAACAGCAGAACACTGTTTTTCGTTTTGGAAATCGCACGATTTCAAAACGCGCAGTTTATAGAACATCCCTGATTAATTTTTATCATTTATTTAAAAAATCGTCAAGCGAATGAGGTTACAAAGTATAAATTTAAATTAAGCTACAAGACTCCACCACGAAATAAGGTTGAAGAAGACGCAATGACAGAGTGAGCGAGAAATCCGAAAACACAAATTATATTCCGTCTCGTGTCATCTCTGTTATACCCTGTGGTATTAACAGCCGTATTCATAAAAAAGTAGATTGAGGTTTAAAAAGCTTATTAATTAAAAAACATCTTACGGCTAAATAAGGTTTTTTAAATATTGGTATTCATAATCAGTATCTATATATAAAAAGGCAAGTGAAAAAAGTTAAGAACCATTTTAATTGCCTTAAACTCAACGTATTCGCTTGATTTTTTTTTTGTTAGATAAATTGACAATAGGAGCAGTGCAGAATGTATTTTTTCTTCTACATTTTTGTGTCTAAGATAGTTAAAAACAGTTAAGAATATTAGCCAATCATAAAGCCATGATTTCTCTTTCTCTCTTAATTTGCTAAAAAAAAATTACAACAATTTGGCTTGGCAACTCCATAAACACTCAGAAGGAAAAACGTATTTTATTTGTTCATTCTATTCTTATTTCCATCTTTCTATGTACTTAAACGATTATTGCTGAAACTAATAAAATTTGGATATTTAAATAACGAGTGGTAGTGTTTTATTTTTCTTTAGAATCTTAAAAATAAAATACTTAAAAATAATATATTTTTTTAATTATTAATAACTTTGATTAAAGTTAAATTCACCTACAGCACAAAGTAAGTTTTTTATTTTTGGTTTAGTTTGTGTGCGGTTTGTTTTTGTTCATTGTTTTCATTATTTTTCTGTACTTTAAATTACTGAACATACTGGAATGTTGGAATATGATGGAATGTTGGAATATGATGGAATGTTTATATTATTAGGCTAGCATATTCGTACATACATATGGGGTCTTTCTCAAAGAATAGGGAATAGAAACATTATTTGTAACAAACGTTTTAATGGGGAGTCTAAAACTTTAGAGAAAAAGCGTTCAATAAAAAAATAAACGAATATTTTTGTTTTGGGCAATAATAATGAATATGAGGTGAAAGCACTAGGAGCAAATATCTAATTACATTTAGTTCAAAAAATGAACAACTTTTTTTAAATATTTTGCTTAAAATCTATTCTTATTTATGCCGATAAATGAAATTTTAAATTCGTATTTAGTAGTTAAGAAAGTGGTTTAAGAGAGTGGTTTACCCTGGAGTCTATACATATGTATATTTGAATATAGTTCTTAAATTGTGTTTTAAATTCATCAAACTTTAAATATTTTCATTCTCTTCTCCACCTCTGTGCGTTAATGGTTGATTTTCAACCACTGGGCGAACACTAGTTTTAATTAAAAATCAATTAAATTGATTTTCTATAAATATCGTGGTAACCCTGTATTCTTTATTTGTCACTTGCATCTTAGTTCCGCACAACAACGATTATTAATTCACAAAGTACTCGTGTTTATATTTGTTTGTTTGTCCATTTTCAGAGAAATATTGTTTTTATAAAATAAAAAATGTGTTTCAACTTGTATTTAATAAAAAATAAAAACGAATCTAACTAAAAAGGGGCACCTCCCAAAAATAAAAAAAAGTATCCTATCCTATAGAAAATAAGAAAAAAAAATTAGCGGCGAGGCTTAGTTTCCGAGTTATGGGCCTCTGAAATTCTAGTACAATATTCTGACTATACGTTGTTTTACAACGAACATGACCAATATTGGTATCATCTTAAAGCTCTTGCAATACCTTCCATGAAATGATAAAAAGCAAGAAAATTTTATGAGTAAGAAAATCTTTATTAAGCTGCGCCGTGTAGGGAAACACCATGGTGGAGAAAATTCTTAAGCCCGGCCAAAGGCCAGCAGTGCAGGAAAACATTATTAGGAAAGAAAACTTTGCAAGGCAGAAAATCTTTATTAGGCTGTGCCGTGTCGGGAAACACCAAAGTGGAGAAAATCCTTAAGTCCGGCAGTGCAAAAAAACGTTATTAATCAGAAAAACTTTGCAAGGCAGAAAATATTTATTACGCTGCTCCGTGTAGGGAAACACCATGGTGGAGAAAATCCTTAAGCCTGGCCAAAGGCCGGCAGTGCACGAAAACGTTATTAGGCAAGAAAACTTTGCAAGGCAGAAAATCTTTATTAAGCTGCGCCGTGTCGGGAAACACCATGGTGTAGACAATTATAATGGCCTAATTCTGTTCAACAATTGTGCTGTCTTTTCATCAGACGAAAAAAAGTCGCAGTCGTTGAAAAATACATCATATAATCACAATTTTGTATTACAATTTCAGAGGCCCATAACTCGAAAACTAAAGGCAGAATTACCCGACTGTAAATGTAGAACTGTAAATGGAAATGTGTCAGCTGATCGAATCTGTTGCATGAAAAACTATGCAAATGCTTACCTGACTGAAATGTCACGTAAATGTATCGTCTGAACCTGCAGAAAATAGAATTTCATGACGACTTTACGTGACATTTGTAGACAGTGATGGGATGTATGTATATTGAATGAAAGTGTGGCACAATTGCCTTATTTTGGTACTTCTGTTTCTTTTGATAATTTAAGCTTTTGAGTTGCTAAATTTGTATACGTACATTACATATTTAATAAATTTAGTTTTCTAATAAAGTTTTTTTTTATAAAATCTAACCACAGGCTGCCAATCGTATTTGTTTATTTTTTTGTTAATATACATACATATACATACATATATGTATGAATATGTAACATACATATAGTACATTTGTGCGAACAAACAGCATACAAGCGCACAAAAACTATTTTTATTTAATAATACCAAAAAAATTATAATATGTGCGTTTAATCATAACAGTTATAGTGATAATAAAAATGTAAATATTTTTATAATTACAATACATTGTAATGTATGTATGTATACATATGAAGCTAAAATTGTAATTTCACTAAATATCAAAGTCATAACATTGTTTGTAAGTATAAAATAATGATTTGATACCATTTAAATAATTTTCGTACTTTTTCTACACAATCAAAAATAATGTGAAGACATTGAACTCCCATCAATGTTTCGAACAGCTGTTGCGCATTTTATTTGAATTTGTTATACTGATAAACACCCAGCAAACAAAAAGTAGTATATATGTATGTGTTCTTGTTCAAAATATATGTATACATACTATGTAAATGTATATTGTTTGTGATTAAAATTAATTATTATTAGTAGGTCCGAACATTAATAAGAAAAGGATAAAACGATAAAGTGGATATATAATAATGTTTTTATATGATTGAGGTGCTACTGAAACCATAGGCATTGCTGGAAATTAAGGAGTCAAGCACTTCGTTGTTCCGATGAAATTGTTCAAAATCTGTTTTACTACTTGTAGTTATATGCAAATATTACGGTTAAAGGCTTAAGCGTTACAGCTGGGGCCCGTTTTTCAAAACTACAAATTACAAATCTACAAATAAAATACACACAAAACAACAATAAAATTTGTAAAAGTGTTGTTGTTTTGTGTGTATTTTATTTGTAATTTGTAGTTTTCAGAAACGGGCCCCTGCTATTAAAATTATTACAATTGAGTTCTTTTACATAAAATAATCATTTTTAAAACCTCTAAGCACATTTTCATTATAAAAGATGTCTTATTTCAAAAACTCCCTTACTTTTTTTCAACAGTATAAAACTTGCCATCAAAAGAAAGTAAATTATAATAGCTTCAGCGAAATTATTAAAGAAATCTTGGATTAATTGAAACATTACCATTTTATATATTATTAACTTATAAGCAGTAGTACATATGTCTGTATGATCACACAATCCATATACATTTCAATAAAAATGAATTCCATGATTTTAAATGTTATATGAACTTTCACGTTTGACTTCAAATAACTCGCAATTTAAAATAAAAAATGAGTGTTTGCTGGGCACAAAGCAATTAGCATGTATGTATGTGTGCACAAGGATTTTATTGTTTGTGTCGAAAACACATGACACGTTTTTAAGCATTCTATAAGCGTTCAAACATTTATATTTACATTACATTTACATTTACATTACATCTACGATTTCTACAGTTGGCTAACGAGGCCTTGAGCCGCGCCGCCAATATTTTTACGAAATTTTTTTTTCTTTTTTTTAATTTACTATAGGATGGGATCAAGGTGAATTCAGTATCAGGTGACCTTATCAGCCCGGCTGATTATCAGCTTTTGATGCCAAATTGAGCATTTTGAACCAAAATGTCACAATTTGCTTAGAAATCTTCTGACAGATTGGTTTTGTAGCATAGCCAACAACGTGTTGTTTTTTGTGTTGTAAAATTGTTGTAGGGAAGAGTTCACCTGATACTGAATTCGCATTGGATGGGATACTTTTTTAATTTTGGAGAGGTGCCCCTAAACTAGATTTGTTCCCTAAAAAGTGCTTTTTATATGAATTTTTTTACTGCAAATTAAGAAGCACTAGAATAACGAGTTTTATTTTATTTGTTTTGAGCGTTTATACATCACTAGTTAATTTTCTATAATTATTATTATTTTTGTTAACACTTAAAGTTAGAAAATAATGACTGGGAATGGAAAGTGAATCGCGCCTTTTCTTTTAAATATTCTTTTGGAGTTTGGAAATGTATGGATAGCTAAAACTAAAGTAAATTTATTAATTGATAAACGTGAAATAAGTATAATGAAAGATACATACATACATATGTACACACACAAAAAAATATAAGAGGTAATATTAACTAAGCTTGCATAGGTAACTTTTTTTTATATGAAAGTAAAAAACTTTGGGTTTATTAACTATGCAGTTAGGTAATTTCTACATTACACTTTACTTAAAATCCAAGTTAATATAACTATTACAAAAAGGTATCTTCTTCGAAATTAGTTTAATTAAATTAATTTCTTGTAACAGGGGTTTCCTTCGGGCTAGTAATGGTCAATTCCAATTGTAAATAAAACAAATTTATTTTATTTTATTTTTTAAGTACCCAACGTTTCGTTTGTTTTTTTTCAAACTTCTTCAGGGCTAGGTTTTATTCATATGATCTAGCAAGAAAACAATATATAGTTCAATCAGATTTTGAATTCTACAATAAAATAGCAATTCATTTTCGACTTACAAGTATTTGTTTCATATGTTGTCACTATCAACTTATTAATTAAAATATAACAACTGAACTTCACGACACAGAATTTGTATAGATAAAAAATAAATAAATGAACTTTGATGTTATTTGTTCATTAATAATTATGGGTACGTTCGTAAAAGCATTTGTAGTGCACGTCTGCAGCATCACGAACATCTAACGTTCAAAAATGCATAACTTGGCAGCACTGTTTAGAGTCAAACGTTTTTTAATGCATTTAATCGGCATACCTGCCGCAAATCTGTGCAAATGGCGCAGTAAATTATTTTAATATGCAAGAAGTTGCAGTTGAACAATAAGTTGAATATATCTATGTATTTTGATGTTTAAATTACATGTTTCGAATCTTACCAAAAAAGGATATTGATAAACTCGAATATAACTTTGAAACACATAATCTTGGTAGTTTTTTATTATTTCAAAGGAATTTTTTTATTTTAGTTGTATTCTTTTTAAAGCCAATGCTGTTCTCATAAGAAATTGCCGCTTTAATTTTCTTTTAAATTTTTTGCTTACTACATATAATTTAAAAGAAAATTGTCACTATTTTCTAAAAAAAATTACTTGCCAATTTTAAAATTTTTTGCAGTTTGTTCAACAATGTCAACTGGGAACAGATGTTGAGCAGTTGCAAAGCATGTGCAGCAGATAATCACGCATACGCAGTAAAACCTGGCAGAACTGCCGCATTGATGCATAAATTTGCAGCATTTACGAACGTAGCCTATCTCATGTAATTTGGCTTAAAAAAGCAATACGCCTAAGTAGTCGTGTAGTCGTGTTTTTACCTGCTGTCATATTTCTGTCTAAATTTTACAATTTTTTACTGCTGTTTGCAGATTTTTATTTTATAAATTGAAATGATGTTGTCCAATTACATTAAAATATAATTAATTATCGTATGAATAGCTGAGTGAAGGACTTCTTATCATTGGTGTTTCTTGCGAACACGCATTCATACATATTTATTGTTCGAATTGTTGTTTTGTAGCGCTTTACCGCCATTTTAAACTACACGTACCTCTTTCTATATTTGTTGTACATATACATACGTACATATTTGTGTAATATGCCTGGTGGAAAAAAGAATTATGTAGTGGCTGTCATGTTGGCTTCTCTAAAGGTCAATCTTGTGTGCAGTGTGATGTCTGCCAACTCTGGTTTCATGGATCCTGTGAAAAAATTGGTGAGGATGAACTCCGTGTTATAGGTAAATGTTCCAACATCGCATTCATCTGTTCATCCTGCAAAAAAAATTACCCAACGAACAACTCAGTGAATTATTTACGAGATGATATTGCGGCCTTAAACACCAAAGTTTCTGATATTTTAAATAATGAAAAGTTTGACGTTAGCTCAATTAAACAATCGCTGAGTGATATTGTTGCAGATTTTAAGTCCGAGATTGCTACGTGCATTAATCATCTTAAATCAGATGTGGGTGATTGCAATGTTCGTATAAGTCAAATAGAATCCTTCGCCACATCAAGGATCATGGAGCTTGAGGTTGAAAATAACTCTCTACATCGAAAATTCAATCGTGCGGACATTTTTATTCGTGGTGTACCTGCTGGTCTTGCTGACCTATCCGCTGTTATGTTACGCGTCGATTGTTCGTTCATGGGAAAACAAGATTTTTTAAAATCTTGTTACTTTTATTAGGGTTATCGGCAGTGGTCAAGAAAAGGCAAGATAGATTTCCGGACTAGCTCAGCCAGTGGTCATTTGGTTCTCAACCCGCTTAACCCGACGAATAACATATAAATAAACACACTTGCCACATTAAACCACTGTGCTTATTTTAATCTTTTGTTTTGTTGAAAAGTTTGGAAGATTGTGGTGGAAGTTGATATCGACCAAGGAGGAAAAGTTATGGCTAGTTGTTGTGCCACTGGGTAAAAATGTTCCCACCCTGTCGACTAAGTCGAACGCCTGAGAATTCCCATACCACAAGTTCTGGACTTCTCCCTTACACAAATGCAAAAATTTACGGAGCTCTCTTACCTGCTGTTCTTCCTAGCATTCCTTTAGAAAATAAATTAGTGCATGTTTAAGTTGACCATCGTACTGCCAAAATTTGAACACAAGTGTTTATTTAGGTAATACAAATAATGAACAGGGAAATAATTTTTAATTCAAAAGTAGTGAACAAAAATAGGAAATTTTGGGGATTAGTTTGTTAGTAAATGGGAATAAAATTTAACATCTGGGCATCTATATTATTAATACAATTCATATACTTTAATAGAATGATTTATATACATGTATAAATATATATATGCGTGTATGCATGTACATGTGTATGTAATATACAGATTTGTACAAATGCACATAAATATATATGTATATATGTAAAATCCAACTTCAAATGATACGAATATAAAAGAAATACTTAAGTTAAGGTTCTTGCCGGGCGATGTAACTGGGAACGGGTTCTCAATGATGCTGGTGTTATTTCTTGGCTGGTAATTGTTGTTTCTTATGTCTTGGCTGTTATTTGTTTGCGATTTTCCTTCGTTGCTTACGTTGATTTGTTTTAGCTGCAGGTAATTCTCTGATTTTGTTTTGTTTGTTAAGGTAAGTATTATTATTATATTCAGTTTTTATTCGCAGTTTAAGTAAGTATTATTTAATTAGTTTTTCTTTCCAGGTTAAGTATTATTTATTCAGTTTTCTTTCCAGGGTAAGTAAGTATTATTTATTCAGTTTTCTTTCCAGGTTGAGTAAGTATCATTATTATATTTAGTTTTTAATTTCTTTGCAGGGTTGGTATTAGTTCTAATTTTGATTTTTAATTTCTCTTCTTTTATATATATATAGTCATAATTAAATATAATTGGCAATTTACCATTTCTCGACACTTGCGTTCATTTGTTTTCCTTTACGACTTTCAGTTTTGTTTCTTTCGCTTTATACACTTTCTTCTTCACAGGACAATCAAACCGCGAATTACTCTTTCCATAGTCTTTTCTTTAGTACGTAGGTCCCTCAGCGTATATTTAAAGGTTAAATATAAGTAAGCAAATCTTTATCTACATAGGTTTATTACTAGCACAAAAAAAATCTGCGTATTTACGCATTTTGTTTTTTCGCCATGCGTGCTCGAATAAGAAAACAATAATAGGTATGACACTCGCGCACTTTTCCCACTTCAGCCTCTTTTGTGTGGACTAGTGGTTGGCTCCTTGGGCACAAGTTTAGCGACACTTTACAAAACTCTGGATTTCTAAATCAAAGTTTCATGCATATATGTACATATGTACACGAGCGTGGTACGTACTTATGTATGTATGCACGTACGAATATGCACGTTTCAATTAAATTCTTCACTTAGTTTTATAGTATTCTTTCTATTCTTCTTTTTATAGTTTGATTTGTTAATTTTATTTATTCATGTAGCTAATTATTTTTATTAAAAAAAAACATTTTCTTCCTAAGTTGTACTTTTTCTTTCACCCCGAGGACAACCGACACATTTGATATTTTTCCACTGAATGCTCACTTCTTTAATTTTTTCTTCGCCTCCAACTATTATAGCAGTTTCCATCTTTTTTTGTGCTCATGTCGCTTTCTGATTTGTTAAAAAAAATTAACGGTAAACGATCATGCCATATCGAATGTGCTTAAAAGGGAAAAAGTGCAATAACTACTAGCACATTCTATTTCACAGGGACGTTATCGATGGCAGGGTTGTGAGAACAATGTTAGATAAATGTATGGGACATTCCATAAATTAGCTAACAAACGTTTTAGTGTAAATGTCGGGGGAAAATCCGTAACAGTTACTTGCGATTTGGCTTCTTTTTATAAAGTTCCCATTAGTCCACATGGTATCAAACATGCTTGCTACTTGCACAATAAACAATTCGTTCTTATTAAATTCAATAATATTGCTGTCCGTGATTTGATTATGAAGGCATATTTCACGTCCGTGAAATCTCGTGCTTTGGTTGTTTCTGATTTGATTAACTGTAATACCACTTATCCTAGTTCCAGTAATGATCCTAAAACCCTATTGATTAATAAGAGAGTATTCCTCAATGACCACTATTCGCCTGCATCATCCAAATAAAACACCGTCTGTTAAAAGTTATTAAGTGCAAAATCAATCCTCAAATTTCGTATACTCGATGCTGACAAACCTAAAGCCAAAATAACTATGCCTGATGACAAGGATATTGTTCTGGATGCTACTGGCTATGCTGCCTTACTAAATACTAATGCTGCTACCTAATTGTTTAAATTCTCATTTATTTTTCCTTTCTTTTTCGATTCCTCATGATTATTCAAACTTTACTTACTCATTGTTTTATTTTCTTGTATACTAGAGCTGTGCCAAATCGTTCATTTAAGTGACCGCTCACTTTCGTTCATTTTGTAAAAAAGAACGAGTTCGTTCATTTCGTTCATTCGCTCTTTACAAGAAATAGAACGAAATGAGAAATCAAACAGTTGTGGTTCGGTCAATAAAAAGAGACAAATGCAATGTTTTTGTTATTATTTAGGAAAATGATCAAAACAAACAAAATAACACAAAGGAAAAATCAAAATTTTTTTTACAATATTAAAGTATTTATTTGTGTGACAAAAAAATTAATGTGGAAAAGATTAACAGCATTAAGAAGTGTTCAAGATGTGTTTCTGAAGGATATACAGTGTGGGTATATCCCAATACACCAAAATTAAGTGCCTGCTGATAAATAAATCTGTGGCCAAGGAATAAAAGTTAAAATGAGGAGCAAAAAGTAACTTACGGCCTGTCATGGAAGAAGTTGAAGCACTTTAAGGAATCGTAAAATGCTTGCAAGTGCTTATTTGTAAAGTACAACTAAAACAAGAAAAGGTATGTATTAAGAAATGGAAAATCTAGTATTTAAATATACATACATATGTATGTATATGTAGGTACGTTGTATCGTTCTATGTAAATAATGACCTTTCTACTTGTGATCATAGATACATATGTATGCACATACAGAATCGAAAAAAACATTGCTGCTAACAGTCTTTAAACAAGTGAAGTTCATGCTCAGGTGTATCAAAGGATTGGATACGCTGTTCTTGACCGTGAAATTGATTCAAAGATATTTCATATAATTTCGATTTAGTGGTAAATGAAAACTTATTGCATTATAGTTTATTGATAACAGTACATCACAGAGTAAATTCAAATATGCATTTTTTTCTTTACAGAAATCTGTCCATTGAAAAAGGGAACTATTTGAACTTATAGCTTTAGTTTGATAATCTGCAACAACTAAATGATCTGTTAAATTTCTCATTTAAAAAACTTTGTATGAAAACTCTAAATAAACAATATTTATTTATCTTCTTTATACATAGTTAATTCATAAAATCATTTGTTGGAATTTCTTGATTAGATTTACATATATGCAAGATCAAAAAAAAAACTGGCAAAAACAAAAAAATAATACATATGTACTTACATATGTAGGTATGTTCAAAGGGTTTAAATACGATTTGTTGGTAATACCTCTGTATGAAGAGGTATATATATATATATATATGTATATATATATATATATGTATATATATATATACATATATATATGTACATATGTATATGCATACAAACATATATGTGGTTTTCATTTATATGCACGTATGTTGTATATTTCTCATATTGAGTTTATTATATAAAATGGTTATATTTTAAATGCACTTTAAAGAGTTAAGAAATTTTTGAACGATATGGAAGCATTAACATAATTTTTTCCAAAACAATAACACAACTTCTACCATTTCTTAATTAAGCTTCAAAAAGATATATTTTTGGCTCTACAGAAAAAATTGATTTTCGAACATACGCTGCTATTAATGAAAACCATTTATATATACATATGTATGTATATACGTATGTACATACATACTATATTTAACTAAAAAAAGATTTCAAAATAAATGTACTTGTTTTAAATTGTTCATTCAAATTAACTTATTAATTAAAAAATTTTGCATTGCTGTTGGTTAAACACGTCGAAAAAGATTAATTCCATTGCTGCCTAAGCAACTCACCAGCAGACTTTAACAACAATGCAAAACACTTAGAAATTATCAATACTTATGGACAAACTCAAAATAAATAATTGCTAATTACAAAACTACTACGGCTACATATACATGAGTAATGTGGCTGTGTTTATGTAAAAAGTATACATGTAAAAAGTATACATGTAAAAAGTATACATATGTATATAAAAAAAATAACGTTTTCATTAACAAAAAAAGGGACTTACATATCGTCATGTGAGAACTTAAGTGTCCAATACGCCATTACAAACTATTGGATATTGGACACTTAAGTTCTCACATGACGATATGTAGCTACAATTTTGTTATACTTTTTTGAGTTGTGCCTCTGTTGCAACAAAGGAGCGATATCTATACAGTCATGTATAAAGATACATGCATATAAAAATATATGTACGTATGCGTATTTACGTGACAAGAAAATGACTAGGAAATAAAAATATTCATGTATGGTAGGTAGGTATGTGTAATTAATTATTTCAGGTACTTCCGGCTGTTACTTTAAAATTACTGTACTTTTTCTTATTTTTCTCTTTGTTCACATTTTGGTGTTGATGAAGCTTAGCTAAACGATAAAAGATAAATTAAGAATAAATTAGTTATAATTTGTGCTTGACTGGGAATTTCTTTTTATATTAAGTATTAATAATCATTTTGGAAGAAATTGGTTTAAATATACATATTAAAACGTATTTAAATAAAAACTATATTACAGTAAAAACTTGTTGTATGTTGCTAATAACTACCTTGGAGCTCACATATTTCGCTGGAGAAAAATTAAACGTGAAACTTTATTAGATTTCAGACAAGTACGCCTATCGTTTAAAATCTGTCCCATCGAAGAAAAAATACGTTCGTTAAGGGGTCTTGCGTTCTTTCCAAGTATTCTTCATTTAAATACTTATCAAATTCTCTTATGGCAGCAGCAGAGTTGTTATCAGGTTGGACTGTCTTTTTAAACTCCTGGTCATATATTTGCCATAAGCTAAACACTTCTGCAGCTCTTACTGTAGCCTCTTCATGTTGAGCAGTATCTTCAATTGGAGGACTTGGAAGTATTATTGTGGACAATCTAGACCTTAAGTTTTTTACGGCCAACTGATATAAAACTTCACTTTTAAATCCTCTTCTCTTAAAGCGTGGGTCCAAAATTGTGCTTTCAGCGTAGAGGGAATTTTTTTCATATTCCCCAAAACGATGTTTTAGCTCACATTGTATTTTGGAAATAAAAGCCGATATTTTGGTATTATGCGATGAGCAACAAATTTCTACAGTTGTTTCGTAGAACGGCCTTAAAATCGGAATTATTTCCTGAATGTACTCCCAGTCCTGCAAGGAAAGCAATCAGGCCTTTTTAAAGAAAGCGTTGATACAACAGCATCCTTCGTAGCCACAATTCTCTCCAACATAAGATAGGTAGAGCTCCAACGTGTCTCAACATCTTGTTTCAGCTTCAACTCAGTCATTCCCATTTGCCTCCGAATTTCAAAAAGTTTGGTTAGACCCTGAGAACTTCTATGGAAATATTCGACAATTTTCTTCACTTTCCCTACAGTGTCTTCAACTTCCCGTAATGCTACCTGGACGACTAGGTTGAGTGAATGGGCAAAACAACCCACACTGCGCCACTGCCCCTGGCGAACAGCTGCAACAATATTTGCTGCATTGTCGCTGACTATTGCCGTTACTTTATTTTGCAGTTCAAACTCTATCAAGGTTTTTTTTATAAGGTTGCACAAATGTTCAGCTGTGTGCCTTTCAGGAAATGCTTCACATGAAATTAAATATGATTTTATTTCTACGTTTTCATCTATGTAGTGTGCAGTTATTGCTACATAGCTGGCATTATTCCTTGACGTCCAGCTATCCGTCGTGAGACATACTGCCACAGAGGTACGAATACTCGATTTTACATTTTCGAGAACTTCTTCGTAAACACTTGGAAGCAAGTTTTTCGACAATGTCTTCCTTGTTGGCAATTGATATCCTGGGCAATGTGAAACTTCCTGAATAAGTTGCCTAATTGCAGGCTCCTCCACCAAACGTAGTGGGTGGTTACCTTGCGCCACCGCTTTTAGCACTAGCTTATCAATTTTTTGGACCTTTCGAATTGGTGGAGGTCTAGAGATGAATTGGGAAATGGTTTGCTGATGTAGTCGGCTTTGTGAGCTTGTAGTAGTATGTGATGCTGCAGAAAGCTGTCTGCTGCTACAGTGCTGTAAGCTAATCGCACTCTGTTCCTCAGTGCATGGATCCACCTGTCGTTGTAGTGACCGAGGCGTTAACGGATGCTTTAATTTTAAATGCCGAGTAAGATTTCCTGTAGATCCGCCTGCAACACTCAAAGAATTTTTGCAATAATTGCATTTTGCGCGATTTTCTCCTTCTTCTGAGAAGTGAAGCCATATATCACTGCTCTTCCTTGAATCCATTTAGTTGTTTTTAAAAAATCACAGGCACTAACTTAATCACTTACTCACAATACTAAATTTTGATTTGAAACTGCGAAATGTTTATTTTTAAAATATATTTATTTGCAATTGCTAAAAAATTAATTAAGCTCTCGAAGCTAATTTCAACATCCCCCTTTTAAAAACTTTTTAATTTAAATTTCAAAACGGCAGAAAACCATACGCTTTAAAACAGCTCAGTACATAGTTGCAATTATAGAGTAACATAACTTTATTAATTTAGTCTCTGTCCAGACTTGCAATTTTTGTTGCAGCAACTTTTTATTTTTTAGTGAGAAAGAGCGAGAGAGGAATACAAAATGTATGTAGATATTTCTGTTTCAACACTCTCCCATATATTCTAGAATTGCTGTATCAAAAATGGTAAGTCTGGACAGACACTTACTCTTCTTTTTATGTACATATCGTCAGTTGGTTTCTGGTTTGCGGCACAGTATATTCAAAATACATTACGTCTGCAGCAAACCAGAAACCAACCGACGATATAGAAAAAAAACTCTTAACAATAAGATCGGTGATAATTAGAAAAATTATAGAGCCTAATTTTGTAAAACGCAACGCTTAGCGTTAACAAAATTTATATGTATTTTGTATTTGTAAATAAAAATGATTCCATGTAAGATTTGTCATCGCTTGGCGTTGCTTTTTACAAAATTAGGCTCTATAATTTTTGCAACGAAGTACAATCCATTTAATAATTTAAATTGTATTTTTTTAGTACAAATTTAACAATTCGTCGGTTGGTTTCTGTTAATACATACATAATTACTTTTATTATTATTAGAAGTTGTATGTATTTTTAAAGGAATACCTTCCTTTTTTTTTTATAAATATGAAATTTTGTTTATGTAGTATTTTAAGTTCATTTAACCAATGGTTTGTTATAAATTAATATTTAATGTAATTTCTGCTTATGTTGTATTCTAAGTTCATTAACCAATTTTTATTTACAAATTAATAAGTTTCATATTGCAATCAGTCATTTACCTTTATACATTTTATACTCATACAATTAATTCAGTCATTTACCTTTAAGAATAGTATTACAATAATTCATAAAATGCAAAGTCAGGCTTTATGACAAGTGCTGAAAATGTACATTGCTATTAATTTTAATATAGACGTATGAAATTAAAATTGTATAAAAGACTGGGAAAAATAAAGAAATTATGGCAAACAAAAATTAACTTTCTTGATTGCTAGACTAGTCTTAGTGTTTCTACTAAGACTTAACTTCAACTAATATTAGCACATGGTGATTCTACCTGGGCTAAAAACAAAACAAACAAAAACACACACTCTGAGCTCCAAAGGAATCCTTTGGTGCTCAAACTTTTACACAGTTGTAAACGCAACATTTGGTGACCCCGACGGTCCTGTAGCAAGGTACAGGATTCCATCAACAGAAGACATTCTTCAACTCGACGGTCCTGTAGCAAGGTACAGGATTCCATCAACAGAAGACATATTTCATCACGACAGTCCTGTCACAAGGTACAGGATTGCACCATCAGACTACACATTTCAAATCGAAGGTCCTGTAGCAAGGTACAGGATTCCATCATCAACTATCGTTCCTTGTACATAAGCAATGGAATCGTTTGAAGACCTGGTAGCAGCCCAACAGAAGACGGCGGAGCGAATAGAGGCAATAATCCGCAATTTCAAAAAAGACTCTTCTACAAGAAAAACTTCAGAGTACTTCTTGGAGCGTCTACAGCGGCTTGACAAGGCATGGCAAGAATTTGAGACCACTGACAACAAAATAAGGTGCCTCTCAAATCTACCACTACAACACAATTATTTTACAGACCAATATTTACGTATTTCGGACGATACACTCAAATACAAAGAACTATTTGAGTCCGAAAGCAAAAAAGCGAAGAAACCAACACCATCGATGAGACAAATAGAAGAAGGTGCAAGCAGAGGTATGCAGGAAAAGGCACTACCTGATGATATCACAAGCAAAGTTCTTCGCAATCAGCGGGCATTGACGAGAGCATTAAGACGAACTATTGATGAAGTCAGAACAGAGGGAAATCAACAGATAGCATATTATCAAGGCAAATTATAGCTCATTAATAAATATATGCACGAGTTCTCTACAAACAACGCTACATTATGGCAAATGACTAATGAAGAACAAATAGACGGCTACACCTTGGATGACTTTTACGAACTACAAGCTGAGGTGCACGACATTCAATGTGAGCTAGAGCAGCATGTGAATAATATCAGCGAAAATAATCCACGCAGCACTGAGCATTGTCAACCCCATCTTCCAAAAATTCAGATTCCGAAATTTAGCGGCAGTTACCTACAATGGGTAGCCTTTAAAGATCTTTATACCCAGCTAATCCACAACGCATCAATGAGCGAAGTTGAGAAAATGTTTTACTTAACTACACATCTAGCAGACGAACCAAAAGCACTAGTAAAACATTTGCCAATTACAACAGCAAATTACGAAATTGCATGGAACATTTTGGTTGATAGGTACGATAACAAAAGGCTCATTGTGACAACACTACTAAACAACTTGCTTTCTCATCCGCAAATAAAAACCGAAACGGCACAAGCGCTAAAAAATATACATGATGTCACTAAAGAATGCATCCATGGTTTAAGCGCGCAAGGACTGCCAGTGAACAGTTGGGACGCCATAATTGTTCACATTTTATTGAAAAAACTCGATCAATCAACTCAAACTTTATTTGAGCAATCGCTAGAAAACAACAAAAAGCTCGTAAGTCTAAAAGATCTTCTTAGATTTATAGAGCACCGTTTCCAAGCATTGGAAACACGCGGAAGGTCTCACGAATCTGGTGGGGGGAAGGATAGAGCCAAACTTATAACTGCAGCTACATCAACCCCAAACTGTAAATTATGTGGAATGCCTGGGCATCCCATATATTACTGTGAAAAGTTCCTAAAAATGTCCCCATCTGGGAGACTACAATGGACACAAAAAAAGAAGCTTTGCGTCAACTGCTTTAAGTCAGATCATGTTGCCAAAGCATGCACGTCACGGTCTTGCTCAAAGTGCACAAAAAGACACAACACATTGTTGCACTTAGAATTAGCAAGAGGAATTTCGGCAGAAGGAACACAAAAACTAGCGTCTGCATCGAATGAAAATAAGCCAATCGTCGCTACAACAAACAAACAGGTCATCGACAACACTTACGTATTACTAGCCACTGCAAGAGTAAAGGCAGTTGGAGCCAATGGCCACACATGCACATTCCGAGCTTTATTAGATTCTGGATCACAAGTCAATTTGGTTACAACCCGCGTAATGAACAAACTGTCCTTGAATTCCTCAAACTCTTCATTGCGCATTGAAGGAATTGGCCGTAAAGTTCAAAACGTATCCCAACGAATCAATATAGAACTACATGCATATTCAGGCAGCTATGCCACCAGAATCGAAGCATTTGTTCTTCCAACCATTGTACCACCTCAGCCTACAAATTCTTTCGACACGTCAGATTGGAATCTTCCTGAAAATATTAAATTAGCCGATCCATGTTTCAATCAAATGGATAAAATTGACATATTGCTCGGAGCAGAATTTTACCATGAATTGATGCGCCCACAACAACTAAAGATCAATCAAAAACTGCCAATTCTCCAAAACACAGCTTTGGGTTGGATAGTCACGGGTAAATTACAAGAAAGAAACGGCAACTTGGTAACTTTTGCAGTGTTTACCCCAGAAGAGCAAACAACAAACCAGCTAATTGAAAAATTCTGGAAGCTTGAAGACACGAATAATACAGAACATAGTGCTCGTTCTGTATTTGGCTGAGAAACGATGTGAGGATCATTTTGCACAAAACGTAAAAAGAAACGAGAATGGGAGATTCATTGTGCGCCTACCATTCTCAAAAAATCCATCCGTTCTCGGAAGTTCCAAAACAATGGCATTCAATCGATTTTTAGCATTGGAAAAACGATTGAACCTTAATCCTGATCTTAGAACAGGATACAACAATTTCATGCAGGAGTACGAAGACTTGGGGCACATGGTAGAAATACAAGAAGACGACATTCCTAATTTACGTTACGTTATGCCGCACCACTGCGTACTGAATCCTGACAGCTCAACCACAAAACTAAGAGTAGTTTTTGACGCATCAGCTAAAACATCCAGTGGTTCCTCTTTAAATGACATAATACATGCCGGACCAACCGTACAAAGTGAGCTGTTTTCCGTACTGTTGCGATTTAGGATGCACAGAATTGTCTTCACTGCAGACATAGAAAAAATGTACCGGCAAATTCAAATCAATGACACGGACCAGATGTTCCAGCTCATCATATGGAGATACAACAAACGTCAAGACATAAAATATTATCGTCTTAAAACTGTAACATATGGCACGTCCTCTGCACCATACCTAGCAACAAAATGCCTTCAACATTTAGCTATTCAAAACGCTACAAAATATCCACAAGGTGCTGCAATATTACGCGATGATTTTTATGTGGATGATTGCCTCACCGGAGCTGATTCTATTAACACAGCATTAGAGTCACAACGACAACTAAGCTTAATCCTAAGAGAAGCTGGTTTTAAGCTGCGGAAGTGGTGTTCAAATCATCCTCAGTTATTAAATGGAATTGCACCTGAAGACCAGGAAATCAACTTGGACTTAGACGAGAATTCAGATTGTTCAATTAAAACACTCGGATTAATATGGCTCCCAAAGTCTGGTCAATTATGTGGACGGTCACAAAAGCCAACGGCCACAAGGGTAACAAAAAGAATAGTCAGTTCAGAACTAGCCAAAATCTTTGATCCTCTAGGGATTTTTGGGCCGGTAGTTGTACGAGCCAAGATATTTTTGCAAGAGCTGTGGCAATTACCGCTTTCATGGGATGACGAGTTACCCATGAATCTTCAGAATGAATGGAATAAATTTCGCACAAATATAGAAACCCTAAACAAAATAAAAATAGAGAGATTCGTATTAAAACACGGAAACCCAGTCTCTACAGAAATTCATACGTTTGTCGATGCATCTGAACGAGCCTATGGAACAGCAATCTACATTCGTTCAACATATAAAGACAAAACTGTTTTAACCAGACTGCTATGTGCTAAGTCCCGAGTAGCACCCATAAAAAGGCAAACGTTGCCTCGCTTGGAATTATGCGCCGCGGTATTAGGTGTTGAACTAACAAGTAGGGTAAAAGAAGATCTTCGTCTGCAAAATATAGCAAACTTTTTTTGGTCGGACTCAAAAATTGTTCTTGCTTGGATAAACTCGTCAGCAGCATCCTTTCACACTTTTGTAGCAAACAGGATAACAAAAATTCAAGGTCTAAGCGATTCACATCAATGGCGACACGTTAGTTCTAAAGAAAATCCAGCCGACGCAATATCTCGAGGAATAGCACCCGAAAACCTATCACAACATTCAATGTGGTTTTATGGCCCTCTATTTCTTTCGGGACAACGGAGTGAATGGACAACCTCAACTTCACAAGCAATTGAGACACCTTGCGATGAAGAACGTAAGGTGACGAAGCATGTTCTAACAATAACCCCCTTGCAGCAAAATTATGCAGACATTATAAATCAGATAAACCACCGGAACTCATTTAAAACTCTTCAACACACGATTGGTTATGTGTTGAGATTTATTAGAAATTCCAAAACTACAAATGTTTATCGGTCAACCAAAAGGGAACTTGATGCATTCGAATTAGAAGAAGCTCTAAACATTATCATCAAGATCATCCAAGCCGCAGAGTTTGGGGAAGAACTAGAAAGGCTATCACATCAAACACCTGTACATAAATCAAGTCCCTTGGCCTCCTTAAACCCATTCATGGATGAGTATCAGATAATGCGCGTGGGTGGTCGTTTGGAGCAGTCAACATTATCGTTCAAGGCAAAACATCCTGCGATTTTGACTCATAATCACCCTATGACAAAGTTATTGATGCACAAGCTACACGAAGAGAATCGTCATTGTGGTCCACAGTCATTGTTGGCAGCATCCAGGTCACAGTTCTGGATTATAAAGGGAAATCACTCGCACGAAGTACCGTCCACAAATGCATACGATGCACTAAAGCTAGGCCGGTGCTTTTCAAACAATTAATGGGAAACCTTCCGGCAGATAGAGTAACCCCAGCACGTCCTTTCATAACCACAGGAGTGGATTATTTTGGCCCAATATGGATCCATCACAAGATCAGGGGCAAAAGGCCAGATAAGGCCTATATCGCAGTATTTTGTTGCTTCGCGACTAAGGCCATTCACATGGAAGTAGTATCAAATCTGTCTACAGAAGCATTCATAGGCGCACTACGACGTTTCATCAGCAGAAGAGGCCACTGTCAGACTTTGTATTGCGACAATGCTACTAACTTCGTGGGAGCAAACAATAAAATTACTGAATTAAAAGAATCAATATATTCTCAATCAGCGCAAGAGAAGATTACACGAGTATGCAGCATTCAGTCAATAAATTTTAAATTCATTCCACCAAAAGCCCCTCACTTTGGTGGACTTTGGGAAGCGGCTGTCAAATCCGCCAAGCACCTTTTACTGAGAAGTGTGTCAGCTGCATCACTTACATATGAAGAATTGGAAACAATAGTGGTTGAAATAGAAGCAATCTTAAATTCACGGCCACTGATCCCTCTCTCATCAAGCTACGATGATCTTGAAGCTATTACCCCAGGCCACTTTTTAGTAGGGGAACCCTTGACTTCAGCAGTAGATGTAAATGCGCAACCCCCAAGCATATCATTAGATGCAAGATGGAAAATAACTTCAGAAATCAAACATAAATTCTGGAAGGAGTGGACTCAAAACTATTTACATGAGCTACAGCAAAGGGGGAAATGGAAGTCTACTTCACCGAACGTCATTGAAGGCATGCTTGTTATCCTCAAGGAAGATAATACTCCAGTGTTCCAATGGCCACTGGGTAGAATCAACCGCATTTACAAAGGAGATGATGGACTTATCAGGGTATGCGACGTCAAAACAGCAAAGGGAATTTTCAAGAGGCCAATACACAGACTTGCACCGTTGTTCAACGACTCCCTCACAGAGCATTCCGGATATGACAACTCAAAGTCACAAAAGAGGCAAGGCTCAGCGGAAGTTAACATCATACAGCCAAAACGAAAGTTAGTGTCATATGCCTCCCTGGGAGTTTTCAATATGCTTTTTGTTTCACTCCTTCTGCTGCCGATAATATTAGCCTCTCCAATCAATGTTACAGAATTTTCTTCCAATCCAGGATTATATTTCGAAGGCATGGGCTCGACAAAGTTGATGACAGCTACCTGGAAATTCATTATATATTACGACTTAACACCAATTTGGGATAGGAATAAGGTTCTTGAAGTAGGTATAACATCATTTTCAAGGCTCTGCAAGCAATCGGTAGCTTTTGAATCATGTGAGATGCTTTCCATTCAACTTCAACATACTTGGGACAATCTTATTCAAGAATCAGACCTGTTAATTTCAAAAAGAAACCGGAGAGCTGCACTCGATATCGTTGGAAATATGGCCCATGCTCTATTTGGAGTCCTGGACTCAGATTATGCAGAGCAAATGGCTCAAACTATAACTAACGTAAAGCAAAATGAAGAGTATCTACATATGTTACTAAAAAATCAAACTTCAGTAATAGATTCTACCATTAACATTCTTAAGCAAAGCGAGAACAATACTAAAGTGCACTTTTCAGAACTTAAGAAAACCATCTATCAAGATCTAAATAAAGTTCAAAATGAGAATTCAAATCTACGACAAGTCCAAAATCTAATGTCTCTGGCAATTCAATTAAATACACTTGCCTCAGATTTACAAAGAATTGAAACAGAGCTGATCGCTGCCCTCACGCATACGAACCATGGCAATATAAGCCCACTTATCCTTACACCAAAACAGTTAAGATCGGAGATTGCTAAAATTAAAGGACACCTTCCTATAGGCCGTACATTACCAGTTGAAGACACCGACTTGCTAGAACTATACAAAATTATGAATGTTAAAGTAGTCATAGTCGACATATACATTTGTCCAGCATTGCAAATACAAATGGCCAAAGATTCCGGCAGTTATTCTTGTGAAATTGCTCTCTTCAACAACAAAACATCCCCTGATTGTAATTTTGGCTATATCCAGAACAATATCTCTTTTATTCCATTGCACAACGTAAACCAATGGATGTATGCAACAACAAAACCTATAGAACTAACTGCAGTATGCGGCAATGATATCATACATATACAAGTCAAGACTTCTGGTATAATGACCATGAACTCAGCTTGTATAATAAAAGGAAAATTTCTTACCATTCGTGGACACGAAACTAGTGTCACTACTTTACGCAACTCCTATGCAACATTTGGTAATATCACCTCAATAGGAAAACCCTCTGAAGTTAAGAAAATATTAGAACCAAACCTCGTCTTGGATACCAAATTGGACCAGCTTACCGATATTCAAAAACAACTAAGGCGCATTAAGAATTCTTCACTTGAAATATATCAGCCAGCAATTCATCATCCAAACATAGGCTTCGTTGCTCTACTTCTATCGCTACTCATAATCCTAACACTTACTGCCTGGCAATTTCGAATCAAATGCAACAAAACTGCCTCAGTCAACCTAACACCGGCACCTCCAAGGCCAACACCACGTCATCCTATTTCTGAGGTTTAACACTACAGGTTTTCGCTGACTGCTCAACGCGGCGGAGAATGTTAATACATACATAATTACTTTTATTATTATTAGAAGTTGTATGTATTTTTAAAGGAATACCTTCCCTTTTTTTTTATAAATATGAAATTTTGTTTATGTAGTATTTTAAGTTCATTTAACCAATGGTTTGTTATAAATTAATATTTAGTGTAATTTCTGCTTATGTTGTATTCTAAGTTCATTAACCAATTTTTATTTACAAATTAATAAGTTTCATATTGCAATCAGTCATTTACCTTTATACATTTTATACTCATACAATTAATTCAGTCATTTACCTTTAAGAATAGTATTACAATAATTCATAAAATGCAAAGTCAGGCTTTATGACAAGTGCTGAAAATGTACATTGCTATTAATTTTAATATAGACGTATGAAATTAAAATTGTATAAAAGACTGGGAAAAATAAAGAAATTATGGCAAACAAAAATTAACTTTCTTGATTGCTAGACTAGTCTTAGTGTTTCTACTAAGACTTAACTTCAACTAATATTAGCACATGGTGATTCTACCTGGGCTAAAAACAAAACAAACAAAAACACACACTCTGAGCTCCAAAGGAATCCTTTGGTGCTCAAACTTTTACACAGTTGTAAACGCAACAGTTTCTGGTTTGCTGCACACATTATGTATTTTGAATATACTGTGCGGCAACCAAGAAACCAACCGAGGAAATATATACATATGTACATGCATACATATGTACATATGTATATAATAAGATTCTAAGTCTATTAAGTATAGTATGTTAAATTAAGATTTTCTAAACAATAACAACATGAAAATATGTATTGTATTTATATATTCTTAGGAATAATAAATCACAAAATATTCATACTGCAAAAAGATAAGAAAATTTTGACTGAGAATAAACTTTATATCAAAATCAAATTTGTTTAAAAAAAACTCTTAGGGATAGATTTTGTAAATACAAACGACTTTTTCGTATTGAAATTTGTATAGGAAAATATTTTTTTGGTTATATTTCATTCAAATTTGAAACGTTTAGAAACGAAGTGTTGTACAAAAACTTCCTATTATTTATTATGTTCTAAAAACTTAAGAAATATTAATGGCAATTTAAGTAATTCCATAATGGTAACACTGTTACTAAAAGCAGATAAAAAGGCAAATGAACGAGAAAATGACAAAAAATCCCACATGAACTATGAAAAAGCAAAACAAAACAAATAAAAAGACCCAAGTGCGGTCGTTCATTTCGTTCAAAGTACATTTTATGTGTTAGCACTGCTGAACCAAAACAGCTCAGTAAAATGACCGGCTCACTTCGTTCATTTTACTGATTCGTTCAATTGTACTCGTTCTTTCATGAACGACACAGCTCTATTGTATACTCTTCAATTATCAGACATGCTCTGAGGTCACATTTGGGGTCTTTTGCAGCTTGGCAATGGTCTGTTTAGATATATATGTAAATTTTTTATTTAATTTTTTTTTCTTTTCTTCATCTGTCTGTATATACCGTTCGCTACTTGAAGTTGTAGGCGATTTGTAGGTGTGATTTTCTGAACATGTCTGCATGTCATCTTTAAATTACTTAATTTAATTTACATTATTTTATTTATTTTTTCTTCTTTTTTTGAATTGTTTTAATTAAACAAGTTGAACAGCAATTCCGATTTACATATGTAGCAATATGACTAGCATTTATTATATGGTAATATTATTATTTTTTGATTATTTTTTATTTCATTTAATATCTTTGTTACTGATAATGATATTTTATTTGTTCTCTCTTTTTACAATCTCAATCTCCCCCACATATTACTTTCTAATACTTCATTACTGTGATGTCTACTAGACATAATCTTGGTCCTATAGTTAGGGATACTACTCTCCTCAATAATGTTCTTCTCCCTTTTAATACTCATTTAAAAATTGGCCACCTTAATTGCCGTAGGTTATCACCTAAGACCAATTCTGTTAAATTTGATGAAATAAAGTCTGTTGTCGTCTTTAATTTGTTTGATTTGTTCGCAATAACGGAAACCTGGCTTAATAATCACGTTTCTAAACCTACCCTTGCTATTCCAGGATACAATATTTGTCGCAATGATAGACCCACTCCCTCCAGGGGTGGTGGTGTCGCAATATATATTTCTAAGAAATTTAAATATAGGGTAGTCTCCAGATTTAAAGTCAGTGGGTGTGAATCAATTTTAGTCGAATTATCAATCAATAGTGTCGTTATTCTTTTCGGTTCAATCTATTTGCCCAATGGCTGTTTGGATCTGTTTGAAACGCTTCATTGTGACGTATTTTCTAGGTATACAGATATCATTGTTGTTGGTGATTTCAACTGTAATTTATTCTCGTCCTCTAAGTTTGCTTTAGTCCGTTCCTTCTGTCAGAGGTATAACCTTTCTTTAATTCATAATTCTATGCCGACACATTTTGATTTGAGAACTAAAACCACATCGCTTTTAGATTTCTTCTTGGTCACCAATCTTTTAACAAACTCCTTTAGTTACCAGGTGCAATGTCCCTCTATTTCCGACCATTCACTTATTCTTGCGTCATTTGCTTTCAATGCTGGCTCCCTCCAAGAATTTCTGGAATACCGTGATTATCTTAATATATATAAAAATCAAAACCACGTTTATTTGTTAGGGGTGAACTCTTCAATGCCCCAACAGATTTTCGCCTTAAACCCCACAAAATATTTGTAAAAGACCGGCGCGTGTTTTTATATATATTCTACCCCGGTAAATGCTACGCTCTCAAGAGCTACTGAACCGATTTTGACCAAACTTCATATACATGCTCTATAGGACGTGAGTAGTGTTTCTGTGTAGTTTGAAGTTCGTCCGACAGATGGCCACATATTTAGTTTTAGAGGTCAGCTAGTAATAATAGAAGCTGGGGCGAGCTGTTTGCTTTTCTTTCTATGTATGACTCTTCGCAAATCTTCAATGCTTTATCCACTAATGTTAAATGTTCACTTGTTAGTTCCCTCCTGAATGATCTCTTCCGTTTTGTGCCTAACGTTAGAATTAGGCTGCGTAGAACTGGTGATCCTTGGATGAAATTCAATAATGTCATTCTTGCCAGGTCCTTGCGTGACCTCGCATTCTCTGCATTTTCTGCTGAGCCTTCTAACCTTAACTTTCAATCATACTGTAAGCTCCGTAATAAAGCAAAGAATATTATCCGCAGCGAACGGAGAAAATATTTTTCTAAACTTTTTGGTACTTTGGATTCTAGGGGTTTTTGGAGATTTATCAGATCGTCGGGCAATACAGGCAAGGATGATCAGATCTATGAACTTGATCCAAATGTTATTAATGAATTTTTTGTCGGCTCCAACGACCTTAGTTCTAGTTCTATTAGTCCAGTTGTAGATAGACTTGATAGCCCTCATAACTTTTTTTCTTTTTCTTGTATTACTGCTGCTGAGCTATTCGAAGCTTTACTTAAAGTCAAGTCAAAGTCTATTGGTGTTGATGGAATATCATGCAAATTTCTGAAGATTGTTTTCCCTTTTATTTCTGATATTCTTTTGGACTTTACTAATTCCATCCTGACTTCTTCTGTTTTCCCCTCTGATTGGAAAATTGCCCGTATTGTTCCCATCCCTAAGTCTAGAGTAGTACGTTGCCCCGATGATCTGAGACCTATTTCCATACTTCCTGCCTTTTCTAAAGTCGTTGAACATATTTTAAAAAACCAGATGCTTCGCTTTGTTGCTAACATGATTTCAAATTCACAATTTGCTTTCCGTAATGGTTAAAATACTACGTCCCTCCTTCTTAGTCTTACTGACTTAATAAGGAGTAACATTAATGAGGACAATTATAGCGTCTTAATATCGTTAGACATTTCTAAGGTGTTTAATTCGATTAATTTTGATCGTATGATTTCTAAACTCTCTACCGAATTTAAATTTTCTCGAACAGCGTGTAGGCTCTTAATGTCTTATTTAACTGGTAGATACCAATTTGTTACTGTGAATGGTGAGATATCAGGTACACTTCCCCTTTCCTCAGGTGTCCCTCAAGGATCGGTTCTGGGTCCTCTTCTGTGCATCCTGTATATTAATAACCTGCCTAGTACCATTGGATCTACCATTTGTACACCTTTTCTTTATACGGACGATGTTTTTCTTTTGTTCAGTGGTCCTAGGAGCTCTCATGTAACTCTTGAGCGTAATATTAATTCATGCTTAGATAATGTTTTTTATTGGACTCATGTGAATTCCTTAACTATTAATACATCTAAGACAAACAGTGTTGTCAGATTTATTTTCAGCCTCCTCGCCAAATGACTTGTCGAATATCGCCAAATATCGCCAATATAATAAAACATTAAATTTTAGCTACAAAAATATTTTTATGATGTAATTGCATTGCAAATATCGTTAAATTTTAAATTCAGTAGGTAACGTCTATCGTAAAACATAAAAAATATGTTGTTTAAAGCGGCGCACCCACTTGCAATATATCTGTGGCAAAAAGTGCTTAAGTCGAGATAAGCAAATTTTGAGTTAATGGTACGTCCGTAACCTGCATATTTGAAAGTATCACTAGTCAAAATCACAATTTATTAGTGTGATTTTTCATGAAGTTATAGCACCATGACTTCCGACTTATTTTTTTTAGACTTCTAATCTCATATGGAATAATAGCTTAATTAAGGTCATAATATGGTATATTTCAACTCAAATGTCTTAATTATAGTGTGTAAAACGATGATTGGTTAAAAAAAGGTTAAATGAACATTTCCTAATTTTTCTGTAAAAGAAATAAATTTCTGAAAATCGACTAGATACCTTAAAAGTGCTCTCCTGTAAAACAGTAAAATATGACTTAAGCACTTTTTCCTTATTGCCACAGATATGTAATTGTGCAATTTTTCGTATTGTACAATAATATCGCCAATGTATATGTCATATACGAAGGTAACACAATATACATATTGGCAAATATCAAAACACTTCTGATTTTTATGACTTAAGCACTTTTTCCTTATTGCCACAGATATGTAATTGTGCAATTTTTCGTATTGTACAATAATATCGCCAATGTATATGTCATATACGAAGGTAACACAATATACATATTGGCAAATATCAAAACACTTCTGATTTTTATTGTACAAACAAGAGAATTGTGTAATGTGGTGGCAACATTGTTCAATGTTGTTTACTTTTTCAATGTCAGGAATATTTGGCAATATTTGCTTTGCAATAATATTGCAAAGTATTTAAATTAACATATAAAAAGTACTGGTGTATAAAAGACTTAAAAATAACTTATTGCAAAAATCAATCTTAATAGAATAAATTGAACTTGAACACCAAGATCAAAATTATTATTTAAATCTTGTGATAAAACGGAATTAACGTTCACTTAAATGTGTGTTAAGGTACACATATCATATCCTTGAAGTAGTAAGTGCCAGCAGCATCGTAGTAATAATACAATTTAGGCGAGAACTCTTTCAGCCTTTTCCTGCTTATCAAAATGTTGGTTCCAATTTATAAAAGGAAGTTTTCTTAACTGTGTTGTTTATCATCAAATGATATTTTTTTGGTCTATAATTTTTTTTTAACTTCTTGAGTTTCAGAAAATTTTGTTTGAGAATTTAGAACATTTAGAACGTTTAGAATTTTTTGCACGAAATATTTTATGTTGGAGAAAAAATTGCTTTATATAAGCATATTTTTTAACATTATTCTATTTTATTGAAATCGTAAAAATATAGCCAAAAATATCGCCAAGGAGTTCAAATATCGCCAAGTAAATCGCCAATCGCCATTTCAAAATTTCCATCGCCAAAACCAAATTTTTGTCGCCACGTTTGGAGAGATATCGCCATATCTGACAACACTGAAGACAAAGGCTATAAAGTTCGGTCCTTCTTCTCGTTTTTTCATGGACCTGACGGTCTCACTCGGTGAAGATAGAATTCAGTTTGTAGATTGCCATAAATGTCTTGGATTAGTCCTAGATAACAGGCTGTCATTTAATAACCATATTGACTTATTATCTGGTAGAATTTTTTGTTCGCTAAGAAAATTTTATTCATCTAATATATTCTTACCCCTTCATGTGAGAAAAAGGCTTGCGCATTCGATTTTGTTTCCTGTTTAATAACGATTTTCTGCACTGTCGGCCTTCGGCCGGGCTTAAGAATAGGCGCAGCCTTATAAAGATTTTCTCCTGAAATATATTCTCCAAAGCTGTCAAATTATACTAATATTGAAGACGTTATTTGGGGAAAATATTACGTATAATCACAATTTCGTACTAGAACTTCAAAGGCCCATAACTCGGAAACTAAGGCTCGCAGCCAATTTTTTTATTTAAGTTTTTCTTTTTATTTTTTAATTTTCTATCGGCTACCAAATTTTTATTAATTTGGAGTTATGTCACTAAACTTAATTTAAGCCAAAACTTTTAAAGAAAAAATTACAGTTTAATATACACAAGTATAAAAAATATTTTAACCAAAGTTAACCATTTCAAAAACTTCAGATTCGAAATGTTCTGATTCATCAGCCTCAGAAACTTTGTTGTACATATGCCCGTAATTTCTACATACAGGTAATTTACCTAAGGTTTTTACCCAAGAGTTTGCCTTATAAAATTCACTTACACGAAGCGTTGCCATTCGTACCGCTTTTCGCTGGATTGTCAAGATTTTTTAAATTAAAACACGCGTACCGCGCGGGATTTCCAAATCCCGATTTTTTTAAGTTTTATTTGATGATTTTTAATTTAACACAACTTTCTACTAATAAAGAATAAGTCATCTTAATAGATTCAAAGACTATATATAATTCACGCCGTATAGGTAGTAGACGACGAATTCGCCTAGGTACTGTAAATCGATCTTATGTCTATAAATTACTGTTAAAATACCTGCCAGTGAATTCTACGTATGAATATATTTTTAAATTTTTTTATTTTGTTTCGTTTTCAAATCCAACTGTTATATTTAAATTCGTTAATTTTTAATTGATGTAAGAAATATGTGTGTTTATTTTTATATGCTTTGTAAAATGTTAATTTGTTTTAATAAATATATTCTTTAAAGTAGAAACATTTAAAAGTTTTTTTTGTACCGCGAAACTTTTGAAAATCCCGTGATTTTGGAATTTTTTTTAACTTGTCCCGCTTTTTCGAAAAATAAAAGTAGCAACCCTACTTACACGATAGATATCTAGGCACTAAAGTCCTGCACAAGACCATTTATAAGAACTTACAAGACAAGGGATTTTTCAAGTGCTTTACCACAGCGAAGTCTTCTAAAACAAACGCTAAGCAACACTATTTGCAAGAATTTGTGTCAGTTATTGCAAGTATAGGAGTAAAGAAGAAAGTACTTCGTTATTGAAAAATTTGTGATGCTTGCTTCTTTCTACGTATGGGCGCGTATACATGCGTCATGCATGTACATACACGCACACGTTGTGTGTATGCTCTTTAATTTTTCTGCACACAATCAAACGTTCACAAGCATTTACATTACTTGTGTTTGCTTGCTTAAAAAAAACCTCCCTTAATAGCTTACCATCAACATCTCACACACACACTCAAACGTACATATGGAAAATAACAAGCATACACGTATCAACACTACTTTGTTGATTGTTTGTTCATAACAAGAAGTCTTCACGACATTGCTTGTTAGCACTCATATACACGCACACAAATGCATCTATCGCGCTTTGCTTATAATACGACAACATTTCCCTATTGGAACTCAAACCCATTTGTAAGTAACTTCAAACTGGTTTTTTAATAACCACAACTGGTTGATTAAGTGACTTTTTTCCTTGTCGCCGACACACTATTTTAACATAGGCATGTTATAGGCGGTAGTCAATTGGCCATCTCTGCATGACTTTTAAATTGACTACTAACTACTTATTTTTCAACCAATTTGTAGTTAATTAATATTATAGCAAAAAAAAGATATATGTACATATATTTATACTATATATATACATATATGTATATATTCATATATATCTATGTAAATATATAAATACATATGTATGTATATGTCTATATAAATATTTATTATTATTATTATATTCACTAAAAATTAAAAATTCGTACATATATATGTACATAGATATATCCATACATACGAACAGCTCATAGAAAATATTATTGAAATTATTTAGTTTTTTTTTCAACACAAACACTTGGCATTTGTTTTCATGGCATACTTCTTTTTATTTTCTTTTCATTTACTTATTTTGCTTTTATTTATTTCTTACGTGTGCTTCTATTCAATATGTTTGGTTGATATCTGCATGATATTTAAACCAATTTGTAGTCACTTGCAAAATAATTAATTAATAAGTTAGTGTTTTATTTCAACTGACTATTTTATTTACTACAGGGTTATTATTGGTTTGGTATAATGCAGCCACGAGTATACAATTAAAAAACCAGACTATATACATTTCAAGACTATTTACGCAGGTCTCTACTAAGCACCAATAGTCAGTGATGCCACCTTTTTAGACTCAAAACGCGTAAGAATTTTTGAAAAAAGGGCTTAAAAGGGCTAAACTGAAAAAATATATGTATGTTTAATGGAACATAAAGTAAAATTTTTTGAAAAAGCGCGAAAAGGGGCTAGTTTTAAATGTTTCTGTTGAAAATCAAAGCCAAAGTAAAGTAGTTTATTAGAAAATCATTAACTACCATGAGATGAACACATAGCTTGGTATATAACATTTCATTTACATTTCATATTAGATTTCAATAAGGTACATACGTAGATTAAATAGTGTATATGTATCGTCAGCTAAAATGCAAAAAGGCGTAACTAACAAATAATTCAAAATTGAGTTTTTGATTGATTATTATCATACCATTAAACTCTTGACAAAATATTACACTTCTGCGATCAAAAATTACGCTTTTATTAACATATAACAAGGGGACTTAACTACACGTTTGTTCAGTTTTTTGTTTCTCCTGTAAAATTATATTTTTGTTAGCTACGCCTTTTTGCATTTTAGCTAACGATATACAGTAGTAGTATACATACATACAGTAGTAGTATACATACATACAGTAGTAGTATACCTACATATGGCTACGTAAGTAAATTTTAAATTTATTAAATAAAAAACTGTTTTTAGGATATACTGAAAATCTTTGAAAGCACAAAAAATTTTGAAGAAATAGAACATTTTTCCGTATTGTTTCTTCTTTTTTAAATTGGTAAAGCAAAATAAGAGAAGAAAATTAGTAAAACATTGCTGTCACGTTATTTCATAAGTCGATATTGCTAGATTAAAGGAAGAAAAAAGTTCGTAAAAATTTAACTGCCTGGCTCACGATGTCGCTAAGAAATTTTAGTTCGCTTATTTATATTGAAAACAAAAACAAAATAAGAAAATTTGTTTTTGTTTTCAATATAAATTAGCGAACGAAAATTTCTTGTCGACATCGTGAGCCAGATCGTAAATGTAGACGTATAGAGCAAAATGTTAAAATGGGCTAAAATGGCTGAAAGATAATTGTAAAAAGTGATAGATAAACGCGTTTTATAGTTTCGGGCCAAAAAATTTTTTTCGCGTTTTGAGTGACTGAAAACGGGCTAAATCTAGCCCGAAAAGGGCTAAGTTGGCATCACTGTATAAATACAAATTTTTTGTTATTTTTTATGTTTCTTTGAATTGTTATTTTTTATGTTTCTTTGAATATTTCTTTTGTAGAAATTACCGTGGAGTTAATGTCGACGTCGTCGACGGCGTCAAATGTCAAAAAAAAAAATTGAATCGTATGAAATGGTATGAGAGCAGTTAATCTCAACGCGTTGCAACGCCGTAAAAGCACAAAGTATACAGAGGTGAAGAAAGTGAGTGATGAAAAAAGCTAAAATCAGCTAAGTTGCTAACCATATAATCAAAACAAACAAGAAAAAATGTGTACTTTGTGAAATAACCAACAGGACATTTTTACAAAATTAAATGAAAGATTTTGTAGTGTTGAAATAGAAAACTTAATGTGTTAAATGTTATTAGTGGTAAAAAAGTGATTAAAATTAGTTTACACATAATTACAGACATTATTTTAAGCATTTTCATTAAAAAATATTAGTTTTTACCATTTACTTCCAAAAAGCATATAGCGAATAATACCACAAAGAATAAAATGAAAATACATTTGAACGAGTGAACATTTGTACAAAATTAAATCAAGGAATTTGTTGTGTTGAATTAAAAAACTGAATGTGAAAATGTTTATTAGTATTAAAAAAGTTATTAAGATTTGTTTTCAAACGATTCCTGATTTAACTTTGAGCTTTTTAGTTCATAAATGTTAATTTTAACATTTTAATTGCAAAAATCTCATAGCGAATGAGTACTCAAAGAATAAAATACAAAAACGTTAAACCAATGCAACTACGAAAGAAGCTTAAAGAAGACACGGGTTCGGTGTGAGTGCGAAATCCGAAAACACAAATTATCTTCCGTCTCGTGTCACCTCTGTGTACTTTGTGGTAAAAGTTCAATCTGTTTCAACTTTTTCGGCGTTGAAACGCCGTCAACGACGTCGACATTAACTCCACTATTACGGACAATAGTACTTGTATTCAGTGTTGCCGAATCGCGGGTAATTACCCGAATCAGATGTAATTTTTATGTGCATGTGTAGCGCGTGGGTAATTGCTCTCAGGTGTAGTTCACGGGTAATTTGAAATTCTTTTGTTTTATATAATAAATATATATATAATATAATAAATATATAAATAAATAATATAAAATGCAATTTTATTATCTAAAGAAGGTATACGGAAAAACGGCTATAATAATTTTAAACCTCTCCTAAGCAATAGTAATAAAAATTTAAGTTTCAATGACCGTATTAGTTTAAGATTTTTATATAGCTTTTTATTATGTAAATTTTTTATATTTCTCTTTAATTACTGTATAGTATAACAAATATTGAATTACTTTTAATGTATTTATTTGCTGTTTGTAACAGACTTTTATGAAATGAAATAATTATCAAAAACATATTGTTTGTTGTGTGTTCAGCTGATATATATCGAGAGCCTATATTCCAAATACTTCAACTCAAAAAAGCTAACTTTTCAGTAAAGCAAAAAAACTAGTTAATTCGCTCATTATTGTAGATATAAATGATGCGCCTTCCATAATATTATTTAAAGCATATTAATTTATAGGTCTTGCTAATTTATAGGTCTGCAAAAAAAAGAATTATTTTGCATGTGGTTTGCGTATTGTTTTGAGATACGAGTAGCATATTTAAGTTGAAAGAATATTTTTTTTTGAGTTAGCATATTTTGTCGGAAAAAATATATATTTTTTGAATTTATTTATTTTTTAACCAATTTGTGAAATCTTTTACTCAATACTAGATATAAGAATTGAATAGCTACAAGAGAAAACCTAAAATACCATACAAATTATAACTTAAGCCTGATTGAAAGCCTCTTCCATCTGGAGGTGGTCAGCCTTGGCACTCTCTAACTCAATCACTATTGTAGCAAGGTCACTCCAAATTTTCAATTTCGAAAGCTTATATCATTGAATATAAGCGGTCTGTAGTGTATCTCACTTACTGTAATACACTGTGTCATAATATAATTGCATTGCAACACAGTTCATTGTAATAATTAACAAAACGCTTACTTTATTAAATTTAAATGACACACTTTTATTTTCATTACAAAATTGTGTTATTATAGATGGTCAGCAAAAGTAAAGATATAAAGAAACATAAAAATAGTAAAATATAAAATAGTATATAAGTAGAGTAAAATATTCAATAAATCAGACTTTAATTTGTAAACGCAATCCGGCAATAACTTGCCTTGTTTCCAATTATATTCTCTAATCTTTTGGCACCTCTTTTGAACGCCTACTGATTGAGCTGGTCTCCCTGACAGCTGTATAAACTAACCAAGGGACTATAGGGCAAATCACCCACAAACACTACTACACGCTAGGACTAACCTTTACATCCAGTTAGTTTAACCTTTACACGGTCCATACATAACATTTCTATTTGATTGACAGTTTAAAAGTTATACATATATTACCAACTTTTTTTTCGGAACACCTATGTACTAATATGTCAAAAACTAGCCATATGATATCAAAATCCTTACCTGATTCGTGTTCAGCATGCCAAATGCAATAAGAAATGAGATATATTTATAATAAACATTTTCGAAATTTACATGAGAGTTAGCATTTATTTTCACCAAAAAAATTCTACTTTCAGAAAGCAAAATAAATAAAATTATATAAATCAAGAAAAAATAATTTTTTGATTCGAAATTTATATAACAGATGTATTTACAAAGGGGAGCCTTTTGCCATCGGAAACTCATTTTGATCAAATTTGAGATGACGTATTTTGAATATACGATATGTTATATTTCATTGGGGCTGATAGCAAATCATAAGTAGACCTTAAACAAAACTTTTGAAATGTGTCAAATATTTATTTTAATAATATTGGGTGTAATTCCGTTGAAATCGGGTAATTTTGGCTCCTATGATGTGTAATTTTGAATATATATTTTGGTAACACTGCTTGTATTAGAAAGTTCTTCGATTTCAACAGCAGGATTAAATTTGTCACAACAAATTGAATTATTTTTAAAGTGTGTTTATTCTAAAAAGTGCTTTCAACAAGTTGTATATCATTTTGTTGCGTATTTTTGTTTTGTTAGTGTTCATCATTGGTTAATCTGCAGTGAGCCCGCCTAATTTTTTTTTTAATTCGGTAGAGAACAGTGTTGCCGATTTGTGTGTAATTACACATATCATGTGTAATTTTCACTTTCATGTGTAGCGCATGTGTAATTGATTTTTTGTGTAATTCATGTGTAGTTTCGCTTTATATTATATTTTTGAGAAACTTCCAAAATTAAAAATTTTCCAAACCCTGATACTATCATTAACTGCTTTCAGTTTGCAACACTAACGCCCGCTTTCACCACCTTCGATTAAAAATTAATCATAATTTTAACCGAAAGTTTGGCTAAATTGTATTACACAATGTATGATTAAATATTAACTGACACAATTTAACAAAAAAGTTGATGTTAAATTTAACTGAAGGAAATTTGGCGGTTAGCACTTTAATCGGAAAATAAAATGGATAGAAGTTTGAGTCAACATTTAAATTTTTGCAATATTTTTCATTTAAAAAATTCATTTCGCAAAAAAAGAACCGTTGCTGATCGGCAAAACACTTTAATCTAACTAACGAAGAATTCAGACAGAGATATAGATTATCAAAGTCTGCAACACGTTTCATTACCAGCCTTGTACATAACGACATAAAACCTACAACAACTAGGTAAGATATTCCAATAAATATTTATAGTTATTGAATAAAATTTATTTTAGAAATAATGCCTTATCGCCAACCCAAATGGTGCTATTGACGTTGAGATTTTACGCCACCGGAAGATTCCTGCTTGTTATTGGAGATTATTGTGGGGTATCAATTGCAACAGCAAGCCGTGCCGTAAAAAAAGTTTCCAAGGCTATCGCAAGCCAGTCAAAGAAATTTATAGAAATGCCGCATTCGTCAGAGGATATAAAAAATAGCGCTATAAGCTTTCATAAAATTGCAGCATTTCCTAAAGTAATAGGAGCTAATCTTTATTAAGCTGCGCCGTGTCGGGAAACACCATGGTGTAGACAATTATAATGGCCTAATTCTGTTCAACAATTGTGCTGTCTTTTCATCAGACGAAAAAAAGTCGCAGTCGTTGAAAAATACATCATATAATCACAATTTTGTATTACAATTTCAGAGGCCCATAACTCGAAAACTAAAGGCAGAATTACCCGACTGTAAATGTAGAACTGTAAATGGAAATGTGTCAGCTGATCGAATCTGTTGCATGAAAAACTATGCAAATGCTTACCTGACTGAAATGTCACGTAAATGTATCGTCTGAACCTGCAGAAAATAGAATTTCATGACGACTTTACGTGACATTTGTAGACAGTGATGGGATGTATGTATATTGAATGAGAGTGTGGCACAATTGCCTTATTTTGGTACTTCTGTTTCTTTTGATAATTTAAGCTTTTGAGTTGCTAAATTTGTATACGTACATTACATATTTAATAAATTTAGTTTTCTAATAAAGTTTTTTTTTATAAAATCTAACCACAGGCTGCCAATCGTATTTGTTTATTTTTTTGTTAATATACATACATATACATACATATATGTATGAATATGTAACATACATATAGTACATTTGTGCGAACAAACAGCATACAAGCGCACAAAAACTATTTTTATTTAATAATACCAAAAAAAATTATAATATGTGCGTTTAATCATAACAGTTATAGTGATAATAAAAATGTAAATATTTTTATAATTACAATACATTGTAATGTATGTATGTATACATATGAAGCTAAAATTGTAATTTCACTAAATATCAAAGTCATAACAATGTTTGTAAGTATAAAATAATGATTTGATACCATTTAAATAATTTTCGTACTTTTTCTACACAATCAAAAATAATGTGAAGACATTGAACTCCCATCAATGTTTCGAACAGCTGTTGCGCATTTTAATTGAATTTGTTATACTGATAAACACCCAGCAAACAAAAAGTAGTATATATGTATGTGTTCTTGTTCAAAATATATGTATACATACTATGTAAATGTATATTGTTTGTGATTAAAATTAATTATTATTAGTAGGTCCGAACATTAATAAGAAAAGGATAAAACGATAAAGTGGATATATAATAATGTTTTTATATGATTGAGGTGCTACTGAAACCATAGGCATTGCTGGAAATTAAGGAGTCAAGCACTTCGTTGTTCCGATGAAATTGCTCAAAATCTGTTTTACTACTTGTAGTTATATGCAAATATTACGGTTAAAGGCTTAAGCGTTACAGCTGGGGCCCGTTTTTCAAAACTACAAATTACAAATCTACAAATAAAATACACACAAAACAACAATAAAATTTGTAAAAGTGTTGTTGTTTTGTGTGTATTTTATTTGTAATTTGTAGTTTTCAGAAACGGGCCCCTGCTATTAAAATTATTACAATTGAGTTCTTTTACATAAAATAATCATTTTTAAAACCTCTAAGCACATTTTCATTATAAAAGATGTCTTATTTCAAAAACTCCCTTACTTTTTTTCAACAGTATAAAACTTGCCATCAAAAGAAAGTAAATTATAATAGCTTCAGCGAAATTATTAAAGAAATCTTGGATTAATTGAAACATTACCATTTTATATATTATTAACTTATAAGCAGTAATACATATGTCTGTATGATCACACAATCCATATACATTTCAATAAAAATGAATTCCATGATTTTAAATGTTATATGAACTTTCACGTTTGACTTCAAATAACTCGCAATTTAAAATAAAAAATGAGTGTTTGCTGGGCACAAAGCAATTAGCATGTATGTATGTGTGCACAAGGATTTTATTGTTTGTGTCGAAAACACATGACACGTTTTTAAGCATTCTATAAGCGTTCAAACATTTATATTTACATTACATTTACATTTACATTACATCTACGATTTCTACAGTTGGCTAACGAGGCCTTGAGCCGCGCCGCCAATATTTTTACGAAATTTTTTTTTCTTTTTTTTAATTTACTATAGGATGGGATCAAGGTGAATTCAGTATCAGGTGACCTTATCAGCCCGGCTGATTATCAGCTTTTGATGCCAAATTGAGCATTTTGAACCAAAATGTCACAATTTGCTTAGAAATCTTCTGACAGATTGGTTTTGTAGCATAGCCAACAACGTGTTGTTTTTTGTGTTGTAAAATTGTTGTAGGGAAGAGTTCACCTGATACTGAATTCGCATTGGATGGGATACTTTTTTAATTTTGGAGAGGTGCCCCTAAACTAGATTTGTTCCCTAAAAAGTGCTTTTTATATGAATTTTTTTACTGCAAATTAAGAAGCACTAGAATAACGAGTTTTATTTTATTTGTTTTGAGCGTTTATACATCACTAGTTAATTTTCTATAATTATTATTATTTTTGTTAACACTTAAAGTTAGAAAATAATGACTGGGAATGGAAAGTGAATCGCGCCTTTTCTTTTAAATATTCTTTTGGAGTTTGGAAATGTATGGATAGCCAAAACCAAAGTAAATTTATTAATTGATAAACGTGAAATAAGTATAATGAAAGATACATACATACATATGTACACACACAAAAAAATATAAGAGGTAATATTAACTAAGCTTGCATAGGTAACTTTTTTTTATATGAAAGTAAAAAACTTTGGGTTTATTAACTATGCAGTTAGGTAATTTCTACATTACACTTTACTTAAAATCCAAGTTAATATAACTATTACAAAAAGGTATCTTCTTCGAAATTAGTTTAATTAAATTAATTTCTTGTAACAGGGGTTACCTTCGGGCTAGTAATGGTCAATTCCAATTGTAAATAAAACAAATTTATTCGTGTTTTATTTTTGGGAATTGCTACAATTTAAGTTTAACGTTTATTAACGCACTAATAATCCCAAATTATTATTTTACTTAATTAGTAAAATAACTTTTTTATTAAAAATACATTTAAATTGATTATTGAGGGGTTTAGCTGGATCCTATGCGCATTTCACTGTTGCTAATGCAGATCATCAGGGAACCTTTACCCAAAAATCTTAGAACAACTAGAGTTATTATGTTATAAACTTTCATTTAAACAAATGAGAAGTTCAACAAATAACAAAGTTGAAACAAGAACTCAATAATCAACATGTTTTTTATTTTCTTACTTTACTACATTGGCTGACTTTTTTTTCAGCTCTAGTTGTAGTTGTAAAAAGTATGTAAAGAAAATAAATGTAAATAACAACAACAGCTATATAAGAATAGAGTGTTGCCACACAAGTATTTTTGACATGGTGCAGTCAAGTTAATAATTCGTGTTTTATTTTTGGGAATTGCTACAATTTAAGTTTAACGTTTATTAACGCACTAATAATCCCAAATTATTATTTTACTTAATTAGTAAAATAACTTTTTTATTAAAAATACATTTAAATTGATTATTGAGGGGTTTAGCTGGATCCTATGCGCATTTCACTGTTGCTAATGCAGATCATCAGGGAACCTTTACCCAAAAATCTTAGAACAACTAGAGTTATTATGTTATAAACTTTCATTTAAACAAATGAGAAGTTCAACAAATAACAAAGTTGAAACAAGAACTCAATAATCAACATGTTTTTTATTTTCTTACTTTACTACATTGGCTGACTTTTTTTTCCAGCTCTAGTTGTAGTTGTAAAAAGTATGTAAAGAAAATAAATGTAAATAACAACAACAGCTATATAAGAATAAATAATAATATAATAATAAGCTAAACCCCTCAATAATCAATTTAAATGTATTTTTAATAAAAAAGTTATTTTACTAATTAAGTAAAATAATAATTTGGGATTATTAGTGCGTTAATAAACGTTAAACTTAAATTGTAGCAATTCCCAAAAATAAAACACGAATTATTAACTTGACTGCACCATGTCAAAAATACTTGTGTGGCAACACTCTATTCTTATATAGCTGTTGTTGTTATTTACATTTATTTTCTTTACATACTTTTTACAACTACAACTAGAGCTGAAAAAAAAGTCAGCCAATGTAGTAAAGTAAGAAAATAAAAAACATGTTGATTATTGAGTTCTTGTTTCAACTTTGTTATTTGTTGAACTTCTCATTTGTTTAAATGAAAGTTTATAACATAATAACTCTAGTTGTTCTAAGATTTTTGGGTAAAGGTTCCCTGATGATCTGCATTAGCAACAGTGAAATGCGCATAGGATCCAGCTAAACCCCTCAATAATCAATTTAAATGTATTTTTAATAAAAAAGTTATTTTACTAATTAAGTAAAATAATAATTTGGGATTATTAGTGCGTTAATAAACGTTAAACTTAAAACAAATTTATTTTATTTTATTTTTTAAGTACCCAACGTTTCGTTTGTTTTTTTCAAACTTCTTCAGGGCTAGGTTTTATTCATATGATCTAGCAAGAAAACAATATATAGTTCAATCAGATTTTGAATTCTACAATAAAATAGCAATTCATTTTCGACTTACAAGTATTTGTTTCATATGTTGTCACTATCAACTTATTAATTAAAATATAACAACTGAACTTCACGACACAGAATTTGTATAGATAAAAAATAAATAAATGAACTTTGATGTTATTTGTTCATTAATAATTATGGGTACGTTCGTAAAAGCATTTGTAGTGCACGTCTGCAGCATCACGAACATCTAACGTTCAAAAATGCATAACTTGGCAGCACTGTTTAGAGTCAAACGTTTTTTAATGCATTTAATCGGCATACCTGCCGCAAATCTGTGCAAATGGCGCAGTAAATTATTTTAATATGCAAGAAGTTGCAGTGGAACAATAAGTTGAATATATCTATGTATTTTGATGTTTAAATTACATGTTTCGAATCTTACCAAAAAAGGATATTGATAAACTCGAATATAACTTTGAAACACATAATCTTGGTAGTTTTTTATTATTTCAAAGGAATTTTTTTATTTTAGTTGTATTCTTTTTAAAGCCAATGCTGTTCTCATAAGAAATTGCCGCTTTAATTTTCTTTTAAATTTTTTGCTTACTACATATAATTTAAAAGAAAATTGTCACTATTTTCTAAAAAAAATTACTTGCCAATTTTAAAATTTTTTGCAGTTTGTTCAACAATGTCAACTGGGAACAGATGTTGAGCAGTTGCAAAGCATGTGCAGCAGATAATCACGCATACGCAGTAAAACCTGGCAGAACTGCCGCATTGATGCATAAATTTGCAGCATTTACGAACGTAGCCTATCTCATGTAATTTGGCTTAAAAAAGCAATACGCCTAAGTAGTCGTGTAGTCGTGTTTTTACCTGCTGTCATATTTCTGTCTAAATTTTACAATTTTTTACTGCTGTTTGCAGATTTTTATTTTATAAATTGAAATGATGTTGTCCAATTACATTAAAATATAATTAATTATCGTATGAATAGCTGAGTGAAGGACTTCTTATCATTGGTGTTTCTTGCGAACACGCATTCATACATATTTATTGTTCGAATTGTTGTTTTGTAGCGCTTTACCGCCATTTTAAACTACACGTACCTCTTTCTATATTTGTTGTACATATACATACGTACATATTTGTGTAATATGCCTGGTGGAAAAAAGAATTATGTAGTGGCTGTCATGTTGGCTTCTCTAAAGGTCAATCTTGTGTGCAGTGTGATGTCTGCCAACTCTGGTTTCATGGATACTGTGAAAAAATTGGTGAGGATGAACTCCGTGTTATAGGTAAATGTTCCAACATCGCATTCATCTGTTCATCCTGCAAAAAAAATTACCCAACGAACAACTCAGTGAATTATTTACGTGATGATATTGCGGCCTTAAACACCAAAGTTTCTGATATTTTAAATAATGAAAAGTTTGACGTTAGCTCAATTAAACAATCGCTGAGTGATATTGTTGCAGATTTTAAGTCCGAGATTGCTACGTGCATTAATCATCTTAAATCAGATGTGGGTGATTGCAATGTTCGTATAAGTCAAATAGAATCCTTCGCCACATCAAGGATCATGGAGCTTGAGGTTGAAAATAACTCTCTACATCGAAAATTCAATCGTGCGGACATTTTTATTCGTGGTGTACCTGCTGGTCTTGCTGACCTATCCGCTGTTATGTTACGCGTCGATTGTTCGTTCATGGGAAAACAAGATTTTTTAAAATCTTGTTACTTTTATTAGGGTTATCGGCAGTGGTCAAGAAAAGGCAAGATAGATTTCCGGACTAGCTCAGCCAGTGGTCATTTGGTTCTCAACCCGCTTAACCCGACGAATAACATATAAATAAACACACTTGCCACATTAAACCACTGTGCTTATTTTAATCTTTTGTTTTGTTGAAAAGTTTGGAAGATTGTGGTGGAAGTTGATATCGACCAAGGAGGAAAAGTTATGGCTAGTTGTTGTGCCACTGGGTAAAAATGTTCCCACCCTGTCGACTAAGTCGAACGCCTGAGAATTCCCATACCACAAGTTCTGGACTTCTCCCTTACACAAATGCAAAAATTTACGGAGCTCTCTTACCTGCTGTTCTTCCTAGCATTCCTTTAGAAAATAAATTAGTGCATGTTTAAGTTGACCATCGTACTGCCAAAATTTGAATACAAGTGTTTATTTAGGTAATACAAATAATGAACAGGGAAATAATTTTTAATTCAAAAGTAGTGAACAAAAATAGGAAATTTTGGGGATTAGTTTGTTAGTAAATGGGAATAAAATTTAACATCTGGGCATCTATATTATTAATACAATTCATATACTTTAATAGAATGATTTATATACATGTATAAATATATATATGCGTGTATGCATGTACATGTGTATGTAATATACAGATTTGTACAAATGCACATAAATATATATGTATATATGTAAAATCCAACTTCAAATGATACGAATATAAAAGAAATACTTAAGTTAAGGTTCTTGCCGGGCGATGTAACTGGGAACGGGTTCTCAATGATGCTGGTGTTATTTCTTGGCTGGTAATTGTTGTTTCTTATGTCTTGGCTGTTATTTGTTTGCGATTTTCCTTCGTTGCTTACGTTGATTTGTTTTAGCTGCAGGTAATTCTCTGATTTTGTTTTGTTTGTTAAGGTAAGTATTATTATTATATTCAGTTTTTATTCGCAGTTTAAGTAAGTATTATTTAATTAGTTTTTCTTTCCAGGTTAAGTATTATTTATTCAGTTTTCTTTCCAGGGTAAGTAAGTATTATTTATTCAGTTTTCTTTCCAGGTTGAGTAAGTATCATTATTATATTTAGTTTTTAATTTCTTTGCAGGGTTGGTATTAGTTCTAATTTTGATTTTTAATTTCTCTTCTTTTATATATATATAGTCATAATTAAATATAATTGGCAATTTACCATTTCTCGACACTTGCGTTCATTTGTTTTCCTTTACGACTTTCAGTTTTATTTCTTTCGCTTTATACACTTTCTTCTTCACAGGACAATCAAACCGCGAATTACTCTTTCCATAGTCTTTTCTTTAGTACGTAGGTCCCTCAGCGTATATTTAAAGGTTAAATATAAGTAAGCAAATCTTTATCTACATAGGTTTATTACTAGCACAAAAAAATCTGCGTATTTACGCATTTTGTTTTTTCGCCATGCGTGCTCGAATAAGAAAACAATAATAGGTATGACACTCGCGCACTTTTCCCACTTCAGCCTCTTTTGTGTGGACTAGTGGTTGGCTCCTTGGGCACAAGTTTAGCGACACTTTACAAAACTCTGGATTTCTAAATCAAAGTTTCATGCATATATGTACATATGTACACGAGCGTGGTACGTACTTATGTATGTATGCACGTACGAATATGCACGTTTCAATTAAATTCTTCACTTAGTTTTATAGTATTCTTTCTATTCTTCTTTTTATAGTTTGATTTGTTAATTTTATTTATTCATGTAGCTAATTATTTTTATTAAAAAAAAACATTTTCTTCCTAAGTTGTACTTTTTCTTTCACCCCGAGGACAACCGACACATTTGATATTTTTCCACTGAATGCTCACTTCTTTAATTTTTTCTTCGCCTCCAACTATTATAGCAGTTTCCATCTTTTTTTGTGCTCATGTCGCTTTCTGATTTGTTAAAAAAAATTAACGGTAAACGATCATGCCATATCGAATGTGCTTAAAAGGGAAAAAGTGCAATAACTACTAGCACATTCTATTTCACAGGGACGTTATCGATGGCAGGGTTGTGAGAACAATGTTAGATAAATGTATGGGACATTCCATAAATTAGCTAACAAACGTTTTAGTGTAAATGTCGGGGGAAAATCCGTAACAGTTACTTGCGATTTGGCTTCTTTTTATAAAGTTCCCATTAGTCCACATGGTATCAAACATGCTTGCTACTTGCACAATAAACAATTCGTTCTTATTAAATTCAATAATATTGCTGTCCGTGATTTGATTATGAAGGCATATTTCACGTCCGTGAAATCTCGTGCTTTGGTTGTTTCTGATTTGATTAACTGTAATACCACTTATCCTAGTTCCAGTAATGATCCTAAAACCCTATTGATTAATAAGAGAGTATTCCTCAATGACCACTATTCGCCTGCATCATCCAAATAAAACACCGTCTGTTAAAAGTTATTAAGTGCAAAATCAATCCTCAAATTTCGTATACTCGATGCTGACAAACCTAAAGCCAAAATAACTATGCCTGATGGCAAGGATATTGTTCTGGATGCTACTGGCTATGCTGCCTTACTAAATACTAATGCTGCTACCTAATTGTTTAAATTCTCATTTATTTTTCCTTTCTTTTTCGATTCCTCATGATTATTCAAACTTTACTTACTCATTGTTTTATTTTCTTGTATACTAGAGCTGTGCCAAATCGTTCATTTAAGTGACCGCTCACTTTCGTTCATTTTGTAACAAAGAACGAGTTCGTTCATTTCGTTCATTCGCTCTTTACAAGAAATAGAACGAAATGAGAAATCAAACAGTTGTGGTTCGGTCAATAAAAAGAGACAAATGCAATGTTTTTGTTATTATTTAGGAAAATGATCAAAACAAACAAAATAACACAAAGGAAAAATCAAAATTTTTTTTACAATATTAAAGTATTTATTTGTGTGACAAAAAAATTAATGTGGAAAAGATTAACAGCATTAAGAAGTGTTCAAGATGTGTTTCTGAAGGATATACAGTGTGGGTATATCCCAATACACCAAAATTAAGTGCCTGCTGATAAATAAATCTGTGGCCAAGGAATAAAAGTTAAAATGAGGAGCAAAAAGTAACTTACGGCCTGTCATGGAAGAAGTTGAAGCACTTTAAGGAATCGTAAAATGCTTGCAAGTGCTTATTTTTAAAGTACAACTAAAACAAGAAAAGGTATGTATTAAGAAATGGAAAATCTAGTATTTAAATATACATACATATGTATGTATATGTAGGTACGTTGTATCGTTCTATGTAAATAATGACCTTTCTACTTGTGATCATAGATACATATGTATGCACATACAGAATCGAAAAAAACATTGCTGCTAACAGTCTTTAAACAAGTGAAGTTCATGCTCAGGTGTATCAAAGGATTGGATACGCTGTTCTTGACCGTGAAATTGATTCAAAGATATTTCATATAATTTCGATTTAGTGGTAAATGAAAACTTATTGCATTATAGTTTATTGATAACAGTACATCACAGAGTAAATTCAAATATGCATTTTTTTCTTTACAGAAATCTGTCCATTGAAAAAGGGAACTATTTGAACTTATAGCTTTAGTTTGATAATCTGCAACAACTAAATGATCTGTTAAATTTCTCATTTAAAAAACTTTGTATGAAAACTCTAAATAAACAACATTTATTTATCTTCTTTATACATAGTTAATTCATAAAATCATTTGTTGGAATTTCTTGATTAGATTTACATATATGCAAGATCAAAAAAAAAACTGGCAAAAACAAAAAAATAATACATATGTACTTACATATGTAGGTATGTTCAAAGGGTTTAAATACGATTTGTTGGTAATACCTCTGTATGAAGAGGTATATATATATATATATATGTATATATATATATATATGTATATATATATATACATATATATATGTACATATGTATATGCATACAAACATATATGTGGTTTTCATTTATATGCACGTATGTTGTATATTTCTCATATTGAGTTTATTATATAAAATGGTTATATTTTAAATGCACTTTAAAAAGAGTTAAGAAATTTTTGAACGATATGGAAGCATTAACATAATTTTTTCCAAAACAATAACACAACTTCTACCATTTCTTAATTAAGCTTCAAAAAGATATATTTTTGGCTCTACAGAAAAAATTGATTTTCGAACATACGCTGCTATTAATGAAAACCATTTATATATACATATGTATGTATATACGTATGTACATACATACTATATTTAACTAAAAAAAGATTTCAAAATAAATGTACTTGTTTTAAATTGTTCATTCAAATTAACTTATTAATTAAAAAATTTTGCATTGCTGTTGGTTAAACACGTCGAAAAAGATTAATTCCATTGCTGCCTAAGCAACTCACCAGCAGACTTTAACAACAATGCAAAACACTTAGAAATTATCAATACTTATGGACAAACTCAAAATAAATAATTGCTAATTACAAAACTACTACGGCTACATATACATGAGTAATGTGGCTGTGTTTATGTAAAAAGTATACATGTAAAAAGTATACATGTAAAAAGTATACATATGTATATAAAAAAAATAACGTTTTCATTAACAAAAAAAGGGACTTACATATCGTCATGTGAGAACTTAAGTGTCCAATACGCCATTACAAACTATTGGATATTGGACACTTAAGTTCTCACATGACGATATGTAGCTACAATTTTGTTATACTTTTTTGAGTTGTGCCTCTGTTGCAACAAAGGAGCGATATCTATACAGTCATGTATAAAGATACATGCATATAAAAATATATGTACGTATGCGTATTTACGTGACAAGAAAATGACTAGGAAATAAAAATATTCATGTATGGTAGGTAGGTATGTGTAATTAATTATTTCAGGTACTTCCGGCTGTTACTTTAAAATTACTGTACTTTTTCTTATTTTTCTCTTTGTTCACATTTTGGTGTTGATGAAGCTTAGCTAAACGATAAAAGATAAATTAAGAATAAATTAGTTATAATTTGTGCTTGACTGGGAATTTCTTTTTATATTAAGTATTAATAATCATTTTGGAAGAAATTGGTTTAAATATACATATTAAAACGTATTTAAATAAAAACTATATTACAGTAAAAACTTGTTGTATGTTGCTAATAACTACCTTGGAGCTCACATATTTCGCTGGAGAAAAATTAAACGTGAAACTTTATTAGATTTCAGACAAGTACGCCTATCGTTTAAAATCTGTCCCATCGAAGAAAAAATACGTTCGTTAAGGGGTCTTGCGTTCTTTCCAAGTATTCTTCATTTAAATACTTATCAAATTCTCTTATGGCAGCAGCAGAGTTGTTATCAGGTTGGACTGTCTTTTTAAACTCCTGGTCATATATTTGCCATAAGCTAAACACTTCTGCAGCTCTTACTGTAGCCTCTTCATGTTGAGCAGTATCTTCAATTGGAGGACTTGGAAGTATTATTGTGGACAATCTAGACCTTAAGTTTTTTACGGCCAACTGATATAAAACTTCACTTTTAAATCCTCTTCTCTTAAAGCGTGGGTCCAAAATTGTGCTTTCAGCGTAGAGGGAATTTTTTTCATATTCCCCAAAACGATGTTTTAGCTCACATTGTATTTTGGAAATAAAAGCCGATATTTTGGTATTATGCGATGAGCAACAAATTTCTACAGTTGTTTCGTAGAACGGCCTTAAAATCGGAATTATTTCCTGAATGTACTCCCAGTCCTGCAAGGAAAGCAATCAGGCCTTTTTAAAGAAAGCGTTGATACAACAGCATCCTTCGTAGCCACAATTCTCTCCAACATAAGATAGGTAGAGCTCCAACGTGTCTCAACATCTTGTTTCAGCTTCAACTCAGTCATTCCCATTTGCCTCCGAATTTCAAAAAGTTTGGTTAGACCCTGAGAACTTCTATGGAAATATTCGACAATTTTCTTCACTTTCCCTACAGTGTCTTCAACTTCCCGTAATGCTACCTGGACGACTAGGTTGAGTGAATGGGCAAAACAACCCACACTGCGCCACTGCCCCTGGCGAACAGCTGCAACAATATTTGCTGCATTGTCGCTGACTATTGCCGTTACTTTATTTTGCAGTTCAAACTCTATCAAGGTTTTTTTTATAAGGTTGCACAAATGTTCAGCTGTGTGCCTTTCAGGAAATGCTTCACATGAAATTAAATATGATTTTATTTCTACGTTTTCATCTATGTAGTGTGCAGTTATTGCTACATAGCTGGCATTATTCCTTGACGTCCAGCTATCCGTCGTGAGACATACTGCCACAGAGGTACGAATACTCGATTTTACATTTTCGAGAACTTCTTCGTAAACACTTGGAAGCAAGTTTTTCGACAATGTCTTCCTTGTTGGCAATTGATATCCTGGGCAATGTGAAACTTCCTGAATAAGTTGCCTAATTGCAGGCTCCTCCACCAAACGTAGTGGGTGGTTACCTTGCGCCACCACTTTTAGCACTAGCTTATCAATTTTTTGGACCTTTCGAATTGGTGGAGGTCTAGAGATGAATTGGGAAATGGTTTGCTGATGTAGTCGGCTTTGTGAGCTTGTAGTAGTATGTGATGCTGCAGAAAGCTGTCTGCTGCTACAGGGCTGTAAGCTAATCGCACTCTGTTCCTCAGTGCATGGATCCACCTGTCGTTGTAGTGACCAAGGCGTTAACGGATGCTTTAATTTTAAATGCCGACTAAGATTTCCTGTAGATCCGCCTGCAACACTCAAAGAATTTTTGCAATAATTGCATTTTGCGCGATTTTCTCCTTCTTCTGAGAAGTGAAGCCATATATCACTGCTCTTCCTTGAATCCATATAGTTGTTTTTAAAAAATCACAGGCACTAACTTAATCACTTACTCACAATACTAAATTTTGATTTGAAACTGCGAAATGTTTATTTTTAAAATATATTTATTTGCAATTGCTAAAAAATTAATTAAGCTCTCGAAGCTAATTTCAACATCCCCCTTTTAAAAACTTTTTAATTTAAATTTCAAAACGGCAGAAAACCATACGCTTTAAAACAGCTCAGTACATAGTTGCAATTATAGAGTAACATAACTTTATTAATTTAGTCTCTGTCCAGACTTGCAATTTTTGTTGCAGCAACTTTTTATTTTTTAGTGAGAAAGAGCGAGAGAGGAATACAAAATGTATGTAGATATTTCTGTTTCAACACTCTCCCATATATTCTAGAATTGCTGTATCAAAAATGGTAAGTCTGGACAGACACTTACTCTTCTTTTTATGTACATATCGTCAGTTGGTTTCTGGTTTGCGGCACAGTATATTCAAAATACATTACGTCTGCAGCAAACCAGAAACCAACCGACGATATAGAAAAAAAACTCTTAACAATAAGATCGGTGATAATTAGAAAAATTATAGAGCCTAATTTTGTAAAACGCAACGCTTAGCGTTAACAAAATTTATATGTATTTTGTATTTGTAAATAAAAATGATTCCATGTAAGATTTGTCATCGCTTGGCGTTGCTTTTTACAAAATTAGGCTCTATAATTTTTGCAACGAAGTACAATCCATTTAATAATTTAAATTGTATTTTTTTAGTACAAATTTAACAATTCGTCGGTTGGTTTCTGTTAATACATACATAATTACTTTTATTATTATTAGAAGTTGTATGTATTTTTAAAGGAATACCTTCCCTTTTTTTTTATAAATATGAAATTTTGTTTATGTAGTATTTTAAGTTCATTTAACCAATGGTTTGTTATAAATTAATATTTAATGTAATTTCTGCTTATGTTGTATTCTAAGTTCATTAACCAATTTTTATTTACAAATTAATAAGTTTCATATTGCAATCAGTCATTTACCTTTATACATTTTATACTCATACAATTAATTCAGTCATTTACCTTTAAGAATAGTATTACAATAATTCATAAAATGCAAAGTCAGGCTTTATGACAAGTGCTGAAAATGTACATTGCTATTAATTTTAATATAGACGTATGAAATTAAAATTGTATAAAAGACTGGGAAAAATAAAGAAATTATGGCAAACAAAAATTAACTTTCTTGATTGCTAGACTAGTCTTAGTGTTTCTACTAAGACTTAACTTCAACTAATATTAGCACATGGTGATTCTACCTGGGCTAAAAACAAAACAAAAAAAAAACACACACTCTGAGCTCCAAAGGAATCCTTTGGTGCTCAAACTTTTACACAGTTGTAAACGCAACATTTGGTGACCCCGACGGTCCTGTAGCAAGGTACAGGATTCCATCAACAGAAGACATTCTTCAACTCGACGGTCCTGTAGCAAGGTACAGGATTCTATCAACAGAAGACATATTTCATCACGACAGTCCTGTCACAAGGTACAGGATTGCATCATCAGACTACACATTTCAAATCGAAGGTCCTGTAGCAAGGTACAGGATTCCATCATCAACTATCGTTCCTTGTACATAAGCAATGGAATCGTTTGAAGACCTGGTAGCAGCCCAACAGAAGACGGCGGAGCGAATAGAGCCAATAATCCGCAATTTCAAAAAAGACTCTTCTACAAGAAAAACTTCAGAGTACTTCTTGGAGCGTCTACAGCGGCTTGACAAGGCATGGCAAGAATTTGAGACCACTGACAACAAAATAAGGTGCCTCTCAAATCTACCACTACAACACAATTATTTTACAGACCAATATTTACGTATTTCGGACGATACACTCAAATACAAAGAACTATTTGAGTCCGAAAGCAAAAAAGCGAAGAAACCAACACCATCGATGAGACAAATAGAAGAAGGTGCAAGCAGCGGTATGCAGGAAAAGGCACTACCTGATGATATCACAAGCAAAGTTCTTCGCAATCAGCGGGCATTGACGAGAGCATTAAGACGAACTATTGATGAAGTCAGAACAGAGGGAAATCAACAGATAGCATATTATCAAGGCAAATTATAGCTCATTAATAAATATATGCACGAGTTCTCTACAAACAACGCTACATTATGGCAAATGACTAATGAAGAACAAATAGACGGCTACACCTTGGATGACTTTTACGAACTACAAGCTGAGGTGCACGACATTCAATGTGAGCTAGAGCAGCATGTGAATAATATCAGCGAAAATAATCCACGCAGCACTGAGCATTGTCAACCCCATCTTCCAAAAATTCAGATTCCGAAATTTAGCGGCAGTTACCTACAATGGGTAGCCTTTAAAGATCTTTATACCCAGCTAATCCACAACGCATCAATGAGCGAAGTTGAGAAAATGTTTTACTTAACTACACATCTAGCAGACGAACCAAAAGCACTAGTAAAACATTTGCCAATTACAACAGCAAATTACGAAATTGCATGGAACATTTTGGTTGATAGGTACGATAACAAAAGGCTCATTGTGACAACACTACTAAACAACTTGCTTTCTCATCCGCAAATAAAAACCGAAACGGCACAAGCGCTAAAAAATATACATGATGTCACTAAAGAATGCATCCATGGTTTAAGCGCGCAAGGACTGCCAGTGAACAGTTGGGACGCCATAATTGTTCACATTTTATTGAAAAAACTCGATCAATCAACTCAAACTTTATTTGAGCAATCGCTAGAAAACAACAAAAAGCTCGTAAGTCTAAAAGATCTTCTTAGATTTATAGAGCACCGTTTCCAAGCATTGGAAACACGCGGAAGGTCTCACGAATCTGGTGGGGGGAAGGATAGAGCCAAACTTATAACTGCAGCTACATCAACCCCAAACTGTAAAGTATGTGGAATGCCTGGGCATCCCATATATTACTGTGAAAAGTTCCTAAAAATGTCCCCATCTGGGAGACTACAATGGACACAAAAAAGAAGCTTTGCGTCAACTGCTTTAAGTCAGATCATGCTGCCAAAGCATGCACGTCACGGTCTTGCTCAAAGTGCACAAAAAGACACAACACATTGTTGCACTTAGAATTAGCAAGAGGAATTTCGGCAGAAGGAACACAAAAACTAGCGTCTGCATCGAATGAAAATAAGCCAATCGTCGCTACAACAAACAAACAGGTCATCGACAACACTTACGTATTACTAGCCACTGCAAGAGTAAAGGCAGTTGGAGCCAATGGCCACACATGCACATTCCGAGCTTTATTAGATTCTGGATCACAAGTCAATTTGGTTACAACCCGCGTAATGAACAAACTGTCCTTGAATTCCTCAAACTCTTCATTGCGCATTGAAGGAATTGGCCGTAAAGTTCAAAACGTATCCCAACGAATCAATATAGAACTACATGCATATTCAGGCAGCTATGCCACCAGAATCGAAGCATTTGTTCTTCCAACCATTGTACCACCTCAGCCTACAAATTCTTTCGACACGTCAGATTGGAATCTTCCTGAAAATATTAAATTAGCCGATCCATGTTTCAATCAAATGGATAAAATTGACATATTGCTCGGAGCAGAATTTTACCATGAATTGATGCGCCCACAACAACTAAAGATCAATCAAAAACTGCCAATTCTCCAAAACACAGCTTTGGGTTGGATAGTCACGGGTAAATTACAAGAAAGAAACGGCAACTTGGTAACTTTTGCAGTGTTTACCCCAGAAGAGCAAACAACAAACCAGCTAATTGAAAAATTCTGGAAGCTTGAAGACACGAATAATACAGAACATAGTGCTCGTTCTGTATTTGGCTGAGAAACGATGTGAGGATCATTTTGCACAAAACGTAAAAAGAAACGAGAATGGGAGATTCATTGTGCGCCTACCATTCTCAAAAAATCCATCCGTTCTCGGAAGTTCCAAAACAATGGCATTCAATCGATTTTTAGCATTGGAAAAACGATTGAACCTTAATCCTGATCTTAGAACAGGATACAACAATTTCATGCAGGAGTACGAAGACTTGGGGCACATGGTAGAAATACAAGAAGACGACATTCCTAATTTACGTTACGTTATGCCGCACCACTGCGTACTGAAACCTGACAGCTCAACCACAAAACTAAGAGTAGTTTTTGACGCATCAGCTAAAACATCCAGTGGTTCCTCTTTAAATGACATAATACATGCCGGACCAACCGTACAAAGTGAGCTGTTTTCCGTACTGTTGCGATTTAGGATGCACAGAATTGTCTTCACTGCAGACATAGAAAAAATGTACCGGCAAATTCAAATCAATGACACGGACCAGATGTTCCAGCTCATCATATGGAGATACAACAAACGTCAAGACATAAAATATTATCGTCTTAAAACTGTAACATATGGCACGTCCTCTGCACCATACCTAGCAACAAAATGCCTTCAACATTTAGCTATTCAAAACGCTACAAAATATCCACAAGGTGCTGCAATATTACGCGATGATTTTTATGTGGATGATTGCCTCACCGGAGCTGATTCTATTAACACAGCATTAGAGTCACAACGACAACTAAGCTTAATCCTAAGAGAAGCTGGTTTTAAGCTGCGGAAGTGGTGTTCAAATCATCCTCAGTTATTAAATGGAATTGCACCTGAAGACCAGGAAATCAACTTGGACTTAGACGAGAATTCAGATTGTTCAATTAAAACACTCGGATTAATATGGCTCCCAAAGTCTGGTCAATTATGTGGACAGTCACAAAAGCCAACGGCCACAAGGGTAACAAAAAGAATAGTCAGTTCAGAACTAGCCAAAATCTTTGATCCTCTAGGGATTTTTGGGCCGGTAGTTGTACGAGCCAAGATATTTTTGCAAGAGCTGTGGCAATTACCGCTTTCATGGGATGACGAGTTACCCATGAATCTTCAGAATGAATGGAATAAATTTCGCACAAATATAGAAACCCTAAACAAAATAAAAATAGAGAGATTCGTATTAAAACACGGAAACCCAGTCTCTACAGAAATTCATACGTTTGTCTATGCATCTGAACGAGCCTATGGAACAGCAATCTACATTCGTTCAACATATAAAGACAAAACTGTTTTAACCAGACTGCTATGTGCTAAGTCCCGAGTAGCACCCATAAAAAGGCAAACGTTGCCTCGCTTGGAATTATGCGCCGCGGTATTAGGTGTTGAACTAACAAGTAGGGTAAAAGAAGATCTTCGTCTGCAAAATAAAGCAAACTTTTTTTGGTCGGACTCAAAAATTGTTCTTGCTTGGATAAACTCGTCAGCAGCATCCTTTCACACTTTTGTAGCAAACAGGATAACAAAAATTCAAGGTCTAAGCGATTCACATCAATGGCGACACGTTAGTTCTAAAGAAAATCCAGCCGACGCAATATCTCGAGGAATAGCACCCGAAAACCTATCACAACATTCAATGTGGTTTTATGGCCCTCTATTTCTTTCGGGACAACGGAGTGAATGGACAACCTCAACTTCACAAGCAATTGAGACACCTTGCGACGAAGAACGTAAGGTGACGAAGCATGTTCTAACAATAACCCCCTTGCAGCAAAATTATGCAGACATTATAAATCAGATAAACCACCGGAACTCATTTAAAACTCTTCAACACACGATTGGTTATGTGTTGAGATTTATTAGAAATTCCAAAACTACAAATGTTTATCGGTCAACCAAAAGGGAACTTGATGCATTCGAATTAGAAGAAGCTCTAAACATTATCATCAAGATCATCCAAGCCGCAGAGTTTGGGGAAGAACTAGAAAGGCTATCACATCAAACACCTGTACATAAATCAAGTCCCTTGGCCTCCTTAAACCCATTCATGGATGAGCATCAGATAATGCGCGTGGGTGGTCGTTTGGAGCAGTCAACATTATCGTTCAAGGCAAAACATCCTGCGATTTTGACTCATAATCACCCTATGACAAAGTTATTGATGCACAAGCTACACGAAGAGAATCGTCATTGTGGTCCACAGTCATTGTTGGCAGCATCCAGGTCACAGTTCTGGATTACAAACGGGAAATCACTCGCACGAAGTACCGTCCACAAATGCATACGATGCACTAAAGCTAGGCCGGTGCTTTTCAAACAATTAATGGGAAACCTTCCGGCAGATAGAGTAACCCCAGCACGTCCTTTCATAACCACAGGAGTGGATTATTTTGGCCCAATATGGATCCATCACAAGATCAGGGGCAAAAGGCCAGATAAGGCCTATATCGCAGTATTTTGTTGCTTCGCGACTAAGGCCATTCACATGGAAGTAGTATCAAATCTGTCTACAGAAGCATTCATAGGCGCACTATGACGTTTTATCAGCAGAAGAGGCCACTGTCAGACTTTGTATTGCGACAATGCTACTAACTTCGTGGGAGCAAACAATAAAATTACTGAATTAAAAGAATCAATATATTCTCAATCAGCGCAAGAGAAGATTACACGAGTATGCAGCATTCAGTCAATAAATTTTAAATTCATTCCACCAAAAGCCCCTCACTTTGGTGGACTTTGGGAAGCGGCTGTCAAATCCGCCAAGCACCTTTTACTGAGAAGTGTGTCAGCTGCATCACTTACATATGAAGAATTGGAAACAATAGTGGTTGAAATAGAAGCAATCTTAAATTCACGGCCACTGATCCCTCTCTCATCAAGCTACGATGATCTTGAAGATATTACCCCAGGCCACTTTTTAGTAGGGGAACCCTTGACTTCAGCAGTAGATGTAAATGCGCAACCCCCAAGCATATCATTAGATGCAAGATGGAAAATAACTTCAGAAATCAAACATAAATTCTGGAAGGAGTGGACTCAAAACTATTTACATGAGCTACAGCAAAGGGGGAAATGGAAGTCTACTTCACCGAACGTCATTGAAGGCATGCTTGTTATCCTCAAGGAAGATAATACTCCAGTGTTCCAATGGCCACTGGGTAGAATCAACCGCATTTACAAAGGAGATGATGGACTTATCAGGGTATGCGACGTCAAAACAGCAAAGGGAATTTTCAAGAGGCCAATACACAGACTTGCACCGTTGTTCAACGACTCCCTCACAGAGCATTTCGGATATGACAACTCAAAGTCACAAAAGAGGCAAGGCTCAGCGGAAGTTAACATCATACAGCCAAAACGAAAGTTAGTGTCATATGCCTCCCTGGGAGTTTTCAATATGCTTTTTGTTTCACTCCTTCTGCTGCCGATAATATTAGCCTCTCCAATCAATGTTACAGAATTTTCTTCCAATCCAGGATTATATTTCGAAGGCATGGGCTCGACAAAGTTGATGACAGCTACCTGGAAATTCATTATATATTACGACTTAACACCAATTTGGGATAGGAATAAGGTTCTTGAAGTAGGTATAACATCATTTTCAAGGCTCTGCAAGCAATCGGTGGCTTTTGAATCATGTGAGATGCTTTCCATTCAACTTCAACATACTTGGGACAATCTTATTCAAGAATCAGACCTGTTAATTTCAAAAAGAAACCGGAGAGCTGCACTCGATATCGTTGGAAATATGGCCCATGCTCTATTTGGAGTCCTGGACTCAGATTATGCAGAGCAAATGGCTCAAACTATAACTAACGTAAAGCAAAATGAAGAGTATCTACATATGTTACTAAAAAATCAAACTTCAGTAATAGATTCTACCATTAACATTCTTAAGCAAAGCGAGAACAATACTAAATTGCACTTTTCAGAACTTAAGAAAACCATCTATCAAGATCTAAATAAAGTTCAAAATGAGAATTCAAATCTACGACAAGTCCAAAATCTAATGTCTCTGGCAATTCAATTAAATACACTTGCCTCAGATTTACAAAGAATTGAAACAGAGCTGGTCGCTGCCCTCACGCATACGAACCATGGCAATATAAGCCCACTTATCCTTACACCAAAACAGTTAAGATCGGAGATTGCTAAAATTAAAGGACACCTTCCTATAGGCCGTACATTACCAGTTGAAGACACCGACTTGCTAGAACTATACAAAATTATGAATGTTAAAGTAGTCATAGTCGACATATACATTTGTCCAGCATTGCAAATACAAATGGCCAAAGATTCCGGCAGTTATTCTTGTGAAATTGCTCTCTTCAACAACAAAACATCCCCTGATTGTAATTTTGGCTATATCCAGAACAATATCTCTTTTATTCCATTGCACAACGTAAACCAATGGATGTATGCAACAACAAAACCTATAGAACTAACTGCAGTATGCGGCAATGATATCATACATATACAAGTCAAGACTTCTGGTATAATGACCATGAACTCAGCTTGTATAATAAAAGGAAAATTTCTTACCATTCGTGGACACGAAACTAGTGTCACTACTTTACGCAACTCCTATGCAACATTTGGTAATATCACCTCAATAGGAAAACCCTCTGAAGTTAAGAAAATATTAGAACCAAACCTCGTCTTGGATACCAAATTGGACCAGCTTACCGATATTCAAAAACAACTAAGGCGCATTAAGAATTCTTCACTTGAAATATATCAGCCAGCAATTCATCATCCAAACATAGGCTTCGTTGCTCTACTTCTATCGCTACTCATAATCCTAACACTTACTGCCTGGCAATTTCGAATCAAATGCAACAAAACTGCCTCAGTCAACCTAACACCGGCACCTCCAAGGCCAACACCACGTCATCCTATTTCTGAGGTTTAACACTACAGGTTTTCGCTGACTGCTCAACGCGGCGGAGAATGTTAATACATACATAATTACTTTTATTATTATTAGAAGTTGTATGTATTTTTAAAGGAATACCTTCCCTTTTTTTTTATAAATATGAAATTTTGTTTATGTAGTATTTTAAGTTCATTTAACCAATGGTTTGTTATAAATTAATATTTAATGTAATTTCTGCTTATGTTGTATTCTAAGTTCATTAACCAATTTTTATTTACAAATTAATAAGTTTCATATTGCAATCAGTCATTTACCTTTATACATTTTATAGTCATACAATTAATTCAGTCATTTACCTTTAAGAATAGTATTACAATAATTCATAAAATGCAAAGTCAGGCTTTATGACAAGTGCTGAAAATGTACATTGCTATTAATTTTAATATAGACGTATGAAATTAAAATTGTATAAAAGACTGGGAAAAATAAAGAAATTATGGCAAACAAAAATTAACTTTCTTGATTGCTAGACTAGTCTTAGTGTTTCTACTAAGACTTAACTTCAACTAATATTAGCACATGGTGATTCTACCTGGGCTAAAAACAAAACAAACAAAAACACACACTCTGAGCTCCAAAGGAATCCTTTGGTGCTCAAACTTTTACACAGTTGTAAACGCAACAGTTTCTGGTTTGCTGCACACATTATGTATTTTGAATATACTGTGCGGCAACCAAGAAACCAACCGAGGAAATATATACATATGTACATGCATACATATGTACATATGTATATAATAAGATTCTAAGTCTATTAAGTATAGTATGTTAAATTAAGATTTTCTAAACAATAACAACATGAAAATATGTATTGTATTTATATATTCTTAGGAATAATAAATCACAAAATATTCATACTGCAAAAAGATAAGAAAATTTTGACTGAGAATAAACTTTATATCAAAATCAAATTTGTTTAAAAAAAACTCTTAGGGATAGATTTTGTAAATACAAACGACTTTTTCGTATTGAAATTTGTATAGGAAAATATTTTTTTGGTTATATTTCATTCAAATTTGAAACGTTTAGAAACGAAGTGTTGTACAAAAACTTCCTATTATTTATTATGTTCTAAAAACTTAAGAAATATTAATGGCAATTTAAGTAATTCCATAATGGTAACACTGTTACTAAAAGCAGATAAAAAGGCAAATGAACGAGAAAATGACAAAAAATCCCACATGAACTATGAAAAAGCAAAACAAAACAAATAAAAAGACCCAAGTGCGGTCGTTCATTTCGTTCAAAGTACATTTTATGTGTTAGCACTGCTGAACCAAAACAGCTCAGTAAAATGACCGGCTCACTTCGTTCATTTTACTGATTCGTTCAATTGTACTCGTTCTTTCATGAACGACACAGCTCTATTGTATACTCTTCAATTATCAGACATGCTCTGAGGTCACATTTGGGGTCTTTTGCAGCTTGGCAATGGTCTGTTTAGATATATATGTAAATTTTTTATTTAATTTTTTTTTCTTTTCTTCCATAGCATAGAGCATCTAATATTTTTTTTGCTATATTAATTTAACGTATTTGATCTCATCTGTCTGTATATACCGTTCGCTACTTGAAGTTGTAGGCGATTTGTAGGTGTGATTTTCTGAACATGTCTGCATGTCATCTTTAAATTACTTAATTTAATTTACATTATTTTATTTATTTTTTCTTCTTTTTTTGAATTGTTTTAATTAAACAAGTTGAACAGCAATTCCGATTTACATATGTAGCAATATGACTAGCATTTATTATATGGTAATATTATTATTTTTTGATTATTTTTTATTTCATTTAATATCTTTGTTACTGATAATGATATTTTATTTGTTCTCTCTTTTTACAATCTCAATCTCCCCCACATATTACTTTCTAATACTTCATTACTGTGATGTCTACTAGACATAATCTTGGTCCTATAGTTAGGGATACTACTCTCCTCAATAATGTTCTTCTCCCTTTTAATACTCATTTAAAAATTGGCCACCTTAATTGCCGTAGGTTATCACCTAAGACCAATTCTGTTAAATTTGATGAAATAAAGTCTGTTGTCGTCTTTAATTTGTTTGATTTGTTCGCAATAACGGAAACCTGGCTTAATAATCACGTTTCTAAACCTACCCTTGCTATTCCAGGATACAATATTTGTCGCAATGATAGACCCACTCCCTCCAGGGGTGGTGGTGTCGCAATATATATTTCTAAGAAATTTAAATATAGGGTAGTCTCCAGATTTAAAGTCAGTGGGTGTGAATCAATTTTAGTCGAATTATCAATCAATAGTGTCGTTATTCTTTTCGGTTCAATCTATTTGCCCAATGGCTGTTTGGATCTGTTTGAAACGCTTCATTGTGACGTATTTTCTAGGTATACAGATATCATTGTTGTTGGTGATTTCAACTGTAATTTATTCTCGTCCTCTAAGTTTGCTTTAGTCCGTTCCTTCTGTCAGAGGTATAACCTTTCTTTAATTCATAATTCTATGCCGACACATTTTGATTTGAGAACTAAAACCACATCGCTTTTAGATTTCTTCTTGGTCACCAATCTTTTAACAAACTCCTTTAGTTACCAGGTAAAATGTCCCTCTATTTCCGACCATTCACTTATTCTTGCGTCATTTGCTTTCAATGCTGGCTCCCTCCAAGAATTTCTGGAATACCGTGATTATCTTAATATATATAAAAATCAAAACCACGTTTATTTGTTAGGGGTGAACTCTTCAATGCCCCAACAGATTTTCGCCTTAAACCCCACAAAATATTTGTAAAAGACCGGCGCGTGTTTTTATATATATTCTACCCCGATAAATGCTACGCTCCTTTCAGAAATAGTGATTCGTCAAACAGATGGCGCAATTTTTAGTTTTTTTGTGTTTTTGCACCGTAACTCAAGAGCTACTGAACCGATTTTGACCAAACTTCATATACATGCTCTATAGGACGTGAGTAGTGTTTCTGTGTAGTTTGAAGTTCGTCCGACAGATGGCCACATATTTAGTTTTAGAGGTCAGCTAGTAATAATAGAAGCTGGGGCGAGCTGTTTGCTTTTCTTTCTATGTATGACTCTTCGCAAATCTTCAATGCTTTATCCACTAATGTTAAATGTTCACTTGTTAGTTCCCTCCTGAATGATCTCTTCCGTTTTGTGCCTAACGTTAGAATTAGGCTGCGTAGAACTGGTGATCCTTGGATGAAATTCAATAATGTCATTCTTGCCAGGTCCTTGCGTGACCTCGCATTCTCTGCATTTTCTGCTGAGCCTTCTAACCTTAACTTTCAATCATACTGTAAGCTCCGTAATAAAGCAAAGAATATTATCCGCAGCGAACGGAGAAAATATTTTTCTAAACTTTTTGGTACTTTGGATTCTAGGGGTTTTTGGAGATTTATCAGATCGTCGGGCAATACAGGCAAGGATGATCAGATCTATGAACTTGATCCAAATGTTATTAATGAATTTTTTGTCGGCTCCAACGACCTTAGTTCTAGTTCTATTAGTCCAGTTGTAGATAGACTTGATAGCCCTCATAACTTTTTTTCTTTTTCTTGTATTACTGCTGCTGAGCTATTCGAAGCTTTACTTAAAGTCAAGTCAAAGTCTATTGGTGTTGATGGAATATCATGCAAATTTCTGAAGATTGTTTTCCCTTTTATTTCTGATATTCTTTTGGACTTTACTAATTCCATCCTGACTTCTTCTGTTTTCCCCTCTGATTGGAAAATTGCCCGTATTGTTCCCATCCCTAAGTCTAGAGTAGTACGTTGCCCCGATGATCTGAGACCTATTTCCATACTTCCTGCCTTTTCTAAAGTCGTTGAACATATTTTAAAAAACCAGATGCTTGGCTTTGTTGCTAACATGATTTCAAATTCACAATTTGCTTTCCGTAATGGTTAAAATACTACGTCCCTCCTTCTTAGTCTTACTGACTTAATAAGGAGTAACATTAATGAGGACAATTATAGCGTCTTAATATCGTTAGACATTTCTAAGGTGTTTAATTCGATTAATTTTGATCGTATGATTTCTAAACTCTCTACCGAATTTAAATTTTCTCGAACAGCGTGTAGGCTCTTAATGTCTTATTTAACTGGTAGATACCAATTTGTTACTGTGAATGGTGAGATATCAGGTACACTTCCCCTTTCCTCAGGTGTCCCTCAAGGATCGGTTCTGGGTCCTCTTCTGTGCATCCTGTATATTAATAACCTGCCTAGTACCATTGGATCTACCATTTGTACACCTTTTCTTTATACGGACGATGTTTTTCTTTTGTTCAGTGGTCCTAGGAGCTCTCATGTAACTCTTGAGCGTAATATTAATTCATGCTTAGATAATGTTTTTTATTGGACTCATGTGAATTCCTTAACTATTAATACATCTAAGACAAACAGTGTTGTCAGATTTATTTTCAGCCTCCTCGCCAAATGACTTGTCGAATATCGCCAAATATCGCCAATATAATAAAACATTAAATTTTAGCTACAAAAATATTTTTATGATGTAATTGCATTGCAAATATCGTTAAATTTTAAATTCAGTAGGTAACGTCTATCGTAAAACATAAAAAATATGTTGTTTAAAGCGGCGCACCCACTTGCAATATATCTGTGGCAAAAAGTGCTTAAGTCGAGATAAGCAAATTTTGAGTTAATGGTACGTCCGTAACCTGCATATTTGAAAGTATCACTAGTCAAAATCACAATTTATTAGTGTGATTTTTCATGAAGTTATAGCACCATGACTTCCGACTTATTTTTTTTAGACTTCTAATCTCATATGGAATAATAGCTTAATTAAGGTCATAATATGGTATATTTCAACTCAAATGTCTTAATTATAGTGTGTAAAACGATGATTGGTTAAAAAAAGGTTAAATGAACATTTCCTAATTTTTCTGTAAAAGAAATAAATTTCTGAAAATCGACTAGATACCTTAAAAGTGCTCTCCTGTAAAACAGTAAAATATGACTTAAGCACTTTTTCCTTATTGCCACAGATATGTAATTGTGCAATTTTTCGTATTGTACAATAATATCGCCAATGTATATGTCATATACGAAGGTAACACAATATACATATTGGCAAATATCAAAACACTTCTGATTTTTATGACTTAAGCACTTTTTCCTTATTGCCACAGATATGTAATTGTGCAATTTTTCGTATTGTACAATAATATCGCCAATGTATATGTCATATACGAAGGTAACACAATATACATATTGGCAAATATCAAAACACTTCTGATTTTTATTGTACAAACAAGAGAATTGTGTAATGTGGTGGCAACATTGTTCAATGTTGTTTACTTTTTCAATGTCAGGAATATTTGGCAATATTTGCTTTGCAATAATATTGCAAAGTATTTAAATTAACATATAAAAAGTACTGGTGTATAAAAGACTTAAAAATAACTTATTGCAAAAATCAATCTTAATAGAATAAATTGAACTTGAACACCAAGATCAAAATTATTATTTAAATCTTGTGATAAAACGGAATTAACGTTCACTTAAATGTGTGTTAAGGTACACATATCATATCCTTGAAGTAGTAAGTGCCAGCAGCATCGTAGTAATAATACAATTTAGGCGAGAACTCTTTCAGCCTTTTCCTGCTTATCAAAATGTTGGTTCCAATTTATAAAAGGAAGTTTTCTTAACTGTGTTGTTTATCATCAAATGATATTTTTTTGGTCTATAATTTTTTTTTAACTTCTTGAGTTTCAGAAAATTTTGTTTGAGAATTTAGAACATTTAGAACGTTTAGAATTTTTTGCACGAAATATTTTATGTTGGAGAAAAAATTGCTTTATATAAGCATATTTTTTAACATTATTCTATTTTATTGAAATCGTAAAAATATAGCCAAAAATATCGCCAAGGAGTTCAAATATCGCCAAGTAAATCGCCAATCGCCATTTCAAAATTTCCATCGCCAAAACCAAATTTTTGTCGCCACGTTTGGAGAGATATCGCCATATCTGACAACACTGAAGACAAAGGCTATAAAGTTCGGTCCGACTTCTCGTTTTTTCATGGACCTGACGGTCTCACTCGGTGAAGATAGAATTCAGTTTGTAGATTGCCATAAATGTCTTGGATTAGTCCTAGATAACAGGCTGTCATTTAATAACCATATTGACTTATTATCTGGTAGAATTTTTTGTTCGCTAAGAAAATTTTATTCATCTAATATATTCTTACCCCTTCATGTGAGAAAAAGGCTTGCGCATTCGATTTTGTTTCCTGTTTAATAACGATTTTCTGCACTGTCGGCCTTCGGCCGGGCTTAAGAATAGGCGCAGCCTTATAAAGATTTTCTCCTGAAATATATTCTCCAAAGCTGTCAAATTATACTAATATTGAAGACGTTATTTGGGGAAAATATTACGTATAATCACAATTTCGTACTAGAACTTCAAAGGCCCATAACTCGGAAACTAAGGCTCGCAGCCAATTTTTTTATTTAAGTTTTTCTTTTTATTTTTTAATTTTCTATCGGCTACCAAATTTTTATTAATTTGGAGTTATGTCACTAAACTTAATTTAAGCCAAAACTTTTAAAGAAAAAATTACAGTTTAATATACACAAGTATAAAAAATATTTTAACCAAAGTTAACCATTTCAAAAACTTCAGATTCGAAATGTTCTGATTCATCAGCCTCAGAAACTTTGTTGTACATATGCCCGTAATTTCTACATACAGGTAATTTACCTAAGGTTTTTACCCAAGAGTTTGCCTTATAAAATTCACTTACACGAAGCGTTGCCATTCGTACCGCTTTTCGCTGGATTGTCAAGATTTTTTAAATTAAAACACGCGTACCGCGCGGGATTTCCAAATCCCGATTTTTTTAAGTTTTATTTGATGATTTTTAATTTAACACAACTTTCTACTAATAAAGAATAAGTCATCTTAATAGATTCAAAGACTATATATAATTCACGCCGTATAGGTAGTAGACGACGAATTCGCCTAGGTACTGTAAATCGATCTTATGTCTATAAATTACTGTTAAAATACCTGCCAGTGAATTCTACGTATGAATATATTTTTAAATTTTTTTATTTTGTTTCGTTTTCAAATCCAACTGTTATATTTAAATTCGTTAATTTTTAATTGATGTAAGAAATATGTGTGTTTATTTTTATATGCTTTGTAAAATGTTAATTTGTTTTAATAAATATATTCTTTAAAGTAGAAACATTTAAAAGTTTTTTTTGTACCGCGAAACTTTTGAAAATCCCGTGATTTTGGAATTTTTTTTAACTTGTCCCGCTTTTTCGAAAAATAAAAGTAGCAACCCTACTTACACGATAGATATCTAGGCACTAAAGTCCTGCACAAGACCATTTATAAGAACTTACAAGACAAGGGATTTTTCAAGTGCTTTACCACAGCGAAGTCTTCTAAAACAAACGCTAAGCAACACTATTTGCAAGAATTTGTGTCAGTTATTGCAAGTATAGGAGTAAAGAAGAAAGTACTTCGTTATTGAAAAATTTGTGATGCTTGCTTCTTTCTACGTATGGGCGCGTATACATGCGTCATGCATGTACATACACGCACACGTTGTGTGTATGCTCTTTAATTTTTCTGCACACAATCAAACGTTCACAAGCATTTACATTACTTGTGTTTGCTTGCTTAAAAAAAACCTCCCTTAATAGCTTACCATCAACATCTCACACACACACTCAAACGTACATATGGAAAATAACAAGCATACACGTATCAACACTACTTTGTTGATTGTTTGTTCATAACAAGAAGTCTTCACGACATTGCTTGTTAGCACTCATATACACGCACACAAATGCATCTATCGCGCTTTGCTTATAATACGACAACATTTCCCTATTGGAACTCAAACCCATTTGTAAGTAACTTCAAACTGGTTTTTTAATAACCACAACTGGTTGATTAAGTGACTTTTTTCCTTGTCGCCGACACACTATTTTAACATAGGCATGTTATAGGCGGTAGTCAATTGGCCATCTCTGCATGACTTTTAAATTGACTACTAACTACTTATTTTTCAACCAATTTGTAGTTAATTAATATTATAGCAAAAAAAAGATATATGTACATATATTTATACTATATATATACATATATGTATATATTCATATATATCTATGTAAATATATAAATACATATGTATGTATATGTCTATATAAATATTTATTATTATTATATTCACTAAAAATTAAAAATTCGTACATATATATGTACATAGATATATCCATACATACGAACAGCTCATAGAAAATATTATTGAAATTATTTAGTTTTTTTTTCAACACAAACACTTGGCATTTGTTTTCATGGCATACTTCTTTTTATTTTCTTTTCATTTACTTATTTTGCTTTTATTTATTTCTTACGTGTGCTTCTATTCAATATGTTTGGTTGATATCTGCATGATATTTAAACCAATTTGTAGTCACTTGCAAAATAATTAATTAATAAGTTAGTGTTTTATTTCAACTGACTATTTTATTTACTACAGGGTTATTATTGGTTTGGTATAATGCAGCCACGAGTATACAATTAAAAAACCAGACTATATACATTTCAAGACTATTTACGCAGGTCTCTACTAAGCACCAATAGTCAGTGATGCCACCTTTTTAGACTCAAAACGCGTAAGAATTTTTGAAAAAAGGGCTTAAAAGGGCTAAACTGAAAAAATATATGTATGTTTAATGGAACATAAAGTAAAATTTTTTGAAAAAGCGCGAAAAGGGGCTAGTTTTAAATGTTTCTGTTGAAAATCAAAGCCAAAGTAAAGTAGTTTATTAGAAAATCATTAACTACCATGAGATGAACACATAGCTTGGTATATAACATTTCATTTACATTTCATATTAGATTTCAATAAGGTACATACGTAGATTAAATAGTGTATATGTATCGTCAGCTAAAATGCAAAAAGGCGTAACTAACAAATAATTCAAAATTGAGTTTTTGATTGATTATTATCATACCATTAAACTCTTGACAAAATATTACACTTCTGCGATCAAAAATTACGCTTTTATTAACATATAACAAGGGGACTTAACTACACGTTTGTTCAGTTTTTTGTTTCTCCTGTAAAATTATATTTTTGTTAGCTACGCCTTTTTGCATTTTAGCTAACGATATACAGTAGTAGTATACATACATACAGTAGTAGTATACATACATACAGTAGTAGTATACCTACATATGGCTACGTAAGTAAATTTTAAATTTATTAAATAAAAAACTGTTTTTAGGATATACTGAAAATCTTTGAAAGCACAAAAAATTTTGAAGAAATAGAACATTTTTCCGTATTGTTTCTTCTTTTTTAAACTGGTAAAGCAAAATAAGAGAAGAAAATTAGTAAAACATTGCTGTCACGTTATTTCATAAGTCGATATTGCTAGATTAAAGGAAGAAAAAAGTTCGTAAAAATTTAACTGCCTGGCTCACGATGTCGCTAAGAAATTTTAGTTCGCTTATTTATATTGAAAACAAAAACAAAATAAGAAAATTTGTTTTTGTTTTCAATATAAATTAGCGAACGAAAATTTCTTGTCGACATCGTGAGCCAGATCGTAAATGTAGACGTATAGAGCAAAATGTTAAAATGGGCTAAAATGGCTGAAAGATAATTGTAAAAAGTGATAGATAAACGCGTTTTATAGTTTCGGGCCAAAAAATTTTTTTCGCGTTTTGAGTGACTGAAAACGGGCTAAATCTAGCCCGAAAAGGGCTAAGTTGGCATCACTGTATAAATACATATTTTTTGTTATTTTTTATGTTTCTTTGAATTGTTATTTTTTATGTTTCTTTGAATATTTCTTTTGTAGAAATTACCCTGGAGTTAATGTCGACGTCGTCGACGGCGTCAAATGTCAAAAAAAAAATTGAATCGTATGAAATGGTATGAGAGCAGTTAATCTCAACGCGTTGCAACGCCGTAAAAGCACAAAGTATACAGAGGTGAAGAAAGTGAGTGATGAAAAAAGCTAAAATCAGCTAAGTTGCTAACCATATAATCAAAACAAACAAGAAAAAATGTGTACTTTGTGAAATAACCAACAGGACATTTTTACAAAATTAAATGAAAGATTTTGTAGTGTTGAAATAGAAAACTTAATGTGTTAAATGTTATTAGTGGTAAAAAAGTGATTAAAATTAGTTTCCACATAATTACAGACATTATTTTAAGCATTTTCATTAAAAAATATTAGTTTTTACCATTTACTTCCAAAAAGCATATAGCGAATAATACCACAAAGAATAAAATGAAAATACATTTGAACGAGTGAACATTTGTACAAAATTAAATCAAGGAATTTGTTGTGTTGAATTAAAAAACTGAATGTGAAAATGTTTATTAGTATTAAAAAAGTTATTAAGATTTGTTTTCAAACGATTCCTGATTTAACTTTGAGCTTTTTAGTTCATAAATGTTAATTTTAACATTTTAATTGCAAAAATCTCATAGCGAATGAGTACTCAAAGAATAAAATACAAAAACGTTAAACCAATGCAACTACGAAAGAAGCTTAAAGAAGACACGGGTTCGGTGTGAGTGCGAAATCCGAAAACACAAATTATCTTCCGTCTCGTGTCACCTCTGTGTACTTTGTGGTAAAAGTTCAATCTGTTTCAACTTTTTCGGCGTTGAAACGCCGTCAACGACGTCGACATTAACTCCACTATTACGGACAATAGTACTTGTATTCAGTGTTGCCGAATCGCGGGTAATTACCCGAATCAGATGTAATTTTTATGTGCATGTGTAGCGCGTGGGTAATTGCTCTCAGGTGTAGTTCACGGGTAATTTGAAATTCTTTTGTTTTATATAATAAATATATATATAATATAATAAATATATAAATAAATAATATAAAATGCAATTTTATTATCTAAAGAAGGTATACGGAAAAACGGCTATAATAATTTTAAACCTCTCCTAAGCAATAGTAATAAAAATTTAAGTTTCAATGACCGTATTAGTTTAAGATTTTTATATAGCTTTTTATTATGTAAATTTTTTATATTTCTCTTTAATTACTGTATAGTATAACAAATATTGAATTACTTTTAATGTATTTATTTGCTGTTTGTAACAGACTTTTATGAAATGAAATAATTATCAAAAACATATTGTTTGTTGTGTGTTCAGCTGATATATATCGAGAGCCTATATTCCAAATACGTCAACTCAATAAGGCTAACTTTTCAGTAAAGCAAAAAAACTAGTTAATTCGCTCATTATTGTAGATATAAATGATGCGCCTTCCATAATATTATTTAAAGCATATTAATTTATAGGTCTTGCTAATTTATAGGTCTGCAAAAAAATAATTATTTTGCATGTGGTTTGCGTATTGTTTTGAGATACGAGTAGCATATTTAAGTTGAAAGAATATTTTTTTTTGAGTTAGCATATTTTGTCGGAAAAAATATATATTTTTTGAATTTATTTATTTTTTAACCAATTTGTGAAATCTTTTACTCAATACTAGATATAAGAATTGAATAGCTACAAGAGAAAACCTAAAATACCATACAAATTATAACTTAAGCCTGATTGAAAGCCTCTTCCATCTGGAGGTGGTCAGCCTTGGCACTCTCTAACTCAATCACTATTGTAGCAAGGTCACTCCAAATTTTCAATTTCGAAAGCTTATATCATTGAATATAAGCGGTCTGTAGTGTATCTCACTTACTGTAATACACTGTGTCATAATATAATTGCATTGCAACACAGTTCATTGTAATAATTAACAAAACGCTTACTTTATTAAATTTAAATGACACACTTTTATTTTCATTACAAAATTGTGTTATTATAGATGGTCAGCAAAAGTAAAGATATAAAGAAACATAAAAATAGTAAAATATAAAATAGTATATAAGTAGAGTAAAATATTCAATAAATCAGACTTTAATTTGTAAACGCAATCCGGCAATAACTTGCCTTGTTTCCAATTATATTCTCTAATCTTTTGGCACCTCTTTTGAACGCCTACTGATTGAGCTGGTCTCCCTGACAGCTGTATAAACTAACCAAGGGACTATAGGGCAAATCTACCACAAACACTACTACACGCTAGGACTAACCTTTACATCCAGTTAGTTTAACCTTTACACGGTCCATACATAACATTTCTATTTGATTGACAGTTTAAAAGTTATACATATATTACCAACTTTTTTTTCGGAACACCTATGTACTAATATGTCAAAAACTAGCCATATGATATCAAAATCCTTACCTGATTCGTGTTCAGCATGCCAAATGCAATAAGAAATGAGATATATTTATAATAAACATTTTCGAAATTTACATGAGAGTTAGCATTTATTTTCACCAAAAAAATTCTACTTTCAGAAAGCAAAATAAATAAAATTATATAAATCAAGAAAAAATAATTTTTTGATTCGAAATTTATATAACAGATGTATTTACAAAGGGGAGCCCTTTGCCATCGGAAACTCATTTTGATCAAATTTGAGATGACGTATTTTGAATATACGATATGTTATATTTCATTGGGGCTGATAGCAAATCATAAGTAGACCTTAAACAAAACTTTTGAAATGTGTCAAATATTTACTTTAATAATATTGGGTGTAATTCCGTTGAAATCGGGTAATTTTGGCTCCTATGATGTGTAATTTTGAATATATATTTTGGTAACACTGCCAGTGTTGCCGATTTGTGTGTAATTACACATATCATGTGTAATTTTCACTTTCATGTGTAGCGCATGTGTAATTGATTTTTTGTGTAATTCATGTGTAGTTTCGCTTTATATTATATTTTTGAGAAACTTCCAAAATTAAAAATTTTCCAAACCCTGATACTATCATTAACTGCTTTCAGTTTGCAACACTAACGCCCGCTTTCACCACCTTCGATTAAAAATTAATCATAACTTTAACCGAAAGTTTGGCTAAATTGTATTACACAATGTATGATTAAATATTAACTGACACAATTTAACAAAAAAGTTGATGTTAAATTTAACTGAAGGAAATTTGGCGGTTAGCACTTTAATCGGAAAATAAAATGGATAGAAGTTTGAGTCAACATTTAAATTTTTGCAATATTTTTCATTTAAAAAATTCATTTCGCAAAAAAAGAACCGTTGCTGATCGGCGAAACCACTTTAATCTAACTAACGAAGACTTCAGACAGAGATATAGATTATCAAAGTCTGCAACACGTTTCATTACCAGCCTTGTACATAACGACATAAAACCTACAACAACTAGGTAAGATATTCCAATAAATATTTATAGTTATTGAATAAAATTTATTTTAGAAATAATGCCTTATCGCCAACCCAAATGGTGCTATTGACGTTGAGATTTTACGCCACCGGAAGATTCCTGCTTGTTATTGGAGATTATTGTGGGGTATCAATTGCAACAGCAAGCCGTGCCGTAAAAAAAGTTTCCAAGGCTATCGCAAGCCAGTCAAAGAAATTTATAGAAATGCCGCATTCGTCAGAGGATATAAAAAATAGCGCTATAAGCTTTCATAAAATTGCAGCATTTCCTAAAGTAATAGGAGCTATAGATTGTACACATATAAAAATACAATCGCCAGGAGGATTAGATGCAGAAGTTTTTCGGTGCCGTAAAGGTTATTTTTCATTTAATGTACAGGTGAGATATTATGAAGAATTTTATTTACTTTTTTTGTAATCGCTTTTATATGACTTAGGCTATCTGCAATTCAAATCTGGAAATAATAGATGTGATAGCAAGATGGCCTGGATCGGCACATGACAGCTATATCTTTAGCAACAGCCGTATTAAATCCAGATTTGAAAGCGGAGAATTTGGATCTTATCTACTTTTAGGGGATGGTGGCTATGGAGTGAAATCATATTTGATGACACCACTAGCAAATCCAAAGACAGAAGCTGAAAAACTTTATAACGAGTCACAAATCAGGACACGAAATGTTATAGAACGTTGTTTCGGAGTCTTGAAACGCCGTTTTCCTGTACTCTCCTTGGGAATGCGATTATCACTGGTCACAACAATGGCAGTAATAGTGTCTTGTGCGGTTCTGCACAACTTATGCAGACAGATAAAAGATGTAAGTGATTTTGATGATGAATCTGTTTCATCAAGTGATGAAGAAGAGTTTGATGCAGAGCGGCCTACGACAGAAATATTTTCCAGTACGCGAATCAATCTTATTAAAAACTATTTTTCTAAATTATAACTGCCTTATTCATAAAAAGAATTTCCCCAATAAGCAATTTTGCTTGAAATCAAGTGTAAAACAACTGTTCTTCAAGTCACATATTCAATTGTCAAGGGTTGAATTATGCTTGATTAACACTTTATTTCAATAGCATTCTCCAGTGAAAAGGGAACTTGTATTCAATTCGAACAATTCAATCGTATTACAGTTGAATTCAAGCCTTGAATTATACTGTAATTCAACCTTGTATTACAATTGAATTCCAGTGTATTTCAAGCTTCAAAAAAATGCTTTTAAAATTTAAAGGAAAATGCAATCGACAAGTTTTCTGACAATAATTTTCTGCATATCTACCTTCACTATTGTTTTCACTTTTTTAATCACCTTTTTGTTTTTTAAAATTCAAAGAGAGGGGTTTTGTGTTTGGTATAATTTTTCAACCAGCTACAACCCCGCATTAGCAGCACAAAACCAATACACACACAACTTAGAAAACTGCAAATGTTAAATGAATACGAAAAACACTAACACACACAAAGCTGTGTATACGTATACATTTTTATGCAGGATGAATTAGTTTCGTGTATTCTTAAAAAAACAAAAATTGTGCTGCATAAAAATTTGTCTCGTGTAAACTACCTCATTGAGCTGATTTACACGGGATTAATTGTGCTGGCATAACATGCCAGTTTGATGGTGAGAGAGGCAAGGAGAGGGGTTTTGTGTTTGGCATAATTTTTCAACCAGCTACAACCCCGCATTAGCAGCACAAAACCAATACACACACAACTTAAAAAACTGCAAATGTTAAATGAATACGAAAAACACTAACACACACAAAGCTGTGTATACGTATACACTTTTATGTTGGATAAATTAGTCTCGTGTGTTCTTAAAAAAAACAAAAATTGTGCGGCATAAAAATTAGTCTCGTGTAAACTACCTCATTGAATTTAAAAATTATTGAATTGTTCAGCTCACAAGACTGTTTCTATCGTTTAAGGTTGTACTTGAAAATACAATTTCAAATAAAATTTTTCATAACAAAAACATTTATGCAAATAATTTACCTTAAACGATAGAAACAGTCTTGTGAACTGAACAATTCAATCATTTGTAGTACTTAGTATTATATTAGAAAAAAAGGAACTAATAATTCAGGTGTATTATTATATAATAAAAAACTAAATTAATAAAAAGGAACTAGAAAAAACAATCAGTCATTTTTCTTTATAAATCTAATAACATAAGCAAAACAAAAACATAAAACTTTTGTAAAACATTTACTGCCGTTTTCACAATAACGAAAGAGTTTTTCGTTTCGTTCGTACAAACACACTTAAGACAAAAACAAAATTTTGTTTTAAATGTTATTGTACGGGAGAAAAATCCTTTCGTTATTTTGAAATAAGCAGTTAAGGTACATACTAGTAAATATGGGAATTTTCACGAAAAAGTTAAGGTTATTGAAAATGCCCATATTAAAATTTTAATTATACTTTTCTATTTCTAATTTTTTCAAAGCTATCTCTAAACTAAGCAACTCAGTTTTTAACTGTAGCTCCTTCAGTTGTAACTGGTGGCGCTCTTCCGCTCTTTTGTCCTCATTTGTGAAAAATATGGCTTGCTTTGCCAGAACTTGTTCATTGCCATCAGTAAGAACACGGTTCTTTACATGAAGTTTTTCGGTCTTCTTGTTTTTAAGATAGGTAGGATTCCACCTACTCCAGGAGTTTGACTAAAATATTAAATAAAGTGATAAACTACATATGTATGTATGTATGCATTTATGTATGTATATGGATTTACCTTATCAAGATTTTCTTCGATTGGTATTGGTTCTTTTACTTCTACCACCTCTTTGTATTCATCCAAAAACTCGACATCAAGCACGTCGTCATTTTGCTTTTGACCTAAAAAATAGGAATTATGATAAACATACATATGTATGTACATACATAGTACCAACTTACATGGATATATAATTTTAAAGTTACAATAAACTTACTTTTATGACTATCACAGTCATTTTCATTATATAGCCCCGTTGCTGACTTTCCCAATAATGCATGAATGCGTTTATCACTATCAGATACTTTGCTGCAATAGTGGCCTCCTCCAGTTTTGTAAAGTTGCGCCCTATCATTTGATAGCGCTACTTTAGCCTTCCGCTTCATATTTTCATACTTATCTTTAAGATTTTTAACAGATCGTACGTTATTGCACTGCGCTCCAAATTGCAATGCAATCTTATCCCAGGCGTAATTTTTTTGCTGCCAACTTACAGCGTTTATGGTCTTATTCTCCACTATGTGGGAGTGTTGCTCAACGAGCGACATTAATACATCTTCCTCTTGGGATGTGAAGTTTGTAGACCTATAAAACTTAAGTTAATACTCAACAATATTTCTTTGATAAAATCTTACCTTTGTCGCTTTCCTTTGGACACATCTAAACTGGATTCTTTCATTTCTGAGCAAAATATTTCGTCGTCTGAGAACATACTGAAAACAAAAAATTGCATTATTTACCACGCATACACATATTATACATGCACATATATGTATGTATATATTCATGTATAAGAATGTTTTAATTATTACTTACATGAATTTTTCTATTAACACAGTTTTCCTTTAAAAATTTACAAATACCGCCTTTTAATTAAATTTTTTTTATGTAAACAAACCGACAGTATTGCCACATTTTCATCAAATTCTGTTGTTAAATAACCGAAGGATGGTGAAACGAAAATCGGTAACCGTTGATTAAATAGTACCAGTTAGCCAAACCAGCAGTTAGCAGCGATGCCAACTTAGCTATTTTAGAGCTAGATTTAGCTCTTTTTGATTGCTTCTAACTCGAAATTTTTCCCTTTAGCTCTTTTTTAAAGAAAAGAGCTAACACAGCTCTTTTCAATTGTGGAAATGGCACGTTTAGCACTTTTCGCATCTTATAGTAAATTTTCTCGTTTTTACCCTATTGTTTCGTCTTTGAGGCATTTACATTTTTGGTAAATATGTTTTTTGCAAATGCAGATACTTTTTGGAACTTTGTAAGATATATTTATGTATTTAGTCTGTTAGTTTCTGAATAATTAGACAATTTTTGATAAATTATTGAAATGGATTCTTACTGCCAAAAATATAGGGAAATTTTGGAATCAAATACCCGTTTAAAAAATAGATTAAACCAACAAAAGATCCATATACGGCTTTGTGCAAATTATAATTCAATTATAAAAGCGGAACATTTTCATTTAGTACTCCATTCGGAGACTCAAAAGCATAAAAAATTTATGGCTCCATTTAACGATATTTTGCTATCCTAGCCTGACATATCATTTTCAACAGGCGTTCCAGGACAAACGCAAATTGCGCACTCAAATCTATATATGCTGCAGTACATACACCGTTTTTAGCAATGGATCTTTTATTTTTCTTACTATTATTTTTATTAATGTTAAAAAATCTTGAAGTACAAATTGAATAATAAATACATTCATAGATTTAAAACGGAAAAATCTCAAATTTTTAGATTTAGCTCTTTTTAGCTCTTTTTGACTACTCCGTTGGCTCGTTTTGCCTCCGAATTGTTGGCATCACTGGCAGTTAGATAATTTTATTTTAACAAACATTTTACCGCAGATGGTGAAAGTGGGCGTAAGACAATTATTTTTCAGAACCCTTTAGATTCCAAACAGAATGGCTTCTGAAAACAGAGTTCAAAGGATGGCTGATCAAAATTTCAGATAGAGGAAAAGATGTATCATTTTGCAAATTATGCAATAAAAAACTAATTTGTCATAAGCCAGTCCTTTCGGGACACATGGAAACAACTTCTCACAAAGCCGCTGCTTCTGCCCTAAGATCTACTTCTAATGTTTGCACTGCTTTACAAAATACTATTGCAATTAAAGTGACTATTAAAACAGCTGAATTAAAATTCGCTGGACTATTAGCTACTAACAACTTGCCATTTATACTAATAAATGACCTTGTACTTGTGTTAAAATCATCAATTCCATATTCAAATATATTGACAAATGTAAGTCTTCATAGGACAAAGGCAACTGCATTAATGAAAAATATTCTAGGTCCAAGTTTTGTATGACAATCTAAAAAACACGATGTTTTCTATTATAAAAGATGAACCAACAGATATTAGCTCCATAAAACAAATTGTCATAACAACTATTTTTTACAATGAAAATACATCCAGTGCTCAGTATTCCTTTTTCGATTTTAAAGAATGTATATCATCTACTGCAACAAACATTTTTAATATTTTGAAAAACTCTATTGAAGAAAAGGATATACCTTTTACAAATTTGGTCGATACTCCTAATGTAATGTTTGGACAATACAATTCGGTAGCTAAATTACTAAAAAATGAAAAATCAGATATTGTCTTGATCAAATGATCTTGCCATTTAATTCAATTGGTAGCATCAAAATCTTGTTTAAAATTGCCCATTAACTTGGGGTCTTATTTTAATAGAAGCTACTATATTCGCAAAAAAAACCTTCAAGAGTTTCAAGAGTACTTCAAAACTGATGTGCAAAAAATATTATCCCCAGCGATTACCAGATGGCTCTCAATTCATTCATGTGTTACTCGTGTTTTAGAACAATATAAACCTTTAAGAAGTTTTTTCAGGCTTTGAGGTTTTTGAAGATCCTTTAAAAATTACTAGTTCAATGCTAGACGCATTAGATAATCCAGCAACTAAAATCTATTTAGAATTTTTATCATATGCCTTAGGTATTTTGGTTTCTTTTAACGCACTTTTTCAATCTGAAAAACCTATTTTGTATAAAATGAAAGATGAAGTTATAAATATATTGCCGACTTATTATTCAAATTATATTAAAATATCTGAATTAAAATTAAAAAGTCTACGGGAAATTGATGAGCGTGAAGAGCATTTATTTCTAAATTTAGAAGAAATCTACATATATTGGAATAGCTGCATATGAATCTTTGTCTAACTGCACTAGTACCGAAACAAAGTTATACTTCAAAACTGTAGAGAGTTTTATATAGAAGCTATTCATCAAATAAAATTAAAATTTGATTTTTCAGATGAAATATATACAATTGTCGACATCGTTCGTCTAAAATTTGCTCAAAACTTTCAGTTAAAGACATTATCTTTGTTCTCAAAAAGATTTCCTACTTTTGATGTTGATCTGCAATTACTTGATGATGAATGGCGACAGCATGCATTTAAAAATTTTTAGATTAAAAAATTCTTTAGGTGAAAGTTTGTTTCCAAATTTACAAAAAGTAATTAAATTTCTATTAATATTACCATTTTCAAATGCATCCGCTGAAAGAATATTTAGTAATTTAAAAAATTGTAAAACAGATTTAAGAAATAAGTTATCTTCAGAAACAATTGCGGCAATTTTTTTACCAAAGAAGGAATTCGGAGAAGTGAAAATGAAAACTTCGAACATACGGAAACTATGTATAATAAGCCAAATTGGAAAAATTGATTTTGTAAAAACTAAACATTTTAAAACATTATGGGCATATTTTTGCACAACGCAACGAAAAACAATAACAAATATGATTAATTTTCTTTGTTAAAAATTTTAAACTTTTCAATCCCAAAAACAATGGAGCATTTTATATCAAGTTTAAATTTTAAATTTACATCCATATGTGTGTATGTACAAACCAACAACTATTTAAAATATTTTCAAATTTGTTATTTTCTGTCACAAAAATTCTGACTGCTGCGTTGCGTTTTACAAAATTATGACTTACATACATTTTATAGAAAAAATATAATTAATTGATATAAAAGTGTTGTATATACCAAATACTTACATATGTATACATAAAGTATTATTTTTATAATTCCATATGTACCTATGTCTCAAGTTTGAATTACTATTATTTTTTTGTTTTATTTTTTGGTTGAATATAGTACATATATAAAAAAAATCATGTTTAATTGTTCTTCAGATGTGTAATATTGGAAACAGTGATGTGTATGCCCCGATTATGGTTTACAACACACAAGTGTTGTGTTGTTTCTGCTACAACACAACATTAATCCTTTTAGCGATTATGGTTTACAACATCTAGGTGTTGTGTATGTCACAGAGTTGCATTTTAATTGTAGTAGATTTTTCCGTAAAAATGCATATCTGGTTACCAAAAACTGTCAAGTTCAAAAAAGAAATTGAAAAAAGTGTATGCTTTGTCAGAAATACAGTATTGAATTAAAAAAGTATTAAAAATTATGGATACTAGTGTTCGCCCAGTGGTTGAAAATCAACCATTAACGCACAGAGGTGGAGAATAGAATGAAAATATTTAAAGTTTGATGAATTTAAAGCACAATTTAAAAACTATATTCAAATATACATATGTATAGACTCCAAGGTAAACCACTCTCTTAAACCACTTTCTTAACTACTAAATACGAATTTAAAATTTCATTTATCGGCATAAATAAGAATAGATTTTAAGCAAACTATTTAAAAAAAGTTGTTCACTTTTTGAACTAAATGTAATTAGATATTTGCTCCTAGTGTTTTCACTTCATATTCATTATTATTGCCCAAAACAAAAATATTCGTTTATTTTTTCATTGAACGCTTTTTCTCTAAAGTTTTAGACTCCCCATTAAAACGTCTGTTACAAAAAAAGTTTCTATTCCCTATTCTTTGAGAAAGACCCCATATGTATCTACGAATATGCTAGCCTAATAATATAAACATTCCATCATATTCCAACATTCCATTATGTTCAGTAATTTAAAGCACAGAAAAATAATGAAAACAATGAACAAAAACAAAACGCACACAAAATAAACCAAAAATAAAAAACTTTGTGCTGTAGGTGAATTTAACTTTAATCAAAGTTATTAATAATTAAAAAATATATTATTTTTAAGTATCTAAAGAAAAATAATACAGTACCACTCGTTATTTAAATATCCAAATTTTATTAGTTTCAGCAATAATCGTTTAAGTACATAGAAAGATGGAAATAAGAATAGAATGAACAAATAAAATACGTTTTTCCTTCTGAGTGTTTATGGAGTTGCCAAGCCAAATTGTTGTAATTTTTTTTAGCAAATTAAGAGAGAAAGAAATCATGGCTTTATGATTGGCTAATATTCTTAACTGTTTTTAACTATCTTAGACACAAAAATGTAGAAGAAAAAATACATTCTGCACTGCTCCTATTGTCAATATATCTAACAAAAAAAAAATCAAGCGAATACGTTGAGTTTAAGTCAGTTAAAATGGTTCTTAACTTTTTTCACTTGCCTATTTATATATAGATTAACGTTGATCTATATTTTGATGATGATGATAATGAGAGCAATAAAAGAACACACATGGCACGTTTCAGCAAAAGAATTCGCGACAGTTCAAATAACGTCCTTAAGATTTCCTCCTGATTTTTTGCTTGAGTATTTAGTACTTGCAAGCGTTCGTCTTCTAGCTTATTCTTTAATGGTCTGCGGTTTTTTGGCAATTGTGGTTGTGTAGATTCAACATTCGGTGAAGGCTCCGCAGGTCTAAGCGTTGATTCTGCTTCATCGGAATCGTCATTTAACAAACCCATTGCAGAGCCATTTGGGTTTACTTGTGTTTGCATTGACACAAGTTCCACAGTGGTCTGTTCCAATGGGTTCAAGCTTACTTCTGTGGACGGACCACCACCAGTAGCTTGAAAATTTCTTTTGTTTACAGCCAATTTTCTTTTTAAATTTACTTTATAGTGAGTCCATACCTATGATAAATAAATAAAATAGTTTTAAAATAATATAAATTAGATAGTACATTTGCTAATAACTCTTTGCCATTCGTTGGTATTTTTAATTGGCGGTCCCAAGCTATTTAATTGCTCTGCAAATTGATCCCAATTGTCCTTGAGCTGCATTTTGTTGCATCCAAATGGTAACTTGCCTCGGCCAATATCTGGATTCATTTTCATAAGCTCACCAGCCTTTCCATTTGTTTTTTGTTTGTAATTTTGCTAAAAATATTAACAATTAGTTATTTTTTATGTTTTGCAAAACAAATTTTGTATGTACATATACTCACAAATTTTTCTCCATTTTCGTTTTTCAACTTGTAACGTTAATAAAAAAACAGCTAATGAGCTGTTGTTAGATTTTGACAGTGCTGACAACACATAAATACACATGTTGTAAACCGTAATCAGTAGAAATTCACATAGACAACTCTTTATACAACAGTGCTGACAACAGTTGTAAACCATAATCGCTTTTTCAAAAGTACAACACTTAAATTACAACTGTTGTAAACCGTAATCGGGCCCGTAATTTCCAAATGCATCATCGGCAACACTGGTAGAGAAGTTCTCGCATCGAGAAAAATTAAATAAATATATGGGTTGTCCTATTTTACACAGGGCTACTCACATAAAAACTTACAAAAAATATCAACAAATACAGTTTTTATCTTACTCACCCTGTTTTTCACAGAATGATAACAATTTGTTCGATTTGAAAAGTTCTCACATTCCTTAGGCCCCTTTCAGATTAGGCAACTTTAATTGCGCAAGTATAATTTTCATTTTTATTTATTTTCTTTTGAACTTGCTTTTATGTTCACATTCAGCAACTTTGTTGAGCAAGTTTAATTTTCTTATGCTCGAATTTTCTTAATTTATTGACGTTTTGTTTCATTTCTGTATTCATTGTAATTGTGAAAGTGATTTGAAATTTGATGTATACAATTTAAGTTGAAAAAAAAAATAATTTAGTTAAAGATATACTTGAATATATGTACATAATTGCCAAGTACAAGTAAAGAATTGCCAAGTACAAGCAAATCTGTACTCAAACCTCGGCAATTCTTTCCCCTTCAAACCGACCTTTCCTCTCACACCCATAAACACAAGACTTGCGCAAGTAAGGTTGCCTAATCTGAAAGGGGCCTTACAGAAACGAGGCACAGGTTCCAAAAGCGCATTTAAAACTTCACATGTGATTGGAAATTAAACTGTCATAAACAATAAAACATTTCCAATACAAAAAGTGTCATCCCCAGTTATTTGCCCTTACCCTTTATATAGATATGTTATGCATACATAAAATAATATACATAAATAGCAGGAATTCAGTTTTTGTACATGGGTTTTATAAAGCTACTAAAATAATTTTTATTTGACAAACATTTGTAACTACAAAGATTATATATAAGATCCATATATGAATTTAAGCTTTTGTGCAAAAATTATTAAATCATTGGGAGGAATAAATATTTCAACCATAAAGGCACAATTCTATGTTCTGTTTTAATGAAAATAACCGCTGTGCGGCCGCACTGCTATGTGGCAAAATATCCAATTTACACATATGTATATCGACTTAAATTACTAATTAAAATTCGTTAAACATACTCTCTTCTCCGCGGAAAGCTTTCCACATTTTAGAACATAAATGTGATCAATTTTCGGTATGTGTGATCAACTTGATCTAGTAACATCATTGTTAATCAAAATGTTCGTTCAATATTCGTTAGATTTCAGGCCTTGTTCGGTAGATCGTTAAATTCACAAACATATTCGGTAGAATCTACCGAATATCGGTAGAAGTGTGCACACTGTTAATCTGCCTTGATACTTCTTCTTTATTAGAAATCTAAAATATAATTATTAGGTCCGACCACTGTCGGACATAAATTAAGAGATAGTTATAAGTAATACATAAGTAGTGATTATCAAAAGGAAGAAAAAATAAAATAAAATAAAAAGTATTTTCAAGCAGTCCCATCTGGAGTGTTGAGTATAAGAGCACTTGTATCCCTCTTTTTTAAGCGGACGTGTCCAGTAAAGTTCAAAATATTACGAGCAAGCGGATTAGGATGTGACTCGAGTTTTGTTAAATATTTGCCTGCATATTTTGCAATTTCTTCAACCACTAGTGGCATGTTTAAATCACGATGTATATTTGAGTTTTTTATATACCATGGAGCCGATGTTATTAATCGCAAAATTTTATTTTGCCTTCGTTGGATTCTCTCGACATTGGAAGCTGAAGCAGTGCCCCATAGTTGAATTCCGTAGCACCATATGGGTTTCAAAATAGACTTGTATATCAAAAGTTTGCAATCTAGACTGAGGGTTGAATTTCTACCAATCAGCCAATGTACCTGAGTTAATTTTAGTTTCATTTGGGTTAACTTAGAATCAATATGGTGTTTCCAAGTAAGCCGTCGATCAAGGTGTATTCCAAGATATTTCACATGAGTATGTTGAGGGACAACTTGATTGTTAATCCGAATGGGTGAACAAGTATCTCTTCGTAATGTATATGTTACTTGAACACACTTTTGTTCGTTTACCTTAATTCTCCATAAGTTTAACCATAGTTCCAGCTGGGTAATGTGTTCTTGAAGATATCGGGATGCTTCGTAAGGATTTTCATGCATACTAAGGCAGGCTGTATCATCAGCAAATGTGGAAGTGTGGATATTGCTCCTCAGAGGCATATCACAAGTATAAATCAAATACAAAACTGGCCCCAGTATACTCCCCTGTGGCACACCGGATGAGATAGTTTCAGGCATGCTCATAAAGTCTCCTTCCACAACAGTGAACTTGCGGGCAGTAATGTAACTTTCCAAAAGACTTACAACGTTTATTGGCAGGTATGTTTTTAATTTTAAAATTAGTCCTTCATGCCACACTTTATCAAATGCCTGAGAAACGTCGATAAACAGCGCAGAACAATACTTCCTTTCTTCAAATGTTCTTCTTATAAATTGGACCAATCTATGAGTTTGTTCAATGCTGCTATGCTGACTTCTAAAACCAAATTGATGGTCCGGTATGCACCCACTACGAACTAGAATTGGGGACAATTTTGTCATGAGCAGTTTTTCGAAAAGCTTTGACATTGTTGATAGCAGACTTATTGGCCTATATGACTCAGCCTTGGTAAGATCTTTGTCTGGCTTTGGAATCATTTTAACTTTGGCAAGTTTCCAGCTGTGTGGATAATACTCCAGTCGTAAAATGGCATTGAAAATAAATAACAGTATTCTAATTGCAATACGAGGCAACTTCATCAGCATCTGGTTACTAATTCCATCAAAACCCGGAGCTTTCTGCGGGTTGAGTTCAGCAATTACTTTTTGTACATCACGCGTCTTAAACTTTATTAGTTGAGGGGGTAGAGCGTCTACATTTGGCAAATCAATTACACCAGTACATGTGTTTGGGGTAAATACGTATTTCAAATGGTCAGCAAATATGTTACCTTTTTCAGTATCGCTTCTTGCCCAACCTCCGGTAGATGTGCGCAGAGCTGGTTTAAACTCAACGGGTGTTTTAAGCTTTCTAGCAGCGCGCCATAAAGAGTAATTAGATGCTGGTGTGACATCAAGATTTTCCAGATAGTTTTTAAGAGATGCAGTTTTTTCATGTGCAAGCAGCTCTTGGAGTCGTTTAGTGCACTCTTTAAATCTGATTTTAAGTTGTGGTGATCTGTGCTGTTGCCATTCCCTTCTAGCTCTTCTTTTTTCACTTACGAGACGTTCAATATCCGTAGAATAAATTTTATTAAACCCAGTCTGCTGATGGGAGGTAGTAGCATGTTTAGCAGCCTGCTTAATATTTTCGTTAAGGTTGGCAATGTTAGTTTCAATATCATCAGATGTTCTTAGCGTAATATTTTCCGTGCAATGACTACTAAATCCCAGCCAATTAACACGATTTATCAAATTCGCATATGGGTGAGGTAAGTCACTTCCCAATGGGCCACAAATTGTAACGATCGTGGGAGAGTGATCGGACGAAAGATCTAGTGAAGCTTCAATTTGAATTAAATCCCTAGAGATATTTTTCATAACGCCAAAATCTATTACATCCGGAATTTTACGTATGTCAGTAGGCCAATAAGTGGGCTCCCCACTCGAAATGACATCCAAGCCCATTTTGGAAATTGTATTGAACAACGCTCGACCTCTGGGTGTAATAAGACGCGAACCCCAGAACGTGTGTTTAGCATTATAGTCGCCGGCTACTATGAAACAAGGGCCCAGAGATTTGTAAAAATCCTCATATTGATTCTCAGTAATTGCGAATCTAGGAGGGGAGTAAATGGATGATATGACAAAATTAGTGCAAAAATTTTCGACACAAATATTCGTTGCTTGCAAATGTTCTTCACAAATGTTATCAATAATATAATGCTTGAGTCTTGACTTTATTAAAACCGCTGATCCACCGCATGCTCTTCCTCTCGGGTCCTTTGAATCATATAAGGTGTAGCCATACATTTTAAAAAGGCTTCTCGAAGTCAAATGAGTCTCAGAGACCAACATTATATCAATATTTTTTTCCGTGAGGAAGTGCTCAAGTTCATTTCTATGTTGGCGAATGCCGTTTGCGTTCCAAAAACATATTTTTAACGTGTTCATGGTTTGTTAACTAAAGCTTGAAGCAATGTATTCTGCATTCGCAGCATTTCTTGCATCATGCTAGTCATATTTGTTGTAAAATTATTTATAGTTTGCACCAGATTATCAAGAGTAGCTTCAAGGCGATTGAAACTAAAGTTCGAGTTTGTATTTGTTGAATTATCTGGCGGTGAAACATTTTTTGTATGAGTAGAATTTGTTTTAGCAGCATCGGCATACGATACACGGGAACTAACTGGTTGGCTCACTTGCGCAATAGTGGCTGTTAAAGCGTTTGCTGATTGGGATGTGGCCAATTTAGGCGTTTGCCTCATAGTCTGTTTGACGAAAGAGTACACAGGAGAACCTCTGTAGTTAGCAGTGTGATTTTCTCCACAATTACTGCATTTTTTGTTACTTTGATCTTTCGGTTTATTGCAACTAGCAGTGCCGTGCAACTCGCCACACACAACACAAACAGTAGGTAATTTGCAGTAAGTTTTAGTATGGCCATATTCTTGACAATTATGGCACTGTACGGGTCCTGAACGCTTGTGTGGTTCTTCAACGGTTATTTTTCGATATAAGAGATATCTTAAATTATATATTGGATGGGTCTCACTCTTTTTCAATTTTATATCATTTGGCTCAAGTTCAACGCGAAATAGAGGTTGAGGGATCTTTTCCCTATTTATTATGTTCGATACATTTTTTACTTTAAAGCCCTGGAGGACGAGAGCATCTTTTACTTCTTCGGGAGCAACATAGGAATCTATGCCCTTCAACACAATCTGCATACCTTTAGCACTCTTGAGCTGATATGTGTAGAAATTTGTTTTACTTTTTTCAAGTTCAGAAACCATTGTGCGAAAATCTTTTTCTTCATAAATTTGAATTTTCGTTTCATCAATATTACCACGTTTTATTGGAACAATGTGAAATTTATTCTCACCAATGACCGAAATTAATTTTTTAATTAGAGCGTTTGAGTTTTTTTCTCTTAAATAGATTGGTGGCGGCTTGGAGGTTTTATTCGCAGATTCAGCGGGTTTTTCATTATCATCTTGCAATATTTTAAAACGGTTTTGCCGATTAGTAGAGAATGCGCTGTTATCCCTGGACATCTTTGGAACAGATGCAATTTTAGTAGAATTTGGGCTGCGCCCGCGCTTTAAAATTGTAATGTATCTGTCCATTCCGACTTGGACCTTGGGCTTTGGGGTGCTCTTATCTTCCGAAGCAGATGATATCGCTGAGTTAAATTTAGAAGTACTAGGCAATAATGTCAACGATTCACTAGATGGCATTGGACAAAGCGAAGTTGATCGCTGACGAAACTGTGGTTTTGCCGTTAGAGAAAGTCTATTATCAGATTTTTGGTTTTTATTAAGAGCTTCAGAACTCACAGCAAGTCTATTATCAGATTTTTTATTTTTATTGTTATCATTATGAGCATCAAAACTCACAGTAAAATAGGCATTTCTGCCGTTAGAACTCACTTCACTATTTTTTTCCTTTGGGGTACTCATAAAGAGTATTCCTCAAGGGTACTTTGTATGTTTTTTTGTTTACGGTTCTTTTTTGATTTTGTTATTTCTATATGTAAAAAAATACTAGCAAAGCAAAAAAAAAGCTTATTTATCAAAGTTAATATGTACTACGAATATTTTTTGTATGATTTTTTTTTTTTGTTTTGTTTGTATGTAAAAAAAATTCCGCTATTACGTCTGTTCACTATGAAGGTACAACGAGAACTATCCTTGTAAATCGTGCAAATTTATTTCGAAAATAATGGTTCAGTTCGCGAAGTTTACCGCAAGCTCCGTCCATTTTATGGTCGACATAATCGTCCATCAGAGCAATTAATTCGGTTAACCATGGATCGTTTTCGCACTACGTTTACTCTATGTGATAATACGCATCCGCAGAGACGTCGAACAGTGCGCACCGAAGAAACAATTGCCGCTGTAGAGCAAAGTGTTGAAGAGGACCCGAATGAATCGATTCGCCACCGTGCACAGCAATTGGAGCTTTGTCCATCAACTTTATGGAAGATTTTGAATGTGGATGAGTTGTGGTTCCAACAAGACGGCGCTACATGCCACACAGCGCACGTCACAATCGATTTATTGAAGGAAACATTCGATGAGCGCATAATTTCGCGGAATGGACCTGTCAATTGGCCACCAAGATCGTGTGATTTGACACCATTGGATTATTTTCTTTGGGGATATGTGAAGTCGCTCGTCCAGAAACCAGAACTAACCAGAAACGTTAGGGGACTTGGAAGCCAACATTCATGGCGTTATTGCCAACATACGGCCCCATATGCTCGAAAAAGTGGTTGAAAATTGGACCTGTAGAATTGGCTTTATTCGAGCCAGCCGCGGCGGCCACATGCCCGAAATCATATTTAAACATTAATGGCATAAAAATTATCCTTCCAATAAAGCCAAATTGATGGACATTAAAACGATTTTCTTGTGTTTTATTTCAATTCGAAGTTCTATACCTCTAAAAAAAACACCCTTTAGCTATGTCTATCTTCTTAATAAGCAGAAGCTTGTAGCAGAGACCTGCGCCGGTCGGCTGAGAGTCGGCTTACTCGAGCCGCCGAATGGTTTTGACCAGCCGCCGCCGCCGACTATTTTTCGACTAACAAGCGGCTGGAAATTAGCCGCCGATTGAAATATTTTTTTAATGTTTTTTGGCAGAAAAACTGTGTTTATATATCTTGGATATAATTTATAGTTTTGTATTTATTCAGTATGTAAGTTTTTGCCTCGATGTGCAACTCTGCAGAGTTGCGTTGCATATGTTAGTGCAAAAAATTTTAGATCATTTTGCTTTGCTTGACAGAAATGAGTAGAAACAGGAACACGTCCTTTAACATGTTCGTTCGTGTATGGGCATCATAATTTTTTAAGATGGATATCTTATGCTGGCTACAGACGAAGGAACTTGTTAAGAAACATATATTTCTTTTTAATAAAGACAATGTAACCAATAATGAAACATCAGTTCTGTGTTCAAATCGTCACATCCGTGATCATATCGACAATCGTACGAAAACAAATTAAGTGATCGTGAATGGGATTTCAGTACGTATGTCATAGTCCGAAAATTGTGCTTTTACGTGAAAAGTTCGTTCACGGATTTGGCGATTCGACCCGTGTGTGTTAATCGAAAGAAATAATTGCTACTTCACAATTTTTATCTATTGAATTTGACATTTTAGCTTCGAATGTACTAGAGGTATGAATGCATGATTTTTTTTTTTTTATAATATTTATTGAATTGCAATCTATCATTACATAATATTATAATAAGCAAATTTGATGAAACATAACAATTATAGTTTTAGTTGTACTTTAAAGCAAATACAACTATAAAAATAGAAAACAAAATCTGTGGTTTACAAAATTATTAACAACAACTACTTATAACTTATGGCCTATTTCCCACCTGCGAAAGAAAACGTTCGACTTAACATTTATATTGAAAACAACAATAAAATATGAAAATTTGTTTTTGTTTTCAATATAAATTTTAAGTCGAACGTTTTCTTTCGCAGGTGCGAAATATGCCATTAGTTTAGAGTGGCTGTTAATTACAAATATTTCAAATAAATAATTTAATGCAAATATTTTTATATATATATGTTCATATAAGTACTAAAAGAAAAAAAAATAAAGTAAATAATAATAAAAAAAAAATAAAATAATAATAATAATAATAATAAAAATAAAACTTATATAATTGACTAATTTCTCAATGGTAGATCTAAAATATGATATCTCTAAAGTCTTTTGATTTCGTAAGTATCGTCTAATAAAGTAATAGCTAATGGATTTACATGATTACTGAATCTTTTTAAGTATTTTTCACTAAAGGAGTTAATAGTTTCTTTTACAGTATTAATTTTGAGATCATTGTGGATTGCTTCATTAGTAATATACCAAGGTGACTGAACAATAAGTCTTAGTATTTTTGATTGGTATCTTTGAATAATTTCAATGTTTGAATGGCTTGCAGTTCCCCATAATTGAATTCCATAGGTCCACACAGGTTTTAAAATTGCTTTATAAAGTTTCAATTTGTTTTCAATATTAAGCTGAGATTTAGGACCAATTAACCAGTAAAATTTTCTATTTGTTGTATTTAAATGCTGACGCTTTTTTTAATATGTTGTTTCCAAGTAAGTCTACGATCCATGTTCAAGCCAAGATATTTAACGCAATCGTTTTTAGGTATCGGGATATTATTAATAGTAAGATTGGTACAATCACCTTTTTTAAGTGTAAAAGTTACATGAGATGATTTTTCAGCATTTACTTTTATTTTCCATTTTTTTTAACCACAATTCAATTAGATTTAATTCACTCTGAACTTTATTAGATGCTACAGAAGGAGAATTATCTGCTGCTAAAATCGTCGTATCATCTGCATATGTTGATACAGTAACATGTTCAGAAATTGGCATATCGGTTGTGAAAATTGTATATAACACCGGACTTAGTACACTGCCCTGTGGGACACCTGCTCTAATATCAAAAATATTTGATCTTGTGTTTCTTATTTTTACATAAAATATTCTGTTATGTATATAGGATTTTATAACTGAATAAAATGTAGCTGGAAGAAGATTTTTTAGTTTAAACAATAGACCAATGTGCCAGACTTTGTCAAATAACTGTTGTATATCCAAGAACACTCCGGAGCAGTACTTTTTTTCCTCAAAAGATTTTCGAATTACGTTGACAACTCTATGACACTGTTCAGGAGTTCCATGTTTTTGTCTAAATCCAAACTGATGGTCGGGAATAATATGCAGTTGTTCAAGTACTGGAGACAATCGGCTCAAGAAAATTTTCTCAAACATTTTTGAAAAAATACTTAATAGATAGGATGTGATCTCGTTTTCAGGTTTATTTGGTTTTTTAATCATTATAATCTCAGCACATTTCCATTGTGAAGGAAAATGGCTTAAACGTAAAATAGAGTTAAAAATTAATGTCAAATACATAACGGCTTTTTTGGGCAAATTTCTAACAACCTTTGCTTCAATATTATCATATCCAGGAGATTTTTTTTTATTCAGATTTTTTATTTGGTCCTCAACCTCAGAAAGAGAAATGTGACTTATTGGGAAACACATTTGGTATGGAACGTCTAAGAAATTTGTGATTTCTTCATCTTCGGCGGGATTGTCAATTTGATGAGGTTGAAAAGTATTATACAGATGTTGCGCAAATGCCTGTGCTTTTTTTTCGTCTGATCTGCACCACGATCCATTAACATGATTGAAAGGAAATTTTTAAAACATATTTAATTCACTCATTTTAGTATTTGAAGCTAAGAACTGAATTAATTTTTACATCTTTCCTATTATATTATTGTATTTCTATTATACTCTTTTCTAGTATTTTGGAATTTCTCTACTTTTATATTATTGTATCATTATACTTGAAGTTGTCTCAGCCGGCTGGCAGCCGATTTTCAGCCGCCGCCGATAATTTTTCATGAGCCAGCCGCCGCCGACAAAATCGCTCGGCGCAGGTCTCTGGCTTGTAGTTGTTGTTGGTTGTTTACGTTTAATCATGTATGTATCACTAGGAAACAAATTCGCGTTGCCAATAAATAAGAAGAGTTTCAAAACAATACCACTTATAGCGGACATGGAACAGCGGGTATAAAATATTAAAGATGATACAGAAAAAGAGATAACAAGACCAAAAATAGCAAATACAATCGCAAATTACAAAAGAAATTTTAAAAATAATGAAAGAGAAAAGTTTATTCTTGGTATCTATGAAGAGACAAAATACATAATAGATAAAAATAAAGACAAAATATTAATAACACCTCCAGATAAAGGAAACAAGACAGTAGTAATGTACAAAGACGAATATTCCACGAAAATGAGAAGTCTCTTGATTGAAAAACAGACATATAAAATAATAAGGGAAGATCCAACTGAAAAACTACAACGTAAAAATAATACAATAATCACAGAATTATTTAAAAACAGATACATTTCAAAATGTGAAAAAATTTCGATGGCAACTTATACAGCTGCAGCTCCCGAACTATATGGACTACCGAAGATTCATAAAGAAAATATCCCCTTGAGACCAATTTCTTCTTCCCTCAAATTACCTTGTTATCAATTATCAAAATACATAGGACGTATTCTAAAAAACATTATTTCGCCAACATATACATAAAAAACTCAACGCAACTTAAAGAAAATTATCAAAGATAACAATAGAAAAGGATGACATTATCAGCGATGCCAATTTAGCGCTTTTCGCGCTAGTTTTAGCGCGTTTTAACTATGCCAAACGCGCTTTTTTTCGTCTTAGCGCGTTTAATAAAAAAAGCGCTAAATTAGCGCGTTTTGATTAAAGTCAAAAATATCATTTCAGTTCAATATCTTTTTAATTTTTTGTATAAATTTAACATTTGTCTAATATCCAAAATTTAACTGGTTAGAGTGATTCTGTATTAAATGATTTTAGTTATTTAGGATATAATTTCGAAGAAGCAATATTGCACAATCTGAAAAAGAGTTACTAAAAAATTAATTGTACACGTATTTACTAATACATACATCGATCTTTATTAAAATTTAATTTAGCGCGTAGGAAAATAGCGCGATTTGACTATAAATTGTTGATAATGCTGTAACTTAGCGCGTTCTAGCGCGTTTTGAGAAGGGATATAGCGCGTTTGGGTTATAAATAGTTGGCATCGCTGGACATTATCGTATCATTTGATGTTATATAACTGTTTACAAATATACTAATACACTTAGCGATAAAAAAAACATACTTAATAACTGGGAAACTGTTAAAAAACACACTAATATATCCAAGCAACAATTTTTGAAAATATTACAATTCTGCTTAAATGAGACCAACTACTTTACATATAATAAGAAATTTTACCATCAGACATATGGTAGATATAGTAGTTGACACCCTCCTTGACGAATTGGCTGACGAACTAACAAAAAATAACAACAATAAAACATATGGGTAATTCCAGAAAAAAGTCAACCAAAAAAAATTTTGTTTTTTATAAATGCAAATGTTCAAGCATTTTTAATTTTTGAAATTTTTTGACTGAAATATGGGACTTTTAAAATAAATATTTTCTTTGCTGAGCCTTATTTTAGCGATTATTTAAAGTAATTTGTGTTATTGTAGCTATGCTACTTATGGGGCGATACAGGGGTTAGAAAATAATTTTCGTAATATAAATAATCGACACTATTACAGTTATAAATTTATTTTTGTTTTGATTTCCTTGTACTTAAACCAGCGCACGAAAATAAACGAAACAAATTGTTTGATTTTCTTTTGTTTAATTCTTTGCAGTGAGAGAAACAAAAACAGTGAAAACGATTACTCAATTTGTTCAAGGAAAAGAGACAAAATTTTGTTGCTTTGCATTTGCGTATATACAGTGAATAACGACAACAAACTAATAAGACAAAGTTGTTTGTGTGTTTCGTATTGCTGGTGCTGCATGTGTGCATGTGTATTTCGTATTGCTAGGACTGTGTGTGCTGTGAGCAGTGATGGGAAAGTTGGTACGATCGTACTTTTTTGATACTATTTAACATGAAAAAGGACCGTAACACATTTGATACTCTCACGGACAACTTAGATATGCAGTCAGAAGACGCGCGCATGCATATATTTTTGAAAATAATTAATTTTTTTTCGAAAAGTGGAACGAAACTTTATTAGTAATGCTTTTTTAGAAAAGTGTAACCTTTCACAATTAAACATCAACGAAAAACATATTTCACGCAATGATATTTTATGTGGCGCAGAAGGTTATCTATTGAAACAACTGTTTTAAATCAGTTTAAGGAAAATTTTAAAAAAAAAATTATATTAAGCTCTAAGGGCAAAAGTGGACTTTGACAATGAAATGTTAGTTTGGTTTAGTAAGTTTCCCCCTGAAAATATTTAATCTGGTAAAATCAACATCATTATACCACTTTTAATTCAAATGTTCCCAGGGAAAAGAAAAATTTTTAAAATATGGACAATCAATATAGATCATTGACTGTATGGAAGAACTGAAAGCATTACCAACAGAGAATATGTATATGCAGTTTCTGGGGGGTTATTATGTAATCCGAATCGAATTGAAATGTGCTCGAATTCCAATGTTAATAACATACAAATTCGAACAGTTTTCGTTTCGAATCGAATTACATAATAACCCCCCTGGTCTACATTGGCTGAAAATAAAAACGCATTACATGAATACATGTTTCCTGATAAATCATAATTTTGTCCGTCGAAATGTCGAAAGGATTTTATCTTACCAAAATCTCATGAAAACAAAATAAAGGAAGAGCCTTCGTAATCTGTAACTCGCTAAACCTAAATCTCTATAAAATCAATTTATCGATTTTCGGCTACGAATGCAATTTCCAAACGTGTATTGATAAATCAGGTAATGGTTTAAAAACGTAATTCGCCAAAATTGTATTGTTTTATGTCATCGCCAAAAATTTTAAATTTTCTATTTTTCAGCATTTTAGGGATCGAATTCAGCTTTAGGGAGCTACGGAATACGGGGGCAAGCCTTATGTTCCCACAGTATTAAGTCTAATCCAGGCTATACCTATGTATTTGTACATTTGTACTTATATGTTCCCATCTTTGTAAATGAATTTTGTATACTTTTTTGTTAATAAAATTTAAATAGAAAATATAATTTATGGTATTCTCGGGATCAAAAATGTACTCAAAAAAAATTTTTTTTGATACCGAAATGCAAATCTCATTTCCCATCACTGGCTGTGAGTATTGAAACCAGCGTTACCATTTGTCAAGTTTTCCCTTTTCTTTGGAATTTTTTTGATGATGTATGAAAACCCGAAACAAAAATATGTATTTAGTTAAATATCTCAATTAGTAGTTCACAAGTGGTCAAGTTTTATATACCATTGGATGGTGCTTCAAAAACTCTTTTCGATGATACCAAATTTTATTTATGTCGTCTTGGAGCAAAGTACAAAAAAAATATTCGAAAAACTGAAAATAAATACCTTTTTTAAAAATGGTGCAGCTCACGGATGGTCAAGGCTAGAACCAAAATATTTTGGGAATCATCATAAAACATATCAAACTTTATTTTCAGAGGGGTAACAAAAGCACTTTTGCTCTTCCATACAAGTGGAGACGCTCTAATATTTATTAATGTATGTGATATTTTTATTAAGATCTCTAAATCTAAAACTATATATGAATTTTTTTTTATTATATGTTAAGGTTTTGATTTTAATCGGTTTTATATTTTTAAATAAAATGAATTCCAAATACAATTTTATGTTTTCTTTTAAAATTTTGGTACTTTTGTAGAAAAAAAGTTTTTGTATTGGAAAAAAAGTTTTTTTTCAGATTTAAGAAGTTTTTATAAAAATATTTATGGTAACGCTGATTGAAACACACAGCCACAGCTGCCAGATGTGACAATTTGTCGTCATTTCGACGATCTTTGGTGCCAAAATAGCAACGGTTTGACAATTTTTTCTTTAAAATGGACGATTTTTCAACAGTTGAAATGGGTAGCTTTTTATGAAAAGTCTACTTTTAAAATTCATATGTATGTATATGCAAAACCAATAAAAGATTTTGGTGTAATTTTGTAGACTCTTTCTTAATAATTAATTGTTTAATTTAAAAATATTTATTTGTTGATGCTTTAGGGTTCAATTCAGAAGAAATTCTGAGCCATTAGTAAAATTTCTTTTGGATGAGTTTGATTTAAATATAAAAAGTGATCCATTACAACATACAACAAAATGCAATACCACTATCGATGCAATTTTTTCAAAGCACCTTGAAAAAATGCAATCGCAAACATATGTATCATATTTTAGCTAACACAAACTAATTGTTACTACAGTAGATTATAATGATTGAGTTTTTGAAACTTCTATAAATGTAAAAAAAAATTTTTTATAGCTATTCTAAACACAAAAAAGTAATAGGTATGAATAATTTTATAATATCAATTAAAATATTTGTAATGTCAATTAAGAAATTAATTAAATGTTTACCTATAAACAATCATTATATAATATAATTTTATTGCATTGTTATTTAACACTTTAGTTTGTTTAATATAACCAAGCAGCATAGCTACAACCGGGTGTCCTAAGACACCTCTCTTCTTTTTTATTATTTATTCATTTTAAAATTAATATTTTTTGAGCAAAAAAATAAAAATCTAAAAGTAACTGTTATTTTGTGAGGAATAAATAAAAGTCACAAAATAACTCTTATTTTGTGCAGGATAAATAAAAATCAAGAAATACCTGTTATTTTCTGAGGAATAAATAAAAATCAAGAAATAATTGTTATTTTGTGAGGAATAAATTAAAATCAAAAAAATAAATATCATTGCATCTATAGGTAGTCCATGTAACATGGAGTACCGTGGTATATTCCTTGTGCACGTAGCACTTCTCTATTATTGTGATTTTTTTAGTTTAAATTTGGAAAATAATCGTTATTTGCGATCCCTGATAGTAACACATTTTTAGACTTGCCAGACGCATATTTCTTAGTTCAAAAATCATTCCTGTTTGACCATAACTTGTAAAAAAATCCCCTCAAATTTGGTTACATCCCCAAGAAATCCCCAATACGAAATGTTCATCCCCAATCACGAAAAAAATCCCCAATTTGGGTACAAATCCCCTAAACTGGGAATACTGCTGGGGGTTGACATCAGGGCTGTCAGATTTTTTCCGAGCTATTTTGCCAAATTGATTTTGAAAATCGCCAAAATTGATTTTATGTAGTTTTTCTTAATATATATATTCAGGGATCGCAAATAACGATTATTTTCCAAATTTGAAGTGAAAAAATCACAATAATAGAGAAGTGCTACGTGCACAAGGAATATACCAAGATACTCCATGTTACATGGACTACCTATAGATGCAATGATTTTTATTTTTTTGATTTTTATTTATTCCTCACAAAATAACAATTATTTCTTGATTTTTATTTATTCCTCAGAAAATAACAGTTATTTCTTGATTTTTATTTATCCCTCATATAATAAGAGTTATTTTGTGACTTTTATTTATTCCTCACAAAATAACAGTTACTTTTTGATTTTTATTTTTTTGCTCAAAAAAATTTTAATTTTTAATATGAATATATAATAAAAAAGTAAATTTAATTTAACATATAAGAGTTTTTTTAAAGACTCTGGCGATAAATTCAATTTTAAATCGGTTAATATTCATTTTAACGCAAAAATTACGCTTTCTACATTTTAAAAGTTAAGCAAAAAAATAAAAATCAAACAGTAACTGTTATTATGTGAGGAATAAATAAAAGTCACAAAATAACTCTTATTTTGTGAGGGATAAATAAAAATCAAGAAATAACTGTTATTTTCTGAGGAATAAATAAAAGTCACAAAATAAGAGTTATTTTGTGAGGGATAAATAAAAATCAAGAAATAATGATTAAAAAGTGATTTTTAAAATAAAAATTGTAACCGTTACGGTCCCTGTATATATTTGATAATAAATTTGTTTTTATGTAACACATTTTTTAATATAAATTTTTAAAATATAATCGTATACAAACTCAGGCGCAAATCACCAAAAGCAGAAATAAAACCGCCAAAATGTCCTTTATTTATTTGTATTAATTTCAAAATTACTAATTAATTAATATAAGAAAAATCATCAAAATCAAATTGCTTTAATCGGATATGTTCTGTATTCCACGTGAAATTAAAAGAAAATATGTACTTATAACAAGAATTCTATGACAATTCCACACCTTTTAATTTGGCGTGCAATACAGAACATACCCAAATATCTTACAGACGAGTTTTGGTAAGATTTATTTTTGAAACTACTTCTTTAACAAACTAATTTTCCTGAATTACTAAAATTTTGAAGTACAAGTTTGTTCGAAAATGGCCATTAAATCGGAAACAAATTTATTTATCGCCAGAAAAATTGCCATGTCTTCAAATGAATAATTTATTTATTTTGAAAATAATAAAAAAGAATCTTTATCACGCCAAATTATATATACAAAATCTAGTCACCGAAGAAGATTTCGAACTATTTATAAAAAATCAAAATGATAGGTCAAAAGGTATAACAACCAGAACCAAAGAAGGACAAATAAAAAAATTAAATTTGCTTAAGGAGAATGCTTTTAGAAGACAAGGACTGATATTCAATGAACACTGGTTTGTAAACAAAACAGATTTAGAAATACCGTGGGAGTGCAAATGGTTATTATCTTTGGGAAAAAAGTTTGCTCTCCCAATTAACAGACAAAGTTTTTCACCACTAGAAATAATAGCAGATGTGGAAGAGTGTATACAAAAACTGGACGATAACACAAATGGTGAAAAGGAGACAAGAAGAGCAAAAATGGCAAGCATGGTAACATCTTTCAAAAGAAACGTAAAACATAGTCCAAGGGAAAAATTAATATTAGCTATTTTCGAAAAAACAAAAAGATTTTTAAGGATGCATAAAAACATAATAATCACACAAGCTGACAAAGGAAATAAAACTGTTGCAATATATAAACAAGAATACAATAATAAAATTAAAGAATTATTAAACTACAAGAATATATACAGAGTTTTGAGGACAGACCCCACCAATAAGCTGGTGAAAACAAACAACAACATCGTTACGGATCTATTTAAAAGGGAATGCATAGATAACCAATTAAAAAGAACTCTTATGTGTTCTGCCGCTAATGCACCAAGAATTTACGGACTGCCAAAAATACATAAAGTCAACACACCATTACGGCCCATAGTTTCATCACCATAAGTTCCCTGCTATGAACTTAGTAAGTATATGGGAAAGATACTTAAAAATATAATATCAGACACATACAACATAAAAAATTCATTACAATTGAAAAACCAACTGCAAAATATACAAATAGATGAACACGACTCACTAATATCACTTGATGTAATCTCCCTCTTTACTAACATTCCAATACACACAGCTATAATCAACATAATGAATAAATGGGATAAAATAAAAACAGTCAACACAATTCCTAAAGCTAAATTCCTAGAAATATTAAAATTTTGCTTATATGATAACAATTACTTCATATATAAGGACACAATATACAACCAAATATTCGGTATGCCTATGGGAAACCCCTTTCCCCCACAATAGCAGATATAGTGTTAGATAATCTATTAGATGTAAAATTAGCTGAATTAAAACTGAAAAATATAAGTATAAAATACATAACAAAATATGTAGATGACATCTTAGCGGTTATAAACATTAATGACAAAGATGATATTTTAAAAACATTCAACGAATATCATCCGAAAATTAAATTCACAATGGAAACGGAAGAAAATAAACAAATCGCATATCTCGACACCAAATTATACAGAGGTAATAGCAAAATAATATTTGATTGGTATACAAAAGATACATCATCAGGAAGAATAATAAATTTTAATGCGACGCAACCAAGAAGCCAAATAATAAATACAGCGAAAAATTTCGTCCACAGGGTCTTGGATATTAGTGACAAGCAATTCCACGCGAATAATATCAAAAAAATTACCACAATTCTTAAAAATAATAGTTTCCCCAAAAACTAATAGAATCCTGCATATCATCCTATAAACCCGAACATAATAACAGATCTGAAAACCCAATCACAGACAAACGGTTTTGCAGTATTAAATATATACCCGGCCTTACAGACAGCAGAAATATAAAAACAACAATAGACAACAATAACATATGTTTTGCTTACAAACCAAATAAAATCCTAAATACAATTTTCACTAAAACAAAAACACCAATAGAAAAACTACAACAAAGCAATGTTGTATATGAGATACCTTGCAAAGGTAATGATCAAAATGTCTGTAATCTTGTTTACATTGGAACAACAAAGAGGAACTTAATAACTAGAGTTAATGAACATCAAGCTGATATTAATAAAAACAAGGAAAGTACTGCATTATCACAGCATATACTTAATACAAAACACAAACCTGATTTTGACAATATAAAAATACTGGACAAAGTAAACAGTGATAGAAAAAGATATGTGACAGAAAGTTTACGAATTCAACAAAAAATAAATAAAACGATGAACATCAAAGAAGACACTGATAATTTGAGCGCGAATTATAAACTGGCAATAAAACAATCAATCTAATTGGATAAAATATTTTTTAAAATTAAAATTCTTATTATATATATAAAAAAGTGTTAATGTGACATATTTATATGTATACATATCATGAAGAAATGTTAATGTGATATTTTAAGACGTAGTAAGTTTCTTTTATATTTGAAAAAAAAAATTTTCATGTACATATATTTAGAATATTGTTGTTGTTTTTTCTTTATTTAACTAAATAGCCAACATCCCTTGAAAAAGTGAACATACAATTCACGAAACGTCGGGAAATATGGAATAAATATTTGCATTTTTATTTACATAACAAAACATAAAATTTCGATTGGCCAAAAATAATAATTACAAAAAAAAAAAAAAATTTAGTCGCCAAACAAGTTGAAAAATCGCCATGTTTGGTGAGAAATCGCCGTATCTGACAACCCTGCTTGACACCTCTGCTGTCAGATTTTTTCCGAGCTATTTCGCCAAATTGATTTTAAAAATCGCCAAAATTGATTTTATGTGGTTTTTATTAATATATATTTGATAACAAATTTGTTTTTATATAACACTTTTTTAATATAAATTTTTAAAAATAATCGTATAAAAATTCAGCAGCAAATCGCCAAAAGCAGAAATAAAATCGCCAAAAATTTTTTTATTTATTAAAAAATTAAAAATAATATAAAAAATAATAAATATTACATTCATAAGGGTACATTCGTAGATTAGACTTGTTAGAGATCGGTTATTCTAAATAAAACACATACAAAAAAATTAAAGACAACATAGGCAAAATTAATGTTATGAGCGGTTGGCTTCTGGTTTGCTGCAGACATAATGTATTTTGCAATAATTTACCGGAAACCAGAAACAACCCGACGATATAGTGAAACATTGGCATTTTTAAATTGTACCAAGCAATTCGCGGTAGTACCACGGTACCAACGAGGTAAAAAATGTACCATAAAAAGTACAATTGTACCATGATTTCCATCCGTGGCTTAGTTTGTTTTGTTTTGTCATTGTTGAAAGTTGGAGAAAGCATGATAAAAGCACAGAATACATAAAAAAGCATAGAATATACTTTGTGGGTGAATTAACGAAGTATTTAGTCGGTTTCATAGAATTTTGCAAGTTTTATTAAATAAACTTGAAGTAATTGAAATTTAATAACTTGTTTATTATATCAATAATATTTTTGAAATTATTCTGGAAGTGATTAAATTTATAATCTTATGCTAATATACAATCATATCTATCAGGATTATTTTTTGTAGTAAATTTGATGGTGAATGATGATGAAAATGAACAGATCGGCAGTGGATGAGGAAAAGTCAACATACTTGGGCTTCGATTTAAGCACCCAAAAGGTAAGATTTGTCTTAAATTTTTAATTTTTTTTTCAACAAAAATGTCAATTAGTCATTTCGTGCTTTTGTTCTTAGTTCAAAAATTGAACTAGTAAGCGTAAAACGATTGAAGAAGTTCCCTTATGGTTGTTATCGCTTAATTTTTAAAAATAGGACAGCAGAGGAAAAATGTTTGGACATTTGCTTAAAAAACTAGGACTTACAAATAAAATGAAATTGATTTTTTCGAATAATATTACTACTATTGCGTAAAAAGCGTCAAACTCGCACCATTTTACATAGAATATTGGATCTTTTTACCCAACACCACAGATATGTTTAAATTAAATTGTATCTACATACATAAATATTTACACATTTAAGAATATTTGCATACATAAAAGCACAGAAATATTACTTCAAAAATCATTAAAATGTTGGAAACGTTTATTTTAAACTTATAGTTCTGTCGCCATGTACATATCAAAAAAGGTTTATAGGCCAAGAATTTATTAAAAAGTAATTCTTCATTAACTGAGAACCCGATTACAATTCAAGCATTTCTAACGGTAGGGCTATCGACTTTAAATAAACTTTCATTGTTTAGTTAAAATGTCCACAACCCTCATGAACAGTGTTATTAATAAGATAAGCTTTACATCCAAAACCAATTATTTCCCTATTTAGTTTAGTTTTTAATAAATACCATTTGTCAAGCAATGCAAAAGCGAAAACATTTCCTTAAAAAGTAGGACTTATCCGGACGCAAAAAATTCCAAAACGACGACAGTGTCTGGGAAAAAGAGAACGGATAACATGCCTAAGTTGAAAATATTGAATCGTTTTTGAATGAGTTCGTTCATGAACTACAAAGCACTATTTTGCATGTGCACTGTTGTATTCCATTTGAGTGGGCCCCTTTAGAATATGCTATCTATATCTTCTTTTTGTATCATCTGGCTCCCGTTGGAGCATTGAGTGCTATATGGATCTGTATTAAAACTTGTTTACTTTCCCAGCACAAAGTATACACAGAGTAAACCTAAATAATTTTTTTCTGAATAACACCTTAAAGGCTCAGTTACCCGACTATAATGTAAAGTAACTACAACAGTAGGAAACAGCTGATCGATATTGTTATGTAAAAAGTAATGCAAATGGTTATAAAGATGTAACGTAACGTAACCTATTTTTCATATAAAAGTATCGATCAGCTGTTTCCTACGTTGCAGTTACTTTACATTACAGTCGGGTAACTGAGCCTTAAGTCTTTATAAAGGATTACGTGTAGTTTCCACAATGCAAGCAACCCACTTGTCTAGAAAAAATATATGAAAAACACTAAAATGTTTGAGTCAAAGCAAATTCATTTCCAGGTAATAGTGTCGGCTTGAAAAAAGAGGATTCATTTATTAATATGATCAAGTGTATTTTAATTTCGATTACACTGTATGATTCTTGAGCACAAAATCTTGAAAGTATTGCAAATTTTAAAAATCAGTGATTGATGTTCATAACAGCGAAATTTTTGGTCTAATGCTCGTTATGACCCATTCATTAGCGTTTTCGACTAAATTCCAAAATCGAAAGTTGCTTTTTACGCGCTAAATTCAAATTTGGAAACTATCCAACCCGTTACTAATACTCCAATTCAAACAAATTGATACCTTTTTTTTAAAGTACAAAATACTGTTAGACAGGACGCAGTCAAAGTAATTGTTCCCATACGTGTTGAAACAATTTTGTAAACTATAACTTTTTTATCGAAAGTTGGAGCATTTATTGTGAAAACCTTGCGGTAATAAAATCCATAAGTAATCCTTTCAACAACAAATAAGAATACAATGGATTGGCTAAACTCAAACAGAAAGAAATTACCCACCACCATTATTCCAACATAAACCCCAATTATATCAAGCCTATATATCCCACAGCAATTGAAAAGTGCAAAATTAAAACTTTCTCCAGATTACGCCTCGGTCACACCATTGTCTCCCATGAATGGATTCTATAATAAAACTTAAAAAAAAATTAAACCGACTTCAAAAATAAGCACTAAAAAGCTACAAATAATATAGATCTAGTTAAATAAAAGATTTTTATATATGTTACCTACAGTGCCGTTTGAAGTTGGTGCCAGCAACATTGGTAACTAAGCACATACATATGTACATAAAAATTACTTGCAGTTTTTTCTTACCGGGCATGTTCCTATGTCTTTAGTACCAGTATTACTGGCACCAACTTCAACCGTCACTGTAGGTAACATATATAAAAATCTTTTATTTAACTAGATCTATATTATTTGTAGCTTTTTAGTGCTTATTTTTGAAGTCGGTTTAATTTTTTTTTTAAGTTTTATTTTTACCTTTTTAGTGCATACTTTTGAGCTCTGGCCAATTGAAAAAAGTTTTATTTGTAAGTATTTTTTTATTTAGAAATATGGTCCAGTTTCGTAAAAATCGATTAAGTAAAAACACGTGAAATATAGTATTAAATGTTATGGGTCGTGGCTACGCCCACTTAAAAAAAAGATTGTGTATTTTTAAGAGTTCAAGGTGTGTGCCAAGTTTCGTACAGATCGATAAAGTAAAAGCACGTGAAATTAAGTATCAAATTTTATGGGGCGTGTTTACGTCCCTTTTTTTAAAACAAGATTGTGTATTTTTAAGAGTTCAAAATGTGTGCCAAGTTTCGTAAATATTGGTTAAGTACAAGTGCATGAAATATTATACTAAAATTTAATAGGCGTGCCCCGCCCACTTTTTTGAACGCAGTTTTGTGCCTTTATTAAAGCTTAGGGTGTGTGCCAAGTTTCGTAAAAATCGGTGAAATAGAACCCTGTGAAATATAATATAAAATTTTAATGGGCGTGACTCCGCCCAGTTTTTTATAAGAAGATTGTGTTTATTTTAGAGCTCAAAGTGTGTGCTAAGTTTCGTAAAAATCGGTTAATTATAACAACGTGTATTGGTATAATACATTTTAATGGGCGTAGCCCCGCCAATTTTTTCAACTTATAAATTTTGTAATTACAAGAACCAAAGATGTTTGCTAGGTTTCGCAGCAATCAAATGAGTAGAAGATCACAAAATAAAATTTAAGAAATTGTGGGCGTGACCCTGCCCACTTTTTTCAAATGGGACCAATGGGAAGCTATACCCTCTCAGACAACAAAAAAATTTTTACAATCGGTCTAAAATGCACCTATGAACCTACACACCTAAAAGAAAAAATAAATAGAGACGAATTGTTAACCTCCTTCTTTTTTTGAAGTCGGTTAAAAAAAAAACACCCCAGCTAACCTGTACCCTATGTAATCGCACTCTCTCAATTAATCACATTCTTTCTGAATGCTTATCATCAGGGACAAGGACTTCATGCACTTAAAAAATGTATTTTAGGCGCCTAAGATATGACATCACAAACGCAAAATATGCACTAAAAACAACAAAATATGCACATATTTTATAAACTTTTTATTCAAAAGAAAAGTTTTTAGTTTACATACAACTAAATAAAGATATAAGAATATTTTCTTTTCTCAAGTGATGCGTGTACAAGCCTTTAATACTGAATTTTTTCTCAATGTTAAATGTGATAAGGATATTTTGCATTATAGATTCCAAACACGCATTTTTCGAGGTATGTTTATATTGCAGTATAGGAGCGATACGTAAATAGATAAAGAAAAGTGTTGTTAGTTATTTATTTTCATTTAAAAATTTTATATTTTTTATATGTATTTTCAAATGTGAAGTTCAATCAATGTTTTGTGCATTGAAAAAGGCCTTGTAACGTCTGTGGATATAATCGGCTAAAATTTAAGTGATTCTTTTTATATAAAGTTATATATTTATTTAAACCTACCATTACAATTAATTGAATACTAGCTATTACACTTGTTTTTTAAATCCGTTATAATTTTTAAAAACAATATAAAGTTTTAGCAGAATTTTTTCACTACTTTCGACTTTAGCACACAATTTCCTCTTGAAATCATCAAAATGACAATTTCCTTTTAATTTGGTAGGAGTGTGAGTGCACAATCGTTTTACAATTCTACAACAATTCAAGCGAATAAATTTGGTAAAAAACTGTTACATTAATAATTTGTCAGCAATATATTTTCAAATTTGAATTTTTAACAAAATATGACACTAATCATACAATTTTGCCAAAATATGAGACAAAAATATGCAAAAATATGCACTAAAAAATCGATGCCATTTTTACGCAAATTCATTGTTTCATAAAGATATTTCATTCTTGCCATTATCAGAGTTTAGGGAAAAAACATGCATTTGCATGAACCCCCTGTCCCTGCTTATCATATTCCGATCAAAGACGAAAATATCATTTTAAACGTTTATTTATACATACTAGTGTTCGCCCAGTGGTTGAAAATCAACCATTAACGCACAGAGGTGGAGAATAGAATGAAAATATTTAAAGTTTGATGAATTTAAAGCACAATTTAAAAACTATATTCAAATATACATATGTATAGACTCCAAGGTAAACCACTCTCTTAAACCACTTTCTTAACTACTAAATACGAATTTAAAATTTCATTTATCGGCATAAATAAGAATAGATTTTAAGCAAACTATTTAAAAAAAGTTGTTCACTTTTTGAACTAAATGTAATTAGATATTTGCTCCTAGTGTTTTCACTTCATATTCATTATTATTGCCCAAAACAAAAATATTCGTTTATTTTTTCATTGAACGCTTTTTCTCTAAAGTTTTAGACTCCCCATTAAAACGTTTGTTACAAAAAAAGTTTATATTCCCTATTCTTTGAGAAAGACCCCATATGTATGTACGAATATGCTAGCCTAATAATATAAACATTCCATCATATTCCAACATTCCATTATGTTCAGTAATTTAAAGCACAGAAAAATAATGAAAACAATGAACAAAAACAAAACGCACACAAAATAAACCAAAAATAAAAAACTTTGTGCTGTAGGTGAATTTAACTTTAATCAAAGTTATTAATAATTAAAAAATATATTATTTTTAAGTATCTAAAGAAAAATAATACAGTACCACTCGTTATTTAAATAACCAAATTTTATTAGTTTCAGCAATAATCGTTTAAGTACATAGAAAGATGGAAATAAGAATAGAATGAACAAATAAAATACGTTTTTCCTTCTGAGTGTTTATGGAGCTGCAAAGCCAAATTGTTGTAATTTTTTTTTAGCAAATTAAGAGAGAAAGAAATCATGGCTTTATGATTGGCTAATATTCTTAACTGTTTTTAACTATCTTAGACACAAAAATGTAGAAGAAAAAATACATTCTGCACTGCTCCTATTGTCAATATATCTAACAAAAAAAAAAAAAAATCAAGCGAATACGTTGAGTTTAAGTCAGTTAAAATGGTTCTTAACTTTTTTCACTTGCCTATTTATATATAGATAATCATGCTTAATAAACACATTTATGTACATATGTATATTAAACCAGAGCTGATGGCCAACGTTGCTAGTGCTCTCTAATTAAATTTAATCTTAGAATTAAATTCGTAAAGATTAAATAAATAAATAATAATAATAATAATATAACTTTATTCAAAGTACATCTTCCTGTTGACGCGAAAATGAAAATTTCAAAAAAAAATTTAACAGTGCAATAAACTTAGCAGTAGTTAACAACCCTGCTGAGCGCGTAATTGACCTTCGTCAACAATACACTAGTGATGGCAAACAGTGACCACAATGATTTGATTCAATTCATCGAGCCATTTCACAAAACGCATCCAAACTCCAACAAAAGTACAATTTCAGCAAATTTGAAAAAATAAAAAACCAACATCAATCCAAGAAATTTATTATTCGACATATTGTCAAGTTTATTTTAATTTCCAAAAGTTTTTCTATATTTATTGGCAAATATGTCTTCAATTTTAAAAATAGGCCTTCGTGCCATACTTTGTCAATGCCTGAGAAACATCAACAAAAAGGGCAGAACAATACTTTTTTTCTTCAAAAGTCCTCCTTATAACTTGAACCAATCTATGCGTTTGCTCAATAGTGCTATGCTGACTTCTAAAGCCAAATTGATGGTCCGGGATGCACCCATTATCAGCTAAAATTGTGGACAATTTAGTCATGAGCAGCTTTTCGAAAAGTTTTGAAACTGTTCATAGTAAGCTTATAGGCCTATATGACTCAGCCTTGGTAAGATCTTTGCCCGGCTTCGGAATCATTTTAATCTTGGCAAGTTTCCAGTTATGTGGAAAATACTGCATTCGTAAAATGGCATTAAAAATAAATAGCAGGATTCTTATTACAATATGAGGCAAGTTCATCAGCATTTTGTTACTAATTCCATCAATATCTGGAGCTTTCTTAGGATTAAGTTCAGCAATTAGTTTTTGTACATCGCGCATCTTAAACTTTATGGGTTGCGGGGGTAGAGCAACTACACTCCGCAAATCAGCAAAACCAGTACATGTGTTTGGGGTAAATACGTATTTTAAATGATTAGCAAATATGTTACCTTTTTCAGTATCGCTTCTTGCCCAACCTCCGGTAGATGTGCGCAGAGGTGGTTTAAACTCAACGGGGGTTTTCAGCTTTCTAGCAGCGTGCCACAAAGAGTAATTAGATGCTGGTGTGACATCAAGACCTTCCAGATAATTTTTAAGAGATGCAGTTTTTTCAATTGCAAGTAACTCTTGGAGTCGTTTAGTGCACTCTTTAAATCTGATTTTAAGTTATGGTGATCTGTGCTGTTGCCATTCCCTTCTAGCTCTTCTTTTTTTAGACACGACACGTTCAATATCGGTAGAATAAATTTTGTTAAATCCAGTCTGCGGATGGGAGGTAGTAGCATGTTCAGCAGCCTGTGCAATCATTTCGTTAAGGTTGGCGATGTTAGCTTCAATATCCTCGGGTGTTCTTAGCGTAATATTTTCCGTGCAATGACTACTAAGATATTTTTTGAATCGCAGCCAATTTACACGATTGATCATCTTCACATACGAATGAGGTAAATCACTTCTCTGTGGGCTACAGATTGTAACGATCGTGGGAGAGTGATCGGACGAGAGATCTAAAGAAGCTTCAACGTTAATTAATTCCCTAGAAATGTTTTTTATGACGCCAAAATCTATAACATCCGGAATTTTATTTATGTCAGTTGGCCAGTAAGTAGGCTCCCCACTCGAAATGACGTCCAAGCCCATTTTTGAAATTGTGTTGAACAACGCTCGACCTTTGGGTGTAATATGACGCGAACCCCAGAACGTATGTTTGGCATTATAGTCGCCAGCTGCTACGAAACAAGGGCCAAGAGATTTATAGAAATCCTCGTATTGATTCTCAGTAATTGCGAATCTGGGTGGGGAGTAAATTGATGATATCACAAAATTTGTGCAAAAATTTTCAACACAAATATTCGTTGCTTGTAGATATTCCTCACAAATGTTGTCAATAATATAATGTTTAAGTCTAGACTTTATTAGAATTGCTGATCCACCACATGCTCTTCCTCTCGGGTCCTTTGAATCATATAAGGTGTAGCCAGAAATTTTAAAAAGGCTTCTCGAAGTCAAATGAGTCTCAGAGACCAACATTATATCAATATTTTTTTCCGTGAGGAAGTGCTCAAGTTCATTTTTATGTTGGCGAATGCCGTTTGCGTTCCAGAAACATATTTTTAACGTGTTCATGGCTTCTTAACTAATGCCTGAAGCAGTGTATTCTGCATTCGCAGCATTTCTTGCATCATGCTAGTCATATTTGTTGTAAAACTATTAATAGTTAGCACCAAATTCTCAATAGTAGCTTCAAGGCGACTAAAGTTAAAGCTTGAGTTTGCATTCGTTGAATTATTTGGCGGTGGAACATTTTGTATGGGAATAGAACTAGTCTTAGCAGCATCGGCATACGATACACGTGAACTAACTGGTTGGATTGTTTGAGGAAGAGTGGCGGAGTAAGCGTTTGCTGATTGAGCTGGAGCTAGTTTAGGTTTTTGACCCATAGCCTGTTTAACAAAAGAATATACAGGGCATCCTCTGTAGTTAGCGGTGTGATTACCTCCACAATTACTGCATTTTTTTTCTGCTTGATCTTTTGGCTTCGTGCAGCTAGCAGTACCATGTAATTCACCGCAGAGAACACAAACTGTAGGTAAATTGCAGTAAGTTTTTGTATGACCATATTCTTGGCAATTGTGGCACTGTACGGGACCTGAACGCTTATGTGGCTCTTCAACTGTAATTTTTCGGTGTAAAAGGTATTTTAGGCTATAAATTGGATGTGTCTCGTTTTTTTTCAACTGTATATCATTTGGCTCCAGTTCAACACGAAATAGAGGCTGGGGATCTTCTCTCTACTGATTATATTAGTAACACTTTTTACTTTAAATCCTTGTATGATGAGTGCATCTTTTATTTCGTCGGGATTAACATAAGCATCAATGCCCTTCAATACGATCTGCATACCTTTAGCACTTTTAAGTTGATAAGTATAAAAATTTGTTTTATTTTTTTCGAAATCAGTAATAATTTTGCGGAAATCTTTTTCTTCGTATATTTGAATTTTTGTTTCATCAATTTTACCACGTTTTATTGGAATAACGTGAAATGCGTTCTCACCAACTGCCGGACTAATTTTTTAACAAGGGCGTTCGAATTTTTTTCTCTCAGGTATATTGGTGGTGGCTTGGAAGTTTTTTTGGATGAAAAAGCGGGTTGGTCGTTATTTGCTTGCAATATTGAAAAACGATTTTGACGGTTAACTGCTGCGACGTCGTTATCCCTGGATATCTTGGGAACCGATGAAATTTTTTATGAATTTGGGCTTCGCCCGCGCTTTAAAATTGTGATATATCTGTCCATTCCGAGTTGGAGTTAAATGTAGAAGTACTAGGCAATAATGTCAACGATTCACTAGTTGGCATTGGACAAAGCGAAGTTGATCGCTGACGAAACTGTGGTTTAGCCGTTAGAAAAAGTCTATTATCAGATTTTTGATTTTTATTAAGAGCTTCAGAACTCACAGCAAGTCTATTATCAGATTTTTTATTTTTATTTTTATCATTATGAGCATCAAAACTCACAGTAAAATAGGCATTTCTGCCGTTAGAACTCACTTCACTATTTTTTTCCTTTGAGGTACTCATATAGAGTATTCCTCAAGGTCACTTTGTTTGTTTTTTTTTGTTTACGGTTTTTTTTTTGTTTTTGTTGTTTCTATATGTAAAAAATATTTGCAAAGCAAATAAAGCTTATTTATTAAAGTAAATATGTACTACGAATATTTTTTGTATTTTTTTTTTGTTTAGTTTGTATGTAAGAAAAATTCCGCTATTACGTCTGTTCACTATGAAGGTACGGGTTCAATTATGACGAACATGAAATGGACGTAATTTACGAAACACATTTCTCACACAGCACAAATTTTTAAAAAATTCAACGATTTAAAAGTGTTGTTCGTTTGTTACTGTATTCATGGTCAAATTGAATTGCCACAAGTTACGAATCTTTTACACTGAAAAAAATTCACACTTGAAACACAAATAGTAAATAACAAATATTAAAAATTTAAAAAAACCCCGAATATATCTAGACATTATGTGATCAGCGTGACCGTTTGACCGAATAAAATGGCAAATTGTCACTTCGTCGACTGCCTTGCCACTTTTTCCCCCTTTTTAGGGTTTCATTCGTACACCAAAGGTGAAAAGAAACCCTATTGTTTTCGCTACGCTGTCCGTCTGTTCGTCCGTCTATCACAGGGTATTTTCTCGAGAACCGTAACAGCTACAGACAGAAATTTGGACACAGTGTGTAGACCTTTGGCCGCTACAACAACAAATACATGAGAGTTGGAAATTAAAGGGTGTTCCAAAACGAGCAACGAAAAATGTTAAAATCCCATGTAATATATACATATACAATTGTATGTATGTATATACACTTGAATTTTGTAAGGTTAGTGTATTTTTATACAGACTGCAACAATTAACACTAAAATTTAAAACAAATTTTAATTAAAGGGTGTACCATCAGTTAATGTAATTTTTACCATGTAATTTTCACAACTTGTTGAATCTTGGAAACCGTAAGAGCAAACTTCTTGAAATTTTCAAAAACGTTAAAACAAAAAAATCCCAAAACTATAAAATCGCCAAAACGAAAAAAGTACCAAATTAAAAAAATTCTAACGAAAATAAATCGCGAAAAATCGGAAAAATCGCCAAAATTAAAAAATCGCCAAAATGAAAAAATTGCCAAAATGAAAAAATCGCCAAAATGAAAAAAATCGCCAAAATGAAAAAAATCGCCAAAATGAAAAAATCGCCAAAACGAGAAAAAAGCGAAAAATAAACAAAAAAAAAATTATTTCAGCTGAAAAAACGTCAAAAACTTAAAAAAACGATGTATTAAAAAATGCTCAAAGCCCAACGTACGGAACCCTTCGTGCGCGAGTCAAAGTCGCACTTTACTGATTTATTTCAAAGTGAATTACATAATAATACCATAAAAATAAGAAGTTTAGAGGAGTTGCATTGATTTTTTTAAAGTTGCCCCTTTTTTTTGATAAGTAATATCTTCTAAACGGCTAGACCGTTTTTCTTAAAACACAGCTAAGAACCATCTCGATCAAGCCACCTTTCAAACAGAAATATCTAAATCAAAATCGGTCCAGCCGTTTGGTCTTTGCATGGACTTAGTACAGATACAAAGACACACCCCTATCGGAAATGTTGTTAACTTTAAACTAACTTTAAACTAACTTTAAGCTAACTATTTCGCAACTAGTACTGACTGAGACTTGGATTAACATTGCGATGTCCTAGGCGGTAGTCAATTGTCTCACTTTGCACTACTTTCAGCTAACTCAAAGTTGACTTTTTTAAATCACTTGGTAGTCAGTAAGTTAAACAATTTTTCTGGGGTTCCAACATGTAACATCACACGTTGTGTACTCAACGCTCTACCACTCGGCTAAAGCGGCCCATACACTACAACAGCATGCACGCGCAATCAAGCTATTGAGCAATCATGTTCGAACCACATAACATACCAGCAAGCTGGTACAATAATCACTTTTTAAAAAAATTCAAGAAGGGAGGTTATAAATAGTGACACAGTTTTTGCTGCAATTTTATTGATATTTTGTTAATATTAGCAGCTATGCATAACTAAAGTGCTCAAATTTCATTTTCCATTGCAACAAATTATTTTTCAACAAATTACGATTTTTAAATGCATATTTAATTCTTGATAACTTTACTCAACTGAGCTAATTTCACCATACACAATACCAGCAATCGGTACCATCAGCAAAATATCAAACTCTGTTTGACATCACTACAGCAAAACGTACAATCACACAAAATGCCCATACACGACCCAACCGCTGGCACAAACACTTGATTGCGCATGCATGCTGTTGTAGTGTATGGGCCCCTTAAGCTGCCATCTAAAATAACAACAGCAAAATGTTAATATAACACTGAAATGAGTTTTAAAGTAGCTGAGAATAAATTTGTTGCCTCTCATCAAATTCGATTACGTACTCAACTTAAGAATTAATTTTGGGTTTGTTCTAGATGACTTTGGAGCTAGCTTTGAGTCAGTCTAAGAAAAGCTAACTATAAGTTAACTATTTTTGTAGTCAACCACACATTCTCCGACAGCGACACTACAAATTTATAACACCGCTTTTTTTGGTCAAATAACGGGATATATATTTTGTAATAAAAAGTATTACTTATTATCAAACATAAAATTTGTTTTGTGTAATTTGTAACATTTTGGATACTTTTGAAGGTTTGTCTGTGTAAAATTGAATTTCGATTCCGGCAACACTGGATAGAGCTGTGTTTTCTCTATCCTTTTCAATATCTGCTGCATGTTCAGTTGTTGGATTTCTGTGCTATTTTTGTTTTGTCATCCTTTTTGATATTTTTTAAAAGTTTTCTTGCAGTAAGTTTCGGCACATATGGTATACTGTAGAAATTAACTCCATCCTTTTGTTGATTTACTTTTCCATTGTTTGTTAATGCTGTATTTATAAATTTATTTGTAAGATTTATGGGATAGTTATTATTGGTTAGCGGCGGATAGGGGAGAGACATTATCAGCAACCCTCCTGACACACTACACAAGTGGTCATCTGTGTTACTGTCATGTCTCGGGTCTGGCACGAATCCTCGGATTTCCTTTTTAGGAATGCGCAGGATCGTTGTCATGGCCAGGCTGTGTGCTGGCGAAATGTACCTCTGGTATCTCACCGACAATGGCGTACCCTGGAAAAGAGGCGCCAGGGTTGGGTGAACCATGGGGGAGGTACCCACAAGTGGAGACTGCCGATCATGAGAAACATTCCACCCATGTTTGTTATCATGATGGGGAGATGCTATCCAACATGAATTGAGCTTCCAACTTTGAAAGGGATCGTGTTGGGCAGTTACTCCAAATGAAATCTAAGAGGGTCACATGATACTCCCATTAGGAGGTCATGAGGCCAGCTTAGTTTTCAAGTTGTGGCTCCTCTTTATGGTGCAGTTTCTCTATGCATGGAGCCCGCGGACCAAAACTAAACCACTTGTAAGGTTAAGCTGGATGGTAGCAGTGCCGAGAACCTGAATGGCTAGTTAGTGGTTAAAGAAGACTAGTCGTTAACAGCTCCACGCCGACGCCAGGGCACGGGTCGTTTAAAACGTGATTGCCTAGCCCATGTACGCCGTCCCTGCATGGGTGGTCCAACCCCATTCGCGCATACTCGTGGGAACAAAATTGAGAAGAAAAATAAAAAAAAAACAACAAAAACCAAACCTTGCCATTCCACTAGGAAAGGCCACTAACAGTGGACACTGGACCACAGGAAGTTAAATGGGCAATTAAAAGCTTCCATCCGTTAAAATCACCAGGACGGGATGGTATTATTCCAGCGGATCTACAACATAACATAACGTAGAACTTGTAATTCCATGGTTACTTACCATATATAAGGCCTGTTTCGTATGGTCATATATTCCAATTGCATGGACTAGAAGTAATGTGATCTTTATTCCCAAAGGAGGAAAAGCATCACATACTAAAGCGAAGGATTTTAGACCCATAAGCTTAACTTCCTTCCTTCTAAAAACCCTTGAGAGAGTGTTGGATGTTCACATTAGAACTTCCATAAACAGCTCTCTAATCTCAGTCTCTCAACACCCTTATACCAAAGGCAAATCGGTTGAGACCGCTTTACATTCGCTTGTAGGTTACATAGAGAAATCACTCGAGCATAAAAACTATACCTTGGCAGCTTTCATGGACATTGAAGGTGCCTTTAATAACATTGATACAACGGTAATCATTCAGTCTCTCAGAGAGCTGGGGATTGACCGAGGGATTTATCGGCTCATTGAAAATCTGCTTCTACGTAGAACTATCACTTCCACCATGGGAGCAGCCATCATCACAAGGCAGGCCCACAGAGGTACACCTCAGGTTGGTGTGCATTCACCACTGTTGTGGAATGTGACAATCAACAATCTGCTTAGAAAATTGGAATCCTTAAACTTTAAAACCGATGCATACGCAGATGATGTAGCGATAGCAATATCAGGATTTCACTTAGATAGGATATCACAAAGGCTAGAAACAGCACTAAATGAGGTTAATGCTTGGTGCTCTAGTAGCGGCCTGAGTGTCAACCCGACCAAAACGGAACTAGTACTCTTCACCAGGAGATACAAAGTTCCACTATTCATTCCTCCGGCATTGAATGGTACTGCACTTACCATGTCGAAAAGTGCCAAATATCTAGGCGTTGTTCTAGATAGTAAACTCATCTGGAGGGAAAATCTTCAGGTGAGGATAGAGAAAGCCGCTATGGCAATGTGCATCTGTAGGAAAGCAATTGGCTCTACTTGGGGAATTAACCCCAAAGGAGTCGGTTGGATACTAGAGATGGTCATAAAACCTATCCTATTTTATGGGGTCTCGCTCTGGTGGAAAGCACTAGAATAAGCGGGAAACCAGACCTGTATAGAAGGTATTCTCCGCAAAGCGGCACTTATGATAACAGGTGCCCTTAGATCCACGCCGACAAAGGCACTCTTCGCTATGCTTTGTTGGCTTCCTGTGGACTTAATGGCTAGAAAATGCAATAGGCGTATGGAACTATAGACCATGGGGTCACGCTAGCATCCTAAATACAGCAAACAATATACCTGAACTCATTGACTACTGCACTCCCAAACCCTACTTCAATAGGAATTTCAGTATTTCTTTGACAGAAGGGTTCTCCCCAGTGGACAGAACAGTGCAGGTTTTCACGGACGGCTCTATACGGAGGGGAAGAGTTGGAGGGGGGATATATATTCCAGATTTTGGAATTGAAATATCCTTCAGACTCCCGGACGAATGTAGCATATTACAGGCAGAAATATCCGCCATAAAAAGAGCAACACACTGGTTGAGTTATTATCGGATACACAATAGTAATATCCAGATAATAACGGACAGCCAACCCGCGATCAAAACTCTTGCAGGTGTATATTCTACATCATTAATTGTCCAAGAATGCCGCACAGTCCTGGATAAACTGGCGCAGCACTCAACCATCACACTATACTGGGTGCGTGGACACGGGACCAATTCAGGCAATATGGTTGCGGATGAACTGGCAAAGAGAGGAACCCTACTCGGGGAAGTCGATATTGACAATCTCTGTGGGCTCCCTCTCTCGTCGTGCTGGAGATGCTTCGATAATGCCTTTCTAAATTCAGCTCAGGAAAGATGGCGCAATGAGCCTACCTGCGTTATATCGAGAACCCTTTGGCATCGTCTAGATACTAAAAGAACCAGAAACCTCATTAGCTTCACCAGAAAGCATCTGAGGAATCTCCTGGCCACACTTACAGGCCACTGCACTTTCGGAACCCACGCTAAACGTATGGGTCTCCCGTATAATGATTACTGTTACAGCTGCAATGATGAGGAAGAGGAGGAAAGCATTTCGCATCTCCTCTGCTTCTGTCCTCCTCTGGAGGATCTCCGTCTGCACTTCCTTGGCAGAATATCCTTCAATAGCTTGTCCGAGCTATCGGAAATAGGACTTAGAAATCTAAGTCTATACATTAGGAGCAGCGGTTGGTATGGCCGCTAGCCTTCCTTTACGGCATGTGAATGTACTAGACCCTCTCCTGTCCCACCTCTTCACTTCTTCTCTCCTTTACTCTCTCTTATTATACAGAAACTCTCCATCTAGACCCTCTCCATCTATATTCTCCCTATACTCCCGGTATCACCCTTATTCTTTTACTTTCAACTTACAGGCAGCACAAAATGATCATCGTATTGGACCCAAGTGAGCTAGACTCCTAAATTTTTCATTCTTCACTAGCAGCCTGCCAACCTAACCTAACCTAACCTAGCATTGTTTTGAATTTTTTATATTTTCTTTTTTGAACTTTTCATGGCTTAAGTTCATTACTTTTTCTATTAAATTACTCGCTGTGTTTATTTTCATTCTTGTGGGTTGTGTCGAGTAGTAGTTTATTATGCGTCCTGAAGATGTAAATTTTGTGTACCAGTTTGTAATTAATTTATTGTTTTCCTTTATAATTTTCATGTCCAAGTAAGGTAATTCCATGTTTGCTTCTTTTTCTATAGTAAATTGCAGCTTGTTATGATATTTATTTAGTAAGCTTAGTATAATTTCTTCATCCTTTTGATTTATTACTGCAAACAGATCGTCAACGTATTTTGATATATGGGCAATTCCCAGGCGACGGACGCGACATTCATACACTTTTATTTGAGCAAAAAATAAAAAAGGAGTGGAAAGATCCAATATATATCTTAAGTGTTTTAAAGTAATGAAGGAGTAGTATATTTAAGAAATTTTTTTTGGCGATATTAATAATATTAAAAAGATATAGGGAAATATCAGAGAGAAACGGACGTGACAAAAATAGAAGTTATTTTTGTGCACTTATAGAAATATACATAATTCAGCGAAATTTTATTTAGAATTTTTGTTTGTAAATGTGGAAATGAAGGTGAAAGATGATAGTTTATGTGTAGAATTATGAAATATGAAAATTTTGATTTAATTTTTTTTAAATGGTTAGAGTACAAAGTACGGACGCGACAAGGTGAACTCGACATTTTTTCCCAAGAGAACTAAACACAGTAACTTTGATTGAACTTTGATTGAACTTTAATTGAAAAGTAATTAAACAATAACAAAAGCATACTGCTGCAGAAAATTAACAAGTATTGATTTATTTCGACGTACGCGGCATTAAGGTATAAGTGGAAGCAAACTCGAACAACTTCTCTTATAAGAACTTCATTCTCCTTCGTTTCGGCTAATGCGTAGGTTGTTGTTAGTAGAAAATTTGCAAATTACAAAAAAAAGAAAAAAAAGAAGAGAGGTGTCTTAGGACACCCGGTTGTAGCTATGCTGCTTGGTTATATTAAACAAACTGAAGTGTTAAATAACAATGCAATAAAATTATATTATATAATGATTGTTTATAGGTAAACATTTAATTAATTTCTTAATTGACATTACAAATATTTTAATTGATATTATAAAATTATTCATACCTATTACTTTTTTGTGTTTAGAATAGCTATAAAAAATTTTTTTTACATTTATAGAAGTTTCAAAAACTCAATCATTATAATCTACTGTAGTAATAATTAGTTTGTGTTAGCTAAAATATGATACATATGTTTGCGATTGCATTTTTTCAAGGTGCTTTGAAAAAATTGCATCGATAGTGGTATTGCATTTTGTTGTATGTTGTAATGGATCACTTTTTATATTTAAATCAAACTCATCCAAAAGAAATTTTACTAATGGCTCAGAATTTCTTCTGAATTGAACCCTAAAGCATCAACAAATAAATATTTTTAAATTAAACAATTAATTATTAAGAAAGAGTCTACAAAATTACACCAAAATCTTTTATTGGTTTTGCATATACATACATATGAATTTTAAAAGTAGACTTTTCATAAAAAGCTACCCATTTCAACTGTTGAAAAATCGTCCATTTTAAAGAAAAAATTGTCAAACCGTTGCTATTTTGGCACCAAAGATCGTCGAAATGACGACAAATTGTCACATCTGGCAGCTGTGGCTGTGTGTTTCAATCAGCGTTACCATAAATATTTTTATAAAAACTTCTTAAATCTGAAAAAAAACTTTTTTTCCAATACAAAAACTTTTTTTCTACAAAAGTACCAAAATTTTAAAAGAAAACATAAAATTGTATTTGGAATTCATTTTATTTAAAAATATAAAACCGATTAAAATCAAAACCTTAACATATAATAAAAAAAAATCATATTTAGTTTTAGATTTAGAGATCTTAATAAAAATATCACATACATTAATAAATATTAGAGCGTCTCCACTTGTATGGAAGAGCAAAAGTGCTTTTGTTACCCCTCTGAAAATAAAGTTTGATATGTTTTATGATGATTCCCAAAATATTTTGGTTCTAGCTTTGACCATCCGTGAGCTGCACCATTTTTAAAAAAGGTATTTATTTTCAGTTTTTCGAATATTTTTGTACTTTGCTCCAAGACGACATAAATAAAATTTGGTATCATCGAAAAGAGTTTTTGAAGCACCATCCAATGGTATATAAAACTTGACCACTTGTGAACTACTAATTGAGATATTTAACTAAATACATATTTTTGTTTCGGGTTTTCATACATCATCAAAAAAATTCCAAAGAAAAGGGAAAACTTGACAAATGGTAACGCTGGTTTCAATACTCACAGCCAGTGTTGGGAAATGAGATTTGCATTTCGGTATCAAAAAAAATTTTTTTTGAGTACATTTTTGATACCGAGAATACCATAAATTATATTTTCTATTTAAATTTTATTAACAAAAAAGTATACAAAATTCATTTACAAAGATGGGAACATATAAGTACAAATGTACAAATACATAGGTATAGCCTGGATTAGACTTAATACTGTGGGAACATAAGGCTTGCCCCCGTATTCCGTAGCTCCCTAAAGCTGAATTCGATCCCTAAAATGCTGAAAAATAGAAAATTTTAAATTTTTGGCGATGACATAAAACAATACAATTTTGGCGAATTACGTTTTTAAGCCATTACCTGATTTATCAATACACGTTTGGAAATTGCATTCGTAGCCGAAAATCGATAAATTGATTTTATAGAGATTTAGGTTTAGCGAGTTACAGATTACGAAGGCTCTTCCTTTATTTTGTTTTCATGAGATTTTGGTAAGATAAAATCCTTTCGACATTTCGACGGACAAAATTATGATTTATCAGGAAACATGTATTCATGTAATGCGTTTTTATTTTCAGCCAATGTAGACCAGGGGGGTTATTATGTAATTCGATTCGAAACGAAAACTGTTCGAATTTGTATGTTATTAACATTGGAATTCGAGCACATTTCCATTCGATTCGGATTACATAATAACCCCCCAGAAACTGCATATACATATTCTCTGTTGGTAATGCTTTCAGTTCTTCCATACAGTCAATGCTCTATATTGATTGTCCATATTTTAAAAATTTTTCTTTTCCCTGGGAACATTTGAATTAAAAGTGGTATAATGATGTTGATTTTACCAGATTAAATATTTTCAGGGGGAAACTTACTAAACCAAACTAACATTTCATTGTCAAAGTCCACTTTTGCCCTTAGAGCTTAATATAATTTTTTTTTCAAATTTTCCTTAAACTGATTTAAAACAGTTGTTTCAATAGATAACCTTCTGCGCCACATAAAATATCATTGCGTGAAATATGTTTTTCGTTGATGTTTAATTGTGAAAGGTTACAATTTTCTAAAAAAGCATTACTAATAAAGTTTCGTTCCACTTTTCGAAAAAAAATTAATTCTTTTCAAAAATATATGCATGCGCGCGTCTTCTGACTGCATATCTAAGTTGTCCGTGAGAGTATCAAATGTGTTACGGTCCTTTTTCATGTTAAATAGTATCAAAAAAGTACGATCGTACCAACTTTCCCATCACTGCTCACAGCACACACAGTCCTAGCAATACGAAATACACATGCACACATGCAGCACCAGCAATACGAAACACACAAACAACTTTGTCTTATTAGTTTGTTGTCGTTATTCACTGTATATACGCAAATGCAAAGCAACAAAATTTTGTCTCTTTTCCTTGAACAAATTGAGTAATCGTTTTCACTGTTTTTGTTTCTCTCACTGCAAAGAATTAAACAAAAGAAAATCAAACAATTTGTTTCGTTTATTTTCGTGCGCTGGTTTAAGTACAAGGAAATCAAAACAAAAATAAATTTATAACTGTAATAGTGTCGATTATTTATATTACGAAAATTATTTTCTAACCCCTGTATCGCCCCATAAGTAGCATAGCTACAATAACACAAATTACTTTAAATAATCGCTAAAATAAGGCTCAGCAAAGAAAATATTTATTTTAAAAGTCCCATATTTCAGTCAAAAAATTTCAAAAATTAAAAATGCTTGAACATTTGCATTTAAAAAAAACAAAATTTTTTTTGGTTGACTTTTTTCTGGAATTACCCATATGTTTTATTGTTATGTTATTTTTTGTTAGTTCGTCAGCCAATTCGTCGAGGAGGGTGTCAACTACTATATCTACCATATGTCTGATGGTAAAATTTCTTATTATATGTAAAGTAGTTGGTCTCATTTAAGCAGAATTGTAATATTTTCAAAAATTGTTGCTTGGATATATTAGGGTGTTTTTTAACAGTTTCCCAGTTATTAAGTATGGTTTTTTTATCGCTAAGTGTATTAGTATATTTGTAAACAGTTATATAACATCAATACGATAATGTCCAGCGATGCCAACTATTTATAACCCAAACGCGCTATATCCCTTCTCAAAACGCGCTAGAACGCGCTAAGTTACAGCATTATCAACAATTTATAGTCAAAACGCGCTACTTTCCTACGCGCTAAATTAAATTTTAATAAAGATCGATGTATTTGATAATTTTCTTTAAGTTGCGTTGAGTTTTTTTATGTATATGTTGGCGAAATAATGTTTTTTAGAATACGTCCTATGTATTTTGATAATTGATAACAAGGTAATTTGAGGGAAGAAGAAATTGGTCTCAAGGGGATATTTTCTTTATGAATCTTCGGTAGTCCATATAGTTCGGGAGCTGCAGCTGTATAAGTTGCCATCGAAATTTTTTCACATTTTGAAATGTATCTGTTTTTAAATAATTCTGTGATTATTGTATTATTTTTACATTGTAGTTTTTCAGTTGGATCTTCCCTTATTATTTTATATGTCTGTTTTTCAATCAAGAGACTTCTCATTTTCGTGGAATATTCGTCTTTGTACATTACTACTGTCTTGTTTCCTTTATCTGGAGGTGTTATTAATATTTTGTCTTTATTTTTATCTATTATGTATTTTGTCTCTTCATAGATACCAAGAATAAACTTTTCTCTTTCATTATTTTTAAAATTTCTTTTGTAATTTGCGATTGTATTTGCTATTTTTGTCTTGTTATCTCTTTTTCTGTATCATCTTTAATATTTTATACCCGCTGTTCCATGTCCGCTATAAGTGGTATTGTTTTGAAACTCTTCTTATTTATTGGCAACGCGAATTTGTTTCCTAGTGATACATACATGATTAAACGTAAACAACCAACAACAACTACAAGCCAGAGACCTGCGCCGAGCGATTTTGTCGGCGGCGGCTGGCTCATGAAAAATTATCGGCGGCGGCTGAAAATCGGCTGCCAGCCGGCTGAGACAACTTCAAGTATAATGATACAATAATATAAAAGTAGAGAAATTCCAAAATACTAGAAAAGAGTATAATAGAAATACAATAATATAATAGGAAAGATGTAAAAATTAATTCAGTTCTTAGCTTCAAATACTAAAATGAGTGAATTAAATATGTTTTAAAAATTTCCTTTCAATCATGTTAATGGATCGTGGTGCAGATCAGACGAAAAAAAAGCACAGGCATTTGCGCAACATCTGTATAATACTTTTCAACCTCATCAAATTGACAATCCCGCCGAAGATGAAGAAATCACAAATTTCTTAGACGTTCCATACCAAATGTGTTTCCCAATAGGTCACATTTCTCTTTCTGAGGTTGAGGACCAAATAAAAAATCTGAATAAAAAAAAATCTCCTGGATATGATAATATTGATGCAAAGGTTGTTAGAAATTTGCCCAAAAAAGCCGTTATGTATTTGACATTAATTTTTAACTCTATTTTACGTTTAAGCCATTTTCCTTCACAATGGAAATGTGCTGAGATTATAATGATTAAAAAACCAAATAAACCTGAAAACGAGATCACATCCTATCTATTAAGTATTTTTTCAAAAATGTTTGAGAAAATTTTCTTGAGCCGATTGTCTCCAGTACTTGAACAACTGCATATTATTCCCGACCATCAGTTTGGATTTAGACAAAAACATGGAACTCCTGAACAGTGTCATAGAGTTGTCAACGTAATTCGAAAATCTTTTGAGGAAAAAAAGTACTGCTCCGGAGTGTTCTTGGATATACAACAGTTATTTGACAAAGTCTGGCACATTGGTCTATTGTTTAAACTAAAAAATCTTCTTCCAGCTACATTTTATTCAGTTATAAAATCCTATATACATAACAGAATATTTTATGTAAAAATAAGAAACACAAGATCAAATATTTTTGATATTAGAGCAGGTGTCCCACAGGGCAGTGTACTAAGTCCGGTGTTATATACAATTTTCACAACCGATATGCCAATTTCTGAACATGTTACTGTATCAACATATGCAGATGATACGACGATTTTAGCAGCAGATAATTCTCCTTCTGTTGCATCTAATAAAGTTCAGAGTGAATTAAATCTAATTGAATTGTGGTTAAAAAAATGGAAAATAAAAGTAAATGCTGAAAAATCATCTCATGTAACTTTTACACTTAAAAAAGGTGATTGTACCAATCTTACTATTAATAATATCCCGATACCTAAAAACGATTGCGTTAAATATCTTGGCTTGAACATGGATCGTAGACTTACTTGGAAACAACATATTAAAAAAAAGCGTCAGCATTTAAATACAACAAATAGAAAATTTTACTGGTTAATTGGTCCTAAATCTCAGCTTAATATTGAAAACAAATTGAAACTTTATAAAGCAATTTTAAAACCTGTGTGGACCTATGGAATTCAATTATGGGGAACTGCAAGCCATTCAAACATTGAAATTATTCAAAGATACCAATCAAAAATACTAAGACTTATTGTTCAGTCACCTTGGTATATTACTAATGAAGCAATCCACAATGATCTCAAAATTAATACTGTAAAAGAAACTATTAACTCCTTTAGTGAAAAATACTTAAAAAGATTCAGTAATCATGTAAATCCATTAGCTATTACTTTATTAGACGATACTTACGAAATCAAAAGACTTTAGAGATATCATATTTTAGATCTACCATTGAGAAATTAGTCAATTATATAAGTTTTATTTTTATTATTATTATTATTATTATTTTATTTTTTTTTATTATTATTTACTTTATTTTTTTTTTCTTTTAGTACTTATATGAACATATATATATAAAAATATTTGCATTAAATTATTTATTTGAAATATTTGTAATTAACAGCCACTCTAAACTAATGGCATATTTCGCACCTGCGAAAGAAAACGTTCGACTTAAAATTTATATTGAAAACAAAAACAAATTTTCATATTTTATTGTTGTTTTCAATATAAATGTTAAGTCGAACGTTTTCTTTCGCAGGTGGGAAATAGGCCATAAGTTATAAGTAGTTGTTAATAATTTTGTAAACCACAGATTTTGTTTTCTATTTTTATAGTTGTATTTGCTTTAAAGTACAACTAAAACTATAATTGTTATGTTTCATCAAATTTGCTTATTATAATATTATGTAATGATAGATTGCAATTCAATAAATATTATAAAAAAAAAAAAAATCATGCATTCATACCTCTAGTACATTCGAAGCTAAAATGTCAAATTCAATAGATAAAAATTGTGAAGTAGCAATTATTTCTTTCGATTAACACACACGGGTCGAATCGCCAAATCCGTGAACGAACTTTTCACGTAAAAGCACAATTTTCGGACTATGACATACGTACTGAAATCCCATTCACGATCACTTAATTTGTTTTCGTACGATTGTCGATATGATCACGGATGTGACGATTTGAACACAGAACTGATGTTTCATTATTGGTTACATTGTCTTTATTAAAAAGAAATATATGTTTCTTAACAAGTTCCTTCGTCTGTAGCCAGCATAAGATATCCATCTTAAAAAATTATGATGCCCATACACGAACGAACATGTTAAAGGACGTGTTCCTGTTTCTACTCATTTCTGTCAAGCAAAGCAAAATGATCTAAAATTTTTTGCACTAACATATGCAACGCAACTCTGCAGAGTTGCACATCGAGGCAAAAACTTACATACTGAATAAATACAAAACTATAAATTATATCCAAGATATATAAAAACAGTTTTTCTGCCAAAAAACATTAAAAAAATATTTCAATCGGCGGCTAATTTCCAGCCGCTTGTTAGTCGAAAAATAGTCGGCGGCGGCGGCTGGTCAAAACCATTCGGCGGCTCGAGTAAGCCGACTCTCAGCCGACCGGCGCAGGTCTCTGCTACAAGCTTCTGCTTATTAAGAAGATAGACATAGCTAAAGGGTGTTTTTTTTAGAGGTATAGAACTTCGAATTGAAATAAAACACAAGAAAATCGTTTTAATGTCCATCAATTTGGCTTTATTGGAAGGATAATTTTTATGCCATTAATGTTTAAATATGATTTCGGGCATGTGGCCGCCGCGGCTGGCTCGAATAAAGCCAATTCTACAGGTCCAATTTTCAACCACTTTTTCGAGCATATGGGGCCGTATGTTGGCAATAACGCCATGAATGTTGGCTTCCAAGTCCCCTAACGTTTCTGGTTAGTTCTGGTTTCTGGACGAGCGACTTCACATATCCCCAAAGAAAATAATCCAATGGTGTCAAATCACACGATCTTGGTGGCCAATTGACAGGTCCATTCCGCGAAATTATGCGCTCATCGAATGTTTCCTTCAATAAATCGATTGTGACGTGCGCTGTGTGGCATGTAGCGCCGTCTTGTTGGAACCACAACTCATCCACATTCAAAATCTTCCATAAAGTTGATGGACAAAGCTCCAATTGCTGTGCACGGTGGCGAATCGATTCATTCGGGTCCTCTTCAACACTTTGCTCTACAGCGGCAATTGTTTCTTCGGTGCGCACTGTTCGACGTCTCTGCGGATGCGTATTATCACATAGAGTAAACGTAGTGCGAAAACGATCCATGGTTAACCGAATTAATTGCTCTGATGGACGATTATGTCGACCATAAAATGGACGGAGCTTGCGGTAAACTTCGCGAACTGAACCATTATTTTCGAAATAAATTTGCACGATTTACAAGGATAGTTCTCGTTGTACCTTCATAGTGAACAGACGTAATAGCGGAATTTTTTTTACATACAAACAAAACAAAAAAAAAAAATCATACAAAAAATATTCGTAGTACATATTAACTTTGATAAATAAGCTTTTTTTTTGCTTTGCTAGTATTTTTTTACATATAGAAATAACAAAATCAAAAAAGAACCGTAAACAAAAAAACATACAAAGTACCCTTGAGGAATACTCTTTATGAGTACCCCAAAGGAAAAAAATAGTGAAGTGAGTTCTAACGGCAGAAATGCCTATTTTACTGTGAGTTTTGATGCTCATAATGATAACAATAAAAATAAAAAATCTGATAATAGACTTGCTGTGAGTTCTGAAGCTCTTAATAAAAACCAAAAATCTGATAATAGACTTTCTCTAACGGCAAAACCACAGTTTCGTCAGCGATCAACTTCGCTTTGTCCAATGCCATCTAGTGAATCGTTGACATTATTGCCTAGTACTTCTAAATTTAACTCAGCGATATCATCTGCTTCGGAAGATAAGAGCACCCCAAAGCCCAAGGTCCAAGTCGGAATGGACAGATACATTACAATTTTAAAGCGCGGGCGCAGCCCAAATTCTACTAAAATTGCATCTGTTCCAAAGATGTCCAGGGATAACAGCGCATTCTCTACTAATCGGCAAAACCGTTTTAAAATATTGCAAGATGATAATGAAAAACCCGCTGAATCTGCGAATAAAACCTCCAAGCCGCCACCAATCTATTTAAGAGAAAAAAACTCAAACGCTCTAATTAAAAAATTAATTTCGGTCATTGGTGAGAATAAATTTCACATTGTTCCAATAAAACGTGGTAATATTGATGAAACGAAAATTCAAATTTATGAAGAAAAAGATTTTCGCACAATGGTTTCTGAACTTGAAAAAAGTAAAACAAATTTCTACACATATCAGCTCAAGAGTGCTAAAGGTATGCAGATTGTGTTGAAGGGCATAGATTCCTATGTTGCTCTTGAAGAAGTAAAAGATGCTCTCGTCCTCCAGGGCTTTAAAGTAAAAAATGTATCGAACATAATAAATAGGGAAAAGATCCCTCAACCTCTATTTCGCGTTGAACTTGAGCCAAATGATATAAAATTGAAAAAGAGTGAGACCCATCCAATATATAATTTAAGATATCTCTTATATCGAAAAATAACCGTTGAAGAACCACACAAGCGTTCAGGACCCGTACAGTGCCATAATTGTCAAGAATATGGCCATACTAAAACTTACTGCAAATTACCTACTGTTTGTGTTGTGTGTGGCGAGTTGCACGGCACTGCTAGTTGCAATAAACCGAAAGATCAAAGTAACAAAAAATGCAGTAATTGTGGAGAAAATCACACTGCTAACTACAGAGGTTCTCCTGTGTACTCTTTCGTCAAACAGACTATGAGGCAAACGCCTAAATTGGCCACATCCCAATCAGCAAACGCTTTAACAGCCACTATTGCGCAAGTGAGCCAACCAGTTAGTTCCCGTGTATCGTATGCCGATGCTGCTAAAACAAATTCTACTCATACAAAAAATGTTTCACCGCCAGATAATTCAACAAATACAAACTCGAACTTTAGTTTCAATCGCCTTGAAGCTACTATTGATAATCTGGTGCAAACTATAAATAATTTTACAACAAATATGACTAGCATGATGCAAGAAATGCTGCGAATGCAGAATACATTGCTTCAAGCTTTAGTTAACAAACCATGAACACGTTAAAAATATGTTTTTGGAACGCAAACGGCATTCGCCAACATAGAAATGAACTTGAGCACTTCCTCACGGAAAAAAATATTGATATAATGTTGGTCTCTGAGACTCATTTGACTTCGAGAAGCCTTTTTAAAATGTATGGCTACACCTTATATGATTCAAAGGACCCGAGAGTAAGAGCATGCGGTGGATCAGCGGTTTTAATAAAGTCAAGACTCAAGCATTATATTATTGATAACATTTGTGAAGAACATTTGCAAGCAACGAATATTTGTGTCGAAAATTTTTGCACTAATTTTGTCATATCATCCATTTACTCCCCTCCTAGATTCGCAATTACTGAGAATCAATATGAGGATTTTTACAAATCTCTGGGCCCTTGTTTCATAGCAGCCGGCGACTATAATGCTAAACACACGTTCTGGGGTTCGCGTCTTATTACACCCAGAGGTCGAGCGTTGTTCAATACAATTTCCAAAATGGGCTTGGATGTCATTTCGAGTGGGGAGCCCACTTATTGGCCTACTGACATACGTAAAATTCCGGATGTAATAGATTTTGGCGTTATGAAAAATATCTCTAGGGATTTAATTCAAATTGAAGCTTCTCTAGATCTTTCGTCCGATCACTCTCCCACGATCGTTACAATTTGTGGCCCATTGGGAAGTGACTTACCTCACCCATATGCGAATTTGATAAATCGTGTTAATTGGCTGGGATTTAGTAGTCATTGCACGGAAAATATTACGCTAAGAACATCTGATGATATTGAAACTAACATTGCCAACCTTAACGAAAATATTAAGCAGGCTGCTAAACATGCTACTACCTCCCATCAGCAGACTGGGTTTAATAAAATTTATTCTACGGATATTGAACGTCTCGTAAGTGAAAAAAGAAGAGCTAGAAGGGAATGGCAACAGCACAGATCACCACAACTTAAAATCAGATTTAAAGAGTGCACTAAACGACTCCAAGAGCTGCTTGCACATGAAAAAACTGCATCTCTTAAAAACTATCTGGAAAATCTTGATGTCACACCAGCATCTAATTACTCTTTATGGCGCGCTGCTAGAAAGCTTAAAACACCCGTTGAGTTTAAACCAGCTCTGCGCACATCTACCGGAGGTTGGGCAAGAAGCGATACTGAAAAAGGTAACATATTTGCTGACCATTTGAAATACGTATTTACCCCAAACACATGTACTGGTGTAATTGATTTGCCAAATGTAGACGCTCTACCCCCTCAACTAATAAAGTTTAAGACGCGTGATGTACAAAAAGTAATTGCTGAACTCAACCCGCAGAAAGCTCCGGGTTTTGATGGAATTAGTAACCAGATGCTGATGAAGTTGCCTCGTATTGCAATTAGAATACTGTTATTTATTTTCAATGCCATTTTACGACTGGAGTATTATCCACACAGCTGGAAACTTGCCAAAGTTAAAATGATTCCAAAGCCAGACAAAGATCTTACCAAGGCTGAGTCATATAGGCCAATAAGTCTGCTATCAACAATGTCAAAGCTTTTCGAAAAACTGCTCATGACAAAATTGTCCCCAATTCTAGTTCGTAGTGGGTGCATACCGGACCATCAATTTGGTTTTAGAAGTCAGCATAGCAGCATTGAACAAACTCATAGATTGGTCCAATTTATAAGAAGAACATTTGAAGAAAGGAAGTATTGTTCTGCGCTGTTTATCGACGTTTCTCAGGCATTTGATAAAGTGTGGCATGAAGGACTAATTTTAAAATTAAATCATACCTGCCAATAAACGTTGTAAGTCTTTTGGAAAGTTACATTACTGCCCGCAAGTTCACTGTTGTGGAAGGAGACTTTATGAGCATGCCTGAAACTATCTCATCCGGTGTACCACAGGGGAGTATACTGGGGCCAGTTTTGTATTTGATTTATACTTGTGATATGCCTCTGAGCAGCAATATCCACACTTCCACATTTGCTGATGATACAGCCTGCCTTAGTATGCATGAAAATCCTTACGAAGCATCCCGATATCTTCAAGAACACATTACCCAGCTGGAACTATGGTTAAACTTATGGAGAATTAAGGTAAACGAACAAAAGTGTGTTCAAGTAACATATACATTACGAAGAGATACTTGTTCACCCATTCGGATTAACAATCAAGTTGTCCCTCAACATACTCATGTGAAATATCTTGGAATACACCTTGATCGACGGCTTACTTGGGAACACCATATTGACTCTAAGTTAACCCAAATGAAACTAAAATTAACTCAGGTACATTGGCTGATTGGTAGAAATTCATCCCTCAGTCTAGATTGCAAACTTTTGATATACAAGTCTATTTTGAAACCCATATGGTGCTACGGAATTCAACTATGGGGCACTGCTTCAGCTTCCAATGTCGAGAGAATCCAACGAAGGCAAAATAAAATTTTGCGATTAATAACATCGGCTCCATGGTATATAAAAAACTCTAATATATAGTGTTTTCACACTGACTTGGTTTTAATAAAAATTGGTTTTAATGTTAAAACCAACTGTTAAAACCTGGTTTTACCATACAAATTGTTTTTGTTAAATCCAACTTAAAACCATTTCTCAATTGGTTTTATTTTGGTTTTATGTGTTGCTGTCGCTGCTTGCACACTTGCAGACTGTCCTTCTTTTATTTTTCTATCTGCTATTTATACAAAATATATATTTTTTCAATATTTTACTTACAATTAATTTTCTTATGCTAACTAGACAATAATTTATTTCATAAATATTATTTAGCTTTTGATCCAATTACAAAATATCGATATTGCACAATTTGCCAGCGCCAACAGAATAAGAAGCAACTGAGTCAATGAACTAGTTTCTGCTGCGTCAACCAATTAGTGCAATGTTTGAATACGAGGGTTATTCAAGTATGATTCACAACATCCCTCCCCACTCGGCACAAGAAAACATCTAGCTATAGATGTTTTCTAAATATAGTAATTGGATCAAATGCTTAAATCTTAATATAAGGAGTATAAATAAATGTTCCATTATATAAAAAATATATAAGTAATCTTAATATAAGAAGTATAAATAAATGTTCCATTATGTAAAAAATATATAAGTAAGTGCCTCCGACTCCTAACATACCTCCCCTCTTGGCGGAAAGAAAATGCGCCGCATTTTCTGTTGATGTTTTGATTCTTGACATCTAAGTTAGGTTGACGTGGTTTTTGTTTATCCTTATGTGTTGGGTTTTGTGGCACCTTTATGTATTCTGTGATTTTCTTCTTTATGCAGGGACGTAGTTGCTTGTGGTTTAAAAAAAAAAAAAAAAAACAAATCACAACCATCACAAACTAATGTCTTCGGCTGAGTAAGGGTGTATCCAGAAACCAGCATCGCCAATAAAGATGTTCTCACTTGAGCTGAGATGTGTTAATGGTCAAAGACTACGACTTGTGTAAAAGATGGCCAGTTCATATGTAAAATGACGGCCATCGGTATCACAACATGAACACCCATCGTGGATCGATTACAATATCTACACTTTTTAAAATTTTTGGTTAACAGTACGAAGAACTATCTCACAGTTTATTGGATTACAAATCCGCATGTAAGCTGTTAAGCTGTACTCAAACCGTGTATAGTATTGATGATAGCAACGGATGGATAGAGAAATGTCAATGCTGTATAGTTGATTTCAAAGGGTTGTAATCTATACAAAGATTTTTTTTTTATTGTTGCTGGGCCTTGACTTCCCGGAATAATCTGATCGTGCAGATTATTGGGAGTCCTGTTGTGGCTATAATAATTCATCTCAATGTACTACACTCGTTAGATAAGAGTATTACTTGATGTTTCAGCTGCTGTTTTTCATGGTGTGTGTTGCAGGCTTTTGATTTAGAAATTCATCGGTTATGTTGTTATTGCTGAGGTAAAGTTATCGCTTCAGATATTACTTAACTTTTGGCTGCAAGAGACTATACGCCTTGTGTTGTTAAATTTAGATGATGGTTGCAATTTCTCTTGTTGTTTTGATGTTGTTGTTATGTTTGTTGTCTTCACTGTATGCCAACTTTCTAGTTCTGGGGATTGTAGTTGAGCCGCGGTTGCACTTATCTTGGTTTAGTATTAGCATACAATAAAATTGCTTATTTAGTACAATAATATATATATTGATAACACTAACTGCCAAGGGCATCGGCTAACAATTAATTTGTGTGTTTATGTTTCAAATATCAACAATTTATTTAGTTTTTATTATTATTATTTTTTTTTTTTTTTTCTATACGTAATCATTATTTATATATTTCAATTTACTATTATTTTAATGCCAAAGACTAAAATTTCACTTTTAAAAGCTGTGTTTGAGTACTCGTTAATTGTGACAATTTGTGCGCTTGTTAAGGTATTGCGTTTGATTTCAAAATGTTAACCAATTATTCCAAGTTTACTGAATAATTATTACTGGAAGGATACTCAAACACATCTTTAAATAATAAGTAGAATATTACTATTTACGAATTTCTTGTTATTATTATTATTATTGTTTCTCTTTCTTGCAAATATATTACTGGTTTAAACAACTTTTATTTATAATATAATGTTCTGATTTTTTTTTTTTTTTATATATATATATATATATTAGTATATTATTAAAAATAATTTTATTACATTAACTTTTATAATATATTAACTCCTTTTAAAATCGAGAAAATTATAATAAATTTTATTATATTTTATTTTAATAGATAAACCCTGATACACAAGGTACAATAAATTAAATTTACTTTTATAATAAAAATTTTTCAAAATAAAAGAAAATTACGGATCTCATAAGTAAGGTTTTACTTCTACCTGGTATCAGATATTCACGTCGCCATCTGATTGGAAAATAACTGGTTTTTATCGTTATCAGCCTACAGTTTCTTTATTTTCTCTATCCCTTTCCTCCCCACTATAATAACGTAGTCAGCACCTTCTATTCGTACTTCCTTTCTTATGTATTGACCCTCCTTCCAGGTCTTCCTATATTCCTGCATCATAACCTATAGCTGTTGTAGATGTTCCATCTTTATGCCCTCTGTTTTATCTATCCTAAATTTATTCGTCCATTTACACATTGCCTTAACCATGGTTGCTCGGTTTATCCTACTTGATGTTACATCAACGTTATCAAGTATTAAGGAGGCAGAGTTATTTATTTGCTTAATGCAATATTCTAGGTATTTTATTATAAACACCCCGCAGTCCGTCATATTGTCTTGCTGAGTGCAAATTGGTCGAATAATCTGTAAATTCTGGATATTAATTGCGCTTTCTAAACCTTCCGACTCATATTGCAAATATTTTTTAATAATTTCTCCTATTTGAGTGACATTTCGTGGACCCAAGGAGTCTAAAATATATAGGGAGTGTCCCGTAATTACGGCCAACATCCAATGATTGTCTTCGCAGATTGGCATGAAAAGGTGTTTCTTTCGCAATATGTTGACCTTTCGACTTGACAACAGTATTCGTTCCCTATTAACCTCGTTCGGTTCCATAACCCATCTCTTAATTGCAGAAAAAAAATGCGCATTACAGATGTGAACCTTTCCTTCCAATTTCTGCCTCAAATTTACCCTGGAAACCCAATGTGAAAAAACGTCGATGTGCTTATCGGTCAGCCACTTATTTCTTACAACAGTATGCACGTCCTCTATTGTCAGTTCAATGTATCGGTTATTCACCTTGTATCTGCAGTATGTGGAACGGTACATTTTTCTAATTTTTATATCTATTATGTGGTCGGAAGTTATGGGTGCTTATGAAAGAAAGAAGGGGAAAAAAAACATTACAAAAACTTTTATTTATTTTTTTAAATTCAAAAGGAAGTATAGTCTGTTTGGAATTGTAAATCTGTGGAAAAATATGGTCTAGGTATGACGGCCCAATAAAACGTAATGGTCGCCTAACTTAGCTGTCTAGAGTAGATTCTTCAGTGGGAAATCTTTTCCTAATTATCGTATTTCTAACAATTCCCCTATTCAACCCGCTTTGTGAGAATTTTACTTTAATTTTCCCTTGTTGTCGGCAGAGAACAATTATGGTTATCAGAAGGCCAACCACTACGAATACCACCGTTCCTCCGGCAGCCATAGTAGTATTTTTATGAAATCTCAGTTCTTCGATGGTTTTTATGTTTTCCTGTTGTTGTAAAACAATGTCCTGAAAAGTAATTGCCTTTTCCGTAGTGAGAGTTTCCTGGGGGGTTACTCTCTATTACGATGCGAAAGAAAAATCTCTAATGCGTTTGCGCATTTACCTTTCGCATCTTTTATTTTCCGTTTCGCAAGTCTGGTATCACCGTACTCTACAATGCGAAAGCTCCTGTCAAAATCGCTCGATAAGCGCAAAAATCTTGCGTTAGCTAAATACCAAACGCAAAGTGAGAAAAACATGTAAGTACGTTGAAAAACATTTTTATATATTGACTGTCTTATTCATAAAAAATATTTTTGTTTTATAAAAGGCTTATTAAACTAATTTTCTATGGAAATTTGATTAATAAACCTTTTTTAAAACCAAATTATTTATATTTAAATCGTAGTTTTTAGGGAAAAAGCCATAAAATTAAAAACAAAACAACGGTAATTTGAAATTTTAATTGATTGCATGTGAGCAAATGGCAAATAATTTGTGGACAAAATTGACAGACGACCTAAATTCTAATGGACCTCCTGTAAGGGATATAGCTGGTTGTTTATAATGAAATGTGACACTTATAGTACTCATACTTATAGTACTTATAATATTACACATGTATGTATGTATTCATATTTGATTTTAAAAATCACACCAAGTGAAAATGCGTAAAAATAAAAAGCATTTTCAGCACAGTTTTGTATTTTCTCAATCGCTACGTAGAGCTCTTTTAAGCGACGGGACATTGACTGTTGCTATATTCGTAAGGTATGGTCCTGGCCAATTTGATGTTGGTATCCAGCTTGGCCAAGTAATTTTAAGGCAGCGGCTAGTTTTATAAACTTTTAGCTGGTGTTGAACAGTGTTTAGAACATACAGAAACGCAAATTTTGTACAAAGTTAAAATAAAGCAATATGTATTTAATAACATACCGCTACAGATTTTTCCTTACCTGCGGTCATTTAAAGAAATTATACCGGAACTATCTCTTAAGCTTAAATTAAATTACATACCCATAATGCCATAGCCATAACCAAACCAAAATTCAATTGGTTTCTATGGTGAGAGTTATGGCGTTAAGGTTGTTTTCTATGGCTATGGATATGTAACGTCTAATTGAACCTTTAAGACTCGTTTTGCAACTCGTTATACATGGACGTTTTCTTCATAAAACCATAATGCTAAAGAATCCATCACTTTATTTTCAACTAAAAGCTGTTCCACTTCACTTTTTCTTAAATTTTGATTTTAACTGTCGTTTTTTATACATATTTTGACATTTCAGTACTGCCAACCTTTGCCATATTTTCTTTTGCAATGTCCGTGGTGCCACTTTTTCAAACAATTTTGCGTAAGGTTTTGCGAAAGTAATAGAGAGTACCAAATTTGCATATCAACGCATTTAGCTTTCGCATCGTAATTGCTTTCGCATCGCAATAGAGAGTAACCCCCCTTGTAATTAGGGATCACAAACGTCTGAGTATCTCGGATTACCTTATTGCCGAAATTGGTATTGTTAATTTTGATTGTACAATTATTGAAATTCAAAAAGTAATTCCCAATCAATTGTACGGCTCTTTGGTCGCAATTGCTTGTTAAAGTGTGGTTTTTAAAATTAACTAGTACTATCTGGTTGCTGTTTATTTCAATTATTTTTTCTGTTGTCTCAGTTTTTACCGTACACCTCTTCCTGATAACACAATTTTTTGTAGGCTTAAGCTCAAAAATTGATTTTCCTTCTTCCCAGCTATAAAAGGTGTTGTTGACTTCTACAATCAATTCTGGATCACTTACTATCTCGTTCAGTTTTTGGTTGGGAATTGGTACAATTAGTTTTTTCTTTGTTACTACCACGTTTGATGGTACCTTTATAACCAGACTTAAATTGTTGTTTACCCACTGCACTAATCCCACTCTTAGATCCTGTAGTTTGTTGAAGTCTATGTGAAAAACTTCGACTTCTCTTTGAGTTAGTAAAGCGGGGTATATGATTCCTTGCTTAGCCGAAGCGACATTCTGTTGTATAACTTGTAATTTGTTTTTTAGGACTTGAATTTGGATAAGTTGGGCTACCGTTAATCCGTCGTTAATTATCTTCCTTCCAAGCTCTGATACAGCTTCTAAGCTTTCCTTAACCATTTTTTTATCTGCCTCTATTACATCTTTTAGTGTTGCAATTGATTTGTTAAAATTACTGTTAATCAATACTTGCTGATTTACCGTTTCGATCAATCTGTGGTTATTTTCATCTATTACTTGCTGATGAGCTTCTATGTTTTGCCTGTCGTCATCATCCATAGTTCCCCATACGAATTTCAATAAGGAACCTCCTGCATTAATTAAACCTCGTTTGGATCTTTGTGGTTGAAGGGTATATAATATCTTCTCTAAATCGGCAGTCTCATGCATGGCTAAGGTTTTGTATGTTGATTCATCCAGTAAATCCAGTGTACTGTTAAGTTGTTCTATCATTTTTCCAATTTCGGGCAAATTGACAGTGTGTATGATGTAATCGTACCTGCATACTATACTAGTTTGACCCAAACTTATTTCAACGTAACCTTCATCTGAATGTAATTCTTCGATATACAGTCCCTTTTCGCTTGTTACTATTCCAACCAGTAACATTAGACCCACCGTTGCCAACTACAACACCAAGTTATTTATTAATTCTTTGTTATAATTGTTTTTTTTTTTTTTTTTTTTTTTTTGCTGTTGTTATATATACTTATACTACCTGCACATACACATGTAAATACATATGTATTTATATTTTCTTGAAGATGACTGACTGTTTCACCATTGAATTCTTTTTCGTAATTTACTGACCTAGCCTAAGGTTTTCCAACCTTGAAAACTCAAATTATTTAATAATATTTACAATTAATTTGCTTTGAAAAAAAAAAATTCATTAAAAACACGTAAGCATGTATCTTATGATTACTCAGCGATCGTTTAATATGTTTTTTTTTTTTTATTTTATTTTTTTTTTATTTTACTGCTTGTAATTTTGTTGCAGTTGCAAAATATTGTTCTGCTTTTGAATATGACGAAAGACAAAAAATTTTTTTTTTATATTTTTTAACAAATAAAACAAAACACAAAAATTAAATTGAATTTCAAATATGAAGCCATTAAAGTTTAATGATCTCTATGAAAATCATTTAAACCTTTTGTTATAATAATGCAAGACAATCAGTGAATGAAAGTGCCCGTAATTTTGTTGTAGTTGCAAAATAATGTTCTACTTTTGAATATGACGAAAAAAATTTTTTTTTTTATATTTTTTAACAAATAAAACAAAACACAAAAATTAAATTGAATTTCAAATATGAAGCCATGAAAGTTTAATGATCTCTATGAAAATCATTTAAACCTTTTTTTATAATGAAAGTTTAATGGTATGACCTCTTTTCCACAATAATGCACGATGCTCATTGACGTATTACCGTGAACACTAACCTACAAAAAAAAAATATTTTGTTTCATCTTCCTACAGTGTTTGCATTCCTCTTCCCTTGCTGTAAACCAGTGATCATGATTTTAGTTAATTTACATTGTATTTTCCTCCTTATTTCTCTTATATGCGCCTGCATATGTGTGATTTATATTTTAATTTTCTTCTTTCTTGTTATTTTCTTATAACGCCTTGTACTTCCATTTCGCCTTGAACATTTGGTTTCGAGCCAAAGTTCACTAAGGTTGGAAATGGAATAAAAGGTCTTCCTTGGAGCTTGAATATCCTCCATATTTATTTATTTTCTTATCATCTTCTTTTTTTTCTTCTTATATGCGCCTGCATATGTGTGATTTATATTTTAATTTTCTTCTTTCTTGTTATTTTCTTATAACGCCTTGTACTTCCATTTCGCCTTGAACATTTGGTTTCGAGCCAAAGTTCACTAAGGTTGGAAATAAAGTGATAGGTCTTCTTTTGAACTAGTTCTAAGCTATTCCTGAGTAGCTGCTATCCTTAGTTCTTTTAGTTTTAGAGTTTTCATTTTCTTTTAGCATCTCTTTTTTATTAATTCAGTTTGGAAGAGGTTGCTTGTTAATGTATTCTATATCTGTTGTTGTTTTGTGTTTTGTTTCATGTTTCATAACTTCTATTGTGTCTTGTCAAATGTCGTCCCTTTTGTTTTCTCCTTATTTTGGAATCTTTTGTTTTTCCATCTACATTCATGTCATCTTCCCTGGAGTGGGAGGTCTTTCTGCGGGTTTACCACTATTAAGACACCTAAATAATTAACCTACACATGGTTTTACCAAATTGTTATGGTAAACCTTCTCGGAATTTCTAATTTTTAACTTAACATTTACAGGTGTTGGAACTTGTAAAACTTCATAAGGTCCTAACCAAATGTGTGAAAATTTGTTCTTCCGTGCTTGGTTTTTCAGCCATACTTGTTGTCCTACCTTGAATGTCCTTGGCTTTGTCCCCTTGTCGTAATGTTTCTTGGAGTTGGCCTTGGCTTGATCTTGATTTTGTTTTACTAGTTGATAGCTTCGTTGTATCTGGTATTTTAGGATCTTACTAAAATTATCTGCATTATATACTGGTGACGGTTTTTCTTTTAGTTTAATAGGTACTTCAAACTCGAATCCATATAGGATTCTATTAGGTGTTTGTTTGGTCGACATATGCCTCGTATTATTGTGTACATGCATAGCATGATGTAACCATTCATCCCAATTAGTGCCATCCATCTTAACGAAACTTCTCAAATACTCTGCCAAAGGTCTATGAGTTCTTTCCAATGATCCATTGGATTGGGGGTGATAGGGGGTAGTGTTAATATTTTTTGTTCCTAACAGCTTACAAACTTCTCTAAATAGTTTCGAAGTAAAATTTGTACCATTATCAGTCACCAAAACCTTGGGTATGAAAAAACGGGAAATTATTTCATTGAAGAACTCTTTTGCCACCGTGGTTGCTTCCATGTCCGATACTGCTGCACATGCTAGGAATTTAGAGAAATCGTCCAAAAATGTAATTATATATTTATTGCCCCTAGCAGATTCTGGCAACGGCCCAACAATATCCATATAAAGTCTTTCAAATGGTCTACTCGGTGTTTTTGTTAAAATCATCGGCATTCTTTCTACTTTTGAACTTTTGTTTCGTTGGCAAAGTTTACAGGTAGCAACATAGTTTTTAATTTGTCGCTGCATACCATACCACTTATACTGATTTCTAATGCGATGATATGTTTTCAGTGGCCCTTGGTGTCCTCCCAAAGGTGTATCGTGGAATGCCTTTATTACTTTCTTAATATCTTCTTTATTAGTTAAATACGCTGCGGTGTCTTCCTGTTCCATTTCTTCGTTCTCATCCATCTCATCGGTTTGTGATTCACTTCTCTTATTCGAGTTTACTTGTAGCTCTCTTGCTTTTGCTCTAGTTACTGCTCCTATGTTTACTTCTTCTAGTGGGAGACGACTCAGAGCATCCGCGTTCTGATTGCTTTTCCCCGGCTTATAACGTATTTCAAAGTCGTATTCCAGTAGTTTAAGTCTTAGGCGGCCTAATCTGCCTTCCTGATTCTTTAGATTCGCAATGCCTTTTAAGGGCTTGTGGTCTGTGAAGACCGTAAAGGGTCGGCCTAGCAAATAAGGTCTAAACGTCTTTACTGCCCATACGATGGCAAGTAGTTCCTTCTCTATTGTTGAATATCGCTTTTCTGTGGCGCTTAGTACTCTGCTCGCGAAGTAAATTGGTAAATCACTACTTGGCTCTCCTTGAGAAAGAACAGCTCCTAAGGCTTCATTACTAGCATCAGTGGTAAGAATAAATGGTTTTGTAAAATCAGGGTATTGTAGTAGAGGGGGATTTGCAACTGCTGCCTTCAGTTTGTCCATGGCTTGTTGGCACTGCTGAGTCCATTCCAACTTCACGTCCTTTCTTAATAATTTGTTAAGTGGTAGTGCTATGTCTGAGGAGTTTGGTATAAACTTCCTATAATAGTTAACCAGTCCCAGAAATGCTTGTAGTTCTTTGATATTTTTGGGCGGCGGTATGTCCTTCACTGCTCTTGTCTTACTGGGATCTGGTAATACTCCCTTTTCTGAACATTGGTGACCTAGATAAACTACCTCCCTTTGGAGAAACTGACACTTTTCGGGATGTAACTTGAGATTATACCTTCTTAAGACATCTAGTACTCGCTTTAATCGTATCTGGTGGTCCTCTAGATTTCTTCCGTATATTACTATATCGTCCAAATATACAAAACAGTCGATACCCTGTAGACCGGTTAATATTGAATTCATGATTCTCTGGAAAGTGGCTGGTGCTCCTGTTAAACCAAAAGGCATACGATTGAACTCGAAATGGCCCAAATTCGTACTGAATGCCGTTTTCTGTCTATCGCTTGGGTCCACTAAAACTTGATGGTACCCGCTTGCTAGATCGAGAGTCGAAAAGTATCTACTGTATCCCAGCTGGTCCAGGATCTCGTCAATCCGTGGTATGGGAAAAACTTGTTTTATAGTAGCGTCATTTAGTTTTCTGAAGTCGACCACCAAACGCCATTTTTTCTTTCCATCCATTCCCGCCTTTTTGGGTACTAGAAGGATTGGTGAATTCCAAGGGGAAGTGCTGGGAGATATTATTCCATCTTTGATCATCTGGCCCACTTGACTATTAATCTCATTTCGATGGACCTCAGGTAGCCTATACTGCTTAGTATTTATTGGGGGTTGACAGGGATCAGTTGGTATTTTGTGTTTAAGTACACTGGTGTACGTAAGACTGTCTCCGGGAAGTTGAAACACATCGTCGTATGAATTCAAAATATTTTCGATCGAAGCCCGTTCTTCCGGGTTCAAATCTGAGCTCAACGGAACTGTTTTAATAAGTAACTCACTTCTTACTGCTTTATCAGTAGTTCCTATTGTATTTATGACTGATGTCGCTTTTAGTGTGTAGTTTTTCGGGTTCTCATAGCTCAAACCTATTATTTCATTGATATTTATTGTAGAGTGTTTAAAATGGGCACAAATGCGGTGCCCTTCTTGACAGTTGTTAGAGTTTCACCCACAAAAACCCCTGGCAAAATTTCCAATTTATTTACTATAATTTCTCCTTTAGCAGTTGTAACTACGACCGATATTATTGTCTGGGAACGCGCCTTGATAGATACATTTTCGGCTATATACACCCGGGGGCTTTTTCCTTCTGTAGTAAGGGGTAAGGAAGCTATTTCTTCCTTATTATCAAAAAATTTAATATTTTTGTTAATTGTATCGGTAACAGTCCTGTTCCATAATACATCTCTACCGAGTAATCCATCTGCTGGAAGTCGGCTACCTTCTGGTGCTACATGCATCTGTACTGCAAGTGTTTTTACGCATGCATGTTGTGCGGTTATAGTTCCTTTCGTTGTAATATTTCCCCCAAATGCGCCTGACAAGTCCTTTTGATTGCTTGAGTCTATCTTCACGTGGGGTGCTAAAGATTCAGCTTTTACTAATGTGGTGTCTGCTCCTGTATCTACCAGTAAGGATAAGTTTTTGCCCAGTGCTTCACTGCATGGAAAATCAATAAATGCGTAATTTTTCTCTTTTCCATTGTTACCACCTTGCAGATTCTGTTCTTTTTTCGACTCAGACCTGCAGTTAGAATAATTTCTTTCTGTATAATTTTCCGGTATATACGTATGGATGTTTTTATGCCAATGTATTTTCTTGTCAGTCCTTTTAGTTGCTACCCTCACTTGGTTTAATAAAGTTTCGTTTGATTTCCTTTCAATTGTTTCGTGTATCCATGAATTGTCGGCATCCCAGTCCATTAGTTTTGGCTGGGCCGCCGCGAGTTTCCCGAATTTCGTGCTGGGCAGTTCTTAGATGTCCCGTTTCATTACAATTATAGCATTTCGGTGGTTCATTTCTCCCACGGCCATGGTATACTTGATTCATGTTGGCATTGATGGATCTTTGTGTTGTAGACTGTTGACCACTTTGCGTGCTATTGTGTTGTTGCCTTTGGTCATTGTCATTTCTTCTGAAGTAATTACCGTTAGGTGGTTGCCAGTTTGTGTTTAGCGGTGTGCTTGGGTTGCCTGAATATCTTTGCTGTGGTTTTCTACAGAACTGATTTTCTGCGTGTCTGGACGTTCTGCATATCCTGCAGAATAATGCTCTTAAACGTTTTCTGCATTCTACTTCCTTATGTCCCTTATTATTGCAGTAATCACACTTGTCAACTCTAGTGTCTCGGTTTGATTCACATTCTGGCCCAATTTCATGCCCATATTCTCCACATTTAATGCAATATGGAGTGTTAAGCCTCTGTTCACAATTTGTTCTGTTGTGACCTTGTTGCTTACAGAAACTGCATTGAGTAGTCAGGGTAATAGTGTTTATTGCGATGCGGTTTTCTCCAAAAAGTTGCTCAGCTTCCTCTACTATTTGAGTTAGTTTCTGTAAGCCCTCGCTTTCTTGGCCAATAAACCTAGTCCTTAATGCCTGGTCCCTAAGACCTTTGATAAAGCTCCTTACTGCTATTCTTTTGAAGTCTTCCAGTATCGTTTTTCTGCTACCTTCTTCACTCCATTCATTTGTTACTAGACTCCCGGCTTCATTTAGTAGAGTTTCAAGTCGATTACCAAATCTGCTTGCTGACTCTTGATTTCCTTGCTTGCACGAAACTATGAGTTCTCTTATTTGATCTAAAGTTTTCCTCTTCAAATACACCTTTTTTATTGAATCACATAATGCATCTATCGTGCCGAATGTTTGTGGTGCTATTTGAACGTAAGCTGGTCCCATTAATCGCAGTTTCAGGCATTCTATAATATTGTGGGGACTATATTGTTTACTATTTTGGTAATTGTAGATATTGCAGGCATCTTGTATGCTTTTGTATTTATACTACTGGAATCTTCTTCGGTGATTATAGGAGATAGTGGGTACTTCTTTAGTGAATTCCTAGCTTCTTGTAGGTACTTATAAAATTCTTTTTTAAGCTGGACTTCGTCTAGCCTCAGTTCTTTAAATTCCTTCTCGTATTCTGCTAACTCTGCTAGTTTTCTTTTTATAGTATCTGTTGAGTATCCTCTGTTGACAGTTTTTCTCGCGTTTGAGAGTAAACTTTTTACTTTATTCAATAAGTTATTTCCTTCTCCCTCCTTGAGAAAGTTTTTATTATGTTCTATTGTATTCGTGTCTTCTCTAATTTCTTGTTGTGTATGAATTACTACTGATGGAAGTCTTTGGGTAGTATGTGATAAGTCCGTGATAGTGGATTTTTCTGGCAAACCAATTGAAGGAGTTGGTGAACGAGATCTGTAGGCAATATTTAGTTCTCTCTTTGCGTTTGACAATGCTACCGATAATCTTTGTATCGAGTTGTCCTTTTCGCTAATCAAGTATTTTAATTTTACGTGTTTTTCAATCTCCTTCTCACTCAGTCCTTTCTGTCGTAACTGTAGTCTTAGTTCTTCGTTCTCTTTTACCTGCTGTTCTAACAACTCATTTGTAAACTCTATTTGGTGCGTTTTAACTTTTACACCAATCTTAAACAAAATAAATCACAAGTTATATTTAACTAGTTCTATATTGCAAATTCAGTTTTTATTTTAATTTAATTATTAATTGTAACTTAATTTATTTTATAAATGTTAATTGCAAATTTTAATTTGACGCGTTTTGAGCAGCCGACAGACAAAATTAGAATTCCGATCGTAAGTAAAAAAGGAAAAAGATAAGCTGCCATCTTTTATATTTTAGTTGTAAATAAAAGGTAAGTTCACAGAGTTGGATAAATTGACAGGGCGCCACATCATTCCCCCCGTCTGGAACGGATTCACCTGAATCTAAAAGGGATTCGGACAGGTCTACCGCTGGAAGTAGCTTTTGGCTGACACGCCGTAGGTTGAAAATTAACTGTCCTTCCGGGTGATTTTACTGCTTCGTTCTGTAGAACTTCGTGTTTACTTAAAGCTGTGCCTGTTGACTCTTGTAAGTTTGTTGGGGGAGTCGGTGAATCTGGCTTACTTGCTGGATTTTCATATAGTTCATTATTTGTTATGAACGCTGGCTTTAGGCGGTCAATACTGATGCTAGTTTGTCGGCCTCTTATCAAGACTTTAAAAAACTTCTCGTATCGCGTTATGATCAAATACGGTCCGTCATAAGGGTGAGTTAGTGACGGGCAGATCGAGTCATTTCGGACAAAGACGTGCGATGAAGACCATAAGCTTTTTGATACAAAAGTTCGAGGCGTTGTGTGGTGAGAAGCGTCGACCGGTCTTATACTTTGCATGTGCGTTCGGAAATTTGTAAGGAAATCGCTGTCGGTGTTTGTAACGTTTTTTGAATGAAAAAATTCTCCAGGAATTGTGAGCGTCGATCCGTATACCAGCTCTGCTGGCGAGGCATCTATATCGGGTTTAAAAGCTACTCGCAACCCCAGTAGGATCATTGGCAGGTGCGAAACCCATTTTGTATGGTCGCGGCATAAGATTGCGGTTTTTAGCGTACGATGCCATCTTTCTATTATACCATTTGATTGCGGGTGATACGGTGTTGTTTTTAAATGAGTTGCGCCAATTTCCTTTACAAGTTCGACGAATATTGACGACTCGAATTGTCGGCCTCGATCCGAAGTTATCCGCGCCGGCACACCGAATCTAGAAATCCAGTGGAATAGGAGGGATTTTACTACTGTTTCAGCAGTCATGTCGGGGATCGGTATTGCCTCTGGCCATCTAGTAAACCTATCGATTATCGTCAAACAGTATCGCTGCCCTTCGCAAAGAGGGAAAGGGCCAACGATATCGATATTAATGTGCGAGAAACGTTGTTTAGTAGGTTTGTATTTAGCAGGCATTGAACGAGTGTGCTGCTGAATCTTCGATCTTTGGCATTGAATGCAGTTGCGAACAAAAGTCGTGCAATCCTTGCGCATGCCGGGCCAGCAATATTTGCTTGAAGTTAATTTCGTTGTAGCTCGAACGCCTGGGTGAGATAAGCTGTGGGTTGAAGTTAAAATTTGATGACGGTAATTCTTTGGAATAAAGGGTCTGATTTGTTCTGTAGAAGTATCACAAACCAATTGCTTATCCGAACCTGGAATCGGAAAGTGTTTAAGTTTTAATGAATTCATTCTAGCGGTCTCATTATTAAGTAAATTCTGAAGTTCATCATCGTTTTGTTGAGCCAGTGCTATGTGGGAGTAGTCTATAACTTGACTTACTGAGTCCACACGAGAGAGTGCGTCAGCCGCGGCGTTGTCTATGCCAGGTGTATGTCGGATGTCCGTTGAAAACTGGCTGATGAAGTCAAGCTGACGAATTCGACGTGGAGATGCATTCTCAAGTTTTTGACGAAAAGCGAATATCAGTGGCCGATGGTCGGTGACGATGTAGCAGTTTCGTCCCTCGATCATATAACGGAAATGACTAACAGACTGATATATTGCTGTTAGTTCCCGGTCGTAGGTGGAGTATTTTCGTTGCGTTGTCGTAAACTTTTTTGAGTAAAATGCCAATGGCTGAAGGCACCCGTCAACTTTCTGATGTAGAGCCGCCCCTATAGCAGTATCGGAGGCATCGACATAAATTGCCAATTCAGCATCTGCAGCGGGGTGTGCTAGGAGGGCTGCTTGAGCTAACTCGTCCTTGCAGCGTTGGAAAGACACCTCAGCGGAATTGTCCCACCTTATCGGGGTGCGATCGTTTTTCCTGTTTCCGATTATTAAGCGTTGTAAGTGCATTTGGTAGTCGATTGCATGCGGCAAGAATTTGCGGTAAAAGTTTAACATGGCAATAAATCTTTTCAGCTCTTGGGCTACCTTAGGCTTAGGAAAGTTTAGTACTGCTTCTACTTTCTCTGGCAGTGGTCGAATGCCGTCAGCGTTAACCAAGTGGCCTAGAAATTTTATTTCTTTTTTGCCAAATTCGCATTTGCTTAGATTTATTGCCAGATGATTATTTCGAAGTCGTTGAAATACCTCCGCAAGGTCGAGTCGGTGTTGTTGAATTGAGGCGGATGCTACACAAATATCGTCGATATACGGAAAAACAAAATCTAAGCCACGAAGTACTTCGTTGATTAGCCGCTGGAACGTTTGAGCCGCGTTACATAGTCCGAATGTCATAAATTTAAATTCATATAGGCCGAAGGGTGTACTTATGGCAGTCTTCGCTATGTCATCAGGGTGTATTGGCACTTGGTGAAATGCTTTTTGCAAATCGATTTTAGAAAAATAAATTTTACCCCTTAAGTTTGATGTAAAGTCTGTTAGGTATGGAAGCGGATATCGATCTGGTAGCGTTTGAGCGTTAAGAGCACGGTAGTCACCGCATGGTCTCCAAGTTCCGTCACTTTTCTTTACTAAGTGCAACGGACTGGACCAGTTACTTTTTGAGGGTTGACAAATACCTGTTTTCATGAGAAACTTGAATTCTTTTTTCGCTGCCGCAAGCTTCTCGGGTGATAAACGACGTGGACGGCAAAAAACTGGTTGCCCAGTCGTAATAATTCTGTGTTCAATTGACGATTTTGTTGCTGAGCCGAATGGCGAAAGCTTCGTTATGTCAGAAAATTTTTCCAAAACGTCTGCAAACGGGTCGGATGAATTAAAGGTCTTGATAGTGGCCGCTTCAAAAGCAATGGGCGTTGTAAGTTGAGATACTATGCCCGTCATATTATCTATAAGACGGTTTCGTCGCAGGTCAATAAGCAGGTCGTGGTGTTTAATAAAGTCGCTACCAATAATCGGTGACGTCACGTCGGCGACTACGAATGACCATAGAAAACTTCGTCTTAAACCAAGGTCAATTTTAATTCGCTTTTCGCCTACCACTTTAATGGGTGAACCGTTGGCGGCGTATAAAACTATTGCTGTAGGGCGCATGTCGAAAGACTTTGAAGTCAGTGGCAGGACAGAAACATCTGCGCCGCTGTCTACCAAAAAATTTTTGTTACTAATCTTGTCTCTTACCTGCAGGCGAAATATGTGGCAATTAGTGGTGATCTCGCCGGAATCAACCACTTGCCGAAGGAGTCAGTTTGCCTGGTGACTGGATGATGGTGCGCTTGAGGTTGAGGCGACGTTGTCTCGATTTTTGTGTTTGCAGGGGCTGCGGCATTTTCGTGCACGGGAAGCGTACTTTTTATGATACCAGCATTCAGTACCGCCCATTGTGTTGTAAGCGTACGTTTCACGTGGCGCTGAACGTGTTGTTGAAAAACTGCGTCGCGAAGGAGACCTGGCCGCTCTGGAACGAGAACGCGCCGAGAGGCGTTCGAATTTTTTGCCTAGCTCAACAATTGATATGCGCAACTCATTTATTGCACTACCTGACGTGGCCTCAACTTTGCCAATGTGGTTGGATGCTATTGCATCGACTACAGCGTCAGCAACTTTCGTATATTCGGCTGGTGTGCCTGCTGAAGCGGCGATAACTGGCTGAGCAAATTCCGGAAGCCTTTTTGTCCATAACCCCTTGACAGCTGCTTCCCCTAACGTTGTTCCTGCGACTCGCCGCATTTCGTAAAATAATTCCGAGGGTTTCTTGTCTCCAAGAGGTAATTCGGACAAAAGTCTGTTTAGGCGGCGTTGCTCACTGTCGGCGAAATGATTTATAATTTTTGTTTTGATGAAATCGTACCTGTTGTTTGGAGGCATTGAAGCGATTACGTCAGCTAGTTGCGCAATGACGTTCGGGTCGAGTGCTGCTAGGATAGTCGCTGTCTTTTGCTTGTCCGCGACTATACCAGACGCCGTAAACCAGAAATCCATCGATATAAACCAGGCGTCAATATTGTTGCTTGACATTGGCGGCACTGGTAATCTGGCAAAGATTGCGGACACATTGCCTTGTATAGCGGTGGGATCGCCTTGCATATCGTGCTCGTTGACAACAGTCTCGTTCTCATGAACATTAACGCTTTCGCTTTTTGCTGATGTAGCGGCATTTGTGGCCATGATTAAAAAAAAAAAATGGCTGCTCGGTTGGCGCTAGTTTTTTACTGCGAGTAAAAGATGGCGTACAATTGAAATGTTTTAAAAAGAAAATTTTAATTTTCCAGTTGGAAATCGTTCCAGTGCCTCGCAATAAATAAAATCAATCACGTCGGGGTCACCACTTTGGTGCGTTTTAACTTTTACACCAATCTTAAACAAAATAAATCACAAGTTATATTTAACTAGTTCTATATTGCAAATTCAGTTTTTATTTTAATTTAATTATTAATTGTAACTTAATTTATTTTATAAATGTTAATTGCAAATTTTAATTTGACGCGTTTTGAGCAGCCGACAGACAAAATTAGAATTCCGATCGTAAGTAAAAAAGGAAAAAGATAAGCTGCCATCTTTTATATTTTAGTTGTAAATAAAAGGTAAGTTCACAGAGTTGGATAAATTGACAGGGCGCCACATCTATATCACTTTTTAGTTTTTTGCTAAATTTCTCCAAACCTAATTTCGACTTTTCTAACTCTTCGATACGTTTTCCGAGTTCCTTTGACTTATTTCCGTTTAATTCACTTATCACTTCAAGTATATACCCTACTTCTTCTAACTTAGTCAATTTGTTATTCTTAACAATTTCTTTATGAGCATTTAGGAATATTCTATCAGAATTAAAGGCTTTTAATTCCGACCATACATGTACTTGAAGACTGTCAACGTTAATGTTGTAGTCGTTTAATTGTAGTATTAGTTTGTCCATTTAATTAAATTTATACTTACCATCCTTACGACTTGACCAAACCCGGACGTTGTAGTGTTTCGTGGCACAAAATTTATAAATACAAAAAAAAAATTTTCCACAGTGCAAGGTTTAATTTTTAATCTGATTGAGAAATACACTTTTATTTTTATTGTATTATTATTGTAATAATGATTTATATGCGTCCACAAAGTCGACTGCACTTTCTTTTCACAGCCTCTAAGGCAAGCTATAAAAGCTGTTCCAACAGAGACTTTCCAAGTCAGAAACAGACGAAATTACATGGAAGCAAAGATCAATTTTGCGGCCACTAAACCGACTGCACTTGCTTTTCCCTGCTTCTAAGGCGAGCTATAAAAGCTGTACCAACAGAAACTTTCCAAGCAAGAAACAAGCGGAGTAATAGCATGCAAAGCTTTACCGGCTGCGCCAAAATATGTTATGGTGTATTTCTATCTTTTACTTGGAGGGTCCCTTGGGAATCGCAAGTATAAGTATTTTTATTAATAACAATTCTTGTTGCTGTCGCTGCTTGCACACTTGCAGACTGTCCTTCTTTTATTTTTCTATCTGCTATTTATACAAAATATATATTTTTTCAATATTTTACTTACAATTAATTTTCTTATGCTAACTAGACAATAATTTATTTCATAAATATTATTTAGCTTTTGATCCAATTACAAAATATCGATATTGCACAATTTGCCAGCGCCAACAGAATAAGAAGCAACTGAGTCAATGAACTAGTTTCTGCTGCGTCAACCAATTAGTGCAATGTTTGAATACGAGGGTTATTCAAGTATGATTCACAACATCCCTCCCCACTCGGCACAAGAAAACATCTAGCTATAGATGTTTTCTAAATATAGTAATTGGATCAAATGCTTAAATCTTAATATAAGGAGTATAAATAAATGTTCCATTATATAAAAAATATATAAGTAATCTTAATATAAGAAGTATAAATAAATGTTCCATTATGTAAAAAATATATAAGTAAGTGCCTCCGACTCCTAACATATGAAATGAAACCCTGTTTTCGCTGTGGTAAATTCTGTGCTGCCAAGTTAAAATGACCGGTAGCAGCTGATAATGTTTATGCCAGTGAATAACAAGAGATGGCGCTTGAAAGATTTTCAACTTAAACATGGATGCAGCAGCAACAATAAGTTAAAAATTAGAAAAATAAGAGTTTTTTGGAAGGAAAACAACAAAAATATTTTCATTGACCTCTGGAAAGTGAAAATAAACGACATGACAAATCGATCCACGGATGAAAAAGTTGTATTTTGTGATTTATTTGTGCATTTTTTATATAAAATAACTTGATTTCCAAGCACTTCTTCACTTTGTATTAATAGTTCCATAATTTTAAAATATTAATTTACAAAATATAAAATAATTTCCATTTTAGAGCGCATTGTAAAGTTTCTTAGTTTTTCATACAAACAAAAACAGTTGTACAGTTTGTCAAATAAGTGTTATAAAAAGCAGAAAAAATACAACAACAAACACACGCATTTCTGCAGGAGATTTATTTTATTTTGAGCAAAGTTATTAGACAGTCTGTGAGTTAAAACCTGAAATTAACAAACTTGCAGTGTGAATGCAAAATCAGCTGTTTATGGTTTTAACGTTAAAACCAGGTTTTAACTTGCAGTGTGAAAACACTAATACATCGTGATTTAAACATGCCACTAGTGGTTGAAGAAATTGCAAAATATGCAGGCAAATATTTAACAAAACTCGAGTCACATCCTAATCCGCTTGCTCGTAATATTTTGAACTTTACTGCTTGAAAATACTTTTTATTTTATTTTTTCTTCCTTTTGATAATCACTACTTATGTATTACTTATAACTATCTCTAAATTTATGTCCGACAGTGGTCGGGCCTAATAATTATATTTTAGATTTAAGATTTGAATACTTTTTGTTAGTTCATATTTGAAGATACAATAAATAAAAATATGTATTAAAAAAAAAAAAAAATTTGCAAGCGTTGTTCTTTTGTCAACCTGTTCATGATGAAATGGCAAACCAAACTAAATATTAATCACTTGACAGCTGACAAAATGGCCGCCAGTTAAAAAAGTGATGCCAACTTAAAGTTCTATACCTCAATAAAAAACACCCTTTACATGCATACATACATACATACGAGTACTTACATGCCTGGCAATTCTAAAGGGGCCCATACACTACAACAGCATGCATGCGCAATCAAGTGTTTGTGCCAGCGGTTGGGTCGTGTATGGGCATTTTGTGTGATTGTACGTTTTGCTGTAGTCTTGTCAAACAGAATTTGATATTTTGCTGATGGTACCAGCTTGCTGGTATTGTGTATGGTGAATTTAGCTCAGTTGAGTAAAGTTATCAAGAAGTAAATATGCATTTAAAAATCGTAATTTGTTGAAAAATAATTTGTTTCAATGGAAAATGGAATTTGAGCACTTTAGTTATGCATAGCTGCTAATATTAACAAAATATCAATAAAAATTGCAGCAAAAACTGTGTCACTATTTATAACCTCCCTTCTTGAATTTTTTTAAAAAGTGAATATTGTACCAGCTTGCTGGTATGTTATGTGTTTCGAACATGATTGCTCAATAGCTTGATTGAGCGTGCATGCTGTTGTAGTGTATGGGCCGCTTAACGAAAGGCAGAAATAAAGTAAACAACCACTTAATGATGTATGCATATACACACATATGTACATACCCTGCAGTCAGACTGGGGCCAAATGTCTCTATGTCTACACTAAAATTCTAGTAGTAGGCAGTGATGCCAACTATTTACAACCCAAACGCGCTATTCTCCTTCTCAAAACGCGCTAGAACGCGCTGAGTTACAGCATTGTCAACTATTTATAGCTAAAACGCGCTATTTTTCTGCGCGCTAAATTAAGTTTTAATAAAAGTCGATATAAGTATTAGTAAATATACTTTTTTTAGCAACTATTTTTTCAGATTTTGCAATATTAAATAAAATAAATAACTAAAATAATTTAATATAGAATCAGAATCACCAAATAATCTAAATCCTTAGTTTTTATTTTAATTTTCTTTAACAAACTTTGTACGAGTAACAACATACTCGTATAAAATGTCGAATAGTCTTGCGATTCAAATGATTTTTATACTTCAGCTATAATATATGCTTGATAAGTTATATAAATTTTTTTGGTCAAGAGTACGACTATATATTTTTAGTTGTGAAATTTAAAGATATTTGCCGTTTACAGTATTAAAATGCGTTTTTAATTCTAATCACAGGCAAGGAAATTTTATTTGCAACAGATGAATCATTAAAGAAATTAAAAAAATTTTTATCAGAGTTTTGGATACTAGAAAATTGGTGAATTTATACAAAAAAAAGAAAAAAATATAACTAAAATGATGTTATTGACTTTATCCAAAACGCGCTAAGTTAGCGCTTTTTTTTTAACGCGCTAAGACAAAAAAAAGCGCGTTTGTTGTAGTTAAAGCGCGCTAAATCTAGCGCGAAACGCGCTAAATTGGCATCACTGGTAGTAGGTACATTGTATACAATTTCTTTTCTCTTCGTCAGTATAAAAGAAAGAGAGAAAACAAATGTGGTGTATTTCTGGTGGCTTTTGAAACATCTTGTCAATATTCATATAATTGTATGTACGTAAGGTATAGAAATGTACCACTAAATGTCTGGTTGGTATGTCTCCATGTTCCCATAAGAACTATGTAGTCACTACCTAGTCAATTGTTTTAGTGTTACTAGTAGATTTTCAATGACAAGCACATGCTAAATGTCTATAGTACAAAGTATTGTATGGGGATTAATTAGAGAGTAGTACTGGTGACAAAGTCAAAAGCGACTCAGTACATTTTCACCATCGACATTTCCTTCAGGGTAGTGACCACATGAACTTAATTACGCGCTTTGTAAACAACATTGAAGATAATAATGATCGTCTAGACTTTGTTTGAAAATTCTAGTGGTTGTTGTGCGAAGTAGTGATGCCAACTTAGCCCTTTTCGGGCTAGATTTAGCCCGTTTTCAGTCACTCAAAACGCGAAACAAATTTTTTTGGCCCGAAACTATAAAACGCGTTTATATAGCACTTTACAATTATCTTTCAGCCCTTTTAGCCCCTTTTAACTTTTCGCTCGATATGTCTACATTTAACTTTTTACGAACTTTTTTCTTCCTTTAATATAACAATATCGACTTATGAAATAACGTGACAGCATTGTTTTACCAATTTTCTTCTCTTATTTTGCTTTACCAATTTAAAAAAGAAAAAACAATATGGAAAATTCAAAATTTTTTGTACTTTCAAAGATTTTCAGTATAGCCTAAAGACAGATTTGTATTTAATAAATTTAAAATTTACTTACGTAGCCATATCGTCAGTTAGTTTCTGGTTTCCGGCACAGCATATACAAAATACATTATGTCTGCAGTAAACCAGAAACCAACCGACGATATGTATGTATACTACTACAGTATGTATGTATACTACTACTGTATATATACATATACACTATTTAATCTACGTATGTACCTTATTGAAATGTAATATGAAATGTAAATGAAATATGTATGTATGTACCTTATTGAAATGTTATATATCAAGCTATGAGTTCATCTCATGGTAGTTATTTATTTTATAACAAATTGCTTTACTTTGGCTTTGATTTTCAAAAGAAACATTTAAAACTAGCCCCTTTTCGCGCTTTTCCAAAAATTTTACTTAATGTTGCATTAAACGTACATTTTTTCAGTTTAGCCCTTTTTTCAAAAATTTGTACGTGTTTTGAGTCTAAAAAGTTGGCATCACTGGTGCGAAGTATAAAAAGGGGTGACGCATCCAATAGCAGGTCAGTTCAGTTGTGAATGAGTTCAGTTGCTAATCAGAAATCTGTGAGTCGTTAATAAGCCAGTTGATAATTAAGTTGTGCGCAGTCCGCGATTTGTGATACAGGAGTGAGTTGATAGTTGAGTCTGTGCTTTATACAAATAGGTGAGTTGGAAATTGAAGAGACTATATTACAGTCTATAGTGAAAGTTAGAGTCTGTCGTGACTTGAGGTTATTGTGGAGTCCCTCGAGTAAAGAGTAAGGGAGCAGTGCAAGCTGATAAACGTGTGTAAGTAAAGCCAGCGAGTCTTGATTAGTGTATCAACTGTGAGAGTCTGCCATAGAGTTGTTATTGGTGTATCAACTGTGGGTGACGGCAGAGTGAGACTTGTGTGTGACGAGCAGCAGAGAAAGCAGAATTGCGTCAATACTAGCGCAGCCAGTTGTCTGAGACGTGCATATACAACAGCGAGGAAGGTGTAGTGGTAACCAGTTGTGAATATTTGAGTAATCTGTGTGTTTGTATTTAAGCTCTTGAATTGAATTAGTATAAGTGGTATTTATCGGTAAAGGCCTTTTCACTTTATAATACAAGTATTAATACTTTTGACGAAAATGCATCCCTAATCTAATTTCTGTTTAAAAAATTTCAAATGACAATAACAACTCAACATGTCAGAGTTGCATTTTCCGCAAAAGTATTAATACTTGTATTATAGTGTGAAATGGCCTTAAATAAAGATTGTATCATTCTTAACCCTAATTAGTACACTGGGGTCTTTTATTTATTGCAAATCTTCGAATCTACGGAAAAGCGCTTTTTTAAAGAGAGAAAAACGTAACAATATATATTATATTAATATATATATTATATTATATTCCGTTTTATATTCTGATATTTTTCCCATTGTTCAGTCTTAAATTGTGACCATTCTTTTTCTTCTGTTTATTTTGTCTATCTTTCTCTTTATGCATGTTATTATTGTATGTGTCTCAATTATTTCAGTGTTCAAAAGTTTTGTTTTGTAAATTTGTTTCTACATCTTTTATTTTGCTTAATGCTGTTTTTGTTGTGACTAGGTTTCTTATACTACGTTTATACTCGCACTATTTGCAAATAATTTTATTTGCAAATAAATTAACTCACTGTTTATACGGCATAGCAAAAGTACACAAACTTGGTAGCACTTCTAAAGAAAGCTTACTTATGTTATGTTTTAATTGTTATTATTTGCTTCTATCAATGTTATTTGTTGCAATATTTGTCCATTTATTGTTTTTGTTATCAAACATTTGTAAGCGTGGCAACCTTAAGCATTTTATTTGCAAATAGTGCGTTATTCGTGATTAGTTTTCTGAATTAGTAAGTCGCAATAAAGAGAATAATATGCCAATAATTTACAGTTTTATTTGCGTATAAACGTTGTATTAGTTGATAAGTTGAGTTTGTTATATGTGATGGTTTTATATCAAAACGTCTGCAATCTAGTAAAAATTTTAATATTTCTGTTTGCCTTGCTAATCTTTCTACTTCTCTACTGTATTCTTTGAGTAAATTGCTCGTCGATTTGTTGGTTTACTTTTACTGGATTTTACTGGCAAAAATTTGTCCAGTAAAAACTTGCATTTACTCAGCAAATGAACTGTAAGTTTTCTCTCAATTCGCCCTCTCATTTATTGGATTTTGTGTACGCGAACGCAATCCAGTAAAATCCAGTAAAAATTTTTAAAAACTTTTGAGTTCTCGATCGCACTTATTAGTCCTCAGCTTTACTATCCAATACTAACTTTTTAAAATACGCCACAAAAAGCGAAAAAATAGTACGCAAATACTTTTTGTAATCAAAATATCGCAAATAATCTCAAGTACGATGAAGTATTAGACGACATTTCTAAAGGCCCTGTCACATAAAACTTTTGCTTTGCGTTGCGTTTAAGATTCGCTTTGATCTGGTTAAATTGAATTTCAAATAATAGGTACGATTTAAATTAAAAAACAAATTCTAATTATTTGTTTCAAACGGGAGTTTGCTGGAGTATCCCAAATTGTTTGTATCGATTGTCTTCCACTGTTGTGTACCAAATAATTTTTGCACGTGCCGCCATTTAATAACAACACAAAGCTGCCAGAGTTATCAAAAACGCACTGAACATACTCCACTTGTGTCCCTATCCAAGTGTTTAAATCTAAAACATGTTACTTGAGATGTTTAACAAAACAAGGCAATGTATGTATGGTAAAACATTACGTTAAACACGTAGGTGTGAACCTAGTATTAGTCGCCAATTAGGTAACAATAAAAGTATTATAAGCCAAATTAGAAATAAAATCCCAATTAAGCACTTATTAAATTTATTATTTTATTTTATTATATTCTCCTAATTTTATTTCAAAAACGTCGTAATATTTCAAAAATTGCATTACGTTCGATACAAATATCTCTCAGTCGGTTGGCAGATAAGTGAAGGTTATCTTATCAGCTACATACAAGAGATATTTTCCAAATTCTCTAAACCAAAAACCCATTTCAAATAATATCGTCTGAAATAACACAGACACGAGTACAAACAATTTAAATAATAATGATCTCTTCTCAATTGAAAAACTTAAATCCCTAACAATGGAACTTATCTCAAGTTTAAGTAAATGTAAATCTAGAGCCGAGCAGTTTGATGTTATAACAAGCCTTGCATGCAAGTTCTTGTACCAATGAACAATAATCTAAGGTTAGGTTAACGCCCACGGAATCCGAAAAAATTTTTTATAATTTTTTGATAAATTGCAATATTTATATATGCTTAGTAAACGAAACTTGGCTATAAACAGTGTCGCAATTTACATTAAAAAATATACCCCACCAAACATAGAAGCCGCTGAACACATCACTTATTGAAAACGTTGGCGTCAAAGTCTTTACTGATAACGAATCTCGAATACAAGCCTTCAAATCCGATATTCGAAAACATACATACTTCGATAAATTCTTGAGGCTTATTCTGTATTGCGATGCGAAAGTCAATGCGACACGAAAACATGCAAATGCCAACACTTCCTATTCTGTGTTACGATGTTCGCAAAGTACTTTTTTTATTCGCATTTAAAATGCGAAAAGGTGGCAAGTCGGCATTCTGTACTGCGAAACAAATGTCAGATACATACGAAAATCGCAAAATATATTCGACGGCAAAACAGCATTCGCAAAGCACAAAAATGTAAGTGAAAAATAATAATTTTGTTTATTTATTCTTAAATTAATTGTTAAAATTATTCAGAGAAACAAACAACAAGACCAACAAATCGTACCAATTTGAAATAATGGTGGAATTTATGATGAAACACAGCCAAAAACTTTTTATAAAGCTGGAATAGAAATATTTTGCATAATTAATCGTTTTCAATGCTTCAAAATAAATTACCGATTTGCTTCTAAGCAATCTTCTTTGAACCCTTTCATTTTGGTCATGCTCTTCATCATCAAACCATAGTGCCACAGAATCCATTTTTGGTAAATTACACAAATATTATTTAAATTAATGTTATTTTGTAAGCACAATCACAAATTTATTTTTCTTTTGTAAATTTAACTTTGACGTTTATTTTAGACCAGCGTTGTTATTTCTGGCCAGCGTTGTTATTTTTGACCGGCATTGCCACGATTTAAAATAAAACTCGAATGCGATTACGAAAGCCTTATATAATACCAATTTTCTTTCGCATCGCATTTCATTTGCGCATCGTATTGATTTTCGCATCGCAATTCAGAATAAGGCTCCTTAAGTGTTGGCGACTTCAACAGTAGACACAGTCGCTGGGGTTGCTAAAGAAATAACTTGGGGAAATTTATTATCACAATGTGCGTTTACTAATAACTTTGAAATCGTATTTCCGCTTAAAACTTCATATATCAGTCAGATACAAGGAGACAATCTTCTTCGTCGGACATACTCTTAACTGATATTTCCCATCATCTCTCTGCAGAGAAAACGGGAAGTGATCTTTCCTCTGATCATCTTTCTATTACCTGCAGCGCTAATTAAAATGTAAGAAGATCGGCCCAATATTATCTAGATTTCAATTAAGCAAATTGCTCACGATTCGCGCAATTACTTGATAAAAATATACCTTCATGCAAGAGGTATCAGATCATCTACAAATTGACACTATGATAACAAACTTCAATAACAAAATTCGAGAGGCTATTTGTGATAGTGTTCCTAAAAATGTTGTAAAGGAAACTGTAAGCGTGCTACCAAACAATATAAAAGTTTTGATTCAACACCGAAATATATACAGAAGAAATTGGAAAATGTTTAGAAATACTGAAGATCATCACGATCGTTTTGGAAAACTTCTAAAATTTTAAAGAAAAAAAAAACAACAAGTATCCCCATTCTCAAACACAAATGTGTTAAATAAGCAGGAAAAAAGTAATTCGTTTTCACAGACATTTAGTTCAAATCATAGTATATGAACACACTTAAGTGATTCCGCTACCATTTCAATTGCAAAAGCGCAGCAAATATTATAAAAAGTTATAGCAAACCAAATTAATTATTAAATTAAAACAGCAAAACTCATTGAACTTATTAAAAACTTAAAAAATAAAGAATCCCTCGGCTTGGATGGTATAAAAAATACGAGGGTGGATCAATAAGTCCGTGACTTTTCGAATGAAACGCAGTTTTTTTTTCAAAACAAAAATTTATTTTTCAACATAATCTCCTTTTAACTCAATACATTAGTCCTCTTAGTTCCAGGTTTTGTATCCCTTCCAAAAAATAGGATTTTTTGAGGACCTTAAAATAGGTACTTGTTTGGTCAATTATTTCATCGTTGGAGCTAAATCTCTTTCCACCGAGCCATTTCTTTAGGTTGGAAAATAGGAAGTAGTCACTAGGGCTAAATCTGGAGAATAGGGCGGATGAGGGAGCAATCTGAAGCCCAATTCATGGTTTTTTTGCCATGGAAACTCCACATGCGCTTGTGGTCGATTGTGAGCAAACGCGGCACCCATCTTGCTGAAAGCTTTATCATATCCAAGTAATCATTCAAAATATAAACCACTAAGCCATGTGGGATGCCTCATACACTGACCTTAATTGGTCGTCCAGAACGTTCAGCGTCATTTGTACACAACGAAAGTCAGCACAGTCAGTTACAATTTGTCGAAATTATGTATAGTAGCAATGTACATATGTCGGTAGTATTTATTTTATTAAGGGTTTTAAAGTATCTGAAGAATCGACTGATTTCGAGTTATGGCTTTTTAGGGTTCCGTACACCAAAGGTCACAGGGTGTTTTCTCGAGAACCGTAAGAGCTATGGACCTGAAATTTGGACACAGTGTGTAGACATTTGTAGACAACAAACATATGAGAGTTAAAAATTAAAGGGTGCTCCAAAACGAGCAACGAAAAATTTTAAAATCCCATGTAATATACATACATACAATTGTATGTATATACACTTGAAATTTTTAAAGTTAGTGTATTTTTATACAGACTACAACAATTAACACTAAAATTTAAAAAAATTGTAATTAAAGTGTGTTTCATCAGTTAATGCAATTTTGACTATGTAATTTTGACAACTTGCTGTATCTTGGAAAAAGTAAGAGCCAAACTCGTGAAATTTTCAAAAATGGTAAAATTAAAAAATTCCAAAATTAAAATATCGCAAAAGCGAAATAAAATCGCCAAAATCCAAAAAAAAAATCGACAAAAAGAAAAAAAGCGCCAAATTAAAAAATTCTAAAACTAAAATAAATCGCAAAAAACCGAAAAATTCACCAAAATGAAAAAAAATCGCCAAATTGAAAAAAATCGCCATAACGAGAAAAAAGCGACAAAACTAAAAAAATCGTTTATACCGAAAAAACGCCATATTAGAAAACGCTCAAAACCGAAGGTACGGAACCCTTCGTGCGCGAGTCAAAGTCGCACTTTATTGAATTGTTTTATACATGTTAAATTTTTATTTAAGTATGCATGAAGGTTTGTGCCATGTTGCTTGTTATGCTCTCAGCACAGTTGTGTTTTAAATTGATGGTCTTTCGTTGACAGCTTGTAACGAGTTCTTTCTAATTTTTAGAAAATAGAGATAAAAATAAAATTTATCGGTAAAGAAATTAATTAAAGAACATGTTCCTTTGTGCTGAGCAAATTTTAAAAAATCCTTAAGGAATAATTCCAAGGCGAATTGACACAAGGTGGTCTTAATTTGCAACTCTGCGTATTCGCCTTGTATATTTTTGTGAGTGTAAAATTTCCTGCTGTCAGAATATTTCCTAACGTTTTGGTTGATTTGACAGCAGAGAAGGTATGTCAGCTGGTGAATTAAGACCACCTTATGTAAATTCGCCTTCGAATAATTCTTTTTGATATTGTATGACGTGACGTCGTTTTTGACAACTGGAATAAGGGTGAATGTAAAATATTTCTTAAATACAGAGCGTAAAATAAAATATTCAAGTCATTGCTAATATCGAAAAAAATATTTAATCGAAAAATACCGAGAGGTAACAAAAAATAAATTTTTTCACAAAACAAATATGTATGTATGTATGTGCTTATCTCTATACTACATATACGCACTTTGGTGAAGGGTATATAAGATTCGGCAGAGCTGAATATAGCACTCTTACTTGTTTAAATTTAAAAATCACTGAAAACATTTGAAAGTCAAATGACGCAGGTCTTATATGTATTTTAACTACACTTTTTGTAAATACAGCTAGTTTTAAAGAAATATAAATGTAAAACAACTCACTATTAACAAATCTTTGATAAGAAAAATTGAGGTCACAGGTCTTATTATCACATTTGTAAAGTCTTGAACGTTTTATTAAATCGTAAACATGTTTACATATGTAAGTGCATTTGTTATCTCTTATCCGTTAATATACTTGTGTCTCTGAATTGCAATTACAAAAATTATAGGATTATATTTGATTCTATAATTTTATTTCGTTTTTACGTAAATCTTATTTGCAAATAAAACTTTTTGTAAAAACCGAACTCAATTTTAACATACATTACTATCTGTGTATTATATTGCCACACATTCAGGCCTATCACAGAAACCAAATTCGATCGAAATGATTTCAATTCCGTAATTAGGTTCTTCAGAAAACGAAAAAGGAAGACTTTGCTCGAAATGAAACCACCTTAAATTTAATGCTCGGAATTGTCATTTTCTGTATGTGAAAGTACAAAAATCTGTTTGAAACAACTTTATTCAACAAAGAAAAAATGTTTTCAACAATTTAAAATTTCTTTGTATTATTTAGTTTTTTACATGTTGAAGATATTTTCTCAAGTCTTAAGGAAAAAATGCAGCATAATAAAAACAGAAATATATAGTATTATATACAGTCAAATCAAATAAAACTTTAACACATACACTTCGTTTGGATATGAAAGTGGATATGAAGCATCCCTCAATCCTCTTCACCGCAATTTTCCAGTAGTCTTGACGTGACTACAGTTCTTGCGATTCCAAATATTTCGTGTATAATTTTTAAATTTTGTTCAGTTCAATAAAAAGAATTTTTGTGCGTTTGTTTTGCTATTCTAATAACCACGTGTTTTTTGTTTTGTGTTGCTCAATATTGCCACATTTAAATTGAAAACAATTGAACTTTCGCTTATTCGGAATTAACAAAACAAGATCGATCGAAATCTGGAGAATGTAAAACAAAATCGATAAAAATTAAAATTCGTAATCAAAACAACATCGATCGATTTCTGTGACAAACCTGATTATTATCTTTGTATTATATTTCTTACAAAACCAAAATAATTGGCAACATTTTACACCTTATTTGCAAATAGTTTTCGTGAGTTATTAACTTGCAATAAAAAGTTATACGGCAATGTTTTCCCCTTTTATTTGCAAATAAGAAGTGCGTATAAACGGGAATAGTCACAAAGAAAGCCAATATCCCGGCTAGACTGGCAATAAATATGTTGGCAACATAGCAAAAACGGCGGCAGAATAACGGAACAATATTGCTGATTGCTTTACTTATGTTACATAGCGTCTATACCTGATATAATATCAAATATATTTCTATCAGCAAACGTCAAATTTCATAGCAGAGAGAATCATACTACGTCTGGACTGCAATATTAGTATTATAGTAATATTATATCAGATTTTATAATATTGTTTTCTAATATATATTTAGAAAACAATATTATGATATCAAGTGTCAAAAAACGCACACATACATAAATACGTGAAGAGAATTTTGTATATTAAAGTGAAAATTAATTCCAATTTCTTCACACCAAGGAACATAGCTTTCTCTATACAAACTGGCAATGGTCATATCGTGATTTAAATAGGTTAGGTTAGGTTAGGAAGGGTGGTGCCTACCGCACCTCCACTCGGAGACCCAACTGGGTCCATTGTGACTCCCTTCTATTGCCCATTACTGGTAATATTTACCCCTCCCATTTTTGGCCAGAAGAAACGCTATTATCCGTCATTAAGCCACCGAATCCCCATGATGAAGCCCCTGATGTCCTCTAGTTTACACTTCCCGACATCAGTGATGCTTTCATGGAAACGTCTGCTCAGCCATCTAAGCCTATGACGTTGCAGCTTCGGGCAGTGACAGATAATATGTTCAATGGTTTCTGGTTCCTCTTCATCCCCGCACTTCCTACAAAAATCTGGAGTACCAATTTCCCACTTGCTGGTTCTTGCTCTAACCGAGCAGTGACCTGTCAACGCGCCTATCATGATTCGCATCGCCTTCCTATTCATGTCCAGTAGTAGTTTAGATCTTCCTGAGTCTAGTTTTGGCCAAAAACCCCTCGAGACCCTACAATCCTCCCTACTACGCCATGAACTGTTGGTCCTGCTTTCCACCCAATTACTGAGTTCCTTATAGTAATGACCTATCGGTGATTTCACCGATCTGTCAGACATTCCCTCGTCTAACGCTGATCCTATTCTTGCCAGCTCATCGGCAATTTCATTTCCCTCAACACTGCTGTGGCCAGGAACCCAACATAGTCTGACACTATATTTATCCATAAGCAAGTTGAGGGCTTTCCTACAGTCACTAACAAGCTTCGATTTGACATTGTGTCCTTTCAAAGCTTTTAGCGCTGCCTGGCTGTCGACGTAGAAGGTTACCTTTTCACCTTCAGCCACATTTCCGGCCACCAGCTCCGTGGCCCTGAGGATCGCCAAGATCTCAGCCTGGAAAACACTGCATTCATTCGGCAGTCTAAAAGAACTACGAATGTTCGTTCCCAAGATATAGACACCAGCGCCTGTGCCTTCCCCCATTTTTGACCCGTCTGTAAAGACTGCCCTACCCTCATACAGCCTATCGGAATTGACCCAATGGTCCCTATCCGGAATTACCATTAAGGGTGTCTTACCAAAATCGATCTCAGCGACCTTCTAGTCCGTAAACCCTGGGGTTACGGATTCCTGATCACCAAAACCGATCCTATTTAAGATCGATGTGTGACCTGATATTCCTGTCCTCACCAAACCTGTTTCTACAAGTCTAAGGAGACTTCCAGCCGCCGTCCCCACCACAAAATCCTCTATAGGAAGTAGATGAAGAATGACGTCCAAGGCAGCCTGAGGTGTGCTCCTCTGAGCACCTGTGATGCCCATCGAGGCACATCTCTGAACCTTAGCTAACAATCTCCTGTGACTTTCCTTCTTCAATGCCTCCCACCATACCACACAACCATAGGAGATAACCGGCCTGACAACCGATGTGTAAATCCAATTTACCACCTTCGGTTGCAGACCCCAGTTCCTTCCTATGGAGTTCCTGCATGCGTAGTAGGCATTGAGTCCTTTCCTTAGCCTTTCCTGCGTGTTCATTTTCCAAGAGAGCTTGCTATCTAGGTAAACACCCAGGTATTTAGCCCCCTCTGCCAGTCTCAGTTCCACCCCCCCGATCCTGGGTAATACAAAACTTTCTACTTTGTATCTCCTGGTAAAGAGGACTAGCTCAGTTTTCTCTGGGTTGACTCCTAGTCCTTTACTGCTAGCCCAGGAGGACAGATCGCCCAACGCCGACTGCATGATTTCACTGATAACGGGAAGAAACTTTCCCGTTACCAGTAAAACCACGTCATCCGCATATGCAACTATCTTCCGTCCGCTCCTATCAAAACGTATAAGAATTGCGTTCATCGCCAACAACCACAATAGAGGCGACAAAACTCCTCCCTGTGGTGTACCTCTTGTCACTAATCTCCTCAGGCGTTCTCTTCCCATACCTGAGTTGATAATTCTGCTTTTAAGCATAATAATTATCCACTCCACTAGAAATCCGTGAACCCTAAGAGTTTCCAGTGACTCCCTAATAGCCTCTATACTTATGTTGTTAAAGGCTCCCTCAATATCTAAGAATGCAGCCAGTGTGTATTCCTTGTGCTGCAGTCCTTTCTCTATAACACCAACCACATCATGAAGCGCACTCTCAACAGATCTGCCTTTACGATAGGCATGTTGAGCGCCACTTATAACGTGGGTGTCAATTGTGTTCCTTAGATGCAGATCAATCAGTCGTTCTAATGTTTTCAAAAGAAACGACGAAAGACTGATTGGCCTGAAATCCTTCGGCTTTGAGTGGCTTGCCTTACCCGCTTTGGGTATGAAGATGACCCTAACCTCTCTCCAGCCTTTCGGTATAAACCTCCTGCTTAAGCATATCTTATTTATTGCCCATATTGCTTTTTCCAACGTCACTATTTCGTCCACTGCTCCTTCTAATCCCAGTTCCGACCAGTAGTTAAAGTTAACCTCCGTTATTGTCTTTTCCCCTACTTCCCTACAGCCAGGAAAGTGAGTGTCCATCAAAACAGAAAGTGTCTCAGAGCTGGATTCCGTCCATGTGCCATCCAATCTTTGAATATTCCCAGGAGCCCTAGGGTCCTTTGACAATACTCGCCGAAACCTCGATAACTCATTAACGGAATCAATCTCCTCACAGTATTTCCTCCATGAGGCCCTCTTCGCCCTTTTGAGATCACCCTTGTACTTATTATACAATACCTTATGATTGTCCCAGTCCTCACTCCTTCCTGTGAGCTTCGCCCTATTAAACAATCTTCTAACCGAGGACCTCAGATCTTTTAGATCCTTGGTCCACCACGAATGCTGCTTTCTTTTACCCGGAAAAACCACTGGACATGACTGTTCAAAACAATCCCTACAAGTATTAGTGAAATATTCCACCTCCTCTTCTACTCCTCTTTGTGTAACCACACCCTGCGGAGCTTCCCTTGCCCTAATATCAACAGCGGCCTTATAGGTATCCCAATCAGTCCTTCTTGGATTCCTATATGGCTCACGCCTTTCCCCTGAAAAATTTAGACTGAATGATATCCTACTGTGGTCCGAAAACGTACAGTCCTTATCTACCATCCAGTCCTCTACCAGGTTCCTATCTCTGTTAGTTAGTGTTATGTCTATAACCTCTGCCCTATCCCTATTCCTGAACGTGGGTACGTTACCCTTGTTGCAAATAAACATATTGCTAGAAGCTATAAAATCAAATAAAATAAGTTTTGTGCATGTTATTAGCTCGGCTGTAATGACTCTGGTATTTTGGTATCATATTTATATGATTTCTTGTAGAATCGGTTTGTTCACGATTCAGTCTATTAGGCCTACTTCCATGCTTACCTCTACCATCAGTTTTAGAAACAGCAGCACCGTCTTTTTTAATTTTGATAATATTGTCAAGTCTTCCTCTTGAATTCTGAAGACCATGTAAGCTCATGAACTCTCTTTTGAAATAACAACCTGTAAATTTTCTTCTAGACTGTTGCCTTTTAGTTTTCTGTTTATACGCCCTCTTCTTTCCTAAATGAATGCAACCAAAGAGGTAGATATTTTGCAGATCATAAGATCCTAGTTTCCAAAACTGGTTAAATATCTGTTCTTCGGTGTTATTAAGTTTCTGTCTACAATTTTGTTCGCAACTGCAAAGTGGACCTAGTTTGCGTGCTTCAACAGTTTTCCTAGCTTTCGGACAAAAATACTCATGACCAGAGTTGCGCTTACTTTTCCTCTTATTCCGGTCATAATTATATTCATTTCGAGCTCTCCAGCGAAATGCGGTATTATTCTCACGCGATTCGTCTTCAATTGGCACCACACAATTTTCCTGAATAACAAAAACACACAATTTTCCTGAATAACAAATTTAAATACTCGATTTTTTTTTGCTATAACATGATAAGCCACACCAGTTTCAATAAATCATACCTCGCTGGTTTCTGAAATTACTTCATCATCTGTTGGCAAAAACTCTTTGTCTTTCACGCTGTCATCACTATCTTCAACAAAATAATCACTTCCACTGCTATCTTCATCAGAATCCATCGTTTTGTAATACTGCCTTTGTAATTGCTGTGGCTTATCGCGTTTTTGGGACAAATAATTCTGAATAAAATCAAAATGTAAAAAGTGACACTTGCGGCTAAGGTGGAAATTATACGGAATATAGGCACAATATTTTAAGAGGACGTTCCGATGCTGTAAAGTAATTGAATGAACTGATAAAACCACTTTCTGAAATCGTCTGGCTTATCGTGTTTTTACAATAAGCCCTTCATATATACATAGATATGCACATATATGTAAGAACCTATTTTTCAACCCAAAAAAAAACATTCAAATTAAATTATATACTTTTTCCTGAGCGTGCGTGATCGTGATAAGTTGTAAACCACTCTTGCGTGATTAAAAATATTTTATTCGTGAGCGTGCGTGATCGTGAAAATTTTCAAAATCATTCGTGTGTGAAAGTGCGTGAGTAAAATATTTTTCTGCGTGAGCGTGCGTGTCGTGAGTCAGAAAACACTCACGTTCACATCTCTAGTATAAAGTATGCATGCTGAAAAAATTAGCCAAATCTGATAACTCTTAAGCCGTGCACCTTTGAGGTCAACGTTCAATTCTTAAGAAATTCTATACATTTAAGTATTATTGACATAATTTTTAATTTTTCTTAAAGCATTTTCAATAAAAATGTGGACAAACATGTGTTGAGAAATTTTTTTAAAGTATTTTGAAATATTTTAAGCAAATTTATCCTTTTTCTTTAATTAACTTGAAAAAATTCAAAAATTTTATAAAAATATGTAAGATAATAATCTTGAAACACAAAATAAGATTGTGCTTATATCAGAAATAATTTCTTAAGGCTTAAGTTCAGTAATTTCAATTCTTATTGAATGAAATATTTTTATTAATTAATGTGAGTTTCTAAAGAAGAGAAGAAAAATTAAACTAGACTTTATTAGCTGGGGGAAATAATTAATTTGTCTTCTCTTTTTTAGAAAATCACATTAATTAATAAAAATATTTCATTCAATAAGAATTGAAATTACTGAACTTTGCGAATAAATATGTAGCCAACTTTATTTGTGGCATCTTGGATGAATCTGTTGAAAAGAAATCTTATTTGCTAAATGTGGATATTCTTCAAATTGTAAATGAAGCTTCAAAAGCTGCTTTGCGTCATGATTCATTACAAATTTTGTGGCCAGATGGTAAGAAAATAGTTAATATATATTTTACTTTTTAAAGGCATACAATATGAAAAATCACTACTTATTGTAACAGATTCATCTGCCTACATGTTACGTGAAATTTCTTCACTCAAAATAATGTATCCTAAAATGCTACATTTGACATGTGACATTTGAATTCATACGATTAGAATTTGAGTATGTAAATAATTTGATATTGTGTACTAAAGTCGTATTTTTAAAAGTAATAAAAATCCATAAGTTTGGAGACATGTTCTAATTCTATGTTTTTCATTTTTTTAGGCACGCCTTCGAAAGCAGTTGTTTATGAACATGACTCTAAACAGATGACATTATGTTTCTACATGGTTTATGTCCACACTAAGTGGTAATTACTGGTCGGTTCTTATAGTTTTAAAATGTTCAATTGAACTTTGACCTCAAAAGTACACGGCGTTCAGATTTGGCTCATTTTTTCAGCATGCATACTTTAAACTATGTGGAATAACAATTCGCTCAAATTTTATTTGAATTCAGATAAAAAACGAGTATTTTAGCTCCATTATAGTTGAATATATTGAATGTCAGAAAAGTTGAACTTTGACCTCAAAGGTGCACGTGATAGAGTTATCCGATTTGGCTTAAATTTTCAGCATGTGATTTTTAAACCAAGTGGCACAATAATCTGCTCACGTATTTTGACAATTACAGAACGAATTTTTGCCCATATATATCATTGAGACCCTAATGTATATATGTACTATAATATAAATAAATTCATGAATTTTCACTCTATTTAAAAATAAAATCAAACAAGTTTAAAAAACAACAAGAAAACTACTTACATTGTGCTTCTTTTTTTATTCCCAAACAAAACGTTTGTGAAAAAATACACATATTTTTTGGGGAAAAACTCATGGGAATAAAAATCGGCGATGCCATTTTTTTTCGAGCACGCGAGTTTTTTCGTGTCGAAATAATTCACGATTGCAACTTTAGCGAAAAGGGAATTATTTCGAGGGAATAAATATCAGAGACCTGCAACGGGTGATTGGTATGATTATACGCAATCAATATCCTAAAAACATGCTATTTTTTTGAAAAAATCAAACTTGTTCAAACACGTATATTCATTGCTAAGTTTTAATCGCTCAAGTGAGTGGAGTATTGTTGGGTTTGAATTATAATCATGCGTAGCATCATACCAATCAGTTCGGATGATTGGTATTTGGTTCGACAATGAGTGTTTTGAACAAGAATATAATGCGAAAGAAAAAAATGTTAATTTTAAATCAGCATCAAGTAGTTGATGCAGAGTAAAAGCGAAAATGAAAAAAATCATTGTGTATGAATGTGGTAATTATTAAGACCCAACGCAAACTGCTGTCATAATAACAAACCAATTTTTAAGTATGTATGTGTTTGTGTAGTTAAGTTGGGTGTTTTATATCAGGGATGGTAAAATTAAAGAAACTGTCTAATAGAGCTACTAGCTACGAACTTTTTGAAAAATATTAGAGACAAAAATGTTATATAAATTTCTGAGATTAATTGTTAAAAAAATGCATTTTAAAATAAAATTTTAGGAGGATTTTCAATACAAAAACTAACTAACTAAAACATAAATACATACATATCGTCGGTTGGTTTCTGGTTTGCGGCACAGTATAATCAAAATACATTAAGTCTGCAGCAAACCAGAAACCAACCGACGATATGTATGTACAAATTTACAATGTTACGTTCTACAAGACAAATACATAGTACATATGCTGAATATAGTTTTATGCTAACTTTATGTAAATTTTTCATTATAAACAATGGTGTATTAATCAATGATAGAACTTAAAATTTTTCTGTCAAATTAGTTAATCTTGCTATTTTTTTTTTTTTGCTTCTACTACATTATCTATATTTATTATGTTTCATTACAATAAAACGGTTCAACTTTAAAACTCATTTTATGTATTTTTTTATTACGCAGTAGACTAATCAAACATGTATACCCGTTGATTTCGAACCTTTTGCGTAATTATATTATAGAATGTGTGCGCCAGTGATGACATACGATTAAAAAGTAAATGTGCTAAATTGAGAAAAAAAAATGGCATTCCTGGTGACGTTTCATGCTTTAAAGTTTAATGCCGGAGCACAATGTCAGTTGAAAAAGGCGAAGTTTAACATATGACGGATTCATTGTGCCCCGGCCTTTAGAGTCTAAGGGTGCGATCAGACGTGACATAACCATAGCCATAGAAAACAGCCGTTCGCACAACAATAATTGGCAACACTGCATTTGATTATACGTGAATCGCCATAACGCCATAGCCATTACCATAAAACCAATTGAATTTTGGTTTGGTTAAGGCTACGGCATTATGGCCATGTCACGTCTAATTGTACCTTTACACACAGCAACACGGCTACACGACCACCGTTCTAGCTGTAGCCAATTTAGACAAATTTCTATTTTTGTTGGCGACAATTAGTAAATACAGCAAATATAAAACAAAATGTAAAATTAATTATAACTTGAAATTATTGTATATTATTTAATAGAAAGAAAATCTTAAAACTCATATACATATGTAAAGGTCTACATTATATATATGTATATATATTGATTAATTTTTATACTTTTACGCGATATAAGAACAATTTAAATGAGTAATTTTATTTTTATACATGTGAAGTATTTGAATGTGTATATATTTCAATATATACACATACATACATATATTGCTGCCGCTTGCAAAATAATTAAGTTGCTGCCCATATGGCTATAACTTCATAATTTGCACAATAGTGCGATTTCAGATAGTTAAGAAATTGCAACAACAAAAATTGCAAGTGTGGAGGAGGACTAAGTTTTCCTTGTATATTTGCAACCTGTCTTGCTTTTATTAATTTCCAAGTACAACAATTTCATTCATTTATTGTCATGTATGTATAGCAGGCAATTTACTACCCAAAATTTATGTTAAAAATTTTAACAGCCTTGTTTATAAAATATATGTACTTACATATTAATAAAGGTCTTTCGACAACTATCGTAAAGAAAGTTGTTAAATCAGCTCTAAATAAGCATCAAATATTTTTTTAAAACAAGAAAGTTAAACTTCAAAAGGTATATAACAGGTTAAATGAGTTCCCCTTATGTAAGTTCTTTTGAAGATTTACCGCCATATTCATAAAAAAATATTTTAGGTTTATTACAGGTTTATTTGACAAATTTCCCATAGAATTACGTCAAATAAGCGATTCATAAACCTAAAATATTTTTTATGAATATGCCAGTTAGTTGTTAATACTTAAAAAATTTTGCACCTTTTTTATAATTGGAACAAATACAAACCTCCAATTTTCCATCCCTGTTTCACACGTTTATGTGTGTGTGTTTTAAAATAAATTGAACGAACTTTACTACTTTGATTTTATTCAACGTCATCGCTTGTTCACGTAGAAGTTTGAATAAAACCAGTTCGAACACTCCACTTACAATTATTCAAACGATGCGTTCGTTTGTACGATGCTGATTAAATTCAACATTGAGTTTTGTTGCATGATTAAATGTGAATAAAACATTTCTGGTATGGTGAGTGAATTGATTTAAACATGTTCGATCGCTACACTCACAATCACTCCAATGAACAGATATTACTACGACGCTGATTTTATTGAACGTTGAATGTTTTGTACGTGATTAAATGTGAGTAAAAATTTTAATGTATGAGTAAATCATCAAAAAGCATGAAATTTGCAGGTCTCTGATAAATATAATAGGCGTGATTATGTATTCTATATTTTTTGTCCTTTAGTATTAACCCCCGACCAAAAAAGGGGTGTTATAACTTTGTAGTGTGTGTCTGTGTATCGGTGTATCTGTGTGTCTGTCCGTGTCCACGTACAGATCAAATGGCTGGACCGATTTTGATTCAGTTTTTTCTGTTTGAAAGGTGACTTGACTTGATCGAGAGGGTTCTTTGATTTGAAAAAAATTTTCTAGATATATCGGAGTTTTTAAAATTTTTAATTTTTGTTATTTATTTTCGAATTTAATTTAAAATTCAAGCACAAGGTCCTTTTTTATATAAAAAACAATCAATAATTGTATTTTTATTTCTTTCAATATTTCGCTAAAAATAAAAATATTTTATTATTATATCGAGAATCAGAATTTTTAAACATAAAATAAACATAATGTTACTCATACTCGGGAATATGAGTAACATTTTACATTTTTGTCGTGGTGAAAAAAAGAGAATTAATTTATTAATATGACCAAGTGTATTTTAATTTCCATTACACTGTATGATTCTTGAGCACAAAATCTTGAAAATCTGCAAATTTTAAAAATCACGGTGTTCATAATAGAAGCATTTTTTGTTAAATGCTCGTCATAATCCGAATGAAAATTCTTTCGATTAGCGCTTTGGACTACAATCGAAAACAACTCATAATAAGAGCATTTTGTTTAAAAAAAATTACATTTTTAATTTTAAAACGAACCATCCGTAATTTGAAAATTCTCTATTATTAATTTAAAACGTTTAAATTTTAATTTAAAAACTCTCCATTACACTGGTTTACAAATTTTTAATTTGGAAAAATACCAAGAACGCCATATGCCTAGATGAGTTAATTGGGACCTCCTGAACAGAAAAAACGCTGTAATTTTTTTTTTTCTAAGTACCGTTTTTTAGATAACGGTACTTTTGTGTTTTTCGGTGTATGGTCCCACTCAAACCCTTGTGGAGCCCAACCGTAAAGTCCGATCGAGATAAATGACATATCGTTGAAAAGGTAATTGAATGCCTTTTCCGTCAATATGCTGCAAATTTCTATCTGACCAGAAATGGTTGAGTTATGGCACCTCAAAGTTCAAAATTTGCCTATTTTTTACGTTTTTTTCAAAATTTTTAAATTTTGTTTCGTTTTTTTTCTCCGTTATAGTAAAGATCTGGAATGTTTTATTTTTTTACCAAATAGTTTATTTAGTTACAAGCATTTTAAGCGTAATTTGAAGAAAAATGGATGAAAAATAAAGTTTTTATTAAGGATTTTGTGGAACGACAATATTTTCATTTTCAATACTCACACACTATATTCGGCATGAATTCAGAAAATTTAAATTAAAATGACGAGCGACTTGAACTTTTGCGTTTTTTTCGGATGGATCTTCGCGAATGAGGAACCAACAATAGTCTGCCATCATTTGTTCATCCCACCAGCCTTTATAACGTCTCTCGATTTCTTCCATTTCTTGGTGAAATCTTTCACCTTGTTCATCACTTTCGGAGCCCAAGTTCGTGGGGAAAATATCCAAATGACTGAATAAGAAGTGTAATTTATTTAGGTGTCATATTTGAACCTAAGAGTTAAAAAGAAAAAATTTTTAAATGATAACGGCCTTTTTGATATACATGCTTTCACTCAACGCTTACCAATAGCATTGAATTTTTGCAGTAATGTATCGATCTTCTCAGCGTAATCAGGACTTCTGTAGTTTTCCAAAAAGTTGTGAACGATGTCCTGGAATGCTTCCCATGCCTCCAAATAAGCTGGACCTAAACACTCAATAAATGCTTGGTCACCCTACAGAGCCCGAATTTGAGGTCCATCAAATATACCAGCTTCAATTTTTCTGGCTGTGGCTCTCGGAAGTTTTTGTTTAAGGTAATTCATGGCAAGACTGTCTTTTAGCAACTTTTTCACAATATTTGTAAATACGTTAAAACTGATGGACGCCGAATATAGTGTGTGAGTAATGAAAATGAAAATATTGTCGTTCCACAAAATCCTTAATAAAAACTTTATTTTTCATCCATTTTTCTTCAAATTACGCTTAAAATGCTTGTAACTAAATAAACTATTTGGTAAAAAAATAAAACATTCCAGATCTTTACTATAACGGAGAAAAAAAAACGAAACAAAATTTAAAAATTTTGAAAAAAACGTAAAAAATAGGCAAATTTTTAACTTTGAGGTGCCATAACTCAACCATTTCTGGTCAGATAGAAATTTGCAGCATATTGACGGAAAAGGCATTTAATTACCTTTACATCGATGTGCCATTTATCTCGCTCGGACTTTACGGTTGGGCTCCACAAGGGTTTGAGTGGGACCATATACCGAAAAACACAAAAGTACCGTTATCTAAAAAACGGTACTTAGAAAAAAAAAATTACAGCGTTTTTTCTGTTCAGGAGGTCCCAATTAACTCATCTAGGCATATGGCGTTCTTGGTATTTTTTGGCTGTAAACCAGTGTTATTAATTCAAAACGTTTAATTTTTAATATAATAACAAAAATTAAAAATTTTATTTATTATTTATTTATTTTATTTATTAATATTGATATTATAGATAAATACAACAACAATATAAGAGGGGTAGAAGCACTAGCTACTAAGGCCATCGGCTAAATAAAAATTTTAAAAACCCCCCGATATATCTAGAAAATATGTGATATTTTCTAAACGGCTGGACCGATTTTATTCAAACATAGTTTAGAACCTTCTCGATCAAGTCACCTTTCAAACAGAAAAAACTAAATGGACACGGACAGACACACAGATACACACACACACTACAAACTTATAACACCCCTTTTTTTGGTCGGGGGTTAAAAATAATTAACTTTAAAATAAAAATGTTTCATTATTACTGCAAGAATATTTTATTCTTAACTCTAAAACATAAGTTTTTGTTTTGAGTATGTTTAACTTTTTAAAAGAAAAATATTTATTTATTTCAAAATGGTTTCCATTTTTAAAACAAGAATGAAAACTTCTAAAATAAGACAAAACAAACTTATTACTACGTTCGAAAAAACAATTTTTTTGATAAAAGAAAATATTTTTATATCTTCATTGAGTTGTATATAAATTTAAAACTTAAAACTTATTTTCTGAACAAGTGGTTTTTTATTTATTTTTATATCGAGCCGTAACCGCTAAAATAACGTAATCCGCCAAAAAAAAAATTACAGGTTTGTTTTATTTGTTCCAATTTCCTTAAAAATTGGGTACAAAACTCCTTTTTGCTATTATCATACACTCTAAAATATTAACTCAAATTTAGGATCATATATTGTCTAAATTGTTGTTGAAATATTCTTAATGTCCGGTCAAGAGAAAACTAAACATTTAAATGGAGCGCTGCCGGGACCTGTTAAAAGTGTCCGTCTAAGGGGGGTGTCTGCCTATAGGAAGTGTCCGTTAAGGGAGATTCCACCGTATTTTTAACCAAAGTGTGCTTAAAATACAGATAGATATGTCTAAATAACGTCAAAATGTTGAAAATTAAGCATATATGCGTAAACAGCAGAAATATGCTGAACAAAAATGTAGAAGTGCAAAAGTGAACAAGTTGCAACAGAAGCACGCCAAATTTTTTTAAATTAGTTTAAATTAACTTTGTAGTATTTAAAGCAGTTTATATATAAATAACAACACTCCTAGTACGTTTTTTATATAAAAAGTGATAAATCAATATTGTGAAACTTTAGAAATGTCTATCTGCAAAATAAAAAGAATATATCATTTACATTTATACGTATTCAAAATGCGGGAAAGTATTTAAGAATTATAATAATTATGTAGTGCATTTCACGGAATCACTCTAATAAAAACCGTGTTTTTAAAATTAATTTGCGTTTTGATGGTGTTTGATGAATATTTGCAATTTTATTGCAAAGGGCGTAAATGAAATTTACTCTCATCCATGATTAAACATATTTTATTCAAAATTGAACATATTGTGCTCAAAAATCAACAAAAGGTTTAATAATAAAGTTGAGTAATTATAGGTCGAAAGTAGTCTGTAAAGTGTTGCCTACTATTATCGACCTAATTTTCAACAAAAGTGTTTTAAGTGTATGTATGTATTTATTTCAACTAAATTCTCTCCTATAATTAATACGTGATGGTTAATTTAAGATTAAAGATTATAAACTGGAAGATTATGACGAACTTGTTCAATGTTTTGAACAATTTAATATTTCTGATATTTTTACTACAAACAATGTTAATATACAACTGTTTACATTAGACAATCTAGTACACTTACTTCTTGATTTATTAAACATGACTCTGATGATAATGAATGGATTAGCTCAACGGCTCTTGTACGAGCTCGAAAGTTAAGACTCTTGGCTCATAAGGAGTACATTAGGGAATGATCGTTGATGAATTGTAAATGTTAATGCAGTCTGATAAATAGGACAAAGGAACGTAGGGAATATGGAATGGGGATGTTTGAAGGTGTTTGTTGTGGTAGGATACGTACCCTACTTCGAAAGACCTAAACTCGATTAAAATTAAATTTGAGAATATTGCTACAAAGTTTTTGGCTAATATGAGACCCTGTACTGTCAATTAGAGTTGGGCATAGTTGTTCTTTTTGCGGATTGTTCCTTTTTGTTCCCTACAAAAAAAAGAACTAGTTCGTTCTTTTCGTTCAGTTGTTCTTTTCGATCAGTTGTTCAGTGAACGATAGAACAGAGATGTATTTTGTGACAGAGATTGCAAAATCATCAAATCCTTTTTAATGTTTTCTTCGCTTCGTGTTTCTGAGGTATTTACCTTTTATACTTTGTCGCATTCATTTGCTGTGTAATTAAAGAAATTAATAATTAATGTAAACGTGTTTTAATAAAATTTATAGAGAATAATTTTTATATTGGAACGCCTCAATCAAGTAGTGCAAATGGAATCACACATTGTCATTATTGACCATGTTTAATTCTCGTTTGGGAAAATCAGGAGGCGTACAAGAAGACGCAGTTTTAGCCGTCCACTTTAGTTGAGTTATTGGGCTTTAAATTCGTAAACTATATGGACGCCTTTAAACCCCTCTTGTACATGGGACTGAAGAATCAACAATTGTATCAAGCTTGCTGCACAGCTGTTGGACTTACAGGCGATTTTTCGCGAGCTCTAAAGCAACTATTCATTCCTTATTGTGATGAAATCATGACACTTTTGTTGGCCAATTTATTATAGCCTACATTACATTGCAGTGTTAAGCCACAAATATTGTCAGTTTTTGGTGCTATGGCTCTTAGTATCGGTAGTGAATTTTGAAATATGTAAGTGTTATTTTTGCAATGCTGATGGCTGCTTTGCAACTAGAGGTAAGTTCTTTTTCAAAAAGAGGTCTGGGAATTTAACAAAATTTATTAATCTTGTTTTTGCTTTTTTAGGTTGGTCCTAACAAGTTACAAAATGGTTGAATATCTTAATGAACTGCGCGAAAGTGTTCAGAAGCCTATACTGACATCATACAGGACTTCAAGGGTGTGGAACTAACACCATATCAAGATGTTTATCTTTTGAAGGTGAAAATTGCGACTCTGGTTGCTAATGCCACTGGCTTTATTGGAGATTTATGCACAGCCTTTGGCCCACATCTTGTACCGCTCGTCGACGATGTTATTACATACTAGATTACACCAAACGGACGACACAATCGCCCGCATTCTAGATGTTAATAATTTTATTAAGACTAAAAGAAAATTTATCTAAACATCATAAAAAACTAATTAAAACACAGTCATATAGTATACATACATACATACAACAAATAACAGAAAAAAATTGCCAAACCACCCAGCTAGCATTTTGTATCATAATGGAATCTTTTCCGAATCAGCTTGAAGGGCAAAATAACCGCATATGAACTCATTTTTCGATCATTAATTATACTCCCGTTGTGAGAAAATGGTACCCTACGGATGAATCATACTAAAAAATTATTTATGATACGATTTGCTGATTAATTTTTTGGTAGTATTAACTGCCAGTTCACAGAAGCCATGTAAAAATTCTCGTCTGCCTATTTATATTGAAAGCAAAAACAAAGCACTCAAAATTTGTTTTTGTTTTCAATATAAATAGACAACCGAGAATTTTTGCATGGCTTCTATAAACTGGCAGTAAATCATGAAATCACTTTTTGGCGGTTTGTTTGCATTTTGTTCCTCTATTTTTAAGAAATCATTGTTTGATTATATAAATGAATCATAAGCAAATCCTTTTTCAATCACCTATGTAAGTGATAAATCTGTTTTTAATCATCAAAAGTGATCTGATGAGAATCAAAAAGAGATTTATGCAAAAAATGATCAGCCAAATGCTAGCTGGGTAGCTCTCAAAATACTAAACCAATTTCAATAAAATGTACATATATTGTGCACATCTGCTCAGAAACCCCTTTAAAACCATATAAATCTTTTCAAAATCGGTGCACTAGTACCAGCGTAAAAGGGATTGCAAAAAACTTGTGCGTCTATTAATTATATAGATAGATTATACAACTTTTAGCCGAAGGCAAACCATTTAAGTTATTCGTAAAGTAAAATTTATAAAATATGTTTTATAAAAATTTAAACATTTTTTCTTCTAAAAGATCATTTAAAACTACAAAATATTGAACTTTTGACCATTGTTGGTAAAGGAAAATGTGTTATGAATAAAAAAAGCTAAATATAATGAAAATCGGTTAAAAATTTTAGAAATTACTAGTAATTTAGTCAAAGTTTAATTTCGTGGGGTTGTGCTATTTTTGTTTTAAAAAGATAACAAACAATCTTGATATAAAGTACTCAAAATAAAAACTTACAGCTTTATTTATAAAAATAAAAATAATAAAAATAATAAAAATTTTGTATGAAGATTTGTTCTTCAAACCTTTTATAAGACCTTAATAATTATTATTAATAATGTCATTAAATTTGTTTATATAATAGGTATAATTTATTTTTATGAAATCAATTTTATATGTCAACATATTTTTACAATATAAATACAAAATATACATACATATATATACACATATTTTTTCGCTGTAAGCGCTAGTTAGTTACAGAGTTGTTGATCTGAAATAAAAAAAATGAATTAATAAAACTTATTTTTATTAAATATCATCAATTATACTTTCCTTTTTTTGTAGTAAGCTCTAGGTAATCACCCAACTGCCCTCTTAGATGAATTTCATTCTTAGCGTCGTTGTTGATCTTAAATAAATAAAAAATGAGTTAATAAAACATAGTTTTTTATTAAATATCATCAATTATACTTTCCTTTTTTTGTAGTAAGCTCTAGGTAATCACCCAACTGCCCTCTTAGATGGATTTCATGCTTAGCGTCGTTGTTGATCTTAAATAAATAAAAAATGAGTTAATAAAACATAGTTTTTTATTAAATATAATCAATTATACTTTCCTTTTTTTGTAGTAAGCTCTAGGTAATCACCCAACTGCCCTCTTAGATGGATTTCATGCTTAGCGTCGTTGTTGATCTTAAATAAATAAAAAATGAGTTAATAAAACATATCTCAATTCTTTATTTTTATTTGCAGTTTTAACTATTTTTAATAAGTATCAGACTTTGATATCTTTTTGATGTTACCAAGTTTTTGCGAATTTTCGTCATTGTCGCAAATTTTTCCAAGTTTTTGGCATTCCTTACAATTTTAAGGGTTTTTAATAAATTCTATCGCCATTTTTTTCAATTATGAAACTATTCTCGAATTTTCGCAGTTTTTTGCAAATGAGATTGCTTTGGTTCTTAAAATCTACTGACTTTTTTTGTTTACAGTTCTTGCGGTTTGGAAGTTTTTTTTAACATATTCGCATTTTTAGCAAATTTTCGCAAGTTCTTGCCGATTTTGGCGGTCTATATAATCAGTTTTGGAAGATTTTTTCGATTATTTTAGTCTCTTGCGAATTAGTATATTTTTTGCAATATATAATGTTTTTAGTAGAAATTTGCAGAAGAAAAATACCCCATACTTAAACATAATTGGATATTTTGTCGAAAAAGAAAAGTAAAAAGCAAAATAATTAGTTTAAATACCTGAACTATTTTATTATAAAATTGATAAATATTTCTTATAAAAGATATTTAAATTTCTTGTTCTGCATCTTATACATTTAAAATACCGTATTTAAAACAGCAATAATTTTTACTTAAGTAACTAAAAAATTAAAATTCTTTAGACAATTGTTATTGGCAACCAAAAATTTTTTTTGGTTGCTATAATAGTTATTTGTAACCAAAAAAAATATTTCTCACTTAAATTGGTTACAATAACCAAAATAAAATATCTCTTACGATAATGGTTAAAAATAACCAAATCGAAATAAAAAACATTTTACAGTAACCTTTTCATTTCAAATAAAAAAATAACAATTATTTTCGGTCCCTGGTTTTCTGAAATAAAAAATAAATTCATGTTAATAAGTTTTAAAATAAGAGTAAAACTAAAAAACGATTATTATATAATGAGCTCAAATAAAAAGAAAAGAATTCACATATTGTGGTGCAAAAAAGCAAGGCTGGACACTTTCTTTGGCTTTAAAAGCGAGCGTCGCTCATTTAGTATTTGTCCCGTTGAAGAAAATATCCTTTCGCAAGGAACGGAGGTATCTACTATGCAAAGACGTTTCATTGCATACATGTAAACGTGTGGATATAAAAATTTTCTTTCCTTCCACCATTCTAGAGGGTATTTTTTTCTATCTAAATACTCCTCATTTAGATATTTTTCTACCTCTCTAGTTGTTGCAGCTCTAATGTTGTCTGGCCTAACAGTTTTATTGAAATCCATGTCGTAATCTGCCCATATGGATGTTTTTTCAACGACCGAATTTGGTTCGCTTCTGGATTCTGCACTTACTTCACCATCATTTGGTAATCTCATGATGCAGATTCTATTTTTTAGAATGCTAACTGCTTCTTCGTAGCTTTTATCATTTTTGAACCACTTTCTTTTGAAGCGTGGATCCAAAATTGTACTTTCAGAATACAAATCGTTGCGCTCTAAGCTAGCAAAACGATTGGACATTTCCTTTTGGATTGTTTTTATCATTTCTGCAATATTTGGCTTCATGGAGTGGGATTTTGAAATGAAACGTTCTAAGAGATTACAAAATACTGTAACTTTAGAAAGCGTAACATTTTTTTCCGCGGAAATTTCATTGGTAATTTCATAAAAAGGTTGCAAAATTGGTATAACTTCTCTTAGTACCTCCCATTCTTCAAATGATAAGCACAAATCCGGTCTATTATTGAAAAGAGTAGATACTACTGCATCTTTCAATTTATAGATCCTTTCAAGCATGTGATATGTTGAATTCCAACGTGTAGGCACATCTTGTTTTAATTTGATTTCAGGTAAATTCATTTGTTTTTGAGTATCCTGAAGCTTTTTTAAACCTTGTGAGCTTTTGCGGAAATACTCAACTATTCTCTTCACCTTTACCAGTACCTCACTTATGTTCTTCAATGCGTTTTGGGCCACCAAATTCAAAGAATGAGCAAAACATCCTAAACCTCTCTAGCCTCCAAGATTTACAGCTGACGTCATGTTTGCTGCATTATCACTTACAATAGCAGTTACTTTATTTGAAAGACCAAATTCCGAAATAATTTGTTTTAAAAATTTACATATGTTTTCTCCTGTGTGCCTTTCTCCAAATTCTTCGCATGACAGCAAACAGGATTTTAATTTTGTGTTCTCATCAACAAAATTAGCTGTAACGGCCATAAAGCTGGTGTTTCCCTTTGAGGTCCATCCATCCGTGGTCAAGGAAACTGTAAACGCAGAGGACACATCTCTTTTTACCTCATCTAACACTTCATTATATATAGATGGCAATAAGTTGTAAGATAAAGCCTTACGTTTGGGTAGAGTGTACCCTGGACAAAGCGATATTTCTTCAACGAGCTTTCTGAACTCGGGTTCCTCCACAATTCTCAACGCATGATGTCCTTTGGCTATCATCTTAAGCTTATCTGGTCTGCGCAGAAACTGTGCCATAGTTTGCTGCTGCTGCGTTACAATATGTTGCTGCGTCACAGTTTGCTGCAGTGCAATACAGCTATTACCGCTACTACTAGGACCATCTTCGTCCAAATTAATTGGCGTTGGGATAAATTCTTGCCTTTCAATGGCAAGTGGCGTCAGGGGATGCTTATTTTTTAAATGACGGGTCAAATTACTTTGACTACCGCCCACCATTCTTATGATAACTTTGCAATACTTACATTTTGCTCGTTCGTTTCCATCCTCGCTGAAATGAGTCCATATAGCGCTATATTTTCGCTTTCCCGACATTTTTAAATATTTTCGATTTTACACGCACTAAACAATTTTTCCACTTAACCGAAAATACGTTTTTCCCCGAAAAATAACGAATATTACCATGCAAACTTTAGGTGTTGCCGTATCAATAAAATATGTTAAAAAAAAGGAACCCTAAAAAAGTATTACCACAAATCAAAGTGTATTAATACGCTGATAACGCCACTTCGTAGGTTGATTTTGCAGACGTAATGTACTTTGAATTACTGTGCCGCAAGCCAGAAACCAAGGGGCAACTTGTCAGCGTGACCATATTATTTTGGGCTAAATTTAACTTATTTTTTCTGGATCTTGCTTTAATATTTTCATTTAGCTCTTAGCTTATTTGTTAGCTTTTTTTTAAATTAATTTAGTTTCCTTAGCCTTTTTTAATCTAAGTTGCGTGTTCGATAAAAATATATTGAGTACAAAGTGTAAATTGTAGGTTTGATCCCGTTATTTTTGGACAAAGTTCGGTAAAACGTGAACAAGCTATAATTTCTCTCAATAAGACAAACAATTTACAGAAGTTCAGGAACACGAAAAACCAATAATTTTAAATTTTTTACAATTTTTTTGCGCTTATTTTGTTAAGTTTTTGTTTTATTTTTCTCTAAATCTCACATATACTAATAAATAATTTCATAGAAAAATTTATATTTTTTATTTCACATAAAACAATTTGTTGACTATGTATGTAATAAAAAACTATTGAAAAGTGGTCACAGTAGAAAAAAGATAGCTTAAAATTAAACTTTTTATCTTGTTTTACTTTTTTTTCAAACGTGATTTGGCTTAATGTTATTTTAATATCCATTTTCCATCATATCTTATCTTTTTTCTAATATTTTCAAAGAACAAGATAGGAAATAAAACCGATTTCGATTTAAAACTAAACAAGAAGGAAATCTAAATAAATGTGTGTATCACAACTTTTTTTCAATCGATTTAAAATCGAAAACTATTTCTATCACATACCTGTACCGTTGACTGATTTATTAGCCATTATAGGCTTACATCTGCGCTTATGGATGTCTATATAATATATATATATAACTCATGATGGTAAAGCTTTTACAAAACTTCGTAAAATTGACTGGCAACATTGATTAAAAAGACAATGTAATGGCAGGTACACACTTTGCAAGTTGCTTACACAACACGTTTATATAACATGTTGAACATCTTGAAACAGACACTGCAAATTACAATGCAACCGTCAATGCAACCTATAAACATCAAAACATGATATTTTTGAAACTTTGCGTTCGATAAAAAAAGACTTCATACTAGTTATATGCAATCTGCCTGGTTGCATAAAAGTGTCGCAAAGTCTGTACATAGCATTATAAATACATCGCTGTGTTGGTCAGGAACGGAGAAGAAGATAAACAAAAAGAAGTAATGAACAATAACTCGTCGGTTGGTTTTTGGTTTGCGGCACTGTAATTCAAAATACATTATGTTTGCAGTAAACCAGAAACCAACCGACGAGTTATTGATATACATAGTTACTAACGAATGAATAAAAAAAGACCAAAAGAACAGAAAAGACCAAAACAACACAAAAGACCAAAAGAACAGAAAAGACTAAGAGATCAGAAAAGACCAAAAGAACAGGAAAGACTAAGAGAACAAAAAAGAACAACTAGTCTGAACTAGTTCACATCGTTCACTTATAGGAATAGTTCAATTGAACTAGTTCGTTCTTTACAGCACAACTCTACTGACAATGCTATTAATTTTGATAACTGTAAGCAGATCTAACTCGTTTAATTTCTCTCCTATAGTACATTATGATCTGATCCTTGCAATAAATTCTATTAAATCAAATGCAACTGGACATGGTATGATTACAATTAATTTATTCACTTATATCTACGTTATTACTGCAAGTCATAAATTCGATTTTATGCCCTAATTCAGTAAGAAGATTTAGGACGTATTTGTTTGAAAATGCTTCTGAGTTCTTGTCCTTGAAGTCTCTAAATTATTTTTTTCAAAAATGGTTGTTGTCTTTGACAATGAAAAATATAAATATTATTGCCATGTTTTTAAAACATAAAAATTCAATGAAATTATTATACAATAGTTTGAAAAATATATGAAAAAGTATGTGTTGGATATAATGTTTAGAACAAAATCATAAAGCAAATACACGAACCTTCTAGCATAGACAATAAATAATAATCGTTTTAAAGAATCAAAACTGCTTCTTTTTTTCGTCCATAGACAAGACGATACATTCGTCGAACAGAATTAGGGCATTAATGACATCTAAATTTCGTGTTCATTGGAAATAGAGTCTCTTATTCCCATCTAAAAAAATGGTAATTACCAGGGACAGGGGGTTCATGCAAATGCATGTTTTTTCCCTTAACCCTGATAATGGCAAGAATGAAATATCTTTACGAAACAATGAATTTGCGTAAAAATGGCATCTATTTGTTAGTGCATATTTTTGCATATTTTGTTGATGCATATTATTGCATAATTTGGTCATAAATGCATATTTTTGTCTCATATTTTGGCAAAAATTTATGATTTGTGTCATATTTTGTCAAAAATTCAAATTTGAAAATATATTGCTGACAAATTATTAATGTAAAACAGTTTTTTACCAAATTTATTCGCTTGAACTGTTGTAGAATTGTAAAACGATTGTGCACTCACACGCCTAGCAAATTAAAAGGAAATTGTCATTTTGATGATTTCAAGAGGAAATTGTGTGCTAAAGTCGAAAGTAGTGAAAAAATTCTGCTAAAACTTTATATTGTTTTTAAAAATTATAACGGATTTAAAAAACAAGTGTAATAGCTAGTATTCAATTAATTGTAATGGTAGGTTTAAATAAATATATAACTTTATATAAAAAGAATCACTTAAATTTTAGCCGATTATATCCACATACGTTACAAGGCCTTTTTCAATGCACAAAACGTTCAATCAATGTTTTTCACATTTGAAAATACATATAAAAAATATAAAATTTTTAAGTGAAAATAAATAACTAACAACACTTTTCTTTATCTATTTACGTATCGCTCCTATACTGCCATATAAACATACCTCGAAAAAGGCGTGTTTGGAATCTATAATGCAAAAAATCCTTATCACATTTAATATTGAGAAAAAATTCAGTATTAAAGGCTTGTACACGCACCACTTGAGAAAAGAAAATATTCTTATATCTTTATTTAGTTGTATGTATGTTTTTTTTTTTTTTTAATGCATGATTTTTATTTATTGTATCTTCATATATGAACTAACAATAAGTATTCAAATCTTAAATCTAAAAATATAATTAGGCCCGACCAGTGTCGGACATAAGCTTAGTAATAGTTATATATAATACATAAGTAGTGATAGTCAAAAGGAAAAAAATAAAGTATTTTCAAGAAGTCCCATCTGGAGTGCTATGAATAAGAGCCCATGTGTCCCTCTTTTTTAGGCGGATGTGTCCAGCAAAGTTCAAAATATTACGGGCAAGCGGATTAGGATGTGACTCGAGTTTTGTTAAATATTTGCCAGCGTATTTTGCAATTTCTTCAGTCACTAGTGGCATATTTAAATCACGATGTATATTTGAATTTTTTATATACCATGGAGCCAATGTTATTAAGCGTAAAATTTTGTTTTGCCTTCGTTGGATTCTCTCGACATTAGAAGCTGAAGCAGTGCCCCATAACTTATTCCGTAGCACCATATTGGTTTCAAAATCGACTTGTATATTAAAAGTTTACAATCTAGACTGAGTGTTGAATTTCTACCAATGAGCCAATGTATCTGAGTTAATTTCAGTTTCATTTGTGTTAGCTTTGAGTCAATATGGGGCTTCCATGTAAGCCGTCGATCAAGGTGTATACCAAGGTATTTTACGTGTGAATGTTGAAGAACAACTTGATTGTTGATTCGAATTGGCGAACAAGTATCTCTTCGCAGGGTAAATGTTACCTGGACACACTTTTGCTAGTTTACTTTGATTCTCCATAAATTTAACCATAGTTCCAGTTGTGTAATATGTTCTTGTAGATATCGGGAAGCCTCGTGAGGGTTTTCGTGCATACTAAGGCAGGCTGTATCATCGGCAAACGTAGATGTATGGATATTGCTGCTCAAAGGCATATCACAAGTGTAAATCAAATACAAAACTGGCCCCAGTATGCTCCCCTGTGGCACACCGGATGATATAGATTCGGGCACACTCATGAATTCTCCTTCCACAACCGTGAACTTCCGGGTAGTAATGTAGCTTTCTAATAAATTCAGAAAATTTATTGGTAGATATGATTTCAATTTTAAAATAAGGCCTTCATGCCACACTTTATCATATGCCTGCGAAACGTCAATAAACAGAGCAGAACAATACATATTTTCTTCAAATGTTCTTCTTATAAATTGAACCCATCTATGCGTTTGATCAATGGTACTAAAGACCAAATTGATGGTCCGGTATGCACCCACTACTAACTAGAATTGGGGACAATTCATGAGCAGTTTTTCGAAAAGTTTTGACATTGTTGATAGCAGACTTATTGGCCTGTATGACTCAGCCTTGGTAAGGTCTTTGCCCGGCTTTGGAATCATTTTAACTTTGGCAAGCTTCCAGCTATTTGGATAATACTCCAGTCGTAAAATGGCGTTAAAAATAAATAACAGGATTCTAATTGCAATAATAGGCAACTTTATTAGCATCTGGTTACTAATTCCATCAATACCCGGAGCTTTCTTCGGGTTAAGTTCAGCAATTAGTTTTTGTACATCACACGTTCTAAATTTTATGGGTCGAGGGGGTAGCGCCACTACATTCGGCAAATCAATAACACCAGTACATGAGTTAGGGGTAAATACTGATTTTAAATGCTCAGCAAATATTTTACCTTTTTCAGTATCGCTTCTTGCCCAACCCCCTGTAGATGTACGCAGAGGTGGTTTAAACGCAACAGGTGTTTTAAGCTTTCTAGCAGCGCGCCACAAGGAGTAATTAGATGCTGGTGTGGCATCAAGACCTTCCAGATAGTTTTTAAAAGATGCAGTTTTTTCAAATGCAAGCATGTCTTGGAGTCGTTTGGTGCACTCTTTAAATCTGATTTTATGTTGGGGCGATCTGTGCTGTTGCCATTCCCTTCTAGCTCTTCTTTTTTCACTTACAAGACGTTCAATATCCGTAGAATAAATTATATTAAATCCAGTCTGCGGGTAGGAGGTAGTCGCATGTTCAGCAGCCTGTTTTATATTTTTGATAAGATTGCCAATGTTAAATTCAATAGCTTCGGATGTTCTTAGCGTAATGTTTTCTGTACAATGAGTACTGAGATATTTTCTGAAGCCCAGCCAATTAACACGGTTGATCGTCTTCACATACGGGTGAGGTAAGTCACTACTTAGTGGGCTACAAATTGTAACGATCCTGGGAGAGTGATCGGAGGAAAGATCTTGAGACGCTTCAACATGAACTAATTCCCTAGAAATATTTTTCATGACTCCAAAATCTATAACATCCGGAATTTTTTGTATGTCCGTAGGCCAGTAAGTGGGCTCCCCACTCGAAATGACGTCCAAGCCCATTTTTGAAATTGTGTTGAACAATGCCCGACCTCTAGGTGTAATAAGACGCGAACCCCAGAACGTATGTTTTGCATTGTAGTCGCCAGCTGCTACGAAGCAAGGGCCAAGGGATTTGTAGAAATCCTCGTATTGGTCCTCAGTAATTGCGAATCTAGGAGGGGAGTAAATTGATGATATGACAAAATTAGTGCAAAAATTTTCGACACAAATATTCGTTGCTTGTAAATGTTCTTCGCAAATGTTGTCAATAATATAATGCTTGAGTCTTGACTTTATTAAAATTGCTGATCCACCGCATGCTCTTCCTCTCGGGTCCTTTGAATCATATAAGGTGTAGCCATAAATTTTAAAAAGGCTTCTCGAAGTCAAATGAGTCTCAGAGACCAACATTATATTAATATTTTTTTTCCGTGAGGAAGTGCTCAAGTTCATTTTTATGTTGGCGAATGCCGTTTGCGTTCCAGAAACATATTTTTAACGTGTTCATGGTTTGTTAACTAAAGCTTGAAGCAATGTATTCTGCATTCGCAGCATTTCTTGCATCATGCTAGTCATATTTGTTGTAAAATTGTTTATAGTTTGCACCAGATTTTCAATAGTAGCTTCAAGGCGATTAAAATTAAAGCCTGAGTTTGTATTTGTTGAAGTATTTGGCCGTGAAACATTTTGTGTGGGAAGAGAGCTTGTCTTTGCAGCATCGGCATACGATACACGTGAATTGATACACGTGGTTGGCTCACTTGGGCAAGAGTGGCGGAGTAAGTGTTTGCTGTTTGTGCTGGAACTACTTTAGATTTTTGCCCCATAGTCTTTGTAACGAAGGAATATACAGGACATCCTCTATAGTTAGCGGTGTGATTACCTCCACAATTACTGCATTTTTTTTTCTGATTGATCTTTTGGTTTAGTAAAACTAGCAGTACCGTGCAATTCACCGCAAATAACACAAACTGTAGGTAATTTGCAGTAAGTTTTTGTGTGGCCATATTCTTGACAATTATGGCACTGTACGGGTCCAGAACGCTTGTGTGGTTCTTCAACTGTTATTTTTCGGTATAAAAGATATTTTAAATTATAAATTGGGTGCGTCTCATTTTTTCTCAATTTTATATCATTCGGCTCAAGTTCAACGCGAAATAGAGGCTGGGGGATCTTCTCCCTATTTATTATATTTGAAACATTTTTTACCTTGAATCCCTGGAGGACGAGTGAGTCTTTTATTTCTTCGGGAACAACATAAGAATCTATGCCCTTCAATACGATCTGCAGGCCTTTAGCACTCTTGAGCTGGTATGTGTAGAAACTTGTTTTTTTTTCAAATTCAGACCAATTTGCGGAAATCTGTTTCGTCATAAATTTGAATTTTCGTTTCATCGATATTGCCACGTTTTATTGGAACAATGTGAAATTTATTCTCACCAATGACCGAAATTAGTTTCTTAATAAGAGCGTTTGAATTTTTTTCTCTCAAATAGATTGGTGGCGGCTTGGAGGTTTTGTTCGCGGATATATCAGGTGTGTCATTGTCATCTTGCAATATTTGAAAACGATTAGTGGAGGATGCGCTGTTATCCCTAGATACCTTTGAAGCAGATGCAATTTTAGTAGAATTAGGGCTTCGCCCGCGCTTTCCCACAATAATATAACGGTCCATTCCGACTTGGACCTTTGGTTTTGGGCTACTCTTATTTACAGTGACTAATTGGGTAAATGATGAATCGGATGATATCGCTGATTTAAATGACGAAGTAGTAGGCAACTGTAATGTTAACGAATCACTAGTTGGCATTGGACAAAGCGAAGTTGATCGCTGACGAAAAATTGGCTTAGCCGTTAAAAAAAGTCTATCATTAGGTTTTTTATTTAAATTAAGATCATCAGAACTCACAGTAAGTCTATTATCAGATTTTTTATTTTTATTGTTATCATCAGAGCTCACAGTAAGATAGGCATTTCTACCGTTATAACTCACTTCACAATTATTTGTTTTTGAGGTACTCATATAGAGTATTCCTCAAGTGCACTTTGTTAGTGTATTCCTCAAGGGTACTTTGAGTTATTTTGTTTACGGTTGTTTTTGTTTTTTTGTTGTTTTAGTTATTACTGTCTATGTAAAAAATATTAGCAAAGCAAAAAAAGCTTATTTATCAAAGTTAATGTACAACGAATATTATGTACTACAAATATTTTTTTGTATGGTTTTTTTTATTTAGTATGTATGTAAAAAAAAATCCGCTAATACGTCTGTTCACTATGAAGGTACAACGAGAACTGATATGTAAACTGAAAACTTTTCTTTTGAATAAAAAGTTTTTAAAATATGTGCATATTTTGTTGTTTTACGTGCATATTTTGCGTTTTTGATGTCATATCTTAGGCGCCTAAAATACCTTTTTTAAGTGCATGAAGTCCTTGTCCCTGGTAATTACAGTATTGATCCTGAGGCCAGTAACAGTCTTACCAGTTATATCTAAAATTGTAAATATTTAATTGAATTCTAAAATTTAATGACACACTAGATTATTATTCCATCCTAATCAATATCACAAAGTAGACCAGAGTTGTAGAAAGTGACTTAAAAAAATCTAAAATCCGCTGATTTGATTACTGTTAAAAAGGGACAAACATAGTGCGTTTGTTCTTAAGTATTTTTATTACAATAATCAAAACAAACAACAAAATGTGTATACTTAGTGAAATGAACAATTGAACATTTTTACCAAATTAAATGAAAAATTTTGTAGTGTTGAACTAAAATACACAATTGGGGTATGCAGATGGTACTCATAAATTAATACGTTTTAAGGTAATAACACGAAAAAATATAATGCTTTGTACTTATTTGTATTTTGGTTTTAGCACCTGTGTACATTGCTTACTCTCTCTCTCTCTCAATTACTTTGGTAAACTCTCAAGCATTTCTACATGTGTTTATGACAAACCAGTGTTACCAAAATATATATTCAAAATTACACCTCGTAGGAGCCAAAATTACCCGATTTCAAAGGAATTATACCCAATATTAAAATAAATATTTGACACATTTCAAAAATCTTGTTTAAGGTCTACTTATGATTTGGTATCAGCCCCAGTGAAGTGCAACGTGTATTCAAAATACTTCAACTCAAATTTTCTCAAAATGAGCTTCCGATGGCAAAAAACTCTCCTATAGAATATTCATCTGTAATATAAATTTCGAATAAAAAAAATTATTTTTTCTTCTTTTGTATACATTTCTTTTTATTCTGCTTTCTAAAAGTATAATTTTTGGGTGAAAATAAATGCTAACTTTCATGTCAGTTCTCGTTGTACCTTCATAGTGAACAGACGTAATAGCGGAATTTTTCTTATATACAAACTAAACAAAAAAAAGCATACAAAAAATATTCGTAGTACATATTAACTTTGATAAATAAGCATTTTTTTGCTTTGATAATATTTTTACATATAGAAATAACAAAAATAAAAAAAAAACCGTAAACAAAAAAACATACAAAATACCCTTGAGGAATACTCTTTATGAGTACCCCAGAGGAAAAAAATAGTGAAGTGAGTTCTAACGGCAGAAATGCCTATTTTACTGTGAGTTTTGATGCTCATAATGATAACAATAAAAATAAAAAATCTGATAATAGACTTGCTGTGAGTTCTGAAGCTCTTAATAAAAATCAAAAATCTGATAATAGACTTTTTCTAACGGCAAAACCACAGTTTCGTCAGCGATCAACTTCGCTTTGTCCAATGCCAACTAGTGAATCGTTGACATTATTGCCTAGTACTTCTACATTTAACTCAGCGATATCATCCGCTTCGGGCTCGTGGTCAACAATTAAACAAGTTGTTACTGAAGACAACAGTAGTACAAAACCAAAGGTACAAGTAGGAATGGACAGATATATAACCATTTTAAAGCGCGGGCGAAGCCCAAATTCTACTAAAATTGGATCCGCCCCAAAGATGTCTAGGGATAACAGCACATCTTCTATCAATCGTCAAAATCGTTTTTCATTATTGCAAGACAAAAACGACAAGCCCGCTGCATCATCGCAAAAGTCTTTTAAGCCACCACCTATTTATCTGAGAGAAAAAAAATTCAAACGCGCTTCTAAAAAATCTACTGTCGACCATTGGTGAAAATACTTTTCACATCATTCCAATTAAACGAGGTAATATTGATGAAACTAAAATCCAAATATATGATGAAAAAGATTTCCGAAAAATTGTTAATGAGTTTGAAAAAAATAAAACAAATTTTTATACATATCAACTTAAGAGTGCTAAAGGCCTACAAATAGTATTAAAGGGCATAGATTCATATGTTGAGCCTGAAGAAGTAAAATGTGCACTTATCGAACAAGGATTTAAAGTAAAAATTGTTACCAATATAATCAATAGAGAGAAGATTCCCCAGCCTCTATTTCGTGTTGAACTGGAGCCGAATGATATACAGTTAAAAAAAATGAGACGCACCCAATTTATAGTCTAAAATACCTTTTATACCGAAAAATCACAGTTGAAGAGCCACGTAAGCGTTCAGGTCCCGTACAGTGCCATAATTGCCAAGAATATGGCCACACAAAAACCTACTGCAAATTACCTACAGTTTGTGTTATCTGCGGTGAACTGCATGGTACTGCTAACTGTACCAAGCCAAAAGTACAAGCTGAAAAAAAATGCAGTAATTGTGGAGAAAATCACACCGCTAATTACAGAGGATGCCGTGTATATTCTTTCGTTAAACAGGCTATGGGTCAAAAATCTAAATTAGCTCCAGTTCAATCAGCAAATGCTTACTCCGCCACTCTGCCTCAAACTAGCCAACTAGTTAATTCACGTGTATCATATGCCGATGCTGCTAAGACTAGTTCTATTCCCACACAAAATGTTCCACCGCCAAGTAATTCAACGAATGCAAACTCTAGCTTTAACTTTAGTCGTCTTGAAGCTACTATTGAGAATCTGGTGCTAACTATAAACAACTTTACAACAAATATGACTAGCATGATGCAAGAAATGCTGAGAATGCAGAATACTCTGCTTCAAGCATTAGTCAACAAACCATGAACACGTTAAAACTATGTTTCTGGAACTTTGCGTTCCATTCGCCAACATAAAAATGAACTTGAGCACTTCCTCACGGAAAAAAGATTGATATAATGATGGTCTCTGAGACTCACTTGACTTCGAGAAGCTGCTTTAAAATAAATGGTTACACTCTATATGATTCAAAGGACCCGAGAGGGAGAGCATGCGGTGGATCAGCAATTCTAATTAAGTCAAGACTCAAGCACTATATCCTTGAGAACGTTAGTGAAGAATATATGCAAGCTACGAATATTTTCGTAGAAAATTTTTGTGCGAACTTCGTGATATCATCAATTTACTCACCTCCCAGATTTTCAGTTACCGAAGATCAGTATGAGAAGTTCTACAAATCGCTTGGATCTTGTTTCGTGGCAGCTGGTGACTACAATGCAAAACATACGTACTGGTGCTCGCGTCTTGTTACACCTAGAGGTAGAGCGTTGTTTAATACAATTTCAAAAATGGGCTTAGATGTCATTTCGAGTGGGGAGCCTACTTACTGGCCTACTGACGTAAGAAAAATTCCAGATGTTATAGATTTTGGCGTCACGAAAAATATCCATAGGGACTTAATTCACGTAGAGGGCTCTGTAGATCTGTCCTCCGATCACTCTCCCACAATAGTTACAATTTTCAACCCACTAAGGAGTGATTTAACTAACTCATATGCGAAAACGATTAACAGGGTCAACTGGCTAGGATTCAAAAAATATATTAGTAGTCACTGCGTAGAAAACATTCAGCTAACATCACCTGACGATATTGAATTTAATATTGCCAATCTTAACGAATATATTAAACAGGCTGCTGAACATGCCACTACTTCCTATCCGCAGACTGGCTTTAATAGAATTTATTCTACGGAAATTGAACGTCTTGTATGTGAAAAAAGGAGAGCTAGAAGAGAATGGCAACAACACCGATCACCCCTAAATAAAATCAGACTTAAAGAATGTACTAAACGACTCAAAGAGCTGCTATCGTCGGAAAAGACTGCATTACTGGAAAAGTATTTAGAAGGTCTTGATGTAACGTCAACATCTAATTACTCTTTATGGCGCGCTACTAGAAATCTTAAAAGACCCGTTGATCTCAAATCACCATTGCGTACTTCGACTGGAGGCTGGGCAAGAAGCGATAGTGAGAAAGGTAACTTATTTTCTGAGCATTTAAAATCTGTATTCACTCCCAATTCATGTACGGGTGCTGCCGATTTACGGAGTGTAGTCTCTCTACCCCCTCGTCCCTTAAGGTTTAAGATGCGTGAACTACAAAAAATAGTTGCTGAACTCGACCCTAAGAAAGCTCCAGGTATTGATGGCATTAGTAACAAGATGCTGATGAACTTGCCTCATATTGCAATAAGAATTTTGCTATTTATTTTTAATGCCATTTTACGAATGCAGTATTTTCCACATAACTGGAAACTTGCCAAGATTAAAATGATTCCAAAGCCAGGCAAAGATCTTACCAAGGCTGAGTCATATAGGCCTATAAGCTTACTTTCAACAATTTCAAAGCTTTTCGAAAAGCTGCTCATGACTAAATTGTCCACAATTTTAGCTGATACTGGGTGCATTCCGGACCATCAATTTGGCTTTAGAAGTCAGCATAGCACTATTGAGCAAACGCATAGATTGGTTGAAATTATAAGGAGGACTTTTGAAGAAAAGAAGTATTGTTCTGCCCTTTTTATTGATGTTTCTCAGGCATTTGACAAAGTATGGCACAAAGGCCTAGTTTTAAAATTGAAGACATACCTACCAATAAATATACAAAAGCTTTTGGAAAGTTATATTGTTGATAGGACATTTACCGTTGTGGAAGGAGACTTCATGAGTGTACCCGAATCTATATCTTCTGGTGTGCCACAGGGTAGTATTCTGGGGCCAGTCTTGTATCTAATATATACTTGTGATATGCCTGTGAGCAATAACATCCACACTTCTACATTTGCCGATGATACAGCCTGTTTGAGTATTCACAAAAATCCTGATGAGGCATCCCGCAATCTCCAAGCACACATTACCCAGCTTGAAATATGGTTGAACTTATGGAGAATTAAAGTCAATGAACAAAAGTGTGTTCATATAACGTTTACCCTAAGAAAAGATACCTGTTCCCCCATTCGAATCAACAATCAAAATATTCCTCAACATTCTCAAGTCAAATACCTTGGCATACACCTTGACTCTAAGTTAACCCAAATGAAACTTAAATTGACTCAAATATATTGGTTAATTGGCAGAAATTCAACACTCAGCCTAAAATCCAAACTTTTGATATACAAGTCGCTTTTGAAGCCAATATGGTGCTATGGAATTCAGCTGTGGGGCACTGCTTCAGCTTCAAATGTCGAGAGAATCCAACGAAGGCAAAACAAAATTTTACGTTTGATAACATCTGCTCCATGGTACGTTAAAAATTCAAATATTCATCGTGATTTGAATATGCCACTAGTGAGTGAAGAAATTGCAAAATACGCAGACAAATATTTAACTAAACTCGAGTCACATCCTAATCCGCTTGCCCGTAATATTTTGAGCTTTACTGGACACATCCGCTTAAAAAAAAGGGACACAAGGGCTCTTATACCCAACACTCCAGATGGGACTGCTTAAAAATACTTCTTTTTGATTATCACTACTTATGTATTATTTATAACTATCACTAAGCTTATGTCCGACATTGGTCGGGCCTAATAATTATATTTAGATTTAAGATTTGATTACTTATTGTTAGTTCATTTTTGAAGATACAATAAATAAAAATGTATATGAAAAAAAAAACTTTCATGTAAAAATAAGTAGTTCATTATAAATCTACCTCATATCTTATTGTTATATTGTTTTTTTGTATACCTTCTTTAAATAATAAAATAGCATTAACGGTATCAGACGATAATTTATGATATTTTATTTTGTTTATTTATTATATTATATATGAATGTATTCGTGTGTGTTCTGGCTTTCACATCGTTTTCACATGTTTTCTTCTGAGTTCAGATGTTAGAACACATGCTACGCCTGTTAAAGTTGAAATTAGAAAATACAGATTAATAGTATGTGTTTGTCAAGCAAAATAGTGCGTATCTTACGGGAATTATACAATAATACTATTAGTCAGGTTTGGGATGGTAACACTCTATCTGAACATTTCACAGTCTCTCAAGGTGTTAAACAGGGTTGTTTACTCAGCCCAGTTTTGTTCTCCATTTACCTGAACGACCTCCATGATCACCTACCGGGTGGCATTGTTATTGCCGGGACGGTTGTGAAAGTCCTACTTTATGCAGACGATATTGTTCTCCTTTCTGATTCACCAAAAGTGCTGCAGAGTATGATTGATTCACTGTATGTTTATTGTAGTCAGTGGCGCCTAAGAATTAATCTCGATAAGTCAAAGATAATGATATTCAGAACTGGTACTAGAGTCAGCCAGAGTCTTTATTGGAAGTTTGGCGACAACATGATTGATATTGTAAACGAATACAAATACCTTGGCATCAAAATAACTTACAATTTGTCATTTAAAAAACACCTTGAATCTAAACTTGCTCTATCAAAAACGGCTATAAATGCCACTTAGCCCAAAATAAATTTTTCAAGCAAACTTAAAATTTTCCATACTGCAGCAAAATCCATTATGTTTTATGGTGCTCAGGTATGGGGCTATCTTAGCTTCGATGAAGTTGAGAAATTGTTGCGGTATTTTTTGAAGAAAATGTTATACCTTCCTAAAAATACACCTAATTATATGTTACATATTGAAACTGGTCTCCACTCTCTTTTTTTGGAGACTTTGAATTTACATTTTAGTTATGTCAGGAAGGTGTTAAATCTACCTGTCAATAGACTGCCACGACTGCTTGCTGAAGAGACCTTTCGACATAACACTTGTTGGTTGCCTCATTGGAAATCATTATGCAGGGAAAACGGTATAACTCAGGATATTGAGATTTGGAGGACTAATATTAAATTTCTTCACTAACGAATACTCGAATCTTTAAGAATAACTGAGTATGATAAATTTGTTGCGAGTGCCAGAGACTAGATTTCATGATATGTATCCCACACTTCAATATGATATCATCCCGTACTTTTGCGATGGTAATTCATCACAAGTCGTTAGCTTGATACTAAAAGCTAGAGGAGGCCTGCTTAATTTAAACGCTCGTGCTTTTAGTGGAAACAGTGTTGACATTTGTTCACTCTGTAACCGTAATGAACAGGAAAACACACATCATTTAATAGGCAGGTGCCCTATCTATGCCAGTTACCGTTTAAATTTGCTTGGGAAAAGATTTCTATCATCTGAAGAAGTTTATGAAGTATTAAACGGCAAGGATTACATGCGTCTTTACAAATATTTGTTAAATTGTTTAAAATACAGGAATCTTATTATATCTGAATTTCAGTAAAGGTATTATTATGCTAAAAATAAGTAGTTAGTAATCTTTTTATAATAGTTTGCCAATCAGACACACAACATTTTAAGTTATGTCTTACTATGATTTATTTTATAAAATTCTTTTAACATTATGTTTTATACTACATTTTTATGTTATTGTATATTTTACAATAAATCATATTCATTCATGCATTCATTCATTCATTCATTCATATTTTCTAATTTTTTTATTTTAAATGAATAAAATTTTGTAACAATTTGTTGTATGTGTTCTAGCATCCGAATTTAGATGAACACAATTTGGAAATTGACTATTTCAAACTTTTAGATTTTCTCGTTTTCGATTTTGAGCAAAAAACTCGTATTTTTTCACTGTTAACAAGTGAAATTCGTATTTTTTTCACAAGACTGTTAACAAGTCAAAAGAAAATTGAAAACGAAAAAATCTAAGAGTTTGAAATCGTCAATTTCCAAATAGTGTTCTTCTAAATTCGGATGCTAGAACAAATACTATTAATTTCTATTTTCTAAATTTCCACATCCGAACTCACAAGAGAACGTGTGAAAACGATGTGAAAGCCAAAACACACACGATTTATTATATAAAACAAACGAATTTCAAATTACCCGCAAATTACACCTGCACATAAAAATTACACCTGATTCGGGTAATTACCCGCAATTCGGCAACACTGTGACAAACAATAAACAAAGCTGAGAAAGTCTTATTACTTTATGACCTTTTTATTTGAGCCACAACAATATTTTTTTTAAACTATGTTAAAATGTTAAGACATTATGACACTTAGGACATTTAAGACAATGGTGTGAATAACCCAAATGTGTAAAACATTATTAGTATTATAAAAGTGATTAAAATTAGTTTTCAAATGATTACAGACTTAATTTTAAACATTTTCACACAAAAATATTAATCAAATATTTTTATCTAACTTTTCGACCTTTTTTTATGTGAAATTAAACTACGAGGGCGGTTCGGAAACTTCTTAGCCTATCAATGAAAGAGAATAGTTAGTTTTTCAAAAATATTTTTATTTTTCAATATAATCTCCTGAAACTTCAATACACTTAGTCCAACGCTTTTCTAGCAATTATATCCCTTGACTAAAATAGTTTTCCTCAAGGTCTTCAAAATAGTGGTTTACAACTGTAATTGCATCTTCATTTGAGGTAAAACGCTTGCCAGCTAAGAATTTTTTTTAGATTTGGGAACAGGTAAAAGTCACTGGGAGCCAAATCAGGAGAATAAGGTGGGTGGTCAAGCAACTCGTGCTTTAATTCGTTGACTTTAGCCATTGTTAAAACACTCTTGTGCGCAGGTGCGTTGTCTTGATGAAAAATTATTTTTTTGTGTTGTAAGCCAGGACGTTTTTCTCGAATTTGTACATTTAATTGATCCAAAAGGTTGCAATAGTACTCTGAATTTATTGTTTTACCCTTTTGCAGATAGTCAATCAATAAAATACCTTTGAAATCGCAAAAAACCGTTGCCATAACCTTACCAGCCGATTGAATTGTTTTTGCCTTCTTTGGGGGCACTTCCTCCAGCTTCAGTCCATTGTTTGGATTGTTCTTTTGTCTCTGGAGTATAGTGGTGGATCCATGTCTCATCAACAGTTATGAAACGACGCTTAAAATCCATTTTATTTCGCTTAAAACGATCCAAACAAGCTTGAGAAATGTTCATTCTTATGCGTTTTTGGTCGACTGTTAACAAATGCGGCACCCATCTTGCAGAAAGCTTTTTCATCTGTAGTTCTTCATGCCAAATTAAATGGACTCGATTATTTGAGATGCCCATGATATTAGCTATTTCACGCACTTTTATTCGTCGATCATTTAATACCATATCATGCACTTTGGCTACAATTTCTGTTGTTGTTGCTGTTTTTGGACGTCCACTACGTGGTTCATCTTTACGTTTAAACTCAGCAACCCAATTTTTTACTGTTGCATATGAAGGAGCACTTTCACCTAACACATTCAACATATCATTATGAATTTCTTGTCCCGATAAACCTTTTTTATGTAAATATTTAATGACACCACGCATTTCTAATTTTTCCATTGTTAAAAAATCGCGGATGCGTCTTTTGTGAACACCTGTTTCTATATGAAGGAGTTGCCAGATCGAAACAAAATTTAACATGTGTTCATAGCAGAGATGGAAGTTTCCAAAACACTTAACTTTTTCTGTTTATACCGCGCTTTTTGTGCTAGGCTAAGAAGTTTCCGAACCGCCCTCGTATTTTTCCGAGCAGAAAAATATAAAACAGAATACTATATCCTGAAGAAGTTAACCGAAGGTTAACGAAATATTGTAATAATAAATATAAGAATTTAAGAACTGACCTAAAGCTCGGAAAAATAGTTTAATTTCAAAAATATTAATTTTTAACTTTGACTTACAAAAAGCATGCAGCGAAGGAGACCACAAAGAATAAACTGAAAATACATACATTTGAGCACGTAAACATTTGCACAAAATTAAATGGAGGAATTTGTTGTTTTGAATTAAAAAGCACAAAGTGAAAAAGATTATTAGTATTAAAAAAGTGATTAAAATTTGTTTTCAAATGATTACAGACTTCGTTTTAAGCATTATCGTTCACAAATATTAATTTTTACCATTTATTTACAACAATCACGCTGCTAATGAGACCACAAAGCATAAAAAGAAATAACTTTAAAATAATACCACGCGAAAGAAAAATAAAGAGGATTTGATGACTGTGTGAGCGAGATATGAAGAAAACGCAATTATCTTCCGTCTCGTATCACCTTTGGGGGTTTACTCTCTATTGCGATGCGAAAGCCATTACGATGCGAAAGCTAAATGCGTTGATATGCAAATTTGGTACTCTCTATTACTTTCGCAAAACCTTTCGCAAAGTTGTTTGAAAAAGTGGCAACACGGACATTGCAAAAGAAAATATGGCAAAGGTTGGCAGTACTGAAATGTCAAAATATGTATAAAAAACGACATTTAAAATCAAAATTGAAGAAAAAGTGAAGTGTAACAGCCTTTAATTGAAAATAAAGTCATGGATTTTTAGCGTTTGGTTTTATGAAGAAAACGTCCATGTATAACGAGTTGCAAGACGAGTCTTAAAGGTTCAATTAGACGTGACATAACCATAGCCATAGAAAACAACCTTCAAGCCATAACTGTCACCATAGAAACAAATTAAATTTTGGTTTGGTTATGGCTATGGCATTATGGGTATGTCACTTCTAATTTAAGCTTAAGAGATAGTTCCGGTATACTTTCCTCAAATGACCGCAGGTAAAAAAAATCTGTAGCAGAATATGTTATTAAATACATATTGCTTTATTTTAACTTTGTTTTATAAAACTAGCCGCTGCCTTAAAATTACTTGGCCAAGCTGGATATTAACATTAAATTGGCCAGGACCATACTTTAGGAATATAGCAGCAGTCAATGAGCCGTCGCTTAAAAGAGCTCTACGTAGCGATTGAGAAAATACAAAACTGTGCTGGAAATGCATAATTTATTTTTACGCATTTTCACTTGGTGTGATTTTTAAAATCAAATATGAATACATACATACAAACATACATGTGTAATCTTATAAGTACTATTAGTGTCACATTTCATTATAAGCAACCAGCTATATCCCTTACAGGAGGTCCATTAGAATTTAGGTCGTCTGTCAATTTTGTCCACAAATGATTTGCGGCTTATATGCCATTTGCTCACATGCAATCCACTAAAATTTCAAACTGCCGGTGTTTTGTTTGTAATTTTTTGGCTTTTTCCCTAAAAACTACGATTTAAATATAAATATTTTGGTTTTATAAAAGGCTTATGAATCAAATTTCCATAGAAAATTTGTTTAATAAACCTCTTATAAAACAAAAATATTTTTTATGAATAAGACAGTCAATATATAAATATTTTTTTCAACGTACTTACATGTTTTTCTCACTTTGCGTTTGGTATTTAGCTAACGCAAGATATTTGCGCTTATCGAGCGATTTTGACAGGCGCTTTCGCATTGTAGAGTACGGTGATACCAGACTTGCGAAACGGAAAATAAAAGATGCGAAAGGTAAATGCGCAAACGCATTAGAGAGTATCAATCGTACGATTTCGTGCCATTTTTCTTTCGCATCGTAATAGAGAGTAACCCCCCTGATATTCTCTGTGTCAATATCCCTTTTGCCGCAACCTTAACATGACGTCACTTTTACTTTCGCTCACTAATACCATAAGGAGTACATAAACACTCTAAATGTATAATGGTTTTATAGAATTTTACGAAAGTTTGATCGAGTTGGTTATAGTCAAGGTGTATTTAGCTTTGGTTGCCGTATTTTTGTATAACAAATCCTTACGCAGTCACCTGTATAATTACACCATGGTTATCTTATCTTAATATATATAAAAATCAAAAACACGTTTATTTGTTAGGGGTGAACTCTTCAATGCCCCAACAGATTTTCGCTTCCACCCCACAAAATATTTGTAAAAGACCGGCGCGTGTTTTTATATATATTCTACCCCGGTAAATGCTACGCCCCTTTCAGAAATAGTGATTCGTCCGACAGATGGCGCAATTTTTAGTTTTTTTGTGTTTTTGCACCGTAACTCAAGAACTACTGAACCGATTTTGACCAAACTTCATATATGTACATGCTCTATAAGGCGTGAGTAGTGTTTCTGTGTAGTTTGAAGTTCGTCCGACAGATGACCCAATATTTAGTTTTTTTTGTGTTTTTGCAATGTAACTCAAGAACTACTGCACCGATTTCGACCAAACTTTATATACATGCTCTATGGGGCGTGAGGAGCGTTTCTGTGTAGTTTGAAGTTCGTCCGGCAGATCGCGCAATATTTAGTTTATTCGTGGGCAAAATCCAATTTTCATATTGTACCACCAATGCCATATACAACACTAATGTTTGCTTAGGGCCAGCAACGCGGACCGGGGTCAGCTAGTAGTTGTATAGTAAAGAAACTAAAAGCATTATGTGTAAGTGGCAATACTGAAAATGGTATCAACGAAAATTGAAAATTTTATTAAATGTTCATGAAGTACAAAGGGTGTCAACGAATTCTTTCCACTTTGCTCGATCGTTAGCTACAAGCTAACCTACCTACCTTGGTTCCAAGCAGGGTAGGAAGAGTGCTCGAATTAATTTCTTTCGCAAACGAATTTAATTTTCCATAATTTAAAGAATTATTCTTTTTAATTCGCAAATTTTATTTATAAAAAAAAACCAAGAATGCAAAATAAAATTCCTCTCGCAAATTTAAAAATAAAATTCGCAAACGAAAAGAAAATAGAATTCGCGATTAAATTAAAAATACAAATAATCCAAATAATCCATTTTTAAGGAGATTTTATTATTAACGACTATAGCTAGAGAGCTGAAATTTGGTGTGTATGCTCCCCTTTTGATGTATAGATCCACTAAGAAGGGATTTTTTCTTCAAATATTTTTGCTCTCACTTTTTCATAATTTTGTTGTCTTTCTTCTAACGTATATTTATGTCGCAGGCTCGGAATAAACTTGTTAAAATTTTCCACCGTTTTTACTAAATTAATATCAGGTTTTCTATTTAGCGCATCATTGCTGGCGCATTCTCCTTGGAACGATGGTTTCCAGCTACTTCCTCGTTCCTTTAATAGTTTTTTTCTTTACAGTCCATGCAGTTCGGGGATATGATGTCCGGTTTACCACACCCGTAACAAAAAATTGTCCTTTAATATGAAGGACAAAACATAAACGCATGACCATTTTTTCGACAATTCCAGCAAACGAGCTGACGTATAAATGTTTGCAAGTGTGCTGGGTATGCTGCCAGCGAGGCCACTTCTTCCTATTTTTTTGGTGAACTATCAAATTCTTCCTGCGGATCTTCAAAAATTTCATTCACTTGCCTGTTAAACCGATTCATTTGTAGTAGAGCAGAAATTGTTTTCATTTCCTTTCTGCCAAATATTTTTGCTACCTCAACGTATTCTTGTCGTAATTCTTCTACGGAATTAACGGCTATTGGATAAACTTTAGATCGTATGTCCTCCCTCAAATTCTTTTTTATAATTTTTATCATTTCCCTTTCAGGCATGGAAATGTCTGAAACGGGGTCTCCTTTGACTCATCGTGAAGAAGAAATCATACATTTTTTCGCCAGGCTGCTGTTTTTTTCCACAATACCGCTCATCAATTCAAAACTGGACCTTGTTGATTGGTATTTTTTCAGAAGTGCGTCTTTTAGCGTGGCCCATTCTGACACATAATTTGTTTTTATACACAAAAAGATGAAAATTCCTTAGGACTTCATTCCAAGGCACATTATATTGCTTTTGCAACCGTTCAACCCGAAAGACGAAATCTTCCACTTATCAACGCGCATATTTTGGTAGCTTTTAGAATTAGCTGCGTCTGTATTTTCAGAGGAAAGGCTCTCATGGAATGTTCGGAGCTTCTTGGTGACGAATCTAAGGGGTTAACTATGCTGTAATTATTTTTGAGTACATTCGGCATGATTTCTTCTCTTAACATTTTATTCTTTTGTTGAGTAAATTGCAGGACTACGCTCATTTTACTCATAGTAGCTGTCAAATCAGCCATCTGCCTTTTTAAATCATTAATTTCAGACGACGATGTATGTTCCACATTTACTCTATGAGCCTCTTCACTATTTCTTTCCCTTACCCGCTACTGTAACCTATTTGCTTCCTGTTCGCTAGAAGTATTACGTTCGGCTGCGCTCGTGGAAGGATTGCTCGACATTATCGTCTGCGATTTGTCTATTATTTGTGGACCTGTATTGTCTGATTCCTGATTCATGTCTAAGTTGCGGTTTGCAATAGGCTTGTGGCTGGGAGTATTTGATTTATTACTTTTACCAAAAACAAATAGAGTGGACCTATTGAAATCAAACTGTAACTGCCTTGTTCTTTTTCTATTTTTCGGATCGTAAGAAGATTCAGTCATACATATGTATGTATTCAAACAAGTAAATAAAATAAGAAAAAACTAGGGGATCGGCGTGAAAACAAAAGAAACAACGGATTTCTCAGGAAAACTTTTTCTAGGGGTATCAAAATAAAATTTTCTGGTATAATAATATAACAAATATAAAAAACAAAAACGGTAAATATATGAATATAAATTAATATCACACTAAAACTTAGAATTATTTATTTTAATGCTTCTATTTTGCAGTAACATGTAAGGGCCTGTTCGGAAATGCATCTATGCGCTGCATCTGATGCGCCTGTGTGATTACTTTGCGCAGCTGATACAAAAGAACTGATGCAGATGCGCAGACAAAAAAGTTCATTTGATTACAATTTCGAACGCGAGAACATTAAAAGTGGAAAATTAATAATTAACATATTTTTTGACTTGGATGAATGCAAAAATGAGTTGAAAGTATAATTAAAAATAATATTTAAAAAAAATTATAAGAAACAATAAATTAACAAAATAAAACAAATAAATAAGAAATCAAATATTTACTCATCTATTGCATCAGCAATTTTTGTGATTAGTTTTTGATGTTACTTTGCGCATCATATACATCAGTGATGCATTTTAGAACTCACCACTTTTGAAGTGTTGCCATCTGATGATTTTCAGAACGCACGATGCATCAGATGCAGCGCAGTTATGCATTTCCGAACAGGCCCGTATTTTAGGCGCATAAAATATGGCATTAAAAATGCAAAATATGCACTAAAAACAATAGAATGTGCACATACTTTAAACAATTTTTGTTAAATAAAATTTTTTAAATTAACATACAACTAATGGCCTGTTTCACAATAACGACACGAACTTTCGACTGAAAATTTATATTGAAAACAACAATAAAATATGAACATTTTCTTATTTTGTTTTTGTTTTCAATATAAATAAGCGAACGAAAATTTCTTGTCGACATCGTGAGTGAATTTATAAAAAATAATCGAAAAAATTATATCAGTAGGTAAAAAATGACAGATTACTTGACGTACTTCAAAAAATGTCGCGTGATTAATATTCGGTTTCGGTTGAGTAAAGAAAAAATCAAGGGAGTTTGAACCGTTTTGATTATAATTAGTCCTTTTAAGGATATTTATCTCATCAGAGGACTTAAATTAAAAAATTTGACATAGTTTGAAGAAAAAAAAATATACGACATTTTATCCGAATATCACTTTAATTTTCCTCCCTGTTGTAACTAAATTCCAGAATGTGCCACAGACTTTGCGGAATGAATTTGTCACTCAAACTTTGATTAAGAATAAAATCTACCAATTCGTGGGTAAGATGAACTATTTTGAAACAATTAAATGCAGGCTATACCCGAATGGAAGTGTTTTATGATAAGGGTCATATCCTTCGTAATAGTGAAATGTGTTAAAAATATCTCGTTTGGTAGGACAACCTTTCTAAATCTTCCTAAATATATTTAAATACTTTCTAAAATATATATTTGCTAAAAAAATATCCAATTTTCGAGTTTACATCCTCCCACACATCACATTGTTAGCCTCAGATTCTCTAGCGTAAGATCCTTGTTCAGCTTTTGCTGCAGTATCACGTTCGCTTATCATTAAAATTTAAATAATAGTGTAATGGGAAACATTCGGGTAAAAAGAACAAATATTTTTAAAGCAGTGGTAAACTTAAGCATTACATGGTAATTATTGTCCTTAAAATCAGGATTCAACATTATTGTTGTATCTGATGGGAGCAAGTAGGGTCAAATATTAAGAGTTTTTGTCATTAAATGTCAACTGCAGACATTATTTGAATATATTAAGAGAACTTTATAAACTTTATAATTGAAACGAGCTATTTTGAACACATTTCAGTATTACGAAGGATATGACCCTTTTCATAAAACACTCTCATTCGGATATAGCTTACATGTAATTGTTTCAAAATAGTTCATCTTACCCACGAATTGGTAGATATTATTCTTAATCAAAGTTTGAGTGACAAATTCATCCCGGAAAGTCTGTGACACATTCTGGAATTTAGTTACAACAGGAAGGAAAACTAAAGTGATATTCGGAAAAAATGTCGTATATTTTTTTTTCTTCAAAATATGTCAAATTTTTTAATTGAAGTCCTCTGATGAGATAAATATCCTTAAAAGGACTAATTATAATCAAAACGGTTCAAACTCCCTTGATATTTTCTTTACTCAACAAAAAACCGAATATTAATGACGCTACATTTTTTGAAGAACGTCAAGTAATCTGTCAGTTTTTACCTACTGATATAATTTTTTCGACTATTTTTTACCCTACGTCTACACCTGATATATTTTTATCATGACAAATGTCAAATGCCATATAGAAGAAATAGTTAACATAAAAAAAATTATTTTTCAATATAAAATTTGACTTTTGTTATGATAAAAATATATCAGGTGTAGACGTAGGGTTATAAATTCATATTTGTACTCAATTGCTAAATAAAATAATGAAAGAAATTTTTCACTTTAAATGGTTGCCATTGTTTGGTAAACTTTTTATTGAATGTGAGTCAGAAAACCGAATATTAATGACACTAACTGTAGGTTGTCAATATTGTTTTTCGATTTTAAAATGTTTGTAAAACTTTATGTTAATATATTATTAACAACTAAAAACAATTTTCAAAGGCTTAAAGTGAATTTTAAGTATAAAAAACACTGTATTGTATAACAGATATTTAATTACATTTAATGTATTTATTTCAGCGTTGCCATTTTGGTGCTTTTCGGGTATTTTTTGGTGCTTTTTGCCTTTCTACCCGAAACTTTATTAAATACCCGTTTCAGAAAAACTGGTATTTATAGTGCCTTTTACAATTTCTCGCAGTGCTTTTTAGTGCTTTTTCAATAATAAAAATTTTAGCAACTTAAACAAAACAAAGAAGCAAACGCTACGACGTTTCTCAATAAATTTTTTGAATTCCCTATTATATTTTGTTTATTAATTTGTTAACACAGAGAAAAAACTGCCTCATAGAATCAAGATACAAGAAATCTATGAAACATTTTTAGGCTAAGGGGTATCCCAGCAGAAATAAACGAAGATTTTTTCATAGAGATTCCTTATTGTTTTTATGTGGTAAATCTTATTAATTTTATCAAGAAGAAAACCACATAAAATCAAGAAGAAATCTTATTATTCACAACTTTTTTTACTCAATTTCCGTTATTTTTGGCACCAGAAAAACAATCCATAGAGAAAAACTTCTTGATTCTTTTAGGTTTTCTTATAAATTGTAAACTATAGGGATTTCTTATTGATTTTATTAGGTTGCTTTATTGATTTTTTTAAAAAGGTTTTTTCTTGATTTTATTAGGTTCCTATATGATTATGTGTAAATCATCTTATTGATTTTTCTAATAAGGAAATCTTTATTTTATGAGGTGTCTTGTTATTTCATATCTATAAATAGACATACAGACAATTTTTTCATGATATGTTTCGTTTTTGTATAAGCACAATTATTTCAATGGTTATTCAGACTGCTTGTTAGCATATTGGTTAGAGTGCTTGTCTATCAGTCAGAAGTTTGCTGGTTCAATACTTGTCTCCTCTCAAGTAATAACATGTATGTATGGTGAGTTAGTTAATTAAAAATACAATATAATATGTATGTATAAATAAATAACATCTACCATGCAAATAACCCGACACCCACACATGCATGAAAGGCAATGTTGCCGGATTCGAAATTCAGTTTTACACAGACGAACCTTCAAAATTATCCAAAATATTATAAATTACACAAAACAAATTTTGTGTTTGATAAGTAATGCTTTTTTCAAATCATTGGATTTTGTTATCAAAATTCGTGCTGTGTGAGAAATGTGTTTTGTAAAGTACGTCCATTTTATGGTCGTCATAATTGACCCATCAGCCATACTTTTCAAGCTTTCTTTCTCACCAGTTTCACTTTTTTAGACATTAATCCAAAATGGACATGTTTATACAACTTGTTATCATATTTATATCTAATATACATTATGCATTTTGATATGAAATTTGTTGCACGAAACTTTTTCTATTCGCTAGTTGCAGCGCCAAAGAAGAGAGTACTTTATAAAAAATTACGTAACAAGAATCTGAAACATTTTCAACATTTTCTATTTGATTTGCTTTTTCAGGACTCCTGTTAATAAATGAATAAATTTTCATGCAACTATTTTTATGAAAAATGCTTAATGTGAGTTAGATACAACTGTATGCCATATATTACAATTTTTAATTCCAATATTTCATTTTCAACATTGGGTTATATCATAATGCGTTTATTATAGAATTACTCCAGTCAGGCTTCAAGGTCATTAAAATTGATTTTAAATGCAAATAAAAGATAACACTATGATACAAAAAAAAAAAAAAAATATTCAGGGATTCTAATGTACCAATTCGATTTTGTTGGAGTCCATGGATGACGAAAATACCGTTGGTTTTTTTAGGTCACTTCATAAAGTGATTTTATAACGGTAAATGTAGTGAAAAACGGGGTTTCAGTTTTAAACAGGTGTAACTTCTTTGTTTCCTAACGGATTTCTTTTAACTTTCCGTTGGTGTAAAGGACCGAATATTATCTTTCAACCAAGATATATTTTTTGAAAATCGACTCACAAATGGCTAAGTTACAGTCGTTGAAGTGTAGAAAAAACCCATTAAAAAAGTATTCTTTTGTAACTCATAAGCAACTTATGGCCTGAGGAAAACAAAAGAATACTTTTTCAATGGGTTTTTTCTACACTACAACGACTGTAACTTAGCCATTTGTGAGTCGATTTTCAAAAAATATATCTTGGTTGAAAGATAATATTCGGTCCTTTACACCAACGGAAAGTTAAAAGAAATCCGTTAGGAAACAAAGAAGTTACACCTGTTTAAAACTGAAACCCCGTTTTTCACTACATTTACCGTTATAAAATCACTTTATGAAGTGACCTAAAAAAACCAACGGTATTTTCGTCATCCATGGACTCCAACAAAATCGAATTGGTACATTAGAATCCCTGAATATTTTTTTTTTTTTTTTTTGTATCACAGTGTAATTTTATTTCATTTATTCATATCCGACGTTTCGTTGGGATTTTCCAACATCTTCAGGGATAGTATTTTTATTGAAATCTGGTAACATTAATAAATAAAAGAACAATTTCAATGCAATAACAACAATAATAATAAAACAATTAATATTTTGCTTTAACTTACATATACTATCTTCTAATAAAATTTGTTTTAAAAATGGTATATTACGCGACGTGAAAACATACAACATAAAACACATAATTTAAAAATAATTGCAAAAATTGTAAATATCACAATATAACGCTTTTCTTAACGTTCTAATATCACAGTTGAAGTTACACTAAAACTTAAATTAATACAATGCTATAAGTAGCATTAGTTTTGTCTTTGTCAGACTTGTTGTTCACTGCTATGTTAATTTTTTGTTGAATACTTAAGGTTTCCAAAGTATATCTTTTGTTGTATTTCCTCTCTTGGTGTAGTATATTCACATTTTCCAGATCAGCTGTGTGAGAATAATCCAAACAATGGTGAGCTAATGCAGTAGATTGTCGTCCTTTTTTAATATCAGTTTCATGTTCAGCTACTCTTACACCTAAATTCCTTTTTGTTGTCCCGATGTAAACTTGTTTACAGCTTTCGTGTACGTTACCATTACATTTTATTTCATATACTACATTGATTTGATCTTTTTTATTTATTTTTGTTTTTAAATTTGTAAACGTTGTTTTTGTTGTTTTGTTTGGCTTGTGTGCAATTATAATTCCTTCTTCATTAATTACCTCTTTTATTTTATTATTCTCAGTGAGCTTTGGAATATACGATAAGCTTACATATTTAGTGTTGCCAGATGTTGTTTTTGTTTCATTACGTATTGATTTTTCCAGGGATCGCAAATAACGATTATTTTCCAAATTTAAAGTAAAAAAATCACAATAATAGAGAAGTGCTACGTGCACAAAAAATATACCAAGATACTCCATGTTACATGGACTACCGATAGATGCAATGATTTTTATTTTTTTGATTTTTATTTATTCTTCACAAAATAACTCTTATTTTGTGACTTTTATTTATTCCTCAGAAAATAACAGTTATTTCTTGATTTTTATTTATCCCTCACAAAATAAGAGTTATTTTGTGACTTTTATTTATTCCTCACAAAATAACCGTTAATTTTTGATTGTTATTTTTTTGCTCAAAAAAATTTTAACTTTTAAAATTAATAAATAATAAAAAAGTAAATTTAATTTAACATATAAGAGTTTTTTTTTAAGTCTCTGGCGATAAATTCAATTTTAAATCGGTTAATATTCATTTTAACGCAAAAATTACGCTTTCTACATTTTAAAAGTTAAGCAAAAAAATAAAAATCAAACAGTAACTGTTATTTTGTGAGGAATAAATAAAGGTCACAAAATAACTCTTATTTTGTGAGGGATAAATAAAAATCAAGAAATAACTGTTATTTTCTGAGGAATAAATAAAAGTCACAAAATAAGAGTTATTTTGTGAGGGATAAATAAAAATCAAGAAATAATGATTAAAAAGTGATTTTTAAAATAAAAATTATAACCGTTACGGTCCCTGGATTTTTCTATAAGGCTATATGTCGGATAATTATTGTTTCTAAGTAATTTTGTGATTATTTTAATATTTTTATCTTTGAATTTCTTATGACTTATATGTAACACTTTATTAATAAAGTTTGAAATTGTATTTATCTTATTTTTAATGGGCTGTGTTGAATTATAATTTATTATTCTGCCTGGAGATATTTGTTTCATATACCAATCTGTTATAATTCTGTTCACGTGTCTAATTACACCGCGTTACAAAAACGAACTTTTTTTCTGTCCTATGAACCAAATATACTTTTTCGGAAAGGGGAGAAAAAATAAAAATACACGTGTATCGGCGATTTTCATGTACACGTCAGAATTTTTTTTTTTGTATAAAATCTAAAGCTCGTAGTGTCCGTCTGTCTGAAATACTTTGGATAAGTTTTTAACCCTTTTTCCGTGATCCAATCGGGCTGAGTTTTTGCAGGCAGACTCGTGGAAATGTCTGCATCATGTCAAATTAAAAAAAAAATTTACCAATTCTCAGATTTGTTTTTAATTTTTTTTTTCTTTTTTCAGCATAACTTGAAGGTACTCCAAATTTTTAAACTACTAAAGCGTTCCGGAAAAAAAATATTTGTTTTTCGACCCATCCTACTCCATGTAATTGCAGTTTATCAATGCAGTGCCCGACTCGAAATAACTTTTGTTACGTTTGTGGCTTATTCGCACCAAGTAAAAATTTGAGAAATATTACGAAAACAGTGGTTAATTCGTTTCAGAAAATATTCAGGAATGCTTATGTTCCTTACTTATGGTATACTCCGGAAGTCGTGTGCGACTATTGCTATAGAAATTTATGCAAGTTTACTGATGGAAGGTCAACAATAAAGTACCCTGTACCAACAATTTGGCTACCACGTACGGAGCACTGCAATGAATTGTGCTACTTTTGCGTAACTTTTCCTCAAACTAAAGGGTACCAATACTTTCGCCGCAACAAAGTTCGCTACGCTAATGTGGAATCGGTTATTCCAGCGGTTCTGTACTCACCAGAAGAACGTATAGCGGCTTCAGTGGAGATTTTTGATGATGTTCCCGAAATAAGCGATGGACCAACATTTCTTGGATCAACATTTCTTGCATCGAACGCGAGATGCGAGAGTTCAGAAGTATCGGAATATGTACCAACATCCAGTGAACTTGGGACTGCCGCTCGTGATCGAGGTAGCACTATTCCATATGACGAATTTTTTAAATTGCACGAAGATCGGGAAAAAAAAACCTGGCTTATTGTTATGATACCTGGCTTATTGTGAAACCGTTAAAAACAAATTTAAAAAAAAATTAAAAAAAATCTGAGAATTGATAAAAATCTATTTTTTAAATTTGACATAATACAGACATTTCCACGAGTCTCGTGATCGAGGTAGCACTATTCCATATGACGAATTTTTTAAATTGCACGAAGATCGGGAAAAAAAAACCTGGCTTATTGTTATGATACCTGGCTTATTGTGAAACCGTTAAAAACAAATTTAAAAAAAAATTAAAAAAAATCTGAGAATTGATAAAAATCTATTTTTTAAATTTGACATAATACAGACATTTCCACGAGTCTGCCTGCAAAAACTCAGCTCGATTGGATCACGGAAAAAGGGTTAAAAATTTATCCAAAGTATTTCAGACAGACGGACACTACGAGCTTTATATTTTATACAAAAAAAAATTCTGACGTGTTCAGGAAAATCGCCGATACACGTGTATTTTTATTTTTTCTCCCCTTTCCTAAAAAGTATATTTGGTTCATAGGACAGAATGTGTGTAACGCGGTGTTATTGTCATGTCAAGGTAAGGCAGCGAATTGTTTATTTCCTTTTCAATTGTAAATTTTATTTTCCTGTGGTAATTGTTAAAAGTTTCCATTATGATCTTTTCGACCTTTCTTTTAACAATGGCAAATAAGTCGTCTACATATTTTGTTAATAGTTTAATTTCTATATTTTTATCTCTTAATTCATTCGTAGTTTTATCTAAAAGAGTGTCTAACACAATGTCGGTGATGGTTGGGGATAGAGGGTTTCCCATTGGCATTCCATATGTTTGATTATATAATGTGCCTTCATATATGAAATAATTGTTTTCGTTTAAACAAAATTGCAGTAGCTTTAAAAATTGTGTTTTTGGTATTTTAGTGTGATTTTTTAAAATTTCCTATTTCTCCATAATATTTCTTATAGCTAAATTTATCGGTATATTAGTAAATAACGATACCACGTCCAATGATACAAAGATTTCGTCGTCGTCCAAAATGATATCTTCTATCTTGTTTTAAGTTCTATTGAATTTTTTATGTTGAATTTTGTTGATATCACATTCTTTAAAATAACTCCCATATATTTAGGGTTATATCTTCATATACAAAAAATATTGACACAATGGTAGTAGACGACAATTTATTCTTCATGTAAGTTTTTGTTAATTTTAACTTGCTGAAAATTGTTTCCACTGAATAAACAGTTTGAAAATAAAAGAAAAAGAAAATTTTCAAGACAAGTACAGCCAAACATAAGCATAAAAATATTTGGTAGTAAATTTACGAAGTAAAATTTTCTTATATGAAATGACGATCTTTAAATAAAAATTTACTTGTGTATAATGTTGGGGTAAAATTACACAAAAATTACACAAAAAATTTTATAGTCCCAAAATAGTTCAAGAAAAAATTTTTTGCCCCATTTTTGGATAATTACACAGAAATCGGCAACGCTGATGAAAGGACTAATATATAAAAGACCAGGACTATTACAAAACTAGTCCAAATGTGTGGATAAAACTGTTCGATTAACATTGCGATGTCCTAGGGATGGACCACATGGTCCAACTTTGCATTACATCGGACCACTCCCAAAACAACCCCATATGGAATAGTTATAGACTACTCCCATACAATTTGTAATTGTCTAAGAAGAACGGTCATATTCGTTTAAACACGAACACATATCGTATAGCATTGAATACTTGTGTGAAAACGACATGATCCATGGCTGCATTACATGGAACCATGATGTAACTAGTCTGTTTCTTGTAGATTGGACCACGTAGTCCAATATTATTTGCAGGGTACAAATACTACATACATACATAAGTATATGGTATAGAATTTAAATGAAAATACGTACATAAAAGCAAAGCACAAAGAATAAAGACATAATTTTTTTTATGAGGTCGCCTCTTGATTTTTTCAAAAAGGGTTTCCCTATGAAATTAATAAGATTTCCTTATTGAAAAAATAGCACTCTTACTTGTTTATAATGTGTGTATATGCCGACGGGAAAATCATGAAAATGATTTTTCATAATGCTAATGTAGGTGTTGCTATGCTGTAGGAGCTTAAAGCTGACCGTGATTTGGGTGGGTGGGGTTGTTGTTGTAATATGTAAGCGTGGGAATTTGTGGGTGTACCTGTCTTTGGGAACTTAAGCGATGATGTGATTGGCAGGTAGATCGATTGCGTGTATGTATGTATGTATGCCTGTGAGAATTTAAGGCTGATCGTGATCTATGAGGGGCGAGATGTTCTTGTAATATGTAAACGTGGAAATTTGTGTGTAAGTATGTTTGTAGGAGTTTAAGGCTGTCCGTGATTTACGGTAAGTCAGGGTGTTGTTGTAATATGTATCCGTGCGAATCTGTATGTATGTCTGTAGGAGTTTAAGGCTGATAGTGATTTGTGTTGTATGACCGTAAGAATTTGTGTATGTATATCTGTGGGAATTTAAGGCTGGCCGTGATTTTTGAGGGCGGCGTGTTTTTGAAATAGTTTGAACTCTGGTATGTGTGTGTGTGCGTATGATTTTCTCACGCTAGTATTTATATGTACGTAGAAATAAATTATTTTCAATATCGACATTTGGTGCTATAAAATATTATAATATATCTAAACTTCCGTAATCCTAGTATGTTTTTATACTTAAGATTGCTTTATATTTTGTCATGCTTAAAATTGTCCAGCGTTAAAGTCTGCCTGTGAGAAATTTGTTTATAATACAGATTTTGTTTATTTAACTACATCCGCCTTCTTTGACTGAACGACTTTTCATACGATAATGGGAATTTATAGAGTTTCTCTGTTAATAATAAGCTTGTTTATCTTTAGCATGATGTAGATATGTAAGTGTTAAGATCTAGGGCCTAATTCATAAAAAGTATTTTGATTTTATAAAAGGTTTACTAATCAAATTTCCACAGAAAATTTGTTGCATAAACCTCCCAGGCAGAAAAATACAATCAGCACGACGCACAGTGTTTTGTCCCCATATAACGATTGCACAAAAATAGAAGGCTTCTCAAATTTTGTACAGTATTTACGTTCAGCTTAGTTAAGAAAAAATTCAAGTTTTGAAAAAAATCGGACCAAGGACACGCCTACCGCCCATGGTCTATAAATTCAAAATTTTTGAATTTTTTTTTACCGTAATTGTGAAAAGGACCTTTCGTCCTGTCAAGCGTCCTTTGAAGAAAATATGCTTATTGCATATCGTTTTAACAGAATTTCATGAAAGTTGAAATATTTGTACAAATCTGATAGCAAAATTCAAGTTTTGAAAAAAATTGTACCAAGGACACGCCTACCGCCCCTGGTATAAAAAGTCAAAATTGTTGAATTTGCTATATTTTTCAAAATAAAACTATAAACTTATATTTTTATCACAATGGACCCAATTGGGTCTCCGAGTAGAGGTGCGGTATCACGGATTGAAATCATGGTACAGTTGTACTTTTTATGGTACATTTTTGACCCCCTTGGTACCGTGGTACTACCGCGAGTTACTTGGTACAATTTAAAAATGCCAATGCTGTACTATACATATGATAACATTAATTTCGCCTGTGTTGTCTTTAATTTTTTTGTGTGTGTTCTATTTAGAATAACCGATCTCTAACAAGTCTAATCTAAGAATGTACCATTGTGAATGTAATAGGTACCTATTTAATATTTTTCTGTTATTTTTAATTTTTTATACTGAATTTTTATACACATTTTTGTTAAGTTTCTGTTTTTTAATGTTTCCTTCTGAATTATTACACATTTTTTACGTTTCCGCTCTTATTAATAAATATTAAAATATTTGGTACCGTCATGGTCCAAAAAGTACATTTTGTTTTCACAGTTCGTACAAAATCAAAGAAGTCATTTTCCTTCCCTGTGCGGTATAGCACCACCCTTCCTAACCTATATTTTTTGTAACCATATTAATCGCAACTCGTGGGTTAGTTTTTACCGTAACTGTGAAAAGGACCTTTCGTCCTGTCAAGTGTCCTTTGAAGAAAATATGCAATAATTTTTTAACAGAATTTCATGAAAGTTGAAATATTTGTACAAATCCAAAACAGAAGTCCGCGTGTCTGTTTTTAACTTACTGTCACGCAAGCTTACAGTGAGAATATATTAGTCACTCAAGTGAGCGTGACTGTCACGCAAATTTTTTTTAAAACATATTTATTCTTGAATGATTACGCACAAAAGTTAAAAATGTTTCAGTTTCACACATTCTTACGTATGAAAAACATTTATTTGAGTTGTCACTCACTCTCACTTCAAAATATAAATAAGCTTTTTTATATTTCATAAGCGACCGTTTTTAATTGAAATTTTTATTAATTTTTGTTATTAAAGGTCTGATTTTAACATTATTAGTGACATTGTATATTTGTATATATTTTTTTAAATTCTTCAATATAAAAAGATCTGAAGTAAAGAACAAATGAGTTATTAAATCCTTATGAATATTTATCCGAGAGAAATTTTTAGCATGCGACAACTGCATCTTTCTCACATTTCTGTGATTGGCTTCTAAGGATTCTTCCTACAACCAGGCCATAATGCTCTTTCTATGTTTTATGACTAGACATTTTAATTAGTAATTTTAAAATAAATAATTACAGGAAATTTTTAATGGTCTTACCCCGTAGTAACATCTCGTACATGAATTATAATTTTGTGTACAGTACTTCGCATATGATACCATCCATAAGGAATTAAATATATAAATATATATTTCTAATCATTGTTAAGAAGTCTTTGAAAGCTTTTATGTTTATTTGCAAGCCACATGATAGCACTCTTAGTATAATACCAAAATTGCCAATAATTTTTTTTAAACAAGCTATGTCGTCTGCTACAGCACTATCTGAGAAAAAGTGACGATCACTATTTGCGTCATTGATATTACCATGCCGATACTTAATTTGATCTACGAGTATTATTCAGCATGTTATTTTTTATTTTTTCGGAATTTTTCCTTATTCTTACCAATTCGCCAGATTTTGTAGGGAATCCGGTAAGCAATGTGCAATAAGCATTCGAAATATGGTATTAAGCAGTGAGGTACTCAGAGACGATATTTATAAGTATCCGTATTTGGAATTTTTGAAAATTTTAAGTTATTAATTAACTTGCAATCAAAACAGAAGCTTGCAGAATTTGTATTGCTTAAGATATTAGGAACCGCACTATGTACCATTATATAATGCATTTAGTATGAAACATATAAAACAACCCCATTGATCTTAAACATCACGTTTCAAGTGTATAATATTGTAGTGTACCACACTTATAGTAATGCACTGTAACAAAAATTACTTGCATTACTGTAATAGCAGTTCAATGCACAAGCATTTGCAACACAGCCCAAAAGAATAAGAATGCTGAATGCAAGAAATTGAGTGACATACTTTTGAGTCACAATATAAATTAATAATTACCAATTTCCTTTTTTTTTATTGGTCGTTTAAAATAATGCTTACCATTGTCGTAATGAAGAAAGAAACAAAATATAATTGTAAATATTAAACGTAGGTTAGAAGGGCTAATTAAGATTTGTAAAACTAGTATATAAGCAGGGAAATTTGTTCAATAAATCAGACTTTAATTTCTAAACGTAAACTGGCAATAACTTGCCTTGTTTCTAATTAACTTCTCAAAAACTTTTGGCACCTCTTTTGAGCGCCTACTGACAAGCTGAACTCCCTGATAGCTGTATAAAATAACCAAGGGACTATAGGGCCACACTCACACTACTACACACTAGGACCACATCTTTTATTATTAACACATTACATGGTGATCCTGCCTTCAACCTTAACACATCCTCCATTCAACCTTTACATGGCTGTAAATTGTATGTATTGTAATCACTTTCATTAAAAACCTTTCTCATAATATTTTGATTCTCTCTTTCTTAAATAAACTTAATCTTCAGACTATTAAGTATATATATGTTCTATTCAACCTCAAACATTCCTTGATGTTGTTATTATCAACCTTAACACATCCTCCATTCAACCTTTACATGGCTACCATCCCTTCAACCTTTGCAATATGTATTGTAATCACTTTCATTAAAAACCTTTCTCATAATATTTTGATTCTCTCTTTCTTAAATAAACTTAATCTTCAGACTATTAGGTATATATATGTTCTATTCAACCTCAAATATTCCTTGATGTTGTTATTATCATCCTCTACAAGTGAGTAATGAAAGAAAATTTACTTTTAAAAATTTTGATCCATAAATATTTTATAGTAATTCTTTAATGGCACAAATGCAGCAAAAATCATAAATGAGAATTTCATTTTCAAATATCTGATTATACTACTATAGCCAGAGCTGCCATCCATGAATGGCAAATTAATGTGCGATTATTCACATTTTCGGATGTATTCCAGAGTTAAACTATACTTCCTGGGCACAGAGACAAAGTGTCTACTAAATACCTCATAAAATAGAACAAAATTAATAAGAAATCTCTTTGGTTTTTTTTCAATAAGGAAATCTTATTAATTTCATAGGGAAAACCTTTTTGAAAAAATCAAAAAGAAATCTTCTAGTTTTTATTAGGTTATCTTATTAATTTTTTCAATAAGGTTTTCTTCTTGTTTTTATTAGGCGACCTCATAAAAAATAGAAAAATTCCGTCTTTATTCTCTATACTTATGTATTTTCATTTAAATTTTATACCATATACATATGTATGTATGTATATAGTATATTGTAGATTTTATTTATTTATATATACATACATACACATTTTGTTATATTCTTAACTAACTTACCAAGTATTGAACCAGCAAACTTCTGACTGACAGACAAGCACTCTAACCAATATGGTAACAAGCAGCCTGTGCCTCGTTTCTGTAAGGAATGTGAGAACTTTTCGAGTCGAAAAAATTGTTATCATCCTGTGAAACACAGGGTGAGTAAGAAAAAAACTGTATTTGTTGATATGTTTTGTAAGTTTATATAAGTTTTTATGTGAGTAAACCTGTGTAAAATAGGACAACCAATATAATTATTTAATTTTTCTCGATGCGAGAACTTCTCACAAGTTATAGAAATGGGGTACTGAATAACCATTAAAATTATTGTGCAAACATTCTTATACAAAAATGAAAAAGATCATAAGAAAAAGTGTCTCTATGTCTATTTATAGATATGAAATAACAAGACACCTCATAAAAGCAAGAAGATTTCATTATTAAAAAAAAATCAATAAGATGCTTTACACATAATCATATAGGAACCTACTAAAATCAAGAAGAAAACCTTATTGAAAAAATCAATAAGATAGCCTAATAAAATCAATAAGAAAACCTTTTTCAAAAAATCAAGGCAACCTAATAAAATCAATAAGAAATCCCTATAGTTTACAGTTTATAAGAAAACCTAATAGAATCAAGAAGTTTTTCTCTATGGATGGTTTTTTTGGTGTCAAAAATAACGGAAATTGAGTAAAAAAAAAGTTGTGAATAATACGATTTCTTCTTGATTTTATGTGGTTTTCTTCTTGATAAAATTAAGATAAGATAATAAGATTTACCACATAAAAACAATAAGGAATCTCTATGAAAAAATCTTCGCTTCTTTCTGCTGGGATACCCCTTAGCCTAAAAACGTTTCATAGAGAAAATCTTCTTGATTCTACGAGGCAGTTTTTTTCTCTCTGGGTGCTACTCGTTAAAGGTTTTAAGGTCATTTCTGTTAAATTTTAATGCATAGGTAGTGGTGGAACAAATTTACTTTCTCGCGTATATTTCCATGTTGTATACATGATTTTACCGCCCCCTTTTAGCTTCAGAATACAACAAATTAACTTTTTTTTACAATTTTTGGCTTAGAAATTATTTTCCTCTTAAGCGTACTAAAATATATTTTTATTTCATAATCTGTTAAGGTTTTTTGTTATTTACTAGTTTTTGTAAGGTATTGAAAAGTGGGTAAAAAAGCAAAATATGCAATTTTTGAATTGATTTGTTTTTTAAGTTGTGGTTCGATTTTTAATTTTATTTTTGCTAATTGATATAAGACATTATTTAACTTCAAAAACAGGAAAAAGCCAGAAGACCATATTTTTCTTCTTTTATATATTCAATAAAATTTTAGGAATTTTTCACGCTAAGTCAATTACAAGCGATTTTAAAGCAATGAAAAATTATTGGAATGCAATTTTTTAATACAAAATGTATGTGAATTTTATGGGAAATATGCTACGCTATAAAAAAATGGATCAGAAACAATATTTTTTTCATTTAAATTTTTATTTAATTTTTTTTTGTAAACAGTTAAATTATTTTAATTTTTTAAATGCTTGTAGTTTTTTTCCTTAAATCTCTTTGAAAAGTGGAGAAATTCGAGCCAAAATCGATAATTTGGGCTTTTAAAAAAGTACATATTTTTCAAAGTTGTGGCAAATTTTTCAAAAAAATTTTCTTAGCAATATTTCAGAAAATCTAACAGATAAACAAAAACAGAAAAAAAACCAGAAGACCATATTGTTTGTTTCTTTCTAATACTCCATTAAACTTTATCGTTTTTTTAATTTTAAATTGAATAATATGAGATTTTTAATGAAAAAAAAATATCATTTAAAAAAACATTTTTTTTATTCGTTATAACCAGGGAAACCAAAAATATGCTCTAAAAAAGTGTTTTATGCGCATTCAATATGCACTAAAAACTTGTAAATATGCACTTAAAAGTAAAAAAATATGCTCTTAAAAATATAATAATTTGGTTTATTTGTAAATGAAAATATATTTTTTAATCAAAAATTCAACAACATTTGCATATAAAATAAGAAAAAAAATAAATAAACAAAAACAGGAAATATAATTAACAAAGAATAACTGGGTTGGAAGTGCAGGTTAAAACAAAATTACCATAAAAATTTTGACTAAAACAAATAATACAAATTAATTTTTATTGGATGCATAAGAATTTAACTTCAATTTCGAAAGATCACGATATCAGAAAAATAAAATGTGGAATAACCCCTTAATTTGTAAGCATATTAACCCAGCACGGAAAATTTTTTCTTTAAAACTTAAATTTTTATATCGAAAATGAAATTTTAATTGTTGCTTGAAAAAAAATTCATATATTTTTTTTCGGAATGGGATGTTAAAAAAAAAAGATGGTGGTGCCAAGCGGGTTGAAATAAAATAAATTCTATAAAATATCAAAATAAGCCCTAAAAGCGCAAATTATGCTCTGAAAATTCGAAAATATGTTAAAAGTAGATATGCGTGTAAAACTGATATATGCATAAACATGCTTTAAAGGGTAAAATATGCCAAAATATGCACTAACAAATCGATGCCAAAATTCATAAAAAGTTCTGAAACGGATAAATATCTTGTCTCCGCATTAATACGTGATACAAGAAAAAACATGCAATTGCATATTTGCGGTTTCCCTGGTTATAACATATTCACCCGTATTGCGTATGTCGAGTCGAATATTCGACTACGAGAATTTTGTATTTGATTAAACAAACTTTATACAAGTTTTCTTTATTCTATGACAAAATTCTCGTAGACGAATATTCGACTCGACATACGCAATACGGGTGATTATTTCTTATACTCCTAGCTATCAGACAATCTAAAATTTAATCTTCTACTGAAAAAAACTGAAATTAATACAATTGTTTGAATGAAACGGTCAAAACTAAACTTTTTTCTTAGTAATTAAGGCACAAAATTCACTGACTTTTAATCCCTCTGGGGGTCAATAGGAACTAAGACTTCGAAATTATTTCAATGTGGTTTGAATTAGATTGTTATCTATCGAAGAGCACTGTGCTACGATTGTGTGCGGGTACAACTAACATTAGTACAACATTCGTTTACCAACATTTTAATGTACTCATAACATTAAAATGATAACGCTGAATGACCGTCCTCCGCCCCTTGTTTTCAATGTTATCACAATACATACTCTAAGTACAAATTTATAAGTTTGTTGTATAATTTGAGGTATGCTGTAAAGGTTACTTGAGGTCAAAGACTTTTGAGGTCAAAGACTTTTTAATTAGAAAAAATTGGTCTGCCACAGACAAACTCATCGATGGTCTTCCTGAGGCAAAAAAAATTCGCTATATCAAACTTTAAGATCAGACTGTAAATATGGAAGATATAACGAAAAAACTAAAAAGGCGACCACTACGTTCGGCAAAAAAAATAAATTTTTTTTTTGAAATGTCCTTGGAACAATACTTTATATTCGCTGGTGTACGGAGAACTTTTTTTTTGTTGCCTGTTATGTCTAGTGTACATACATATCTACAAATTGATTTTATGTATGTATGTACATTCAAATAACTCTGTAGTAAATAAAATAATGATTTGAGAAAAAACACTAACTTATAAATTAATTATTTTGCAAGTGACTACAATTTGGTTTAAATCTCATGCAGATATCAACCAAAAATATTGAATAGAAGCACACGGAAGAAATAAATAAAAGCAAAATAAGTGAATGAAAAGAAAATCAGCCCAATCATGAACAACAATTCCGTGCGAGTTTTTTCACTTTTCCCTTTTCTCCTATTATGAATTTGTTTTCCCCTTTTTTACCAAATGCGGGAATAATAAAACTCCCCGGGAAAAAGTAGGTATTATGAACGTCGTTGAACTTGCTTTTTTCACTAAAAATCTTTCCCTTGCAAAACAGAAAACATAGTTGATACACAATTAAAACACAACTTTTTTTTACATATTTTTCAAGTTGGTAAATTTTAGTAATTTTGTTTGCTCTCTCACTCAAAAAAAGAGGGAGAAACAAAACAAATGTTTTGTTCCCAATTAATTTATGATTGGAGGAATGTTTTCTCGAGAAAATTATTTTCCGCGAGAAATAAATTCCGAGGGAATATTCATGATTGGGCTGAATAAAAAAACAAAAGAAGCATGTCATGAAATCAAAAGTCAAATGTTTGTGTTGAAAAATAACTAAATAATTCCAATACATTATTGGGGTATTCAGATGGTACTCATAAATTAACACGTTTTAAAGTAATAACACGAAAAAATATAACGCTGTGAGCAACCCCTCATAATTTACAATTAAAAATATTCTACTTATTCTACTCTCTCTCTCAATTCCTTTGGTAAACTTTCACGTATTTCTACATGTAGTTATGACAAACAATAAACATAGCTGAAAAAGTGTTATTACTTTATGACCTTTTATTTTTGTTTGAGCCACAACAATTTTTTTAAACTATGTTAAAATCTTAAGACATTATGACACTTAAGACACTGCTGTGAATACCCCAAATATGTATAATATTTTCTATGAGCGGTTCGTATGTGTGGATATATTTATGCACATATATATGTATGTATGTGCGAAATTTTTATTTTTGGTAAATATAATAATAATAAATATTTATATACATATACATATTTACATAGATATATATGAATATATACATATATGTATATATAATATACATATATGTATATATTATGTAAAAAAGTAGTTAGTAGTCAATTTAAAAGTCATGCAGAGATGACCAATTGACTACCACCTATGACCTGCCTATGTTAAAATAGTGAGTCGGCGACAAGGAAAAAAGTTGATTAAGTGACTTTTGTGGCTTTTGTGACTTTTGATGTGGTTATTAAAAAACCAGTTTGAAGTTACTTACAAATGGGTTTGAGTTCCTATAGGGTATTTTTTGTTTTTAGTGAATAAAATACCAATAAATATTTATATATGTATATGTACATTACAGTGGCAGTTAGTTGTATGGAGGATTTATTTATTTCTTTTATTCTCACCCCCCAAATCGGTTCAGTTTTATGTAAAAAATACAAAAATATTTCATAGCGATAAGTTGTGTTTTAGGGGGTGCGTCCGGCCAGTGTTGTTAGACAATTTTTTTCTAAAAATCGTCAAATTTTAAAAATAAAATCGTTAAAATCGTCACAATTTTCAAAATAAATCGTCGAAAAATCGTCATAAAAGAATTATCCGTTTTATTGAAAAACTAATATATTATATTAGAAATAAAAGACAATTTTATGTAAAAAAACAATTCATCGGCATTATTGTCAATGATAAAAACTATAGGGGTGAAATTAAGCCAAAAAATTTAGAATATGTAATAGTGTCTAACAATTTCCAAATAAAACTAGTTTCAAAATAAAACTATACATTTTAGAATTGTTTTTTATAAAATTTTTCTTAATGTCAACACTGTAACATTCCGAAGAGTTACACTTCAAATAATGTTTCAAAAACACAATGGCGCGTAGTCGTAGTCAAAACAAAGAACACTTTAAGAAGTTAAAACCAGTATTACCATACAAAATGCTGGTTTTAATTTCTTAAAGTGTACTTTGTTTTGACTATGACTACGCGCCAATGATTTCAAGGGTTTCTGCTTCCAGTAAATTTTAGATGTGAGTTTAAGTAAGGTTAATATTACTAAATATTCTTCCAACACTAGCTGATGAGTTTGGCCAAGTAAAAAAAGTAAATAACAAACTCACATAAGTTATGAAAAAGAAGTTTGTTGTTTAGTAAATTAATCGATTTAACTTTTTTCCAAAATATACTTACATATCGGCATCAAAAAGACCTAATAACCTATCTGCAGTTTTCAAACGTTTACAGGAGAGGTAAAAACCGTTATAAAATTGGAACTATTTGCAATATTGAAACGAAAAATACATATTTTGATTAAAATGAAACCAGAAATATATATCGGTTGAGAGAATTTTGTTTCTCTAACCACAGCTTATGTTATGTCACTTAGGTTATTTGGAATTGTAAAAATCTGAAACCAAATAACCTATCAGCAGTACTAATTAGTATTTCTTTATACATATGAATATTATATATGTACATTAAAAAATAACAGTTATAGTTTCTTTTCCTGGTTTAAGCAAAGTACATACTTAATGTTTGTTTAGATTACACTATGCAACAAAATTAAACTTTTATCGTGATTTTTGATGATTTATTTTTCTCTTTTTTAGTGCGTAACGGTCCTCTAGGTACAAAAACTGGTAATAACTTGGTCATTTGTAATATAAGATGTTCAAAATTTTGCACACATATGCGTTATGACATAGGGAATAATAATCCATAAAAAACTCAATTTTGAAGTTTTTGCAGATAGGTTATTAGGCCTTTAAGATGACGATATACTTACTTATCTCTAAAGTTAAAAAATCTAAGTTATCTTATTTCATTTTCAATACCTTAATAATTTTCCTAGAATACATTATGCAAGTCTTGTTGCTAAGGTGATTAGTTTGTAGAGAGAGTGACGAGGGGAAAGAAAGGACTACTCACCTTCATGTACTGTCAATACGTTTTCCTTTCCCATTCGTAGTGTTAATAAAAAAGCACAGATGCATACACAAAACTATGCATAAAAAATATGAGCTCAAAAATAAGACTTGCATTGTGTGAACGCCGATAAAAGTTCAAAGAAGAAAAAGTGATAAGCTTAGCAATAAGACTCGACTAATGTGAACTGGTACTTAGACATAAGATTTGGAAAAACTTTTTAGTAAAGGAAGAATTTCATTTACATATTTAAAATAACTGATGCTGTAATTAAATTAAAATTTTCGATAATTGTGTTATCGAAAAGGACTTGTTGGCATGTTTATGTTACTAAGTACTTATTTCAACAAATCGTCAAAATATGAGGAATATTCGAAACAAAATCGTCAATCGTCATTTTGGGAAATTCGTTATAAAAAATTGTCAAAATGACGTAAAATCGTCATATCTAACAAAACTGCGTCCGGCCCTCAAAGTTGCCCGCAAGCCCATATATTCAATGTATTTTTTTTAAGTTTTTTTATGACTATACTTAATATATGTATGAAATAATTTAATAGATATAAACTCTTATTGTAAACGCTTAGTAAAATAATTTTCATATAAATGCAATTTCGGTAGACATAATTTTTGATATTTTGTTGGTTATTTTCTTCATTATTTCCTAAAATATTAATTGTAGCAAAAAACTTTCTTTAAGACTAATATTGCAGACTAATATTGCCATACATCATTTTCTTGTAAAATGTTTTTTTAAAAAGATAGTAATATGCAAAAAATTGAAAATAGGCTTGAAGGCCAACTTTGAGGGACGAACGCATTCTCTGAAAGACAACTTATCGCTATGAAATTTTTTTGTATTTTTTGTTACTTAAAACTAAACCGATTTGGGGGTGAGAATTAGAGATGTGACGGATATCCGGCAACTACCCGGTTTGCCGGATATCCGGCCTAAATTTACTATTCTAGTAGCTCATTATCCGGTATCCGGCCGGCCGGATATATTCTTAGAATTATTTTAAGCAAATAAATTTTTATTAAGTAACTAACAATAAAATAGCTTTTATTTAAAGGTAAAAAAGTACCAAAAAAATTAAAAATTATCTTTCAGAAACTTAAAATACGTTTTGAGATATTCACTTTACTAAAAAATGTATGTATAAACTAAAAACTTTAAAAACATCCAATTAATAAAACGATTGACATTAATACTCAAAATTAAGAAGAGGTAGATTATGGTGAATAAAAACTACATTTTCAGCGTTCGCAGACAATAAACGATTTCGCTTGTTTTCGTAAATCAAGCCAGCTTCCGAAAAAAGTCTTTCGCTATAAATGCTGCTGCAAGGAGCTGAAAGGAACGTTTTGGCAAGCGACGTTAAAATTGGGTATTTTTTGGAGTTAAACGACCACCAAGCATAAGGAATCTGACTGCGATCAATTCGAACTTCCTTCAAGAAGAATTCAAACTCGGTAGCAATTGGGTTCTTCTCATAATCGCGAGACTGTCGAGCTCTTTCAGCTTTGGCAATCAAGTCGATTACTTCAGGTTGTACCTTCAAAGACTTAAGCACAACCCTCTGAAGCGAATGAATGAAACACCTGGCGGAATTATACTCCACCATTCGAACGCCTTTGACATAACATGTATTTTGCTTTGTTCAATATCCCAGCGAGATGTATTACTATTGAGTTCATTTGCTATGTTTTCTCCTGTGTGAGATCCTGAAAACGGTTTCATAGCTAGAACTCCGTGTTGAAATTTAAATTCTGCAGAAAGCCAATGAGGTGTGAAACTCAGAAAGCTGGAGTTATTGCGCAAACACGTCCACATGTCAGAAGTGACAGAAACTGCGACAGCACTTGACATTATTATTTGGATTTTTTTGAAAATTCGGTTGTAAATATCTGGAACTATTTTTTGGGTCATGAAGGATCGGCTTGCCAATTCATTGCGTGGTAAGGTTTGCTTTAATTAAGCTTGCACATCCAACTCTTTCAACGACACAAACTGGCTCATTATCCAGTGCAATCATTTCTGCTATGAGATAATGGTATTTTTTTTCGCAGTTGCATTATTTATGTTCTAAAGCAGTTTTCTATCGAACGCCTCTGACAAAGTTCGTGCCTTTCGGTAGAAAAGGAACTTGTACAAGCGCTGACAGGCTACGTAAGGGACGTAGCTGCGTCGTTATTTTTTATCTTTATTCAAATTCATGAATTTTTCTGGGTGCTTTAATTTCAAATGATTACTCAAAGCAGATGTGCCTGGGGGAAGATTTAAAATTAATTAGTATTTGATTCGAAACTTGTAGGTTGTATTCATTAAATAGGCTGCAAAAAACATTACTCGTAATGTAAAGCAGGTGCGTAACACCTGCTTTTTTCCCTTCACCACCACGAGAAATTGATAGTTTGCACAATAAACAAATAGCAAACCTATTATTTTCACTTTTAATTACAAAATATTGCCAAATAGGCGATTTTCTTATCATTGAAGACATGTTCTCTGCTCTTCGTACAAAGTATGAAGTAAAATAATTAAAACAATAAGCTGTTGATTTTCAGTAATGCCAGATTTTGATTTGTTGATTTTCAGTATTGCCAGACTGCAGTACGTTATTTTCCAAAGATAACTGACATCGATCCATCCGTTTATTGCCCTCGCATCTTGCTGGTTATCCGGCCAAATCGTTCTCGTTGTACCTTCATAGTGAACAGACGTAATAGCGGAATTTTTCTTACATACAAACAAAACAAAAAAAAAATCATACAAAAAATATTCGTAGTACATATTAACTTTGATAAATAAGCTTTTTTTTTGCTTTGCTAATATTTTTTTACATATAGAAATAACAAAAATAAAAAAAAAACCGTAAACAAAAAAACATACAAAGTACCCTTGAGGAATACTCTTTATGAGTACCCCAAAGGAAAAAAAATAGTGAAGTGAGCTCTAACGGCAGAAATGCCTATTTTACTGTGAGTTTTGATGCTCATAATGATAACAATAAAAATAAAAAATCTGATAATAGACTTGCTGTAAGTTCTGAAGCTCTTAATAAAAACCAAAAATCTGATAATAGACTTTCTCTAACGGCAAAACCACAGTTTCGTCAGCGATCAACTTCGCTTTGTCCAATGCCATCTAGTGAATCGTTGACATTATTGCCTAGTACTTCTAAATTTAACTCAGCGATATCATCCGCTTCGGGCTCGTTGTCATCACTTAAACAAGTTGTCACTGAAGATAAGAGCACCCCAAAGCCCAAGGTCCAAGTCGTTATGGACAGATACATTACAATTTTAAAGCGCGGGCGCAGCCCAAATTCTACTAAAATTGCATCTGTTCCAAAGATGTCCAGGGATAACAGCGCATCCTCTACTAATCGGCAAAACCGTTTTAAAATATTGCAAGATGATAATGAAAAACCCGCTGAATGTGCGAATAAAACCTCCAAGCCGCCACCAATCTATTTAAGAGAAAAAAACTCAAACGCTCTAATTAAAAAATTAATTTCGGTCATTGGTGAGAATAAATTTCACATTGTTCCAATAAAACGTGGTAATATTGATGAAACGAAAATTCAAATTTATGAAGAAAAAGATTTTCGCACAATGGTTTCTGAACTTGAAAAAAGTAAAACAAATTTCTACACATATCAGCTCAAGAGTGCTAAAGGTATGCAGATTGTGTTGAAGGGCATAGATTCCTATGTTGCTCCCGAAGAAGTAAAAGATGCTCTCGTCCTCCAGGGCTTTAAAGTAAAAAATGTATCGAACATAATAAATAGGGAAAAGATCCCTCAACCTCTATTTCGCGTTGAACTTGAGCCAAATGATATAAAATTGAAAAAGAGTGAGACCCATCCAATATATAATTTAAGATATCTCTTATATCGAAAAATAACCGTTGAAGAACCACACAAGCGTTCAGGACCCGTACAGTGCCATAATTGTGAAGAATATGGCCATACTAAAACTTACTGCAAATTACCTACTGTTTGTGTCGTGTGCGGCGAGTTGCACGGCACTGCTATTTGCAATAAACCGAAAGATCAAAGTAACAAAAAATGCAGTAATTGTGGAGAAAATCACACTGCTAACTACAGAGGTTGTCGTGTGTACTCTTTGGTAAAGAAGACTATGGTGCAAAAACCTAAATTAGCTCCAGCTCAATCAGCAAACGTTCACTCTGCCACTTTTCAGCAAATGAGCCAACCAGTTACTTCCCGTGTATCGTATGCAGATGCTGCTAAGGCTAGTTCTATTCCGACACAAAATGTTTCACCGCAAAATAATTCTACAAATACACACTCAAACTTTAATTATAATCGCCTTGAAGCCACTATTGAAAATCTTGTGCAAACTATAAACAATTTTACAACAAATATGACTAGCATGATGCAAGAAATGTTGCGAATGCAGAATACTCTGCTTCAAACTTTAGTTAACAAACCATGAACACGTTAAAAATATGTTTCTGGAACGCAAACGGCATTCGCCAACATAAAAATGAACTTGAGCACTTCCTCACGGAAAAAAATATTGATATAATGTTGGTCTCTGAGACTCATTTGACTTCGAGAAGCCTTTTTAAAATTTATGGCTACACCTTATATGATTCAAAGGACCCGAGAGGAAGAGCATGCGGTGGATCAGCAATTTTAATAAAGTCAAGACTCAAGCATTATATTATTGATAACATTTGTGAAGAACATTTACAAGCAACGAATATTTGTATTGAAAATTTTTCCAATAATTTTGTCATATCATCAATTTACTCTCCTCCTAGATTCGCAATTACTGAGCATCAATACGAGGATTTTTACAAATCTCTGGGTCCTTGTTTCGTAGCAGCTGGCGACTATAATGCTAAACACACGTTCTGGGGTTCGCGTCTTATTACACCCAGAGGTCGAGCGTTGTTCAATACAATTTCCAAAATGGGCTTGGATGTCATTTCAAGTGGGGAGCCCACTTATTGGCCTACTGACATACATAAAATTCCGGATGTAATAGACTTTGGCGTTATGAAAAATATCTCTAGGGATTTAATTCAAATTGAAGCTTCTCTAGATCTCTCGTCCGATCACTCTCCCACGATCGTTACAATTTGTAGCCCATTAAGAAGTGATTTACCTCACCCATATGCCAATTTGATAAATCATGTAAATTGGCTGCGAAATAATAAAAAATATCTTAGTAGTCATTGCACGGAAAACATTACACTAAGAACACCTGATGATGTTGAATCTAACATTGCCAATCTTAACGAAAATATTAAGCAGGCTGCTAAACATGCCACTACCTCCTATCCGCAGACTGGGTTTAATAGACTATATTCTACAGATACTGAACGTCTCGTATGTGAAAAAAGAAGAGCTAGAAGGGAATGGCAACAGCACAGATCACCCCAGAATAAAATTAGATTTAAAGAGTGCACTTAACGACTCCAAGAGCTGCTTGCACATGAAAAAAGTGCATCTCTTAAAAACTATCTGGAAAATCTTGATGTCACACCAGCATCTGATTACTCTTTATGGCGTGCTGCTAGAAAGCTTAAAACACCCGTTGAGTTTAAACCACCTCTGCGCACATCTACCGGAGGTTGGGCAAGAAGCGATACTGAAAAAGGTAACATATTTGCTGCCCATTTAAAATACGTATTTACCCCAAACACATGTACTGGTGTAATTGATTTGCCAAATGTAGTCGCTCTACCCCCTCAACAAATAAAGTTTAAGACGCGTGATGTGCAAAAACTAATTGCTGAACTCAACCCAAAGAAAGCTCCGGGTTTTGATGGAATTAGTAACCAGATGCTAATAAAGTTGCCTCGTATTGCAATTAGAATACTGTTATTTATTTTTAACGCCATTTTACGACTTCAGTATTATCCAAATAGCTGGAAGCTTGCCAAAGTTAAAATGATTCCAAAGCCGGGCAAAGACCTTACCAAGGCTGAGTCATACAGGCCAATAAGTCTCCTATCAACAATGTCAAAGCTTTTCGAAAAACTGCTCATGACAAAATTGTCCCCAATTCTAGTTAATAGTGGGTGCATACCGGACCATCAATTTGGTTTTAGAAGTCAGCATAGCACCATTGAACAAACTCATAGATTGGTCCAATTTATAAGAAGAACATTTGAAGAAAAGAAGTATTGTTCTGCGCTGTTTATCGACGTTTCTCAGGCATTTGATAAAGTGTGGCATGAAGGCCTAATTTTAAAATTAAAAACATACCTGCCAATAAACGTTGTAAGTCTTTTGAAAAGTTACATTACTGCCCGGAAGTTCACTGTTGTGGAAGGAGACTTTATGAGCATGCCTGAAACTATCTCATCCGGTGTGCCACAGGGGAGTATACTGGGGCCAGTTTTGTATTTGATTTATACTTGTGATATGCCTCTGAGCAGCAATATCCACACTTCCACATTTGCTGATGATACAGCCTGCCTTAGTATGCATGAAAATCCTTACGAGGCATCCCGATATCTTCAAGAACACATTACCCAGCTGGAACTATGGTTAAACTTATGGAGAATTAAGGTAAACGAACAAAAGTGTGTTCAAGTAACATATACATTACGAAGAGATACGTGTTTACCCATTCGGATTAACAATCAAGTTGTCCCTCAACATACTCATGTGAAATATCTTGGTATACACCTTGATCGACGGCTTACTTGGAAACACCATATTGACTCTAAGTTAACCCAAATGAAACTAAAATTAACTCAGGTACATTGGCTGATTGGTAGAAATTCAACCCTCAGTCTAGATTGCAAACTTTTGATATACAAGTCTATTTTGAAACCCATATGGTGCTACGGAATTCAACTATGGGGCACTGCTTCAGCTTCCAATGTCGAGAGAATCCAACGAAGGCAAAATAAAATTTTGCGATTAATAACATCGGCTCCATGGTATATAAAAAACTCAAATATACATCGTGATTTGAATATGCCACTAGTTGTTGAAGAAATTGCAAAATATGCAGGCAAATATTTAACAAAACTCGAGTCACATCCTAATCCGCTTGCTCGTAATATTTTGAACTTTACTGGACACGTCCGCCTAAAAAAGAGGGATACAAGTGCTCTTATACTCAACACTCCAGATGGGACTGCTTGAAAATACTTTTTATTTTATTTTAGTTTTTCTTCCTTTTGATTATCACTACTTATGTATTATTTATAACTATCTCTAAATTTATGTCCGACAGTGGTCGGGCCTAATAATTATATTTTAGATTTAAGATTTGAATACTTATTGTTAGTTCATATTTGAAGATACAATAAATAAAAATATGTATTAAAAAAAAAAAAAAATCCGGCCAAATAACTATCCGTCACATCTCTAGTGAGAATTAGGGATGGGCAAAAAATATCGATGTATCAAAATATCGATTTTTGAGAAAATAAATATCGATATATATCGCCGAAATTTCAAAAACCGATATGTCGATACATCGATTCTTATTTACGAGTATCGGGTTTCGATACTTTCAAGAGCTATAGCCATTTATTAACTACGATATCGGCATCACTACAGGTGACTTTTATTTGTTAACTGAGCTAAATGCCAAATTTGGATTGTGTAGATATAAGCCTAAAGGCAGAATTAGTTTTTATTTTCTGTTCTGTTACGAATCAGCTGACTCTTTTTGGTTTATATAGATCTTATACAAGCCTCTCGTTTTTCTCTTTCATTCTGTTTTGTTTCGGTTCAACCTCTGAAAATCAAAAAACTGTTAAGTAATTGTAAATGGCAAAATAAATAAAAACATTTCGAAATAAACTGTCATTGTGCTTTAAGAATTTAAAAAATTAAATTTTTAACAGAAGAACATAAACACTATATTGAAACATAACAATGGACGATACAAAACTCATTACTTTAGTGGAAAACTGTAACCGTTCTGGTCAGAAAAAGTTAATTTATTAAAGAAAAAGTAACTATTAAAATTTAAAAATAGAATGGCACAGCAACATAAAGTAAAGACTAATGAAGCCTTGCTTAAACTTTTTTTGGCGGTTATGGCACGATATGTTAGTATGTGTATTTATTTTAGATTTGGAATATTTTGGCAACATTTGGCAAAAAATATCGATATATCGAAATATCGATGTTTACAAAAAATATATATCGATACTGTTCAAAACTATCGATACGATATATATCGATACATTTTTTTCATTTGCCCATCCCTAGTGAGAATATAAGAAATAAAAAAATAAATAATGGCCACTCTAATGTACATACATATATGTATGAATATATTTACATTGATATATATGAATATACCCTACAAACATTTGGAAGATATATTGCCTAGAAGATATAAATACAATATCTTATTTTTATCATTTAGAAGTAAATCATCAAAGCAATACTTTTTTGATATTAAAATATTTTCATTTTAGTGAAACTTTTTGAATGAACAGTTAAAAATTTATTGACTATTTATATTTTCCTTTAACAAGGCATTTTGTGTTATTAAAATGTTGCTTTTTGTTCAGCCTGGTGTTTTATCACATGCGCAATAAATTTATAATATCAATATGTTTTTAACTAGAAGATTAAAAAAATATTTAATTTAAAATAAAAACAATCAGAAATTTTTCAAAAAACTTAGCTCAAAAAATTCTTTTTTATGCTAAACATATGATGACACCAGTGATGATAAATTGAATTTAGTTGACCATAAAACATTTAAATTTAAATTAATGGTAGTTTTATGTACATATACATACAGTTAAGGAATTAACTCTACATACACCCATCATTTTTGGGGTTTGAGGAAACTTGGGAAGAAATTCAAAAAATTAATTATGCCAATATTTAGGGTGCTAATAAAGATTTTTATACAAAAAATAAAAAATGAAAATATAATTATAATAACAACAATAAAAGCAAAAATATTCAAAATCCATAGAAAAAAAGTCTACATACAGGCATAGAATACATGAAAAAATACGTGCAAAATGTTCGAGGTCGTCAACTTGTTTGGAAATTCTGTGATTTCCGGTACCAAGCCGTCAACAAATTGCATCCGAATATGGTCTAATATGTTCTTAAAAAGGCAACAATTGATATTAACCTCCAAAGAATAAAAAACATTTACCACAAATGATGCGATTGCCTTTTAAACCTTAACCATGCTTAAGTAGAGTTAAAATTAAGTCATTATTACAAATGACGTAAACTTAAATTCAATAGCGTCATTTGTGGTAAATTTTTTTATTCTTTCGAGGTTAATATCAATTGTTGCCTTTTTAAGAACATATTAGACCATATTCGGATGCAATTTGTTGACGGCTTGGTACCGGAAATCACAGAATTTTTAAACAAGTTGACGACATCGAACATTTTGCACGTATTTTTTCATGTATTTTATATCTGTATGTAGACTTTTTTCATATGGATTTTGAATATTTTTGCTTTTATTGTTGTTATTATAATTATATTTTCATTTTTTATTTTTTGTATAAAAATCTTTATTAGCACCCTAAATATTGGCATAATTAATTTTTTGAATTTCTTCCCAAGTTTCCTCAAACCCCAAAAATGATGGGTGTATGTAGAGTTAATTCCTTAACCGTATATATTTTTCTTCTTCAGATAATTTAGCAAAATTGTGAAATTTGTACTTTGGTATATAATCTATCGTTATAAATAATTTTATAACGTTTTTTCCCTCTCCTGTAAACTTTCCAAAACTGCAGATAGGTTATTACGTCTTTTTGGTGACGATATACATATAATATAAATATACATATGTATATCTTTTTTTAATAATATTAATTAACTACAAATTGGTTGGAAAATAAGTAGTTAGTAATCAATTAAAAAGTCATGCAGAGATGGCCAATTGACTACCGCCTATGACATACCTATTGTTACGGAAATGACCGTCGACAAGATTAATGCAGCATTATGCAAATATATTCCAACAGGGTTAATGTAAGTGTTGTGCAAAAAAATATTCGAACAGGGTCAATGTAAAGAAATATCCAGACGTATTAAACTAAAGAACTAAACGTACACGCGTATTCACATACAAGCACTATAGCAAACAACTATATGCACATGCGTAGCACATACATACGTGATTAAATGTAAACAACCAACAACAACTACAAGCGTCTGCTTATTAAGAAGATAGACATAGCTATATGCATACATACATACATGCCTGACAATTCCAACGAAAGGCAGAAATAAAGTAAACAACCACTTAATGATGTATGCATATACACACGTATGTACATAGTTACCACATGAACTTAATTACGCGCTTTGTAAACAACATTGAACATAATAATGATTTGTCTAGACTTTGCATGAAAATTCTAGAGGTTGTTGTGCGAAGTATAAAAAGGAGTGACGCATCCAACAGCAGTCAGTTGCGATCAAAAGTTAGTTGCGAATAAGTCAGTTGCGAAGAAGCTCAGTTGCGAAGAAGTTCAGTTGCTAATCAGAAGTCTCTTGTTAATCAAGTGAGTCGTTAATTAAGTTGTGCGCAGTCCGTGTTTTGTGATACAGCAGTGAGTTTATATTTGAGTCTGTGCTTTACAATACGTGAGTTGGAAATTGAAGAGACTATAGTACAGTCTATAGTGACAGTTAGAGTCTGTCGTAACTTGAGATTATTGTGGAGTCTCTCGAGTGAAGAGTAAGGGAGCAGCGAAGCTGATAAACGTCTGTAAGTGAAGCCAGCGAGTCTTGATTAGTGTGTCAACTGTGAGAGTCTGCCATATAGTTGTGATTAATGTATCAACGGTGAGTGTCGGCAGAGTGAGTCTTGTGTGTGATGAGCAGCAGAGAAAGCAGAATTGCGTCAATACTAGTGCAGCCAGTTGTCTAATGCTATAAACACAATCATGTCCACCGACCATCGACTACAAGATGTCAAAAATAGAATACATGCGTGCTTATGAGAATAATTCTTTTAGCCGCTACACGACTACTTTTGTAGCCCGTAGCCAACTTAGGCTAATTTCTATTTTTCTTGGCTACGAAAAACAGATTAGTGCTGCCAATACAATAAATGCATGAAATGGTGGTTTTAAAAACTCAATACATTAAATATCGCTATTAAAAACGCGAAAAACTATTATAGTGGCACCATTGAAAAATAATAATCATTTCATTTGCTTCATTTATATTTATTTTTTGGTTTTTTTATTGAAATTGGTAAGTATATAATAGTCATTTTTACTGTTTATATGTATTTATTATATTGTTTAATGTAATGATGTTTAATGTAATGATGTTTATTTTTTGTAGTTAGTGGTCGGTAGTCGTTAAAAGAATTAAGTAGCTGGCGACTTGGCTATTTTGGTAGCCAGCTACTTTTGTAGTCGGTAGTCAATGGTCGGTAGCCTTTGATTGTGTTTATAGCATAAGACGTGCGTATACAACAGCGAGGAAGGCGTAGTGGTAATCAGTTGTGAATATTTAAGTAATCTTTGTGTTTGTATTTAAGTTCTTGAATTGGATTAGTATAAGTGGTATTTATTAGTTAATAAAGATTGTATCATTCTTAACCCTAATTAGTACACTGGGGTCTTTTATTTATTGCAAATCTTCGAATCTACGGAAAAGCTTTTTTAAAGAGAGAAAAACGTAACACTATGTTAAAATAGTGAGTCGGCGACAAGGAAAAAAGTCACTGAATCAACCAGATGTGGTTATTAAAAAAACCAATTTAAAGCTACTTACAAATGGGTTTGAGTTCCTATAGGGAAGTGTTTGGCTCCGTGTTTGAATAAATTTTTTTTGTCATGTGCGGTCTTTTGTTGTTGTTGGAAATATTCGCCTCCTCTTTTGTGTATAGATGTGAAATATCTTCATAGTTTTTATATTTGAAATAAAAAAAACGTTGCTTTAATTTGTATCTGTATTTATTTAAAAGTTTGTGAAGATTTTCTGTTTTAAGTAAAACTGAATTCCTTAAGATACATGCTCTATAGTAATAAAAAATATAATAGAAATATTTTTTATATTTAACTTAAATTTTTTTAAAGTTGATGCAGCCTATATAGTCAACGTTAGAATTTTTTTGGGGGTATAAAAGTTTTTCGAACCATTGTCGTTTTTCATCACCTTTTACATTTATTTTGGAACATCTTGCACTGCCTTTTATAAATTTATAAACAATTTTATATGAAACTGATCCCGCAGTCCAGCTTAGGTAATGATAGTTTTTTGTTAGCCAGCTTGCTTCTTTTTTTATTTTATATTGATAAGTCCTCGTCCATACATTGAAACATTTGATGCGAAACATTTTTGATTTCTCTTTTGAAACTGCATTCGTGTCCACACTGTGCAGTTTTTGTCTTGCAACTTAACACATTTTTTCATATATTTCTCCTGAGAATGAGGCGAGAATGACGTACTCAAAAAGAACTTCGTGTACATGAAACAAAGTACACTTTGTCATTCCTCTATCTCCTCTCGTCTACAAACTCAAATATTTTGCAGCAATTGTTTCACTGTATGGACGAGGAGTAAACATTTAAAATCAAAAGGGAGTACATATTATTAAAAATAATAAATGTATGAAGTTTTTTTTTATCTCTTAACTGATTAAACCAAAATTAACCGATTATTAACCCATTTAACCAAAACTTCGATTAATTAATCGAGCGATTAACCTATTAAAACAAAAAGCATCTACCTACTCTTCCTTCTGTATGTGATTGATGTTTTTATTGTATTGAATTTCTTAGATGTTTACACTTATGCTGATGATATACAACTCTTAGTATCATGCGATTTATTGAATGTTCATACTGCTGAGGAAAGAATAAAATATGAATAAGCTACCTTTGAGCGGTGGTCTAGAGACAACTTTTTGCAGTTAAACCCCACAAAATGAAAATTCATGATGTTCTCTAAGCGTCCTATTGCTTTAACTCTGGGCTTTAACTATCATATAAATTCTATAATATCCCGAACGAAATGGACTCTGAGAAGACTTTATAATGTTGCTTGTTTCTTGCCAATGGCAGTAAGAGGAAGAGTTGCTATGTCATTAAACCTACCGTTGTTCAATTATGGTATTTTCTTTCACGTCAACCTTAATTATGGAAAGACTTAGAATTTGTTTTATACTTTTAAAATTCGAATTGGAGAACATGTTTCTCATCATCAAATTGACCTACTAGGTTGTAGATTTGATCAATATATCAAATTAAGACAGATGATCTTTTTTTAAAAAACTATAAAACCTGGATGTCCTACCTACTTAGCAATTAAATTCCATTTTGGTGCCTCTAGTAGAACACTTACTATAGTCTGCCCTCTATATACTTCGGTAGTAATGGAGAGATCCTTCCATATTAAGATCACACGATTATGGAATACAGTTATACCATATCAAGATCGTCGCTTAGTCATTCCTTTTATAAAGATTTGTCTTTCACACTTATAACCAAGGTTGGAAACCGAAACAAATAAAGGTATCTTTATTGATACCGGTACAATTATTTTTTAAAATTCGGTATCGGTAACGGTATTGGTACTTTTTTATTTCGGTATCGGTATTACCGGTACATACCGTTACCGAGTTTATAATACCGGTATACCGATATTACTGATAAATTTATTCTTTCAGGCAGTGAACATAGCAAAAAATCTTTTTGATGTGTAAACATCTATACGCTGGGGGGTAAAAATCTTTTCACCTTGCCTTTAGATTAGATTATTTCCCCAGAGATCGCAAACATAAATGCATACATACAATAACCCTACATATGCATACCAACGATAACTCAAAACAGCAACTCAAAGTCTATCAAATAACAATCACTACATGCACACAAATACACAGATCCCTTGTCACTACCCTGCAGTCAGACTGGGAGCAACACTAAAATTCTAGTTACAACTTTGGTATAATAAGTTTTCTATTATCCGCCAGTATAAAAGAAGGAGAGAGGTGGAATTGACAATAACTTGTTAATATACATACATTTTTATGTACGTAAATTATAGAAATGCACCAGTAAATACCTGTCTGGTTAGTATGTCTCCACGTTCCCATAAGAACTACGTAGTCACTACCTAGTGAATTGTATTTTTATTAGTAGGGTTTCAATGACAATCACATGCTAAATAATTATAGAGTAGTACTGGTGACAAGCTAGTCAAAAGCTAATCAGCACATTTTCACTATCAACATTTCCTACTGGGTATAATGATTGTCTGCCACTACAACAAAAGGATCGGACACCGGCAGACACACAAGTAAATACAAAAACACATACTCATACATACACACACTCACACACACCCACATATACATACATACATCAATACACTGTAAGCACAACGCTTCTCTACAATAACAACAAAAGCTGTACACACAAGTGTACATACATAAACATAAAATCCAACTCACACGCACACACACACACACATATAGCCCAGAAAATTTCAGCATGAAAATCCCCAAAATCCCCTCATTTGTAACAGGGTTGCCACCCTTTTTGATTTTTCCCGGTTTTGAACTCCCAAAACATGTCTATCTCCGCCATTAACACAATACTAACCATCACACTATACTGGGTGCGTGGACACGGGACCAATTCAGGCAATATAGTTGCGGATGAACTGGCAAAGAGAGGAACCTTACTCGGGGAAGTCGATATTGACAATCTCTGTGGGCTCCCTCTCTCGTCGTGCTAGAGATGCTTCGATACTGCCTTTCTAATTCAGCTCAGGAAAGATGGCGCAATGAGCGTACCTGAGTTATATCGAGAACCCTTTGGCCTCGTCTAGATACTAACAGAACCAAAAACCTCATTAGCTTCACCAGGAAGCACCTGTGGAGTCTATTGGCCACTCTTGCAGGCCACTGCACTTTCGGAACCCACGCTAAACGTATGGGTCTCCCGTATAATGATTACTGTTACAGCTGCAATGATGAGGAAGAGGAGGAAAGCATTTTTCATCTTCTCTGCTTCTGCCCTGCTTTGGACAGAAGCACTTCCTTGGCAGAATATCCTTCAATAGCTTGTCCGAGCTATCGGAAGTAGGACTTAGATACCTAAGTCTATACTTTAGGAGCAGCGGCTAGCCTTCCTCTATGGTATGTGTATGTACTATACCCTCTCCTGTCCCACTTTTTCTCTCCTTTACTCTCTCTTATTATACAGAAACTCTCCATCTATATCCTCCCTATACTCCCGGTCTCCCCCTTATTCTTACACTTTCAACTTACAGGCAGCACAAAGGGATCATAGTATTGGACCCAAGTGAGCTAGACCCCTAAATTTTTCATTCTTCACTAGCAGCCTGCTAACCTAACCTAACCATCATGATTTCCACCCATGGTTCTGTTATGAATAAAATTTTAATGCAAGTTTTTACAAGTAATGCTACGAACACAACTGGGACAAACGACGAATTTTTCGGTGCGAACTTTCGTCATAAAAAATAAAACACATTTGTACATATGAAAATGAACACAACACCGCCGTATAACGAAATTGGTCGTGCGTGACGAATTCTGATATAGAATTTCAGCGTTGTCAACTTGGTGCGTTTCGCACCATTTTTGGTGCTTTTTGAAATTTTTTGTACGAAGAATTCCTTAGTTGGTGCGTGGTGCGCTTTTTTTTTAATTTCGGTGCGTTTTTTAATATTTGGTGGCACCAACGCAAATTTAACACAACAATGCGTTAAATCGGGAAAGTTCTTGTTGTGAAATTTACCAACTTCCTGATAGTGTTAATTACCATATTAACAGTAAAAATGCTTACAAAACATCACAATTTGAAATGAAATCTGTTTTATGGCCCGATGATAACAATAATGATGAAGATATTAGCTTTGTAAGCTAAATTTAGCCTGATCAAATCATAAATATAGAAAAAAATTAAGTTCGAACAATAATAATTAAAATTAACTTATATCAGCTTTATCAATTTAGAATAATTAATTTTTGATATCTTTAAAAAGTTTTAAACAGAATTTATAAAATTAATGTACAAAAATGTATCATCTTGTACAAATTAATGCAAACATATCGTCGCTGTTTTAACTAACCGACCTAACTAACATTTAACAAATTTTACAGGAGAGCACTTTTAATGTTTTTGTCGTAAATGTAGTCATTTCCTAGCCAAAATACTAGTGTTTTCAATTTTGGTTAACCGATTAACCGAAAACCCGGTTTTTGGACATATTTCCGGTTTTTGTGAAACCGGTTTTTCCTACCCGGTTAACCGGTTTTTTATATCTGTAAAAATCGTAAATTTTTTCTTTTTTTATTGTTGTGTATACTTCACATTTATCAGCTATTGTTATTATTTCTCAGTGAGCAATTTTAAAATGTATGTTCAACACAATTGAAAAATCATATAGCAGTTTCGCACAAACTCTACTACTTTGTCTACGTGAAAGGATTTCCCAAAGAAGAAATATGACCCTAAATGCATTATTATTATATTTTCATAATGGCTGTTTTCCGAAATATTGCGAATATATAAAATATTCTCAAAGTCTACTACTAAAGACGTTGTTATGCAGCTCTACAAGAGACGTATCTTTTAACCCCCGACCAAAAAAGGGGTGTTATAAGTTCGTAGTGTGTGTCTGTCCGTGTCCACGTACAGCCCAAGCGGCTGGACCGATTTTAATTTTAATTTCTCCGTTTGAAAGGTTACTTGATCGAGATGGTTGTTTGAAGAAAATCGGTCCAGCCGTTTAGAAGATGTCGTACCTTTTGTAGATATATCGGGGGTTTTTAAAATTTTTAAGTTTTGTTATTATTGTAGAAAATGAAACAATTGAAAGTGAATTAGACTGAAGATTTTGAAATTTGATCGAATTCCGAAAGTTTAGAGGAACAACTAAACTTGATGTTAAAATGTATTCAAGACTTAAGTAATTAATGACTCTGACAACAAGGGAACGGAAAAATTAAATATGGTATATCATGACATCAACTGTCAGTAAAACAATCTTCTAGGTATCATCTTTAATAAAAACTAAATTGAAAAACATAATGTCTCCTAAACATTTGGATTGTGATTTGTTATTGAGATTTACTTTAAAAAAACTTCATAAAATTCACATTTTTTTCTTTATAAATTCTTTTAGTCACTATTTTTGTTTTTTTTTCACCACAAATTACAAATTTTGTGTATGAAATGCTATTTGTTAAATTATTTTTGTTGCTTTTTTACATTTAATTTATTTTATTATTAAATGGTCGGGTAACCGATTAACCGGTTTTTTTGAGTTCGGTTAACCGAAAACCCGGTTTTTAAAAATGTCGTTTTTTGAAAACACTACAAAATACGAATGAAGTTGGGCTTATGCATTATTTGTTATGTAGTATAACATCTTTTCTTAAGTGTTAAATAAAGAAAAAGACAAATATTTTTATTTTAAATACTTTTTTGTGATTCTAAAGCAGATAGGGCATTTAGTGAAAAATTTATTTTTCCCTTATACAAATCTGACATATGTACATATGTATGTAAGTATTTATATACTTTTATAGTATAAAAAAATTAAAAATTATTTTTGCAAAATTCTTTGATTTTAAGAGTCGGAATTTAGTATTTGATGCAAACGATCTTGCGAAACTTCAAATGCAAATTTTCTGAGCTTTTCGTGAAATCCAAGAACAAAATACATAAATATTCATAAATAAATTCAGTAAAGTGCGACTTTGACTCGCGCACGGAGGGTTCCGTACGTTGGCTTTGAGCATTTTTTTAATATAGTGTTTTTTAACGTTTTTTCAGCTGAAATATTTTTTTTTTTTTTTTTGATTATTTTTCGCTTTTTTCTCGTTTTGGCGATTTTTTTAATTTTGGCGATTTTTTTTTTAATTTTGGCCATTTTTTTCTGTTCTGGCGATTTTTTTCATTTCGGCGATTTTTTTCATTTTGGCAATTTTTTTCATTTTGCCAATTTTTTTAATTTTGGCGATTTTTTTAATTTTGGCGATGTTTTCATTTTGGCGATTTTTTTTCATTTTGACGATTTTTTCATTTTGGCGATTTTTCCGGTTTTCCGCGATTTATTTTCGAATTAGGTGCTTTTTTTCGTTTTGGCGATTTTTTTTTGATTTTGGCTTTTTTTCGGTTTGGCGATTTTATAATTTTTAGATTTTTTTGTTTTACCGTTTTTGAAAATTTCAAGGAGTTTGCTCCTACGGTTTCCAAGATACAGCAACTTATCAAAATTGCATTGTCAAAATTACATTAACTGATGGTACACCCTCTAATTAAAATTTTTTAAATTTTAGTGTTAATTGTTGTAGTCTGTATAAAAATACACTAACTTTACAAATTTCAAGTGCATATACTAACAATTGTATGTATATAACATTGGAGTTTTAACATTTTTCGTTGCTCGTTTTGGCACAACCTTTTAATTTCCAACCCTGATGTATTTGTTGTTGTAGCGGCCAAGGTTCTACACACTCTGTCCAAATTTCAGGTCCGTAGCTCTTACGGTTCTCGAGAAAATACCCTGTGTTCCTTTTTCACCTTTGGTGTACGGAACCCTAAAAACGTACTACATTTTGCAATTGTATTTTCGCAGGAGCATTTGGATAAAATAAAAATGTAAATAAAAGGAATTATTTAATATGATAGCGATTTATAAAATAATACATGGATTATCACCAGTCATTAACAAAATCAAATCATTATATATTTAGTTTGAGATATTTTAATAAGAATCATGTTGAGGTTTGAAATTTCGGCTGGCAAAAATTTTTATGTAGACCGCTTTATTGTCAATGAACGATATAGGTCGTCACCATGTTTATACTTAAAAAAGAGTTCCGTGGGCTCGCTTTTTTAATTTTATACTCAGCCATTCGAGTATATAGATTCTTAAGGTCTTTTGACAGTTTTTTAATATATAAAAAACTTGAGAATTCCATTGGAATTACGTCATATGGTTTCTTTCTTCGCGCTAATGCAATTATAGAATTTACTTGACTTGGAACGTGAATGTCTCCAGCCTTTTTTTAAAGCATAGGTTATTGGAATTTGTGCTGAATCGGCTTCATTTTGACCGTGATAAGGTATTGATCTTCGTAATTCTATACTTTCAATATTTTTTTAATTATTTACTATATCTGACCTTCTCCGAGAAAAGGGACCTAGTGTGTCAAAAAAAGGTTGTGTGTCAAAATCGATAAAAATGAGAAAAACATTAAAATTTTATTTTTTAAGTGCGTTTTTCTCAAAACTTCATTTTCACACACAGTATGAAATTTAAGTTTTGACCGCTTTATCCGTCAGGAAACAAATACAATTTTTTGTAGCCGTTGCCATCGCATTTCTTTAGGTAAAGGTAAATTGCAGTTGGCACTTCAGAAGCGACTCTGTTGCTTCTTCCTTCATGCCATGTGTAACATTTAACATCTGCAGATCCAATGTTGCATGCTGTTAAGTTGTAAACCGATAGACGTCTCTTATTACATATTGCGTTATCCATTGTTGTTGGAATGTTTATGACTTGCTGCATATCAAATGTAGCATACAAAACTTTCGAGGAGTTTCTAGCCTCCTCCTTGCACTTATTTCTAATAGAACGATAAATAAATAATTTTTATTTATTTATTTTTTCTATATATTCACATCTGATTTAACCTAATTTAAAAATAAATTAAACGATTTTAACCAAATCCGTCTTTATTTGGTGTTATATTCATAAAGCTTTAAACTTACAACACTTCGTGAAAATTTTTATTTGCATTCTTACAGATACGTCAAAAATATTTTTGCTTTTATAGGCATAACACAATTGTGCCATTTTTTGGCACTATTGGATGTTAGCTGGCACTGTGGCATTCCCGTTCGTTTTTTGGCACGTTTTGTCCATTCGAGTCATAACCGAAAAAAAATCTAAGCCGCATATTTTTTTACTTTATTTTTATACCCTTTACCAAAAAAATGGTGAAAGGGTATATATAGGTTTGTCATTCCGTTTGTAATTTCTATAATATCAATAAGCGATCCATAAAATATATATATATATTCTGGATCCTTATGCATAGGGAAGACGAATAAGCGATGTCCGTCTGTCCGTCTGTCTGTACGTGAAATCGGTTTTCCGAAGCTCCCAGAAAAGCTAGAGACTTCGTTCTTGGACTGGTGTGTCAAAATAGATTGGTATTGAAATTCAGCAAAATCGAGCAGACGATTGCAGAGCTGGAAAACTTAAACTTAATTTTGCCATATAAAAGTAACTACCGAAAACAAATTTTTATTTTTTTAATAAATAAACTTATTTTAAACTTTAGTACGACTAAAATTGGAATTTTAAATTAAAAAAATATAAAAAAATTAAAAAGACGTTTCCAGGGTTGGAAAACTTTAACTTTTTGTGTTATGTAAAATTTACTATGTCTAAAACTATATTAGTATTTTCTCGAGAACCGTAAGAGCTACAGACCTGAAATTTGGACACAGTGTGTAGACCTTTGGCCGCTACAACAACAAATACATGAGAATTGGAAATTAAAGGGTGTTCCAAAACGAGCAACGAAAAATGTTAAAATCCCATGTAATATACATGCAATTGTATGTATGTATGTATATACACTTGAAATTTTTAAGGTTAGTGTATTTTTATACAGACTACAAAAATTAACACTAAAATTTCAAAAAAATTAAATTAAAGGGTATTCCACCAGTTAATGCAATTTTGACTATGCAATTTTGACAACTTGCTCTATCTTGGAAACCGTAAGAGCAAAACTCTTGAAATTTTCAAAAACGGTAAAACTAAAAAAAAAACAAAAAAATATAAAATCGCCAAACCGAAAAAAATCGCCAAAAACAAAAAAAAAATCGCCAAAACGAAAAAAACACCAAATTACAAAAAAAATGTCTAAGACTAAAATAAATCGCGAATAACCGGAAAAATTGCTGAAATGAAAAAAAAATCGCAAAAATAAAAAAAATCGCCAAAATGAAAAAAAAATCGCCAAAACGAAAAAAAACCTAAAAACAGAAAAAAATCGCCAAAATGAAAAAAACCCAAAAACAGGAAAAAATCGCCAAAATGAAAAAAAATCTCCAAAATGAAAAAATCTCACAAATGAAAAAAAATCTTCAAAAACAGAAAAAAATCGCCAAAATAAAAAAACCCCAAAGCAGGAAAAAATCGCCAAAACGAAAAAAACCCAAAAACAGAAAAAATCGCCAAAATGAAAAAAAAAACCAAAAACAGGAAAAAATCGCCAAATTAAAAAAAATTTCTAGGACTAAAATAAATCGCGAAAAACAAAAAAAAATCGCCAAAATGAAAGCAAATCGCCAAAATCCAAAAAAATCGCCAAAATGAAAAAAATCGCCAAAACGAAAAAAACCCCAAAAAACAGAAAAAAGTCGCCAAAATGAAAAAACCAAAAAACAGAAAAAAATCGCCAAAATGAAAAAAAAATCGCCAAAATGAAAAAAATGCCCAAAATGAAAAAATGCCCAAAATGAAAAAAACCCGAAAAACAAAAAAAATCGCAAAAATAAAAACCTCCAAAAACAGAAAAAAATCGCCAAAACGAGAAAAAATCGCGAAACTGAAAAAATCGTTTAAACTGAAAAAAACTTCAAAAAAGCAAAAGAGCCACATAAAAAAAATGCTCAAAACCGAATGTACGGAACCCTTCGTGCGCGAGTCAAAGTCGCACTTTACTGAATTTTTTAATAGTAAAGGAATTAAATGAAACTAAGTTTTTTCTTTGTTCACTTAACATATTTTATGTTTCTTTTAAGAAATATATCAATAATCAGACAAATCCAAAATTATGACTCCAGGGTTGGATAACTTACACTTTTTGTGTTATGTAAAATTAAATAGGTCTAAAAAATTTTTTCTTTTCCTTTATAAATTGAATATATTTTATGCTTCTGAAAGAAAAGTTTGGCGTATAAAATTTGAAAAATGAAAATTACAGCTCCAAGGATGGAAACTTTGAATTTTTTTTTATATTAAAGTATAAAATTAATTTTTTTTTATTTCTTTGTTCACTTAACACACTTTATTAAATTTTTAAATCAGAAAAATCAACTATTGCTAATATCGAAAATAAAATAATTGAATCATATTATTTAATTGAAAAATACTGAAAGGTAACCTACTATTAATTCCTTTAGAGAAAAAAATTATAAATTTTTTACAAAAAAAAATATGTATGTATGTGTCTACTACTACTACTGTGTATAATATATACATATGTATATGTACGTACGTTGGTAAAGGGTATATAAGATTCGGCACAGCAGAATATAGCACTCTTACTTGTTTTGACTAAAATCGATTATCTGCGATCGTAGCTAATCGATTTTCGTCAAAAAATTAAGCTGGAAAATTATGTTGCTTAAGCTTTTTTGGCGGTTATAGCTCTCATTAAGGTGGAAACGTTTCTTATTCCAATAATAAGTATTCTTGTACTATGTTAAGCATTGAAAACTTAGTATTATTTGAGGCTGACAACTGTTCGGTTATGATAGGGAAAATTGACGGTGTCCAATGAATGATTGTGGCGATTTATTAAAAGAAATCAATAATTTTCTCTGTAACAGCTGATGTCGTAAATATTTTATAAATTTTCCCAAAACGTTTGTTGTCTTATAATATTTCTTCACATTATCAAATGTTTAGTAAAAAAAAGGCTGGAATAAGCTTTAGCCGACGAGTCCCACAACTCCGGCAATACAGTGGAATCTCTCTTGAGCGGACACCGAAGGGACCACTGAAATGTGTCCGTAGAAGGGGGCTGTCCGGTCAAGAGAAAACTACAAATTTAAATGAGTAAAATTTTCCTAAGATGGTTAGTTTTTTTAAATACTTTTATTAAAAAAAATAAACAATTCAGTTGACTTAAAATCATTAATATGTAAATATGCATTATTTTCATATGTAATAAAAGTTTAAATGTTTTGTAAGTAGTATATTATTTCAATAGATATTCCTCCACTCTAGTTTGGCGTGTTTTGGTCTTCACAATAACATTGTGAAAATGTAAGTCATGCAATGAATATGTAACATGAGATTGTCAAATACAATCGCAGATAAAATTATGTTACGTGTAGACTTCAAATTAGTGTTATCTCAAAGTTATAAGAATTTTTATGAGTAACAGCGATTACCAGAAGTCTTCTAACAACAATCTGTGAGTTGAACTATCCAAAAACACACGTACATGAATGTGTGATGTGTGAGTGTTTATTAAAATAAATTGAAAGCGATTGTTTTTTAATAAACTTCTGTGATTTTATATATTTGCGTGCGTTTAATTGATTTATAAATTAAAATTTCTATGCAAAAATAAAAATAAATTAACAAAAAATGCAAAAGCAGTAGATGTTAACTCAATGAGCATTTGCGTAAAATTAAATCTTATAAGATGAAGAAAATATCGACATTTTATTTTTCTTATTCTGCCGACGTTCTCTCTCATGTTATATCAAAGTTAATCGCACTTGTAGACGCTAGGTTAGTTTGAAAGCATTATTTAATGAGAAAATATTTACCGTACCCACATTTAAATATGTTGTCTGATGTAGTAAATATGACAAACCCAGCCTTGTTGTTAAGGCGAGCAAATTAAGAGTATTGGCAAGCTTATTTGTAAATTATGACATGAAAAAAAATCGGAAAAAACTAAAGAAATGTCCGTTCAAGAGAATTTTTCTTCGTCAAGCGGTTGTCCGCGTCCGCTCATGAGAGAGTCCGTTCAAGGGGGAGCGATTGCAATGATTTTCTTATGGAGCGCTGCCGGGACCTGTCGAAAGTGTCCGTCTATAGGAAGTGTCCGTTGAGGGAGATTCCACGTACCACCAAATTAAAAATAATGCTAGGAACATAATTGGGACGAACGACGAATTTCGTTCACGTTGAAGAATTCGTCGATAAGAATTCACTGAATAAATTCGTCGTATGAAGCACAATAGCGACGAATTTACTCACCGAATTCTGCTGTCATAATTGATAAAGTTGGTTATTGCGTATGCAAAGAGAGAGAGAAAATTGTTTTTTCGTCGTTCGTCGGCGTACAAAATAGAAATAAAGCTATCTCAGAATTCGTCACACACGACGAATTTCTTTCTATGGTGGTGTGGTGTCCATTTTCATATGTGCAAATGTGTTTTATTTTTTATGACGAAAGTTCGCACCGAAATATTCGTCGTTCGTCCCAGTTGTGCTTCTAGCATAAAGTGTTTCAAAATAATTATTTCGGTCGTTGATTCCGATTCCACGGGCAGAACCCACTCGCTTTCACTATCTTCTGCCATTACCCTTTATTAAAACAAACTTTACACAAATGTAATAAACTTTTTTACTTTTTATTTGTTGAATTTTTTGCACTTCGTCTGTTATTTTATTTGTTTTATTTCACTTTTTATTAACATATCGCGATCTAATATCATGAAAATGCTACACGTTCAACATTTATCACGCGATCCGCGATCTGGATTCCATAATTTAGGCCATTCTGCGATATGGATCGCGATTAGGGATGGGCAAAAGAAAAAAATGTACCGATATATGTACATATATCGTATCGATATTTTTGAAAATTATCGACATATATTTTTTGAAAACATCGATATTTCGATATATCAATACTTTTGCCTACAAATGTTGCCAAAATATTCCAAATCTAAAATAAATACACATACTAACATCATTATTCGTTGTACCTTCATAGTGAACAGACGTAATAGCGGAATTTTTCTTACATACAAACTAAACAAAAAAAAATTATACAAAAAATATTCGTAGTACATATTAACGTTGATAAATAAGCCTTTTTTGCTTTGCTAATATTTTTACATATTGAAATAACAAAAACAAAAAAAAAACCGTAAACAAAAAAACATACAAACATACCCTTGAGGAATACTCTATATGAGTACCCCAAAGGAAAAAAATAGTGAAGTGAGTTCTAACGGCAGAAATGCCTATTTTACTGTGAGTTTTGATGCTCATAATGATAACAATAAAAATAAAGTATCTGATAATAGACTTGCTGTGAGTTCTGAAGCTCTTAATAAAAATCAAAAATCTGATAATAGACTTTTTCTAACGGCAAAACCACAGTTTCGTCAGCGATCAACTTCGCTTTGTCCAATGCCAACTAGTGAACCGTTGACAATATTGCCTAGTACTTCCACATTTAACTCAGCGATATCACCCGCCTCGGGCTCGGGGTCATCACTTAACCAAGTTGTCACTGAAAATAAGAGTAGCCCAAAACCCAAGGTCTAAGTCGGAATGGACAGATACATTACAATTTTAAAGCGCGGGCGAAGCCCAAATTCTACTAAAATTGCATCTGCTCCAAAGATGTCTAGGGATAACAGCGCATCCTCTACTAATCGGCAAAACCGTTTTAAAATATTGCAAGATGACAATGACAAACCCGCTGAATCTGCGAACAAAACCTCCAAGTCGCCACCAATCTATTTAAGAGAAAAAAACTCAAACGCTCTTATTAAAAAATTAATTTCGTTCATTGGTGAGAATAAATTTCACATTGTTCCAATAAAACGTGGTAATATTGATGAAACGAAAATTCAAATTTATGAAGAAAAAGATTTTCGAAAAATGGTTTCTGAATTTGAAAAAAGTAAAACAAATTTTTACACATATCAGCTCAAGAGTGCTAAAGGTATGCAGATTGTGTTGAAGGGCATAGATTCCTATGTTGCTCCTGAAGAAGTAAAAGATGCTCTCGTCCTCCAGGGTTTTAAAGTAAAAAATGTATCTAACATAATAAATAGGGAAAAGATCCCTCAACCTCTATTTCGCGTTGAACTTGAGCCAAATGATATAAAATTGAAAAAAAATGAGACCCATCCCATATATAATTTAAGATATCTCTTGTATCGAAAAATAACCGTTGAAGAACCACACAAGCGTTCAGGACCCGTACAGTGCCATAATTGTCAAGAATATGGACATACTAAAACTTACTGCAAATTACCTACTGTTTGTGTTGTGTGCGGCGAATTACACGGCACTGCTAGTTGCAATAAACCAAAAGATCAAAGTGGCAAAAAATGTAGTAATTGTGGAGAAAATCACACCGCTAACTACAGAGGTTGTCCTGTGTACTCTTTCGTCAAACAGAATATGAGGCAAACACCTAAATTGGCCCCAGCCCAATCACCAAACGCTTTATCAGCCACTATTGCGCAATTGAGCCAACCAGTTAGTTCCCGTGTATCGTATGCAGATGCTGCTAAGACAAATGCTATTCATACACTAAATGTTTCACCACCAAATAATTCAACAACTACAAACTCGAACTTTAATTTCAATCGCCTTGAAGCTACTATTGATAATCTGGTGCAAACTATAAATAATTTTACAACAAATATGACTAGCATGATGCAAGAAATGCTGCGAATGCAGAATACATTGCTTCAAGCTTTAGTTAACAAACCATGAACACGTTAAAAATATGTTTCTGGAACGCAAACGGCATTCGCCAACATAAAAATTAACTTGAGCACTTCCTCACGGAAAAAAATATTGACATAATGTTGGTCTCTGAGACTCATTTGACTTCGAGAAGCCTTTTTAAAATTTATGGCTACACCTTATATGATTCAAAGGACCCGAGAGGAAGAGCATGCGGTGGATCAGCAATTTTAATAAAGTCAAGACTCAAGCATTATATTATTGATAACATTTGTGAAGAACATTTACAAGCAACGAATATTTGTATTGAAAATTTTTCCAATAATTTTGTCATATCATCAATTTACTCTCCTCCTAGATTCGCAATTACTGAGCATCAATACGAGGATTTTTACAAATCTCTGGGTCCTTGTTTCGTAGCAGCTGGCGACTATAATGCTAAACACACGTTCTGGGGTTCGCGTCTTATTACACCCAGAGGTCGAGCGTTGTTCAATACAATTTCCAAAATGGGCTTGGATGTCATTTCAAGTGGGGAGCCCACTTATTGGCCTACTGACATACATAAAATTCCGGATGTAATAGACTTTGGCGTTATGAAAAATATCTCTAGGGATTTAATTCAAATTGAAGCTTCTCTAGATCTCTCGTCCGATCACTCTCCCACGATCGTTACAATTTGTAGCCCATTAAGAAGTGATTTACCTCACCCATATGCCAATTTGATAAATCATGTAAATTGGCTGCGAAATAATAAAAAATATCTTAGTAGTCATTGCACGGAAAACATTACACTAAGAACACCTGATGATGTTGAATCTAACATTGCCAATCTTAACGAAAATATTAAGCAGGCTGCTAAACATGCCACTACCTCCTATCCGCAGACTGGGTTTAATAGACTATATTCTACAGATACTGAACGTCTCGTATGTGAAAAAAGAAGAGCTAGAAGGGAATGGCAACAGCACAGATCACCCCAGAATAAAATTAGATTTAAAGAGTGCACTAAACGACTCCAAGAGCTGCTTGCACATGAAAAAAGTGCATCTCTTAAAAACTATCTGGAAAATCTTGATGTCACACCAGCATCTGATTACTCTTTATGGCGTGCTGCTAGAAAGCTTAAAACACCCGTTGAGTTTAAACCACCTCTGCGCACATCTACCGGAGGTTGGGCAAGAAGCGATACTGAAAAAGGTAACATATTTGCTGCCCATTTAAAATACGTATTTACCCCAAACACATGTACTGGTGTAATTGATTTGCCAAATGTAGTCGCTCTACCCCCTCAACAAATAAAGTTTAAGACGCGTGATGTGCAAAAACTAATTGCTGAACTCAACCCAAAGAAAGCTCCGGGTTTTGATGGAATTAGTAACCAGATGCTAATAAAGTTGCCTCGTATTGCAATTAGAAACCTGTTATTCATTTTAAACGCTATTTTACGACTGGAGTATTTTCCAAACAGCTGGAAGCTTGCCAAGGTTAAAATGATTCCAAAGCCGGGCAAAGATCTTACCAAAGCTGAGTCATATAGGCCAATAAGTTTACTGTCAACAATGTCAAAGCTCTTTGAAAAGTTACTCATGATAAAATTGTCCCCAATTCTAACTGATAATGAGTGCATACCGGATCATCAATTTGGATTTAGAAGTCAGCATAGCACCATTGAACAAACTCATAGATTGGTTCAATTTATAAGAAAAACTTTTGAAGAAAAAAAGTATTGCTCTGCGCTGTTCATTGACGTTTCTCAGGCATTTGATAAAGTGTGGCATGAAGGCCTAATTTTAAAATTAAAGACTTACCTACCAATAAATATTCTAAATCTGCTGGAAAGTTACATTATTGCCCATAAATTCACTGTTGTGGAAGGAGACTTTATGAGTACGCCTGAAATAATCTCATCCGGTGTGCCACAGGGGAGTATACTGGGGCCAGTTTTATATTTGATTTATACTTGTGATATGCCCTTGAGCAGCAATATCCATACATCTACGTTTGCCGATGATACAGCCTGCCTTAGTATGCACGAAAACCCACACGAGGCTTCCCGATATCTTCAGCAACATATTACTCAGCTAGAACTATGGTTAAACATGTGGAGAATAAAGGTAAACGAACAGAAGTGTGCTCAGGTAACATTTACCTTAAGAAAAGACAGTTGTTCCCCCGTTACAATCAATAATCAAATTGTTCCTCAAAACTTACATGTGAAATACCTTGGTATACATCTTGATCGAAGGCTCACATGGAAATACCACATTGACTCCAAGCTAACGCAAATGAAACTTGAAACTAACTCAGATACATTGGCTGGTTGGTAGAAACTCAACCCTCACCCTAGATTGTAAACTTTTAATATACAAGTCGCTCTTAAAACCTATATGGTGCTACGGAATTCAGCTATGGGGTACTGCTTCAGCTTCTAATGTCGAGAGAATCCAACGAAGGCAAAACAAAATTTTACGGTTAATAACATCGGCTCCATGGTACATAAAAAATTCAAATATACATCGTGACTTAAATATGCCACTAGTGACTGAAGAAATTGCAAAAAACGCTGGCAAATATTTAACAAAACTCGAGTCACATCCTAATCCGCTTGCCCGTAATATTTTGAACTTTACTGGACACATCCGCCTAAAAAAGAGGGATACAAGGGCTCTTATTCACAGCACTCCAGATGGGACTTCCTGAAAATTCTTTTATTTTTATAATTTTTTTTTCCTTTTGATTATAAATACTTATGTATGTATTCTATATAACTACTACTAAGCTTATGTCCGACACTGGTCGGGCCTAATTATATTTTTATATTTAAGATTTGAATACTTATTGTTAGTTCATATATGAAGATACAGTAAATAAAAAATCATGTATTAAAAAAAAAAAAAAACATACTAACATATCGTGCCATAACCCTCAAAAGAAGTTTAAGCGATATAAATTTTTAACAACTATTGAGACCTTATGGGTTTTTAAAAAAGATTTCCATAAAAAATGTTGCCGTTTAAACCTTTAGAAAGCCTTAATAATTTTTATAAATAATTGTGTTACTGCCTCTTCCACTATTTCGAAAGAAGGTCTTCATGCGCATTCTAAGCGAAAGAAAACTTATTTTTATTTCTTTATCTTACCTTTGTACGAAATTTGACTCGAACGACAAGTCGCAAGAAGACGTAAGTGTTTTCATACAAATGTTGATACCACTAATTCGAATGAATTGTCAACAAAGCGAACACCATGTCAAAATCAAGCACTTGCTATTTTGCTGTCGACTAGAAACATTTATTCGCAAACAATCAGTTAAAATTTAGGAAATTATTCACCCTTATTCCATTTGTCGACATCCACGTCACTTTAACACAATACTAAAAAATTGGGACTTGTATACCCGTTCTCGAAAACAATTGACTCCTGTTGGCAGGCTAATGGCATTTTCTAGAATTAAGAGAACGGAAATATATTGTCATTAGCACAAAATTCTTCTCGAGAGCGAGTAAACTAGCCCCAATTTTTTTGTATTGTGTTAAAGTGACGTCGATGTCGACAAATATAATAAAGGTGATTATGTTATCACTTAATTTTTTTTTTATTCAAATTACTTCAATTTATTTTTTATTTGTAGGCAAAAGTCATAAAATATTCATCAAAATATTATTGGACATTTTTGTTTTGATTATTGTTTTATATTCATTATAAAAAGTACTCCCATATTTCTAACATAACGAATGTAGTTGCAACGCAAAACTGTAATGACGTGCTGTTGCTGTGCGACTATTTTATTGAATTCTTTTTCGTTATTCAATATGGTTGTATTTATTTTCATGTAAATGTTACTAAATTTACAAAAATCGCTGGAAATACTTGAAATTTACAAATTGTCACTACTTTGATTTACAAACACGTAAAACAAAAAATAGTATGTCAATTTTAATCATAAGCGAAAGAAAGCTGACGAAATAGTGGACTAGTTTTCTTTCGTAGGGGTTTTCTTTCGACATAGTGGAAGAGGCAGGAAAACTTTCCAACAAGTTAATTAGATTGAATTGCATTCATTTAGGAGTTATGAGAAGAAACAAAATTATAAACAATACCTAGATGTGCAGCTTTGGTTAAAAATGCTTAAGTTTATGAAAGTATATTGTGTCCACCTGAAAGTCGCATCTGAATTGCTTAAGCATTTGACAGGCTTATCGTTCAATTAGTTTGCGAGAAGAATGAAAAGAACAAGAATTTAAAATAGAAATCTTTTCCGAACTTTATTTTTATAATTATAAAAAGCGAATGCAAAAGAATTATTCGTATAAATATTTAAGATAGATAACAAATTGAGTTCTTTTTGACATATCATCGCCAACCCAAACTACTATAGCCATGGGGCTGAAATTTGGTGTGTAGGATCCCCTACCGATATATAGATCCACTAAGAACGGATTTTTGGAAATTCGAAGGCGAAAAGGTGTAAAAAGGGGCAAAACAGGGTAAAATCAGTATGATTATATCTCAGAAACTATGTTGGATAGACTAAAAATTCTAAAAGCATACAAATGCTGCTAAAAAATAAGCCGACACGTGCTCAGTACTTTTTGGATATGTGTACTTTAACGGGTTATAATTGGGTAAAAACTGAATTTTGGTACTTTTTTGCACTCGACATATCTTCTGAATTATTGAACGTAGGATCAAGCTTTTTGGAGCGTTCTTTTCTTCTGGACAGAATCTTGAATGGGTTTGACACCTTCTGAAAATTTCCACTTATAAGGGGTAAAATTAAAAAGTGGACACTTATGTCCATTTATCACTTTCATGATATGGGTATCAAATGAAAGGGATTTTCAAAGAGATTACCAAAAATGCGATGGAAAAATATTGTTATATTACATATTTATAAAATTTGCGAATTAAAAAGAATAATTTTTTACAAAATGGAAAATAAAATTCGTTTGCGAAAGAAATTAATTCGAGTACTCTTCCTACCCTGCTTTTCATACATATAACTCCATATCTTATTGATTTGTAAAGTTTTGTTTTGTGGACTAATTTTTTTTAAGTAAGTAGAAGGTGCTATATGCCGTAAAATTTTGATAATATTGTTTCTCAAAATTAAAATGTCACAAATGTAGCCAAGGTGAACACATTTCCAGAGGCAGCACATGTGGAAGTGAATGTCTTCATGTACATGTCGCTTCACGATTACGTCAAAGTTACGTCAGATCCAAATGCGTATATGGTCTTTTATATGCCGTGTATGGATAAAAGTAAACGAAAACGTATATATGTATATGTATATATTTGTATATACATATATATTAGCTGAACGCGGTAAACGTCTTACAAACCCACTTAAATACATACACAAAAATTCATTCAAGTCGATACAGCCGTTTAGTTGCAGTATAGACAAATAACCTATATATCGACTGCAGCGTCATCTGCCAGGCTGATTTGTGAATCTTAACAATCCTGGCCGCCATCCAAACGCATAAAAAAAATCATTCAATTCGGTCCACCCGTTTGGGAGGAGTTCAGTGACATATACACGTACAGTAGAATATACATATAAAGATATATATGTGTGTGTATGTACATATATGTATACAGTTTATCATGCAATGTATTTTGTTTTTACAACTTTTCGACAAAACGCATCTCTCTGAATGAAATTAACTTCTGAGTATATGCTTGTTTAAAGAAGCACAATTTTAGCGATTATTTATTATACTTTTACACTAGAAGAGACTAAATTGTTGGAACAGCTGTCATTTGCCACTGTTTGTTCTTACAAAAACTTTGTAAGAACAAATAATTTTTTGACCAACCAGAACTTGAGCACTTCCTCACGGAAAAAAATATTGATATAATGTTGGTCTCTGAGACTCATTTGACTTCGAGAAGCCTTTTTAAAATTTATGGCTACACCTTATATGATTCAAAGGACCCGAGAGGAAGAGCATGCGGTGGATCAGCAATTTTAATAAAGTCAAGACTCAAGCATTATATTATTGACAACATTTGCGAAGAACATTTACAAGCAACGAATATTTGTATCGAAAATTTTTGCACTAATTTTGTCATATCATCAATTTACTCCCCTCCTAGGTTCGCAATTACTGAGGACCAATACGAAAATTTCTACAAATCCCTTGGCCCTTGCTTCGTAGCAGCTGGCGACTACAATGCAAAACATACGTTCTGGGGTTAGCGTCTTATTACACCTAGAGGTCGGGCATTGTTCAACACAATTTCAAAAATGGGCTTGGACGTCATTTCGAGTGGGGAGCCCACTTACTGGCCTACGGACATACAAAAAATTCCGGATGTTATAGATTTTGGAGTCATGAAAAATATTTCTAGGGAATTAGTTCATGTTGAAGCGTCTCAAGATCTTTCCTCCGATCACTCTCCCACGATCGTTACAATTTGTAGCCCACTAAGTAGTGACTTACCTCACCCGTATGTGAAGACGATCAACCGTGTTAATTGGCTGGGGTTCAGAAAATATCTCAGTACTCATTGTACGGAAAACATTATACTAAGAACATCCGAAGATATTGAATTTAACATTGGCAATCTTATCAAAAATATAAAACAGGCTGCTGAACATGCGACTACCTCCTACCCGCAGACTGGATTTAATAGAATTTATTCTACGGATATTGAACGTCTTGTAAGTGAAAAAAGAAGAGCTAGAAGGGAATGGCAACAGCACAGATCACCACAACATAAAATCAGATTTAAAGAGTGCACTAAACGACTCCAAGACTTGCTTGCATTTGAAAAAACTGCATCTTTTAAAAACTATCTGGAAGGTCTTGATGCCACACCAGCATCTAATTACTCCTTGTGGCGCGCTGCTAGAAAGCTTAAAACACCTGTTGCGTTTAAACCACCTCTGCGTACATCTACAGGGGGTTGGGCAAGAAGCGATACTGAAAAAGGTAAACTATTTGCTGAGCATTTAAAATCAGTATTTACCCCTAACTCGTGTACTGGTGTTATTGATTTGCCGAATGTAGTGGCGCTACCCCCTCGACCCATAAAATTTAGAACGTGTGATGTACAAAAAGTAATTGCTGAACTTAACCCGAAGAAAGCTCCGGGTATTGATGGAATTAGTAACCAGATGCTAATAAAGTTGCCTCGTATTGCAATTAGAATCCTATTATTTATTTTTAACGCCATTTTACGACTGGAGTATTTTCCAAATAGCTGGAAGCTTGCCAAAGTTAAAATGATTCCAAAGCCGGGCAAAGACCTTACCAAGGCTGAGTCATACAGGCCAATAAGTCTGCTATCAACAATGTCAAAACTTTTCGAAAAACTGCTCATGACAAAATTGTCCCCAATTCTAGTTAGTAATGGGTGCATACCGGACCATCAATTTGGTTTTAGAAGTCAGCATAGCACCATCGAACAAACTCATAGATTGGTTCAATTTATAAGAAGAACATTTGAAGAAAAGAAGTATTGTTCTGCGCTGTTTATCGACGTTTCTCAGGCATTTGATAAAGTGTGGCATAAAGGTCTTATTTTAAAATTGAAATCATATTTACCTATAAATTTTCTGAAGCTATTAGAAAGTTATATTACTACCCGGAAGTTTACGGTTGTGGAAGGAGACTTCATGAGTGTGCCCGAATCTATATCATCCGGTGTGCCACAGGGGAGCATACTGGGGCCAGTTTTGTATTTGATTTACACTTGTGATATGCCTTTGAGCAGCAATATTCATACATCTACGTTTGCCGATGATACAGCCTGCCTTAGTATGCACGAAAACCCTCACGAGGCTTCCCGATATCTACAAGAACATATTACACAACTGGAACTATGGTTAAATTTATGGAGAATCAAAGTAAACGAGCAAAAGTGTGTCCAGGTAACATTTACCCTGCGAAGAGATACTTGTTCCCCTATTCGAATCAACAATCAAGTTGTTCTTCAACATTCACACGTAAAATACCTTGGTATACACCTTGATCGACGGCTTACATGGAAGCCCCATATTGACTCAAAGCTAACACAAATGAAACTGAAATTAACTCAGCTACATTGGCTGATTGGTAGAAATTCTTCACTCAGTCTAGATTGTAAACTTTTAATATACAAGACGATTTTGAAACCAATATGGTGCTACGGAATACAGTTATGGGGCACTGCTTCAGCTTCTAATGTCGAGAGAATCCAACGAAGGCAAAACAAAATTTTACGCTTAATAACATTGGCTCCATGGTATATAAAAAATTCAAATATACATCGTGATTTAAATATGCCACTAGTGACTGAAGAAATTGCAAAATACGCTGGCAAATATTTAACAAAACTCGAGTCACATCCTAATCCGCTTGCCCGTAATATTTTGAACTTTACTGGACACATCCGCCTAAAAAAGAGGGACACATGGGCTCTTATTCATAGCACTCCAGATGGGACTTCTTGAAAATACTTTATTTTTTTCCTTTTGACTATCACTACTTATGTATTATATATAACTATTACTAAGCTTATGTCCGACACTGGTCGGGCGTAATTATATTTTTAGATTTAAGATTTGAATACTTATTGTTAGTTCATATATGAAGATACAATAAATAAAAAATCATGCATTCAAAAAAAAAAAAAAAAAAAAAAACCAACCAGACGAAAAATGTTTGAGGGTGGTCACACTATGTTCACATTAGAGAAACTTTTATTTGCTAACAAACAAATTTATTTTCTCTAAATGTTATTTGCAATCAAAAATATTTGATGGTCAGATTTAAGGCAATCAAAATCAATCAAAAATTTCATGTTTTTGGTCAAATGTTTCACAAGTCTGACCGTATCTTAAAAGCTATGTTTTTTGTAACCATAGTATTCATTACAAAACATTTTAAATACTCGTAATTTTAGTTATGGCCTTGCTATTTTGTCTTGAGATTCTATGGTTTATGAACATGGCAACAATATTGCTTGACGAATGGGATTGTTTGGCGTCTGAAATAATAAAGCAAAATGAATACAAGGGTCGAAATAAAAACCAAAATACAACTGATAAAAAGCAGTTGTCTCATGGTGAAAAAAGTTGTAATGCATCATAAATATTTGGAAACTACAACTCAACTATCAGTTTAGTTGTAAATCATAATAGGGGCCTTTATTTTGTGTGGGAATCGCTATACCGGTACGTACCGGTATAGACGTAAACGGTATTCTGGATACTGGTATTTTCCAACCGAAATGGATTTCGGTATCGGTAACGATACCGGTATCTAATTTTAGCGGTATTTGAATCGGTATCGGTATTTTTCCGATACCGTTTGCCTTGCTTATAACACAATACATTTTTGTAGTCTATAGCTTTCAGATCCGTCTTATGATATAGCATACATATCGTTTATAAATAAATTTTTCTTGATGCATTTGTTGCTATCTGTTCAATATAATTTTAAATTTTTTCTTGAATTCTCGTTGGCATGAGATATTATGGTTTGGCCCATAGACAAATAAATATTTAACTAACGTATAGAGGCCTAATTAAGTATGTGCAATTATCGGGGGGTTCTTTTTTCTCTTTTAAAAATGCCATTATGCAATAATATCTAATTTGTTTTTACGTACAAATACATTTTTTTTAATATTGTTAAAAAGAAGGCACATTCACAAGGTAGTAGCGGAAATGCAGCTGAGCTATTTTTTTCAAATTAAAGTTCATCCGAAACTTCAAAAAATTTTTACGCAAGAGAAAATTAAAAGAAAATTTTGAAAAATTTCAATATGAAAAATGTTAAATTAAAAAAATTCTGTGAAAACAAATTTAAAAATATGAAAAAAACTATTAAAAAATTGTGAAAAGTGCTAAACGTTACAAATTTTGTTAGTGGTAGCTGCCGTGGAGAAATATTTTCAAATTTATGTGAATAATTTTTATTATTATTATGTTTTTGAAGTTTTGGATAAACTAAAACCCATGTTGTTTTTTTCATTGTTGTATTTTTTCATCGTTTTTGTAATCCTGATATAACCTGGAAATGAATGTGCCTTGGAATAATACACATTCGAACAATTATTATATATATACAGAGTTGGGCAAAATACATGGCTTGCGGTATTTGAAATACAAAATACTTGCTGGTCATGTATTTAAAATACAAAATACAAAATACTTTCAGGCTATGTATTTAAAATACAAAATACAAAATACTTGCTGATCATGTATGTATTTAAAATACAAAATACTTTAATTTTTTGTACGTATTTAAACTACAAAATACCCTGCAGGAGAATAGGTGTCAATTGTCTAAAAGATACTAGTATAATTACTAGAACAGCAAGAACTAGTGCGAAAAGGGTTAAAGTTGTTGTATAAAATTACTAGTTCTTATGAGTACTAGTATAGTATAGTAGTTCCAAGGCACCACATTGCAAACTAAATTTTGACTGTCTAGCACAGCAATTGAAATGTACGAAAATCTGTATTATACAATTATTAAAGTTTTAGGTTCACCTATAAATAATTATAATCAAATAATTACAATTAACCTTTTGTATTTTTGAATTTTGATAAATAATTGCGAATTTTAACTAGCAGTTGTCACTGGGTAACAAAGGAATAAAACCACCAATTTTATAGAATTTTTCTTTGCAAAAGAACTGTTAATTACTAGTCCTAAACAAGTACCAATGGCACTAGTAATTTTCTAAACACACTCAATGCTAATTTGAGCATTAACATTTTCTAGGAAAGTGTACGGTTGGGAACTAGTGGTGGTGGCTTCTGTACTAGTAAAATACCAGTTGGACACTAGTTCGATCTCCTGCAGGGTACTTCCACATCATTTATGTATATATGTATGTATGTATTTACAGGTGGTGTTACTACCCTGCAAATAATATTGGACTACGTGGTCCAATATACATGAAACAGACTAGTTACAACATGGTCCCATGTAATGCAGCCATGGATCATGTCGTTTACGCACAAGCATTCAATGCTGTACGATATGTGTTCGTGTTTAAACGATTATGATCGTTCTTCTTAGGCACCTAAAAATTGTAAGCGTGTAGTCTATAACTATTCCATATGGGGTAGTTTTGAGGGTGGTCCGATATAGTGCAAATTTGGATCATGTGGTCCGTCCCTAGGACATCGCAATGTTAAATCGACCATGTTTTATCCATACATTTGGACTAGTTTTGTAATAGTCCTGGTCTTTTATGCATGTATGGACTAGTCGCGTTATTTGCAGGGTAGTTCAGGCTCACTCTATTCTTGCTAGTTAGAAGCACGTACATTAGAGTGGCCGTTAATTGTATGGAGAATTTTTTTTGTTGATTTCTTTTACCCTCACCCCCGGTTCAGTTTTATGTAAAAAAATTTCATAGCGATAAGTTGTGATTTAGGGGATGCGTCCGGCCCTCAAGGTCAGCCCTCAAGCCCATATATTCAATGTAATTTTTTTTTGGTTTAGTTTTTTATTACTATACCTAATATACTATGTATGAAATAATTTAATAGATATAAAACTTTTATTGTAAACGCTTACTAAAATAATTTCCATATAAATACAATTTTTGGTATATATAATTTTTGGTATTTTGTTATTATTTCCTAAAATATTAATTTTAACAAAAATTTTTCTTTGAGACTAATTTTGTAGATTAGAAGACCTAAAATATTGCCATACATCATATTCTTGTAAAATGTTTTTTTAAAAAGATAGTCATATGCAAACAAATTACATTGAAAATAGGCTTGAAGGCCAACTTTGTGGGGCGGGCGCACCCTCTATGAAATTTTTTTGTATTTTTTTTTTTACATAAAACTGAACCGTTTTGGGGGTGAGAGTATTTATGTTGGTCCTCGCCCATACTTGCAATTTTTGTTGCAACAATTCTTGAGTGTATTGGTGAGAGGGGTAAGAAGAGGGGTACAGAGTTTCATGTGCTTGCAATTCTCTTTTGTTTTGAAATTCGCAGTTGTTAATTTGAAGTTTGTAGGTGTATTTGAGGTGTTATTTTATTTTATTTGTTCAGTTGTATGAAAAACACAAAATGTAACAAAAAGTAAAATAATTGTTAATTTGTTAGGCAAATTTGTTGTGAAATAAGATTTTTTTAATACTTAACTGCAAAACTAAAATTTCCTAGTGTGAATACTTATGCAATTTCAAAGCAGAATTTTAAAAAATTGCAAGTCTGGACGAGGACTTGATAACACAATCTCCCAAAGCAAAAGCAAACATGTTGTTTTTGTATTGTTGTAATAGTACCACATGCAAAGGCCCCTTTCAGATTAGGCAACTTTACTTGCGCAAGTCTTGTGTTTGTGAGTGTGAGAGGAAAGGTCGGTTTGAAGGGGAACGAATTGCTGAGATTTGAGTACAGACTTGCTTGTAATTGGCAATTCTGTACTTGTACTTGGCAATTATGTATGTATATTCAAGTATATCTTTAACTAAATTATTTTTTTCTTCAACTTCCATTGTATACACGAAATTTCAAATTACTTTCACAATTACAATGAATACAGAAATGAAAAAAAAAAGAGAGTTGTCTTAGGACATCCGGTTATAGCTTTGCTACTTAGTTATTTAAAACAACTTTCATGTGTGAAATAACAATGCAATAAAATTATATTATGTATATGATGATGTCATATTCTCTGCAAATATTTCAAAACGTTTCCATTTATTCCCCATTATTTTCTTTTCTAGCGGCGTGCGATTAAATTAATGTATTGTTTGTGGCTGGTGACAGGTGTTAGCCGGCTTACAACCGATCGGCGCTGTTCTCTGGTTTGTGCTCATATGCAAAAACAAATCAAAAACAAATTGAACAATCGTTCTCATTGTTTTTGTTTTGTTTTTGTTTCACTCACTTCAAAGAACGAAACAAAACAAAATCAAACAATTTGTTTGGTTTATTTTCGTACTATACTTTTAAGTACAAAGAAATCAAAACAAAAATAAATTTATAACTGTAATAGTGTCGATTATTTTTGTTACGAAAATTATTTCCTAACCCCTATATCGCGAGATAAATAGCAAAGCTATAAAAATTAATTATTTTCAAAAATATATGCATGCGCGCGTCTTCTGACTGCATATCTAAGTTGTACGTGAGAGTATCAAATGTGTTACGGTCCTTTTTCATGTTAAATAGTATAGTAAATATAGATAGTACTAACTTTCCCATCACTGATCACAGCACACACAGTCCTAGCAATACGAAATACTTACACATGCACACATGCAGTACCAGCAATACGAAATACACAAACAACTTTGTCTTTTAGTTTGTTGTCGTTATTCACTGTATATACGCAAATGCAAAGCAACAAAATTTTTTATATTTTCCTTGAACAAATTGAGCAATCGTTTTCACTGTTTTTGTTTCTCTCACTCCAAAGAATTAAACAAAAGAAAATCAAACAATTTGTTTCGTTTATTTTCGTGCTCTGGTTTAAGTACAAAGGAATCAAAACAAAAATAAATTTATAACTGTAATAGTGTCGATTATTTTTGTTACGAAAATTATTTCCTAAGCCCTGTATCGCGAGATAAATAGCAAAGCTATAACAAAACGTCAACAAATTAAGAAAATTCGAGTATAAGAAAATTAAACATGCTCAACAAAGTTGCTGAATGTGAACATAAAAGCAAGTTCAAAAGAAAATAAATAAAAATTAAAATTATACTTGCGCAATTAAAGTTGCCTAATCTGAAAGGGGCCAAATAAAACGCTTTGTGACAAGATGCTTCAGAATTGACAACTGAATTGTGATGATGCCAACTCTAAGAGTTGGTATAGTTGTTTTTTTACCGACTCTAATATTTTGTTATTAGTTTGACGAATGATACATTATAAATCGATCAAAATGCAAAACGCCTACAATGTAATGTATTTTGTAAATGTTGTTTGTAAATTATGTATTTAAAATACAAAATACAAAATACTTGCATGACATGTATTTAAAATACAAAATACAAAATACTTCTACGTCATGTATTTAAAATACAAATACAAAATACGTATTTGTATTTTAAATACATGTATTTCAAATACTGCCCAACCCTGTATATACATATGTACATTAGAGCCAGTGTTGGCAGTTTTTTTCTGGAGCTTATCCCCAATTTTTGATTTTTCATCCCCAAAAATCCCCAAATTGAGTTTTTTTATTCAAACTTTTTCTTCTGTGAAAAAAATAAAAAATTTTAATTTTATTTGAAAAATAATGACAAAAATAACATATTTATTTATTTATGTCGATAGCTACTTATATTTACATTCATATTAATTTAATTTGTACTTATAAAACTTGTGAAGAAAAAAATTACACATAGCTTAATATACACAAGTATAACAAAATGTTTAACAAAAGTTTACCATTTCAAAAACTTCAGAATGGAAATCTCCTGATGCATTTGCCTCAAAAACTTTGTTGCACATGGTACTTGTATTAAAAAGCTTTAGCATTTCAGAAGGATTAAATTTTTCAAAACAAATAGAATAAACATTCTAAGAAGTGCTTTGAACAAGTCGCATTGTATTTTTTTTGCAGTGCTCACTATTGGTTAATCTGCGCATTCGCTTTCGCATTCGCAAATAATTCGCTTACTTTTGCTATTTGCATTCGCTTTTGCATTCGCTTAAATGTATGCGAATATTTAAAGCCAATACTAAAGACAAAAGTATTGGAAATATTTTCCAGTTTTTGAAAAAGAGAAGGCTTACTTAACTACTTAAGACTAGTCTGTTAAAACTTCTGAAAAATGGTAAGCACATCATTGCTTTGTTCAAAAAATTTTAAATGCAAAAATATTAACTAATCCTTCTTTGTTGTAATTTTTTTTTGCGAAACAAGTGCCACTCATATTATTTCGCATGAAAACTGAAAATGTTGAAGATATATTTCATATGTTTTTCCCAAGATGAACGAGTACTACTTCTGAAAAAAAATTTCATGAACAATTCATTCCAATTTTTCTTAATATGTATTTTGGTAGCATTTTACAGGAAATGTTGAACTTAGTACAAGGTCTTACGGCCAAAGTACGAATGGGTTGATTGCCTAACATTTTGTAAATTTATTTTTAATTATTATCTATACTTATTTTAATATGATTTCATATATGTATCTTTCGATTTAACAATTTTTATTTCTAATAAATTAATAAATATTTGCTAAATTAAAGACTCAAGTAGATCTATGTATACAACACAACTTCATGTTTTTAGATAAATTTATTTTCATGTGATTTTTTTAATGTATTGTAATATTTGCATTCGCTTTCGCAAAAATTAAAATGTATTATTCGTTTTCGCATTCGCATTCGCTAAACTGGTATTCGTTACATCCCTATTAGAAACCATTCATTATGAGTAGCAACCAGTAGCTCTTTTCTGTATTTCTCGCATCGTAAAACTTCCCGCACGAAACGAGGGAATCGTAACAAAAAAAGTGCAAATTGAAAAATGGCTTTTCTCACATAAGTGTTTCTGTATATTTACTTTGCGAGAACTATCTGTCATTTAAACAAATTTCCAGCAATTATTGGAAGGATGTGAGAAAAAGTGTTTTCTGTAACAATATTTTGTGAAAAGTTTCTCGCAAGAACTGTCAAAACAACTCGCATTTTAGATTTGTACATAAACATATGCATTTTTGAATTTGTGTGTAAAAATATGAAAAATAATATAGTTGACAGATATGGAAAGAATTGTTGAACTAAAATATTTTTAACAATATTACATTTTTATATTTATTTATTAAAAGTATTTTGTGTAATTGACTTATGTAGAGGCAGTTGATAGAAAAAAAAATTTAAAAGCATTTTACATTCATTTTATATTCATCATCATTATTTTCTTTTCTTTTTCTTGTAAATTATTTCTTTTTTTTTTTTGTCGAAATAATATTTTTGTGAAATTTTGTTTTCATTTGACACTCGATTACTGGAAATATTCCAAAAAAACAGAATCAGTGTTGTCTGTTTTCGCATTCAAATACAGAAACACTTTTTTTTCTCACAAATCGAGAAACGATGGAATTTTTGGTTTCATAATTCATGTGAGAAATTTTATGATGCGAGAAATACAGAAACGAGCTACAGAGCTCGCAAAATATGCTCAACCAAATTTCTCTGTGCGGTCTTCTCATTCAAAAGACCTAAAAAAATGAGACAGAATCACTCACTGTCTGAACAGGAACCCTCTTTTTCGTTTCAATCGTGTTATCGCTCCCGGGTTATGGGTTGAGCGTAACACACCAATCGGTCTCTTACTGACCCACGGATGGAAATCATAGTACAATTGTACTTTTTATGGTACATTTCTGACCTCGTTGGTACTGTGGTACTACCGCGAGTTAATTATATATAATTTTTTTATATAATTTTGCCTATGTTGTCTTTAATTTTTTTGTGTATGTTTTATTTTAGACGACCAGCTTCTGTGTTTTTGTTGGAATGCTGTTGCCAAGGTAAATTCATGTACCAGGTGGTGTCATGTCTACAACAAAAAATCTGTCTAGTACCTTAACTGTACATGTTAACTTGACAGCACCTCGTACATGAACTCGCCTTAGCTGTGGTTATATTTATTTTGTTAACTACATATGGCTCCTTTACTTCAATAGTGTGTTTTAGGATTTATCGCGCATTTTTTATGCGCATAACTTAGATTTTATAGTGCATGAAAATAACATTTCTGTTAATAAGCAGAATTTGTAAAATAACCAATCTCTATCAAGTCTAATCTACGAATGTACCCTTATGAATGTAATATTTAATATTTCTTTATGTTTTTTTTTTATTTTTTATACTGAATTTTTATACACATTTTTGTTAAGTTTCTGTTTTTTATTGTTTATTTACTTCTGAATTTTTACACATTTGTTTACCGTCATGGTCCAAAAAGTACATTTTGTTTTCACAGTTGGTACAAAATCCAAGAAGTCATTTTCCTTCCCTGTACTGACCGCATGATACGACCAGAATCGTTGATCAACTACTTATTGCCAGTAAGTGAGCAAGTGAGTATTTTTTTTTAGTCGGCTTTCTGAATCCTACGTTTAATGGTCAAACAGAATTACGGCACAAACCCATTTTCGATACAAATTGACACAAAAAGGAAGTCACAGAAAGCAGTGCAGAGATAGAATCTATTTGATTTTGACAGCGCACACTGGGGACTTTTGCAAAATAAATGGTAATAAATCTGGAACTTCTAAACTACTGATTGGATTTATATGAAACTTGGAATATCTGTAGAGGAGGACTTAAGCTTTATAACAAATGACTTGGCAGCCATCTGGCTTAAGCTGGACAGGAGTTACAGTGGGCCTAAGTTGACAACATGGGACTCAAAAAAAATTCTGAGGCTTGTAACTTTTAGAAAAGTTATCCAATTTTTATGAGATAAAAAGTTTTGATCTAATCTCACAATTTTAAAGAAATAATGTCCTTAGATGTATTTTGGTATCTCTCATAACTTAGAAGATATTTGACTTTTAACAAAAAAAAAATTTTTTTTGCCTTGACTTTTTTTAGTATTTCACCTACAACTTTTTTGTCTATTGTTGGAATTTAAATTAAAAGACAGCATTAAATTTCCGATAAAATTTTAAATGAAAATAAGTAAAAAACTTATTAATATCTGCAGTCATGAAATCGGGAAAAGGCAAAGAATTCAAAACTTTAAAATTTTCCTGAAAAAGGTGTGTTTTTTTAAGAAAAAGTATCTTCATTATTTTCAATTTTGTGAAAAACTTTGTTTAACACATGCACTTTTAAACCACATAGCTCTAAAAATAATATATTCAGAATATGCTAAAAACTAATTATTTTGTATTTTGGGCATGCACCCTACATTCAGCATTGTCCGAAAATCGGTAATTTTAAAAATATTTTTGTGCTTATGCGTTTATAAAAAGTTGTGACGGTTGATTTTGAAAGTTTTAACTATAGCATTTAATTGTTAAGATAGTTAGCAACATGTTCAACTTAAGTTTTTGACAGCCTTTTCATAAATGTGAAAATACGCGCAAATTTTCTGAAAAAGTCAAAATTTTGGAAAAATTTTGTTTTGTACCATAAAAAATATATATTAAAATAATTTTCTTTTCTTATGTTGGCGTTTTTGACTTCTATATAAGTCTTTCTACTTCACCTGAAAAAATTATTCCAATATAATAAACTGATCTTGAGATATTCCGATTGTAGGGTGCAATTAAAAAAATATATAGAATGCGTTTAACTTGTTTCCCTTTATTCACACATCAGCTGTTTAAAACTTTAATGAATTCTGAAATTCAACCTAACTAGAAAAACAAAAATAAATTTGGAATGTTATCCAATAAGTCTATGTATATTGTTCGCAATAAAAAATATTTATGGTAATTATACCATATGTTCTTCCATGTAAGTGTAGTTAATGCTAATAACAGGTAAGCATTTAACGAATAACAACCAAGGTTGGCAAACGGTATTATAAAAATACCGATACCGATTTAAATACCGCTAAAATTAGATACCGGTATCGTTACCGATACCGAAATCCATTTCGGTTAGAAAATACCGGTATCCAGACTACCGTTTACGTCTATACCGGTACGTACCGGTATACCGATTCCGGCCAAAAAATAAATGATAGTTGAGTTTGTTTTTACCATGAGACAAATGCTTTTTATCAGTTGTATTTTGGTTTTTATTTCGACCATTGTGTTGGTTTTGCTTTACTATTCCAGACGCCAATCAATCCCATTTGTCAACCAATATTATTGCCATTTTCATAAAACATAGAATCTCAAGAAAAAATACCAAGGCCAAAACTAAAAATATTTAAAATGTTTTGTAATGGATATTATGGTTTCAAAACATATAGCATAGATAAGGACCTTTGTTTTTCGTGCATTGTTTCGAAGTCAACTAAAATTAATTGTTATTCAGAATACAAAACAAAACAGTTGTTTAAAAGTTAAGTTGTTTCATTTTCAATCCAACTTAGTTGAGCTGTAAACCGTAATATGTGCAAAAATTGCAAAAAAAAATTTTCAATTAACTCTTTCTTTGGTATTGGTCTTGTTTACACACTTCACCGTAATATATAAGGTTGGTAGAGAAAAAACTTCTAAACTTTTATATTTGAAGTTAAAGATTCCTCTCTTGAGGTGAAGAAAATTACTTTTGAAATGAAGGAAAAAATTTTGGCGACCACTGCTGTACCAATTTTGTACTCTGTGTTTATATACATCTATTAAATTGTACTTTCATCGTCCTGGAAGCTTAAATACACCGAAAGCGTATAAATAGAAGCGAAATACATCATAGAGGTAGTTTTTTAACAAAAAGTCTTCTAACAAAATATTTAAAACAGTCCTGTGAATTACTCTTATTCAATTATGTTTTATAAACAAAGTTATCAACAATATATGTACATCCACTACAAAAATATTGCCTAAGAACGTGTCCAAAGTAGAAAAGTGTCGAAAAAAACCGAAAAAATCATATTTGGTGAAAAAATAAAGACATATTTGAAATTTACTGAAACAAGATATATCTATATGGTTCTAAAGGTCTTAGTATCTTCTTTCTGTATCCGTTTATAAATTTAAAATCGGTTGATATTTAACTTAGTTGGAGGTTGATAAGTGTCTACGGGGACGAAAAACCGGGTTTTACCCGTAAGTCAAGATTTTGGAAGTGTCTGGAAAATTTCAAATACAATTTGTATGGTTATACTCGACAATACCTAGCAGAAATATAGTAACACGTCCCAGGTATTTCGATTTCATCAAAATTTGTCACACAGTGTAATATATAAGTATAGACAAAACTTTTATTTTTACTATTTTGTTTAATTAACCAAAATGTACACTTTATCGGCACTATGTATAAGCAAAAATTGGCATGAAGTTAGCAAAACTGACGAAATTGAATTAGGTATTAACGAGTTCCTCCATACAATTAGACATTAGAAATGGTTGCATTACCTAATTTTAACCCACCTTTACTCCCTAGCATAATTTTTAATGTTAAGTTTCATGGCAAAATTCTTTAAGATCATGTTCAATTTTGCCACTTATGCTAACTTCATGCCAAATTTTGCTTATACATAGGGCCGTATATATGTAAAGTTTGAACTGCAGTCTCCTTGTTTCACTTTTTTAATAAATTATTTTTTAATAATAGTATAAAAACATACACATGTATATAGAAACAAATAAGTTTATATGCTTTTATACGAGTACATATGTATTTTAATGTAAAAATACTCCCTTTTTGAAGTAATTTAATAAAAAAAGATTTTTTGTAATGTCCACTGCCTGAAATAATAAATTTATCAGTAATATCGGTAAACCGGTATTATAAACTCGATAACGGTATGTACCGGTAATACCGATACCGAAATAAAAAAAATACCGATACCGCTACCGATACCGAAATTTAAAAAATAATTGTACCGGTATCAATACCGATACCGTTATTTTTTTCGGTTTCCAACCTTGATAACAACACACATTTTTAATGGATAACTAGATAAAATTAGCAAAGGTGCTTATAAAGTATGCTGTATTGTATAAAAACGCAGGGTTCTTTTATAAGAATAATCACTCTATATTGAACTGTTATGGAGATCAGTATTAAATATAACGCGGTATGTAAACTTCTATGGGAATACGTTCCTGTTAGTTTATTGCGCCAAGAAAAATGTTCTAGAATCATAGATATAATTGATAACTCATTTGGATTAAAACTAAATGAAGAAGGTACCAAGAAAATAGAGAACTTTTTGGTAGCGTACGAAAGAAAAAATAAAGAATTAAATTATAACAAAACTAACTTCCAAAAACAAAATAAAGAATGGCTAAAAACCGAAATAGTTACACATATTGGTATGAAACAATTGGGAAGACCTAATAAGTTATACGAGGAACTTCAACCAAGAAGCCAGAAAAGAAAGCAAGAGGACCTCATTGAAAACCACTCGTTTGGCCTTATTAAGGATGCCTTTAGAAAAGCCTTAACCAAAAATAAACCGAAGGAAGTTGACCAAATTGTAGATGCTCTTCCAAAAGCATCTCCAAAGAGAATACAACGTATGGTGGAAAGCATACCAACACCTAAATCTAAAACAGATTTTACTAATGCAGATGCATTAGCCCTTATTCTAAACTTGGGTCCAACAAGGAATAAATATGAAATATTAAGAAAAGCTATGACTGAAAAGAATTGGGGAAATTTGCCATCTACAAAGTCATTGAAGGCAACAAAGGATGTAATTTTGCCATCGGTTTCGAACGTTATCCAGTCCCCTCGAAAATACTGCTTCTAGGATAATTTCAACCTTTAGCAAAGAAGACATAAGTAAATGCCACAAGTCCAAGCTAGTATTAATTTGTAAATGGGGTTGTGATGGGACTACTGGATTTTCTGAATATAGACAACAAAGCGAAGATAATATATCTTTTTCATCATTTGAATATATGAAAGAAAACAGACATGAAACTCAAAATATTGTGGTTACTATATCAGAAGAAATAAGGAACTTACCAAGCATTGCAGTAAAAATTTCTGACTGCATTATAAATGTTACATTTGATTTACAATTGACTATGATAGATGGAAAAGTTGCCAATGCCCTAACGGATACCAAGTCATACTGGAAATATATGTGGGAAAAAAGCTCTGAAGATAAATCTGATGAAACTATAAAAGAGGAAGCCCTTAAATTTGGAATTTCCCCACTTCATACTCGCATTAGATTTATGGAGTATTGCTTGCATCTATCATATGATATAAAATATAGAAATATCAAAGGTAATGAAACTGTCTCCTCACGAAACAACAAAGACTTAGCAGATACACGAAGAACTGAGAAGAAAAGGACACAAGATGAATTTAGAAAGCATGAGCTTATAATTGATAAGCCAATTAACGGTTATGGTAGCTCGAATAATGGAAATACTGCTAGACGCTTTTTTGAGGATCCTGAGACTACATCCTTGATAACCGGCTTGGATAAAAAACTAATAAGGAACTTCAAAATAATACTGGCAACTATTAACAGTACAAAGCAAATCAATGCAGAAAAATTTTATGCTTTTGCTAATGAAACAAAAGTACTGATAAAAAATGTATATCCATGGAGATTGATGACGCCAACTCTACATAAGGTATTATCTCATGGAAAAGAAATCATTGAAACGAACATCCTACCTCTGGGAGAACTTACAGAAGAAGCTCAAGAAGCAAGGAACAGAGATGTAAAGCAGTACAGATTATTTAATAGCCGAAAGTGTTCAAAATTAACAGAAAATTATGATTTAATGCTTCACTTATTGTTATCCTCAGATCCAGTTTTACAAGCAATACGATTGAAATGGTTACCAAAGATAACTAAAGAAATAGAGAAAGACGACAGTGAAGCAGTTCAAATAAATAACCTCTTAAGCTTCGATATTTCGGATTGTTTTCTTAAAAATAATTGAAATAAATAAATTATAAAATTATGGTAATTAACATAGCTCAAACATGTAATTTAAAAATAAATAAATTATTTAGTGTTAAAAAGTTTTTCTGAGTTATAGCCTAATATTAAATAGATTATCTATTGGTAAATAATAATAAACAAACAATACACACAAATAAAACTTTTCCAATTTTTTATGCAATACAGCATAATTTATAAGCACCTTTGCTAATTTTGTCTAATTACCTAGTACTGTGAAGTGTTATTAAGTAGTAGTAGCATAATCAGGTAGCACCTCCCGATGTTGCTGAAATAAAATCCGCGAAAACCTTTTTTTAATCCATTAAAAATGTGTGTTGCTATTCGTTAAATGCTTACCTGTTATTAACATTAACTACACTTACATGGAAGAACATATGGTATAATTACCATAAATATTTTTTATTGCGAAAAATATACATAGACTTATTGGATAACATTCCAAATTTATTTTTGTTTTTCTAGTTAGGTTGAATTTCAGAATTCATTAAAGTTTTAAACAGCTGATGTGTGAATAAAGGGAAACAAGTTAAGCGCATTCTATATATTTTTTTAATTGCACCCTACAATCGGAATATCTCAAGATCAGTTTATTATATTGGAATAATTTTTTCAGGTGAAGTAGAAAGACTTATATAGAAGTCAAAAACGCCAACATAAGAAAAGAAAATTATTTTAATATATATTTTTTATGGTACAAAACAAAATTTTTCCAAAATTTTGACTTTTTCAGAAAATTTGCGCGTATTTTCACATTTATGAAAAGGCTGTCAAAAACTTAAGTTGAACATGTTGCTAACTATCTTAACAATTAAATGCTATAGTTAAAACTTTCAAAATCAACCGTCACAACTTTTTATAAACGCATAAGCACAAAAATATTTTTAAAATTACCGATTTTCGGACAATGCTGAATGTAGGGTGCATGCCCAAAATACAAAATAATTAGTTTTTAGCATATTCTGAATATATTATTTTTAGAGCTATGTGGTTTAAAAGTGCATGTGTTAAACAAAGTTTTTCACAAAATTGAAAATAATGAAGATACTTTTTCTTAAAAAAACACACCTTTTTCAGGAAAATTTTAAAGTTTTGAATTCTTTGCCTTTTCCCGATTTCATGACTGCAGATATTAATAAGTTTTTTACTTATTTTCATTTAAAATTTTATCGGAAATTTAATGCTGTCTTTTAATTTAAATTCCAACAATAGACAAAAAAGTTGTAGGTGAAATACTAAAAAAAGTCAAGGCAAAAAAAATTTTTTTTTTGTTAAAAGTCAAATATCTTCTAAGTTATGAGAGATACCAAAACACATCTAAGGACATTATTTCTTTAAAATTGTGAGATTAGATCAAAACTTTTTATCTCATAAAAATTGGATAACTTTTCTAAAAGTTACAAGCCTCAGAATTTTTTTTGAGTCCCATGTTGTCAACTTAGGCCCACTGTAACTCCTGTCCAGCTTAAGCCAGATGGCTGCCAAGTCATTTGTTATAAAGCTTAAGTCCTCCTCTACAGATATTCCAAGTTTCATATAAATCCAATCAGTAGTTTAGAAGTTCCAGATTTATTACCATTTATTTTGCAAAAGTCCCCACTGTGCAGCGTTTTTTCTTATGCTACCACACTTTCAATCAATTTCAGACATTTTGTTAAAAAAATAAGCAGAAAGAAAATAAAACAAAAATCACAGAGCAGTTGAAGTTACTGTTTATTATGGGCTTTGTTAATTTGAGAGCGATTTTCCTGAAGTTGCAGTCTAATTCTGTTTCATCATTTAATTTCATATTCGATTTAACTTTTATAAATGAAAAAAAAAATTTAGTTTTTGACATTATACGTAAATATTGCCCCGTTATACTTAAAAATAACATATCAAGTGTTTAATCATCTATCTGCGTAAAATATGATCATAAAATACATAATTATAATCACTTTTAAAATACCTGCGTGATTTGTTTTTGATTAAGCATTTTTCAATCTTCCAGATAAGCAAAATATGATAATAACTAACGGAAATAATAGTCACATTTTACACGTCTGAATGATTAATTTGCGATTGCTATATAATTTGTTATTGATTTTTAAATCGAACTATTTTTACCTATTAGTGCGAATCTTTTTCGAGCCCTTTTTTGATCGTGTAAGTGATTAATCAGTTTTTGATAACCAATAGTGCTCTAAAAAGTCTCAGCAAGGTGATTTTTCAGAAAACTATCTTCCAAATGCTAAATGGGACTATATATATATATGTAAATATTACTTCATGTTATATCATATTATAATTGTAGACTAGTCAACTTTCCCATTAAGGGCTTGCGACATGATTTTGAAACAAATAGATAAATTAATATATCGGTGGTTTTTAAAATTTTTAATATTTGTTGTGATTGCAATAATTTCAGCTGAAAGCCGTACAATTGAATAATGAGCTGAAAGTAATAGCTACCGCCGAAGTACAATTTGATACAGATCTACCAGAATTTCGAACAATAGGTGGCGTAAATGCCGGAATTAAAAAGAACGAGTGAGAAGTGAGATTATTATCATTGAATTTAATAAAAATTAAATCTCTTCAGATACTTTGTTCAGCCAGTTATGTGGATAAAAGCTCTAGACATTGTAATGGATCGTTTGATAATGGAAGGGGCTGATTTAAGTACAGTGGTGGCTCTTGGCGGCTCCGCACAACAGCACGGTTCTCTTTTCTGGTCACGTCATGGTATATATAAATTGCAAAATCTTGATCCAGACAAATTTTTACATTTACAAGTGGACGATTCAGCATTTGTGCTGACGCGTACGCCGATATGGATGGATGGTTCTGCTGAGAATCAGTGCCTTGAAATGGAAACTGCTATAGGAGGACGCACCGAAATGATCAGTTTGACGGGAAGCAAATGCTACCCTCGATTTACCGGACCTCAGATACGAAAAGTGTATCAACAACGAACACATGCCTACGAAGACTCGAAACGTATTTCCTTAGTAAGTAGTTTTTTAGCGTCCATATTTTTGGGTGATGTGGCACCTATTGATTATGCAGATGCATCTGGAATGAATTTGTTTGATATAACTACAAAAAATTGGTCAAAAGCATGCCTAAATGCCTGTGCTCCCGATTTGGAAGAACGAATGGGTACACCTGTGAAAACGATTTCGATTATTGGAAATATATGTAATTTTTTTGTTCAACGATTTGGCATGCCGGGAACTTGCAAAGTAGCAGCATTTACCGGTGACAACCCTTCGGCTTTGTCAGGCATGTTGTTGGGAAAAGGTTGCCTGGTAATATCATTGGGCACCAGCGATACATTAATGATGAATTTGGAAAAACCTACACTTTTAGAAGAGGGTCATGTGCTAACCCATCCCATCTATGATGATCAATTTATGGGTCTCCTATGGTATGACAATCTAAAATTTTATTTTAGGATGATTTAGTACCATTTATGTATCTCTGTTTATGGTGGTATTTTAAGTTTTCGTAATGGTTCATTGGTAAGAGATGCTTTTAAAAGGTCGGAAGCTGAAAATAGTTGGAAGATATTTACTCAACTGTTGGACTCTACGCCGCGCGGAAATTATGGAAATATGGCAATACATTTTCATACAATGGAAATAGTACCTTGTGCCAAAGGCATATTGCGTTGGAATAAGATTCATTCTCCTGCTTCAACAGATGCCGCGAAAGGAATTAACAAGTATGTACTATTAAATTTGAAATTTTCATGATAGGAGTTCTATTCTCTCGTACTCATCTAAAGATTTACATCACCCGAGGCTGAAATAAGAGCACTGGTTGAGGGCCAAATGCTACATAGAAGAGCTGTTGCTGTTGACATGGGCTTTAATTTCGGAGACGAAACCAAAATAATTGCCACTGGTGGAGCATCTGTTAATAAATCTATATTACAAGTTATTGCAGATGTTTTTAATTCTTCAGTTTACATACAGGTTTGTTTGCTATACTATTTAATTTGTAAAAATTCTTAATGTCTTATTTATAAAATTAATTAAGACTTTATAAAGGCCTAATAAAAAAATTTTGTATGAAAATCTGTTTTATAAACCCTTTATAAAGCCTTAACAATTTGTATAAATAAGGCTGTTAAAATATCTGTTGCAAAAACGAAAAAGTGCGTAAGTCGAGATAAGCAAATTTTGAGTTAATGTACGTCCGTAATATGCACATTTGAAAGTATCTTTGGTCAAAATCTCAATTTATTAGTGCGATTTTTCATGAAGTTATAGCCTATGACTTCCGACTTATTTTTTTTACTTTTAATCTCATTTGGAATAATAGATTAATTCAGGTTATAATTTGGTATATTTCAACTCAAATGTGTTACTTATAGTGTGTAAAACGATGATTGGTAAAAGATAAAGGTTAACAGAGAATTTCCTAATCTAACTGTAAAAGAAATAAATTTCTAAAAATTGACTTGAATGCTTAAACGTGCTCTCCTGTAAAACAGTAAAATATGACTTAAGCACTTTTTTCTTATTGCCACAGATATAATGAACTAATTTTGTAAAACGGAAACGTTAAGTGTCGACAAATTTTGTATGTACCCATCAAACAAAATGTTCCGAATTCGTAAAGAGTTCGTAACGACTAATCGACAAAATCTTTCGATTTCGGAACCGAAATATTACCGAAATCGTAACAATTTTTGTATGAAGTGGTTGACACGACTTCGTAACGATATGTCGGCACGAATTCGTTACGATAAGTCGGTACGAATTCGTAACGACATGTAAGTACGATTTCTTTTTGCCTTTATAGCAGAGTACCACTTCACCGTTATGTAGCTGCTATTGTCGAAATAATTTGCACATACTCACGTTTTTTTAATATTTGTTACAATCCTTATTTTTCATGAAAAAAATTTTTACAGACTTTTACTTATATACTCAAAAATCAAAGTTTTAATGTTTAAAAAAAATTGTTCAGAAAAACTAACGAAATTTCTTAACGAATTCGGTGCGACAAGTCTGACTTCAGAAAAAGTCGGGGTATGTAGATACATATACATATATATATATATATATATATATATATATATATAACTGAACCAATTTGGTAGGTGAGAGTAGAACAAATAAAAAAAAATAAAATAACGGCCCCCCTAATGTACATGCATATATACTCGTATATATATATATATATATATATATATATATATATATATATATATATATATATATATATATATATATATATACGAGTATATATGCATGTACATTAGGGGGGCCGTTATTTTATTTTTTTTTATTTGTTCTACTCTCACCTACCAAATTGGTTCAGTTTTATGTAAAAAAAATACAAAAAAATTTCATTCCGATAAGTTGCGTTTTAGAGGGTGCGTCCGGCCCTCAAAGTTGGCCTTCAAGTCCATTTTTCAGTGTAATTTTTTCATACGACTATATTTAAAAAAAAATCATTTTACAAGAATATGACATATGGCAATAGTTTAGCACTTCAAGTCAACAACAATAGTCTCAAAAAAAGTTTTTGGCTGAAATTTATATTTTAGAAAATAATGAGGAAAATCGCCAACAAAATACCAAAAATGTTATGCAACAAAATTATATTTATATGGAACTTTTTTATTTTAAGCATGTACGATAAGAGCTTGGGCCCGTTTCTCAAAACTACAAATTACAAATCTACAAATAAAATACACACAAAACAACAACACTTTTACAAATTGTATTGTTGTTTTGTGTGTATTTTATTTGTAGATTTGTAATTTGTAGTTTTGAGAAACGAGCCCCTTATATATATTAAATTATTTCATAGATATACATACAGTATGCAAAGAAAAAACTTGTACAGCAAATTCTCCGCTCTTCTAATCAAAGTATCTCTGTTGCTTAGTGGGATTTTAAACTAAAACCAAAAGCTATTTCAAGACAAAATTAATCAGCTTTCTATGGAAACCTTTCATTTTATTAAGAAATTTATTTTAATACTAAAAAATTACCTAACATAAAATAACACTATTTTCAAGAGCAAAAAAACTTGTACACTAACTTTTCTTTCATGAAGGAGCTATGAAATAAGGAATACACTAAAAATTAGTACTAAATGTGGTCACGTCTAGCATCTAATAGATTATTCTCATAGAATGAACTGGGTTTTTGGTAATTTTGGGAGGTATATACTCCTATACGTCCTGGAGAGCACTTTTGAGTTAATTTTTGCCCGTAATCTACAGCTCGCGCAATTTTTTCTCGACATACGGCCCAGCGTTACCATTTGTCAAGTTTTCCCTTTTTTTTTGAAGTTTTTTGAGATGCCAAAAAGTTTTATGAAAATATAAAATTTTTCAAGTTTTTTATAAATATGTCCATAATTGAACTTTTGCAGTATATTGAATGAAAATATTAAGTAATGTTTGTATGCAATAAAACGATCTTATATTTTCTCACTCCCTAAAGGATCAGTTAGCCTAACCATTTTCATTACTTTTCACATAACAATATCGATCAGCTGTTTTCTTTCAAAACTTTGGTACTTTTGTAGAAAAAAAGTTTTTGTTTTGGAAAAAAAGTTTTTTTCAGATTTAGGAAGTTTTTTAAAAAATATATATGGTAACGCTGATACGGCCACAGAATTTCATTAGTACTAATGCCAATGGTCTAGGGAGAATGTGCCTGCAATTTTTTCCCATTGATTTGAAGCCAACAGAGATAATTTGATTAGAAGAGCGGAGCCGTTTGCTGTACAAGTTTTTTCTTTCCATACTGTATAGTCAAAAGAAAATTAAACCACCCCCTAAAACGCAACTTATCGGTATGAAATTTTTTTGTATTTTTGTCTACATAAAATTGAACCGATTTGAGGGTGAGAGTAGAATAAATCCAAAAAAAAAATTATCCATACAACTAACGGCCACTCTAATGTTAAAATTATGTACATAGAAAAGAAAAAAAATTATGATATAAAAATTTTCATACTTGTTGGTTTTATTCAATTCTTCTCAATTAATTTTTTAAATATGATACTAGGGGAAAACTTGTTCAAGTAGCATATGTATGTTGTAAACTTCATGCCAAAAAAATTTCTCTTAACTATTTTATTGTGCAATCAGTGTTATTAGACAATTTTGTCTAAAAATCGTCAATTTTTGAAAATGAAATCGTCAAAATCGTCACTATTTTCAAAATAAATCGTCTAAAAATCGTCATACAAGAATTATCTATTTTATTGAACAAGTAATATATCATATTAGAAATAAACGACTATTTTATGTAACAAGAAACAATTCATCGACATTATTGTCAAAGATAAAAACTATAGGGTAAAATTAAATAAAAAAATTCAGAATATATAATAGTGTGGTAACAATTTCTAAATAAAACTGTACATTTTAGAATTTGTGTTTTTATAAAATTTTTCTTAATGTCAACATTGTAACATTCCGAAGACTTACACTTCAAATAATCTTTCGGAAACACAACGATTTCAAGGGTTTCTCTGTCCAGTAAATTTTTTATCTTGGCTTTAGTAATTTAATCGATTTAACTTTTTTCCAAAATATACTTATAGATATAAGTCGTTTTCCTAATTTACACTATACAAGTCTTATTGCTAAGCTAATTAGTTTGTAAGAGAGAGAGAGAGAAGAAAGGAAAAAACGAGTACTCACCTTCATGTACTGTCAATAAATTTTGCTTTCTCCTTCGTAATGTTAAAAAATCAAACATGCACACACAAAAATATGCATAAAAAATATGAGCTGAAAAATAAGACTTGCATTGTGTGAACGCCGATGAAAGTTCAAAGTAGAAAAGGTGATAAGTTTACCAATAAAACTTGACTAGTGTGAACTGGGACTTAAGACACAAGATTTGGAAAAACTTTTTAGTAAAGGCAGAATTTCAAAGTCCATATTTAAAATAACTGGAGCTGTAATTAAAATTAATTTTTTTCTGCAAGGACTTGATGGCATATTTATGTTACTAAATACTTATTTCAACAAATCGTCAAAATATGACGAATTGTTGAAACAAAATCGTCAAAATGACGTAAAATCGTCAAATCTAACAACACTGTGTACAATTAATAACTTTCAAGTTACAATACATTAAAGCATTGATGTCAGTTTCATAGCACAATTGTGGTAGCTAAAATCACACACATTCTTATTCTCTTTCATTTAGTCGTCAATGAAACAGCGACGATAACACATGCGTACCGGGTTTATTAAATTCTTTATAGATACAGTGAAAGAAAAAAAGTGTTATGCGAAAAATATTCTATGATCACCAATGCTTTTTGCGATATTCAATGTGTTTTATGTTACAAATGGAGATGCTAAACGGGAAATCCCGGGATTTTCGGGACTACGCAAATCCCGGAGCCCGGGTTTTTTTTATTAAAGCCCGGGATTTTCGGGATTATCTGAATCCCGTTTTTTTGCATAAATAATGTTTTTGACTGTCATATTCTATATTAAAAATGATTAGAAACTCCCTGATTAAAGTTATGGTTTTCCCCGAATTTCAGTGGGCTTGAGGCAGAACTTAATTTTCACCAATGGACTTGAAATTTTGCAGATCATATTTTTTTACCTATTGTCACCAGTTCGGGGGATGAGACTAAACAAAATCCAAAAAATTTTACTAAGGGACCCTAATGTACATATAGGTATTTGGTTTTTGTAAATTATATTTTTCATTCACCCGTATTGCGTATGTCGAGTCCTAGATTAAAGAAAACTTGTACTCGTTTCCTTTAATCTAGAACGAATATTCGACTGTACATAGGCAATACAGGTGATTTTAAATTTTTCTTCGTTTAACATTTTCGTTAGCGCTAAGAAAAGGATCACATATCGTCGGGTGGTTACTGGTTTGCTGTACAGTATATTAAAAATACATTATTACTGCGGCAAACCAATACACACCCGACGACATGTACATACATATGTATGTATTTATTAGTGATATAACGAATGTCAATTTTTGACATTCGCGAAGACGAATACGAATATTTGAAACGATATTCGCGAATACGAATACGAATATTATATGTGAAATTTATAGACATTAAATTGGGGTTCTATTTAAGCCTGCAATATGAAATATTAAAAAAAATTTATGAAAAAAGACTTCATACCCCTGGAGTTGGAGTACTTTAAAGTTAATAAAAACTTCCCAAAAATTTGATGATCGTCAATAAATAATATTTGAAAATGATGCAAAGCACAAATATCTACAAAAAATTTAATGGATTTGTACAAACTAATATTTTTAGCCATTTATTTAATTTTCGTTTAGGATTTATACATTTATTTATTTAGTGTGTTTGAAAAAATATTCGTATTCGTATTCGAATTGTCGACAATTCGAATACGAATATTCGTGCATCACTAGTATGTATGTATATTTATTTAATGTTAACTGTACTCGAGTACGCAAAAGTTTTTAAAAAATTTTACTAAACTTTACTACATTTTACAAAATTGCGTTCGTTTACCCAAAATACAGTAAATTAGAACACAAAGTGAGATAGTAAAGCGACAGTTCTTGACTGAGTATTTTGCAGATTTCAAAGTCTATATAAACTTTATGCAAGTAATTAGGTGATTAATTTTTATTTTCGTTTAATACATGACTTAAACGTTGTTTACAATTTTCGCACACCATTTTGTTTTTGTTATACATAATCAGGGAAACCGGAAATATGCAATTGCATGTTTTTTCTTGTATCACGTATTAATGCGGGGACAAGATATTTATCCGTTTCAGAACTTTTAATGAATTTTGGCATCGATTTGTTAGTGCATATTTTTGCATATTTTACCCTTTAAAGCATGATTATGCATATATCAGTTTTACACGCATATTTTTAGCATATTTTCGAATTTTTAGAGCATAATTTACGCTTTTAGGGCATATTTTGATACTTTATGGAATTTATTTTATTTCAACCCGCTTGGCACCACCATCCTTTAAAAAAACACTCCATTCCAAAAAAAAATTTATGAAATGTTATGACATTTTTTTTAGCAACGCATTAAAATTTCGTTTTCGAAATAAAAATTTAAGTTTTAAAGAAATTTTTATTCCTGTGCTAGCTGGGTTAATATGCTTACAAATTATTTTTAATTTTCGCCATCTAAATCTCTGATCCAATGTTCCATGTAGTGTATAATTTTTTTTATATATAACGCAGTTTTACGGACGTTAGTTGCAATACAAATTTAGCTATGTGTGATTTAGCTGTGTGTGATTTACTCTGCCCCGAAAAGACCTTTAAGGAACATTATAAATGTATGAAAGTTCCTTAAGATGGGACAGAAAAGATTTTTATTTGAAATTCTAGGTCAATATTTTGTTGTTTATTGCAATAAAAATTATAAATTAAAATCTTGTCTTATTTATCCAAAATACAGTTCCAAAGGCTTAATTCTGATATCTTGATCTTTTGAAATTAAAGTTAAATTCTTATGCATCCAATAAAAATTAATTTGTTTTAGTAAAAAATTTTATAGTAATTTTGTTTTAACCTGCACTTCAAACCCAGTTATTCTTTGTTAATTATGTTTCCGTTTTTTGGTTATTTATTTTTTTCTTATTTTATATGCAAATGTTGAATTTTTGATTAAAAAATATATTTTCATTTACAAATAAACCAATTTATTCTATTTTTAAGAACATTTTTTTTTACTTTTAAGCGCATATTTACAAGTTTTTAGTGCATATTGAATGCGCATAAAACACTTTTATAGCATATTTGTGGTTTCCCTGTACATAATTCTACAAATTTTGTGTAGTGAAAACGTATGTATGTAATTATGTGAAAAATTTAAAATAAATTTTTACATAAAAAATATATTAGATGACACTTAAAAACAAGTAAGAGTGATATATTCGGCTGTGCCGAATCTTATATACCCTTTACCAACGTACGTACATATACATATATATATAGTATACAGATACATACATACATATTTGTTTTCTGATATTTTTTTCTCTAAAGCAATTAATAGTAAGTGACCTTTCAGTATTTTTCGATTAAAGAATTTGATTTAATTATTTTATTTTCGATATTAGCAATAGTTGAATATTTTACGCTACACTCTGTGGTTAAGATATATTTTACATTCACTCCTGTCAACATCGATTTCTATAATAATTACAAACGGAATGACAAACCTATATATGCCCTTTTACCATAAGGGTAAAGTGCGACTTTGACTCGCGCACGGAGGGTTCCGTACATTCGGTTCTCAGCATTTTTTAATGTGGCTTTTTGAAGTTTTTTTTGCAGTTTAAACGTTTTTTTTCAGTTTTGTCGCTTTTTTCTCATTTTAGCGATTCTTTTTCCATTTTGGCGATTTTTTTCATTTTGGCGATTTTTGTTTTCTATTTTGGGGCTTTTTTTTATTTTTGAGATTTTTTTCATTTTGGCGATTTTTTTTCATTTTGGCGATTTTTTCCTGTTTTTGGGGTTTTTTTTCATTTTGGCGATTTTTTTCTGTTTTTGGGGCTTTTTTCGTTTTGGCGATTTTTTTTTCATTTTGGCGATTTTTTTCATTTTGGCGATTTTTTTCTGTTTTTGGGGGCTTATTTTCATTTTGGAGATTTTTTTCATTTTGGCGATTTTTTATTCATTTTTGCGATTTTTTCCTATTTTGGGGGTTTTTTCGTTTTGGCGATTTTTTTTTCATTTTGGCGATTTTTTTCTGTTTTTCGGGCTTTTTTCATTTTAGAGATTTTTTTCATGTTGGCGGTTTTTTTTCATGTTTTGGGGTTTTTTTTCATTTTGGCGATTTTTCCCTGTTTTTGGTTTTTTTTTCATTTTGGCGATTTTTTTCTGTTTTTTTTTGGGTTGTTTTCTTTTTGGCGATTTTTTTTCATTTTGGCGATTTTTTTTATTTTGGTGATTTTCTTTTATTTTGAGCGATTTTTTTCATTTAAGCAATTTTTCCGGTTTTTCGCGACTTATTTTAGTCTTAGACATTTTTTTGTAATTTGGTGCTTTTTTTCATTTTGGCGATTTTTTTTTGTTTTTGGCGATTTTTTTCGGTTTGGCGATTTTATAATAATTTTTTGTTTTTTTAGTTTTACCGTTTTTGAAAATTTCAAGAGTTTTGCTCTTACGGTTTCCAAGATACAGCAAGTTGTCAAAATTGCATTAACTGATGGAACACCCTTTAAGTTAAATTTTTTTAAATTTTAGTGTTAATTTTTGTAGTCTGTATAAAAATACACTAGCCTTACAAATTTCAAGTGTATATACATACATACATACAATTGTATGTATATTACATGGAATTTTAACATTTTTCGTTGCTCGTTTTGGAACACCCTTTAATTTCCAATTCTCATGCCAAAAAGTTTTATGAAAATATAAAATTTTTCAAGTTTTTTATAAATATGTCCATAATTGAACTTTTGCAGTATATTGAATGAAAATATTAAGTAATGTTTGTATGCAATAAAACGATCTTATATTTTCTCACTCCCTAAAGGATCAGTTAGCCTAACCATTTTCATTACTTTTCACATAACAATATCGATCAGCTGTTTTCTTTCAAAACTTTGGTACTTTTGTAGAAAAAAAGTTTTTGTTTTGGAAAAAAAGTTTTTTTCAGATTTAGGAAGTTTTTTAAAAAATATATATGGTAACGCTGATACGGCCACAGAATTTCATTAGTACTAATGCCAAGGGTCTAGGGAGAATGTGCCTGCAATTTTTTCCCATTGATTTGAAGCCAACAGAGATAATTTGATTAGAAGAGCGGAGCCGTTTGCTGTACAAGTTTTTTCTTTCCATACTGTATAGTCAAAAGAAAATTAAACCACCCCCTAAAACGCAACTTATCGGTATGAAATTTTTTTGTATTTTTGTCTACATAAAATTGAACCGATTTGAGGGTGAGAGTAGAATAAATCCAAAAAAAAAATTATCCATACAACTAACGGCCACTCTAATGTTAAAATTATGTACATAGAAAAGAAAAAAAATTATGATATAAAAATTTTCATACTTGTTGGTTTTATTCAATTCTTCTCAATTAATTTTTTAAATATGATACTAGGGGAAAACTTGTTCAAGTAGCATATGTATGTTGTAAACTTCATGCCAAAAAAATTTCTCTTAACTATTTTATTGTGCAATCAGTGTTATTAGACAATTTTGTCTAAAAATCGTCAATTTTTGAAAATGAAATCGTCAAAATCGTCACTATTTTCAAAATAAATCGTCTAAAAATCGTCATACAAGAATTATCTATTTTATTGAACAAGTAATATATCATATTAGAAATAAACGACTATTTTATGTAACAAGAAACAATTCATCGACATTATTGTCAAAGATAAAAACTATAGGGTAAAATTAAATAAAAAAATTCAGAATATATAATAGTGTGGTAACAATTTCTAAATAAAACTGTACATTTTAGAATTTGTGTTTTTATAAAATTTTTCTTAATGTCAACATTGTAACATTCCGAAGACTTACACTTCAAATAATCTTTCGGAAACACAACGATTTCAAGGGTTTCTCTGTCCAGTAAATTTTTTATCTTGGCTTTAGTAATTTAATCGATTTAACTTTTTTCCAAAATATACTTATAGATATAAGTCGTTTTCCTAATTTACACTATACAAGTCTTATTGCTAAGCTAATTAGTTTGTAAGAGAGAGAGAGAGAAGAAAGGAAAAAACGAGTACTCACCTTCATGTACTGTCAATAAATTTTGCTTTCTCCTTCGTAATGTTAAAAAATCAAACATGCACACACAAAAATATGCATAAAAAATATGAGCTGAAAAATAAGACTTGCATTGTGTGAACGCCGATGAAAGTTCAAAGTAGAAAAGGTGATAAGTTTACCAATAAAACTTGACTAGTGTGAACTGGGACTTAAGACACAAGATTTGGAAAAACTTTTTAGTAAAGGCAGAATTTCAAAGTCCATATTTAAAATAACTGGAGCTGTAATTAAAATTAATTTTTTTCTGCAAGGACTTGATGGCATATTTATGTTACTAAATACTTATTTCAACAAATCGTCAAAATATGACGAATTGTTGAAACAAAATCGTCAAAATGACGTAAAATCGTCAAATCTAACAACACTGTGTACAATTAATAACTTTCAAGTTACAATACATTAAAGCATTGATGTCAGTTTCATAGCACAATTGTGGTAGCTAAAATCACACACATTCTTATTCTCTTTCATTTAGTCGTCAATGAAACAGCGACGATAACACATGCGTACCGGGTTTATTAAATTCTTTATAGATACAGTGAAAGAAAAAAAGTGTTATGCGAAAAATATTCTATGATCACCAATGCTTTTTGCGATATTCAATGTGTTTTATGTTACAAATGGAGATGCTAAACGGGAAATCCCGGGATTTTCGGGACTACGCAAATCCCGGAGCCCGGGTTTTTTTTATTAAAGCCCGGGATTTTCGGGATTATCTGAATCCCGTTTTTTTGCATAAATAATGTTTTTGACTGTCATATTCTATATTAAAAATGATTAGAAACTCCCTGATTAAAGTTATGGTTTTCCCCGAATTTCAGTGGGCTTGAGGCAGAACTTAATTTTCACCAATGGACTTGAAATTTTGCAGATCATATTTTTTTACCTATTGTCACCAGTTCGGGGGATGAGACTAAACAAAATCCAAAAAATTTTACTAAGGGACCCTAATGTACATATAGGTATTTGGTTTTTGTAAATTATATTTTTCATTCACCCGTATTGCGTATGTCGAGTCCTAGATTAAAGAAAACTTGTACTCGTTTCCTTTAATCTAGAACGAATATTCGACTGTACATAGGCAATACAGGTGATTTTAAATTTTTCTTCGTTTAACATTTTCGTTAGCGCTAAGAAAAGGATCACATATCGTCGGGTGGTTACTGGTTTGCTGTACAGTATATTAAAAATACATTATTACTGCGGCAAACCAATACACACCCGACGACATGTACATACATATGTATGTATTTATTAGTGATATAACGAATGTCAATTTTTGACATTCGCGAAGACGAATACGAATATTTGAAACGATATTCGCGAATACGAATACGAATATTATATGTGAAATTTATAGACATTAAATTGGGGTTCTATTTAAGCCTGCAATATGAAATATTAAAAAAAATTTATGAAAAAAGACTTCATACCCCTGGAGTTGGAGTACTTTAAAGTTAATAAAAACTTCCCAAAAATTTGATGATCGTCAATAAATAATATTTGAAAATGATGCAAAGCACAAATATCTACAAAAAATTTAATGGATTTGTACAAACTAATATTTTTAGCCATTTATTTAATTTTCGTTTAGGATTTATACATTTATTTATTTAGTGTGTTTGAAAAAATATTCGTATTCGTATTCGAATTGTCGACAATTCGAATACGAATATTCGTGCATCACTAGTATGTATGTATATTTATTTAATGTTAACTGTACTCGAGTACGCAAAAGTTTTTAAAAAATTTTACTAAACTTTACTACATTTTACAAAATTGCGTTCGTTTACCCAAAATACAGTAAATTAGAACACAAAGTGAGATAGTAAAGCGACAGTTCTTGACTGAGTATTTTGCAGATTTCAAAGTCTATATAAACTTTATGCAAGTAATTAGGTGATTAATTTTTATTTTCGTTTAATACATGACTTAAACGTTGTTTACAATTTTCGCACACCATTTTGTTTTTGTTATACATAATCAGGGAAACCGGAAATATGCAATTGCATGTTTTTTCTTGTATCACGTATTAATGCGGGGACAAGATATTTATCCGTTTCAGAACTTTTAATGAATTTTGGCATCGATTTGTTAGTGCATATTTTTGCATATTTTACCCTTTAAAGCATGATTATGCATATATCAGTTTTACACGCATATTTTTAGCATATTTTCGAATTTTTAGAGCATAATTTACGCTTTTAGGGCATATTTTGATACTTTATGGAATTTATTTTATTTCAACCCGCTTGGCACCTTTAAAAAAACACTCCATTCCAAAAAAAAATTTATGAAATGTTATGACATTTTTTTTAGCAACGCATTAAAATTTCGTTTTCGAAATAAAAATTTAAGTTTTAAAGAAATTTTTATTCCTGTGCTAGCTGGGTTAATATGCTTACAAATTATTTTTAATTTTCGCCATCTAAATCTCTGATCCAATGTTCCATGTAGTGTATAATTTTTTTTATATATAACGCAGTTTTACGGACGTTAGTTGCAATACAAATTTAGCTATGTGTGATTTAGCTGTGTGTGATTTACTCTGCCCCGAAAAGACCTTTAAGGAACATTATAAATGTATGAAAGTTCCTTAAGATGGGACAGAAAAGATTTTTATTTGAAATTCTAGGTCAATATTTTGTTGTTTATTGCAATAAAAATTATAAATTAAAATCTTGTCTTATTTATCCAAAATACAGTTCCAAAGGCTTAATTCTGATATCTTGATCTTTTGAAATTAAAGTTAAATTCTTATGCATCCAATAAAAATTAATTTGTTTTAGTAAAAAATTTTATAGTAATTTTGTTTTAACCTGCACTTCAAACCCAGTTATTCTTTGTTAATTATGTTTCCGTTTTTTGGTTATTTATTTTTTTCTTATTTTATATGCAAATGTTGAATTTTTGATTAAAAAATATATTTTCATTTACAAATAAACCAATTTATTCTATTTTTAAGAACATTTTTTTTTACTTTTAAGCGCATATTTACAAGTTTTTAGTGCATATTGAATGCGCATAAAACACTTTTATAGCATATTTGTGGTTTCCCTGTACATAATTCTACAAATTTTGTGTAGTGAAAACGTATGTATGTAATTATGTGAAAAATTTAAAATAAATTTTTACATAAAAAATATATTAGATGACACTTAAAAACAAGTAAGAGTGATATATTCGGCTGTGCCGAATCTTATATACCCTTTACCAACGTACGTACATATACATATATATATAGTATACAGATACATACATACATATTTGTTTTCTGATATTTTTTTCTCTAAAGCAATTAATAGTAAGTGACCTTTCAGTATTTTTCGATTAAAGAATTTGATTCAATTATTTTATTTTCGATATTAGCAATAGTTGAATATTTTACTCTACACTCTGTGGTTAAGATATATTTTACATTCACTCCTGTCAACATCGATTTCTATAATAATTACAAACGGAATGACAAACCTATATATGCCCTTTTACCATAAGGGTAAAGTGCGACTTTGACTCGCGCACGGAGGGTTCCGTACATTCGGTTCTCAGCATTTTTTAATGTGGCTTTTTGAAGTTTTCTTGCAGTTTAAACGTTTTTTTCAGTTTTGTCGCTTTTTTCTCATTTTAGCGATTCTTTTTCCATTTTGGCGATTTTTTTCATTTTGGCGATTTTGTTTTCTATTTTGGGGCTTTTTTTTTATTTTTGAGATTTTTTTCATTTTGGCGATTTTTTTCATTTTGGCGATTTTTTCCTGTTTTTGGGGTTTTTTTTTATTTTGGCGATTTTTTTCTGTTTTTCGGGCTTTTTTCGTTTTGGCGATTTTTTTTTTTCATTTTGGCGATTTTTTTCATTTTGGCGATTTTTTTCTGTTTTTGGGGGCTTATTTTCATTTTGGAGATTTTTTTCATTTTGGCGATTTTTTATTCATTTTTGCGATTTTTTCCTATTTTGGGGGTTTTTTCGTTTTGGCGATTTTTTTTTCATTTTGGCGATTTTTTCTGTTTTTCGGGCTTTTTTCATTTTAGAGATTTTTTTCATGTTGGCGGTTTTTTTTTCATGTTGGCGATTTTTTCATGTTTTGGGGTTTTTTTCATTTTGGCGATTTTTCCCTGTTTTTGGTTTTTTTTTTCATTTTTGGCGATTTTTTCATTTCGGCGATTTTTTTTTTAATTTTGGCGATTTTTTTCTGTTTTTGGCGATTTTTTTCATTTTGGCGATTTTTTTCTGTTTTTCGGGCTTTTTTTCATTTTGGAGATTTTTTTCATTTTGGCGATTTTTTTCATTTTGGCGATTTTTTTTCATTTTGGCGATTTTTCCCTGTTTTTGGGTTTTTTTTTTCATTTTGGCGATTTTTTTCTGTTTTTTTTTGGGTTGTTTTCTTTTTGGCGATTTTTTTTCATTTTGGCGATTTTTTTTTTTATTTTGGTGATTTTCTTTTATTTTGAGCGATTTTTTTCATTTAAGCAATTTTTCCGGTTTTTCGCGACTTATTTTAGTCTTAGACATTTTTTTGTAATTTGGTGCTTTTTTTCATTTTGGCGATTTTTTTTTGTTTTTGGCGATTTTTTTCGGTTTGGCGATTTTATAATAATTTTTTGTTTTTTTAGTTTTACCGTTTTTGAAAATTTCAAGAGTTTTGCTCTTACGGTTTCCAAGATACAGCAAGTTGTCAAAATTGCATTAACTGATGGAACACCCTTTAAGTTAAATTTTTTTAAATTTTAGTGTTAATTTTTGTAGTCTGTATAAAAATACACTAGCCTTACAAATTTCAAGTGTATATACATACATACATACAATTGTATGTATATTACATGGAATTTTAACATTTTTCGTTGCTCGTTTTGGAACACCCTTTAATTTCCAATTCTCATGTATTTGCTGTTGTAGTGGCCAAAGGTCTACACACTGTGTCCAAATTTCAGGTCTGTAGCTCTTACGGTTCTCGAGAAAATACTAATATAGTTTTAGACATAGTTAATTTTACATAACACAAAAAGTTAAAGTTTTCCAACCCTGGAAACGTCTTTTTAATTTTTTTTTTATATTTTTTTAATTTAAAATACCAATTTTAGTCGTACTAAAGTGTAAAATATGTTTATTTATTAAAAAAAAAAAATTTGTTTTCGGTAGTTACTTTTATATGGCAAACTAAAGTTTAAGTTTTCCAGCTCTGCAATCGTCTGCTCGATTTTGCTGAATTTCAATACCAATCTATTTTGGAAAATTTCTGACACACCAGCCCAAGAACGAAGTCTCTAGCTTTTCTGGGAGCTTCGGAAAACCGATTTCACGTACAGACAGACGGACATCGCTTATTCGTCTTCCCTATGCATAAGGATCCAGAATATATATATTTTATGGGTCGCTTATTGATATTATAGAAATTACAAACGGAATGACAAACCTATATATACCCTTTTACCATTTTTGTTGGTAAAGGGTATAATAATTACACACAAATATACGGACAACACTATGTGATAAAAGCCAAAAAAATACCCGTGTATCCCCGTTTTGCTCCTGTAGTGAACCATGATTACATTCCTTTTTAAACAGGCATGCATATTAATAACTAAAATAATATTAAATATCATTTGCATCTGCAGTGGACACAATACACTTGATAATTTGTCTTGTGCCGCCAGCCGATATATTAATATTTAAAATCAGGGACCATAATGGTTATAATTTTTATTTTAATCATTATTTCTTTATTTTTATTTATTCCTTAGAAAATAACAGTTATTTCTTGATTTTTATTTATCCCTCACAAAATAACAGTTACTGTTTGATTTTTATTTTTTGCTTAATTTTTAAAATGTAGAAAGCGTAATTTTTGCGTTAAAATTACGAGGGCGGTTCGGAAACTTCTTAGCCTAGCACAAAAAGCGCGGTATAAACAGAAAAAAGTTAACGGCCCTATGTATAAGCAAAATTTGGCATGAAGTTAGCATAAGTGGCAATATTGAACATGATCTTAAAGAGTTTTGCCATGAAACTTCACATTAAAAATTATGCTAGGGAGTAGAGGTGGGTTAAAATTAGGTAATGCGACCATTTCTAATGTCAAGTTGTATGAAGGAACTCGTTAACACCTAATTCAATTTCGTCACTTTTGCTAACTTCATGCCAATTTTTGCTTATACATAGTGCCGTAAGTGTTTTGGAAACTTCCATCTATGCTATGAACACATGTTAAATTTTGTTTCGATCTGGCAACTCCTTCATATAGAAACAGGTGTTCACAAAAGACGCATTCGCGATTTTTTAACAATGGAAAAATTAGAAATGCGTGGTGTCATTAAATATTTACATAAAAAAGGTTTATCGGGACAAGAAATTCATAATGATATGGTGAATGTGTTAGGTGAAAGTGCTCCTTCATATGCAACAGTAAAAAATTGGGTTGCTGAATTTAAACGTGGTCGTACAAGCATTGAAGATGAACCACGTAGTGGACGTCCAAAACAGCAACAACAACAGAAATTGTAGCCAAAGTGCATGTTATGGTATTAAATGATCGACGAATAAAAGTGCGTGAAATAGCTAATATCATGGGCATCTCAAATAATCGAGTCCATTTAATTTGGCATGAAGAACTACAGATGAAAAAGCTTTCTGCAAGATGGGTGCCGCATTTGTTAACAGTCGACCAAAAACGCATAAGAATGAACATTTCTCAAGCTTGTTTGGATCGTTTTAAGCGAAATAAAATGGATTTTAAGCGTCGTTTCATAACTGTTGATGAGACATGGATCCACCACTATACTCCAGAGACAAAAGAACAATCCAAACAATGGACTGAAGCTGGAGGAAGTGCCCCCAAAGAAGGCAAAAACAATTCAATCGGCTGGTAAGGTTATGGCAACGGTTTTTTGCGATTTCAAAGGTATTTTATTGATTGACTATCTGCAAAAGGGTAAAACAATAAATTCAGAGTACTATTGCAACCTTTTGGATCAATTAAATGTACAAATTCGAGAAAAACGTCCTGGCTTACAACACAAAAAATAATTTTTCATCAAGACAACGCACCAGCGCACAAGAGTGTTTTAACAATGGCTAAAATCAACGAATTAAAGTACGAGTTGCTTGAACACCCACCTTATTCTCCTGATTTGGCTCACAGTGACTTTTACCTGTTCCCAAATCTAAAAAAAATTCCTTGCTGGCAAGCGTTTTACATCAAATGAAGATGCAATTACAGTTGTAAACCACTATTTTGAAGACCTTGAGGAAAACTATTTTAATCAAGGGATAGAATTGCTAGAAAAGCGTTGGACTAAGTGTATTGAAGTTTCAGGAGATTATATTGAAAAATAAAAATATTTTTGAAAAACTAACTATTCTCTTTCATTGATAGGCTAAGAAGTTTCCGAACCGCCCTCGTAATACTATATATCCTTTTAAAATTTAGGGCTTTAGTATTTGTTTTCAAATTTTAGTAAGTTTTGCGAATCAGGTAATTTTTAATAAAGCTTATTGCTCATGTGCACAATTTTACAAATTAGGGGTAACTCAACCCATTCACGTTATTGTCTGATATAATTATTTTTTTTTTTACAGTTTTTCCCTTTTTATAGTTCTGCCGACTTTTAATTAATATCAGCCTTTGCTATCATTTTGATGTTAGCAAGTTATTGAAAATTTTCGTAATTTTCGCGAATTTTGCCGAACTTCTGGCATTCCTTATAATTTTACATAAAGAATTTTAGGGCATGCAGTTTGTCGCCAATTTTTCGCGATAAAAGTGATTTTAAGCCAAATCTTGCCTTTTTAGCATTTTACCGATTTTTAATCCATCTGTAAGCAATTTGGTGTGTAATTTTATAATTTTGGCAATTTGTCCAATTTTTTGGAATTTCTTATGTCTTTAGGTATTTTTAAAAAATTTTAGGGCTTGTTTACTATTTAGCAATTTATCGCGGATTTTCTCTAATATCGCAATAAAATTGATTATTCCCAATTCTTTATTTTCTTTTGCAATTTTAACTATTTTGAATAAGTATCAGACTTTGATATCTTTTTGATGTTACCAAGTTTTTGCGAATTTTTATCATTGTCGCAAATTTTTCCAAGTTCTTTAATTCCTTATAATTTTAAGGGGTTTTAATAAATTCTATCGCATTTTTTCAATTATGAAATTATTCGCGAATTTTCGCAGTTTTTTGCAAATGAGATTGTTTTTGATTCTTAAAATCTATTGAGTTTTTTTGTTCACAGTTTTTGCTGTTTTGGAAGTTTTTTTTAACATATTCGCATTTTTAGCAAATTTTTATTCTTGCCGTTTTTAGCGGTCTATATAATCAGTTTTGGGAGATTATTCGATTATTTTAATCCCTGAAACAATTTCATCTGGTGTGCCACAGGGGAGTATACTGGGACCAGTTTTATATTTAATTTATACTTGTGATATGCCTGTGAGCAGTAGTATCCATACTTCCACATTTGCCGACGATACAGCCTGCCTTAGTATGCATGAAAACCCTGATGAGGCATCCCGCAAACTCCAGGAACACATTAGCCAGATGGAGCTTTGGTTAAACTTATGGAGAATCAAGGTAAATGAACAAAAGTGTGTTCAAGTAACATTTACTTTACGAAGAGATACTTGTTCCCCCATTCGGATTAACAATCAAGTTGTTTCTCAACATTCACATGTGAAATATCTTGGTATACACCTTGATCGACGACTTACATGGAAACACCACATTGATTCTAAGTTAACTCAAATGAAACTTAAACTAACTCAGGTACATTGGCTGATTGGTCGAAATTCAACACTTAGCCTAGACTGTAAACTTTTAATATACAAGCGCTTTTAAAGCCAATATGGTGCTACGGAATTCAACTATGGGGCACTGCTTCAGCTTCAAATGTAGAGAAAATTCAACGCAGGCAAAATAAAATTTTACGCATGATAACATCGGCTCCATGGTACATCAAAAATTCAAATATACATCGTGATTTGAATATGCCACTAGTGACTGAAGAAATTGCAAAATACGCTGGCAAATATTTAACAAAACTCGAGTCACATCCTAATCCGCTTGCCCGTAATATTTTGAACTTTACTGGACACATCCGCCTAAAAAAGAGGAACACAATGGCTCTTATTCACAGCAATCCAGATGGGACTTCTTGAAAATACTTTTATTTTTTTTCCTTTTGATTATCACTACTTACATATGTATTATATATAACTACTACTAAGCTTATGTCCGACATTGGTCGGGCCTAATTATATTTTTTAGATTTAAGATTTGAATACTTATTGTTAGTTCATATATGAAGATACAATAAATAAAAATCATGCATAAAAAAAAAAAAAAAAAAAAATTTTAATCCCTTGCGAATTAGTATTGTAGCGTGTTCTAACTATCACTACGACCAAGATTGTATAGTAAATATTTAAAGTCAACTTGACCGCAACATACATAACATCCAATGGCATTGAAATTATTTTTGTGCACTGGACATTTGACACTCATTCAATCGGGCAAATACCGCTGCATGAAGTGTTAGATAAATGCATTTGACAGACTGCAACGTAAATATGTATTTTGTACAACTGCTATTTGACACTCACCAGTCTGATCAAAAACCGCAGCATAAGGTACTTGAATAAATCATACTTAATAACCACATGTGTTTATATATGTAAATATAAACAATACAGAATCTATATTTCTAAATTTCTTATGAGACACACGCCGCACGCCTACCGCGGGAAACTAAAAGGAACAATTTGCTTATTAAGCATATACCTTTTCTTTTCCCTCTTATGTTAAGATAGGTTAAGCATTATTCTCATAGTTAGTATATAAGCAGATGTAATTTAGTTTTAAAAGATGAATAATTAAACAACGTTCCTAAGAGCTTCTAGCTGAGCTCAGGAAATTATCTTTTATTAAATATAATAAATAAATAAATAAAATAAAACAAATAAAATATTTATTTAAAATAACTTCCTTTTACATGGCGATCCTGCCTTACAAACTTGCGACCTTAGAGCGCAAATAAAAAGGGAAGTACACAAATAAAAAAGGACTTCCTAAAATATTTATGGGTCCTGGCAGACCAGCCAAAACGCTCTGCCAGAGGAAAAAGAAGTCCGCCTGGCCTAAAGGCACCTGCTGAAACCAACAACAAAAGCACCTAAATTTATGGACAAAAGAAGTCCGCCTGGCCTAAAGGCACCAACTGGAAATAAACAACAAAAAAAAATCAAAAAAAAATATTACTCTTCGTCAAATGAATAAACAAGATATAAAGGTTGGTCCACAACCCCTGACTATACAGGAATACCAAAAAAGAAACAACAAAATTAAGAAGGAAGAAAACATAAAAATCCCGAAGACATCAAAGCCAAGGAGGAGAGGAGTATATCTCTGTAGGTTGAAAAGAGAAAAAGCCCTGCTGCTACGAGAAGTCAACAGAGATCCCCCACCAACATGGTTTGACTCGACCAAAATGTGGGTACGAATAGAAACACTAACTAAGTTAATAAGACAAAAAACTAACAAAGAAGTGCACTAATTGCTGCGCACTCTTAGGTCAGTAGGCGTTAACCGCCGTTGACAAACTATACATATATATATTGTTTTTTTTTTTAATTAGATTTTAACAAAAATAAATTTAAAATAAGATAATATTTTTTTGTAATTAATTTTGTAAGGCCATTATAATGGATAAGATAAGGAGAAAACAAAACAAAAAACAGATTAATGTTATTTTTGAAGAAGAAGGAATTTCGTTAGAACAACAAATGTAATATCAGATTTGGAAAATAATAGGAATGCCAGGTGTCCCAAATGAGGACGATATTTTAAACAATACTCATGTAGAATAAGGTGGTCAGAACGCGTAGAAAAAGAAAATAATAAGCACCAATAATTCAGTAAATAAATAAATTTGTAAATATGGGTAAAACAGAATCAATAATGGAAAAACCCAATGCTAACGTGATTACCAATTTGGAAATCATTGGTCATAAGTCAGAAATAAATTCATTATGGTTACTAATTTTAATATAATCTAGTAATAATTTCAGCCATAAACGTGTTGCTTAATATATATATATATATATTTGTCACATAAAAGAGCTCTAAGAAAAAAGTATTTCAGTAAAGCAAACGATTTAGACAAAAGATAACCAAATTAAACGTTTTGGCAATTTTTTTTAAATTTACTGATGGAATGCAAAGATATTTTGAATAAGGCACGAATTATAAAAGAAGATTTAGAGCGGTCATATAAGTGTATCAATATTGATAGACCAATTAAAAATGAAACAATTATTAATCATTTTAAAAAATTTCTTACAAAATTAGAAGAAGTAAGAGTTTTATTTAATGTTTATTACAATAGACTAACAGTAGCTCACCAAAGAGCAGCAGACGCATTTTTCCTTGATTTAACAAGCAGAATTTCAAAATTAGCTGATAAAAAATCGATACAAATCGAACTACCAAATTCAATATACGAAAGTGTAACATTTAATATTTCTATGCCTATAATTGAATCCACAATGACTCAAACTGTAGTGGACTTTTTTAACACAGCATCAAAGCTGATTATAGACTTTGATGAAAAATCAGAAAATTTAGGATCCTTTGTTGACTCCTTGTCCCTGGTAGATTCAATAAAAGGTACTCACGAAGCGGTGGCAGTATCACTAATAAAAACAAAATTAAAGGGAACTGCAAGAAATATAATGAGCAATGAATCAACTTTTTTTTGTATTAACAGCAAACATTTTAAATATAAAACAAAACAATAAAAAAACAGCCACCTCTTATTGCAGCGAAATAGAAAATTTAACTAAGGCATTAAAAACCGCATACATTTCAGATGGACTGTCATGCGACTTAGCCACAAAATATTCCACACAAACTGCAGTAAAAGCATTAACTAAAAACTGCACCATTGATAAAGTCAAGCTTATCATGGAGGCAGGACAATTTAATGCCCTAATTCAGTAAGAAGAATTAGGACGTTCTTGTTTGAAAATGCTTCTGAGTTCTTGTCTTTGAAGTCTCTAAATTATTTTCTTCAAAAATGGTTGTTGTCTTTGACAATGAAAAATATAAATATTATTATTGCCATGTTTTTAAAACATAAAAATTCAATTAAATTATTATACAATAGTTTGAAAAATATATGAAAAAATATGTGTTGGATATAATGTTTAGAACAAAATCATAAAGCAAATACACGAACCTTCTAGCACAGACAATAAATAATAATCGTTTTAAAGAATCAAAACTGCTTCTTTTTTTCGTCCATAGACAAGACGATACATCCGTCGAACAGAATTAGGGCATAATAGCATGAACGATGCTATAAGTAAATTTGTCAAAAGTTGTACAGACGCCTCAGGTCAACAAAATACCATTTTGTACTATGGACAAAAGTACAAATCTGGAAACAGTTACCGTGGTAATAACACACGATCACGTGGAAGAAATGATTACCCACGTAGAAATAATAACAACAACTATTATAACAACAATAATAATAACAATTATTACAGAAACCGACAAAGATTTAATAATAATCGTAGGAACAATAACTACGTAAGAGCAACAATCAAATGAAAACAATTCGGAAAACACCGAAATTCCCCTAGGATCAAATCAGTAAAAATTTACTTAATCTAAACTTGAGCTTCTTTATAAATATTCAATTAGGCAATACTAACACTACACTCATACTCCTAGTAGACACTGGCGCAGATATTTCATTAATAAAATCAAAATTCTTTAAACTAAACCAAATTAACACTAACAAAACAACAACTTTAAGTGGAATAGGACAGGGTAACATCAAATCGATTGGAAATACATTTTGCGATTTAAAATTTAAAAACTTTTTAATACCACATTACTTCCAGGTAGTAGATAATAATTTTCCGATACCATGCGATGGAATCATTGGCATAAATTTTATCAAAAAATATAACTGTATATTGGATTTCAACCAAGATAATGATTACCTTATCCTTAGACCATTTAATATACCACATACAATAGATATACCGATTACGAATAACTGCAATGAAATTAATATACCTCCAAGATGTGAAGTAATACGTCAAGTAAATTTTACCAATTCAAATAACGAATTATTAATTCCAAATCAAGAAATTGAACCAGGTGTTTTTATACCAAATACATTAGTTAAATCTGACAAAGCATTTATTCGTATTCTAAACACTAATAACACCATTACTAAAATCAAACAAAGTAACATAAAAACATCTCTGATTATGAAATTATCAAAGAAAATTTAGGCAAAAATTCACAAAGAAAATCAGAAATATTAAAAATTTTACAGAAACATTTTCCACAACAATTTAAAACAACATTAACAAAACTATGTTCAACATATAGTGATATTTTCGGTTTAGAAACAGAAACAATAACAACTAATAAATTTTATGAACAAAAGTTGAGAGTAAAAGATAAAGAACCAGTATATATTAAAAATTATCGTATACCACATACACATAAAGAAGAAATTGACAAACAAGTGAAAAAATTAATAGACGATAAGATTATTGAACCTATTCTGAATACAACAGTCCAGTCTTGTTAGTACCAAAGAAGTCACTTCCTAACTCTGACCAGAAAAGATGGAGACTTGTCGTAGATTACAGACAAATAAATAAAAAATTAATTGCACATAAATTCCCATTACCTTGAATTGATGATATATTAGACCAACTAGGTAGAGCAAACTATTATTTTTCCTGTTTAGACTTAATGTCAGGCTTTCACCAGATCAGTTTAGAGAAAAACTCTAGAGACTTAACAGCTTTTTCAACTAACAATGGTTCATACAGATTTACTAGATTACCTTATGGTTTAAAGATAGCACCCAATTCCTTTCAACGAATGATGACACTTGCTTTCAGTGGTTTAAAACCAGACCAAGCCATTCTATATATGGATGACTTAGTCATACTGGGATGCTCCGAAAAGCACATGCTTTCGAATTTGAAAAACGTTTTCGATCTATGTCGAAAGTACAATCTTAAATTACATCCTGAAAAATGTTCATTCTTCATGAGAGAAGTAACATACCTTGGTCACAAATGTACAGACAAAGGAATATTACCAGACGATAGTAAATATGCAATAATTGAAAAATATCCAACACCAACAGACGCAGACAATGCAAAGAGATTCGTAGCATTTTGTAATTACTATCGAAGATTCATTAAAAATTTCTCTGAATACTCTAGACATTTAACAAAATTATCCAAGAAGAATACACCCTTTGAATGGACACCCTTTGTGCTTTGCATTTAAATATCTCAAAAGGGCATTAATGAGTCCAACCTTATTACAGTATCCTGATTTTGCCAAGGAATTTTGTATAACAACAGATGCAAGTAAACACGCTTGTGGTGCTGTTTTAACACAACAACACGAAGATAAACATTTACCTATTGCCTATGCATCCAAAACATTCACAAAAGGAGAAAGTAATAAATCAACAATTGAGCAAGAATTGAGTGCAATTCATTGGGCAATTACCCACTTCAGACCATATATATATGGAAAACATTTTCTTGTCCGTACTGATCATAGACCCCTTTCTTATTTATTTTCAATGAAAAACCCAAGCTCCAAGTTAACAAGAATTAGACTAGATTTGGAAGAATATGACTTTACAATATCTTAGGGGAAAAGATAACTATGTTGCTGACGTTTTATCGCGAATTACAATAAATGACCTAAAAGACATGAATAATAAAATTTGTTCTATATTAAAAGTCACGACTAGATCGATGACCAATACAGAATAAGAAATAAACAGCATACATTTGATAAAAATAAAAATAATGATAAGCCCTGTTATACATGTACCTTTAACAAACACTGACGTCAGAAAATACTATAAACTAAAGATTTCCCCCGCAAGATGTTATATCAAACGTGGAAAATCTATAGTTTCATATATATATATATTAATGATTTGTTTACTAAAGAGAATTTTGACTTAGGACAATTTTTCTCTAGGCTCGAAAAAGTGGCCGGTAAACACAATATATATAATTTACAAGTGGCACCTAGTGAGAAAATTTTCGAATTTATCTCTATTAAAGAATTTAAACTTATGGGCAATAAAATATTAAATAAAATTAAAGTAGCGCTACTAAATGAGGTAACCCAAATCAATAATAAGAATGCGAAGGCAATTCTTGAAATTATGCTGAAATATCACGATGATCCAATAGAAGGAGGACATTGTGGAATATATAGAACATTAGAAAAAATAAAAAGATATTACTATTGGAAAAATATGTCCAAAGACATATCTAAATACGTAAAAACATGTCATAAATGCCAAACTGCTAAAACCTTAAAACATAACAAAAGTCCAATGACTGTGACACCAACGCCAGCAAAACCATTTGATACGGTAGTGGTAGACACAATAGGACCATTCCCAAAATCATTATTTGGAAATGAATACGCAATCGCAATAATATGTGATTTAACTAAATATTTAGTAACTATACCAATAAGAGACAAAAGCGCTAAAACAATCGCTAAGGCAATATTTGAAAATTTTATACTTACCTATGGTCCAATGAAGACGTTCATTTCGGACATGGGAACAGAATATAAAAATTCGATATTAACAGAACTTTGTAATCTACTAAAAATTGAAAAATTAACTTCGACAGCTCATCACCACCAAACAGTAGGCACAATAGAAAAAAGTCATAGAACTTTCAATGAATACGTACGTTCCTATATATCTATAGACAAATATGATTGGGACGAATGGCTAAAATATTTTACTTATTGTCTTAATAGAACACCTTCAACAATACATAATTATTGTCCTTATCAGTTAGTCTTTGCAAAAACTCCTAAAAGTTTTCAGATATTCAATGTAGATAAAGTAGCACCACTATATAATACAGAGGTTAGAAGTAGCATATAAGAGAGCTCAACAATTACTAAATAAGCATAAACTTAGACAAAAATTAAATTACGATAAGGATATACAGTAGTTTTCGCTTATAGTCACATTTAAAATTGCACAGAAATTGTGGATTATATCGCTAATGTGACTATAAGCCTAACTTTTTTATATGCCACGCAGAGGTATATAAAAGAATTTCCATACAATCCAATTATGTGAATATAAACCAAATAAACTAAATTCATATTTATTATTAAAAAAAAAATAAACAAAATGACTTCATTTTACAAAATATTTGCACATTTCACAAAAGTTGTAGTTAAAAATAGATCATTATATTAATTGCTTTCAAAAAAGTCAGTAATTTTATATTGCTTCAATATAAGTGGTTGTTTTAGAGTCATGTCCTCTATTTTGTCAAACAAAGAATGACCCTCAATATCATTTTCTAAGCAAAAAATTCTTAAAAAATCTAAAGAATTCAAAATTTCTTTTGGTGTTGGAAGTTGTTTTTTTTTTGTTGTATTTAAAAGGCAAGTTTTTGTGGCCTTTTATGCAACAATGTTTTGTTCTGAAGACATGTTCTTCTACTAAACAGTAGATGGAGGTTGAAATTTAGATTTACTTTTTGGTTTATGGCTTAAATAAATAACTAAAAAAATATTTGAAAATTTTTGTGACTATAACGCGAATTGTTTGCATACAATTTGGATTTTGACTACCACAAACTCGGTGCATATATGTCAAATATGACTATATAGTAAATGGACTATATCGCCAACTTTTTGAATGAAATTAAGTTCAAAAGTCACAAAAAACATTAAATATGGACTATATCATTAATGTGACAATAAGCGGTAGTGACTATAAACGAAAACTACTGTACATAATTGATTATAACTTTAAAATAGGAGATCTAGTTTTACTGAAAAATGAAGCAGGTCATAAGTTAGAAATACAATATAAAGGACCTTACAAAATTAAAAAAATAGACTTAAGAAATAATGTAACTATATTTGATAAGAAAACAAATAAAACACAAATAGTTGTGTTTTATTTGTTTATAAGAATAGACTTAAATTATATAATATTAAATAATTAAAACGGTATGCGCATTACCGCAATAAAACCTAATATTTTACAATAAGATTTAAATTTTTAATTATACTTCAAAAATACTTTTTATCTGTAAAAGAATGTCCATAAAACTAACGTTATATGAACACTCTTATAAAAGGTGGAGGTGTAGCGCGTTCTAACTATCACTACGACCAAGATTGTATAGTAAACATTTAAAGTCAACTTGACCGCAACATACATAACATCCAATGGCATTGAAATTATTTTTGTGCACGGGACATTTGACACTCATTCAATCGGGCAAATACCGCTGCATGAAGTGTTAGATAAATGCATTTGACAGACTGCAACGTAAATATGTATTTTGTACAACTGCTATTTGACACTCACCAGTCTGATCAAAGACCGCAGCATAAGGTACTTGAATAAATCATACTTAATAACCACATGTGTTTATATATGTAAATATAAACAATACAGAATCTATATTTCTAAATTTCTTATGAGACACACGCCGCACGCCTACCGCGGGAAACTAAAAGGAACAATTTGCTTATTAAGCATATACCTTTTCTTTTCCCTCTTATGTTAAGATAGGTTAAGCATTATTCTCATAGTTAGTATATAAGCAGATGTAATTTAGTTTTAAAAGATTAATAATTAAACAACGTTCCTAAGAGCTCCTAGCTGAGCTCAGGAAATTATCTTTTATTAAATATAATAAACTAGATATACCAAACGGACGACAGAATCGTCCGCATTCTAAACAGAAACAAAATCTCTTTATTAAACCTAATTCAATTTATTGAACTCTCGTCCTATAAGTTTTATGCAGCGTGACCGTTTGACCGACTAAAGTGGCAAATTGCCACTTTTTCGACTGCCTTGCCACTTTTTTCCCCTTTCTTTAGAGTGAATTATATAATAATACATTAAAAATAAAAAATTTAGTGTAGTTTTCACGTCTTTTTTTAATTTTGCCCCTTTTTTTTGATAAATCCCCTATTTGGTGCAACTTTTTGAAAAATGTCATCGGCCACCCTGGTTTTATGGCTTTCATACAACAACAAATAAGAAAAAAATGGAATAGCATGAAAAATAGTACACAAATACACACACACACACAAACACACAGTGTAAACTAACAAATGAGCGTGTACTATGTTTGCATGTAGTAGTAGCAACTTTAAACGCTTATAGCTCCCAAAATACTAAACCGATTTCAATAAAATATAGATTCTGCGCAGAAATTCCTTTAAAATGATATAAATCTTTCCAAAATCGGTGCAGTAGTTCCGGCGTAAAAGGGATTACAAGAAACGTGTTCGCCTATTAATTATATAGATAAATAAATAAAATAAAACAAATAAAATATTTATTTAAAATAACTTCCTTTTACAGTATATCTTTTGCAATATGTAATGTTTTTAGTAGAAAAAGAAAAGTAAAAAGCAAAATAATTAGTTTAAATACCTGAATTATTTTATTATGAAATTGATAAATAAAACGGCCCGTTTTGTCAACTTTGCCAAAGATATTTAAATTTTTTGTCCTGCATACCCTTTACAAATGCATCTTATACATCTAAAATACCGTTTTTTGGGTAGCAATAATTGCTACTTATGTAACCAAAAAATTAAAATTCCTTAGATAATTGTTATTGGTAACCAAAAAATTTTTTTTGTTGCTATAATAGTTATTCGTAACAAAAAAAATATTTCTCACTTAGATTGGTTACAATAGCCAAAATAAAATATCTCTTACGATAATGGTTAAAAATAACCCAATCCAAATAAAACACATTTTACAGTAACCTTTTCATTTAAAATAAAAAAAATAACAATAAGAGTCTAAACACAATGTTCGCGGTGCGGTGCGATTTCTCGTTGCGGGAGAAAACAATAAACATAATACAACGGAAGACGGCTACGGCAATACTTGTCAGTGTTTGTTTAAATTTTTATTAATTTTTTTGTAGATACATTTTTATAAAATTTTCTAGAAAATTTACTCTTTGTTTAATATTTTGTAATGGAGGCCCTATGTTCCTTATAGGAACGACGGGAACATATATACATACATATGTATATATATACATACATATATAATGTTTTGTAATATCAGTAACTAAAGACAAGAAATTATTAACATTTTATACATTGACAGATATATTTGAAAAATTTTTTAAATTTTATATTTAATGACAAAAGTTTTTAACCCTTAAATGCATGAGGTCAGAACCTTTGATTTATATCAAGTAATTCTAATGCAAATTTTGTCCCTAAACACGAATATAGGCTTTATTTTCAAGAAAAATTAACGGTTTTCGTGAAAAATTGGAAAAACAACTCTTTTTGAAAAATTAAAAACGAGAGAAAAAACTATTTAAAAAATTTAACTTGATCCAAATTTATTAAAATTCGTTAAAATAGTGTCCCATATACAATATGATAATAGTCTCCACAAAAATGGCACACATACTAATTATTTATTTACTTTTGAAATTTGGTTCACAAACTATATTTGTTCAAAAATTTCATACGACAACTTTGGTAGCTTGCTGATGATATAAACAAATTAAAAACAAACTTAAACGGCGTTTCAAAGAACACTTATACAGTATTCTTTATTTTAAAGGGTTCTTTATTGAGTTTCGGTTACATTTACTATATTATTTTTATCAAATAAGTAATGTACCATTTATGGTACGGTATGCATTTAAGGGTTAAACCTCAAAATCATTTTTTTGTTCACAATAATGTTGTGAACATCGCCAATTATTCAAAAACTATGGCAACATCAGAAAGAGAAAGAGAGTCAAAAATTGAGAGAATAACAAAGTCCGCAGAGAAAATAAAATAGATTTTAATTTTATACCGTTCCGCACTGCGGTTTTTTACTTCAAAATCGTATGAAAAACCGCACCGCAATAAATTATCGGTACATTGTGTTCAGACTCTAAAATATATATTTATTCAAAGCAAATTTTTTATTTTAAGTTTTTATAACAGGAAGTTTCTAATAATTTTTAATTTTAATTTTTAGAAGATGACAGTCAAAAACATTATTAATGCAAAAACGGGATACAGATAATCCCGAAAATCCCGGACCTTAAAATTAAAAAATCCCGGGCTCGGGATTTCCCGTTTAGCATCTCTAGTTGTGATATAATTTAAAAAATTTTTTGTGTATCCTAGCTTATTTTTAATTTATTTATATGTGTTTTGCTAAGTGAAGGATTCAGGTAAAGCTATTGTTAAATTTTATCATATAAGTTAATTTTTTTGAGAAATTGAGATATTAATAGTATGTTATTCGTTGAGAGATTGGAGAGATGGGACTCTGGCCTGGAGTTGTAAAAAATTTGATTGCGTATTAAATTAAATTTTGGACATTATTTAAGGAAATTTAGTGGTTTTGGGTGCAGTATATTACAGTTGCAGTAAGTTGGAGTATCAATATTGATAAGGTGACCGTGAGAAATTTTTTATGGCCGAGTCTATGGTGAGTAAACTTTACTAGGTCTAATCTATTGGTATGTGATAATGTTAGGTCGTTTATTGTCATCCTACTGCTGTTAATTGATCTATACCATGATGAAGTTATATAAAGTGTTTGTGTCCTGTCGGATGTAAAGGAGTGAGTGTAAATGAATTTGTTTATATCATTGCGGTCGAAATTTGCATAAGTGTGGAGTGGTGATGGAGTAGCGGACTTAGCAGACTCATCAGCGAACTCATTCTACAATGCCACTGTGGCCTGGTACCCAAAGGAGTAAAATATTAGGGTATTTTTCTATCAAAATATTTCTAGTTTTTGTTGCATAGATATTATTGTTGTTTATTTTCGAAATAGATTTTAGGGACGATAAGGAGTCTGTGCGAATATCGAATTTTCCCTCCTGTGATTTTACGTGAAGTGCTGCTTCATATATAGCTATTTATTCCGCGGTGAAAACGGAGCTGTATATAGGTAGTAATGATTTTTTTATAATCTCAGTTTCTGTAGTGATAGCAAAAGATACATAGTTGCTTGTTTTAGATCCGTCCGTATATATAAATTTATAATAGCAGAATTTGTTTTTAAGTTCGTTAAAAAGCAATTTGAGCTGGAAGGGACTGGAAAATGATCTAACTAATGATGTCAGAGATGTATCAAATATATCGGGGTTTAAGGCCCACGGAGTGTGGTTTGGTTGTTTTGAAGATTCAAGATTTAATGGTATATTAAGCGAGCGACATTCATTAACTGTCCGGTAGATCGCCGATGGAATTTTTGGTCCTTTTTTTGCTCGGGTCAGCTTCTTTATTATCTGTCTGAGGGGTGTAGTTCTCGTACATAAATGTTTTAAATAGCTTAGCTGTTAGAATGTCTCTTTGAGTGGTAAGAGGTATGATACTGGATTCGAATGAAAGATTATTAGTAGGAGTGGTACGGAAGGCTCCTAAAGCACTACGTAATGCTGCATTTATGACTGTTGTTAGCTTTCTCAGGACATATTTAGGAGCGTAATTAATTTTAGATAAAATAATTGTTTTGACTAAGGAAATTAGGGTTTTGGAGTTGCAATTTAGCTTGAGGCTCGATAAGCATTTGATAATTTTTAGTCTTGTAGATAAGGAGGAAGTAAGAAAGGTAATTTGATCATTCCAATTATATCTTTTGTTGATATGAATACCAAGTATTCTAAGTGTATTTACTTCGGTTAATTTAGTTGAACCAGACTGAACTACGCAGCGACAGTTAAACTTTCTACATATGTGTAGATATTTGCATTTGGTGTCAGATAGAATTGCTCCCGAGTATTGGCACCAGCTATTAAGGTTGTCGAAAAGGCAGTCTAAATTTAAAACCGGTTTTTTTGTTTGATTTAACGATAATATTGAGGTCATCTGCATAAGCAGCAAAGCTAATCTCTTTGTTTAACGATATTAAACCGTAAAGCTTGTTAAATGCAATTAGGAATAAAATTACCGATATAGGGGAACCTTGGGGGATTCCATTTTGCACAGGTAAGTGTAAGGAGTGGCGATTACTTATTCTTACGGTTATTTTTCTAAAGGGTGTTTTTTATTGAGGTATAGAACTCTAAGTTGGCATCACTTTTATAACTGGCGGCCATTTTGTCAGCTGTCAAGTGATTAATATTTAGTTTGGTTTGCCATTTCATCATGAACAGGTTGACAAAAGAACAACGCTTGTAAATCGTGCAAATTTATTTCGAAAATAATGGTTCAGTTCGCGAAGTTTACTGCAAGCTCCGTCCATTTTATGGTCGACATAATCGTCCATCAGAGCAATTAATTCGGTTAACCATGGATCGTTTTCGCACTACGTTTACTCTATGTGATAATACGCATCCGCAGAGACGTCGAACAGTGCGCACCGAAGAAACAATTGCCGCTGTAGAGCAAAGTGTTGAAGAGGACCCGAATGAATCGATTCGCCACCGTGCACAGCAATTGGAGCTTTGTCCATCAACTTTATGGAAGATTTTGAAGATTTTGAATGTGGATGAGTTGTGGTTCCAACAAGACGGCGCTACATGCCACACAGCGCACGTCACAATCGATTTATTGAAGGAAACATTCGATGAGCGCATAATTTCCCGGAATGGACCTGTCAATTGGCCACCAAGATCGTATGATTTGACACCATTGGATTATTTTCTTTGGGGATATGTGAAGTCGCTCGTCTACGCCAACAAACCAGAAACGTTAGGGGACTTGGAAGCCAACATTCGTGGCGTTATTGCCAACATACGGCCCCATATGCTCGAAAAAGTGGTTGAAAATTGGACCTGTAGAATTGGCTTTATTCGAGCCAGCCGCGGCGGCCACATGCCCGAAATCATATTTAAACATTAATGGCATAAAATTATCCTTCCAATAAAGCCAAATTGATGGACATTAAAACGATTTTCTTGTGTTTTATTTCAATTCGAAGTTGTATACCTCTAAAAAAACACCCTGTATTATTCATAAAGTTATATACATATTTAATTATTTTAGGACCTACTTTCCACAAAACAAGTTAATCTAAGATCGAATGAATACCCACCCTATCAAAGGCTTGTAAGAAATCAAGTGATATGACTGTAACATGCTTTCTCAAGGAGAGGGCATTCCCAATTTGGTAATCTACATAAAGCAGACTATCAATTGTCGACTTTCCCTTTTTGAAGCCAAATTGGTTATTGTTTAGTAGTTTGCAGGAAGTTACAAACCACCGCAACCGGTTGGCTATAATCCTGTCTAGAACTTTTGATATGCAGGAATTTAGAGATATCGGTCTGTAAGATTTAATTAATGATTTATCAGAATTTGGTTTAAGTATAGGAATGATTACGCTGGTTTTGTACATTTGAGGAATTAAATTGGAAAAAATATTGTTAAAGTTTTTAAAATCCTTTTTTTGGTAGGTTGCGGCAGCATTTTTATCATTCGGTACGAAATTATGTCCATACCAGGTGTTTTGCCTTTAAGTTTTTTTAAAACGGTTTCGAGCTCGAGAAGCGAAATGTTGTTTTCTATTCTTTCTGCGGCTTGGCATGCCATAGTCGCAGGAAGCCCTGTTTTGTGTATGTGTTTGTTTAATCGAAAATTTCGATCAAATCTTTCATCTTTAGAACTATTACTCCAATATTTTGCAAATTAGTTGTCTATTTCTTTTTTGTTTATTAAATTGATATTCTGCGCACCAGTGGATGTGATTTAATGAATTTAGTGGCTATTTTTATAACCGGATAATGATCTAATGTTGTTCCAAATTTTTTGTGTTGGTGTTGATGGATGAATTGATGATGTGAAATTACTTAGGGACTCTCTTTTGGATATCTTTATATACCTTTTATAAATGGCGTTTGACTTTTTGTAGTTCAGAAGGTTTAACTGTATCATATTTTTCTTGAATACGTGCCATGCTCTATTTTTAATCCTCTAGGTTTTCTAAGTTTTTTATCCACCACGGCACTAGGTTTGTTCGGACTGGATTCGGTTGTGGAATAGATGAATTAGCTGATTGGAGTTTAATTTTCGTTATATTTGCGCTCTGCTTATTTATATTGAGGCTGGTAGGGCGACCAGCATCATATTTGATACAGTTTTCTTGATATTTTTTCCAATTTGCATTTCTTAAGATAAACCTACGAGTAAAGTTGTCGGGCTGCACAGAACTTGTAAAAAGTGATACTATAATGGGAAAATGATCGCTCTCGTGGAGGGTGCTGTCAGTTTTCCAAACAGAGTGAGGTGCTAAATTTGGGGAGCAAAACGAAATGTCGATATAGGAATATGAGCCATGAGTATTTAAGTGTGTCGGAGACTTGTCGTTTAAAAGGACATAATTTGAGTCTGTTATGTATTCAAATAAAATCTTTCCTCTTTTATTGTTAGAGTGGGCACCCCAACTCATATGTGAACCGTTAAAATCCCCTGTTATTAGGGCTGGTGAGCCTATGCTCCCAAATATGTTGTTAAGATTGTTTGTGTTAAGAATAATTTAGATTTAGTGAGACATAAACACCCGTTCTGTGTCCTACCCAGGCTTTGGCTTGCTCGGCGACGGCTCCGAAAGCTTCGGCCTTAGGTTGAATGCAGAATAAGTGATAAATAGTAGCTGATTTTATAAAAGGTTTAAATGTCATTTAAAAATCCATTTTGTCTTCTGAGTCGGAGGTTTTTTGTTTACTTTTGTTTGTTGATTTCGATGCGGCTTTAAGTTTAGCTTGAAGTCTCTTGGACGTTTTTCTCGGCAGAATATTTATTTTAGTTTTTTTACAGACGTTGATGTGCTAGGTTGTATTAAAAGTTCGGAGTCAAAATCAGATAATGAATCGTAGGATAACAAATTTGCTGTTACAGATTTGGAAGTTGGAAGAGCTGGTGTATTTGTTGTAGTTTTTTCTAATTGTGTCGAAGTGGTTTGGTTGGGTAGGGCTGCATTGTTTGTTTTGGCCCCAGAAGAGTAAAGAGATCCATCATGTTGATGTCGTTCAGTATAGATTTTATGTGCAGTTTTGTTGTCTACTCTCTAGATTGTTTTGATAGCTTGTAGTTCCTTGTGTTTGATGAAGATGGGACATTTCTTATCTTTCGAAGAATGTTTAGTGTCGTTTAATTTACTATTAATGCAATTTATACAATTAACTTCGTTTTTGCACTCTTCCTCAATATCTAGATTAAGGTGAAATTCTTTGGCACAGTAGAAACATAATTTTTGACTCCTGCAAAACTTAGCACTTTGTATTCTGTTACTTCTATTGTTATTGAATCAGATAGTGCTGTAATAGTTGCTAGTTTATTTGCTTGTGTATAATTTTTTGTTTTTATTAATATGCTACCACTCATTAATTTTTTACATTCCTCTACTTCGTCGTTACATGTGTAATCGATTGATTTTTTTAATAGAAATGGGGAAACATTGGAGAGAGTATCATCACTGTTTGTTCTCTTCATAAGTAGATATATGGGACCTGGTTGAGAGAAGTTTGGTGATTTTGTTTTATCCCATTTTAGCGATGGAGATAATTTTTGAGTTGGTGGATTGTCTGATAGTTTATTCATAATTCTTTAAATTTTGCTATTTCTTTATATTCATATAATTATTTATTGCTCAAGTAATAAAATACTTCTTTGAACTTTGTCTTTTTTTTCTTACAAAACAGTTATGTCTATGTTAATTTATAATGTTATCTTAACAATGAGAGTTAAAATGAGAGCAAAATTAAAACTGCTATCGGTTACAGATAAGAATTTAGCCACGTCTGCTTTGAATGAAGCTACGAGTCAAACTGAATTTTGTTGAGTAATTTCATTGACTACAAATATTTCAGTTTGTTATATATGATTGTTAATTTTTAAATTAAATATTAACAATTTGTTTTGTTGTTTGCATTTCGATGATATTTTTCTTGGTGTTAGGAGTGAAGTTGAAAATGTTTTCAGCCAATAATTTTTGAAGCACTCAGGATTTGTGGAGTTTTTGTTGAAAATGGAAAGGCTGTCATCGAGGACTAAAGTGTTAGCCGTGATTACTGGAGGTCGTGACCTTTCTGGTGTTGGAGTGCAGGAGAGCCTTAAGAGTCAATAGTTTTTCCTATCGCAGTCGGTGGTGTCACTGGAGAATCTAACCCACCTGTTATAGTAATTACTCTTGAGGACATGGCGACCGCGCATTTTCTATGGAGAGATTCGAAATCTATAAAGTCGGCTTTAGTTCTTAAAAGCGATAAAGGAGTTCCACGAAGTAAGCCAGAAGGTGTTCGAAAGCAATTCAGAGCTGTGTTGAGTTTTTCATATGTGACCTGCTCCACGAAAAGGGACTTCTGCGCCGAAAAGAAGTTATTGAAAAAAACGCGTTTAAAAAAAGCGCTTCGTTTCAAATCACTCAAAAAGTAAAAAAAAAATTCGGCGCAGAGGTCCCTTTTCGTGGAGCAGGTCACATATGGAAAAATCGTACGTTCGCGACCGGTACTTAAGCCAATTAAACAAAAACCAATAGAGGTATTTTATTGTGTAAATACTGGATAGAGACCTACATTAATACACTTTTAAAATAAATTAAGCACTTTTCATTCTTCCGTTCCATTTCACAGATTTTTACATTTCACTACTGTCATGTTTTTTTGTTTGTTTTTTTATTATTATCACTATGCATTTTCACATAAATATCTAAAAAAATTTCTCAACAAAAAACTTAATACTCAATTTATAGTGTGTAGTAACACTTATAACAAGAAATAGACTATTTTTCACCCCCAACCAAAATAGGGGTGTTATAAGTTTGTATTGTATGTATGTGTGTCTCTCTCTGAGTCTACGTACAGACCAAACGGCTGCACCGATATTGATTTAGTTTTTTCTGTTTGAAAGGTGACTTAATCGAAAGGAGTCTTAGCTACGTTCGAAGACAATCGGTCTAGCTGCTTAGAAGATATCACATCTTCTCTAGATATATTCTTGGTTTTTTATATTTATGAAATGAAATTTTAACAACATTTATGATATTTTTGTTTTTATTGAATAGGGCGTTAGAGCTATGCTTAACAGTGTTGCCTGTTTAGGGGATTTGTCCCCAAATTGGGGATTTTTTTCGCGAATGGGGATTACAATTTCGTATTGGGGATCTGTGGATTTTTTGGGGATGATAACCAAATTTTAAGGGATTTTTGGAGATTTATTTTTATAACTGATGGTAACAAGAATGATTTTTGAACTAAGAAGTATGCGTCTGGCAAGTCTGAAAATATGTGTTGCTATTCATAGTGAGTGTTTTCTAATAAAGAAGAAGTATCAAGGCAGATTAACCAATAATGAACACTAGCAAAACAAACATACGTAACAAAATGTAATACGACTTGTTGGAAGCACTTCTTAGAATAAACACACACTTTAAAAATAGTTCAATTTGCTGTGACAAGTTTAACCCTTCTGCTGAAATGGTAAAATAAAGCTTTTTAATACAAGTACATACTATGTACAACAAAGTTTGAGGCTGATGAATCAGAAAATTTCGAATCTAAAGTTTTGGAAATGGTTAACTTTGGTTAAAAAATTGTTTGTACTTGTGTATACTAAACTACTTACGTGTATTTTTTCTTTACAAGTTTTAAGCAAGTCCAAATTAAATTAATATGAATGTAAATATAGCTATCCATATAAATAAATTTTATTAAATAAATCTGCTATTTTTGTCATTATTTTTTAAATAAAATTAAAAAAATTAAATTTTTTCACAAAAGAAAAAATTTAAACCAAAAAAACTCAATTTGGGGATTTTTGGGGATAAAAAAATCAAAAACTGGGGATAAGCTCTAGAAAAAAACGGCAACACTGGTGCTTAATTTTAAGTCCTCATTAGTGTTTTTCATACGGGATTTCCCGGGAAAAATTTCCCGGGATCCCGCACATTTTCCGGGAAAGAAATCCCGGGAAATTTGTGCGGGAATTCCCGGGATTTTTTGATTTTGTTATGGCAACTTAATTTGTATGTACACATTCCTTGATGAGTGTCATTATTCACTTTATGAATGCGATGGTGCAATAATAAGGTGATGGCAATATCGCAATAGCTAAAGCTTTACAACAACTAAGGCCGAGCTTACACCTGGCACGCATGCGTTCTGAGACTTACCCCCAGTTTTTGACTGGCTAATCAAGCTGTAATTATTTTTAAGTTCTAATTAAATACGAAATTGTGTTTTTGAGTGCATAATTAAATAATAATTAAATACCCAACCTTGTGTAATTAAATACTACTTAAGTTTTATGAACGTACCATATGTTTTTATGCGTGTATGTGTTTATTGTAAACATACACATGGCATCACGTGATCGGGTTGAAAACATCATGTGGTCGGGTTAAGAAGAATTTCGTTTAAATTTCATAAATATATAACATATACAATACAAAGTTACATATTATGGAATAAAGTAATAGAAAAATATATTATGATGTTCGTTTGATTTCATAAAATGAATTTTTATGCAATTTGAATTTTCTACATGTTTATAACCTAACTTTTTTGTTTATGCTAAACAGCTGTTCTTTGGAAATTTTGCAGGGCTGCCGTGCTTGCAACATAATTTAATAAGAACTTTAATTAACCACTGAAAAAATTAAATCGTATTTAATTACAACTAAATTTTAAATAAAAATTAGCTAATTACGTACTTAATTATTAAGTTAAAAACTGCGGGTTAGATGCCTTTATTTGGAAAAAGCAGAACTCGACGTTCAAAATTTAATTCTACAACAATTCAGAAAAGTAAAAATACAGAAATGAGCAAGGAAATAAAAAAAAATTACAAATAATTACAGATTCTCTTTGGTAAATAGTTAACAGCATTAACAGCTTATTCTGTACTAAAGTCCTATTTCCAAAGAAATATGCCCTTATGCAAAAACGATTGTTAAAGCATGCGTTAAAACTGGTTTTTCCATACAAAATTCCTTTGTTAAACCAACTTTAAGTTTAACAATGATTTTTTCATGAGGGGGATATTTTGTATTATTTTTTTAATAATACTGGTACAATTTCTTTTTAATAATATTGGTATCTATGTATTACTATTATATAAAGAACGGAAACGGTATTATTTTTGGACTAATGTGTGTATAAAACGTTATTATTTAATCGATCTCATAAATTATAATTTGTTTTTGTTGAAATAAATTAAATTTAAAAACATTTTGTATTGTTTTGTACCGGGCGGGAATTCCCGGGATTTCCCGGGAAACCTAAAAATCTTTCCCGCTTTCCCGGGATATGAAAAAGTCCGGGAAAAGAAAAACTCTAGTCCTCATTAAAGAAACCCGAATGCATCATTCTGGTATCTGGAATATTCGGTATATCATTAAATTTTTCTAGTAAATAATGCATTGTTTATGAAAAAATTTACTTACTGTCGCGAACGTACTAAATTTTGCAACTAAAAAAACTTTATTTAGCTGTAACACAGTATTTTTTGTTTGTTTTGGAAATTAGTGACACCGAACTTATTTAAAATGTGATATGTGTGGCATCTGTTGACGTTTAATGCAAAGCAATTACAATAAAATGAGGTTTTCGGTCGCGAACGTACGATTAAAACATAGATTGTTTTTTTTAATGTTATCTTACAACAACATAACACTTGCAAAGCGAGTAGCTTGTCTGCAGAAAACACCCAGGGTCTATGGCGGGAATCGAACCCACGACCTCTGGAGTGAGAGGCTAGCATAGCTACCAACTCAGCCACAGGGGTACCCTAAAAAAATTAACAAAGTAAAAATTAACCGTTAATCGAACTTTTTTTGTTCACCTTACACTTTCCTCTTCTTAATTGATTGTAATAAAGACGTTTTGAAGAAATATTGCAACCATAACATATACATATTTTGCATGTAAAATAATTAAATATAAAAATGTCTTTAGAAGTAGCTTACAAATAAAGTATCAAATTTTGCAGTTTCCAGCCCAATTTCCTCAAGTAAAAGAGCTGAGATATGCTATGAAACTATCCTATTATTAATTTTTTATAATTATAAACAATAAAACACGATGATTATCAACATTTCATTTTTCCATCCTGGTTGACTCTTCGGAGGAAATGCCCATATACTTACAAGTAAAGCATCAAAGCTTTAAAATTTTATTGGAAAACTTTTCTATAAATTTTTATTAATTAATGTGAGTATCTAAAGAGGAGAAGAAAAATTTAACTAGACTTTATTAGCTGGGGGAAATACCGATATTTTTTTGTGCAACCACGCACTTCATCAGCACCCATGTTTATCTACACGGGGTAGATATTATTATTAACATCAGGTATTTAACTTAAATTTTCTATGAAATGGAATATGAGAATTGATTGTGTATACAATTATTGATTTACCTTTGGCAAACACATTTGTAAGTATCACTATTCATTTTCTGTTTTCCCATTTTATATTTAGGTTAGCACGAAGTTATATCACTTTACCTAAGTATGTTTAACTATTCTTACTTATCTTTTACGATCATCACATTAATTATTTACTTATTCGATGCACCATCGGTACTTTGATTTCCAGCATTCTGAAGCAGTGATTGCCAAGTGAACAGTGATCGCCAAGTGAACATATTTTTGTCACGTGCCCATGACAAATAAAGTCTAGTTTAATTTTTTTTCTCTTCTTTAGATACTCACCAGAGAACTTCAAAATCACGATTTTTCTTGATTTTATTCAGCACAAAATCTTTTGTTCATTTTACTGAATAAAGAAAAATTCAATGCTGATTAAAAGTCATATTCATTCTGGTGTACACATCAAATTATGAGTAGAATTAACAAAAGCATTTTATGAACAAGTTCGCACAGGCAAGAGAAAAGCTTGCAGTAAATTGATTGTGTCCAAGCGTTATTATTCTCATTAATTCATACAACATGTTTGAACCGACCATCTGTATGGCTTGAGTAGTATGATATACCAACAATGCAAACAACATAACCAATTCAACATTGATAAACATTTGCTTTTTATACCCTTTACCAAAAAAATGGTAAAAGGGTATATACATATAGGTTTGTCATTCCGTTTGTAATTTCTATAATATCAATAAGCGACCCATAAAATATATATATTCTGGATCCTTATGCATAGGGAAGACGAATAAGCGATGTCCGTCTGTCCCGTCTGTCTGTACGTGAAATCGGTTTTCCGAAGCTCCCAGAAAAGCTAGAGACTTCGTTCTTAGACTGGTGTGTCAGGAATTTTCCAAAATAGATTGGTATTGAAATTCAGCAAAATCGAGCAGACGATTGAAGAGCTGGAAAACTTAAACTTTATTTTGCCATATAAAAGTAACTACCAAAAACAAATTTTTATTTTTTTAATAAATAAACTTATTCTACACTTCAGTACGACTAAAATTGGAATTTTAAATTAAAAAAATATAAAAAAATTAAAAAGACGTTTCCAGAGTTGGAAAACTTTAACTTTTTCTGGTATATAAAACTAATTATTTCTTTGGTTATTATATACTTATATTCTCTATTTAAAAAAAGAAATAAATTAATATTAAGAAACAGAAAATTTAGAAATATGGTTTCAGGTTGGAGATTGAAACAAGTTTCGGTAAAAAAAGAACTAAAAATATTTTTTTTTGCATTTAAACATATATCATGTTTTCGGAAAATCATTAATCAAGATTTTTTATACATGTTTAATTTTTTATGGATATCTAATTGAAGTATAAACGAAGGTTTGTGCTTATTGTGCTCTCAGCACAATAACTTAATTTTTAGTAAATGGAGATAAAACTAAAATTTATCGCTAAAGATAAAATAAAGGACATGTTCCGTTTCATTTTCCTGATACCTTTCCTTTCTGAGGACAAATTAAAAAAAATCCTGTAGGAATAAAACGTTTAAATAAAATATTCAACTATTTCTAATATCGAAAATAGAATAATTGAATAAAATTCTTTAATCGAAAAATACTGAAAGGTCACTTATTATTAATTGCTTTAGTGAAAAAAGAAATAATTTTTTTCGGAAAATAAATATATATGTACGTATGTGTCTGTATATAATATATACATACATATGTACGTACGTTGATAAAGGGTATATAAGATTCGGCACAGCCGAATATAACACTCTTACTTGTTTATTTATTGCACTGTTTTTCTATCATGATGTACATCAAAAACAACTGTAAATTAAAAAAAACTTGCCTTTGTTGATAGGAATGAACGAATTCAAACACAATGATTTCTTCCTTTTTGTACTTCAATGTTAATAAAAATGTTGTGTGTTGAATGGAAAAGGCAAGTACACGAGTTGACAAGTTTGATTCGAGTTATGAACAAAATATGCGAGTGTTCAACCTGCAAGTGGTTCGATTGCCTAAAAATGAACAACGCAAATAAAAGTTTGAACAAGTTTGATTTATTAATTCATTCCCAGTTTAAAGAAGATTATTTTTATGAGTCAACCGATGTGTAAACCATCTGAACTAACAGAGAGGCATTTGTTCGGTTGCTTTAAAATTAACAACAAAAGAGAGTGTGTGGGCAGGTTTGATCATTTGCAAATAAAAGACAAGTTTGTTGTGCCTTTGTTATTGTTGAACCGTTTTTTTAATCAACAAGTGAAGTTCTCTGATACTCACATTAATTAATAATAATATTTCATTCAATAAGAATTGAAATTACTGAACTCAATCCTGATTAAGAAATTATTCCTGATTAAAATTCACTACAGTTCAATTAAATCTATATTTCTATAAATAATTCCTCGTAAGTATCAAAATGAAACCAAATTCTAGTGGTGTTTGGAAATATTTTTCAGTTTTTTAAAAACAAAAGGCAGTGTTTGACTTGCGCGAAGATATTTTCTGCTTAAGACTAGTCTGTTCAAACTTTTGAAAAAATGTTGAGCACCATTCATTACTTCGTACAACAAATATCAAATCCAAACAATATTAACTAGTCCTTGTTTGTTGTAAATTCCACGCGAAACAAGTGCCACTCATATTATTGCTCATCAAAACTTAAATTGTTGAAAATATATTTCATATGTTTTTCCCAAGATGAACATGGTACTACTTGTGCAAGATTTTTTCAGGAAAAATTTATTTCAAGTTTTCTTAATATGTATTTTGACAGCATTTATCATGAAATGTTGAACATAGTACCAGGCTTTACGGCCAAAGTACGAATGGGTCGATTTTGTAACATTTTGTAAACTTATTATTAATTATTATCTATTAGTGTTTTCACACTGACTTGGTTTTAATAAAAGTTGGTTTTAATGTTAAAACCAACTGTTAAAACCTGGTTTTACCATGCAAATTGTTTTTGTTAAATTCAACTTAAAACCATTTCTGAATTGGTTTTATTTTGGTTTTATGAAATGAAACCCTGTTTTCGCTGTGGTAAATTCAGTGCTGCCAAGTTAAAATGACCGGCAGCAGCTGATAATGTTTATGCCAGTGAATAACAAGAGATGTCGCTTGAAAGATTGTTGCGGATGATTTTTTTTTTTGCCACTTGGGATAACCACACCAAACAAGTTTATTTTATTTTGTTTGCGTACAGAACTTTTATTTATAAATAATTCATTAACACGATTGTTATTGTTTCTTCACATAGGACTCAAATTGTTCACGTAGGACTCAATTTATATGTACATAAAAATTAAATTGTCCATTTAGATTTCTTTTTGTTCCTTTATGTTTACATTTTTTATGCACTTGCCGCCATACTAATTTAGAGTCAATTCTGCTGTCAGATGATTGTCAATGAATTCGCCTTTATTGTTGCTATATTTAGTGTTGTCATAAAATGTAGTAAAATTAACGGCAATGCATGAACGTAGTAAATTAAATACAGAGTTGTCGTAATATTACTACGTAATGAGAGATTTTAAAATTTTAATAAAATTATGAATGAAAATTAGAAACGTTCTATATTTATGACAACCTAGTGAAAGGAAAATTCGATGAGATGCTAGAGGAAGATAAAGCAATGATGAAATGACCTAATTGTGTTGGTTGGTGGGTATCCAGTTAGAAAAGTGGAAAACTGATGGTAGAAAGAGTTATTCTAAACATTATGAAATTAAAAAATTGTGTTGCTATGTAAGAACATGTCTAATTTTTTTTATAAATCGAAAATAAATAAAAAAGATGGAGAAATGGAGGGAAAAGAATAACATTTATAAAAAAAATTAATAATATGGCGAAGCAGGAAAATTTGGAAAGTTATAGAAAATCTGTGGGAAATTGGAAAAAGAAATCAGGTTGATACATGAGAAATAAATCTGTTGCGATCACAATAAAAAAAGTGTTCTAAGTGTCAGCATCAAACTTGCAAAAATAAAAAAACATTTAAATTAAAATTAAAAATTTTGCCTGAGAAAAGTGGGTTTTTATAAAAGTGAGACCATACCAGTAACTGAGTGAAATTTTGTGTAAACAAAATTAAGAAATAAAAAAAAGGTAAAAGTCAGGAAAAAAAAAAGTAAGAAAAGTATAAAAAAAAAGGTTAAATGTTTTTTTTATATGACACAGTTGGCTACGGAGCTGGTGCATCGTGCCTGGTTATTAAAAACCAGCTAAAAATCTGCTAAAATCAAATTGGATGCGGACACGGGGACACGGGGACACTTTTAAAGAAAGACAAAAAAGAGGGAAGGATAAATACAATCAAAAAAAGGCTAAGTCCAATATCCAGGTAAACCTCTGTATAACCTCCTTACAATAGAAAAAAAGGGAACATAAAATAAATAAATAAAAAAAATAAACCTGTAAAAACGGAGAATTGGTAAAAATCAGGAATTTATTTGTCAACCAGAGGGAAATAAGAACAAATCATACGTTTCGTCACAATAATTATCAAAATAAATGTTAGAATAGTCCTCAGTATATTTATTTTCTATGTTTATTTAGTTTATGCATTTTTTTTTGTTAGTACAGTGAACGGTTGAAAACTTGGATTTTGAGTTGTTCAACAATTATTGCCGGCTCAAAGTAGGTAATTTTTTTTTATTGTATGTAATAAATTAGTTTTGTTTGCCTTTGGGCGTACCGGAAACGAAAAGAATTTTTGCTTTTGTTTAAGGTTCATATCAATTAGTTTTGTTAGTATACATTAGTAACGTTCCTAAAAAGAGTGCAGGAAAATATCCAACCTTAGGGAGCTCCTTCAGGTTAGGTTGTGTTAGTAGAAAATAAATTGATTGTTAGAAAATATTGATCTGAGCGAACGGAAAAGTAAAAGTTTACCGGTAATAAACTAAAATAGTGTAAAAACAGAAAAATTAAAAGAAAGAAAATAATTTTAACCTTTTGCTGTACCAAAATAAGTACATAGTGTTCATATTTAGAATAAAAGTAATAATTAAGTAAATATTGTAAAATTTAACAGAAAAAAAAAAAAACATAAGAAAAATAAAATTAATAATTGTATAGGTATAAGCATTAAAAAAAAACAATAGCAAAATATGTATATTAAATTGTGAAAAGAAAATTAAGTAAAAAAGAAAATGTTGGCTTAATTTGAAGGAGGGTAATGGCATAAAGGTAAGACAAGGTTGAAGAAATAGGTGATTTAGTGGGTCACAAAACAAAAATGTTGAACAGAAGGAGCCAGTTGTGACATGGTTGGGCGGGCAAATCCTGGGAATAACATCTGTCTCAGGTAAAAAAAAAAAAAAAAAATGGTATTATTTGCAAGGTATATATATAGAAGTATAAATGTAAGTGTTGATATTTGTTTTTGTGATTATGTTCCTGAAAATTTATATTGTGCGGTGTACCCAGTGGGAGGGTTGGAACCGCCTGGGATTTGCTCGCTATTAAGTGCTAGTCGGAAACCTCACTGGTCCATACGACCGTAACAATATATGGCGCCCAAATGAAGTATACTAATTGAGAGAACTAGATAGAATAGAAGTTCTCAAATTACGTGATAATAACATGTATAATCATCTAAGCATGTAACAATAGACCACTTGTTTTTTTTAATAGCCCGACGAAATAATAGCTATCCCAGTACTGGATTTAAAGTTTATTCTATAGCCCTTACGAGCAAAGATCTTGGAAAGGTAGTACAGAGGAATTTTGATTTTAGGTATTTGGGAAGTGAAAAATTTCGAATAATTCATTTTAGAGAGTTACCAGTAGCTTAAACAAAAATTTTGTTGTGAATGTTTGTCTAATTGTATTGGTAGCGTTTCTCTAGTTTTGTTATATTTGTATATAGTTCTTAATAGTTTCAGCTTAAAAGTGCTTTAGTGCTTCATTGAGATGATGGTTTTGATAACCGCCTATGAATTTTTTTTATCATAAGGTTTGCAGTATCAAATCACATTAAAAAGTTAAACTCATAATCTCCTTATAAGATAACATCTTAAATCAGGACCGTATGAGAAAATTCATTTTGATTGGAATAATTTTGATTAACGCTTTGCAAATAATACCAAGATAATGTATGATAGAAATTTTGATTTTTTTTAACCACTTCGACAACCGATACTTATTTTTATGCCAAATGCCTACAAAAGTGAAAATAAACATTGAATATACATATTTTAAAATAAATTTTATATACATAAATTAGATTCTACGTCTACTAATAGCGAAGATATATAGAATAATAGTGAAAAAATATACATATTTATATTTATAATAATAAAAAAGAAAATAATATTTATATTTCCCGCATGATATGTCGAAAAATTCCCCAAAGCTAATAGGCCAAAAAATCAGAAAAAGAGATAGACAAATAGAATTCGATTTGAATAGGTCCACCCCAAACGCTTTTGGAAAGACTTACAAATCTAATACACCGAATAGAAGATCAGCAGAAAATAGAAATACTGTCATGGAACAGGGTGCAGGTAGCATAGGGCCACAGATTTTTGACAAATCTGAAACGATTATAGTAGATAAGCCATCAACTAGTGCTGCAGCGCGTGCAGAATTGCAGGCTCGGTCAAATCAGAGGCCACCCGTTGCAATGGATATTTCTGAGGGTGATAATATTAAGAAAAAGAGTGACCAGTCGGACGAAATAGGTGAGATCAAAAGACAAATGGCTGATATGACGGCTATGTTGGGGAAAATGAGCCTGGTGCTACAGCAAACCCAACAGGACAATAAAAGGCTGCGAGAAAATATTGTGCCGCACATAAATAAGAGCAACAGTAATTCAGCTAATAACTTTCAGGTGTCACGAGAAAATTCCGACAATTCTCCAAGATCGTCAAGAGCAAGTATTGAGGTCAGTAGATCACGTGATTATCATCAATTACGTATTGACAAATGGGGTCTAGAATTTGACGGCAACCCGAGTAAGTTGGCCGTCGAAGATTTCGTATTTAGGGTGGAAAGGCTTCAACAACAATATAAAGTTTCTTGGGATGAAGTGCTAGACAACTTTCACTTAATAGTCAAAGGGGTTGCAGAAAAATGGTACTGGCTGTATATCCAGACTAACTTCGTCACAGAATGGGCTACTCTTAAAGATGCGTTACTGAAGCAGTATCAATCAACCAGATCGCGATTTGAGCTAATGAGTGATTTGGTTGAAAGAAAACAGCAGCCTAGGGAAGACATTGATGCATTTTTTTTCTCGATGACACAAATGCGGTCAAGGCTCGATATATCCGTCCCTGAAAGAGAAATGGTAAAAATGATAAAAAGGAATTTAAGGGAAGATATTAGAAACCGAGTTTACCCAATTGCTGTTAGTTCTGTCGAAGAGTTGCGACAGGAATGTGTTGAGGCTGAAAAAATATTCTGCCGTAAGGAGGCCAAAACCACACACCCTAGCATCTCTATGAATAGGTATACAAGACAGGTCAACGAAATTTGTGAAAAACCTGCAGATGCAGTTCTTTCTGAAGATGAAGGTGACATAGCAGAAATTCATGGTAATAGACAGGATAGGCAAAGCAATCGTGCAACATTAACTTGCTGGAATTGTCGGCAAAATGGACATACTTTTCAATTTTGTCCATCAACAGAGCGCTCGTTATTTTGCTATAGGTGTGGTAAGCCTGACGTCAAGGCACCGAACTGCACTGATTGTGCTCCAAAAAACTTTCATGGGAGCGAAGGAGCAGCAGGGAACCGTCGTTCCAGCGAAAATCCACTTGCAATCCTGCGTTAGAAATGAAGAATAGTAATAGTTTAGTAAAAATAGTTAAGGATTTTAACAATTTTATTCCCCAATTGCGTCATCAATATTCGCTGGAAGAAAGGAAGTTGAATTATCAAAAAGTTAGAGATAGAATCTTTAGTGAAAATGTAGGGATAAGTAGGCCGATATCGAATAGAATTTTAAAATTAAGAAATAAATTTGCCGAAAGGAAAAAGATTAGAAAACTAGTAATAGAAGCAATAAAAACTGTTGATAGAAAAACTGATCCACGTGCGTTCGCAAAAATTTGCATAAACAATACGTACCTAACAGGACTGTTGGATACGGGAGCATCGATTAGTCTGCTGGGAAAAGGATGTAGAGAATTAATAGATAAGTGGCAAGTAAGTTTTAAGCCCATATTTTCTAGTGTTACAACAGCAGCAGGAAAAAAACATAGGTTATTAGGAAAATTAGACCTGGAGGTTACTTTTAAGGATAAAGTCGAGTTAATTGAATTTTATTTATGCCCTGATTTAGAGCAAGAAGCCTATTTAGGAGTAGACTTTTGGAAAGTATTTCACCTGATGTTGAAGAGCTAACGATTCAGAAAATTCAGGATAGTTTTGAGATCAATGATCACAAATCCAACCCTCATCCTTTAAGCGAGAGACAGAAGCAGGAGTTAGATAAAGTTATTGAATTGTTTCCGACATTCGAAAAGGAAGGATTGGGCTGTACTTCCCTGGAGAAGCACTCCATTAAATTAATAGATGGGGCAGTGCCTTTTAAAGACCGCCATTACCCGTTGTCTCCGGCAGTACAAGAAATTGTGTATAATGAGATCGACACAATGTTGTCGTTGAATGTGATAGAAGAGAGTGAAAGTCCTTGGGCAAATAGAACCACTGTGGTTAGAAAGCCAGAAAAAAATAGGTTCTGTCTTGATGCCAGAAAGTTGAATAAGATTACGATTAAAGATGCGTATCCACTTCAAAATATTGATGGGATATTAAGTCGAATCGAGGAGACTTATTACATAAGTAGCGTCGATTTAAAATCCGCTTTTTGGCAAATCGAGCTTGAAAATGAATGTAGGCCCTATACGGCGTTCACTGTGGCAGGTCGGCCGCTCTACCAATTTCGTGTAATGCCATTTGGTCTGTGCAATGCGGCCCAGCGACTATGCAGACTTATGGACAAGGTCATTCCGCAAAGATTAAAAGAAAATGTGTTCATATATTTAGATGACCTTCTGGTAATTGCCGACAGTTTTGAAAAACATTTGAGAATTTTGAAAGAAGTTGCATTGTGTCTAAGAAAAGCTAATCTGACCATAGGCCTCCAAAAGTCAAAATTTTGCTTTCAACAACTAAAATATTTAGGGTTTATCATAGGCGGAGGGAATTTGAAAACAGACCCGGAGAAGGTAAAAGCTATCCGAGAAATAAGGGTACCAAAAACTCCTCGTGAAGTGCGTAGTTTTCTGGGTACAGCCGGTTGGTACCGTAGGTTCATAAAAGATTTTGCTTCCATATCTGCACCACTTACCGATAGGCTCAAAAAAGCAAAAAAATTCGAAATGACCACAGAGGCAATCGAAGCGTTCGAAAATTTAAAGAAAGCATTGACGTCAGCACCTATTTTGAGACATGCTGATTTTACGAAGCGTTTTTTTATTCAGTGTGACGCATGTGAATATGGGATAGGTGCTGTTTTATACCAGCTGGACGAAAACAATGATGAGCACCCTATAGCGTTTTATAGTCAGAAGCTTAATGCATGCCAGAGAAATTATAGCGTGACGGAAAAGGAATGTTTGGCGGCTATCATGGCGGTAAAAAAATTCCGACCATACGTAGAAATGATGCCTTTCACCATAGTCACCGACCACGCGAGCCTTAAGTGGCTGATGTCATTAAAGGACTTGACGGGAAGACTAGCGCGATGGTCACTCCAATTGCAAGCTTTTGATTTTGACATCCAACATAGGAAAGGTTCCGAAAACATAGTGGCCGATACGCTGTCTCGTATGTGTGAAGAAAGTTCAAAGGTAGAGGAAATAGATTTTGAAGAACTTTTTGGATTCGAAACTACTGAATTTCAAAGCGAAGAATATTTAGAGCTGATTGAATACATAAGCAATAACAAACATGTTTTGCCAGATTTAAAGGTTGAAGATGGACTTATCTTTAAAAAAACTGATTTTGATAGAGAAGAAACCGAACACCAGTGGAAGTTGTGGATTCCGACAAATATTACTCAAGTATTGATTGAAAAAGCACACAACAGTCTTACTGCAGCTCATGGAGGAGTGACAAAAACATTGGAACGGCTCAAAAGATTATTTTACTGGCCAAAAATGTCCACCCAGGTTAGAGTATATATAAAAAGCTGCCAGACATGTAAAGAGATAAAGTCATCTAATCAAAACCTCCGACCGGAAATCGGAAATCAAGTTATAACAGACCGCCCGTTCCAAAAGTTATACTTGGATTTTTTAGGAAAATACCCAAGATCTAAAAGTGGAAACTGTTATGTGTTTGTGGTGTTAGACCATTTCACCAAATACACATTTATAAAAGCTATGAAGGAAGCTACATCTGGAAATGTCATCGAATTTTTAACACATGAGGTATTCCATAAGTTTGGCGTACCAGAAATTATACACACGGATAACGGTGTTCAGTTCACTTCCAAAATATTTCAAAATCTTATAAACATGTATAAAATACAACACATAAAGACTCCGGTATATCAACCAAGCAGTAATGCTTCAGAACGAGTAAACCAAAGCATTTTGTCCGCAATCAGAGCATATTTGAAAGAAGATCACCGTGACTGGGATATGTATTTATCGGAAATCGACTGTGCATTAAGGAATTCATTTCACAGCACAATTGGATTTACTCCATTTTTTGCGCTGTTTGGATACCACATGTATTCAAGTGGAGCAGACTATAAGCTGAGCCGAAAACTACAGTCAATAACTGATCATAAGGTGATTTCTGAGCCAAATGAAAAATTAGAATTTATTCGCGAACAAATAAAAGAAAATATGTCTAAAGCCTATGAAAAAAGCGCTGCGATTTACAATAAAAGAGCGCGTTTGGTTAAATTTGTGCCCGGACAGGAGGTCTACCGCAGAAATATGGTGCAAAGTAGCTTCGCAAAGAACATAAACGCAAAATTTTGCCGAAAGTTTTTGAAATGTAGAGTGGTCCGACCTGTTGGCAACAATATGTATGAGTTGGAGACGTTAGGGGGAACGAAAATAGGAGTTTATCACGTTAAAGATATTAAGGTGTAAACTGCTGAGCAGAAAACTGTTTTAACGAGTTCAACCCGGAATAAAGTGCAATATTAGGACATAAGATCAGTAATTATTTTACAAATTTATTTTGATTATACCTAGCATAAAATGTTTGTGTGTTGTCCCACTTTTTAATAGCAAATTTTACGTAAATATTTATAAATTTTTTTTTTGTACCTGATAGATATAGAATCACAAAGTAGAATTATAACTGGCCGACTTTCTTTTGTGCAATATTAGATAGTAGGGAAACCATATGTGATTCATCTGTGATATAGATTTAGTATTCGAATAGTAAGGGAGTCATTCATTAGCTTTCCAATAAATCTAAAAATAAAAACAAAATAAATTTTACACAAAGTACAATCTTGGCACATAGTGAATATCAAGGAAACTTCCCGTAATGAATACACGTTCTTGATGAATTTTTTTTTTGAAGCAACGTACAAGGAAATAGTGTATCTCTAGGCCATTTATGCCAATAAAAGACGCCTCAGAGAGTTGTACACACAATCAATATAGCCATATGTTTGTATTAGAAAAAAATATAGAGGTAGTACCCCAGCAACAACAAAGGATCTATAAAGATTTAAAATTATAATAATAATGACAAAAGAAAAAGTAAAACAATAATAAAATACATAAATAAAAATATACATTTATCTTGACATATAAGAAACTCTCATTTTTGCCTCAAAGCTACTTTGTGGGCGTTCGTTTTTCGTTTGCACGTTCGGTGCTCATTTGGCGTTAAAGCCAATTACAAGAAATTGAATAATATCCTTTGTTATTTACGGGTAGCCACTATGAGTTTTCTAGGCAAAGAAAATATCAACAGTCGGCTTAGCTCAAATAAGGAGCGAGTAATGTTTCCGACGACGTAGAAAATTCTTCAATAGCGTAAATTTTATTTTGTATATTGCACAGATTTCTTTGTATAGGCTCACAAAAAGAATAAGCCCGGCTAAAAGCAGGTAGATTCTGAGACTCTGTCAGGGTCATGGGAGTTCCCCACGTTCAATTTTAGATACAGTCACGACTCGAAATCCGCACACCGTTTCCGACTGCGAATACTTGTAGGACCCGGAGTTTTGTTGCGGATGATTTTTTTTTTGGCCACTTGGGATAACCACACCAAACAAGTTTATTTTATTTTGTTTGCGTACAGAACTTTTATTTATAAATAATTCATTAACACGATTGTTATTGTTTCTTCACATAGGACTCAAATTGTTCACGTAGGACTTAATTTATATGTACATAAAAATTAAATTGTCCATTTAGATTTCTTTTTGTTCCTTTATGTTTACATTTTTTATGCACTTGCCGCCATACTAGTTTAGAGTCAATTCTGCTGTCAGATGATTGTCAATGAATTCGCCTTTATTGTTGCTATATTTAGTGTTGTCATAAAATGTAGTAAAATTAACGGCAATGCATGAACGTAGTAAATTAAATACAGAGTTGTCGTAATATTACTACGTAATGAGAGATTTTAAAATTTTAATAAAATTATGAATGAAAATTAGAAACGTTCTATATTTATGACAACCTAGTGAAAGGAAAATTCGATGAGATGCTAGAGGAAGATAAAGCAATGATGAAATGACCTAATTGTGTTGGTTGGTGGGTATCCAGTTAGAAAAGTGGAAAACTGATGGTAGAAAGAGTTATTCTAAACATTATGAAATTAAAAAATTGTGTTGCTATGTAAGAACATGTCTAATTTTTTTTATAAATCGAAAATAAATAAAAAAGATGGAGAAATGGAGGGAAAAGAATAACATTTATAAAAAAAATTAATAATATGGCGAAGCAGGAAAATTTGGAAAGTTATAGAAAATCTGTGGGAAATTGGAAAAAGAAATCAGGTTGATACATGAGAAATAAATCTGTTGCGATCACAATAAAAAAAGTGTTCTAAGTGTCAGCATCAAACTTGCAAAAATAAAAAAACATTTAAATTAAAATTAAAAATTTTGCCTGAGAAAAGTGGGTTTTTATAAAAGTGAGACCATACCAGTAACTGAGTGAAATTTTGTGTAAACAAAATTAAGAAATAAAAAAAAGGTAAAAGTCAGGAAAAAAAAAAAAAGTAAGAAAAGTATAAAAAAAAAGGTTAAATGTTTTTTTTATATGACACAGTTGGCTACGGAGCTGGTGCATCGTGCCTGGTTATTAAAAACCAGCTAAAAATCTGCTAAAATCAAATTGGATGCGGACACGGGGACACGGGGACACTTTTAAAGAAAGACAAAAAAGAGGGAAGGATAAATACAATCAAAAAAAGGCTAAGTCCAATATCCAGGTAAACCTCTGTATAACCTCCTTACAATAGAAAAAAAGGGAACATAAAATAAATAAATAAAAAAAAATAAACCTGTAAAAACGGAGAATTGGTAAAAATCAGGAATTTATTTGTCAACCAGAGGGAAATAAGAACAAATCATACGTTTCGTCACAATAATTATCAAAATAAATGTTAGAATAGTCCTCAGTATATTTATTTTCTATGTTTATTTAGTTTATGCATTTTTTTTTGTTAGTACAGTGAACGGTTGAAAACTTGGATTTTGAGTTGTTCAACAATTATTGCCGGCTCAAAGTAGGTAATTTTTTTTTATTGTATGTAATAAATTAGTTTTGTTTGCCTTTGGGCGTACCGGAAACGAAAAGAATTTTTGCTTTTGTTTAAGGTTCATATCAATTAGTTTTGTTAGTATACATTAGTAACGTTCCTAAAAAGAGTGCAGGAAAATATCCAACCTTAGGGAGCTCCTTCAGGTTAGGTTGTGTTAGTAGAAAATAAATTGATTGTTAGAAAATATTGATCTGAGCGAACGGAAAAGTAAAAGTTTACCGGTAATAAACTAAAATAGTGTAAAAACAGAAAAATTAAAAGAAAGAAAATAATTTTAACCTTTTGCTGTACCAAAATAAGTACATAGTGTTCATATTTAGAATAAAAGTAATAATTAAGTAAATATTGTAAAATTTAACAGAAAAAAAAAAAAAACATAAGAAAAATAAAATTAATAATTGTATAGGTATAAGCATTAAAAAAAAAACAATAGCAAAATATGTATATTAAATTGTGAAAAGAAAATTAAGTAAAAAAGAAAATGTTGGCTTAATTTGAAGGAGGGTAATGGCATAAAGGTAAGACAAGGTTGAAGAAATAGGTGATTTAGTGGGTCACAAAACAAAAATGTTGAACAGAAGGAGCCAGTTGTGACATGGTTGGGCGGGCAAATCCTGGGAATAACATCTGTCTCAGGTAAAAAAAAAAAAAAAAATGGTATTATTTGCAAGGTATATATATAGAAGTATAAATGTAAGTGTTGATATTTGTTTTTGTGATTATGTTCCTGAAAATTTATATTGTGCGGTGTACCCAGTGGGAGGTTTGGAACCGCCTGGGATTTGCTCGCTATTAAGTGCTAGTCGGAAACCTCACTGGTCCATACGACCGTAACAAGATTTTCAACTTAAAAATAGATTCAGCAGCAACAATAAGTAAAAAATTATGGAAAAATAAGAGTTCTTTGGAAGGAAAACAACAAAAATATTTTCATTGACCTCTGGAAAGTGAAAATAAACAATATGACATATCGAACCACGATAAAAAAAGTTGTATTTTGTGATTTATTTGTACATTTTTTATATACAATAACTTAATTTTCAAGCACTTCTTCACTTTGTATTACTAGTTCCATAATTTTAAAATATTTATTTACAAAATATAAAATAATTCCCATTTTATTCCATTCCATTGTAAAGTTTCTTAGTTTTTCATACAAACAAAAACAGTTGTACAGTTTGTCAAATAAGTGTTATAAAATGCAGAAAAAAATACAACAATAAACACACGCATTTCTGCAGGAGATATATTTTATTTTGAGCAAAGTTATTAGACAGTCTGTGAGTTAAAACCTGAATTTAACAAACTTGCAGTGTGAGCGCAAAATCATCTGTTTATGCTTTTAACGTTAAAACCAGGTTTTAACTTGCAGTGTGAAAACACTATATAATTACTCTTATATAAATTTATTTGCATGTGATATTTTAACGAATTGTAATATTTGCATTCGCATTCGCTTTAGCAAAAATTAAAATGTTTTATTCATTTTCGCATTCGCTTAATTGGTATTCGTTACATCCCTAATATTTAGTACTTAATTACTTGGAATAAATATTTTATTAAATAACAAAAACAGTTCATATTACAAAAAATAAATACATAAGGATTACAGAATTGCATAAATATGTACTTAGGAAGTTTTGGGTAAAAAAAAAACGATGAGATTTTAGGGGAAATTTCATTTTAGGGTAAAATAATTCAGAGTATTTAACCAAAATGGGTAATTAAATGAAAGTTAATTAAGCGTGGACTTTTGTATGAAAATAGGTGTAAAAAATAGTGATTCAATATTTGGGGTGAATAATAATTACCCAACGTATTTAACCGTTGGGTAATTAAAAGAGGTGTACTGTATCTGTCGCAATATGGTATAATCGCTTGAGTATGCTTAAGGAAATTTAGCTTTATTACGTTATATAACTCCCCAGTTGAAAGTTGGAGTGGTTACAATGCATACATGTCCAAAGAGAGGATCACAAAAGAGTATAATCTTGCGTTGGAGCCTTTTAATCCCTTAGAGTGAAAACGTCCGAAAGACAATCCTTTGATTAAGAGGACTTAAGCGATTATTCCATACTGTCACATATATATTTCTCAACTGAAGTACAAATAAGTCAGTATATTAAATACATTAGAATTTTGGTTCCTTTTTTTCGCGTTTGGTTACTTTTTTTATATTTTAGTTACAAAAATATTTTGATTGTGGCAACGCTGATAACGATGTTCTTCCGTCCAATGCAGATCGCACAGCAATTACAATTCCTTATTTTCCAGATATGAAGTATGTCTTATCTGCAGGTATGACCGCTCCTCTGAAGCTTTCCCACTGACATATTTTGCCATTAAGGTTGTTACGTACCTCTTCCGGTTCTCCAGAAACGATTGCAAAAATATTTTCGGCATATATGCCCTTGCAAGTGAATTTGCATATACATATAGCGTAAGGTGATCCCTGCGGAATGCTATTAAAAAGTCGATATGTCGATGACAAATAGCCATCTGCTCTAACTTGCATAGTTCGGTTGGTCAGAAAGGAGTTTAAAATTCTCACAATTTGTAATGCCTAGGGATGCAAAAACGGGAAATCCCGAATCCTGATTCACGGGATTTGTACAATTAAGTTCCGGGATTTCGTTAAAAAACTATTTATAAATTAAAATTTTCGTTGATTTTATGGTATTTTTTATAATATTTAAAAGTCCCATACAATTGTATACGTGCAGTTTTAACAATTTAATGACTATTCGTGAGAAATTTCTTATAAATTAACAACAAGAGCAAAACAAATTAACTACTTTCTTACGGTTATTTTCATCATAGGTGCTACAATCTACAACTAATAATTATTTTGAAAACAAAAAGAAGTATATGAACTTTGGGAGGAAAATAGCGTTTGGAAAACTCTTATTCTATATTATGAGGCCTTTATGAATAAAATTACACGAGAAATTTTTTCAAAAAGTAGAAAATAATAATGAAAGCAAATAATCTAATTGCAAGAGGGAGGAATTTCTTGTGGAAAATTATTCATAATTGCAGTGTATAACTATCTGTATGTCGACTCCTCAACGCTATAAAAAAAACTAGCACTTGTCTACTTGTCGGCAGCAATTGAGTACTATTCACAGCTCTTTACAATTGAAGTAGAATACAATTCAAGACAAGTGCAAACTTTTTGTTGTGGGGTTGACATAAAAGCGAGAAATATTTACATAATAATGCGAAGTATTTTGTGTAAGCAACTACTCGAGTTTGTATGTGTTTTTTACATTGCAATTCCAAATTGTTGTGGCTTAAAAACCCAGTAAAAAAAGACACTCCAAAAAAGTCATGAAAATGTACAGTTTGCGATCTGGAAGTAGTGCAAATTTCGATCCGATCTAAATGATTTTTACATGGGGTTGTCATTGCAAGAAGTTCTCTTTTTCGCCGCCTGGTCACCGAATTGGAAGCGATTTTAAGAAAAATGTACTTTTTTGTGTTCTATGATAATATTTTCATCTAGGAAAAATGGCTAATAGTTACCTATTTTAACAATTAGTTTCTTTTTATAGAAATTTAAACGCGAAACAGTAATTTAATGTAAATTTAAGCAAATAACTTTAAAATTTTAGACCAAAATTAGTTCATAAGTTTCTTCAAAAAATCGATTTTTTTAAAATTCTGGTGAGTAATTTCTAAAACTAGAGAGGAATTACAAGGTTTTGTATGACTAAAATAAACTTCTACTTGGTTTTCTGCTAACTATTGGCAAATTAAAAATATCGATTTTTTGGAAGCAATGAAAATGTACTTCCTTTAGAATGACTTCCAATTTTTTTTACTGGGAAGCGATACGAACCTTAGCCCGTTCAAATTATAAATATAGAAACAAATGGAGTTCGAATTATAATTAAAATTAATAGCCAAGGGCCTGTGGCAAAAATTAAATAAAAAATATACTTCATAGTAACAAACCAAAAGAGTTTGTCTTAAGTAGAACAAAAATAAGCAAATTATCTAACATGTGCATAGTTAGTAAAGAATAAACGACAACGGTAAGACTGTTGTAAATTTAGAGATGGTAAATTTGAGCCTTCATTACAAAACACATACGATGAATCAAACCAATTCACATATTCCATTTGCAAAAAAAATTTCGTATATAAGACAGAAATATACATCAACTGACACCACACACAGTGGACAAAAAACAGAAGAACGCTGATGATGAAGGTTTAGTGGCCTTCGAAAACGGCTGGCTGTCCCGTTCAACTATGTGTTGTCAGAATATTTACAACAAACTGATGTTATTTGTTCATTAATAATTATCACATGTAATTTGGATTAAAAAGCGATACGAACCTTAGCCCGTTCAAATTATAAATATAGAAATAAATGGAGTTCCAATTATAATTGTTTTCGTTTTATTTACACCGTTTGTGTCAAAATTGACGGACTGAATGAGTTCAACCGAAGTCTAATTTTATTCGAGTACAGAGCAGAAGACCAGCTCACTAATAAACCCTACTCCCACTTGTAGAAAACAACTTATGTATGATTTTCATTTCATTTTCATTTATTCATCCAAAATGGAAAAACCTAGCGTCATGGCCATAATCGGTTTCTTTTTAAGAGCTTATAGTGTTCATAAGGTTATTGGTCAGCTTAAAAAAAGCACAGCCAAAGCTAAAGTGAGCCCGACTTTAGTTGTCGGCTATACGATTATGTTTCAGTAAACCCCTTCCTTTAGGAAGGGGAGACCCAATTGGGTCCATTGTGTTTCAGTAAATACAACGTGTGCAATTGGTATATCTAAAATAATATAACTATTCTTGAATAGTTGTTGCTGTTTTTTACATTTATTTTCTTTATATACCTCTTTCAACTACAATTCGAGCTGAAAAAAGTCAGCCAATGTAGCAATGGTAAAGTTAAACTTTTATTTGTCTAAATGAAAGTTTAAAAGAATAACTCTAGTTTTTCTAAGAAACTTTTGGGTAAAGGTTACCTGATGATCTGCAGTAGCAACAGTGAAATGCACATAGGATCCAGCTAAACCCCTCAAAAATCAATTTCAATGTACATATTTTTAAGAAAAAATATTTTACTGAATAAGTGATATAATAACTTGCGATTACTAGTTCGTTAACAAATATTAAACTTTACTTAACTAGTCTATTTAATTCTATGTTCACACGGCAACATGAACCACTTGGTTCGCTCTCTGAACCACAATTGCGAACCCTGGTGTTCAGACGACACATTCGTGGTTCATTTTGACAAATATTTTTGATGCAGTGATGCCAACTTAGAACTTTTCGTGCTGGATTTAATCCGTTTTCAGTCACTCAAAACGCGGAAAAAATACGAAAATCTAGCAATTTTTATAATTATCAGGCCTGTTACAGAAATCCATCGAAATTGTTTTGATTACGAATTTTCATTTCGATCGATTTTGTTTTACCTTCTTCAGGTTTCGATCGATTTGTTCATTCCGAAAAAACGTCAATTCGATTGTTTTCAATTTAAATGTGGCAATATTTGGCAACAAAAAACACATTGTTGCTCGTATTAGAAGATCAACAAAATACCAAAGGATCAATTTTTTTTATTGAAGTGAACCAAATTAAATTGGATGCCCAGAGCGGTCAAGATTTTGCCGAACAATTGCTTCAGATCCACTTTCATATCCAAACGTAGTGTATGTGTTAAAATTTTATTTAATTTTATTTGAAGGAATAGAATATTTCAGTTTTTATGATTATGCATTTTTTCCTTAAGACTTGAGAAAATATCTTAAATATGTAAAAAAATTAAATAAAACAAACATATTTTGAATAAATGGTTGAAAAAAAATTTTTTTTTGTTGAAATAAAGTTGTTTCAAACAGATTTTTGTACTTTCACATAGAGAAAATTACAATTCCGAGTATTATTCATCGAGCAAATTCTTCATTTTTTGTTTTCTGCAGAATCTAATTACGGAAATGAAATTATTTCGATCGAATTTGGTTTCAGCCCTTTAGCCCCTTTTTACTTTTTGTTCAAAGTGGCCTTCGAAAACGGCTGGCTGTTCCGTTCAACTATGGGTAGTTTACAACTAACTTTGATGTTATTTGTTGATTAATAATTATCACATGTAATTTGGCTTAAAAAGCGTTACGAACATTAACCTGTTCAATTCATAAGAATATAGAAACAAAATACAGTTCGAAAAATAATTAAAATAAAAAATACATTATCCTGTTTTTAGGCTATACTGAATATCTTTCAAATCAAAAAAAAATCGAAGAAAAACAAGATTATTCTATATTATTCTTCTTGCTTAAATTGGTAGGTAAACTAACAAAATAAAATGAGTTATTTGTTCATTAATAATTATCACATGTAATTTGGCTTAAAAAGCGTTACGAACATTAGCCTGTTCAATTCATAAGAACAGGATAATGTATGTTTTTGAAAGAGCAAAATATTGAAATTTTGTATGTGTGTACTTATGTAACCATGGATACATACAAATGCATATATACTTCTATTATGTATATATGTAGGTACACTATTTATATCTACCTTATTAAAATGTAATATGAAATGTAATATCTCGAGCTAATGTACTTATGTATGTATTGATCTTATGATAGGTACATATTAATTTTTAATAAATTACTTAAAAAATTTTGTTTTTTGATGTTTTGATTTAAAACAGAAACATATTAAAACTAGCTCCTTTTCGCGCTTATTCAAAAAATTTTACTTAATTTTGCGCTAAATGTATATTTTTTCAATTTAGCGCTTTTTCAAAAAAAATTTACGCGCTTTGAGTATCAAAAGTTGGCATCACTGTTTTCATGTATATATATACATACATGCATACATACATACGTGAATAGTTGATACGCGTTTTATATTCTGCGTTATTTGCTTTTTTACAGTAGATAAACAAATTAAGCAAAAATAATTAATAAAATGTGTTCTAATATTATTAATTCATACTCGCAATCATTTTTTGTGTGTTTTTTTTGTTTAAAAATGTGTATGTGTATGTATGTACTCATTTTGTTTTGATAGCTAGTTCAGATAAATTAGCGATAATTTGTTATCAAAACTAGCGATGATAGCAATTTCTTCATGGTTCGCAGCTAGGTTCAAAATGAACCAAGTTGGTTCGCTCTCAAAAATTTGTATGGCGAACCATGTTAATTCAATCAAGATTCGACCGCGAACCGTGAATGGGAGAGCGAACCTCGATAATTGCTGTCCGTGTGAACATACTATAACTCTCTTAAAAGTAATTTCTTTCTTGGCATTCCATTCAGAGCTGGATTCAAAATTTATGAATTAAATATTTCAAGCGGCTTATACGTACAATATCTATTATTAGTTATAGTTTACATCGTTAAGGTTACGTAAAAAGGTCAAATCGCACACAATTTTCTATGGAATGATTGATACAAATCTTTCAAAAAATATGACGAAATTTTTCTCACAGTAAAAAACTTAACATAATCAGGGCAATCATGAATAAAATTCCAAGTGAAATTTCTCCCTAGGGAAAACAAAAAATTCTAATTGGAAAAGGGAGAAATTTCCCTCGGAATTTTATTCATAATTGCCCTGTATATAATTCTATTTTCTTAGCTATGAAAAAATGGATTGTGCGACCTATGAATATGATATAGGCAATAGCGATGATATACAAGGCAATTATGAATAAAATTCCGTTAGAAATTTTTCCCGGGGAACAATTCCAACTAATAACAAGTAATAGGGAAAGCAAAAAATTCTAATTGTAAAAGGGAGAAATTTCTCGCGGAATTTTATTCATAATTGCCCTGATAGAATACAAAACATTCACAATTCTATTGCAAGTGTATGATCCACTTGAGAAATAAGGGAAACTAAAACTGTTAACTGATTTTAGCACTTTTTTGTGCGAACAACATTTTAGCACTTTTATTTCTGCAATCTAGCTCTTTTCCTCTTACATCTTATGGCAACACTGGTTGTTTGACCTTCGAGAGTTTTTCGTCTCGCTCGAATTGGTTGACTGATCTGCCATGGATAACCGTATAATCTTGCGGTTTTTTGTGGAATTTCTTTAACAACCATGTTGCTAGTTCCTATGTGAAGGCATATGTCGGGTACAGTCAGTCACAAAGCTTTTTAAACTACTGTTAATAACATCTTGGGCATATAGTATTAGTTACTCCCCCCATATTTGTGCAACACCATATTATGCAAATTTACTTGGTATAGTATGTTAAATAAATAAATAACGCAAGACCAAAAGCAGTATGTTGTAATTGTACAAGTATGAGACAGGGTTGTCAACCCGGTGGGATTAGGAGATTTTTAGTGCTTTTTAAAATAGTCAGCGTTCAGACATGAAAATATTTGGAAGGGGAACATTTAGTTTGGTAGCAATTTGCGGCTGAGGAAAAGAGAATAATTTTTGTGTTCGGTACTCGGCGACAGGATTTGTATTCATATTCTTTGCTACATATACATACATACATATGAATGTATGGTTGGTATTATCCAATAGTATTGGGGATGCTTTCATTTGTGTGAACGCGAAGGAAACAACAAATGAGAATTCCAGTTGTTTTCCTTCCAAATGTTCGCCCGTCTAAACACAGACATAGCAATAAAGTGTTAACAAATTTGCCTATCTTTTATACCAATTTAAAGGAATTTCAAAGCTTTTTAAAATATAATCTATTTTGGTATTATACACTTAGCCGCAAAACTCTACATACGATTTTAGGTATTTCATATCTTTTATTCCTAATTTTTATTTAATGTTTAATTTTTTAAAATATTGTATCTTGAGTATTATATTGGACCCACTTTATAACTTCGAGATAAAAAACATAAAAATCACTGTTACTTTTTTGGTAAAGTAAAGATTGCTGAAAAATGACGCTCTGCCAACGTCGCAAAAGTGTGCATACGCGTTTGAATTGTATTAAAGACAGATATAGTAGCACGTTTTATTTTATAATTTTGTATTCATTTAGTCTTGTTTTAACAATATGTGTTAGATTTTGCTTAAATTTTGCTTTGATTATTAGCAGTAGTCGGAAAAAATGGGGAAAAATAAGGAAATGTCAATTCCCTTCATAAATCTTTAAAATGAAGGGAATTAAATGAGAAAAACCGGACAAACCTTAAATTTTTGTAAATTTACAATCATAACTATCATTAAAACTACAAAAGAATCAAAGTTTTCCACGATTGGGACGAATAGCAAGGCTTGATGAAAGACTAAGGCGCAAAATTGTGAGAGAAATTGCGAAAAATACAAACGCAAGTAGCACAAAACTGAAAGAGGACCTTAAAAATAATTATGAAATTCTTGTGTATGCTAATATAATTCGCCATTGCTTAAAGAAAGTTGGATTATAGACGTGTATATCCAGAAAAAGCCCATACATAAGTCCCATAAACTAAACTAAACGATATGCATATGATCTGGAGTACAAACACGTCCATCTTAACAAATCTAAGTTTTAGGAAAGAGTTATTTTTATATATGAGTGCAAATTCAACCTATTTGGAAACGATGGACGATGGAAAAACATGGCTAAAATGTAATATTGACTTGGATAATGAAACGTATGCAGTGCTGTCAAATATGGTTGGGACTCCGTAATGGTGTGGGAGTGCATAGTGCTGATGGGGTTGGAAAATTAAAATTTGTTGATGGAATTATGGATCGTCGTGGTAATTTAGATATTTAAATATATATTTTTTTACAGAATGTGAACAAATTTTACCTTAAAGATAAATATATATATATATATATATATATATATGTATATGCATTATAATGACCCCAAGAATAACTTAAGGCTGGTTAAGGAATAGCTTCTTTGTAAAGTAAAACCGAAGCTTCCACATCTTCCACAGTCCCCAGATTTAAATCTGATCGATTATTTATGGGCGTCAAATAGACGGCCATCGTCTCTTATCTCAAATAATTACAATTTTGAAGGAAAAATGGGAAAATGTATCGGCGAAAACAACTAAAGATATGGTTTCTTCGATACCTAAAAGGCTTACAGATCCTTTTGATCAAAAAGCGGACACACAAACTTTTAAAATTTAAAAAAAATTTTACACAATATACTCAACAATACATCGTATGTACACTTTTGCAATCGGATAAAATATTGAATTTTATTATTTTTTGCTTGTTTAATATTGTTTAGTGAAATCAAATGTGGTATTTTTATTTAATTTAAATTACTTCTACTTTAAAATAAAGAAAAGTTGACAAAATTAATAATTTTCCCTTAAAAAGTAATTTTTTTTAAATATTAAGTCGTATGTAGAGTTTTGCGACTAAGTGTACGTTTTTTTATTACGGATTACAAATAAATATTTTGAACCCCGTCTAAAAATGTTTCTACGTATTTACTGCATTAAGTGGCTGCCACTATTACAACTTACAAGTTAGTTAAAAGTAGGATTTTATCGGCGGTATAAAAAGGTTTTTACAATTACAACTTTACTCACTTACTTTTAAAGTGAGCGATAACTTACCTGATAAGTTAAATTAAATTTGAAATAATGAAAAAACTTTTTATACGCCCGATAACATCTTACCTTTGACTAACTTTAAGTTGTAATAATGGCCCTGAGGTGAACTATCGTATTCTTTTAATTTTATCAAATAATTATTAATTAACATAAACAAATCAAAACACGCATTTTTCACTTTTGGTGCTTTATGGAATTTAAAATTTAACAACACTGGGGTAAATCTTGTGTTTGTGAAAAATAAAACGTTATATTTATTTTTTTTTTGTCATTCCACACTCTTCAGTACTCATCATGGTCGATTTGATCCACTGAAGGTTCTACCAAAAACTAAACAATTTTATCTTTTTCCGGTTTTAGGCATTTAACATTACTTTTTAATTTTAACCCCCGACCAAAAAAAGGAGTGTTATAAGTTTGTATCTGTGTGTCTGTCCGTGTCCACGTACAGCCCAAACGGCTGGACCGATTTTGATTTAGTTTTCTCTGTTTGAAAGGTGACTTGATCGAGATGGTTCTTAACCATGTTTGAACAAAATCGCTTTAGCCGTTTATAAGATGTCACATCTTTTCTAGATATATCGGGGTTTTTTAAATTTTTGTTTATAATAATGTTTATAATAAATAAAGACATAAATACTTGTCAAGTGGTCTAATTTAGACCACTTGACACAAATTAACGGTTTTTCGAAAAAATTTAATCTATTTGTTATAATTTATATAAATTATTTTAGATCAAAACATAACCCCAATATGTAGTCGGAACAGTATTTAAAAAATTAACGTTAGTGAAATCGTTCAGACTTCCACTTTTTAATGGAATGCTCTTAATATTATTATAACGCAGGTCATGTAATTCGGTTGCATAACAATACAATTGGGTTACACTTACCTTATAATAAGATGATATCAATTTATCATTTAATGCATGTGTGGGTATGCTTAGAGCTTCATGCACACATACACAATGTTTATGTGATGCATTTTGTCCGTGAATACTGCGCTTAAGATTAATTTTGGCATTTTTATCATTATTTACAATATTTTAATAAGTTTTTTAATTTCTTCAAGCTATAACTTTGTCGTATAAATTTAATTATAGGCTTAAATGGGCTTTTATATTACTATGAAATAAATAAATGCTTCTTTTTCAATTAATTGCAGAAAGCAAGTGAGGCCGCTTTGCTAGGTGCGGCATATCGGGCAAAATATGCAAAATATTTAGACGACTTGAGCCAAAATTTGTGCCCTTCAAGTGGAAAGCTGACGCAGAACGAAAAAAAACAAATACAAAATAAGAATAATGTGAACGTTTTAAGTTATTATGATTTCATAGTATCTTATCTTCCGAATCACTTGGAATGTGTATGCGAACCAAATAAAGACAGTGATGAAATTTATACTCCTATGTTAGAACGCTATCGCCAAATGGCCAGCGTATTAAAATCTCCAAATAATATGATTATTTAATAAAAAGATTTAAAAAATGTATCTTACACTACTAACGGATGCATGTAATTACACATTTCATGAAATCTCAATTAGAATCTAATATTTTAACATGCATAAATATATATACATATGTACATTCCTTGAAGTTCTTTTGTTTTCTTGATTTTTTAAATTAATTTAAAATTAATAATTCATAAGGTTTGGTTTTCTTCTTTTTGTTGAATTTTATTTTATTGATGTAAGTGCAATTAAATGTTTTTAAAATATATGTATCTATTAAGTAAATACTTTTATGAAACATTTTATTTAAATATTTATTTTTTTTATTTATCGGTTTATTGATATTACTTTTTACGTCCACCACGTTCTTTGATTTGCAAGTGGACAGTTGCTCCACTAAGCAAGTTATAAAAAGCCATTGAGTTGCTGTCCTTGAAGAACATACCCTAAAAAGAAATAAATATATATTTATAAGCATGTATATATATATATATATATATATATATATATATATATATATATATATATATGTATATATATATTCATTGAAATGTTTGGTTTTGGAAATAAGTTATACGCCTAATTAAATTTTCAAATAATCTTTTTGTACACGATTTAGAAAATTCGTAAATATAAAAGCTTAGAAATCTGAAAAATACACTTTTATAGTAGATCGAGCTAAAAAGTAAAAAGTTAATATTATGCCAATAGCGATAGTTAGTCAACTAACTCGATAATAGGGTTTGCAAATAATCGCAGATTTCCATAATCGCGATTACGATTAAAAGATATGCGATTAATCGCGATTACGATTAATCAAGAAAATATACTATTATATTTTTTTCTAAAACCAAAATAAATTGCGTCATGAGTTTTAGTCGAACTGTATGGGTTTAACAAAAGAAATGTAATTGTTTTGTCTTGATTTCGCGTTTTAATTGAATTTTTCGATTAAATTATATTTACATTTTGAGAAAATTTTAAAGCATGTAAAACGAAGTTATTAAATCAGAACTTATGAGTATCAAAAACAATACAAATTATGGGAAACTAATCTTTTGACAGGAAAATTTTCTAAGACGAAGTATATTTCAATTTTCTTAATTTAATTTTTATTCAATTCGGTATACACACGTGATGAATTTATTATCATAATGAATGAACAAGTTCATATAAAAACATATTTTTATACTGTTTTTTAACCGAATTAAAAACATTTGTGTGTCAGTTGTAATGAAATTTTTGAGATATTACGACATTTTTGAAATAAAATTCGCAGAATATAATAAAATTTTCTATATATTTCATTGGTGCTTAGCCAAATCATCAGTAGACTTCAACCACATCTTTTGCACAGTCACAAACTTCTTATCTTATGTACAGACTTTTAAAAAATATTTGAGAATTCACAAATAATAATATGTTTGAGAATCACAAAATAAGCGTAGTAGCATAGACGCTTTAAAAAACCCAGCAGATAATTTATATTCGATATGAATCTATTTTATTTTTCTACGCCTTTATACAATTAGAAATCCATTGGATAACAATAAAAGAATTTATAAGGCAAAATGAAAAATAAAATTTAAATTTTACATTTAAGAACTTTATTTTTCGACATAAATTTCAATTAAAATAAACTTATGACAATATGTCGAATAATTATGTACATTGTACATATTTTATATTAAAAATTTTAATTTTTTTATCAATTGAATTTCCACTGTATACAGATTTCACATAAATTTTTTGCTTAAAAAAGGGAAAAAATTTTAATCGTAATCAAGCGATTAATGGGTTCGATTACGATTACCAATAAAAAGGTGCGATTAATCGCGCTTACGATCACGATAATAATCGCTGTGCAAACCCTACTCGATAACATCAAACAATTTTCGAAGAATTTAAAATAATGGTCAAGTGATAGACAAGCAAGAGGATCTTATTATGGAGATCAACTGTTATAAATATTTCTAAAACTTTAATTCGCATAAAAATATTGGTGGGTGTTCTGGAAAACGCGTCGAAGAAGTGAAACTTTACATTAAAACAAAAACAAATTTTCAAAAATTGTTTTTGTTTCCCATGAATTTCTAAAATGAAATAAAAGTGAGAATTTCAAAGCGTTTTTCTCTCTTTTAGAAACGGTTAATTTTGTGTGAGAAATAAAGGGCCTGTTTCTCTAAATGCGAACGATAGATTCCATCGAACATTTATATTAAAAACAAAAGACTGAAATTTGTTTTTGTTTCCAATATTAATATTCGATCGAATCTATCGTTCGCATTTAGAGAAACAGGGGAAAATCTAATTTTTAGGGTTTCGTACACCAAAGGTGAAAAGAAACCCTATTGTTTTCACTACACTGTCTGTCTGTCCGTCACAGAGTATTTTCTCGAGAACCGTAAGAGCTACGGACCTGAAATTTGGACACAGTGTGTAGACCCTTGGCCGCTACAACAACAAATATATGAGAGTTGGAAATTAAAGGGTGTGCCAAAACGAGCAACGAAAAATGTTAAAATCCCATGTAATATACATACAATTGTATGTATTTATATACACTTGAATTTTGTAAAGTTAGTGTATTTTTATACAGACTACAACAATTAACACTAAAATTTAAAAAAATTTTATTAAAGGGTGTACCATCAGTTAATGTAATTTCGACTATGTAATTTTGATAACTTGCTGTATCTTGGAAACCGTAAGAGCAAAACTCTTGAAATTTTCAAAAACGGTAAAACAAAAAAATCTCAAAATTATAAAATCGCCAAGCCGAAAAAAAATCGCCAAAATAAAAAAAAAAATCGCCAAAACAAAAAAAAGCACCAAATTAAAAAAAATTTCTTAATCGACAATTATTCGCGAAAACCGGAAAAATCGCCAAAATGAAAAAATCGCCAAAATGAAAAAAAATCGCCAAAATGAAAAAATCGCCAAAATGAAAAAAATCGCCAAAATGAAAAAATCGCAAAAATTAAAAAAATCGCCAAAATAAAAAAAAATCGCCAAAATTAAAAAAATCGCCAAAATTAAAAAAAAAATCGCCAAAATTAAAAAAATCGCCAAAACGAGAAAAAAGCGAAAAATAATAAAAAAAAATTATTTCAGCTGAAAAAACGTAAAAAAACACTGTATTAAAAAAATGCTCAAGGCCTAACGTACGGAACCCTTCGTGCGCGAGTAAAAGTCGCACTTTACTGAATTTATTTACATTTACACAGTTTTGTTTTCCATGTAAACTTCACAAAAAAATCAAAAAACTCGATTGGTCCAGTAGTCTAGAAGTACATACATATGTATGTATCTTAAGTAATATTGAATAACTACGGGCCCGATTATAGTTTACAGCAGTTGTTATTTTAATGTTGTATGTTTGAAATTGCGATTACGGTTTACAACACTTATTTGAGTGTTGTCATTTTAGTTGTCTATTTTGAAGTTCTTGCGATTATGGCATACCACATGTGTTCTTTCGTGTTGTTAGAACTATGAAAAACTGACAACTGCTCATGCAATTTAAAATATTTCTTAGAAATATAAAAGGCAGATAGAAAGGCTGATGCAAATAAATAAATCTTACAAATGAAAATATAAAAAAATTTGATCTCTAAACTCGAATTGACAAAAAGAGAATATAGGATATGTGACGAGCATACACATTAGGGTGTCCCTTATTTTTTTGACGTCACTTTTTTTTGCGCATACCCACTAAAAAGTTTCGAAATGACCTAAAAAGCCACCAAAAAAATTTTACTTTGATCTAAGAAAGGTAACTTGTGGCGACTTCCGATTTAGTTCAGTGTTATTAATATGTGCCAGTAAGACGCATAACACAGTGTGACAAAACAAAAATACCTGCAAAGTGTTACTAGTTTTGTGGTAGGTATTGTCAAGTATAACAACAATCTGTATTTTAAATTTTCCAAACACCTCCAAAATTTTGAGTTACGGGTAAAAACCGGTTTTTCGTACACGTAAGCATTTATCAACCTCTAACTAAGTTAAATATCAACCGATTTTAAATGTATAAACGGATATAGAAAGAAAAGACTAAAACAATTCGAACCATATATGTACATCTCGTTTCAGTGAATTTCAGATATATGTCTGTATTTTTTCACCAAATATAATTTTTTCGGCTTTTTTAGACATTTTTCTACTTTGGACACGTTCTTAAGCAGCACTTTTGTACTGGAACCATACTGTTTACAAGTTTATGTATAAAATATAATTAATTAAAAGTAATTTGCAGGTTTATTTAAAAAAATTCCACCAAAATTGACGAATTGAAATTGAGTTATTAAACATTTAATTAGAAGACTTTTTGTTAAAAAACTACCTGTATGATGTATTTCGCGTTCGATTTATACGCTTTCGGTGTATTTACTCTTTCAGGATGATGAAAGTACAATTTAATAGACATATATAAACAAAGAGTACATAATTTCACAACATTGGTCGCCAAACTCAGTTAGGGGTTAATAAGTGCCAACAAAAAACAGCCAATTAGATCTCGGCGACCGCAATGCTTGCTCTTAATTTGCAAACAATCAGGAACAAATCTAAGACCTTTCAAAGCTGTTTACCTCAAATGCAAACATCAGAGTATGTGTGTTTGGACGTAGATGCCTTACATTATTCGGATGAAATTGTTGTATTGGTTGTAGCATCCCTGCAGATATTATTGGACTACGTGGTCCATTTTTAGAAGAAATTGTATAATTGCAACATTGTCCCATATAGTGCAGTCATAAACGATTTCATTTGCAAGCAAACGTTTGATGTTAATCTATAAGTGTTCGCGTTTTAACAACTGGGGGTCTACTCTGTAATTCGAAACGAAAGAAAATGCTTTCGAATTTGTATGCTTATAACATGTAAATTCGAAAGCATTTTCTTTCGTTTCGAATTACAGAGTAGCCCCCCTGGAATGAATACTTGAGTGCTCTACCCAGCCGAATACTCTTACTTATTTTTTTGTATTTTCTACTGTTAAGCTATAGCTAATAAAAACCAAAAACAAAACCTATATTCATCTCTTCAGTTCTCCTATAACGGGACTTCAGTTTAATAATACGTAAATCTGCGTTCACTTTGTTTAAGTTAACAATGCCGTTACTTTTTAAGAATTTCTGGATCTGTATTTTCGAATATGGAAGCCAAAGGTAAAGAAAAATAATTAAAAAATGGAGGAAGAAGGCAATAGCTTCCCAAAAAATGGGAAAACTAATGGAAGAACATATTCGTTCGTCCAATGCGCCATATATATTGTCAAAAATACTGGTTATTAGCATCTACGCCACGATCCGGATGCCCAAAAATATTATCTGTACAAGAAGAACGCAAAATACTTATAATGACAAAGAGTAATCCCAAAATTATTAATTCCAAAAATATTATTGAACACGTCCGTCAGTCTTTTCCTCCAGAAACAGGAAGACAAATTTTACGGAAAGCAGGATGTCATGGTAGGGTTGCCCGTAAAAATCCACACATTTCTAATGTGAACAGACAAAAGCGTATCCAGTGTGCTCACGCCTATATAAATCGGCCTCCTTAGTTTTGGATACACGTGAAATTTTTGGATAATAGTAAAATTTGTATTTTTGGAATAAAAGGACTTCAAATAGTCAGGGTCTGCTCTTGAGAATCAAAATCTAGTTGCTACACTTAAACACGGAGGCGGTGGGATTGTGGTGTGAGGTTATATTTCGGCTGCATGTGTATGCCAGATGAAGTTTATTGAATGGATAAATGATCCTATTTAAACATTTAAAAAGAACTTTAAAGTGGAGTGCGGAAAAACTTGATTTGTCATATACATTTTGGTTGCAACAGGACAACGACCCAAAGCATACAGCGGCGATCTTTAGACTTTGGCTATTATACAATGATCCTAAGCAGCTTAAAACACCCCACCAATCAACCTGATGGGAATTCCACTAAACACCTCTGGCATTTTTAGAGAAAAAAATTCCTCAGCTCGTCATAACAAGTAAATATGCTCTTCGAAGTTTTATACAGACAGAGTGCGCCAAAATCACAGCCAAGGAAGAAGTTTATCAATTCCATGTAAAATAGACTAAGTGAAGTATTAAAGCAGCGGGATATCTACAATATATTAAATTAAGGTTTTCTTTGAAAAAACTGTATCCCTTATTCCTTAAATTGCAACTGAACACAAACTTTATGGTTGCAATATTTATATACTAACAACATTAAATTCCGCTATATGAAAATTGGTAAAAGAAATTTATGTTTAGTTATAGGTTTTAGTAAATATAGGGTTTAAAAAAGATTTACGTGAAAATAAATTTAATCTCAATTAAACTTGTACGTGTTATTTTCAAATCACAGTTCTAGTTGTACCTTCATAGTGAACAGACGAATTAGCGGAATTTTCCTTACATACATACTAAACAAAAAAAAACATAAAAAAAATATTCCGAGTACATATTAACTTTGATAAATAAGCTTTTTTTGCTTTGCTAATATATTTGCACATAGAAATAACAAAAACAAAAAAAAAAACCGTAAGCCAAAAACACCCTTGAGGAATACTCTATATGAGTACCTCAGATACAAATAATTGTGAAGTGAGTTATAACGGCAGAAATGCTTATATTACTGTGAGTTCTGATGCTCTCAATGATAACAATAAAAATAAAAAATCTGATGACAGACTTACTGTGAGTTCTGAAGCTCTTAATAAAAATAAAAAATCTGATGATAGACTTTCTCTAACGGCAAAGCCACTTTTTCGTCAGCGATCAACTTCGCTTTGCCCAATGCCAACTACTGATTCGTTAACATTACCATTGCCTAGTACTTCTACATTTAACTCAGCGATATAATCCGCTTCGGGCTCGTGGCCATCACTTAATAATGTTTTCACTATAGATAAGAGTAGCTCAAAACCCAAGGTCCAAGTCGGAATGGACAGATATATAACTTTGGTAAAGCGTGGGCGAAATTCAAATTCTACTAAAATTGTATCTGCTCCAAAGATGTCTAGGGATAACAGTGCATCCTGTATTAATCGGCAAAACCGTTTTAAAATATTGCAAGATGACAATGACAAAGCCGCTGAATCTGCGAACAAAACCTCCAAGCCGCCACCAATCTATTTAAGAGAAAAAAAAACTCGAACGTTCTTATTAAAAAATTAATTTCGGGCATTGGTGAGAATAAATTTCACATTTTTCCAATAAAACGTGGTAACATTGATGAAACGAAAATTAAAATTTATGAAGAACAATATTTTCGCAAAATGGTTTCTGAATTTGAAAAAAAGTAAAACAAATTTCTACACATACCAGCTCAAGAGTGCTAAAGGTTTGCAGATCGTATTGAAGGGCATAGATTTCTATGTTGCTCCCGAAGAAATAAAAGATGCACTCGCCCACCAGGGATTTAAGGTAAAAATGTATCGAACATAATAAATAGGGAAAATATCCCCCAACCTCTATTTCGCGTTGAACTTGAGCCAAACGATATAAAATTGAAAAACATGAGACTCATCCAATATATAATTCAAGATATCTCTTATATCGAAAAATAACAGTTGATGAACCACACAAGCTTTCAGGACCCGTACAGTGCCATAATTTTCAAAAATATGGCCATACTAAAACTTACTGCAATTTACCTACTGTTTGTGTTGTGTGCGGCGAATTACACGGCACTGCTAGTTGCAATAAGCCAAAAGATCAAAGTGACAAAAAATTCAGTAATTGTGGGGTAATCACACCGCTAACTACAGAGGTTGTCCTGTGTACTCTTCCGTCAAACAGACTATGGGGCAAAAACATAAAGCCACTTACTTCCCGTGTATTTTATGCCGATGCTGCTAAGACAATTTCTATTCCTACACAAAATTTTTCACCTCCAAATAATTCAACAAATACAAACTCTATCTTTAATTTCAATCGCCTTGAAGCTACTACTGATAATCTGGTGCTAACTATAAATAATTTTACAACAAATATGACTAGCATGATGCAAGAAATGCTGCGAATGCAGAATACATTGCTTCAAGCATTAGTTAACAAACCATGAACACGTTAAAAATATGTTTCTGGAACGCAAACGGCATTCGCCAACATAAAAATGAACTTGAGCACTTCCTCACGGGAAAAAATATTGACATAATGTTGGTCTCAGAGACTCAAGCCTTTTTAAAATTTATGGGTACACCTTGTATGATTCAAAGAACCCGAGAGGAAGAGCATGCGGTGGATCAGCAATTTTAATTAAGTCAAGACTCAAGCACTACATTCTTGACAACATTTGTGAAGAACATCTACAAGCAACAAATATTGGCATTGAAAATTTTTGTACAAATTTCGTGATATCATCAATTTACTCCACTCCCAGATTTTCAATCACTGAGGATCGATCAATACCAAAATTTCTACAAATCTCTTGGACGTTGTTTTGTAGCAGATGGCGACTACAATGCAAAACATACATTCTAGAGTTCGCATCTTATTATACCCAGAGGTCGAGCGTTGTTCAACACAATTTCAAAAATGGGCATGGATGTCATTTCGAGTGGGGAACCCACTTATTGGCCTATTGACACAAAAAAATTCCGGATGTTATAGATCTTGCCGCCATGAAGAATATCTCTAGGGATTCAACTCAAATTGAAGCTTCTCTAGATCTCTCGTCCGATCACTCTCATACGACCGTTACAATTTGTAGCCCATTAAGATGTGACTTACCTCACCCATATGCGAATTTGATAAATCGTGTTAATTGGCTGGGATTAAAAAATATCTTAGCAGTCATTGCACGAAAAATATTACGCTAAGAGCACACGATGATATTGAATCCGATATTGACAACCTTAATGAAAATATTAAACAGGCTGCTGAACATGCCACTACCTCCCATCCGCAGAATATAGAATTTATTCTACGGATATTGAACGTCTCGTTTGTGAAAAAAGAAGAGCTAGAAGAGAATGGCAACAGCACAGATCACCCCAACTTAAACTCAGATTTAAAGAGTGCACTAAACGACTCCAAGAGTTGCTTGCATTTGAAAAAACTGCATCTCTTAAAACTTATTTGGAAGGTCTTAATGTCACACCAGCATTTAATTACTCTTTGTGGCGTGTTGCAAGAAAGTTTAAAACACCCGTTGAGTTTAAACCACCTCTGCGCACATCTACAGGAGGTTGGGCAAGAAGCGATACTGAAAAGGGTAAACTATTTGGTGAGCATTTAAAATCCGTATTTACCCCAAACACATGTTTTGGTATTGTTGATTTGCCGAATGTACATAGTTGCGCTACCCCCTCGACCCATACAATTTAGGACGCGTGATGTACAAAAACCAATTGCTGAACACAACCCGAAGAAAGCTCCGGGTATTGATGGAATTAGTAACCAGATGCTGATGAAGTTGCCTCGTATTGCAATTAGAATCATGTTATTAATTTTTAATGCCATTTTACGACTGGAGTATTATCCACACAGCTGGAAGCTTGCCAAGGTTTAAATGATTCCAAAGCCGGGCAAAGATCTTACCAAGGCTGAGTCATATAGGCCAATAAGTTTGCTGACAACAATGTCAAAGCTCTTTGAAAAGTTACTCATGATAAAATTGTTCCCAATTTGGATTTAGAAGTCAGCATAGCACTATTGAACAAACTCATAGATTGGTTCAATGCATAAGAAGAACTTTTGATGAAAGAAGTATTACTCTGCGCTGTTTATTGACGTTTCTCAGGCATTTGATAAAGTGTGGCATGTAGGCCTAATTTTTAAATTGAAGACTTATCTACCAATAAACATTCTAAATCTTTTAAAAAGTTACATTATTGCCCGGAAATTCACTGTTGTGGAAAGAGACTTTATGAGTATTCCTGAAACTATGGGTACGTTCGCAAATGCTGCAAATTTATGCATCAATGCGGGAGTTCTGCCAGGTTTTACTGCGTATGCGTGATTATCTGCTGCACATGCTAAAATTGTTAGAAATCCAAAATTCGCAAAAACTTGTAAACATTAAAAAAATTGACAAGTGATAAAAAGTCGGTGAAACTGTAAAAAAGCCAAGAATTTGCTAAAAAAAATTCCGCAAATAGTCATCATTTGCAAAAAACTGCAAAATTGAAAACGAGCCCAAAAATTGCATAACAATAGCAAATATTACAAGGTACGCCAAAAATTAAAAAAAATCGAGAAAATCACGCGAATTCGCAATTTTCGCGATAAGTGATTTCTTGACAGTCTTTGGTTTTTTACCGTTTGACCGCTTTTAAGCAATACCAGACCATCGCCATCGGTTTTAATCTTAGAAAGTTTTCGCGAACTATCATAAATTTCGCGTTTTTTCCGAATTTTTGGCATTTCTTGCAATATTATATCCTGTTAAAGAATTGCAGAGCCTGTTTGCAATTGTGTAATTTTTCGCAAATTTTCGATATTTTTGCAATAAAATTGATTTGAGAAATGTTAAATGAATGTACCAATTTTTCGTGAAGTTTAATATCAAATTGAATTGCAAATTTTTCATATACATTTTTGTTACCTATTTTTTGTAGGTAATATGCTGTTTTTTGTTACGATAAAAACGTATCAGAATACCAATTTCATATTTTGATATCTTTGGTTACAAATTATACACCATGGTTATATTATTGCTGTGTCAGAATAGTCCTGTTAGACAGACTGTGGCTCAGGGTATTTAAAATTTAGGTCAGCTGAGTATGGTACTGTAACCTGTGCCCATGTTCTGTAACTTTGGCGAGAACTTCTTGCGTCGAAAAGATGTGAAACAAAATATTCCATCGTTTCTCGAAAAGTGAGAAAAAAGTGTGTCTGTAAGTCATGTCGAAAACCATCAAAAGTGATTACGTTGTTACGTTAGAAATGCCATAATATACAACTCAAAGCCGACTTAAAATCGCAGACTAGGTGAACGCTTATCAAAAATGTCTTTGATGGCGACCATAATTCACTAAGAGTAGAAAACTTTCAACGCCGGCAGCGAAAATACAATCGTCGGCTATACCAAATAATGTATAGTGCGACTTTGATGATTGTTGTTTACAAAATTGTTGAAAAAATAAATAAAACATGTTGTTAAAATAATTTAACAGTGCGAGTATCACTTCAGAGCAAAGTTCTTAAATTTTTTACATTATCATTCATTGCATTTTGCATTTTGAACATGTTTTTTTTCGTTAAAATTCTATCTCACCCCGTTTATTTGTGAGTATATTTGACAGTACAAAGCGGAAACTTTTCTCACGAAAATTTTACAGACACACTTTTTCTGTAGAATGTCGAATAATTTTCTTACGTGACAGCTTTTACTCGCCAAAAAAAGTTACAGACACAGTTTAGTGAGAAAAACAGCTGTTTGTTTCAATTTATGGCATTTTTGTTTCATTTCACACAATTCCATCGAAAACTTTCTCGACGCGGGAGTTACAGAACATGGGCACTGCTTGTACTTAACGATAAGAAACCGCCTGGAATTTTTTCAAAAAGAACGAGAAACAAGCAAGGAAAATTCTTATTAAAATGAAGGTAGGTCTTATTATAAAATTGTCTACTAAATGTGGTAACAGTCGCCAGTTGTTTGTTATCTTTTTCTGTGTAATAACTTTATTCCATCTGCTGAATTCAATTAAAAATTCTTAAAAATTAGTTTTATAACCGCTTTTGTATTAACTTTTATTTCAAAAGAATGATTACATTAATAAAACAATCGAATTTTCGCCAACTTTCATTTAATAAATGTATTTAATTTAGAAAATTAGCTTTTCCCTGGAATTCCCGGGAACCACAGAGAGAAATAATTGAAACAAATTTCCGGGACACATGAATCAGATTAAAATAATCACCCTTATCGGGAATAAAAGGCGAACAACATTAGAAAATAGTTTACTGACAGAACAACAACGCAATCATTTGCGATCACAATTTTAGAAAATTGGAATACAATTATCCGATAGAGGATAATTGAAAAAGCAAACTTTCACCGATAGACGTATCATCTTTGAAATATACTCCTTTAACAGTATACTTTGGCAGCAGTTTTTTGATAGTGTCCTATGTTCTAACAGACTTAGTTTTACATGTGAGTGTCGACGGAGTCCTGGCTACACCTCGACGGACACATCCAGCTTCAAAAATAAGATAGCAAAAAAGGAGTCTGGCCGTGCCTTTTTTCCCAATGCAATCAGGTCCTCCGGATCCGGATGGGAGGATCAATCCTGAACTGTGGCAGCTGGTTGAAAGTAGGCTCATCGATGAAATCGGACTAGCGGGAGTAGAAAAGGAGGAGGAATTGCAATTCCATGGCGCGGACTGGGCGAGGGGTGTCAAACTTGTTAACTGCGGTAATAAAAAATCATTTGATTTCCTTAAACCGTTGTTGACAGGTGTACCAATCTTCGCCCGGAGGCGAAACTGGAAGTAATTTTAGCCTCAGATCTGCCTCTCCGGGCAGTGGTGACAGCGTGGTTTCTACCACCCGTCAGATCGATGGAAACCGCACTGTAGGTACTGGCAGCGCAGAACTCGCCTCTCAGGACTAACCAAAGGAAACCTTTGGCCTCAATGGATTGTAGAGAGAATGCGGGTAAATTTCTTCGGTTTGCCGTAGATCAGGAATAGCTAAAGAGACTGGAGTTGTTGAAAGATGTTGTGAAGTTCGGCTTGGGGACTGTCAAGTTTAGATTCAATAAGTCGGATGATCCCAAGAAGGCTGCGGGTGGTGCAGATAAACCTGCACCATAGTGAGGCAGCCTCGGCCGAACTGGTAATATACCTCAATAGGTCGATGGTAGACGTGGCTCTTATCCAAGAACCCTGGATTAATAAAAATAGGGTTTGCGGATTAAGCGTCACGGTCTACACATTGTATGTCTCTGTCACACAGGATAAGGTAAGAACTTCCATTTTAGCATGGGCAAGGATGTTAGGATGGGGAAGGATTAACATTATTTAATTCTTTCAGTAACGGAGACCTTACAGTCGTTATTGGAGGGGCCAGGGGCAAACAGGAAATTGTGCTCGGATCGGTTTATATGCATTATGATGCTGTTGATCCACCGGGAGCTGTCATGCAGAAGCTGACCGAGTATGCAAGGTTGAGAGGGATTGTATTGGTACTCGGCTGTGACGCTAATGCGCACCACAGTCAGTGGGGAGCAGTAAAATTAACAAAAGAGGTGAGTTGGTGTTTTATTTTATTACTTCTAGCAATATGTTTATTTGTAACAAGGGTAACGTAAACACGTTTAGGAATAGGGATAGGGGAGAGGTAATAGACATAACACTAACTAACAGAGATAGGAACCTGGTAGAGAACTGGATGGTAGATAAAGAATGTACGTTTTCGGACCACAGTAGGATATCATTCAGTCTAAATTTTGCAGGGGAAAGGCGTGACCCACATAGGAATCCAAGAAAGACTAACTGGGATACCTATAGGACCGCAATTAATATCACTGCACAACAGCCAGAATAGCCTTTAGATAAAAGTATGCGGACTATATGGATTTCGATGCGTTAAATTCAAATCTGCTGTCAGTTTTGCTCTATCACGTAGAGATTTTTTTTATGGGCGTGGCTAATTTTGGCCCCTAAATTAGTCGGGCATACTAATATATTTTACTATAACTCGAAAACCGCTATTTCGATTTTAATAGATAATAAACCAAAAGACGCGCCACAAAATTTTGTTAAAAAATATTAATAATCATGTTTTACCTATTTTTTATGGTTTCGAAGTTATTCAGAATTTAAAAAAGAAAAAAGTTTTTTTTATGCAAAAATCGCGTAATTTTTTTACATGAAAATTACAATAAAAAAATCAGAAACTCACAAGTTTCATATTTTTTACATTTTTCTTAAAACCACATATCCTAGGAATAAAACAAGCTATAAAACGTGAAAATCCAGCAATAAATCTTGATTTTATTCACAATTTAAAGCAGGTACCTAAAAATGGAAAAATGTGTGTAATGCATTAAATGCAGTCACATTTACATCTGGCAGTGATGGGAAAGTTGGTACGATCGTACTTTTTTTGATACTATTTGACATGAAAAAGTACCGTAGTACTCCCCTAAGAAATTTGATACTCTCACGGGCAACTTAGAAATGCAGTCAGAAGACTCGCGCATGCATATATTTTGCCAAGAATTAAATAGTTTTTTCGACAAACAGAAAGAAGCTTTATTATTAAAGATCTTTTAGAAAAGTGTAACCACAATTAAATATCAATATCAATATTTCATTCAATGATATTTTATGTGGCACAGAAGTTGATCTATTGAAACAACTGATTTAAATCAAACAGCTGTTTTGCGTTCCACTAAAGGCCTTTAGGACGACAAGTCGAAAGAAAAAGAGTGCAAACGATAACGTAAGCAGTTCAATACAAATTTGCGCCCCAATAAAATTTTTTTCAGTCATTTGTACGAACTCTAATGTCAAAAGCAGCGACTTGTATTTTAATTGTCGACTGAGACAAAATAAAAAAATTATTTTTATTTACAAAAATAAAATATTTTGCTTTGCCAATGAGTAATATAATACTGGCTACGCTGGCAATGGATTTGTTGAGTAACGCGTCGTTGGCGATCTCCCCACGTCTGGGCTTGTAAGTAAGCCGTTTTGCGTCCTTTGGCTGGTATTTGTGATACTCTTCTCTAGGTATGTTTGTATGTATGTGTGTGCGACTACAGCTTCGATGAGTAAAGATTTTCTGCCTATCATCACATCCGCTCTCCATAGAATTTAATATTTGGACCATTTCTGTACTACTGGAAGCACAATACATTAAAATTGTATAGTGGTATTCATAGCATTTTTTGTTGACCTGCGTTATTTATTATTGCACAATTGCACAGTTTGCGAGACTTTTGAACATTCTCATGAAAACCCTTATTACTCTACAACAAAATTATACTGAAATAACCGATGAACCACAAATTTAAAAATATGATTTCTTCACTTATTAGCACAATCAAAGCGGCAATAGAATTCAGTGCTTCACTGACAAATCACATAAAAATATTAAAAAAATTTAATACTACATATAGAAAAAATTAGATAAGACATAGAGATATAAATGATCAACAGTCAATGATTCGATTAAATAAATCGAATGAATCTAACAAATCAATGAATTTGTCAAACATAAAAACAAGTCGTGGAACAATACCCTACGTCCATCAGGCTTATCGCCTTTTTGGAATCTAACTAAAATATTAAAAATAAAACACAAAAATATTCCCATATCAAACAGCAACAGCACAAATTATAGCAAACATGAGGAAAAATGTTAATATATTGGCAGAAACTTTTGACTATAATAACAATATATAATCATCTTAGTGACTGCTCTACTGTAAACGAACTTAATAGTGTCATAAGTAGATTATTATATTTCTGTTCCATATACGCTAAGTCTTATTAAAATGCTAAAGAATAAGATATCGCCAGGCGTAGATGAGATTAAAAATATATGTTAAAAAACAGCCCAATTATGAATAGCAAATCCCCGGGAGTTTTTTTCCTTTTTCCATTCCTCCTATTATGAATTAAAAATAAATATGAGAAAGAGGGAGAATTTTTTGAGCGTTTTCTCCCCAAAACATTTTGAAGCGAATTAATGCAAAGATTTAAAAATCAAATTGATAAATATTGTAAAACAATGGTATAAACATTTATTGTTGTATTTGTATTTCCCTCTTGTTTTAGCATTTTTAATTAAGACCTGCGCACATCAACTTCAAAAACATGATCTACTTCTGCCTTTAGAAAAAATACTAAGCGTCGTATGCAAAAAAAAACTTAAGAAAGCAATGTTAAGTAAAATTGTATTCTAAATAAAATATTATATCAAAATTTTAAAGTAGGCATCTACGTTTGTTAAGACTACTTTAAGTTGTTATTTCCAAAATGTGTATTATGTACCTCAAATATCTTTGTTAATATAGCACATATTGATTCATGTTACATCTGAAAATTAAGCCTGAAGTATTAGCTTTCATCTTAAATTTATTATTTCCGTCATGTTATGGAAAATATTACCATCTGATTCGAAATACATAGCAAAATCCATAAAAAAATATTAAAATAAATACAATTTTACAAAAATGTTTTAGTGATGTACATACAGTCAAAACGAATCGAAAAAAGCTGGATATTCAAATACTCATTTTATTCTAATAAAACAAATTGTCATAATTTTGCTTTGTTCATCATATTATTTTTACTTTTATTTCATAGAAATGTTTATCTGTTTTCGTTCCATGTCAGAAGCTCATATTTTTTAAATTACTTTACTTCAAGATAATAAAAACTTATTTAATAAAATAAAAAATTATTTCAATACTCGAATTAAATTGTATTCGATGTTGTACATCATAAGCCGTGAACTGGTTGTTGAACACGGTGGCGTTACCAGTATTTATTATTAAATCACAAAATAATTAAAGTTGTCTTTTGCATACAATTTCTTAACAAAGCAATGTTAGCCTTAAAGTGCTTGGTAACTACTATGAACTTTAAAGCTCAAGTAAAATATTGTTTTGCATAAGGGGGTAAAAATTTAACGCCTCCTTTAAGTTCACAAATCAGGTAAAAGGAAGATTTGTTTCCCTCTAATATCAACTTATTATCGGTCTATAAAATTTTCAATTTCCTTTGTGCATACAGTCAATGGACATTTAATCCATTGGCATCTCCACCTGGGCAGTTTTAGTTCCACTTTGTCAGCACAAAGTTATTCCGCATGCTTGCAAAAAAGATATTTATATTAAGACACAATCAATTGACAATGAAAACATATATTTTGTATACAATTTCTATTGCTGAACTATTGCGTTAGTGCAGAAAAATATGTAAACATGAAACAGATTATCCAGATTTTACTCTCTCCCGTATTTGCTTACTCCCGGGTTATTCACCGGAAGCAAATGATAGGGAAGAGAAAAAACACCCCGGGAACATTCATAATTGGATTGAATATCTACCAAAAAGAGCAATAAATTTGGCCTGGTTGTGTTAGCAAGATCTGCTCCCTGCTTTTTTATGCTTTCTGTCTTTAGTTTTAAACATGGTTGCCGTATTAAGGGATTTATTTTTAGTTTAATTGATTGGAAAATGAAGTGAAACGCAAAATATTATATTATTGATCAAAAATTATATTTCATATATTGTCAACGAAATCAACAAAACTCCACAAATTCAATATCCCTTTACATGACATGAACATATTCTGTTTCTTTTCTTTCTATTGCAAATGATTACGGCGAATCTCATGGCAAACATTGTTGCTCATGTCAGAGCATGGACGAAACATGGACATGAGAGGTCTCCATTACCCATTTGTGATGTCCGACATGTCCATACCAAGTTCATGGCTTGTGGAAACCGCAAGTTATAAACAGAAAATCAGATTTTTCAATAGAAAGCAAACAATATTAATCAAATCTGTTTTCTATCCCGTAATTTTATGTTGTACCCCTGTATGCACTGTTGCCAGATTTCTCTGCATTTTGCTGACTTTTCATTGTAAAAATTATAAAGTGAGATTTGCAGATTTTCACTGCCAAATTGCAGATTTTCTGAAATGCTTGTGTAGCATCAATATTTAGTGTTTTTCTTTACTATTTTAACAACTTTGTGCAAAGATATATAAGTACACATACATATGTACATATATACACTCAAAATACTTCATAGGTAAAATAAACGAAAAATGTGGTTAATTTTACGAAAATATTCGTTGTTTTTACGGTACGTAATGCTTCGTACATAGTAGAAATTATATTTGTTTATTTTACGCTACAGTTACACGACCAAGATTTGCATTCAAGTTTTTCACACATACTGGTTGTCAAAAGTAATTAAAATTGAAAGCTGTGACGTAGGCTGCACGCAATTTTCAAGCAAATTTATTTTCAATATGCCGTTGATAAGAAAACAGCTTAAACACACATTTTCATGGCTTATATTTAGGTCTATAAACCGCAACACATCATTACATTTTTTACATAGTTTTGTTCCTAATAATATTTATTTAAAGTTAATTAAAGTTTTTAGGAGGAACATAACATTATGTGTAATAAAAGAACATAAAAAAACTATGCCGGCAGAATATTTGAAAACAAAAACGAAGAGTGTGCTCATTGAAATTGGTGTCAGTTGTTTTTTGCCTATAAATTTGAATACACAATTGGAAAGAAAATTTGAAGTCAAAGTCCCATCAAATTCTAAAAGTGTGAATGTATTAGTGAAAAAGTGTGAATGTATTGAAATTTGAAAGGCAAAAGTTGATCGTGTAACCCTCAAGTTAGCAAATACTTTTTGTCTGTAAATAATAAAATTTTGTATTTTTACAATTTTTTTTTTCGTAAATTTACGAAAAACCATGATTATATTAGAAAATAAATTCGTAAATCATAAACAGAAATTTTGTGTTATATACAAAATTTTATGTAAAATTAAAATCTGTAAAAAATTTAAATCTGCAAGAAAATTTGAAAAATAATTTTGTAGAATAATCTAATTCTTTGAACAATTATTAAAGAAAAAGATAATTTTGGGGGAATTGTTACAGGCTCTGTACATATGTACATCACACACGCATATATACATACATACACAAACATGCATTTCGCACTGTAACTCATGATTCAAACTGGGAACACAATTGGGTGAACAACGAATTTTTCGTTGCGAACTTTCGTCATAGAAAATAAAATATATTTGTTCATTTGAAAATTAACATAAATACATATGTAGCACCGCCATCGAATGAAATTCGTCTTGCGTAACGAGCTCTGCGATATATTTATTTCTGTTTCTTGCGCCGATGACCGACGAAAAAACAATTTTTTCTCTCTTTGCACAAACAATAACCAATTATCCAATTATTAATTATAGGATCTGTTACGTATTCTTCGTTGGTGTGCCGTTGACGAGATTTGTCGTTCGTCCCAGTTATCTTCCCAGCATAAACCACTAATTTTTTATTTTATTTAAAATTTATTTCATAATTTTTTATACAATATTACACATACCATGGTGTAATTATACAGGTGACTGCGTAAGGATTTGTTATACAAAAATACGGCAACCATAGATGTGTAAAGAACCGAAGAATGTCAAAAGTACAAAAATAATTGTACCAAAACCAAAACAAAACGAAGTTTTTGACATTCGTTGGCTACAAAGCACATAGAGCAAAAAATTATCAGCTGAAGTAACGCTGCCACCTGTTTAAATACACCTTGACATATACAATGACAGGAAAAAAATGAGGAAAATATTAAAAAGTAAAACAAAAAAACAGTTTTAAAAAATTTTTTTTTTTGTAAAATTCACAAAACTTGTTTAGATTTAATGATCAAACAGAATTGCGGCATAAACACATTTTCCATACAAATTGACACAAAAAATCAGCACCAGAAAGCAGTCGATAGATAGAATCTATTTTATTTTGACAACGTTTTTTTCTTATGCTCTCATATATAAATACTCATTCTCTCAAGAATGCTACCATACTTTCAATAAATTTCATACATTTTGTGAACAAAACTACAAAGAAAAATAAGCACAAAAGAAAATAAAACTAAAATTATAGAGCATTTGAAGTTACTGCTGTAGATTTTATTATGGGCTTTGTTAATATGACAACGATTTTTCCTGAAGTTGCGGACATATTCTGTTTGATCATTTAGAGTCTAAACACAATGTTTGCGGTGCGGTGCGATTTCTCGTTGCGGGAAAGAAAAATAAACATAATACAACGGAAGACGGCTACGGCAATACTTGTCATTGTTTGTTTAAATTTTTATTAATTTTTTTTTGTGTATACATTTTTATAAAAAAAAAATACTCTTTGTGTTAAATATTTTGTAATGGCAGTAACTAAAAACAAAAAATGATTAACATTTTATACATTCGCAGATATATTTGATATATTTTTTAAACTTTTATATATTATGACAAAAAAATCATGTTTTTTGTTAAAACAATGTTGTGAACACCGCCAATTATTCAAAAACTGTGGCAACATCAGAAAGAGAGAAAGTGACAAAAATTGAGAGAATAAGAAAGTCCGCAGAGCAAATAAAATAGATTTTAATTTTATGCCGTTTCGCACTGCGGTTTTTACTTCAAAATCGTATGAAAAACCGCACCGCAATAAATTATCGTTGCATTGTGTTCAGACTCTGAAGAATAATTTTGTACTGTAAACAAAATGATAACAAAACAAAATTTGTTTATTTCACGAAATTTCCAATATTATAAAAAAGATTTATTTTATACTAAATTCAATAAAATAAACGAAAGATGTGGTACTATATACGAAAATAATTGTACGAAATAATTTTTGTAACTTAACGAAATTCGTAAAATTACGAAATCTGTTTTCCTGCACAACCTACAAATATTTTCATAAAATGTAGAAAATTTTCGTTTATTGCACAAAAATTAAATTACGAAAAAGTATTTCGTATATTTATGCATGGAATATTTTGAGTGTAGAGATATCGCAAACTAAATCATAAACAGTCACACTCAAAATTATGCAAATGATTTTGTTTTTTCATGTGCCGCAAAAATTTTTTTGCAGAAAAGTTTTCTTGAACAGTTTTGTATGTAATGTATCATTTGCTTTAAGTTTTATGAAGAAAACTTGTGCATGTATTTGTCCTCATCCTTTTGTTAATGTTTAATTTTATCAAACAATTTGTAATATCAACATATGTTTTTTTATAGCAAAATAATTTATGTTAATTCGAAAACAAAATGAAAAATAATTCAAAATGAAGGTGTTTTTATTGTTGCAGATTTTTAGCAGATTTTTTAAAATTATTTTTCAGATTTTTTAGCCAATTTATGCAAATTTTTTATAAAATTATCTGGCAACAGTGCCTGTACGGTATGCGTCAACAAGTTTTCGAGGGAAAAAGCTGTAGGTGGCTCAGAATAAATTTTTAAAAATGATATTTAAGATCTCTTGGCATTATTCAACGCAAAGACTACATACTCTTGCAGACTTTCCCACTGTTAACGCAAAAATAAACAGTCTGAATGAAAACTACATAACAACATGTCAAAATTCTCAATATTGTTACGTTTTTACGTTTTTTATGGTACAAAACAATATTTTACCCAAATTTTTACTTTTTTTCAGAAAATCTCTTAAATTTTAGTTAAACATTTTTAAAACTATCTACATACATAATTAAATGTTATAAATGTTATTTGACTCTCGCTCAAGCCGAAATAGAGGTTGGGGATCTTCTCCCTATTTATTATATTAGAAACATATTTTACCTTAAATCATTGGACGATGAGTGCATCTTTTACTTCTTCAGGATTAACATAATAATAAATACCCTTCAATACAATCTGCAGGTCTTTAGTGCTCTTAAGCTGGTATGTATAAAGACTTAGATTTTTCTTTATATAAAGGGTGTTTTTTATTGAGGTATAGAACTTTAAGTTGGCATCACTTTTTTAACTGGCGGCCATTTTGTCAGCTGTCAAGTGATTAATATTTAGTTTGGTTTGCCATTTCATCATGAACAGGTTGACAAAAGAACAACCCTTGCAAATCGTGCAAATTTATTTCGAAAATAATGGTTCAGTTCGCGAAGTTTACCGCAAGCTCCGTCCATTTTATGGTCGACATAATCGTCCATCAGAGCAAATAATTCGGTTAACCATGGATCGTTTTCGCACTACGTTTACTCTATGTGATAATACGCATCCGCAGAGACGTCGAACAGTGCGCACCGAAGAAACAATTGCCGCTGTAGAGCAAAGTGTTGAAGAGGACCCGAATGAATCGATTCGCCACCGTGCACAGCAATTGGAGCTTTGTCCATCAACTTTATGGAAGATTTTGAAGATTTTGAATGTGGATGAGTTGTGGTTCCAACAAGACGGCGCTACATGCCACACAGCGCACGTCACAATCGATTTATTGAAGGAAACATTCGATGAGCGCATAATTTCGCGGAATGGACCTGTCAATTGGCCACCAAGATCGTGTGATTTGACACCATTGGATTATTTTCTTTGGGGATATGTGAAGTCGCTCGTCTACGCCAACAAACCAGAAACGTTAGGGGACTTTGAAGCCAACATTCGTGGCGTTATTGCCAACATACGGCCCCATATGCTCGAAAAAGTGGTTGAAAATTGGACCTGTAGAATTGGCTTTATTCGAGCCAGCCGCGGCGGCCACATGCCCGAAATCATATTTAAACATTAATGGCATAAAATTATCCTTCCAATAAAGCCAAATTGATGGACATTAAAACGATTTTCTTGTGTTTTATTTCAATTCGAAGTTCTATACCTTTAAAAAAAACACCCATTATTTGTATTTTCGGTTTATCAATATAACCACGTTTTATTGCATTGATGTCAGTTTCATAGCATTGTGTTAGCTAAAATCACACACATTCTTATTGTCTTTCATTTAGTCGTCAATGAGACAACGACGAAAACACATGCGTGTATTAAATTCTTTATAGGTATAGTGAAAGAAAAAAAGTGGTATGCGGAAAATATTCTATGATCGCCAATACTTTTCGCCATATTCAATGTGTTTTATGTTACAAAACTTTTTTTCTATTATTTTTCAAGTTTCTATCGGATAAGCAATTTAAAAATTTCTTTTTGGAGATTATTCACAGTTTCCTATGAAAAGTTCAGAGACCCATAACTCGGAAAATATGTGTCGCCGCCACCTTTTTCATTTAATTTTTGTGCCTTAGTTTTTAATTATCTATCACATAGGCTCCTTATAATTTTCTTTTTAGCTGCTTTACTAAACTGAATTTGTTCCAAATATTTATTTTTTCGATGTACTTCAGAGACGAATGAGACAAGTTTTCTCACACATACAACTATAGTTTTATTTTTGACATCACTGTTTTATTGGATCAATGTGAAATTCATTCTCATCAATCTCCGAGGTTAATTTTTTAATAAGAACGTTAGAACTTTATTCTCTCATATAGTTTGGTGGTGGTTTGGAGGTTTTGTTCGATGATACAGTGTTTTTAATTTTAGCCTGCAATATTGAAAAACGATACGGCGTCTTTATCCCTGGGACCGATGAGATTTTTGATGAATTTGGAACCCTTGGTTAAGTGATGAACGCGAGTCCGAAGCGGATAATGGCAAGGGTAATGTTAATGAATCAATCACTAGTTGGCATTGGAGAAAGCTAAGTTGATCGCGCACGAAAAAGTGGCTTTGCCGTCAGAAAAATACTTTCATTGTATCTTTTATTTGTATTGTTTGCATTAAGATCTTCAGAACTCAAAGTAAAACAGGAAATTCTGCCGTAGAACACGCTTCACAATTTTTGTTTTTGAGTTACTCATATAGAGTATTCCTCAATGTCACTTTGTTTAGGGACAGTAACGCTAATTAATACAAATCCTTTCAAAGAAGCGAAGATTGAGTTGGCGAAGATGGCCCAAAGGACACGAGGGAATAGTGATACTGTGGTAATCTAACAAATCTGCTATGAGGCGACTCGGAAGAAGACAAAAAAAGAGGCTGTTGAAACTAAACAAGCCCGAGCTCGGAAAGTTGACCGGCGTCTTAACGGGGCATTCATATGTACAGGATTGGAGCCACAGATCACAACGAATGCAGGGCATGCATGGAGGATATCGAAACAATGGAATACTTTCTTTGTCATTGTCCAGCTTTCGCCCAGCCGAGATCCCCTTATCTTTTGATGACACCGGACATTTCCCTATAATTTTATTGACTAGGTAAACAATATTGAATTCCTATAAAGTTGTGGTTCGTTTTTAATTCACATGAGAGCGCGCAACAAGAATATGCTTACTTATGTATGTACTCGTATATGTCCCCGGACACACAGTGGGGGATTTTGAAAAAAAAGTGGAAATAATTCTGCAGTTTCTAAACCAGCCGCCCGATTGTTATGAAATTTCATACAGCATTTAAAGAGGTGTGGCCGAGCTTAAGTCTCTCGAAAGGGGGCGGGGCCACAAAGCTTCAAAGTGGGCAACCTCGGGTTAATGAAAAATTCAAACTGATGCCAAGCTGATGTTTTTGATCTGATAAAAAAGATTTTTTGCAAGTGGATTTCTCTATCCAAGAGCTAAAAAAGGTCTGCTACATTTATGCAGTTCCGTTTACAGCTTAGGAAACATTCGAGAGAAAAAATTTAAATTTTGGTTTTTTTACCAACCTTGTTCCACTGTTCTGCTAGTAGAGACGTAAAAACTTGTTCTATTTCAAAAAGAGAACTTAGTATGGGTTAAGAACAAAATGTTTAACATTTATAAAAAAATTTGCTATCAAAAGCACACCGAAGTCAAAAGTTATACACAATTTAAATGAAATATTTGAAAAAGTCGATTTTTTGCCGTTTTTTGCAGAAAAAAGTGGGTTAATTATTTCACTATTATTAAAAAATATTGCAGGAATACCAACCCCATATTTTTATTTATTCAAAAGGTAATACTATAAAAACTATTACAAAGAAATTTTTTGCTAAAAATTTCCGTGATTAAAGGTGCCAGATCGTTTTGAAATAGGCTTATTTTAGTTATAAATATCAAATGTAAGGCATTTTTTCTCAAATCCAAAAGCTAGAAATACCCAAAAATCCCATTTTTGGGATTTTATGAAATATATTTAGGAATTGCCGGGAACTCAAAAGCAACTTCTATTTGTTTTTACTTTTTGTGTATTAGTTGCATCATATTTCAGTTATGAGAGAATTTGCAGTCGAAAATATTGATAAATGCGAATTTTATAGCATTCGTTTGTATAAGACCTCTCTCTGTCTTCTTGGAAAAAAGCAAATTCTATGTTTTTACTTTTTGTGTATTAGTTGCATCATTTTTCACCTAAGAAAGAATTTTCAGTCGAAATATTGATAAATGCGAATTTTATAGCATTCGTTTGTATAAGACCTCTGTCTTCTTTGAAAACTCTTTATATGTTGTAAGCAGGTGCAGGTACTTAGAAAAAAATTAGTACAAATTTATTTTTATAAACAAATTAATACTAATTTTTATTAATTAATTGAATATATTAGTATAATATTCATGTATGTAATTATACATCTGCGCCTATTTTATGTAATATAATATTGCGTATCGCTTGCACTTTGTCAGGGTCTGTTTTAAGGGTACCTCCTCCGATAACGAACCCTGAAGGTCAAAGTACATAACATTGCTTAGTTTTGTGGATATCTTAATTGGGTAGTGGTGTAGATCATTGAGGATAGTCCAGGTTATCGAGCAAAGAGAAAGATCTATGTTAGTAAATGTGTTATATGAAGAGAAATGTGTGGGGCTGCTGTCGTTTAATATGCATAAGATAGTTTGTAGAATTATGTTTTCCACCAAAAGGCCTCTAGTGTTGTTGTTTGTGGAATTGTGGATTGGGTGGAAGCTGTAGGGGCAGTGTGTTTCCTGTAATGATATAAAACTTGGATCCATTTCCTTTATTAGTAATTGGTGGTATTTATTGTAAAGACCGTTGATGTTACACTGCAGAAGAACGAAATCCATTTTGTAGTGTGTAAATATGAATATACTTGTCTAAGGTATTTATGCCGGAAATGGAGGTTAGGGAATTAAGAGGAGTTTTATTTAGTATTGCAACTAGCTTAAAGAGAATTCCATCGTGTCCTCTTCGAGGTCTACCTCGTCGAGGGATGCAATGAAATAGTCATTTGTGGAAATTAGTGATTGAGTTATGTGTGAGATAGGTGAAGTAAAGTTGGTAGTGTTAGGCTTATTGATTTTGAAATTGTTTTTTTCTATTGTCTTGTTGTTGTTGTTGGTTGTTGTTGTTTGTGATTTATTATCGTCAGTTACTTTTCTAGTATTGTGAACGTTTTCTATAGTTGCTTTTATTTCTATTGCTTTTGATTGTTCTGGGGTACGAGAAGTGTTATTAAGTAGTTTTTTCGATGTGGTTGGTTGTTCATTAAAAATATTGTTTGATTCTGTATTGTTATTTGGGATTTCGTTTGTTTCTACTTCGTGATTTGTGGCCGGGTTGGAAACTTTGGATGCGTATGTGCTATGTATGGGAGTTGTTTGTATTGGATTATATTCTCTATACTTTCGGCGCGCTTCACCTATACTACAGTAGTTTTTGGTTTATATTTTAAGTATCTCTTTTATCTGGATATGACGTGGGCAATTGTTGTTTGAGGAAGAATGTCGTCCTGAGCTATTTGTCCGGGAGCAAGTAGCATTTCCTTAACATCGGTTTTTGGTGTGGCCCAATTTTTGGCAATTTTTGCATCTCATTGGATTTGGGATGTAGTGCTCAACTTTGCATTTATACCAAGCAACATCTACCGACGTGGGAAGACGATATACATCAAAGGTAACGATCATTTGACCAGATGGTACACGCGATTTTCCGTCTTCACTCGGTTTGGTAAACTTGTAAATATAAGTAACATTTTGTTCCATCATTTCGTGGACAATTTCTTGTTCACTAACATTGATTAAGCAAGGGCCGTAAATTACACCCTTGAAAAAATTTAGCGTGTCGTGGAGTTTACATGAAATTGGACAAACATTGAAAAGAGTTTTAGATTTTAAGAATTTCTAAGCAACACGTGCGTTTTTGGTGAGTATCCCGTATCCCATCCCGTAGTGATGTTATAGAAGTTAATTCTGTTCTGATGGTTTCTAATGCTTTTTTAATTGCAAATGGGCTCATACTTGCCAATTGTTTTTTAGGGTCGGTGGATGTGATTATCACTTATTTTGGATTATTTTTTATTATTGATACATGCTGTTGGAAGTTGTGGGTACTCGTTAAGTTTTATTTTTTTTTTGTGGATTGTCCATGAAGTCCCTCAAAACAGCGAACCTGTTGTTGGAGGTTTTGTCCGGTGGGCCCGGGGCCATATTGTTTATAGAGGTCTATAAAATCCTTCTTTTTTATTTTTTGTTTATGTAAATTCAATTAGACGAAAAATTAAACAATAAGGAAAAAAGGGGAAAACCCGCGGTTTTATGGTCGATAACAAATCAAAAATAAATGAAAATTTAATAAATTTATTTATTTAAAAATATTGCAATAATACCAACCCCATGCATTTATTTATTCAAAAGGTGATACTATAAGAAACATAAAGAAATTTTTTGTTCAAAATTTTTGTTATTATCGTTTCGAAATATACCTATTTTTGTTATAAATGTCAAATGTTAGGCGGTTTTTTTCTCAAATTCCAAAGCTGGAACCAAAAATTTCTCATTCCATCTTAAGACATGATATGTTTTTAAATATTTCCTATAATATTATCTGCGCCCGGCGAAATATAAGAGAAATACAGCAGAAATACTAAAACAAATTCCATTTTTGGGATTTTATGAAATTTTTTTTAGGAATTGCCGCGAAATCTAAAGGAAATTCTATTTGTTTTTACTTTTTAAGGGAGAATTTTCTGCCGAAAAAATTAATAAATGCGAATTTGATAGCATTCCTTAGTGTAGGACCTCTGTCTGCTCGGAAAACTCTTTATATGTTGTAAGCAGATGCATGTAATTATGAAAAATTTAGTACAAATTAATTTTTATAAGAAAATTAGTACTAATTTATTTTTTTATTGTTGCTGGTAGCTGTATTAATTGAATATATTTATATAATATTCATGTATGTAATTATACAGCTACGCCCATGATATAAATATAGAAGGTACTTCCATTCTCTCATTTTTTCTTGACATTCACCTTCTGACAAGAAGCATTGTTGTGTTAAGGAAAGCGAAAATGAGCTGCATATTACAAACTGTGGACGGACAAAATATCATTGTAAAAATATGAATGTAGCATTCTTTGAGTTCTCTACATTATCTGGTGTCCGCCAACAGTGTCTAAGAGCCTGCAAAATCTGTGAAATAGACTTGCCAAAATTATCTGATCGGGTATTTAAGTAATTTTTTAGAAAAACATGTTACAATCAACAAGAAGCGTTATATATAGATGTAATATCATCAATATTTGTTAAACTTAAAGAAAATTCATTGTCAATTAATCAAAATCATTTATCATTTTGAATGAAAATATAGTTAAAAAACTTAATTTAGGCAGAAAATTTAAAAAGATACGCCAAGTTATTACATAACCACTTTTTTTCGCAACTTTTGTTAAGATGATTACACATTTTTGTAAAAATTGTATGGGGGAAGACTTATATTTTTTACGATATGGGAACCTTTTTTTATTTCTCTCAAAAAACAAACTTCCAAAATACTTATTTTTTAAAAACAAAGAGAGAATGGAAGTACCTTCTATATTTATATCATGGCTACGCCTATTTTTGAAAAATATCTAAGAAAATACTCGTAATTATACCTGTACATTACGATGCCCCAAAAAAAGCATAATTTGAAACCTTCCCAGTAAAAAAAGACACTCCAAAAAAGTCATGAAAATGTCGAATTTGCGATCTGGAAGTAGTTCAAATTTCGATCCGATCTAATGATTTTTACATAGGGTTGTCATTGCAAGAAGTTCTCTTTTTCGATGCCTGGTCACCGAATTGGAAGCGATTTTAAGAAAAATTTCCTTTTTTATGTTCTATGATAATATTATCATATAGGAAAAATAGTAAATAGTTACCTATTTTAACAATTCGTTTCTTTTTATACGAATTAATGCCCGAAACAATGTTTTCATGTAAATTTAAGGAAATAACTTTTAAATTTTAGACTAAAATTAGTTAATAAATTTCGTTAAAAATATAATTTTTTTTTAAATTCTGGTGAGTATTTCCTAAAGCTATGAAGGAATTACAAGGTTTTGTATGGCTAAAATAATCTTCCACTTGATTTTCTGCTAACTATCGGCAAATTAAAAATATCGATTTTTTGGAAGCAATGAAGATGTAGTTCCTTTAGAATGACTTCCAATTTTTTTACTGGGTTATAGAGTAAAGTATTTTTGACATTTTTTCAGATTTTTCGGAAGAGGTTTAGAGGTCGCACAAGTCGAATTTTTGCCAAAAATCTAGTTTTCCAGTTGTTTTTTGTATTTTCTTCATAACTTTAACCATAACCACGATTTTCTTCACTTTTGAGGAAACAATTTAAATAAAAAATTTAATATTTGTCCAAGCTTTATTTTTGTGTGCAAAAACTTGCAGTTTTTTTTAATGAATTTGCTCTTTTAGGTAGCCTACATTACAATTTTTGGTAATTTTTCCATAAATTTTGTAAATAACGCTTTACACCTTTTACATTTTTTATTAAAATGAATATAACTAATAATGCAGGTTAAAGGTCAATTAGTTCTAAATAATTTAAAAAAAGCAATTTTTGAATTTGTTCTCACCGTTCCTGAGTTATAGGAAATATTTAAAAACATATCATGTCTTAGAGTCTGAACACAATGCAACGATAATTTATTGCGGTGCGGTTTTTCATACGATTTTGAAGGAAAAAACCGCAGTGCGGAACGGTATAAAATTAAAATCTATTTTATTTTCTCTGCGCAATTTCTTATTCTCTCAATTTTTTACACTCTTTCTCTATCTGATGTTGGCATAGTGTTTGAATAATTGGCGGTGTTCACAACATTGTTGTAACAAAAAACATGATTTTTTTTTTCATAAAATGTAAAAGTTGAAAAAATATATCAAATATATCTGGAAATCTATAAAATGTTAATAATTTTTTGTTTTTAGTTACTGCCATTACAAAATATTTAACACAGAGTATTTTTTTATATAAAAATGTATGTACAAAAAAAATTAATAAAAATTTAAACAAACAATGACAAATATTGCCGTCGCCGTCTTCCGTTGTATTATGTTTATTTTTCTCTCCCGCAACGAGAAATCGCACCGCACCGCAAACATTGTTTTTAGACTCTTAAGATGGAATAACGAATTTTTCGGTTTCAGCTATGGAATTTGAGAAAAAAGGCCTTACATTTGACATTTATAACAAAAATAGGTGTATTTCGAAACGATCTAGCACCTTTAATAACAAAAATTTTGAACAAAAAATTTCTTTGTTATGAATTAATCTCCTATTATTTAGCTGGTGGTTTTATGTCAATAAAAACTAAATTTTTATTACATATTTATCCCGACGTTTCGTGAATTTTATGTTCACTTCTTCAGGGGATGTGTCTATTTTATTAAAATTTAAAGAAAATTAACATCAAAAGTGCTTAGAAAAAGTATATACATAACAAGAATGTTAGAAAAACTTACTAGAATCGAGTTATATTATTATTGAAATATTAAAATAAAATGTATAAAAGTTTACTTTAACTAAAAATTACAATATTAAAAATGATGGCTTAGGTTGTCAGTGTCTTCTTTTTTGTTCATTGTTTTCATTATTTTCCGCTGTATTTTTAAACTTTCAGTAGTATAACGTTTCTTTGTATTGTTTTCTACATTTAGAACTTTAATATTGTCAAAATCAGGTGCATGATTAGTTTCTATTATATGCTTTGATAAAGCAGTACTTTCTTTATTTTTATTTATGTCTGCTTTATGTTCTTTCATTCTTGTTGCTAGATTTCTTTTAGTTGTGCCAATATAAACAAGATCACAGCTGTTTGCGGTATCTCTTTTACATGCGATTTCATATACGACATTATTTTGTTGTAGTTTGTCAATTGGTGTTTTTGTGTTGGTGAAGATGGTACTTAATGTTTTATTAGCTTTATATGCTAAGACAGTATTGTTATTGTTTATTGCATATTGTATGTTTCTATTGTCTGATAAGCCTGGTATATATTTGACGCTGTAGTAGTGTTTATTATCATTAGGGTTGTCATTTCTATTATTTTGTGGATGTTTGTGGGAATTAATAAGGTTTTTAATTAAATATGGAGGGAAACTATTATCTATTAATAATTTAGTAATTTTTTGGATATTACGCATGTGAAATTGTTCGTCACTAATGCTCAATACTCTACGTATAAGATTTCTTGCCGTATTAATTATTTGAAACCTAGGTTGAGTTGCATTATAGTTAATAATTCTTCCTGATGAAGTATTTTTTGCGTACCAATCAAATAATATTTTATTGTCCAATCTGTGTAATGTGGTGTCGAGATACGATATTTTCCTTTCTTTTTCTATTTCTATAGTAAACTTTATCTTAGGATGATATCCATTTAATGAGTTCAAAATCTCGTTTTTGTGGTTTATGTTGATCACAGCCAAAATATCGTCTACGTATTTAGTTACGTATTTAATGTAAACGTTTTTGTTGTCTAACTCAGCTATTGCTTTGTCCAATAAATTGTCTAAAACGATGTCAGCAATAGTTGGTGATAGGGGATTCCCCATGGGCATACCAAAAATTTGGTTATATATGTTGTTGTTATGAACAAAATAATTTCTTTGTTATGTTTCTTATAGTATCACCTTTTGAATAAATAAAAACATGGGGTTGGTATTCTTGCAATATTTTTAAACAATAGCGAAATAATTACCCAACTTTTTTCTGCACAAAACGGCAAAAAATCGACTTTTTTCAAATATTTCATTTAAATTGCGTATAACTTTTGACTTAGTTGTGCTATTGATACCAATTTTTTTTGTAAATATTAAAAATTTTGTTTTTAACTCATACTAAGTTTCTTTTTTAAAATCGAACAACATTTGACTTCTCCATTAGCAGAACAGTGGACCAAGGTTGGTAAAAATGCCAAAATTTAAATTATTTTTCTCGAATATTTCCTAAACTGTAAGCGGAACTGCATAAATGTAGCAGACCTTTTTTTAGCTCTTGGGTAGAGAAATCCACTTGCAAAAAATCTTTTTTATCAGATCAAAAACATCAGCTTGGCATTAGTTTGAAATTTTCATTAACCCGAGGTTGCCCACTTTAGGGCTTTGTGGCTCCGCCCCCTTTTATATGGTCCAAATTCTAGACTTAAGCTCGGTGACACTTCTTTAAATACTGTATGAAATTTCATAACAATCGGACGACTCGTTTAGAAACTGCAGAATTATTTCCACTTTTTTTCAAAATCCCCCACTGTAGGACATGAGCGTAATGGCTCCTCTTTTCAACCTAACCTAACCTATACTGATTTGAAGCTCATGTTGATGTATTATCGAACGGCGTATTCTCATTGTGCAAAGTGTATTGAATAGAATTGCGAAAAATTTAATAAATAACTGAAAACAATGAATATACATATGTATGTATGTAGCTTACCTCATATGATATTTTTTGCTTGGCTGGTGGCATTCCGGTTTCCTCTTGTATTTTACTTTTGAGCAGTGAAACGGGATCGATCAAAGCCAAAGAAACCGCTACTGTTTGGCCATTCAATTTCCATTCAGATTTATCCAGAACGTTTGGAATTTGTACCTGAATAGTTATGGGACTCTGCGAAAAATATAAAAATAAGTTTTCAGATAACATTATGCAAGGAAATATTAAAAAAATTCATTAAACGAAATATGAATAAAAAAACCTTATGCATAGCAATAAATTCAGATTCGGGTACTAAATTGTCTTCGGAACGCAATTTTTTATTGGGTGGTTCATCATCAACTGTTAATGTCTGTGGTACTGGAACAATGCCTTGATCATGAACGGGCGTTGCTGGCGATACTTGCGGTGGACCGCCTGCAGCTGTTGGCAATGGAGTCATATAACCTGGCACAGGGAACGGTGGTGCTAAGGACAAGAAAAATATATATTTTTTAAAGAACTTGGCCGAAAAATGTGTATTTAACATACGCATAATGGGCGGTGGTCTCATTTGCATCATCATAACTGTAGGTTGTGGTGGCATTGGATGCTGCTGCGGCTGTGATGGTGGGTGGTGCTGTGGCTGATGGTGTTGGTGTTGCGGCGGTTGGTGAGGTTGATGTTGAACATGACCTGTCTTATTCATGGTTGTATGATGTTGGTTATTTGGTTTACTTCCAACAGGTTTGGGTCCAATTTTTTCCTTTTCTTCGTCAGGCAAAAGTCCTTTTACCTTTAACATTAAATTTAAAAGTTTAGATCAAAAAGTATTAAAAGTTAATAAAAATTTTAATTTACCTTATGAATTTGATGTATTTGATCTTCTAATGTAATATTAGCACGTGCTGCCCGTGTAGCTGCTTCAACACTAGACGTATGTCCATCCCATGTGACACGATCATCTTTTTTTGTTTCCTCTTCACCCAATTTCTTACCAATAACTGTTTCCTCATCGCCTACACCAAAGATATCTGTACGACGTTCGGCCAATTGCTTTAAACTTGCTTCAATAGCAGTTCCAGCTGCGTACACATTTTCTTGGTTAATTTTCTCCACAGTATGCTTGTCACGTTGTTCTACCCAACGTGGGTCCAAAAGACCAATGCGCATGTGCTCAGCCACCTTGGAAGCTGGAATTTTTTCACCAGTAATTGGTGATATAAGAAATTCATCCGTTGTACTCGGTTTAGGTGCCTTAACTTGAGCGGCTTTGGGATCGTATTTTTTAACCACAACTTTATCATGTGTGAGTGGCATAAGAGGAGCAACGGCTGGTTGGATTTTGACAGATGCTGGCGATTCTTCGTCACTAGAGGCTTCATCCATATCTTGAACTTGAATGTTGTCCTTTTTGGAAGACTGATTTTGATACGAAACATCTTTCATATGAATACCAATGCGATTTTCCATTTGTGATAATTTAACAATACCACCTGGGTTGGGTGCATCTTGACTGTCTTCATCATCAGATTCAATTTGCATTTCGATGTCACCATCGTCTTCTTGTAATCGCTCTTCCATTAAAACACGAGCACCAACTTCCTCTGGTGTTGTAGGTGGCGGAAAGTTACCCGTTTCAAACGGCTGATAATCAACCGTTTCCACTACAACAAAATCGTGCCAATCGATTTGAGCGTAGGCGACTTAAATAAAAGTACAGCAATTTAACTCGTTTGGACATTTCATAATAAGTTTGTTATAGAAAAGTCTTTCTATAATCGGTGTTGAAAGTTAAAGTAAAACTATGAGACTATGTACATACAAACAATTTTATATTTTTTCTTGCGTTAATTGCCTTCTGTAAATTTTAATCGATTTTGATCGTTCCGAAAAAGTATCAAATCGATTATTTGCAATTTAAATGTGGCAATAAATGCATTCCAGAACTCAAAAATTTGTATGTACATATTTATAATATTTTTTACTGGATTGCGTTCGCGTACACAAAATCTCGTAAATGAGAGGGCGAATTGAGAGAGAAAAATTACAGTTCATTTACTGAGTAAAATCCAGTAAAACGAAACCATGTTTTTAAATATAAACAAGCAAAGGGAAACAAAAATTTTTAGTTTTTGAAGAAATTTTCAAAATAGCAAAAAATAAATGTATTAACAGCCAGTTCCAGAATGTCGAAAGAAAACTTAGGCGAAAGATAAGCAGTCACTTACTTTCGTTCGAATCAGCGCCCCAATAACATTCGATTTGTCGTTCGCCTGGTTTTACGTTTCTAACGTAAGCCGTATACCCGTTGTCAAATATCCATATTGCCACATCAACAATTAAACACATTCATCGTCAAATGGGATAAAAAAATCGTTTAAATGTGTAAATTGTGCTTTAAAAAATTAAACTGTTCTAATTCTAACCTGCAACAAGTGGCACCCAAAAATAAATTAAAACAATTTTTGTTAAGTATAAAAATCACATATAATTACTCATTTATGATATATAAAGACCAAAAAAAACACAAGTCATGCAAAATTTTTTGAAGAATCACCCAAATGGAAAAATTACCAACAGCCCATTTATTTAGGTCATTATTCGTTGTCAGTTGGGTGATTGTCATTATCTTTAGGTCTTTCAAAAATACCAACAGACCCAGAAAAGTGTTCTACCTAGCCGGCCTTTGGACGGGTGCAATAATTTTCTCTTCTGTGCATACATACATACATATGTGTGTAGATATGTAAGTACACATGTATGCGCAACGGCGACTTCTTAGAGTAGTAGTATATTTTTTTTGTTAAACTGGACTTTGTCCGATTTTAAGAACTCTCTCCTCTAGGTATGGATATATGTAAATACATATACATATATTATTACTGCATTTATGTATGTATAATATACCGGCTCCGCTCAGCAAGTTTTCTGTATAGCCGGATGGCTTAAGGATTTTCACCTTTGTGTATGTAGAACAACTGCTTCGATGAATAAATACGGCCTTATGTATAAGAAAAAACTGGCATGAAGTTAGCAGTTACGATATCCACTGCACCATCACACAAAATATTAATATAAACATACATGTATGTATACATACATACATGTACACTTTAGTTTTTAACATTTAATACATAAACATATATGAATTAAAATAAACTAAGTTCTTTTGTTGTTTTCCACTTAATCTTAAACAACGTCTTTTAATAATATATTTTCAATACTTGAAGTTCATAAGAGGCATTGAACTCATTAATTTTAGTATTGAGAATTCTATCGAAGTTTATTTGTTTATGAAATGGTTGAAATTGCATTTCTTATACTTTCCATTGACAATATTTGTAACCAAAATTCTTAAGAATTTTAAGTGCATTTCCCTTTTGCTTTCTATGTATTTTTTACGATCGAAATTCTTAAGAGGCGTTGAACTTATTAATTTTAGTAATGAAAATTCTATGAAATCTTGATTGTATTTTTTGCTTTAATAATTTTTGTGCAGTTCTGTCAAATTCTTATTATCGATTTTGTATTTAATATTAAGAACTTTTGTAAACCAATTCAGTCATATTCTTTGATTCAATAAAGTAAGAATTGTTTTTTTGGTTAACAAGAAAACCAATGATTTAATTGGCGATGAGGATGGTATGCGCGGAAAAATACCCCTGAAGAATCAAGGACATTTTTTTTTATTTTTATAATTAACGCGTATGAAATAAACATTTTTGAACAAAAAAAAAATCCTTAAATAATTAAGGTAGTAAAATAAACATTTTTGAACAAAAAACAAAAACCTTAAATAATTAAGGTAGTAAAATAAAAATTTTTGATCAAAAAAACAAAAATCCTTAAAGAATTAAGGTAGTAAAATAAACATTTTTTTGAACAAAAAAAATCCTTAAATTTAAAGGTAGTGAATTGATAATTTTTGAACAAAAATAAAAAAACAGAAAATCCTTAAAGAATTAAGGCAGACATTTTTTTTTGAACAAAAAAAAAATTATATAAATAAAAAAAAAATCCTTAAAGAATTAAGGTAGTGAACAAATCAACAATTAATTTAAAGAAGACATCAAATCAACATTTTTCAACTGAAGAAGAAGTCAAATCATCAATTAAAGTAAAGAAAACATCAAATCAACATTTTCCAACTGAAGAAGAAGTCAAATCATCAATTAATTTAAAGAAGACATCACATCAACATTTTTCAATTGAGGAAGAAGCCAAATCAACAATTTTCAACAAGTAAAGCGAAGAAGACAACGTTTACATAAAGTAAGCTATTTGCACATATTATAAGTATATACGTACATATATTTAAGTTTTATAAAATTATGACTACGAAAGAAAATTTTCAAAAGAAAAGAAAGAAAATAAGAAGAACAAAAAAAATCATATAAATTATAAATAAGTTTTTATTACACAAAACTAATCTTTTTGACAAGAAAAAAAAGAGGAAAGAGAATCATTGAAATTTTTAGGTGAAATTGTAAGGTGAAATTTTTTAAGTGTTTGATACATATAGATTCATTTTATTTTTACTTACACTTACTTTATTCAATCATGGCCCAAGCACCTTCTGTTACCCTTGACCATATTAAATATCTCAAAACATTACCTGAATTTAGCGGAACACGACACGACCTTTACAACTTTATTACCCTTGTAGAAAGAAAAGGTTCGTATCCCCCTTTTTGAAGAACTAGGTAGTAAGGACGAATCAATTGAATTTTTTGTTTGTAACTTCCATGACTTTTACGATGGATTGATAGGAAATAATATTTTAAAGCCATTAGGAGCAATAATAAATTTGAACGACGACGTAATCATTGTGGGCGAGAAGAAAATACCATTAAGATATGAAGATCAACAAGTAGAATATCATTTTGAAAAGGCAGGAATATATCAAGTCGAATTACCCGTAGAATGCAAAGAAGGATTAGTATACAAGAACCAAGAATTTTCAACCGATAAAGACCTAGAGATATTAGAAGGCGTATATGAAGCAGATAACTTTAAAATTAACGCTACAATAAATTTTAGCGGAGACACCCCAAAAATAATAAAATTTTCCCCTTTTAAAATTGAAAACGCTAACACAGAAAATTTTTGCATATATAATATAGGAGAGGAAACTCAACAACTTCCAATTTCGGAACAAATAAGAGTTGAGCACCTCAATAGCGAGGAAAAAGAGAAATTATTACAATTAATAAACAAATTTAAAAAAATATTTTATACAGAGAATAGTGATTTAACTTTTACTAATGCAATAAAGCACGAAATAAGGACTGTGAACAACATTCCAATTAATACAAAAAATTATAGATACCCATACATTCACAAACAAGAAGTGGGTAGACAAATTAAAGAAATGTTGAATGGTGGGATAATCAGACCCAGCCATTCACCATATTCAGCTCCAGTATGGATTGTACCGAAAAAACTGGATGCAAGCGGAAAGAAAAAATGGAGATTAGTGGTCGACTATCGTAAGCTAAACGAAGTCACCTTTGATGATAAATACCCGATTCCCAACATCGACGAAATCTTGGAGAAGTTGGGAAGATGTCAATATTTTACGACCCTTGATCTTGCTAAGGGCTTTCACCAAATTGAAATAAATGAAAAAGATATTCCAAAAACCGCATTCAGCGTAGAAGGCGGCCACTACGAGTTCCTTCGTATGCCGTTCGGACTAAAAACAGCACCAACCACTTTTCAAAGGCTGATGAACAATGTCATCAAAATCAAAGAAAATATTAGCAATAACACGAAATATGAGAAAGAACTTAAATATACAGAATGAAAACAAGCACGAGGACAGCATCTCTAATAAAAAGACTGATCAACTTTTCATATGGGAGTGCACGTCAATCTCGGATATAAAAAATATGAAGCAACTCAGATTCGAAATTGAAAGTAAACTAAAAATACCTGAAATTATAGTAAATGATGTAGAGATAGTTGTTAGAAGTGGTGATAATCCAATAAGCACACAAATGTCTTTGGAGAAGCTGCTATCGAAATCGCTATCCTTAGGAATAGAAGAACTCGCGTTAAAAGACAACGACAACATTTTTGAAATAGTTAATAATAAAGAATTTAAAGATATGTTTAATACATTAAAAAGAAAGAATGGGGAAAACTTAAAAATTTTAATTTACAGAGAACCAGAAAGAATAATTGACAAAAATTTACAGAACATGATTATCGCTGAGTACCACAACTCAACTTTAGGAGGACATCTAGGTGTCAGGAAAACAACATTAAAACTCAAGCAAAGATATATATGGAAGAATATGAGTAAAATGATAAAAAAAATACATACTAAATTGCAAAGAATGCAAGATTAACAAACAAACAAGACATACGAAAGAAAAACTAACAATAACAGATACACCAGATACAAGTTTTGAAGTCGTGTCAATAGACACAGTAGGACCACTTCGATATTCGGGTAAATACAGATACATATTAACCATGCAGTGTGATTTAACGAAGTACGTCATAGCATGCCCTATTGAGACAAAGGAAGCTAAAACAATTGCAAAAGCTCTAGTGGAAAACTTAATTTTAAAATACGGTCATTTCAAAATCCTCAAATCGGACAACGGTACCGAATTTGTGAACGAGTTAATGTCCGAAGTATGCAAACTTTTAGAAATAAAACAGGTCTTTAGCACACCGTACCACCATGAAACTATGGGTGCTATAGAAAGGAATCATAGGGTACTTAATGAATTTCTCTTGAACTTCCGCAAACAAGATGAATGGGAATATTGGATCCCTTATTTCTGTTTCGCGTACAACACAACTCCTCATATAGATACCAACTACACTCCATACGAGTTAATATTTGGAAAATTGCCAAACTTACCAAATGATAAATGGTTAGATGATAAAACCGTCTACAATATGGATAAATATAATAATGAATTAAAAGCAAGATTACAGTTTTCCTTAAGAAAGGCAAAATAACTAATAGAATTAGCAAAGTTAAAACGAGTAGAACAAAATAAAAACATAAAGCCACTAAATTTGAATGTAGGCGACATGGTTTTGGTTAAAAATTTCAATAGAAAAAAAAAATCAACCCCCATACCATGGTCCTTATAAAGTAATAAAAACCAAAGGAGTAAACTCTATCCTAGATTTAGGGAACACAGTTAAAGAATACCACAACAATAACTTGAAAAGATTTTAGTAATAAGGTAATAAGCATATATACAAAAAAAAAAAAAAAAAAATTGTGAATTTTTTTCTAGAGGGTTAGGGTGTAGAGTATCTACCAAGTCTTAACACACTACTTAAAATACTGGAAGAATAAACTTTATATTAATGTTCACTACTGTAAATTATATTAAGTTAATTATTGTAGTTTTGTAGTTAAGGAATATTTGTTAAGGAATTGTTGTTGTTTAGTTATAAGGAATGGAATTAGTATTAATATTTAATACCGTTATTTTGGTATATAAGAAATCAATTTTGGAAATAAAAATCAATTATAAGTCAAGCCTAAAATCGGCTGCATTACTTACTTATATTCTATTAGAGCATTCAACTGCTCATAGAAATATTATTTTTCATAAAGCATTCATTTGCTAATTTATTTAAATATTCTGCCAGTGGCGTTAATTAGCGCCGGCAAATCACGGGTAGGATTTAGTCATTTTATAAAGCCCCCCTTTAAAAACTTTGAAGAAAGACTATAAACATTACAAGGATGAAAATATCGTTTTGGAAACTAATTACCCAATAAATTTCTATCGACGGCAAATAATTTTTAATAAAACTACATCGGGATCATTAAGAATAAAAAACGAAAATATTTTTAAAAATAAAAGAAAAACAATAACTGCAAAAATCTTCGACGAACAAACACTTATAACTATAATAAAAAATTATTTTGACCCTAATAAGACTAATTGATTAAAGAAGAATCTTTATTCAATGTATTTAATGAAACGGTCAAGAAATATTTTAGCGAAAACAGGCAATTCAAAATCATTAGATGTAAAAGGTTACTGGAAGATGTTGCAGATGAAAATAAGTTGACAGAAAAAATTGAAAAAGAGCACAAACGAAATAATCACAGAGGAATAAATGAAAACTTCGCTGAATTGAAAACAATAATCTATCACCCCCAACTAAGAACACGAATAACCCAATATATAAATAACTGCGATATTTGTAACAAAGAAAAATATGATAGGCACCCAATCAAACAAGAATATAAAATAACTGAAACTCCTGAGAAACCTGGAGAAATCGTCCACGTAGATGTTTTTTATAGCTTACAGAAAACATTATTTTTAACGTTTATAGACAAATTCTCGAAATTTGCCCAAGCAATTAAAATTAAAAATAGATCCTGGATAGAATTTAAACTGGCCCTAACACAGTATTTATCAGCAGTAGGAAGTATAAGGAAATTGGTCGTGGATAACGAACTAGGTTTTAAGGCTCTACCTCTATTGGACTTTCTTAGAGAACAAGAAATTGAAATACATTATACGTCAAATAATAATCATACATCTAATACATCAGATGTAGAGAGGCTACACAACACTATAAATGAACATATTAGAATTTTAAAACATGATCCTGATAGAGATACAGAAAATACAGAAGAAAAAATATATAAAATAATTATGTTTTATAATAATACAATCCATTCAAGTACAGGAAGGAAACCAATTAGTTTTAGAAATGGAAATATAGGCCCAAACGAATATCAAATAATTAGAGAACGTATAACAAAGAATAAAGAAACAACTATTAATAAACTCAACAAAACACGCGAAAATGTAGAAATTCAGACAGGCCCTGTTTATTTGAAGGATGAAAGAGGAGGTAAAAACCATTCTAAATTTCGAAAAACAACCGTCACCGCGTTAGACAACGAACACGTTATAACAGATCGAGGACATAAATATTATAAATCACACATTAAAAGAAATAAAAATGTTCAGAATTTAAATAACTTAACACCCCAAAATACTTAATATGTCACTTTTTCAGATGATTTTTCTTATATTGCTTTATGCATCAATGCTACTCGACACAGGAGCACAATACTTAGAAGTTGAAGACTTGACAAACAACCACGGTTATATACCAATTAAGCTGAAGGACACGGAAATTATCGAAAACTATTTAAGAGTAATACATATTATTAACACTACTCAATACTTTGAAACAGTAAATATTTTACAAGACAATATACATAAACTTTCAGACACATATACAAATGTTACTCCTCTACTAGAGAGTGTTAACAAAAGCATGGACATATGTAGGACAAAAATTAAAAACTTGATTCCTAATTTTAGACAAAAACGAGGACTGATAAACGTGATAGGGAAAGGACTTAAATATGTAGCAGGGACAATGGATAGTGATGACGAAAAAGAAATTGTGGACAAAATTCAAGCTTTAGAAAAAAGTAGGACTGAAACAATGACTGCCCTAAACGAAATGAATTATCTAGGGAGTTCTATAGAAAACAAAATATTGAATATCACAAATCATATTAACAAACAACAGAAAACTATTCAAAAATATATAAATAAGTTTAAATCAGAAATCCAGAACAAAATCCTCAAGCTAGAAGACGAAACAAATTTTCTCGAAAATATTTTTCAGATTAATAATGATATTAACTTATTAATAGACCACGTAAATGAAATAGGATATGTTATCTTTAATTCAAAACTAGGAATAATTCCATCAGACATATTGACAACCGAAGAATTCAATTTTATGAATCGAACAGAATCTTACCTACACACAAAAGTAAACGTTGCATATAAAGAAAACTTAGTACTTTTGACATTGAGAGCTAGTTTTTCACATAAAGATAAACTCTACTTGTCAGTTAACTGTAGTTTAAACTTAAAATTTTGTTTTTCAGATAAAGGTTATCTGGTTAATAATCTAGGTTTAACCGAGCAACATTGCTCAGTTAACTCAAGTTAGAACTGTCAAATGATAAATATACATACATATGAACACATGTATAAAATAAATACTACGCAATTGAAAAAACAGTTTTACTGACAAGTTTAATAAATAAATACAACCATAAATAAATAAAATGGATGTTTCTTATGGCGACGAAGATTTTAGTGATTATGAAACCTATAATAACTTGGATAGGATAATTGTTGGTAAAATAAGGAAGATAAAAACACGCCACAATTATTTTTATGTGTGTAATGAATTGAAATTCTTTCAAATATTTCATTGGATTTAAAATTTGATGTTCTTTTGTAGGTTATTTTTGGAGCGTCACTATTTTTAAGTCCATATTATTTTTTTAAATTCTTAAAAATTTCAGAAAACACTTATTGAAGTTTTTTTAATATAAATTTTAAGAATTGTCATATCGCTTTTTAAGTGTTGCCCTATTTATATAAAATATTTTCAAGAATGCCATATCTATATTGAAAACAAAGTATGGCATTTCTAGCTAAATTAATCTATCACTGAAAAACAGCATGGGCAGTTAAAACCCGTTTAACTTTGTTTCTTGGTTAAGTCAAACGTATGTTAAACTAGGTTTAACTAAATAGTAAAAAAACAAGCCCTTAAAAAAATATATTAAATTTTAATGGGCGTGAATCCGTCCATTTATTTAAATGGAAGATTGTGTCTATTTTAGAGATCAAGGTGTTTGGTAGGTTTCATAATAATCGGTTAAGTAGAACCACGTCATATATATAAACTATAAATATAATAAATAATAATAAATATAATAAATAAATAAATATATAATAATAAGTTTTAATGGGCATAGCTCCGGGCATTTTTTTAACTGTAAAATTGTGTAATTACAAGAAACCTAGCAATTTCGCTGCAATCAAATAAGTAGAATACCATAAAATCAAATAAAAAAATTGTGGGCGTGTCCCGCCTACTTTTTTCTAATGGGGCCAATTGAAAGCAATACTCTCTGACAAAAAAAAAAGATTTTTTAAAATCGGTCTAATATGTACAATCGGTCTAAAATGTAAAAATACAGACGAATTGATAACCTCCTCTGATTAATAACAAAGAATTGTTGACGTTTTTCATATGGGAGTGCACGTCAATCTCGGATATAAAAAATATGAAGCAACTCAGATTCGAAATTGAAAGTAAACTAAAAATACCTGAAATTATAGTAAATGATGTAGAGATAGTTGTTAGAAGTGGTGATAATCCAATAAGCACACAAATGTCTTTGGAGAAGCTGCTATCGAAATCGCTATCCTTAGGAATAGAAGAACTCGCGTTAAAAGACAACGACAACATATTTGAAATAGTTAATAATAAAGAATTTAAAGATATGTTTAATACATTAAAAAGAAAGAATGGGGAAAACTTAAAAATTTTAATTTACAGAGAACCAGAAAGAATAATTGACAAAAATTTACAGAACATGATTATCGCTGAGTACCACAACTCAACTTTAGGAGGACATCTAGGTGTCAGGAAAACAACATTAAAACTCAAGCAAAGATATATATGGAAGAATATGAGTAAAATGATAAAAAAATACATACTAAATTGCAAAGAATGCAAGATTAACAAACAAACAAGACATACGAAAGAAAAACTAACAATAACAGATACACCAGATACAAGTTTTGAAGTCGTGTCAATAGACACAGTAGGACCACTTCGATATTCGGGTAAATACAGATACATATTAACCATGCAGTGTGATTTAACGAAGTACGTCATAGCATGCCCTATTGAGACAAAGGAAGCTAAAACAATTGCAAAAGCTCTAGTGGAAAACTTAATTTTAAAATACGGTCATTTCAAAATCCTCAAATCGGACAACGGTACCGAATTTGTGAACGAGTTAATGTCCGAAGTATGCAAACTTTTAGAAATAAAACAGGTCTTTAGCACACCGTACCACCATGAAACTATGGGTGCTATAGAAAGGAATCATAGGGTACTTAATGAATTTCTCTTGAACTTCCGCAAACAAGATGAATGGGAATATTGGATCCCTTATTTCTGTTTCGCGTACAACACAACTCCTCATATAGATACCAACTACACTCCATACGAGTTAATATTTGGAAAATTGCCAAACTTACCAAATGATAAATGGTTAGATGATAAAACCGTCTACAATATGGATAAATATAATAATGAATTAAAAGCAAGATTACAGTTTTCCTTAAGAAAGGCAAAAGAACTAATAGAATTAGCAAAGTTAAAACGAGTAGAACAAAATAAAAACATAAAGCCACTAAATTTGAATGTAGGCGACATGGTTTTGGTTAAAAATTTCAATAGAAAAAAAAATCAACCCCCATACCATGGTCCTTATAAAGTAATAAAAACCAAAGGAGTAAACTCTATCCTAGATTTAGGGAACACAGTTAAAGAATACCACAACAATAACTTGAAAAGATTTTAGTAATAAGGTAATAAGCATATATACAAAAAAAAAAAAAAAAAAAATTGTGAATTTTTTTCTAGAGGGTTAGGGTGTAGAGTATCTACCAAGTCTTAACACACTACTTAAAATACTGGAAGAATAAACTTTATATTAATGTTCACTACTGTAAATTATATTAAGTTAATTATTGTAGTTTTGTAGTTAAGGAATATTTGTTAAGGAATTGTTGTTGTTTAGTTATAAGGAATGGAATTAGTATTAATATTTAATACCGTTATTTTGGTATATAAGAAATCAATTTTGGAAATAAAAATCAATTATAAGTCAAGCCTAAAACCGGCTGCATTACTTACTTATATTCTATTAGAGCATTCAACTGCTCATAGAAATATTATTTTTCATAAAGCATTCATTTGCTAATTTATTTAAATATTCTGCCAGTGGCGTTAATTAGCGCCGGCAAATCACGGGTAGGATTTAGTCATTTTATAAAGCCCCCCTTTAAAAACTTTGAAGAAAGACTATAAACATTACAAGGATGAAAATATCGTTTTGGAAACTAATTACCCAATAAATTTCTATCGACGGCAAATAATTTTTAATAAAACTACATCGGGATCATTAAGAATAAAAAACGAAAATATTTTTAAAAATAAAAGAAAAACAATAACTGCAAAAATCTTCGACGAACAAACACTTATAACTATAATAAAAAATTATTTTGACCCTAATAAGACTAATTGATTAAAGAAGAATCTTTATTCAATGTATTTAATGAAACGGTCAAGAAATATTTTAGCGAAAACAGGCAATTCAAAATCATTAGATGTAAAAGGTTACTGGAAGATGTTGCAGATGAAAATAAGTTGACAGAAAAAATTGAAAAAGAGCACAAACGAAATAATCACAGAGGAATAAATGAAAACTTCGCTGAATTGAAAACAATAATCTATCACCCCCAACTAAGAACACGAATAACCCAATATATAAATAACTGCGATATTTGTAACAAAGAAAAATATGATAGGCACCCAATCAAACAAGAATATAAAATAACTGAAACTCCTGAGAAACCTGGAGAAATCGTCCACGTAGATGTTTTTTATAGCTTACAGAAAACATTATTTTTAACGTTTATAGACAAATTCTCGAAATTTGCCCAAGCAATTAAAATTAAAAATAGATCCTGGATAGAATTTAAACTGGCCCTAACACAGTATTTATCAGCAGTAGGAAGTATAAGGAAATTGGTCGTGGATAACGAACTAGGTTTTAAGGCTCTACCTCTATTGGACTTTCTTAGAGAACAAGAAATTGAAATACATTATACGTCAAATAATAATCATACATCTAATACATCAGATGTAGAGAGGCTACACAACACTATAAATGAACATATTAGAATTTTAAAACATGATCCTGATAGAGATACAGAAAATACAGAAGAAAAAATATATAAAATAATTATGTTTTATAATAATACAATCCATTCAAGTACAGGAAGGAAACCAATTAGTTTTAGAAATGGAAATATAGGCCCAAACGAATATCAAATAATTAGAGAACGTATAACAAAGAATAAAGAAACAACTATTAATAAACTCAACAAAACACGCGAAAATGTAGAAATTCAGACAGGCCCTGTTTATTTGAAGGATGAAAGAGGAGGTAAAAACCATTCTAAATTTCGAAAAACAACCGTCACCGCGTTAGACAACGAACACGTTATAACAGATCGAGGACATAAATATTATAAATCACACATTAAAAGAAATAAAAATGTTCAGAATTTAAATAACTTAACACCCCAAAATACTTAATATGTCACTTTTTCAGATGATTTTTCTTATATTGCTTTATGCATCAATGCTACTCGACACAGGAGCACAATACTTAGAAGTTGAAGACTTGACAAACAACCACGGTTATATACCAATTAAGCTGAAGGACACGGAAATTATCGAAAACTATTTAAGAGTAATACATATTATTAACACTACTCAATACTTTGAAACAGTAAATATTTTACAAGACAATATACATAAACTTTCAGACACATATACAAATGTTACTCCTCTACTAGAGAGTGTTAACAAAAGCATGGACATATGTAGGACAAAAATTAAAAACTTGATTCCTAATTTTAGACAAAAACGAGGACTGATAAACGTGATAGGGAAAGGACTTAAATATGTAGCAGGGACAATGGATAGTGATGACGAAAAAGAAATTGTGGACAAAATTCAAGCTTTAGAAAAAAGTAGGACTGAAACAATGACTGCCCTAAACGAAATGAATTATCTAGGGAGTTCTATAGAAAACAAAATATTGAATATCACAAATCATATTAACAAACAACAGAAAACTATTCAAAAATATATAAATAAGTTTAAATCAGAAATCCAGAACAAAATCCTCAAGCTAGAAGACGAAACAAATTTTCTCGAAAATATTTTTCAGATTAATAATGATATTAACTTATTAATAGACCACGTAAATGAAATAGGATATGTTATCTTTAATTCAAAACTAGGAATAATTCCATCAGACATATTGACAACCGAAGAATTCAATTTTATGAATCGAACAGAATCTTACCTACACACAAAAGTAAACGTTGCATATAAAGAAAACTTAGTACTTTTGACATTGAGAGCTAGTTTTTCACATAAAGATAAACTCTACTTGTCAGTTAACTGTAGTTTAAACTTAAAATTTTGTTTTTCAGATAAAGGTTATCTGGTTAATAACACTATGATACAAAAAAAAAAAAAAAAATATTCAGGGATTCTAATGTACCAATTCGATTTTGTTGGAGTCCATGGATGACGAAAATACCGTTGGTTTTTTTAGGTCACTTCATAAACTGATTTTATAACGGTAAATGTAGTGAAAAACGGGGTTTCAGTTTTAAACAGGTGTAACTTCTTTGTTTCCCAACGTATTTCTTTTAACTTTCCGTTGGTGTAAAGGACCGAATATTATCTTTCAACCAAGATATATTTTTCGAAAATCGACTCACAAATGGCTAAGTTACAGTCGTTGAAGTGTAGAAAAAACCCATTGAAAAAGTATTCTTTTGTTTTCCTCAGGCCATAAGTTGCTTATGAGTTACAAAATAATACTTTTTTAATGGGTTTTTTCTACACTTCAACGACTGTAACTTAGCCATTTGTGAGTCGATTTTCAAAAAATATATCTTGGTTGAAAGATAATATTCGGTCCTTTACACCAACGGAAAGTTAAAAGAAATCCGTTGGGAAACAAAGAAGTTACACCTGTTTAAAACTGAAACCCCGTTTTTCACTACATTTACCGTTATAAAATCACTTTATGAAGTGACCTAAAAAAACCAACGGTATTTTCGTCATCCATGGACTCCAACAAAATCGAATTGGTACATTAGAATCCCTGAATATTTTTTTTTTTTTTTTTGTATCACAGTGTAATCTAGGTTTAACCGAGCAACATTGCTCAGTTAACTCAAGTTAGAACTGTCAAATGATAAATATACATACATATGAACACATGTATAAAATAAATACTACGCAATTGAAAAAACAGTTTTACTGACAAGTTTAATAAATAAATACAACCATAAATAAATAAAATGGATGTTTCTTATGGCGACGAAGATTTTAGTGATTATGAAACCTATAATAACTTGGATAGGATAATTGTTGGTAAAATAAGGAAGATAAAAACACGCCACAATTATTTTTATGTGTGTAATGAATTGAAATTCTTTCAAATATTTCATTGGATTTAAAATTTGATGTTCTTTTGTAGGTTATTTTTGGAGCGTCACTATTTTTAAGTCCATATTATTTTTTTAAATTCTTAAAAATTTCAGAAAACACTTATTGAAGTTTTTTTAATATAAATTTTAAGAATTGTCATATCGCTTTTTAAGTGTTGCCCTATTTATATAAAATATTTTCAAGAATGCCATATCTATATTGAAAACAAAGTATGGCATTTCTAGCTAAATTAATCTATCACTGAAAAACAGCATGGGCAGTTAAAACCCGTTTAACTTTGTTTCTTGGTTAAGTCAAACGTATGTTAAACTAGGTTTAACTAAATAGTAAAAAAACAAGCCCTTAAAAAATATATTAAATTTTAATGGGCGTGAATCCGTCCATTTATTTAAATGGAAGATTGTGTCTATTTTAGAGATCAAGGTGTTTGGTAGGTTTCATAATAATCGGTTAAGTAGAACCACGTCATATATATAAACTATAAATATAATAAATAATAATAAATATAATAAATAAATAAATATATAATAATAAGTTTTAATGGGCATAGCTCCGGGCATTTTTTTAACTGTAAAATTGTGTAATTACAAGAAACCTAGCAATTTCGCTGCAATCAAATAAGTAGAATACCATAAAATCAAATAAAAAAATTGTGGGCGTGTCCCGCCTACTTTTTTCTAATGGGGCCAATTGAAAGCAATACTCTCTGACAAAAAAAAAAGATTTTTTAAAATCGGTCTAATATGTACAATCGGTCTAAAATGTAAAAATACAGACGAATTGATAACCTCCTCTGATTAATAACAAAGAATTGTTGACGTTTTTCATATGGGAGTGCACGTCAATCTCGGATATAAAAAATATGAAGCAACTCAGATTCGAAATTGAAAGTAAACTAAAAATACCTGAAATTATAGTAAATGATGTAGAGATAGTTGTTAGAAGTGGTGATAATCCAATAAGCACACAAATGTCTTTGGAGAAGCTGCTATCGAAATCGCTATCCTTAGGAATAGAAGAACTCGCGTTAAAAGACAACGACAACATATTTGAAATAGTTAATAATAAAGAATTTAAAGATATGTTTAATACATTAAAAAGAAAGAATGGGGAAAACTTAAAAATTTTAATTTACAGAGAACCAGAAAGAATAATTGACAAAAATTTACAGAACATGATTATCGCTGAGTACCACAACTCAACTTTAGGAGGACATCTAGGTGTCAGGAAAACAACATTAAAACTCAAGCAAAGATATATATGGAAGAATATGAGTAAAATGATAAAAAAATACATACTAAATTGCAAAGAATGCAAGATTAACAAACAAACAAGACATACGAAAGAAAAACTAACAATAACAGATACACCAGATACAAGTTTTGAAGTCGTGTCAATAGACACAGTAGGACCACTTCGATATTCGGGTAAATACAGATACATATTAACCATGCAGTGTGATTTAACGAAGTACGTCATAGCATGCCCTATTGAGACAAAGGAAGCTAAAACAATTGCAAAAGCTCTAGTGGAAAACTTAATTTTAAAATACGGTCATTTCAAAATCCTCAAATCGGACAACGGTACCGAATTTGTGAACGAGTTAATGTCCGAAGTATGCAAACTTTTAGAAATAAAACAGGTCTTTAGCACACCGTACCACCATGAAACTATGGGTGCTATAGAAAGGAATCATAGGGTACTTAATGAATTTCTCTTGAACTTCCGCAAACAAGATGAATGGGAATATTGGATCCCTTATTTCTGTTTCGCGTACAACACAACTCCTCATATAGATACCAACTACACTCCATACGAGTTAATATTTGGAAAATTGCCAAACTTACCAAATGATAAATGGTTAGATGATAAAACCGTCTACAATATGGATAAATATAATAATGAATTAAAAGCAAGATTACAGTTTTCCTTAAGAAAGGCAAAAGAACTAATAGAATTAGCAAAGTTAAAACGAGTAGAACAAAATAAAAACATAAAGCCACTAAATTTGAATGTAGGCGACATGGTTTTGGTTAAAAATTTCAATAGAAAAAAAAATCAACCCCCATACCATGGTCCTTATGAAGTAATAAAAACCAAAGGAGTAAACTCTATCCTAGATTTAGGGAACACAGTTAAAGAATACCACAACAATAACTTGAAAAGATTTTAGTAATAAGGTAATAAGCATATATACAAAAAAAAAAAAAAAAAAATTGTGAATTTTTTTCTAGAGGGTTAGGGTGTAGAGTATCTACCAAGTCTTAACACACTACTTAAAATACTGGAAGAATAAACTTTATATTAATGTTCACTACTGTAAATTATATTAAGTTAATTATTGTAGTTTTGTAGTTAAGGAATATTTGTTAAGGAATTGTTGTTGTTTAGTTATAAGGAATGGAATTAGTATTAATATTTAATACCGTTATTTTGGTATATAAGAAATCAATTTTGGAAATAAAAATCAATTATAAGTCAAGCCTAAAACCGGCTGCATTACTTACTTATATTCTATTAGAGCATTCAACTGCTCATAGAAATATTATTTTTCATAAAGCATTCATTTGCTAATTTATTTAAATATTCTGCCAGTGGCGTTAATTAGCGCCGGCAAATCACGGGTAGGATTTAGTCATTTTATAAAGCCCCCCTTTAAAAACTTTGAAGAAAGACTATAAACATTACAAGGATGAAAATATCGTTTTGGAAACTAATTACCCAATAAATTTCTATCGACGGCAAATAATTTTTAATAAAACTACATCGGGATCATTAAGAATAAAAAACGAAAATATTTTTAAAAATAAAAGAAAAACAATAACTGCAAAAATCTTCGACGAACAAACACTTATAACTATAATAAAAAATCATTTTGACCCTAATAAGACTAATTGATTAAAGAAGAATCTTTATTCAATGTATTTAATGAAACGGTCAAGAAATATTTTAGCGAAAACAGGCAATTCAAAATCATTAGATGTAAAAGGTTACTGGAAGATGTTGCAGATGAAAATAAGTTGACAGAAAAAATTGAAAAAGAGCACAAACGAAATAATCACAGAGGAATAAATGAAAACTTCGCTGAATTGAAAACAATAATCTATCACCCCCAACTAAGAACACGAATAACCCAATATATAAATAACTGCGATATTTGTAACAAAGAAAAATATGATAGGCACCCAATCAAACAAGAATATAAAATAACTGAAACTCCTGAGAAACCTGGAGAAATCGTCCACGTAGATGTTTTTTATAGCTTACAGAAAACATTATTTTTAACGTTTATAGACAAATTCTCGAAATTTGCCCAAGCAATTAAAATTAAAAATATATCCTGGATAGAATTTAAACTGGCCCTAACACAGTATTTATCAGCAGTAGGAAGTATAAGGAAATTGGTCGTGGATAACGAACTAGGTTTTAAGGCTCTACCTCTATTGGACTTTCTTAGAGAACAAGAAATTGAAATACATTATACGTCAAATAATAATCATACATCTAATACATCAGATGTAGAGAGGCTACACAACACTATAAATGAACATATTAGAATTTTAAAACATGATCCTGATAGAGATACAGAAAATACAGAAGAAAAAATATATAAAATAATTATGTTTTATAATAATACAATCCATTCAAGTACAGGAAGGAAACCAATTAGTTTTAGAAATGGAAATATAGGCCCAAACGAATATCAAATAATTAGAGAACGTATAACAAAGAATAAAGAAACAACTATTAATAAACTCAACAAAACACGCGAAAATGTAGAAATTCAGACAGGCCCTGTTTATTTGAAGGATGAAAGAGGAGGTAAAAACCATTCTAAATTTCGAAAAACAACCGTCACCGCGTTAGACAACGAACACGTTATAACAGATCGAGGACATAAATATTATAAATCACACATTAAAAGAAATAAAAATGTTCAGAATTTAAATAACTTAACACCCCAAAATACTTAATATGTCACTTTTTCAGATGATTTTTCTTATATTGCTTTATGCATCAATGCTACTCGACACAGGAGCACAATACTTAGAAGTTGAAGACTTGACAAACAACCACGGTTATATACCAATTAAGCTGAAGGACACGGAAATTATCGAAAACTATTTAAGAGTAATACATATTATTAACACTACTCAATACTTTGAAACAGTAAATATTTTACAAGACAATATACATAAACTTTCAGACACATATACAAATGTTACTCCTCTACTAGAGAGTGTTAACAAAAGCATGGACATATGTAGGACAAAAATTAAAAACTTGATTCCTAATTTTAGACAAAAACGAGGACTGATAAACGTGATAGGGAAAGGACTTAAATATGTAGCAGGGACAATGGATAGTGATGACGAAAAAGAAATTGTGGACAAAATTCAAGCTTTAGAAAAAAGTAGGACTGAAACAATGACTGCCCTAAACGAAATGAATTATCTAGGGAGTTCTATAGAAAACAAAATATTGAATATCACAAATCATATTAACAAACAACAGAAAACTATTCAAAAATATATAAATAAGTTTAAATCAGAAATCCAGAACAAAATCCTCAAGCTAGAAGACGAAACAAATTTTCTCGAAAATATTTTTCAGATTAATAATGATATTAACTTATTAATAGACCACGTAAATGAAATAGGATATGTTATCTTTAATTCAAAACTAGGAATAATTCCATCAGACATATTGACAACCGAAGAATTCAATTTTATGAATCGAACAGAATCTTACCTACACACAAAAGTAAACGTTGCATATAAAGAAAACTTAGTACTTTTGACATTGAGAGCTAGTTTTTCACATAAAGATAAACTCTACTTGTCAGTTAACTGTAGTTTAAACTTAAAATTTTGTTTTTCAGATAAAGGTTATCTGGTTAATAATCTAGGTTTAACCGAGCAACATTGCTCAGTTAACTCAAGTTAGAACTGTCAAATGATAAATATACATACATATGAACACATGTATAAAATAAATACTACGCAATTGAAAAAACAGTTTTACTGACAAGTTTAATAAATAAATACAACCATAAATAAATAAAATGGATGTTTCTTATGGCGACGAAGATTTTAGTGATTATGAAACCTATAATAACTTGGATAGGATAATTGTTGGTAAAATAAGGAAGATAAAAACACGCCACAATTATTTTTATGTGTGTAATGAATTGAAATTCTTTCAAATATTTCATTGGATTTAAAATTTGATGTTCTTTTGTAGGTTATTTTTGGAGCGTCACTATTTTTAAGTCCATATTATTTTTTTAAATTCTTAAAAATTTCAGAAAACACTTATTGAAGTTTTTTTAATATAAATTTTAAGAATTGTCATATCGCTTTTTAAGTGTTGCCCTATTTATATAAAATATTTTCAAGAATGCCATATCTATATTGAAAACAAAGTATGGCATTTCTAGCTAAATTAATCTATCACTGAAAAACAGCATGGGCAGTTAAAACCCGTTTAACTTTGTTTCTTGGTTAAGTCAAACGTATGTTAAACTAGGTTTAACTAAATAGTAAAAAAACAAGCCCTTAAAAAATATATTAAATTTTAATGGGCGTGAATCCGTCCATTTATTTAAATGGAAGATTGTGTCTATTTTAGAGATCAAGGTGTTTGGTAGGTTTCATAATAATCGGTTAAGTAGAACCACGTCATATATATAAACTATAAATATAATAAATAATAATAAATATAATAAATAAATAAATATATAATAATAAGTTTTAATGGGCATAGCTCCGGGCATTTTTTTAACTGTAAAATTGTGTAATTACAAGAAACCTAGCAATTTCGCTGCAATCAAATAAGTAGAATACCATAAAATCAAATAAAAAAATTGTGGGCGTGTCCCGCCTACTTTTTTCTAATGGGGCCAATTGAAAGCAATACTCTCTGACAAAAAAAAAAGATTTTTTAAAATCGGTCTAATATGTACAATCGGTCTAAAATGTAAAAATACAGACGAATTGATAACCTCCTCTGATTAATAACAAAGAATTGTTGACGTTTTTCATATGGGAGTGCACGTCAATCTCGGATATAAAAAATATGAAGCAACTCAGATTCGAAATTGAAAGTAAACTAAAAATACCTGAAATTATAGTAAATGATGTAGAGATAGTTGTTAGAAGTGGTGATAATCCAATAAGCACACAAATGTCTTTGGAGAAGCTGCTATCGAAATCGCTATCCTTAGGAATAGAAGAACTCGCGTTAAAAGACAACGACAACATATTTGAAATAGTTAATAATAAAGAATTTAAAGATATGTTTAATACATTAAAAAGAAAGAATGGGGAAAACTTAAAAATTTTAATTTACAGAGAACCAGAAAGAATAATTGACAAAAATTTACAGAACATGATTATCGCTGAGTACCACAACTCAACTTTAGGAGGACATCTAGGTGTCAGGAAAACAACATTAAAACTCAAGCAAAGATATATATGGAAGAATATGAGTAAAATGATAAAAAAATACATACTAAATTGCAAAGAATGCAAGATTAACAAACAAACAAGACATACGAAAGAAAAACTAACAATAACAGATACACCAGATACAAGTTTTGAAGTCGTGTCAATAGACACAGTAGGACCACTTCGATATTCGGGTAAATACAGATACATATTAACCATGCAGTGTGATTTAACGAAGTACGTCATAGCATGCCCTATTGAGACAAAGGAAGCTAAAACAATTGCAAAAGCTCTAGTGGAAAACTTAATTTTAAAATACGGTCATTTCAAAATCCTCAAATCGGACAATGGTACCGAATTTGTGAACGAGTTAATGTCCGAAGTATGCAAACTTTTAGAAATAAAACAGGTCTTTAGCACACCGTACCACCATGAAACTATGGGTGCTATAGAAAGGAATCATAGGGTACTTAATGAATTTCTCTTGAACTTCCGCAAACAAGATGAATGGGAATATTGGATCCCTTATTTCTGTTTCGCGTACAACACAACTCCTCATATAGATACCAACTACACTCCATACGAGTTAATATTTGGAAAATTGCCAAACTTACCAAATGATAAATGGTTAGATGATAAAACCGTCTACAATATGGATAAATATAATAATGAATTAAAAGCAAGATTACAGTTTTCCTTAAGAAAGGCAAAAGAACTAATAGAATTAGCAAAGTTAAAACGAGTAGAACAAAATAAAAACATAAAGCCACTAAATTTGAATGTAGGCGACATGGTTTTGGTTAAAAATTTCAATAGAAAAAAAAATCAACCCCCATACCATGGTCCTTATAAAGTAATAAAAACCAAAGGAGTAAACTCTATCCTAGATTTAGGGAACACAGTTAAAGAATACCACAACAATAACTTGAAAAGATTTTAGTAATAAGGTAATAAGCATATATACAAAAAAAAAAAAAAAAAAAATTGTGAATTTTTTTCTAGAGGGTTAGGGTGTAGAGTATCTACCAAGTCTTAACACACTACTTAAAATACTGGAAGAATAAACTTTATATTAATGTTCACTACTGTAAATTATATTAAGTTAATTATTGTAGTTTTGTAGTTAAGGAATATTTGTTAAGGAATTGTTGTTGTTTAGTTATAAGGAATGGAATTAGTATTAATATTTAATACCGTTATTTTGGTATATAAGAAATCAATTTTGGAAATAAAAATCAATTATAAGTCAAGCCTAAAATCGGCTGCATTACTTACTTATATTCTATTAGAGCATTCAACTGCTCATAGAAATATTATTTTTCATAAAGCATTCATTTGCTAATTTATTTAAATATTCTGCCAGTGGCGTTAATTAGCGCCGGCAAATCACGGGTAGGATTTAGTCATTTTATAAAGCCCCCCTTTAAAAACTTTGAAGAAAGACTATAAACATTACAAGGATGAAAATATCGTTTTGGAAACTAATTACCCAATAAATTTCTATCGACGGCAAATAATTTTTAATAAAACTACATCGGGATCATTAAGAATAAAAAACGAAAATATTTTTAAAAATAAAAGAAAAACAATAACTGCAAAAATCTTCGACGAACAAACACTTATAACTATAATAAAAAATCATTTTGACCCTAATAAGACTAATTGATTAAAGAAGAATCTTTATTCAATGTATTTAATGAAACGGTCAAGAAATATTTTAGCGAAAACAGGCAATTCAAAATCATTAGATGTAAAAGGTTACTGGAAGATGTTGCAGATGAAAATAAGTTGACAGAAAAAATTGAAAAAGAGCACAAACGAAATAATCACAGAGGAATAAATGAAAACTTCGCTGAATTGAAAACAATAATCTATCACCCCCAACTAAGAACACGAATAACCCAATATATAAATAACTGCGATATTTGTAACAAAGAAAACTATGATAGGCACCCAATCAAACAAGAATATAAAATAACTGAAACTCCTGAGAAACCTGGAGAAATCGTCCACGTAGATGTTTTTTATAGCTTACAGAAAACATTATTTTTAACGTTTATAGACAAATTCTCGAAATTTGCCCAAGCAATTAAAATTAAAAATAGATCCTGGATAGAATTTAAACTGGCCCTAACACAGTATTTATCAGCAGTAGGAAGTATAAGGAAATTGGTCGTGGATAACGAACTAGGTTTTAAGGCTCTACCTCTATTGGACTTTCTTAGAGAACAAGAAATTGAAATACATTATACGTCAAATAATAATCATACATCTAATACATCAGATGTAGACAGGCTACACAACACTATAAATGAACATATTAGAATTTTAAAACATGATCCTGATAGAGATACAGAAAATACAGAAGAAAAAATATATAAAATAATTATGTTTTATAATAATACAATCCATTCAAGTACAGGAAGGAAACCAATTAGTTTTAGAAATGGAAATATAGGCCCAAACGAATATCAAATAATTAGAGAACGTATAACAAAGAATAAAGAAACAACTATTAATAAACTCAACAAAACACGCGAAAATGTAGAAATTCAGACAGGCCCTGTTTATTTGAAGGATGAAAGAGGAGGTAAAAACCATTCTAAATTTCGAAAAACAACCGTCACCGCGTTAGACAACGAACACGTTATAACAGATCGAGGACATAAATATTATAAATCACACATTAAAAGAAATAAAAATTTTCAGAATTTAAATAACTTAACACCCCAAAATACTTAATATGTCACTTTTTCAGATGATTTTTCTTATATTGCTTTATGCATCAATGCTACTCGACACAGGAGCACAATACTTAGAAGTTGAAGACTTGACAAACAACCACGGTTATATACCAATTAAGCTGAAGGACACGGAAATTATCGAAAACTATTTAAGAGTAATACATATTATTAACACTACTCAATACTTTGAAACAGTAAATATTTTACAAGACAATATACATAAACTTTCAGACACATATACAAATGTTACTCCTCTACTAGAGAGTGTTAACAAAAGCATGGACATATGTAGGACAAAAATTAAAAACTTGATTCCTAATTTTAGACAAAAACGAGGACTGATAAACGTGATAGGGAAAGGACTTAAATATGTAGCAGGGACAATGGATAGTGATGACGAAAAAGAAATTGTGGACAAAATTCAAGCTTTAGAAAAAAGTAGGACTGAAACAATGACTGCCCTAAACGAAATGAATTATCTAGGGAGTTCTATAGAAAACAAAATATTGAATATCACAAATCATATTAACAAACAACAGAAAACTATTCAAAAATATATAAATAAGTTTAAATCAGAAATCCAGAACAAAATCCTCAAGCTAGAAGACGAAACAAATTTTCTCGAAAATATTTTTCAGATTAATAATGATATTAACTTATTAATAGACCACGTAAATGAAATAGGATATGTTATCTTTAATTCAAAACTAGGAATAATTCCATCAGACATATTGACAACCGAAGAATTCAATTTTATGAATCGAACAGAATCTTACCTACACACAAAAGTAAACGTTGCATATAAAGAAAACTTAGTACTTTTGACATTGAGAGCTAGTTTTTCACATAAAGATAAACTCTACTTGTCAGTTAACTGTAGTTTAAACTTAAAATTTTGTTTTTCAGATAAAGGTTATCTGGTTAATAATCTAGGTTTAACCGAGCAACATTGCTCAGTTAACTCAAGTTAGAACTGTCAAATGATAAATATACATACATATGAACACATGTATAAAATAAATACTACTAAATACTAAGTCCATATTATTTTTTTAAATTCTTAAAAATTTCAGAAAACACTTATTGAAGTTTTTTTAATATAAATTTTAAGAATTGTCATATCGCTTTTTAAGTGTTGCCTTATTTATATAAAATATTTTCAAGAATGCCATATCTATATTGAAAACAAAGTATGGCATTTCTAGCTAAATTAATCTATCACTGAAAAACAGCATGGGCAGTTAAAACCCGTTTAACTTTGTTTCTTGGTTAAGTCAAACGTATGTTAAACTAGGTTTAACTAAATAGTAAAAAAACAAGCCCTTAAAAAAATATATTAAATTTTAATGGGCGTGAATCCGTCCATTTATTTAAATGGAAGATTGTGTCTATTTTAGAGATCAAGGTGTTTGGTAGGTTTCATAATAATCGGTTAAGTAGAACCACGTCATATATATAAACTATAAATATAATAAATAATAATAAATATAATAAATAAATAAATATATAATAATAAGTTTTAATGGGCATAGCTCCGGGCATTTTTTTAACTGTAAAATTGTGTAATTACAAGAAACCTAGCAATTTCGCTGCAATCAAATAAGTAGAATACCATAAAATCAAATAAAAAAATTGTGGGCGTGTCCCGCCTACTTTTTTCTAATGGGGCCAATTGAAAGCAATACTCTCTGACAAAAAAAAAAGATTTTTTAAAATCGGTCTAATATGTACAATCGGTCTAAAATGTAAAAATACAGACGAATTGATAACCTCCTCTGATTAATAACAAAGAATTGTTGACGTTTGTCTTTTAAATATCGGTAATTTACTCAAAAAACGTCATAACTACAGATGCTAAACGGGAAATCCCGGGATTTTCGGGACTATGCAAATCCCGGAGCCCGGGATTTTCGGGATTATCTGAATACCGGTTTTTTTCCATAAATAATGTTTTTGACTGTCATCTTCTGTATTAAAAATTATTAGAAACTCCCCTTTATAAAAAGTTAAAATAAAAAATTCATTTCGAATAAATATTTTAGTAGATAATATTATATTGTATATATCGATGGCTTAATATACAAAGGGCCTAACTCAATTTTTTTTCGAAATCGCGTTTTTAACGTTTTCTGGGCGGCAACGTATAATTGCATCCGCCTTGATGATCCTAGTACGTTACAGTTCAAAATCAAGGACTTATGGCAACTTAAAAAACTATTTCTGCATGTACCTAAATGCTTTTGTTTTCTTCAGTTTTTTGCTTCTCCTGTAAAATATCAAAAATTCGATTTAGGCCTTTTTTATATTAAGCCATCGATATGTACATAATATATCTAATGGCGTTTTATTTTCTGGGAAAAAATTTTACATACATTGCACTTTTCAATGAAAATTTACAATGAAATGTCCGTATGTACCTTTTAAATATGAAAACAAATAATTGTAAAATTAAAAAATTATTTTTAATATAAAGACGCACTTTTGTGCTCAATGTTTTCGGGATTTTGTAAGTCCCGAAAATCCCGGGGTCTCGGTTCGGGATTTCGAGACTCCATCACTAAATCCCGAAGCCCGGGATTTCAAAAAACCTGTCCCGATTAGCATCTCTAGTCATAACTAATGAAAACAAGTTTGCCAGAAAATGCGTTTGAAGTTTTCAATTTACACACAAATGAAAAAAATTATTTCGCTGTCAAGAGTTGTGTACACAAGATATTTGTTTGAAATTTTTACACAATATGAAGAGCGACATAAACCTCATACCTAAATAAGATCATGCTGTTTAGACTACGCACTCGTGCTTCGTGTGCAGCGTGTCAATTTAGTGCTTTTCGTACTAGATTTAGTGTTTTTTATTTCATAACAGTGCGGAATTTTTCAACTTGTTGCTTTTTAAAAAAAGGCAATAAATTGGTGCTTTTTCACGCAAAATCCACTGAATATTAATTTGTGATAGTCTGGTGGCTTTATAAAAAACACTAAATAGGAATTTCCCACTTTTCAAAAATTATCTTTTAGACACGCAGTTTCCTTTGCAGAATTTTAATTCAGCTGCGTGAAATACAAAGGAAGAAAAACTTTCTCTTTCACAGTTATTTCTACTTCATTATTTGAACATGGTAATGTTAATAGTCCTAGAGTATTAGAAATGGATTATGATTAGTTGAATTTCTATAATTATAAACTTCAATCCAAAATTGATCACTTCTGAGCAAATTTGTCCATTTATGTATCCTTAAATTTCTGATACTTTGCTCTATTTCTTCAATTTCACAATCCCAGCAAAAATTACCGCTTTCCATAACAGTTTTTGTAAGCCAGGCAGTGTGCACACTTAATTTTTTTTTTTAATTCGGTAGAATCGACAAAAAAAGTCGGTAGATTTGAATGAAATTCGGTAGAAAATATTTTTTACTCAAAGAAACATAAAAAACAACAATTCAAGGATACATAAAAAATAACCAAATACCTATATGTACTTATATATAAAGAGTAAGTGCAAGGAGTATCAAACTAAATAGGTTCCAAAAGCGCATTTAAAACTTCAAATCTGATTGGAAATTAAACTGCCATAAACAATGAATCATTTCCAATAAAAAAAGTATCATCCCCAGTTATTTTCCCTTACCCTTTAAATAGATATGCTATGCATACCTAACATAATATACATAAATAACAGGAACTCAGTTCTTGTACATAGGTTTTATAAAGCTACTAAAATAACTTTTATTTGACAAACATTTCCTACTATCCATTTATGAATTTAAGCTTTTGTGCAAAAATTATTAAATCATTGGGAGGAATAAATATTTCAACCCCAAGGCACAATTCTATGTTCTGTTTTAATGATTTTCATGGCAGAAAATGACCGCTGTGCGGCCGCACTGGTATGTGGCAAAATATCCAATTTACACATACATATATCGACTTAAATTACTAAATAACAATTCGTTAAACATATTCCCCTCTCCGTGGAAAGCTTTCCACATTTTAGAACATACATGTGATTAATTTTCCGTATGTGTGATCAACTTGATCTTATAGCATCATTGTTAATCAAAATGTTCGTTCAATATTCGGTAGATTTTAGGCCTTGTTCGGTAGAATTGGTAGATCGTTAAATTCACAAACATATTCGGTAGAATCTACCGAATATCGGTAGAAGTGTGCACACTGAAGCCAGCTAGAAGCAATGCATTCAGTTTCCAAAAAGCCATTCATTTTTTGCATTACTAATTCTTTTCACCGAAGTAATAATGTATAGTTTTTGTGTACTCAGATGCAAAAGTTATTGGTTTACATTTTTTTTTTACTTTTGTCCACGTTGTTAGAGAGCCTTACGTTACGATTTCAGAAGCATTTTTGGAAGCTTTCGTTATCAAGAAAGCAATACATTGCTTTCCTCAGTGGTTAGTAGATTAGATTATTGTAATTAAGTTATTTTATAACGTATATGGAATCCAGTCTTTTGTTAAAATAATACACCATAATTGGAGTGTCTTGCCAAATAAAAAATATATTTATGTACATATATAAAAAATATATTTATGTAGATACAAATATACTTATTGCATTCAGTGCATTTTTATGAACGCACAGTGCTTTTTGCTCTGAAAAAGTTGGCATCACTGTTCACGTGTCATTTTTTATGTATATTCACGTATACATACGTATCATACGCAGCGTTGCCGTTTTGGTTACTTGTAACCAGAATTGGTTACTTTTTTCCCAATATGTACTTGTGTACTCTTCTCCATTTTGGTTACTTTTTTTTTTAAACAAAATTAACCATTTTTATGTTATTTAAATTTGCATATCGTGATGCAAATTAAATTAATTTAATTAAATGAATTTTGTAGCTAAAAAACAAATGTGGATGTGGTTTCTAAATTTAGTACATGATAAAGAAGAAGAAATTGTATCCCACTAGCAATTGCTCAGATTTTCCCAATTGTAAATAAAAAGTATGGATATTGAAATATTTTGAGACAAAGTTTCCAAACATACATACTTCTGAAGGGATATTTTCGTAGCTAAGTTTAATCAAAACTAAATGTAGGAAGCTGGATTTTAGTACCAACTCGATATTGCATATGTATATTTTAATACTTTATCTATATATTCATGTGTTTGGATAACGAATGTAATTCAATTACAGTTTATTTTTATTACAAAGAACTGATTTCTTTTGTTATAGTGTATTATTTGATAGATAATTATAACACATATCGAGACTTATTTATGATTTCATCGTAAGCGACAAAAACCTTAGTTTTCAGGAGAAGATTATTTTTTAGTATTCAAATTTGTTTACATACGTAAATTGTCGCTTACGATAAAATTTTACAGCCCGTATCTTAAAATTTATCAAATATTTGGCATTTTGATAGTTTTAAACTATGGATAGGCCCATAAAATTTTAATTTAAATAAAAAATTATATTTTCGATTACATGTCACGATAAGTATCGCAAATAAGGCAAATAATAATTTAAGTTTTTTTTTCTTTGTAGTTTTATTCACAAAATGTATGAAATTTACTGAAAGTATGGTAGCATTCTTGAGAGAATGAGTATTTATATATGAGAGCATAAGAAAAAACGTTGTCAAAATAAAATAGATTCTACAGGGTGTTTTTTTAGAGGTATGGAACTTCGAATTGAAATAAAACACAAGAAAATCGTTTTAATGTCCATCAATTTGGCTTTATTGGAAGGATAATTTTATGCCATTAATGTTTAAATATGATTTCGGGCATGTGGCCGCCGCGGCTGGCTCGAATAAAGCCAATTCTACAGGTCCAATTTTCAACCACTTTTTCGAGCATATGGGGCCGTATGTTGGCAATAACGCCACGAATGTTGGCTTCCAAGTCCCCTAACGTTTCTGGTTTGTTGGCGTAGACGAGCGACTTCACATATCCCCAAAGAAAATAATCCAATGGTGTCAAATCTTGGTGGCCAATTGACAGGTCCATTCCGCGAAATTATGCGCTCATCGAATGTTTCCTTCAATAAATCGATTGTGACGTGCGCTGTGTGGCATGTAGCGCCGTCTTGTTGGAACCACAACTCATCCACATTCAAAATCTTCAAAATCTTCCATAAAGTTGATGGACAAAGCTCCAATTGCTGTGCACGGTGGCGAATCGATTCATTCGGGTCCTCTTCAACACTTTGCTCTACAGCGGCAATTGTTTCTTCGGTGCGCACTGTTCGACGTCTCTGCGGATGCGCAGAGACTTCGCGAACTGAACCATTATTTTCGAAATAAATTTGCACGATTTGCAAGCGTTGTTCTTTTGTCAACCTGTTCATGATGAAATGGCAAACCAAACTAAATATCAATCACTTGACAGCTGACAAAATGGCCGCCAGTTAAAAAAGTGATGCCAACTTAAAGTTCTATACCTCAATAAAAAACACCCATTATCTATCGGCTGCTTTGTGGTGCTGATTTTTTGTGTCAGTTTGTATGGAGAATGTGTTTATGCCGCAATTCTGTTTGATCAGTAATACCTAATATTATACGATTTTATCTATATATTAATAGGCGAACAGGTTTTTTGTAATCCGTTTTACGCCGGAACTACTGCACCCATTTTGAAAAGATTTACATCATTTTGAAATACATTATACGTCAAATAATAATCATACATCTAATACATCAGATGTAGACAGGCTACACAACACTATAAATGAACATATTAGAATTTTAAAACATGATCCTGATAGAGATACAGAAAATACAGAAGAAAAAATATATAAAATAATTATGTTTTATAATAATACAATCCATTCAAGTACAGGAAGGAAACCAATTAGTTTTAGAAATGGAAATATAGGCCCAAACGAATATCAAATAATTAGAGAACGTATAACAAAGAATAAAGAAACAACTATTAATAAACTCAACAAAACACGCGAAAATGTAGAAATTCAGACAGGCCCTGTTTATTTGAAGGATGAAAGAGGAGGTAAAAACCATTCTAAATTTCGAAAAACAACCGTCACCGCGTTAGACAACGAACACGTTATAACAGATCGAGGACATAAATATTATAAATCACACATTAAAAGAAATAAAAATTTTCAGAATTTAAATAACTTAACACCCCAAAATACTTAATATGTCACTTTTTCAGATGATTTTTCTTATATTGCTTTATGCATCAATGCTACTCGACACAGGAGCACAATACTTAGAAGTTGAAGACTTGACAAACAACCACGGTTATATACCAATTAAGCTGAAGGACACGGAAATTATCGAAAACTATTTAAGAGTAATACATATTATTAACACTACTCAATACTTTGAAACAGTAAATATTTTACAAGACAATATACATAAACTTTCAGACACATATACAAATGTTACTCCTCTACTAGAGAGTGTTAACAAAAGCATGGACATATGTAGGACAAAAATTAAAAACTTGATTCCTAATTTTAGACAAAAACGAGGACTGATAAACGTGATAGGGAAAGGACTTAAATATGTAGCAGGGACAATGGATAGTGATGACGAAAAAGAAATTGTGGACAAAATTCAAGCTTTAGAAAAAAGTAGGACTGAAACAATGACTGCCCTAAACGAAATGAATTATCTAGGGAGTTCTATAGAAAACAAAATATTGAATATCACAAATCATATTAACAAACAACAGAAAACTATTCAAAAATATATAAATAAGTTTAAATCAGAAATCCAGAACAAAATCCTCAAGCTAGAAGACGAAACAAATTTTCTCGAAAATATTTTTCAGATTAATAATGATATTAACTTATTAATAGACCACGTAAATGAAATAGGATATGTTATCTTTAATTCAAAACTAGGAATAATTCCATCAGACATATTGACAACCGAAGAATTCAATTTTATGAATCGAACAGAATCTTACCTACACACAAAAGTAAACGTTGCATATAAAGAAAACTTAGTACTTTTGACATTGAGAGCTAGTTTTTCACATAAAGATAAACTCTACTTGTCAGTTAACTGTAGTTTAAACTTAAAATTTTGTTTTTCAGATAAAGGTTATCTGGTTAATAATCTAGGTTTAACCGAGCAACATTGCTCAGTTAACTCAAGTTAGAACTGTCAAATGATAAATATACATACATATGAACACATGTATAAAATAAATACTACGCAATTGAAAAAACAGTTTTACTGACAAGTTTAATAAATAAATACAACCATAAATAAATAAAATGGATGTTTCTTATGGCGACGAAGATTTTAGTGATTATGAAACCTATAATAACTTGGATAGGATAATTGTTGGTAAAATAAGGAAGATAAAAACACGCCACAATTATTTTTATGTGTGTAATGAATTGAAATTCTTTCAAATATTTCATTGGATTTAAAATTTGATGTTCTTTTGTAGGTTATTTTTGGAGCGTCACTATTTTTAAGTCCATATTATTTTTTTAAATTCTTAAAAATTTCAGAAAACACTTATTGAAGTTTTTTTAATATAAATTTTAAGAATTGTCATATCGCTTTTTAAGTGTTGCCCTATTTATATAAAATATTTTCAAGAATGCCATATCTATATTGAAAACAAAGTATGGCATTTCTAGCTAAATTAATCTATCACTGAAAAACAGCATGGGCAGTTAAAACCCGTTTAACTTTGTTTCTTGGTTAAGTCAAACGTATGTTAAACTAGGTTTAACTAAATAGTAAAAAAACAAGCCCTTAAAAAAATATATTAAATTTTAATGGGCGTGAATCCGTCCATTTATTTAAATGGAAGATTGTGTCTATTTTAGAGATCAAGGTGTTTGGTAGGTTTCATAATAATCGGTTAAGTAGAACCACGTCATATATATAAACTATAAATATAATAAATAATAATAAATATAATAAATAAATAAATATATAATAATAAGTTTTAATGGGCATAGCTCCGGGCATTTTTTTAACTGTAAAATTGTGTAATTACAAGAAACCTAGCAATTTCGCTGCAATCAAATAAGTAGAATACCATAAAATCAAATAAAAAAATTGTGGGCGTGTCCCGCCTACTTTTTTCTAATGGGGCCAATTGAAAGCAATACTCTCTGACAAAAAAAAAAGATTTTTTAAAATCGGTCTAATATGTACAATCGGTCTAAAATGTAAAAATACAGACGAATTGATAACCTCCTCTGATTAATAACAAAGAATTGTTGACGTTTGTCTTTTAAATATCGGTAATTTACTCAAAAAACGTCATAACTACAGATGCTAAACGGGAAATCCCGGGATTTTCGGGACTATGCAAATCCCGGAGCCCGGGATTTTCGGGATTATCTGAATACCGGTTTTTTTCCATAAATAATGTTTTTGACTGTCATCTTCTGTATTAAAAATTATTAGAAACTCCCCTTTATAAAAAGTTAAAATAAAAAATTCATTTCGAATAAATATTTTAGTAGATAATATTATATTGTATATATCGATGGCTTAATATACAAAGGGCCTAACTCAATTTTTTTTCGAAATCGCGTTTTTAACGTTTTCTGGGCGGCAACGTATAATTGCATCCGCCTTGATGATCCTAGTACGTTACAGTTCAAAATCAAGGACTTATGGCAACTTAAAAAACTATTTCTGCATGTACCTAAATGCTTTTGTTTTCTTCAGTTTTTTGCTTCTCCTGTAAAATATCAAAAATTCGATTTAGGCCTTTTTTATATTAAGCCATCGATATGTACATAATATATCTAATGGCGTTTTATTTTCTGGGAAAAAATTTTACATACATTGCACTTTTCAATGAAAATTTACAATGAAATGTCCGTATGTACCTTTTAAATATGAAAACAAATAATTGTAAAATTAAAAAATTATTTTTAATATAAAGACGCACTTTTGTGCTCAATGTTTTCGGGATTTTGTAAGTCCCGAAAATCCCGGGGTCTCGGTTCGGGATTTCGAGACTCCATCACTAAATCCCGAAGCCCGGGATTTCAAAAAACCTGTCCCGATTAGCATCTCTAGTCATAACTAATGAAAACAAGTTTGCCAGAAAATGCGTTTGAAGTTTTCAATTTACACACAAATGAAAAAAATTATTTCGCTGTCAAGAGTTGTGTACACAAGATATTTGTTTGAAATTTTTACACAATATGAAGAGCGACATAAACCTCATACCTAAATAAGATCATGCTGTTTAGACTACGCACTCGTGCTTCGTGTGCAGCGTGTCAATTTAGTGCTTTTCGTACTAGATTTAGTGTTTTTTATTTCATAACAGTGCGGAATTTTTCAACTTGTTGCTTTTTAAAAAAAGGCAATAAATTGGTGCTTTTTCACGCAAAATCCACTGAATATTAATTTGTGATAGTCTGGTGGCTTTATAAAAAACACTAAATAGGAATTTCCCACTTTTCAAAAATTATCTTTTAGACACGCAGTTTCCTTTGCAGAATTTTAATTCAGCTGCGTGAAATACAAAGGAAGAAAAACTTTCTCTTTCACAGTTATTTCTACTTCATTATTTGAACATGGTAATGTTAATAGTCCTAGAGTATTAGAAATGGATTATGATTAGTTGAATTTCTATAATTATAAACTTCAATCCAAAATTGATCACTTCTGAGCAAATTTGTCCATTTATGTATCCTTAAATTTCTGATACTTTGCTCTATTTCTTCAATTTCACAATCCCAGCAAAAATTACCGCTTTCCATAACAGTTTTTGTAAGCCAGGCAGTGTGCACACTTAATTTTTTTTTTTAATTCGGTAGAATCGACAAAAAAAGTCGGTAGATTTGAATGAAATTCGGTAGAAAATATTTTTTACTCAAAGAAACATAAAAAACAACAATTCAAGGATACATAAAAAATAACCAAATACCTATATGTACTTATATATAAAGAGTAAGTGCAAGGAGTATCAAACTAAATAGGTTCCAAAAGCGCATTTAAAACTTCAAATCTGATTGGAAATTAAACTGCCATAAACAATGAATCATTTCCAATAAAAAAAGTATCATCCCCAGTTATTTTCCCTTACCCTTTAAATAGATATGCTATGCATACCTAACATAATATACATAAATAACAGGAACTCAGTTCTTGTACATAGGTTTTATAAAGCTACTAAAATAACTTTTATTTGACAAACATTTCCTACTATCCATTTATGAATTTAAGCTTTTGTGCAAAAATTATTAAATCATTGGGAGGAATAAATATTTCAACCCCAAGGCACAATTCTATGTTCTGTTTTAATGATTTTCATGGCAGAAAATGACCGCTGTGCGGCCGCACTGGTATGTGGCAAAATATCCAATTTACACATACATATATCGACTTAAATTACTAAATAACAATTCGTTAAACATATTCCCCTCTCCGTGGAAAGCTTTCCACATTTTAGAACATACATGTGATTAATTTTCCGTATGTGTGATCAACTTGATCTTATAGCATCATTGTTAATCAAAATGTTCGTTCAATATTCGGTAGATTTTAGGCCTTGTTCGGTAGAATTGGTAGATCGTTAAATTCACAAACATATTCGGTAGAATCTACCGAATATCGGTAGAAGTGTGCACACTGAAGCCAGCTAGAAGCAATGCATTCAGTTTCCAAAAAGCCATTCATTTTTTGCATTACTAATTCTTTTCACCGAAGTAATAATGTATAGTTTTTGTGTACTCAGATGCAAAAGTTATTGGTTTACATTTTTTTTTTACTTTTGTCCACGTTGTTAGAGAGCCTTACGTTACGATTTCAGAAGCATTTTTGGAAGCTTTCGTTATCAAGAAAGCAATACATTGCTTTCCTCAGTGGTTAGTAGATTAGATTATTGTAATTAAGTTATTTTATAACGTATATGGAATCCAGTCTTTTGTTAAAATAATACACCATAATTGGAGTGTCTTGCCAAATAAAAAATATATTTATGTACATATATAAAAAATATATTTATGTAGATACAAATATACTTATTGCATTCAGTGCATTTTTATGAACGCACAGTGCTTTTTGCTCTGAAAAAGTTGGCATCACTGTTCACGTGTCATTTTTTATGTATATTCACGTATACATACGTATCATACGCAGCGTTGCCGTTTTGGTTACTTGTAACCAGAATTGGTTACTTTTTTCCCAATATGTACTTGTGTACTCTTCTCCATTTTGGTTACTTTTTTTTTAAAACAAAATTAACCATTTTTATGTTATTTAAATTTGCATATCGTGATGCAAATTAAATTAATTTAATTAAATGAATTTTGTAGCTAAAAAACAAATGTGGATGTGGTTTCTAAATTTAGTACATGATAAAGAAGAAGAAATTGTATCCCACTAGCAATTGCTCAGATTTTCCCAATTGTAAATAAAAAGTATGGATATTGAAATATTTTGAGACAAAGTTTCCAAACATACATACTTCTGAAGGGATATTTTCGTAGCTAAGTTTAATCAAAACTAAATGTAGGAAGCTGGATTTTAGTACCAACTCGATATTGCATATGTATATTTTAATACTTTATCTATATATTCATGTGTTTGGATAACGAATGTAATTCAATTACAGTTTATTTTTATTACAAAGAACTGATTTCTTTTGTTATAGTGTATTATTTGATAGATAATTATAACACATATCGAGACTTATTTATGATTTCATCGTAAGCGACAAAAACCTTAGTTTTCAGGAGAAGATTATTTTTTAGTATTCAAATTTGTTTACATACGTAAATTGTCGCTTACGATAAAATTTTACAGCCCGTATCTTAAAATTTATCAAATATTTGGCATTTTGATAGTTTTAAACTATGGATAGGCCCATAAAATTTTAATTTAAATAAAAAATTATATTTTCGATTACATGTCACGATAAGTATCGCAAATAAGGCAAATAATAATTTAAGTTTTTTTTTCTTTGTAGTTTTATTCACAAAATGTATGAAATTTACTGAAAGTATGGTAGCATTCTTGAGAGAATGAGTATTTATATATGAGAGCATAAGAAAAAACGTTGTCAAAATAAAATAGATTCTACAGGGTGTTTTTTTAGAGGTATGGAACTTCGAATTGAAATAAAACACAAGAAAATCGTTTTAATGTCCATCAATTTGGCTTTATTGGAAGGATAATTTTATGCCATTAATGTTTAAATATGATTTCGGGCATGTGGCCGCCGCGGCTGGCTCGAATAAAGCCAATTCTACAGGTCCAATTTTCAACCACTTTTTCGAGCATATGGGGCCGTATGTTGGCAATAACGCCACGAATGTTGGCTTCCAAGTCCCCTAACGTTTCTGGTTTGTTGGCGTAGACGAGCGACTTCACATATCCCCAAAGAAAATAATCCAATGGTGTCAAATCTTGGTGGCCAATTGACAGGTCCATTCCGCGAAATTATGCGCTCATCGAATGTTTCCTTCAATAAATCGATTGTGACGTGCGCTGTGTGGCATGTAGCGCCGTCTTGTTGGAACCACAACTCATCCACATTCAAAATCTTCAAAATCTTCCATAAAGTTGATGGACAAAGCTCCAATTGCTGTGCACGGTGGCGAATCGATTCATTCGGGTCCTCTTCAACACTTTGCTCTACAGCGGCAATTGTTTCTTCGGTGCGCACTGTTCGACGTCTCTGCGGATGCGCAGAGACTTCGCGAACTGAACCATTATTTTCGAAATAAATTTGCACGATTTGCAAGCGTTGTTCTTTTGTCAACCTGTTCATGATGAAATGGCAAACCAAACTAAATATCAATCACTTGACAGCTGACAAAATGGCCGCCAGTTAAAAAAGTGATGCCAACTTAAAGTTCTATACCTCAATAAAAAACACCCATTATCTATCGGCTGCTTTGTGGTGCTGATTTTTTGTGTCAGTTTGTATGGAGAATGTGTTTATGCCGCAATTCTGTTTGATCAGTAATACCTAATATTATACGATTTTATCTATATATTAATAGGCGAACAGGTTTTTTGTAATCCCTTTTACGCCGGAACTACTGCACCCATTTTGAAAAGATTTACATCATTTTAAAGGAGTTTCTGCACAGATGTGCAGAATCTATATTTTATTGAAATAGGTTTAGTATTTTGAGAGCTATAATCGTTTAAAGTTGCTACCACTACATGCAAACATAGTACACACGCATTTGTTAGCTTACACTGTGTGTGTGTGTATATTTGTGTAGTATTTTTCTTGCTATTCCAATTTTTTTTTCTTATTTGTTATTGTATGAAAGCCATAAAACTTATAGGAAAAGAGTTCAATAAATTGAATTAGGTTTAATAAAGAGATTTTGTTTCTGTTTAGAATACGGACGATTGTGTCGTCCGTTTGGTATATCTAGTAATGATTATACAGTAAACATCGGCTAATTGCCTCATCAAAAATGTCATGACTTTTGGTGTAATTATATGGGCAAGGTATTAAAGCGAAGACGTTTAATTATCTCATATAGGTAATTATGAGAATAAGCTTAAATACCTTTAGAAATTCATTTATCCGAACTCACTGTGGTATTTAGTACATTATTACTTGGAACAAATATTTGATTAAATAACAAAAACAGTTCATATTACAAAAAATAAATACATAAGGTACATATATTCGATTACAGAATTACATAAATATATACTTCGGAAGTTTTGGGTAAATAAACGAGGAGATTTTAGGGGAAATTTCATTTTAGGGTAAAATATTTCTGGGTAATTAAGCGAAAGTTAATTAAGCGTGGAATTTTGTTTGAAAATGGGTGTAAAAAACGGGTACTCAATATTTGTGTTGAATAAGGGATGAAAGTTGGAGTGGTTACAATACCTACATGTGCAAAGAAAGGATCACACAAGAGTTTAATCTTGCGTTGGAGCCTTTTAATAGTTTTGGGTGAAAACGTCCAAAAACAGTCCTTTGATTAAGAGAACTTAAGCGATTATTAATCATATATTATATACAAAAAAAAATTTTGGTTACTTTTTTACTCCTTTGGTTACTTTTTTTCATATTTTGGTTACAAAAATATTTTGGTTGTGGCAACGCTGATCATACGCACGTATATACATGCATACACATAAGCATACATACTTACATACATACATATGTTCAACTCATTCGAAATCTTGTTTTTGAAGGCATCCCTATATTTTCTTCTTATTTTTCCTTTTTTAGGGTTCCGTACACCAAAGGTGAAAAAGGCACCCTATTGTTTTCGCTACGCTGTCCGTCCGTCCGTCACAGGGTATTTTCTCGAGAACCGTAAGAGCTACGGACCTGAAATTTGGACAGAGTGTGTAGACCCTTGGCCGCTACAACAACAAATACATGAGAGTTGGAAATTAAAGGGTGTGCCAAAACGACCAACGAAAAATGTTAAAATCCCATGTAATATACATACAATTGTATGTATATGCACTTGAAATTTGTAAAGTTAGTGTATTTTTATACAGACTACAACAATTAACACTAAAATTTAAAAAATTTTAATTAGAGGGTGTACCATCAGTTAATGTAATTTTGACTATGTAATTTTGATAACTTGCTGTATCTTGGAAACCGTAAGAGCAAACTTCTTGAAATTTTCAAAAACGGTAAAACAAAAAAATCTTAAAATTAAAAATCGCCAAACCGAAAAAAAACGCCAAAATCCAAAAAAAAATCGCCAAAACGAAAAAAAAGCACCAAATTAAAAAAATTTCTAAATCGAAAATAAATCGCGGAAAACCGGAAAAATCGCCAAAATGAAAAAATCGTCAAAATGAAAAAAAAATCGCCAAAATGAAAAAATCGCCAGAATTAAAAAAAACGCCAAAATTAAAAAAATTGCAAAAATGAAAAAAAAAATCGACAAAATGAAAAAAATCGCCAAAAAAAATAACCAAAATGAAAAAAATCGCCAAAATTAAAAAAAAATCGCCAAAATTTAAAAAATCGCCAAAACGAGAAAAAGCGAAAAACAATAAAAAAAATTATTTCAGCTGAAAAAACGTAACAAACACTGTATTAAAAAAAATGCTCAAAGCCCAACGTACGGAACCCTTCGTGCGCGAGTCAAAGTCGCACTTTACTGAATTTATATATTATTCATAACTTAATTATATTTATTTATATTAAACTCACATCTATATTTTTTGGTTGTTTGTTATTTGTTTACAAACACACACATATACCTATTTTGTTTTGATAGCTAGTTCAGATAAAGTGGCGATTAAGCGATAAAAGTTAGAGAAGATACCAATTTTACGTGATTCGCAAGTAGATTCATTTTGAATCTACTTGATTCGCTCTCGTAATTTTGTACGGCGAAGCAGGTTGATTCGGTCAATTGGGGTGTGAATCATGAATAGAGAGCGAAGCACGTACCGTGTAAACATACTATGAGGCTCAATCAGACGTGACATAACCATAGCCATAGAAAGCAGCCGTTCGAACCAAAATAATGGGCAACACTATTTGATTATAGGCAGAGTAAATAAATACGCGGAGCAGCTCCGCTCTTTTCAGATCTTTTGGCACTTTTACGCAAAGAGCGGAGCGGCAATGTTATTGCTCTTGCTCTGCGTCATTATGTCGACGCTGCTCATTACAAAATCAGAGCAAGAAAAGGAGTACCATGGTTGGCTCTTTGCTTGCTACGCTCCTTTTGTTTACGCAATGTGTAAAAGCAGGGTTGTCAGATACGGCGATTTCTCGCCAAACGTGGCGATTTTTCAACTTGTTTGGCGACTAAATTTTTGATTTGGCGCCATGGCGATTTTTCTGGCGATAAATAAATTTGGTGGCGATTTAATGGCTATTTTTTAACAAAATTTAATTAGTTTGTTAAAGGAGTAGTTTCAAAAATAAATCCTACCAAAACTCGTCTGCAAGATATTCGGGTATGTTCTGTATTCCACGTGAAATTAAAAGGTGTGCAATACAGAACATACCCGATTAAAGCAATTTGATTTTGATGATTTTTCTTATATTAATTAATTTAATTTTCTGCTGAATTTTTATACGATAATTTTTTAAAAATTTATATTAAAAAAAGTGTTATATAAAAACAAATTTGTTATCAAATATATATTAAGAAAAACCACATAAAATCAATTTTGGCGATTTCTGGCGATTTTTAAAATCAATTTGGCGAAATAGCTCGGAAAAAATCTGACAACCCTGTGTAAAAGAGCTGCAAAGAGCAAAAAATGCGCATTGCTCATTTACTGTGGTACAAAATACATATTTTCTTTTAAAAGATTCTGTTTCGTTGTAATGATTATTATGATAAAATAAGAAAATGTAAATGGATGACATTTTGTAAAAACCTTAATAATTTTTAGTTTTAGTTGATGTAGTAGTAATGTAGTATTTATTTAATTAGGGTTTTTAAATTATCTGAAAAATCGACTGATTTCAAGTTCTTTAATTGGACCTTTTTATACCCTTTACCAAAAAAATGGTATAAGGGTATATATAGATTTGTCATTCCGTTTGTAATTTCTATATTATCAATAAGCGACCCATATAGTATATATGTATATTCTGGATCCTTATTGTAGGGAAGACGAATAAGCGATGTCCGTCTGTCTGTACGTAAAATCAGTTTTCCGAAGCTCCCAGAATAGCTAGAGACTTCGTTCTTGGACTGGTGTGTCAGAAAATCCAAACTAGATTGTTATTGAAATTCAGCAAAATCGAGCAGACGACTGCAGAGTTGGAAAACTTAAACTTTATTTTGCCATATAAAAGTAACTAGATAACACAAATTTTTTGTTTTTTTGTTAAATAAACTTATTTTACACATCAGTACGACTAAAATTGATATTTTAAATTAAAGAAATTTTAAAAAAATTAAAAAGATGTTTCCAGGGTTGGAAAACTTTTTGTGTTATGTAAAATTAACTATGTCTAAAACTATGTCGGGTATTTTCTCGAGAACCGTAAGAGCTACGGACCTAACATTTGGACACAGTTAGGTCCGCTCTTTTACACAAATACATGAGAATTGGAAATTAAAGGGTGTTCCAAAACGAGCAACGAAAATGGTTAAAAGCCCATGTAATATACATACAATTGTATGTATGTATGTATATACACTTGAAATTTGTAAGGTTACTATATTTTTATACAGACTACAACAATTAGCACTAAAATTTCAAAAAATTTAAATTAAAGGGTGTGCCATCAGTTAATGCAATTTTGACTATGTAATTTTAACAACTTGCTGTATCTTGTAAACCGTAAGAGCAAACTTCTTGAAATTTTCAGAAACAGTAAAACAAAAAAATCCCAAAATTATAAAATCGCCAAACCGAAAAAAAATCGCCAAATTAAAAAAAGCGCCAAAACGAAAAAAGCACCAAATTAAAAAAATTTCTAAATCGAAAATAAATCGCGAAAAACCAGAAAAATCGCCAAAAAGAAAAAATCGCCAAAATGAAAAAATCGCCAAAATTAAAAAAATCGCCAAAATTAAAAAATCGCCAAAATGAGAAAAATCGCCAAAATGAAAAAAATCGCCAAAATAAAAAACGTCAAAAAATCAAAAAAAAAACATTAATGCTCGTTAAGAAATTTCGGTAGTTTCTCTTAACCTTTTTAAAAACATTAAAACTTTGATTTTTGAGTACATAAGTAAAAGTATGTGAAAATTTTGTTTTAAATAAAAAATGTGAGTAGGTACATATGTGCAAATTATTTCAACAATACCAGCAACATAACAGTGAAGCGGTACTCTGCTATGAAAGCAAAAAGAACTCGTATGCAGGTACGAACTCGTACTGACATATTTTTGTTGTTTGTTTGAAAATTTATTTTTTATGAGGAATACAAACCAAATTGGTTTTTATGATGTGATGTGTACCTGCATATACAGTATGTCAAGAAAATGTTGTGACATAGTTAAAATCGTTATAAATTTTGATTTTTATCATAAATATTTTTATTTTTCTTTGCATTATGAAATTTTTGGTTATGGATTTCATTTTATTTACATTTAAGTGAACAAATAGTAGTAAGTTATACGCAAAATTAAAAAGTTAGAGCATAAAAATTACATGAAAGCCAAAAAACTCAAAAATTTCTCTGTCAAGAAAATGTTTTTACATCCTTGTATTATATAGTAAAAAAATAGGAAAATAAATTTTTTTTTGGCCCCATTGGTATCAAATCGGCTTGTAAGACGACTTATCATGGAAAAAAATTTTCTTTTCCAAATATTCCGCTGAAATTTCTCATGTTCCCCTCGTATTACTGTTTTAAGCTCCATTTAGTTCTTGAAATACCCTTTGGAAATACTATTTTTCAAATAAATCCATAAATTTTGAATAGGGCATAGATCTGGACCTTGAGATGGAGTATCCACAACCTTACCGCAATTAAAAAGAAACCATGTTCTTACCGAAAGTGCCTTGTGTTTGGTGTCATTAGATTGATAACAACTGGAAACTTGCATGTTTTCCAGCAATAAACCCAAATTTACTCGAGCTGTCATCCAAAAAAATGCTTCAATATATTAAGGCACTGCCCCGCATTCATGGTGTTCTCAATAAAGCAAATTTATCCCACGTTTTACACCATATATATACATATGTATGTATATATACCTCCAATCCATCAACCAACCTCTTTTAAGTTTTACAGATGGGTTTACGGTTTCACTTTCCAATATTTTTAAAGATTTTTTTTCCTCCATACTTTGTTAGATCCATCATTCTAATAAAGCAGAAGTTTGGTTTCGTCGCCGAAAATCACATTATCGTAGAAGCCATCAAGCTTGTAAGTATGCAAAATCACAAAAGACAATTGTTGCTATTTGGGCTACACTCTAGAAAGCGGGGATTTCCGACCATTTATTGTAGTACAGTCGATTCTTTTGAGCAATTGCCTTTGTCTCATGGGAAACTGTGTGAGTGGTACATCAATACGTTGAAATAGTTTTTCGTTGACAGCGCGAGTAAGGTTGGCTTTACAGCTGGTAAATATGGAAGTTTTAAATTTTTATTAATGTATTGACCTCAAACATGAGGCACTTTGGGTAAGAACATGGTGTCCTTTCAATTGCGGTAAGGTTGTAGATACTCCATCTCAAGGTCCAGATCTATACCCAATTCAAAATTTATGGGTTTATTTGAAAAATAGTATTTCCAAAGGGTATTTCAAGAACTAAATGGAGCTTAAAACAGTAATACGAGGGGAACATGAGAAATTTCAGCGGAATATTTGGAAAAGAAAATTTTTTTCCATGAGAAGTCGTCTTACAAGCCGATTTAATACCAATGGGGCCAAAAAAAAATTTATTTTTTTTATTTTCCTATTTTCTTACTATATAATACAAGGATGTAAAAACATTTTCTTGACAGAGAAATTTTTGAGTTTTTTGGCTTTCATGTAATTTTTATGCTCTCACTTTTTAATTTTGCATATAACTTACAACTATTTGTTCACTTAAATGTAAATAAAATGAAATCCATAACCAAAAATTTCATAATGCAAAGAAAAATAAAAATATTTATGATAAAAATCAAAATTTATAACGATTTTAACTATGTCAAATGATTTTCTTGACATACTGTATGTACGTGCTACATACATACATATATATGTATGTTGTTGAAACGGATTTATTTTTGGTTGAAAAGTATTTTTTTTTTGTATTTTGTTATTGCAGAAATAAATGTACATAGGTGGTAGATATGTATGTAAACGTAAATACGCATGTATAATACATATGTATGTAGGGACGCATGATGACTTTATTAAAATAAAAAATTATTTTATTTAATTTAATTTATTTTATATTTACATAAAAGATGGTAGGCCTAATAGCTGAATTATATAACACAACAAAACATAAAATTTCGATTGGCCAAAAATAATAATTATATGTAGGTAATTATTAAATTTTCAAACAAACAACAAAAATTTAAGTATACAAACATGCATGTATGTAGATAGTATGTGTATGTATTATTGGCCTGCACAAGACCATTTATAAGACCTTTCAAGACATGCGACATTTTTCAAACGCTTTACTACAGCGAAATATTCTAAAACAAACGCTAAAAAACACTGTTGGCAAGACAAAGAACTCAAAAAAAATATTGCCAACAGTGTTGTTTAGCATTTATTTTAGAATATTTCGCTGTAGTAAAGCGTTTGAAAAATGTCGCATGTCTTGAAAGGTCTTATAAATAGTCTTGTGCAGGACTTTAGTATGTATGTATATTCCCACCTATGCCTATTCACTTTCTTTCCTTTTTCATATTGTACACAATTTAAATTCTTTAGTCCCGGTTCACACGTTTCAACTTTTGTTGCTCAACTCATAATTCAGCTGTAAGAAAGACGGAGACGGAAATACAAATAGCTGATTGCTTTTGCTTAAAACATTTCACAGCACAGCATTAAGCAAATATTTTTTTTACATTGTATGCTGATGCTGATTGCTGCTGCTTATACAATGTGACACCCTTTTTCCACACGGAAAGTTTACTTTGCAAAGTCTTAATTCAGCTGGGAGAAAAACAGAAAGAGACTGTACTACGACCTCTGCCTTTCACACAGCTGAATTAAGACTTTGCAAAGTAAACTTTCCGTGTGGAAAAGGGGTATGAATAGCAGAAGTCGAAGCATAGCATAATTTGTGTGCTGATGCTATTTTGAAGTCAAGAATTCGAACCCTGGTTTTGAGGCAGCAAAAATAAAATAAAATATATGAGTCTTTAGTTAATTATTATTTTTCGAACTGTATTTGTTTCTAAATTCTTATGAATTGAATTAGGTTACTGTTCGTAACGCTTTTTAAGCCAAATTACATGTGATAATTATTAATGAACAAATAACATCAAAGTTAGTTGTAAATATTCTGACAACAACACATAGTTGAACGGAACAGCCAGCCGTTTTCGAAGGCCACTAAACCTTCCTCATCAACGTTCTTCTGTGTTTTGGTCCACTGTGTGTGGTGTCAGTTGATGTAGATGTCTACCCTATATACGAAACTTTATTGCAAATGGAATATGTGAATTGGTTTGATTCATTGCATTTTTCAATTTGCTCATATATATATTTTGTAATGAAGGCTCAAAATTTACCATCTTTCATATATATACAACAGTCTTACCATTGTCGTACAATGGTAAGACTGTTGGCAATGCTCACATATATACATCTCGAGTTACAGAGAGTTGAAATCAACAACGTTAAGATTGGGTATGATGAGTGTAGGCACTGTATGTTTAACTTATATTACTTGTTTATTAATTATATTTTATCAAAATTTAAAATATCAGATACTCGTTTTAATAATTTTTAATTTTCGTTTTTTTCATTCTTGATGATAATTATAATTTTTATAATATTAAAACAAATAAATAATTTTTTTATATTTGAAATTTAAAATTTATATACAAAAACAAATAAATAATTTTTTAATATTTGAAATTTGAAATTTATATACAATGAGTACCTGAAACTGTAAAGTTGATATGATACATACATAATGTATGTTCAATGTCTCTCTCACCGGCACCAGCGAGCCGAAATTTCAAATTTTTATACAAATTATGCATCAAACACATTCACCACAGCAAGCTACCGACTACCAAATGTCAAGGATAGAATACACATGTTCATATGAAAATTATTCTTTTGAAGACTGCAAGTCGTGTTTTCGTGTAGCCTGCTGTGGTGAATGTGTTTAATGCTAGGTTGCCCAGAGAAGCGCCGGAGGGCCCAACATCAATTGGCTTTGTATACAAATGAATACACATACGCTTATACATATCTCTCTTGTTTTTCTCGGTGGCCAGCTCTGGTTTAATGCATTAATCATGAATCTTTGATTCATGCAAATTAATACACACACACATACATATTTCTCGCGGTGAGCACGAGCAATGCAGGTAGATTTTTTTATATAGTCAAAACTAGCGTTGCCGTTACTTGTAACCAAAATTGGTCACTTTTTTTCCAATGTGTACTTGTGTACTTTTTTTCCTTTTTAATAATTATTTTTTTGGGTAAAATATTTCTGGGTAATTAAGCGAAAGTTAATTAAGCGTGTAATTTTGTTTGAAAATGGGTGTACAAAAATGGATACTCAATATTTGGGTTGAATAAGCGATGAAAGTGGGAGTGGTTACAATACCTACATGTGCAAAGAAAGGATCATACAAAAGTTTAATCTTGCGTTGGAGCCTTTTAATAGTTTGCGTAAAAAGGTTTTGGGACCTTTTCCTTTGATTAAGAGTACTTAAGCGATTATTACATATTGTCACAGATATCTTTCTCAACTAAAGTACAAATGAGTAAGTACTTATATATTAAATACATAAAAAATTTTGGTTACTTTTTTTCTCCTTTGGTTATTTTTTTTTTCATATTTGGGTTACAAAAATATTTTGGCTGCGGCAACGCTGGTCACAACCCTTTCATGCACTGAAAGTTTACTTTGCAAAGTTCTAACACAGCTGGGAGAAAGGTAGAGTATATATAAAAATATGGAAATTGTTTATGTTTTTTATGTTGTTTTTTTCATTCTGGTGATTTTTTTTTTATTTTCGGGGTTTTTTCCATTTTGGCGTTTTTTTTCCTTTTTTATGGTTTTTTTTCATTTTGGCGATTTTTTCTGTTTTTTAGGTTTTTTTCTTTTTGGGGTTTTTTTCATTTTGGCGTTTTTTCTTTTTTTGTGGTTTTTTCATTCTGGTGATTTTTTCTGTTTTTGGGGTTTTTTTTTCATTTTGGGGTTTTTTCTAGTTTTGGCTTTTTTTCGTTTTGGCGATTTTTTTCTGTTTATGGGGTTTTTTCCATTTTGGCGATTTTTTCTGTTTTTTTCATTTTATCGTTTTTTTCATTTTGGCGTTTTTTTTAATTTTAGTGATTTTTCCGGGTTTCCGTGATTTATTTTAGTCTTAGAAATTTTTTTTAATTTGGTGCTTTTTTATTTTAAACTTAAATGTAGTAGAAAATCTTAGATCATTAATCTTAATAGATTCACAATTTGGGTATGTGAACAACCTTTCCTCTGGGAGAAGCTAAGCTTTTTTGCATTTTGGCGATTTTTTAATTTTGGCGTTTTTTCAGTGCAAAAGTTTTTTTTATTTTGTCGCTTTTTTCTCTTTTTTTTTGTTTGGTTTTTTTTCTTTTTGCCGATTTTTTTTCATCTTGCGACATTTTTTTTCACTTTGTTGATTTTTCTGGTTTTTTGCGATTTATTTTCGTTTCAGATTTTTTTTTAATTTGGCGCTTTTTTCGTTTTGGCGATTTTTTTTTATTTTGGTGATTTTTTTTTCAATTTTGGCGATTTTTTTTCATTTTGGGGATTTTTTTTAACTTTGGCGATTTTTCCGGTTTTTTGCGATTTATTTTCGATATAGATATTTTTTTAATTTGGCGATTTTTTTAATTTTAGTGCTTTTTTATTTTTGGCGATTTTTCCGGTTTTTCGCGATTTATTTTCCATTTGGAAATTTTTTTTAATTTGGTGCTTTTTTCATTTTGGCGATTTTTTTTCATTTTGGCGATTTTTTTTCATTTTGGCGATTTTTTTTATTTTGGCGATTGTTTTCATTTTGGCGATTTTTTCATTTTGGCGATTTTCTTAATTTTTGGCGATTTTTTCATTTTGGCGATTTTTCCGATTTTTCGCGATTTATTTTCGATTTAGAAATTTTTTTTATTTGGTGCTTTTTTTCTTTTTGGCGATTTTTTTTTTGGTTTTTGGCGATTTTTTTCGATTTGGCGATTTTATAATTTTTTGATTTTTTAGTTTTACCGTTTTTGAAAATTTCAAGATTTTTGCTCTTACGGTTTCCAAGATACAGCAAGTTGTCAAAATTGCATAGTCAAAATTGCATTACACAGAAAAAAAATAGACAAGAATTATTTTCTATAAAACCATGTTAAAGAATAAAATTTTTAATTTCAATAATATTTGTCATTAACTTGAATATTGTATTTATCAATTCCGGGCATTTTAAAATATCATTTACTTTTGTTTTGCTTGTGTTGGTGCTTATCTTGCTTGTTGATTGACTGGACATGGTTATGTGCTGATGTTGTTGTTTTTTTGATTGGTCGTGTTGTATACGTGTGAATTACAACAAGTAGCCGAAAATCGTCGTGGCTTGTTTTTTTTCTCAACAAAGTTATTTTTAGATTATATCAAAACGCAATGCGCAAATGTAGAAGATCCATGATTTCTCATGTTTTGCCTGCATTCATTATTTGCGAATCCAATAACCATTTGCTCTTTAGCTGAATGGTAAGCACGTTAGTCTATTAGTAAACAGATTCCCGGTTCGACTCATCCCAAATACATTTAGTTTTAATCGCAGCAAAGCAAAAACAAACTAACATTCATCCATCAACACACACACATACAATAAAATAACAATTATCACTGAAAACAAAATTTCAGTCAACAACTTTTTTCTTTGATTCATTACATTTACATTACAAATTATTGATAAGATATTTTATTAATTCAAATATTTATATTATTGAAGAAAAAAATATTATTATTTTACAATTTTTGTTATTGATATAGCGGATTTCTTTATCACAGGAAATTCGAAAATTAAAATGATTGAATACCGGGATTTTTGTTATCAAAAATTAAACTTATTTTTTTCTGTGTAACTGAAGCAACACCCTTCAATTTAAATTTTTTGAAATTTTAGTGTTAATTGTTGTAGTCTGTATAAAAATACACTAACCTTACAAATTTCAAGTGTATATACATACAATTGTATGTATATAACATGGGACTTTAACATTTTTCGTTGCTCGTTTTGGAACACCCTTTAATTTCCAACTCTCATATATTTGTTGTTGTAGCGGCCAAGGATCTACACACTCTGTACAAATTTCAGGTCCGTATCTCTTACGGTTCTCGAGAAAATAAGACTTATGCTATGTTTAGACGACGAGTTGAATCACCTGCTTCGCTCTCTGAATCATGTTTATGAATCATGCTGTTTAGACTACTCATTTTTGCTTCGTGTGCAGCGTGTCAATTTAGTGCTTTTCGTACTAGATTTAGAGTTTTTTAATTCATAACAGTGCGGATTTTTCAAATTGTTGCTTAAAAAAGGCACTAAATTGGTGCTTTTCACCTTTGATTTTACTGGGTTTTGCAAATCTACTAAATATTTTCAAAAACTATCTGCTTTCACCCCTTTTAAACATGCGAAGTTTCCTTTGCAGAATGTTAATTCAGCTGGGTGAAATACGAAGGAAGAAAAACTTTATTTTTCATAGTGAGAAAAAATAATATATTTCTAGAAATTACAGAGGATACCATGCACGTTATAAAATAACTTCATTACAATAATCTAATTACTAACCACTGAGGGAAGCAATGTATTGCTTTCTTGATAACGAAAGCTTTCAAAAATGCTTCTGAAAAGTACTAACGTAAGGCTCTCTAACAAAGTGGACAGAAGTAAAAAAAAATGTAAACCAGTAACTTTTGCATCTGAATACAAAAAAACTACACATTATTACTTCTGTAAAACGAACTAGTAAAGCAAAAAATTAATGGCTTTTTGGAAACTGAATGCATTGCTTCTAGCTGTCTTACAAAAACTCTTCTGGGAAGCGGTAATTTTTGCTGGGATGGTGAAATTGAAGAAATAGAACGAAGTATCAGAAACTTAAGGATACATAAATGGAAAAATTTGCTCAAAACTGATCAATTTTGCATTGAAGTTTATAGTTATAGAAATTCAACTAATCATAATCCATTTCTAATACTGCCAATATTTCCTCTAAGACTATTAACATTACCATGTTCAAATGTTGAAGTAGAAATAACTTTTAGCGCTTATAACTATTTTAAAAGTAAGTAAGAAATACAATAATGATTTTATAAATCAAATTGTTTCGTTCATATAAAATACGGTCTAAAAGGAAAAGGCTTATGTTGTTCAGTAACTCGTTTCTGTAATTCTCGCATTGTAAAATTTCTCACATGTAGTGTGAAACACAAAATTCCATTATTTCTCGATTTGTGAAAAAAGTGTTTCTGTATTTGAATGTGAAAACAGACAACACTGAATCTGTTTTTAGTGGAATATTTCCAGTAATCGAGTGTCAAATGAAAACAAAAGTCACAAAAATATTATTTCAATAACAAAAAAATAATAATTTTCAAGAAAAATAAAATTTTATAATGAACATGAATATAATGTGATTGTGAAATGCTTGAAATAAGTTTTTTCTAGCAACTATCTCTATTATAGAAAATTCCATAAAAAAATTGTAAATAAATATATGATGTGCAGTTACTATTTAAAGGTTGTTCCGATTTTCCAGATGTTTTACAAAATATGATTGATTACACTGTTGGTTTATTATGTAGCTGGATGTCAGACAATGGTCTTAGGATTAATGCTAGTAAGACTAAAGCAATGTGTTTTGGTGGCAGTAGCATTGACAAATTCACTGTTGTTTTGAATGACAAATTTATTGATTTTGTGGAAAAAATTAAGTGTCTTGGTCTTATTATCGATTCAAAATTGAATTTTGAAAGTCATGTTGATTCAGTTGTTTCAAAGGTTTGTTATACTTTAAGGAAGCTATATAGCTTGGATTTACTTTTACCCTTACATGTCAAGAAGAGGGTTGTTTATGGGTTGATTATGCCAATATTTTTATATGGTCTAGAGGTATACTGTGGCACCTTGGGTTACGTTCTCAAGAAAATAAGACTTGCTTTCAATAGAGTAGTAAGATACCTTTATTCTCTTGGATTAAGGCAGCATGTCTCGTCGTTTGTAGTAAAATTTTTAGGGTTATCTTTTGCCGATTTTATAAAATTGAGAAACTTGTTACTGTTCTATAAGTCATTTAAGTTACAGGTGCCTGATTACTTAGTTGACTTATTTGAATTTGGAAGATCTATTAGAAATGGACAGTTGAAAATACCAAAGCTAACACCTATCTTGGAGCGGTCGTTTAATGTGAGGATAGCTAGAGATTTTAATAAATTGCCACCGTCTCTAAGAACATTTAACTTTTCTACTGATAGTTATAAGAGGAAACTTTTAGAAGTGCTTTCGTCAATATAGTCTGCTGATTATGAATAAATTGTTATTCTGGTTAGGTATATGGTATTATGGTAAATGTGTTTTTATTGGGTTTTGTTAAAGCTATATCATTGTGCAATATAGTTATTACTTTATATTATATATATTTTTATTTTTTTTTATTTTTTTATTTTGCACAATATTAAATGTATACGTTAAATATTGTAATTATTTATTATTTGTTAAATATTGTAATTATTTATTTACTACTGCCAAATTGGATTTTTGAATGTATGTAGTTAATTCGGTATTTTGTATATATATATGTATATTTTGTTTAAAAATTCATTACTATTTATTATATTAAAATTGTATGTAGACAGTTTTCGAGTAGTATGATGTGACCGACTATGGCCCACAGGCTAGGTATACATAATGAATAAATAAATGAAATGAAATAAAAAAAAATATAATGATATCGACTCCTTAATAATAATTTTAGTTCAACAATTCGTTGCATATCTTTTCAACTAGTTTATTATTCATATTTTCATGTTTCATGTTTTTGTGCAAATTTGGTTGTTCTGGCACCAATTTAAAATGCGAGTTATTTAAACAGTTTTTGCGAGAAACTTTTCACAAAATATTGTTACAGAAACACTTTTTCTCACATCGTTCAAATAATTGCTGGAAATTTGTTTAAATGATAGATAGTTCTCGCAAAGTAACGATACAGAAACACTTATGTGAGAAAAGCCATTTTGTGTTTCAATTTACACTGTTTTTGTTACGATTCCCTTGTTTCATGCGGGAACTTTTACGATGCGAGAAATACAGAAACGAGCTACAGAATGTAACATACTGAACCATGTTCATGTAAAACTTAATTCAGATGAAACACCTAAAATCTAATTGTTTTATTAAAACATCTTTATGCATTTCCTGAAACGAGGATATAATTCTCGTTGATCACTCTTTTCTTAAAATAATACATAATAATTGCAGTGTCTTGCCAAATGAACTTCAATTATTTTCCTACTCATATTCTACTTATAAGCAAAATCGAAATATGGCTCGATATAATTGAAATTATTGCATAAAACCAGGGACCGGAAATAATTGTTATTTTTTTATTTCAAATGAAAAGGTTACTGTAAAATGTGTTTTATTTGGATTGGGTTATTTTTAACCATTATCGTAAGAGATATTTTATTTTGGTTATTGTAACCAATTTAAGTGAGAAATATTTTTTTTGGTTACGAATAACTATTACGGCAACCAAAAAAATTTTTTGGTTACCAATAACAATTGTCTAAAGAATTTAAATTTTTTGGTTACTTAAGTATCAATTATTGCTACCTGAAATATGGCATTTTAGATGTATAAGATGCATTTGTAAGGGGTATGCAGGACAAAAAATTTAAATATCTTTAGCAAAGTTGACAAAACACGCAGTGTTATAAGAAATATTTATAAATTTCATAATAAAATTATTCAGGTATTTAAACTAATTATTTTGCTAAAAATGCGAATATGTTAAAAAAACTTCCAAAACCGCAAAAACTGTAAACAAAAAAACTCAGTAGATTTTAAGAATCAAAAACAAAAAAAAAAAAAAAACAATCTCATTTACAAAAAACTGCGAAAATTCGCGAATAATTTCATAATTGAAAAATTATGAAATTGTAAGGAATGCCAAAAATTTGCAAAATCTTGGTAACATCAACAAGATATCAAAGTCTGACACTTATTAAAAATAGTTAAAACTGCAAATGAAAATAGAGAATTGCGAACAATCACTTTTATTGCGATATTAGAGAAAATTCGCGATAAATTGCAAAATAGCAAACAAGCCCTAAAATTACTTACAAATACAAATTCCAAAAAATGGGAAAAATTGCCAAACTTATAAAAATGCATAAAAAATTCGCAAAAATTACGAAAACTTGCAATAACTTGCTAACATCAAAATGATAGCAAAGTGTGATATTAATTAAAAGTCGGCAGAACTATAAAAAGGGAAAAACTGTACAAAAAATAATACTATCAGACAATAACGTAAATTTGTTGAGTCACCCCTAATTTATAAAAATTGTGCGCAAAAGCAATAAGATTTATTAAAAATTACCTGATTTGAAAAAACTTACTAAAATTTGCAAATAAATACTAAAACCCTTAATTTTAAAAGGATAAATGCTCGAAAAAAATTTTCTTTCACATATTGCAAAAATTACAAGAATTCGCAAATAGTTTTCGGATACAGAAGCCGTTGAATAATTTTCTCATATTTTTGCATTTTCGTATTAAATATTATTTTGTATCTTTGGACCAAAGTAAAGTATTTTAGGTAGAAATAACCAAAAAATTAAAATACTTTAGATAATAGTTATTCGTAACCAAAAAAAAAATATTTCTCACTGTAATTGGTTACAATAACCAAAATGAAATATATCTTACTATAATTGTTGATTATAACCAATATTTAAATTCATCAATTTTAATTGTTAAATATAACCTATTAGTCATTTCTCTTATAACTGTTATGTCCCTGCATAAAACCTATGAAATGTAGTAAATTTAAAATTATAGTTAACTTAAATTTTTAATTTCTACTCATTCAATACATATATAATTAGCCATGTGGGCTTTCTCTGTATTGAAAATAAATAGATAAATATAAAAATAGAAATAAAAAATATATTGCATTTAGTGCTTTTATATGAACACACAGTGCTTTTTGCTCTGAAAAAGTTGGCATCACTGCTCGCGTGGCATTTTTTTAATGTATATTCACACAAACATTCATATCATACGCATGTACATATATACATGCATACATACTTACATAAATTCGATTCATTCAAAATCTTGTTTTTGAAGGCATCTCTATATTTTCTTCTTATTTTTCCTTTTTATATTATTCATAACTTAATTAAATTTATTTATATTAAACTCACATCTATGTTTTTTTTTTGGCTTGTTTTTATTTGTTTACAACCACACACATATACCTATTTTGTTTTGATAGCTAGTTCAGATAAACTGGCGATTAACTGCGATAAAAGTTAGAGAAGATACCTATTTCACGTGCTTCGCAAGTAGATTCATATTAAATCTACTGATTCGCTCTCATAATTTTGTATGGCGAAGCAAGTGGATTCGGTCATGATTGGGGCGTGAAGCATGAATAGAGTGCGAAGCACGTACCGTGTAAACATACTATTAGGCCATTATTGTTTATTGCCACAGATATGTATGTATATGTAAATGTAAATATATGTACATATATACATTAATATGTACATATGTAAATACAAAAAATTTAATGGCGAGAAAATCGATATTATTTATTTTAATACTTTATATTATTTAATTTAACCCAAAGTAACCACTGTTAATGTCAAAAAGAGCAAGCGTAATGAGCCACTCAATGTACACAATACGCGTAGCAAAAGAGCAAAAGATAAACATCGTTGCTACTTGCTCAAAGAGTATGCTCCTACAGGTAAGGAGCAAACGCAAAGCGCAAACAGTGGTTGCGCTTTATTTGTACTCCGCTCTTTGTGCATTGTCTACATTTTAAAGAGCAAGACAACAGTACGCAATGAGCAAAAGAGTACGCATTTACCTACCCTGATTATAGGTGACTCGACATAACGCCATAATTATCACCATAGAAACCAATTGGATTTTGGGAACAAATCAAGTTTTGGGGCACCTGATGAAAATTAAAAATAGTATCCTATCCTATAGAAAATTGAAAACTAAGAAAAAAAAACATTAAATCAAAAATTTGGCTTCGAGACTTAGTTTCAGAGTTATGGGTCTCTGGAATTGATGACAAGACAACACAATTGTCGAACAGAATTAGGCCATAAGAATTGTCTCCACTATGGTATTTCCCGAAACGGCACAGCCTAATAAAGATTTTCTGCATTGCCAAGTTCTCCTAACTATAAACGTTTTTCAGCACTGCCGGCCTCGCCGCCAATTTTTTTTTGTTTTGTTTTTGTTTTTTTTTTCTTAGTCAGTTCTCGTGGTACCTTCATAGCGAACAGTCGAATAGCGGAATTTTACTTACTTACCAAACAAACAAAAATTACATATACAAAAAAATATTAGTAGTACATATTATTCGTAATAGGTACATACATACTGTCTTTAATAAATAAGCTTTATGCTTTGCTAATATTTTTTACATAGTAAAAATAACAAAAACAAAAAAAACCACAAAAAAAACTTAAACAAGTCATATTGAGGAATACCTCAAAGTCAAACAAACAATCATAAATAACAAAAACAAAAAATACCGAAAATAAAAAAAAAAAACATAAACGAATAACCCTTGAGGAATTCTTTGTATGAATTCCTCAAATACAGAAAAACTTGAAGTGAGTTCTAACGGGAGAAATGCTTATTTTACTGTGAGTTCTGAACTCTGAATGAAAAAAATATAAAAAATAAATCTGATGAAAATCTTTTGTTAACGGCAACGCCAATTTTTCGTCAGCGATCAACTTCGTTTTGTCCAATGCCAAATAGTAATGATGCATTAACATTACAGTTGCCCAGTACTTCTTCATATAAGTCAGTAATATCATCCCCTTCAGGCTCGTGTTTATCACTTAACAAAGTTATTATCACTACAGATAACAGCGGCTCGAAACTCAAGGTACAAGTTGGAATGGACAGATATATAACCATAGTAAAGCGTGGGCGAAGCCCGAATTCTTCAAAAATCTCATCTACTCCAAAAGTGTATAGAGATAACAGCGCAGCCTCAGCTAATCGCCAAAACCGCTTTAAAATTTTTCAAGATGACAACGACAAACCCGAAGTATCCGCGAACAAAACATCCAAGCCGCCACCAATCTATTTGAGACAAAAAAATTCAAATGCCCTTATTAAAAAATTAATTTCGGTCATTGGTGAGAATAAATTTCACATTGTTCCAATAAAACGTGGCAACATCGATGAAACTAAAATCCAAATTTATGACGAAAAAGATTTCCGCAAAATGGTTGCTGAATTTGAAAAAAATTAAACAAGCTTCTACACATACCAGCTTAAGAGCGCTAAAGGCATGCAGATCGTATTGAAGGGCATAGATTCTTATGTTGTCCCCGAAGAAATAAAAGATGCACTTGTCCTCCAGGGGTTCAAGGTAAAAAATGTGTCCAATATAATAAATAGAGAAAAGATTCCCCAACCCCTATTTCGTGTTGAACTTGAGCCTAATGATATAAAATTGAAAAAAAATGAGACGCATCCAATTTATAATTTAAAATACCTCTTGTACCGAAAAATCACAGTTGAAGAGCCACATAAGCGTTCAGGTCCTGTACAGTGTCATAATTGCCAAGAGTATGGCCATACAAAAACATACTGCAATTTACCCTCTGTTTGTGTTGTGTGTGGCGAATTACACGGCACCGCTAGCTGCAACAAACCAAAAGATCAAAGTGATAAAAAATGCAGTAATTGTGGACGTAATCACACCGCTAGCTACAGAGGTTGTCCTGTGTACTCTTTTGTAAAGAAGACTATGGTGCAAAAACCTAAATTAGCTCCAGCTCAATCAGCAAACGCTTACTCTGCCACTTTTCAGCAAATGAGCCAACCAGTTACTTCCCGTGTATCGTATGCAGATGCTGCTAAGGCTAGTTCTATTCCGACACAAAATGTTTCACCGCAAAATAATTCAACAAATACAAACTCAAACTTTAATTTTAATCGCCTTGAAGCCATTATTGAAAATCTTGTGCAAACTATAAACAATTTTACAACAAATATGATTAGCATGATGCAAGAAATGTTGCGAATGCAGAATACTCTGCTTCAAGCAATACTTAATAAGCCATGAACACGTTAACAATATGTTTCTGGAACGCAAACGGCATTCGCCAACATAAAAATGAACTTGAGCACTTCCTCACGGAGAAAAATATTAATATAATGTTAGTATCTGAGACTCATTTGACTTCGAGAAGTCTTTTTAAAATTTATGGCTACACTATAAGGACCCTAGAGGAAGGGCTTGCGGTGGATCAGCAATTCTAATAAAGTCAAGACTCAAGCACTATGTTCTTGATAACATTTATGAAGAATACCTACAAGCAACAAATATTGGCATTGAAAGTTTTTGTTCAAATTTCGTTATATCATCAATTTACTCCCCTCCCAGATTTTCAATCACTGAGAATCAATAATGAGGATTTCTACAAATCTCTTGGACCTTGTTTTGTAGCAGCTGGAGACTACAATGCGAAACATACGTTCTGGGGTTCGCGCCTTGTTACACCCAGAGGTCGAGCATTGTTCAACACTATTTCAAAAATGGGCTTGGATGTCATTTCGAGTGGGGAGCCCACTTATTGGCCTACTGACATTCAAAAAATTCCGGATGTTATAGATTTTGGCGTCATAAAAAATATCTCTAGGGATTTAATTCAAGTTCAAGCTTCTCTTGATCTCTCGTCCGATCACTCCCCGACGATCATTACAATTTGTAGGTCATTTAGAAGTAACTTACCTGACCCATATGTGAAGATGATCAATCGTGTTAATTGGCTGGGGTTCAAAAAATATCTCAGCAGTCATTGTACGGAAAACATTATCTTAGAAAACCCGATGATATTGAATCGAACATTGCCAATCTCAGCGAGAATATTAAACAGGCTGCTGAACATGCCACTATCTCCCATCCGCAGATTGGGTTTAATAAAATTTATTCTACAGACATTGAACGTCTCGTACGTGAAAAAAGAAGGGCTAGAAGGGAATGGCAACAGCACAGATCACCACAAAATAAAATCAGATTTAAAGAGTGCACTAAACGACTCCAAGAGTTGCTTGCATCTGAAAAAATTGCATCTCTTAAAAATTATCTGGAGGGTCTTGATGTTACACCGGCGTCTAATTACTCCTTGTGGCGCGCTGCCAGAAAGCTTAAAACACCCGTTGAGTATAAGCCACCTCTACGCACATCTACCGGAGGTTGGGCAAGAAGCGATACTGAAAAAGGTAAAATATTTGCTGAGCACTTAAAATCCGTTTTTACGCCAAATATATGTACTGGTGTTGCTGATTTGCCGAATATAGTCGCTCTACCCCCTCAAGACATAAAGTTTAAGACGCGTGATTTACAAAAATTGATTGCCGAACTCAACCCGAAGAAAGCTCCGGGTATTGATGGAATTAGTAATCAGATGCTGATGAACTTGCCTCGTATTGCAATGAGAATCCTGTTATTCATATTTAATGCTATTTTACGACTGGAGTATTATCCACACAACTGGAAACTTGCCAAGGTTAAAATGATTCCAAAGCCGGGCAAAGATATAACCAAGGCTGAGTCATATAGGCCAATAAGTCTACTATCTACAATCTCAAAGCTTTTCGAAAAACTGCTCAAAACAAAATTGTCCCCAATTCTAATTAGTAGTGGGTGCATACCAGATCATCAATTTGGTTTTAGAAGTCAGCATAGCACCATTGAACAAACTCACAGATTGGTTCAATTTATAAGAACTTTTGAGGAAAAAAAGTATTGTTCTGCGCTGTTTATTGACGTTTCCCAGGCATTTGATAAAGTGTGGCATGAAGGCCTAATTTTAAAATTGAAGAATTACTTACCAATAAATATTTTAAATCTTTTGGAAAGTTACATTATTTCCCGTAAGTTCACTGTTGCGGAAGGAGACTTTACAAGTAGGCCTGAAACAATTTCATCTGGTGTGCCACAGGGGAGTATACTGGGACCAGTTTTATATTTAATTTATACTTGTGATATACCTGTGAGCAGTAGTATCCATACTTCCACATTTGCCGACGATACAGCCTGCCTTAGTATGAATGAAAACCCTGATGAGGCATCCCGCAAACTCCAGGAACACATTAGCCAGATGGAGCTTTCGTTAAACTTATGGAGAATCAAGGTAAATGAACAAAAGTGTGTTCAAGTAACATTTACTTTACGAAGAGATACTTGTTCCCCCATTCGGATTAACAATCAAGTTGTTTCTCAACATTCACATGTGAAATATCTTGGTATACACCTTGATCGACGACTTACATGGAAACACCACATTGATTCTAAGTTAACTCAAATGAAACTTAAACTAACTCAGGTACATTGGCTGATTGGTCGAAATTCAATACTTAGCCTAGACTGTAAACTTTTAATATACAAGTCGCTTTTAAAGCCAATATGGTCCTACGGAATTCAACTATGGGGCACTGCTTCAGCTTCAAATGTAGAGAAAATTCAACGCAGGCAAAACAAAATTTTACGCATGATAACATCGGCTCCATTGTACATCAAAAATTCAAATATACATCGTGATTTGAATATGCCACTAGTGACTGAAGAAATTGCAAAATACGCTGGCAAATATTTAACAAAACTCGAGTCACATCCTAATCCGCTTGCCCGTAATATTTTGAACTTTACTGGACACATCCGCCTAAAAAAGAGGGACGCAATGGCTGTTATTCACAGCACTCCAGATGGGACTTCTTGAAAATACTTTTATTTTTTTCCTTTTGATTATCACTACTTACATATGTATATATAATACTAACTATAACTATATAACTATAATAACTACTACTAAGCTTATGTCCGACATTGGTCGGGCCTAATTATATTTTTTAGATTTAAGATTTGAATACTTATTGTTAGTTCATATATGAAGATACAATAAATAAAAATCATGCATAAAAAAAAAAAACTTTTTTTTCTTATTTTTTTATTTTCTATAGGATAGAATACATTTTTTTAATTTTTGAGAGGCGCCCCTAAACTTGATTTACGCCGAATTTTAGTTTGGTTATGGCTATGTCACGTCTAATTTAAGCTTTAATCTGAAGTTTAATAATACAAGTTATTTACTTACCTCTTTCTTTTTCAATTTTCTCTTCTTCTCGACGCCGCTGAGCTTCCTGATGTTTTTGCCAATTGGCTCTATATTTCACCTGATCCAGTACAATGTTCGTACTTGAGCGTCCAGTGTTGCTTTCAGCTCTGAGCTTACCAAGTAGATCTTTCGGAGGAATTAAAATTTTCGTATACTGTTCTAAAAGTTTAGTAAAGTATTGGAAAAGTGAATGTTGTGGCCGCAGAAAATCAAACTGAAAATTCCTTTGTTCACGATTCATTAGATTTGTTAAGAATTGACGACCATTACGAGCTACAAATTGTGCGGTTAACTTAACAATATCTCTGCAAACAAAAAATTTAAATACATTTTTATATATTCATTCACTGAACTTATTAATTAGTATATACAAATCTAGCGCCGAAATTGATGGCGGATCTGCAATAAATTCAAATTCTGGAGGAGGGTCTTTCGGTACAAATTGTTGCTCGGCAACTTGTTTTAAAAGCTCTTGTTGTTTCTGTTGTGCGGCGCTAGTAACCGATAATTGTTTAATACCCGTAACCACACTGGGGGCACTTGCATCTGCAAAAGTTAAATCACTTATTATTCGATAAAACTCCTTGAAAATATTTAAATACCTTTTCCTTCCCTAAATTCATTCACTTTATACCTATAATAGGCATGATACGGGTCTCCTGAACTTAAAAAATTAAACTTGGGATTGCCAAGTTCATTTTGACGAATTCGAGCTTCAAACTCCGGTCCATTCCGTGCTACAAAACTTGCAGTTTTATCCACAATATCTGTTTTTTGTTAATTTAATTATGTTAAGGAAAATAATTGTTTTTAGGTAAAATGGAAGATATATTTAAAAAGGATACTTCTAACCTCCGGAGGAGGATAGATTATTCCTATTATTGGCCCAGACATTGGCTTGGACTGCTGATTATTGTCGGTCATTACATCTCCTTCAGCTGGTGGCATATTGTTTCAGCTATTTTGTATTAATTTGGTACCAAATCAAATTTGTATATAAAAATTCTTAATTTTTATATACACGTTTCTGTCAGAGAACGAAGCAGATACTGATTTTTCGGCGGCAGCTAGCCAAAATCATCTTCGACGGCGGCTAAGTTTCTGCAATTCAACTCAGTGATGCCAGTAAACATTTTGGAAATTCCCTACACGATTGAAAAAAAAATCCCTTTTTTCCCTCCAACCAAAAATAGTTTCCCTACATTTTTCCCTACGCTATTTTTTTTTTTCTAACAACAAAAAAGCAAATAAATGCACATTTTGTAAATATTGTAGATTTTTTACAAAACTTTGTTTCATATATTGTACAAAACAGAATATATCGTATGCCGAGTATTCACTATGGCATTTTTGGACATCGCAATAGTGTGTATTAGTGGCAACGTTTGTCATTTCCTATACTTTTCGTTGTGTGGCATTGATTTCCATATAAAAAACACATATTGAAAATGGCACCACAAGAAATGCCAGATGTGTACTCAGCATTAGTTGGGTACCAGGTAGAAAAGTAATTAAAGCATTAATTAACAAAAACAAACTAAAAATATGTACATCCTTGCATCAATATTAAAATTGTACTTAAAAATTATGGTGTAACAAATATTAATTATACAAATTCTTAAGCATTTTTTTCCTTTCTTGTATGGCTCTTGTTTATGAAACTTTTCCCCGTGTTTATCTAAACATAAACTATTTTATTTATTTCTTTTAAGTATTTTAAAAAAATGTCCATGCAAAAAAGATAAATTTGTGGAGCATTGGAGACACATTGTACACGATGTATAGCTTACACAACACAAGAACATTTCTTTTTATTTTGAGACTGTCTGTCAAAAAAACTCAATATATACAAACATTAAAACATTATATTTAGCTATATACATATGTGTGCAATTGATTTTCAGATTGTTAGAATTCATAATGTAGGGGTTCTACAATAAAAATTTAAGTTATGTGAAAAATTTCAGCTCCTAAATAAAAATCCTGCAAATATTTTTGCATGTTATGTCTCAGTCAACTGACTAGTCATTTGACTAGTAGCGACGACCACAACTTCGGTCACCGTCCCCAGTTAGTTTATTAGGGGCTTGGTGAAAAAAATGACCAAAACATTTGTGTACGTGTGATTTTTTCTCTCTCTCTAACTTATTAATTTCACTTAATTAAAACACATGTATCTGAACTGCTTACTCTGCTACTTTTTTGCCCGTCACAGATTACATAAGCATTGGTGAACTATGACTAGTCAATTGTTACAAGGCAACTGGTCACCTATTACTAGTCAATTTTTACATAAAAACTGGAAAAATTTAACTTTTAAATAAATAAACATAATTTTCATGTTATTTAAACTGTTTTTTATTATAATAAAATATAATAATACAGATAGCCGCGAATCTACAACATATGTACAACAAATAAAACAACAGTGATTATTATTGCTGTTTTGTGATGACAACTGTCAAAAGAACAAGAGAAAACAATATACATGTACTTGCGTTTTCTTTTGGCTTTGCAAAGCTTGTTTGAATTAGTACAGTTTTAATTCGAGATGCTAATAGGGACAGGTTTTTTGAAATCCCGGGCTTCGGGATTTAGTGATAGAGTCTCGAAATCCCGAACCGGGACTCCGGGATTTTCAGGACTTACAAAATCCCGAAAACATTGTGAATAAATGTGCGTCTATATATTAGAAATATTATTTTTTTACAATTTAATTTTATTGCATATTTAAAATGTAAATACAAACGAACATAAATATGTATGTATTTATATAATTCAGACATTTAATTGCAAATTTTCATTGATAAGAGCTATGTATGTAACTTCTTTTCCTAGAAAATAAAACGCAATAAGATATATTATGTATATACAACATATATTATTATCTACTAAAATATTTATTAAAAGCAAATTTTATATTTTAACTTTTTATAACAGGGAGTTTCTATAATTTTTAATATAGATGACAGTCAAAAACATTATTTATGCAAAAACGGGATTCCGAAAATCCCGGGCTCTTAAATGAAAAAATTCCGGGCTCCGCGATTTGCATAGTCCCAAGAATCCTGGGATTTCCGGGCTCGGGATTTCCCGTTTAGCATCTCTCGTTTTAATAGGCACTGTGTGCGTGTGTTGGTAAGACACAACAACATTTGGTCGATCACAACACGAAACAAGCAAAACAGCTGGCGCTTCGCGGTACCTGTATAATTGTATCATGCTACATACCAGAAAGTTTACTAAATACCCGTTTCAGAAAAGCGGATATTTATAGTGCTTTTCTCGCAGTCCTTTTTAGTGATTTTTCAATAATAAAAATTTTTGCAACTTACCCTCATACCTTAATAAGAGCGGCAAGCGTCGCGTTAGCAGCAGGGTATTCATTGTCAGACATTTAAATGTGAAAATATTACTTGATTGTACTGAAAATACGTACCCTGCTGCTAACGCACCGCTTGCCGCTCTTAAGGTAGAAATACATAACACGCGTTTGTTCGTCGACGAATATCGTGCGCTTGAAAACTTTACCGCATGAAAAATGGCAAGTTACACAACACGCGTTACAAACGCCTTTTCTTTCAGCTTTTTTATTCATTTTTACATTGAAAAATGATCTTGGAACATTTTCAAATCCTTTTTTGTGCAATACTGTATAGTTTTCAAACTCTTTATTAAGATTTTCCTTCATGATTCTAATTTTTAAAAAATTTTTCTCTTTTATTGTCAGCCGATTAGTTGTCAAAACATCAAAACGCGTTAAAAAGTTGAAAGTTAACCAACTTTCTGCCGCAAACGCGTCAAAGAGTTTGGTATGTAACTTGTCGTATGCAAAAACACTATTTCAACTTGTTTTGACAGATGCCTACAGTTGGCACGCGCACTAACGCGTGTTATGTAACTTCACCTTTATTTAGGTATGAGGGTTAAACAAAGCGAAGAAGCAAACGATCCGACTTGTCTGACTAAATGTTTTTAATTCCTCATAAGAAATATATTTTATTTATTTGGGAAGCAACGATTTTACTATTTTGATTCGCATGAGTGAACGTAGTTAAATAACAAGGATTTGTCATGTGTGCAAATTTAAGATATAACAAAAAAGTGTCTTAGTTATTATGAAATTAAGTTTGGAAGAATTATCGAGCGTTCAAAAGTGCCTTAGCCCAGCAAAAGATGCGTTAAAGACACTATGCATTTGATGTAATTTTAAAATAATTTCCCGGTATAGCGATTTAACGCTTTGGATCTGTTAGTTTATCCGTAGTCCTTAAATTATTCTGGGATCATCCCAATAGGAGTCTTGGGGCTTTTGTCCGAACCGGTTTTCGGTGCAAATGGGATAATTTGCCCCACTAGTGAGGAAAACGTGCACAAATTCTATAAATTTGTTTGGAAATAATACAAATGGGACATATAAGGCCAGGGAAAATCCCAAATGGGACAATATATAAAAAAAACAAATTTAAACAATTTTGGTTCCAACACGGCTAAAATTAGTCTTTTTGTTTCAAATATAGTTAGTAATTGTGTTACCTACACTATAAATTCTCATCAAATGACACAATCATCTTCCAAGAAAATGTGCTTCAGTGTTGTCTGTTTTCGCTTTCAAACACAGAAACACTTTTTTCAATTCCATTCAATTTATTAAAAAATTTAGATTATAAGCCTCAGTCTTCGAATAACTATTGCGGCGATTGGTTGTGTTCTCTATATTTTCAAGTTCACTATATATTTTTTTTTACATACTCCAAAAACAGTTACCTAAATTATTTTGTTACTGTGATCAATAAAAGTGATCGTATAGTTTCTACTCCCCAAATTTTTTATTTTTTTTTAAAGAGAAGTAACACTCAGGCAATTAATGCCTACTACTATTACTAGGTGTTACCTTCTTTAGGAAAGGGATAGTGATAGAGAAGACAGGTGGTGAAGGGAGAGATAGAGGAAAGCTTCATTCTTTTACAACTCTGCTTTTTGCACGTTTTTTGATAATGCAGTGTTGCAGCGCTATCTGGTGTCAAATGAGGCGTATTAAGTTTTTGAAGCTGTGTTTTGTAGCCATTTTATTGATTATTTTACTTCGCCGATGATTTTGCTACACAACGAAGGAGGGCGCTCCGATGTTACATTAGGACTAGTATCTTCTGAAGTCGGTATAGTTAAGTGACCAGTGACTATGCCTTCATCACTTGAACTTTCCTACAACAACTGATACAAAGGGACACTAATGCACATCAGAAAAATGCGTGGTGTTGTTATTCAATGACTGTTGGATACAGGGATTGAACCCAGGACCTTCGATTTTGCAGTCAACGTGCTAACTACTTCAGCCAACGCCACCCTCAAAAGCGATAGAAATGTTGCATAAATTACATGTTGTTAATGACGCTGCCGAAAGAGGAGCAAAATTAATAGAAGAATACAACAACATATTGTGCCGCAATGAGGAAGAAAAATATTTTTGCTTCAAGTTGTCGCTGAAAATAGAAAGAAATATCCCTCGCATAATAAAAACGAATTAATTAACTAAAAAATATGTTTATAAATATTTATGTATATTAATCTAAGGGCTAATAAAGCAGTCAATGATTATTTGTATTTTATTTTTAAATCTTATTTAAACACAAAAATTTGTTTCTCACTGCACAATTAAATCAAACTTAAACAGCCAACACTGTAGATTTAAGTGTTGTTTAAATCTTACAAACACACCATATGTTTTGTGCATGTGTGGGTTTTTTGAAGGCACGTACATGTACATCATGTGGTCGTATTAAAAAGAATTTCGTATAATTTTCGCTAATATACAACAAATGTAACACATATTTTCATATCATGAAATATATAAATAGAAAAATGCATTCTGATGCTCTTTTTGTGTCATAAAATGTGTTTTTTGATATTTCACTTTTCTGCAAATTGAAAAATCAACTTTCTTATTTATATTGAACAGCTGTTTTTTGGAAAGTTTTCCATAATATTTGGAAATATTGTAGTGCTACCGTACTTTCAACTTAATTTGATAATAACTTTAATTAACCACTGAAAAAATGAAAGTGTATTTAAACACATTTTAAAATTTTATGAAAATTAACTCAAACTATATTTAAACATTCACTGATTTATTAGCTATAAATATTTTTGTTTAAATTTACGTTTTTATATGGGGGGAACCCTAATGATATAAGATAGAGGCTAGGTTTATTTAGAAAAAATGTTTGGCTAGCAAAAATATTCAAAGTCGGTCATACCTTCGGCTCATCTAGGGGCACTCTGGGACTAGTTAGGGCAGTTGACTCTCATATTGTAAAAACTAATATTTTGTATGGGAGCCCCCTTAAAGATGGCAGATAGGGGTAGGTATGTTCATACAAAATGTAGCGGAGGAAATATTAGTGGCGGTGGGTCTTAGATTTTAGCCCTCTAAGAGCAACTCAGGGACAGTTATGAAGCTTCTCGTGCTTTTTGTGCCGTTTTGCCCTACCATTGACCCCTCTGCGAAGCCATGGATTTATCCAATCCGTCGTCCTAATTTTTTGGCTCATGCATTTTGTTGCCAAACCCCACAAAGAAAGACGTTCTAGTGTATCCAAATCCAGAAGTCGTGCACTATTCCACCCCTAACGCTACATACACATGCATAAATTTTACAAGAAATTTAGAAATTTGTAGAAATTTCTTGAATTTCTGCACAAATCTGGGGGGTTACTCTCTATTACGATGCGAAAGAAAAATGGTACGAAATCGAACGATTGGTACTCTCTAATGCGTTTGCGCATTTACCTTTCGCATCTTTTATTTTCCGTTTCGCAAGTCTGGTATCACCGTACTCTACAATGCGAAAACGCCTGTCAAAATCGCTCGATAAGCACAAATATCTTGCGTTAGCTAAATACCAAACGCAAAGTGAGAAAAACATGTAAGTACGTTGAAAAAAATTTTTATATATTGACTGTCTTATTCATAAAAAATATTTTTGTTTTATAAGAGGTTTATTAAAAAAATTTTCTAGGGAAATTTGATTAATAAACCTTTTATAAAACCAAAATATTTATATTTAAATCGTAGTTTTTAGGGAAAAAGCCAAAAAATTACAAACAAAACAACGGCAGTTTGAAATTTTAGTGGATTGCATGTGAGCAAATAAGCCGCAAATAATTTGTGGACAAAAGTGACAGACTACCTAAATTCTAATAGAGCTCCTTTAAGGGATAGAGCTGGTTGTTTATAATGAAATGTGACACTAATAGTACTTATAATATTACACATGTATGTTTGTATGTATGTATTCATATTTGATTTAAAAAATCACACCAAGTGAAAATGCGTAAAAATAAATTAAGCATTTCCAGCACAGGTGATGGTCCCCCTCAGTTTTGTATTTTCTCAATCGCTACGTAGAGCTCTTTTAAGCGACGGGACATTGACTGCTGCTATATTCCTAAGGTATGGTCCTGGCCAATTTGATGTTGGTATCCACCTTGACTAAGTAATTTTAAGGCAGCGGCTAGTTTTATAAACTTTTAGCTAGTCTTGAACAGCGTTTAGAACATACAGAAACGCAAATTTTGTACAAAGTTAAAATAAAGCAATATGTATTTAATAACATACCGCTACAGATTTTTTCTTACCTGCGGTCATTTAAGGAAAGTGTACCGGAACTATCTCTTAAGCTTAAATTAAATGACATCGCCATAATGCCATAGCCATAACCAAACCAAAATTCAATTGGTTTCTATGGTGAGAGTTATGGCGTTAAGATTGTTTTCTATGGCTATGGTTATGTCACGTCTGATTGAACCTTTAAGACTCGTTTTGCAACTCGTTATACATCGACGTTTTCTTCATAAAACCATAACGCTAAAGAATCCATCACTTTATTTTCAATGAAAAGCTGTTACACTTCAGTTTTTCTTAAATTTTGATTTTAACTGTCGTTTTTTTACACATATTTTGACATTTCAGTACTGCCAACCTTTGCCAATATGTGTAAAAATATTTTGACATTTCAGTACTGCCAACCTTTGCCATATTTTCTTTTGCAATGTCCGTGTTGCCACTTTTTCAAGCAATTTTGCGAAAGGTTTTGCGAAAGTAATAGAGAGTACCGAATTTGCATATCAACGCATTTAGCTTTCGCATCGTAATTGCTTTCGCATCGCAATAGAGAAAAACCCCCCTGAAGTTTTTGTTTCAACGATAGTTGCACTTTCTTCGTAGACATTGTGATGAAAACTAAATGATTGTAAACAAATAAAACAGGCTTGCCAAATTTGATGATTTATTTTAATTTTGGCGTTTTTTCGGTTAGTTTATTAACTTTAATGTGTGGAATTTTTAAAGAAACAATTTACAAGGTTGAAATTTTTAAAATCGGTTTGTGCATTTAACCATGAAAGTCTGCATGATAAATAATTTATTTTTATGAAATATACGACCTATATATGAGTGAAACGCAGTAAAGCGGGATTCATTTAACAGAAAAATATGTGCACAAATTAAATAGATCGAAGAAAATGTTGGTTTTGATAACTATTTAAGCGTGAAACTCTCTTAAACGTGACGCATTTATCCGTGAACTACTGTATTTCCAGCAGCTGGATTCCACAACCATGAATATTGAAGTGTTCGATCACAAAAACCATAATTTTTAATACTTCTTTTCTTCTCATTATTAAGTGTTTGACGTTTAAAATACATTAAAGCGGCTGTTTAACGGTCAAACTCGGTATATGAACATAATAGACTTTCGCACGTTGCAATAAACACCTTCAACAATGCGCGCTATAACCAAGTCATATTTATCCTCTCCTTACGAAAACACAAATGAAATTTGCACTGACTTTGACCGAAGATCTATTAAACGAGTATGATGGTATGATGATAAACACAAGAATTCAAAATTTTTTTAAAACTAAACCATCCTGTAAAATACGAATTTTGGATTAACACACCATTCTCAAATGCCAAGTATGATAGCCTTATAGCCGTTTAAGACGTCTTGTGCTGTTTACATGACTTACATCACTATACTTTTGTATAAAAATAGCAAAATACAATGAAATACATTAATTGACAAAGGATTTTACTTGTATAAATGGAAAAGAATATCTATCTATTTATGTGACATCGCATATCTAGAGAAAGTGACCTAAGGGTAAAAAAAACCAATTTTCACTTTTTTTGATGTGGACAACATCTGAGCATCGAATGAGACCGATCCCATGCCCCAAAAGTGTTCCCTCCCTGGGATATGCGCGTTTTATGAAATTGAAGTCGACGATTCTAAGCGCAAATAGAAAGGGACCAAACGGTAAAATGTATTTATTTTCATTTATTTATTTATTTTTTTCCTTATGAACCATTTAAAAAAATAGAAAATCATTTTAATCGACGGTTCTTGCGAATTGGTTCCTTAGAACTTTACGATACCGGTCTTTTATTTTTTTTCAATTTCTTCTTAACGTCTGCTGCCTCCACTTCTTGAGGATTGTCCACTTCCACCGAATCTTCCTCTTCGTTTCCATTTCCAGAGACCAAAGGAAGAGGAGCAACCGAATCTTTCAGTTTACATTGCACTGGTGACTGAGCAATAAATACAAAGTGATGATACTTCGATATTCCAATTAAAATTTTATATTTAGTGGAGAAGTATTCGTCCCATTTTCTCCACTCAACAACAGGCTCACTTGAGTTTGGAAGTCGAATAGGTACAGGAACATTAAATCCATTACGAGATGATTTTCTAACACAATCAACTACAATCATGAAGCAGTCGACATTAGTTTGGACATATTTTGATTTGAAAACTCCGAATAAACGATCAGTTGAAAACTTTGTATGTCCGCTTAACAAAAAATTCAATTCAACTGACTCACATCTGGAAGTATCGACAAGGTGTTGTAAATATCGTATAATCGCATTGTTTTTATTGTAGCTATGCTACTTATGGGGTGATACAGGGGTTAGAAAATAATTTTCGTAACATAAATAATCGACACTATTACAGTTATAAATTTATTTTTGTTTTGATTTCTTTGTGCTTAAACCAAAGCACGAAAATAAACGAAACAAATTGTTTGATTTTCTTTTGTTTAATTCTTTGGAGTGAGAGAAACAAAAACAGTGAAAACGATTGATCAATTTGTTCAAGGAAAAAAGAAAAAATTTTGTTGCTTTGCATATGCGTATATACAGTGAATACCGACAACAAACTAATAAGACAAAGTTGTTTGTGTATTTCGTATTGCTGGTACTGCATGTGTGCATGTGTTCATGTGTATTTCGTATTGCTAGGACTGAGTGTGTGCTGTGAGCAGTGATGGGAAAGTTAGTACTATCTATATTTACTATACTATTTAACATGAAAACGGACCGTAACACATTTGATACTCTCACGGACAACTTACAGCCAGGCCCTTAAATTAAAATAAAATAATTAAAGTCTGAAAAAATTAGTTATTTCGAAAATTTGGAAAACTTGCATGTGTTTTCTCAAAAACCTTCAAGTCGGACAAAAAAAATCTTTTTTTCTCATTAATAATCTTTTTTTGTGATTTAACTCAAAATATATTAATATGCATTGATTTTACTCAATTTAAATTCAGGAAAAATTTATTTTGTTTCAAATGAACTAAACCCTACAAGAATAATATCCCAGCAAAAAACTTTGCCTACTAGAATGCAAAAAAGTGTATGTACTCCTCAGTAAGTACTTACAATTTGACTGAATAACCCATTATTTTTGTTTGAAAAGTTCAAAAAGTATGCGGTACCCTATACTTTTTGCCTACAAACATACAAAAGTTAATAGATTACTGATTGCCTAAAAGTACTCAAAATTTAATGGGTTATTTTTTGCGTACAAATATGCTAAATAATATAGATTAATTTTTGCTTAAACTTATTCAAAATTAATTTGCTATATTTTCTAATTTTTTTATTTTAAATGAATAAAATTTTATAACAAATTTCTCTAGATATACATATTTCCTTATTAACTGGAAAGTACTACAATAAGTACTTTCACGTAGTGATATAAATAAGTTCTTATTTTATTCATTACATGACAGTCATTATTATGCACAAGTTGCTAAATGAGGAGAAAAATTTTTTTAAATTAAATAGATTACGTAAACAAGTTGCCAAATAAAAAAAGTAAGTACTTCTCAAGAATCGATTATTTTAGTCTCACGCCTTGTTAAAATCATTAAGTTGGTAATCCAGTAAGGAACAGCTTCCACCAAAAATGCTTAATTCCAAACCCGATTACACTTTTTGAAATTTTTTGCTGGGCAATTATAATATTAATATTAGTTCGACTGATCATAATTGACTAATATATCCCCCATATACTGACAATAAATATAGTTTTTATTATTTTAATTGATTTTTGTTTATTTTAAAAAGTGAATTCAAATTATTCAAGTAAATAAAATATTTAAAATTAAAGACAGAAATAAGCAAAAACAGAATAACCTAGGCGGTATCTAGCTTAATATTTTCGTTAAGATTGGCAATGTTAGATTCAACATCATCATGAGTTCTTAGCGTAATGTTTTCCGTGCAATTACTACTAAGATATTTTTTGAATCGTAGCCAATTAACACGACTGGCCATCTTCACATATGAGTAAGGTAGAGCACTTCTCAGTGGGCTACAGATTGTAACGATCGTAGGAGAGTGATCGGACGATAGATCTAGGGAAGCTTCTACGTAAATTAATTCCCTAGAAATATTTTTCATGACGCCAAAATCTATAACATTCGGAACTTTATGTATGTCAGTAGGCCAGTAGTGGGCTCCCCACTCGAAATAACGTCCAAGCCCATTTTGGGCCGAGAGTTTTATAGAAATCCTCGTATTGATTCTCAGTAATTGCGAATCTTGGAGGGGAGTAAATTGATGATATCACAAAATTTGTGCAAAAATTTTCCACACAAATATTCGTTGCTTGTAGATATTCTTCACAAATGTTGTCAATAATAAAATGCTTGAGTCTTGACTTTATTAAAATTGCAGATTCCCCGCAATCTCTTCCTCTTGGGTCCTTTGAATCATATAAAGTGTAGCCGTTAATTCTGAATAGACTTCTTGAAGTCAAATGAGTCTCAGAAACCAACATTATATCAATATTTTTTCCGTGAGGAAGTGCTCAAGTTCATTTTTATGTTGGCGAATGCCGTTTGCGTTCCAGAAACATAGTTTTAACGTGTTCATGGCTTATTAACTAATGCTTGAAGCAGAGTTTTCTGAATTCTCAGCATTTCTTGCATTATGGTAGTCATATTTGTTCTAAATTTATTTATAGTTAGCACCAGATTCTCAATAGTAGCTTCAAGACGACTAAAGTTAAAGCTAGAGTTTGCATTCGTTGACTTATTTTGCGGTGGAACATTTTGTGTGGGAGTAGAACTAGTCTTAGCAGCATCGGCATACGATACACGTGAACTAACTGGTTGGCTTGTTTGAGGAAGAGTGGCGGAGTAAGCGTTTGCTGATTGAGGTGGAGCTAGTTTAGGTTTTTGACCCATAGCCTGTTTAACGAAAGCATATACAGGGCATCCTCTGTAGTTAGCGGTGTGATTACCTCCACAATTACTGCATTTTTTTCTGCTTGATCTTTTGGCTTCGTGCAGCTAGCAGTACCATGCAATTCACCGCAGATAACACAAACTGTAGGTAAATTGCAGTAAGTTTTTGTATGACCATATTCTTGGCAATTGTGGCACTGTACGGGACCTGAACGCTTATGTGGCTCTTCAACTTTAATTTTTCGGTATAAAAGGTATTTTAGGCTATAAATTGGATGTGTCTCGTTCTTTTTCAACTGTATATCATTTGGCTCCAGTTCAACACGAAATAGAGGCTGGGGGATCTTCTCTCTATTGATTATATTAGTAACACTTTTTACCTTAAATCCTTGTATGTTGAGTGCATCTTTTATTTCGACGGGATTAACATAAGCATCAATGCCCTTTAATACGATCTGCATACCTTTAGCACTTTTAAGCTGATAAGTATAAAAATATGTTTTATTTTTTTCGAAATCAGCAATAATTTTGCGGAAATATTTTTCTTCGTATATTTGAATTTTCGTTTCATCAATTTTACCACATTTTATTGGAATAACGTGAAATGCGTTCTCACCAACTGCCGAGACTAATTTTTTAATAAGGGCATTCGAATTTTTTTCTCTCAGGTATATTGGTGGTGGCTTGGAAGTTTTTTTGGATGAAACAGCGGGTTGGTCGTTATTTGCTTGCAATATTGAAAAACGATTTTGACGGTTAACTGCTGCGACGTCGTTATCCCTGGATATCTTGGGAACCGATGAAATTTTTGATGAATTTGGGCTTCGCCCGCGCTTTAAAATTGTAATGTATCTGTCCATTCCGACTTGGACCTTGGGTTTTGTGCTACTCTTATTTTCAGTGACAACTTGGTTAAGTGATGACCCCGAGGCGGGTGATATCGCTGAGTTAAATGTGGAAGTACTAGGCAATAATGTCAACGATTTACTAGTTGGCATTGGACAAAGCGAAGTTGATCGCTGACGAAACTGTGGTTTTGCCGTTAGAAAAACTCTATTATCCGATTATTGATTTTTATTAAGAGCTTCAGAACTCACAGCAAGTCTATTATCAGATTTTTTATTTTTATTGTTATCATTATGAGCATCAGAACTCACAGTAAAATACGCATTTCTGCCGTTATAACTCACTTCACTATTTTCTTCCTTTGGGGTACTCATATAGAGTATTCCTCAAGGGCACTTTGTTTTTTTTTTTTTTGTTTACGGTTTTTTTGTTTTTGTTATTTGAATATTTTTTTATTATTTTGTTTGTTTAGTATGTATGTAAAAAAAACTCCGCTAAGACGTCTGTTCACTATGAAGGTACAACGAGAACTGCGTGTTATGATTAAAAAATTAGAGTTTATTACATTTGATCAGAGTTTTTCATAACGTCATCAATATTCAGCCTTATCATGAATTCCACATGTGAAGATTTTCGAATGAAATTTTTCGTTCACATGGATTTTAATTTCGTATCGTCAAAATTCCAATCAAATTGAAAACTTGCATGTTTCCACTTGTTCCAACAGACAAATCTTTGTGAATAATTTTTTCAATAAATTGTCAGCATATTTCGCAATCGTATGAAGTTTTTTAATACCAATTGTTCACACGTTCGGAAATTTCCATGTGAAATTTTATTTATGATAAGCCTGATTGATTTCATATGGGCAGCATTTGATTCTAATAAGATTTTCTACATGTTCATCAGTTAGTTTACTTCTGTTTTGACTTTTAATTATTTTTAACAACGAAAATGAAAATTCGCAAATATAAGTTGAACCAAACATCGAATACAATTTGTTTTCACAGAATTTGAAGTTTGTTATGTTTTTGAAGTTTTGGATAAACTAAGGCCCATGTTGTTTTTTCATTGTTGTATTTTTTCAATGTTTTTATAATCCTGATATTACCTGGAAATTAATTAAAATTTATTCACATAAATTTGAAAATATTCTCCACGGCAGCTACCACTAACAAAATTTGCAACGTTTAGCACTTTTCACAAGTTTTTAATAGAGGTATTCACGTCAAAAGTTGCACTGTTGGAGAAAAGCAAAATTGCAAAATTTTCAAAAAATATAACAACAACCACATAGAAAATTATTTTGCACAAGTGATGCAAAATTGTCAGGGTCTGAGTAAGTGCAAGATTATCAGAGAAAATTTTGCAAAGTTGTGCAACTTTTTATGGCATTGCCAATCCAAAAAAATGGACAAAAAGTACTTATAAAATCAACCATACACCAAATTACAACGCAGAAATACCTGGGGGTTTACTCTGTAATTCGAAACGAAAGAAAAAGCTTTCGAATTTGTATGCTATTAACATTACAATTCGAAAGCATTTGCTTTCGTTTCGAATTACAGAGTAGCCCCCCTGAATGTTTTTCTTTTAAATGAAAAAACAAGTGGTTGAAGATATTTTCGGTACAAATAAGATAATTAAAAATCTATAAAATTAAAATTTTTTTAAAATTTCTGCTCACGTCAGAAAGTGCAATTATGCATTTTTACACAGTTGCCAGAGTTGACTTCAATACCTTTAATATTTTTTTTTCATATTTTTAAATTTGTTTTCACAGAATTTTTTTAATGTAATATTTTTCATATTGAAATTTTTTAACATTTTCTTTTAATCTTCTCTTTTGTAAAAATTTTTTGAATTTTCGGATGAACTTTAAATTGAAAAAAAATAGCACAACCTACGCATATGAATTATCAAACAAGCAGGGTGGCCGATGACATTTTTCAAAAAGTGGCACCAAAAGGGGATTTATCAAAAAAAGGGGCAAAATTAAAAAAAAAGAGAAAACTACATTAATTTTTTATGTATTTTTATATAATTCACTCTAAAAAAGGGAGAAAAAAAGTGGCAAGGCAGTCAAAAAAGTGGCAAGGCAGTCGAAAAAGTGCCAATTTGCCACTTTAGTCGGTCAAACGGTCACGTTGCAAACAAGACTAAATGTTTTTTTTGGGATCCCGCGGGATCCCAATTTGCACGAAAAGCGTTCCCGTACTCGAAAATTTGGTAAATGAGAGAGGTTTTGTGAGAGTAATGTTCTTCTTCTTTTTGTACGAAAAAGCCAGTACTTTTTCATCGTGCTAGTTTGGGCAAACAGATAATCAATCAGCTGTTTGAAAAATAAACAATTACAAAGAAAAATTACATTTACTTAAAAACTAAAAAAATGGAAAAGTTAATGAACAAATTTTTAAAAACTAGTGGTAAACAAAGTTGTATAAGTTTTTATATGAAATTAGATAAAAAAAAAACTATATAAGTATGCTGAATCATGTAAGTAAATACGTGCGTGTGTATGTACATAAGTATGTTGTAGTGTGTTTGGCTATGGAATATATCTGTCGACATACTTGTGTGTTTGACTGTACCAATAATTCATATTTGTAACTTGATCATCTTGTTTATTTGAATATTTTATGCCCACACATACAATGCAGCTGGTCGGCGTGTATTTATGCCGACCACGCATCTTCTCACGATAAGTTTTAAGTTAGTTTTAAGTCGAGGTACTTCAACACTTGAAGTAAAGAATAATTAATAAAAGTGTGATCGACCAGAAATAAAGACTTTAAATTAATAACATGGCGATCCTGCCTTCGATCTTTCTTTTGATCCAGCCAGTAAAAAATTTATTAAGGACAGATCCGTTCAAGAATTGCAAAACAAGTAAAATAGCCATGATTCTGTAAAAATGTTACCTAAAATGTGAATAAATACAAAGAAAAGCAATTTTTATTAAACAAAAAAAAAAAACAAAAAAGATAAATTAAAGTTGAAAAGTGTATAATAAATAACCGATCATTTTAGCAGGCAGTCTTGAGGACTTAAAAAGAACAATATACATATCTACATACACACATTTGTACATACTGCCGCACATATAATAAATATAACAGAAAATTAATCTCAACGAAAAAGAAACAAAACAGCAGCCATCAATTATCACACAATGGAATCGAATACAGAAGGAAATCTTTTGGAGATTATGGACTTATCTCGTACTCTGCATCAGGAACCATTGTTTATACAACGAGAACAATCCACATTTGCACAGTTAAAATAAGCTTTGGCAGAAGATTCTGCAACCATAACAAATGAAAAGAGACGTTTATTTGAGGTGAAGAAATATTAACAACCACAGAATCAACCTTAATTTTGATTGACATCAACTACTGACAACTGTAATAGAATGAAACAACTATAAAGCGCACAACCCTTCCGGATATCTGAATAAAATTAGAGTTTTGATTCAACAACAGCAACAAAACAACATCGGCAACCCCAGAAAAAGGATGTTAACAGAGCGCATGTTTTGTGCACTGGATCCCGCTAAAAGCTTTGTAAGGGTAACCTTGATATTTATTTAGTGAAACAAGATATCAATTTAAATTTATGGTTGTTTAATTGTTATAACTTTTACATTCCTTTAAAAATAACATAAAGATAGGCATATACTAGGGATGTAACGAATACCAATTTAGCGAATGCGAATGCGAAAACAAATAATACATTTTAATTTTTGCGAAAGCGAATGCGATAGCGAATGCAAATATTACAATACGTTAAAAAAATCACATGAAAATAAATTTCTCTAAGAACATGAAGTTGTGTTTTATACATAGATCCACTTGAGTCTTGAATTCAGAAAATATTTATTCAAAATTGTTAAACTGAAAGATATATGAAATCATATTAAAATAAGTATAGATAATAATTAAAAATAAATTTACAAAATGTTAGGCAATCAATACATTCGTACTTTGGCCTTAAGACCTAGTACTAAGTTCAACATTTCCTGTAAAATGCTACCAAAATACATATTAAGAAAAATGAATGAATTGTTCATGAAAAAATTTTGCAGAAGTAGTGCTCTGTTCATCTTGGGAAAAACATATGAAATATATCTTCAACATTTTAAGTTTTCATGCGAAATAATATGAGTGGCACTTGTTTCGCAAAAAATTTACAACAAAGAATGATTAGTTAATATTTTTGCATTTCAAATTTTTTTGTACGAAGTAATGATGTGCTTACCTTAGTCTTAAGTAGAAAATATTTTTGTGTTAATATTCGCTTTAAATATTCGCATACATTTTAGCGAATGCAAAAGCGAATGCAAATAGCAAAAGTAAGCGAATTATTTGCGAATGCGAAAGCGAATGCGAACATTCGTTACATCCCTAGCATATACTAACAAATAACTTACTACTGTGATACATACGTGTCCCTCCAGTGGTATAATATTAAAGAATTAAAAGCCTAATTCAGATGTCAATTGGAGATATCTGGGGGCAAATTATGGCATTCCATACGATTTGAAATTTTAAAATATTTCCATATAAAGTCTATTGAAATATTTCGAAATTTCGTTCGATAACGAGTGCCGTAATTTGCCTCCTGGTTTATATCAGTGTACTCTATTGACCATCAAAAAATGGTCACGGCATCCGTGATATAAGCACCATTATTTTAACTAACACGTCCTTGACTTTTATTGACACATTAACATTCGTGTGACTGTATAAACTTATTTTTAAGTAAAATATTGTAAACTTGCAGTTTGTTTATGTAAACAGTTACTCGAAATACGTACATGACAGTTGTAATCTATATGATTAGGAAAATGTTTATAATCTTGATACTGGGTGTAGCGAGCATAGAACTTCCACAGCTCCTCACAGAATCCACTTCTTTAATACAAATTGAGATACCTTAAAATAAGTCAGGCACCATGGGTGGCCATGAATCGACAATAGAAAATCCTAATGCTAACGTTATCAACGACATTATGGTAAAAGTAGAATATCCAATTATATATCTAGTAATTATCATTTCTTTACTGGCGCTGCAGATCCTTATAACGTTCTACCAGCTTCATAAGAGATCATTACGAAAAAATTGTACGCGCGCAGCATCACTAGCCAGAAATTTAGACCAAGTCTAATTGTTGAATTTCAGTTTTAAATAGCCCTAAAGAATACATTTCTTAAAATTCCATAAAATCTATTTTTTTTTTGTCTCTCATTATTCAGAATTTAACCCATGGAATGGGAAATAATAGTGAATGAAGCAAGAGCAATAAGGGAAGAATTCATCAAATCATATAAGTGTCACAATCTCAATAGAGAGATAAAACCCGAAACAATTAATAAGCACATAAATAATCTCGTGCGCAGATTCGAACAAGTTAGAGCACTCCTCAATGTTAATTATAATAGATTAACCCACGCTCATAAAACAGCAGCTGAAGCTTTATTCGCTGACATAAGAGATAAATTAATAACGATATCCTTAAAAAAGGTATCGTACTAAATGTCCCTAACTCGTTACATGAGGAAACAAATTTTAAATATCTGCCAGAACTAGTTTTAAATACAACTTCAAATCTACCAAGTACAAGTAGAGCCTCTCCCAACATGTCACAAACAAATATAGAATTCCTAAACACATCAGCAAAACTGTTACCTGACTTCGACGGAAGTCCAGAAAACCTACAAAGCTTCACTGATGCTTTGACACTTGTGGAAAACATAAAGGGTACACATGAAGCTATTGCGGTAAGCCTTATTAAAACAAAACTAAAAGGACTATAGTAACAATGGAATCGACCATTTCAGCGATAATACTAAAACTCAAATCGACTGTTAAAGGTGAATCCGTTGACGTCATTAATGCAAAGTTAATGAATATAAAACAAGCGGGTAAAAATGCCAATGCCTATGTTAAGGAAATCGATGAACTTGCTAAAAAATTGGAGACCGCTTACATATCTGACGGCCTCCCAAACGAAACTGCAGACAAGTACACAACACGTGTAGCAGTTTCAGCAATAATAAAAAATGCATCCAACGAACGAGTAAAACTGATCATGGAATCAGGAACGTTCCTAAACATGGATAAAGTTAAGGCAAAATTTATAAGCGGTTGTACGGACGCATACGGACAGCCTAATGCTATATTAACTTTCCAAAACAATTACAACAATAATCTTCCTGATTTCTCTAATAGTAGACAACGTTACTCTAGAAATATTGGTAACAGACGCAATAACTCTAATAGGTCCCCTAATTCCCATAATCAGAATAATAGTAACAGGAATCCCAATAACAGAAATACAAATGACCGGTATGCACCTAGAAGCTTCAATAATAGCGGAGTTGGGAATCAATTCAATAACAATGATAACCGTTACAACAGTAACAACCGCAACGTGAATAGAAATAATAATATACGTTGCATGAATGACAATAGTTCGGGAAACGAACTAACACACATAAGTACTCAATAGACAGGAAAATCCACAACATAAATACAAATTTATACAGTTATCTAGTCTCCAGAACCACTCTAAATGACAATAGGTCCACATTCTTAGTAGATACAGGTGCAGACATATCAGTCGTAAAACACCACCAACTTTTATACGAACCATTGGGCGAGGTGTAATAACTACAATAGGCAAAGTTAAAGCTGATTTAAAACAAGAAGATCTGCTTATAGCTCACGATTTTCATGTCGTAAAGGATGATTTTCCAATTCAAGTAGACGGAATAATAGGTATGGACTTTATTCGAAAATACAAATGTATTTTAAATTACGAAGATGATCAAGATTGGATCGCCTTGAGAACTAACGACGTTCCGTACGATATAGCAATCGCTTTAAGAAACGGTCTAAATATCAATTCCATATCACTGCCAGCAAGATCTGAAGTTATAAGACCGATAAATTTCGTGTCCAATGAGGAAGAAGTATTGATACCTTTTTTTTTAAAGAGAAGTAAAACTCAGGCAATTAATGCCTACTACTATTAATAGGTGTTACCTTCTTTAGGAAAGGAATAGTGATAGAGAAGAGAGGTGATGAAGGGAGAGATAGAGGAAAGCTTCATTCTTTTACAACTCTGCTTTTTGCACGTTTTTTTTAATACTGCAGTGTTGCAGCGCCTCTCTGATGTTAATGAGGCGTATAAATTTTTGGAAGCTGTGTTTTGTAGCCATTTTATTGATTATTTTACTTCGGCGATGATTCTGCTACACAACGAAGGAGGGCGCTCTGATGTTACATTAGGACTAGTATCTGCTGAAGTCGGTATAGTTCAGTGACCAGTGACTATGCCTTCATCACTTGAACTTTCCTACAACAACTGATACAAAGGAACACTAATTCACATCAGAAAAATGCGTGGTGTTGTTATTCAATGACTGTTGGATACAGGGATTGAACCCAGGACCTTCGGTTTTGTAGTCAACGTGCTAACTACTTCAGCACACGCCACCCGTGCGAAGAAGAAACACACAAATCAAACCCTCGAAATATTTCCAGAACTCCCAAATTTAATAAAACCTGACCCGAAATATGTTGTGATATCAGCATCCTCTGGCGACAAAAATTTACAAGAATACTCATGTTTCTCGGTTCACCGCTCTTTGAAACTAATTTGCTCCGACATACTTGCAGTATCCAAATTAAGAGACGGAAATCTCCTACTATTAGTTGGAAACAAAAATAGTGCAGATAAACTCATAACCACAAGAAACCTTCCTGGAATATGCAGTATTAAATGTGAATACCACAGTAATTTAAATTTCTCTAAAGGTACGATATATGCCCCTATTTAAACTGTATACCCGAATCCGAGATTGTCAAGGAACTAAGCCCACAAGGTGTAGTTGACATATATAAGTACCAAAAAAAGAATACAGATGATAAACTGCTGCCCTGTGGTGTCATGCTTCTAACATTCGACAGGTATCATATCCCAGAAAAATTAGAGATCTCTTGGCACAAGGTAAAAGTTAGACAATTCTTTCCGAACCCTATGCGGTGTTAAAGCTGCCAAATGCTTGGACACACAAAAAAATTGTGCAAAAATCTCCCAAAATGTGAAATATGTGCCTTACCACCTCATATACCTACTGAATGTACACGTACTTTTTGCGTTAACTGTTCTGAACAGCACCCGTCTTCCTCTAAGGAATGCCAAACATTCCAACAACAAAAAGAAATATTAAAAATAAAAACAAAAGAAAAATGTTCTTTGAAAATAGCAAAAGAGAAATACCAAGCACTTACTCCAAATAAGCCACTTGTACAGTCCTATTCAGAGGTCACCAACAATAACAGTATTGCAATAAATACAAACAACCACAACAACAATAAACTTAAAAACATTACATCAACAAATGATGTAAATAAAACAACAAATTCAAATAAAACAACAATTCCACAAAATGCCACAAACACATTAGTCCCCAATTATAACGAACCCCCAACAACTACTAAAGCTACTTTTTCTGTAACAAAAGATCAAACAGCAACAACAAACAACAATAAACCATTGCGTTCTGTTTTAACACGTTCAATGGCAAAAACTCTTGCTAACAACCCAGCAAACAATAACTCGACTGCAACCAATGAAACTCTCAATTTAAAACAAAATAACAATTTCAACTTACCTATCCAAACAACTTCGTATAAAAATTCATCTTACGATGAACAAGATGAAATTATGTTTCTTGATGAAGAATAATTCTACAAAGTTTTCAATATGGATTTTAAAATTATTCAGTGGAATATTAACGGCTTAATTAATAACTATCACGAGTTACAACTCTTGATAAAAGACTTTAATCCTGACATTATTTCCATCCAAGAAACCCACATTCCTCTTAACGCAATAAACATCGTTTACCCTAAACAATACGCCGCTGTTTTCCATAACATACCTGGAAGCACAACGGCAAAGCAAGGAGTAGGAATCCTAATAAAAAAATCTATTCCACATAATTTAGTCTACGCGAACGCTAACTGTCTTGCTGTCCAAATCGATATTGGCAGGAAATTCACCATAGTAAATATTTACATTCCTCCGCTAGAGAGCTTTTCTGAACTCACGTTAAAATCGATTACAAACACCATCAGCCGCCCTTTCATCATTACTGGCGATTTCAACTCTTGGAGTACCTTATGGGGTTCCACTTATACCAACAATCGTGGAAAAATATTGGAAAATTTTATTTTAAACGATGACCTAATTGTATTGAATGATGGAGCTCCTACCCACTTCAGCACACATAACACGTTTACACATATTGATGTTTCTCTCTGCTCTACTTCTTTAAACCCCTTTTGCTCATGGAAAGCTTTCGCCAATTTGCATGGTAGCGACCACTTCCCAATATTAATAGAAATTGTTACCAACTTAACTACCTCACCTAATAAGCCCAAGCCAAGATTCAAAACTGAACTTTCAAACTGGACAAACTACCGAAAAATCTGCGATTCCAATATGAATAACATCAAATCCTCTTCCAACTCTAACCAACAGGCAGCAAGTGTGATTAAATGCATAAAATCAGCAGCCAACGCCACCATCCCTCTGACTATTCCAAAAAAATACAAACCACGTGTTGCTTGGTGGAACTCAAATTTAGAATCTTTAAGGAATGAGAAACAAAGACTTTGGCAAAATTTTAGGAGATTAAGAACAGATACTAACTTAATCCTATACAAGAAATGTAATGCACTCTTTAGAAGATCTGTCAAGATAAGCAAAGCTGAGTGTTTAAAAAAGTTTACATCCAATATTAACCCCAACTCCACCCCTCAACGTATGTGGAATGACATTAAGCGAATTACAGGGGCTTATACTCCCAATACAATTATATATATCAGGTATGATAATGAGCTATTAAGTTCATCAATTGATATTGCAGACTGTTTTGCTAAACATTGGTCTGAACTATCTGGCAATAACAATTTTTCGTCAACTTTTCTTCGGACTAAAGCAAATGTTATAAACACTCCTTACTCCCCCAATGCACTAAGTTCATCTTCCCAAAAAATGCAATCCCCTATTAATATTACAGAGCTAGAAGCTGCTCTCCAATCATACAAGGGCAAAACTCCAGGCGAAGATCGTATACCTTACTCTATGTTAAAAAATCTAGGTTCTAAATCTAAGCAGACGATACTAAATTTATATAATAGTATTTACTCTAGCGGTATATATCCCCAAGCTTGGAAAATAGCTATTGTTGTTCCAATACAAAAACCTAATAAAAAAATACATGAAGTAGATGGGTACAGGCCCATATCCCTCCTCCCGTGTATTAGCAAAATATTAGAAAAAATACTGGCAAAACGCCTTATGTGGTATATGAAATCCAATAATTTTATCTCACCCAACCAAGTAGTTTTCATGAGGAGCCAAGGCACTAACGACGTTCATCTTTACCTCCAACACAACATTTACAACGCTCTGTCTAGCAAAAACCATGTTAACATACTATCAACAGACTTTGAGAGAGCCTTCGATCGGATCGGCACCCATATTGTATTGAATCAGCTAAAAGAATGGAATATTTGCAAAGAAATGTATTACATTTTAAAACATTTTTTAAGTAACCGTAAATTTAAAGTGAAGGTTAATAACCAATACTCTGTCACATCTTCCCTACAAAACGGTATACCGCAAGGCTCGGCCCTCTCAGTAGTGCTTTTTTTAATCGCATTTAATCAACTCAGCGAAATTTTTTCCAGACAGAGATACATCGAACATGCTATTTATGCAGACGACGCAATAATTTTCACCAAACACAACAGTAATAATGAAATAAAAACTTCTTTTTTAAATATTTTAAAAGAAGTCGAAGATTGGGGTGAAATTTCTGGCGCCAAACTTTCGATTAACAAATGCAAACTTCTCCACATCTGCAAAAAACGAAACTGCAATATGACAGATATACAATATAATAACCTCACAATCAAATCAGTTGACGAACTAAAAATTTTGGGTGTCATATTCGACAAACATCTAACTTTCAAACAGCATTGTCTACACCTTAGAAAGAATTTGAATTCTAGACTCAACATTATAAAATTTATAACATCAAAACGCTGTCTGATCCACATGTCATCTATGATTAATATAACTCGCTCGATCATCCTCTCCAAAATCGACTACGCACTTCCTATATATGGAACCTGCGCTCAATCCAACATAAAATATATTCAAGCTCCTTATCACGCCGCTATAAGACGCAGTATCGGTGCTTTCCGTACTAGCCCCATCCGAAATATTTTGGCGGAAGCTGGAATGCCTTCTATAGAAGATCGTATCCTAATTCTTACAAATAAAATAATTCCAAAAGTTATGGTTTGCCGCAATAATATTATTTTTAACGAAGTAGTCAAGTTATTAAATCGATCCAGAACACCTAGATTCAAATCCGCTTTACTTATTTGCCTGCAAAACGCCAAAAGCCTAGGATTAAATATAAACCCACTCCTTTACAAATACCCTCGTGAACCTCCATGGCTTCTCGAAAAATCAATATTTATGGATTCGTTTACCATGTTTCCCAAGCCTTCTACAGCACCTCTGATCTACAAACAAGTTTTCCATAATATTAGCGATAACCTTATAAAAAACGGTTGGAAATTCATATTTACCGATGGCTCAAAATCTATCTATTCGACCTCATTCGCAGTTGTGCACAATAACGGCAAAATAATCAGCCATGGCCTTCTCGACAACTATTGGTCGAATTTCACAGCTGAAGCAGCAGGGATATTTAAAGCAGTTGAATATGCAGCGCAAAGGTTGCTCCGGGTTATTATTTCCACCGATAGCCTCTCAGCTGTTTTAGCAATTAAGAACATTATGTATGACTCGCCACTGATAACCAAAATCAGAAACATCTGCATAGAAAATTCCAATAAAATTAAAATTTTGTGGATTCCCATACACGTTGGTATCACCGGCAACGAATATGCCGACTCTGCTGCCGTCAATGCAAAACACATGCCTCTGCTCAAATTTTTGACGCACGAACCCCGTGATATCTTAAATGTCATACACATGAAAAATAACAACTGGTCAAACTACCAACACGCCTACAAGGAATTTAACCCCAATGGGAATAAACCAATCTATCCTAAATCCTGCCCTAAAAATGTTTCTAACTTATTAGTTAGAATGAGAATTAGGCACAGCAAACTTACACATAAATACTTATGTGTACAACTTTTAATATTCAACTAAGTATATCCCACCTTCTAGATGAATGCCCTGATTTCCACAACCCCAGGACAAATATTTTTGGATCCAACAAGTCGTCCGGCTGTTTAAAAAATATATCCGAGGACAACATCAATTTAATTTATAAATTCATATTGAAATGTAATCTTTTACACAAGCTGTAAATTTATTTTTTATTATTTAAACAGGTTACCTAATATGTAACTACATACATACTTAAATCATATTTAACTTGTAAATTGATCGGGACGAAAGCCTTAGCAGCTAGTTTCCTTTTTTCTTCCTTAATTGCCATAATTGTATTATTGTAATTAATAAATATGTAATGTAATGTAATGTAGATTATAAGCCTATAAGGCCCAATTAATCCAGTAAAATAATATAGTGCATTGTGGCTATTATTAACAATTTCATTAGTAACAATATTAAAATATAATTTAAGAAGCTAACAATAAAAAAAATGTAAAAAAAAATTAATTTAAGTCCCCCCACTTTTGCACAAAACATTGAAGCCGAATAAAAAATAATCATGCGATACATTATAGTTCCTATTTAGGCAGTAGCAATTGTTAGATATGTTGCTTTATAGATTTTTTAAATTCTTTTATCGATTGTCTAAAATTACGCACTTCATTAGGCACGTAGTTATTCCACATTCTAGAAGCTCTAACCAAAAATGATCTAGTCATGATAAGGGATGAGTGTCGCGGACATATAATAGTAGGTATGTTTTATTCGAACTTTATATAAATATTCAGAACAAATTTAAGTGTGTATAAACTTATTAAGTAGCTATAGCAATAGCTGCTTAAAAATTAAGTAGGTATATGTTTCGAATAAAACATACCTAGTATTCATTCTTGACGACCTTCCAAAGCTAAATTTCTCCAACAAGTAAGGAGGCTTGCCGGACTTATTAATCTTAAAAAACTGTAACATTACTCTTTGGTTAATATAACTTTTAAAATCCGAATCTAACAAACTGATTATGTGGCTAGACACGTGATCTCTTATTCTCAGGTTAAAAATTAATCTCACCACCCTGTTAAAGCAAATCCTTAGTTTCGATATATTTTGTTGAGAGGTGCCCGAAAATATTTCCATCCCATAAAGAAACAAAGGTAGGCAGAGAGAAATAGATATTCTCTTTCTAACAGTAATAGGCAGATACAGCCCAACGCAATACAGTTTTCTTAATGTATAGGATATTCTTGATAAAATGAAGTTAATATGAAAAGAAAAATCTAATTTCGACTCAAAGTATACGCCTAATAAGTTATGATGAGACACAAACAAAATAGTTTCATTCAACAAACGTAAATTAGGAAGAACAGGACTATGAGAATAATACATTGCTTTAGTTTTTAAAGGATTTAAATATAGGAAGTTAGAACTAGCCCAGTCTGCAATACGCTGCAAGTCATCATTGATATCGGTTGTCATATGAAAAAATTAAAAATACATGTTGTTATGTGTTGCCAGACTCAAAGCGCTTGTTAGAAATTGTTAAATATGAATCGTTTGTGGTAGTGTTAAATGTAAAAAGTGAAAATTTAAATTATTATGGACCATAAAGAAGCAATTAGAATGATTTTGGCTGCATATATTTTATTATATATTTTTTCTTTAAAATCAAGCGATTGCAGTGTTGTCCATAGAAAGAATTCTCTTACAATGACGCCATTGTCAGATGCATAAACTTCGCGCATCTGACAATATTAAAATGTCTGACAAACATCTGGCAATATTACTAGAAGCCATCGAAAAAAGATATGATGCAAGATTTAAAAAAAATGGATAACATGCAAAAAATGTGTGAAAAAAATGTTGAAGAAGTGAAAAGACTGTATGGTAATGCAAGCGAAGTAGAAAACAAAAATAAAGACATATATGAAAAAATTAGCAACAACAACATAAAGATGTGCGATGAGATAAAAAAAATAGTTTCAGAAACTAATGTAATAACAACATATGCACAAACAGTTGCAAATAAAACTGTGATGCCAGATGTATCAAAAAATTTCCCATTAATTATAAAACCAAAAGAAAAACAAACGGTGAAAAAAACTAAAGAAGAGCTTAACAAAGTGGACCCAATGAATTTTAAAATCGTAAATGTTGAAACCCGTCGAAATGGCACTTTAGTTATTCAGAGCGAAAATATGGACGAACGAGAAAAAATGAAATTGACAATTCAGAACGAAATAAGTGAGAACTATGAAGTAAAAATTCCAAAACAGGCCGAAATGAGTATAATAATAACAGACATGAATTTTAAATTGAATGAAAGTGAGTTAATAGAAAAAATAAAAAAGCAAAATGATGTAATGAAGGACAGTAATTTCGAAATTGTAAAATGCTTTGAGACCAAAAGATTTAATAGGTCTGTATATAATGCAAAAATAAAAGTTGAAAATGAAACATATCATAAAATTATGGCAATACAACGATTAAATGTTGGATGGGAGAGGTGTAGAATATTTGATGGTACTGATATATTGCAATGTTTTAATTGTCAATGGTATAATCATAAGGCAAATGAATGTCGGAATGAAGCAGTATGCTTTAAATGTCATTGTAATCACAAGAGTAAAGACTGTACAAAAGAGATATTGAGCAAATGTGTTAATTGCAACAAAGAAAATAAAAGATTAAATCTTTGTCTCGATGAAAATCATGCAACAATTAGCAAAGAATGCCAGTTTATAAAAATAAACTAAATCTAAAAAAGAAAAGGTTTGGAATAGATATAGAAATATAACAACCAAAGAATATATATGGAATATACAATAATATTCAAGGGCTAACAAACAATTTCAACCAACTCGAAATAATAGTAGAATCTGTTAAACCTGATTTTATAATACTAACTGAAACGCATATGACTGAACAAATAGATGAAGCAGAAGTTGAAATAAATGAGTATAATCTATTTACTACAACATCTAAGTCTACAAAAACTGGAGGTGTCATTCTATATTTTAAAAAGCAATGGAAATTATCAAATATAAAGACATGTATAAAAGATACAGAGTACTGGATTAGTGCATATATGGCAAAAAATTATAATGTTTCTTTTATTGTAATAGCGATATATAGATCTCCAAGTTATTCGAAGGCTGAATTTTGTGATGCATTTCAAGATTTTCTGGAAGAATTGTGTGAAAGGAATTGTGATATATTAATAGCTGGTGATTTTAATATTGACTGGAAGACTGATTTCTATAAACCAAGAGTACAAAGTATTCTGCATGATAATGGTTTGAAACAGATAATGAACGAAGACACCAGAATAACACAGAATTCAAAAACAATAATAGATTATATTATAACAAATAATGAAAAAGTATCTGCTAGAACCAATATAAATAACAAAATATCAGATCACGAAGCAATAGACATTTTTATTGAATGCGAAAACAATACATCAGAGATAAAAAGAAAACAAATAGAAATTTTTAAATATAATAAAAACAATTTTAGATGTGAACTAAGAGCAATATTAAATTATAATGAAATGCTAAATGTTAATGAACAGACTGAAAAATTCGACAAATGTATGGAATGTACAATAGCAAAATTTGTAGTAAAAAGACAAATAAATGAAAGTAGTAACAATAAGTGGTTTAGTAACGAACTAAGAAATTTAAAAGTGGAAAAAATAAGAGCATACCAAAGAGCCGTAATTGCTAACACAAATGAAGCATGGGCAAATTACAGAACAATGAGAAATAAATACAAAATCAAAATTGAAAATGAAAAACGCCATTACATAAATAATAAAATTTCAATTTCTAAGGACCAAAAAGAAATGTGGAGTGTGATAAAAGAACTTGTGATAAGAAAACCTAGAAATGTTATAAAATCTGTGATATTTAATCAAGTAGAGTATAAAAACAACTTAGATATAGCCGAAAAATTCAACAGTTACTTTGTAGATAGTATTAAGGAAATAAGAGATTCAATCGAAAATGTGCAATACCAAAATCTGATACCTGTGATATATACCAAGTTTAAGTTTCGCGCAATATCTTTATTGGAATTAAAAACCGTTTTGAAGAATATGAATAATAAAGCTGACTATAAAAAAAACCACAAAAAACATAATTTTAGATACATGGGACACAACTGGTAACATTTTACTGAATATTATTAATAAATCAATGGAAACTGGAAATTTTCCAAAAAATTGGAAAGAATCTATTGTTACACCAATACAAAAAGCTAAAAATACAGACAAATGTGAAGAATTTCGTCCAATAAATAGTCTAAAAATATGTGAAAAGGTGATAGAGAAAGTTGTGAAAAATCAATTAGAAGAATATATAGAAAATAATATTTTGCTATCTAAATATCAGTCAGGATTCAGAAAGAAACATTCATGTGAATCAGCAGTGAACTATCTAATAAACAGATGGAAATGCGTAAATAAAAATAAAATATTATCAGTTTTTCTTGATTTTAAACGTGCTTTCGAGACAATAGATAGGAATATTTTAATGCAAAAGCTTTACAAATATGGTATTCAAGATAATGAGTTAAATTGGTTTAAATCGTATTTAACAGACCGTAAGCAAAAAACAAAAGTAAATAATACGGAATCAACCGCGATAGAAAATAATTACGGGGTACCACAGGGCTCAATCTTGGGAGCCCTCCTATTTATTGTATATATAAATGATATTGAAAATACATTGGAAAAGTGCGAAATAATTATGTATGCAGACGATACACTAATTTTTACGGAAGCAGAGACAGAGGATATGTGTTATGAAAATATAGCAAGTGATATGTGTCATATAAACAAATGGCTAAATATGAATAAATTAAAGTTAAATGAAAATAAAACAAAAATAATGGAAATTAATATGAAAACAGATAAATCATTTCAAATAAATAACGTTACAATTGAAAAAGTAAACAGTATTAAATATCTAGGCTTTGTAATAGACAAACATTTAAAATTCAATGAACATACTGAATATATTTGTAAAAAGATCGGGGAAAAAATTGGATTTTTTAAACGTTTGCGAAATAAAGTATATACACTAACATCAATAAACATATATAATACAGTTATTAAACCGCATTTCGAATACGGGTCAACAATCTTATATTCCAGCTGCAATGATCAACAAATTTCAAGACTACAGAAACTGCAAAATAAAGCTATGCGTACAATATTAAAATGTAATCTATTAACATCTATTAATTATATGCGCAATACATTGAAGTAGTTAAATATTAAACAAAGACTGCAACTGAACACAATAAACTTTATTCAGAAATTGAAAATGGGGGATGCACCTGATTATTTGAAGGACCAGACAAGATACGTAAGAGAAGCTCAGCCATATAACCTCAGGAATGCAAATGACTTCAGACTACAACGGGCCCATACTAATGCGATGAAGAGAACATTTTTCTATAAAGGATTGAGACTATATAACATGATGCCAAATGAAATTAAAAATGAACCAAATACTATAACGTTTAGAAAAAAAGTTTTAAATTTCATCAGAAATAATTTAGTTCAGAACACTTAAAACTTTTATTTTACTTATTTATTTATTTTTATATATTTTATATTACGAAATTCTCAAAGTATTAAAAATACTACTCACTATTAAATAAAAAATAAAATAAAAAAAAATAGTTTTGCAATGTGTTCACACGATTGTAACAGCATGTTTATAGAACCCAATATGTTTAAAATACGCGTATAAAACCTGACGTTTATCAAGTTTGCAGTTGTATAACGTGAATGTCATTTTATTTTTGTAAAAAACGTAACAAGTGACAGTTTGTTTGGGTTTGTATAACACGTGTTCTACTGTCAAAACAACAAAAAGTGCACGAATGCAAAATTACATGCAAAATTACATGTCGGTGGAAAAAATTACAAATTTTATAAGAAATAAATAAAATAAAATTGATATATCCGCAAAAAAGTGAATGTTGCTACACTTAGTAAATTTTTATTTGTGTTTTTTTATTATTGTAAGTGGCAATTAGAGAATAAAGGTGATAACAGCCGTGCAGTTATTATTTTTGGAAATTCATTTTCTTTTCTTGCAAGATAATAACTCATTTTATGCTATTTCATTATTTGTATATGTGTATAAAGTTAAAGATTTCTTTTTTAAATTAAAAATGTTTTTTTACAGATATACTTCCATGTTGCCGTCAAAAAGGGTTACCTTTTTTAATGACAAAAATACAAATTTTATATGACAAAATGTAAACAAATAAAAATTATTTACAGAAAGGCAACACTGCGATTTGACACTAAATTGCTAAGAGCGCCACACGACGTAAGACGGACGAAAAAAAATCAACGTGTTCTACAAATGCAAGTTCTTACGTATTCGTGCGTGTGCCATTCGTGCGTGTCTTGATTGTGACGTGTTCTATAAACATGCTGTAAGATGTCTGACAATTTGTTGTCAGCTGCTAGTCTTGCAATGGACTGGCAACGAAGTCTGACAAAAATTGCTAGTTCACACGGTTGTAAGAAATATTGAGCACATTTTACTGGCAATATTGTAAGATCTGACAACCGTCTGCACATAGCTTTAGAATTATAAAATAAATTTCGGAAAAGAATTCTATTTAAAATTCTCGTTTTTTTCGTTCTCCTCGCAAACGAATTAAATTAACTTTTGTTGATTTAATTCGTTAACAAAAGTTAATTTAATTCGTTTGAGAGGAGAACGAAAAAAAACAAGAATTTAAAATAGAATTCTTTTTCGAGTTTTATTTTAAAAATTCCGAAAACAAATTTTAAAACGAACGAAAAAAATAAAATAGTATTTGCGAGCAGAATTTTTTCCTATCCTGGTGGTTATTGTTGTTGTAATATATATTGTAGAAATGTGGGTACCTGATTTATGTGCCTTGAACGATACCATGGTAAATTTATTACAGGTACATGCACACACCCAACCTGTTAATGTATATAATACAGCTAGTTGTCAAACTTTATTTACAAGCTGCAATAATATGTGTTGTAATTAAATAATAACAGTGTTGCCCAAAGCGAATTCAGTATCAGGTGACCTTATCAGCCCAGCTGATTATCAGCTGTTGCTACCAAATTGAGCATTTTGAACCAAAACGTCAAAATTTGCTTAGAAATCTTCTGACAGATTGGTTTTGTAGCATAGCAAACTACGTGTTGTTTTTTGTGTTGTAAAATTGTTGTAGCGATAAGGTGACCTGATACTGAATTCGCCTTGGTGTTGCCAATAAAGTTACACATGACTGTGTCTCCAATTACACATTGAAGAAAATTACACCATCCATCTTTAGTGTGGATTCAAATGAAAACAAATCTAAATAAAAATAGAACACAAAGTAGAATTACACACAGATTATACATGAGTCTAATTACATGGCCTACACATGAGAGTAATTGCTCACGCTGCGTAATTACACACATATTGGCAACACTGAATGATTATAATCATATATGAATGCCGCGTCTACTTTAGTTACCCTGTAATTGTTATCTTTAACAAGAGTGCTATATTCGGCTGTGTCGAATCTTATATACCCTTTACCAACGTATGTATATGTAGTATGCAAACACATACATACATACATAAGTACATACATACATATTTGTTTTGTGATGAAAGTTATAATTTTTTGTTATAGAACAATTTTTAGTAAGTGACACCTCGGTTTTTTTCGACTAATAGCTAATAAATCAGTGAATGTTTAAATATAGTTTGAGTTAATTTTCATAAAATTTTAAAATGTGTTTAAATACACTTTCATTTTTTCAGTGGTTAATTAAAGTTATTATCAAATTAAGTTGAAAGTACGGTAGCACTACAATATTTCCAAATATTATGGAAAGCTTTCCAAAAAACAGCTGTTCAATATAAATAAGAAAGTTGATTTATCAATTTGCAGAAAAGTGAAATAGCAAAAAAACACATTTTATGATACAAAAAGAGCATCAGAATGCATTTTTCTATTTATATATTTCATGATATGAAAATATGTGTTACATTTGTTGTACATTTGCGAAAATTAAACGAAATTCATTTTAATACGACCACATGATGTTCATGTACGTGCCTTCAAAAAACACACACATGCACAAAACATATGGTGTGTTTGTAAAATTTAAACAACACTTAAATCTACAGTGTTGGCTGTTTAAGTTTGATTTAATTATGCCGTGAGAAACAAATTTTTATGTTTAAATAAGATTTAAAAATAAAATACAAATAATCATTGACTGATTTATTAGCCCTAAAGAATTTGCTTGAGTAAAGATCTTACTAAAACATAAAATATTTTTAACTAAAAAAATTATTTTTGGTTAATTTGTTACCCAAATTTTTTTTCCAACTTGCAACCTTGGGATAATTTAATTTTGCTGGTTTTAATACGAGTACAAATTTATTTCTTTCTAAAATAAAGAATATATTTAATTACCATAGAAATAACTAGCTTTATTTAATAAGTTTTATATAACAAAAAAAGTGTACTAAATTCTTATGAATTGAATTTAGTACGTTACTGTTCGTAACGCTTTTTAAGCCAAATTACATGTGATAATATTTATCATGATTATTTACATGATTTAATATTTATATAGACATATATGTATTTATATATTTACATAGATATATATGAATATATACATATATGTATGTATATAATATAAATATACATATGTATATCTTTTTTTACTATGTTATTAATTAACTACAAATTGGTTGAAAAATAAGTAGTTAGTAGTCAATTTAAAAGTCATGCAGAGATGGCCAATTGACTACCGCCTATGACATGCTTATGTTAAAATAGTGCGACAAGGAAAAAAGTCACTTAATCAACCAGTTGTGGTTATTAAAAAACTAGTTTGAAGTTACTTACAAATGGGTTTGAGTTCCTGTAAGGAAGTTACAAAAATGTTAGTGTATGTGTTGTAAATAAAATGTTTACATTGTTGCCAATGAAGTTATACATGGCTGTGTCTCCAATTACACATTGAAGTAAATTACACTACACATCTTTTGTGTATGTTAAAATGAAAACAAAACTAAATAAAAATACAACACAAAGTAGAATTACTCACATATTATGCACGAATCTAGTTACATGGCCTACACATGAGAGTAATTGCTCAAGCTGCGTAATTACACACATATTGGCAACACTGAATGATTATAATCATTTATGAATGCCGCGTCTACTTTAGTTACCCTGTAATTGTTATTTTTAACAAGAGTGCTATATTCGGCTGTGTCGAATCTTATATACCCTTTACCAACGTATGTATATGTAGTATGCAAACACATACATACATACATAAGTACATACATACATATTTGTTTTGTGATGAAAGTTATAATTTTTTGTTATAGGACAATTTTTAGTAAGTGACCCCTCGGTTTTTTTCGACTAAAGAATTTGCTTGAGTAAAGATCTTACTAAAACATAAAATATTTTTAACTAAAAAAATTATTTTTGGTTAATTTTTTACCCAAATTTTTTTTCCAACTTGCAACCCTGGAATAATTTAATTTTTCTGGTTTTAATACGAGTACAAATTTATTTCTTTCTAAAATAAAGAATATATTTAATTACCATAGAAATAACTAGCTTTATTTAATAAGTTTTATATAACAAAAAAAGTGTACTAAATTCTTATGAATTGAATTTAGTACGTTACTGTTCGTAACGCTTTTTAAGCCAAATTACATGTGATAATATTTATCATGATTATTTACATGATTTAATATTTATATAGACATATATGTATTTATATATTTACATAGATATATATGAATATATACATATATGTATGTATATAATATAAATATACATATGTATATCTTTTTTTACTATGTTATTAATTAACTACAAATTGGTTGAAAAATAAGTAGTTAGTAGTCAATTTAAAAGTCATGCAGAGATGGCCAATTGACTACCGCCTATGACATGCTTATGTTAAAATAGTGCGACAAGGAAAAAAGTCACTTAATCAACCAGTTGTGGTTATTAAAAAACTAGTTTGAAGTTACTTACAAATGGGTTTGAGTTCCTGTAAGGAAGTTACAAAAATGTTAGTGTATGTGTTGTAAATAAAATGTTTACATTGTTGCCAATGAAGTTATACATGGCTGTGTCTCCAATTACACATTGAAGTAAATTACACTACACATCTTTTGTGTATGTTAAAATGAAAACAAAACTAAATAAAAATACAACACAAAGTAGAATTACTCACATATTATGCACGAATCTAGTTACATGGCCTACACATGAGAGTAATTGCTCAAGCTGCGTAATTACACACATATTGGCAACACTGAATGATTATAATCATTTATGAATGCCGCGTCTACTTTAGTTACCCTGTAATTGTTATTTTTAACAAGAGTGCTATATTCGGCTGTGTCGAATCTTATATACCCTTTACCAACGTATGTATATGTAGTATGCAAACACATACATACATACATAAGTACATACATACATATTTGTTTTGTGATGAAAGTTATAATTTTTTGTTATAGGACAATTTTTAGTAAGTGACCCCTCGGTTTTTTTCGACTAAAGAATTTGCTTGAGTAAAGATCTTACTAAAACATAAAATATTTTTAACTAAAAAAATTATTTTTGGTTAATTTTTTACCCAAATTTTTTTTCCAACTTGCAACCCTGGAATAATTTAATTTTTCTGGTTTTAATACGAGTACAAATTTATTTCTTTCTAAAATAAAGAATATATTTAATTACCATAGAAATAACTAGCTTTATTTAATAAGTTTTATATAACAAAAAAAGTGTACTAAATTCTTATGAATTGAATTTAGTACGTTACTGTTCGTAACGCTTTTTAAGCCAAATTACATGTGATAATATTTATCATGATTATTTACATGATTTAATATTTATATAGACATATATGTATTTATATATTTACATAGATATATATGAATATATACATATATGTATGTATATAATATAAATATACATATGTATATCTTTTTTTACTATGTTATTAATTAACTACAAATTGGTTGAAAAATAAGTAGTTAGTAGTCAATTTAAAAGTCATGCAGAGATGGCCAATTGACTACCGCCTATGACATGCTTATGTTAAAATAGTGCGACAAGGAAAAAAGTCACTTAATCAACCAGTTGTGGTTATTAAAAAACTAGTTTGAAGTTACTTACAAATGGGTTTGAGTTCCTGTAAGGAAGTTACAAAAATGTTAGTGTATGTGTTGTAAATAAAATGTTTACATTGTTGCCAATGAAGTTATACATGGCTGTGTCTCCAATTACACATTGAAGTAAATTACACTACACATCTTTTGTGTATGTTAAAATGAAAACAAAACTAAATAAAAATACAACACAAAGTAGAATTACTCACATATTATGCACGAATCTAGTTACATGGCCTACACATGAGAGTAATTGCTCAAGCTGCGTAATTACACACATATTGGCAACACTGAATGATTATAATCATTTATGAATGCCGCGTCTACTTTAGTTACCCTGTAATTGTTATTTTTAACAAGAGTGCTATATTCGGCTGTGTCGAATCTTATATACCCTTTACCAACGTATGTATATGTAGTATGCAAACACATACATACATACATAAGTACATACATACATATTTGTTTTGTGATGAAAGTTATAATTTTTTGTTATAGAACAATTTTTAGTAAGTGACCCCTCGGTTTTTTTCGACTAAAGAATTTGCTTGAGTAAAGATCTTACTAAAACATAAAATATTTTTAACTAAAAAAATTATTTTTGGTTAATTTTTTACCCAAATTTTTTTTCCAACTTGCAACCCTGGAATAATTTAATTTTTCTGGTTTTAATACGAGTACAAATTTATTTCTTTCTAAAATAAAGAATATATTTAATTACCATAGAAATAACTAGCTTTATTTAATTAGTTTTATATAACAAAAAAAGTGTACTAAATTCTTATGAATTCAAATTACATTTGATAATTATTAATGAACAAATAACATCAAAGTTAATGATCAAACAGAATATGTCCGCAACTTCAGGAAAAATCGTTGTCAAATTTACAAAGCCCATAATAAAATCTACGGCAGTAACTTCAAATGCTCTATAATTTTAGTTTTATTTTCTTTTGTGCTTATTTTTCTTTGTAATTTTGTTCAAAAAATTTATGAAATTTATTGAAAGTATGGTAGCATTATTGAGCGAATGAGTATTTATATATGAGAGCATAAGAAAAAACGTTGTCAAAATAAAATAGATTCTATCTATCGACTGCTTTCTGGTGTTGATTTTTTGTGTCAATTTGTATGGAAAATGTGTTTATGCCTCAATTCTGTTTGATAATTTAGTTGTAAATATTTTGACAACAACACATTTGAACGGAACAGCCAGCCAGAATAGATTAATATCGAATATAAATAATTTGCTGGGTTTTGTATAAGTTTCTAAGCCTACTATGCTTATTTTTCTTTTGTGATTTTCAAAAATATTATTATTTGTGAATTCTCAAATAGTTTTTGAAAGTCTGTACATAAGATAAGAGGTTTCTGACTGTTCAAAATGTGTGGTTGAAGTCTACTGACGATTTGTTACAGCAACAATGAAATGCATATAGACATCGCTGAACCACCAGCAAATAAATTTCAAATTAATAAATTTCAAATAAATTCCAACCCTGGAATCATGTTTTTACATTTCTTAGGGTCCGTATACCAATCTTGTTCTTTGAAAAATATATAAAATATGTTAAGTGAACAAAGAAAAAAAAAATAAAAAAGGAAAATACTAGTTTTATTTAGTTACTTTAATATTAAATAAATTCAGTAAAGTGCGACTTTGACACACGCACGAAGGGTTCCGTACGTTCGGTTTCCAAAACTTTTTTAATATGGCGTTTTTGGCTTTTTTTCAGTTTAAACGGTTTTTTAGATTTGTCGCTTTTTTCCCGTTTTGGTGATTTTTTCGGTTCTTGGCGTTTTTTCATTTTGGCGATTTTTTCATTTGGCGATTTTTCCGGTTTCTCGCGACTTATTTTAGCTCTAGAAATTTTTTTTATTTGGCTCTTTTTTCGTTTTGGCGATTTTTTTGGATTTTGGCGATTTTTTTTGGCTTGGCGATTTTTTAATTTTGGAATTTTTTAGTTTTATCGTTTTTGAAAATTTTAAGAGTTTGGCTCTTACGTTTTCCAAGATACAGCAAGTTGTCCAAATTACATAATTAAAATTACATTAACTAATAGAACACCCTTTAATTTCGGTTGTTTAAATTTTAGTGTTAATTGTTGCAGTCTGTATAAAAATACACTAACTTTACAAATTTCAAGTGTATATACATAAATTGTGTGTATATTACATGGGGTTTTAACATTTTTCGTTGCTCGTTTTGGACCACTATTTAATTTTTAATCTTTGTGTATTTTTTGTTGTGGCGACCAAAGGTCTAAACACTCTGTCTAAATTTCAGGTCCGTAGCTCTAACAGTTCTCGAGAAAATAGCATGTGACAGACGGACGGACAGCGTAGCAAAAACAATAGGGTTGCTTTTCACCTTTGGTGTACGGAACCCTAAAAAGGTTAAATTTTCCAGCGTGGACCTGTGGTTCTTATTTTTCTAATTTTCTATACCCATATTTTCTTTTTAAAACATAAAAAATATAAATAAAATTAAAATATAAAAAAAATTATTAGACCTACTTTATTTTATATATCACAAACAGGGCTATCATGAATAAAATTCCACGTGAAATTTTTCCCAGGGAAAAATTCCAACTAATAGCAAATAATAGGGAAAACAAAAAATTCTAATTGGAAAAGGGAGAAATTTCACGTGGAATTTTATTCATGATAGCCTTGAATAAGTGTACGTTTCCCAACCCTGGAAACATAATTTAAAATTTTTCTGATTTCTGACACCAATATTTTTCTTTTAAGAATGTAAGATATGTTGGAACCCTGGAAACGTCTTTTTTATTTTTTTTTTATTTTTTTTATATTTTTAATACAAATTTTATTCGTACTGAAATATAAAATAAGTTTATTTAACAAAAAAATTAAAAATTTGTGTTATCTAGTTACTTTTCTATGGCAAAATCAAGTTTAAGTTTTTCAGCTCAAATCCAATCTATTTTGGACCACTTCTGATACATCAGTCCAAGACTGAAGTCTCTAGCTTTTCTGGGAGCTTCGGAAAACCGATTTCAGGTACACCAGACGTACGGACGGACGGACATCGCTTATAGGCTTTTTACACTGACACACATTTCAGGGAAACGCACGGAAGATGTAAAAAATGTGAAACATGCGTTTACATTGACAACATCTAACATCTACCATCATCTCAGTTGTCAAAAAGACAACACACACTACATATGTAGGTTTTGTTAAGGAAATTATAAAAAATTGGATTTGATGTAACATTAATAATTGGACTAGTTGTTGCTTTGCAAGAGCAAACCCAGTTAATAATTCTGTGTATGAAAATTATAAAAGATTTTGCAAGAAAAACATGAAGATTTTTTTAAAAGGTACATATGTACACACATATACATATGTATGTTTGTAGTTTTTTCTTAGTTTTTGAACAGCGTTTCCACTAGTGGAAATAGAAATTACACAGCTGCAAGTCTTAAATAGTGCAAAACTAAATGAAATATTGCAAAAAAAAACCAAGAAAATTTTTTATTTTTTTATTAGTTTGTTAGTAACTTGAAATTTAAGGCGAGATAATTTTTTAATATATAAAAATCCTACAACAAATTTAGAAATATAACACAAAATTCAATATTTCTCAAATATTTACTTCAACGAGGAATAATTTAACCACTTTCCTCTTAACATTTTGTCAAAATTTCATAAAATATCCTTTAAACTAGGCATTTTTTTCTTTTCTTAATTTAAACTTATTTAACTATAGGTACTGAGCGATACTTATACATTCTTTAGCTTTTTAAGCATATGTACAATGTATGTACATATGTACATTGTACATATTTAAACTAAACTATTTTTTCCAATTTCTTTTTGCTATTTTAGGCTAAAAACTTGCAATCTTAAAATCGATGCTACTGTATTACCTGATAACAAATTTTTGGGGTATCAGTTTTAACTAAGTTCAATTTACTAAAAAAAAAAGAATTTCAACAGAAGCGTTTAAAAATGGTAATATCACAACCTTTAAATTTAGAAAGAGAATATCGCCAGCAGAGTTTTTACTTTAAAAAGTTTAATAGATTAAGGTATTTAGGGTATAATTTTTGATAGTTTAGCTTAACAAATGAAAATTGGTTTTCATCTCATATGCGAAAACGATTAATAGGGTCAACTGGCTAGGATTCAAAAAATATATTAGTAGTCACTGCGTAGAAAACATTCAGCTAAGATCACCTGATGATATTGAATTTAATATTGCCAATCTTAACGAATATATTAAACAGGCTGCTGAACATGCCACTACTTCCTATCCGCAGACTGGCTTTAATAGAATTTATTCTACGGAAATTGAACGTCTTGTATGTGAAAAAAGGAGAGCTAGAAGAGAATGGCAACAACACCGATCAACCCTAAATAAAATCAGATTTAAAGAATGTACTAAACGACTCAAAGAGCTGCTATCGTCCGAAAAGACTGCATTACTGGAAAAGTATTTAGAAGGTCTTGATGTAACGTCAACATCTAATTACTCTTTATGGCGCGCTACTAAAAATCTTAAAAGACCCGTTGATCTCAAATAACCATTGCGTACTTCGACTGGAGGCTGGGCAAGAAGCGATAGTGAGAAAGGTAACTTATTTTCTGAGCATTTAAAATCTGTATTCACTCCCAATTCATGTACGGGTGCTGCCGATTTACCGAGTGTAGTCTCTCTACCCCCTCGTCCCTTAAGGTTTAAGATGCGTGAACTACAAAAAATAGTTGCTGAACTCGACCCTAAGAAAGCTCCAGGTATTGATGGCATTAGTAACAAGATGCTGCTGAACTTGCCTCATATTGCAATAAGAATTTTGCTATTTATTTTTAATGCAATTTTCCACATAACTGGAAACTTGCCAAGATTAAAATGATTCCAAAGCCAGGCAAAGATCTTACCAAGGCTGAGTCATATAGGCCTATAAGCTTACTTTCAACAATTTCAAAGCTTTTCGAAAAGCTGCTCATGACTAAATTGTCCACAATTTTAGCTGATACTGGGTGCATCCCGGACCATCAATTTGGCTTTGGAAGCCAGCATAGCACTATTGAGCAAACGCATAGATTGGTTCAAATTATAAGGAGGACTTTTGAAGAAAAGAAGTATTGTTCTGCCCTTTTTATTGATGTTTCTCAGGCATTTGACAAAGTATGGCACAAAGGCCTAGTTTTAAAATTGAAGACATAACTACCAATAAATATACAAAAGCTTTTGGAAAGTTATATTCTTGATAGAAAGTTTACTGTTGTTGAAGGAGACTTCATGAGTGTACCCGAATCTATATCTTCTGGTGTGCCACAGGGTAGTATTCTGGGACCAGTCTTGTATCTAATATATACTTGTGATATGCCTGTGAGCAATAACATCCACACTTCTACATTTGCCGATGATACAGCCTGTTTGAGTATTCACAAAAATCCTGATGAGGCATCCCGCAATCTCCAAGCACACATTTTCCAGCTTGAAATATGGTTGAACTTATGGAGAATTAAAGTCAATGAACAAAAGTGTGTTCATATAACGTTTACCCTAAGAAAAGATACCTGTTCCCCCATTCGAATCAACAATCAAAATATTCCTCAACATTCTCAAGTCAAATACCTTGGCATACACCTTGATCGAAGGCTTACATGGAAATATCATATTGACTCTAAGTTAACCCAAATGAAACTTAAATTGACTCAAATATATTGGTTAATTGGCAGAAATTCAACACTCAGCCTAGACTGCAAACTTTTGATATACAAGTCGCTTTTGAAGCCAATATGGTGCTATGCAATTCAGCTGTGGGGCACTGCTTTAGCTTCAAATGTCGAGAGAATCCAACGAAGGCAAAACAAAATTTTACGTTTGATAACATCTGCTCCATGGTACGTTAAAAATTCAAATATTCATCGTGATTTAAATATGCCACTAGTGAGTGAAGAAATTGCAAAATACGCAGGCAAATATTTAACTAAACTCGAGTCACATCCTAATCCGCTTGCCCGTAATATTTTGAGCTTTACTGGACACATCCGCTTAAAAAAGAGGGACACAAGGGCTCTTATACCCAACACTCCAGATGGGACTGCTTAAAAATACTTCTTTTTGATTATCACTACTTATGTATTATTTATAACTATCACTAAGCTTATGTCCGATATTGGTTGGGCCTAATAATTATATTTAGATTTAAGATTTGATTACTTATTGTTAGTTCATTTTTGAAGATACAATAAATAAATATGTATATGAAAAAAAAAAATTTCAATGATTGTACAAATTTTGGTTGTACTACATCAATAAAATTATAAAGGCCATCATGAAATATTATTTTTTTTAATTTGCCTAATTATTTCAATATAAAAGTTACTAAAATCTTTATACATTGCATTTGTGTGTCTCGAAACAGTATTTATTTCAAAAACTGCCAATCTTCAATATAATCTTAATACTTATTTATATAATAGGTGATAATATTTAATGGCTCTCTAGTGGGAAATATCGTAAAAATTCTGGGAGTTTGCATTACGTTTACAGTAGGATCCAAGATTTCTTAGCAAATCTTCTAAACATGGTTAATATAATTTGGTCCTTATTAAAAATATTATTAGACTTTTATTAAGACTTACAGGAATATTGTTTTGTTTATATCTTTATAATAAACTTCGTTAGAGACATGGGGATTTCCCGCAGCCATGAAGTTTCGTCTGTAGAATTTTGTAGCACATATAACTCGATTTTATCTTAAGTCGACTTATGCTGTTATCGCTTTAAAAATATAAATGTAAATGCCATTTAAGTCAAATAGTGCAAAATTACACAAAAAATTTATGGTGCAAAAATAGTGCAAAGAACTTTATTATCACATATTAAATAAATGAAATTTACAAATACAGTATCTTTCGGTTAATTGCACATTAAAATTTGCACAACTTTTTGTTCAATTAACCGGGGAACCAATTAGCCGATACCCGCTTAATTGAACAATTCGTTCAATTACAAGAATCCCGTTTAATTGAACAGTTTGTTCAATTACAGAAATCACGCATAATTGGAACTACTAATGAATTAAAAGAAATCGCATATGTGCACTTTAAGTTTTTCAAAATAATTTTTTTTTTACTTTAAACGAAAAAAATGCAAGTAACAGAAAAAAATTTACATATATGTATGTGTATACGCAGGTATTTATTATTATTTCAATTAGTAGAGATGCCACCCAGTGTTTTTCACAAATGATGTCAAATATGTATGTGGAAAAATGCTAGATTATTATTCAATAATAATGCAATTAACCGGGTAAAAGTAAGAGGAAATTTATTTTTGATGACATGAATTTTGAACCAATTAAGCGGGAAAATCAATTAACCGGGTTCAATTATCCGAGGAAATTTACATGTGCTTTCGTATGCAATATTTTTTTGCCCGATCATATGGTTGAACTACCTGACCCTGGTCCGCGTTGCTGGCCCTAAGAAAACATTACTGTTGTATATGGCATTGGTGGTACAATATGAAAATTGGAGTTTTCCCACGAATAAACTAAATATTGCGCCATCTGCCGGACAAACTTTAAACTACACAGAAACACTTGTAGAGTATCTACCAAGTCTTAACATACTACTTAAAATACTGGAAGAATAAACTTTATATTAATGTTCACTACTGTAAATTATATTAATTTAATTATTGTAGTTTTGTAGTTAAGGAATTGTTGTTGTTTAGTTATAAGGAATGGAATTAGTATTAATATTTAATACCGTTATTTTAGTATATAAGCAATCAATTTTGGAAATAAAAATCAATTATAAGTCAAGCCTAAAATCGGCTGCATTACTTACTTATATTCTATTAGAGCATTCAACTGCTCATAGAAACTTATTTTTTATAAAGCATTCATTTGCTATTTTATTTAAATATTCAGCCAGTGGCGTTAATTAGCGCCGGCAAATCACGGGTAGGATTATTCATTTTATAAAGCCCCCCTTTAAAAACTTTGAAGAAAGACTATAAACATTACATGGCGATCCTGCCAAACTAAATCGCGGACAGAAATATCCCAACGGAGGAATATAAACCTGCAGGCAGAATAATAGAAGCTCCACCATCCTGGCAACGAGCGACAGAAATTTGGTCGTAAATCGACAAATTGGAGAGCGAGATGGCCGAACACCGCACAAAATAAATTTTTAATTTTATTTTACATATTTCACACACATACAATACTAAAATTATACTAATAAAAAATAAATAACAAAAAAAAATTAACTAAATTAAATAAAAGAAAGCAAAAATCTGAAGAAGCACTGATTTAATAAAAGAAATAGAAACAAAAAGAAATGTCAGTCCAGTTGCTTAGTATTGCCATAAAGAAACTAAAAAAAAATTCACAGGGTGAAAAAAAAATTAATTAATTTAGAACATATGAAATTTCAGTGTTACCATTAAGTAATTTTTTTTCCAATATTATTATTTTGTAAATGCATTAAACATATAAATTTTTTTTATAAATTAATAATCAAATAATATTAATTTTTATGGAAAAATTAATAGAATATAAAAGTGAATTAGAAAAATTAGAAAAAAATCTAAAGAAAAGTAAAGATAGAGCTTACTCCTCTGAATTCAAAACAGAAAAATTAAAACGATTAAGGCATATAAGAAAAGAAGTTGATAATATTTATAAGGAATTAATTGAAGAAGAAGAAAAGTCGCTTATACTCGAATTCGATAATTTATATAAAAGATTATTACGCCAGATAGAAGAATTAAGTATTAGAGAAACGAAAATACACGGACAAACTATTGAAGAAACTAACAATTTAAAAAGTATGGCACATTTCGATATATCGATAGTAGGCAAAAACCTACAAATTTTCAAAGGTTCATATGAGGTGTTGGAAGATTTTATAGTGCAAACCGAATTACTCCATGATATTTTGCGAGTAGAAGATAGAGAGATTTTCGTTAAGTATGTCTACAATTTCAAACTTGCATCACATGTTCGAAGTGTTATAGGGCGTTCAAACAGACCAACTACATTTGAAGATTTGAAGAAATTATTAACCGAAGCTTACCCTAATCCTAGAACTTTGCAACAAGTTTTAACCGAATTTGGAACAATTAGGCAAGGAAATCTGAACATAACGACGTATAGAGAAAAAGTTGCACTGCTATCTGAACAGTTAAGCAATTTTGAGATAAAGGCTTTAGCAAATCCTACACAAGAAGCAAAAAATGCAATTTTTAAAATGAGCGAGAGCATGGCTCTCAACGTATTCATGAAAGGAGTAAACGTAGAATACCAAAGCACGCTAGTGGCATGTAGTCCAAAGACGCTAAATGAAGCGGCAGAAAAATGTCTGACAATAGAAAGAAACTTGCAAAATAGCAACAGTAGTATTTTCAGAATTTGGAGAAGGGAAACAGAAATAATTACAATTCACAAAGAGACAATAGAAATTTCCACGGACAAAGAAACACTAGAAATTTTACGGACGAACGCAATTTCCACAACTCAAATACCTACAACAACCATACAAATACCAACAACCACAATAGAATCCACAATAATAATAACAACAATAATCTCAACCACAATAGAGATCATAATAGATTTCATAACAACAATAGATACGGAAATAATAATAATAGTAACATTAATAACAATTACAATGTAAACAGAAACAATTCTCACAGAGGATATAATCAAGGTCGAAATCAGGGAAACTAAAAGCGTCGGACAACAAAAATTGTTATCCAGAAGGCCGAAAAATATTCAAACTCTCAACTACCACTGACAATTCAGTGACAATAACATGTAAAACCACAAAAAGAGACCTAAAATTTTTAATAGATACAGGAGCTGATATCTCCATTAGTAAATTAGGAGATATAGAAAATAGAAATAGGGATTGTATATCTTTACTAAGTGGTATCACATTAGATACAATAGAAAGTATTGGTACAGCAAATTTGAGCCTAAAATTTGAAAATAAATTTATAAATCATCAATTCCATATAGTCAAAGATGATTTCCCAATCAATACCGATGGAATAATAGGAAGGGATATATTAGAGAAATATATGTGTAAAATTGATTTTGAAACGTACACAATAGCATTCCGTATATCAAATGAAGAGTTTATTTTACCAATTACACCCAAACGTATTTACAACACAAAAATTTTTATACCAGCACGATCTGAGGCTATTGTACCAGTTAATATAGTGACAAATGAAGAAAGTATCGTTCTAAACAAAGAAATATCTTCAGGAGTCTACGTAGGAAACAGTATAATACCAGCTGTCGGCATACAACATGTAAAAGTATTAAACACAACTGATAAAGATATAACATTAGATGAATTAAAATTAGAGACAAAACAATTGTCAAATTACTATATATACGATTACCGCAGTAGCGTTCAAATGAACAACAAAGAGCGAGTGCAGAATATACTAAAAGACCTAAATATTGAGTCTATAGACCAAACAGCCAGGCAATCTTTAATAAACATAATTACAGAGTACAGTGATATTTTTCATCTCGATAACGAAAAGTTGTCAGTGAATAATTTTTACACACAGCAAATTCAAACAACCGACGCAACGCCAGTGTACATAAAACCATATAGATTACCGGAATCACAAATAAATGAAATAAATGAACAAATAGACAAACTGTTAAAAGATGATATTATTGAACCTTCAGTCAGTCCCTATAACTCTCCATTATTAGTAATACCAAAAAAATCAATAAATGATACAAAAAAATGGCGACTAGTAGTCGATTTTCGAAAATTAAATGAAAAGATAGTGAACGACAAGTTTTCACTTACAAAAATCGAAGATGTACTTGATAAGTTAGGAAGAGCTAAATACTTCTCCACACTAGATATGACCAGTTCATTTCACCAAATAGATTTAGATAAAGATTCGAGGCCATTGACTGCATTTTCAACAAGAAATGGTCATTTTCAATTTACTCGTCTACCATTTGGATTAAAAATATCCTCTAATAGCTTCCAAAGGATGCTAACGATAGCCCTAAGTGGTTTAAGCGCCGAAGCATTTTTATATGTAGACGATATTATTGTATTTGGCTGCAGTGTGCAACACCATCATGATAACTTATCGAAAGTATTTCAAAAACTGAGACAATATAATTTAAAATTAAATACCAATAAATGCTGCTTTCTAAAATCTGAAGTAGTGTATTTGGGTCATTTAATCACTGACAAAGGTATTTGTACCGATCCTGCCAAGCATAGTGTGATAGAAAACTATCCCGTACCAAAAAATGCTGATGACGTTAGACGTTTCATAGCATTTTGTAATTATTACAGGCGATTCGTACCTGACTTTGCAAAAATAGCGAGAAATTTAAATTTACTGTTAAAGAAAAATAAAACTTTTGAGTGGGACGAAAATTGTCAAAATTCATTCGAAACATTAAAATCAAAATTAATAAAACCATCCATCCTACAATACCCTGATTTTAAAAAACCCTTTATATTAACGACAGATGCCTCTAATTTCGCACTTGGAGCAGTACTGTCACAAGGCAATATTGGAACAGACTTACCGATATCTTATGCCAGCAAAACGTTATCCAAGCATGACCTGAACAAACCAATCATAGAGAAAGAACTACTAGCAATTCATTGGGGCATAAATTTTTTCAGACCATATCTTTATGGTAGGAAATTTTTTGTAGTAACCGACCATAGACCATTAGTGTCACTGTTCTCACATAAGAACCCATCATCCAAGATGACTCGAATCAGATTGGATTTAAGTGACTATGACTTCGAAATATCATACAAAAAGGGCAAAGTAAACACAAATGCAGACGCATTGTCCAGAATAGTTATAAATACGGACACCCTAAAAGCATTAATTCCTACAGAAGAAGAGCAAAAATCAAAGAAAATATTAGCAATAACACGAAATATGAGAAAGAACTTAAATATACAGAATGAAAACAAGCACGAGGACAGCATCTCTAATAAAAAGACTGATCAACTTTTCATATGGGAGTGCACGTCAATCTCGGATATAAAAAATGAAAGTAAACTAAAAATACCTGAAATTATAGTAAATGATGTAGAGATAGTTGTTAGAAGTGGTGATAATCCAATAAGCACACAGATGTCTTTGGAGAAGCTGCTATCGAAATCGCTATCCTTAGGAATAGAAGAACTCGCGTTAAAAGACAACGACAACATATTTGAAATAGTTAATAATAAAGAATTTAAAGATATGTTTAATACATTAAAAAGAAAGAATGGGGAAAATTGACAAAAATTTACAGAACATGATTATCGCTGAGTACCACAACTCAACTTTAGGAGGACATCTAGGTGTCAGGAAAACAACATTAAAACTCAAGCAAAGATATATATGGAAGAATATGAGTAAAATGATAAAAAAATACATACTAAATTACAAAGAATGCAAGATTAACAAACAAACAAGACATACGAAAGAAAAACTAACAATAACAGATACACCAGATACAAGTTTTGAAGTCGTGTCAATAGACACAGTAGGACCACTTCGATATTCGGGTAAATACAGATACATATTAACCATGCAGTGTGATTTAACGAAGTACGTCATAGCATGCCCTATTGAGACAAAGGAAGCTAAAACAGTTGCAAAAGCTCTAGTTGAAAACTTAATTTTAAAATACGGTCATTTCAAAATCCTCAAATCAGACAACGGTACCGAATTTGTGAACGAGTTAATGTCCGAAGTATGCAAACTTTTAGAAATAAAACAGGTGTTTAGCACACCGTACCACCATGAAACTATGGGTGCTATAGAAAGGAATCATAGGGTACTTAATGAATTTCTCTTGAACTTCTGCAAACAAGATGAATGGGAATATTGGATCCCTTATTTCTGTTTCGCGTACAACACAACTCCTCATATAGATACCAACTACACTCCATACGAGTTAATATTTGGAAAATTGCCAAACTTACCAAATGATAAATGGTTAGATGATAAACCCGTCTACAATATGGATAAATATAATAATGAATTAAAAGCAAGATTACAGTTTTCCTTAAGAAAGGCAAAAGAACTAATAGAACTAGCAAAGTTAAAACGAGTAGAACAAAATAAAAACATGAATCCACTAAATTTGAATGTAGGGTGGTTCTAGTTAAAAATTTTAATAGAAAAAAAATCAACCCCCATACCATGGTCCTTATAAAGTAATAAAAACCAAAGGAGTAAATTCTATCCTAGATTTAGGGAACACAGTTAAAGAATACCACAACAATAACTTGAAAAGATTTTTGTAATAAGGTAATAAGCATATATACAAAAAAAAAAATAAAAAAAATTTGTGAATTTTTTTCTAGAGGGTTAGGGTGTAGAGTATCTACCAAGTCTTAACATACTACTTAAAATACTGGAAGAATAAACTTTATATTAATGTTCACTACTGTAAATTATATTAATTTAATTATTGTAGTTTTGTAGTTAAGGAATATTTGTTAAGGAATTGTTGTTGTTTAGTTATAAGGAATGGAATTAGTATTAATATTTAATACCGTTATTTTAGTATATAAGCAATCAATTTTGGAAATAAAAATCAATTATAAGTCAAGCCTAAAATCGGCTGCATTACTTACTTATATTCTATTAGAGCATTCAACTGCTCATAGAAACTTATTTTTTATAAAGTATTCATTTGCTATTTTATTTAAATATTCAGCCAGTGGCGTTAATTAGCGCCGGCAAATCACGGGTAGGATTATTCATTTTATAAAGCCCCCCTTTAAAAACTTTGAAGAAAGACTATAAACATTACACACTCCTTACACCCCATAGAGCATGTATATAAAGTTTTGTCAACATCGGTGCAGTAGTTCTTGAGTTACGGTGCAGTAGTTCTTGAGTTACGGTGCAAAAACACAAAAATAATAAATACTCCGCCATCTGTCGGACGAACTTCAAACTACACAGAAACACTCCTCACACCCCATAGAGCATGTATATTAAGTTTGGTCTAAATCGGTGCAGTAGTTCTTGAGTTACGGTGCAAAAACACAAAAAAATATATATGGCGCCATCTGTCGGACGAACTTCAAACTTCACAGAAACACTTTTCACGCCCCGTAGAGCATGTATATAAGGTTTGGTCTAAATCGGTTTAGTAGTTCTTGAGTTACGGTGCAAAAACACAAAAAAAACTAAAAATTGCGCCATCTGTCGGACGAATCACTATTTCTGAAAGGGGCTTAGGATTTACCGGGATAGAATATATATATAAAAACGCACATGTCTTTTACGAATATTTTGCGGGGTGGAAGGTGAAAATCTGTTGGGGCATTGAAGAGTTTACCCATAACAAATAAACGTGTTTTTGTATTATATATAATAAGATATATGCATGATATAAATATAGAAGGTACTTCCATTCTCTCTTTGTTTTTAAAAAATAAGTATTTTTGAAGTTTGTTTTTTGAGAGAAATAAAAAAAATGTTCCCATATCGTAAAAAATTTAAGTCTTCCCCCAAAATTTTTTTACAAAAATGTGTAATTATTGTAACAAAAGTTGCGAATAAATAAAGTGATATACATGACTACACATCTGTGATGTTTAAAAAGTGGTCATGTAATAACTTGGCGCATCTTTTTAAATTTTCTGCCTGAAATAAATATTTTAACTATATTTTCATCCAAATTGACTGATGATTTTGATTAGTTGACAATGAATTTTCATTAAGTTTAACAAATATTGATTGATATTACATCTTCTTTAATCTATATAATTCGCTTCTTGTTGACTGTAACATGTTTTTTCTAAAAAAATGTCTTAAATACCCGATCAGATAATTTTGGCAAGTCTATTTCACAGATTTTGCAGGCTCTTAGACACTGTAGCGGACATATATAGAACTCAAAGAATGCTACATTCATATTTTTACAATTATATTTTGTACGTCCACAGTTTGTAATATCCAGCTCATTTTCGCTTTCTTTAACACAACAATACATTTACAATGCATTTCATTAATTTTCAAGGTAATAAAACATTTATCATCACAATTTTTTTTAAATTCTTTGAATTTATAAAAAAAACTTCTGAAATAATTTTTCAATAAAATTTTCAAACAAACAGGAAACAGAGGGGAAATATTAAATTAATACGGTAGCACGATTTTAATTGAAACTTCAAAATACCTATCCTTGTCAGAAGGTGAATGTCAAGAAAAAATGAGAGAATGGAAGTACCTTCTATATTTATATCATGGATATATGTATTTATATATTTACATAGATATATATGGATATATACATACATATATGTATAAATATATAATATATGTACATAATATAAATATACATATGTATATCTTTTTTACTATAATATTAATTAACTACAAATTGGTTGAAAAATAATTAGTTAGTAGTCAATTTAAAAGTCATGCAGAGATGGCCAATTGACTACCGCCTATGACATGCTTATGTTAAAATAGTGCGACAAGGAAAAAAGTCACTGAATCAACCAGTTGTGGTTATTAAAAAACTAGTTTGAAGTTACTTACAAATGGGTTTGAGTTCCTGTAACACAGGATTTAGACGATGAAATTTATGACGTCTATTTTTCTTGATTCCCTTTTGAAGTTGCTACCAAAAATTATTTGCGTTCATACGATGATTATTTTTACATGTCTAATTTTTTTTATTGATTTTGATTTTTATTGCTTATACATACATTTACATACCCTGTCGGAGAATGTGTGCTTGACTACAAAAATAATTAATTTAATATTATTATCTTAGACTGACTAAAAGCTAACTGCAATGTCATCCAGAACAAACCCAAAACTAATTCTTAAGTTGAGTACGTAATAAAATTTGATGAGAGCCAACAAATTTATTCTCAGCTACCTTGAAACTCGTTTCAGTTTTATATTAACATTTTGCTGTTGTTATTTTAGATGGTACCTTAGCCGAGTGATAGCGCATTGAGTAACGTGTGATGATACATGTTCGAACCCCGGAAAAATTTTTTTAATTTACAGACTACCAGGTGATTTAAAAAAGTCAACTTAAAGTTAGCTGAAAGTAGTGCAGAGTGAGACAATTGCCTACCGCCTAGGACATCGCAATGTTAAAATAGGCAGTTGATTACATTGAAAGTAATCCAAGTGTCATTCAGTACTATTTGTGAAATAGTTTGTTTAAAGTTAACTTAATTTCCGACAGGGTACTTTATTAATAAAATTTTCCTTCGAAGAACACACCAATATGAGAATATTAATAATAAAACGTAACAACAGGAACACAAATTTGTGTAAAGAAAAATATGAAAAAAACCATAGAAAACAGAAATCGAGTCATTTTTTCTACCCCCCTTTCTTCTCTACCCCGTTCGCTTTCAAACGAAAAATGACGTCGAAAAATAGACTTCATAAAAGTCTTCGTGTGAATTAGGTGTAAGGAAGCTACAAAAATGTTAGTGTATGTGTTGTAAATAAAATGTTTACATTGTTGCCAATGAAGTTATACATGGCTGTGTCTCCAATTACATATTGAAGTAAATTACACTACACATCTTTTGTGTATGTTAAAATGAAAACAAAACTAAATAAAAATACAACACAAAGTAGAATTACTCACATATTATGCAGAATCTAGTTACATGGCCTACACATGAGAGTAATTGCTCACTCTTACACACACATATTGGCAACACCGAATGACTCAAGGCGCATTTATTAGGTGGCAGCACTACACCAGGTGACTAATGTCATTATACCAAGCCAAATGTCAAATATGGATTGAGTAGGTATAAGCCTAAAAACATGCTTTTATTTGTGTATCCATAAACACCTAACGAATATTCAGTTTTGTATGGTGTTTGACATTTCTTATAATAAAGATACAATGTAACGATGTTACCCTGTTTTGAAAAGTAAGATGGTAATTTATACCAACAAAGTACATGTGGTTATTGCTGTTGTAACATTTGTTGTAGAAACGCTGGTACCTGATTGATGTGCCTTGGAATAACTATAATCATTCATGAATGCCGCGACTGCAATTGTACTTTAAGGTAGAAATACATAACACGAGTTTGTTCGTCGACGAATATCGTGCGCTTGAAAGCTTTACCGCATGAAAAATGGCAAGTTACACAGCACGCGTTACAAACGCCTTTTCTTTCAGCTTTTTTATTTATTTTTACATTGAAAAATGATCTTGGACCATTTTCAATTCCTGTTTTGTGCAATACTGTATAGTTTTCAAACTATTTGTTAAGATTTTTCCTCATGATTCTAATTTTTTTTATTTGTTTCTTTTTTATTGTCGGCTGATTAGTTGTCAAAACAACACAACGCGCTAAAAAGTTGAAAGTTAACCAACTTTCTGCGGCAAACGCGTCAAAGAGTTTGGCTTATAACTTGTCGTATGCAAAAACACTATTTCAACTTTTTTTGACAGATGCCTACAGTTCGCACGCGCACTAACGCGTGTTATGTAACTTCACCTTTAGTTATCCCGTAAGTTTTATTTTTAAAACCAAAAGACATCTGTTTCTGACAATTATTCGTTTGGTTATACCAACAAAATGCATGTGTTTCTTGGTGCTGCAATTTTGTTGTAGTTGTAATTATATGTACCTAGTATAATATTACCATGAACGATACGTTTAATATATAATTCATGGTTGGAAATCATGGTATAATTGTACTTCTTATGGTACATTTTTGACCTCGTTGGTACCGTGGTATTACTCCGAGTTACTGGGTACAATTTAAAAATGCTAATGTTTCACTAGATGGTATTATTAATTTTGCCTATGTTGTCTTTATTTTTTTGTGTGTGTTTTATTTAAAATAACCGATCTCTAACAAGTCTAATCTACGAATGTACCCCTATGAATGTTATATTTAATATTCTTTTTATGTTATATTTAATTTCTTATACTGATTTTTATACACATTTTTGTTAAGTTTCTGTTTTTTATTGTTTACTTCTGAATTTTTACACATTTTTTTACGTTTCCGTTCTTATTAATAAATATTAAAAAATGGTACCGTAATTGTCCAAAAAGTACATTTTGTTTTCATAGTTGGTACACAAACCAAGAAGTAATTTTTTTCCCTAATATAATTCGTACAAAACTGTGGCAACACTATTTAGGCGTTCGGCCAATATCGTTTTTAGCGAATGTCTCAAAGGCGGCCAATAAGGTATCACAAAAAGGCATGACAAGTCATGACAATTTCACATAAAATAAACAAAATCTATCGATGGAAGACTCATTTTTTGGATTTGATACATCTGTACCGGTAAGTAGAATAGTAATTTTTAATTAATTAATTGGAACGTGTAAAATGCAGTTCAGATAAAAACAATTTGATTATATTGTAATGGTACCTAATCGTGACGGGAGACCGTCACTTGCTGGCCAATTTTAAAAGGGGACTAGTTCTCAAAAAGCAGCCGTGGCACCAAATCGCAATTTATTTTATAATAGGTAACATATGTATGTATAAGTTGTGTTTTTTCATTAATTACAGTTGGACGATGATGGAGGGGGCCAAATTGCTGAACCATCGGAAGAAGAATATGATGCTTTAAATGATGAGACCTTCGGTTCTGCAATCAACGGAGATTGGGAAGAAGTGCATGAAAATCTTGTTCGCTTAACGGATGATGTGGAGGAAGATGTCGAAACCTTGGACTGTGGGGAACATGTGGCCTGCGGTGGTTACACATCCCTGTCCGTAATCAAAAATAAATCGCAACATTTGGCGGACTCTGATCTAGAGTTAAATTTTTCAGGTATGAAAATGGACGATGTAGACCTTAACTATGGGGATAATGAAAATATAAGTAGTCTCTTGGGGGATACAGTTAAAATGGACCCTAGCGTTTGGTCCTTAGGCTTAAATGACCAAACGGTTCGTGAGTCTACCAACAGCATCGCAGTGATAGGAAATCACTTATCGTCTAACCCAGAGGAATTTTTACGTGCGCACTTTCCCACTCCGTTTCAACGTCAACAACCAGATCACGATAAAAATAATCATCAGCAACTTTCCTCAAAACAACAAACGCCAAATGCAACTTTTGATTGGAGTCAAATTTATCAAGCTCCTTTACACACATCGCAGCAACAACCAAAAATTTGCACCTTGGAAGATGTAGAACGTAACATGCTAATGCAACAGGCCATATCTAAGCAACCTCCAATGCATCATCAGCAACAAGTTCAAAAACAACACCATGAAGCTGAAATACTAGCAAAACAACAAAAAATTGTTCATGACATTTTAAGACATTCTTCCGAAACTCCAACTCCATTGCATCAACCAATACAACATCTCCAGCAACAACATCATCAGCAAATATCCCAACAATATTCGCTATTATTGGCGCAACAAGGTACAGTCTAAATAAATAGAGATATACAGCATTATGCGTAATGAAAAACTGTGATAAAATTAGTATAAGTGGCAAAATTTATTATGGTCAACGAATTTTACCATACAATTTCACACTAAAAATCACGCCAGGATTTAATAGTGGGCTAAAGCTGCTTATGCGCCAATTTTTAATGTGAAATTGTATGGAGGAACTTTTGAACTTAATGATGATATTCTTTTTGGTGCTTCTAAACTTTATAAATATTTTTGATATTTATATTACTATTGTAATGTATTTATCTAGTGTTAGTGTTTAACTTCAAAATTATATTATATCTTCATTGCCGGGAGGTATTGTGAATGGAGAGATTTATTTCTAGAACACCCTCATGATGTTTTAAAGGATTGCAAAGTTGAGAAAGGGACTACAGACTATATGGCGGCGGTAGGGCATCAATAAAAATTCCGATTAGCCATTCTGGAGAGCCAAGTAGTCAGGTTTTAGGTAAAGTATATCCTCACAAATATATAAATGTGAAAAAAGGACAAGTTCCTTTTCAAAATTTCGGCCATCAAAAGTAGTGAGATAAAAATGTTGACCAAGCTCTTGTTTAGCACAGTACCTATCGCTACAATATGCTATGAATTATATAAACGTGCTCGTCAGGGTGTCATATCATTTATAGGCAATCTGCTTACTTGAGAACATTTTTTCCAATGTAAATTAGTGAACAAATATCCATATTCTCTACTTTTTTAGAAAGGTAAAAATATTGCCAAGTTATCAGATTGCCTATAAATGATATGACACCCTGACGAGTACAAGTTTATATAATTCATAGCATATTGTAGCGATAGGTATTGTGCTAAACAAGAACTTGGTCAACATTTTTATCTCACTACTTTTGGTGGCCGAAATTTTGAAAATGAAGTCCTTTTTTCACATTTATATTTTTATGAGGATCTGACTACTTTTTGAAAAGATTTATCTAATAAAATGTTTTAAACTTAAGATTTCTAGTCTTATATTTCTAGTAATAGTGACTGTGTCAGTAGAAAAGAGCAGAGTTACATAAAATAATTGATTAGAGTGTGATGGGATGGCAGTGACCCCGGATACTAAAATCTGCTTATGCGAAGTACTTTTGAAAACGGTAAATTATACAGCCTCATCATTAATTCCACATGTGAAAATTTCCGAATCAATTTTTTTTTCACATGGATTTTAATTTCGTATCATCAATTCCATGGTGTAATTATACAGGTGACTGCGTAAGGAATTGTTATACAAAAGTACGGCAACCATAGCTGTGTAAAGAACAGAAGAATGTCAAAAGCACAAAAATAATTGTACCAAAACCAAAACAAAAGGAAGTTTTTGACATTCGTTAGCTACAAAGCACATAGAGCAAAAAATTATCAGCTGAAATAGCGCTGCCACCTGTTTAAATACACTTTGATCAATTCCAATAAAATTAAAAACTTACATATTGCCAATTTTTGGAACATACAAATCTTTGTAAATAATTTTCTTTATAAATTGTGAAAATATTTCGCCATAGTACGAAGTTTTTTTGATACTAATTGTTCACACGTTCGGAAATTTCCATGTGAAAATTTATTTATGATAAGCCTGATAGTTTTGCGTGGGTGAGTTTCTGATTTTGATAACTTACCTAAGCTTATTTGTCTACAAAATTTCAGCTCTCTACCGTCTAATATTACGTTAAATTTTTAATGTAACAATCGGTGCTTTAGAATGTTCCAAAATCGTATCTCACGCTTCAACTTAAATTCTTAATATCGAGCTTAAAGTGCATATCCATGCGCCTGACTGAAACATCAGTGTTTTGAGATTTTTCTTTGTGATCTCTGATTTAGATTTATTTGTGTATCGAATCTCAAATCTTCAGCGAAAATTTGAGTTTTAAGGACGCACTGTGCAAAACTTACGGGTTTACCAACTTTTCGAGTTGCTCACTCATCTACACTTACTTGTGTGCAAAATGTAAGTGCGAATTCTAGCTTTAAATTTTATGGGTGTTACCAAGCCCACTTTTTTAAACTCAAGATTTTATTGTGAGCAGCGCTTATCACTCATGTAGATTTTCGTGGTAAACGGCTGATATGAAATACGTAAATAACAGACTTACATCTGTTAAGCCGAAGTAGGTGAAACAATAGGATAAAATTGTATGGGCGTAATCACACCCAATCTTTAAGATGACTGCTGAGAGTCTTGCATACCTGCAACGTGTATGCAAGGTTTCAATAAAATGACTTGAGCTAAGACCTGTAATTGTAGTTTTGAATTCAGACCAATATCATGGCCCCGCCATCCTTTGTTAACATTTTTGGGTTGTTATATTTTTGGAATTGTTTTCTCACTTTAACCTTCTTGCGTATAAAATTTCAGTTGTCTAGTGCAAACTAAATTTTAAATTTTTATGGGCGTAACCCACTGTTTAAATTATTTTTATTTTGGCCAGCGGTTATCATTCGTGTCGAGTTTCGTTGAATATGCTCAGCCGAAGTGCATACATATGTACATGAAAAAGGAGGCTTTAATTTTATGGGCGTGTTAATGTGCACTTTTTCAACGAAGATTAACACCCTTGTGTTATCGCAACGTAAACATTTTCGATATGACTTTTTATTCTGAGATTTATCGGCGCAGCTTCGCCTACATTGATATAACTTCTCGGTTTTCCAAATATCAGCTCACTGCCGCAAATTTAATGTTAAATTTGTATGGGCGTGGCCCCGCTCCCTAGCTTTAATTTTCAGGGTTTTTAGATTTTTTAGTTGCTTGACCTACTTGTGTACCAAATTTCAGCTCACTAGCGCAATATTTAATTTGTATGGGCGTGGTCCCGCCCACTTTTTTAGACTAAAGCTTTTTGGCCAGTGCTTACCATTCGCGTCAAGTTTCGATAGAAACGGATAATAATAAATACATAAATAGCAAATTTGAGTGTGCTCAGCTGAAGTACATGAAATAGGAGGGTTAAAGATTATAGGCGTGTTAACGCCCACTTTTTTCATCAAAAATTTATAGCCTTGTATTATTTATTTATTTATTGTAGTTCAGTCAATGGACAAATAATCCTTACAGACTTAGATAACATTCAAAGATAAGGAACTAATACTAAGGTTGTTTATAAAATTTGTATTAAAAAAGAAAAAAGAAATCTATCACGGATATACATATATATATATATATATATATATATATATATATATATATAGGGTGTTTTTTTAGAGGTATAGAACTTCGAATTGAAATAAAACACAAGAAAATCGTTTTAATGTCCATCAATTTGGCTTTATTGGAAGGATAATTTTATGCCATTAATGTTTAAATATGATTTCGGGCATGTGGCCGCCGCGGCTGGCTCGAATAAAGCCAATTCTACAGGTGCAATTTTCAACCACTTTTTCGAGCATATGGGGCCGTATGTTGGCAATAACGCCACGAATGTTGGCTTCCAAGTCCCCTAACGTTTCTGGTTTGTTGGCGTAGACGAGCGACTTCACATATCCCCAAAGAAAATAATCCAATGGTGTCAAATCACACGATCTTGGTGGCCAATTGACAGGTCCATTCCGCGAAATTATGCGCTCATCGAATGTTTCCTTCAATAAATCGATTGTGACGTGCGCTGTGTGGCATGTAGCGCCGTCTTGTTGGAATCTTCAAAATTTTCCATAAAGTTGATGGACAAAGCTCCAATTGCTGTGCACGGTGGCGAATCGATTCATTCGGGTCCTCTTCAACACTTTGCTCTACAGCGGCAATTGTTTCTTCGGTGCGCACTGTTCGACGTCTCTGCGGATGCGTATTATCACATAGAGTAAACGTAGTGCGAAAACGATCCATGGTTAACCGAATTAATTGCTCTGATGGACGATTATGTCGACGATTTGCAAGCGTTGTTCTTTTGTCAACCTGTTCATGATGAAATGGCAAACCAAACTAAATATTAATCACTTGACAGCTGACAAAATGGCCGCCAGTTAAAAAAGTGATGCCAACTTAAAGTTCTATACCTCAATAAAAAACACCCATTATATATATATATTAGGGATGTAACGAATGTTCGCATTCGCAAATAATTCGCTTACTTTTGCTATTTGCATTCGCTTTTGCATTCGCTAAAATGTATGCGAATATTTAAAGCGAATACTAAAGACAAAAATATTGGAAATATTTTCCAGTTTTTGAAAAAGAAAAGGCAGTGTGTTAATTGCGCGAAAATATTTTGTACTTAATAGTCTGTTAAAACTTTTGAAAAATCGTAAGGACATCATTACTTCGTTCAAAAAATTTTAAATGCAAGAACATTAAATAGTCCTTCTTTGTTGTAAATTTTTTGCGAAACAAGTGCCACTCATATTATTTCGCATTAAAACTTAAAATGATGAAGATATATTTCATATATTTTTCCCAAGATGAACAGAGTACTACTTCTGGAAAAAAAATTTCATGAACAATTCATTCCAATTTTTCTTAATATGTATTTTGGTAGCATTTTACAGGAAACGTTGAACTAAGTACAAGGTCTTAGGGCCAAAGTACAAATGTAAATTTATTTTTAACTATTATCTATACTTATTTTAATATGATTTCATATATCTTTCAGTTTAACAATTTTTATTTCTAATAAATTAATAAATATTTGCTGAATTCAAGACTCAAGTAGATCTATGTATACAACACAACTTCATGTTCTTAGATACATTTATTTTCATGTGATTTTTTTAACGTATTGTAATATTTGCATTCGCTTTCGCATTCGCATTCGCTTTCGCAAAAATTAAAATGTATTATTCGTTTTCGCATTCGCATTCGCTAAACTGGTATTCGTTACATCCCTAATATATATATATACAATAATAATATACAATATTACTTTGAAAAGCTTACAATTAAATTAAACAATTAAATATTTTTGAGATCACAGTTATTTCAATAAGCTAAAAAGTAGCAATTTAAACTCTGATTTTTCAGTGCTAAATTCGATAAAAGATTTTGAATTTTTTTGAATATTATAATTTATTTCGTTCAAGAAAGAGAATGTACGTGATAAGGTACCATTACGAGAATAATCTGTACGATGAAATGGAACATCGAAAAGTTAGCGAACCTCATATTCCTGGGAGGTATATTAAACCGTATGGCATAAAGCAAATCAGGGCAATCAATAAAACCATTGATAATATCATATAACAGCAAGGCAGATTGAACTTTTCTACGAGACGCCAAAGTACGTAGACCAATAAACAAGCATTTAGATTCATATGGAACGGATGATAAATAAAGTAACGAGCGCGTAGCATATTTGACGAAAATGCGTTGAACTCTCTATACGAGCAATACGATTAGAGATATGGGGATTCCAAATAACAGCAGCATATTCTAGTTTAGACCTAACAAAAGACGTATAGATATATTTCAGAGTGTATGGATCAGCAAACTCAGAACAAGTTCTCTTCAGAAAACCCAGTATTTTATATGCTTTAGGAAGTAAATACTCAACATGAGCATCAAACGACAAGGAGTTATCAAATATAACGCCTAAGTCAAGTTTAAGATTAGAGGTATTTAACACTACACCATTAATATAAAAGGTTACAACACTGGGGGCAACAGACCTATAGAAGGAAACATACACACATTTATTAATGTTTAGACTTAAACTATTTAGGCGACACCACTCACTAAGATTATAGAGCTCAGTTTGCATAATTTGGGCATCATAAATCGAATCTAATTTTAAGAAAAATAGCATATAATAAATAATTTGATTTCAAGAAACAACTACCGATATCGTTAATAAAGAGGTTGAACAATAAAGGACCGAGTATACTACCCTGAGGTACACCCGACATTTGCAGATAAGGCACAGAACTATAACCTTCAATATTAACAATGTATCGCAACATGTATGCCAAATTTCAATAAAGTTGCTTGGTTTAAACGTTTCAGGTTTGCTTTTTTAATTCTGAGCTATATGGGCATAGCCCCGCCCCTAGGTGTAATTTTCAGGGTTTCATATTATTTTAGTTAGTTGCTCACCTAGACCTACTTGTGTACCAAATTTCAGCTCACTAGCGCAATATTTAATTTTTATGGGCGTGATCCCGCCCACTTTTTTCACTCAAGATTTTTTTGACCAGTACTTATCATTCGTGTCAAGTTTTGTTGAAAACGGTTTATTATAAATGCATAAATAATCTATTTAAATGTGCTCAGCTGAAGTAAATAAAATAGGAGGATTAAATTTTATGGGCGTGTTAACGCCCACTTTTTTAAATGAAAATTTAAAGCTTTGCATTATTGCAACATGTATGCCGAATTTCAATAAAATCAAAACAGTTAGTTTCATCGAAATCGGTTCACGAGTTCAAAAGTTGCGGACTTTTTTTACTTTTTTTTATTTCACGCCACTGTGCTGTGTAATAGCTATATTCTATTTGCTTAATTCACTTAAAAATTTGTCTTAGAAATGTTTTTGTGTTAACTTTTATTTAAAAAGAATGCGTACATTAATAAAACAATCAAAATTTCGCCAACGCAACTCGATTTTTTATTCCCGTTTTCCAGGAAGTGCAAAAGTCCGGCAAATCCCAAACCCTAGTACTAATGTACATAAAAAAATGCGTTGTGTTGTATTTTTGTTATGACTCTCAGAGATAGAGTTTGAACTAGAGATGTGCAAATGTCGTGATTTTATCGTGTCACGAGTGAATCACTCGTTAATTACGTGAATCGTGATTAAATTTATAATTAATCACGCGTGAGTGCGTGAGCGTGACTTAAAAAAATTATTCGGGCGTGATCGTGCGCGAGCTCTCACGAGATAACATTCCTGCATACAGTTACATATGTACCTATATGTACATATGTAACTGTATTCAATATTTTGAAATAAATTATTTTATAATAATACATATACATATAATAAATGCTACAATCTATATGTGACCTTTTCCGAGAAAACGGACCTAGGATGTGGAAATGAAGTTTTGATAAAAACGCATTTAAAAAATAAAATTATGATGTTTTTCTCATTTTTATCGATTTTGACACACTAGGTCCCTTTTCCCGGAGAAGGTCACATATGGTATGATATGATATGAGCTAACAAACATAATGAATACATAGACCTTTGTAAATATGTATGTATGTCTTTTAGATACCCTGTACGAAGAATCAATTGAGAAACGCTACTGATTCAACAGTGCCTTTGTCACCAGTACTACTGACGAAGTGTAAATGGGGATGTTATTGAAAATCAACTACTGCCCTTGGAAATATTGACTAGGTAGTTATTTTTGGACCATATGTAGACATTGACTCACTAGTTCATTTTAGTAACTTCAGTCAAATTCTTTTTTGCTTTTGCCTCTTTTACTTCACTAAATTTTTCAATTCCAAAACACGGTATATAAAACCATTAGTGATTTAACTTTTCTCTGCTAATACAGGTCAAAGAATATAAATTATATAGAATGCGCATCTGAGCTAAAAAATTAAACATTTTTTGATTTCGTTACTGATGCGGGGGGAAAGTATAAAGCGCAAGCAAACACGCAGATAGAGAGCATTTGCTTCCAGGGTGACCGATGACACTTTTCAAAAAGTTGCAGCAAATAGGGGAGGATTTATCAAAAAAAAGGGGCAACATTAAAAAAATCGACACAACTACATTAAAGTTCTTATTTTTAACGTATTATTATATAATTTACTTTAGAAAAAGGGGGACAAAAAGAGGGAAGGCAATCGAAAAAGTGGCAATTTGCCACTGTAGTCGATCAAACGGTCACACTGTACGATAAAGCGACAGAGCTTCGAGTTCTGCTACAGCTTGTCGTCACTGTTTCCAGTTTTGCAGATTTTTCATTGAAAAAATTATAAAATGAAATTTGCAGATTTTCCGAAATGCTTGTGTAACATCAATATTTCATGTTTTTCTTTACTCCGTAACAGAAATAACTATGGTGTCACTGTCAGAAATATACACATAAGAAACACTAACAAATAAGTAGTGTTTGACGTTTAATTTTGCAGTAACCATACCACCAACATAACAATGGTAAAAAGAAACTAGCTAATCTGTGCAAAGATGTATGAATATACATATATATAAACATATCGCACTCTAAATCATAAACAGTCACGCATATGTGCCATTATTTTAAAGAATTTGTATTTTTATTTATTTATTTATTTGTTTTTTTTAATCTTACGAATAAATTCTAAGACTAAATATAAAATATATAAGCACTAGCTGCAAAGGCTATCGGCTTTGAGAAACTAGAGGCCTGACCGGCGACACCGACAACGCCCGACCCACCGCACACCCACACTCGAAACAAAAACAAAATAAATTTGTTTTCGTTCCGAACGCAAGCGCGCGACAAGCCGAGCGCTGCCGATGTCGCGGGTTTGGCCCTTAAATACGAAGTCGGGTTTGTTTAATAAGATTGTAAATTATATTTATGTTGATGATGGTTGGATCGCCAAGAAGACTGGAATATGGAGTACAAGCAGGGTATATACTTCTGAAGTTTTGAGTTGTCGAACATTCATCCAGAATATGTTTAATAGTGAGGTTAATGTTGCATACATTGCACATTGGGTTATTTGTTTTCTGCATAAGGTGTTCGTGGGAGAAGGAAGTATGCCCAAGTCTTAGTCTTGAGAAAACTCTTATTCTGTTTTTATCTATTGTTGTTGGATATAATGGGCTGGTACTATTTGGATTAATGACAGAATAATGATAATGTTTAGAAATATTCTCCCTGAGTTTATTTTGCAAATATTTGGTAATGTGCCGGCGAAGATCAATTTTTTCAAAATTAGGCTCCAAAAATACAGGTGCATAGGAGGCATATTTTGCAGCGATATCAGCTCGTTCATTCCCGGAAATGCCAACATGGCCAGGTATCCAATGTATTTTGATTTTATCTTCGTTGCCAATCATCAAGTCTCTGATTTTAATTACTGTATTCCAGGTGTTATTGAATGGATTTTTAATAGCTTTTAGCACTGAGAGGCTATCAGAGAAGACGATAGTTTTCTTTTTAGACGAAATCGCTAACTGGACAGCTCTATATATAGCACAGGATTCGGCTGTGAAAATTGAAGAGTGGTTATGGAGTGTACGAAGAATTATGTTATTGCCATCATCGCTAACGACTGCATAAGCTGGTGAATTAGTTAAACTTTTAGTGCCATCAGTGTAAATGAAATGCCAGCCGTTGTTCTTAAAAGATGCTTTCTTTTTTTCTAAAATACTCAAAAATTCTTCTTTGGCAGTGTAGTTTTTTTTCATATAAGATAAAGATGTGTCGACAGAAGTGGTGTACAGTTTCCAAGGAGGTTTGTTATTAATTTTCCTAGAACATTCAAGAGGAATTCCTATTGATTGAGCTAACAATAGTGATTGGGCTATTGCCGATTTTATGCGCTTTGTTTTCTTTGCAGTAAGGAAAGACGATATATCGATATATATATATAAAGAATTTGTAATATCGGTATATGTTTTTATACAGCAAGATAATTTATCTTAATTCGCAAATTAAATAAAAAATGCATACATGACAAACATCTAACCTCCTCCTTAATTGAAGACTGTTAATAATTCGAAAACAAAATGAAAAACAGTTCTAAATATAGGTGTTTTTATTGTTGCAGATTTTTTTTCCGATTTTTTAAAATAATTTTGCAGATTTTTCAGATTTGTTAGCCAATTTTTCCAGATTTTTTGTAAAATTTTCTGGCACCAGTGCTTGACATTGTAAACATTCACCCCTATCGTGAATAAAATGTGAAATTTTTGAACCCATGAAATTTTCATTCCCCATGAGGGGAAATTTGCTATCGGGAACTTCATGGGAACGTTTGTTCCCGCTATTGATTCGCAGTGAATGTAAAAAACGGGAGGAAAATTAAACAAATTTATGTTTGATAGTGAGAAATACACACATTTTTTGTTTAGGATGCAATGTTTTTAAGCTATTACATTTAAATTTGTAATTCAGTTTCATATTTGTATTGAGCTTTATTTTCGATATTTATCGTAAGTGAGATTTAATTGAAAATAGACCTTTTTATTTAAATTTAAATTTTATGGGCCTATCCATAGTTAAGAATTATCAAAATGCCAAATATTTTATAACTTTTAAGATACGAGTACGGGCTGTAAAATTTTATCGTAAGCGAAAATTAATTATGTGAAACAAATTTGAATATTATAAAAATAATCTTCTCTTCTAATTAAATACCATATAAAAATTGTTAATTTTGTGTTAAAAAAGTAACCAAAATGGAAAAAAGTACACAAGTACACATTGGAATAAAAGTAACCAATTTTGGTTACAAGTAACTAAAACGGCAACGCTGATCATTGCATACGCTGTCTACGAGACTGTAAAAAAGCAAAATAATAAAAATCAAACATAAATACACACATGCTTTCGCTCTCACCAATGCGAGCGCAGCATACACTGCAGAAAAAAATGAGAGCACGTGTGCTGACGGGTTCTACTGGAAATACCCGCATAGAAAATTTTAGCTTGTATGAGATGCGCATTCTATATGATTTATATTCTTTGTACAGGTTCATATGAGTGACAAACTCATAACTACGCTCATTCATGTCCTGAATGAAACCGAAAAACAATCACCCATATTCCAGTTGTCGACATCGACGTCACTTTAACACAACACCATAAATTGGGGCTTGTGTACCCGTTATCGAAAACAACTGCCTCCTGTTGGCAGGTTTATCTTATTTTGTAGACCCTAGGGAATGAAAATATATTGTCAGTTGCAGAAAATTGTTTTCGAGAGCAATTAAACAACCCCCAATTTTTTGGCATTGTGTTAAAGTGACATCGATGTCGATAAGTGGAATAAGGGTGAATAAGAGGCAAATGCAAAAAGCAATGTCTGAATTTCTATTTCATTGAAAAATTTGTATGAAAGAGCAAAAAAGATTTAAAAGTTTTGATATACTCTTTATATGTATTTACTATATGCATAGTTTTCACTACGATTAGGTTCTTACCAGTGTTGCCGAATCGCGGGTAATTACCCGAATCAGCTGTAATTTTTATGTGCATGTGTAGCGCGTGGGTAATTGATCTCAGCTGTAGTTCACGGGTAATTTGAAAATCTTTTGTTTTATATAAAAAACATATATACAGCTATGGACATATAAATGGCACATTTTATCATTTGTTTTTTCATACGCCATAATATCGAAAATATAATACATAAACAAAAAACTTTTGGTTTTTTTGCGAAAGTTTATTATCAATTTTTAGTATTATATAAACTTAGTTAAAATTCATTAATAAAAAAACAAAACTTATTCATTATACATATATAAGCACCGCTGAAATGAGCTGGACACATAAATGGCACAATCCTAAAAAAATATAAAAAAATCGTTTTAATATTATATTTCTTAATATTTTTTGTATGTGCTAACATTATTCATTAATATTTAGTGCTGAAGCCTTTGTTCCTTATTACAGCATCACATCTTCTACTCATGCTTTCCACGAGTTTTTCACATTTTGTTTTGGGTGTGGCATACCATCCTGTGCGGCAAACCACAATTGGTCATATATTTACAATTTTTTTTAGTGACTTCGTTCCACAGGTTCTCAATAGGATTTAAGTCAGGGCTCTGGGCTGGCCAATCCAAAACGTCAATCTTCTCCTCACAAAACCACTGCTTTACAACTTTGGAGAAGTGTTTGGGGTCATTGTCCTGCATAAATTTCCACTTAACCCATTACCCGCTGTAATTCATATATGCTAAAACTAGTAAGCTAGTAAACGGTTGAAATGGTCAGCTGCAACGTGAAGTTGACAACCATTTACAACTAACTGGTTAAAACTTTAAACATTACCAAAGAGGATGACACATTTTCTTCTTATTTTAAGAAAAGTTTTAAAAATATACGATGTAGTTATTAAAATAAACACTTTTTAAAAGACGTCCTAAAAATGGGACAATGGCGGGTATTGCGGGTATTGGTTTAATTGACATGGAATTAAAGGAATAAGGCTCCATATGGTTTTTCAAAATATTCAAATATTGAAACTTTTCCATTTTTTCATTTATTTTAACAAGCGGACCTACTCCATGCCAAGAAAATGCACTCCAAACTATAATGCTGCCACCACTGTGTCTCACAGTCGTCTGGGTGAATCGTGGATTAAACTCTTGGCTTTTAGGACGATGAACAAAGGTCTTGCCATCTGGTACCATCCTATTAATGTTTGTTTCGTCACTCCACAACACATTTTTCCAAAAATTTATAGGTTTTTCTTTGTGTGTTCTAGCAAAGGCTAATCGTTTTGAAAAATTTTTTTTGAGAGGAGTGGCTTTTTTCTGGAAATGCGTCCAAAAGAATTTGGCTCATTTAATCTTCTTCTGACAAGCCTTCTTGATATTTCCACGTCCAAAGATTCATTAATATCAGATGCTATTTGGCGCGATGACTTGAATGGATCAACTTTCGCCATTCTTACTATAGCTGCATCCGTATGCTTATCTGTTTTTCGTGGCCTTGGTTTTCGACTCTTACCCTTAACCAATACATCGGGTTTTGCAACACATGACTTAATTGCATTGTACACCTTTTTTCAAGAAATTTGTATTTCTCGAGCAATTTCGGCCACTTTTTTCCAGCTTGATGCATTTTCCATATTATCCGCCTTTCCTCAATTGTAGTATTTTTGCCTGATCCCATTTTAAAATTTTTTTCACTGTTTTAAATTTATTTTTAACTACGCAAAAAATGAAGTAACTTTAATTGCATCTACACAAGAACTAAATATGTTAAACTTATTGTGCCATTTATACGTTCAATTAAAAGCAGCATTGTTTACGCAAAAATCTTAACGGTAAATAATTACTTAAAATACCAGCGATTTAGCGCGATTTAACTACGCCAAACGCGCTTTTTTTCGTCTTAAGGTGAAGTTACATAACACGCGTTAGTGCGCGTGCGAGCTGTAGGCATCTGTCAAAAAAAGTTGAAATAGTGTTTTTGCATACAACAAGTTACATACGAAACTCTTTGACGCGTTTGCCGCAGAAAGTTGGTTAACTTTCAACTTTTTAACGCGTTATATTGTTTTGACAACTAATCAGCCGACAATAAACAAGAAAAAAATTTTAAAATTTAGAATCATGGAGCAAAAACTTATTGAAGAGTTTGAAAACATACATTATTGGATAAAAAAGGATTTGAAAATGTTCCAAGTCCATTTTTCAATGCAAAAGTAAATAAAAAAGCTGATAGAAAGAGCGTTTATAACGCGTGTTGTGTAACTTGCCATTTTTCATGCGCTAAAGATTTCAAACTCACGATACTTGTAGACGAACTGACGCTATGTACTTCTACCTTTAGCGCGTTCAATAAAAAAGCGCTAAGTTAGCGCGTTTTGCATAAAATCAATTACACATTTCACTTAATTTTTTTTTCTTTTTTTGTATAAATTTACCAATTTTCTAGTATCCAAAAATCTGATATTTTTTTTTTTAATTTCGTTAATGATTCAGCTGTTGGAAACAAAATTTCCTTGCCTGTGATTAGAATTAAAAACGCATTTTAATACTGTAAATGGTAAATATCTTTAAATTTCACAACTACAAATATTTAGTCGTACTCGTGACCAAAATAATGTATATAAATCAAGGTTGGAAACCGAAAAAATAACGGTATCGGTATTGATACCGGTACAATTATTTTTTAAATTTCGGTATCGGTATCGGTATTTTTTTTATTTCGGTATCGGTATTACCGGTACATACCGATATCGAGTTTATAATACCGGTATACCGATATTATTATAAATTACTTAAAAAATGGAGTATTTTTACATTAACATACGTATAAAAGCATATATACTTATTTATTTCTATATATGTTTTTATACTATTATTAAACAATAATTTATTAAAAAAGTGAAACGAGGAGACAGCAGTTCAAACTTTACATATATAAAGTATACATTTTGGTTAATTAAACAAAATAGTAAAAATATAAATTTTGTCTATACTGATAAATTACACTGTGTGACAAATTTTGATTAAATCGAAATACCTGGGACCTGTTACCATTTTTCTGCTAGATATTGTCGAGTATAACAAAAATCTGTATTTTAAATTTTCCAAAATCTTGAGTTGCGGGTAAAAACCGATTTTTCGTATCTGTAGGCACTTATCAACCTCTAACTAAGTTAAATATCAACCGATTTTAAATTAATAAACGGATACAGAAATAAGAGACTAATACCTTTCGAAACATATACATATATATTTTTGCAGTAAATTTCAAATATACATATGTCTGTATTTTGCACCAAATATAATTTTTTCGGTTTTTTCGACACTTTTATACTTTGGAAACATTTTTAGGCAATATTTTTGTACTGGAACCATATTGTTTATAACTTTCTCGCCAAATTCAGACGAAACGAACATTTGAATATTTCAATTCAAAGAATAAACGATATTCTTTTAGCCAAATTAAAAACAAAGAAAGCAATATTCTTGTTCAATTAACATTATAAAACTTAAAGCAGATACTTTTCTTCACCTCAAGAGAGGAATCTTTAAAATATAAAAGTTTAAAGTTTTTTCTCTGCCAACCTTATTTATTACGGTGAATTGTGTAAACAAGACCAAAACCAAAAAAAGAAAGTTTATTGAAATATATTTTTTCAAGTTCTGCCCTTATTACGGTTTACAGCTCAACTAAGTTGGATTGAAACTGAAACAACTTAACTTTTAAACCACTGTTTTTTTGGTATTCTGAATAACAACTAATTTTAGTTGTCTTTGAAGATTCTTATCTATGCTATGTTTTTTGAAATAGTATCCATTACAAAACATTTTAAATATTTTTAATTCTGGCCTTGCTATTTTTCTTGAGATTCTATGTGTTATGAACATGGCAATAATATTGGTTGACAAATGGGATTGGTTAGCGTCTGGAATAATAAAGCAAAACGAACACAATGGACGAAATAAAAACCAAAATACAACTGAAAAAAATCAGTTGTTTCATGGTTAAAAAAGTTTTAATACATAATAAAAATTTGTAGTTGCCAAAAAACTCATCTATCTTTTATTTTTTGGCCGGAATCGGTATACCGGTACGTACCGGTATAGACGTAAACGGTAGTCTGGGTACCGGTATTTTCTAACCGAAATGGAATTTGAATCGGTATCGGTATTTTTATGATACCGTTTGCCAACCTTGATATAAATTATCAAGCATCTATTATAGCTGAAGTACAAGAATCATTTGAATCGCAAATCAATTCGACATTTTATACGAGTATGTTGTTACTCGTACAAAGTTTGTTAAATAAACTTAAAATAAAAACTAAGGATTTCGATTATTTGGTGATTCTGATTCTGTATTAAAATATTTTAGTTATTTAGGATATAATTTCGAAGAAGCAATATTGCAAAATCTTAAAAGAAAGTATATTTACTAATACATACAGAGACTTTTATTAAAATTTAATTTAGCGCGCAGAAAAATAGCGCGTTTTGGCTATAAATAAAGGGGAATAGCGCGTTTGGGTTGTAAATAGTTGGCATCACTGTAAAATACAATGGATGATTTGAGAGCAGATGAGAAACAAATTCTCGCAACAAAAGTAAGAAGAGATAAAACTAGCATTTTTTCACAATTTTATATAAAAACAACTTTAATTTAAACACAATTCAAGTTGTGCCATTTATACGTCCATAGCTGTATATCTTATAATAAATATATAAATAAATAAAATAAAATGTAATAAATTATCCTCCAATACCATTACTAAAGACGGTATACAGAAAAACGCCAATAACAATTTTAAACCTCTCGTGAACAATACTAATAAAAATTAACTTCCAATGACTATTAGTTTAAGATTTTTATATTGATTTTTATTACGATAGTATAACATATATACATATATGTATATAGTAGGTTTGATCCCGTACTTTTTGGGCAAAGTTCGGTTAAATGCGAAAAAGCTATAATTTCTCTCAATAATACAAAAAATTTACAAAAGTACGGGAACAAGAAAAACCAAAAATGTTACCAAAATCCAAAGCACAAGTAAATACTTACACACATACAAACGCATGCGTTTAAGGTGAATTCACCCATTGTTTCGGAAGAAAATTTTTGTCTGGAGAAAATTTTTTTTACTGAGAGTTTTTTGCAAGACGATTCATCCATTTCGAACATTTTGTCTGGAAAATCAAAGCTACCATATGAAATACGTGTGTAAACGATGAGTTTTAATTTTACCAATGGCAGCACAGCGGCAAATGATTACAATTTGTTGTGTCGCACACATCTTTTTAATTGTTTACTGCAGTGGTTTCGTTCAACTCCATAAATTTGGATATGTTATTCTTAATTTTTCTTTACTTCTATTGTAATAAATACAAGTACACTCTGTGCTTTTATTATTCATATAACATGATGTGGCAGCTCAGTTCAACTTTGGCTAAAAAAATTAAAACAGTTGGCAGCTCAGTTCGATTTTGTCCGGACAAAAATTAAAATTAAACCAATTCAAGTAGAAAATGTTCCGAACAAAATTTTTTCTCTTCTTCTCTCTCTCTCAAAAAGAGAAACGTCAAACTTCATATAAAAAAAATTTTGTCCGGACAAAAATTTTGTTCCGAAACAATGGGTGAATCCAGCTTTACTTACATGCTGTTGCATATTTAGAATGTTTTGTGTCTTAATTTTATATAAAAACTCATAAAACTTAGTTTTTGGTGTAACTTTTCAATGTTTTTAGTGTTTAGAACAATTTAATTTTACTTTGTTATTGGTTATTTTTCAAACAGCTGATTGTTTTTCGGATTGCCCAAACTATCCCAAAGAAATATTACGGGCTGTTTCGTGCAAGAAGAAGAAGAACATTACTCTCTCAAAAGCTCCCTTACTTGCCCAAACTTTGAGTACGGGAACAGTTTTCGGTAAAATTGGGTACGGGATCAAACCTAGTATAACAAATATGGAATTACTTTTAATGTATTTATTTGCTGTTTGCAACAAGAAAAAGCTTAAAATACCAAAAAACTTAAGCCTGACTGGAAGCCTCTTCCGTCTCGAGGTGGTCAGCTTTGGCACTCTCTAACTCAATCTCTATTGTAGCAGGATCAATCCAAATGTTCGAATTTCTATTTGATTGACAGTTTAAAAGTTATACATATATTATCAATTTATTTTTATCGGAACCCCTATGTTCCAATGTGTTAAAAGTGACCATATCTGAAAAACTAGCCATATGATATCAAAATCCTTACCTGATTCGTGTTCATCATGCCAAATGCAATAAAATATGAGGTAGATTTATCATAAGCTACTTATTTTTTTTAATTTTGGAAATTTACACTCCCGTTACCATTTATTTTCACCAAAAAAAACATTATACTTTGAGATAGAAAATTAAAAAAAATTTATACAAAAACGAGAAAAAAGTAATTTTTTTGATTCGGAATTTATATTACAGATGAATATTACATAGAGGAGCTTTTTGCCATCGGAAACTCATTTTGACCAAATTTAAGTTGACTTATTTTGAATATAGACTCTCAATATGTTGCATTTCATTGGGGCTGATACCAAATCATAAGTAGATCTTAAATAAGATTTTTGAAATGTGTCAAATATTTATTTTAATATTGGGTGTAATTCCGTTAAAATCGGGTAATTTTGGCTCCTACGAGGTGTAATTTTGAATACATATTTTGGTAACACTGGTTCTTACCTTCGACTTTTCAGAAAATGCAACCCTGATCTATTAAGTTGTTATTGTCTTTTGAAAATTTTCATATGCTCCATTAGATCCGGTTGCATCCTTGAAATTAATATTATTGGTTCAACGAACGAATTTTTTACAGGAAACCTGGTTGATTAATGCTTTAACTACAACAGTTGTTCTTATACACGGCAATAAATTTTTATTTAAAAATTTTATTTTTGTATCTCTAACATTTTACTAACAACAAAGTTGTCATTATATGCCAAACAAATTTCATATAAAACATTTTAATTTATAAATATCTACTTTTATGTATGTAGTTAAAAAAATTAACAGTAATTGTTTATTTTGCTATGACCAGACAAAAACATTCGAAAGACAAAGAGGGAAATTATGAATAAAATTCCGCGAGAAATTTTTCCCGGGGAACAATTCCAACTAATGGCAAGTAATAGGGAAAACAAAAAAAATATAATTGGAAAAGGGAGAAATTTCTCGCGGAATTTTATTCATAGTTGCCCTGAAAATACAATTTCTTTAAACAAAAACCACCGTGATGCAATAATGATTGCTTCATGTAAAAACTAACTTACCTTTATTTTAATTTACAATGTAAATTTTCCAAAAACACGAGCATTTTAGTATAAATGTTCTTACATTTTGGGCATTATTTTTGGAAGTTTTTGCTTTGTTTTTCTTTAAAACTTAAACATATAAAAATTAATTATTTAATTTCATTAAATATTTCATATTTTTTTAATTCAAAAAAAATGTATATTACTGTATGTATTTTAAGAATTAGAAACTATTGCAAAGTGACCAAAGAAGTAGAAAAAAGTTTAGCTTTATTTTACTTTTTAGATGTTTTTTTTTTGTATATTTTTCACGCACGCGTGCGAATGCTCTCACAATAGATTTGTTTCTTTACTTTTTGGGTAAAGTTCGGTAAAATGAGAGGAAACTATAATTTCACTCAATAATATACAAAAGTACGGGAACGCGAAAAACCAACATTTTATCACGAAAATAAACGTCAATGCAAGTATGCATATACATATGTACGTATACACACAACTAAACATATTGTTATTAATTTAAAGTCTTTATTTTATTAACGACCATTCTGGTCGATCACACTTTTATTAATTATTCTTTACTTCAAGTGTTGAAGTACCTCGACTTAAAACTAACTTAAAACTTATCGTGAGAAGATGCTTGGTCGGCATAAATACACGCCGACCAGCTGCATTGTATGTGTGGGCATAAAATATTCAAATAAACAAGATGATGAGCAAGTTACTTGCTGATAGCGAAATAACTGATGCAGTCAAATACATAAGTATGTGGACAAATATGAATTATTGGTACAGTCAAACACATAAGTATGTGGACAGATATATTCCATAGCCAAACACACTACACCTCAGAAAGAATGATCAATACGAGGTAGTTGATCATTCTTTAGTTACAGTGGATTTAAAAATGAAGGGGGTTTCTCACGTAACATGTTTACAATTACAGTTTGCGAATTTAAAGTAACAATAGAGTAGTTTTATTTATTTGATAAAATGTTTCAAAAATAAGGTAAATTTTTTGTTTTATACAATATATTTTATATTTAGGTTTTTATAAAATGTTTTGAAAATAAAGGTAAAATTTGTTTGATACACAATTTTGTTTTATAGTATATATGTATAAGTATTTATAAATTTTGTAGTTAAGGCGCTTTTTTTTGGGGGGGGGGGACTCTACACCCTTTTATAGAAGGAATAATCATAATTGGTTGATTACTCCATAAAGTTGTCGCTTAGGACAGTAAAGTGAAATATGTAGTAGATTATGTGGAAACTTTAACTACTTAGAATGTCAATAAAATAATTCAAACAAAAGCCACCGAGAATCCTGTGCTTTGTAATGGCAATGTCAACTCGTAAAACTAAGAGATCAGTAGATGAAGCCGAACTTAATCTCACTGATCAGTGTAATACCCCTGCTAGTCTCATTTTTTCCAATATAAATGAATCTTGCTCACGCACTCGCTTGTGGAACTGGCTAGATGCTAAATTCGCAAAACATGATGAACATATAAGAGAACAATCTGAGTTAATACAAAATATGATCGCAGAAAGTAAGAGAACCTTATTAGCTGAAATTGAACAAAAATTTAGAGTATTAAAAGATGAAATAATAAATGATGTAAATAGAGAAGTAAAAGAATTAAATGATCGAGTAACTGAATTAGAGACAGCCAACATGGAAATTGATAAATTAAAAAGTGATGTTAAAAATTTAAAAATCAAATGCCTAAAACAAGAAAACTCTATAGTGGCACAAGATGTTAGAATCACTGGTATACCCTTTTATAATGATGAAAATTTAAACGAGATTTTCGGAAATATTTGTAACACTTTGCATATTAATATACCATCAATTAAGTCTATTTTCCGTGTAAAACACTTCAAAAGGCATCGTAACGTAGACGACCCACCAATTGTAGTAAAATTTAACACTCCCTACGACAAAAATCATTTTCTAAAAATTGTTGCAGCTCATCGCCGTAAAACCAAATCGTCGTTAATATTGTTAAACGCTGGTTTTCAAAGTAATGTTCCGTTTCACATTAATGAAAATCTCACACCCCACAACTATGGGATTTTTAAAACGGCTCTTAGTCTCAAGAAAGATATGCTTTTGAAGACAGTATACACGCTGCGAGGTATTGTCTACGTTAAGAAAAGTGAAAATGATCAGCCCATCAGTATTCTCTTTCCAGATCAACTAGAACAGTTTTTTCGTCCAATTAATTTGGCTCATTAGAACCAATATTTTAATATTTTTAATATTCATTTTTAATACCTCTTGTTTTTTTTCTGTAATATTTTTTGTTTATTTTACTCCAATATCATACTTACTTTTTGTTTTCAATACGACAGTGTTAAAAATTGTAAATTTTAATTACATCATGTACACTACAATTTTTGTTTCTATTAGCATTGCGCTTCTTAAAATTCGACTTAATGGCATTTAACAGTAATGAGCGTGGAAGTTCCAAAGACATAACAATGAATATGGTCAGGATCCTCGCTAAGTATAAAAAAGGTCTTAAAGTTGTGCATATAAATGCGCAAAGCATTAATAATAAAGTTGACGAATTTAAATTTATTTTTGAGAACTCTGGCATTGATGTAGTTTGTGTTTCGGAAACATGGCTTTTAGAATCAACACCTGATAGATTGATATGTCCATATGGTTTTAAAGTTTTTAGATGTGATAGGGGAAGCCATGGTGGCGGTGTTGCCATATTCGTAAGAAATACTATTTCGTGCAAAATATGCTGCAAATCATCTATTGTGCTTAATTCAAATGAAGTGAGAATTGAGTTTATCTTTATTGAAATTTTATCATTTGGGAAAAAACTGTTAGTGGGTTGTATATATCGGCCCAATAGAAGAATAAAATTTTTGCCTTTGTATTCTTCACTTGAAACTCTTGCCTCACAATACGATGATATTATCATTACTGGTGACTTTAATTCCAATATACTAATGGAGACGAATCTTGCTGACAATATGTTGTTATTTGGACTTTATCCCGTAAATACTACATGTCCGACACATCATACATCCACAACTAGTACACTCATTGACCTTTACTTCGTGTCTAGTACCGCGAACATAAATTTATATGATCGGATATCTGCGTCATGTTTTTCCAAACATGACCTTATATTTTTAAATTATAACTTTATCGTTCATGATGTTGAGCAGAGTTTCAGTTACCGTGACTTTAACAGCCTAGATTTTAATAATTTATGTGAATATTCATCAAACATTGCCTGGGGTAATATCTATTTTATGCCAACTATTGATGAGCAGGCCTATTTCTTAGAACTCAACATTCAATACCTTTTTGATTTAACAATACCGATCAAACATAAAAATATACGACCTAAACATAAACCATGGTTTTCAGACACTATAAAAGAAGCTATACATCAAAGGGATTTGGCATATGCCAGGTGGAAAAGGTATAAAACTTTCGATATAAAATTGCAATACACAGCTGCTAGAAACAACGTTAATAAACATATAAGACTTGCTAAAACCGAATATTATTCCACACGATTCAGTACTGCAGTTGATTCTCGACAAACCTGGAATACTATTCGCGAAATAGGTATTGGCAAGCAGTTGAACAACATAGACATAAATGTAGATGCAAACATGCTTAATAAAACATTCACTAAAGCTCCTGTGATCCAAGCAAATCCGTTGTTTTATAATTTTTCCTCATCCGCCACAAATGTAGATAATGATGTAAACGGTAATTATTTTAAATTTTCATTTATATCACAATTTGACGTTATATCTACGTGTTCACTAATAAAATCAAACGCAGTGGGAACTGACAACTTACATCCTAAATTTATGAGAATACTTATGCCTCTAATTCTCCCATACGTCACTCACCTTTTAAACAATATTATTACGTCTTCTACGTTTCCTTCAAATTGGAAACATGCAAAAATTATTCCTTTACCCAAAGAAAATGGTGAATACAGACCAATAGCCATCTTATGCTTTCTTTCGAAAATACTGGAAAAAAATTTGTATAAGCAAATGATTTCATATATAAATATCAACAACATGCTTTTTGTTAAACAATCTGGTTTCCGCGAAAGTCATAGCTGCGTTACGGCTCTTGTTGAAGTAGGTGAACACATACGGCAGGGTTTGGAGAATGGGAACATAAATTTCTTGGTACTTCTTGACCACTCCAAGGCATTTGACACGGTAGACCATGCCACATTAATTAACAAATTAAAACACTTTTTTAGATTTTCAGCTACATCAGTTAAACTTATTTCATCATACCTTTCAAATCGAACACAATCGGTTCTTGCAAATAATATTTGGTCAGAAAAATTAAAACTTAAAAGGGGAGTGCCTCAGGGCTCTATCTTAGGTCCGCTTTTATTTTCAATATATGCAAATGACTTGCCAAAAATTCTTTCAAAGTGTAATATCCACCTTTATGCAGATGACATACAACTTACTTTAAGTATCGCAGCTGAAAACATTGCCACAGGTATCTCACAGTTAAATCATGAATTAAATCAAATTTATATCTGGGCTAATGCAAATGGGCTCTGTTTGAATCCTAAAAAATCTAAATGTATTGTAATCTGTAAAAAAGCTATAGATCCTTGTATTTCTGGGGATATCGTTTTAAATGGTGAGAAAATTGAAATCGTTAAGAGGGCAAAAAATTTAGGAATAGTTTTTAATAACCATTTAACTTGGACAGATCATGTAAACTCACTGGTTGGTCAATCGTATTTTAAGTTACGAGCGCTCTGGTCTACACAATACTTTACACCTATCAGAATTAGAATCTTGCTTGCCAAGACATATTTGGTTCCTTCCTTATTGTATGGATGTGAATTATTTGCAAACTGCGACTCTGTTAGTCGAAGAAAATTAAATGTTTTATTTAACAATATTATACGGTATGTGTATGGATTGAGAAGATCTGATCATGTTTCTAAGAACCTTTATGGTGTAAGCTTCGATAGCCTGTTAAAAATCCGCACTCTGGTTTTTCTGCATAAAATAATACACACTCAAACTCCCAAATACATTTTTGAAAATATACGTTTTTGTCAATCGCCACGAAACCGAAACATTATAATACCTCGACATCAATACCTGGTCTCCGAATGGCAGTTTTATGTGCATGCCGCTAGACTTTGGAATAATCTTCCACTATGTCAGCAAATGAACAGCAACGCTAATAGTTTCAAAAGATTTGTAGTTAACTCTTTTAAATAAAAATGTGTAGGTAATTCTTTTATATTATATTATGTGCAATCTTCTAATATACATACATACATATACATTTGTTTTTTAATTATATTTTTTATATATTTTTATTAATTAACTCCTAATTCGAATGTAATAATTACAAATGCTTTTAATTTTTTATTTTTTTTTTACCAAATCCGTTTCTGTACTGTAAATATAAGATTAACTCTTGTTGTACAGGAAATTAACCAAAAAAAAAAAAAAAATATCATTTGGAGTAAAATTAGAGACAAAAAAAAAATCAAAAATGAGAATAAAATGTGTTATTCTTCCCTTTGTTCTTACTAAGACCCGTTGCTCTGTGAACTTCTTTACCCTATTTTTATGAACAGTGAATGACTTCCCATGTTCATCTTGGAGTTCTACATTATTATTGTTGTCCATATTGGATATTTTATAGGGGGCTTTATATACAGAATCCAGTTAATTCGATTGGATCTGCCCTCTCGGTGGAAAGTTGTGGTCTTTCCCACTTAGCATTTTCTATGATATTGGCAGCTCTTCGCTGCGACATTTGAAGTCTGAATTTAACTTCCTTTTCATATGAATCAATGTTGTACAATGGTTCTACAATGTTTTCTTTTGTACAATCAAGAGTTGGTGGGATCTTTTCGTAAATCAACTCGAATGGACAATAACCATGAGCTGTAGATGGGGTGGTATTGTAACAATATACGAAGTATTTTAAGCACAAATCCCAATCTGTTTTATCGGGTGAGATGTATGTTCGCAAATATTCATTAAATGTTCTGTGAGATCTCTCAACAGTATCCAAAGTCTGATGATGATACGGAGTAGAATTGAGTTTCTCTATCCTCATCATTGAGCATAACTCTGATAAAATCTAATTCATATATTGTGTTCCCATGTCCGTTAGTATTGTATTCATTGAACCGTAAGTCAAAACAAATCCTTCCATAATTGCTTTGGCAACCATTCTGGCTGACTTATTCTGAATGGGTATTGCAACTAAATATTTAGTTAGATCGCATATCATAGTGACAGCGTATTCGTTTAATGATTCGGACCGTGGTAGTGGTCCTACGGTGTCAATTATTATTCTGTCAAATGCCTTTAACGGCGTAGGCGTTAGGATGAATGGCTCTTTACCGTTGAAAATTGTTTTATTCTCTTGGCATGCTTTGCACCTTCTTACATATTGGGCTATGTCTCTAGTCATGCCTTTCCAATGGTACCGAAATCTAATCTTCCTTATCATGCGTGTTATCCCCGGATGTCCTCCCGAATAGGATCATCATGATATTTTTGCATGATATGTAATTTATCTGTATCGGTGAAAATTGTTGTTAATTTAGAGTTGAGCACAATTGTTAATATACTTTCTTGTAGTATTTCATTGCATTTATTCTTAAAAGTTTCAACATTGGTTCCTAGGAATTTAAGCAGACTATCAACGAGGTGTAGTCGCATGGTTGTTAGACCCATGTTATCAGCCATTTTTCAAGCTTTAGAAAGAGGTGACCTAAGTATACATTTACATTAATAACCGTGTCTTTCAACATAAATTCGGAAAGAATTTACTTTCCTTTTCTAATTATAACTTTATTTTTGGTAAAATGCAATTATGGCATTTTACTGTGCTCTTGGGCATTAATTGCCTCATAAACCTTTAGTTCAATTGATTTTGTATTAGCCGTTATACCATTGTCATTATAGTTCCTACTTGTTTTTGCCTGAAGTCTTGTAGTTACTTTCAGTATTGTATTAGCGTCAATATTTTTTATATCATTAATATTTATACGCGACAGCGCATCAGCGGCGTAATTTTCTCTACCCCTAATATACTCAACCACAAAGTCATATTCTTCTAAGTCCAGCCTCATACGGGTTAATTTTGATGACGGATTTTTCAATGAAAATAAATAAGTGAGGGGTCTGTGATCGCTTTTAATCACAAACTTTCTGCCGTAAACATATGGTCGAAAATATTGTATTGCCAATGAAGAACATCCTATTACTACTAAGTCATCCATGTATACAAAGGGGTGGGTTGGAGATAATCCAGAAAAAGCCAATGACATCATTCTTCGGAATGAATTCGGGGCAATTTTAATACCATATGACAGTCTTTTAAAGCGAAAAGAGCCCTTTTCTGTGGAAAAAGACGTAATGTCTCTAGAGTCTTGTTCCAATTCTATTTGATGAAATCCCGTCATTAAGTCCAGGCATGAAAATAACTTGGCTGTACCTCACTGATCAAGAATGTCATCTATATGAGGTAATGGGAATTTATCAGCTATTAGTTTTTTATTTATTCCTCTATAATCTACGACTAATCTCCACCTTTTTTGTGTCGAACCAGGTAATGACTTTTTCGGTACTATCAGAAGAGGACTGTTATATTCAGAGATTGATGGTTCAATTATGCCATCGTTAATTAGCTTGTCTACTTGGGCATTAACTTCCTCTTTGTGAGCATGAGGGATTCTATAATTTTTGATGTACACTGATTGTGTATCATGAAGTCTTAGTTTTTGCTTGTAAAAATTTTTAGTACTTATTTTATCAGTCTCTAAAGCAAAAATATCTATGAAGTCTGATCATAATTTTCTCAAATTTTTATGAGCGTATTCGGGAAAGTTTTTTGTCGTCAATTTTTCAAGTTTTTCCTTATTTAGCTTGGCATTAGTTTCAGAATTGTTATTGACAATTTTATAATCGTTTAGACTTTCGGATTTTACCTGAATGTTATTAATTACTAGGTCTATATTTGTGGTATTTATGATTTTTACCAATGGCTTTGATTTAGTAGTTATTGTGTTGTCGATATATACGCCATCCTGCATAATTTGTTGAGGGTGGCGTTGGCTGAAGTAGTTAGCACGTTGACTACAAAACCGAAGGACCTGGGCTCAATACCTGTATCCAACAGTCATTAAATAACAACACCACTCATTTTTCTGATGTGCATTAGTGTCCCTTTGTATCAGTTGCTGTAGGAAAGTTCAAGTGATGAAGACATAGTCACTGGTCACGGAACTATACCGACTTCAGCAGATACTAATCCTAATGTAACATCAGAGCGCCCTCCTTCGTTGTGTAGCAGAATCATCGCCGAAGTAAAATAATCAATAAAATGGCTACAAAACACAGCTTCCAAAAATTTATACGCCTCATTAACATCAGAGAGGCGCTGCAACACTGCAGTATTAAAAAAAACGTGCAAAAAGCAGAGTTGTAAAAGAATGAAGCTTTCCTCTATCTCTCCCTTCATCACCTCTCTTCTCTATCACTATTCCTTTCCTAAAGAAGGTAACACCTATTAATAGTAGTAGGCATTAATTGCCTGAGTTTTACTTCTCTTTAAAAAAAAAGGTATCAATACTTCTTCCTCATTGGACACGAAATTTATCGGTCTTATAACTTCAGATCTTGCTGGCAGTGATATGGAATTGATATTTAGACCGTTTCTTAAAGCGATTGCTATATCGTACGGAACGTCGTTAGTTCTCAAGGCGATCCAATCTTGATCATCTTCGTAATTTAAAATACATTTGTATTTTCGAATAAAGTCCATACCTATTATTCCGTCTACTTGAATTGGAAAATCATCCTTTACGACATGAAAATCGTGAGCTATAAGCAGATCTTCTTGTTTTAAATCAGCTTTAACTTTGCCTATTGTAGTTATTACACCTCGCCCAATGGTTCGTATAAAAGTTGGTGGTGTTTTACGACTGATATGTCTGCACCTGTATCTACTAAGAATGTGGACCTATTGTCATTTAGAGTGGTTCTGGAGACTAGATAACTGTATAAATTTGTATTTATGTTGTGGATTTTCCTGTATATTGAGTACTTATGTGTGTTAGTTCGTTTCCCGAACTATTGTCATTCATGCAACGTATATTATTATTTCTATTCACGTTGCGGTTGTTACTGTTGTAACGGTTATCATTGTTATTGAATTGATTCCCAACTCCGCTATTATTGAAGCTTCTAGGTGCATACCGGTCATTTGTATTTCTGTTATTGGGATTCCTGTTACTATTATTCTGATTATGGGAATTAGGGGACCTATTAGAGTTATTGCGTCTGTTACCAATATTTCTAGAGTAACGTTGTCTACTATTAGAGAAATCAGGAAGATTATTGTTGTAATTGTTTTGGAAAGTTAATATAGCATTAGGCTGTCCGTATGCGTCCGTACAACCGCTTATAAATTTTGCCTTAACTTTATCCATGTTTAGGAACGTTCCTGATTCCATGATCAGTTTTACTCGTTCGTTGGATGCATTTTTTATTATTGCTGAAACTGCTACACGTGTTGTGTACTTGTTTGCAGTTTCGTTTGGGAGGCCGTCAGATATGTAAGCGGTCTCCAATTTTTTAGCAAGTTCATCGATTTCCTTAACATAGGCATTGGCATTTTTACCCGCTTGTTTTATATTCATTAACTTTGCATTAATGACGTCAACGGATTCACCTTTAACAGTCGATTTGAGTTTTAGTATTATCGCTGAAATGGTCGATTCCATTGTTACTATAGTCCTGGCAGTGCCTTTTAGTTTTGTTTTAATAAGGCTTACCGCAATAGCTTCATGTGTACCCTTTATGTTTTCCACAAGTGTCAAAGCATCAGTGAAGCTTTGTAGGTTTTCTGGACTTCCGTCGAAGTCAGGTAACAGTTTTGCTGATGTGTTTAGGAATTCTATATTTGTTTGTGACATGTTGGGAGAGGCTCTACTTGTACTTGGTAGATTTGAAGTTGTATTTAAAACTAGTTCTGGCAGATATTTAAAATTTGTTTCCTCATGTAACGAGTTAGGGACATTTAGTACGATACCTTTTTTAAGGATATCGTTATTAATTTATCTCTTATGTCAGCGAATAAAGCTTCAGCTGCTGTTTTATGAGCGTGGGTTAATCTATTATAATTAACATTAAGGAGTGCTCTAACTTGTTCGAATCTGCGCACGAGATTATTTATGTGCTTATTAATTGTTTCGGGTTTTATCTCTCTATTGAGATTGTGACACTTATATGATTTGATGAATTCTTCCCTTATTGCTCTTGCTTCATTCACTATTATTTCCCATTCCATGGGTTAAATTCTGAATAATGAGAGACAAAAAAAAAATAGATTTTATGGAATTTTAAGAAATGTATTCTTTAGGGCTATTTAAAACTGAAATTCAACAATTAGACTTGGTCTAAATTTCTGGCTAGTGATGCTGCGCGCGTACAATTTTTTCGTAATGATCTCTTATGAAGCTGGTAGAACGTTATAAGGATCTGCAGCGCCAGTAAAGAAATGATAATTACTAGATATATAATTGGATATTCTACTTTTACCATAATGTCGTTGATAACGTTAGCATTAGGATTTTCTATTGTCGATTCATGGCCACCCATGGTGCCTGACTTATTTTAAGGTATCTCAATTTGTATTAAAGAAGTGGATTCTGTGAGGAGCTGTGGAAGTTCTATGCTCGCTACACCCAGTATCAAGATTATAAACATTTTCCTAATCATATAGATTACAACTGTCATGTACGTATTTCGAGTAACTGTTTACATAAACAAACTGCAAGTTTACAATATTTTACTTAAAAATAAGTTTATACAGTCACACGAATGTTAATGTGTCAATAAAAGTCAAGGACGTGTTAGTTAAAATAATGGTGCTTATATCACGGATGCCGTGACCATTTTTTGATGGTCAATAGAGTACACTGATATAAACCAGGAGGCAAATTACGGCACTCGTTATCGAACGAAATTTCGAAATATTTCAATAGACTTTATATGGAAATATTTTAAAATTTCAAATCGTATGGAATGCCATAATTTGCCCCCAGATATCTCCAATTGACATCTGAATTAGGCTTTTAATTCTTTAATATTATACCACTGGAGGGACACGTATGTATCACAGTAGTAAGTTATTTGTTAGTATATGCTAGGGATGTAACGAATGTTCGCATTCGCTTTCGCATTCGCAAATAATTCGCTTACTTTTGCTATTTGCATTCGCTTTTGCATTCGCTAAAATGTATGCGAATATTTAAAGCGAATATTAACACAAAAATATTTTCTACTTAAGACTAAGGTAAGCACATCATTACTTCGTACAAAAAAATTTGAAATGCAAAAATATTAACTAATCATTCTTTGTTGTAAATTTTTTGCGAAACAAGTGCCACTCATATTATTTCGCATGAAAACTTAAAATGTTGAAGATATATTTCATATGTTTTTCCCAAGATGAACAGAGCACTACTTCTGCAAAATTTTTTCATGAACAATTCATTCATTTTTCTTAATATGTATTTTGGTAGCATTTTACAGGAAATGTTGAACTTAGTACTAGGTCTTAAGGCCAAAGTACGAATGTATTGATTGCCTAACATTTTGTAAATTTATTTTTAATTATTATCTATACTTATTTTAATATGATTTCATATATCTTTCAGTTTAACAATTTTGAATAAATATTTTCTGAATTCAAGACTCAAGTGGATCTATGTATAAAACACAACTTCATGTTCTTAGAGAAATTTATTTTCATGTGATTTTTTTAACGTATTGTAATATTTGCATTCGCTATCGCATTCGCTTTCGCAAAAATTAAAATGTATTATTTGTTTTCGCATTCGCATTCGCTAAATTGGTATTCGTTACATCCCTAGTATATGCCTATCTTTATGTTATTTTTAAAGGAATGTAAAAGTTATAACAATTAAACAACCATAAATTTAAATTGATATCTTGTTTCACTAAATAAATATCAAGGTTACCCTTACAAAGCTTTTAGCGGGATCCAGTGCACAAAACATGCGCTCTGTTAACATCCTTTTTCTGGGGTTGCCGATGTTGTTTTGTTGCTGTTGTTGAATCAAAACTCTAATTTTATTCAGATATCCGGAAGGGTTGTGCGCTTTATAGTTGTTTCATTCTATTACAGTTGTCAGTAGTTGATGTCAATCAAAATTAAGGTTGATTCTGTGGTTGTTAATATTTCTTCACCTCAAATAAACGTCTCTTTTCATTTGTTATGGTTGCAGAATCTTCTGCCAAAGCTTATTTTAACTGTGCAAATGTGGATTGTTCTCGTTGTATAAACAATGGTTCCTGATGCAGAGTACGAGATAAGTCCATAATCTCCAAAAGATTTCCTTCTGTATTCGATTCCATTGTGTGATAATTGATGGCTGCTGTTTTGTTTCTTTTTCGTTGAGATTAATTTTCTGTTATATTTATTATATGTGCGGCAGTATGTACAAATGTGTGTATGTAGATATGTATATTGTTCTTTTTAAGTCCTCAAGACTGCCTGCTAAAATGATCGGTTATTTATTATACACTTTTCAACTTTAATTTATCTTTTTTGTTTTTTTTTTTTGTTTAATAAAAATTGCTTTTCTTTGTATTTATTCACATTTTAGGTAACATTTTTACAGAATCATGGCTATTTTACTTGTTTTGCAATTCTTGAACGGATCTGTCCTTAATAAATTTTTTACTGGCTGGATCAAAAGAAAGATCGAAGGCAGGATCGCCATGTTATTAATTTAAAGTCTTTATTTCTGGTCGATCACACTTTTATTAATTATTCTTTACTTCAAGTGTTGAAGTACCTCGACTTAAAACTAACTTAAAACTTATCGTGAGAAGATGCGTGGTCGGCATAAATACACGCCGACCAGCTGCATTGTATGTGTGGGCATAAAATATTCAAATAAACAAGATGATCAAGTTACAAATATGAATTATTGGTACAGTCAAACACACAAGTATGTCGACAGATATATTCCATAGCCAAACACACTACAACATACTTATGTACATACACACGCACGTATTTACTTACATGATTCAGCATACTTATATAGTTTTTTTTTTATCTAATTTCATATAAAAACTTATACAACTTTGTTTACCACTAGTTTTTAAAAATTTGTTCATTAACTTTTCCATTTTTTTAGTTTTTAAGTAAATGTAATTTTTCTTTGTAATTGTTTATTTTTCAAACAGCTGATTGATTATCTGTTTGCCCAAACTAGCACGATGAAAAAGTACTGGCTTTTTCGTACAAAAAGAAGAAGAACATTACTCTCACAAAACCTCTCTCATTTACCAAATTTTCGAGTACGGGAACGCTTTTCGTGCAAATTGGGATCCCGCGGGATCCCAAAAAAAACATTTAGTCTTGTTTGCAACGTGACCGTTTGACCGACTAAAGTGGCAAATTGGCACTTTTTCGACTGCCTTGCCACTTTTTTGACTGCCTTGCCACTTTTTTTCTCCCTTTTTTAGAGTGAATTATATAAAAATACATAAAAAATTAATGTAGTTTTCTCTTTTTTTTTAATTTTGCCCCTTTTTTTGATAAATCCCCTTTTGGTGCCACTTTTTGAAAAATGTCATCGGCCACCCTGCTTGTTTGATAATTCATATGCGTAGGTTGTGCTATTTTTTTTCAATTTAAAGTTCATCCGAAAATTCAAAAAATTTTTACAAAAGAGAAGATTAAAAGAAAATGTTAAAAAATTTCAATATGAAAAATATTACATTAAAAAAATTCTGTGAAAACAAAATTAAAAATATGAAAAAAAAAATATTAAAGGTATTCAAGTCAACTCTGGCAACTGTGTAAAAATGCATAATTGCACTTTCTGACGTGAGCAGAAATTTTAAAAAAATTTTAATTTTATAGATTTTTAATTATCTTATTTGTACCGAAAATATCTTCAACCACTTGTTTTTTCATTTAAAAGAAAAACATTCAGGGGGGCTACTCTGTAATTCGAAACGAAAGCAAATGCTTTCGAATTGTAATGTTAATAGCATACAAATTCGAAAGCTTTTTCTTTCGTTTCGAATTACAGAGTAAACCCCCAGGTATTTCTGCGTTGTAATTTGGTGTATGGTTGATTTTATAAGTACTTTTTGTCCATTTTTTTGAATTGGCAATGCCATAAAAAGTTGCACAACTTTGCAAAATTTTCTCTGATAATCTTGCACTTACTCAGACCCTGACAATTTTGCATCACTTGTGCAAAATAATTTTCTATGTGGTTGTTGTTATATTTTTTGAAAATTTTGCAATTTTGCTTTTCTCCAACAGTGCAACTTTTGACGTGAATACCTCTATTAAAAACTTGTGAAAAGTGCTAAACGTTGCAAATTTTGTTAGTGGTAGCTGCCGTGGAGAATATTTTCAAATTTATGTGAATAAATTTTAATTAATTTCCAGGTAATATCAGGATTATAAAAACATTGAAAAAATACAACAATGAAAAAACAACATGGGCCTTAGTTTATCCAAAACTTCAAAAACATAACAAACTTCAAATTCTGTGAAAACAAATTGTATTCGATGTTTGGTTCAACTTATATTTGCGAATTTTCATTTTCGTTGTTAAAAATAATTAAAAGTCAAAACAGAAGTAAACTAACTGATGAACATGTAGAAAATCTTATTAGAATCAAATGCTGCCCATATGAAATCAATCAGGCTTATCATAAATAAAATTTCACATGGAAATTTCCGAACGTGTGAACAATTGGTATTAAAAAACTTCATACGATTGCGAAATATGCTGACAATTTATTGAAAAAATTATTCACAAAGATTTGTCTGTTGGAACAAGTGGAAACATGCAAGTTTTCAATTTGATTGGAATTTTGACGATACGAAATTAAAATCCATGTGAACGAAAAATTTCATTCGAAAATCTTCACATGTGGAATTCATGATAAGGCTGAATATTGATGACGTTATGAAAAACTCTGATCAAATGTAATAAACTCTAATTTTTTAATCATAACACGCAGTTCTCGTTGTACCTTCATAGTGAACAGACGTCTTAGCGGAGTTTTTTTTACATACATACTAAACAAACAAAATAATAAAAAAATATTCAAATAACAAAAACAAAAAAACCGTAAACAAAAAAAAAAAAAACAAAGTGCCCTTGAGGAATACTCTATATGAGTACCCCAAAGGAAGAAAATAGTGAAGTGAGTTATAACGGCAGAAATGCGTATTTTACTGTGAGTTCTGATGCTCATAATGATAACAATAAAAATAAAAAATCTGATAATAGACTTGCTGTGAGTTCTGAAGCTCTTAATAAAAATCAATAATCGGATAATAGAGTTTTTCTAACGGCAAAACCACAGTTTCGTCAGCGATCAACTTCGCTTTGTCCAATGCCAACTAGTAAATCGTTGACATTATTGCCTAGTACTTCCACATTTAACTCAGCGATATCACCCGCCTCGGGGTCATCACTTAACCAAGTTGTCACTGAAAATAAGAGTAGCACAAAACCCAAGGTCCAAGTCGGAATGGACAGATACATTACAATTTTAAAGCGCGGGCGAAGCCCAAATTCATCAAAAATTTCATCGGTTCCCAAGATATCCAGGGATAACGACGTCGCAGCAGTTAACCGTCAAAATCGTTTTTCAATATTGCAAGCAAATAACGACCAACCCGCTGTTTCATCCAAAAAAACTTCCAAGCCACCACCAATATACCTGAGAGAAAAAAATTCGAATGCCCTTATTAAAAAATTAGTCTCGGCAGTTGGTGAGAACGCATTTCACGTTATTCCAATAAAATGTGGTAAAATTGATGAAACGAAAATTCAAATATACGAAGAAAAATATTTCCGCAAAATTATTGCTGATTTCGAAAAAAATAAAACATATTTTTATACTTATCAGCTTAAAAGTGCTAAAGGTATGCAGATCGTATTAAAGGGCATTGATGCTTATGTTAATCCCGTCGAAATAAAAGATGCACTCAACATACAAGGATTTAAGGTAAAAAGTGTTACTAATATAATCAATAGAGAGAAGATCCCCCAGCCTCTATTTCGTGTTGAACTGGAGCCAAATGATATACAGTTGAAAAAGAACGAGACACATCCAATTTATAGCCTAAAATACCTTTTATACCGAAAAATTAAAGTTGAAGAGCCACATAAGCGTTCAGGTCCCGTACAGTGCCACAATTGCCAAGAATATGGTCATACAAAAACTTACTGCAATTTACCTACAGTTTGTGTTATCTGCGGTGAATTGCATGGTACTGCTAGCTGCACGAAGCCAAAAGATCAAGCAGAAAAAAATGCAGTAATTGTGGAGGTAATCACACCGCTAACTACAGAGGATGCCCTGTATATGCTTTCGTTAAACAGGCTATGGGTCAAAAACCTAAACTAGCTCCACCTCAATCAGCAAACGCTTACTCCGCCACTCTTCCTCAAACAAGCCAACCAGTTAGTTCACGTGTATCGTATGCCGATGCTGCTAAGACTAGTTCTACTCCCACACAAAATGTTCCACCGCAAAATAAGTCAACGAATGCAAACTCTAGCTTTAACTTTAGTCGTCTTGAAGCTACTGTTGAGAATCTGGTGCTAACTATAAATAAATTTAGAACAAATATGACTGCCATAATGCAAGAAATGCTGAGAATTCAGAAAACTCTGCTTCAAGCATTAGTTAATAAGCCATGAACACGTTAAAACTATGTTTCTGGAACGCAAACGGCATTCGCCAACATAAAAATGAACTTGAGCACTTCCTCACGGAAAAAATATTGATATAATGTTGGTTTCTGAGACTCATTTGACTTCAAGAAGTCTATTCAGAATTAACGGCTACACTTTATATGATTCAAAGGACCCAAGAGGAAGAGATTGCGGGGAATCTGCAATTTTAATAAAGTCAAGACTCAAGCATTTTATTATTGACAACATTTGTGAAGAATATCTACAAGCAACGAATATTTGTGTGGAAAATTTTTGCACAAATTTTGTGATATCATCAATTTACTCCCCTCCAAGATTCGCAATTACTGAGAATCAATACGAGGATTTCTATAAAACTCTCGGCCCAAAATGGGCTTGGACGTTATTTCGAGTGGGGAGCCCACTACTGGCCTACTGACATACATAAAGTTCCGAATGTTATAGATTTTGGCGTCATGAAAAATATTTCTAGGGAATTAATTTACGTAGAAGCTTCCCTAGATCTATCGTCCGATCACTCTCCTACGATCGTTACAATCTGTAGCCCACTGAGAAGTGCTCTACCTTACTCATATGTGAAGATGGCCAGTCGTGTTAATTGGCTACGATTCAAAAAATATCTTAGTAGTAATTGCACGGAAAACATTACGCTAAGAACTCATGATGATGTTGAATTTAACATTGCCAATCTTAACGAAAATATTAAGCAGGCTGCTAAACATGCCACTATCTCCCATCCGCAGACTGGGTTTAATAGACTTTATTCTACAGATATTGAACGTCTCGGTATGTGAAAAAAGAAGAGCTAGAAGGGAATGGCAATAGCACAGATCACCCCAGAATAAAATTAGATTTAAAGAGTGCACTAAACGACTTCAAGAGCTGCTTGCACATGAAACAACTGCATCTCTTAAAAACTATCTGGAAAATCTTGATGTCACACCAGCATCTAATTACTCTTTATGGCGCGCCGCTAGAAAGCTCAAAACACCTGTTGAGTTTAAACCACCTCTGCGCACATCTACCGGAGGATGGGCAAGAAGCGATACTGAAAAAGGTAACATATTTGCTGACCATTTAAAATACGTATTTACCCCAAACACATGTACTGGTGTAATTGATTTGCCAAATGTAGTCGCTCTACCCCCTCAACAAATAAAGTTTAAGACGCGTGATGTGCAAAAACTAATTGCTGAACTCAACCCGAAGAAAGCTCCGGGTTTTGATGGAATTAGTAACCAGATGCTGATGAAGTTGCCTCGTATTGCAATTAGAATACTGTTATTTATTTTTAATGCCATTTTACGACTGGAGTATTATCCAAACAGCTGGAAACTTGCCAAAGTTAAAATGATTCCAAAGCCGGGCAAAGATCTTACCAAGGCTGAGTCATATAGGCCAATAAGTTTACTGTCAACAATGGCAAAGCTTTTCGAAAAACTGCTCATGATAAAATTGTCCCCAATTCTAGTTAATAGTGGTTGCATACCGGACCATAAATTTGGTTTTAGAAGTCAGCATGGCACCATTGAAAAAATTCATAGATTGGTCCAAAACATGTGAAGAAAAGAAGTATTGTTCTGCGCTGTTTATCGACGTTTCTCAGGCATTTGATAAAGTGTGGCATGAAGGCCTAATTTTAAAATTAAAAACATACCTGCCAATTAACGTTGTAAGTCTTTTGGAAAGTTACATTACTACCCAGAAGTTCACTGTTGTGGAAGGAGACTTTATGAGCATGCCTGAAACTATCTCCTCCGGTGTGCCACAGGGGAGTATACTGGGGCCAGTTTTGTATTTGATTTATACTTGTGATATGCCTCTGAGCAGCAATATCCACACTTCCACATTTGCTGATGATACAGCCTGCCTTAGTATGCATAAAAATCCTTACGAGGCATCCCGATATTTTCAAGAACACGTTACCCAGCTGGAACTATGGTTAAACTTATGGAGAATTAAGGTAAACGAACAAAAGTGTGTTCAAGTAACATATACATTACGAAGAGATACTTGTTCACCCATTCGGATTAACAATCAAGTTGTCCCTCAACATACTCATGTGAAATATCTTGGAATACACCTTGATCGACGGCTTACTTGGAAACAACATATTGACTCTAAGTTAACCCAAATGAAACTAAAATTAACTCAGGTACATTGGCTGATTGGTAGAAATTCAACCCTCAGTCTAGATTGCAAACTTTTGATATACAAGTCACTTTTGAAACCTATACGGTGCTACGGAATTCAACTATGGGGCACTGCTTCAGCTTCCAATGTCGAGAGAATCCAACGAAGGCGAAATAAGATATCCAAGATATCCAGGGATAACGACTTCGCAGCAGTTAACCGTCAAAATCGTTTTTCAATATTGCAAGCAAATAACGACCAAGATGCTGTTTCATCAAAAAAAACTTCCAAGCCACCACCAATATACCTGAGAGAAAAAAAATCGAACGCCCTTATTAAAAAATTAGTCTCGGCAGTTGGTGAGAACGCATTTCACGTTATTCCAATAAAACGTGATGAAATAAAATTCAAATATACGAAGAAAAAGATTTCCGCTAAATTATTACTGATTTCGAAAAAAATAAAACTAATTTTTATACTTATCAGCTTAAAAGTGCTAAAGGTATGAAGATCGTATTGAAGGGCATTGATGCTTATGTTAATCCCGCATATATAAAAGATGCACTGATCATACGAGGATTTAAGGTAAAAAGTGTTACTAATATAATCAATAGAGAGAAGATTCCTTAGCCTCTATTTCGTGTTGAACTGGAACCAAATGATGTACAGTTGAAAAAAAAACGAGACACATCTAATTTATAGATTAAATTAACTTTTATACCGAAAAATTACAGTTGAAGAGCCACATAAGCGTTCAGGTCCCGTACAGTGCCACAATTGCCAAGAATATGGCCATACAAAAACTTAATGCAATTTACCAACAGTTTGTGTTATCTGCGGTGAATTGCATGGTACTGCTAGCTGCACGAAGCCAAAAGATCAAGCAGAAAAAAAATGCAGTAATTGTGGAGGTAAACACACCGCTAACTACAGAGGATGCCCTGTATATTCTTTTGTTAAACAGGCTATGGGTCAAAAACCTAAACTAGCTCCAGCACAATCAGCAAACGCTTACTCGGCCACTCTTCCTCAAACAAGCCAAACAGTTAGTTCACGTGTATCGTATGCCGATGCTGCTAAGACTAGTTCTATTCCCATACAAAATGTTCCACCGCCAAATAATTCAACGAATGCAAACTCAAGCTTTAACTTTAGTCGCCTTGAAGCTACTATTGAGAATTTGGTGCTAACTATTAATAGTTTTACAACAAATATGACTAGCATGATGCAAGAAATGCTGTGAATGCAGAATACATTGCTTCAAGCTTTAGTTAACAAACCATGAACACGTTAAAAATATGTTTCTGGAACGCAAACGGCATTCGCCAACATAAAAATGAACTTGAGCACTTCCTTACGGAAAAAAATATTGATATAATGTTGGTCTCAGAGACTCATTTGACTTTGAGAAGCCTTTTTAAAATTTCTGGCTACACCTTATATGATTCAAAGGACCCGAGAGGAAGAGCGTGCGGTGGATCAGCAATTCTTATAAAGTCTAGACTCAAACATTATATTATTGACAACATTTGTGAGGAACATCTACAAGCAGCGAATATTTGTGTTGAAAATTTTTGCACAAATTTTGTGATATCATCAATTTACTCCCCTCCAAGATTCGGAATTACTGAGAATCAATACGAGGATTTCTATAGATCTCTTGACCCTTGTTTCGTGGCAGCTAGCGACTATAATGCTAAACATACGTTCTGGGGTTCGCGTCATATTACACCCAGAGGTCGAGCATTGTTCAACACAATTTCAAAAATGGGCTTGGACGTCATTTCGAGTGGGGAGCCTACTTACTGTCCAACTGACATAAATAAAATTCCGGATGTAATAGATTTTGGCGTTATGAAAAATATCTCTAGGGATTTAATTCAAATTGAAGCTTCTTTAGATCTCTCGTCCGATCACTCTCCCACGATCGTTACAATCTGTAGCCCACAGAGAAGTGATTTACCTCACTCGTATGTGAAGATGATCAATCGTGTAAATTGGCTGCGATTCAAAAAATATCTTAGTAGTCATTGCACGGAAAATATTACGCTAAGAACACCCGAGGATATTGAAGCTAACATCGCCAACCTTAACGAAATGATTGCACAGGCTGCTGAACATGCTACTACCTCCCATCCGCAGACTGGATTTAATAAAATTTATTCTACCGACATTGAACGTGTCGTGTGTGAAAAAAGAAGAGCTAGAAGGGAATGGCAACAGCACAGATCACCACAACTTAAAATCAGATTTAAAGAGTGCACTAAACGACTCCAAGAGTTACTTGCAATTGAATAAACTGCATCTCTTAAAAATTATCTGGAAGGTCTTGATGTCACTCCAGCATCTAATTACTCTTTGTGGCGCGCTGCTAGAAAGCTGAAAACCACCGTTGAGTTGAAACCACCTCTGCGCACATCTACCGGAGGTTGGGCAAGAAGCGATACTGAAAAAGCTAACATATTTCCAAATCATTTAAAATACGTATTTACCCCAAACACATGTACTGGTGTTGCTGATTTGCCGAGTGTAGTTGCTCTACCCCCGCGACCCATAAAGTTTAAGATGCGCGATGTACATAAACTAATTGCTGAACTTAATCCGAAGAAAGCTCCAGGTATTGCCATTTTACGAATGCAGTATTTTCCACATAACTGGAAACTTGCCAAGATTAAAATGATTCCGAAGCTGGGCAAAGATCTTACCAAGGCTGAGTCGTATAGGCCTATAAGCTTACTATCAACAGTTTCAAAACTTTTCAAAAAGCTGCTCATGACTAAATTGTCCACAACTTTAGCTGATAATGGGTGCATCCCGGACCATCAATTTGGCTTTAGAAGTCAGCATAGCACTATTGAGCAAACGCATAGATTGGTTCAAGTTATAAGGAGGACTTTTGAAGAAAAGAAGTATTGTTCTGCCCTTTTTATTGATGTTTCTCAGGCATTTGACAAAGTATGGCACAAAGGCCTATTTTTAAAATTGAAGACATATTTTCCAATAAATATAGAACAACTTTTGGAAAGTTACATTGTTGATAGGAAGTTTACTGTTGTGGAAGGAGACTTCATGAGTGTGCCCGAATCTATATCTTCTGGTGTGCCACAGGGTAGTATTTTGGGGCCAGTCTTGTATTTAATATATACCTGTGATATGCCTGTGAGCAATAACATCCACACTTCTACATTTGCCGATGATACAGCCTGTATGAGTATGCACAAAAACCCTGATAAGGCATCCCGCAATCTCCAAGCACACATTACCCAGCTTGAAAGATGGTTGAACTTATGGAGAATTAAAGTAAATGAACAAAAGTGTGTTCATATAACGTTTACCCTAAGAAAAGATACCTGTTCCCCCATTCGAATCAATAATCAAAATATTCCTCAACATTCTCAAGTGAAATACCTTGGCATACACCTTGATCGAAGGCTTACATGGCAACATCATATTGACGCTAAACTAATTCAAATGAAACTTAAGTTAACTCAAATACATTGGTTGATTGGCAGAAATTCAACACTCATTCTATACTGCAAACTTTTGATATACAAGTCGCTTTTGAAGCCAATATGGTGCTACGGAATTCAGCTATGGGGCACTGCTTCAGCTTCAAATGTGGATAGAATCCAACGACAGCAAAACAAAATTTTACGGTTAATAACATCGGCTCCATGGTACATCAAAAATTCAAATATACATCGTGATTTACATATGCCACTAGTGACTGAAGAAATCGCAAAATACGCAGGTAAATATTTAACAAAACTCGAGTCACATCCTAATCCGCTTGCTCGTAATATCTTGAACTTTACTGGACATATCCGCCTAAAAAAGAGGGACACAAGGGCTCTAATAGTCAGCACCCCAAATGATACTTCTTGAAAATATTTATTGTGCTTAATACGAAATTTATGTATTATTAGTTACTATCACTAAGTTTATGTCCGATACTGGTCGGGCCTAATAATTATATATAGATTTAAGATTTGAATACTTATTTTTAGTTCATATTTTGAAGATACAATAAATAAATATATGTGTGTAAAAAAAAAAAAAAAGGTTCATTTGTGTTAGCTTTGAGTCAATATGGGGCTTCCATGTAAGCCGTCGATCAAGGTGTATACCAAGGTATTGTACGTGTGAATGTTGAAGAACAACTTGATTGTTGATTCGAATTGGCGAACAAGTATCTTTTCGCAGGGTAAATGTTACCTGGACACACTTTTGCTCGTTTACTTTAATTCTCCATAAATTTAGCCATAGTTCCAGTTGTGTAATATATTCTTGTAGATATCGGGAAGCCTCGTGAGAGTTTTCGTGCATACTAAGGCAGGCTGTATCATCGGCAAACGTAGATGTATGGATATTGCTGCTCAAAGGCATATCACAAGTGTAAATCAAATACAAAACTGGCCCCAGTATGCTCCCCTGTGGCACACCGGGTGATATAGATTCAGGCACACTCATGAAGTCTCCTTCCACAACCGTAAACTTCCGGGTAGTAATATAACTTTCTAATAGTTTCAGAAAATTTATTGGTAAATATGATTTCAATTTTAAAATAAGACCTTCATGCCACACTTTATCAAATGCCTGAGAAACGTCGATAAACAGCGCAGAACAATACTTCTTTTCTTCAAATGTTCTTCTTATAAATTGAACCAATCTATGAGTTTGTTCGATAGTGCTATGCTGACTTCTAAAACCAAATTGATGGTCCGGTATGCACCCACTACTAACTAGAATTGGGGACAATTTTGTCATGAGCAGTTTTTCGAAAAGTTTTGACATTGTGGATAGCAGACTTATTGGCCTGTATGACTCAGCCTTGGTAAGGTCTTTGCCCGGCTTTGGAATCATTTTGACTTTGGCAAGCTTCCAGCTATTTGGATAATACTTCAGTCGTAAAATGGCGTTAAAAATAAATAACAGGATTCTAATTGCAATACGAGGCAACTTCATTAGCATCTGGTTACTAATTCCATCAAAACCCGGAGCTTTCTTCGGGTTAAGTTCAGCAATTAGTTTTTGTACATCACACGTTCTAAATTTTATGGGTCGAGGGGGTAGCGCCACTACATTCGGCAAATCAATTACACCAGTACATGTGTTAGGGGTAAATACTGATTTTAAATGCTCAGCAAATATTTTACCTTTTTCAGTATCGCTTCTTGGCCAACCTCCGGTAGATGTACGCAGAGGTGGTTTAAACTCAACAGGTGTTTTAAGCTTTCTAGCAGCGCGCCACAAAGAGTAATTAGATGCTGGTGTGACATCAAGACCTTCCAAATAATTTTTAAGAGATGCAGTTTTTTCAAATGCAAGCAACTCTTGAAGTCCTTTAGTACACTCTTTAAATCTAATTTTATTCTGGGGTGATCTTTGCTGTTGCCATTTCCTTCTAGCTCTTCTCTTTTCACTTACGAGACGTTCAATATCCGTAGAGTAAATGCTATTAAATCCAGTCTGCGGATGGGAGGTAGTGGCATGTTCAGCAGCCTGTTTTATATTTTTGATAAGATGGCCAATGTTAAATTCAATATCTTCAGATGTTCTTAGCGTAATGTTTTCCGTACAATGACTACTGAGATATTTTCTGAACCCCAGCCAATTAACACGGTTGCTCGTCTTCACATATGGGTGAGGTAAGTCACTTCTTAGTGGGCTACAAATTGTAACGATCGTGGGAGAGTGATCGGAGGAAAGATCTTGAGAAGCTTCAACATGAACTAATTCCCTAGAGATATTTTTCATGACTCCAAAATCTATAAAATCCTGAATTTATTGTATGTCCGTGGGCCAGTAAGCGGGCTCCCCACTCGAAATGACGTCCAAGCCCATTATTGAAATTGTGTTGCACAATGCCCGACCTCTAGGTGTAATACGACGGGAACCCCAGAACGTATGTTTTGCATTGTAGGCGTCAGCTTCTACGAAGCAAGGGCTAAGAGATTTGTAGAAATCCTCGTATTGATCCTCAGTAATTGCGAACCTAGAAGGGGAGTAAATTGATGATATGACAAAATTTGAACAAAAATTTTCGACACAAATATTTGTTGCTTGTAGATGTTCTTCACAAATGTTGTCAAGAATATTGTGCTTGAGTCTTGACTTTATCAGAATTGCTGATCCACCGCATGCTCTCCCTCTCGGGTCTTTTGAATCATATAGAGTGTAACCATTTATTTTAAAGAGGCTTCTCGAAGTCAAATGAGTCTCAGAGACCAACATTATATCAATATTGTTTTCCCTGAGGAAGTGCTCAAGTTCGTTTTTGTGTTGGCGAATGCCGTTTGCGTTCCAGAAACATATTTTTAACGTGTTCATGGCTTGTTAACTAATGCTTGAAGCAGAGTATTCTGCATTCTCAGCATTTCTTGCATCATGCTAGTCATATTTGTTGTAAAATTGTTTATAGTGTGCACCAGATTTTCAACAGTAGCTTCAAGGCGATTAAAATTAAAGCCTGAGTTTGTATTTGTTGAAGTATTTGGCCGTGAAACATTTTGTGTGGGAATAGAGCTTATCTTAGCAGCATCGGCATACGATACACGTGAATTAACTGGTTAGATCACTTGGGCAAGAGTGGCGGAGTAAGCGTTTTCTGTTTGTGCTGGATCTACTTTAGGTTTTTGCCCCATAGTCTTTTTAACGAAAGAATATACAGGTCATCCTCTATAGTTAGCGGTGTGATTACCTCCACAATTACTGCATTTTTTTCTGCTTGATCTTTTGGTTTAGTGCAACTAGCAGTACCGTGGAATTTACCGCAAATAACACCAAACTGTAGGTAATTTGCAGTAAGTTTTTGTGTGGACATATTTTTGACAATTATGGCACTGCACTGGTCCAGAACGCTTGTGTGGTTCTTCAACTGTTATTTTTCGGTATAAAAGATATTTTAAATTATAAATTGGGTGCGTCTCATTTTTTCTCAATTTTATATCATTCAGCTCAAGTTCAACGCGAAATAGAGGCTGGGGGATCTTCTCCCTATTTATTATATTGGAAACATTTTTTACCTTAAATCCCTGTAGGACGAGTGCATCTTTTATTTCTTCGGGAACAAGATAAGAAGCTATGCCCTTCAATACGATCTGCAGGCCTTTAGCACTCTTAAGCTGGTATGTGTAGAAACTTGTTTTATTTTTTTTTCAAATTCAGAAACCATTTTGCGGAAATCTGTTTCGTCATAAATTTGAATTTTCGTTTCATCGATATTGCCACGTTTGATTGGAACAATGTGAAATTTATTCTCACCAATGACCGAAATTAATTTTTTAATAAGAGCGTTTGAATTTTTTTCTCTCAAATAGATTGGTGGCGGCTTGGAGGTTTTGTTCGCGGATATACCAGGTATGTCGTTGTCATCTTGCAATATTTGAAAACGATTAGTGGAGGATTCGCTGTTATCCCTAGATACTTTTGAAGCAGATGCAATTTTAGTAGAATTTTGGCTTCGCCCGCGCTTTCGCACAGTTATATATCGGTCCATTCCGACTTGGACCTTGGGTTTTGGGCTACTCTTATTTAAAGTGACAAATTGGGTAAGTGATGAATCGGATGATATCGCTGATTTAAATGACGAAGTAGTAGGCAACTGTAATGTTAACGAATCACTAGTTGTCATTGGACAAAGCGAAGTTGATAGCTGACGAAAAATTGGCTTAGCCGTTAAAAAAAGTCTATCATCAGGTTTTTTATTTATTTTGTTTAAATTAAGATCATCAGAACTCACAGTAAGTCTATCATTAGATTGATTATTTTTATTGTTATCATTAAGATCATCAGAGCTCATAGTAAGATAGGCATTTCTACCGTTATAACTCACTTCACAATTATTTGTTTTTGATGTACTCATATAGAGTATTCCTCAAGGGCACTTTGTTAGTGTATTCCTCAAGGGCACTTTGAGTTTTGTTTACGGTTGTTTTTGTTTTTTTTTTTTTGTTTTAGTTATTACTTTCTATGTAAAAAATATTAGCAAAGCAATAAAAAGCTTGTTTATCAAAGTTAATGTACAACGAATATTATGTACTAGGGATGGGCAAATGAAAAAAATGTATCGATATATATCGTATCGATGTTTTTGAACAGTATCGATATATATTTTTTGAAAACATCGATATTTCGATATATCGATATTTTTTGCTGCATTAATTTCGAATGCACAAATACTCACTTTAAGAAATTTAATACAAAAGAACTATTTATGTTAAGTTATACGTAACCTACTGTAGCTCCTTAAGACTTCATTAGTCTTTACTTCTTTTGCTGCTCTGTGCTGTGCCGTTCTATATCTAAATTTTAATAGTTACTTTTTCTGTAATAAATTATCAGTTGTTTCGGACCAGAATGATCACAGTTTTCCACTAAAGTGATGAGTTTTGCATCGTCCATTGTTATTAGAGTTTTTCTTTTCCCGGACTTTTTCGTTTCCCGGGAAAGTGGGAACAACTTTTCGGTTTTTAACGTTTATAAGCATATCCCAAAAAAATAATACAATTTCAATTCCCGGGCGTAATTGTTGTAAAGTTTTAGCTATAGTTCTACCATCGCATTCATAAAGTGAATAACGACATGCATCGAGGAATGTGTATGCAACAGAACAGAATTAAGGAGAGAAAAACTAATGGCTTATATATGATTTTTATAAACCAAAAAGAGTCAGCTGATTCGTAACAGAGCAGAAAGTAAAAACAAATTCTGCCTTTAGGCTTTTACCCACAAAATCCAAAAAGTCACCTGGCTTACTTGGGTCACAGTTAAAAAACGGCTATAGCTCTTAAAAGTATCGAAACGTAGTACTCGTAAATAAGAATCGATGTATCGATATATAGGTTTTTGAAATATCGGCGATATATATCGATATTTATTTTCTCAAATATCGATATTTCGATATATCGATATTTTTTGCCCATCCCTATTATGTATTTTTTTGTATGGTTTTTTTTTGTTTAGCATGTATGTAAAAAAAATTCCGCTAATACGTCTGTTCACTATGAAGGTACAACGAGAACTGATTCTAAACTTGGTGCGTTTTTTTATACATGGCGCGTTTTTTTCTCCATTTTGGTGCGTTTTGAAATTTCAAAGTTGACAACGCTGCAAATCGAGAAACTCGACGATACGAACTATGAAAGCTGGTGCATACACATGCGAAGCGTCTTGGTTCATAGTGGTTGGTGGAAAATGGTAAGCGGTACTATTAAGCGGTAGGATGCTAAGTCTGACAAAGAAAGAGATTCATGGGATGCAGAAGATGAAAAAGCCCTCGCTACAATTACACTTTGTGTGAAAACTTGGCCAAGCCAAAATACAATTATTTTTCAAAATGAATGCAATTTATCTAAACAATAGTTCTGAAATGTAAAACGTTATCCACATTGAGAAGGAGTGTTGGAAACCATGGATGGCAACTCTATGATTTACAATGTATATATCGTTGTCTTCTTTACTTTACCTTTACTTTTGATCTATTCATTTGCTTTGTATACCGGCTTGTGTAAAGACATAAACGATCTCTGTGTACAATTTCTTATATTAAAACAAACATCACTTACATTTTAAATAATAAAAAGGACGCATGGTATCATGGGACACCGGATAGGAACGTAGTTCCTTACGTTTTACTTACCTTAGAAATTGCCCCTTATCCTTTGGTAGTCTTGTTTTTGTTTGTGTCGATCCAGACTCAGATCTATCCATGCTTTTAATTTCATCAACATCGGTTAGATGGTGCCCCTCCTCGTGCTCCTATTTTTAAAAAGTGTGCTTTTCTAGACTCAGGTCTATCTATGTTTTGAATTTCATAAAAATCGGACAGATAGTTCTAAGAAGAAGAAATTTTCTCCTACATACCCTCGTGCTCCTAGTAAGAAACAAATAATCTATATGTCCATCTGATATATATATTTACCTACTATATTCTAAATTTCATCAAAAACGGTTCCGTCGTTTAGCCGTTAAAGCAAAAAACAAACAATAAATAAATTTATTTTCGCATTTATAATATTAATTAGGAAAGACACCTTCAGCTATCACTGCCAAGAACCACTTCTCCAAGTCAAGAGCATTTTAGGAAAGACACAAGCTAGGCTAAAAATCCCGGAGTTCCCCGGCACTTCTCCGGAAAGTTACGGCAACACTGAAAATCTAAAACATCCGCAGTGGCAGCACCATTATGGTAACCCAACAAACCAAAACGCTATGGAAATAGTTAATAACAAACTTACAACCATAAGCATCAAGCTTACAAAAGTGTTGTGAATACTATGTATTGTGAAAGGTTTATTAACAATTATTTTATAAAGAAAATTGAAACCTTTCGATAATATTGCTAGCCTATAGTATACAATAGGGATGGGCAAAAAATATCGATATATCGAAATATCGATATTTGCCAAAATAAATATCGATATATATCACCGATATTTCAAAAACCGATATATCGATACATCGATTCTTATTTACGAGTATCGGGTTTCTATATTTTTAAGAGATCTACAAATTTTAGCTGGTTTTTAGCTGTACGATATTGGGATCACTGCTAATGATGCGAAGAAAAAAAGAGAAATTTCATAATAACAAGGCTCATCTATAAGGTGACTCCATTAAGCCAGGTGACTTTTATTTGTTAACTAAGCTAAATGCCAAATTTGGTTTGTCTGGGTATAAGCCTGAAGACAGAATTAGTTTTTACTTTCTGTTCTGTTACGAATCAGCTAACTCTTTTTTGTTTATAGAAATCTTATACAAGCCGTTAGTTTTTCTCTTTCGTTAAGGGGCCCGTTTGTGAAATCTACAAGTTACAAATCTTAAAATAAAATACACACGAAACAACAATAAAAATTGAAGGCTAGCCGCGAATAACGGTTTAAGTGACAAAATAATAATTTTTCAGGAGAGCCCAAAAACGTATTTTAAAGCAAGATTGGTTTTTTCATTTAATTTTTTTTAGCTTATCGAAAATAATGATAACTAGCATTAAATTTTCTTTTTGTATCTCTGCTACATTTATCAATTATTTTCGACAATTTCGTTTGCATGATTTTATTAGTTACTTACAAAGTTTTCCACCGACTGACTGATTGTAATTGTATTTTGACGGCGATAGGGTGCATAATTTTGGATGGTTTGATGTTTGAACAACGCAAGAGAGTTATGTTAATGGTAATCTGTAAAAAACTGGTTTAAAAAAAATGTCTTTTACAACGTTATTCGCGGCTGTGCTTCAATTGTAAAAGTGCTGTTGTTTTGTGTCTATTTTACTTGGAAATTTGTAACTTGTAGGTTTGAAAACACGGGCCCCTGTACTTTTTCGTTTTAACATCTGAAAAACAAAAAACCTAACAAAATAAAAACATTTCCAAATAAAGTGTGATTGTGCTTTAATAATTTCTCCACTCATGGAGTTTTAAGTTAGTTGTTCGCGATTTCTCTAAATATTATTGTTTGGATGCAAAGTGAATATTTCTCGTATTCCGCAATGATGAACTTTGAAGTTTTAAACACAGGCATTCATTAATCAATAATTAACATCATTATTTATAAAAATTATTAAGGCTTTCTAAAGGCTTAATCAGAAATTTGTTTATGGAAATCGTTTTGAAACACCCTTAAAACCCATAAAGCGACAAATATCGATATATCGAAATATCGATGTTTTCAAAAAATATATATCGATGCTGTTCAAAAATATCGATACGATATCGAGCCCTTACCGCCAAAATAGTGTAAGCGACACGTTTATCGATTTTCGATTTTTTGATGAAAATCGATTATTTACTATTATTTGCATCATCTCTAAAAATTTCATAACTGTAAAAAGTTCCGTTACGAATTTATAGCAAAAGCAATTTTAAGGTAAGTGAACATTCTTAGTTTGTTTACATCTTTTGTGACTGCGAAGTGTCGCTTACATTAAAATTTTCTGTAACAAATTAAGTGATAAATTACAATATATTCGCGATTTTACTATTTTTTTGTAATGTCGTTAAATCAACTTGAGGTAAGTGTGTTTTTTTAATTTAAATACAATATTTTTTTGGTTGTTATAAATAAATTTCTGTTTCAGTTTTCAACAAAAAAAAAAAATCGCTTGTTCCATACAGCGACAGCGATTCTGATTCACAAACAAGTTTTTCTTCGAAGACTATTGAATTAGAATCTGAAGACCCATCGGAAGATATTGAAGAAGAAACGTGTGTGGGTAAAAGAGCTTACAAAAAGCCAAAATCATTACCTAAAAGGCTACAAAACCTAAAAAAACAGGATACGAGTATTCAGCCGAATCCATGTGCAAATAAAAAGTGTGGGAACGCATGTGGCGTTAAGTTTGCCGAATCCGATCGTTTAGCAATAAATTAACATTTTTGGGGTATTGGGAATAAAATTCGACAAAAAGACTGGTTGGTTTCCTGTATGACGCGTAAAAGCATTCGCAGGCGAAGAGGAGATGGCAACAAAAGGCAGTTTAGCTACAATTATGTTATTAATTATAATAATGCTAGTCACAAAGTGTGTCAACAATTTTTAATGAAAATGCTTCACATATCACAACAAATGTTAGTATTCGCAAGGAATAATTCAAATTGTTTAAAAACTTTTAGCACGAAGAAAAAGAGTTCCACGCCTCATAATAAGTCTGACGAAGCCAAGGTGACACTTTTAAAATCTTTTCTTGAACTGTTACCAGCAGTTCCATCGCATTACTGTCGCAATAAGAGTAACAAGCTGTATCTACCGCAAGAATTTCGCAACATTAAAGGAGCATATGATCGGTACACTGAACATTTTAAAAGTATCAATAAGATATCGGATCTGTTATCCTTGAGAGTTTTTCGAGATATTTTTAAAAATTGTTTTCATATCGGTTTTCACTTGCCTAAAAAAGACAAATGCATCACGTGTGAAAACTATAATAACTTGGACAGCGAAACCCAGAAGCATTTGGAGCAAACAGAAGTATACCAAACACACATAAGAGACAAAGACAAGTCTAAAGAAATATATATATAACAGAGACAAAGCAAAGAAAATTCCTCATTATTATGTGCTAGTTTTGATCTCCAAAAAGTTTTAAATACACCACACGGTAAAAGCGTAACATTATTTTATTCACGAAAATATGCATACTATAATGAAAGCGTATATGAAAATGGCACAAGAAATGGTTACTGTTTTTTGTGGGGAGAAATTGACGGAAAACGAGGTTGTAATGAAATTTCCACAGTTGTTTTTCAATATTTAAAGCTTGTTGATGAAAAGAGAACTCACTCTTCAATAAGTCTTTACTGTGACAGCTGTCCACATTAATATTTTTTATTGAAAATTCAAGCTATATTAATAATATTAAAATCACGTTTTTGTTACCTGGACATACCATGATGCCCGTTGACTCCATTCATAGTACTATTGAAAGAACAGTTTGGGCTCCAAGTGAATGGTTTACTATGATTTCTAAAGCGAGAACTAATCCAAATGCTTATAAATGTATTGTAATGAATCATCTCGATTTTAAAGACTGGAAAACATTTTCTCGAGCAATGCTTCCCAATTCAACAAATATTTCATTTCCAACTTTACGTTCTGCATCATTTGAAAAAAATAGTCCTATTATAAAACTAAAATATGGATATTTTGATCACTCCGAAATTAAAGAAATTGATCTCAACTCAATTGCGCGATCAAGACGCAATTCTGCCATTATAACCATTGGACCTCTTCCTTTATATGGCGATTTTTTAAAAATTTCTTTAAGAAAATACAAGGATTTAAAAACACTTTACGATAAAAATACAATACCTAAAAAGTTTCACAACGAATTTTTAAATATAAAACACGATGAGTCTGTTAAAGATTCACTACCTGAAACAGACCAAGAGGACGAAATTTAATCCGAGTCAGTTTTTTTATTTATTTTACATTTTTATCTTAACCATTGAATTTAAGGTTCAAAACTTTAATTTTTATTTATGTACACAAACAAATTTTCAAAATAAAAAACAAAATACAAACAGAAAATTAGTTTTTTTTATTGTTTTAACGTAACCGACACAACATTAGGCAGTAGCTTGCCAGCATGACAGCGAAAATAACGTAAGCGACATAAATACCCGTTATGTTATGTATATGTAAATAACACCAATTTTATCATAAATATTGGACAAAATAATGCTTACATTTCAAATTTCACGGTAATACTTATATTAAAAGCAACGATAATTACAAAAACCCTTCTCCTGTAAAATTTTGTTTTTGTCGCTTACAATATTTCCGCCGTAAGGGCTCGATATATATCGATACATTTTTTTCATTTGCCCATCCCTAGTATACAACAAGCTTATAATTCTAATTATATAATATGCTTCCAGGAAAATAGTTTTCTAATCATGATTGTAGTAGGCATATTTAAAATGAAAATTTATATTCTAACTATTAATTATTACTCCTTTTTTGAATACCACTGATTTTTAAAACACTGTACTCATTAAAGAAGACAAAATATTACGACTTCAACAAATAATATAAAATTCGTGCGTTCAAAATAACTGGACATCATAAAAAACACAAATTTGCAAAAAGTGCTATCACTTACAAAAAACTGTTTATGGCAAGCTTATTCTCCATTGGTTATATTTAACTTATGGAGTGGTTTGTTGGGATGTAGTTGTTACCAGTATTCACCAGTACTTTTTTTATTTTCAAAAAGTTTTTGTTTTTCATGCATGGCGCGCCATAAAAAACTTACGTTCCAAAAACTATTAAATTAAAACACAATTACTTAAAAAAATTATTAGATGTTAAATTGTACAAACATTTTTTCATTTTATTTACTTCTTGTCGTATTTTGTCGTCAACCAAGTTAGCCACAATAAAATCAAAAACGTTCAAGAATTGTTAAAATCATTTGTTGAACTCATGCCTCGATATTACGGCCCTAATTCGCAAACTATGAATATATGTACATACATAATCTAATTCATATACCAGATAATGTAATTAACATAGGAGCTCCTTTATCACAATTTTCAGCTTTTAACTTTGAAAATAGTTTGGGGTATTTAAAGTCAATAGTTAAATCAACTACAAATCCAATAGCGCAAATTCAAAGGAAATTGCACATTTTCCATACTAACTGTTTCTCAAATAGTATACCATTAGTATTTCCTCTTGTTAAAAATAGAAAATATTCACTGGGAAAAAAATAGACAGTTGAATCGAAAATTTCTTTTTCAAAATTAAGGTCTGCTTACTAAGTAATGTAGATGTCATGGTTATATCAGAAATTTTTAGTAGCAAACTTTCTGTATACAAATGTGATAATATTTACTTAGAAGGCAACATATTTAACGAAACTCTTGAGTTTTTACGTATCCACTGTCATCCAGGGACGTAGATTATATGTCGTTAAATAATTAGACCTGAAAAAATTTAAATAGAGCTAAGCATGGAAGATGTTAAATGTATTCTTACCAAATGCCAAAATTAAATAAAAACAAAAAGAAATAAAAAATAAAAATTGATTAAGAAAGCATTGGCATATAATTTTTCAGATTGTAAACCGTAACGTTGGCAAAACGTTTGGGTTTATTGAGTAAAACTGCTTTCCCAGTGCTAAAATTTTTGTACGGTTGGCAAGTTCTGCCTGGGTACTTATGTACATACACGCGCATGCGTTTACTTACATGCTGTGGCATATCTAGAACGTTTTGTTTCTTAATTTTACATAAAAACTGATAAAACTTAGTTCACCACTTGTTTATAAACCTTTTTGATACAACTTTTCAATGTTTTTACTGTTTAGGACAATTTAATTTTACTTTGTTATTGGTTATTTTTCAAACAGCTGATCGTTTTTCGGCTTGCCCAAACTAGCCCAAAGAAAATTACGGGCTGTTTCGGGCAAGAAGAAGAAGAACATTACTCTCTCAAAAGCTTCCTTAGTTGGCCAAACTTTGAGTACGGAAACAGTTTTCGGTAAAATTGGGATCCAGCGGGCTCCCAATGTGGAGTACGGGATCAAACCTAATATGTATATGCATTTGAGTTTTACATTACTAAAAAAGCTCTTTATTTCAAAATGAAAGCTAAGAATATCTATATATATAAAAATCAATTGCTGTTCGTTAGTCTCGCTAAAACTAGAGAACGGCTGAACGGATTTATCTAATCTTGGTCCTGAAGTGTTCGTGGAAGTCTAGGGAAGGTTTAAAAGGTGAGAAAAATTCGAATAATTGCCGGGAAAGCCCTAAAACAGCCCTTTTCTTTTTCCGATATAAATGTTTTCTAAATAAAATGCAGAGTCAATTTGAACTTTATTCTATTCAATTCAATAAAGTTCATATTAAATTATAGTCACTCACTGTTGTGTAAGAAATGTAGGTGTGTTCCTTACTTCAAAAGTCAATTTGAAGTTTATTACTGCTGTACAAAGTTCAAATTCAATCAGATCTATCAAAATAGTCTTCGCGTGCGCGTTGAAGGATCTAATGTCGCGTTCCGAAACTCAACAAAAGTGCTAATATCGCGAATGTGACCAAATTGTATAGTCACAAAATGTAATATATCATTAATAGTACTGATTTCCAATTTGGTCGGCTTCGCGAAACTTAATTTTAGCTAATTTCAGTTGTTAATCTATCAGATTATATTTTTTTATATAGATTGATGAATATTAAGCTTTGTCACAAATTAAATTTCTGAACGCAGCCATAATATTTGACATTCTGTCGCACTTCAGAACACAGAAAAAAGTATTACGATAATGTGTTACGATATCTATGAGTGCGGGCGAACTTTCTTTACTTGGTGATCCTTTGTGATAGTGACATTCCAAGTAATGTGCTCTATTTTTTTGATATTTTGTGATAGCTGTAGAACAGAAACTGCATATATTTTCTGTTATCAGTTCTTCCATATCAGCCAATTTGTTGTTAATATTTAAAAAATTTTGGCTTTTCGCTGGGAAGCATATTAATTAAAAGTGCGAGAATGCTGTTGGTTTTATCAGATAAAACATTTTCAGGGGACGACTTACTAAACTAAATTAAAATTTCATTGTCAAAGTCCACTTTTGCCCTTAGACCTTGACATAATCTATATAAATAAAAATTAAATGTTGTCTGTTGCTAAGCGCATAACTTTAAAATGGCTTGGCCCATTTCCCAATTTTTTTGGAAACATGTGTAATAGTCTGAAAAAGGTTTATATGGAAAGAAACATTAGAAAATTTGTTTGGAATATGTTTTTCTATGGGATTTAAATTTTTTTAAATTTGTTTAATTTCTGCCCCTCCGAAATGTTCCAAGCGATTTTGATGAAATTTAGAACATAGATAGATCTTCGACCACAAAGTCACATAGGCTATATACATTTTCAAAACTAGGACTGGGAAGGTTATAGGGGGAGGGGCGAATTTGTGCCCCTCCCAAACGTTAAAACGTATTGTAATTACAACAAAGATATATCTGCGTTTAAAAAGTCACATAGGCCGTGTACATTTTCAAAACTAAGACCAAAAGGTTGATATAGGGAAAAATCTGCCCCTCCGAAACGTTCGAACCGATTTTAATGACCAGGAGAGCGATAGGAGGAGATTTCTGCCCTCCGAAACGTTCAAACCGATTTTAATAAAATTTAGAACATAGATAGATCTGCATAAAAAAACTTACATAGGCCTTGTACATTTTGAAAACTAGAACCAGGAGAGTGAAAGAGCGGAAATTTGTGCCTCCGAAACAATTAAACCGATTTTACTGAAATTCAGAACATAGATCTGTGTCTAGAAAGTCACAAAATGACCATAGACATTTTCTAAAGTGGGACCACGAGAAAGTAGGGGGACAATTTCCGAGTCTCAACTCGATATTAGTGAAATTTAAAATATAGATGAAATAAGGGCGTTCCTTGGCACAATTGTGCTGAGCGCATTCACACGTCTTCTTACCCTTTTTAATTTAGTCGTCGATGAGACAGCGACGAATGCACAGCAGGCAGACGCCTACATATTTTTTTATATTTTTTTCAAGAATATTTGTTCACCAAACATACGTGTTTCATTTCAAATTGATGATGATATGCGAAAAATATTTTGTTATAAATAATGCATTTGGTAACATACAATGCCTTTTATGTTATCAAAGCTTTTAGGAAAAAAGGAATATGTCATTAAAAGACATTATGATGGTTTTCATAATGGTAAGGAAAGGGAAAACCTTTTAAATAAAAATAAAAACAATATTTTTAATTTGTTTCCCATCTGAAAATGATCTTCTATTCCGACAAATATCAAAGGATATTAAGTTTGATACATCCAACCCAAATTTTTATTTGGTGAATTTTCACCGTTGTGCTCCACCAAGCAACCATTCTTTTGTTTATTTATTTTTTTCTTGAATGGAAAACATGATAAATTATTGTCCTTCCTTTTTTATTTTTTTTTCATTTGACTGTTTACTTAGAAAAACTTTTATTTTCAATTAATAATTTTACTTAATCAACGTGTTTTTTTCAAGATAGAAAATATCTCTACTCATGTATAAATATACATATAATGCACCATTATCTCTCAAACCCTTGGCTTTGTGTTTGGTGAGTAGCTCGTATAGTTCGACCGATTAATCGGCCTTCGACCAAAAATTGGTAATCGGCCAACATTCGGCCTATGGCAAAAATCGGCCGATTAGCCGAAGCCGAATATATTTCATTCCAAACTTGAAAAATAACATTATGTTTGGTCGTTGCTCGCCGACAGTTTCTATTGTGTTTAACATTTTCAAAGGGTTGCTTTGAAATACAACCCTGTTGCTTTCTCTTTTCTTTTACTTGGACGTTCTTGTGAGTGATCATATGAAAAAGCAATGTAGAAATTGCAAAATAGTTTTATTTTTCTTGTTATGTATCCAATAGATATTACAGCTATGTCAGTGATCTTAATTCATATAAAACAAGTATCATTTTTAAAATTTAAAACATTCGGCTTCGGCTTCGGTTTTGGCCGAAGTTTAGGATTTTAGCCGAAGTACGGCTTCGGCTTCGGCCAAAAAAAAAAACGCCTTCGGTCGATCTCTAGTAGCTCGCAACCTCAACACATACACAATTTACCAATACATTGAGAGTGCCCACAACTGATATAGATACCCATTCGTTTAGAAGGAGACATACTCTATGTACCTTCTCGAAAGTAAGACGAGCAAGGGGCCAGGGGATGACTCCTGCTCCTCCCAAACGTTGAAATTGATTTTAATGAAATTTAAAGCATAGAAGAAGACATAGTCTATGTATTTAATTTCTGCTACTCCGACATATTCAAATCGATGTAAATGAAATTTAAAAGACGATGGGAGTAAATTTTAAAGTGTTTTATAAAAATCAAATTTTAAACGTTATTGCTTATAAACGAAACATAAAAACGAAAAACGGTTGTAAATGTAATTGTACAAAACGAAATTTTCTTTCAATATTGTGAAACAGTAAGTAAATGCTTACCACTCCGCAACTCTGCATTTACCATATGTATTTATGAAGTCAATGACACCGTACTAATAACCAAAAAGTAAAATAATAATAAAAAATATAACACTTTATCGACAAGAATTAATTTTAATTAAAAAGGCAGACATAGGGAATGTTCATCTAAATGCGAACGATAGATTCGATCAAAAATTTATATTAGAAACAAAAACAAAAAAAAACTGAAATTTGTTTTTGTTTTCAATATAAATATGCGATCGAATCTATCGTTCGCATTTAGATGAAGAGTTCCATATTTTTCTGGTGATCTCGATTCAACTCTTAGAGGTGGTATTGGAGTTACCCTTAAGATACCCGAAGCGGTTCGAAAGCAGTTATTTAACGCTGCATTTATTTTCGTGATATTTGTTTTCGAAGTCCAACCATAAGGGTCGTGCTGAATCAAACCGTGAGCTAAGGCTTTGTATGTATCAATAGCAATATCAATATGAGGCCTTTTTTTCGTACAACATATCGAGCCTTGTTTTCCATTTTATCGTAAACGACAAAAATTAAAGTTTTCAGAAGGTTTTTTTTTAATATTCAAATATGTTTTTGTACGTAAATTGTCGCTTACGATAAAATTGTACAGCCTGTATCTTAAAAGTTATCAACAAATATAAAAGATAAATAGACAACCGTGAATACAGCTACTGCCTGGCTCACGATGTCGACAAGAAATTTTCGTTCGCTTATTTACATTGAAAACAAAAACAAATTTTCTTATTTTGTTTTTGTTTTCAATATAAATAAGCGAACGAAAATTTCTTGTCGACATCGTGAGCTAGGCAGCTAATGTTCTTTTCCCATTAAGAGGTGGGTAAATTTAAAATTTTAAACTCGTTTTCTGGCAAACTAGTTTTTTTGAGTTATGACGTTGTTTGAGTAAATGCGCGATATGTAGTTAATTAAAAAAAATTAATGCATTTGGTTGTTGTCTTGTTGTAAATTTACCAAGGTTTACCAAAAATACAAGATGTAAAACATCTACAATATCAAACCGTGAACTCCGCTAGTATAAAGAATTTTTTAGTTTTTTACGTTTTACCTAACTTACAACTAAACGGTCTCTATTAGTGCTAGAAATGACTTCTTTGCAAATTATAACTGAATATAAGAAAATCAATAATCTGAAATTATTTTTTTAAACGCTACGTTATATTCGAAATAGGTTCGCTAGGGCCAAGAGGATTTCCTAATACCAATCAACAGTCGCCACCGAGGCCATCAAGCCATTTTGGTAATAACTTAGCTCAACATCCGTTAGGAAATTTAGTGCAACAACAACAGCAGGATCCAGCGCAGTCGTCCGCGCTACATAGTCAACCTTTATTGGGTGCAGCAGGAAATCGATTGCCTCCTGGATTCTTTTTTCAACAACAGCTCCCTCCCCATCCTTTTCTTAATCAACATGGCGGATTGCAAAATAATTTTCCCAACCAACGTCCACTGCCAAACACACATCTACCGGTTGCACTCAATAATTTTGCAATGCATCCAAACTTTAATGCAATGCGTGCAACGGCACGTGGCATACATCCAGCGACTATTTTGGCACAACAACAACAAGCAGTGCAACCTCGTATACCTGGTCACCCTCCAAACCCCATGATGCTCCTTAATCAAAATACAAACTCGTCGAACTCTTCATTCAATGTTTTTAACATGCGTCTCGTTCAGGAAATTCAACAAAATCATCCACTTCTTCAGAACGCCGCTGCTCGGCAATCTCAACAACACCAACAACAAAATATGACTGACCGTAATCACAACAGCAACAATAACCACATTCAACGTAGTGGTGGTGGTCCAAATGCTTCAACTGGGAGCACTACCGTAGGAAATCAAAGGCAAAATCATAACATGAGAAGAGATATAGTTTCGGCTAATGGCAATTTACCACATGAAGATTTTGATGAATACGCCAATCTGATGAGCACTCGCGAAAAACATTGGTTGATTGGAATTCAACTGTCGCAGCTTAACACTGATACACCATACATAGATGACTATTACTATACCGTATATAAGGAACGAAAAGTAGCTTTGAGTGGTAATTTACGTCATAGTCAAGCTCATAAAGACAACCAACTTAATCATCCGTTAACTCAACCTAAGGGTCATGCCAAACTTATTCTGGTACAATTGGGCAATAAAAATGGCCAACATCGGGAGCGTCGTAATTCAGAACATCATAACCAAAATCAAGATGTAAAGTTCCCAACATATGTATTTACGCCCCTTAAATTTGAAAATTCGCTTGGAAAATTGCAGTACGGTAGTGTTACTGCACCGCGTAAAATTATTGATGCTGAAATTATGAGTAATGAAACATCGTCCACAACTTGTGCTGTTGCGAACGATTCTTCAGTTCAGTTGGGATATACTACGGCTTCAGTAGGAGTTTCAGACTTTAAAATGGGTGTTGGTATTAAATCGGGAGCTTCAGCTTTGCTACAGATGCCAAACGCAGCCGGCGAATTAACTACGGCTAATAGTCAGCGAAAATCTCGTTATATTCTCTTGCATATTGAGACTTTGTATCGCATTCTATTGAAGCTGGAAGATCTGAACAATCCAAATGTAATTGCAACTATATTAATGAAGAAGAAAAAAGAAAGCGAACGCATTGCTGCTCTCGAACAACTAGAAAATGCAAATAAAACATTAGAAGAGCGTACATCAGATTCATCTAATAATCCGACTATGAAAAGTAAATTTAATTACGATATTGAAACAAAAGATGCATTAATTGAGAAACTTGTGGGAGGATTACAACATGACAAAGTTGTTGCCATGATGAATGTTCGCAAGGGAAAGGTAAGACCTTTTGTTGTTTAATTTATTTTAATAAATTTATATAACAATTCAAATATTACTTGAACTAATTTATTCAATTCGAAGTCAATATAAATCCGATAAACAAAAAGCAATATTGTTGTTGGTAATGCTAGCCTGCATTTTTAATTATGGTGTCATAAAATGATAAATAACACTGTTCTGCAAAAAAATTCGTTTTAAATTAAGATATAAGTTATATAGGGACGTTAATGCCCTAAATTCATATCCGTTTTCAGTTTTTATCTATCACGTACAGATTTTTTTTTAATGGGAGTAGGTAATATTACCCTCTAAACAAACCGGTCACGCTAACTTATTTCAATTTAACTCGGTAACGGCATGCTCGCTTTTAATAAATTAAATATTGAAGGATGCAAAATAAAATTACCAAGACAGAAAAGAACAAGTAAGAGCAGTATATTCGGCTGTGCCGAATCTTATATACCCTTTACCAACGTATGTATATGTACTATACAGATACATACATAACTACACATATATGTACATATTTATTTATTTATTCAATATATATTTTATTAAATTGTTTATCTAATTTTTCGACCTTTTATATATGTTCAATAAAACTATTTCTTTAAGCTTTAGGTCCGTAAATTTTATATATTTTTCTTATATATTTTTATTTTTGATCGATATTTCGTAAACCTTTGGTTTACTTCTTCAGGATATAGTAAATTGTATTTTGATTTTTCTGTTTTTTTGTTTTTTCTTTTTCCTTTTTTTTTCAATTATGTATACAATTTTCAAACAATAAAGTGTGTCATAAAAAATATTTTTTAAAAAAATTTTTAAATAACAAAGTGTGTCATAAAAATTATTTTTACAATTTTTTAATAGTTTTGGTAATAAAACAAAATAGGTGTAAGTCTACAATATTTGTTCATATAGAATTTTGGAATGGTTCTTAGAAATGATAATACATATTTTTTATACTTTTACATAACATTGTGTCTTTGAGTTTCTAAAACAACCAATTTTTTAATATACATGTATGTTATAAACTTTTTTCAAATAATATTTTGTAAATATTCATTACATTATTCAAAAATTTTTAAGAAACTCAAAGACACAATGTTATGTAAGAGTATAAAATATATGTATTATCATTTCTAAGAACCATTCCAAAATTCTATATGAACAAATACTGTAGACTTACACCTATTTTGTTTTATTACCAAAACTATTAAAAAATTGTAAAAATAATTTTTATGACACACTTTGTTATTTAAAAATTTTTTTAAAAAATATTTTTTATGACACACTTTATTGTTTGAAAATTGTATACATAATTGAAAAAAAAGGAAAAAGAAAAAACAAAAAAACAGAAAAATCAAAATACAATTTACTATATCCTGAAGAAGTAAACCAAAGGTTTACGAAATATCGATCAAAAATAAAAATATATAAGAAAAATATATAAAATTTACGGACCTAAAGCTTAAAGAAATAGTTTTATTGAATATATAAATATATAAAATACAAAAAAAGTAAAGCGCAGGGTAACAAGACCATATTGCGCGTGTAATTCAAACAAATCGATTATTTATGATATAGATTATTAATACAAAATATATATATACAAAATATATATAAAGAATTAGAAGATTAGTTGAAACTAAATGAATTACCATATTTCAGAAACGGGCTTTCCGCACATAATCAGGCTTATCATAAATAAATTTTCACATAGAAATTTCCGAACGTGTGAACAATTGGTATCAAAAAACTTCGTACTATTGCGAAATATTTTGACAATTCATGAAGAAAATTATTCAGAAAGATTTGTCTATTGGAAAAAGTGGAAATATGTTAGTTTTTAATTACATGGGAATACGAAAATAAAATCCATGTGGACAAAAAATTTGATTCGGAAATTTTCACATGTGGAATTCATGATAAGGCTGAATATTTAATTAGATAAGGTTATACATACAAAAAATTAAAAAGAAAATAGTTAAAATAGAGAAAAGGAAAGTTAACGGCCTGACCCACGATATCGACAACGCTCGACCCGCCGCCCAACCACAACAAAATATACATTTGTTTTTGTTTCGAATGCAAGCGCGGGACAAGCCGAAACGGTTTCGACATCGAGGGTTTGGACCTAAATGTCAATTATATTATGTTTAGTAAAAGATTTAAAAATTGCAGCAGTCTGATGAGGTTTGGAGCAATCCAATGAGTTGTCAAGTGGAATAGATAGACAGTAAATTGGACAATCCACAAGAATATGATATACGTTATTCAGTAACCCACAGAAATTGCACATTGGGGAAATCGAACTATCATAATAATGCCGTGAGTTAAATAGACATTTTCCCACTCTAATACGGGCAAGTGAAACACATTGCAGTCTTGAATAGTTGTTATGGTATCTCGGTCTGCAAATGTCCGGATTGTGTGTTCTTAAAAAACTATTACATTCATCACAGTCATTCCTTAAGCCATCCAAAAAGGAATATTTAAAAATGTTGGTTATGATCACTTTGAAACATGGCATTTCCATTATTAAAGGCATGGTGATTGCTTCTTTTGCCGCTTTGTCCGCCAGTTCATTACCGCTTATGCCTAAATGTGATGGTATCCACATAATAGTCAAAGGTTTAACTATATAAGGATTCTTATATGTACATTTCATCACGGTTATAAAAAATTGCCTTGATTGCACTCAGGCTGTCCGTACATATAATAGATGTTTAGTTATTTTTCACAGCATGATTAATTGCTGAAATGATTGCAGCAAGTTCAGCTGAAAAAATACCAGAATATGGAGGCAATTGACTCTGTTTAATCACAACCCAGTCGGAACCGGTCTGATGTTGAACCACAGAATAAGATGTTATTCCATTTTGAAAAGAGCCGTCTGTATAGAGCTCAACATCAGTTGATAAGTTAGATATATTCTCAGCTACCATACTCTTAAACAATTCAGGGCCGGTGTTGTATTTATTATACATAGATAAACTAAAATCAATATTAATCGTACGATTTTTTGTGCACATATCGACCGGCTTAGAGGGTAAAGGAATTTTATACTTCTCAAATAAAAGCATAATGTTATGTATTGCATAAAAACCCTTCTGATCAGAAGTTATGATCCGCCAAAAATTATCATGTAAACCATCGTTCGTATCTGTAATAGATCTTGCAGCCATATTTATTGGCCTACTGACGTAAGAAAAATTCCAGATGTTATAGATTTTGGCGTCACGAAAAATATCCATAGAGACTTAATTCACGTAGAGGGCTCTCTAGATCTGTCTTCCGATCACTCTCCCACAATAGTTAAAATTTTCAACCCACTAAGTAGTGATTTAACTAGATCATATGTGCATACGATTAATAGGGTCAACTGGCTAGGATTCAAAAAATATGTTAGTAGTCACTGCGTAGAAAACATTCAGCTAAGATCACCTGATGATATTGAATTTAATATTGCCAATCTTAACGAATATATTAAACAGGCTGCTGAACATGCCACTACTTCCTATCCGCAGACTGGCTTTAATAGAATTTATTCTACGGAAATTGAACGTCTTGTATGTGAAAAAAGGAGAGCTAGGAGAGAATGGCAACAACACAGATCACCCCTAAATAAAATCAGACTGAAAGAATGTACTAAACGACTCAAAGAGCTGCTATCGTCGGAAAAGACTGTGATACTGGAAAAGTATTTAGAAAGTCTTGATGTAACGTCAACATCTAATTACTCTTTATGGCGCGCTACTAGAAATCTTAAAAGACCCGTTGATCTCAAATCACCACTGCGTACTTCGACCGGAGGCTGGGCAAGAAGCGATAATGAGAAAGGTAACTTATTTTCTGAGCATTTAAAATCTGTATTCACTCCCAATACATGTACGGGTGCTGCCGGATTACCGAGTGTAGTATCTCTACCCCCTCGTCCCTTAAGGTTTAAGATGCGTGAACTACAAAAAATAGTTGCTGAACTCGACCCGAAGAAAGCTCCAGGTATTGATGGCATTAGTAACAAGATGCTGATGAACTTGCCTCATATTGCAATAAGAATCTTGCTATTTATTTTTAATGCCATTTTACGAATGCAGTATTTTCCACATAACTGGAAACTTGCCAAGATTAAAATGATTCCAAAGCCAGGCAAAGATCTTACCAAGGCTGAGTCATATAGGCCTATAAGCTTACTTTCAACAATTTCAAAGCTTTTCGAAAAGCTCCTCATGAATAAATTGTCCAAAATTTTAGCTGATAACACTGTACAACAAAATAACATTTTTTGGCTGTCCTTTAGATAAAATTACGCGGACTATATGGATTTCGATGCTTTAAATTCAAATCTGCTATCAGTTTTTCTCTATCACGTAGAGATTTTTTTATGGGTGTGGCTAATTTTGGGCCCTAAATTAGTCGGCCATACTAATATATTTTACTATAACTCGAAAACCGCTATTTCGATTTTAATAGATAATAAACCAAAATACGCGCCACAAAAGTTTGTTAAAAAAAATTAATAATCATTTTTTACCTATTTTTTATGGTTTCGAAGTTATTCAGAATTTAAAAAAGAAAAAAGTTTTTTTTATGCAAATATCGCGTAATTTTTTTACATGAAAATTGCAATAAAAAAATCAGAAACTCACAAGTTTCACATTTTTTACATTTTTCTTAAAACCACATATCCTAGGAATAAAACAAGCTATGAAACGTGAAAATCCAGCAATAAATCTTGATTTTATTCACAATTTAAAGCAGGTACCTAAAAATGGAAAAATGTGTGTAATGCATTAAATGCAGTCACATTTACATCTGGCAGTGATTGGAAAGTTGGTACGATCGTACTTTTTTTGATACTATTTGACATGAAAAAGTACCGTAATACTCCCTTAAGAACTTTGATACTCTCACGGGCAACTTAGAAATGCAGTCAGAAGACTCGCGCATGCATATATTTTGCCAAGAATTAAATTGTTTTTTCGACAAATAGAACGAAGCTTTATTAGTAAAGATCTTTTAGAAAAGAGTAACCACAATTAAATATCAACGAAAACCATATTTCATTCAATGATATTTTATGTGGCACAGAAGTTGATCTATTGAAACAACTGTTTTAAATCAGTTTAAAGAAAATTTTAAAAAGTTTATATTTAGTTCTAAAGGCAAAAGTGGACTTTGACAATAAAATTTTAGTTTGGTTTAGTAAGTTTCTCCCTGAAAGTATTTTATCTGTTAAACCAATATCATTATACCACTTTTAATTAAAATGTTCCCAGGGAAAAGAAAAAAAAGAAAAGAAAAATAATTTGAAATATTAACAACCTCCAGATGGGACTTCTTGAAAATACTTTTATTTTTTTTCCTTTTGATTATCACTACTTACATATGTATTATATATAACTACTACTAAGCTTATGTCCGACATTGGTCGGGCCTAATTATATTTTTTAGATTTAAGATTTGAATACTTATTGTTAGTTCATATATGTAGATACAATAAATAAAAATCATGCATAAAAAAAAAAAAAAAAAAAAAAATATTAACAACAAATATAGAGCACTGGCTTATATAAAAACGCATTAGATGAATACATGTTTCCTGATATATCGAGAGTAGCTTACGGAATTTTATCCATGCCTCACTCCGCTGTAAATGTCGAAAGGATTTTCTTTTACCAAAATTTCATGAAAACAAAATATAAATCAACAGCCATCGTATTCTGTAACTTGCTAAAGCTAAATCTCTATCGCCAAGAATCCATAAAATCAATTTGTCGATTTTCAGATACGAATGCAATTTTCAAACGGGTATTGATAAATCAGGTAATGGCTTAAAAATGTAATTCGCCGAAATTTTATTGCTTTATGTCATCGCCAAAAATTTAAAATTTTCTATTTGTTCAGCATTTTAGCGGTCGAATTTAGCTTTAGCTTTAGCGAGCTATGGAATACGGAGGCAAGCTTTATGTTCCAACAGTATTAAGTCTAATCCAGGCTACACCTATTTGTATATTTGTACCTATGTGTTCCTTTTTTTTTGTAAATGAATTTCTTATAATTTTTTGTTAATAAAATTTAAATAAGAAATATTATAATTTTTGGTACTCTCGGGATCAAAAAAGTACTAAAAAAATTTGTTTTTTATACCGAAATGCAAATCTGATTTCCCATCACTGACATCTGGTAATGCTATTGAAAGGGCATTGCGGGCAGGTAACAGAACTTTAAATTGTGAATAAAATCAAGATTTATTGCTGGATTTTCACGTTTTATAGCTTGCTTTATTCCTAGGATATGTGGTTTTAAGAAAAATGTAAAAAATATGAAACTTTTGAGTTTCTGATTTTTTTATTGAAATTTTCATGTAAAAAAAATTACGCGATTTTTGCATAAAAAAACTTTTTTCTCTTTTAAATTCTGAATAACTCCGAAACCATAAAAAATGATTATTAATTTTTTTTAACAAAATTTTGTGGCGCGTCTTTTGGTTTATTACCTATTAAAATCGAAATAGCGGTTTTCGAGTTATAGTAAAATATATTAGTATGGCCGACTAATTTAGGGGCCAAAATTAGCCACGCCCATAAAAAAATCTCTACGTGATAGAGAAAAATTGACAGCAGATTTGAATTTAACGCATCGAAATCCATATAGTCCGCATACTTTTATCTAAAGGCTATTTTGGCTGTTGTACAGTAAAGTCCTGCACAAGACTATTTATAAGAACTTTCAAGACATGAGGGATTTTTCAAATGCTTTACTACAGCGAAGTCTTCTAAAACAAACGCTAAGCAACACTGTTTGCAAGAATTTGTTTCAGTTATTGCAAGTATAGGAGTAAAGAAGAAAATACTTCGTGACTGAAAAATTTGTGATGCTTGTTTCTTTCTACGCATGGGCGCGTATAAAAGCGTCATGCATGTACATACACACACACGTTGTGTGTATGCTCTTCTATTTTTCTGCACACAAACAAACGTTCACATGCATTTACATTAGTTGTGTGCGCTTGCTTAAAAAAACCTCCCTTAAACACATAATAGCTTACCATCTACATCTTACTCACACACACTCAAACGTACAATATGGAAAATAACAAGCATACACGTATCAACACTACTTTGTTGACTGTTTGTTCGTAACAAGAAGTCTTGACGACATTGCTTGTTAGCACTCATATACACATATACCAATGCACCTATCGTGCTTTGCTTATAATGCGACAGCATTTATTATTGGTTAAGTATAAGCAGCAATGAGAATACATTTAAAAAACAAGACGTATTTAAATTTCAAGACAATTTACGCAGGTCTATATTGTACAGTGTAATTGGTGCATCCCGGACCATCAATTTGGCTTTAGAAGTCAGCATAGCACTATTGAGCAAACGCATAGATTGGTTCAAGTTGTAAGGAGGACATTTGAAGAAAAAAAGTATTGTTTTGCCCTTTTTATTGATGTTTCTCAGGCATTTGATAAAGTATGGCACGAAGGCCTAGTTTTAAAATTGAAGACATACATACCTACCAATAAACATACTGTAACGAACAGTTTGTACACAAACTGTTGTCACACCCTGTAAAGTAGTAAAACATAAAATAACAAATATGATCGACGAACTAATTTATAAAACAAAAGACACTAACAAAATTTATTAAAAGAAATAAACTAAAGAACAAAACATACAACAACAAACACATCCAACAAAATAATTTACAAGCAAAGGGATTAACGGTCACTAACGAAACATACATACAAACATGTACATTAAAATAAGTTAGGGACAATAACAACCAAACATAAGCATGCAGAAATCTCTGTAAATATTACAACAATAATGTAAAGGGAAAATATTATAAAAGGCCGAAGAATTTGCAAAGAATCGATCAGTCGTTGCGTAGACATCAGTTGATCAGGATGAATCCGGGTAAGTTAGTATTCAAGTAGCAAACATTGTTAGCGATTACCTAGTCGCCAAACAATACAGTATAACCTGGATAAGTAGGTATTAATACACATTGTTAGCGATTGCCTAGTCGCGAAACAATACAGTAGAACACGGATAAGTAGATATGTATTAATAAACATTGTTAGCGATTGCCTAGTCGCGAAACAATACAGTAGCACCTAGATAAGTAGATATTAATAAACATTGTTAGCGATTTCCTAGTCGCGAACCAATACAGTAAAACCTATATAAGTAAATATTATTAAACATTGTTAGCGATTTCTTAGTCGCGAACCAATACAGTAAAACCTATTTAAGTAAATATTATTAAACATTGTTAGCGATTGCATAGTCGCGAAACAATACAGTAGAACACGGATAAGTAGACATTGACAAACATTGCTAGCGATTTCCTAGTCGCGAAACAATACAGTAGAACCTGGATAAATAAATATTAATAAACATTGTTAGCGATTTCCTAGTCGCGAAACAATGCAGTAGAACATGGAATAAATAAATATTAATAAACATTGTTAGAGATTGCCTAGTCGCAAAACAATACAGTAGAATCTAGATAAATAGATATTAATAAACATTGTCAGCGATTACCTAGTCGCGAAACAATACAGTAGCACCTAGATAAATAGATAATAATAAACAGTGTTAGCGATTCCCTAGTCGCGAAACAACATCGATAAGGAGAAATTAATAAATATTGGTAGCGATTCCCTAGTCGCTAAACAATACAGTAAGACACCGAGAACTAGATATTATAAACACTGTCAGCGATTACCTAGTCACGAAGCAATACAGTAGTGCATCGTTAAGCAGATATTTACCAATATTATCGCGCGTAAATATAGGGTAATTTCGGTAGTATTGCAACAATTGTTCTCACCACGAAAACAATACAACGCCACCACTGAAACGGGAGTAATAGGCCAGTAGCCGATACGTTCAACTGTGCGGAAACATAAGTAAAATATCCATAAGGGCACAATTTTCATGATAAGGCACTACATAGGACCACAGGAGTAATATAAAGGTTGACTACGGAAGCATAGAAGACAACTCGCAGGAAGAAAAGCCATAACCAATCCGGGGAGCTGAGAGGCCATAAGCAAAACAAATGATATAATACTACGGAATTGAAGTCAAGTGAATTATATATCAGAAAACACTAAATTTATTAATTTTAAATAAAGTATAGTAATAAATTAAGGAAAAGAACGTGTTATTTCTTGTAACGACCATTGGCATTTTCAGGCTGAGTATACCCGACAGAAAACGACGTTACAAGTGGCGCCCGAGCAAATTCTGGATAAAAGCAAGAAAAACACGGAACAAAAAAAGGATACAATTTTTTTTAATATACCACGAAGCAAGAAGCCACGTTACAAGTGGCGCCCGAGCAAATTCTGGTTAAAAACAAGAAAAACACGCAACAAAAAAAGGATAAATTTTTTTTAAATATACCACGAAACAAGAAGCCACGTTACAAGTGGCGCCCGAGCAAATTCTGGATAAAAACCAGAAAAACACGTAATAAATAAAAAATAGTAAACATTAAAAAAAAATACCACGAAGCAGGAAGCCACGTTACAAGTGGCGCCCGAGCAAATTCCGGATAAAAACACGGAACAAAGACAAAAAAGGATACAATTTTTTTTGTTTGAAAAAAAAATAACACGAAGCAGGAAGCCACGTTACAAGTGGCGCCGGAGCAAATTCTGGATAAAAACAAGAAAAACACGGTAAAAAGAAAAAAAAGGGCTACATCATTTTTTTGAAAAAAAATAATACCAGGAAGCAAGAAGCCACGTTACAAGTGGAGCCGGAGCAAAATTCTGTATAAAATCACGTAACAAATATAAAATAAAAAAAATAATAATAAATATATGTATATTTTTTTTTTAAAATACCACGTATCAGGATGGTAAAAATAAACGATCTACAGTCTTCGAAAGGAAGAGCTGATACAATATGCAGAAGAATTTAAACTAGAAACTACAGGAACAGTCGAGGAACTTCGGAAACGAATGGCTGAATTCATTAAAATGGATTTACAAGAAGATATAGTACAACGACTAGAAGAACTGGAGCAAAAACACACCAGGGCTACCTCGCCTTACACGGAAGGTGCTAGCACAAGCAAAGGAATCGTTGAGAAACAACAACAGGAGGTACCTCAGCTCATGGTGAGCACTCCGGAAGAAAACACAAGGAATACGGAAAAAACGTACCAACACATTTTTTTTCAATTTTTTTTCAAAGAAGGGGGGAAGTGTAACGAACAGTTTGTACACAACAAACTGTTGTCACACCCTGTAAAGTAGTAAAACATAAAATAACAAATATGATCGACGAACTAATTTATAAAACAAAACACTAACAAAATATATTAAAAGAAATAAACTAAAGAACAAAACATACAACAACAAACACATCCAACAAAATAATTTACAAGCAAAGGGATTAACGGTCACTAACGAAACATACATACAAACATGTACATTAAAATAAGTTAGGGACAATAACAACCAAACATAAGCATGCAGAAATCTCTGTAAATATTACAACAATAATGTAAAGGGAAAATATTATAAAAGGCCGAAGAATTTGCAAAGAATCGATCAGTCGTTGCGTAGACATCAGTTGATCAGGATGAATCCGGGTAAGTTAGTATTCAAGTAGCAAACATTGTTAGCGATTACCTAGTCGCGAAACAATACAGTAGAACCTGGATAAGTAGGTATTAATACACATTGTTAGCGATTGCCTAGTCGGAAAACAATACAGTAGAACACGGATCAGTAGATATTAATAAACATTGTTAGCGATTACCTAGTCGCGAAACAATACAGTAGAACCTGGATAAGTAGATATTTAATAAACATTGTTAGCGATTGCCTAGTCGCGAAACAATACAGTAGAACACGGATCAGTAGATAGTAATAAACATTGTTAGCGATTTACTAGTCGCGAAACAATAAGTAGAACACGGATCAGTAGATATTAATAAACATTGTTAGCGATTGCCTAGTCGCGAAGCAATACAGTAGGACACGTCTAAGTAGATATTAATAAACATTGTTAGCGATTGCCTAGTCGCGAAACAATGCAGTAGAACACGGATAAGTAGACATTGACAGACATTGTTAGCGATTTCCTAGTCGCGAAACAATACAGTAGAACCTAGATAAGTAGATATTAATAAACATTATCAGCGATTACCTAATTGCGAAACAATACAGTAGCACCTAGATAAGTAGATATTAATAAACATTGCTAGCGATTTCCTAGTCGCGAAACGATACAGTAGAACCTGGATAAATAAATATTAATAAACATTGTTAGCGATTGCCTAGTCGCGAAACAATACAGTAGCACCTAGATATTAATAAACATTGCTAGCGATGTCCTAGTCGCGAAACAATACAGTAGAACCTAGATAAATAAATATTAATAAACATTGTTAGCGATTGCCTAGTCGCGAAACAATACAGTAGCACCTAGATAAGTAGATATTAATAAACATTGTTAGCGATTTCCTAGTCGCGAACCAATACAGTAAAACCTATATAAGTAAATATTATTAAACATTGTTAGCGATTTCCTAGTCGCGAACCAATACAGTAAAACCTATATAAGTAAATATTATTAAACATTGTTAGCGATTGCATAGTCGCGAAACAATACAGTAGAACACGGATAAGTAGACATTGACAAACATTGCTAGCGATTTCCTAGTCGCGAAACAATACAGTAGAACCTGGGTAAATAAATATTAATAAACATTGTTAGCGATTTCCTAGTTGCGAAACAATACAGTAGAACCTGGAATAAATAAATATTAATAAACATTGTTAGCGATTGTCTAGTCGCAAAACAATACAGTAGAATCTAGATAAATAGATATTAATAAACATTGTCAGCGATTACCTAGTCGCGAAACAATACAGTAGCACCTAGATAAATAGATAATAATAAACAGTGTTAGCGATTCCCTAGTCGCGAAATAACATCGATAAGGAGAAATTAATAAATATTATTAGCGATTCCCTAGTCGCTAAACAATACAGTAAGACACCGAGAACTAGATATTATAAACACTGTCAGCGATTACCTAGTCACGAAGCAATACAGTAGTGCATCGTTAAGCAGGTATTTACCAATATTATCGCGCGTCAATATATGGTAATCTCGGTAGTATTGCAACAATTGTTCTCACCACGAAAACAATACAACGCCACCACTGAAACGGGAGTAATAGGCCAGTAGCCGATACGTTCAACTGTGCGGAAACATAAGTAAAATATCCATAAGGCCCCAATTTTCATGATAAGGCACTACATAGGAGCACAGGAGTAATACAAAGGTTGACTACGGAAGCATAGAAGACAACTCGCAGGAAGAAAAGCCATAACCAATCCGGGGAGCTGAGAGGCCATAAGCAAAACAAATGATATAATACTACGGAATTGAAGTCAAGTGAATTATATTTCAGAAAACACTAAATTTATTAAAAGAACGTGTTATTTCTTGTAACGACCATTGGCATTTTCAGGCTGAGTATACCCGGCAGAAAACGACGTTACAATACAAAAGCTTTTGGAAAGTTATATTATTGATAGGAAGTTCACTGTTGTGGAAGGAGAGTTCACAAGTGTGCCCGAATCTCCATATATCTTACGGTGTGCCACAGGGTAGTATTCTGGGGCCAGTTTTGTATTTAATATATACTTGTGATATGCCTGTAAGCAATAACATCCACACTTCTACATTTGCCGATGATACAGCCTGCATGAGTATGCACAAAAATCCTGATGAGACATCCCGCCATCTCCAAGAACACATTACCCTGCTTGAAATATGGTTGAACTTATGGAGAATTAAAGTAAATGAGCAAAAGTGTGTCCATATAACGTTTACGTTAAGAACAGATACTTGTTCTCCCATTCGAATCAACAATCATGGAAATATCATATTGACTCTAAGTTAACCCAAATGAAACTTAAATTAACTCAAATATATTGGTTAATTGGCAGAAATTCGACACTCAGCCTAGACTGCAAACTTTTGATATACAAATCGCTTTTGAAGCCAATATGGTGCTATGGAATTCAGCTATGGGGCACTGCTTCAGCTTCAAATATTGAGAAAATCCAATGAAGGCAAAACAAAATTTTACGGTTAAAACATCGGCTCCATGGTACATTAAAAATTCAAATATACATCGTGATTTAAATATGCCACTAGTGAGTGAAGAAATTGCAAAATACGCAGGCAAATATTTAACAAAACTCGAGTCACATCCTAATCCGCTTGCCCGTAATATTTTGAGCTTTACTGGACATATCCGCCTAAAAAAGAGGGACAAAAGGGCTCTTATACTCAACACTCCAGATGAGACTGCTTAAAAATACTTCTTTTTTTTCCTTGTTGATTATCACTACTTATGTATTATTTATAACCATCACTAAGTTTATGTCCGATACTGGTCGGGCCTAATAACACTGTACAACAAAATAACATTTTTTGGCTGTCCTTTAGATAAAATTACGCGGACTATATGTATTTCGATGCGTTAAATTCAAATCTGCTGTCAGTTTTGCTCTATCACGTAGAGATTTTTTTTATGGGCGTGTCTAATTTTGGCCCCTAAATTAGTTGGCCATACTAATATATTTTACTATAACTCGAAAACCGCTCTTTCGATTTTAATAAATAATTAACCAAAAGACGCGCCACAGAATTTTGTTAAAAAATATTTATAATAATTTTTTACCTATTTTTTATGGTTTCGAAGTTATTCAGAATTTAAAAAAGAAAAAAGTTTTTTTTTATGCAAAAATCGCGTAATTTTTTTACATGAAAATTACAATAAAAAAATCAGAAACTCACAAATTTCTTATTTTTTACATTTTTCTTAAAACCATATATCCTAGGAATAAAACAAGCTATAAAACGTGAAAATCCAGCAATAAATCTTGATTTTATTCACAATTTAAAGTTCTGTTACCTGCCCGCAATGCCCTTTCAATAGCATTACCAGATGTCAGTGATGGGAAATGAGATTTGCATTTCGGTATCAAAAACAAATTTTTTTAGTACTTTTTTGATCCCGAGAGTACCAAAAATTATAATATTTCTTATTTAAATTTTATTAACAAAAAATTATAAGAAATTCATTTACAAAAAAAATTCATTTACAAATATACAAATAGGTGTAGCCTGGATTATACTTAATACTGTTGGAACATAAAGCTTGCCTCCGTATTCCAAAGCTCGCTAAAGCTAAAGCTAAATTCGACCGCTAAAATGCTGAACAAATAGAAAATTTTAAATTTTTGGCGATGACATAAAGCAATAAAATTTCGGCGAATTACATTTTTAAGACATTTCCTTATTTATCAATACCCGTTTGAAAATTGCATTCGTAGCCGAAAATCGACAAATTGATTTTATGGATTCTTAGCGATAGAGATTTAGCTTTAGCGAGTTACAGAATACGATGGCTGTTGATTTATATTTTGTTTTCATGAAATTTTGGTAAGAGAAAATCCTTTCGACATTTACAGGATAAGATTCCGTAAGCTACTCTCGATATATCAGGAAACATGTATTCATCTAATGCGTTTTTATATAAGCCAATGCTCTATATTGGTTGTTAATATTTCAAATAATTTTTCTTTTTTTCTTTTCCCTGGGAACATTTTAATTAAAAGTGGTATAATGATATTGGTTTAACAGATAAAATACTTTCAGGGGGAAACTTGCTAAACCAAACTAACATTTTATTGTCAAAGTCCACTTTTGACCTTAGAACTTAATATAAACTTTTTAAAATTTTCTTTAAACTGATTTAAAACAGTTGTTTCAATAGATCAACTTCTGTGCCACATAAAATATCATTGAATGAAATATGGTTTTCGTTGTTATTTAATTGTGGTTACTCTTTTCTAAAAGATCTTTACTAATAAAGCTTCGTTCTATTTGTCGAAAAAACAATTTAATTCTTGGCAAAATATATGCATGCGCGAGTCTTCTGACTGCATTTCTAAGTTGCCCGTGAGAGTATCAAAGTTCTTAAGGGAGTATTACGGTACTTTTTCATGTCAAATAGTATCAAAAAAAGTACGATCGTACCAACTTTCCAATCACTGCCAGATGTAAATGTGACTGCATTTAATGCATTACACACATTTTTCCATTTTTAGGTACCTGCTTTAAATTGTGAATAAAATCAAGATTTATTGCTGGATTTTCACGTTTCATAGCTTGTTTTATTCCTAGGATATGTGGTTTTAAGAAAAATGTAAAAAATGTGAAACTTGTGAGTTTCTGATTTTTTTATTGCAATTTTCATGTAAAAAAATTACGCGATATTTGCATAAAAAAAACTTTTTTCTTTTTTAAATTCTGAATAACTTCGAAACCATAAAAAATAGGTAAAAAATGATTATAAATATTTTTTAAGAAAATTTTGTGGCGCGTCTTTTGGTTTATTATTATTGATTAAAATCGAAATAGCAGTTTTCGAGTTATAGTAAAATATATTAGTATGGCCGACTAATTTAGGGGCCAAAATTAGCCACGCCCATAAAAAAATCTCTACGTGATAGAGCAAAACTGACAGCAGATTTCAATTTAACGCATCGAAATCCATATAGTCCGCATACTTTTATCTAAAGGCTATTTTGGCTGTTGTACAGTGTAATTATATTTAGATTTAAGATTTGATTACTTATTGTTAGTTAATTTTTGAAGATACAATAAATAAATATATATATGAAAAAAAAAAAAATTTATTGATCTTCTATAACGTATTGAAGAAAATCTGGTGATCTCGATTCAACTCTTAGAGACGGTATTGGAGTTACCCTCAAGAGACCCGAAGCGGTTTGAAAGCAGTTATTTAAAGCTGCATTTATTTTCGTGATATTTGTTTTCGAAGTCCAACCATAAAGGGTTATGCCGTGCTGAATCAAGCTGTGAGCTAACCCTTTGCATATATCAATAGCAATATCAATATGAGGCCCTCTGTTCTTAGAACATATTAACTTTAGGATATTATTAATCTTACCCAACCTTTGAATCAAGTATTTGACATGGCAATTCCACAAAAAGTTTTTGGTAAATATGATACCTAAAATTTTTAATTAAATTTTACATTGCACTTCAGTGTTTTCGAATTGTATACCAGGTGTACAACATTTTCTTCGCCGACAAACATGTAGTAGTTCAGATTTTCCTACTGAAATAACTGCACTGTGTAAAGTTGCCCAGTTCTGGATACAATCATTCAGACGCACCAAATTATTGGAAACAATCTCATGATGTCCGGAGCTTACAGCAAATATATTATCAGCGTATATTCCAATAAAATCTTTGAATTGATCTTGCTAAAGAATTCATATAAATAGTAAAAAGAACAACCGACAGAGGTGAGCTTTGGGGAATGCCGTTGTCGAGATAATATGATTTTGATAAATATCCATAAATTTTAACTATAACTTGACGATTACACAAAAAGGAACGGAGAAGCTTTATAACTGAAAAAGAGATACCCCAGTTGTGTAATTCATCCAGAACAAAAATGGAAACCACTCGATTGAAAGCTTTTTCAATGTCTGCTGACAATATCACGTTGTGCTTTCTTTTGGATAAGTTTTGTCGAAGTTTATCTTCAAGTTGGTGGATCAAAGAACAAACTCCATATTTGGGCAAGAAGGCATATTGTAATGATGAAATTTTATCTCTAGTATTTTTCCAAAACCTTATAGCAATTATTTTCTCTAAAAGTTTAGACAACACAGGAATTAAGGATATTGGCCGATAACCTTCTATACAATTTGAATTTTTTCCCGGCTTTGGGATAGGTGATAATAGGGCAAATTTCCAATCGTGCGGATACGTACCACTTTTCAAGATATCTTATATAACCCAACAATGCGGTGTTTAAGGGAGTTTGGTGAATTCTTTATCATTGAATATGTAATTCTATCAAGCGATGGTGTAGCGCCTTTGGCCTTGGTAAGTGCTAGCTCGAGATCGTCAGGTGTAATAACCTCGGCAAGAAAAGTGGCCTGCCCTGCGGTATTAATCATATAAGTCTGTTTTTTTTTGATACGATATTGTCATCGAAATTATTATCAGATCCAACTGAGCACCAAAATTGTGCAAATTTATTGGCAATATCAACTGGATTGGAAAAAAGAATGTCACCATCAATTAGAGTTGGAAAATTATTAAATTTTTCATTTTTTATGCCTTTTTTCCTAGACCATAGCGTTTTAGTGTCCAACATTGGGTTAAGTGAGTTCAAAAAATTACTCCATGTTTGACGCTTTGCAGTTCGAGATTCCCGCTTTACTAACGCACACATTCTTCTAAAATTTTCGGAATTTTCCTGTGTTCTGTGTTTTAAAGATATTGAATGCCTTATTTTTTCTTTTATTAATTTTGCAATAGATGAATTAAACCATGCCGGAGAATTATTTAATTTGGGATTCTTGCTCTGGGGTATAGTTTCGTTGTCTGATTTCCTAATAATCCTCTTAATTTGTGCAGCTTCCTTATTGATGTTTATGGACACGGGGAATTTTGTCATAACATTCACTTCCTTATTTGAAAAAAGCGACCAGTCAGCTTTTTCAACTATGAATCGCGGATGAAAAATTTTCTTGTGAGTTTGCCTATTATTGCATATAATAATGGGAAAATGAGCTCCAACTTCAGGAGTACTGAAGGTTGTCCAAGAAAGGCAGGAAGCCAAATCAGAATTAGCCATTGAAACGTCGACACAAGTAAAAGTGCTTCTTGTGTTGAGTAGTGTAGGGGAACCATCGTTTAATACTACTAAATTAGAGTCGTCGCCAAATTCTTCCCAAAGACTACCACTGGGTGACAAACTTTGAGAGCCCCATATAGGGTTCTGAGAATTCAAATCTCCGACAATTAAATGATGTTCAGTATTAAGGATACCATACCGGGTAAATGTAAGTATTTTAAATTTTTGGGTATAATGTGGGTTTCTTGAAGCGCAATAATTGTTGGCTTGTGTTTGGATACTAACGGCTTTATGTATAGGCAATAATTGGCATGAATTTAGCATAAGTGGCAAAATTTAACATGATCTTAAAGACTTTTGCAATGAAACTTCACATTAAAAATCATGCTAGGACTTAGAAGTGGGTTAAAAGTAGGTAATGCAACCATTTTTAATATCAAATTGTATGGAGGAACTCGTTAACACCTAATTAAATTTCGTCACTTATACTAACTTCATGCCATTTTTTGCTTATACATAGGGCCGTAGGTTTTCAAGAGCGTATTTATGTGAAATAAAACTTTGGATGTTCCACTCTAATACAGTAATAGTCAGTCCAATATCCATTTTAACAACTAAATAAATCAATTATTCGCAACTTTTCTTTTCTTTATTTTTAGGAATGGTTTTTTTTAAGGGTTTCTGGTGTTATTAATACATTCAGATCAGTATAGTTTTTAAATAAGCTACTGGTTGGTGTTAGATCGTTAACACCACTAGCTTCATTAGGTGGAGTATTTAAGTCATCATCATAAACGCCATTAACTGTTTCAACATTATTATCAAGTGATGGCCTTGATTGAGAAAGTACAGATGAGCTCGTTGTAGGTAAATCAATATTATCAATAATCATGTCTGTTAAAGTACTATAATCTTCTATACTATATTACGAGTAATATCGTCGAGTGTGTTGGTAGTGGTTTTGTCGTTGTATGTGGTTGATAAATTACTAGTGTTGTTAGTGTTATGATCGGAGGTTGTTGGATTTTTAATGGCGATGCTGTTGTTTTTGGAAATATATTGGTTTGTTGTTGCTATAGTAATGTTATTGTTACTGGAAGTTAAGGAATTTTTCTCTACATTTTTATTGTCGGAAGCTGAAGAATTCTTATTGCCGTTAGAAGAGATGGCGTCGTTATTGTTTACTTTTCAGATTATTCGTTATACCTTCATAGTGAACAGACGTAATAGCGAAATTTTTCTTACATACAAACTAAACAAAAAAAAATTATACAAAAAATATTTGTAGTACATATTAACGTTGATAAATAAGCCTTTTTTTTTTTGCTTTGCTAATATTTTTACATATTGAAATAACAAAAACAAAAAAAAAAACCGTAAACAAAAAAACATACAAACATACCCTTGAGGAATACTCTATATGAGTACCCCAAAGGAAAAAAATATTGAAGTGAGTTCTAACGGCAGAAATGCCTATTTTACTGTGAGTTTTGATGCTCATAATGATAACAATAAAAATAAAATATCTGATAATAGACTTGCTGTGAGTTCTGAAGCTCTTAATAAAAATCAAAAATCTGATAATAGACTTTTTCTAACGGCAAAACCACAGTTTCGTCAGCGATCAACTTCGCTTTGTCCAATGCCAACTAGTGAACCGTTGACAATATTGCCTAGTACTTCCACATTTAACTCAGCGATATCACCCGCCTCGTGCTCGGGTTCATCATGATGAACAATGACAAACCCGCTGAATCTGCGAACAAAACCTCCAAGCCGCCACCAATCTATTTAAGAGAAAAAAACTCAAACGCTCTTATTAAAAAATTAATTTCGTTCATTGGTGAGAATAAATTTCACATTGTTCCAATAAAACGTGGTAATATTGATGAAACGAAAATTCAAATTTATGAAGAAAAAGATTTTCGAAAAAAGAACCACACAAGCGTTCAGGACCCGTACAGTGCCATAATTGTCAAGAATATGGACATACTAAAACTTACTGCAAATTACCTACTGTTTGTGTTGTGTGCGGCGAATTACACGGCACTGCTAGTTGCAATAAACCAAAAGATCAAAGTGGCAAAAAATGTAGTAATTGTGTAGAAAATCACACCGCTAACTACAGAGGTTGTCCTGTGTACTCTTTCGTCAAACAGACTATGAGGCAAACACCTAAATTGGCCCCAGCCCAATCACCAAACGCTTTATCAGCCACTATTGCGCAAGTGAGCCAACCAGTTAGTTCCCGTGTATCGTATGCCGATGCTGCTAAGACAAATTCTATTCATACACAAAATGTTTCACCACCAAATAATTCAACAAATACAAATTCGAACTTTAATTTCAATCGCCTTGAAGCTACTATTGATAATCTGGTGCAAACTATAAATAATTTTACAACAAATATGACTAGCATGATGCAAGAAATGCTGCGAATGCAGAATACTCTGCTTCAAGCTTTAGTTAATAAACAATGAACACGTTAAAAATATGTTTCTGGAACGCAAACGGCATTCGCCAACATAAAAATGAACTTGAGCACTTCCTCACGGAAAAAAATATTGATATAATGTTGGTCTCTGAGACTCATTTGACTTCGAGAAGCCTTTTTAAAATTTATGGCTACACCTTATATGATTCAAAGGACCCGAGAGGAAGAGCATGCGGTGGATCAGCAATTTTAATAAAGCATTATTTTATTGACAACATTTGTGAAGAACATTTACAAGCAACGAATATTTGTGTCGAAAATTTTTGCACAATTTTGTCATATCATCAATTTACTCTCCTCCTAGATTCGCAATTACTGAGGATCAATACGAGGATTTTTACAAATCTCTGGGCCCTTGTTTCGTAGCAGCTGGCGACTATAATGCTAAACACACGTGGGGTTCGCGTCTTATTACACCCAGAGGTCTAGCGTTGTTCAATACAATTTCCAAAATGGGCTTGGATGTCATTTCGAGTGGGGAGCCCACTTATTGGCCTACTGACATACGTAAAATTCCGGATGTAATAGATTTTGGCGTTATGAAAAATATCTCTAGGGATTTAATTCAAATTGAAGCTTCTCTAGATCTCTCGTCCGATCACTCTCCCACGATCGTTACAATTTGTAGCCCGTTAGGAAGTGATTTACCTCACCCATATGCGAATTTGATAAATCGTGTTAATTGGCTGCGATTTAAAAAATATCTTAGTAGTCATTGCACGGAAAATATTACGCTAAGAACACATGATGATATTGAATCTAACATTGCCATCCTTAATGAAAATATTAAACAGGCTGCTGAACATGCCACTACCGCCCATCCGCAGACTAGGATAAATAAAATTTATTCTACGGATATTGAACGTCTCGTAAGTGAAAAAAGAAGAGCTAGAAGAGAATGGCAACAGCACAGATCACCCCAACTTAAAATCAGATTTAAAGAGTGTACTAAACGACTCCAAGAGTTGCTTGCATTTGAAAAAACTGCATCTCTTAAAAATTATTTGGAAGGTCTTGATGTCACACCAGCATCTAATTACTCTTTGTGGCGCGCTGCTAGAAAGCTTAAAACACCAGTTGAGTTTAAACCACCTCTGCGCACATCTACAGGAGGTTGGGCAAGAAGCGATACTGAAAAAGGTAAAATATTTGGTGAGCATTTAAAATCCGTATTCACCCCAAACACGTGTTCTGGTGCTGTTGATTTGCCAAATGTAGTAGCGCTACCCCCTCGACCAATAAAATTTAAGACGCGTGATGTACAAAAAATAATTGCAGAACTCAACCCGAAAAAAGCCCCGGGTATTGATGGAATTAGTAACCAGATGTTGATGAAGTTGCCTCGTATAGCTATTAGAATCCTGTTATTCATTTTAAACGCTATTTTACTACTGGAGTATTTTCCAAACAGCTGGAAGCTTGCCAAGGTTAAAATAATTCCAAAGCCGGGCAAAGATCTTACCAAAGAAGAGTCATATAGGCCAATAAGTTTACTGTCAACAATGTCAAAGCTCTTTGAAAAGTTACTCATGATAAAATTGTCCCCAATTCTAACTGATAATGAGTGCATACCGGATCATCAATTTGGATTTAGAAGTCAGCATAGCACCATTGAACAAACTCATAGATTGGTTCAATTTATAAGAAAAACTTTTGAAGAAAAAAAGTATTGTTCTGCGCTGTTCATTGACGTTTCTCAGGCATTTGATAAAGTGTGGCATGAAGGCCTAATTTTAAAATTAAAGACTTACCTGCCAATAAACATTCTAAATCTGCTGGAAAGTTACATTATTGCCCGGAAGTTCACTGTTGTGGAAGGAAACTTTATTAGTACGCCTGAAATAATCTCACCCGGTGTGCCACAGGGGAGTATACTGGGGCCAGTTTTATATTTGATTTATACTTGTGATATGCCATTGAGCAGCAATATCCATACATCTACGTTTGCCGATGATACAGCCTGCCTTAGTATGCACGAAAACCCACACGAGGCTTCCCGATATCTTCAGCAACATATTACTCAGCTAGAACTATGGTTAAACATGTGGAGAATAAAGGTAAACGAACAGAAGTGTGCTCAGGTAACATTTACCTTAAGAAAAGACGAACAACTGTCTTACAATCAATAATCAAATTGTTCCTCAAAACTTACATGTGAAATACCTTGGTATACATCTTGATCGAAGGCTCACATGGAAATACCACATTGACTCCAAGCTAACGCAAATGAAACTTAAACTAATTCAGATACATTGGCTGGTTGGTAGAAACTCAACCCTCACCCTAGATTGTAAACTTTTAATATACAAGTCGCTCTTAAAACCTATATGGTGCTACGGAATTCAGCTATGGGGTACTGCTTCAGCTTCTAATGTCGATAGAATCCAACGAAGGCAAAACAAAATTTTACGGTTAATAACATCGGCTCCATGGTACATAAAAAATTCAAATATACATCGTGACTTAAATATGCCACTAGTGACTGAAGAAATTGCAAAAAACGCTGGCAAATATTTAACAAAACTCGAGTCACATCCTAATCCGCTTGCCCGTAATATTTTGAACTTTACTGGACACATCCGCCTAAAAAAGAGGGATACAAGGGCTCTTATTCACAGCACTCCAGATGGGACTTCCTGAAAATTCTTTTATTTTTTATAATCTTTTTTTCCTTTTGATTATCAATACTTATGTATGTATTATATATAACTACTACTAAGCTTATGTCCGACACTGGTCGGGCCTAATTATATTTTTATATTTAAGATTTGAATACTTATTGTTAGTTCATATATGAAGATACAATAAATAAAAATCATGTATTAAAAAAAAAAAAAATTGTTTTCTTTTAAAGTGTTGGCTGTTCCTGAAGTTAATGATTTACCGCGCAATATTTCGGAGAAAGTTGGCGTAGTTTTTTTTTGAAGGGTTTAATAGTATGAATAGCAGGATTATCGTTAAATATAGTCCATGCCTCACGTAGAGTACATCTTTTGTTAGCTTTGATTTTATTAACAGACTTGTATTTTAAAAAGAAAGGGCATGATGAGTCAAATGATGTATGGAAATCGTTGTTGCAATTTACACAGAAATTTCTTGTACAAGGTTCATGTGGGGGAGGAAAACCACAAACTTTACATAGTTCAATATTCTTACATCTTTTCTTTGTGTGACCTAATCGCTGGCAGTTTACACATCACATTGGGTTGTTCACATATTCCTCCACGCGTACTCTTTCCCATCCTAGTTTTAAAGTTTCCGGTCGTCTTATTAAATCAAAAGTAACTATTGCCGCACCCGTTGGTATGTAATTTTCACCTTGCTTTTTTGATAGTTTACGAATTTCAATTACGTTTTGGTCCTCAAGCGATCTCAACAGATCATCCTCAGGAATATCGATAATTTTTCTGGAAAAAATCCGTCCTTGGATTGAGTTAAGATTCTTATGCATAGTTATAGTAACTGGTACGACATCGATATATTTAGCTTTGAGAAATTTGCTGGCTGACTTCATACCTGTTGTCTTGATCATTAAATCACCGCTCCGCATTTCTGTGATATCTAAATAATCTCGCGATATAAAGTTTAGTCCTCTTTCAATTTGAAAAACGTTGTAGGATGCCAAAGGCTTAGTTTCAGTATTTTCTGATTGTGGCAAAGTAGAAGCAATTAAATATCTTGGAATATGATCATCGTTGGAAACAATGTTAGGAAGGGGTACAAAATCTTCAACTCTTGGTATTTTTATTTTTGTGGGTTTTGGTTTATCGTATGAGGAATCAAGTTCCCTAAAACGATTATAGTTGGGGGGGTTAGCCCCTTCATATTAAAATTTAAACTTTCAGACTTATAAATTTTTTTAACCAGTTACAAAAAAAAATCAGCAAATGGAAAAGATATCAAAAATAACCGTACTATTCCAATATATTCACAATAACACTAATCAAGTGAGCGCTTATCCGACTGAATACAAAGAAGTAATCGATGTTAACGCGGCAAGTGCCTGTCAAAGACTGATATGTACATATTTGTTTTGTGATAATCCTATAGGAACTCAAACCCATTTGTAAGTAACTTCAAACTGGGTTTTTAATAACCACAACTGGTTGATTAAGTGACTTTTTTCCTTGTCGCCGACTCACTATTTTAACATAGTCATGTCATAGGCGGTAGTCAATTGGCCATCTCTGCATGACTTAAATTGACTACTAACTACTTATTTTTCAACCAATTTGTAGTTAATTAATATTATAGCAAAAAGAGATATATGTATATTTATATTATATATATACATATATGTATATATTCATATATATCTATGTAAATATATAAATACATATATGTCTATATAAATATTTATTATTATTCGCCCTTATTCCAGTTGTCGACATCGATGTCACTTCAACACAATACCAAAAAATTGGGGTTTGTTTACTCGATCTCGAGAACAATTTTGTACTACTGAAAATCTAATTCCGTTCCCTAAGGTCTAGAAAATAGCATAAAACTACCAACGGGAGTCAGTTGTTTTCGACAACGGGTACACAAGCCCCACTTTTTTGGTATTGTGTTAAAGTGACATCGATGTCGACAACTGGAATAAGGGTGATTATATTCACTAAAAATAAAAAATTCGTACATACATATATACATATGTACATAAATATATCCATACATACGAACCGCTCATAGAAAATATTATAAATATTAAGTATTGAAATTTAGTTTTTTTTCAACACAACCCCCCAGTAAAAAAAATTGGAAGTCATTCTAAAGGAAGTACATTTTCATTGCTTCCAAAAAATCGATATTTTTAATTTGCCGATAGTTAGCAGAAAACCAAGTAGAAGTTTATTTTAGTCATACAAAACCTTGTAATTCCTCTCTAGTTTTAGAAATTACTCACCAGAATTTTTAAAACATCGTTTTTTTTTAAGAAACATGAACTATTTTTGGTCTAAAATTTTAAAGTTATTTGCTTAAATTTACATTAAATTACTGTTTCGCATTTAAATTCCTATAAAAAGAAACTAATTGTTAAAATAGGTAATTAATAACCATTTTTCCTAGATGAAAATATTATCATAGAACCCAAAAAAGGACATTTTTCTTAAAATCGCTTCCAATTCGGTGACCAGGCAGCGAAAAAGAGAACTTCTTGCAATGACAACCCTATGTAAAAATCATTACATCGGATCGAAATTTGCACTACTTCCAGATCGCAAACTCTACATTTTCATGACTTTTTTGGAGTGTCTTTTTACTGGGTGATTATTTTATTTACTACAGGGAAAATTTATAATTTTTTGTTATAGTGCAATTTTTAGTAAGTGACCTCTTGGTTTTTTTTTGACTAAAGAATTTGCTTGAGTAAAGATCTTCCTAAAACATGAAATATGTTTAATAGAAAAAAAAAATATTTTTGGTTATTTTTTACCCAAATTTTTTTCCAACTTCCAACCCTGGAATAATTTAAATTTTGTCTGGTTTTAATACGAGTATAAATTTATTTCTTTCTAAAATATAGAATATATTTAATTACCAAAGATATAACTAGCTTTATTTAATTAGTTTTATATAACAAAAAAAGTGTACTTTTCTCAACCGTGGAATCATCCTTTTAAATTTTGTTGGGTCCTCATAACAATCTTGTTCCTTAAAAAATATATAAAATATCTAAAGTGAACAAAGAAAAAAATAAATAAGAAAAATACTAGTTTTATTTAGTTACTTTAATATCAAATAAATTCAGTAAAGTGCAACTTTGACGCACTCACGAAGGGTCCCGTACGTTCGGTTTTCAGAATTTTTTTAATAATGCTTTTTTTTGGTTTTTTTGTATTTTTTTTTCAGTTTAAATGATTTATTTAAGATTTGCCGTTTTAGCGATTTTTTCGGTTTTTGGCGTTTTATTTCTATTTTGGCATTTTTTTTTCATTTTGGAAATTTTTCCGGTTTTTATCGATTTATTCTAGTTTAAGAATTTTTTTTCTAATATGGCGCTTTTTTCGTTTTGGCGCTTTTTTTCGTTTAGGCGATTTTTTTTTGGTTTTTGGCGATTTTTTTGGGCTTGGCAATTTTTTTTCGGCTTGGCAATTTTTTAATTTTGGAATTTCTTAGTTTTTTCGTTTTTGAAAATTTCAAGAGTTCAAGTTTCAAGATACAGCAAGTTGTCTAAATTGCATAGTCAAAATTACATTAACTGATAGAACACCCTTTGATTTCGATTTTTTTAAATTTTAGTGTTAATTGTTGTAGTCTGTATAAAAATACACTAACTTTACAAATTTCTAATGTATGTATATATGTACATTAGAACGACTCAACTTGTATGGAAGAGAAAAAAGTGATTTTGTTACCGCTCTGAAAATAAAGCTGGATATGTTTTATGATGATTCCCAAAATATTTTAGTTCTAGCACTGACCATCCGTGAGCTGGACCATTTTTAAAAATGGTACTTTTTTCAGTTTTTCGAATTTTTTTTTGTACTTTGCTCCAAGACGACATAAATAAAATTTGGTATCATCAAAAAGAGTTTTTTAAGCAGCATCCAATGGTATATAAAACTTGACCACTTGCGACCTACTAATTGAGATATTTAACTAAATACACATTTTCGTTTCGGGTTTTCATAAAAATTCAACGTATTTGGAAAAAATACGCAGGAAAAATTAATTAAAAAATTAATAAGTTAAGGACTAAGTAAGTTTTTAAATAACAAAGTATAAATACAGAAAATAAATATATATAAAAAAACATAACAACATAGTGTTGCATCAATTTCAGGAACTCGAGAAAGTAAATCTGCAACTATATTTTCTCTTCCAATAATATATTGAATATTCACCCTTATCGTGGTTGGCGTATTTCGACGACTGGCGTATTTGTAGGCGATTTTTTATTATAGTGGTATCGTGTAAAATTTCCGCCTGAAACTATTTTGTAAAAGAGTCATATTGTAATAGATGACTCTATTTTATTTGATTATGATACATTCTGATATAACAATTGTCAAAAAGATCCTCTGTCGTAGAATGTTCAAAACAATAAATAAATTAATTATTTGTTAATTTTTGAAAATAGTTCGTTTTTATAATAATAATATTAAGAGTGTGCTTTTATTCGTCTTCTGAAGACGAAGAAATGTGTGATACAAAAGAATTTAATCTTTTAAAAAAACAATATACATACATATGGCCCCTTTCAGATTAGGCAAGTTTAATTGCGCAAGTATAATTGTAATTGTTAATGCACGAGCATTATTTATTTTAAGTTCAATAAACCTTAACACACTTGGCCAATACATTTATTTACTTTTTCTTTATTCTTGCCTACAATTGTAATTTAATATGGCACACTTTTCCTAAATTAATACATAATAATGCACAAGAATCATTTATTATTTTATTTAAGTTCAATAAACTGTTGCACACTTGGCCTAAATTAATACATTTTTTATTACAATTTATTTTTATTTTTACTTTTCCTACAATGTAATTTAATACCGCACAATTTAATACAAGTCATTATTGCAATTTAATTTGTTTTTTTTTATTGCTGCAAAATTTATGTAAACTAATCATATTTCTTTGATAAAACTAGTATATAAGACTAAGAAAATTCTGAATAAAATAATTCTTAATTTGAAACTGAAAGAAACGGTCTTTTTCAATTAAGATAAGAAACTCGGTTCAAGTGCTGTTGTTGCGCCAACTAAACCAATTTACCTCCAAGTTAAAGTGCTTGAGAGGTCATACAATAAACAAAACTCTTCAGGCTTATGCGCCTGTAAGAAAATTTTTTATTCTAAAAACATTGAAGTAATCTTCCCATTTCTTTGAGCTACAAGTGCTTGGAAGAAAGCCCAAGGCGAAGATTCTCAACATTTTGGTGACCCCGACGTGATCAATAAACCTTAACACACTTGGCCAATACATTTATTTACTTTTTCTTTATTCTTGCCTACAATTGTAATTTAATATGGCACACTTTTCCTAAATTAATACATAATAATGCACAAGAATCATTTATTATTTTATTTAAGTTCAATAAACTGTTGCACACTTGGCCTAAATTAATACATTTTTTATTACAATTTATTTTTATTTTTACTTTTCCTACAATGTAATTTAATACCGCACAATTTAATACAAGTCATTATTGCAATTTAATTTGTTTTTTTAATTGCTGCAAAATTTATGTAAACTAATCATATTTCTTTGATAAAACTAGTATATAAGACTAAGAAAATTCTGAATAAAATAATTCTTAATTTGAAACTGAAAGAAACGGTCTTTTTCAATTAAGATAAGCAACTCGGTTCAAGTGCTGTTGTTGCGCCAACTAAACCAATTTACCTCCAAGTTAAAGTGCTTGAGAGGTCATACAATAAACAAAACTCTTCAGGTTTATGCGCTTGTAAGAAAAATTTTTATTCTAAAAACATTGAAGTAATCTTCCCATTTCTTTGAGCTACAAGTGCTTGGAAGAAAGCCCAAGGCGAAGATTCTCAACATTTTGGTGACCCCGACGTGATCCTGTTACAAGAGCAGGACGTCTAAATTCATTACTCAACATATCACCAGTTCAGCAATACATTATTCGAGTGGAAATACTAGCAGCAGTGATAGCCAGCTAAATATAATCCACAATGGTATCATTCGAAGATTTGATTCAAAGGCAAAAGGTTCTTGGGGATAACATCGAAACGATCATCAGAAATTACAAGAAGGATTCCCAAACCAGAAAGGAGTCGGTGAGCTACTTTCAAGAGAGACTACGCAAACTAGACGAAGAATGGATGACATTCGAGACAAATGACAACCAGATTCGGCTACTTGACGACAAACCTCAAGATCACCGCTATTTCACGGAAGATTATTATTCTGTAATGCAGAAAGTTGTCGAACAATATAAAACCATATTTGAAAAATCTATGATGAAGGTAAAGTCAACTTCAGACAAAACTCCACCACAAGAGGGCTGTGAGGTGTTAGCAGCTGAGACGAATGAGTTTATAAAGCTCAAAAGTCGACAAGCGGTAATGATGTCTTCTTTAGAACGGTTGCTTAATGACGAATATACTCATCAGAACCGAAACATCGCATTAAACATATGGCAAGACATTGAAGACATACATTTCCAAATATTTGAGCTCTATGACAACCCAGAGCAACTAGGCTACGACTCCGTGCGCTTTATACAAATCGAGACTAAATTGCGAAAGGTAATCAATACTGTAAGCACGATTGAACAATCTCAGCAGAACATCAGTGATCCAGATTCCTTGCCTATGCCGAAGGTCGCATTACCAAAATTCGATGGAAATCACCTCAAGTGGCAAGAATTCTATGATATATTCTCATCTCTGGTGATAAAGCGATCAATGCCTATAATTCAAAAGATGTGGTATTTAAAAACACAGTTAGTAGGAGAAGCAGCAAATTTGATAAAACACTTCGCTGCCACTGAAGAAAATTTTGACGCTGCATGGACCATGGTGGTGGAGCGGTATAACAACAAAAGATTACTGGTCAACAAGCTTGTGCAAGAGTTAGTAGATACCCCAATTAAAGGCTATACTGACAACTACAAGTCGCTCCATGACAGAACTAAGGAGTGCCTTTTAGCGCTTCAAAATCTTCAGCTGGATACGAAATCATGGGATCCAATATGCTACCTACTACTAAAGAAATTGGACCAAGCAAAGCGTCTCCGATACGAGCAAGCACTGAAGAATCCTCGGGAGGTTCCGACAATCACAGAGTTACTGGAGTTCTTGGAAAGAAATTTCCAATCAATGGAAGTGTTTTCTGAAAAAATGCCGCAGTCAAAATCAAGGGTATGTACTTCCATCACCACAAAGCAAGTCAACAATTCATGTGTTATGTGCAAAAATGGAAATCATCCGTTATTCGCATGTACCAAGTTTCGTCAGTTATCGACATAAGCGAGACTACAATTCATTCAAAAGCAAAAATACTGTGTGAACTGTTTGAAGCCCGGTCACAATTCTAAAACCTGTATATCAAGGAGTTGCAAGGAATGCAGTAAAAAGCATAATACATTGCTGCACTTGGAGAGCACAAATCAAGGCAATAACCCAGCAAAATCAACAACACCAGCAACAAACATTTCAAACAACAAAGATCTGCAAGGCAATCATTTATCATCTGGAACTCAAGACGCCATATCACTTACAACGTACAACCAATCCAAAAGTCCCAGCTACGTCCTTCTGAGCACAGCCATGATAAAAATACGAGCTAATGAGAAGGAGATACAATGCAGAGCACTTCTCGATTCAGGATCCCAATTGAATTTCGTCAGCGAACGTCTAGTAAAACGTCTCGGAATTTCAACTAAACCAACATCAATCTCCATTAGTGGCATCGCTTCTAGTGACACTAGAGTAACACGCCGAGTAAACGTAGCATTACATTCAAGAATCAATAATTATACCGCACGGCTTGAAGCAGCGGTCCTTCCGCACATAATTTCACCTCAACCATCACAAGTTATCAATATAGATCATTGGCCAATTCCAAAGAATATTATGCTAGCAGACCCACAATTCAATCGTCCTGACAAAATAGATGTTCTACTTGGGGCAGAATTTCATCACCAACTACTGTCAGGTGGGCAGATTCAACTAGGTAACGATTTGCCCATTTTGAATAACTCTTTACTTGGCTGGGTAATTGCTGGGAGAATTAGAGGACATGAATCATCAATTGCAGCATGCGGAATATGTACTGAAGACGACGTTAATTTGGAAGAAGCTATTGCTCGGCTCTGGGAACTGGAAACTATCAGCACATCTGACAGATGTCTTTCGATGGCTGAAAGACAATGTGAAAACCATTTTTCACAAACTCACTCCATTGACAAAAATGGAAGATTCGTGGTCAAAATTCCATTCTGCACCAGCTCAAACACTCTTGGCGAATCCCATGGAGTAGCTTTCAACAGATTTCTATCATTAGAAAGGCGATTATCAAAGACTCCAGAAATCAAAGCTCAATATATAAATTTCATGAAAGAATATGAAGCATTAGGGCATATGGCCCAAATAGACATAAACTCTATGCAAACACCAAATTACTTCATTCCTCACCACTGTGTACTTAGACCTGAAAGTCTAACAACAAAATTACGAGTAGTTTTTGATGCCTCCACTAAAACTACTAACGGAGCTTCATTGAACGACATAATGTATACAGGACCCATAGTACAGAGTGAATTATTTTCTATTCTACTACGATTTCGGTGTCCACGATTTGTCTTCACAACCGACATCAAAAAAATGTACCGCCAAATAGTAATGCACCCAGATGATAGAAACTTTCAAATAATCATTTGGAGAGAAAATCCGACCAAGCCAATAAGGTATTATAAACTAAATACAGTCACATATGGAACGAGATCTGCACCTTATTTAGCGACAAAATGCTTAGAACAAATTGCTAAGACAAACATGATACGATACCCACATGGAGCTCAATTTTTACTCGAAAACTTCTATGTAGATGACGGTATTGGCGGAGGGGATGACTTGCACACTGTTCTAGCAATTCAGTCAGAACTACAACACATATTGCACCAGCATGGTTTTGAATTACAAAAATGGGCAGCAAATCATTCAAAGCTACTTCAAAACGTTGCCGAGGAACAACAAGAGGTTAATTTTGACTTCGATATTGAGAATAACCATATTGTGAAAACTTTGGGCTTAACATGGATGCCACAACATGATAAATTGTGTGTGAAAGTATGCCTAAGGGAAATTAACCACATAACAAAACGCACAGTTAGCTCAGATTTAGCTAGTTTGTTTGATCCTTTGGGACCACTATCGCCGATTGTAGTTACCGCCAAAATATTCATCCAAGAACTATGGCAGAAAAAGTTAGACTGGGATGAAGCACTGCCAGAAAATCTTCATTCAACTTGGGTTACATTCAGACAAGAGTTAGAACACATAAAAGATCTAAGAATCACGCGACATATTTTCGAAGGACATGTGACATCCAACATACAAATTCATGCCTTTGCAGACGCATCAGAAAAGGCATACGGCGCAGCAGTCTACATTAGATCAACAACGAAAAATAATCAGATTATTGTGAGATTATTATGCTCAAGGTCCCGAGTCGCACCTCTAAAGCGTCAAACTTTACCTCGTCTCGAACTCTGTGCAGCACTATTAAGCGCTCAGCTCACTTCAAGAGTGAAGAAAGACTTAAAATACAAGGATGTTCCTACTTATTTATGGACAGATTCAGAGATCGTCTTGGCCTGGATCAATTCACAATCATCATCATATCAAACATTTGTGGCTAACAGAATAGCTGCAATACAAGAATTGTCAATAGCAGAACAGTGGCGACATGTCAGCTCAAAAGATAATCCTGCAGATATCTTGTCGCGTGGCATCTCTCCAAGAAAACTCGCATCAAACAATTTGTGGTTCTACGGACCCATATTTCTACATGGACAATAGGAGATATGGCCAAAACAAGTCTTCAAAGCAAATATCATCGATCAGAATTCTGATATAGAGCGAAAAAGGGTAGCAGCAGCAACCACAGCGAGTGATCCTACAGATAGTGTGATCTACAACATTAAACATAATGGCTCATTCAGAACTCTACAACGAGTAGTTGGCTACATTGTGAGATTCATCAACAATACAAGAAGGGGCAATCAACAATCCAAGCTATTATTATCAGTTCCAGAACTGGAACAAGCTCGTACTTTGATTGTACGGGCAATGCAACACTCAGATTTTGACGAAGAACTAAAACAACTAATAAAGTACAAGGAAGTAAGCAAGAATAGCCCATATAATAACCTTGCCCCATTTTTGGACACCAACGGCATCATCAGAGTGGGAGGAAGATTAGAAGCATCAGAGCTTCCGTATGACACCAAACACCCAATGCTTATCCCTTATAATGACCCGATATCAAAATTGCTGATGCAGATGGTGCATGAGGAAAACCGTCATTGTGGTCCTCAGGCACTGTTATCACACATAAGACAAAAATACTGGCCAATCAAGGGAAAGTCAATGGCCCGATCAATTGTCCAACATTTCATAAAATGCTCTAGAGCTAAACCAAAACTTCTTACTCAAATTATGGGAAATCTGCCATCTACAAGAATCAGTCCAGCTCGACCCTTCACTAACTCTGGAGTTGACTTTTGTGGTCCATTTTGGGTCCACTATAAGAGCAGAGGAAAGAGGCCTCAGAAGGCTTACATCGCGGTATTTTGCTGTTTTGCTACCAAAGCAGTGCACCTAGAATTAGTTAGCAGTTTAACAACAGATGCATTTATAGGGGCATTAAAAAGATTCATGAGCAGACGAGGCCATTGCAAAAACTTATACTGTGATAATGCCACCAATTTTGTTGGTGCCAAAAATCAACTAGCAGAGTTGTCAGAAGCAGTTTACGGAGAGTCAGCTACCGAAAAAATAGATAAAGAATGTACAGCTCGAGGCATCATGTTTCATTTTATACCACCAAGAGCACCTCATTTCGGAGGCTTATGGGAGGCAGCAGTAAAATCGGCCAAACATCTCCTTGTACGAAGTGTATCAACAGCATCACTAACATATGAGGAACTTGACACAGTGGTCATAGAGATTGAAGGAATTCTTAATTCCCGACCCATAAGTCCGATGTCAGATAATCCGAACGATTTGGCGGCATTAACCCCTGGCCATTTTCTTATAGGAGCACCACTCAACTCCCAAATTGACGTAGCAGCCACCGAAAACCGAAAGAATCTTCTCACCAGATGGAAGTTAGTTACACATTTAAAATCAGAATTTTGGAGGCGTTGGTCAAAAGAGTATCTGTCAGAACTCCAATACAGACACAAATGGAATAAACAACAGGATAACATTAAATCGGGAGACATGGCAATAATAAAGGAGGACAACACAACTCCTTTACAGTGGCCTCTAGGAAGAGTTGTAAAAACACATAACGGCGATGATGGCTTCATTCGAGTAGTTGATGTCAAAACATCAAAAGGAGTTTGCAGAAGACCAATTTCTAGGCTGGCACTATTACCAATTAATAATTCTGAAAATGACGAAATCCCTCAACAAGATGACTCGACTAGCACAAGCATTCATCAGAACGAAAGGCCTCAAGGTGATAAAAAACGGAAAAGAATATCGATAAGCCAAAACATCTTCACTATTATGATGGCGATCATATTAATGCCGCTAGCATTAGGGGCACAAATACATAATAAAAGGTTCGAAAATCGTCTGGGCATACATTTTGAAGGAATTGGATCCGCTACAATTTCAACTACAGAATGGCAATTATTAGTTTACTATGACTTAAAAGAATTTTGGACTGAAGCGGCAACTTTTTCGCAAGGAACACAAACCTTAAACGATCTATGCAAGCAAATGCAGGACAAAACTACATGCACACGCCTGGTCAAGCATTTTGAACACACAGAAGCTGAATTAAAATTAGACAGCACTCTGTTGTCTGGGCGGATAAAAAAGAGAGCAGCAATCGATCTAGTTGGAAATATCGCCCATTCACTTTTTGGTGTATTAGACTCCGAATACGCCAAAGATATGGCTGGTACAATCTCTCAAGTTAAAGAAAACGAAGAACATCTTCTCGATCTCTTAAAAAATCAAACCTCAATCATTGACGCTACAATAAACATAATGAGATTAGATCAAGAAGCAGTAAAGAAAAAATTCGATCAAATTGATTTCCAAATTGAACAAATACGCAATATGGTAAGCGACGAATGGCAGCAAGAAAAGATTTACCGTATTTTTCTTTCGTTGTGCATCCAATTAACAATTACAGCAGCGAAGCTCCAACAAACACAATTATCAATACTTGACATTTTAACAAACACTCACCATGGTATTATAAGCCCACTACTATTAACTCCTCATCAATTACAGCAAGAAGTAAGAAACATTTTAAAATGCATCTCAGCGAATCACTAGAACTGCCGGTAAGCCAAGAAAATACGTTACAACTATACAAGCTCATGAAGGTTAAAGGAGGGCTCACTGACAATATAGTAGTTTTCAGTATAACATTACCACTAGTTCAACGTGAACGATATGAAATATTTAATATTATTCCAGTGCCAACGTGGATCAATGACACATTAGTAGCAATACAACCATGTGCACCTCTTTTAATCATCAACACTGCTCTCAACCAATACTTTAGCATTAGCAAATCTGAACTCAGCTTATGCTCACTCATCACAGAAGATATGTATCTATGCCCTAAAGGCCAAAATAAGGCATCAAAATGGCTCATCAACATGTGCCTGCGAGCTGAATTTATTTCACAACAACACCCAATCAGACTGCTCAGTACAGCAAATAAAAGATAAAGAAGTCTGGATTCCCCTTCATCAACAAAACAAATGGATATATTCAGTTTCAAGTCCGTCTCAGGCAACAGCACTATGCAAAACGGAAATCACACAATTCACACTTGAAGGATCTGGCTTGCTTGCATTGGAACCAGAGTGCACTTTTAAATACAAATTCACGACGTTGCGTGCACAAAACCAGATATCCAGCAAGATTGAAAATTCATATACTAGCTTCTGGGAACTCACGCAACAACGACACGAAGAACGCATTAAACCATTGTTACCACAAGAAGATGCGAATCAATATATTTCCCAAGTAAAAAATTTAACAGCTCTACAACAATCATTAGCAACAAAAGAGATATTAATGTGTAGTTTCCACAATGCAAGCAAGCGACTTGTCTAGAAAATTTGTATAGTAATCACTCAAACATTTGAGTGCTTTTCATATATTTTTTTTAGACAAGTCGCTTGCTTGCATTGTGGAAACTACACATAAGACTCCCAAATAAACTTGAAGCTCACAACTATCATCACATGACGGTTGGGTATACATCATTAGTGATTGCCTTTAGCATTGTCATATATCTACTAGTAAAACAAAAGTGCAAACAACGGTCAACTCCAATTCCAGCACCTCGCATTCAACAACTAATTGTAATTTAATATGGCACACTTTTCCTAAATTAATACATAATAATGCACAAGAATCATTTATTATTTTATTTAAGTTCAATAAACTGTTGCACACTTGGCCTAAATTAATACATTTTTTATTACAATTTATTTTTATTTTTACTTTTCCTACAATGTAATTTAATACCGCACAATTTAATACAAGTCATTATTGCAATTTAATTTGTTTTTTTTTTATTGCTGCAAAATTTATGTAAACTAATCATATTTCTTTGATAAAACTAGTATATAAGACTAAGAAAATTCTGAATAAAATAATTCTTAATTTGAAACTGAAAGAAACGGTCTTTTTCAATTAAGATAAGCAACTCGGTTCAAGTGCTGTTGTTGCGCCAACTAAACCAATTTACCTCCAAGTTAAAGTGCTTGAGAGGTCATACAATAAACAAAACTCTTCAGGTTTATGCGCCTGTAAGAAAATTTTTTATTCTAAAAACATTGAAGTAATCTTCCCATTTCTTTGAGCTACAAGTGCTTGGAAGAAAGCCCAAGGCGAAGATTCTCAACAGTAATTTTTATTTATTTTCTTTTGAACTTGCTTTTATGTTCACATTCAGCAACTTTGTTGAGCAAGTTTAGTTTTCTTATGCTCGAATTTTCTTAATTTGTTGACATTTTGTTTCATTTCTGTATTCATTGTAAATGTGAAAGTGATTTGAAATTTCGTGTATACAATGGAAGTTGAAGAAAAAAATAATTTAGTTAAAGATATACTTGAATATACATAATTGCCAAGTACAAGTACAGAAATGCCAAGTACAAGCAAGTCTGTACTCAAGTCTCGGCAATTCTTTCCCCTTTATACCGACCTTTCCTCTCACACCCACAAACACAAGACTTGCTCAAGTAAAGTTGCCTAATCTGAAAGGGGCCTATGTACATATTTTTCCTTTCAAACAGAAAATAAGTTTACATTTAATTTAATTATTATTTTTCGAACTGTATTTGTTTCTATATTCTTATGAATTGAATAGGCTAAAGTTCGTAACGCTTTTTAAGCCAAATTACATGTGATAATTATTAATGAACAAATAACATCAAAGTTAGTTGTAAATATTCTGACTACAACACATAGTTGAACGGAACAGCCAGCCGTTTTCGAAGGCCACTAAACCTTCCTCATCAGCGTTCTTCTGTGTTTTGGTCCACTGTGTGTGGTGTCAGTTGATGTCAAGGTGGATACCAACATCAAATTGGCCAGGACCATACCTTAGGAATATAGCAGCAGTCAATGTCCCGTCGCTTAAAAGAGCTCTACGTAGCGATTGAGAAAATACAAAACTGAGATGGACCATCACCTGTGCTGGAAATGCTTAATTTATTTTTACGCATTTTCACTTGGTGTGATTTTTTAAATCAAATATGAATACATACATACAAACATACATGTGTAATATTATAAGTACTATTATAGTGTTTTCACACTGCAAGTTAAAACCTGGTTTTAACGTTAAAACCATAAACAGCTGATTTTGCATTCACACTGCAAGTTTGTAAAATTCAGGTTTTAACTCACAGACTGTCTAATAACTTTGCTCAAAATAAAATAAATCTCCTGCAGAAATGCGTGTGTTTGTTGTTGTATTTTTTCTGCTTTTTATAAAACTTATTTGACAAACTGTACAACAACTGTTTTGTTTGTATGAAAAACTAAGAAACTTTACAACGCGCTCTAAAATGGAAATTATTTTATATTTTGTAAATAAATATTTTAAAATTATGGAACTAGTAATACAAAGTGAAGAAGTGCTTGGAAATGAAGTTATTGTATATAAAAAAATGTACAAATAAATCACAAAATACAACTTTTTTATTGGTGGATCGATATGTCATATTGTTTATTTTCACTTTCCAGAGGTCAATGAAAATATTTTTGTTGTTTTTCTTCCAAAGAACTCTTATTTTTCCATAATTTTTTACTTATTGTTGCTGCTGCATCCATTTTTAAGTTGAAAATCTTTCAAGCGACATCTCTTGTTATTCACTGGCATAAACATTATCAGCTGCTGCCGGCCATTTTAACTTGGCAGCACTAAATTTAACACAGCGAAAACAGGGTTTCATTTCATAAAACCAATTCAGAAATGGTTTTAAGTTGGATTTAACAAAAACAATTTGCATGGTAAAACCAGGTTTTAACAGTTGGTTTTAACATTAAAACCAACTTTTATTAAAACCAAGTCAGTGTGAAAACACTATTAGTGTCACATTTCATTATAAGCAACCAGCTATATCCCTTACAGGAGCTCCATTAGAATTTAGGTCGTCTGTCAATTTTGTCCACAAATTATTTGCGGCTTATTTGCTCACATGCAATCCACTAAAATTTTAAACTGCCGTTGTTTTGTTTGTAATTTTTTGGCTTTTTCCCTAAAAACTACGATTTATATATAAATATTTTGGTTTTATAAAAGGTTTATTTATCAAATTTCCCTAGAAAATTTTTTTAATAAATAAGACAGTCAATATAGAAACATTTTTTTCAACGTACTTACATGTTTTTCTCACTTTGCGTTTGGTATTTAGCTAACGCAAGATATTTGCGCTTATCGAGCGATTTTGACAGGCGCTTTCGCATTGTAGAGTACGGTGATACCAGACTTGCGAAACGGAAAATAAAAGATGCGAAAGGTAAATGCGCAAACGCATTAGAGAGTACCAATCGTTCGATTTCGTACCATTTTTCTTTCGCATCGTAATAGAGAGTAACCCCCCTGGTCTATCAAAATTGTTGAAACTATCAGCAACAATGAGGATACTTGCCAAAGGCAAGTAGCAAAAAAGTGCTGGATATAAGATTTTTGTAAATATTTGTCAGTCCGTGGTGAGCGATGCGTTTCACGAATGTATTGAAGTCATGTATAGTGAGCTTTGTCCGAGATGAATTTCCCAAACTTTCATCCAACCCTCATCATTGCGGAATGGAGGTCCAATACTATTTAAATCACAGCAATTTCGTTCCATTCTTGTTTCACGTTTATTTTATTTAAGCTTTAGTTATTTTTATACTAAAATGTATATTATAAACGACAAAATTAACAAAATATGCAAAAAATTTTTTGATTTTATAATTTTTTCTGTTATGGCGGTAACAAAAATCTTAACGACTGTTTTCGCCACTTTTGACAGACTTTTTTTAATCGACTTATTTGTAATAGATTTCATAAAAGTGTCGCATTTACTGGCGTTTTTGCCAACCACGATACCATTTTATAAAAACGCCTAATTTTCGCCACGAAAACGCCAACCACGATAACGGTGATTATCTGTAAATTGCGCAATATAAGGTGTGTATTTTTACTTTTGCAGTAAAATGCAGTAAATGAGTAATTACTGCGAAAATTTTAAAATTTTCTCTCAAAAAAAGTTGTCGCCCAAACAAGTACGCGAACGGAAAAATAGTAAAAATTAGTAAGATTAAAGAAACAGCTGACTCCAACTCCACATAGTGTTGAAAAATATATAAACTTTTGACTCTTTTAATCATTGGTACTCGATACAATCGTGTTTGTTCTGGCTTTCACATCGTTTTCACATTTTTTCTTGTGAGTTCGGATGTTAAAACACATCCTACGGCTGTTTAAGTTGAAATTTAGAAAATAAAAATTAATATTGTGTGTTCTAGCATCCAAATTTAGACGAGCACAATTTAAAAATTGACGATTTTCAAACTTTTAAATTTTTTCGTTTTCGATTTTGAGCAAAAAACTCGTATTCTTTTCACTTGTTAACAGTCTTGTGAAAAGAATACGAGTATTTTTGCTCAAAAGTGAAAACGAAAAAATCTAAAAGTTTGAAATCGTCCATTTCCAAGTTGTTTTCTTCTAAATTCGGATGCTAGAACACATATTATGAATTTTTATTTTCTAAATTTCAACTTAAACAGGCGTAGGATGTGTTTTAACATCCGAACTCACAAGAAAATATGTGAAAACGATGTGGAAGCCAGAACACACACGTATATTTTTATAACACCAACAATTTAAGAATAAATTTTTTAATTTGTTTCATGTAATATTTGAAATTAATTTCTTTTTGATTTCCTTGTTTTGTTCTTGGTCAAATTAATAAAAATTACATGACTATTTGTTAATGTTACTGATTACCTTAAAAGCGAGTACAGTACTAAGTAACCAGATACTTTACAGTTTTACAACTCTGAGTAATTAGAATAATTTGCAAAACAAAAGGATTAATAAAATAAATTACAAAATATGTATATTAACAGCTTTTATTATTAAAGGTATTCATTTCAGTTTTTTTCTGTTGGAAAAATGGAAAAATGTAATTTTTTTTACAACAAACACAGGTAAAAAAATTCACCAAAAGTTGAAATTTTAAATTGTAAGAAAAATTACATTTATTCATTTTTCCAACCAAAAAAACTGAAATGAATACCTTTATTATTCTTCATAAATTTATTGTTTTTTAATGACTTTCACAATTTTTATTTAACATTTTCTCAAAGTTTTACACTTTTTGTTTACTTATATTTCATTTGTTTACATTTTGAATCATGTTTTATCTTACTAAACTTTACTACGACAAATTTCTGCAGTACAAATTTGCAAAACACTCAGTCAGGAACTGTCACTTTACTCTCTCAATTTGTATTCTCATTTACTGTATTTTGGGTAAACGAACGCAATTTAGTAAAATGCAGTAAAGTTCAGTAAAAATTTTGTAAACATTTTTGGGTACGCGAACGCAATTATAATCTAGTTGTCTCGCTTGTCTAGGAGAACGTTCTGTTTTGGAATCTAAAACAAATGTTAGGGGCTTATGATCAGTATACACAATAAAATATCGACCTTCTAAAAAATGTCTAAAATGTTTAATACTTCTATATACCGCCAAAAGTTCTCTATCAAATGTTGAATATTTTTTTTGTTGTTGTGTAAGTTTTTTTGAGAAATAAGCTAGTGGTTCACTATGACCATAATTGTTTGTTTGTTGTAAAACTGCACCTATATTAAGTTTAGATGCATCTACGGATAAATAAATTGGGAGTTATAATCAAAGTGTGTTAATAAAGTGTTTTTTGCAAAAAGTATTTTAACATTTTCAAAAGAGACTTTTGCAATGTCATTCCAAAATACTTTATTTTCTTTATTTTTGTTTGCTGTTGTAACAATATCATGAATAGAACTAAGTTCAGAAGCTAGCATTGGTACATATCGATGATAATAATTAACCATTCCCAAAAATTTCTGTAATTTTGAAACTGAAGAAGGTCTTTCAAAATTCAAAATAGTTTTTACTCGTTCTTCAGATGGTTGAATGCCATTTGATGTAATGCAATAACTAAGGAAGTCGATGGATGAAACTCCAAATATACATTTTAATAGTTTTATATTTAATGAATATTTGGCTAATTGAGAAAAAACCTGTTTAAGATGCATAAGGTGTTCACTCTCATTTTCGCTGGCAATTAGAATATCGTCAATATATGTAAAAATAAAATAGTAACCAAAAAACACTTCATTTATGAAACGTTGAAATGTTTGTGCACTATTTCTAAGACCGAAAGGCATTGGTAGGAACTCCAACATGCCAAAAGGAGTAGTGATGGCCGTTTTGCCAATATCTTCTGAAGGTATTGGAATCTGGTGATATGCTCTTATCAAATTTAATTTTGAAAATATTTTCTTGTCTTTAAAATTAATACTAAAATCGTGGATGTGAGGTAATGGATATCGATCAGGTACTGTTATACAATTTAATCGTCTATAATCTCCACACGGTCTCCAATCATTGGCATCTTTTTTAGGAACCAGATGTAAAGGACTTGCATATGGAGATGAAGAAGGTCTACAAACTCCTATTTTTACTAAGTACTCAAATTCTGTTCTAGCAATTTTAAGTTTGACAGGATCCAGTCTCGTGGTCTACAAAATGGAAAATTACCTTTAGTCTCTATTATGATCAACAAATTTCGTGTAATCTGGCTCGGATGTAATAGACGGGAAATCTTTCAATAATTCTAAGTATTCATCACAAATGGTTATATTTGGTTTAAGTGAATAAATGGAGCAAAATCCTAAAGAACCTTTTGAATTAATCGAAGTTTTTGAATCAATTAATAGTTTGTTCTTAGCATCAACTATAATACCAAAATTTTCCAAAAAATTTAAACTTATTATAGGTGTGTCAACATCTGCTATTAAAAAGGGAAATTCTAAATCTCTCCGAATACCTAAATTAACTTTAAGGAGTTGTACCATATGTAGAAATAATTGAACCACTAGCAGCTGATAAATCTAGATCTGATTTTCTAGCTATCAATTTCAATTTAGAAAATGGGATAACTGAAACTACAGCACCAGTGTCAATTAAAAAATTTAGCTTTTATTTGTAAGCCACCGGCATTTATGGTTGTTTTCAGTTTAAAAAATTGTTTGTAATGTTTTTTGTAACATTTCCAAATTTGCAAGGTTTAATAAATTTATACGCCTTATTACCGAATCTTGAATGGTACCAACGGGATTTTGCACTTTGCCGAGATGTGTTTCGATTGTGGGAATTAGATCTACGTGATATATGCCCTTTATATTTTAACTCTCCGACTTCTAACATGATGTTATTTAGATTAAGACAAAGATTAGAGGTAGTGCTGGGATACTATCGATATTTTGTACTATCGATATCTATCGATAGTTCAGATTTCACTATCGATACTATCGATATTACTATGGACTGAATGTTTGTATTTCAGTAAGAAAACTTTAAATTAATATTTTATTAATAATTGTATTTTCGTAATAACAGAAAATAATGATAATGAAATATTTACGTACAATGTACAATATTTAGTATGTGCATAAGTATGAATTTGTTTATATTAAATTTTTTTTTTTTAAATAAAGCATTTGATTTATCTTTTTGAGGGCTCACATGAAGCTCCTATACCCCATTCTGAAGTGTGAACTCTTTGCATATGATCCTTAAGCTGGCTTGTCTCGTTTCTTATAAATATCACATTTTGCTATGCCTTTTCCAGAACTTTTTTGAAAAAATCCACACTTGGATTTTCCCGCACTATGTCTATTACGCATTTTCAAAACTGTATTTTAAATAATAATATCGATGTCGATATTTTTTCCTATCGATGTTTTCGATATTTTGACACCATCGATAGTACTATCGATAGTATCCCAGCACGAATTAGAGGTCAAATCGGTTAGTTTATGAATAGATTCTTGAAGATAAATTACTGAATTACTTTCCATACTTGATATCTGTGGTCTTAAACGTACTTCATAGATCTTATTCTTCAATATTTTGAGAAATACTAGACGCTAAATATAATTGTACAATTTGTGTACGAAGCCATAATTTATATAAAAAATCTTGATTTATTATATAACTATCATTGTTTGTTAACGTTTTCATGTCCCGAAATAGTTCAGTTCTACATAAAGATTTTTTAATACTTTCATACTTGTCAACGGTTGGAGGAAACTGTACAATATCCAAAACTTTGTTAATAATATCTTGTGGGCAGTCATGGAATTTTCTTGGAAGTACTGTTAATAACATCTTGGGCGTATGCAGGCTTATCATAAATAAAATTTCACATGGAAATTTCCGAACGCGTGAACAAATAGTATTAAAAAACTTTATACGATTGCGAAATGTGCCGACAATTTATGAAAAAAAATTATTCACAAAGATTTGTCTGTTGGAAAAAGTGGAAACATGCAAGTTTTTAATTTGATTGGAATTGACGACACGAAATAAAAATCCATGTGAACGAAAAATTTCATTCGGAAATTTTCACATGTGGAATTCATGATATGGCTGATGGTCTAGTTACTCCGCCCATATTCGTGCAACACCATACTATGCAAATTTACTTTGTATAGTATTGTTGAAATAAATAAATAAATAAATATCTTGTGGTAATGATATTATAATATGATGATATTTTGTTGTATCATCCGTAATGTTATTTAGAGTGTATTGTATTTCGGCATGAATGAACAATGCTTCAGGTGACACGGACCAAAAAGTTGGTAATTTAAGACATTGATTTCTTAGCATTGCCGAATTTTGGTTAATGTTAGTGTTAAAATTGTTTGTGCGTAAGTTATTTATAGCTTGTGATGTGCTAGCCTCGGAATCATTAACATGAGTGTTATTTATATCACTCGATGTTAGATTAGTTTCAACAAAAGAACGTGTTATAACCATTCTTCTAATTAAATTACTGGTGTGGGATTACAGTATATAAATAAAATATGTATCTGTATAGTTTTGAATCAAACCAAAATTTTTAAACTAATAATAATAAAAGAAAATATAATGATAAATTATCTTTAGATATTCGTTAAAATATTTCTATCCAATGTAGTTATTTCTTCAAGAGCAGTGATGTCTTCAGAAATGGTGATAAATGTAGAAGGAGTAATTGATATTTCCTTTACAGCTTTTATTTTTAAAAATGATGTGAAGCAGATTATAAACAATAATCCAAAAGAAAATTTCTTAGTCCTTATAAACGTGGATCATTTCTTTATTAGTAGTACAAAAGCATCTTCTTTATTCTTATAGAGGTTTCTCTTAAAAAAAAATTTTTTGTTGAAAATAAATGTTGAAGGTTTTGCTTTTTATTGGTTGAATTAAATTATTCTTAAAGTTTTAATATACAAGTTCGAAACAGGATCGCCAATTATAAGATTCTTTTTAAATCTTTTATAAAAAATTATATTATCTGATACATAGTTATTCTTTTTATAATAATCCAAATTTTTATATAATGAAAATTACAAGTTTTTAAAATTAGACAACAGAAAAACTAGATTAAATAAAAATTATATTTTGAGTTAAATATTAAGTAAAATATTAGGGAGGTACCCTACAGTGGCCTTTCTGGTGTTGGAATACACGAGCGCCTTAAAAGATCAATAGGTTTTTCTATCCCAGTCGGTGGTGTCACTGGAGAATCTAACCCACGCCAAAAAGTGCTATGCAGGACATCTGTAGTTATAATAACTGCTCTTGAGGCCATGGCGACCAGTGTTGTCGGATTTATTTTCAGCCTCCTCGCCAAAGGACTTGTCGAATATCGCCAATATAATAAAACATTAAATTTTAGCTACAGAAAATATTTTTATTTTGTAATTACGTTACACATTTTTCTATTTTTTTCATATATATATATTTATTTATTGTATCTTCAAAAATGAACTAACAATAAGTAATCAAATTTTAAATCTAAATACAATTATTAGGCCCGACCAGTATCGGACATAAACTTAGTGATAGTTATAAATAATACATAAGTAGTGATAATCAAAAAAAAAAAAGAAGTATTTTAGAGCAGTCCCATCTGGAGTGTTGAGTATAAGAGCCCTTGTGTCCCTCTTTTTTAGGCGCATGTGTCCAGTAAAGTTCAAAATATTACGGGCAAGCGGATTAGGATATGACTCAAGTTTATTTAAATATTTGCCTGCGTATTTTGCAATTTCTTCACTCACTAGTGGCATATTTAAATCACGATGTATATTTGAATTTTTAATATACCATGGAGCCGATGTTATTAAACGTAAAATTTTGTTTTGCCTTCGTTGGATTTTCTCAATATTTGAAGCTGAAGCAGTGCCCCATAGCTGAATTCCATAGCACCATATTGGCTTCAAAAGCGATTTCTATATCAAAAGTTTGCAGTCTAGGCTGAGTGTTGAATTTCTGCCAATTAACCAATATATTTGAGTTAAGTTTCATTTGGGTTAACTTAGAGTCAATATGATATTTCCATGTAAGCCTTCGATCAAGGTGTATACCAAGTAGTGTTTTTCATACGGGATTTCCCGGGAAAAATTTGCCGGGATCCCGCAAATTTTCCGGGAAAGAAATCCCGGGAAATTTGTGCGGGAATTCCCGGGATTTTTTGATTTTGTTATGGCAACTTAATTTGTATGTACACATTCCTTGATGAGTGTCGTTATTCACTTTATGAATGCGATGGTGCAATAATAAGGTGATGGCAATATCACAATAGCTAAAGCTTTACAACAACTAAGGCCGAGTTTACATCTGGCACACATGCGTTCTGAGACTTAGATGCCTTTATTTGGAAAAAGCAGAACCCGACGTTCAAAATTTAATTCTACAACAATTCGTAAAAATAAAAAAAAAACTGAAATGAGTAAGGAAATAAAAAAAAAATTACAAATAATTGCAGATTCTCTTTGGTAAATAGTACGGTTAACAGCATTAACAGCTTATTCTGTACTAAAGTCTTATTTTCAAAGAAATATGCCCTTATGCAAAAACGATTGTTAAAGTTAAAGCATGCGTTAAAAACTGGTTTTGCATTACAAAATTCGTTTGTTAAACCAACTTTAAGTTTAACAATGATTTTTTCATTGTAATTCGGGATATTTTGTAATATTTTTTTTAATAATACTCGTATAATTTCTTTTTTTAATATTGGTATCTATGTATTACTATTATATAAAGAACGGAAATGGTATTATTTTTTGAATAATGTGTGTATAAAACGTTATTATTTAATTGATCTCATGAATTATAATTTGTTTTTGTTGAAATAAATTAAATTTAAAAATATTTTTTATTGTTTTGTACTGGGCGGGAATTCCCGGGATTTCCCGGGAAACCGAAAAAATCTTTCCCGCTTTTCCGGGAAATGAAAAAGTCCGGGAAAAGAAAAACTCTAATACCAAGGTATTTCACTTGAAAATGTTGAGGAATATTTTGATTTGAGAACAAGTATCTGTTCTTAACGTAAACGTTATATGGACACACTTTTGCTCATTTACTTTAATTCTCCATAAGTTCAACCATATTTCAAGCTGGGTAATGTGTTCTTGGAGATGGCGGGATGTCTCATCAGGATTTTTGTGCATACTCATGCAGGCTGTATCATCGGCAAATGCAGAAGTGTGTATATTATTGCTCACAGGCATATCACAAGTATATATTAAATACAAAACTGGCCCCAGAATACTACCCTGTGGCACACCGGAAGATATATGGAGATTCGGGCACACTCGTGAACTCTCCTTCCACAACAGTGAACTTCCTATCAATAATATAACTTTCCAAAAGCTTTTGTATGTTTATTGGTAGGTATGTCTTCAATTTTAAAACTAGGCCTTCGTGCCATACTTTATCAAATGCCTGAGAAACATCAATAAAGAGAGCAGAACAATACTTCTTTTCCTCAAATGTTCTTCTTACAACTTGAACCAATCTATGCGTTTGTTCAATGGTGCTATGCTGACTTCTAAAACCAAATTGTTGATCCGGGATGCACCCATTATCAGCTAAGATTTTGGACAATTTATTCATGAGCAGCTTTTCGAAAAGCTTTGAAATTGTTGAAAGTAAGCTTATAGGCCTATATGACTCAGCCTTGGTAAGATCTTTGCCTGGCTTTGGAATCATTTTAATCTTGGCAAGTTTCCAGTTATGTAGAAAATACTGCACGCAAAGAAAAAATATGGTTGAGGTAACCATAATTAAACAGCAACATACTATGATTGAATTATATGGTTGCAGTCAAAACATATTATTGTCAATGGAAAATCAAAGTTTAAATAACATTATTTTCTGAGTTAATAATAATATTATCTACAAAAACAATTAACTTTGTTAAACCTAATCTTATTATTGTAAATAAGACAACACTATTGTTTGATGTGACTAAAATATAATTGGGACTTACCATACCATGTTCTAATATTATAATAATATTGTTAAACACGACCATAGTATTATTTTATGTAATAATAATATTTTATTTTTTAATCATATATTTATTGGCAAATCTTTTGTTCAAAACAGCTGTGCGGTAAATCCGAAATAAAAATAAATTAATATTGTTGAAAGAAAATGTATGTATGTATGTATAGAAATGTATACTTACATATATGTGTGTACACGAAATACAGACATATCTGTATAAAGAGATATACATACATACATATGTATGTACATATTATTTTTATTTATCTACCCTTTTGCTTATACATTTTTTATTTATTTAACACCACGCGTGCACTACCGATAGCTTACAAACGAAACACTGAACTGACAGAAGATGTATCTGAAAAAGATTTTTTTAAAAACTTAACATAGTATGGTTTTGGATAACATTATATTGTTATTTACATCATATTATTTTTACACAATAATACAAATTATATTGTAGTCATAAATTTTTAACAAAACTATATTGTTAAACTCTAACCATATCGCACTTTCTATGAATATAATAATGTAATTATTAAATTCAAACATTACTGTGTTTATCGTAACAAAATTAATGTTTAAAATAACAATAACTAGTTTTCAACGACCACACATTTGTTTCAGAGAACATAATATTGTTTTCTCAACCATTTTACAACCATATCTTTTCTTTGCGTGTGCATTCGTAAAATGGCATTAAAAATAAATAGCAAACTTCTTATTGCAATATGAGGCAAATTCATCAGCATTTTGTTACTAATGCCATCAATACCCGGAGCTTTCTTCGGGTCCAGTTCAACAATTATTTTTTGTAGTTCACGCATCTTAAACCTTAAGGGACGTGTAGCTACTCTACATTTTTTATACTCTAGTTTTAATTTTTATTATTAAGTTTTCTTTGATTTTCAAATTGTTTTTTTATCAAAATATTTTCAACTTAATAAATTATATAAAAATTATTATTGTAATAAAGAATACGTTTTAAAAACGTATTCTTTATTACAATAATAATTTTTATATAATTTATTAAGTTGAAAATATTTTGATAAAAAAACAATTTGAAAATCAAAGAAAACTTAATAATAAAAATTAAAACTAGAGTATAAAAAATGTAGAGTAGCTACACTACTCCCCCTTCGAAAAAAAATTTACATCCAATAAATTAAAAGTTACACTTTTTTTTTTTGAGTGTAAGTATCTTGTAAAGGTCGTTCCATAAAAGCTGGTTTTAAACGATCAATGGGTACTGTACAAATTTCCCCATATTTCTCAATCTTAAAACATTTTGTGTCTTTTTCTATTACTTTAAATGGCCCTTCATATGGCCGCTGCAAGGATCTTTTATTGACTATCCGCAGATATACAAATTTACAACTCTGTAAATCTTTAGGAATATAAAAACCAGACTTAGTGTCAATATGATGAACAATGTTCGATCTGATGTTCTTAAAATGCTCCCTTAACTTAAATAAAATATCAGAGGCGTCAAATTGATTCTCTTGAACGATAATCTCCCCAGGTAAACGAATGTTTTGTCCGTATGTCATTTCTGCAGACGTTGCTTTTAAGTCCTCTTTATATAAACAGCGCAAGCCCAGTAGAGCTATTGGTAGCTCATCATACCACTTTGAGGAATCATTTTTGGTCATAAGCGTAGTTTTTAGCTGTCTCTGAAAACGTTCAACCATACCATTAGCTTGAGGATGATATGACGAAGTTGTTATGTTATGACTACCTAAAAATTTTGCTAATTCGGAAAACATATGTGATGTAAATTGACTACCTTGATCCGTTGTTACTTTCAAAGGTACTCCAAATCTAGATATATAGTTCCGTACAAGTGAATCTATTACAGTTTTTGTATTAATATCTCTTAATGGGTAAGCTTCAGGCCACCGCGTATAACGATCAATCAATGTCAGTAGGTATCTGTAACCATAAGATGGAGGAAGAGGACCAACAATATCCAAATGAATGTGATCAAAACGGCCTTTAGGTATAGGTATTTTAATCACGGGAGATTTCGTGTGCTTATGAATTTTTGATTGTTGACAACTTGTACATTCCCTTGACCATTCGTTTATTTGCTTGCTCATATTCGGCCAAAAATATTTTTGTGATATTAAACGCTTAGTGGAACGAGTACCTGGATGTGCAATACCATGAAGTTTTGTAAATAAAAGCTTCCTAAGATTAAATGGAACATATGGTCTAGTGTTACTGTGTGACACTTCACACCAAACTTCCGAGTTAATTAGTGGTACCGTTATTAGTTTTAAATTATGAAACCTGTTTTTCTCTTCTACAAGTCCCTTTATCTCGCTATCGTTTTGCTGTTCGTTATGCAAAACTTTTAAATTTAACTCGCTATCTGTTATTACATCAATATCAAAAGGCCTAGAAAAAACATCAGCTACCGTGTTTGATTCACCTGTAATATACCGGATATCCGTAGTGAATTGAGAAATATATTCCAGATGCCTGATTTGTCTTGGACTCCTATCAGTTTTGGAATTCATAGCACAAGTTAAAGGTTTGTGGTCTGTATAAACCACGAAATTTCGACCTTCCAATAAGTATCTGAAATGCTTGATATTTAAATACATAGCAAGTAACTCACGATCAAACGAGCTATACTTAGTCTCTGCTGGACTTAGCTTTCTTGAGAAAAACGCTAAAGGCTCGATCTTTCCTTTAAAAATCTGATGCAAAACACCGCCAACGGCAATGTTAGAAGCGTCGACCGTTAAGGTCAATTTCGCGTCTTTATTAAAATGATTTAGTAGCACACGTTTTGCAAAACAAGTTTTAATTTCGTTAAAAATATTAGTGGAACTTTCATTCCATTCTAAATTCTTGCACTTTTTCTTAGTAGCCTTATTGATAAGCTCGTGCAAAATAGAAGTTTTCTGTGCCAAGTTCGGTATATAACGATGATAATAGTTAATCATACCAAGAAACTTCTGCATCTGTTTAACTGATAATGGCTTCTCAAAATTTTTAATAGCAGAAACTTTTTCTTCAGATGGCTTGATACCTCTTTCAGATAAATTGTGGCTCAAGAAATCTAAATTATCTACCCCAAAAATACATTTACCAGGTTTTATATTCAATCCGTTTTCATCTAAGGGTTGAAGAACATTTTTTAAATGCTCCAGATGCTCCTCTTCGTTTTCACTATAATTTAAAACATCATCGATATAAGTAAAAACAAAATCTAAGCCTTTAAACACTTCATTTACAAAACGTTGGAATGTCTGCGCTGAATTTCTTAAGCCGAATGGCATGCGTAGAAATTCGAACATACCGAATGGGGTAGTTATTGCGGTCTTGTATATATCCTCCTTAGCCATAGGTATTTGATGATAAGCCCGAACTAAATCTAATTTCGAAAATACCTTTTTATTTCGCATATTCATGTGTATCGGTCAGGAACTGTAACAGTATTCAAACGCCTAAAATCGCCACATGGTCGCCAGTCATTGGGATCTTTTTTGGGAACGAGATGAAGTGCCGAAGAGACACTTGAATTAGATGGTCTGCAAATCCCTGATTTTACTAAAAAATCGAATTCAACCTTTGCTACTTTATATTTTAATGGATCTAATCTACGGGGTCTAGTAAACGGAAGAGAACCTTCAGTAGTTAATCTATGAATGGTTGAATGTTTAACGGGGTTTGTGTAATCCGGTTCTGTAATTAAGGAAGGAAACTGCTTTAATAATCTAGTGTATTTATTGTCAACGGAGAACAACTTAGGCAGGGATATTTTGCAAGAAGAAGCAATTGTATTTACTGTTAAATTAGTAAGAGGATCAAGTAAGCGCTTACATTTCACATCCACCAAAAGGCCATATTTACTAAGAAAATCCGCGCCAATAATAGGTTTCGAAATGTTTGCAATGATAAAAATAAATGGAAATTCGCGCCGTAAGCCGAGATCAATAGTAAGAAGATGCTTCCCATATGTTAAAATATTGGAGCCATTGGCTGCTGTTAAAATAATATCAGAGGTTTTATTAATACTTTTGAATTTTGATGCGGGTAAAACAGAAACTTCTGCTCCACTGTCTATTAGAAAATTTATTTTGTTCGTTTTGTCAAAAACAAAAAGGCGACGTGAACTAAATTCGCCATTGTTTGTCGCTTCAACAATGGGAGATATTAGTTTGACGCATTCTTAGAAAATGAACAGGGTTGTTCACACCGTCTGGCTTTGTCACCGAATCGGTAGTGATACTTACATAACCAGTCTCTGCTAGCTGAGCGCAACCGAGAACGTGAGTTTCTTCTATAATTATTTCTTTGCAATGAGCGAGGCTGTCTCTCATTGAGTTCCTGCTTAAGAGAATTTACTTCAAGGGACAACTTACTCATGTTTTCACATAAAGATTTTGCAAAGGTTTCAAAAATACTTTCGACATTAGAAGTGGTATGTTCCTTAATATTAGCCACCTCACCATTAAACATAACCTCCCATATTTTATCAGCCAATTGTATCATATCTTGAATTTCGTTGTGATTTGATCCAGTCAAAGCTATATTAAGACTCTTTGGGAGCTTTCGCAGCCATAGTTTTTTTAAAATATCTGGGCCAAAAATTCCTCTAGCTAAAAGTGATAATGATTGATAAAACTCAGAAGGTTTTCTATTACCCATTTCACTATCCGACAAAATTTTTTCTATCTTAGATGCTTCGCTTAGAGAATGACGTTCCACTAATACTTTTTTTAAGTTAGCGTAAAGATTATTCGCAGGAGGATTTTGAATTATGTCTAAAACAGTAATTATCACTTCTTGAGGAAGTGCAGTAACAATATACTCATATCTTGTTTTATCTAAAGAAATTCCCTTAGTTGTAAACTGCATCTCTGCATGGACAAACCATGCTTCGGGACAACTTGTCCAAAACTGAGGAAGTTTCACTGAAGCAGCACAAATGTCAAAACTGGATTGAGAAAAATAGCCTGAAAATGCAGACCTTTGATCCGAAAATTGAGTATTGGGATTTTGTTGATCAGTGTTAGTATTTAAAACCTGTTGTGTGTTATCAACATTAGGTTGAGTGCAAGACTCAGTATTAACTTGGGGATTAATTGGTGTCATTCTAATTAGAGAACTCGAAAAATAATAATAATAATAAATACGTAACTAAAAATAAACTAGAATTACCAATTTAGAAATTTGATTGAAGATGGAATTATCACAGCTGTCTTGTTCAGTAATAATTAAAGGTTATTGATGATTGTGTTGTTTGTAGTTGCTTTATGTTGATGCGGGTATTTAGATCTACGTTGCAGAATTAAATGACTGAATTAATAATTATGGCGCCTGGCTGATGCCTCAATAAAATAGATTGTTGTTTCCGATAAACACGGGTTTATTACAATTGGTAATCAGATTTGATGAGGATGTTTTTGATTGATGTTTCTTTCTTTAATCCAACGCAGATTTTGTTGGGTTTTCGATTAAAAACTAAGCAAATTCAAATTCAGTATGATATCCTTCTCCAATTAACCACAGCTTGTTGTTTATCCCGTTATTCAATTATTGTTTGTGCTCCTGGCAGGATCGCCAATATGGGATGTCGTTATCATTTCAACAACTTAATTGTATTTCGTAATATATATAATATTATGTTTTTTTTTTTTTTAAACGTATTCTTTATTACAATAATAATTTTTATATAATTTATTAAGTTGAAAATATTTTGATAAAAAAAAAATTTGAAAATCAAAGAAAACTTAATAATAAAAATTAAAACTAGAGTATAAAAAATGTAGAGTAGCTACAGGACGAGGGGGTAGAGAGACTACACTCGGTAAATAGGCAGCACCCGTACATGAATTGGGAGTGAATACATATTTTAAATGCTCAGAAAATAAGTTATCTTTCTCACTATCGCTTCTTGCCTAGCCTCCGGTCAAAGTACGCAGTGGTGATTTAAGATCAACGGGTCTTTTAAGATTTCTAGTAGCGTGCCATAAAGACCTTCTAAGTACTTTTCCAGTAATGCAGTCTTTTCCGATAGCAGCTCTTTGAGTCGTTTAGTACATTCATAGTGTTGTTGCCATTCTCTTCTAGCTCTTCTTTTTTCACATACAAGACGTTCAATTTCCGTAGAATTAATTCTATTAAAGCCAGTCTGCGGATAGGATGTAGTGGCCTGTTCAGCAGCCTGTTTAATATTTTCGTTAAGATTGGCAATATTAAATTCAATATCATCAGATGACCTTAGCTGAATGTTTTCTACGCAGTGACTACTAACATATTTTTTGAATCCTAGCCAGTTGACCCTATTAATCCTTTTCACATATGAGTTAGTTAAATCACTCCTTAGTGGGTTGAAAATTGTAACTATTGTGGGAGAGTGATCGGAGGACAGATCTAGAGATCCCTCTACGTGAATTAAGTCCCTATGAATATTTTTCGTGACTCCAAAATTTATAACATCTTTAATTTTTCTTACGTCAATAGGCCAATAAGTAGGCTCCCCACTCGAAATGACACCATTTTAGAAATTGTATTAAACAACGCTCTACCTCTAGGTGTAACAAGACGCGAGCCCCAGTACGTATGTTTTGCATTGTAGTCACCAGCTGCCACGAAGCAAGAACCAAGCGATTTGTAGAACTTCTCATACTGATCTGATATTTCATTCTATAAGAATTGAAATTACTGAAGTTAAGCCTGATTAAGGAATTACTTCTGGTTAAAATTCACTAGAGTTCAATTAAATCTAAAAATGTCTCAAGTAAAGCAAAACGTTGAAAACATTTAATTCATAGACTCTGTCTTAGTTCATTTTGTGTCTTAGTTCAAAAATTGAACTAGTGAGTGTAAAACAATTGAACTAGTTGACTTAGTTCAAAGTACTGACGTTCATTTGAACTAGTTCGTTCATGAACTACACAAGACTAGTTATGGTGGGAATTAAAAGACTATATATAGTCCTTTTTTCGTTTTGGGAATTTTTTCACAAATCTAAAAGTTTTTTTAAGTATGTATCATGGAAAACCTTTTCCAATTTTAATAACTTTAATTGCCTGAATTAGATTCAGTTTCCTGACTTTAACACCCTTTAACAGTGTGAGAAAACTCTTTTATAGTATCTTAGAAAGAACTTTTGTTTTCTATAATAATAAGTCTAATGTTATTAAAATTTTACCACACGGTTGCATATGAAAAATTTTAATGATTTCACATATTTCAATTTGATTAACCTTAACATCAGCAAATACTAATATTCGTAAATAAATTTCAACAATGTCATAAACAATTATTTTCATCTTTATAACAGGGTTGTCAGATTTTTTCCGACCCAATTCGCCAAATTGATTATAAAAATCGCCAAAATCAATTTTTTATAGTTTTTCTTAATATAGATTTGATAATAAATTTGTTTTTATATAACAGTTTTTTAAATATAATTTTTTATAAAATCATCGTATACAAATTTAGCAGAAAATCGCGAAAAGTAGAAATAAAATCGCCAAAAAATATTTTTTGTAGATTTTTCTCATCCAAATTCAAGATGCCTTAATAATTTTAAATTAATATAAGAAAAAGCATCAAAATCCAATTGTTTTAACTTCTTGCAGACAAGTTTTGGTAGGATTTATTTTTTAAACTAACAAACTAATTTCCTGAATTACAAAAATGTTTAAGTTTAATTTTGTTAAAAAAAAAGCCATAAAAATCGCCAACAAATTTATATATCGCCGCTAAAATCGCCATGTCGCCAAAGCAAAAATTTGAACGCCAAACAAGTTGAAAAATCGCCACGTTTGGCGAGAAATCGCCATATCTGACAATCCTGCTTTATAATCCCCCAAATAAAAATTATCACACTCAAGCAAATCTGTTTTTACAAAATTACTCGTAACTTTTTAAAATAGTTTTTGTATTTGACCGTATAAATTTTGTATTTCTGTTATTTTTGTTGATAAATTCTGTACAATAATACAAACATTAAAATTGATTGCGTTTTACTCTTTAGTTTTATTGCATATTGTTTCAAAAGCTGCCAAGTTCTTGGTCACGCTCAAAATTGTTTTAAAGTTCTAATAAATGGTGTAAATTTATAATTATTTTAAAATCGTCAAATTGAAGACGAAAATCGTCCAGTCGTCAAAATGCTATTTTTGCAACCCAAATTCGTCAAATCTGGCAACCATGCATGTGTTGATTTTTAAGTTGTGTGTGTTGGTTTTGTGCTAGAGATGGGCCCGTGTCGTGTCTTTTTTTTTTTTGTGATACGAACACGCACGACTCGACACAAAGTGTTCGTGACAAAAAATCTGATTTCGTGCGTGTTCGGTTCGTTTCTTGTTGAGCAAAATTGACACGAAAAACACCAAACCATTTTAGATGTAAAATATGTATGAATGAATATTTTGTATCGTCAAACACACATCATCAGCATATTTGTTGCTAATGTATCGGCCTCTGAAGCTTAAAGTTCTGCACGTAAACAGATAGTATCAGCTGTGGTGGCAGAGTGTATCAGTTGGCAATGCCAGCTCGGTGCCATATTTTAAAAAGCGGCTCTTGAAAAAAAATAATTTAAATTTTCTGATATTCAATACTATAGCGATATTTCGTGCGTATTGTGCAGTATCGTGTTGAAAAAATTTTTCGCGTGCGTTTTTCGTACGTGTTGAGCGTCTTGGAATTCGTGTCGTGTTGGAAAAATTCGACACGCGCCAATCTCTCTGTGCTGCTGATGCGGGGTTGTGCCCAGCGATGCCAACTATTTATAACCCAAACTCGCTATTCCCCTTCTCAAAACGCGCTAAGTTAAAACATTGAAAACTATTTATAGCCAAAACGCGCTATTTTCCGACGCGCTAAATTAAATTTTAATAAAAGTCGATGTGTGTATTCTGTGGTTTTCATTAATGACAACGTATATTATATATTCCTCATTTCGCGTATGATATCAAATTGTTATATTTTTAGTGCTTTTTAGAGATCTAGGAAAGTTTTAAAAAAATATGGACGCATGTACAAATTTTTTTTCTAAAACAGCAACACAACTTCCACCTTTTTTTAAATAACCTTGAAAAATAACTTTTTTTTGGCTCTACTCAAAGAATTTGATTGTGGATATAAGTATTAGTAAATAATGGGTAGTATGAATAAAAAATAGTATTTGCTTTTTACTTAGAAATTTAAAAAAAAAAACAAAAAACACACACATATTTGGGGTTTTAAAACCAACAAACAAGTAAAAAGCAAATACTTTTTTTTATTCATATCAACCAATATGAATTTTTTTTAGTAACTCTTTCAGATTTTAGAATATTGCTTCTTCGAAATTATATCCTAAATAACTAAAATCATTTAATACAGAATCAGAATCACCTTCAAAATAATCGAAATCCTTGGTTTTTCTTTTAATGGGTGCATTCATAAGACGTAGCTGTGGTACAACCATTGAGTGTTTGTCTTAGAAACGCATAGTTGAGTAGTTCCGCTCCACTCAACAGTTGAGTAATTTTCCATCATAATATTTATCGCTACCTATAGTAGAGTTCGACCGATTAATCGGCTTCGGCCTTCGGCCAAAAATTGGTAATCGGCCAACATTCGGCCTATGGCAAAAATCGGCCGATTAGCCGAAGCCGAATATTTTTCATTAAAAGCTTGAAAAATAAAATCATGTTTGGTCGTTGCTCAACGACAGTTTCTATTGTGTTTAAAACGTTTTGAAAGGGTTGCTTTGAAATACAACCCTGTTGCTTTTACTTGGACGTTCTTGTGAGTGATCATATGAAAAAGCAATGTAGAAATTGCAAAATAGTTTTATTTTTCTTGTTATGTATCCAATAGATATTACAGCTATTTCAGTGATCTCCAAAAAGCAAAATTTTTTCTTAATTCATCATAATTTTTTTAACCCGTTGAGTATAAGCCACCTCTACGCACATCTACCGGAGGTTGGGCAAGAAGCGATACTGAAAAAGGTAAAATATTTGCTGAGCACTTAAAATCCGTTTTTACGCCAAATATATGTACTGGTGTTGCTGATTTGCCGAATATAGTCGCTCTACCCCCTCAACACATAAAGTTTAAGACGCGTGATTTACAAAAATTAATTGCCGAACTCAACCCGAAGAAAGCTCCGGGTATTGATGGAATTAGTAATCAGATGCTGATGAATTTGCCTCGTATTGCAATGAGAATCCTGTTATTCATATTTAATGCTACTTTACGACTGGAGTATTATCCACACAACTGGAAACTTGCCAAGGTTAAAATGATTCCAAAGCTGGGCAAAGATATAACAAAGGCTGAGTCATATAGGCCAATAAGTCTACTATCTACAATGTCAAAGCTTTTCGAAAAACTGCTCAAAACAAAATTGTCCCCAATTCTAATTAGTAGTGGGTGCATACCAGACCATCAATTTGGTTTTAGAAGTCAGCATAGCACCATTGAACAAACTCACAGATTAGTTCAATTTTTTTGAGGGAAAAAAGTATTGTTCTGCGCTGTTTATTGACGTTTCCCAGGCATTTGATAAAGTGTGGCATGAAGGCCTTATTTTAAAATTGAAGACTTACTTACCAATAAACATTTTAAATCTTTTGGAAAGTTACATTATTTCCCGTAAGTTCACTGTTGCGGAAGGAGACTTTACAAGTAGGCCTGAAACAATTTCATCTGGTGTGCCACAGGGGAGTATACTGGGACCAGTTTTATATTTAATTTATGCTTGTGATATGCCTGTGAGCAGTAGTATCCTTACTTCCACATTTGCCGACGATACAGCCTGCCTTAGTATGCATGAAAACCCTGATGAGGCATCCCGCAAACTCCAGGAACACATTAGCCAGATGGAGCTTTGGTTAAACTTATGGAGAATCAAGGTAAATGAACAAAAGTGTGTTCAAGTAACATTTACTTTACGAAGAGATACTTGTTCCCCCATTCGGATTAACAATCAAGTTGTTTCTCAACATTCACATGTGAAATATCTTGGTATACACCTTGATCGACGACTTACATGGAAACACCACATTGATTCTAAGTTAACTCAAATGAAAATTAAACTAACTCAGGTACATTGGCTGATTGGTCGAAATTCAACACTTAGCCTAGACTGTAAACTTTTAATATACAAGTCGCTTTTAAAGCCAATATGGTGCTACGGAATTCAACTATGGGGCACTGCTTCAACTTCAAATGTAGAGAAAATTCAACGCAGGCAAAATAAAATTTTACGCATAACATCGGCTCCATGGTACATCAAAAATTCAAATATACATCGTGATTTGAATATGCCACTAGTGACTGAAGAAATTGCAAAATACGCTGGCAAATATTTAACAAAACTCTAGTCACATCCTAATCCGCTTGCCCGTAATATTTTGAACTTTACTGGACACATCCGCCTAAAAAAGAGGGACACAATGGCTCTTATTCACAGCACTCCAGATGGGACTTCTTGAAAATACTTTTATTTTTTTCCTTTTGATTATCACTACTTACATATGTATTATATATAACTACTACTAAGCTTATGTCCAACATTGGTCGGGCCTAATTATATTTTTTAGATTTAAGATTTGAATACTTATTGTTAGTTCATATATGAAGATACAATAAATAAAAATCATGCATAAAAATAAAAAAAAAAAAATCATAATTTTTAAAATTTAAAACATTCGGCTTCGGCTTCGGTTTTGGCCGAAGTTTAGCATTTTAGCCGAAGTTCGGCTTCGGCTTCGGCCAAAAAAAACGCCTTCGGTCGATCTCTAACCTATAGTCAACATGTTTTGCTCAGCCTGAACAGCTGATCGAATAGAGTTATGCCTTTTATATGATTTGTTAGGTGGCAGGAGCAAATATTTGTTAAATTTTATACACGATACTACAAATCGTACGATAAATCGTACAAGTATGAAATTAGTAACGTGTATCATGCTGTCGTACTTATGAAGTATACTTTGTAGTATGAAAATCAAACATTTTTTATTTTTGTGGGCGGAGCTTCGCTAAGTACGATAATAAGTATTGTGTATCATGCTGTTGTACAGCAAAATTTGTTTTATGAGGAGCTGATTTAGAAAACGCAGTGTTTCTGCGGCTCAATTTTAAAATTAGTTTTATGTAGCGGATATTTTAATTAAAAAAAGAACATAAGACATTATTATAACCATTCTCTACAACATGCCCCTTATGTTTTTGCATTAGTTTTTTTATTCTTTTCAACTGCAGTTACTTATTATTAATAAATCCACCACATTATTCATTAATCCGCGTGTGTATTGCCTTGAAAATTTTTAACCGACTTCAAAAAAAGAAGGAGGTTAACAATTCGTCTCTATTTTTTTTTTTTTTTTTTTAGGTGTGTAGGTCCATAACTCGGTGCATTTTAGACCGATTGTAAAAATTTTTTTGTTGTCTGAGAGGGTATAGCTTCCCATTGGTCCCATTTGAAAAAAGTGGGCGGGGTCACGCCCACAATTTTTTAAATTTGATTTTGTGATCTTCTACTCATTTAATTGCTGCGAAACCTAGCAAACATCTTTGGTTCTTGTAATTACAAAATTTTTAAGTTGAAAAAATGGGCGGGGCTACGCCCATTAAAATGTATTATAGCAATACACGTGGTTCTACTTAACTGATTCTTACAAAACTTAGCACACACCTTGAACTTTTAAAAATACACAATCGTGTTTTAAAAAAATGGGCGGGGTCACGCCCATTAAAATTTTATATTATTTTTCACAGGGTTCTATTTAACCGCTTTTTACGAAACTTGGCACACACCCTAAGCTTTAATAAAGCCACAAAATTCCGTAAAAAAAAGTGGGCGGGGTCATGCCTACAATTTTTTAAATTTGATTTTGTAATCTTGTACTCATTTGATTGCTGCGAAACCTAACAAACATCTTTGGTTTTTGTAATTACAAAATTTTTAAGTTGAAAAAATGGGTGGGGCTACGCCCATTAAAATGTATTATAACATTACACGTGGTTCTACTTAACCGATTTTTACGAAACTTAGCACACACCTTGAACTCTTTAAAATACACAATCTTGTTTTTAGAAAAGGGGCGTAGCCACGCCCCATAAAATTTAGCACTTGATTTCACGTGATTTTACTTCATCGATTTTTACCAAACTGGACTATATTTCTAAATAAAGAAAGATACTCACAAATAAATTCTTTTTGAATTGACTAGAGCTCAAAAGTATGCACTAAAAAGGTAAAAATAAAACTTTTAAAAAAAAAATTAAACCGACTTCAAAAATAAGCACTAAAAAGCAACAAATAATATAGATCTAGTTAAATAAAAGATTTTTATATATGTTACCTACAGTGCCGTTTGAAGTTGGTGCCAGTAATACTGGTACTAAGCACATAGGAACATGACCGGTAAAAAAACTGCAAGTAATTTTTATGTACATATGTATCTGCTTAGTTACCAATGTTGCTGGCACCAACTTCAAACGGCACTGTAGGTAACATATATAAAAATCTTTTATTTAACTAGATCTATATTATTTGTTGCTTTTTAGTGCTTATTTTTGAAGTCGGTTTAATTTTTTTTTAAAAGTTTTATTGTATAATAAAAAGCAATGTGAGTCCGATCACAGGGGAGATGTGTAAACATCTAGTAATGAAAATTTTTTTTTAAGTTGCAAGTTAGTATATTTTTTTAAATTAATTAATTAAAAGTATCAAAACTTTCAATATTGTAAATACATAGGAATTTGCTGGTTTTTGTTTGTTTTATTTAACTTAATTGGTTAGTAAATGGGCACTTCGGTACGTATGTACTGCATTAAAAATTGCAGTAAACAGTAAATTTACTGATTAATGAAAAAATTCAGTAAATTTTTGCTGATAATGAAATTTTAAATTAAATTTATGTACACACATATTGTACAATAAGAGTAAAAGAAATTGCATAAATTAAGAATATTATACAAAATTTATTTACATACATATTTGGGGTATTCACAATGTACGTACATTAAATTTATGTTCACACATATTTTACAACAATAAAAGTAAAAGAAATTTCATTAATTAACAATAATATAAAAAAAATTATAATGAGTTGCAACTCATAATGTAATTTGGAAAAAATTTAATGGGGCAGCTTGAGGCAGGAATTTTATATACAGTCTATTGCAGCAAGGTTGAAAGATTACAAAAACGTTTATGGATGTGGTGAAACGGGTGGATATCAAAAGATTTCGTCTGACAAAGTTAGTTTGTTTGGTAAACATTAAAAAAACAACTGACTTAGCTTAACGTTCACATTACATTTGAGATGTTTAAGGTTGACGTTTTGTGAGTAAATTATTGTATTTGTAAAAAATTATGAACAATTATGCTTTTTTATTGGTTTATTATTTTCAAACAACAAATGTTTTTGTAAATAATTTACTATTTCTGCACTAATTACTTATTTACCAAATGATTTTTCACATGACGCCATTTAATAACAACACAAAGATGCCAGAGTTATCAAAAAACGCACTGAACATACTCCATTTGCGTGTTTAAGAAAGTGTTTAAATCTTAAACACTTCATTTGAGATGACACTTAATAAAAACTTATCATTTATTAGATAATAATGTGTTTTTGTGTGTTAGTTAAAAAAGAGTTAAAAGTTACAATTGAATAAAAAAAATTAATATCGCCTCTACTGAATTTGCATAAAATACGCATAGTATATTTGTGTTTTTCTTTTTTTTTTTCTTTTAGCATGTCATTTAGAGTACCGTTATAAGTATACTAACTGAAAGATATACAAGAATCATACAGTTTTAAGCTAGTCTGGGTCTTCGCTTGCAAATAGTGTGGTCAATTTAAATTTTTAATTTACCTTATTTTTTTATTTTTGTCGTCCTATATTCTGAAATCGAACACTGTGGGCCGTATTCATAATAAAATTGCAGCAAGTGGTAATGTTTTTTTTGTTCTTGTTGTTGTGTACGCATTGCAATTAAAATAAATTCAGTAAAATGCGACTTTGACTTGCGCACGAAGGGTTCCATACATTCGGTTTTGAGCATTTTTTTTCAATGTTGCTTTTTTGAAGTTTTTTTTTCAGTTTAAAGGATTTTTTTCAGTTCTGTCGCTTTTTTCTCGTTTTAGAGTTTTTTTCTGTTTTTGAGTTTTTTTTTTTCATTTTGGCGACTTTTTTGTGTTTTTGGGGTTTTTTTCATTTTGGCGACTTTTTTGTGTGTTTGGGGTTTTTCATTTTGGCGTTTTTTTCATTTTGCAGTTTTTTTTTTGGGGGCGGTTTTCATTTTGGCGACTTTTTTTAATTTTGGGATTTTTTTTCATTTTGGCGATTTTTTTCTGTTTTTTGGGTTTCTTTTCATTATGGCGTTTGTTTCATTTTGGCGATTTTTCTGGTTTTTCGCGATTTATTTTAGTCCTAGAAATTTTTTTAATTTGGAGCTTTTTTTAGTTTTGGCGATTTTTTTTGTTTTTGGCATTATTTTCGGCTTGGCGATTTTATAAATCTTTTGATTTTTTAGTTTTACCGTTTTTGAAAACTTCAAGAGTTTTTCTCTTACGGTTTCCAAGATACAGCAAGTGTCCAAATTACATAGTGAAAATTGCATAAACTGATGGAACACCCCTTAATATAAATTTTTTTTAATTTTAGTGTTATTGTTGTAGTTTGTATAAAAATACACTAACTTCACAAATTTCAAGTACAATTGTATGTATATTACATGGGATTTTAACATTTTTCGTTGCTCTTTTTGGAACACCCTTTGATTTTTAACTCTCATGTATTTGTTGTAGCGGCCAAATGTCTACACACTGTGTCCAAATTTTTGTATTCTTTTCAACTGCAGTTCACTTATTACTAATAAATCCAACACATTATTCATTAATCCTCGTGTATATTGCCTTAAAAATTTACTTTCAAATGAATTAGTATGATTTGTAGTAACGTGTATCTGAAAACCCGTACTACAACTCATACTCAGGGATGTCGGATATGGCGATTTTTATGGCTATTTCTCAACAAAATTTAACTTAAAAATTTTTGCAATTCAGGAAATAGATCCTACCAAAATTCGTCGGCTAGAAATTAAAACATTTTGATTTGATGATTTTTCTTATATTAATTACAGTAATTAATGCGTTTTGAATTTGGATGAGAAAAATTTACTAGATATAATTTTTGGCGATTTTATTTCAGCTTTTAACGATTTTCTGCTAAATTTTTATACGATTATTTTATAAAAATTTATATTAAAAAAAGTGTAACTTTTTTCATTTTAGGTTTTAATTCGTCGCATTATGCCGAATATTGAAAATCATGATATACGTTGGAACGTGTGGATTGGTGTTTTTAGCTCTTTGCAAAATGTCATTAAAAAAGATCGGGGTGACGCCGAAGGCGTGTTATACTCCTTGTACCCTGAATTTATTAAGCAAATTAAATCTGCGAACTTTGCGATTATTGTAAATATCTCCTCAGCTATTACTCTAAATGATAAAAAATCAAATGGTGTTTTTTGCAGTAAGGTGAGTAATATTTTTTTTTTGTAATTTTATCGAATTCAGTGAAGTATATGTACATATTTCATTACATCAGCTAACTTAATAAAGCCCAAAAATATCACTTTGAGCAAAAATTAAAAAATTCGGAAATATTTCATAAAATCTATAAAAAAACTTGTAAATTAGTTATTAGTTGTATTGACGCTGTAGTATACAATGCCATCATGAAAAATAAAATACTTTGTTAATTTTCGTAATTCAATGGCTCAGAAGACAAATTCATTGTTGAAACGGTGTACATGATTGGTAAATGTGAACCCAAAATAGTTGGTCTGAAATTGCCCACAATTTTTTTTTTTTATATAATGTATGTACGTTGTGCAAGAAAGTTCCAGATTGGTCTTGGCTGAAATATTGCCTTTTTGGTAAAAATCTAGAATACCAACACCATATCAAAGAACATGTGCTGCAAAAGTCATTAAACTTTATGCAGAGTGGCGAACAGCCCAAAAAGTATGTAAATCTCCGTTCCCGAGTCATCGCAAAAAAGAAAATGGCTTCAAGAAAAAGTTAAACAATTTATTTGGCAATAAAAATTTAAAAAATTCACCAATGCTCTCTAGCGCACAGTGGCGTGAAATAAAAAAGTGGTAAAAAGTGCGCAACTTTTGAAATAGTGAACCGATTTCGATGAAACTGTTTTATAAAGATGAACTTTTGAGAAAGTATATTTGAAGGCACCCCGTTGCACAGTGGCGTGAATTAAAAAAAAGTGGTAAAAAATCCACAACTTTTGTACCTTCCCTGCAGGAAATGGAACTGACACAAGACTAGTCACGTGACCGGTCCCCAAGTGATAGGGACCAGTCCGAGTTCTAACACTTCCTATGAAGCGGACCAGTCACTTTTACATGGAGATGGCCTAGGATGGGGTTGATTGATACTTTGTATGCAACTTGTGACTTGTCACTGAACTATCCCATAGGGACCTATTCTATGTATAATAATATAAATTATTTATAAATTAAATTTCGACATTTAACTGAAACAATTAACGCTTATATATTTTTTTATTGTTACAAATGCAATGACATTTTTTTTTAATTTTATTTTTAATCTGAAAATTTTTTGAGATTCGAACCGACAACCTCGTGCATGACAGGCTGGCACACTACCCACTCGACCACAGGGCCACTCATATTTCAAAAGTATAAATACCATTTAAGCTTAGGTTAATATCTAAGTATAGTTACGGGACTGATCCCAGAGTCACATTGAAGGGAGCAATTAACATTATATTTACACTATTTGATAGGTCCTGTGTTCGACCACATCGAACATGTTCAGTGCAGTTTACTACAATACTAGACCGAGTCCGAATTAAATTGGCTCAAGATCAAGACGATACACCACGAAAATGGTCAAAATGCCACCATTTAAACGATGTGACTTTTTTCACCATACACTACTACGTACTTTTGATAACACCCACATTATCTCCAGTTATAGGACGAGTACATTTGGATCAATTGTCACCAAATTTTCTGCAGGGTTCATAGTGAACAGACGTAATAGCGGAATTGTTCTTACATACAAACTAAACAAAAAAAAAATCATACAAAAAATATTCGTAGTACATATTAACTTTGATAATTTGCTTTGCTAATATTTTTACATATAGAAATAACAAAAACAAAAAAAAAACCGTAAACAAAAAACATTCAAAGTACCCTTGAGGAATACTCCATATGAGTACTCCAAAAGAAAAAAATTGTGAAGTGAGTTCTAACGGCAGAAATGCCTATTTTACTGTGAGTTTTGATGCTCATAATGATAATAAAAATAAAAAATCTGATAATAGACTTGCTGTGAGTTCTGAAGCTCTTAATAAAAATCAAAAATCTGATAATAGAATTTTTCTAACGGCAAAACCCCAGTTTCGTCAGCGATCAACTTCGCTTTATCCAATGCCAACTAGTGAATCGTTGGCATTATTGCCTAGTACTTCTACATTTAACTCAGCGATATCATCCGCTTCGGGCTCGTGGTCATCACTTAAACAAGTTGTCACTGAAGATAAGAGTAGCTCAAAACCCCAGGTTCAAGTCGGAATGGACAGATGCATTACAATTTTAAAGCGCGGGCGAAGCCCTAATTCTACTTAAATTGCATCTGCTCCAAAGATGTATAGGGATAACAGCGCATCCTCTACTAATCGGCAAAACCGTTTTAAAATATTGCAAGATGACAATGACAAACCCGCTGAATCTGCGAATAAAACCTCCAAGCCGCCACCAATCTATTTAAGAGAAAAAAAACTCAAACGCTCTCATTAAAAAATTTATTTCGGTCATTGGTGAGAATAAATTTCACATTGTTCCAATAAAACGTGGTAATATTGATGAAACGAAAATTCAAATTTATGAAGAAAAAGATTTTCGAAAACTGGTTTCTGAATTTGAAAAAAGTAAATCAAATTTCTACACATATCAGCTCAAGAGTGCTAAAGGTCTGCAGATTGTGTTGAAGGGCATAGATTCCTATGTTGCTCCCGAAGAAGTAAAAGATGCTCTCTCTCCAGGGTTTTAAAGTAAAAAATGTATCGAACATAATAAATAGGGAAAATATCCCTCAACCTCTATTTCGCGTTGAACTTGAGCCAAATGATATAAAATTGAAAAAATGAGACCCATCCAATATATAATTTAAAATATCTCTTATATCGAAAAATAACCGTTGAAGAACCACACAAGCGTTCAGGACCCGTACAGTGCCATAATTGTCAAGAATATGACCATACTAAAACTTACTGCAAATTACCTACTGTTTGTGTTGTGTGCGTCGAGTTACACGGCACTGCTAGTTGCAATAAACCAAAAGATCAAAGTGACAAAAAATGCAGTAATTGTGAAGGTAATCACACCGCTAACTATAGAGGTTGTCATGTGTACTCTTTCGTCAAATAGACTATGAGGCAAACACCTAAATTAGCCTTAGCCCAATCAGCAAACGTTTTATCCGCCACTATTGCGCAAGTGAGCCAACCGGTTAGTTCCCGTGTATCGTATGCCGATACTGCTAAGACAAATTCTATTAATACACAAAATGTTTCACCACCAAATAATTCAACAAATACAAACTCGAACTTTAATTTCAATCGCCTTGAAACTACTATTGATAATCTGGTGCTAACTATAAACAACTTAACAGCAAATATGACTAGCATGATGCAAGAAATGCTGCGAATTCAGAATACATTGCCTCAAGCTTTAGTTAACAAACCATGAACACGTTAAAAATATGTTTCTGGAACGCAAACGGCATTCGCCAACATAAAAATGAACTTGAGCACTTCCTCACGGAAAAAAATATTGATATAATGTTGGTCTCTGAGACTCATTTGACTTCGAGAAGCCTTTTTAAAATAAATGGCTACACCTTATATGATTCAAAGGACCCGAGAGGAAGAGCATGCGGTGGATCAGTAATTCTGATAAAGTCAAGACTCAAGCATTATATTATTGATAACCTTTGTGAAGAACATTTACAAGCAACGAATATTTGTGTCGAAAATTTTTGTTCAAATTTTGTCATATCGTCAATTTACTCCCCTCCTAGATTCGCAATTACTGAGGATCAATATGAGGATTTTTACAAATCTCTGGGACCTTGTTTCGTAGCAGCTGGCGACTATAATGCTAAACACACGTGGGGTTCGCGTCTTATTACACCCAGAGGTCTAGCGTTGTTCAATACAATTTCCAAAATGGGCTTGGATGTCATTTCGAGTGGGGAGCCCACTTATTGGCCTACTGACATACGTAAAATACCGGATGTAATAGATTTTGGCGTTATGAAAAATATCTCTAGGGATTTAATTCAAATTGAAGCTTCTCTAGATCTCTCGTCCGATCACTCTCCCACGATCGTTACAATTTGTAGTCCATTAAGAAATGACTTACCTCACCCATATGCGAATTTGATAAATCGTGTTAATTGGCTGGGATTTAAAAAATATCTTAGTAGTCATTGCACGGAAAATATTACGCTAAGAACACCTGATGATATTGAATCTAACATTTCCAACCTTAATGAAAATATTAAACAGGCTGCTGAACATGCCACTACCTCCCATCCACAGACTACGGTAAATAGAATTTATTCTACGGATATTGAACGTCTCGTAAGTGAAAAAAGAAGAGCTAGAAGAGAATGGCAACAGCACAGATCACCCCAACTGAAAATCAGATTTAAAGAGTGTACTAAACGACTCCAAGAGTTGCTTGCATTTGAAAAAACTACATCTCTTAAAAATTATTTGGAAGGTCTTGATGTCACACCAGCATCTAATTAATCTTTGTGGCGCGCTGCTAGAAAGCTTAAAACACCGGTTGAGTTTAAACCACCTCTGCGCACATCTACAGGAGGTTGGGCAAGAAGCGATACTGAAAAAAGGTAAAATATTTGTTGAGCATTTAAAATCCGTATTCACCCCAAACACGTGTTCTGGTGCTTTTGATTTGCCAAATGTAGTTGCGCTACCCCCTCGACCAATAAAATTTAAGACGCGTGATGTACAAAAAATAATTGTAGAACTCAACCCGAAAAAGGCTCCGGGTATTGATGGAATTAGTAACCAGATGTTGATGAAGTTGCCTCGTATAGCTATTAGAATCCTGTTATTAATTTTTAACGCTATTTTACGACTGGAGTATTATCCAAACAGCTGGAAGCTTGCCAAGGTTAAAATGATTCCAAAGCGGGGCAAAGACCTTACCAAAGCTGAGGCCAATAAGTTTACTGTCAACAATGTCAAAGCTCTTTGAAAAGTTACTCATGATAAAATTGTCCCCAATTCTAACTGATAATGAGTGCATACCGGATCATCAATTTGGATTTAGAAGTCAGCATAGCACCATTGAACAAACTCATAGATTGGTTCAATTTATAAGAAAAACTTTTGAAGAAAAAAAGTATTGTTCTGCGCTGTTCATTGACGTTTCTCAGGCATTTGATAAAGTGTGGCATGAAGGCCTAATTTTAAAATTAAAGACTTACCTACCAATAAACATTTTAAATCTGCTGGAAAGCTACATTATTGCCCGGAAGTTCACTGTTGTGGAAGGAAACTTTATTAGTACGCCTGAAATAATCTCACCCGGTGTGCCACAGGGGAGTATACTGGGGCCAGTTTTATATTTGATTTATACTTGTGATATGCCATTGAGCAGTAATATTCACACATCTACATTTGCCGATGATACAGCCTGCCTTAGTATGCACGAAACCCCTCACGAGGCTTCCCAATATCTTCAGCAACATATTACTCAGCTAGAACTATGGTTAAACATGTGGAGAATAAAGGTAAGAAAAGACACTTGTTCCCCCGTTACAATCAATAATCAAATTGTTCCTCAAAACTTACATGTGAAATACCTTGGTATACATCTTGATCGAAGGCTCACATGGAAATACCACATTGACTCTAAGCTAACGCAAATGAAACTTAAATTAACTCAGATACATTGGCTGGTTGGTAGAAATTCAACCCTCACCCTAGATTGTAAACTTTTAATATACAAGTCGCTCTTAAAACCTATATGGTGCTACGGAATTCAGCTATGGGGCACTGCTTCAGCTTCAAATGTGGATAGAATCCAACGACGGCAAAATAATATTTTACGGTTAATAACATCGGCTCCATGGTATATAAAAAATTCAAATATGCATCGTGACTTAAATATGCCACTAGTGACTGAAGAAATTGCAAAAAACGCTGGCAAATATTTAACAATACTCGAGTCACATCCTAATCCGCTTGCCCGTAATATTTTGAACTTTACTGGATACATCCGCCTAAAAAAGAGGGACACAAGGGCTCTTATTCACAGCACTCCAGATGGGACTTCCTGAAAATACTTTTATTTTTTATATATTTTCCTTTTGATTATCATTACTTATGTATGTATTATATATAACTATTACTAAGCTTATGTCCGACACTGTTCATATATGAAGATACAATAAATAAACATGTATTAAAAAAAATATATATATTTTGAGGCACCCTGTTGTAAGACAGGGTAGCTCCAAAGAGCCTTAAAGTGGGAAAGTGCGGGTATCGAAATTCTTTCGGAGCTTGTAACTTTTGTAAATAGGGACCGATTTCAATAATGTTCAGCGGGACAATCTACGTTAAGAAATAAAAATAAAACATGCTTAGAGTACCATTTTATCTCTTTCAGTTTCCAAGTTATTTGACTTGAACAATTAATTTTTTTATTTTTGGCCCTGACTTTTTTTTATTCGTTAGTACATAACTTCTTTATTACTTGGCAAAAATCAGTTTGTTTTATTGTTTTTGAAAGAAAACTTCATTACAATTCATATAAAAAAATTTTTTTTGATATCTCAAAAATTGTAGCAAGGAATAATTTTGCAATTTGGATTTTTAAAAATTACTAGATATACCAAACGGACGATAGAATCGTCCGCATTCTAAACAGAAACAAAATCTCTTTATTAAACCTTATTCAATTTATTGAACTCTCGTCCTATAAGTTTTATGCAGCGTGACCGTTTGACCGACTAAAGGGGCAAATTGCCACTTTTTCGACTGCCTTGCCACTTTTTTCCCCTTTTTTTAGAGTGAATTATATAATAATACATTAAAAATAAAAAAATTAATTGTAGTTTTCACGTCTTTTTTTAATTTTGCCCCTTTTTTTGATAAATTCCCTATTTGGTGCAACTTTTTGAAAAATGTCATCGGCCACCCTGGTTTTATGGCTTTCATACAATAACAAATAAGAAAAAATATAGAATAGCATGAAAAATAGTACACAAACACACACACACACAGTGTAAACTAACAAATGAGCGTGTACTATGTTTGCATGTAGTAGTAGCAACTTTAAACGCTTATAGCTCCCAAAATACTAAACCGATTTCAATAAAATATAGATTCTGCACATCTGCGCAGAAATTCCTTTAAAATGATATAAATCTTTCCAAAATCGGTGCAGTAGTTCCGGCGTAAAAGGGATTACAAGAAACGTGTTCGCCTATTAATTATATAGATGAGAAAATTTTGTATATTTTGTGAAAAAAGTATTCTTAATTTTTTTGGAATATTTTAAAAAATTATTAAGTATTTGATAAAAACTTTGATTGTTTTTGAGAAAGGAGACATTGATAAAGGCTGGGAAATAAATTTTGGAGATTGTTGTTGTTGTTTTCGACCAATGATGCATGCATTGGTCGAAAACAAGCAACTTTTTTTTTTTTTCAAAAAATCCGATTTTTGGATATGGCAAAAAATTGCACGGTCGTTTTTGTAAATTTTTTGGTTTTTTATTATAAATAAACTTGTTATAAGTAACCTGTAAGAAACTCTTGGCATCCTACATATAAATGTAGGATGCTAAAATTTTTCACAATTTTTGCCAATAACAAAAAGTATTATAAAATTATCAATTGGGAATCGTTTTAATTTTTATCAATAGTATACATTAGCTTTGCAAACTGAAAAAAAATTGCCCTCCTACCTTCAATACTTTTTGAAATATTCAAAATCCAATTTTGATTAAAAATTTAAATTTTCTAAATTTTTTATTTTTGTCTAAATTATTGATCTTATTTTCTTTACTGCAAATGTTTCTTAATTTTTTCTATGTTATTACAATATTAGATATAATTGTCTATTCAACGGTATATAATATGTATTCCTTTGCCATTATATGTATCAGTCTTAAAATGTATACACAAATATAACACCCCAGGTAACAATTTACGTGTTTTATCTGATACTCAAACAAACCCACATTTTTTATGAACTCTTGAAGCTGTTATTAAATACTTTCTTTACTTAAATACAATAAAATATAAGAATTTTTAATCACACACAGTATTTTTATATACCTACAAGGACAAATAGATTGAGTTATTTATTTATTTAAAAAAAATTAGTAGTTAATTTAACATTAGAACATTAAATTACGAACAATTTTTTATGTAGCGCATATAAATTGCCTAAGTTTTGAATATAATTTGACAGAAAATTCCAGAGACTCTTTTGCCATGATATCAGATATTTGTTTGTATGAATATAAATACTTATGTATCAAGAGATATATGTACAATGTACATATGTATGTACGAGTATGAAAACTTACAACTAAATTTCTCGTTTTGAATCTGATAATTGTATTAAAAATATATTTAATAAGTTCAGTTTCATTTTCTTTATTACTCGTATCTAAGTGCATGAATACATACACTCAAACTATTCCATGCTTAAATATACGAAATATTATTTTATAATATATTTTTTGTGCAATAAACGAAAGTTTTGTACATTTTAGGAAAATATTTGTGGCTTGTGCAGGAAAACAGATTTTGTAATTTTACGAATTTCGTTAAGTTACAAAAATTATTTCGTACAATTATTTTCGTATATAGTACCATGTTTTTCGTTTATTTTATTGAATTTAGTATAAAAGAAAACATTTTTATAAAACTTGAAATTTCGTAGAACAAACAAATTTTGTTTTGTTATCATTTTGTTTACAGGACAAAATTATTCTTAAATTTACACAAGTTTCGTGAATTTTACGAAAAAAAAAATTTCAAAAACTGTTGTTTTGTTTTATGTTTTAATATTGTCCCCATTTATTTTCCTGTCATTGTATATGTATATTGTATAAAAAACTATTCAATAAATTGTAACTAAAATAAAAAATTATTCTAATAAAAAATTAGTTTGTGGTTTATGCTGGGAAGATAACTGGGGCGAACAACAAATCTCGTCCACGGCACACCAACGAAGAATACGTAATAGATCCTTTAATTAGCAATTGGATAATTGGTTATTGTTTGTGCAAATAGAGAGAGAATGGTTTTTTCAGAAAATGTATCTATCGCAGAGCTTGTTACGCACGAGCAACTTCTTTCGATGGCGGTGTTACATACATATGTTAATTTTCATATGGACAAATAATGTGTTTTACTTCTATGACGAAAGTTCGCAACGAAAAATTCGTTGTCCGTCCCAGTAGTGTTCCCAGTTTAAATCGTGAGTTTCAGTGCAAAATATGTATGTATGTATGCGTGTGTGATGATGATTAATACAGAGCATGTAACAATTCCCCTAAAATTATCTTTTTCATTTCATAATTCTTACATTTGTTGTTAAAAGAATTACGGATTATTCTACTAAATTATTTTTCAAATGTAAGAAAATATACTTTTTTGCAAATTTTATTTTTTTACAGATTTTAATTTTACACAAAATTTCGTATATAACACAAAATTGCTGCTCATGATTCACGAATTAATTTTGTAATATAATCATGGTTTTTCGTAAATTCACGAAAAAAATTTGTAAACATACAAGATTTTGTTATTTGCAGACAGAAAGTATTTCGTAAAATAAACAAATACAATTTCTACTATGTACGAAGTATTTCGTACCGTAAAAACAACGAATATTTTCGTAAAATGAACCACATTTTTCGTTTATTTTACCTATGAAATATTTTGAGTGTACATATGTTATTTTTAATTTATATATGGGTTTTACTTCAAGAATTTGCTTTAAAATAATCTGAGACATCATGGCCTTGCTTGCTAAGCTATTGATTTCCTCCAGTGATGCCAGTAAACATTTTGGAAATTCCCTACACGATTGAAAAAAAATCCCTTTTTTCCATCCAACCAAAAATATTTTCCCTACGCTGAAAATTTTTTATTTTTAACAACAAAAAAACAAATAAATGTACATTTTGTGAATATTGTAATTTTTTTACAAAACTTTGTTTGATATATTGTTTGATATATTGTACAAAACAGACATAGTGTGTATTAGTGGCAACGTTTGTCATTTCCTATACTTTCCGTTGTGTGGCATTGATTTCCATATAAAAAACACATATTGAAAATGATACCACAAGAAATGCCAGATGTGTACTCAGCATTAGTTGGGTACCAGGTAGAAAAGTAATTAAAGCATTAATTAACAAAAACAAACTAAATATATGTACATCCTTGCATCAATATAAAAATTGCACTTAAAGATTATGGTGTAACAAATATTAATTATACAAATTCTTAAGCCTATATCACACTATCAGCACAATGTACCGATTTTCGTTGGCTCATAATTAATAAGCTAAATTTGTATTATTACTCAATTAATTGAAATATAAGGACATAATTCCATCACACTACATTGCTAATAAAGTCATATAGAATAATTCTGGAATTGATTGAAAAATAAGGCCACTTGCTAGATTGAAAGGCATTTGTTTACTTTCTTGTATGGCTCTTTTTTATGAAACTTTTCCCTGTGTTTATCTTAAACATAAACTATTTTATTTATTTCTTTTAAGTATTTTAAAAAAAATTTCCATGCAAAAAGATCAGTTTGTGGAGCATTGGTGACACAATTTTACACGATGCATATCCTACACAGCACAAGACCTTTTCTTTTTATTTTGTGACTGTCTACCAACGAAACTCAATATATCTGTAGCAAAAAGGAAAAAGTGCTTAAGTCGAGATAAGCAAATTTGGAGTTAATGGTACGTCCGTAATCTGCATATTTGAAAGTATCCCATTTCTTTTTATTTTGTGACCGTCTGTCAAAAAAACTCAATGTATACAAACCAGGGATCGCAAATAACGATTATTTTCCAAATTTAAAGTAAAAAAATCACAATAATAGAGAAGTGCTACATGCACAAGGAATATACCAAGATACTCCATGTTACATGGACTACCGATAGATGCAATGATTTTTATTTTTTTGATTTTTATTTATTCCTCACAAAATAACTCTTATTTTGTGACTTTTATTTATTCCTCAGAAAATAACAGTTATTTATTGATTTTTATTTATCCCTCACAAAATAAGAGTTATTTTGTGACTTTTATTTATTCCTCACAAAATAACAGTTAATTTTTGATTTTTATTTTTTTGCTCAAAAAAATTTTAACTTTTAAAATTAATAAATAATAAAAAAGTAAATTTAATTTAACATATAAGAGTTTTTTTTAAAGACTCTGGCGATAAATTCAATTTTAAATCGGTTAATATTCATTTTAACGCAAAAATTACGCTTTCTACATTTTAAAAGTTAAGCAAAAAAATAAAAATCAAACAGTAACTGTTATTTTGTGAGGAATAAATAAAAGTCACAAAATAACTCTTATTTTGTGAGGGATAAATAAAAATCAAGAAATAACTGTTATTTTCTGAGGAATAAATAAAAGTCACAAAATAAGAGTTATTTTGTGAGGGATAAATAAAAATCAAGAAATAATGATTAAAAAGTGATTTTTAAAATAAAAATTATAACCGTTACGGTCCCTGATACAAACTTAAAACATTATTATTGCGATTTGCCATATTGAGCTATATACATATGTGTGGATATTGCAATTGATTTTCACATTGTTAGAATTCATAATGTAGGGTTTCGCAAAAAAATTTAAAGTTATATGAAAAATTTCACCTCTCAAATAAAAATCCTCCAAATATTTTTGCATTTTATGTCTAAAAAAGTGAAAAAGCAATAATTGTAAAAATTCCCTACATTTTGCTCAAAATAAAAAATATGTCCTTTTTTCCCTACGCTTAAAATTTTACAGAAAAATCCCTACAAAAAGGGAAAATTCCCTACTTTTGGCATCACTAATTTCCTCTGCTTCGGGATCGTCCTTCTCGATTTCAATACTTATTTTTGGCAGCGTTACCGTTGTGCGACTAAAGTCGCATTTTGCCCTTTTTCCAATGCCTTGCCACTTTTTATGCCCGTACTTTTAAATCCCCTTTTAGTATCATTTGCATTATTTTGTGCCCCTTTTTGCCCCTTTTTGTTCAAAGTCAACTTTAATTTTTATTTTTACAATAAATGTACACAAATTTGTACCGATTCTACCACATTAGACAAAAAGATTTTATTTCCTATGTGCATATATGAAAAAATAAACTTTTTTTGGGAAATTGACAGTATGGTGCAATATTATTTTCTGTGGGAGTATATGGTGTTAAAAAGCCTTGGTATGAATCTTTTCATTTGTTTAAGATTTTTGAATATGAAATTGTATACAGTCATTCAAAAATAATTCTAACTGTATTTTCCGCAGCCAAATTTGATTTGACATCCAAATTTGATAAAAGTACATAATTTTAGAAGGTGAAAAACTTTATGCTAAGGGAAATAATATTGTATGAAAATATCACACTGAATTACGATCATCAAGTAATGCTTTGATTTAAGTTCCCATGAAACTAGTTCATCGTGTGAAACTATTATATTGGAAAAACCAGTAAGAAATAAAAAAGCAACACGAAAGTATTGCAATGGTTAAGAGAGATTTGCTCATCTGCCCAATGAATCATTGAAATTCATCTTAAAACAAGAATGTACTAAACGACTCAAAGAGCTGCTATCGTCGGAAAAGACTGCATTACTGGAAAAGTATTTAGAAGGTCTTGATGTCAACATCTAATTACTCTTTATGGCGCGCTACTAGAAATCTTAAAAGACCCGTTGATCTCAAATCACCACTGCGTACTTCGACCGGAGACTGGGCAAGAAGCGATAGTGAGAAAGGTAACTTATTTTCTGAGCATTTAAAATCTGTATTCACTCCCAATTCATGTACGGGTGCTGCCGGATTACCGAGTGTAGTATCTCTACCCCCTCGTCCCTTAAGGTTTAAGATGCTTGAACTACAAAAAATAGTTTAGTTTCAATCGCCTTGAAGCTACTATTGATAATCTGGTGCAGACTATAAATAATTTTACAACAAATATGACTAGCATGATGCAAGAAATGCTGCGAATGCAGAATACATTGCTTCAAGCTTTAGTTAACAAACCATGAACACGTTAAAAATATGTTTTTGGAACGCAAACGGCATTCGCCAACATAGAACTGAACTTGAGCATTTCCTCACGGAAAAGAATATTGATATAATGTTGGTCTCTGAGACTCATTTGACTTCGAGAAGCCTTTTTAAAATGTATGGCTACACCTTATATGATTCAAAGGACCCTAGAGGAAGAGCATGCGGTGGATCAGCGGTTTTAATAAAGTCAAGACTCAAGCATTATATTATTGATAACATTTGTGAAGAACATTTGCAAGCAACGAATATTTGTGTCGAAAATTTTTGCACTAATTTTGTCATATCATCCATTTACTCCCCTCCTAGATTCTCAATTACTGAAAATCAATATGAGGATTTTTACAAATCTCTGGGCCCTTGTTTCATAGCAGCCGGCGACTATAATGCTAAACATACGTTCTGGAGTTCGCGTCTTATTACACCCAGAGGTCGAGCGTTGTTCAATACAATTTCCAAAATGGGCTTGGATGTCATTTCGAGTGGGGAGCCCACTTATTGGCCTACTGACATACATAAAATTCCGGATGTAATAGATTTTGGCGTTATGAAAAATATCTCTAGGGATTTAATTCAAATTGAAGCTTCTCTAGATCTTTCGTCCGATCACTCTCCCACGATCGTTACAATTTGTGGCACATTGAGAAGTGACTTACCTCACCCATATGCGAATTTGATAAATCGTGTTAATTGGCTGGGATTTAAAAAATATCTTAGTAGTCATTGCACGGAAAATATTACGCTAAGAACATCTGATGATATTGAAACTATCATTGCCAACCTTAACGAAAATATTAAGCAGGCTGCTAAACATGCTACTACCTCCCATCCGCAGACTGGGTTTAATAAAATTTATTCTGCCGATATTGAACGTGCCGTATGCGAAAAAAGAAGAGCTAGAAGGGAATGGCAACAGCACAGATCACCACAACTTAAAATCAGATTTAAAGAGTGCACTAAACGACTCCGAGAGGTGCTTGCACATGAAAAAACTGCATCTCTTAAAAACTATCTGGAAAATCTTGATGTCACACCAGCATCTAATTACTCTTTATGGCGCGCTGCTAGAAAGCTTAAAACACCCGTTGAGTTTAAACCACCTCTGCGCACATCTACCGGAGGTTGGGCAAGAAGCGATACTGAAAAAGGTAACATATTTGCTGACCATTTGAAATACGTATTTACCCCAAACACATGTACTGGTGTAATTGATTTGCCAAATGTAGACGCTCTACCCCCTCAACTAATAAAGTTTAAGACGCGTGATGTACAAAAAGTAATTGCTGAACTCAACCCGAAGAAAGCTCCGGGTTTTGATGGAATTAGTAACCAGATGCTGATGAAGTTGCCTCGTATTGCAATTAGAATAATGTTATTTATTTTCAATGCCATTTTACGACTGGAGTATTATCCACACAGCTGGAAGCTTGCCAAAGTTAAAATGATTCCAAAGCCAGGCAAAGATCTTACCAAGGCTGAGTCATATAGGCCAATAAGTCTGCTATCAACAATGTCAAAGCTTTTCGAAAAACTGCTCATGACAAAATTGTCCCCAATTCTAGTTCGTAGTGGGTGCATACCGGACCATCAATTTGGTTTTAGAAGTCAGCATAGCAGCATTGAACAAACTCATAGATTGGTCCAATTTATAAGAAGAACATTTGAAGAAAGGAAGTATTGTTCTGCGCTGTTTATCGACGTTTCTCAGGCATTTGATAAAGTGTGGCATGAAGGACTAATTTTTAAATTAAAAACATACCTGCCAATAAACGTTGTAAGTCTTTTGGAAAGTTACATTACTGCCCGCAAGTTCACTGTTGTGGAAGGAGACTTTATGAGCATGCCTGAAACTATCTCATCCGGTGTGCCACAGGGGAGTATACTGGGGCCAGTTTTGTATTTGATTTATACTTGTGATATGCCTCTGAGCAGCAATATCCATACTTCCACATTTGCTGATGATACAGCCTGCCTTAGTATGCATGAAAATCCTTACGAAGCATCCCGATATCTTCAAGAATACATTACCCAGCTGGAACTATGGTTAAACTTATGGAGAATTAAAGTAAACGAACAAAAGTGTGTTCAAGTAACATATACATTACGAAGAGATACTTGTTCACCCATTCGGATTAACAATCAAGTTGTCCCTCAACATACTCATGTGAAATATCTTGGAATACACCTTGATCGACGGCTTACTTGGAAACACCATATTGACTCTAAGTTAACCCAAATGAAACCAAAATTAACTCAGGTACATTGGCTGATTGGTAGAAATTCAACCCTCAGTCTAGATTGCAAACTTTTGATAAACAAGTCTATTTTGAAACCCATATGGTGCTACGGAATTCAACTATGGGGCACTGCTTCAGCTTCCAATGTCGAGAGAATCCAACGAAGGCAAAATAAAATTTTGCGATTAATAACATCGGCTCCATGGTATATAAAAAACTCAAATATACATCGTGATTTAAACATGCCACTAGTGAGTGAAGAAATTGAAAAATACGCAGGCAAATATTTAAGAAAACTCGAGTCACATCCTAATCCGCTTGCCCGTAATATTTTGAGCTTTACTGGACACATCCGCTTAAAAAAGAGGGACACAAGGGCTCTTATACTCAACACTCCAGATGGGACTGCTTAATACTTCTCTTTTTTTTTCCTTTTTGATTATCACTACTTATGTATGATTTATAATTATCACTAAGTTTATGTCCGATACTGGTCGGGCCTAATAATTATATTTAGATTTAAGATTTGATTACTTGTTGTTAGTTCATTTTTGAAGATACAATAAATAAATATATATATGAAAAAAAAAAAAAATCTTAAAACAACCACACACGTGGCCAATTCCAAAAACAAATTTGATATTGCTGAAATGAAGCTTGTTTTAAGGATGATAAGATGAACCCGTTTAAGCAAATGGGCAAATTGGCCAAATGAAATGCAAAAAATACATAAAGCATAAACATAAATTAGTAATCGTATTACGAAAAAATTATCAACAGACCAAAAGTAGACACTTGTCACTCCATGCTGTCTGCTTTAAATTTATTTCAAGTAAAAACTTATTAATAAATACATATGTATATGTACAATTTCAAAATAAAGGGTATGTAAGGTATTTAATAACTATGCATAATGCCTAAAAAGAATAATAATATCGTCTTCAGAATCGAATTTTCAAACTGTTATCAAAACTTTTATAATATAAATCAAATATTTTATTTAACCACACTATGGGTACATAAAATTTTTGAATTATGCTGGATTTAAGTAAATAAATGATATGAACCATGTCCCAAAAATAATAAAAATTGTATTTACGTATTCTTTAATTTTTTGTAAATCTTAAGAACTGGGGCCAATTACTGCATTCTATATCGAATGAAATTTCCATTTATTTTCTGTTGGAATTTCGATTGATATCAAATGCAGCAATTTGACTACTGTTTTATTATTAACATAGATTTTATGATTTTTTTTTATATAATAGCTATCTATAGCACGTTTATACAGGTATTATTTGCAAATAGAAATATATATGAAGACTGTGAGTCAAATAAGCAATTATAAAACTAAAAATTTCTTTTTCTGTATACATACATACATCTCATCCGCAGCAATAAGTAATTGTTCTCATGAATTAGTAAGTTCGAATTTTTAATTGCAAATATCACGTGCGTATAAACGTAGTATATGCGTTCTCATAAAATTAATGTTTTTGTACTTCTGATACATGAGAATTTATTGTTGTTTGTTTTAAATAAAAATAACTTAAGAAATATGCTTGTTTCTTAAATTTTTCTTGATTTTCAAGTTGCCTCTTTTTTTTCTTTTAAATCCCCTTTTTGTGCCAATTTTTTTTAAATCCCCTTTTTGAAAATTTTCAACGGTAATACTGATTTTTGGCAACCATTTCATTCGTATGCCTTGTAGGACTGGATCTCAAGAGAATAAAAAAAGACACTCCAAAAAAGTCATGAAAATGTAGAGTTTGCGATCTGGAAGTAGTGCAAATTTCGATCCGATCTAATGATTTTTACATAGGGTTGTCATTGCAAGAAGTTCTCTTTTTCGCTGCCTGGTCACCGAATTGGAAGCGATTTTAAGAAAAATGTCCTTTTTTGTGTTCTATGATAATATTTTCATCTAGGAAAAATTGCTAATAGTTACCTATTTTAACAATTAGTTTCTTTTTAAAGGAATTTAAACGCGAAACAGTAATTTAATGTAAATTTAAGCAAATAACTTTAAAATTTTAGACCAAAATTAGTTCATAAGTTTCTTCAAAAAAATAATTTTTTTTTAAAATTCTGGTGAGTAATTTCTAAAACTAAAGAGGAATTACAAGGTTTTGTATGACTAAAATAAACTTCTACTTGGTTTTCTGCTAACTATCGGCAAATTAAAAATATCGATTTTTTGGAAGCAATGAAAATGTACTTCCTTTAGAATGACTTCCAATTTTTTTACTGGGTAGCAAATGATGCATTAAATCATTCACCCTTATTCCAGTTGTCGAGATCGACGTATATTTAAAACAATACCAAACAATTGGGGCTTGTGTACACGTTCTCGAAAACAACTGACTCCTGTTGGCAGGTTTATGCTATTTTCTAGACCTTAGGGAACGGAAAAAGATTGTCAGTAGCACAAACTTGTTATCGAGAGCGAGCAAACAAGCTCCAATTTTTTGGTATTGTGTTAAAGTGACGTCGATGTCGACAACTGGAATAAGGGTGATTATTTTGAGCAACTCTAGAGCATTTACGTGTATTGAAAAGACGATATTGCTTAACATCTCTATATCTAGCTTCCTGTGCTTCTTCGGTTAGTTCCCCCAGAGGAAGAATGTTGTTTTCTATTATTTCTTTTGTATGCGTTAGCACTTTATGTACGGTTGGAGTTATTGATTTCCATTGATATAATTCATTTATTAGAATCAGAGTGTCTTTTGCATATTTTTTAAACTTGTCCTTATTAATTTTTTGCTATTTATGACGGCCAGTATTATTTTGAAACGTCTGATGAGATTAAATCTAATACCAGTTATAGAAGATGTGGTTTCAGGGTCATCGAAAAATCGTCTAGCAGTGTAGCCATTATTGGAGTTTCCATAGCCATATAAAGGTTTGTCAATGATTAAGCCACGTTTCATAAACTCATCTTGAATTTTTTTCTTTTCTTCCAACCGTATCTGTTTTAAAGCAGAATTATTTGCAACTGGACCGTTCTGATGTTCTGTTACACTGCGATATTTATTGTCGTAAGATAGATGTAAAATGTACATGAAGTGGTGATATTCCAAGCTTAGGGGCATCTTCATTAGTTGGAGTTAATTCTTAATGTCCTTAAAATCAGAATTTTTCTTTCCGCATATATTACAAATCAAATAAGATTTTGTATCGGTTATTGCATTTGCAACTTTTCCATCTATCATTGTTAAATAAGGTCTAAAAGATACTGTTATTAGTCGTCCTAATATATGAACGTCAATGGGTTCCATATTAGAAATTTCATGTTTTATACCATCAACCAGATTTTGAGTTGTTTCTTTGTTTTCCTTGATGTATTCAAAACGTATTAGGCGGCATAAAAACTTTGAGCATGGAGTAGTATTTACCCACATATATGTAGTCGAAGCCTTAATGGTACTAACGATGCCATTAAAACTTTGGAGAAGTCATTATCGTATGCACTGGGCTGTCTATATTCTGAAAATCCAGATGATCCATCACATCCTCATTTGTATATTAGTGTTAGTTCAGAATTATTACATGTATCTAAGTCTCTTTCGTCAAAAGTAGCGATGAGTCTTGATGCTGTATTATGAAGAAGGTCTGACAAACTAATGACTGCACTTCGGTTATCCACTGTTATCGGATGTTGCAAAATTTCCGATTTTCTTTTTAACAACAATGTACTTGATAGCACAGGCCCACTTTTTTCTTTAAGCACCTTCCTTAAGATATCGTATTTATTTCTTGAAAGGCCCAAATTAAGAATGAGTGCTAGTGCATCTTCCACCGTAAAATTTTTACTATATTTTGGCGTTGGAATGCTTTCCACCATCCGTCTTAATCTTTTTGGAGACACAACTGGTAGGACATCTACGATTTTGCCTGCTTCTTTTAGTTGAGTCTTCGCTAAAACCAATTTGAATGAATCTTTGATTTTATTTTCTGAATACGTATTTATCAAGTCATCTTGTTAAATCCTTTTGCTCCTGCGTCGAACGTTATCGTAATCTTTATTTGGCCGACCAAACTTTTTTGGGTATATTTCCGTAGATAGTCCCATATCTAACCAATCCTGATTTTTATTCTGAAACTTAGAAATTGATTTATTGCATTCAAGTATCTTCTTTTCATATAATTTAAAAAAATTTTCAAGTTTTTTCGATAAATTGGTGTTTACAGATAAACCATATGTAGTAGATATTATGTACATCATTTGGTCTACCTTGTCCAACCGAGTACTCCCATCAGTGAGGTTTTCCCACATTAATTTGCAGAGCGATTTATTTTTAATTGTTATCTCCATGATAGCTATAACTGAAATAATGACATTAAATGCTTCGCAGCTTAAATATATAGCTATTTTACAAGCTACGAATACAAAACCGATACAAATACCAGGTAAAACCATACCCATAATGGAGATGTGCGCGCAGGTACCTTTGTCTTTGTGGGTATATAAATATACTGTGTGTGTATATAAATTCTTATATTTTATTGTATTTAAATAAAGAAAGTATTTAATAACAGCTTCAAGAGTTCATAAAAAATGTGGGTTTGTTTGAGTATCAGATAAAACACGTAAATTGTTACCTGGGGTGTTATATTTGTGTATACATTTTAAGACTGATACATATAATGGCAAAGGAATACATATTATATACCGTTGAATAGACAATTATATCTAATATTGTAATAACATAGAAAAAATTAAGAAACATTTGCAGTAAAGAAAATAAGATCAATAATTTAGACAAAAATAAAAAATGTAGAAAATTCAAATTTTTAATAAAAATTGGATTTTGAATATTTCAAAAAGTATTGAAGGTAGGAGGACAATTTTTTTTTCAGTTTGCAAAGCTAATGTATACTATTGATAAAAATTAAAACGATTCCCAATTGATAATTTTATAATACTTTTTGTTATTGGCAAAAATTGTGAAAAATTTTAGCATTTTTAGAAAATCTCCTCTTCTGCCTACATTTATGTGTAGGATGCCAAGAGTTTCTTACAACAGGGTGCCTCAAAATATGCTTTCTATAAATTTCAACACTTGTACTTTCCAAAACAGTTTGTTTCATCGAAATCGGTTGACTAGTTCAAAAGTTGCGGACTTTTTACCACTTTTTTTTTTTAATTCACGCCACTGTGCGTTGTAAGACAAGGTAGCTCCAAAGAGCCTCAAAGTGGGAAACTGCGGTTGTCGTAATTTTTTCGGAGATTGTAACTTTAATAATTTTTTCAGCGGGACAATCAACATTAAGAAACAAAACTAAAACTTGCTTAGAGTACCATTTTATCTCTTACAGTTTCCAAGTTATTTAACTTAAATTTTTTTTTTTAATTTTTGGTCCTGACTTTCTAATCGTTAGTACATAAGTTCTTAATGACTTGGCAAAAATCAGTTGGTTTTGTTTGTTTTTTGATATCTCAAAAATTGTAGCAACGATTAATTTTGCAATTTGGATTTTTGAAAATTATGAGAAAATTTTGTATATTTTGTGAAAAAAGTATTCTTAATTTTTTTTTGAAACGTTAACATGGAACTGTGAGCCAATCTTAACCCATCCATATATGTATTTAGTTTTAATGCATTTAAAAGAACGAAAATTGCTTCAGCTTTGTTTCGACTGTCAAAAACTCTAACGTAAAGTGGCTTTTTTTATGTTCACACCATCACATTTCATATTACATTAAGAATACAAATATAAAGCAAACAGCTGTTGAGAATTAACATGCCTACATTAATCGTTGGCTTCCCGCGACAGAGCAGTTTAATGCACGCTATGGTTGTGCCGGCCTTTGAAAATATACAACTGTTAAAGTAGTTGATTTAAATAAGATAAAGAAATAGAAAATACAATAATTTCGTTAATTTTCAGACACGAAAAATGATTCAATACGATAAGCATATTCAATATTTATAGCCGATTTAAGACGAAAATATATACCATAAACAACGGCACGGCATCGGTGTCGAAACAGACAACTTGTTAGTTTGATTATTACTTCAATTTGTAATAATGCAACTCTGATCAGATGAAAAGTATTATCGTTTAGAAAAATTTTAAAGAATGGTCAAGTATTATGGGATGTAAACTTTTTATCTTATTATTTACCATTCGTTATGACATTTTGCATTCACAATATCGCACTTGCACGTATTATTTGAATTTTTGACATGTATTAATACAAAGTATAATAGTCTGAGTGGCCCTTAAACGAATAAACCATTTTCACGTACAGAAAAAAATATTTATTTTTTAAAGAAAACCATGTGCACGTAAAACAAAATAAACTAAAAACTAAGAAAACAATTAAAAGCGATACGAACATTAGCCTGTTCAATTCATAAGAATATTAAAACAGTTCTTTGTTTGTGTTACCGCAAGTTAGAACAATCGTATGAGTGGGCTGAGGCAATTATTCCCCCAAATTCATTGTTCGCTAATCTGCGGCAATAAATTTTTTTATAAAATATTGCAATCATGTGACTGCAACGTATTTGATTGAGAAAATTTTATTATTGTGCACCAATTTAGCACAATAAAAGTTGGGTCAGATTGTTGTATATGTGGTAATCGTGTAATCCTACCTTAAAATTAAAAGCCAGCATTTTTGAAAAAATTTTAAATAAAATTGGGACAAAATTTTTTAATATCTGCATTCGTGAAATTGGGAGAAGGCTATGAATTCAATAGCGGTATTCACGGTTGGCTATTGTAGATCTTTTACATATTATAGCTCTGATAAATCGTGGTAAATTTAAAACACGACAACAACAAAATTCATACATTTTTAATTAACTATGTCTACACCATCTACTATACTAAAAGCTGTAGTAGCTGAATTTATTTACCATAGTTTGTACCACTGTTGGGATTTGTGGTACAATTGTACCAAATTTAGTACAATTGCATATGCATTGGTACGCTGGTACACTATACTTCAGTGGTACAATTTGAAAAAATTTTACTTTGTACCAAAATTTGCAACATTGGTAGTTTATGCTCATATTTTTCATTTGTTTTGGTAGTCCTTACATAGATGTATAAGTTGATTTTTTTATGTTTTTGTTTTTAATAAATGAAAAATTGTTATGAATTCTTAAGGCTGGAACAGAATAGAGTAGTTGTAGTAGTAGCTGAAGCTGACGGCGTAACTAGTAGCGCGAAAAAATGTGAACAAAATATTGAAGTTTTCTGCATGGTTACCAAATAAATAACTTCTTAAAAAACCTGTAAGATTATACAATAATAATATATTAATTTGTTCAATTCACAAGCTCGATCAATAAAATATCTGATAACTAACACCATAAATACATTATTTTTAAGGTGAGTTTCCTCAGTCAACAAAATTTCGAAAATTCCCAAAAATCAAAATATTGGAAAGAAACACTAAAATTTATTAAAACTCTCTAAAACTGTAAAGCAAGCAAACATTCCGGAAAACTCGCGAAAACTATGAAAATTTGAAAAAAAACTTGCTAAATATTTAACGATTGCAAAGCAGAATATTGATTAAAAGTCCCTAAAAATATACGATCCCAAAAAAAATTTGGGAAAATTACGTCTGTCGCGAAAAATCGATGATTTGTGAAAAGTTACAAAAATTTAAACAATATATAATATTGACTACAAATCGCTAAACCTGTAAGAAATGCAAAAAAGTCGGTAAACATTGTAAAAAAGATGAAAATTCTTTAAAAATTACTAAGAGCGGGATGATAACAAAGTCTAATATGCTTAAAAAATCCGCAAAAATATTAAGACTCTGAAAACATGCTGAAATTCCCTTTTATCGCGAACTTTGCGAAAAGTTGCAAAATGTTAAATAAGTCATAATATTGATTAAAAAGGAATGCTAAAAAAAATTGCGAAAGTGACGAAAATTTGCAAAATCTTACTAAAAACAACAAGGAAGTTTAATATTGTTTAAAAATAGGTGAAACTGTCAGGAAGCTGATAACATGCAAAAATTCGCGAGATGTTGCTAAATCGAAAGCAAGCCCTTAAATTGATTAAAAATCGCCAATGCCGTTTTTTTATACATATAATTATTAATTATATCTGCAAAAATTAACTAACATAAGTATTCAAATCTTAAATCTAAATATAATTATTATGCCCGACCAGTATCGGAAATAAACTTAGTTATAGTAATTAATAATACATAAATATCGTATTAAGCACAAAAATTATTTTCCAGAAGTTTCATTTGGAGTGTTAAGTATCAGAGCCCTAGTGTCCCTCTTTTTTAATCGGAATTGTCCAGTAAAGTTCAAGATATTACGAGCAAGCGGATTAGGATGTGACTCGAGTTTTGTTAAATATTTACCTGCGTATTTTGTAATTTCTTCAGTCACTAGTGGCATATTTGAATTTTTGGTGTGCCATGGAGCCGATGTTATTACTCTTAAAATATTTTTTTTTTGTCTTCGTTGGACTCTCTCTATATTGGAAGCTGAAGCAGTGTCCCATAGCTGAATTCAGTAGCACCATATTACCTTCAAAAGCGACTTGTATATCAAAAGTTTGCAGTCTAGGCTGAGTGTTGAATTTCTACAAATCAACCAGTATATTTGACTTAACTTAAGTTTCATTTGGGTTAGTTTAAGTCAATATTATGTAAGCCTTCGATCAAGGTATATACCAATGACAATGTTCAGGAATATTTTGATTGTTGAGTCGAATGGAGGAACAAGTATCTTTTCTTACGGTAAACGTTATATGTACACACTTTTGTTTATTTACTTTAATTCTCCATAAGTTCAACCATGTTTCCAGCTGTTCCTGGATTGCGGGATGCCTCATAAGGGCATTCGTGCATACTCATACAGGCATTATCATCGGAAAATGTAGAGGTGTATATATTATTGCTCACAGGCATATCACAAGTATATATTAAATACAAAACTGGCCCCAGAATACTACCCTGTGGCACACCGGATGATATAAATTCGGGTACTCATGAAGTCTCCTTCCACAACAGTGAACTTCCTATCAATAATATAACTTTCCAAAAGCTTTTGTATGTTTATTGTCAGATATGTGCTCAATTTTAAAACTAGGCCTTCGTGCCATACTTTATCAAATGTCTGAGAAACATCAATAAAGAGAGCACAATAATACTTTTTTTCTTCAAAGGTTCTTCTTACAACTTGAACCAATCTGTGCGTTTGTTCAATGGTGCTATGATGTCTGCTAAAACCAAATTGATGGTCCGGGATGCACCCATTATCAGCTAAAATTTGGACAATTTAGTCATGAGCAGCTTTTCAAAAAGCTTTGAGATTGTTGATATTAAGCTTATATATCTATATGACTCAGCCAGTTATGTGGAAAATACTGCATTTGTAAACTGGCATTAAAAAAATAGCAGGTTTCTTACTGAAATATGAGCAAGTTCATCAGCATCTTGTTACTAATTCCATCAATACCTGGAGCTTTCTTCGGGCTGAGTTCAGCAATTATTTTTTGTACTTCACTTATCTTAAACCTTAAGGGGGTAGAGAAACTACACTCGGTAAATCAGCAGCACCCTTACACTGTCACTATCGCTTCTTGCCCATCCTCCGGTCGAAGTGCGCAGTGGTGATTTAAACTCAACTGGTTTTTTAAGATGTCTAGCAGCGCGCCATAAAGAGTAATTAGATACCGATGTGACATCGAGACCTTCTAGTTATTTTTCCAGCATTGCGGTTTTTTCCGACGATAGCAGCTCTTTGAGTCGCAATACATTCTTTAAGTCTGATTTTATTTAAGGGCGATTTGTGTTGTTGCTATTCCCTTCTAGCTCTCATTTTTTCACAAAAAAGACGTTAAATTTCCGTAGAATAAATTCTATTAAAGCCGGTCTGCGGATAGGAGGTAGTGGCATCAGTGTGACCCTTTTAGCATTTTCACTGCTAAATTTATGTATTTTGATTTAGCAGTGAATTTTTTATTTTGCATTTAGCATTTTTTTCAGCATTTTTGTATTAATTTTTTAGCATTATTTAGCATTTTTAATTTTATAAATTTCATATATTCCCACCCAGTAAAAAAAATTGGAAGTCATTCTAAAGGAACTACATTTTCATTGCTTCCAAAAAATCGATATTTTTAATTTGCCGATAGTTAGCAGAAAACCAAGTAGAAGTTTATTTTAGTTATACATAACCTTGCAATTCCTCAATAGTTTTAGAAATTACTCACCAGAATTTTTAAAAAATCGATTTTTTTGAAGAAACTTATGAACTAATTTTGGTCTAAGATTTTGAACTTATTTGCTTAAATTTACATGAAAATACTGTTTCACGTTTAAATTCCCATAAAAAGAAACTAATTGTTAAAATAAGTAACTATTAACCATTTTTCCTAGATGAAAATATTATCATAGAACACAAAAAAGGAAATTTTTCTTAAAATCGCTTCCAATTCGGTGACCAGGCATCGAAAAAGAGAACTTCTTGCAATGACAACCCTATGTAAAAATCATTAGATCGGATCGAAATTTGCACTACTTCCAGATCGCAAACTCTACATTTTCATGACTTTTTTGGAGTGTCTTTTTTTACTGGGCAGTAAAATAATAACTCACATATGAGTTAAATAAATCACAGTGGGTTGAAAGTTGTAACCATTGTGGGAGAGTGGTCGGAGGACAATTCTAGAGAGGCGTCCACGTGCATTAAGTCCCTATGGATATTTTTCATGACGCCAAAATCTATAACATCTGGAATTTTTCGTACGTCAGTAGGCCTGTCGAAATGACATCTAAGCCCATTTTTGAAATTGTATTAAACAACGCTCTACCTCTAGGTGTAACAAGACGCGAGAGCCCCAGTACATATGTTTTGCATTGTAGTCACCAGCTGCCACGAAGCAAGAACCAAGCGATTTGTAGAACTTCTCATAATGATTTTCGGTAACTGAAAATCTGGGAGGTGAGTAAATTGATGATATCACGAAATTCGCACAAAAATTTTCTACGAAAATATTCGTTGCTTGCATATATTCTTCACTAACGTTCTCAAGGATATAGTGCTTGAGTCTTGACTTAATTAGAATTGCTGATCCACCGCATGCTCTCCCTCTCGGGTCTTTTGAATCATATAGAGTGTAACCATTTATTTTAAAGCAGCTTCTCGAAGTCAAGTGAGTCTCAGAGACCAACATTATATCAATATTTTTTTCCGTGAGGAAGTGCTCAAGTTCATTTTTATGTTGGCGAATGCCGTTTGCGTTCCAGAAACATAGTTTTAACGTGTTCATGGTTTGTTAACTAATGCTTGAAGCAGAGTATTCTGCATTCTCAGCATTTCTTGCATAATGCTAGTCATATTTGTTGTAAAATTATTTATAGTTAGCACCAGATTCTCAATAGTAGCTTCAAGACGACTAAAGTTAAAGCTAGAGTTTGCATTCGTTGATTTATTTTGCGGTGGAACATTTTGTGTGGGAATAGAACTAGTCTTAGCAGCATCGGCATACGATGGCGGAGTAAGCATGTGCTGATTGAACTGGAGCTAATTTTGGTTTTTGGCCCATAGCCTGTTTAACGAAAGAATATACTGGGCATCCTCTGTAGTTAGCGGTGTGGTTACCTCAACAATTACTACATTTTTTTCTGCTCGATCTTTTGGCTTAGTACAGCTAGCAGTACCATGCAATTCACCGCAAATAACACAAACTGTAGGTAATTTGCAGTAAGTTTTTGTGTGGCCATATTCTTGGCAATTATGGCACTGTACGGGACCTGAACGCTTACGTGGCTCTTCAACTGTGATTTTTCGGTATAAGAGGTATTTTAGACTATAAATTGGGTGCGTCTTGTTTTTTTCAACAGTATTTCATTCGGCTCCAGTTCAACACGAAATAAAGGGTGGGGAATCTTCTATCTATTGATTATATTGGTAACATTTTTTACCTTAAATCCTTGGTCGATAAGTGCACATTTTACTTCTTCGGGCTCAACATATGAATCTATGCCCTTTAATACTATCTGTAGGCCTTTAGCACTCTTAAGTTGGTAAGTGTAAAAATATGTTTTATTTTTTAACCGACTTCAAAAAAAGAAGGAGGTTAACAATTCGTCACTATTTTTTTTAGGTATGTAGGTCCATAACTCGGTGCATTTTAGACCGATTGTAAAAATTTTTTTGTTGTCTGAGAGGGTATAGCTTCCCATTGGTCCCATTTGAAAAAAGTGGGCGGGGTCACGCCCACAATTTTTTAAATTTGATTTATTGATCTTCTACTTATTTGATTGCTGCGAAACCTAGCAAACATCTTTGGTTCTTGTAATTACAAAATTTTTAAGTTGAAAAAATGGGCGGGGCTACGCCCATTAAAATGTATTATAGCAATACACGTGGTTCTACTTAACTGATTCTTACAAAACTTAGCACACACCTTGAACTTTTAAAAATACACAATCGTGTTTTAAAAAAATGGGCGGGGTCACGCCCATTAAAATTTTATATTATATTTCACAGGGTTCTATTTAACCGCTTTTTACGAAACTTGGCACACACCCTAAGCTTTAATAAAGCCACAAAATTCCGTAAAAAAAAGTGGGCGGGGTCATGCCTACAATTTTTTAAATTTGATTTTGTAATCTTGTACTCATTTGATTGCTGCGAAACCTAACAAACATCTTTGGTTTTTGTAATTACAAAATTTTTAAGTTGAAAAAATGGGTTGGGCTACGCCCATTAAAATGTATTACAGTATTTTTCGGTTAATTGCACATCAAAATTTGCACAACTTTTTGTTCAATTAACCGGGGAACCAATTAGCCGATACCCGCTTAATTGAACAATTCGTTCAATTACAAGAATCCCGTTCAATTGAACGTTTTGTTCAATTACAGAAATTACGCATAATTGGAACTACTAATGAATTAAAAGAAATCGCATATGTGCACTTTAAGTTTTCCAAAATAATTTTTTTTTACCTTAAACGAAAAAAATGCAAGTAACAGAAAAAAATTTACATATATGTGTATACGCAGGTATTTATTATTACTTCAATTAGTAGAGATACCACCCAGTGTTTTTCACAAATGATGTCAAATATGTATGTGCAAAAATGCTAGATTATTATTCAATAATAATGGAATTAACCGGGTAAAAGTAAGAGGAAATTTATTTTTGATGACATGAATTTTGAACCAATTAAGCGGGAAAATCAATTAACCGGGTTCAATTATCCGAGGAAATTTACATGTGCTTTCGTATGCAATATTTTTTGCCCGATCATATGGTTCAATTAAGCGTGGAAACCAATTAACCGTAGGGTCAATTAACCGAAAAATACTGTATAACATTACACGTGGTTCTACTTAACCGATTTTTACGAAACTTAGCACACACCTTGAACTCTTTAAAATACACAATCTTGTTTTTAGAAAAGGGGCGTAGCCACGCCCCATAAAATTTAACACTTGATTTCACGTGATTTTACTTCATCGATTTTTACGAAACTGGACTATATTTCTAAATAAAGAAAGGTACTCACAAATAAATTCTTTTTGAATTGACTAGAGCTCAAAAGTATGCACTAAAAAGGTAAAAATAAAACTTTTTAAAAAAAAATTAAACCGACTTCAAAAATAAGCACTAAAAAGCAACAAATAATATAGATCTAGTTAAATAAAAGATTTTTATATATGTTACCTACAGTGCCGTTTGAAGTTGGTGCCAGTAATACTGGTACTAAGCACATAGGAACATGCCCGGTAAATAAAACTTTAAAAAAAAAAATTAAACCGACTTCAAAAATAAGCACTAAAAAGCAACAAATAATATAGATCTAGTTAAATAAAAGATTTTTATATATGTTACCTACAGTGCCGTTTCAAGTTGGTGCCAGCAACATTGGTAACTAAGCACATACATATGTACATAAAAATTACTTGCAGTTTTTTTACCGGGCATGTTCCTATGTGCTTAGTACCAGTATTACTGGCACCAACTTCAAACGGCACTGTAGGTAACATATATAAAAATCTTTTATTTAACTAGATCTATATTATTTGTTGCTTTTTAGTGCTTATTTTTGAAGTCGGTTTAATTTTTTTTTAAAAAGTTTTATTTCAAACTCACTAACAATTTTTCGGAAATCTTTTTCATCATATATTTGGATTTTAGTTTCATCAATATTACCTCGTTTAATTGGAATGATGTGAAAAGTATTTTCACCAATGGTCGACAGTAGATTTTTTAGAAGCGCGTTAGAATTTTTTTCTCTCAGATAAATAGGTGGTGGCTTAAAAGACTTTTGCGATGATGCAGCGGGCTTGTCGTTTTTGTCTTGCAATAATGAAAAATGATTTTGACGATGGATAGAAGATGCGCTGTTATCCCTAGACATCTTTGGGGCAGATCCAATTTTGGTAGAATTCGGGCTTCGCCCGCGCTTTAAAACAGCTATATATCTGTCCATTCCTACTTGTACATTTGGTTTTGAACTACTGTTATCTGTGTTGATAACTTGATTAAGTGATGAACGCGAGCCCGAAGCGGATGATATCGCTGACCTAAATGAAGAAGTACTAGGCAATTGTAATGTTAACGATTCACCAGTTGGCATTGGAGAAAGCGAAGTTGATCGCTGACGAAAAAGTGGATTTTCCGTTAGAAAAAGGCTATCATTTGATTTTGTGTTTTTAATGTTTTCATTAAGAGTTTCAGAACTCACAATTAAATAGGCATTTCTGCCGTTAGAACACACTTCACAATTTTTTCCTTTGAGGTACTCATGTAGAGTATTCCTCAAGGGTACTTTGTTTGTGTTTGCTTGCGGTTGTTTTGTTTTTGTTGTCTCTTCGTATGTAAAAAAAAATATTAGTAAAGCCAATAAGCTTATTTATCAAGGTGAATATTTATTACGAATATTTTTTTGTATGACTTTTGATTTTGTTGTTTTTTTTATTTTTATTTTGTTTCGTATGTACATATGTAAAAAAAAGAAATCCGCTATGACGTCTGCTCACTACGAAGGTTCAACTAGAACTGAATCAGGTAATTTTTAATAAAATTAATTGCTCTTGTGCACATCTTTAATTTTTTAATTTTAATGGTGGCTATTCTGGAATACGCGTCGACTTGGTGAAATTTACATGTAGAACAAAAACAAAACTTCACAAATGTTAAAAATTTGTTTTTGTTTATCATACAAAATTTACCGTTTTTAAAAAAGAGAGCAACGCGTTCAAATTCTCACGTTTATTTCATTTTAGAATTGTATGGGAATCAAAAACAATTTTTGAAACTTTGTTTTTGCTTTAATGTAAAGTTTCACTTCTTCGACGCGTTTTCCCGAATAGCCACCAATTTGATTGCAAATTTTCGCGACTTTTGCCGATTTTTTGGCGATTCTCATAATTTCACCTAAACAATTTCTGGCTTGTTTGCAATTTTGTGTAAATTTTCGGGATAAAAGTGATTTTAAGCCAAATCTTGCCATTTTACCGATTTTTAATCCATCTATCTATTTGATGTTAGAAATTTGGTGCGAATTTTTATAATTTTGGCAATTTTTGCAGTAATGTGATTGTTCACAATTCTTTGTTTTTTTTGCAGTTTTACTATTTTTCATATATGTATGTATTAAAGGGTTGCATTTGTATACTTATAAGTATACCCAGCTAAAAAAAATAACTATGGTCCATATATTTTTAATATATGAATATAAATATATACGAATATGTATGAATTCATGTATGGAAATATATAGGATTATACATTGCAAAAGTATTATATATGAATTGATATACGGACTAATATATGAAATTTATTATAATATATGAGGTCATATATGGAAATTTAATTGAATTATATATTTCCATACATGAATTCATACATATTCGTATATATTTATATATATTCATATATTAAAAATATATGGACCATACTTATTTTTTTTAGCTGGGTCTTCATATGTGGATCCATATATAGAAATAAGATGTAATATATGGAGCCATATACAAATTTAAGCATACATGATATCTTGCATTTTATTAACTCGATCTTTTTCTCTCTTTTTTTATCCACTGGTGAATTGCAAATCTGTTAGAAAATACAAATGGTTTGCAAAAGTTTATATGCGTACAGCCTCAAAGTTTAAAAAATTAACCCCATTCTTGTACGATTTTATACATAGCGTCCCTATTAAATAAATGAAATAATCAAAAGGATATTTCAGTCATTAATTTTATAGAAAATACTCCAGATATTTTTAGAAACAAAGTTCATATTAATGCGAAAAATTTTTATGGAAAACTAGTGTTGGTATAATAACGGATAATTTTTTTAATGATTAAATTGCATTAGTTTTTAATATAAATTTGTATTAAATAAAATTTTATGTACGAAGATGGGTTTTGTGTTTTTTAAATAATCGATGCACCTTTTCTCTTAAAATGATGAATAAAATATCTTTTAGTTCGTTTTTAATTATTTACCAAAACAAATGTTTCATCAAATACAACTTCAATGCTTAGAATCTTAAAGATAGTAATTTCAATAAATATGAATTTACAAATTCATATGTACATGTATGAATATATATTATCATCAGGGAAATCAGAAATATGCTCTAAATAAAACTTTTTAAAAAAAAATTAAACCGACTTCAAAAATAAGCACTAAAAAGCAACAAATAATATAGATCTAGTTAAATAAAAGATTTTTATATATGTTACCTACAGTGCCGTTTGAAGTTGGTGCCAGTAATACTGGTACTAAGCACATAGGAACATGCCCGGTAAAAAACTGCAAGTAATTTTTATGTACATATGTATGTGCTTAGTTACCAATGTTGCTGGCACCAACTTGAAACGGCACTGTAGGTAACATATATAAAAATCTTTTATTTAACTAGATCTATATTATTTGTTGCTTTTTAGTGCTTATTTTTGAAGTCGGTTTAATTTTTTTTTTAAAGTTTTATTTACCGGGCATGTTCCTATGTGCTTAGTACCAGTATTACTGGCACCAACTTCAAACGGCACTGTAGGTAACATATATAAAAATCTTTTATTTAACTAGATCTATATTATTTGTTGCTTTTTAGTGCTTATTTTTGAAGTCGGTTTAATTTTTTTTTAAAAAGTTTTATTTTTACCTTTTTAGTGCATACTTTTGAGCTCTAGTCAATTCAAAAAGAATTTATTTGTGAGTACCTTTCTTTATTTAGAAATATAGTCCAGTTTCGTAAAAATCGATGAAGTAAAATCACGTGAAATCAAGTGTTAAATTTTATGGGGCGTGGCTACGCCCCTTTTCTAAAAACAAGATTGTGTATTTTAAAGAGTTCAAGGTGTGTGCTAAGTTTCGTAAAAATCGGTTAAGTAGAACCACGTGTAATGTTATACAGTATTTTTCGGTTAATTGACCCTACGGTTAATTGGTTTCCACGCTTAATTGAACCATATGATCGGGCAAAAAATATTGCATACGAAAGCACATGTAAATTTCCTCGGATAATTGAACCCGGTTAATTGATTTTCCCGCTTAATTGGTTCAAAATTCATGTCATCAAAAATAAATTTCCTCTTACTTTTACCCGGTTAATTCCATTATTATTGAATAATAATCTAGCATTTTTGCACATACATATTTGACATCATTTGTGAAAAACACTGGGTGGTATCTCTACTAATTGAAGTAATAATAAATACCTGCGTATACACATATATGTAAATTTTTTTCTGTTACTTGCATTTTTTTCGTTTAAGGTAAAAAAAAATTATTTTGGAAAACTTAAAGTGCACATATGCGATTTCTTTTAATTCATTAGTAGTTCCAATTATGCGTAATTTCTGTAATTGAACAAAACGTTCAATTGAACGGGATTCTTGTAATTGAACGAATTGTTCAATTAAGCGGGTATCGGCTAATTGGTTCCCCGGTTAATTGAACAAAAAGTTGTGCAAATTTTGATGTTCAATTAACCGAAAAATACTGTAATACATTTTAATGGGCGTAGCCCAACCCATTTTTTCAACTTAAAAATTTTGTAATTACAAAAACCAAAGATGTTTGTTAGGTTTCGCAGCAATCAAATGAGTACAAGATTACAAAATCAAATTTAAAAAATTGTAGGCATGACCCCGCCCACTTTTTTTTACGGAATTTTGTGGCTTTATTAAAGCTTAGGGTGTGTGCCAAGTTTCGTAAAAAGCGGTTAAATAGAACCCTGTGAAATATAATATAAAATTTTAATGGGCGTGACCCCGCCCATTTTTTTAAAACACGATTGTGTATTTTTAAAAGTTCAAGGTGTGTGCTAAGTTTTGTAAGAATCAGTTAAGTAGAACCACGTGTATTGCTATAATACATTTTAATGGGCGTAGCCCCGCCCATTTTTTCAACTTAAAAATTTTGTAATTACAAGAACCAAAGATGTTTGCTAGGTTTCGCAGCAATCAAATAAGTAGAAGATCAATAAATCAAATTTAAAAAATTGTGGGCGTGACCCCGCCCACTTTTTTCAAATGGGACCAATGGGAAGCTATACCCTCTCAGACAACAAAAAAATTTTTACAATCGGTCTAAAATGCACCGAGTTATGGACCTACATACCTAAAAAAAAATAGTGACGAATTGTTAACCTCCTTCTTTTTTTGAAGTCGGTTAAAAAAGAGTTTTATGCGCATTCAATATGCACTAAAAACTTGAAAATATGCACATAAAAGTCCAAAAATATGCTCTTAAAAATATAATATATTGGTTTATTTGTAAATGAAAATATATTTTTAGTCAAAAATTCAACAACATTTGCATATAAAATAAGACTAAAAAATAAACAAACAAAAAAGGAAACAAAATTAACAAAGAATAACTGGATTTGAAGTGCACGTTAAAACAAAATTACCATACAAATTTTTACTAAAACAAATAATACAAATTAATTTTTATTGGATGCAAAGAATTTAACTTCAAAGATCACTATATCAGAAGTAAGGCTTTGGAACTGTATTTTGGAAAAATAAGATAAGATTTTTATTTATACAAAATATTGACTTAGAATTTCAAATAAAAATCGTTTCCGTCTCATCTAAATTAACTTTTATACATTGACAATGTTCCTTCAACGTCTACTCGGGCAGAATCCATCACAAATAGCAAAACCCAGATAGCTCAGGAAAAATCTTTTCTTTAAAACTTACATTTTTATTTTGAAAATTAAATTTTAATAAGTTTCTCGAAAAAAATTTAAAAGGATTGTGGTGTCAAGTGGGTTAAAATAAAAAAAAATTTATAAAGTATCAAAATATGCCCTAAAAGCGTAAATTATGCTCTAAAAATCCGAGAATATGCTAAAAATATGCGTGTAAAACTGATATATGCATAAACATGCTTTAAAGGGTAAAATATGCACTAACAAATCGATGCCAAAATTCATAAAAAGTTCTGAAACGGATAAATATATTGTCCCCGCATTAACACGTGATACAAGAAAAAACATGCAATTGCATATTTGCGGTTTCCCTGATTATCATATATGGTCATATACCCTCATTTTTCGGATCCGAACCATATATGGGATATCATATATGCTCCATACATATTTTTTTTAGCTGGGTTGTTGTATTTTTTCATTGTTTTTGTAATCCTGATATTACCTGGAAATGAATCTGTTTTGGTATTAACACTTACCAAATAAAATTTCACTACAGAATTATTAGAATTATATATTGGTTTTTTTTTTCACGCAGAGATTTGAAAGTTTTTTGGGTTAATTAAGATGTACAAACCAGTGTTGCATTTTGAGTTTTTTGTTTTAGGGCCAAATTAACGATTTAAAAGGGCCAAAATACCTTTGATAGGGCCAAAAAAGTTTTTTAATGTACTTGACTATAATATTTTAATTTAAATAAAAACAAAAGTATGTATTAATAATATAATACATGTGATTTATTTTTTTTAGAGCGAAAACAGAAATTAGCGACATAAATTAAAATTTTTTAAAGTATTTTTTTTTGTTAAATTATAGTAACTACATATTTTATATGTATGTATGTATGTTGCTTAAAAAATAAAATTTTAGTTTAAAAACATTCTATATGTAATTCTAATTTTATTCTACATAATCTCTTAATTATTAGTTCAATAGTTCCTCAATTTACTCCTGTTTAGAAGCATTTTTTGTGTTAAGTTTGAAAATATCTTTATCATAACAATTATTGGAATTAGATTTCATTAAATCTTTTATTTTTTTATGGCCTGCTTAACGATATCGAAAGAAAACTCTCGACTAAAAATTTATATTGAAAAAAGAGAATTTTCACATTTTATTGTTGATTTCAATATAAATTTTCAGCCGAAAGAAAAGATACTTTCCACACATGCTGAGGAATCGGGATAGAAAGAGTTGCTTGAATAATTCTGTATACATTTGTATGCAAAGGTTTACCTAAACGATCTTTAATGGTAGAAATCGTTTTGCAAAATTTACTTCTACTTAAATCTTTGAGGTTTTTAAATTTTGGAACTTGCGATACTGCCCTATGTTCGCTATTTACTTGTTATGTTTCCTTTTGAAAAAATTTTAACTGAAGCCAGTTAAAATAAAAATTTCCAAAAAATAAAAGTGGTTTTTTAAAACGGAAAAAAATCAATTAAAAAGTGTACTCAAATGTTTGAAGGAATTAGTTGAATTTTTAGTTGAAAGGGCCAAAATAGCCTGGAGAGTACCACAGGGCCATCAAACATCCAAAAGTGCTACAAATGGCCCAATTGTGCCACATTTTGCATCACTGGTACAAACAGTGAAAAAAAACACATACATAAGTATTTATGAATTTAAAAAAAGTACCTTCTTCACCAGCCATTTCTTTTTTGTTTATTTATTTATTTATTAGTGTTCAATCTGTTCAGTTTGTTTTGTTTATATGTATGTACCCACCCAGCTAAAAAAATAATGTATGGTTCATATACATATGTTTAATATGTATATGAATGTATATAAATATATATGTATGTATGAATATGTATGAATTCATGTATGGAAATGTATAGGATTATACATTGCAAAGGTATTATATATGAATTGATATATGGACTAATATATGAAATGTATTATAATGTATGAGGTCATATATAGAAATTTAATTATGAAGCTCTTCATATACATATATAGAAATAAGATATAATATATGGAGCCATATAAAAATGTATGCTGATATCTCAAATAAGATTGTTTTTGCAATCAAAAAAGGTTGCATTTTATTAACTCGATCTTTTTCTCTCTCTTTTTTATCACTGGTGAGTTGCAAATCTATTAAAAACTACAAACGGTTTGCGAAGTTTATATTCGTGCAGCCTCAGCGTTTAAAAAATAAACCCATTTCTTGTACGATTTTTTACATAGCGGCCGTATTAAATAAATGAAATAATCAAAAGTATATTTCAGTCATTAATTTTGAAGAAAATATCAGAATACTCTAGATATTTTTAAGAAACAAAGTTCATATTACTGCGAAAAATTTTATTGAAAGCTAGTGTTGAAATAAAATTGATAATTTTTTTTAACGATTAATTGCATTAGTTTTTAATCTAAATTCTTATTAAATTCAATTTTGTGTACAAAGATGAGTTTTGTGTTTTTTAAATAATCCATGCACCTTTTCTCTTAAAATGATGAATAAAATGTCTTTTATTCTTATGAATTGAACAGGCTAATGTTCGTAACGGGTTTTTAGCCAAGTTACATGTGATAATTATTAATGAACAAATAACATCAAAGTTAGTTGTAAATATTCTGACAACAACACATAGTTGAACGGAACAGCCAGCTGTTTTCGAAGGCCACTAAACCTTCCTCATCAGCGTTCTTCTGTGTTTTGGTCCACTGTGTGTGGTGTCAGTTGATGTAGATTTCTGCCTATATACGAAACTTTATTGCATATGAAATATGTGAATTGGTTTGATTCGTCGTATTTCGTTTTTAATTATTTATTCAAACAAATGTTTCAGTAAATGCAACTTCGATGTTTAAAATCGTAAAAAAGTAATTTTAATAAATATAAATATGAATTTACACATATGAACATTAGGCTGTCCCAAAATATTTTTTCGTCAGAGGCTCAAGCATAATTTGAAAGCTTATAGGGTCCAGTATTTTTGAATTTTTTTTTAGATTATTAGGAAGAGGTTTAGAGGTCGCGCGAATCAAGTCTTTGTTAAAAATCGGGGTTTTCGACCTTTTTTCAAACTTGACTCATAACTGTGTTAATCACCACGTTGATTTAATTTTTTTACCAAATATTTCTATAGAAAATTTTCCAAACTTTATATCCATATGCAAAAACTTTAAGTTTCGGCAAAATTTTTGTCCATTACGATTCCAGATATTCGTGTATGTTCTGGCTTTCACATCGTTTTCACATGTTTTCTTGTGAGTTCGGATGTTAAAACACATCCTACGGCTGTATAAGTTGAAATTTAGAAAATACAAATTAATAGTATGTGTTCTAGTATCCGAATTTAGAAGAAAACAATTTGGAAATGGACGATTTCAAACTTTTAGATTTTTTCGTTTTCACTTTTGAGCAAAAAACTCGTATTCTTTTCACAAGACTGTTAACAAGTGAAAAGAATACGAGTTTTTTGCTCAAAATCGAAAACGAAAAAATCTAAAAGTTTGAAATCGTCAATTTTTAAATTGTGCTCGTCTAAATTCGGATGCTAGAACACACACTATTAATTTTTATTTTCTAAATTTCAACTTAAACAGGCGTAGGATGTTTTTTAGCATCCGAACTCACAAGAAAACATGTGAAAACGATGTGAAAACCAGAACACACACGGTTAAGTATTTTTGCAATTTTTAACAAATTCTGTAAAAAAACGGTTTATTACTTTCAAATTTATATGGAAGGTATAAAAACTAGTGAGGCGATTTTAAAAACGGATAAGTTCTAAGCAATTAAGAAAAAGAAAAATGGAATTTGGTCCTACTGTTCCCGAGTTACACTATTTTTATAGTTTGTACCTTAAAAATGGTGATACTTTTTTCGTTATAATTATTGTATATTTCCATAAATTTTTATAGTTGGGTATTTAAGGAGATTTCTGCGAATAAATAAAATATTATTTTATTTCAATTTAATCCGCCTTACTTGAATTTCGTTCATTTATTTTAAGAATATATATTACCATATTGGTAACTCTGCCAGTGCCCTCGATACACTCCTCTCAATGATCTGAGCCTATTAAAGGAATTGGATAGTTATAAAATTATTAATAAAGAAGTTGCACAAATCTCGCTTAAAACTTTTCTAGGTCATCAGTGGTACTTAACTTCGAAATTGGCTGCCTTAGCGTTTTTTGATGAACGTATCGACACCAAAACTTTGCGTTTAATGACAAAAAAAATTGTAGATACTCCATGCAGCGATTATGAAGTAGCAAATGTAACTTTACCAGAAAAAACTTTAGAAATAAACAAATTCAACAATTCATTTCAAAAGCCAGTCTAGCTTTTTTTGAAGCTTGCAATATTTCAATCGATTTTTTAAAAATAGATCCAGAGAATTGGAAAGCCAACAAGTCATTTCAAGATGCAAAGAAAAAAGTTCAACATTTACAAGTGGTAAATGATGTCGAAAAACGAGGTGTGGCTTTGGCTAATACTTATATTAATGTCACAATTTCTGAAACTGATTTCCAGAATTTATTGCAAGTTGTAGAACTACATCGCAAGAACCTCAATAAATGATTTTTCACAGAGCAAAACAAAAGTTTGTTTTTTTGTTGATTGGGTAAAGTATTGTTCTGCCCTTTTTATTGATGTTTCTCAGGCATTTGACAAAGTATGGCACAAAGGCCTAGTTTTAAAATTGAAGACATACCTACCAATAAATATACAAAAGCTTTTGGAAAGTTATATTTTTGATAGGACATTTACCGTTGTGGAAGGAGACTTCATGAGTGTACCCGAATCTATATCTTCTGGTGTGCCACAGGGTAGTATTCTGGGGCCAGTCTTGTATCTAATATATACTTGTGATATGCCTGTGAGCAATAACATCCACACTTCTACATTTGCCGATGATACAGCCTGTTTGAGTATTCACAAAAATCCTGATGAGGCATCCCGCAATCTCCAAGCACACATTACCCAGCTTGAAATATGGTTGAACTTATGGAGAATTAAAGTCAATGAACAAAAGTGTGTTCATATAACGTTTACCCTAAGAAAAGATACCTGTTCCCCCATTCGAATCAACAATCAAAATATTCCTCAACATTCTCAAGTCAAATACCTTGGCATACACCTTGATCGAAGGCTTACATGGAAATATCATATTGACTCTAAGTTAACCCAAATGAAACTTAAATTGACTCAAATATATTGGTTAATTGGCAGAAATTCAACACTCAGCCTAGACTGCAAACTTTTGATATACAAGTCGCTTTTGAAGCCAATATGGTGCTATGGAATTCAGCTGTGGGACACTGCTTCAGCTTCAAATGTCGAGAGAATCCAACGAAGGCAAAACAAAATTTTACGTTTGATAACATCTGCTCCATGGTACGTTAAAAATTCAAATATTCATCGTGATTTAAATATGCCACTAGTGAGTGAAGAAATTGCAAAATACGCAGGCAAATATTTAACTAAACTCGAGTCACATCCTAATCCGCTTGCCCGTAATATTTTGAGCTTTACTGGACACATCCGCTTAAAAAGGGACACAAGGGCTCTTATACCCAACACTCCAGATGGGACTGCTTAAAAATACTTCTTTTTGATTATCACTACTTATGTATTATTTATAACTATCACTAAGGTTATGTCCGATATTGGTCGGGCCTAATAATTATATTTAGATTTAAGATTTGATTACTTATTGTTAGTTCATTTTTGAAGATACAATAAATAAATATGTATATGAAAAAAAAAAAAAAATATATTTTAAATTTATAGATAAAAAGGAAAAATTAGTTTTAGTAGGTTATTTTTATATAACAAAAATTTTAAAGTTCCCAACCCTGGAAACGCCTTTTTAATTTTTTTAATTTTTTTATATTTTTAATACAAATTTTATTCGTACTGAAATATAAAATAAGTTTATTTAACAAAAAAATTAAAAAAATTGTGTTATCTAGTTACTTTTATATGGCAAAATCAAGTTTCAGTTTTCCAGCTCTGAAACCGTCTGCTCGATTTTTCTGATTTTCAATACGAATCTAAGTTGGACCATATCTGACACACCAGTCCAAGAACGAAGTCTCTAGATTTTCTGGGAGCTTCACGTACACCAGACGGACGGTCGGACGGACAGACGGACATCGCTTATTCGTCTTCCCTATTCATATGGACCCAGAATATATACATTTTATGGATCGCATATGAATATTATGGAAATTACACACGGAATGACAAACCTATATATACTCTTTTCCAGAAACTATGTCAGAAGCAATTAACATGTAGGTTTGTGACTGAATATTATAAACCTTCTGTAAAACAAAATTTTGACAAACATGCAGAATTACATCTGAGTTGAAAAGTTGAAATGTCAGACGTAAAAACATGTCGGCATCCGTTTCAAAATCGTGTTGTCGCCACAAAATTTTTTCCTTGCGCCGTAAAAAAGTTGCACCATTGTTATGATTTTTTCTTCAAATTCGAAGATACCAAGTTAAAATATAATAATGCAACGCTATTTATATTGTATGTACATAATTGCTGTTAATAGTTAAAAAAAACATACATATATGGGTGCTGTAATGTACCAACTGCGCCGGCTAATGTTTCCGTCAATAGTGAACCACCGCTACTTGTTTGCTCACGGCATAGATTTCGATGTCAGTAGGTTTGTCAGAAGAAAATAGAACACGCTCTAATTGAAATATTGTCAGACGGCTTTGCGTCTGACTTTTACAGAAGCAATATTTTAAAGGTACCACACGACATGTACATGTTTTACACTGGGTAATTTGACAAGTCAGAAGCAAAAAACATGTCGTCTACGGGGTGCATTAAACATATCAGAACCAATACACACGGAAAACTGATGCGAACAGATACATGTTTGCAGCCCTTTAATATGTATATGTATCAGACTTGGATATATTTTTGATGTTAGCGTTTAAAAATAAATTTGAATTTTGTTTATTAAAAAATTATTTGCGAATTTTCGTAATTCTTTGCACATGAGATTATTTTTGATTCTTAAAATCTACGGACATTTTTTACAGTTATTCACATTTTTGCAAGCTTTCTCGATTTACATACAGTTACTCACAGAAATATTTTGCATATGTAAATCTCAACAAATTTGCAAAAAGAATGCTATAAAAAATTTTTTCTTTGAAAAATTCATGTTGATTTTTTTACATATTAAATAAGAGAAGTCTTAACTACAAATATTTTAATTAAAATTTAAAACAAAAATTTATTTTATGAAATTTTTAAAAAATAATAAAAAAATCGTTAATTTATCAGGTCACAAAAGTATTTTGCTTTTTGAATTTTTTACACGGATTTTTCATTATCAAAGCAGCGTATTACGTTTTAATGTTTTGTCTGATATTCATTGTTAGATGTGACCACTTGCAGACGTCCTAGCATAGATTCCACTAAATTTCGGAAATTTTTAAGTACTTTTTTTATACATTTCTTCTTCCAATACTCGTCCTAAGCATACTTTTGATAAAATGCTATTTTCCCGGATTTTTTTTCCAAATAAGCCCAAAGATTTTCAATAGGACTTACATATGTCAAGACTTTGTGGTTTTATTGGCGGATGTTTGAATAAAATAGCCATAATTTAATGTCCAGGGATATATGTTTTGGATCGTTGTCATGTTGGAAGTAATACCCATTGATATATTGATCCATTTGTTCAGCACTGGCATGTAGGTTTCCTCTAATAATGGTCAACTATAGATCTTTATTCATTGTGCTTTATATAAACACCAACTTTCCTACTCCTAGTGCCGACGTACAGCCCCACACCATGAGAGAACCACCACCATGTTTTACTGTTGGCCTTATATTCTTAATAGTTAGTGATTTATTTGGCTTGCGCCGCACCATAAGCCGTCTATCTGACCCAAAAATTATAAATTTACTTACGTCGCTAAATATTATCGTGTTCCCGAAATTAGAAGTCTGAAATTTATGTAGTTCAGCATATAACTAACGCTTCTGTCTATTAACTTCCGAAATCAAAGTTTGTTTCTAGCTACGCTGCCGTTGGTATTGTTGGCTTTTAGAACTTTACGGATGGACTTGCCACTTAGGTGTGTCCGTAGTATGCCCGTAGAGTCCCCTTTAGCATTTCTTTAAGACTTGGAACGTATAAATGGTGGTTATCCCTATTTTTTTTTAATATTTTTTCTTGCGTTTCTCACCATTAACAGCTTTAATCGACTTTTTCGTGGAATATTTTCAATATATCTGCGCTTTTTTGCACCTTTAAAAGTATTTTCTCTTGTTTGTCTACATCGGGTAAACATATCACAAATATATTGGATTGATTTGTTCTATTATACAGATATAGAATGATCTTATTCGCAGATCAATTTAATTCCTTTACATTAGGCATTTTTTTAACAAAAACTTCACGTGTTGCACTCAATAAAAAAAGATTGGAACCAATTATGACAAAAAAAAAAGCATAACAATTGCTATTACAAACGAATAGCAAAAAAAAAGCACATTTAACAACACAAATATTTAATAAATAACGGGAACGCTAAAAGAAGCAAAATACTTTTGTGATGTTGAAATTGCGTAGTTGATACAAGAAAAGGCAAAAAGGTATAACAATTAAATTCAAAGTTGTTGTTTTTTTTTGTATTTTCCATTCTGTAGGCTTTGCTTTCTCAGTTAGAAAAGAAATAAATTTAACATGTTGCCTAAATTTTTTATTTTTAATAAATTTATTTAACTTTTTTGCTTAAAGAATGTAGGCAAAATATATTTGAGAGTAACTGTATATGATGTAAGCCTATTTTCGAGTTATTGCTTTTTGCGGTCTATATAATCAGTTTTTAGAGATATTTTTTTATTATTTTAATCCTTCACGTATTTGAACATACATACATACATATGTACATAATTGGACATTTTGTCGAAAAGAAAAGTAAAAAGCAAAATAGCTAGTGTAAATACCTCAATTACTATATTTATGAAATTGATAAATATTTATTATAAAACTACCCATTTTGTCACCTTTGCCAAAGATATTTAAATTTCTTGTCCTGTATACGGTATACCCCAAATGCTTATTTTACATCTAAAATAACGTATTTTAGGCAGCAATGACCAAAAAACTTAAATTCTTTAGATAATAATAATTTCCAGAATTTATTGCAAGTTGTAGAACTACATCGCAAGAACCTCAATAAATGATTTTTCACAGAGCAAAACAAAAGTTTGTTTTTTTGTTGATTGGGTAAAGTATTGTTCTGCCCTTTTTATTGATGTTTCTCAGGCATTTGACAAAGTATGGCACAAAGGCCTAGTTTTAAAATTGAAGACATACCTACCAATAAATATACAAAAGCTTTTGGAAAGTTATATTTTTGATAGGACATTTACCGTTGTGGAAGGAGACTTCATGAGTGTACCCGAATCTATATCTTCTGGTGTGCCACAGGGTAGTATTCTGGGGCCAGTCTTGTATCTAATATATACTTGTGATATGCCTGTGAGCAATAACATCCACACTTCTACATTTGCCGATGATACAGCCTGTTTGAGTATTCACAAAAATCCTGATGAGGCATCCCGCAATCTCCAAGCACACATTACCCAGCTTGAAATATGGTTGAACTTATGGAGAATTAAAGTCAATGAACAAAAGTGTGTTCATATAACGTTTACCCTAAGAAAAGATACCTGTTCCCCCATTCGAATCAACAATCAAAATATTCCTCAACATTCTCAAGTCAAATACCTTGGCATACACCTTGATCGAAGGCTTACATGGAAATATCATATTGACTCTAAGTTAACCCAAATGAAACTTAAATTGACTCAAATATATTGGTTAATTGGCAGAAATTCAACACTCAGCCTAGACTGCAAACTTTTGATATACAAGTCGCTTTTGAAGCCAATATGGTGCTATGGAATTCAGCTGTGGGACACTGCTTCAGCTTCAAATGTCGAGAGAATCCAACGAAGGCAAAACAAAATTTTACGTTTGATAACATCTGCTCCATGGTACGTTAAAAATTCAAATATTCATCGTGATTTAAATATGCCACTAGTGAGTGAAGAAATTGCAAAATACGCAGGCAAATATTTAACTAAACTCGAGTCACATCCTAATCCGCTTGCCCGTAATATTTTGAGCTTTACTGGACACATCCGCTTAAAAAGGGACACAAGGGCTCTTATACCCAACACTCCAGATGGGACTGCTTAAAAATACTTCTTTTTGATTATCACTACTTATGTATTATTTATAACTATCACTAAGGTTATGTCCGATATTGGTCGGGCCTAATAATTATATTTAGATTTAAGATTTGATTACTTATTGTTAGTTCATTTTTGAAGATACAATAAATAAATATGTATATGAAAAAAAAAAAAAAATATATTTTAAATTTATAGATAAAAAGGAAAAATTAGTTTTAGTAGGTTATTTTTATATAACAAAAATTTTAAAGTTCCCAACCCTGGAAACGCCTTTTTAATTTTTTTAATTTTTTTATATTTTTAATACAAATTTTATTCGTACTGAAATATAAAATAAGTTTATTTAACAAAAAAATTAAAAAAATTGTGTTATCTAGTTACTTTTATATGGCAAAATCAAGTTTCAGTTTTCCAGCTCTGAAACCGTCTGCTCGATTTTTCTGATTTTCAATACGAATCTAAGTTGGACCATATCTGACACACCAGTCCAAGAACGAAGTCTCTAGATTTTCTGGGAGCTTCACGTACACCAGACGGACGGTCGGACGGACAGACGGACATCGCTTATTCGTCTTCCCTATTCATATGGACCCAGAATATATACATTTTATGGATCGCATATGAATATTATGGAAATTACACACGGAATGACAAACCTATATATACTCTTTTCCAGAAACTATGTCAGAAGCAATTAACATGTAGGTTTGTGACTGAATATTATAAACCTTCTGTAAAACAAAATTTTGACAAACATGCAGAATTACATCTGAGTTGAAAAGTTGAAATGTCAGACGTAAAAACATGTCGGCATCCGTTTCAAAATCGTGTTGTCGCCACAAAATTTTTTCCTTGCGCCGTAAAAAAGTTGCACCATTGTTATGATTTTTTCTTCAAATTCGAAGATACCAAGTTAAAATATAATAATGCAACGCTATTTATATTGTATGTACATAATTGCTGTTAATAGTTAAAAAAACATACATATATGGGTGCTGTAATGTACCAACTGCGCCGGCTAATGTTTCCGTCAATAGTGAACCACCGCTACTTGTTTGCTCACGGCATAGATTTCGATGTCAGTAGGTTTGTCAGAAGAAAATAGAACACGCTCTAATTGAAATATTGTCAGACGGCTTTGCGTCTGAATTTTACAGAAGCAATATTTTAAAGGTACCACACGACATGTACATGTTTTACACTGGGTAATTTGACAAGTCAGAAGCAAAAAACATGTCGTCTACGGGGTGCATTAAACATATCAGAACCAATACACACGGAAAACTGATGCGAACAGATACATGTTTGCAGCCCTTTAATATGTATATGTATCAGACTTGGATATATTTTTGATGTTAGCGTTTAAAAATAAATTTGAATTTTGTTTATTAAAAAATTATTTGCGAATTTTCGTAATTCTTTGCACATGAGATTATTTTTGATTCTTAAAATCTACGGACATTTTTTACAGTTATTCACATTTTTGCAAGCTTTCTCGATTTACATACAGTTACTCACAGAAATATTTTGCATATGTAAATCTCAACAAATTTGCAAAAAGAATGCTATAAAAAATTTTTTCTTTGAAAAATTCATGTTGATTTTTTTACATATTAAATAAGAGAAGTCTTAACTACAAATATTTTAATTAAAATTTAAAACAAAAATTTATTTTATGAAATTTTTAAAAAATAATAAAAAAATCGTTAATTTATCAGGTCACAAAAGTATTTTGCTTTTTGAATTTTTTACACGGATTTTTCATTATCAAAGCAGCGTATTACGTTTTAATGTTTTGTCTGATATTCATTGTTAGATGTGACCACTTGCAGACGTCCTAGCATAGATTCCACTAAATTTCGGAAATTTTTAAGTACTTTTTTTATACATTTCTTCTTCCAATACTCGTCCTAAGCATACTTTTGATAAAATGCTATTTTCCCGGATTTTTTTTCCAAATAAGCCCAAAGATTTTCAATAGGACTTACATATGTCAAGACTTTGTGGTTTTATTGGCGGATGTTTGAATAAAATAGCCATAATTTAATGTCCAGGGATATATGTTTTGGATCGTTGTCATGTTGGAAGTAATACCCATTGATATATTGATCCATTTGTTCAGCACTGGCATGTAGGTTTCCTCTAATAATGGTCAACTATAGATCTTTATTCATTGTGCTTTATATAAACACCAACTTTCCTACTCCTAGTGCCGACGTACAGCCCCACACCATGAGAGAACCACCACCATGTTTTACTGTTGGCCTTATATTCTTAATAGTTAGTGATTTATTTGGCTTGCGCCGCACCATAAGCCGTCTATCTGACCCAAAAATTATAAATTTACTTACGTCGCTAAATATTATCGTGTTCCCGAAATTAGAAGTCTGAAATTTATGTAGTTCAGCATATAACTAACGCTTCTGTCTATTAACTTCCGAAATCAAAGTTTGTTTCTAGCTACGCTGCCGTTGGTATTGTTGGCTTTTAGAACTTTACGGATGGACTTGCCACTTAGGTGTGTCCGTAGTATGCCCGTAGAGTCCCCTTTAGCATTTCTTTAAGACTTGGAACGTATAAATGGTGGTTATCCCTATTTTTTTTTAATATTTTTTCTTGCGTTTCTCACCATTAACAGCTTTAATCGACTTTTTCGTGGAATATTTTCAATATATCTGCGCTTTTTTGCACCTTTAAAAGTATTTTCTCTTGTTTGTCTACATCGGGTAAACATATCACAAATATATTGGATTGATTTGTTCTATTATACAGATATAGAATGATCTTATTCGCAGATCAATTTAATTCCTTTACATTAGGCATTTTTTTAACAAAAACTTCACGTGTTGCACTCAATAAAAAAAGATTGGAACCAATTATGACAAAAAAAAAAGCATAACAATTGCTATTACAAACGAATAGCAAAAAAAAAGCACATTTAACAACACAAATATTTAATAAATAACGGGAACGCTAAAAGAAGCAAAATACTTTTGTGATGTTGAAATTGCGTAGTTGATACAAGAAAAGGCAAAAAGGTATAACAATTAAATTCAAAGTTGTTGTTTTTTTTTTGTATTTTCCATTCTGTAGGCTTTGCTTTCTCAGTTAGAAAAGAAATAAATTTAACATGTTGCCTAAATTTTTTATTTTTAATAAATTTATTTAACTTTTTTGCTTAAAGAATGTAGGCAAAATATATTTGAGAGTAACTGTATATGATGTAAGCCTATTTTCGAGTTATTGCTTTTTGCGGTCTATATAATCAGTTTTTAGAGATATTTTTTTATTATTTTAATCCTTCACGTATTTGAACATACATACATACATATGTACATAATTGGACATTTTGTCGAAAAGAAAAGTAAAAAGCAAAATAGCTAGTGTAAATACCTCAATTACTATATTTATGAAATTGATAAATATTTATTATAAAACTACCCATTTTGTCACCTTTGCCAAAGATATTTAAATTTCTTGTCCTGTATACGGTATACCCCAAATGCTTATTTTACATCTAAAATAACGTATTTTAGGCAGCAATGACCAAAAAACTTAAATTCTTTAGATAATAGGTAGTTATTGGTAACCAAAAAATTTTTTTGGTTGCTATAATTGTTATTCTTACATACATATACATATGTATGTAAATATATAAGAAATTTTCATAATGAATTTTAAACTTGTGTACTTTTCGGTTTTTAACCAAGAAGGAACAGTGGGGTTAAATGTCTCAGAGTCGCTTCTTTTGTCCATTATTTTTTTACTTTTTGGCGAGATTGTCAAAGTAGCATCTACATTTTAAGTCTGTTTTTGATACGAAGAAAAAATTTTGTCAAATACACATACATAACTATGTAGCCTTCAAGTAAAATATAAGTTTTTATAAAAGTTTGTTTATGAAATGCATTTAAAAGGTTAATATATGCAAATATATCAAACAATAATTCAAAAAATTAAAAAAAAAAATTAAAAAAAACATAAATTAAAAAACATTTCATATTGTATAAAAATAAAAAATGTGTTTTTTAACAATTCTGCTTATGTAAAAGTGTCATTTATGAAATTTTGATGAGCCTGTGGAAGATTTTATACCATCAGTTAAAGGTTTGCCACACGTTTAGTTCCATACTTAAGTGTTTGACTTTACTAATTCAACGAAACATTTAATTTATGATTTATATCTATTGAATATATATAAAGGCAAACAAAATACTTTTTATATAATTTTTTAATTTAACACGAAATGTTTACAAATTATTTATGTATGCATCGTGATTATCAAAAGTGTAAACTATAATATTCTTTCCACTGAATAATTCGAGCATACAATAATGTTGAAGCAAAATTATATTAAGATTACACATATGTATATTTGATAATTCAAATATAGTTCAGTAGACTTGTGTCCAACAGTTCTTTTTGAACTAGTTCGTTCAGTTGGACACAAGTCAGATCAAAAACATCAATGTAAATTAAATGGGTTTGAAACAACTTTTGATTCAAACGCTCTCAAACTAGTTCAAAAAGAACTGTTGGACACAAGTCTATAGTTGAGGAAAAATTGGTTTGTTCCATTTATAGATAACATCGCAGAATTCGGCAACACTGATGTTTTAATATGTCGTTAGTTGGTTTGCGGCACAGTATATTCAAAATACATTATGTCTGCAGCAAACCAGAAACCAACCGACGATGTGTTGCTTTGTACTATCAATAATTTTCTCTCTTAGCTACTTCCCTCCCACAGTGTGCACACTTAATTTTTTTGAATTCGGTAGAATCGACAAAAAAAAATTGGTAGATTTGAATGAAATTCGGTAGAAAATTTTTTTTATTCAAAGAAACATAAAAAATAACAATTCAAAGAAACATAAAAAATAACAAAATATGTATATGTACTTATGTTTATATAAAGAGTAAGTGCAAGGAGTATCAAACTAAACAGGTTCCAAAAGCGCATTTAAAACTTTAGGTTAGGTTTATCTGGTTGGTCCAAAGAACTCGCATAGACCGGGATTGATTCTTAGCGATACCAGCAGATGAGAAGAGAACCTGTTAGTATGACAGCCTAGTTCGTGGTGCCTGTATCGAATGACTCCCACACAGATTTAACAAATTTTAGCAAGACTACGAAAAGTGTGAGCACCAAGATAGTTATATCTAGTGCGGTTTAAAGCCGGGCAGTGACACAGTAGATGTTCCATTGTTTTAATTTCCCCGGATTCCTTACATTTTCTGCAGGTACCGTCGAGTATTCGTCCTATTTTGACAGCATACGAAGCTGTCCAGCAGTGCCCAGTTAATACCCCCACTAGAAGTTTACAGTTGCTTCTAGTTAGATAGTCAATTTGGGATCATAGGAGCTCCACATGATTTTAGAAGCTTTGCAAGTTTTCATCGCACGCCAACATTTCTCCGCTTCTTCCCTCATATTAGAGTCTATGATCTCTTTAAGGTGTTGAATTGGTTTTCGGATATATACCGTTACCTCAGCCGGTAATTGAATTCCCCTTTTGGCCAGTGTATCGGCCATTTCATTTCCCTCAATTCCCATGTGTCGCCGGATCCAGAACTTGTCTACCAGTACATAACATATCTAGGGCCTTTCTACACAGGAGCACAACCGAGGAGTAATTGTCAGCTGAAATTGCTTTTATAGCTGCTTAACTGTCTATATACAGATTTACACACGCATTCATAGTTAGAGGGGTGAAAGCTAACTCTGCTGCCATTTCGACAGCATAGGTTTCCGCCTGGAAGATGCTACAATGATCAGGAAGTTTATAAGATTCCTCTATACCGAGCTCCTGACAGTAAACCGCAGCTCCCACCCCTCTATCCATCTTTGAACCATCAGTGAAAAAGTTGAAACCAGAACCACAATGATTAAGACTTTCCAGATAGCCTTCTTCACTTATAGTGATCTGTGGTTTGGCAAAACAGTTCGTCACTGGAATGATGTAGTCCGAGCAACACTCCATGTCTTCTAGTAATTTGCTGTGACCAAATCATCTGTACGACATCTGACCTGTTGTCCTGAGTCGGATAGCTGATTTGCATCCCACGTTCACTGCAATTAGTTTTATTGGTTTAAGGACCAATAAAGCTGCAGTAGGTGTACTCTTTAAAGCTCTAGTGATGCAGAGCTCTGCTACCCTCTGGATACTTTCTAAATTTTTCAGGTACGATTTTGTCTTTACATTTAATTGGAAATTAAACTGCCATAACAATGAAGCATTTCCAATAAAAAAAAAGTATCATCCCCAGTTATTTTCCCTTACCCTTTATATAGATATGCTATGCATACATAAAATAAAATACATAAATAACAGGAATTCAGTTTTTGTACATAGGTTTTATAAAGCTACTAAAATAACTTTTATTTGACAAACATTTGTAACTACAAGGATTATACATATGTAAGATCCATTTATGAATTTAAACTTTTATGCAAAAATTATTAAATCATTGGGAGGAATAAATATTTCATCCCCAAGGCACAATTCTTTGACAAATATTAGCCTACATATAGTTTCAGTTTTTAGCCGATTTCTTTGATTTGTTTTAATGATTTTCATGGCAGAAAATGACCGCTCTGCGGCCGCACTGCTATGTGGCAAAATAGCCAATTTACACATATATCGACTTAAATTACTAAATAACAATTCGTTATACATATTCTCTTCTCCGCGCAAAGCTTTCCACATTTTAGAACATACATGTGATGAATTTTCCGTATGTTTGATCAACTTGATCTTGTAGCATCAGTGTTAATCAAAATTTTCGTTCAATATTCGGTAGATTCTCGTATTACTTGAGTTTAAAAATCATTGTGATTCTAATCATGTAGTGTATATGTAAACATACACAAAGTAGAAAGATGTAATATCTTACCCCTTGTATATTACATTAAATAATGTAAAGTTTATTTTCGTACACTGATACAAAGTAAATTAATAAAATGGTGTTGCATGAATATGGGCGGAGTAACTAGACATATGCCCAAGATGTTATTAACAGTATTTTAAAAGAGTTTCGTGACTGACTGTACACAACCTATGACTTCGCATAGGAAGTAGCAACGTGGTTGTTAAAGAAATTCCACAAAAAAACGCAAGATTATACGGTTATCCATGGCAGATCAGTCAACCAGTGCGAGCGAGACGAAAAACTCTCGGAAGGCCAAGCAACACACACAAGCCTGACCGCACTTAAGAAATAATTACGATGACGCGAGAGATGTTCTCCGACCCAGAGCTGCTTAACGACTATATATGACGTTAATTTTTATGTTTTTCCTTTAATTTTTTTATTGTTTTATACGGGCATGTTCTGACACTCGCAAATCGCATAACATTTCCGATTGTGACTTGAACTCGCAAGAGAGGTGTTCTGCAAATCGCAATCGCAAGACTCCTGGCGAGTTCAAATCGCAAGAGTATACTGAAGTGAACTGATGAATTTAGCCCAAACAAAACTTTAAAGAAACACTAAGTTGGTTTATAAATGAAATTAAATATGTTTTCTTTTGATTTTAATCAGAAATATAAATATTTTCGCAAAATTTGTCTTATAAAATTTAAATTTATAAAATGTTCTTTTGTTTTGTTAATTTTGTCAATGCAAACAATGCAAATTTTACTTATACACTGACGATTTTAACAAACAGCTGACTTAATAAATGTGACAAGTCGCAAGAAAAACTAGTGAGTTAAGCTATGTACACACGGTTGTCAGATCTTACAATATTGTTAGATCTGGCAATGTGCTGACATTGTACTGACAATCAAAAATTGCAAGTGTATGGCAGATTGACAGTTCACACGGTTGTATCAAATTTGTCAGGAAATCTTATAATTTATTGCTAGATGATTGTATGACAATAAAATCAGCTGACAAAATCGTCAGCAAAACAATTGTAAGTTCACACGGTTGTCATATGCAAAAATTGCCAGACATTATTATGCGTTGCCAGACTCAAAGCGCTTGTTAGAAATTGTTAAATATCAATCGTTTGTGGTGGTGTTAAATGTAAAAAGTGAAAATATTAATTATTATGGACCATAAAGAAGCAACTGCAATGATTTTGGCTGCATATATTTTATTAAATATATTTTCTTTAAAATCAAGCGTGTACAGTGTTGCCCATAGAAATAATTCTCTTACAATGACGCCATTGTCAGATGCACAAACTTCGCGCATCTGACAATATTAAAATGTCTGACAAATAGCTGGCAATAATTTTACAATGTGTTCACACGATTGTAAGATGTCTGACAATTTGTTGTCAGCTGTTAGTCTTGCAATGGACTGACAATGATTTTTCTGGCAACGACGTCTGACAAAAATTGCCAGTTCACACGGTTGTAAGAAATTTTGAGCACATTTTACTGGCAATATTGTAAGATCTGACAACCGTCTGTACATAGCTTTACAGAACAAACACGAGTTTGGCGATTTGCAACTAGCATGCGATTTGAAAACGATACGAGTGTCAGAACATACTTGATAGTCTTGTGTAGTTCATGAACGAACTAGTTCAAATGAACGATTCAGTACTTTGAATTATGTGAACTAGTTCAGTTGTTTTACGATCCCTAGTTCAATTTTTGAACTAAGAACTAAGACACAAAATGAACTAACACAGAGGATATGAACTAAATGTTTTCAACGTTTTGCTTTACTTTTTTACTGTTTGTGTGCTTTGCTTCTATACTCATCCATATGTATGTATGAATGCATGTATATTTAGTTCTTTTTATCGATGGCTACTACCACAAATGCAATAAACAAGAAAACACAAGTAAACACTTAAAAATATTTTAAATTTTAAAATATTTAAAGGTTTTTACACTAAATATGTTTTATAAACTCATTATAAAGCAAATTTATTATTTATTAATTAGTTTTCGTAGTTTTTTAATCACAGAGTCTGTGTTTTAAATTTTTCCAAAGACCACACAAACATACATATGCATGTAGAATTGTAGATGTAAAATCATTGAACTAAAAATACCTAACTAATTCATTGAACTTAAGCTACGGTCACACTTGACAAACATTTGCCCAAAAAGCGTAACCAGCAAATACTAATGAGAAATTTTTTGCTTCAGACACGTGTTTATTAAGTTAATTAGTTTCGTATTTAACAAATAGGCAAAGTTATAGAATACAATATTATTGGAAACTATTGAACTTAATAAACACGTGTCTGAATCGAAAGATTTCTCATTAGTATATACTGGTTACACTTTTTTGGGCAAATGTTTGTCAAGTGTGACCGTACCTTTAGTCATGTTTTACACTCGGCAGTTTTACTTGAAGCAAGTCTGAGTTTATAGGAGAGAAAGGAAAGAAGAAAGAAGAGGGGTACTGACTTGCCTGTACAGAAAAGTTACTTCAATTCTGTTTTGTTATTTCATTCGCTGCATTAAAACAATACGAAAATTGAACAAGAAACCGTCTGAGTGTAAACAAATGGGCAGTTTTAAAAGAGAATTGAAGAGAACTGCTTCAAGAAAAACTGCCAAGTGTAAAACATGACTAAAAAGAACGATTGAACTAAATGAACGAACTAGTTCATTTATAAATAATGAACTAAAATGACCGGTCACTGAAATGAACTAAATGGCACAAGTCTAATACTTGATAGTATTTACTAAGTCATGTTTTACACTTGGCAGTTTTTCTTGAAGCAGTTCTCTTCAATTCTCTTTTAAAACTGCCCATTTGTTTACACTCAGACGGTTTCTTGTTCAATTTTCGTATTGTTTTAATGCAGCGAATGAAATAACAAAACAGAATTGAAGTAACTTTTCTGTACAGGCAAGTCAGTACCCCTCTTCTTTCTTCTTTCCTTTCTCTCCTATAACAAGTCTGAGTTTATAGTATATATATGAAAGTAAAACTGCCGAGTGTAAAACATGACTTATGAACTGTTAAATTAGAGATCGACCGAAGGCGTTTTTTTTGGCCGAAGCCGAAGCCGAACTTCGGCTAAAATCCTAAACTTCGGCCAAAACCGAAGCCGAAGCCGAATGTTTTAAATTTTAAAAATGATACTTAGATTTTATATGAATTAAGAAAAAAGTTTGCTTTTTTGAGATCACTGAAATAGCTGTAATATCTATTCGATACATAACAAGTAAAATAAAACTATTTTGCAATTTCTAGATTGCTTTTTCATATTATCACCCACAAGAACGTACAAATAAAAGAAAATAGAAAGGAACAGGGTTGTATTTCAAAGCAACCCTTTCAAAACGTTAAACACAATAGAAACTGTCGGCAAGCAACGACCAAACATAACTTTATTTTTCAAGCTTGTAATGAAAAATATTCGGCTTCGGCTAATCGGCCGATTTTTGCCGTAGGCCGAATATTGGCCGATTACCAATTTTTGGCCGAAGGCCGAAGCCGATTAATCGGTCGAACTCTATGTTAAATCTTTCTTTTTAATAAAGCGATTTAAATTCAAAACTTTTGCGTAATAATTTTCATCCTTAAAAAATCCGGTTGATCGGTTTTTCCTGAATTCTAAACACCGAAACTGGATTTTTTATAATTTCAAATATTCGAACTATATGAAAACCGGTTTCTTTAAAAATTCGAATAATCGATCACCCTATTTCGTCGGTTGGTTTCTGGTTTGCGGCACAGTATATATTTAAAATACATTATGTCTTCAGCAAACCAGAAACCAACCGACGATTTAATAATTTTTATTCGATTTATTTTCGGAATCGAGTTTTATCACATATGAACATTTTTATATTTATACATTATACATTTAATGCTATTTTATTTATATTTTACAGTTCGGTATATCATCATTGGTTTGTTTAATTCTACAAGCTGAAAACATTTATGAAGCAAATGAAGACGCCACCTTAACAGAAAATAATAAAGTTACTTGGCGACAGTTTTTGGATCAAGTTGCCTCATCGTTGAATCGAGCAATACAAAATCAAATCATTTGTGCAGCCATAGAATCTGATTCAATTCAACCCATAATGAATCATTTTGCACGTTTCAGGGATCTAAAGTTAGATTCCTTGTTGGCATTAATTACACAAGCAAAACAACAAATCAATTGAAAGAAATTGTGTGGCTAACAAATATAAGCAATACAAAACAATTTATTTTCAGACGGCAAGATTATGTAAAATTATTTATCAAAACTACACATAAAAAGGAAACTGAAATGCACTTGCACTAACACTCATGGTGTTTCATTATTATTTTATATACATATATATATATATACATATACATATATATTCTAGTTCTACTTACATTTTGCAACAAAAGTTAAAAAATAAATGCAAGATCTTTAATAATTAATGTACTACTATGTATTAATGTACTTGCATTTGCGTCAGTCGTGAGTTGTGAGTACCTTGCTATTATTCTTTGAGAAAATTGTGTTAGAAATTGTACACAAATTTCTCTATTTTGAGTGGTGTACATATTGTAGATCATGTTTGCTTGCAAAATAATGAATAAAACTTCAAACAGAAGCTAAAATTTTTATAAACAACAAATGCATAATACATATTGAAAGAATTGTTCATAAACAAAAATATTATTAAGCTCCTCAATATTTTGTAAAACAAAAAATTAGTAATACTAATATTGTAAATTTTTAACATCAATAGTTTGTTTATGAATAAGACTGTTTATTTTATTTTGTTTTATTCATCTCACAGGAAAGCTTTTGGAAATCCTAAAGATCATACGGGAACGTATTCAAATTTTATTAAAATTAAGTGGCTTTTTTATACTTTTCTTTTTTCTAACTTTTTGTATTTTTATTGATTGATTATTATTTAAGTGGTGCTGTGGTGCAAACAGCATCAGAAGAACAGTTTAGTTTGTTTAATTTTTTGTTCTATTTAAAAATAATAAAAATAGATATTTTACTATACATACATACATATGTATATGTGTACTATACATACATACAAACAAATTTTATAGATACGCATGCATACTTGTTAAATTCATAACTTTAATTTTTAATTAAACAAATGTAATATTTATGCACTATAATTTCTGTTTTTCTTTTATTTTAATTTAATTTTATATTGGTGTTTTGTAAATATTTGTAAAAGCAAAACCTTAGTACTCGTATATAGGATCTAAATTTTATTTAAAATATAACTTACATGATAGATAGTATATTTGTTAAAATATATAAACCACAACAAATAAATGATACCATAAATTAAGTAAACTCTATAAAAAAAGGCGAAATTTAAATTCACAAAATGAAATTAAAATTAGGAATAGGAAAAGTTTTTTTATTCAATGAATTAAAAAAAATAGACATTTAAATTCGTTTTCGAACTTTACAAATAACCAATCATTACTTCCTATGCCAATCAGTAACAATAAATAAATAAAAATTCGGTTGATGCTAATGCCCTTCTTGCTTATCTTTGCAACTAAGAATACTTCAAATTTGTGCACGATACAAATATGCTAAAAAAACCCTTAGTTACAGACGATCTAAATTTAATTCATGAACATGACACTACTTACGTTTTTCGAGATCGCACCATTTAAATTTACTGAATTTGTAGCACGTGAAAGTAATATAATTTTTAACCGACTTCAAAAAATTAAAGAGGTTATCAGTTCGTCTGTATTTTTATGTGTATGTTTGTTACTTCTCAACTCAGTACTTTTAAGACTAATTAAATTTGTTTGTCTGAGAGGGTATAGCATCCATTTTGGTCCCATTTTAAAAGTTTTTTCTTTGATGTTATGGTATTCTACTAATCCGATTGCAAACACATTGGGATCTCGTAACGACACAATCCTGAAATTGCAAAAAATTGGCGGAGCCACGCTTATTGAAACTTAATATTGAACCTTATTCCAGTTGTCGACATCGACGCACAGTGCTTTGTCCCCATATAATGAATCGGCAAAATTAGAGAAGTTATCGCAGAAAAATGAAATTTGGTGTGCTGGTTGAAAATATGCAAATTAAGAAAAATTCGAAGTTTCGGAAAAATCGGTGCAAGGACATGACTACCTCCCATATATAATTTTTCTCAAAAACTTAATTGTAACTACATTAGTGATCAGAATGCACTGAAAATTTATAAAAACTTATAAAACTATATTTTTGGGCTCTCTGAGAAATTTCGCTTCATTCGATACAAGGACATGACCATCTCCCATATATCCTTTTTCTCATAAACTAAATTTTTGCTACATTAGTGATCAGAATACGCTAAAAACTTATAACAACTTATAAAACTATATTTTTGGGCTCTCTGGAAAATTTCGCTTCATTCGATTCAAGGACATGACCATCTCCCATATATCCTTTTTCTCATAAACTAAATTTTTGCTACATTTGTGATCAAAATGCAAATAATTTAATATTCTCTTTAAAAAGGGTCATAAATAAAATTGTTTCTAAATTTGCTCAACAAATAAGATAATTAATTTTAATTGTAATTTATGATGTTTTCTTTCAAAATGTATTTCTCAATTTCTTTGAATTCATCATTTTTTTAATGTGTTTTGTAGACCTAAATGACGATAGTTCCGGATCCGACATTAATAACAAATGAGCCATTAAATCTCTATTTGTATTTTCTCTCGTCGTTTTTCTTGTATGGGATAATCGCACATTCCTTATATTTTTATAACTGGCTTCTAAGGCTTCTTCGGACAAACTACCTAGAATAAAAATAGTTTTAAAAAATGTGTAAAACGTTTTTTTGATATTTTATTACCTATTGGCAAGTTGAAGTATTCCAGAACATCGCACCCATGCACTAAAACCTTATGAACAGTACTTGGCATATAATACCAGCCATACTGTATTAAATATGAGTTTCTAGTAATATTTAGCAGCTCCTTAAACGTTGTGACATTAACCAGGATTCCGCAAGATAATATATTTTTTATAATTTTTTTGTTAATAAAATTTAAATAAGAAATATTATAATTTTTGGTACTCTCGGGATCAAAAAAGTACTAAAAAAATTTGTTTTTGATACCGAAATGCAAATCTCATTTCCCATCACTGACATCTGGTAATGCTATTGAAAGGGCATTGCGGGCAGGTAACAGAACTTTAAATTGTGAATAAAATCAAGATTTATTGCTGGATTTTCACGTTTTATAGCTTGTTTTATTCCTAGGATATGTGGTTTTAAGAAAAATGTAAAAAATATGAAACTTGTGAGTTTCTGATTTTTTTATTGTAATTTTCATGTAAAAAAATTACGCGATTTTTGCATAAAAAAAACTTTTTTTTTAAATTCTGAATAACTTCGAAACCATAAAAAATAGGTAAAAAATGATTATCAATATTTTTTAACAAAATTTTGTGGCGCGTCTTTTGGTTTATTATTTATTAAAATCGAAATAGCGGTTTTCGAGTTATAGTAAAATATATTAGTATGGCCGACTAATTTAGGGGCCAAAATTAGCCACGCCCATAAAAAAAATCTCTACGTGATAGTGCAAAACTGACAGCAGATTTGAATTTAACGCATCGAAATCCATATAGTCCGCATACTTTTATCTAAAGGCTATTTTGGCTGTTGTACAGTGTAATTTGTGGACAAAATCGACAGACGACCTAAATTCTAATTTTAAGGCAGCGGCTAGTTTTATAATTGGAATTGCTGTGGATCTCCTTGAAACGCTTCCTTACTCAAACGCAATTCAGTGCAAAGCTAAAATAAAGCAATATGTATTTAACAACATATTCCGCTATAGATTTTTCTTACCTGCGGTCATTTAGGGAAAGTATATCGGACCAATCTCTTAAGACTCGTCTTGCAACTCGTTCTACATGGTCGTTTTCTTCATAACGCTCCATAACACTACAGAATCTATAACTTTATTTTCAATTAAAAACTGTTACATTTCACTTTTTCTTAAATTTTGTTTTTTTAAATGTCGTTATTTTTACATACTAGTGTTCGCCCAGTGGTTGAAAATCAACCATTAATGCACAGAGGTGGAGAATAGAATGAAAATATTTAAAGTTTGATGAATTTAAAACACAATTTAAAAACTATATTCAAATATACATATGTATAGACTCAAAGGTAAACCACTCTCTTAAACCACTTCCTTAACTACTAAATACGAATTTAAAATTTCATTTATCGGCATAAATAAGAATAGATTTTAAGCAAACTATTTAAAAAAAGTTGTTCACTTTTTGAACTAAATGTAATTAGATATTTGCTCCTAGTGTTTTCACTTCATATTCATTATTATTGCCCAAAACAAAAATATTCCTTTATTTTTTCATTGAAAGCTTTTTCTCTAAAGTTTTAGACTCCCCATTAAAACGTTTGTTACAAAAAAAGTTTCTATTCCCTATTCTTTGAGAAAGACCCCATATGTATGTACGAATATGCTAGCCTAATAATATAAACATTCCATCATATTCCAACATTCCATCATATTCCAACATTCCAGTATGTTCAGTAATTTAAAGCACAGAAAAATAATGAAAACAATGAACAAAAACAAAACGCACACAAAATAAACCAAAAATAAAAAACTTACTTTGTGCTGTAGGTGACTTTAACTTTAATCAAAGTTATTAATAATTAAAAAAATATATTATTTTTAAGTATCTAAAGCAAAATAATACAGTACCACTCGTTATTTAAATATCCAAATTTTATTAGTTTCAGCAATAATCGTTTAAGTACATAGAAAGATGGAAATAAGAATAGAATGAACAAATAAAATAGGTTTTTCCTTCTGAGTGTTTATGGAGTTGCCAAGCCAAATTGTTGTAATTTTTTTTTTAGCAAATTAAGAGAGAAAGAGAAATCATTTATGATTGGCTAATATTCTTAACTGTTTTTAACTATCTTAGACACAAAAATGTAGAAGAAAAAGTACATTCTGCACTGCTCCTATTGTCAATCTATCTAACAAAAAAAAATTAAGCGAATACGTTGAGTTTAAGTCAGTTAAAATGGTTCTTAACTTTTTTTTCTTTTGCAATGTCCGTGTTGCCACTTTTTCGAACAATCTTGCGAAAGTAATAGAGAGTACCAAATTGGCATCTCATCGCATTTAGCTTTCGCATCTTAATTGCTTTCGCATTGCAATAGAGAGTAACCCCCCTGGAATAAGGGTGATTATATTTCACGTGCTGACAGATTTTTACGAAACCTGGCACACCCTGAGCTCTGAAAGATTATGAACCTTGATTTAAAAAAAGTAGGCACCCATTAACATTTAACATTATATATCACGTGCTTATACTTAACCGATTTTTACGAAACTTGGCACACACCTTGATCTTTTATGTACAATCTTGCATTCAAATAATTGGGCAGAGTCACACCAACTAAAATTTAACATTATATTTCACATGATTCTACCTAATATATTTTTACGAAACTTGTCACACACATTGAGCTCTGAAAAATACTTAATCTTGTGCTCAAAAAAGTGGGCGGGGTTACTCCCATGAAAAGTTAGTAATAAATTACTTCAAGTTATTCGATTCCCACGAACCTTGGCAAAGAGTTTCTGCTCTTATGGCGAGTACACACCGTGTCATTTTGTAACATCGCAAGCAAAAACAAAAGGGCGTACTAGTGTCAACGTTTGCCATATCAACGTTCCCACAAATGACGCAATAATAGAAATGGAAATAAATCACAAAAATTTGTGGATTTAATCATACCTTTTTAACAACTGTGACTTAAACGCAGATTTTCTTATACAAAAATTTATTTTTTTCTATCGTCTACTTTTTTGTATAGTTTTGTTCGAATATATTCAGTGGATGACGAGCTGTAGGATAATTTCCAAACATGTAAAGCTTATGTATATTAAACTAATATGTGAGGTTTTGATCCTTATATTATTAAATGATACATATTTGGTCCAAATGTAATGGGGATATATAATATAAAGATATTACCTTATAAAATAGTGTAAACGGATTATGATTATTGCTATACATTAAAGGCAAATTTTTGACGATTTCTTCTGAAGAAACGTTTATGCAATAAAAATGAATATTTCAAGTCAGCAGAAGTTAATTAAATGCTTCTATTGTGTTTGCGGAATATTCAGTTTCTAAGTTTTCGTTGTTAGAACTATAAACTATTTATGCAATTTGTTACATACATATTTTTTAAGTCCATATTCTTTTTAACTATTTCTAATTTATTTTTAATCTCTGCTTATTCTGCCTTTCAGAGTAAAAATTTTTTTACCGCATCTTCAATTAATTCAACTTGAGCTATTAAAGTAACGAAAACCTCGTAATTGGTCTATAGTGTGAACAAGAAAGCAATACTATGTGTGCACAAATATCAATTTAGTGCTTAGGTTTTCTGACTAAGATTTTTTTAGTTTTTTTAATAGAAATATAGTATCCAAGAGCATTCAGCCACGTCCCCATATATTTAGTATAGGATGTATCCGTATCGTATCACTGGATATTTTTTATTAAAGGCTGCAACACGCAAATGACCTTTCAAAAACAATATATCCACATGAAATTGATAGGGAGCGCTGAAAAAATTACACAAAAATTTTTTGGTTTCAAAGGGCTATTATCTTGTGTCTTTTTTTAATTTTTAATGGTATTGGTATTCTTCACTTAAGCCAAGGTATTGAATTTTTCAAATGAGGAGTCCAACGGTGTTTTGAATATCGAATATCACAAAAAAATGCTATCGTAAATTTTTCTCGTTTTCCTCTTTTTTAGTTGCTACACACTCGTAAAAACTGCAGCTTTTAAATACTGTGCAATTAATCAAACAACAAAATTTTATTTATAGCATGCAAAAACTAAAAAATTTATTAATATACATTTATAATGAAATATGCAAAAATATGTATTTATTATAAAATATGACAAAACATGCACTAACAAATCGATGCCATTTTGACGCAAATTCATTGATTCGCAAAGATATTCTATTTACGTTGATCTACAACCAACGACAGAAAACATGTATTTACATGAAAATCCTTTCCCTAATAATTACCTATGTACATCTCCTTACTACATATGAAGAATTTTTTTATCAATATTTTCGTCTGAAAGTTCTCTCTTAAAAAATTCTATATTGGGTGGAAAATGACAGTGATAAATATATATATATATAGGGAGGATATAGATGGAAAGTTTCTTTAGAATAAGAGAGAGTAAAGAACTGGAGAGAGGAGAGGTGGGACAGGAGAGGGTCTAGTACATACACATGTAGAGTTTATCTTTTCCCGGACTTTTTCATTTCCCGGGAAAGCGGGAAAGATTTTTCGGTTTCCCGGCAAATCCCGGTAATTCCCGCCCAGTACAGAACAATACAAAATATTTTTAAATTTAGTTTGTTTCAACAAAAACAAATTGTAATTCATGAGGTCGATTAAATCGTAACGTTTTATACACTCATTCAAAAAGTAATACCGTTTCCGTTCTTTATATAATAGTAATACATATATACCAATATTATAAAAAAAATTGGTATACCAGTATTATTAAAAAAAATATTACAAAATATCCCCCTTATGAAAAAATCATTGTTAAACTTAAAGTTGGTTTAAGAAACGAATTTTGTATGGCAAAACCAGTTTTATTGCATGCCTTAACTTTAACAATCGGTTTTGCATAAGGGCATATTTCTTTGGAAATTTCGGAGAATACCTTATATACGGGACTGGTTGCCCGCGATTCCATAAAATAGGATAGGTTTTATGAGCATCTCTATTATCCAACCGACTCCTTTGGGGTTAATTCGCCAAGTAGAGCCAATTGCTTTCCTACAAATGTAAATTGCCATAGCGGCTTTCTCTACCCTCGCCTGAAGATTTTCTCTCCAGGAAAGTTTACTATCTAGGACAACGTCTAGATATTTGGCACTCTTCGGTTTTCAATCATGTTCGATTCTATAAAATTGTCTATTAGTTATGTATGGAACTATTTAATTTAATAAATATATGTCTGAATAAAACAGTTTCTCATTAGTAATTAATTGTTACGCTTTTTTACGCTTGTATGGCATTTGGCACACCAATGTGGGTTTACATTTCATATGATATATTTAATAATAATATTTTATATGATATTTTTAATAAAGGATTTAAAATTTTTGTTGGATTTTTGCAAGTTTGTTGCAGCCCTGATTGGGCTTCAAACCATAATTTTGTATGAGTCGAGCATAATCCGCCGAGGATTTTTTAGTTAGCCGCCGCCGCCGATAAAAATGCTCGGCGCAGTGCTCTGGTGGGGGACTGTATCTCCTGGCAAAGAGTACTAGTTCCGTTTTGGTCGGGTTGACACTCAGACCGCTCCTATAGCACCAAGCATTAATCTCATTTAGAGCTGTTTCTAGCCTTTGTGATATTGTATCCAGGTGAAATCTTGATATTGCTATCACTACATCATCTGCGTATGTAACGGTTTTAATATTCAAGGATTCCAATTTTCTGAGCAGATTGTTGACAGTCACATTCCACAACAGTGGTGATAGCACACCACCCTAAGGTGTACCTCTGTGGGCCTGCCTTGTGATGGTGGCTGCTCCCATGGTGCAAGTGATGATTATGCGCAGTAGCAAATTTTCAATGAGCTGATAAATCCATCGGTAAACCCCCAGCTCTATAATAGACTGAATGATTGCCGTTGGATCGATGTTATTAAAGGCACCTTCAATGTCCATGAAGGCTGCCAAGGTATAGTTCTTATGCTCGAGTGACTTCTCTATGCGGTCTCAACCGATTTCCCCTTGGTATAAGCGTGCTGAGAGACTTTGAATAGATAGCTGTCTATGGTAGTTCTAATGCGAACATCCATCACTCTCTCAAGGTATTTTAGAAGGAAGGAAGTTAATCGTATGGGTCTAAAATCCTTCGCTTTAGTATGTGATGCTTTCCCTCAATATGTGGAATATGTGACCATACGATGCAGGCCTTATATATGGTAAGTAACCATGGAATTACTAGGTCTACGTTATTTTGTAGATCCGCCGGAATAATACCATCCGGTCCTGGAGATTTGAACGGATGGAAGCTTTTAATGGCCCATTTAACTTTCTCCACAGTAATGTCGATGGATACATGTGATGGCATGAAAGGGATATGCCCGTGGCATATCGCTTCAAGGTTGATATCCCGGAAAATGGGTGTCCATTAGAATCTTTAGAGAATCGATACTGTTTGTGGTCCAGTTTCCATCATTATTTTGGATGTAGCTGGGTATGGATGGCTTTTTCGCAAGGATTTTACGCAGTCTGCTAATCTCGGAGTAAGATTCTACATTACTGCAGAATTCTCTCCAAGTTTTGCGCTTTGCGTTCCTGACTTCATTCTTGAATTAAATGACGTTTCGTAGAGTCACAGTTTCCTTTCCTTTTAGCTTCATTGTCTCTAGGTGGTTGTTGTATAGATGCCTTACAGGATGAGCCTGTGGCTGCTTTGAACGAAAGCAGTCTATTAACATATAATGTCGAATGCCTATTTGCCAACTGTGAATGTCAAATAGCGACGGTCAGAGAATGAGCAGTCTGAAGAGACCCTCCATTCACGAATTAAATGAGCGTGTGTCGCACTGACCAGAGTTATGTCTAGCACCTCCTGTCTATTGGAGACTACGAAAGTGGGTTCTGAACCCTGATTCGATACTACTGGTTGTTATCCATAATAAAATCAAAAATACACTCACCCCTTTCATTATTACCTGAGCTTCCCCAGATTCGGTGATCTGCGTTGGCGTCGGCACCTATTATTACAGGCGTACCGCATCTGTTGGCCTCTTTGGCCAAATCCTGGACCATTGAATTGTGAGGTGAGTCCATGTTATCATGGGCCATGTAGCAGGGGAATCCACACTGTGGATTCCCCTGTCTCCCACGCCGCCGCTACCGTATCTTCGTCGATAAAATTAGATCGAATGAAGATATTTAAGTTGGTTTTAACCATAATACAGGATGTAATGTTTTTGTCACTGTTACCTGAACTGTTCACATACAATAATCCGTACCCTTTTGCGCGAAGTCCAAGTATTTTGCTGTTGACAATCCACGGTTCGTGGATAAGTGCCATATCCACTCCTCCATCAAGTCGGTTGGTTAATGCCGTTGAGGCTGCTTTCGAGTGATGAAAATTAATTTGTATCATCTTCTTCATTCTCATGGGTCATAGTTGACAACGATGTCTGCGTCTACTGCGTTGAGTCCAGAAGAGCGTTTTTATCGTCCACGAAGTCGAATATTTCCACGAGGTCCCCAATCAGACAAGAGTGTTTGGGAATACCCTGAAGCGACTGAGTTCGCCGGTTCTACTATGGCCTCCAATTTGGCATTGGCTTCTTTACGAATCACTACCCCTTGCGACCCCTCTGCTGCAACAGGGTTTTCGGGATCGGGTTTGTCGTCACCCCGGTAGATGCGTAGTCTGATGCCCATAAAACCATCGTATGCCAGACCTTGCCTCTCCCGGAGTAGGGACAACGTCTCCTTATTGAGGACCACGATCGCCTTCCTACGGGCACCAACCGATTCGAAAACCGTTACTACCTTCCAGTCATTGGTTGGTAGATCCGGGTTTCCCTTCCGGAAGATGTCTAGGATCTTCGCTGGGTCTTGGTATTCCGCCGGAATGATACCAATTGATCTCGGCCTGCGAGGCATATCACTGACCAAACTTCCGCTAGGAATAGGATGATATCCTTTAGCTTGGACGCTGATAGCTCGTCCATGCAGGAGACCAGCTTCACGTGTCCTTGAAACCAGCCTGAGTCCATGAATTGGGGAAAATGCCCTCTACTCATGTCAGTATCCTGCAGGTAAACATCCAATAACTTTTGACAGATCAATCCCCAGTTTTCATTTTCGATTGCTGCGTCGCAGTTACTATGGTCAAGAACATCCCTTACCAGTGGGTTTCTTGCAACCTCAGTGTAAGGTTTATCTATAACCTTGGAATCTACCTGCTTTTGACGCTTGCTGGATGGCTGTGCCTTTAGCTGCGGTGATGGTTCCTCCCTTGAGCGTTGCCTTTTAGCCTCAATGGCTGCAGGTGTTTTTGCAGCTGCTTCAGGGTTGGAGCTGTCATGTGCGGCCAAGTGAGGATTTGCCCATGCCAGCGAGGATTTCTCCTTGCTAGCAGCAGTCAGGCAAACAGAAAAATTTTCGAACATGTCGAGAGCTGAAGCTCTTCGTTTTATATAGGTATTCGTTTATTGTGTTAACTTCTACTGCGACTCTTGAATTTTCAGAAGAATGAGTATGAGCAGAAGCAGAGAAAATACACAAATGGGAAGTTGTTAAACCCTGAAAAATGATGCTATTAATACACAGAAAGTAAAAACAAATAGAATTTGATTTTTAAATTCCCGTCAATTTCCAAAAAAAAAAATTGCAAATTCCCTAAAATTTTTTTTTTTCAGTATTTTTGCTGTATTCTTATCTTTAGCACAGATAATATTTTTGGAAATATTTAAAAACATATCATATCTTAAGGTGGCATGATACATTTTTGGGTTCCAGTCTTGGAACATGAGAAAAAGGACTTAAATTTGATATTTATAACAAAAATAGGTCTATTTCGAAACGATCTGGTTCCTTCAATAACGAAAATTATGAAGAAAAAAATTTCTTTGTAATATTTCTTATATTTCCTTTTGAACATAGATGGGGGTATTGCAATATTGCGCAATCTGCAATATTTACTGATTGCTATTTCAACATGATTACAATAATTCTTATGAATTGAATTAGGCTACTGTTCGTAACGCTTTTTAAGCCAAATTACATGTGATAATTATTAATGAACAAATAACATCAAAGTTAGTTGTAAATATTCTGACAACAACACATAGTTGAACGGAACAGCCAGCCGTTTTCGAAGGTCACTAAACCTTCCTCATCAGCGTTCTTCTGTGTTTTTTGTCCACTGTGTGTGGTGTCAGTTGATGTAGATGTCTGCCTTATATACGAAACTTTATTGCAAATGGAATATGTGAATTGGTTTGATGCATTGCATTTTTCAATTTGCTCATATATATGTTTTGTGATGAAGACTCAAAATATACCATCTTCCATATATGTATATACAACAGTCTTACCATTGTCGTTTGTTCCTTACTAACTGTGCACAGGCTGGACTACAATGTAAATTTTCACATTGCTCTCTTTATCATTTTTAGTTAGCGTTTATTTAATTTATCTTTTAAATAAAATTATTATTCATTAATTTGTTATTGCAGCCTGTTCTGTAAATCGAGTCGATTTTAAAAAATTAAATCCACTAGTAGCGAATTTTTTCAGGCTTTTTTGTAGTTTTCTATTTTTCATAGCTCGAAATATCATATCTGAAATTAATTTAGTATGTATGATTTAAAACACATCAATGGGGCCATTATTTATGTTTGGAAAACGAGAAATTTATTCGGATTCGATTTACAGAACATGGCCGAGTATCATTTGCTTTTAGCAAAACAAGCATTTAAAAATTTGTATATCTTAATTTATTTCTGCGAGGAGCGTCTACCATCCTGCTAAAAGAAAATATCCGCTCAACTGGAGCAGAAGAAGTTAAGGGGGGTTAAATTTTAAAAATGTTTGCCTTATTAGCGGCTATTTGTTTAGTGAACACAAATTAGTATCAGGTATCCTTACGTATACCGTCGTTTTGAACAAATTTCGACGATCCTTACATCGAAAATATTGAGAAATTATTTATTTAAAAAATATTTATTTACTTACTATCGATTTTTTCTTAGTCTTTTTTTCTTAAAAAGTCTTTATAAAGCCTTAAAAATTTTTATAAATAAGGCTGTTAAAGTATACTTTTTTGATAAGTATGAGTATGCCACATTATGTGAAAATTATATTTTCCTTAACAGTCGGTACATAGGAATATACATTTTAAATAGTCAAAACTTAAAAGAAAATTCAGTTCTTGAACTGTTTTATAATCATTTACACGTCTTAAGTTACATGAGATTATGTATAATCTGATGATATATTATAAAAATGCTTATTTTTCCAATTTCATTCCAATCGTTTCATGAAGGCTAGTTTGCATGGTAATTGCACCTTAAAATTTTTCAATAATTTCATTGATTGGAAATTTTTTTCAAGCAATATAATTTTTATCACTAAATTTGTAGAAAAATATTGCAATAAAAAGTTTTGCACTTTTATTGATTGCTATTACAAACCTGATTTAAATCAATTTTTATTGCAATACCCCCATCTATGCTTTTGAATAAATAAAAATATGGGGTTGGTATTTTTGCACATTTTTTATAATAGCGAAATAATAATAATAATAGCAAAAAATCGTATTTTTTAAAAATGTAAATTTAAGTTGAGTATAACTCATGACTTAATTGTGTTTTTGATACCAAATTTTGTTTAAATGTTGACAATTTTGTTCTTAATCCATAATAAATATCTTTTTCTAAATCGAATAAGATTTTACTTCTCCATTAGCAGAATAGTAGACGAAGCTTGGTAAAAAAGCCAAATATTTAATTTTATTCTGAAATTGTCCTTGAGTGTAAGGGAAAACCCATAAATGTAGCAGACTTTTAGCTCTTGGAAAGGAAAATCCACTTGAAAAAAATCTTTTTTATCAGTTCAAAAACATCAGCTTGGCATCGGTTTGAATTTTAAGTATATATAATTCAAATTCCAGACCTAAGCTCTCTGACACCTCCTCAAATTCTGTATGAAATTTTATAACAATCGGACGGCCCGTTTAGAAACTGCACAATTATTTAAATTTTTTTAACGAAATCCTACAATGCCCCAAAATGGGCAACCGCAGGTTAATGACAAATGCTAACGATGCCAAGCTTATGTTTTTGATCTGATAAAAAAGATTTTTTGCTAGTAGATTTTCCTATCCAAGAGCTAAAAAAGTCTGCTATATGCATGGGTTTTCGCTTACAGTTTAGGAAATATTCTACAAATAAAATAGAAACTTTATCTATTTTTCCAACCTGGGTTCACTGTTCAGCTAATGGAGAAGTCAAATCTTGTCAGATTTGAAAAAGGAAACTTATGTTGGATTTAAAACAAAATATTTATTATTTTAAAAAACTTTTTCACCAAAAGCAGAATTAAGCCAAAAGTTATACGCAATATAAATTAAAATTTTAAAAAATTCGATTTTTGGCTTTTTTTGCCAAAAAAAAGTGTGATAATTATTTTAAAATAATTAAAAAAAGACACTCCAAAAAAGTCATGAAAATGTAGAGTTTGCGATCTGGAAGTAGTGCAAATTTCGATCCGATCTAATGATTTTTACATAGGGTTGTCATTGCAAGAAGTTCTCTTTTTCGATGCCTGGTCACCGAATTGGAAGCGATTTTAAGAAAAATTTCCTTTTTTGTGTTCTATGATAATATTTTCATCTAGGAAAAATGGTTAATAGTTACATATTTTAACAATTAGTTTCCTTTTATAATAATTTAGACGCGAAACAGTATTTTCATGTAAATTTAAGCAAATAATTTAAAAATTTTAGACCAAAATTAGTTCATGAGTTTCTTAAAAAGAAATCGATATTTTTTAAATTCTGGTGAGTAATTTGTAAAACTACCCAGTAAAAAAAATTGGAAGTCATTCTAAAGGAACTACATTTTCATTACTTCCAAAAAATCGATATTTTTAATTTGCCGATAGTTAGCAGCAAACCAAGTAGAAGTTTATTTTAGTTATACAAAACCTTGTAATTCCTCAATAGTTTTAGAAATTACTCACCAGAATTTTAAAAAAATCGATTTTTTTGAAGAAACTTATGAACTAATTTTGGTCTAAAATTTTGAAGTTATTTGCTTAAATTTACATGAAAATACTGTTTCACGTTTAAATTCATATAAAAAGAAACTAATTGTTAAAATAAGTAACTATTAACCATTTTTCCTAGATGAAAATATTATCATAGAACACAAAAAAAGGAAATTTTTCTTAAAATCGCTTCCAATTCGGTGACCAGGCATCGAAAAAGAGAACTTCTTGCAATGACAACCCTATGTAAAAATCATTAGATCGGATCGAAATTTGCACTACTTCCAGATCGCAAACTCTACATTTTCATGACTTTTTTGGAGTGTCTTTTTTTACTGGGTATAGATGAATTACAAGGTTTTGTATGACTAACATAAACTTCTGGTTGGTTTTCTACTAACTATCGGCAAATTAAAAACATCGATTTTTTGGAAGCAATGAAAATGTAGTTCCTTTAGAATGACTTCCAATTTTTTTTACTGGGTTTACTATTAAAAAAAAATTTAAAAAATACCAATCCCATTTTTATACTTATTTTTTTTCATTTATAAGTTCATCTTTAGTAACATCTTTTACTTACAGCCGTATTCATAAAAATTTTAAAAAGCATTTCAAATGTTTGAGCAATATTCGCTAAAATTTTATTTATAATAAAATTTTTTATCTGCAAGACCATTTCCTTCCATGTATTTGGTATTGATAAATATTGTCGTTTAATATGGAAATAAGTTATTTATGTGTATTAAAAATATTTAAAAATATAGAAGGAGAAAAGATGAGGAAATGAAAATCATTTAAAGAGTTTGACTACAAATTGCATAAAATCATGGCCAAAGCCCATGTGGACTCATCAATAACACTGAAAAGGCGGATGGGTTAGAGAAATTACAGATGGTAGCATGCCTTTGTACAACAGGGGCTATGAGGACATGTCCTACGGCGGTTATGGAAGTCCTCATTGAACTCACACCTCTGAAGATTGTGATAGAGGATGCTGCCAGACAAAAAGTATTCAGCATCGTGGCGAAAAACACAGATAGGGACAGTCTAATTAGCCAATGGGAGCAATCATCCCCTACTTTAGCAACCTTTCTGACGTGATGAATAAAGCGTATAACTTCAACAAGAGGTTTGAAACTGTTCTGGCGAATAAAAGGGAATGGGGGTAGCGTTGGCTGAAGTTGTTAGCACGTTGACTACAAAACCGAACGTCCTGGGTTCAATCCCTGTATAAACAGTCGTTCAAGGGAATACTGGGGTTCCTTTGAAACTGGCACCATCAGGTGGTACACTGATGATTCCAGAACGTCGGCAGGTTCTGATGTGGGAGTTGTAGGACCAAGGACTAACTAGCATGAGTCGTTGGGAAAATCTCCCACCATTTTTCATTCGGAAGTTTATGCCATTGAAATATGCGCACAATTCAATCTTGATAGGGGCTACCGAAGAAAAGAAGTAGCCATTTGCTAGGATAGTCAGGCTGCTATCAAAGCGCTCAGCTCATATGAGTTTACCTCTTAGTTAGCGTGGGAATGTCGCATTAGGCTAAATCAGCTAAAGGCCGTTTCACACTATAATACAAGTATTAATACTTTTGACGAAAATGCATCCCTAATCTAATTTCTGTTTCAAAAATTTCAAAAGACAATAACAACTCAACATGTCAGAGTTGCATTTTCCACAAAAGTATTAATACTTGTATTATAGTGTGAAACGGCCTTAAGCAGCATGAATAAGGTCACACTCTGCTGGGTTCCTATACACGCCGGTGTGTTAGGAAATGAAAATGCAGACAAAATGGCCAGAAGGGGGCTAGTACATCCATGGTCGGACCAGACCAGGATTGAGGCATGCAAAACTAATGATTGGAACGTATAACCAAAACCGTTTCATAGCTTTCAAGTCCCTGAGTAAAAACAATCTAAGAATGCTCACAGGCTTCCTCACAGGCCATGGTAGACTGAGAAAACACCTCAACAGACTTGGCATTGAGAGTAACAGCCTGTGCAGATTCTGTGATTACGAAGATGAAACTCCAGAGCATATTCTGAAGGTCTGTGAAGCGTTATGCCACAGAAGATATAGCCAATTGGGCAAGCACCTATTGGAGGATTGGAGGTGCTCTAGCACCTGGCAGGGGATACAATAGATCTACTTTGGTCGCAGTATCCTGTGCTTCCCGCTACACTTAATTCATTCATGCATTGACTACAAATTGTCTCTAGATTGTTTGGCATAAAGTGACTTTTCTGCAAAAAAATAAAAATTACAATTTGTCGTAGGAATCTATTAAATTATTTATAGAAATTATAGAATCTTGTGTTTTGTATTATTTTCAAATATTATTTAATGACGATCATTAAAATCTTGGATAGTTTTTATTAATTTTAAAGTACGCCAACAGGAGTATGAAGTTTCATAAAAATGTTTTCATATATAATATTTTTAGGCGTAAATAGAACCCCAATTTAATGTTTATAAATTTTACATATGATATTCGTATTCGCTAATATCGCTTCAAATTGGCATTCGGCACATCACTTATACATACATATGTAAGCGTAAGAACCTATTTTTAAGGCAAAAAAACATGCAAATTAAATTGTATAAATTTTCGTAAGCGTGCGTGATCGTGATAAGTTGTGAACCACTCGTGCGTGATTCAAACTGTTTTATTCGTAAGGGTGCGTGATCGTGAAAATTTTCAAAATCATTCGTGCGTGAAAGTGCGTGAGTAAAATATTTTTCTGCGTGAGCGTGCGCGTCGTGAGTCAGAAAATACTCACGTGCTCATCTCTGGTAATTACATATGTATATGTCAGTGTTGTTTCGAAAAACAATTCAATTATTTTATAGAAACTTTTGCCGGAATATCAAATGGACTCCAAAAGAATATTTAAAAGAAAAGGAGCGATCCGCTTTCCATTCCCAGTGATTGCTTTCTCACTTTATGTGTTAACAAAAATAATAATAATTGTAGAAATTAACTAGTGATGTATAAACACTTAAAACAAATAAAATTAAACTCGTTATTCTAGTGTAGTGATGCACGAATATTCGTATTCGAATTGCCGGATATTCGGCCATTTTTAGATATTCGTATCTGTATTCGTATTCGCCAAATTCAGGCGAATACGAATATTTTGCCAAACAAATTAAATAAATAAATGCATAAATGCTAAACGAAATTTAAATAAATGGCTAAAAATATTAATTTGTATGAAATCCATTAAATTTTTTAACGAAATTTGTGCTTTGTATGATTTTCAAATATTATTTAATGACGATGAAGTAAGCCAACAGGATTATGAAGCAGGGATCGCGAATAACGATTATTTTCCAAATTTAAACTGAAAAACTCACAATAGTAGAGAAGTGCACAAGGAACTCCATCCCAGCAAAAAATTTTCGAAATTTTGTAATGGGTAGTACTCTTTTAATGGATTACAAAGTAATGACTGATACTTATTTATGAAATTATTTTATGTGCGTAATAATGACTGCCCTGTAATGAATAAAATAAGAACTTATTTATATCATTACGTGAAAGTACTTATTGTAGTGCTTTCCAGTTAATAAGGAAAAATATCTAGAGAAAAATTTATTGATCGTTAAAATTATTTTAATTAGAAAAACTAGCAAATTAATTTAGAATAAGTTTAAGCAAAAATTAATCTATAAAATTTTGCATATTTGTAAGCAAACAATTAAATTTTGAGTACTCTTAGGCAATCAGTAATATATTAACTTTTGCATGTTTGTAGGCAAAAAGTATAGGGTACCGCATACTTTTTGAACTTCTCAAACAAAAATAATGGGTTATTCAGTCAAATTGTAAGTACTTACGACTGAGGAGTACATACACTTTTTTGCATTCAAGTAGGCAAATTTTTTTGCTGGGATGTTTCATGGATTTTTATTTTTATGATTTTTTTGATTCATTGATTTGTATTTATTCCTCACAAAATAATAGTTATTTCTTGATTTTTATTTATTCCGCACAAAATAACAGTTACTTTTTGATTTTAATATTTTTGTTAAAAAAAAATTTTAATCTTAATTTTTCACGAATGAATATTTCCTATGATTTGCATTATTAGTAAAAATTTATTGATTACTGTATGTTTTCAGAAATTTTTCCAGTATCCAGTAAATTTTACTGGATACTGAAAATTTTTTCAGTAATCCGTAAATTTTTACTCTATACTGAAATTTTTTCCAGTATTCAGTAAATTTTTACTGGATACTGAAAATTATTTCAGTAACCAGTAAATTTTTAATGGATACTGGAACTTTTAATGCAGTAAATATATACTGCAGTATGCCCATGTATGGTAAGAATATATTCACTTAATACAGCTAACTGAAATAATAAAAAAAAAACAAATAAGTAATAATTCTCTTATAAGAATGAATTTGTACTAATTTTTTTCTAATTACCTGCATCTGCTTATAACATAAAAAGAGTTTTCCGAGACGACAGAGGTCCAACACAAAGGAATGCTATCAAATTAGCATTTATTTATATTTTCGGCTGAAAATTCTCCCTTAAAGCCTGGTACTCTGTTCAAAATTTCACGCAAAATGTTGACATAATCCATACAAAAAAAGTTTACGTGAAATTTTCATGAAATAATGTTTCAAAAGTTGTACTCTGGTCAACTCGTGAAAAATGTATGAAATGTATCTGGCAACATTTTCTTGTCATCTGTGAAATAATGAGACTAGCATTTCTGTGGCAAAAAGGAAAAAGTGCTTAAGTCGATTTTGAGTTAATGGTACCTCTGTAATCTGCATATTCGAAAGTACCCCTGGTCAAAATCTTAATTAATTTGTCTGATTTTTCAGGAAGTTGTTGCAAAATTACTTGCGACTTATCTCTTTTTAACCCCCGACCAAAAAAAGGTTATAAGTTTGTAGTGTGTGTCTGTGTATCTGTGTGTCTGTCCGTGTCCACGTACAGCCCAAACGGCTGGAACGATTTTGATTTAGTTTTTTCTGTTTGAAAGGTGACTTGATCGAGAATGTTCTTAACTATGTTTGAATAAAATCGGTCTAGACGCTTAGAAGATATCGCATCTTTATCGATATTATTTCAAATGCAGTTTTGAAAACGTAAAAAATTTTCAATTGACATCAGCAAAATTTTTCAAAAACTTTCACCTGAAATAGCGTTCGCAAATACATACATACATATTAAAATATATATAAGACTATATACTTTCAATAAAGTGATAAAAAACTAACTTTAACCCGATCAAAAATTCTTCTTCTTCTTCTTCCTGTTGTGCTGACATACTATGTATGTCAAAAAAGGTGACTTCGGACACTTAGTCCATGGTGTCACCTTTGTGGTGATAATTTTGTTTTGTTGTGTAGGAGCTTCCTTCGGTTGCTGCGAACGACCTATACCTTCGTATAGGAAGTAGGAGTTTCCAAGATCCACTCCTTTGTGGTGATTGTTTTTATAATTGTTTTTGTTTTTGCATGTGGTTAATGGAAACCAATGGGATATCGCGGTGATACCGTTAACCGACGCCAACCATTAATCACATGCGGTGAGACGCAAAACTCTCGAAGGCCAATAAACAACAGTGGCCTGGTTGCATTTAAGAAATAATTGCCAACGACGCGTGATATTGACTCGCCCAGAGCTGCTTTACGAATCCCGATCAAAAATTGTTATATTTTACTTTCTCAAGTACAAACATTCAGTCGATAGTAATATCGATAGTATCGATAGTGAAATCTGAACTATCGAGAGATATCGATAGTAGAAAATATCGATATTATCCCAACACTAATTTACATACACTTCGTGTACAAATTTATTGCAGCTTACAGTAAGAATTAATGCTTTTTTGGTGGGCTACATCTGAATAATCTGAACAAAATAAGACATGCAAAAGAAATAGTTAATGCATGGGTTCTATTGCTAATGAATTGGTTCAATTTAGGTGCAGAACGCATGATTTTAACACAGGCGTGTCATTGACGAGCATGGGCTAACATTTAGCAAAACTGCTCATCATTCCAATGAGTGCTTAGAACCCATGATACGTTTATTCGTTTATATATACATACATATGTATGTTTAAAACAGAGCATAACGAAGTGCCCGCGGGTGGCCTTTTGCTTATAATTTTAGACTCTAAGCAGGTATACTCTGATGATTGTACTCGTATTTGAGGCAAACAGCCTTAAAAGCTGTTAAGTGTGCTGTTGTTTCCTTGCAAATTAAGAGGAAGCATTGTTCTCGCCGAGATCTGATTGGCAATTGTGCTCTCGTCGGTGTGAAAGCTCAATAGCTCTTTTAAAAAAGTTTGCACATTGTGCATATGACTTGGACGCACCTGATGTAAAGCAATAAGCCAGAGTAGTACGAAGAGAAAGTCCCACCCTTGATTCATAGGCTTTTCCGTTGGTAATTTCCCTTGAATTGTTTATGCTGATGTAATTTTTTTTATAATTATAATTTAAATACATATTCTTCAATATTTTTCAATAAATAAAAAAGAACGTCAAAAAATTAATCAAAAACTCGGATTTCATAAATTAATAAGGTAGCATTAATTTTGAGAGTAAAAAATTGTCGGCACAAGCGTCAGAAGGTTAATATGGCGACGAAAAGAGAGAACGTTTGTACCTTTATATTATTGTATCATGGTTTAAATATTAATTAATTTTTTATTTAGACACTATGTGTCTTTTTTATATGAGTTCTTGATATAAACTAAAACTTACAATTATTTCTTAGATTTAATTACAATTATTATTCTTATTGTCTTAAAGGTAAATTGCATAGTTTAACAATTCATTTATTTGGGTCAATGAATAATGTGAAATTGCAATTTATTATTTTCTTTAATTGTTTCACAATATTACTTATTTTACGTTTTGTTTCTTTGTTAACAAAAGTGCTTTAAATGCGGAAGTTAAAATAATGCAATCGCTTCTGTTGATTTAAGCAATTATTAGTTGAACTATATTTAGGTCAACAACATAATGCCATATCAACTGAAGTTAACTCGAAATTGTAAATTTGTAATATTATATATTCGTGAGATTGGAGTTGGCAGATCAGAGAGTTCAAGCAGTTGTCAAGTCGATGCAGATGAGCTTAATAGAACCTTCACAAATATACCGCTTCTTCCAGTTGACAACACTTTCTACAACTTTACAAGTATAACTTCTAATCTTCACAATATCAATAGTAATATGTTTCAATTCGCTCGTGTAAGCCAATCTGAGGTATATTTAAGCTTCAGTTTAATTAAGTCGAATGCGGTGGGCTCCGATAACATTCACCCGAAATTCGTTATGATATTGTTACCACTACTCTTGCCATATATCACACATTTGTACAACACTATTATAATGACTAGCACTTTCCCGTTGAAATGGAAATACGCAAAAATAGTGCCTATACCTAAAAAAGACTCAGAATTCAGGCCAATTGCCATACTGTGCTTTATATCTAAGGCTTTTGAAAAAATTCTTTATAATCAGATGTCGCTTTATATAAAAAATAATAATTTGTTGTCTAATATGCAATCAGGTTTTCGTCAAAATCATAGCTGTGTCTCCGCTTTAATGGATGTAACTGAAAACATACGACGTGAACTTGACGAAGGAAAAATTAATTTTTTGATTCTTCTAGATCATTCTAAGGCCTTTGACACGGTCGACCATAGTACGCTTTGCATGAAACTTCAGTATTTCTTTAATTTTTCTTTTACGTCAACTAGACTGCTATCATCATATCTCTCTAGCCGTAGGCAATTTGTTTACGCGAGCAACCACCGATCCTCAGCATTAAATTTGTCAAGGGGAGTGCCTCAAGGGTCAATCCTTGGACCACTACTTTTTTCTATATATGCAAATGATTTGCCTAAACAACTTTTGCACTGCAAAATTCATATGTATGCTGATGATGTTCAGTTGTATTTGAGTAGTCCAGTCAATTCTGTTGCTGATAATATTTCAAGACTTAATGATGATCTAAATAGAATTTATCTTTGGGCAACTGCAAATGGACTCTGTTTGAACCCGAACAAATCAAAATGTATCATAGTACGTAAGAAAACAATTAATAATATTGCCGATGTTGAGATCTTAATAAACAGAGAAAAAATTACTATTGTAAATGCTGCCAAAAATCTTGGAATAATTTTTAATAACAACCTTACCTGGTCAAACCATGTTAACGCAGTTGTCGGCCAGAGTTACTCAAAGCTGAGATGTCTTTGGTCATCACAGCACTATACTCCTTTCAATATAAGGCAACTTCTTGCTAAGTCTTATATAGTTCCTGGCTTAATCTACGGTTGTGAACTTTATGCTAGCTGTGACTCAATTAGCAAAAGAAAGCTTAACGTTTTATACAACAATATTATTAGGTATGTATACGGATTGAAAAGATATGATCATGTTTCTCAATTTTCCTCGAAACTATATGGCATTTCGTTCAACAATCTTCTTAATATTTTTTTTTTTTTTTTTTTTTTTTTTTTAATAGTATATTTATTTATTGTATCTTCAAAAATGAACTAACAATAAGTAATCAAATCTTAAATCTAAATATAATTATTAGGCCCGACCAATATCGGACATAAGCTTAGTGATAGTTATAAATAATACATAAGTAGTGATAATCAAAAAGAAGTATTTTTAAGCAGTCCCATCTGGAGTGTTAGGTATAAGAGCCCTTGTGTCCCTTTTTTTTAAGCGGATGTGTCCAGTAAAGCTCAAAATATTACGGGCAAGCGGATTAGGATGTGACTCGAGTTTAGTTAAATATTTGCCTGCGTATTTTGCAATAATATACGTGTGCTTTTATTTCTTCATAAAATTATTTATTCTGAAATGCCACGATATCTTACTGATAAAATAAGGTTTGCAAGATCAGTTAGGGGGAAAAAGATCATAGTTCCTTTACATCGTCTACTTGTTTCTGAATGGCAGTTTTATATACATGCTGCGCGTCTCTGGAATACTCTTCCACATACACAACAACTTAATAGCAACGCAACTAGCTTTAAGCAATTTTTATTTAATTACTTCTCAAATTAGAAATTCATAAATATTGTTCCTATAATATATGCAATTAATTAATTTTGTAAATTTGTATCTTAATGTCTGTTTTTATGTTTGCTGCCGTAATTAAGTTATGGATACTACTTTCCTGTACTATAAATATAACATTAATTCTTGTTGTATAGGACTTGAACATACAAATAAATAAATAAATAAATAAAAATAAATAAATGTTTTGTTCCTTAACTCTTCCCCTCTTAAATTCGATTGTCCGCAATCGAATACAGAAATGGTAGATCATTTAGCCTAAAATTGTTATAGGATGGTACTGCTGGTGTTTCTCCAAGCTTGATGGGAATAGAATTATCAACTCTAGGGGGCTTTGGTATCTCGTTCACATATATAGTTTTTTGCTTACTTTTTCGGAATATTATCAATGTCACGAGAGGAATTGTTGTTACCAAAATTACTAATGCCAGGGATAGTTCTCTTATTTCTGTTGATTTACTAAACTCAGAAATTCGTTTGGTGTTGTTTATATGCAGTTCATGGAGGCTTTCTAGTGATAAGAATTGTAGCTGCTCGATTTCTGTTGGTGTGAGTTGATTTACAGGTGGTATGACTTTTAGTGGATTCGCATCGATATTCCTGTAAATGTTATCTGCAATACGGATTGTAGTGTTAGTGTAGGATACGATAAAACTTCCAGTTATGTTTTTAGGCTCTTCGTTCACGTTGATAATTCCAGAGAATTCATTAAGCAATAATATTCCTGTATCGATTTCTTCAACTTCAGGGATGTGGTGACCATTTATTGTATAACATGAAGATGGAAGAGAGTTTAGGATTTTTGGTAAACAAGAGTCTGTAGACAGATCTATTAAGTTATTTTTATTACAAAATTCCAAGTTCGAAAATCTTTTACACTTATTTGTTATTCCATAAATTTGTGTTTCAAATGTTACTACTTCATTAAATTTTAATTTTACAATTAAGTTATTATTTTTTATTGGTTTTATTAAAAGTTTCTTATAGACAATATTTGAAGTCAACGGAATTTCTATTACATAGAGCATAATCGTTGAATTATGTATTACTTTAATGTTTGTGAATTCTAGTGCCTCTTCGGGGCTTGTAAATGGTATATTTTCATTTTTAAATTTTTCGATAGCTAATTTAATTTCTAATTCGTTTAAAAGGAATGAATTTATCATACCTATCTTGGACCATTGAATAGCATATTTTATATTTAATATTTCTTCTTTCAAAAGTCGTAATTTATTTTGATTAATTATAATAAGTTCATCACCTAGGATACTACTCTTTTTGATATTATTAGTAAGATAATTTGTCATCCTAGTTATATTATTTAATCTTGTTTCAAATAAATCGTTTATAATAAATTGCTCATTATTGTTTGTATTTAATTTATCTAAATTATTTATTATTTTCTCTAGGTCATCATGATCTGGGGAACCAGCTAAATATTTCCATGTTGTACCCAGAATATTTATTGATCTCTTATTCTTTACAATTTTTGTTACGCTTATACTTTCTAATAACTGAAATGTTTTGGTTAATTCTTCTTTAAGGATGGGAAGTAGAGGATTTCGGGATGATTCAAAGGAGTTTATAAAAGTTTGGATGTCTTGTAAGCATTGTTCGTATTTGTTGGTGTCAAATTTGTGTATGAATCGGAAAATTCCGTTTTGAATTTTAGCAATTCCATTGTCTATCGTTGCGATTCTCGATGAGGTATAGTTGTAGAATTGTACGTCAGCCTGCACTGACGCAGCAATGAGAAGTCTGTAAAGAAAATGTTTTATAAAAGGATTTAACTCTTTATGTTGCTTTTGTGAACGACTCTGCCTGATTCTGTCAGTACTGTAGTCGATTTGTCTTCTTTTACTATTTCTTTCTTGTATTTAGGCGTGATTTTGCTTTCTAACCTTTTATCTATTCTAACGTATATAATGTCACCAACTTTATAGCGTTTCATTGGTGTCCTCTTCTTATTATGAGTATCTATATCAAATTCCTGTTTTTTCCTAATCTTCTCAATAGTTTCCTGTCTAGCGTTTTCAAGTTTTTCCGGGTCTGAGCTAACTATTCTGCCAAAGAAAACTTCAACGGGTTTTTTATTTGTCGTCGAGTGTATGGAATGATTGTACTCATTTACGGACTTATCTAGTAGTTCAGAAAACGATCTTTTTATTCCATCGGCTTTCGTACATCTCATTATTTCCACTAAAGTAGAGTGAAATCTCTCCACTTGGCCATTTACTGAACTTTTATAGGGTGGAGTCTTATAAACACGAATACCTAGTTGGTCCTCCAGCATAAACAGAATTGAGGCAGAATTGAAGGCTTTTTCGTTGTCCATAACCACTTCTTTCGGTATTCCAAACATAATCAGTAGCTTTCTTAGGGGCTCTTTTATGTCTTCGGCAGCTCTCGATCCAATAGTGTTTACCTGCGCATACTTTGAAAATTTGTCGACAGCAGTAAGTATATATTTTCCTTCCGTGTGGTAGATATCGAGATGAACAATGTGGCCGGGATATTGCGGGATTGGAGTTTTCTGTAATTCGGGTTTAATAGGATGGCGGTCATATTTATTTTCTTTGCAAACTGAGCAGTGGGAAACCAGATCTTTTATCTTCTTAGTCATTTTTGGGAAGTAATTTTCTTCGAGTATCTGAGCCTTGTTTTCCTTGTGGTTTCTATGCGCACGCTTATGGGTTTCAATGATGATTCGTTCTTGTTCCTGTTCGCTGGTAACATCGTTGACATGATTTTGTGTAAACCTTACCTTGTAATTAGCGAAATGCAGAGGATATATATTTTGTATCTTACCCATTATTGGTTCAGAAGTTTTAATACCATTAATGACGGATGGATTGAGATATCTTTTTAGAATGGAGATTAAATTTTCTTCATTATAATCTGGTTCGTTTATTATGTGACGGTGATATGTAGGAAATATTATTTTAAATTGGTAAGATGGAGTTTGATTGGTCATTAGGAATAATTGATTTTTAAAAACATTTATGGGATATTCCATACTCGGAATTAAGTTTTCCCCAGAGCTTTCATCGCTATGCTGGCTTACTGATAGAGAATTTATTTCAGTCACATAGGGGTTTCTGGAAAGCGCGTCGGCAACGATATTCGCTTTTCCTGGTTTGTATTCCATTACATAATCGTACTCTTCCAATGCAGCCTTCCACCGTTTCATTTTCCCATTATTGTTTTTATTATTAAGAGCATATGTAAGAGGTTGGTGATCAGTTCGGATGATTACTTTTGATTTTCCGTATAGGTAATTTCTAAAAGAATTTAAAGACCATATTATTGCCAGCATCTCCTTCGTTGGTCGCGTAGTGTTCTTCCGTCTTACTCAATGTTCTCGAAATGAACGAAATAGGTCGATTAGATTGTGACAACACTGCTCCCAAGGCGAAATTTGACGCATCAGTCGTCAATTCAAAAGGCTTTTCAAAATCTGGGTATGCAAGAATAGTATCCTGCGATACTAATGACTTTTTTAATTTTTCAAATGATTCTAACGCAGCTTTATCAAGAGTGATATATTGTTTTGCCGATTGTCTTTTTGAAATGCGACCTTCTTCCCCTCTTAAAAGAGATGTTAGAGGTTTTGCTAGTTTGGCATAATCTCTTACAAATCGCCTATAGTAACCGGATAGACCTAAAAATGAGCGTAGCTCTTTCAAAGTTTTGGGTATTGGAAATTTAGAGATGGCCTCAATTTTTTTCGGGTTTGTCTTCATACCTTGTGATGAAACTATAAATCCTAAAAATTCTACTTCGTCTTTGAAAAAATCGCATTTGCCAAGCTGTAATTTCATATTCCCGTTCTCTAGTGTCCTAAAAACTTGTTCCAAATGCTTCAAGTGTTCGCATTCCGTTTTGCTGAAGATAATTATATCGTCAATGTAAACGAAGCAAATTTTTCCAATGTGCTCAAGTAAAATATCGTCCAAAGCACGCTGAAAGATAGATGGTGCGTTCTTCAGACCGAAAGGCAACCTTGTAAATTCGAATTTCCCATTGTTAATTGAGAATGCGGTTTTTTCAATGTCTGATGTTTTCAATGGTATTTGATTAAATCCGCTTTTGAGATCTAAGACTGAAAAAAATTATTTTGCCCTAAATGAGACAATACTTCATTTATATCTGGTATTGGATAGGTATCGGATATTGTAACTGAGTTCAATTTGCGGTAATCTATCACGAGCCTGTATTGTTTATTCCCTTGTGAGTCAGGTTTTTTTGACACAATCCATATCGGAGAATTGTATGGCGACCTAGAGGGTCGTACAATGCCGTCATCCAACATTTTTTTTACCTGTGACTCCACTTCGTCTTTTAACGACAGAGGGTATGGGTAAAATTTCGATTAAACCGGATTATCCGTCGATGTTCTAATTTCGCCAATAACTTTGGTCGTGTATGTTAATTTTTCATCCGGGTCTGCAAATAGCTTCGGAAACTTTTTTACCAAAGAACTTGTTCCGTTTGCTTGATTTTTGCTCATGTGATCATTTTTTATATTTAGCATGTTAACATCAGGCAGTGATAGCTGTTTAAGTGGAATCTTAAACTTGTTTTGAATAGTCATATAGTTTCCAGCGGTGTTAATAACGGCTGAAAGGTCTTTTAGAGTGCTGTGACCTATAATAGCATCAAACTTTTTAACGCGGGTAGTAGAAATAATTTTATTGGAATGTCTATATTGAAAAGATTAATAAAGGTATGATTTGTTATGTGGATATCTCCACCTACTGATTTTGCTAAAAAGTTTTTTGTATTAGGTATAGATTTTTTTACAATTTCTGGGCGAACGTAGTTTTTTCCGGAGCCAGTGTCGATTAAAAATTTTAAAAGATTTCCACTCCTCGTTTTGCATTCGATATATGGTAACGAAGAGTGGTTTAAATTAAAAAATGGACGTCACTATGTTCGACATGCTCGTAATCTATTTGTAGTTGTTGCTCTTCATAGTTTTCTATTGGATCTATATCTTGGTAATGAGATTCATAAAAGTTCTGGTTGTAATCGGTTTGGTCGAATTCTTCAATGTTAAAATTTCGCTGATGTTTAATAGGGTGTGAATTTTCCTGTTGTGGCGGTCTTTTCCCGAAGAAATTATTTTGAGCTGGTCGGTTCATGTAATTGATGTTTCTGGTACGAACGCTTTGATCTATGTCCATAGGCTCTGGTCTTGGTTGTGGTTTGGGTGGTAAAGGTCGTGGGAATGTTCTGAAATTATTTGGTCCTTGTGTCTGATAATGAAAATTTGGTGTATTGACATAGGGCCCATTTGGTCTAACTTGTGGGGTAAAAGAGAGTTGAGGGTAAAAAGGTTGTTTATGATTATTTCTGCCATTACAAGTTTGTCCTTTATGTTGCATAGGTACGTTATAGCTGTGATTTCTGGTTTGTTGACTGTAATTTGCATGGTACGAGCGGAAATGTTGATTCTCCAACTTCAAGCATAAATGAAGGGCTTGCGGCAGCTCGGTAGGTTCCCTCATTGCGAGTAATCTTGGAAGATCGCCTTTAAGACCTCTGATGAAAGTATCTAAAGCCTTATCTCTATATGTTCTGGTGAGTAATTCCATAGGTGCTGCTCCTACATCCATGCATGATATTTTGTCTAATATCAGGGATAAATGGGAGTAAACATTATGGTAAAACTCTTGTATCGTGTTATTGCCTTGAACCATGGTTGTCATCTGATATTCGAGAGTTGTCAGATCTCGCTTATCAGGTTAGTGGATAGAAAGACATCTGGATATTGCAGCCCAGTTCAAGGGGGTATGATTCTAGCGCTATATCCGCTTGACCTGTAATTTTATTTCTAATGGCACTTAGGATGCCGTAATATTTTGGTGATCCCTTAATCGGCTCATAAATTTTTATAATCCTATCTACGCCTTTCTTCCACGAATTAAATTCACCAGGAATTCCCGAGAATTCCCGTATGCAACGTACTACGTCTGGGATTTTATCTAATTCTGACAAGTTTCCTGCGTTTTCTAATCTAATTGTTTGTTCCGAAATGTCGATAACATCGTTACCGGTTCGTTGACTACTGCGTGTCAAAATGTCTGATACGATTCTTGTCACAAGATTTTCTAATTCTACTGATCCTTGATTGGCAGGAGGATTAGAAGGATTAGGAGGGGGATTAGAAGTATTTAGGATTGAGGGTCTTACGAGGTTGTTTGGATTTGACATGTTTTCTTATTTTTTCTTTTAATAATCACAAAATTCGAAATTAAATTGAGTACACTTTTATTTTTTAATTATCTAAGCACGAGAGAGGATAAATATCTTAAGTTTAATTTAATCAAGCACAGAATTTTTTCTTCCTTCTCCTCCTTTTTTTCTTTTTTACTGAGTATTAGTCTAATCAGAAAATTTTGGAATATAAAATAAAATATCTTAAATTTACTCTTACATTAAGTACAGCATCGGTGAAGTGGTGCAGCAAAGTCCTTTTTCTTCCGCTACTACAGCACTGCAGACTTGGTGGTTGGATTTCACACAACTTTTTGGTCACTTTCCACTTAGCTTTACTTCGGGTTTGTTAGGCCTCGTTTTTCTTACTTTTCACGGCAATTTTAACGAGTTCTTTTCTCTTTTTATACTGCTTTTGCTTTTACTTAGGTCCCGTTTTCTTTTACTTTTCACGGTGATTTGAGCGAGTCCTCTTTTTTTTAACACTGCGTTTGGTTTTACTTTGGTCGCGTTTTTTTTACTTTTCACGGTAATTTGAACGAGTCCTTTTTTAACACTTTGCTCGGTTTTACTTACGGCACGTTTTTTTTACTTGTCACTGTAATTTGAACGAGTCCTTTTTTAACACTTTGCTCGGGCGCCAGTTAATTTTATGTTTGTTTAATTTAATAAAAAAAAACAATTTTTATTAATTAATTTTTTATTTAGACACTATGTGTCTTTTTTATATGAGTTCTTGTTTTAAACTAAATTTACAATTATTTCTTAGATTTAATTACAATTATTATTCTTATTGTTTTAAAGGTAAATTGCATAGTTTAACAATTCATTTATTTGGGTCAATAAATAATGTGAAATTGAAATTTATTATTTTCTTTAATTGTTTCGCAATATTACTTATTTTACGTTTTGTTTCTTTGTTAACAAAAGTGCTTTAAATGCGGAAGTTAAAATAATGCAATCGCTTCTGTTGATTTAAGCAATTATTAGTTGAACTATATTTAGGTCAACAACATAATGCCATATCAACTGAAGTTAACTCGAAATTGTAAATTTGTAATAATAAATGTTTTGTTCCTTAACTTATGTAAGAAAAATTTCGCTATTACGTCTGTTCACTATGAAGGTATAACGAGAACTCTGAGTTGTAGAAAGTGACTTATGAAAAAAGCTAAAATCATTTGCAGCGCAGTTTTAGCGAGAAAGGGACAACAGTGGCATATCTGTTATTAAGATGTTAACAAAATAATCAAAACAAACAAGAGAAAATATGTACATACATACATACACATTTTCAAAATTAAATTAAATAATTTGTTGAATAGAATTAAAAAAACGGAATGTGGAAAAGATTATTGGTATTAAAAAGTGATTAAAATTTGTTTACAAATGATTCCTGATTTATCTTTAAGCATTTTCATTGAAAACTTTTAATTTTTACCTTTTATTTACAAAAATCACTCAGCGAATGAGACCACAAAGTGTAAAATGAAAAACATTAGAAGAAGTAAACAACTTTACAAAATTAAATGAAAGAATTTTTTGTGTAGAATTAAGAAACAAAATGCGAAGAAGCTTATTACTATTGAAAAGGCAATTAAAAATTGTTTTAAAATTATGGCAGATTTCATCTGAAGCATTTTCATTAAAAATATTAATTTATATCATTTATTTACAAAAATCGCCAAGCGCATGAGATTACATAGTATAAATTAAAAATAAACTAAAAATGCCACCGCGAAAGAAGTTTTAAAGAAGACGCAGTGACAGAGTGAGCGAGAAATCCGAAAACACAAATTATTTTCCGTCCCGTGACATCTCCGTATATCCTCTGTGGAACAATATTGTTGTTATGATTGTTACATAGGTTGACAAAGATTTTTGTAATTTTTTCTTTAAATCCTAATAACTTTTCATGTTGGATGTAAGAACTGTAAAGTTTGTATACATAAACATGTGTATATATTACTTTTATTATTAAACAAAAAATTCTATCGTGTATTTTTATAAAACTAAAAAAGACTACCAGAAATTCTGGAAGTTAGCAACCTAAGCGATTGCATTCGAAAAGGCTTACCATTTCCAAAAAGAAATGGCAACATATGCAAGACCTAAAATCTTTGTAAATTAATAGCTGATTATCTTGTTTTTGTTATCAACTTACTCTCTCCTACGGCCAATAGTATACAGTATGTCAAGAATGAGTTTACACACAAGAAAAATATATATTTTTAGGGTTTCGTACACCAAAGGTGAAAAGAAACCCTATTGTTTTCGCTACGCTGTCCGTCCGTCTGTCACAGGGTATTTTCTCGAGAACCGTAAGAGCTACGGTCCTGAAATTTGGACACAGTGTGTAGACCTTTAGCCGCTAAAACATGAGAGTTGGAAATTAAAGGGTGTTCAAAACGAGCAACGAAAATTTTTAAAATCCCATGTAATATATATACAATTGTGTGTATGTATACACTTGAATTTTGTAAGTTTAGTGTACTTTTATACAGACTACAACAATTAGCACTAAAATTTAAAAAAATTTAATTGAAGGGTGTACCATCAGTTAATATAATTTTGACTATGTAATTTTGACAACTTGCTGTATCTTGGAAACCGTAAAAAACATTTATAAAACGAAAATAAATCGCGAAAAACCGGAATAATCGCCAAAATTAAAAATCGCCAAAATGAAAAAATCGCCAAAATGAAAAAATCGCTAAAATGAAAACATCGCCAAAATTAAAAAAAATCGCCCAAATGAAAAAAAATCGCCAAAATAAACAAAAAATCGCCAAAATTAAAAAAGCGAATAATAAAAAACTAAAAAAAACGCTGTATTAAAAAATGCTCGAAACCCAACGTACGGAACCCTTCGTGCGCGAGAGAAAGTCGCACTTTACTGAATTTATTTTAACTTTGGTTGCAATGTAAGTAGACTTGTTTTTATATACTTTGATTTTTTTTGTATTTATTGTAATTATTTACGTATTTACGAGGATATTAAATAAAAAAATTATCAAATTCAGTTTAAAACAAACCAAAATAAAACAAAAATAAATATCGCTCAGGTTGAGTAGCGTCAAATAACTTTTTCTTCTTCTTGGAATTAACCAGCTTTTTCAAATCATAATTGGCTGGTATACTCTGGCACTTTTTTAATATCGCGGTTTTTAGAGATACTTTGCTTGTTGGTTTACGTTTAGCGACTCTTCTCTTCAAATAGACCCACAAATTTTCAATGGGGTTTAGATCGGGACTTTGAGCAGGGGTATCTATAACCCTCCCACAGTTATAAAGGAGTCACATACGAACCATAAAGGATTTATGTTTAGGATCGTTGTCCTGGTAAAATTTATATTGAGGGATTCCATATCTTCTAAACCCGAATTTTTCAGCATTGCTTGTCAAATGTTTCTTCAAAATATCTAGATATTAACGTGCATCCATCGTTGATTCTATAAACGCTATGTCTCCAACAACTTTGCTCGAGATGCACCCCCAAACCATTATAGAAAGTTTTCCAAATTTCACTGTTGGGATGATGTTCCGATTTTCTAGTGAGGTTAAGGGCTTGCGCCATACTCTAATTGGCCCATCATTGTAGTAGAGGATAATTTTGGTTTCGTCGCAGAAAATAACGTTATCCCAATATTCAGTTGGCTGTGGAACGTTTAATGTGGCAAAGGAAAGCATTTTTTCTATATTTGAAGCGGAAAGCAGAGGTTTTATTCGAGCTACTCTTGATGAGTACTTCTTGCTCAATAGCAACTGGCGGACTGTTTCATGAGAAACAATAGTGCCGCATTCTTCCTGAACCTCTCTAGCAATTGTTCTTGTGGAAATTTGGGGGTTTTGAATAATTTTTCTCATTGTTATGCGCTCCACACATTTATTTATTTTTCGTTTTGGACTATTCTCTTTTTCTGCACGATTTTTATATTGTAAATTGTCTTACCGACACACTGAAATCATTTCTGATAATTCGCTCACGCTTTTTCCCAAGTGGAGATTGTAATAAATTAACTGGATTACATTATAAGATAACCTTTTTCCTGGCATATAAAATATTAACTTCTTGGCAATTAATTTAAAAATACAGAAATTAACCACACACATGAAAAATAACGGGAAATGCAAAAATAACTTTGTTGTTGGTGCAGAAGAGGGTAAAACAAAAAATGTGTAAATGCTTGACACTAACCCTACGTCTATACCTGATATATTTTTATCATGACAAAAGTCAAACTTTATATTGAAAAATATCTTTTTTTATGTTAGCTGCTTTTGCTATATGGAATTTGACATTTGTCATGATAAAATTATATCAGGTATAGACGTAGGGTTACAAAACTAAGTAATAACATTTTTTTTCTACTTTTCTGTTATTTTACACTAACCTTGAATTTGTTTTGTCGTACATCTTTGTAGGCATTGCATACAATTACAGTAAATCAAAAAAATCTGTGCAATAATACAAGATGTATCATTTTTGGCTAATGATGTAAAAAAATCGAATTTATTTTTAGTGTGTAAACTCATGCTTGACATACTGTAACTTGCCATTAGTTAAACACTTTTTCATTATTACAACTTCTCTTTAAGGCCTGGTACTCTGTTCAAAATTTCACGCGAAATGTTGACATATTCCATACAAAAAAATTTACGTGAAATTTTCATGAAATAATGTTGCAAAACTTGTACTCTGTTCAACTCGTGAAAAATGTATGAAATGTATCTGGCAACATTTTCTTGCTATCTGTGAAATAATGAGACTGGCATTTATTTCGTGCGAAATATTGACAGCTGATGTTTTTGTTAACAAAAGATGATCAGTGTTGCCTACTTCCAACCAATAAATACGAAAATTTTTTCCGAAAAAGTAAAATGGGCATCACTTGTTACGTGTAAAATTTTTCACGCGAAATAACCAATGTTGCTGAAAAATTTTCACAACTTCGAACAGAGTACCAGAATTAACCAAAAGTGAGCAATAAGTTAAAGGCAAGTTCACTTTACCTGTAACTTTTATCGTGAGGTTTAGTCATTTGGAGCTGCCACATATGCATAAGTTGCCTCACTTTCTATTTTATACATTACAACCAAATTTATTTTATCAATATATGACAGAAAACAAAAACAATATAACACAAAACACATAATAATACAAAAAAATAAAAGAATTGAGAAAAATGGTTTCATTATGTTTGTAATTTGGCAAATAAAAAAAGCAAGTTGCCACTAATGCTATGTTTAGACGACGAGTTGAATCACCGCTTCGCTCTCTGAATCATGCTATTTAGACTACGCTTTCGTGCTTCGTGTGCAGCGTGCCAATTTTGTGCTTTTCGTACTAGATTTAGTGTTTTTTAATTCATAACAAATTTTTTCAACTTATTGCTCTTTGATGTGTAAACATCTATACGCTACGGGGTAAAAATCTTATTCCCAACACAATAACAAATTTTGAGTAAGATCATCATCACACCGCATTATGAAGTATGAGCGTATGTGTTTGAAAGAAGCAACACAAACTTATTAAGAATATTGTAAATACATAGGAATTTGCTGGTTTTTGTTTGTTTTATTTCACTTGATAATTGCTTTATTTTATTTTAATTGCAATGCGTACACAACAACAAGAACAGCAACAACTAAACGATGAACAACAGGAATTAAAAATTAAAAGTAAAGGCATTTTCCATAGATGGGCACTTTGCAGTACTACTAAAATTTCAGTAAAAATTATTTTTTAACCAGTAAATTTTTACTGATTACTAAATTTTTTTTTCTACAATTTTTATAAAGTGTCTAAATGGTTTATTATATGATGAGGTGCATTGAATTTTCAGTAATCAGTAATGCCCGTATTCATAATGAAATTCTACCAAGTGGCTAAATTTTTTTCATACAAAAATTAAAAAACTTGAATAAAAAAACTTTGCCACTTGCTACAATTTTATTATAAATACGGCCCTACGATTTTACTCGTAATGCAAAATAAATTTCATTATCAGTAAAAATTTACTGAATTTTTTCAGTAATCAGTAAATTTACTGCTTACTGCAATTTTTAATGAAGTACATATGTATATACTGCAGTGTGCCCATTTACTAACCAAATAAGTTAAATTAAACAAACAAAAACCAGCAAATTCCTATGTATTTACAATATTGGAAGTTTTGATACTTTTAATTGATTAATTAAAAAAAAATATACTATAGATATACCTTCGATTTTAGTGCGTTTTACAAATCTACTAAATATTAATTTAAGAAAGTGTGGTGACTTTATAAAAAACACCAAATAAGAATTTTTCACTTTTCAAAAACTATCTGATTGCACCCCTTTTAGTCACGCAAAGTTTCCTTTGCAGAATGTTAATTCAGCTGGGTGAAATACAAAGGAAGAGAAATTTCCCTTTCACAGTGAGAAAAAAGAACATATTTCTAGAAATTACAGAGGATATCGTACACGTTATAAAATGACTTAATTACAATAATCTAATCTACTAACCACTGAGGGAAGCAATGTATTGCTTTCTCGATAGCGAAAGCTTCCAAAAATGCTTCTGAAAAGTACTAAAGTAAGGCTCTCTAACAAAATAAACAAAAGTAAAAAAATATCTGGTGCATCTTGTGCATCTGAGTACACGAAAACAATACATTATTACTTCTGTGAAACGAATTAGTAAGGCAAAAAATTTATGGCTTTTTGGAAAAAAACTCATAAACTCTTCTAGGAAGCGGTAATTTTTGCTGGCATGGTGAAATTGAAGAAATAGAACGAAGTATCAGAAATTTAAGGATACATAAATGGAGAATTTTGCTCAGATCTGATCAATTTTAGATTGAAGTTTATAGTTATAGAAATTCAACTAATCATAATCCATTTCTAATACTGTCAATATTTGCTCTAGGACTATTAACATTACCATGTTCGTATCGTCCCTACCACGCCAAAATATCCAATATGCAATTTGCAATTTTCAGAAGAGCGGGAAGACCCGTCAACTGTGAATTTAAAGACAGCGTATTCCTAAAAATTCCAGGCTTAAAACATTTCTTATTGAGTTATTTATCGTCCATAAGAATTTCAGCATTTTGGAACGAAGCATATCGTATAAATTAGGATACCAAAATAACGAATCTATAAAACGAATTTTGCATATTGGATAGTTGGACGTGGTAGGGACGATTTGTTGAAGTAGAAATAACTTTTAGCGCTAATAACTATTTTAAAAGTAAGTTAGAAATACAATAATGATTTGTATACATCAGATTGCTTAATTCATATACAATACGGTCTAAACAGAAAATACTTATGTTGTTCAGAATGTAACATACTGAACCATGTTCAAGTAAAAATTAATTCAGATGAAACCCCTAAAAATCTAATTGTTTTATTAAAACAGCTTTATGGCAAGAGGGAAAAGATAACGACATTTCCTGAAATGAGGATCGTTGATCACTGTTTTGTTAAAATAATATACCATAATTGGAGTGTCTTGCCAAATGAACTTCAATTGTTTTGCTACTCATATTCTACTTATAAGCAAAATTAAAATATGGCTCGATATAATTGCAATTATTACAAAAACCAAGAAGAAATCTTGTAGTTTATATGAGGTTATCTTATTGATTTTTTCAATAAAAAAAATTGCGTCTTTATTCTCTATACTTATGTATTTTCATTTAAATTCTATACCATATACATATGTATGTAGTATATTGTAGATGTTATTTATTTATACATACATACATACACATTATGTTATTTTCTTAACTAACTTACTCACCAAGTATTGCACCAGCAGACTTCTACCTGATAGATAAGCATTCTACCCAATATGGTAACAAGCAGCCTGAATAACCATTGAAATTATTGTGCAAACATTCTTATACAAAAATGAAAAAGATCATGAAAAAATTGTCTCTATGTCTATTTATAGATATGAAATAACAAGACACCTCATAAAATCAAGACTTACTTATTAAAAAAATCAATAAGATGCTTTACACATACTCATATAGGAACCTACTAAAAACAAGAAGAAACCCTTATTGAAAAAATCAATAAGGCAACGTAATAAAATCAAGAAGAAAACCTTTTGAAAAAAATCAAGAAGGCAACCCAATAAAATAAATAAGAAATCCCTATAGTTTACAATTTATAAGAAAACCTAATAGAATCAAGAAGTTTTTCTCTTTGGATTGTTTTTTTTTTGGTGCCAAAAATAACGGAAATCGAAAAAAAAGTTGTGAATAATAAGATTTCTTCTTGATTTTATGTGGTTTTCTTCTTGATAAAATTAATAAGATTTACCACATAAAAACAATAAGGAATCTCTATGAAAAAATCTTCGCTTCTTTCTGCTGGGATACCCCTTAGCCTAAAAACGGTTCATAGAGAAAATCTTCTTGATTCTATGAGGCAGTTTTTTATCTGTGTACATTAGGTATGGCGTAGTTAACGATTTTTCGATTTCGACTTGCAAGAACCCCTCATTTTGTGAGGTTCAGAAAATATTGGAGGTCGGTTATACATTTGACTTCGATACGAACGCGCTAGGGGCAATTAGAGCCCTGCGAGTAAATTTTGTACAAATTCCGCCTTTGTATGGGAGCCCCCTTAATAAGTCGAGATAGGACATAGGTATGTTCGGAGGAAATGTTGAAGATGAAAAATTACTGCGAGTCGGTCTTACATTTAACCCCCCTAGGAGACAACATAAAAGCGGAAAAAGCAAACTTCTTAAAAAAAATTATTCAAAAAACTATATTTTTGTATGGGGACCACCTTAATGGTTGAGGATAGGCGATAAGTAGGTTCAGAGAAAATTTTTGTATTGAGAAAATATTGGAGGTCGGTTATACATTTGACTTCGATAGGAACGCGCTAGGGGCAATTAGAGCCCTGCGAGTAAATTTTATAAAAATTTTCCCTTTGTATGGGAGCCCCCTTAAGGAGAGGAGTTAGGAGGTCGGTGTGCTTAAAATAGATGTTGAGCGGAGAAAATTAATGGGTGCCCGTCATACATTTGACCCTTGTAGCGGTGACCCCGGGAAAGTTATATATATATATATGATTTCTTGTATTTTTTTTGCTTTTACCCTCAACTTTGAGCACGAAGCGGAGACCTTTGCCCCCATCTGACCGCCACCATTTTTTGCTCAAATATTTTTTCCGAACCTCACAAAATGAGGGGTTCTTGCAAGTCGAAATCTCGTTACTAAGAATTCCCATATAACACTATGCCATAGCTATTGTACATACACATAAGCATACATACTTACATATATTCGACTCATTAAAAATCTTGTTTTTGAAGGCATCCCTATATTTTCTTCTTATTTTTCCTTTTTATAACTTAACTAAATTTATAACTTAATTAAATTTATTTCATTTTCATAACTTAATTAAATTTATTTATATTAAACTCACATATGTTTTTTTGGTTTGTTTTTTTTTGTCTACACAAATACACATACACATATACCTATTTTGTTTTCATAGCTAGTTCAAAAAAAGTGGCGATTAACTGTTATAAAAGTTAGAGAAGATACCAATTTTACGTGCAAGTTGATGCATATTGAATCTACTTGATTAGCTCTCGTAATTTTATATTGCGAAGCAAGTTGATTCAGTCATTATTGGGGTGTGAAGCCTGAATAGAGAGCGAAGTACGTACCGTGTAAACATACTATAGGTGTCTACCCCATTTTTGTAGGAGATGGTGTCTAAAAAAAGAAAACTAAAATGCGGAAATTTTGTAAGGTGTGTCCAGACTGTGGGAGGCGCTAGTATGCTGGGGTATGCTCAGGCTAGGGCTTGATATTTTGAGCTTTATTCAATTACGTTTCCGAAAGGAATTGAACTCTGTGACATGGCCGTATAGTTCAGTTTTCCTAAACTTAGGATTTACTATCCGGAACTTTATCGTGAAGTCATAATAATGGCCCTTAATAAATTAAAATACTTTTTTTGTCGTTATAAATGTTAATGAAATTCTTTTTCTCAATTAGTGTTGCCAACATAATATGCAAAAGTAAAAAACACCAACAAATTTGCTCAATTATTAATAAAAACTCTAATTTTATTCTACCTTTCGTTTTTTCATATGCATATGGGCATTTCTCCGAGAAAAATCCACTTTTTTGTAACGTCAATTAACCTTGTATTTCTGAACAACACGACTCGATTTTTCTTAAAAGTTTACATAACGTAGAGCTGCTGACGGCCTACACAAATATATGTATAAAGAAGTAAAAAAAATTTTTGTTCTCTTTGAAAAAAAAACAAGCATATTCGCTCAGTGTCGCACGCTACAAAAAGCTACAGCAAGCAATTAACCTTGTATTTCTGAACAACACGACTCGATTTTTCTTAAAAGTTTACATAACGTAGAGCTGCTGACGGCCTACTCAAATATATAAAGAAGTAAAAAAAAGTTTCGTTCCTTTTGAAAAAACAAGCATATTTGTTTAGTGTCGCACGCTACAAAATGCTAACATTCCGGTGGAAATGCCCATATGTAGTTTAGAAAATTGATGATACGTTATTTTGTTTCAGAAAACCACAATTCAACATAACGTGAGGCACTAAATACTCAGCTTACTTTGATAAATGGATAATTTTTATCCAAAATTAATTTTTTGTTTTAGTTAAACCATGATTTAAAGATTTTGACTTAATATCTCTTACATGCCGACCACACGAGCAATAATCTTAGCAATTATTGCCGTGGCAACTGTCAAATTCGGTTGCCGACACAAGATATTAGCGTGTGGACCATATGAATATGTGTTCAAATATATATTCAGCAACAAATGTCAAAATACATTGCTGAGCAATAATCTCTTAACACATGCTGTCAAAATGAAATAATATTAATTTTTATTCAACAAAAAAGTAAAAAAAAACGTTTTAACTACATAAAACAAATAAAATTTCAATTTACAATTAGAAAATTATCTATTTATTGATCATTTAAGTGTTTATATGCATAAAAACAAAATATATTTGAATATACGTGTTCACCACCTCTAAATACATTGTTGAACACAAGCAATTTGACGTCATCGCTCTGCCGGCGTTATTGCTTGTGTTAAGATACATCAAATGGCTCGTGTGGTCGTAGTGTTATAGTCTTATGCAGTTTTTTGCTTCTCCTGTAAACTTATGAAAAGTGATGTTACGTTTTTTGCATTTTAGGTGACGATATGTACATTCGCATGCTTTTTTATTTTATTCTAGAAAAATTGTACTTAATGTATTATTTAATTTTATTTATTTTTTATTTTGTTATTTAAATCACAGGATTTCTATTTCAAACAGTTTAACCGTTTTGTCAATTGTTTTTGTTATTTTTTTTTTGCAGAAACTGTGCAACTTAAAATTAATATCGTATTTGTTCTATACTGTATTCATTGGATAAATTACGAATTATAGTCAGTACATGAATTTAGATGAATTCTTTACCGAATGTTTTGTTCCGTTTTTCTGCTTGTTATTGTAATTTACATAGTTTTTTGTTATTATCATTGTTACTCCTTCTTGAAACCGAACAGTTTTCCAGCAGAAGACATTTGATCAATTTGACTAGGTGGTTTGTAACTTAAGCTTAATAAGCTTACAATGGTGCATTGGATGCTCACGATAAATACAGGTGAAGGATGATGACCACTTCGTTTTGCGAGTTTTCTTTTCGATGCTTTAGAGATGCTTGACAAATACCACAACTGTACCCTCGATTATATCTAAGACTATTGCCGATTCATTATTCGAAGGCACGGCCTGTGGCGTATTATTCACCGTTCTTGCCGTTTGTTCCAGATAAATAGATTTAACACCATTTGCCAGCTGCAATATCTGTCACCGTTGAGTTTTAAAAAGTACCTCCAGCCAGCAAGGGCAGAGTGTTATGTCTGGGCGCTTGTAGGAACAGCCCCAGCCTTTGCCAAAGCTGATGCGCATACTAAATTTGTCGACTGGACCAGTTTGCATACCTGGAAATTGGCGTGGATGCACTAAAGTTAGTGCCCTTGGAAAGAACAAATAAAATGAATACAAATAAAATGAATAGCCTAGATATTTGAAATCTGCGTCAGTACCTGCACTTGTCAAAGGCTCTTAGACAGTCGCCTGGTTCAATGCGACATACGCGATACCAGCTTTCAATCAAAGTGGGCGAAAACACAAATATAGGCACAGTCGAACGATTATAAAGCCACACTCCATCTGATTCTTGACTAAGAGTTACACCTGGAGAAAAGTATAAACAAAAATGTTTCAATTAACTTAAGGCTATTTTAATGTATTCGATATGTACCTAGACCTATTTTTTGTCGTGTATACTGGACATCGTCGGGCGATGGTGTTTTTCGCTTTTCAATTAGTTCTCTTAGGCACATGCTACCATCCGCATGATCCCCAGTGATTGCACATGGTTTATCGACAAATATATTTATTGTTGGAGTATCGGCTGGAAATCGTTCACCCACCCTCTGCGCCATTTCCCAATAGGCAACCTCACACCAATTTAGTGCACAACCACGACCTGCAAAAATAAAAATAGAAATTTTGGTGCTTTATTTATTTCCACTTGTTAAAAGTCTTGTGAAAAGAATACGAGTTTTTTGCTCAAAAGTGAAAACGAAAAAAACTAATCTTGAAATCGTCCATACCGGTATACCGATATTACTGCTCAATTTATTAGTTCAGACAGTGGACATAGCAAAATTTTTTTTAAACTAAATTACTTCGAAAAGGTAATATTTTTGCATTAACATTAGTGTTGTCATTTTTTTTTTTTTTTTTTTTTTATTACATGATATCAGTTCTCGTTGTACCTTCATAGTGAACATACAAACAAAACAAAAAAAAAATCATACAAAAAATATTCGTAGTACATATTAACTTTGATAAATAAGCTTTTTTTTGCTTTGCTAATATTTTTTTACATATAGAAATAACAAAATCAAAAAAGAACCGTAAACAAAAAAAAACATACAAAGTACCCTTGAGGAATACTCTTTATGAGTACCCCAAAGGAAAAAATAGTGAAGTGAGTTGTAACGGCAGAAATGCCTATTTTACTGTGAGTTTTGATGCTCATAATGATAACAATAAAAATAAAAAATCTGATAATAGACTTGCTGTGAGTTCTGAAGCTCTTAATAAAAACCAAAAATCTGATAATAGACTTTCTCTAACGGCAAAACCACAGTTTCGTCAGCGATCAACTTCGCTTTGTCCAATGCCATCTAGTGAATCGTTGACATTATTGCCTAGTACTTCTAAATTTAACTCAGCGATATCATCCGCTTCGGGCTCGTTGTCATCACTTAAACAAGTTGTCACTGAAGATAAGAGCACCCCAAAGCCCAAGGTCCAAGTCGGAATGGACAGATACATTACAATTTTAAAGCGCGGGCGCAGCCCAAATTCTACTAAAATTGCATCTGTTCCAAAGATGTCCAGGGATAACAGCGCATCGTCTACTAATCGGCAAAACCGTTTTAAAATATTGCAAGATGATAATGAAAAACCCGCTGAATCTGCGAATAAAACCTCCAAGCCGCCACCAATCTATTTAAGAGAAAAAACTCAAACGCTCTAATTAAAAAATTAATTTCGGTCATTGGTGAGAATAAATTTCACATTGTTCCAATAAAACGTGGTAATATTGATGAAACGAAAATTCAAATTTATGAAGAAAAAGATTTTCGCACAATGGTTTCTGAACTTGAAAAAAGGAAAACAAATTTCTACACATATCAGCTCAAGAGTGCTAAAGATATGCAGATTGTGTTGAAGGGCATAGATTCCTATGTTGCTCCCGAAGAAGTAAAAGATGCTCTCGTCCTTCAGGGCTTTAAAGTAAAAAATGTATCGAATATAATAAATAGGGAAAAGATCCCTCAACCTCTATTTCGCGTTGAACTTGAGCCAAATGATATAAAATTGAAAAAGAGTGAGACCCATCCAATATATAATTTAAGATATCTCTTATATCGAAAAATAACCGTTGAAGAACCACACAAGTGTTCAGGACCCGTACAGTGCCATAATTGTCAAGAATATGGCCATACTAAAACTTACTGCAAATTACCTACTGTTTGTGTTGTGTGCGGCGAGTTGCACGGCACTGCTAGTTGCAATAAACCGAAAGATCAAAGTAACAAAAAATGCAGTAATTGTGGAGAAAATCACACTTCTAACTACAGAGGTTGTCCTGTGTACTCTTTCGTCAAACAGACTATGAGGCAAACGCCTAAATTGGCCACAGCCCAATCAGCAAACGCTTTAACAGCCACTATTGCGCAAGTGAGCCAACCAGTTAGTTCCCGTGTATCGTATGCCGATGCTGCTAAAACAAATTCTACTCATACACAAAATGTTTCACCGCCAGATAATTCAACAAATACAAACTCGAACTTTAGTTTCAATCGCCTTGAAGCTACTATTGATAATCTGGTGCAAACTATAAATAATTTTACAACAAATATGACTAGCATGATGCAATAAATGCTGCGAATGCAGAATACTCTGCTTCAAGCTTTAGTTAATAAACAATGAACACGTTAAAAATATGTTTCTGGAACGCAAACGGCATTCGCCAACATAAAAATGAACTTGAGCACTTCCTCACGGAAAAAAATATTGATATAACGTTGGTCTCTGAGACTCATTTGACTTCGAGAAGCCTTTTTAAAATTTATGGCTACACCTTATATGATTCAAAGGACCCGAGAGGAAGAGCATGCGGTGGATCAGCGGTTTTAATAAAGTCAAGACTCAAGCTTTATATTATTGATAACATTTGTGAAGAACATTTGCAAGCAACGAATATTTGTGTCGAAAATTTTTGCACTAATTTTGTCATATCATCCATTTACTCCCCTCCTAGATTCGCAATTACTGAGAACCAATATGAGGATTTTTACAAATCTCTGGGCCCTTGTTTCATAGCAGCCGGCGACTATAATGCTAAACACACGTTCTGGGGTTCGCGTCTTATTACACCCAGAGGTCGAGCGTTGTTCAATATAATTTCCAAAATGGGCTTGGATGTCATTTCGAGTGGGGAGCCCACTTATTGGCCTACTGACATACGTAAAATTCCGGATGTAATAGATTTTGGCGTTATGAAAAATATCTCTAGGGATTTAATTCAAATTGAAGCTTCTCTAGATCTTTCGTCCGATCACTCTCCCACGATCGTTACAATTTGTGGCCCATTGAGAAGTGACTTACCTCACCCATATGCGAATTTGATAAATCGTGTTAATTGGCTGGGATTTAAAAAATATCTTAGTAGTCATTGCACGGAAAATATTACGCTAAGAACATCTGATGATATTGAAACTAACATTGCCAACCTTAACGAAAATATTAAGCAGGCTGCTAAACATGCTACTACCTCCCATCCGCAGACTGGGTTTAATAAAATTTATTCTACCGATATTGAACGTGCCGTATGCGAAAAAAGAAGAGCTAGAAGGGAATGGCAACAGCACAGATCACCACAACTTAAAATCAGATTTAAAGAGTGCACTAAACGACTCCAAGAGCTGCTTGCACATGAAAAAAGTGCATCTCTTAAAAACTATCTGGAAAATCTTGATGTCACACCAGCATCTGATTACTCTTTATGGCGTGCTGCTAGAAAGCTTAAAACACCCGTTGAGTTTAAACCACCTCTGCGCACATCTACCGGAGGTTGGGCAAGAAGCGATACTGAAAAAGGTAACATATATGCTGACCATTTGAAATACGTATTTACCCCAAACACATGTACTGGTGTAATTGATTTGCCAAATGTAGACGCTCTACCCCCTCAACTAATAAAGTTTAAGACGCGTGATGTACAAAAAGTAATTGCTGAACTCAACCCGAAGAAAGCTCCGGGTTTTGATGGAATTAGTAACCAGATGCTGATGAAGTTGCCTCGTATTGCAATTAGAATACTGTTATTTATTTTCAATGCCATTTCACGACTGGAGTATTATCCACACAGCTGGAAACTTGCCAAAGTTAAAATGATTCCAAAGCCAGGCAAAGATCTTACCAAGGCTGAGTCATATAGGCCAATAAGTCTGCTTTCAACAATGTCAAAGCTTTTCGAAAAACTGCTCATGACAAAATTGTCCCCAATTCTAGTTCGTAGTGGGTGCATACCGGACCATCAATTTGGTTTTAGAAGTCAGCATAGCAGCATTGAACAAACTCATAGATTGGTCCAATTTATAAGAAGAACGTTTATCGACGTTTCTCAGGCATTTGATAAAGTGTGGCATGAAGGACTAATTTTAAAATTAAAAACATACCTGCCAATAAACGTTGTAAGTCTTTTGGAAAGTTACATTACTGCTCGCAAGTTCACTGTTGTGGAAGGAGACTTTATGAGCATGCCTGAAACTATCTCATCCGGTGTGCCACAGGGGAGTATACTGGGGCCAGTTTTGTATTTGATTTATACTTGTGATATGCCTCTGAGCAGCAATATCCACACTTCCACATTTGCTGATGATACAGCCTGCCTTAGTATGCATGAAAATCCTTACGAAGCATCCCGATATCTTCAAGAACACATTACCCAGCTGGAACTATGGTTAAACTTATGGAGAATTAAGGTAAACGAACAAAAGTGTGTTCAAGTAACATATACATTACGAAGAGATACTTGTTCACCCATTCGGATTAACAATCAAGTTGTCCCTCAACATACTCATGTGAAATATCTTGGAATACACCTTGATCGACGGCTTACTTGGAAACACCATATTGACTCTAAGTTAACCCAAATGAAACTAAAATTACCTCAGGTACATTGGCTGATTGGTAGAAATTCAACCCTCAGTCTAGATTGCAAACTTTTGATATACAAGTCTATTTTGAAACCCATATGGTGCTACGGAATTCAACTATGGGGCACTGCTTCAGCTTCCAATGTCGAGAGAATCCAACGAAGGCAAAATAAAATTTTGCGATTAATAACATCGGCTCCATGGTATATAAAAAACTCAAATATACATCGTGATTTAAACATGCCACTAGTGGTTGAAGAAATTGCAAAATATGCAGGCAAATATTTAACAAAACTCGAGTCACATCCTAATCCGCTTGCTCGTAATATTTTGAACTTTACTGGACACGTCCGCCTAAAAAAGAGGGATACAAGTGCTCTTATACTCAACACTCCAGATGGGACTGCTTGAAAATACTTTTTATTTTATTTTTTCTTCCTTTTGATTATCACTACTTATGTATTATTTATAACTATCTCTAAATTTATGTCCGACAGTGGTCGGGCCTAATAATTATATTTTAGATTTAAGATTTGAATACTTATTGTTAGTTCATATTTGAAGATACAATAAATAAAAATATGTATAAAAAAAAAAAAAAAATTACATGATATTTTATTTATTGTATCTTCATATATGAACTAACAATAAGTATTCAAATCTTAAATATAAAAATATAATTAGGCCCGACCAGTGTCGGACATAAGCTTAGTAGTAGTTATATATTGTTACGGAAATGGCCGTCGACAAGATTAATGCATCATTATGCAAATAAATTCCAACAGGGTTAATAGTGCGAAAATATTCCTACAGGGCAATTAAAGAAGTATCTGGAATAATAACAAAGAAACATCCAGAAGAAGTAAACGTACACACGTACATACATACATGCAAGCACTATAACAAATAACTATATACGCATGCCTAGTACATACATACGTGATTAAACGTAAACAACCAACAACAACTACAAGCTTCTGCTTGTTGTGAAGATAGACATAGCTACATGCATACATACATACATGCCTGGCAATTCCAACGAAAGGTAGAAATAAGTAAACAACCACTTAATGATGTATGCATATACACACGTATGTACATAGTTACCACAAGAACTTAATTACGCGCTTTATAAACAACATTGAAGATAATGATGATTAGGTCTAGACTTTGCATGAAAATTCTAGTGGTTGTTGTGCGAAGTATAAAAAGGGGTTGACGCATCCAACAGCAGTTCAGTTGTGATTAAGAGTTGAGTCGCGATCAAAAGTTAGTCAGTTGCGAAGAAGCTCAGTTGCGAATAAGTGCAGTTGCTAATAAGAAGTCTGTTGTTAATCAAGTGAGTTGACAATTAAGTTGTGCGCAGTCCGTGATTTGTGATACAACAGTGAGTTGATATTTGAGTCTGTGCTTTACAATACGTGAGTTGGAAATTGAAGAGACTATAGTACAGTCTATAGTGACAGTTAGAGTCTGTCGTGATTTGAGATTATTGTGGAGTCCCTTGAGTAAAGAGTAAGGGAGCAGTGAAAGCTGATAGACGTGTGAGTGAAGCCAGCGAGTCCTGATTAGTGTATCAACTGTGAGAGTCTGCCATAGAGTTGTTATTGGTGTATCAACTGTGAGTGCCGGCAGAGTGAGTCTTGTGTGTGACGAGCAACAGAGAAAGCAGAATTGTGTCAACACTAGCGCAGCCAGTGGTCTAAGACGTGCGTATACAACAGCGTGGAAGGAGTAGTGGTAACCAGTTGTGAATATTGAAGTAACCTATGTGTTTGTATTTAAGCTCTTGAATTAGATTAGTATAAGTGGTATTTATAGTAAATAAAGATTGTATCATTCTTAGCCCTAATTAGTACACTGGGGTCTTTTATTTATTGCAAATCTACGAATCTACGGAAAAGCGTTTTTAACAGAGAATAAAAACGTAACATTTGGTGTCAGAAGTGGGATTTGCAAATAAAAGCGGCACGTTTAAAAAAGGTTAAACGTAAAGTAAGAGTGATACGAAAAGGACAACCTCACACGTTTGAAAAGGTTAAACGTGAATAAAACCACATACGTTTGAAAAGGTTAAACGTAATAATTGGTTTTGAGGAAAATGAAATATCAAGAGCTTAAGGTGGAGCAACTCAAGGAAGAATTGAGTAAGCGGAAACTGTCGACAACAGGTAATAAGGCAGAACTTCAAAAAAGGTTAATAGACGAGTTCCACCGACGTAACATCGACATAGAAAGTTATGAGTTCGATGAAAAAGAAAAATATGAGATGGAAGCATCCACTCCTTCTATTAGCACTCCAATCAGTACAGACATTAGCGCAATGTTGGCCGCAATGATGGAGAAAATGGAAACAAGGTTTGGGCAAATGAATGAGAAGTTTCAAGAGTCTTCTAGGGCTAATGCCGAATTGAAAGCTGATTTGCAAGAAACATCTAGGGCTAACAGTGAGAAAATGGAAATTTGGTTTGATAAAATGGATGCGAGATTTGTAGAAATGTCTGAGTCCATAAACAAAAGGGCACATGGTGAAGAAATGCAAGTCAGTAAATCAGACGAAGAGATTTCTGACTTGGGAAACAGTGTCAATGCAGACATTTCTGTCACAGAGGAAGACGCTGACGAAAAACTAAAGACAGAACATGAAATCAACAGTGGTCAGTGTCAACAAGTTGGACATGAGCAAAGTTTGCCAGAAGTTTCCAGCAAAGTAGAGGACGTTGGTTACTTAGATGATAGTCAAGCTGTTTGTGACACGGCAGAATTAGCTATTGAAGAAATGAACTCATTTGCTCAGGGTAATGAAACTGCTACAGTATACGAAGCACGCAGCAGAAAAGCAGTAAGGAGGAAAAATACAACTTTTATACAGAGCCTCAAGCGTGTGGTAAGGCCAACTCTAGTCAAGGGACAGTCTAGAGTCGGAGCCAAAGGCCATAAATGTGGAATGGTAAGGCAAGCTCTAGTCAAGGGACAAGGTAGAGTCGGAGCCAAAGGCCACAAATGGGAAAGGAGTAGTCATCTCCAGAGAATGGCAAGGCAAGCTCTAGTTGAGAGACAAAATAGAGTCAGAACCAAATACCACAAATCTGGAAGAAGTTGTCATCTAAAGCGTAAAACAAGGCCAGCAGTAGAGGAAATACGAAGCAGATTCAGTACCAAGGGTTGCAAATGTCAAAGAAGGTTTCAGCGCCAGCATACGGCAAGGCAAGCTGTAGTGGAAATACTAAGCAGAGTCAGTGCCACCAGGGGCCGCAAATATCGAAAAACTAATCTGCAGCGCATAGTAATACAAGTCCCAGTTGAAAGCCGAGGCAGAGCCAGAACTAAAGCCAACAAATCTGGAAGAGCTAGTCGTCTCCAACGTAACTACAAGGCGTATAGAAAACGAAGAAAAAGAAAGGCGATGATGTGCCTATTCGGGACGAATAGGCTTAAGTGGGCGGCAGTGTTACGGAAATGGCCGTCGACAAGATTAATGCATCATTATGCAAATAAATTCCAACAGGGTTAATAGTGCGAAAATATTCCTACAGGGCAATTAAAGAAGTATCTGGAATAATAACAAAGAAACATCCAGAAGAAGTAAACGTACACACGTACATACATACATGCAAGCACTATAACAAATAACTATATACGCATGCCTAGTACATACATACGTGATTAAACGTAAACAACCAACAACAACTACAAGCTTCTGCTTGTTGTGAAGATAGACATAGCTACATGCATACATACATACATGCCTGGCAATTCCAACGAAAGGTAGAAATAAGTAAACAACCACTTAATGATGTATGCATATACACACGTATGTACATAGTTACCACAAGAACTTAATTACGCGCTTTATAAACAACATTGAAGATAATGATGATTAGGTCTAGACTTTGCATGAAAATTCTAGTGGTTGTTGTGCGAAGTATAAAAAGGGGTTGACGCATCCAACAGCAGTTCAGTTGTGATTAAGAGTTGAGTCGCGATCAAAAGTTAGTCAGTTGCGAAGAAGCTCAGTTGCGAATAAGTGCAGTTGCTAATAAGAAGTCTGTTGTTAATCAAGTGAGTTGACAATTAAGTTGTGCGCAGTCCGTGATTTGTGATACAACAGTGAGTTGATATTTGAGTCTGTGCTTTACAATACGTGAGTTGGAAATTGAAGAGACTATAGTACAGTCTATAGTGACAGTTAGAGTCTGTCGTGATTTGAGATTATTGTGGAGTCCCTTGAGTAAAGAGTAAGGGAGCAGTGAAAGCTGATAGACGTGTGAGTGAAGCCAGCGAGTCCTGATTAGTGTATCAACTGTGAGAGTCTGCCATAGAGTTGTTATTGGTGTATCAACTGTGAGTGCCGGCAGAGTGAGTCTTGTGTGTGACGAGCAACAGAGAAAGCAGAATTGTGTCAACACTAGCGCAGCCAGTGGTCTAAGACGTGCGTATACAACAGCGTGGAAGGAGTAGTGGTAACCAGTTGTGAATATTGAAGTAACCTATGTGTTTGTATTTAAGCTCTTGAATTAGATTAGTATAAGTGGTATTTATAGTAAATAAAGATTGTATCATTCTTAGCCCTAATTAGTACACTGGGGTCTTTTATTTATTGCAAATCTACGAATCTACGGAAAAGCGTTTTTAACAGAGAATAAAAACGTAACAATATAATACATAAGTATTGATAATCAAAAGGAAAAAATATAAAAAATAAAAGAATTTTCAGGAAGTCCCATCTGGAGTGCTGTGAATAAGAGCCCTTATATCCCTCTTTTTTAGGCGTATGTGTCCAGTAAAGTTCAAATATTACGGGCAAGCGGATTAGGATGTGATTCGAGTTTTGTTAGATATTTGCCTGCGTATTTTGCAATTTCTTTAGTCACTAGTGGCGTATTCAAATCACGATGTATATTTGAATTTTTGATGTACCATGGAGCCGATGTTATCATGCGTAAAATTTTGTTTTGCCTGCGTTGAATTTTCTCTACATTTGAAGCTGAAGCAGTGCCCCATAGTTGAATTCCGTAGCACCATATTGGCTTTAAAAGCGACTTGTATATTAAAAGTTTACAGTCTAGGCTAAGTGTTGAATTTCGACCAATCAGCCAATGTACCTGAGTTAATTTAAGTTTCATTTGAGTTAACTTAGAGTCAATGTGGTGTTTCCATGTAAGTCGTCGATCAAGGTGTATACCAAGATATTTCACATGTGAATGTTGAGAAACAACTTGATTGTTAATCCGAATGGGGGAACAAGTATCTCTTTGTAAAGTAAATGTTACTTGAACACACTTTTGTTCATTTACCTTGATTCTCCATAAGTTTAACCAAAGCTCCATCTGGCTAATGTGTTCCTGGAGTTTGCGGGATGCCTCATCAGGGTTTCATGCATACTAAGGCATGCTGTATCGTCGGCAAATGTGGAAGTATGGATACTACTGCTCACAGGCATATCACAAGTATAAATTAAATATAAAACTGGTCCCAGTATACTCCCCTGTGGCACACCAGATGAAATTGTTTCAGGCCTACTTGTAAAGTCTCCTTCCGCAACAGTGAACATACGGGAAATAATGTAACTTTCCAAAAGATTTAAGATGTTTATTGGTAAGTAAGTCTTCAATTTTAATATTAGGCCTTCATGCCACACTTTATCAAATGCCTGGGAAATGTCTATAAACAGCGCAGAACAATAGTTTTTTTCCTCAAAAGTTCTTCTTATAAATTGAACCAATCTGTGAGTTTGTTCAATGGTGCTATGCTGACTTCTAAAACCAAAGTGATGGTCTGGTATGCACCCACTACTAATTAGAATTGGGGACAATTTTGTTTTGAGCAGTTTTTCGAAAAGCTTTGACATTGTAGATAGTAGACTTATTGGCCTATATGACTCAGCCTTTGTTATATCTTTGCCCGGCTTTGGAATCATTTTAACCTTGGCAAGTTTCCAGTTGTGTGGATAATACTCCAGTCGTAAAATAGCATAAAATATGAATAACAGGATTCTCATTGCAATACGAGACAAGTTCATCAGCATCTGATTACTAATTCCATAAATACCCGGAGCTTTCTTCGGGTTGAGTTCGGCAATTAATTTTTGTAAATCACGCGTCTTAAACTTTATGTGTTGAGGGGGTAGAGCGACTATATTCGGCAAATCAGCAACACCAGTACATATATTTGGCGTAAAAACGGATTTTAAGTGCTCAGCAAATATTTTACCTTCTTGCCCAACCTCCTGTAGATGTGCGTCATTTGAACAAAAATTGTTCGAATATTCGCCTAACTTTTTATCATTTTTGTTCGAACAAAAATTTTAAATTTAGAATAAAAAATTATTCGAATCATTTTTGTAGAATATTCGAACAATTTCCATAACTACTTTGTATGAAAAGTATTTTACATTTCATAACTTTGTAATTTGTTAATAATAGGATCTGAACTAATCAAATTACTCCAAATTATAAATACTTGTGTACGCTTGTTTGTATGTTCGCTAAACGCATATTATGTTTTCTTGCTGGAAAAAATAATGCTTATTTAATGGAATTAGAAGGTGTCTTAGTAATTCCTGATAATGAGTTTAGAAAAATATAACTGCTTTTCTCTAATCAAAAGCCTTAAGAATCGAATTATTGAACGACGTAAAAAAGTACTTACTTACTTACTTTTTAAAATACGTCACAAAAATCGAAAAAAATAGTACACAAATACTTTTTTCATGATTATTTTGTAATCTAAATATCGCAAATAATCTCAAATACGATGAAGTATTAAATGACATTTCCGAAGTAACTGATATTGTATTAACTGATCTAAAAAAATTTTATGAATAAAGGAAGAAATTCATTTAAATTATTTGGAAATATCAAACTGTATACATATACTTTTTAATATTTTTTTTAACTATATCACCAATATTAACAATTTGCGAAAGTAACTTTTCTACTTGTTCTTTTATTAAAAGTAAAAAATCGTCTGCAATCTATGAGAAAAAAGTGGGATTATCTGGGGGTTTTTAAATTATTTTTAAAAGGAAATCAGTGACATTAAACAATGTTTGTAAATGTGTTTATATTTATGTATATATAAAGTATACGTATTTATAAAAACGTATACTTTTTAACTAATTTCGTTTCGGTTTTTAATCCATGACCAAAAAAGGGGTGTTATAAGTTTGTAGTGTGTGTCTGTGTATTTGTTGGTATGTACGAGCCCACGTACATACCAAACGGTTGGACCGATTTTGTTTTAGTGACTTGATCGAGAGTGTTCTTAGCTATGTTTAAAGAAAATCGGTCCAGCCGTTTAGAAGATATTACATCTTTTTTAGATATATTCGGTTGAATCTGTGTGTCTTTGACGCCGTAGCTTCCAATTTTTTTACTTGTTTTTTTCCTTTGAAAGGTGACGTGATCGTATATCTTCTCTTCTATACTTGAAGAAAATCGGTATAATCGATTGGAAGTTATCATAAATTTTCTATACACGAGTATTTATTTACTTTTTTATTTTTTGCGATTCTGTTACTTCAATAATATTAGTAGAACATAGAGTTCTTAACTTATACTGTTTGTAAATTATTGGCCCACAACGAAAAATATCGGAAATGAAAGACGCTGCCACTAGTACACACTATTTATTTATTATTAGTATAAAAATACTTTTACAATATTCATATGTACATGATTTAAACTTCCTATCATTATAAATCAACATTAAATCTTACAAAATTAATTAAATTTTTTCTAAATACATTCTCGTTATTTTCATTTTTCATATTATTTGGTAGTGTATTATACAATTGTAAGCCCTTGTAAAACAGTGATCTCTGCATCTGCGTTGACATAACCCTGTTTAATCGAAAATCGTTCACATTTCTTAGTCCGTACGGTTGGCTTTCTCCTACATATCTTATTTGTTGACAAAGGTATTTGGGTGCGTCGCCTTGTTTCATCTTTTTAATAAATCTTAGCGTATTGAATTTAAGTCTCTGTTTCACATTTAACCATTTCAGGATATTCAGCATTGTATTTATTTCAGTATATCTATCACATTTTAATATTATTCTCACAGCTTTATTTTGAAGTTTCTGCATTCTTGCTAATTGGAGTGTGTTGCTACATGTATATAAAATAGTAGACCAGTACTCGAAGTGTGGTTTTATTATGGTATTATATATATTTATCGCTGTAGTTTTTGATATTTTGTTTCTGATTCTTTCAAGAAAACTGATTTTTTTTACTGATTTTTTTTTCATATGTGCTCAATGTGTTCATTAAATTTTAGTTTCTTATCAATTATAAACCCGAGATATTTTATATGCTCGACTTTTTCAATTACCGAGTTATTTATTTCAAATGATTCGTTCAAATTGATGTTAATTTCTATTATCTTCGTTTTGTTTTCATTAAGTTTAAGTTCATTCATTTTTAACCAATTATTTATTTTATATTTATTATAAGTTATAATTTCTCGACATTCTTCTTCCTTGTCTGCAATGGTATATATTAAGGTATCATCTGCGTATAGGACTATGTTACATCTTTCTAATATATTTGGCAAGTCATTAATATAAATAATAAAAAGCAGTGCGCCTAGTATTGAGCCTTGTGGAACTCCAAAGTCATTCATTACTTCCTCCGATACTGAATTATTTACCTTAGTTGTCTGTGTTCTGTTGTCCATGTAGGATTTGAACCAATTCAGCTCTTTTGCTCTTATTCCATACATATATATAGCTTTTCTAGCATTATTTCCCTATCAATGGTTTCAAATGCTCTTTTGAAATCAAGAAAAATCGCAATCAATTTCTTATCATTTCCTATCTCTTTCCATTTACTAATGACATGTGTGTTCTGGCTTTCACATCGTTTTCACATGTTTTCTTGTGAGTTAGGATGTTAAAACACATGCTACGCCTGTTTAAGTTGAAATTTAGAAAATAAAAATTATTATTATGTGTTCTAGCATCCGAATTTAGAAGAAAACAATTTGGAAATGGACGATTTCAAACTTTTAGATTTTTTCGTTTTCACTTTTGAGCAAAAAACTCGTATTCTTTTCACAAGATTGTTAACAAGTGAAAAGAATACGAGTTTTTTGCTCAAAAGTGAAAACGAAAAAATCTAAAAGTTTGAAATCGTCCATTTCCAAATTGTTTTCTTCTAAATTCGGATGCTAGAACACATAATATTAATTTTTATTTTCTAACTTTCAACTTAAACAGGCGTAGCATGTGTTTTAACATCCTAACTCACAAGAAAACATGTGAAAACGATGTGAAAGCCAGAACACACACGATAGTTAACGGTCGTTTCACATGAGTGGTTTTCACGGAATCCTGATTGATATTTGAATAGTTCCTCTATATATATCTCCAATTGTATTTTTACAACTGTTTCCAGTATCTTTTCACAAGTTTTTAAGGTGTTAATAGGCCGATATTCTTCGCATTTCTTTGTGTTTGCAATTTTTCTAATTGGCGTTACCATTGTTTTTTTCCAATTGTCCGGAAAACAGCCAGTCTGCATTGATGTATTTACTATTTTTAATAATACGCTACCAATTGCGTTCCAGTTGTCCAATATAATCTTATTTGATATTTTATCGTAATCAGTTTTATTTTTCATTTGTTTCACTAGGTTATATAGTTCTAAATTATTTATTATACGAAATGTAAAAAAATCAGTTACATTGCATGTTACAGTCAAATCCCGATAATTCGAAATCGCAAGGGACCGGCAATTTCTTACGAATTATAGGGGTTTTCGATTTAGCGGGGTTTCGATTTAACGGGGTTAAAATAAAATAAATACGAATTAACGGGGGTTTTACTAAAAGTATAAAAAATTAACAAAAAAAACAATTGTCAAAAACAAAATACAAAATAAATAAAATAAATACATAAAGAAAAATAGAAAAATTCATTTACTTAGCGTAAAATACGTGTAATTTTAATAGCAAACAAAAAACAATAAAATAAAAATAAAACTGACAAAATTATTTCATCATTCTTTCCATGTTTTTGTTGTTTTTATTACGAATTATAAGTGGTAGTTAGCAAACAATTACGATTTCTAATAGGTAAAGAAGATTTTATTTGAAAAAAAAATTACGAATTAGCGAGGGGACCAAAATGTATGGAAATTTTACGAATTAACGATATTTTTCAAGGGACCGACAGTTTATTACGAATTATCGGGAATTACGATATATCGGGGTACGAATTATCGGGATTTGACTGTATTTTGTTTACATATTGCACATTGTCTATCGATTCCCGTATATTACTAATGCTGCGTATAAAATAAGAGCTAAATTTACTAGCGATAGTTATAATATCATTGTATTCTACATTGTCAAATACCACTGATTTGATCACACTTTTGTTATCATGAAGTACTAGGTTTTAGATTTCCTTCCACATTTGTTTCTGGTCCCTTGAGTTACTAATTTTGTTGTTTATATAATTATTTTTACTGTTTTCAATTTGTTGTTTATATTTATTTCTAATTATTTCATATTCTGCCCATTTTTTATTAGTGTTTTCTCTTTTAGCTTGCAAATATCTCATTATTTTTTCTCTTTTCATCAACCGTAGTTCATCAGTAAATCAATTGTAAACATTTTTATTCTCACGAATCTGTTTTTGAAACGTAAATTTTTTTGCAGTATTTTTCAAGCATTCATCAAAAAGTTCAACATTTTCATTTATATCTCTGGCGCTATCGTATTTTAAGTTATTAGATAATTCACTATTAAAAATTTCTTTATTATATTTAAATATTTAGATTATTTTTCTTTCATTTTGTAGATCTTTATTCACATTTGGGACAGTTATATTTATAATTTCATGGTCTGAGATCTTATTTTTTTCATTATTATTTACTAACGTATTAAAGTTATTCGATATTACGTAGTCTATTATTGTTTTTGAATTTTCTGTTAGACGCGTGCATTCATTTACTATTTGCCTTAGACCGTTGTCATGGAGCAGACTCTTAATTCTATTTTTATACGTATAATTTTTCATCCAGTCTATATTAAAATCACCCGTTATTAAAATATCACAGTTGTTTAAGCAATTATCACATATTTCCTCAATTATTTCTTCAAATGCAGTACAAAATACAGATTCGCTATGACTAGGTGATCTATAAATTACACCAATTATAAAGCTATAGTTTCCAAATGTGGCTCTGCAAAATAAAATCCAGTACTTCATATTATCCATCTTTTCAATTAATTTAATAATATTCCAATGACCCCTACAATATATTATGACACCTCCAATTCTGGAGGATGTAGATAACATATTGATATATTTGTATCCTTGCAATTGTAATTCTGATTCCTCAATTTCTTCAGTTATATGAGTTTCCGATAAAATGAAAAACTCAGGTCCTTTTTCTGCTACAATAATTTCAAGTTGGTTATAGTTATTAATAAGCCCTTGTATATTTGTATACATTATGCGAAACTACTTTAATTGTTATGCTAGTAGGCCAATATTTCTCATTTTGTTTTTTATTTTGTTTTGATACACCGGACATTCTCTATCATTTGTAAAGTGATTTTCGTCCAATCCCATGTTTAGTTTGCTGTTTACCTTTACGCAATTGATACATTTCATTATTCGGTTTTGGTTTTCACAATCTTTAGTTCTATGCTGTCCGTGGCATTTTCAACATATTTCCTGGTTCTTACACTCCCTTGCTAGATGATTGTATCCTCTACATTTTAAATATTGTGTGATTTCTGTTTCATCATATACTCTGCATTTTTCCCAACCAATATTTACTCTTCCTTCTTCTATAATTTTGTTATATGATTCGCTATCAACTTTTAATTTTACAGTATATACTATTTTATTATTCCGTTTTACTTTATATTTTTCGATAAGTTTAAAATTAGAGTTTGCCAAATTATAATTTTGTTTTTTTATTTTCTCTATAATTTCACTTTCATTATATTCAAAAGTCATGCCTGTAATTTTTATTTTGTACTCTTATGTATTAGGAACCTTGATTTCATACTGTTCCGATATTTTATCTTGAATCGTACACTTAATTTTTTCCCGTTCTTCGCCATTTTCACTCTGTATCACTATTGTTCCGTTTCTCTTACTTATAACGTTTGTTATTTTAAAATCAACTGGATTAATTTTATTTAAATCTTCTTTTGTTTTAACCGCCGATTGCTTTTCCCTCGGTTTTACAATTAGGGGTACTTGTTTGCTCGTACATGGTAACTCTTTGTTTCTAGCTGCTTCTGCATATGTTGTTTTTGTACTTGACTCATTTATCACTTTTTTGATCTCTTTACACATATTTTCATTTTTTTTTCTATTGTTTGATGCAGTTTTTTGTTGTTGTTTTCAGTTTTGTTTACATTACCAACTAATTTTTTAACGTCTTCAACATTTTGTTCACATGATTTTTGTAATTTAATCATTTTATTAATTCTTTCTTCATACCGTGTCTCAATAGCTTCTAATAATAATTTAATTTCGGTTTCATTCTATTTTAGTGATGTTTTAAATTCATGTTTATAGTCTATTAGGTGTTGTTTATTTTCGAGAACTCCATCTTGAATTTCTTTTATTACTAAATCAATGTTTTGTATATATTGCATGCAATCATCACAAATATACCTTATAAATCTATTTTCGTCCATAATTTTCGCCGAATATTGGTCTATTCCCGCACATTTTTTTGTGATATGGAATACTTCGCCATATCTAGTTGCAACTTATTCCACTTTCACCCCTTATTGCTGATCTGCATTTATTGCATTCAGCCATATTATTGTTTTTAATCCACGAATAATTAGTTTTATTGTTTTTTTTTTGTTTTCACTAATTATCAGTTTAATATTATTTATTTTAAAAGTGTTTATATGTTATAATAACACTTTTATTTTATATATTTTTTAATTTTTACAGAGCTTTGATATTTTGCTTGTTTTCTCTCTCTTTGAATATGTACAATTACAATTACAAACAATCGCTTTCAAGGCGGAGTCAAATTTTGGCAAAACCATGGCCGAATGACTTGCAATAACGCAACAAGAAGCGCGTTCGCCTTAAGCGATCAGCTAAAGGACTACACTATATCCCACCCAATTAATATGTAAATTGAGGAAAATCCTAATTGAATGAGTAATAAACTTTACATTTCAGATTTCAATATAAAACTTAAAGGATTTTTATTTTCTTAGGGCGCTGCTACACGTTCAATAAATATCGCGACACTGGATCGCGTTCAATATATGTATATTAGTCTTGTGTAGTTCATGAACGAACTAGTTCAAATGAATTATTCAGTACTTTGAACTAAGTGAACTAATTCAATTGTTTTACGATCACTAGTTCAATTTTGGAACTAAGAGCTAAAATACAAAATGAACTAACACAGTCTATGAACTAAATGTTTTCAACGTTTTGCTTTACTGTTTGTGTGCTTTGCTTCTACACTCATCCATATGTATGTATGTATGTATGTAAGTATGTATATTTAGTTATTGTTCATAGCTTGCTGCTACCACAAATGCAATGAACAAGAAAACACAAGTAAACACTACTCTATTCACAAAAAGTACATATGTATGTAAATATGTATTTTGGAATTATGAGATTTTTACATTGTTTTATAAACCCTTTATAAAGCAAATTTATTAATTAATTAATTAGTTTTAGTTTTCGTAAGGTTTTTTAATCACAGATCTGCGTTTTTAATACTGTCAAGGACCACAACATATCTACATACTTATATACATGCATACATATGCATGTAGATGTACATAAAATCATTGAACTAAAAATACCTAACTAGTTCATTGAACTAAAAAGACCAATTGAACTAAATGAACGAACTAGTTCATTTATCAATAATGAACTAAAATGACCGGTCACTGAAATGAACTAAATGGCACAAGTCTAATCAATTCCAAAATATGAAAAAATTATTAATGACGCAAAATTTAAAAATGTGAGACCACCCTTTATTAACAAAGGCAAAGAAGACATCCGTTGTTTCAATTGCTCAAAGATTGGACATTGTGCACAGGAGTGTAAGGAAGAGAAACGTCCCTGCGGCTCATGTTTCAAGTGTGGAAAAATGGGTCATTTATACGCAAATTGTCCTTCTCGGACTGTAGCTACTATAGAGGACGTTGAGAGAGTAAATTATTATTCTATTTTGGATACGGGTAGCCCGAATAGCTTTGTAAGGCGTTCGGTTTTAACTTCGTCGAATCCTGATGCGTGCATGAGTGTAGAGTGGACTTCAAAATTTAGGGGAGTTGGTGAAGGATATTTAAAGATCTGTGGAAAAGCAGTTGCATCTATTGAATTTAGGGGCCAGACGGAGGATATTGATTTATTTATAGTACCAGATAGATATATGCCAAATGAATTGATTTTGGGCAGAAATTTTTTGAGTTTATTTAATATTTCTTTATACAAGAAAAATTGCGTAGCCGTGAAGTCAAGCACGGACAATAGTTTTAATGATGTGTTTGAGAAGAAGAAATTAATAAATATTGAATCAGAACGGGATGAAATATTGTTTGACGAAATTAATAGGATTTGCAAGATTGATGTTTTTGGGGAGGATGAAATGGACATAGATGTAAACCCCGATCTACAGGTAGAAACTAGAAACATGATAATGAACTTAGTACGGACGGATTACTTGAAAATGCTCTGCCGCAGTAATGATTCTATAGATTATGAGGCAAAGATATTGGTGAATTCAACAGATACTCCGTTTTGCTCTCCTAGGCGTTTATCATTTGCTGAGAAGCAAGAAGTTAATCAAATTATTGATGAACTCTTAGAAAAAAACATCATAAGACATAGTGATTCTCCATATGCATCACCAATAGTATTGACTAAGAAAAATGGTGGTGAAACTAGAATGTGTATTAATTACAGTTCTTTGAATAATATAATAATGAGAGACAATTACCCTCTTCCGATAATTGAAGACTGCCTTGAGCATATGGAGGGTAAGAAATTTTTTTCTGTTATGGATTTAAAGTCGGGATTTTACCAGGTAAAAATGGAAGAGAGCTCTATTAAATACACTTGCTTTGTAATACCTAACGGACAATATGAATTTCTTCGTATGCCTTTCGGGCTGAAAAATGGTCCAGCTATTTTTCAGAGATTTGTGGGTAAAATTTTTCGGGATTTCTTACAAAGGAAAGAAATGGTGATTTATATGGATGATATTTTAATAGCATCTAGGACGATAGAGGAACATTGTGATGTATTACAGAGAACGTTGAGACGGTTAGCAGAAAACGGGTTGGAACTAAAATTTCAGAAAAGCAGATTTGCATATACGCAAATAGAAATTTAGGATATTTAGTCTCAGAAATGGGGATAAGACCATCTGATACCCACGTAAGTGCAATATCGTCTTTTCCACAGCCGAAAAATACAAAGGAAGTAAAATCATTTTTAGGTCTGAGCTCATATTTTAGAAAATTTGTGAGATATTTTTCGAGTATTGCTCGCCCACTTTATGCACTTGTAAAAGATGGTGTTAAATTCTTATTTACTGAGGAATGCAAAAGGGCATTCGAAACACTAAAAGATCTTCTGACATCTTGCCCAATTTTGGCGATATATAGTCCTAAGAGGGAAACGGAGTTGCATTGCGATGCTAGTACATTAGGTTTTGGAGCAGTTTTAATGCAGAAGCAGGATGATGGTCAATTCCATCCCATCTCGTATTTCTCAAAAAGAACCTCTGAAGCAGAGGGACGATATCATAGTTTTGAATTGGAAACACTAGCGATAGTGTACTCTCTCCGTAGATTTCGAGTATATTTAGGAGGTATTAGATTTAAGATTATAACAGACTGTAATTCATTAGCACTAACTTTGAACAGGCGAACGGTTAATAGTAGGATAGCCAGATGGGCGCTAGAGCTAGAAAATTTTGAGTACACCATACATCATAGACCGGGGACTAGGATGTCCCACGTTGACACATTGTCCAGGGTTGAAATGGGATGTAAAGGAACGGTTGGTACAATCGAAAGCGAGGATATGGATTTTCCATTGTGTGCGATGCAAGTTAGGGACTCTGAACTGTGCGAATTAAAAACGAGGCTTGAGTGCGAAAACTTAAAAGATTATGAAATGGTGAACGGGGTTATTTACAGAAAATATGATGGTAACTTGAGGTTAGTTGTACCAAAAGAAATGGAGTTTGAATTTATCAGGAGAATTCATGAGCAGATTGGACATTTGGGAGTAGACAAATGTTACATGAAAATGAAGGAAGCATATTGGTTTCCTAATATGAGGGAAAAAATAGGAAAATTTGTGAAAAATTGTCTTAAGTGTATTATGTTCTCGGTTCCAAAGAGACAAAATGCAAGGAATCTTCATAGCATCCGTAAAGAGCCACGACCATTCCACACAATCCATATGGGTCACTTGGGGCCATTACCGTCATTGCAATCGAAAAGAAAACATATTCTAGTCGTTATAGATGCATTCACAAAATTCGTTAGACTATATCCAGTACTATCTACTAGCACAAAGGAAGTCAAGCGGCTCTGTTAAAATATTTTGATTATTACAGTCGTCCGGTTAGGTGCATCACAGACAGGGGTAGTTGTTTCACTTCAAAAGATTTTACAGATTTTAGGAATGAAATGAATATGAAACATGTGAAAGTGGCGGTGCACTCGCCTCAGGCGAATGGTCAGGTAGAAAGAATCAATAGGACTTTAATAGGAATGTTGGCAAAACTCAGTGAGCCAGTGGCACATTCGGACTGGGTGAAGCAATTAGGGAAGATAGAGTTTGCGTTGAACAACACGGTGAATCGTTCAACGGGTATAACGCCGAGTCGTTTATTGTTCGGTGTTGATCAAAGGGGTGAGGTGATTGACAAAGTAAAATAATACCTACAGGAAAACTTTTTAGGCCCTGTGGGGAGCTTAGATGATATTCGGAAGGAAGATGCCAATATTAGGGCTTCACAGGAGTATAATGAGAAACGGGTTGGGGCGAAAGCAAAGAGAGTGAATTCATTTGAAAAAAACGATTTCGTGGTTATCAGAAACATAGATACAACTGTTGGTAATAACAAAAAACTACTTCCTAAATTTAAAGGTCCATACATTGTGCATAAAGTATTGCCGAATGACAGATATGTAATAAGGGATATCGAAAATTGCCAAATTGCTCAGATTCCCTACAATGGTGTAATCGAAGCATGCAACATTAAACCATGGAAGTCTAGGGATTTCATTGTATAAAAGGCAACTCTTAATAGCTACATGTTATATATATTTAAATAAAAAAACAAGTTCTATGTATATGATATGACATGGTTTCCTGATGATTGGGTCGATCATATTGTCAGGTTGGCCGACTGTAGTAATGACTTGTTGTTTAATTTAAATTTACGGAGAGATAATATATTATAATAGGCTTTGAAATATATGTAATTTTGATAATAAAGAAAAGAAAAAAGGATTATTGAGAAAATAGAAAAGAAGCTAACAATATATATATTTATATTTGTATATTAGTACGTTTGTACGCATTCTTATAGGAGAACTGATGTACATGTGTGAATATGTTTATAAAATTTAATTGTGCTGCTCACGGTTTACACACTTTTCGCACATTACATTTAACTTTTATTATAGTATAGTGATCGCAATGACTTGGAGTACTAAATTGATTTAAAAATGTAATCTTCAGAAAGCTGTAGGACTGGCTTGAGCTATTAAAAAATGTGAGCACATGTATGTTATTCATATATATGTATTTTGTATTTTGCCCGAGTGTGACTATTGTGCCCTTGTTGTTAAATTTCTATTTGAGAATAACATTTTGAAGTACACAGTATAATTCTATAATTTTTGTATACTCGATATTATGTGACAACTAGAGTTTTTCTTTTCCCGGACTTTTTCATTTCCCGGGAAAGCAGGAAACATTTTTCGATTTCCCGGGAAATCCCGTTTCCATTCTTTATATAATAATATGTTGAATATTGTGGAAACCCCGCATTTCAATCCAAATGTAAACAACACTGTAATTCTATGTTTTCACTAATGTCAAATATTTTGCGCCTAAAGATTTTTGTATGTATCTAAATTTTCTTCACTTGAGATAGAAACGTGCTTTAAATCACATCTTAACTTTTAGTCACTCATGTCATATACATATATTTAAATAAACTTGATATTATATTATTGAATTATACGACACCGTGTTTCACTGCGTATTGGAAGATCTGCGACTATAAAAGCAAGGTTTGAACCAACAAAGGTCTGGGCCATGACAAACAGCTCGAAATAAAATAGTGCAGTATCTTAATACGGTCATACTTAAAATTCACTAAAGGTAAAAAGTGAGGTTAGTTTATTTGTGTCGTTTCGGTTTTTATTGTTTTGTCCGGTGCTGAAAAACAAGGAAAATGTCGTCTGCTGTATCCAATATAGAAAAGCTAAATGGAGATAATTATGCAACATGGTGCATACAATTAAAAAGTTTGCTCGTTACAATGGATTTATGGAACACTGTTGTCGAAGCTTGTCCAAAGGAGAATCCTGCGTCATGGAAGGCCACAGATGCCAAGGCTCTAGCAACGATCACTTTAAGCGTAAAACCATGTCAATTGATTTACATAAAAAACTGTTTGACTGCAAAAGATGCTTGGAATGTTTTAAGCTCAATGTATAAAGCAGACACAGCATCCAGAAAGGTGAACCTGTTTAAGAGGTTAGTTCGTTTTAAATTTAACTCTAATGAAAAATTTGCTCCACAATTAAATGAGTTTGGTTCGATAATTGACGGCTTAAAAGAGATTGGGATAACACTAAATGAAGATATGTTGTCCATTTTATTATTGTGTAGTCTTCCTGAAGAAATGGAAAGTTTCGTAGTGGCTATAGAAAGTCGTGATGCGTTGCCCAAATATGATAAATTATTTGCCAAAATTTTAGAAGAAGAAATGCGTCAAAGTAATAAAGTTGTTGAAACAAATGAAACTGTATTCGCTGCAAATTCACGAAAAGATTATAAAAGAAATAAAAGAAATGTTAACAGCAACAACAACTACAAGTGCAATGATGTTAAGCAACATCAAAAATCAAGTCATCAAAATGAAAAGAAAAACAGAGATGGTAACGTATACAGCAACATGAAATGCTTTAAATGTAGTAAAAAAGGCCACATAAGATCTCAATGTAAAGATAGTAATGATAAAAGAGAAAATGACTTTGCTTGCTCTTTGAAAGAAAACCAATTGAAATTAAGAGAGTTGTGGATCTTAGACAGTGGTGCATCATCACATATAGTTAACAGTAAAGAGTATTTTGAAGAGTTAACAGAAGCAAACCAAAAAATTTTTTTGGCTTCAGGCGAAATAATTTATGCAGAAGGAATTGGAGATATAAAACTCAAAACCAATTTTTGCACACTAACGTTAAAAGATGTATGGTATGTCCCTCAACTACATTCAAATTTCTTGTCTATAAATAAAATTCTTAAAGCTGGTCACATTGTTCAATTTGCCGAAAATAAAGCAACAATGAAAAGTAAACAAAACAAAAATATTTTAACAGCTGAGTTAGTAGATGATTTATTTATTATAAATTTGCAAAAAGTAAAAGATTTTGCAATTGTAAATGGTATAATTGACGAAGAAGTTGTAAAAAAGTGGCACCAAAGGTTTGGTCATATAAATATGAATGACTTAAATAAATTAGTTACCAAAAATATGATCAAAGATATTGATATCAAAATACCCAAGTCAATGGAGTGTTTAATCTGTGCAGAAAACAAAATATGTGCTAAGTCATATAAAAACTATTCAAGTGTACAAACGAGTGACGTATTAGAGCTGGTGCATACAGATTTATGCGGACCGATTGGTGTAAGATCTGTGGGAGGCTCATCGTATTTCATAACGTTCTTTGATGACTATTCGCGTTATATATCTACATATTTTCTTAAACAGAAAAGTGATGCTTTTAATGCATTCACACATTTTGCTGGGCTCGCGGAGAAGCAGACAGGCCGCCAAATAAAAATTGTTCGTAGCGACAATGGTAAAGAATTTATTAATTCGAAGTTTAAACAATATTTTAATGAAAAAGGTATTATCCACCAAACGACGGTTGCTTACTCACCACAGCAAAACGGTGTCTCGGAGCGTGCGAACAGAACTCTTGTGGAAATGGGTAGGTGTTTGTTAAATTCGTCGGGATTACCACAAAGTTTATGGGGCGAAGCCATAAATACGGCTACTTATTTAAGAAATCGTGCTAGAACAAACGTAATTGGTGACGTTACTCCATATGAAAGATGGTGTGGAAAAAGGCCATCAGTGTCTCATTTTAAAATTTTCGGTTGCGACGCAGTAATGTTAAATAAAGGTCCAAGGCCCAAAGGAGGCAAATTTTTACCAAAAGGCACTAAAATGAAATTCGTCGGTTATCAACTTTACACAAAGGCATATCGTTTATATAATACAGAGACAAGACAAATATGTATTGCTCGTGATGTTTTGTTTTTTGAACAGTCTTTCGAAAGCGTTTCAAATGTACAAAAAGATATAAATGGCGACCTTAATTGTGAATTAGGTTTGGAAAATCCAAGCAGATTTAATGATGAGCAACAAGTTGATGGTATTGATGACGAATGGTAATGAAATCGAGGCACAGGCCGGTGAAGAAGAAAGTGAACAAAAAAGTAGTGAAATGCTGGAAGACGTAGAATCTGAGCTGAGTAGTAGTGAAACAGATAGAGAAGACAGCCCTATTGTAGAAAAAGAGAGAAAGCGAGGCAGACCAAAATTGTTAAGAGCTGGAGGTAAGGGCAGACCAAGAAAAATTTATTGTACTGAATCTGGTCCCCAAATCCTGAATTCAGTTATTGAGAACCCTCATACTGTGGCAGAGGCTCTAAATGGTAAAAACTCTGATAAATGGCTGGAAGCTATGAAGATTGAATACGAATCGTTGATTAAAAATAAAACTTGGGAGCTGGTCGACAAACCAATTGGAAAAAACATTATTGGGTGCAAATGGGTCTTCACTTTAAAACATAATCCTGATGGTACAATTGAGAAGTACAAGTCGAGGCTAGTGGCTCATGGATGCTCACAAAAGCATAACATTGATTTTCAAGAAACTTTTGCTCCTGTAGTACGACATTCTACTATAAGGCTATTGTTAGCATTGGCAGCAAGGCACAAATTGCTTGTAAATCACATCGACATAGTGGCAGCGTACTTAAATGGTAATTTGGAAGAAGAAGTGTATATGAATCAACCACCTATGTTTGAAGTTAATGAGTATCCCAAGAAAGTTTGTAAGTTGAAAAAGGCTCTATATGAACTAAAACAAGCCGGACGTGAATGGAATAAGCGAATAAATGATATTTTACTAGAAATGGGTTTTGCAAGATGCAAGTCAGATACTTGTGTGTATATAAAAGAATGTGGAAACAATATTTGCATAATTGCTTTATATGTCGACGACATGTTAGTAGCATGTTCAAGCGAATTGCAAATGAAAGAAATAATTTCCAAATTAAATAATTCGGTAGAAGCTATCGACCGTGATCCTATTTCATTTTACCTGGGAATGGAAATCAATCGTGATGGTCTACGTGGAGATATATCCATTCATCAAAACAAATATACTAAAACACTGTTGGAAAAATGGGATATGAGAGAATGCAAGCCAGCAGCAACTCCTTGGGCTAGTGGAACTATTCTGAAAAAATGTGAAGAAAATTGCGAGAACTTGGACACAAAAAATTATCAAAGTTTGATTGGTGGTCTCATGTATTTAGCCGTGATCAGCAGGCCTGATTTAATTCACGTGGTTTCTAAGTTATCCCAATTCAACTCTCATCCACACAGGGAACATTTTCAAGCTGCGAAATATGTGTTGAGATACCTGAAGAAGAATCCTGTTGATAAAATTAAATTCTCAGTTAATGTAGACAAGTTTTTATGTTTTACAGATTCAGACTGGGGTAGCGATACGTATGACAGAATGTCATATTCTGGTCATGTGGTTCTCTTGGCTGGTGGTCCTGTAGCGTGGGAGTCACGTAAACAACCGGTTGTGGCCCTTAGCACCATGGAAGCTGAATATATAGCTCTATGCCAGGGGACCAAAGAAGTCGTTTCTGTTCGTAGTTTGATAGACGAGATAGGTTTTAAGCAGTATACTTTCAACCCTACTTTTATATTATGTGATAATCAAGCTGCATCGTTTATGGTAAAGAATGCAACGGTTCAGCGAAAAAGCAAGCATATCGACATACGGTATCACTACATCCGAGAGAAATATGAAGAGAAGCTGATTGATATAGAATATATTCCGTCTGATGATAACGCAGCTGATATTCTAACAAAGGTTTTAAGCAAACAGAAACATATAAACGGATGTAAACTTTTGAAAATTGATTTTTAAATTTCTGGTACATTTGGCTTGAGGGGGAGATTGTTGAATATTGTGGAAGCCCCGCATTTCAATCCAAATGTAAACAACACTGTAAATCTATGTTTTTACTAATGTCAAATATTTTGCGCCTAAAGATTTTTGTATGTATCTAATTTTTCTTCACTTGAGATAGAAACGTGCTTTAAATCACATCTTAACTTTTAGTCACTCATGTCATATACATATATTTAAATAAACTTTATATTATATTATTGAATTATACGACACCGTGTTTCACTGCGTATTGGAAGATCTGCGACTATAAAAGCAAGGTTTGAACCAACATAATACATAGATACCAATATTATAAAAAAGAAATTATACGAGTATTATTAAAAAAATATTACAAAATATCCCCCTTATGAAAAAATCATTGTTAAACTTAAAATTGGTTTAACAAACGAATTTTGTATGACAAAACCAGTTTTAACGCATACTTTAACCTTAACAATCGTTTTTACATAAGGGAATATTTCTTTGGAAATAGGACTTTAGTACAGAATAAGCTGTTAATGCTGTTAACCGTACTATTTACCAAAGAGAATCTGTAATTATTTGTAATTTTCTTTTATTTCCTTGCTCATTTCTGGTTTTTACTTTTATAAATTGTTGTAGAATTAAATATTGATCGTCGCGTTCTGCTTTTTCCAAATAAAGGCATATAAGTCTCACAATACATGTGTACCAGATGTAAACTCGGCCTTTTATAGTATGTTTACACGGTACGTGCTTCGCTCTCTATTCATGCTTCACGCCCCAATCATGACCAAATCCACTTGCTTCGCCATACAAAATTATCAGAGCGAATCAAGTAGATTCAATATGAATCTACTTGCGAAGCACGTAAAATAGGTATCTTCTCTAACTTTTATCGCAGTTAATCGCCACTTTATCTGAACTAGCTATCAAAACAAAATGGGTATATGTGTATGTGTGTGTTTGTAAACAAATGAAAACAAGCCAAAAAATATAGATGTGAGTTTAATATAAATAAATTTAATTAAGTTATGAATAATATAAAAAGGAAAAATAAGAAAATATAGAGATGCCTTCAAAAACAAAATTTTGAATGAATCGAATTTATGTAATGCTATGTTTAGACGACAAGTTGAATCACCTGCTTCGCTCTCTGAATTATGTTTGTGAATCATGTTGTTTAGAATACGCATTCGTGCTTCGTATGCAGCGTGCCAATTTAGTGCTTTTCGTACTATATTTAGAGTTATTTAATTCAGTGAAACAGTGAAGAATTTTTCAAATGCACTAAATTGGAGCTTTTCACTAGGGATGTAACGAATGTTCGCATTCGCTTTCGCATTCGCAAATAATTCGCTTACTTTTGCTATTTGCATTCGCTTTTGCATTCGCTAAAATGTATGCGAATATTTCAAGCGAATACTAAAGACAAAAAAAATGTTGTACTTCTTTTACGAAAATAGTTTACGATTTTAAATTTAAAGACGAAAATTATTTTAAGCTAGCATGAAAAAGATACATATACTTACATGTAAAGCTTTAATATTTTAGCGGAAAACTTCTCATAAGTATCAAAATAAAACCCAAATCCAGGGGTGTTTGGAAATATTTTTCAGTTTTGAAAAAGAAGAGACTGTTTAATTTGAGCGAAAATATTTTCTGCTAAGACTAGTCTGTTCAATATTTTGAACATCATTCATTACTTCGTACAACAAATTTCAAATCCAAGCAATATTAGCTAGTCCTTGTTTGTTGTAAATTCCACGCGAAACAAGTGCCACTCATAATATTTCTCATGAAAACTTAAAATGTTAAAGATATATTTCATATATTTTTCCCAAGATAAACAGAGTTTTCTTAATATGTATTTGACAGCATTTCACATGAAATGTTGAACGGAGTACCAGGATTAAGGGTTAAAGTACGAATGGGTGGATTGGCTAAGATTGTGTAAATTTATTTTTAATTATTATCCATACTTACTTTTATATAAATTTATTTGCATGTGATATTTGATCGAATTGTAATATTTGCATTCATTTCGCATTCGCTTTCGCAAAAATTAAAATTTATTATTCGTTTTCGCATTCGCATTCGCTAAACTGGTATTCGTTACATCCATACTTTTCACCTTTGATTTTAGTGCATTTTACAAATCTACTAAATATTAATTTGTTAAAGTGTGGTGGCTTTATATTCACTTTTCAAAAACTATCTGATTTCACCCCTTTTAGACATGCAAAGTTTCCTTTGCAGAATGTTAATTCAGCTGGGTGAAATACAAACGGAGAAAAACTTTCTCTTTCACAGTGAAAAAAATAACATATTTCTGGAAATTACTGAGGATACCATTTACGTTATAAAATAACTTAATTACAATAATCTTATCTACTAACCACTGAGGGAAGAAATTTACTGCTTTCTTGATAACGAAAGCTTCCAAAAATGCTTCTGAAAAGTAGTAACGTAAGGCTCACTAACAATGGGACAAAAGTAATAAAAATGTAAACCAGTAACTCTTGCATCTGAGTACACAAAAACTATACATTATTACTTCTGTGAAACGAAATAGTAATGCAAAAAATTAATGGCTTTTTGGAAACTGAATGCATTGCTTCTAGCTGGCTTACAAAAACTGTTCTGGGAAGCGGTAATTTTTGCTGGGATGGTGAAATTGAAGAAATAGAACGTAGTATCAGAAATTTAAGGATACATAAATGTACAAATTTCCTCCGAACTGATCAATTTTGGATTGAAGTTTATAATTATAGAAATTCAACTAATCATAATCCATTTCTGATACTGTCAATATTTGCTCCAGGACTATTTACATTACCGTGTTCAAATGTTGAACAATAATGATTTTTATGCGTCAAATTGTTTAATTCCTATAAAATGCAATCTAAAAAGTAAATACTTATGTTGTTCAGAATGTAACATACTGAACCATGTTCATGTAAAAATTAATACAGATGAAACGCCTAAAAATCTAATTGTTTTATTAAAAGAGTTTTATGGCCACCCTTTTGTTAAAATAATTCACCATAATTGGAGTGTCTTGCCAAATGAACTTCAATTATTTTCCTACTCATATTCTACTTATATGTAAGTAAAAGCGAAATATGGCTCGATATAATTGAAATTATTACAAAAACTTATGAAATATAGTAAATTTAAAATTGTACTTAACTTAAGTTTCTAATTTTTACTCATTCAATAAATATATAATTAGCCATGTGGGGTTTCTCCGTATTGAAGAAAAATTAATAAACAAAAAATTGAAATATATCTATGTAGATACAAATATACTTATTACATTTAGTGCTTTTTTATGAACAAACAGTGCTTTTTGCTCTGAAAAAGTTGGCATCACGTGGCATTTTTTTATGAACATATACTCACACAACATACGCACGCAAGAATGATAGAAAAACAGATTACGACGTGCGCATGATTTCCCGCTAGATGACGTATATTCCCCTAAGAAAGGGTTGCCAATCCATTCATTCCACAATAATTTTTAGGGCTGTATTTACTTACTACCTTGATCGACGACTTACATGGAAACACCACATTGACTCTAAGTTAACTCAAATGAAACTTAAATTAACTCAGGTACATTGGCTGATTGGTCGAAATTCTACACTTAGCCTAGACTGTAAACTTTTAATATACAAGTCGCTTTTAAAGCCAATATGGTACGGAATTCAACTATGGGGCACTGCTTCAGCTTCAAATGTAGAGAAAATTCAACGCAGGCAAAATAAAATTTTACGCATGATAACATCGGCTCCATGGTACATCAAAAATTCAAATATACATCGTGATTTGAATATGCCACTAGTGACTGAAGAAATTGCAAAATACGCAGGCAAATATCTAACAAAACTCGAATCACATCCTAATCCGCTTGCTCGTAATATTTTGAACTTTACTGGACACATCCGATTAAAAAAGAGAGATACACGGGCCCTAATATTCAACATTCCAGATGATGAAGCTGCTTGAAAACACCTTTTTCTTTTTGTTACTAATCACTACTTATGTATTATTAATAACTACCACTAAACTTATGTCCGACATTGGTCGGGCATAATAATTTTTTTTTATAGATTTAAGATTTGAACACTTATTGTTAGTTCATATTTGAAGATACAATAAATAAAAAACATGCATTACAAAAAAAAAAAAAAATATTTACTTACTGTGTAATTGGATCAGAGTTCTTGTTAATAACAAAATAAATTTTGAAATTTCGATTTTCGTAGACAAAAAAGCGTTTTGGTAGATTTTTTTAATAATTTTGGTGGAAAAAGAATTTCTTGCACGGCAACGCTGCTTTTAAATTTTGCCAATAGTTTTACTTTGTGCGAGCGTTAAACAATTTAAAGCAAATGTTTTTAAAGGGTTTTCTTATCTTTGTAAACGAAATGTCTTAAAAAAATTGTTTGTAAAAGGTATTGTTAATGCCAAAATGATTAATTTAATAAAATTCCTAAGTGCCATTAAAATTATTCAAAAACCGCATATCTATTTTCCGCACAATTCCCAGTTTTGTCTATAAATATATAGAAGCTGAAATATACATCTTTGCAGCAAATCTTACATCACTATGAAAAAATTAATGCCTAACGAAATGTCAAAAACATGCGTGAGGGGCAGATACTAATTTCCAGTTGGTAAGATTCATCCTCCGATTAAATACAAATAAATATCCAAACCATTTCCATACTGGTTGTTTTATTTCACGCTGAGACTTTTGTTTAATTTTCGTTATTTTGAGTCACAAAATAACTTTGGGCTCAGAGACTATTATAAAGCTCCAATCCATATACCTGCTCACCTATTTCGTCCAGTTGAGTGACATTCACCCTCATTTTTACAGGTATTTAAAATATATTAAGCAGTCTTTGCTCGTAATGTTTTATAATTAAAATTTATATGTGAACTTCGATAATGAATTAATGAATGACTTAATTAACTTTATTTGGTTTTAATGTTTAACAAGTTGATTTGTGTGGCCTTATAATGTGTATCAATTACTTCTCCAGTTGGCCTGTAAGCCTTAAAAATATAGAAAATAATATAAAATTCCAATGTTTGTTTTTTTGTCTTTTTTTTCGTCATTGTAATCTTATTGTGGAAGTTACAAGCGCTTGATGTTTGAAACGCTATTTTTGACGCACCTTCAATAAAACGATTTCGCATTTTCTTAATTCCTGGAAAAATAAGTTTAAGCAACTTTTTTTTGGCCTGCAACCTTAAAAATATAGAAAATAATTGTAACATTCCAATGTTTTCCTTTGTTTTTTTATTGCATGTACACAGATTTTTCAAGGGGTTTTCCCACTTTAAAAAACTACCTGTAATAAAAAGCAATGTAGGAAATCTATTTCTGAATATACCCTCAATAGAACATTTTTGGTTTTTCTCAATTATTTATTAAAAAAATAAATTTAACCACCGTCAGAAATTTTTTTAGGTAATTGTAAAATGTTGCGTTTTTTAAGGTAAATCGTCAGTGTTCATGGTTTGATATGAAAATAATTTTTTAAGTAATATCAGGCGTATTGTGTCTTTCAAAGTGAATTGGTGAATTTTAATTGAAAAATAAAAATAATAATAAATAAAATAAACCGTTAATCTAAAAAAGTGAAAAATCTAAATCTTAATACATAATAGTATACACAAATAAATAATTTTGGCCGAAACTTTGTTAAGTCTAATGTGAGACTTGGCAACCCCGCAATTCAAAATTAATTTTGATTGGTCGAAACAAATATATATTATATTTCGATAAAAATCAGGATTTTTTAATTAAATTTAGTTTTATTTTATAAAAAAAAATAATCTTTATTATAAAAACCGTGTATAAAGTGTTTAAAATAAGAAAAAGTGCACGAAATCTTCGCCAAAAAAATCGAAGTAAAAGCAAAAAAAAAACATGAAGTGTGCAGTGGGAAAATGCATGCAAAATGATAGTCAAAAATCATGTGAGCAAATGTGTGAAAATTAATTTTGTGCATGTTTTTAATTAATTTAAATTTAGCTGTATCTTTTTATAGTTTTCCAAAGAACGATAAAGGGCTAAAAAGACTTTGGATAAAGTTTTGCAATCGGCGGGATACAATAAAGTCCCACAGGGAGTGGGACATATATGATCGTTTCTAGGGATGCATTGCTTAAGGAAAATGATATGCTAAAAATGCAAAAAAAACCAAGCTGAGATCACTACTAAAAATTTGTCTCAAGAAGTTCAAAAGTTAAAGTTTACAAACGCAAATCTGCAGAAGGCACTGAGACGTCTTTTCACTGAAGGCCAAATAAAAAAACTTAAAAACGGTGACAAAAAACAAAACTTTACTGAAGAAGATATTGCACAGTCAATTATGCTATATTCCACAAGTGCCAAGGCTTACAGGTTGCTGAAGAGAAAAAATTTTCCGCTTCCCTCCGTAAGGAACATTGCAGAGGTGGTCACAGAAATTAGATGTGTCGACAGGAATTTTGGATCCTGTTGTAATCCTATACTTGCAACAAATTAAAAAACGAAGATCCCAGTCTCGTTGCTAAGCCTGTAGAGGACTCGACATACTCATGGGTTAGACATTTAAATGAAGGTGGGTTAAGTATTCCATCAAACACTTTAATGGAAACGTTAAAATCTTGTGATGAAATTTTTGTAAAACTAAATGGGGATAAGTTACTTGCTACAAAGGGATATTTAGAAAAGCACTTGGCGGAAGCAAGGAATATAAAAGCAAGTGAAGAAGTGAAAAGACTTTTTTTTAGATGCAGAATGTATATCAGAATACGGTCTCTTAATGCAGAAATTTCCCAAAATATAAATAAGCGTAAAAGAAAATTAAATAAAACAACAACGTAATATAAATAAAAAAATATTTTTTTTTCATTTTATTTTTTTTTAACAAAATTAAAAATTTGCAGCATGTATTTTAGAATACGGTCTCTTAATGCAGAAATGTCCCAAAATATGAATAAACGTAAAAGAAAATTAAATAAAACAACAACGTAATATAAATAAAAAAAGATTTTTTTTAATTTTATTTTTTTTTTAACAAAAGTATTAATTTGCCCCACTGTTATGTTAACATATTTTTTGAGAGTCGTGACGTCACTTCACCTACCTGCGCAGAAGAATAAAATTTTGTGTGCGTGATGTCGTAATCTGTTTTTCTATCATTCTTGATACACACGTACATATAAACATTATAGAGTTGCATGAACAACTCCATCCATGAAACTACTGAAATGTTTGTTCACTAAAATCCAACTTCGAATAAATATTTTAAACTGAACAAAGTGTTGCTTTTATCATATAGTGTTTTCACACTGCAAGTTAAAACCTGATTTTAACGTTAAAACCATAAACAGCTGATTTTGCATTCACACTGCAAGTTTTTTAAATTCAGGTTTTAACTCACAGACTGTCTAATAACTTTTCCTCAAAATAAAATAGATCTCCTGCAGAAATGCGTGTGTTTGTTGTTGTATTTTTTTCTACTTTTTATAACACTTATTTGACAAACTGTACAACTGTTTTTGTTTGTATGAAAAACTAAGAAACTTTACAATGCGCTATAAAATGGAAATTATTGTATATTTTGTAAGTTAATATTTTAAAATTATGGCACTAGTAATACAAAGTAAAGAAGTGCTTGGAAATCAAGTTATTGTATATAAAAAATTCACAAATAAATCACAAAATAAAACATTTTTATTGGTGGATCGATGTCAGTCATATCGTTTATTTTCACTTACCACAGGTCAATGAAAATATTTTTGTTGTTATCCTTCCAAAAAACTCTTATTTTTCCTTAATTGTTTACTTATTGTTGCTGCTGCATCCATTTTTAAGTTGAAAATCTTGCAAGCGACATCTCTTGTTATTCACTGGCATAAACATTATCAGCTGCTTCCGGTCATTTTAACTTGGCAGCACTGAATTTACCACAGCGAAAACAGGGTTGCATTTCATAAAACCAAAATAAAACCAATTCAGAAATGGTTTTAAGTTGGATTAAACAAAAACAATTTGTATGGTAAAACCAGGTTTTAACAGTTGGTTTTACCATTAAAACCAACTTTTATTAAAACCAATTCAGTGTGAAAACACTAATACTGTGAGTGAAAACATTTCGCTTCAGACTGTTAACACAAAGAGATGGTTCATTGAAACGAGTATTGTTTCATGCTGCTTTCTCTCATCTCATCTTTTGTTATTAATACGCAATAAAAGTGTTGCCAGAAAATGATGATGAGAAAATGCCAAATCTGTAAAAAAAATTCTGCTAAAATGTTCTGCAGAAGAAAAGTATTGTACTTTTCTTCAGATTTAAATTTAAAAATAAATTGTTGAAATAGCTTTGAATTTCATGGTTATACAATCTCATTAGTATTTACAGGTATTTTTATAGCACATAATGTATGTATTTGTTATTATCCATAGATATGAATGTTTATGTTTTTTCAAACAGTAATTATGTACTTTTTGTATTTATATTGAGACCAGTAGCTAGTTTCTGTATTTCTCGTATCGTAAAAACTGTCACATGAAGTGTGAAACACAAAATTCCATTGTTTCTCTATTTGTGAAAAAATTGTTTCTGTATTTGAATGCGAAAACAGACAACACTGATTTTGTTTTTACTGGAATATTTCCAGTAATTGCGTGCCATATGAAACAAAATGTCACAAAAATATTATTTAAATAACGAAAAAAGAAATAATTTACAAAGAAAAGAAAACATAATGAACAAGAATATAAAATTAATGTAAAATTCTTGAAATAAAAAGTTTTTTCTATAAAATGTCCATACATAGGACAATTACACAAACAAATTATAAATAAATATAATCATATCGAACTGTTAATAATAATTTTAGTTAAAAAATTCGATGTATATCTTTTCAACTAGTTTGGGAATTAAATAAGTCTAAATTTCCTCTTTTATACCAAGTAAGCTCTAAGATTTTCGCCATACCAGCTAGCAGTGCGTCTTCGAAACGGGTGTTTTCAGCAGCAAGAAATTTACTTTCTGAAAAACGTTGCATCATTGGGTGGAATACAGCGTCAGTCGAAAAAATTATGTTTTTACATCATAATATAAAAACACAGAATTTCGAACGTAATGCTTAATTCATATGAAACTTTTTCCATTAACACTAACTGAATTTATAATTTTTATTTAAATCACGCATTAGTTTTTGGTTTTCTTTGCATTAATATAAATTTAAAATCATATTGAATTTTCCTGATAATTACTTTTTTTTCAAATTGCATTTCAATAAACCACATAAAATAATGATCATTTGTGTCTTATTATGTTCTCTTATTGTGATTGAGCGAAATTTACAAAAATGTCGAACCAGCGTAAGCACATGTACTGAAAAAGAAATTTAAAGTAATAATGTTCTGTTCTTTAGTAATCAGGTACCACCGACCAAACAAGAGGAGTTTTATAAATTTCAAGTGTGCATCTGTATGTCAGCCTACGCATTCGCAGAACCAAAACGTCTGTACCAATTTCCATTTAGTTTGTTATTGTTTGAAAGGTGACTTTATCGAGAGTGTTGTAAGCAATGTTTGAAGAAAATCGATCCAGCAGCTTGGAAGTTATACAGTTTTTAAATAACTTTGTGATTATATTTTAAATTTTATGTACGAACTATTTAAATAAATAAGAACTTAAACCAGTTCATAAGGCTGAGTTTACATCTGGCATTTCTTGTGTGCCATTTGCCCAAAAAAGCGTAATCAACTAATTAATAATAAAAGCTGTTTGATTCAGACATGTACTCAGACATGTTTCCAATCATGTTGGATTCTATAAAATTGTCTATTAGCTATGTATGGAACTATTTAACTTACGGCCTGACCCACGATATCGACAACATTCGACTTGTCGCACACTTACATTTGAAACAACAACAAAATATTAAAATTTGTTTTTGTTTTGAATGTAAGTGTGCGACAAGTCGAACGTTGTCGATATCGTGGGTTTGACCCTTAATAAATACATGTTTGAATCAAACAGTTGTTCATTAGTAATTAGTGGTTACGCTTTTTTTTACACTTGTGTGGCACATGGCACACATGTGTAAACGCGGCCTAATAGTTTATTAGTTGTGTGACAAAAATTAAAGAAAACACAACAAAAGTACTCCTTTCCAAGCGAAAATAACTATTTATATACTTCCAAGCAAAAATATAACTAAAAACTATTTTTGATATTAATATTTGTAATAAAACTCAAACAATTTTATTATCACCCTAATGCAAAAATACGAAATTTTATACAACAATAATATTGCATTTAAAAGAAAGATAATTATGTGTACATTTAACTTATGTTTATAAATGAAATATTTTACCGAAGTTGCTCTCACTATTAAAAACTAAATTTAATTTAGATCTCGTTAACATTTTTTAACTTCCTTTTCGGCGATTATTCTAGTATTTTCCTTCAACTGGCAACACTGATCTTTAAAAGCATATTGTTTTTGCATGAACTTAATCGAGATTTACTCAACACATGTTCTGTTTCACATTTGTAAATGTTTGTATGCTCTTGTATATACCCTGAAGGAAATGTCGATGGTGAAAATGTACTGAGTCGCTTTTGACTTTGTCACCAGTACTACTCTCTAATTAATCCCCATACAATACTTTGTGCTATAGACATTTAGCATGTGCTTGTCATTGAAAATCTACTAGTAACACTAAAACAATTGACTAGGTAGTGAATACATACTTCTTATGGGAACATGGAGACATACCAACCAGACATTTAGTGGTACATTTCTATACCTTACGTACATACAATTATATGAATATTGACAAGTTGTTGCAAAAGCCACCAGAAATAGACCACATTTGTTGTATCTCTTTCTTTTATACTGACGAATAGAAAAGAAATTGTAGACAATGTACTTACTACTAGAAATTTAGTGTTGACATAGAGACATTTGGCCCCAGTCTGACTGCAGGGTATGAACAAACCAACATCGTTTTACTGCGTTCTTAACTATTGAGTGTTCATTGTTCTTGTTTCATAGTTATTCATCTGTATGAAATAGGATGAAACGAATAAAAAATTTTAGCGAACATTTCATAAACATCATTATTTAGTTTCATGCAGATGTCTAATATACATGCATAAGCATACATACTTACATAAATTCGACTCATTCGAAATCTTGTTTTTGAAGCAGTGTCCCGCAAAATAAAATATGTTTGTAGTGGTGAGAAAAATGAGAGTAAAATATATTTACACTTGAAGAAAACATTTTTGTAATTTAAGATACATGCTGTGGTTATTCATTGTATGAATATATTTTGTAAATAAGCAATTTAATAAAAACTTAAGTAAAAAGTAAAAAATAATAGTCCATTCAACAATGTAGTCTACAAATTCCAAATTAAATTTATTCGCAGCACAGTGAAAGCTATTAAAATGCCTTTTTAAACTATCTTCCCTATTATTTTCAAGTGTTTCATAGCATAAAATGCATTGCATATTGCTAAAAGCATTTTTTATCACAAAATATTTCTTAGCTTACATAATTATTTTTTTTGCTGTAGAAATTTATTCAATTTGAACTTAAATTTCGTTCCGTGTGCTCAAAAAAACTAAACAAAAAACCAGATAAAAATTAATACATGCGTGCACAACTTCATTCGTCGCTTGCTCAGTGACGACTAAATGAAAGAGCATAAGCATGCATGTGATTTTCATCTGCACAATTGTTCTATGGCTTGCGGGTTACTGTTTTGAAGGCATCTCTATATTTTCTTCTTATTTTTCCTTTTTATATTATTCATAACTTAATTAAATTTATTTATATTAAACTCATATCTATGTTTTTTGGTTTGTTTTCATTTGTTTACAAACACACACATTCTCATATACCTATTTTGTTTTGGTAGCTAGTTCAGATAAAGTGGCGATTAAATGCGATAAAAGTTAGAGAAGATACCAATTTTACGTGCTTCGCAGGTAGATTCATATTGAATCTACTTTATTCCCTCTCATAATTTTGTATGGCGAAGAAAGTGGATTCGGTCATGATTGGGCCGTGAAGCATGAATAGAGAGCGCAGCACGTACCGTGTAAACTTACTATTTATAATAAAAGTCTGCATGAATGTACCCAATTGCCACTTCAACCAGTGTTGCCGAATCGCGGGTAATTACCCGAATCAGGTGTAATTTTTATGTGCATGTGTAGCGCGTGGGTAATTGCTCTCAGGTGTAATTTACGGGTAATTTGAAATTCGTTTATTTTATATAATCGGGCATGTCACAGAGTTCAATTCCGTTCCGAAACGGAATTCAATCCACCTCAAGATGTCAAGCCCTAACCGGAGAATACCCCAGCAAAACAGCGTTTCCAACAGTCTGGACACCCCTGAGAAATTTCCGCATTTAAGTTTTCTTTTTTAGATGCCATATGCTACAAAAATGGGGTGTATTGAATTCCGTTTCCGAACGGAATTGAACTCTGTGACATGGCCGAATAAATCGTTTGTGTTCCGGCTTTCATATCGTTTTCACATGTTTTCTTGTGAGTTTGGACGTTAAAACACATAAAAAATTTATACAAAACAAGAAAAAATAATTTTTTTGATTCGAAATTTATATTACAGATGCACATTATATAGTAGAGCTTTTTGCCATCGGAAACTCATTTTGAGAAAATTTGAGTTGCATTTCACTGGGGCTGATACCAAATCATAAGTAGACCTTAAACAAGTTTTTTGAAATATGTCAAATATTTATTTTAATATTGGGTGTAATTCCTTTGAAATCGGGTAATTTTGGCTCCTACGAGGTGTAATTTTAAATATATATTTTGGTAACACTGACTTCAACACATTCGTTTGTAATTTGAATACGATGTAGTAATAACTCAGTACAATATGAATGTAGTTACTAATTCTCTCTGTGTTAACAAACCAAATGAATAAAAACTCAAAGAGAATGAGTGTCAAACCCAACTATAACTCAAAACGCAATGTTACTCTAAAATTCAAAAGAATGGGTTGGTCATTCATATACATATGGTTGGAGAATTCAATTATTTGAATAAATACTCGTTATTTGATTATTTGTTTTTATAATACATTCTACATATCGCTCATTTATTTTAATAGTGGCATAATTCAAAAATGCATTTTTGAGTTAATAATGCAGAATAATTATTAATAACGTATTTTATAAATGTGTACAAATTTCATAAAAATAGGTAGCTCGTACAACCAGCTCTTGAGGGAATATAATTTTTTTTTATTTATTGATACATGTAATGTCTGCATTGAGTTTTGTACAAATTGAAAACTTTAACACGTTTTCTGCAAAAGTTGGTTTTCTGAGTTGTGACACTATTGAAGTAAATGAGAGATATATACATATGTATATGTATGTATGCATATATTTTTGCAAATAATCACATATGTACATATAATCACATATGTATATGTCGTTATATAACTAATAATATTTTACATTGTGCGATTTTTTTCTCTCTTTAAACTTGCACTTGCGTCTACATTGTACGATTCTTGTCGCAGATATTTTTTATTGATGCATTAATTTTTACTTTTTATACCCTTTACCAAAAAAAATGGTAAAAGGGTATATATAGGTTTGTCATTCCGTTTGTAATTTCTATAATATCAATAAGCGACCCATAAAATATATTATATTCTGGATCCTTATGCATAGGGAAGACGAATAAGCGATGTCCGGCTGTCCGTCTGTCTGTACGTGAAATCGGTTTTGCGAAGCTCCCACAAAAGCTAGAGACTTCGTTCTTGGACTGGTATGTCAGAAATTTTCCAAAATAGATTGGTATTGAAATTCAGCAAAATCGAGCAGACGATTGCAGAGCTGGAAAACTTAAACTTTATTTTGCCATATAAAAGTAACTACCGAAAACAAATTTTTATTATTTTTTAATAAATAAACTTATTTTACACTTCAGTACGACTAAAATTGGAATTTTAAATTAAAAAAATATAAAAAAATTAAAAAGACGTTTCCAGGGTTGGAAAACTTTAACTTTTTGTGTTTTGTAAAATTAACTACATGTGTCTAAAACTATGTCTGTCACAGGGTATTTTTTCGAGAACGGTAAGAGCTACAGACCTGAAATTTGGACACAGTGTGTAGACCTTTGGCCGATACAACAACAAATATATGAGAATTGGAAATTAAAGGGTGTTCCAAAACGAGCAACGAAAAATGTAAAAATCCCATGTAATATACATACAATTGTAGGTATGTATATACACTTGAAATTTGTAAGGTTAGTGTATTCTTATACAGACTACAAAAATTAACACTTAAATTTCAAAAAATTTTAAATAAAGGGTGTTCCATCAGTTAATGCAATTTTGACTATGCAATTTTGACAACTTGCTGTATCTTGGAAACCATAAGAGCAAAACTCTTGAAATTTTCAAAAACGGTAAAACTAAAAAATAAAAAAATTACATAAATGATTATATAAATTACAGTTATTTGCGTTGTCTTTACATTCCATTTTTACATAAGATGCAACATCAGAGAAACTTTAAAATATACTAAGTACTATACAATTAATTTACATTTGTAAGTACCTACATGTATTTCAAAGTTCCGTTATTACGCTCATATTAAAAGCATATTCTTTTGTACATTCCTTTTCACTCTATACTCCTAACCAGCGTTGCCATTTATTTTTTAATTCTTCACAATACGCAAAAAAAAACTTCTTTTAAGGTGAAAGTATGTAACACGCATTGGTGCGCGAGTTAAATACAATGAAATGTATCGTCTTTAAAAAAAAACCAAAACTTTAGTTTTGAGTTTTTTTTTCAACTTTATTTATTCAATTATTATTATCTACTGATCAATCGTTTACAAAAGTGTTTTAATATAAATTGATTCTTACAATTAAAATGCTTATTCTATACTTTGTTTTTGTACAATTAAAAATGCTTAATCTATTTTATTATATTTGTTTTTGTTCATATTGCTTAAAACTAAAGAGGTGTTAAATTACTTTTCATAATCATGTTGTTGACAGTGGCTTTTGTTAATAATTAAAAATGCTGAATTTGTATAAGTGTGTCAATTGCACAATTTTAGTTGGGCGATTGACCTCTTATTATTTTTCCCAGTTAACATTTATTTTGGGTGAAGTCGAAGCTGTCGCTGACGTAACTCCTTCCCCCTTTGTATAAAAATTCTCCTGAATTTTTGGTTCAAGTTTTCTTCGTATTTTTATTGTGTACACACCGATCGTTGTCAATAACATGATTAAAAGGAAAATTAATACAAATATTGTTATGATTGATGTACTACTATATTTTTTATGATATTTTAATTCTTTAATTTCTTTGACATTTTCTATGTCATTTAAAACTATTTCATCAAATGTAGGTTCTATGATATTGAATTCGATTTGATTTTTTGAAGGGATAACAAAATTATCTCTGTATGTTTTTTCTGAATTTACAAAAGTTTCATTATCTATTATTATTTTACAATCATGAAATGAAAATAAATAGTGTTTGCTTATTGAAAGATTCCTTTCATCACAATTACTAGATACAATACTTCCATTTGAATTCTTTAGGAGTATTAAGCCGTATTCTATTTCTGTTATTTCTTTCTTGTATTCTCTTATTTTCTTACAATTATTTTTATATATACACAAATTAGATATTTTCATTTCTCTAAAAATTGGGATTTTGTCTGTATTCATAAACTTGTCCGTTGTAGTGTAGAACTTCTTGTGCTTTAAAGTTTAACTGTGTGAAATTTGTGTCGGTAATGGGTGTGATAAGGGATCTTTTAACTGTAACTGTGTTTTTTGGGAATTTAATTACAAATATTATGTGGTCGTCTTTGTATTTTGCGGCTCCTAGTTGCATATACTGAAGTTCGTAAAAATCAATCTTAAAATCGATAATTTCTTTGTCCGTTAGAATGTTGCTGGTCATTATATTGAATTTTGCGGATACCTTATTATTTTGAATGTGTTCTACACTGTCCGATAGAATCTTTAATTTGAGCAAAGTATCTAAATAGTATATCTCGTTAATTATTTTATCATAATTTTTCTTTATCATGTTGAACTGGTTTGAGATACTTTTCCTGTCAGTGTCGATTGTTTCCTTGAGTTTGTTTAATGTCTGATTGAAATGGTTATTTACGTATATATTTTTATTAAGATCGTCTATTGCTTTGTGATTATTTTCATCTATAATTTTTAAATGATCTTCAATGTCATTTCGGTCATCGTCGCTCATTGTTCCTGCTATCCACTTTAAGCCTGAGCCTATTGCATTAAATAAACCTCTTTTGCGTCTGTTATGGTGTAAGGTTTGTGCCTTTACTTTGAGTTTTTCTAATTCGTGCTCAAGAAGTATTTTATTTTTGATAGATTGAAATTGACTTATCTCCCTTTCTAGATTATTGATTACGTCTGTTATTTGTTGAATATCAATTATATGAATGATTTTATTATATTCCAGTATTATTTTTACGTCATCTAATTTAATTTCGGCGAATCCGTCAGAATTATTGATTGGCTGGATTGTCAGGGATGCTATTGTCATTGGTATTAGCATCATCAGCATAACGAGTAAGGTCCAATTCTCCTAAAAATTTATTTTTTCGTTTAATGTTTGAAGGATGTATGTTTTCTAATTTCAATTTACGGTACCTAGGCTCATATTTGTGTCTTAATGTTTTATAGTTTTTCACATAGCCCTCGTCATCTGTTCTTTCATAATCTTCCCTTTTTTCATTTCTCTTATTTATAATACGTTGCTTTGCTTCTTTAATTTTTTGTTCTACTTTAATTTTGTCAACTCTACCTTCTATGATATCTAATGGTTTTTCTTTAACTACAGAGTGAGTGGATTTGTTGTACCATTCTACACAATTAAATATTCGTTCTTGAGTTGAAAGGGGTGAATTTTCAGATTCTAATGCTCTAAACTTTTCTGATATTGTGCTATGTAATCTTTCTATATCTGCATTTCCTGTATGGTTGTTAGGTTTAGTGAAATGTACCTCAATCCCTTCGTGTCTTAAAAATTCCTTTACATTTGTTGAATTGAATTCATTGTCAATTATTATTTTGTTTGGCTTGCTTCTAATAGATAGAAATTGTCTTAACTTTTCAACCACCGTGGTACTATTCCTGTCTTCCAGGTATATTGCAACGGCATGCTTAGAGAATTTATCTATAAATGTTAAAAAGCTATGTTTCTTTATGGTATAAACATCCAAGTGTATAATTTCGTTAACGTCGGATGGAGTTTCAGTGATATGATATTTTGGTTTTAATGGATTACGATCATATTTTGATTTGTTGCATATTTTACAGTTGTTTATATATTTATTAATTAAGGTTTTAAGATTCCGAAAATAAATTTTCTTTTTCAATCCCTCATAATTTTCCGTTATACCACAGTGTCCAGTTTTCATTTTGTGATATTTGGCTATTTGCTTATAAGTTTCGTCCTCACTACTCATGTCTTTTGCATGATGACTACATCTGTAAAACTTTATGTTATTATCAAAAAGTTCAATCAGCTTAAGCTGAACTTGGTTATAAACTTCATCACTCAGTTCAGAAAATATTCCCACTCTTCCCTTTTTAAGAAATCTTCTAAAAATGTCAGTCATAAAATTGGATTGGATGTCATCTCTACTAACAAAAATCTTTCTCTTTCCATTGACTACCTCTATTTCTTTCACTTTGTGTTCAGTTAAAATTAATTGAGTTTGAAATCTGTTCACCACTGTATCTAGGATTGGAAAATGGTCATTTTGCTCTTCCTCTTGTGAATGAATCGTACCAGAGGTGCTAAAGTTGTCATTTACTACTTCATTCTCATCATTTATCGCATGAATTTCACCTGTATTTACATCGATCCTACACAGAAAATCTGCTATTTTGTTCTCCTTACCCTTTATGTGATGCATTTCTATATTATATTCTCCTAACTCCATAAGCCATCTCTGCAGCCTTGGGTTTATGTCCTTACCTTTGTGTTTTGTATAGAGCCAAACTAAAGGCTGATGGTCTGTTGCCAGATCAAAGTGTCTTCCGTATAGGATATGGTCTGTAATATTTGACAGCCCAAACAATGGCCAATAATTCTTTTTCAACAGTAGCATATTTCTTTTCGTGGTCATTGAGGGTTCTACTTGAATAACTGATAGGATGATCTCCTTGCATGAGAACAGCTCCTATGGCGTAATCACTTGCATCGGTAACTAATTTAAATTTCTTATTGTAATCTGGATATTTAAGTATAGGTGGGTTAATTAACTGTCTTTTTAATTTTTGAAACGCATCATTATATTGTGGGTCATTTTTATTGACTTTAGTGTTTTTTCTAAGGTATTTTGTCATGTTATGTGCAATTTTTGCGTAATCTCGGATAAATTTTCTATAATACCCTGTGGCTCCGAGGAAGGACTTGATTTGTTTTTGTGTTTCAGGAAGCTTAAGCTTCCTTGGAAGCCCTTGGCTAGGTCAAGGGTAGTGAAATACTGTGACCTTCCAAGTTTGTCTAGTATGCCTTCAATATTCGGCATAGGAAACTTATCGTCAACCGTGATTTCATTGAGTTTGCGGTAGTCAATTACTATCCGCCACTTTTTCTTCCCGGAGTAGTCAGCTTTTTTGGGGACTATCCAAATGGGAGAATTATATGGAGAGTTACTCTCTTTAATAATATTTTGTTGCAGCATTTCTTTCATCTGACGGTTTATTTCCTCCTCATGAATTTGAGGATATCTGTATATTTTAGAATATACAGGATTATTTGTCTTGGTGATGATTTCATGCTGTATTTCGTGAGTATGACTTAATGCCATGCCCTCGTGAAAAAATAGATCCTCATTTTTATCTAAGAGCTTTTTTAATTTTCTAAATTCGTCTTCGTTCATGTCATCTCTTAAGAGTTTATTCATTACATCATTGATTTCAGATCCCTCTAGGGTATGAATGTTGTCATATTCGTATGGACAAGAGTTACAAAATTTAATTTTATTATTATTAATTTCAATGTATTCCTCACCTATATTTATATTAGCCTTTAAAATTTTCAGAATATTTTGACCTATTAGGCCGTCAAATTGTTTGTTTTTGAAATCCGTCAATTTCCAGCACATGAGATTGTTGTCTTTGAATTCCTTCGGTGTTTCTGTAATAATTTCATAATTTACCTCCATCAGTCCGTTTAATGTTTTGAAAAATAAAGGTTTGTCCAATTTAACTCGTTTGTATTGTGGAAGTGTTTCTTTGCTGATTAACGTCGTTGATGATCCTGTGTCTATTAAGCATTTTATTTTAGTGTTCCCTATTGTTAGTTCTACTAACGGTAAATTAGCTTTGCGGCTGGTGACCGAAAATTTTCCTCGTCGATATGATCGACTTCCATTGGCTCTACATGATTTTGTCTAAACTGATTTCGAACTTGTCCTGATGTCTGTCCATGTTGTTCATTTCTAGGAAAGCGGTATAGTCCCGTATTGTTGGACTGCCTAATTTGTCCAAAGTTATTTGTCTGCCTAAACTGTCCGGAGTTGTTTGTTTGCCTAAATTGTCCAGAATTGCTTGTCTGCCTAAATTGCTTTTGGTTGTAAGGTTGACCTGAATAACTGGGTTGTGTATGATGTCCGATATGATTGGATTGACTGTATTGTTCCCTATTTGGTATTTGTTTGTTGTGTGAGTGATTATTTGTTTGTTTAATGATGCCTGTTTCTTCTAATGTATAAAAAGCTGCTCTTATACTAGTTATGTTTCTACTATATATGATGCTTGACATGTAAGGCTGTATGTTATTTAGAAATGTTTTTAAAATCATACTTTCATTATTCCTGGGATTAAACTCAACAGGCTTATTAGTATCCTGTTCGTATTTTTCGTTTAATTTATTTAAAATAGAGCTTAAATTATAGTAATATTGACTTACATTGTAATTCTTTAGGGATAGAGCGTTGTGATATAGCTGATGGTAAGTTTCTCTCACTCCAAAGTTATAGATGAGTTCCTTTTTGATTTGCTCCCAATTCGCATTTGGTCCTAGTGTTCGGATAACATCTAAAGCGGCTCCCTGAATTTTATTGATTACGCATCTTTGGAAGACATATGCTTGTAGTCCCGTGTTCTCAAAAACTGGAAGAAAAAGTTCCACTTCCCTCAAAAATGACGATAAGGCATAGTCCCTGTTTCCTCGATACTCTTTTATTTTTGATGCCTCTTTAAGGATTTCAGCTACCGGGATAGGTGAATCCGTAGAAGGGTTGGCTGTTGTTGGTGTTTGTTGTTCGGTTTCCATTTTTAGTCAGTTTTTACTTCCTTCTTTATTGTAATTTGGGATGAATGTAGCAAATATTTTATCACTAATACACTGTTTTTTGTTGACATTAATTATTAAAATTTAGTTGAAGTATCTCTTTTTTATTTATATATTTTTGTTTGTAAGGATTTCACAAATTTTTAAAGAGTTCACGATTGATTTTAATTCTTTTTTTAAAAAGATTTCACAAAAAGTGTTCCTTTTTCGAAAGGATTTTGTAGTTGGTTTTTTTTTCTTAAAAAAAGTTCCTTTTTCGAAAGGATTTTGCAGTTGGTCTAATCCTTCGGGGTTAGATCCTACCGTCGACTGCGCCAGTTAAATACAATGAAATGTATCGTCTTTAAAAAAAACCAAAACTTTAGTTTTGAGTTTTTTTTTTCAACTTTATTTATTCAATTATTATTATCTACTGATCAATCGTTTACAAAAGTGTTTTAATATAAATTGATTCTTACAATTAAAATGCTTATTCTATACTTTGTTTTTGTACAATTAAAAATGCTTAATCTATTTTATTATATTTGTTTTTGTTCATATTGCTTAAAACTAAAGAGGTGTTAAATTACTTTTCATAATCATGTTGTTGACAGTGGCTTTTGTTAATAATTAAAAATGCTGAATTTGTATAAGTGTGTCAATTGCACAATTTTAGTTGGGCGATTGACCTCTTATTATTTTTCCCAGTTAACATTTATTTTGGGTGAAGTCGAAGCTGTCGCTGACGTAACTCCTTCCCCCTTTGTATAAAAATTCTCCTGAATTTTTGGTTCAAGTTTTCTTCGTATTTTTATTGTGTACACACCGATCGTTGTCAATAACATGATTAAAAGGAAAATTAATACAAATATTGTTATGATTGATGTACTACTATATTTTTTATGATATTTTAATTCTTTAATTTCTTTGACATTTTCTATGTCATTTAAAACTATTTCATCAAATGTAGGTTCTATGATATTGAATTCGATTTGATTTTTTGAAGGGATAACAAAATTATCTCTGTATGTTTTTTCTGAATTTACAAAAGTTTCATTATCTATTATTATTTTACAATCATGAAATGAAAATAAATAGTGTTTGCTTATTGAAAGATTCCTTTCATCACAATTACTAGATACAATACTTCCATTTGAATTCTTTAGGAGTATTAAGCCGTATTCTATTTCTGTTATTTCTTTCTTGTATTCTCTTATTTTCTTACAATTATTTTTATATATACACAAATTAGATATTTTCATTTCTCTAAAAATTGGGATTTTGTCTGTATTCATAAACTTGTCCGTTGTAGTGTAGAACTTCTTGTGCTTTAAAGTTTAACTGTGTGAAATTTGTGTCGGTAATGGGTGTGATAAGGGATCTTTTAACTGTAACTGTGTTTTTTGGGAATTTAATTACAAATATTATGTGGTCGTCTTTGTATTTTGCGGCTCCTAGTTGCATATACTGAAGTTCGTAAAAATCAATCTTAAAATCGATAATTTCTTTGTCCGTTAGAATGTTGCTGGTCATTATATTGAATTTTGCGGATACCTTATTATTTTGAATGTGTTCTACACTGTCCGATAGAATCTTTAATTTGAGCAAAGTATCTAAATAGTATATCTCGTTAATTATTTTATCATAATTTTTCTTTATCATGTTGAACTGGTTTGAGATACTTTTCCTGTCAGTGTCGATTGTTTCCTTGAGTTTGTTTAATGTCTGATTGAAATGGTTATTTACGTATATATTTTTATTAAGATCGTCTATTGCTTTGTGATTATTTTCATCTATAATTTTTAAATGATCTTCAATGTCATTTCGGTCATCGTCGCTCATTGTTCCTGCTATCCACTTTAAGCCTGAGCCTATTGCATTAAATAAACCTCTTTTGCGTCTGTTATGGTGTAAGGTTTGTGCCTTTACTTTGAGTTTTTCTAATTCGTGCTCAAGAAGTATTTTATTTTTGATAGATTGAAATTGACTTATCTCCCTTTCTAGATTATTGATTACGTCTGTTATTTGTTGAATATCAATTATATGAATGATTTTATTATATTCCAGTATTATTTTTACGTCATCTAATTTAATTTCGGCGAATCCGTCAGAATTATTGATTGGCTGGATTGTCAGGGATGCTATTGTCATTGGTATTAGCATCATCAGCATAACGAGTAAGGTCCAATTCTCCTAAAAATTTATTTTTTCGTTTAATGTTTGAAGGATGTATGTTTTCTAATTTCAATTTACGGTACCTAGGCTCATATTTGTGTCTTAATGTTTTATAGTTTTTCACATAGCCCTCGTCATCTGTTCTTTCATAATCTTCCCTTTTTTCATTTCTCTTATTTATAATACGTTGCTTTGCTTCTTTAATTTTTTGTTCTACTTTAATTTTGTCAACTCTACCTTCTATGATATCTAATGGTTTTTCTTTAACTACAGAGTGAGTGGATTTGTTGTACCATTCTACACAATTAAATATTCGTTCTTGAGTTGAAAGGGGTGAATTTTCAGATTCTAATGCTCTAAACTTTTCTGATATTGTGCTATGTAATCTTTCTATATCTGCATTTCCTGTATGGTTGTTAGGTTTAGTGAAATGTACCTCAATCCCTTCGTGTCTTAAAAATTCCTTTACATTTGTTGAATTGAATTCATTGTCAATTATTATTTTGTTTGGCTTGCTTCTAATAGATAGAAATTGTCTTAACTTTTCAACCACCGTGGTACTATTCCTGTCTTCCAGGTATATTGCAACGGCATGCTTAGAGAATTTATCTATAAATGTTAAAAAGCTATGTTTCTTTATGGTATAAACATCCAAGTGTATAATTTCGTTAACGTCGGATGGAGTTTCAGTGATATGATATTTTGGTTTTAATGGATTACGATCATATTTTGATTTGTTGCATATTTTACAGTTGTTTATATATTTATTAATTAAGGTTTTAAGATTCCGAAAATAAATTTTCTTTTTCAATCCCTCATAATTTTCCGTTATACCACAGTGTCCAGTTTTCATTTTGTGATATTTGGCTATTTGCTTATAAGTTTCGTCCTCACTACTCATGTCTTTTGCATGATGACTACATCTGTAAAACTTTATGTTATTATCAAAAAGTTCAATCAGCTTAAGCTGAACTTGGTTATAAACTTCATCACTCAGTTCAGAAAATATTCCCACTCTTCCCTTTTTAAGAAATCTTCTAAAAATGTCAGTCATAAAATTGGATTGGATGTCATCTCTACTAACAAAAATCTTTCTCTTTCCATTGACTACCTCTATTTCTTTCACTTTGTGTTCAGTTAAAATTAATTGAGTTTGAAATCTGTTCACCACTGTATCTAGGATTGGAAAATGGTCATTTTGCTCTTCCTCTTGTGAATGAATCGTACCAGAGGTGCTAAAGTTGTCATTTACTACTTCATTCTCATCATTTATCGCATGAATTTCACCTGTATTTACATCGATCCTACACAGAAAATCTGCTATTTTGTTCTCCTTACCTTAATGTGATGCATTTCTATATTATATTCTCCTAACTCCATAAGCCATCTCTGCAGCCTTGGGTTTATGTCCTTACCTTTGTGTTTTGTATAGAGCCAAACTAAAGGCTGATGGTCTGTTGCCAGATCAAAGTGTCTTCCGTATAGGATATGGTCTGTAATATTTGACAGCCCAAACAATGGCCAATAATTCTTTTTCAACAGTAGCATATTTCTTTTCGTGGTCATTGAGGGTTCTACTTGAATAACTGATAGGATGATCTCCTTGCATGAGAACAGCTCCTATGGCGTAATCACTTGCATCGGTAACTAATTTAAATTTCTTATTGTAATCTGGATATTTAAGTATAGGTGGGTTAATTAACTGTCTTTTTAATTTTTGAAACGCATCATTATATTGTGGGTCATTTTTATTGACTTTAGTGTTTTTTCTAAGGTATTTTGTCATGTTATGTGCAATTTTTGCGTAATCTCGGATAAATTTTCTATAATACCCTGTGGCTCCGAGGAAGGACTTGATTTGTTTTTGTGTTTCAGGAAGCTTAAGCTTCCTTGGAAGCCCTTGGCTAGGTCAAGGGTAGTGAAATACTGTGACCTTCCAAGTTTGTCTAGTATGCCTTCAATATTCGGCATAGGAAACTTATCGTCAACCGTGATTTCATTGAGTTTGCGGTAGTCAATTACTATCCGCCACTTTTTCTTCCCGGAGTAGTCAGCTTTTTTGGGGACTATCCAAATGGGAGAATTATATGGAGAGTTACTCTCTTTAATAATATTTTGTTGCAGCATTTCTTTCATCTGACGGTTTATTTCCTCCTCATGAATTTGAGGATATCTGTATATTTTAGAATATACAGGATTATTTGTCTTGGTGATGATTTCATGCTGTATTTCGTGAGTATGACTTAATGCCATGCCCTCGTGAAAAAATAGATCCTCATTTTTATCTAAGAGCTTTTTTAATTTTCTAAATTCGTCTTCGTTCATGTCATCTCTTAAGAGTTTATTCATTACATCATTGATTTCAGATCCCTCTAGGGTATGAATGTTGTCATATTCGTATGGACAAGAGTTACAAAATTTAATTTTATTATTATTAATTTCAATGTATTCCTCACCTATATTTATATTAGCCTTTAAAATTTTCAGAATATTTTGACCTATTAGGCCGTCAAATTGTTTGTTTTTGAAATCCGTCAATTTCCAGCACATGAGATTGTTGTCTTTGAATTCCTTCGGTGTTTCTGTAATAATTTCATAATTTACCTCCATCAGTCCGTTTAATGTTTTGAAAAATAAAGGTTTGTCCAATTTAACTCGTTTGTATTGTGGAAGTGTTTCTTTGCTGATTAACGTCGTTGATGATCCTGTGTCTATTAAGCATTTTATTTTAGTGTTCCCTATTGTTAGTTCTACTAACGGTAAATTAGCTTTGCGGCTGGTGACCGAAAATTTTCCTCGTCGATATGATCGACTTCCATTGGCTCTACATGATTTTGTCTAAACTGATTTCGAACTTGTCCTGATGTCTGTCCATGTTGTTCATTTCTAGGAAAGCGGTATAGTCCCGTATTGTTGGACTGCCTAATTTGTCCAAAGTTATTTGTCTGCCTAAACTGTCCGGAGTTGTTTGTTTGCCTAAATTGTCCAGAATTGCTTGTCTGCCTAAATTGCTTTTGGTTGTAAGGTTGACCTGAATAACTGGGTTGTGTATGATGTCCGATATGATTGGATTGACTGTATTGTTCCCTATTTGGTATTTGTTTGTTGTGTGAGTGATTATTTGTTTGTTTAATGATGCCTGTTTCTTCTAATGTATAAAAAGCTGCTCTTATACTAGTTATGTTTCTACTATATATGATGCTTGACATGTAAGGCTGTATGTTATTTAGAAATGTTTTTAAAATCATACTTTCATTATTCCTGGGATTAAACTCAACAGGCTTATTAGTATCCTGTTCGTATTTTTCGTTTAATTTATTTAAAATAGAGCTTAAATTATAGTAATATTGACTTACATTGTAATTCTTTAGGGATAGAGCGTTGTGATATAGCTGATGGTAAGTTTCTCTCACTCCAAAGTTATAGATGAGTTCCTTTTTGATTTGCTCCCAATTCGCATTTGGTCCTAGTGTTCGGATAACATCTAAAGCGGCTCCCTGAATTTTATTGATTACGCATCTTTGGAAGACATATGCTTGTAGTCCCGTGTTCTCAAAAACTGGAAGAAAAAGTTCCACTTCCCTCAAAAATGACGATAAGGCATAGTCCCTGTTTCCTCGATACTCTTTTATTTTTGATGCCTCTTTAAGGATTTCAGCTACCGGGATAGGTGAATCCGTAGAAGGGTTGGCTGTTGTTGGTGTTTGTTGTTCGGTTTCCATTTTTAGTCAGTTTTTACTTCCTTCTTTATTGTAATTTGGGATGAATGTAGCAAATATTTTATCACTAATACACTGTTTTTTGTTGACATTAATTATTAAAATTTAGTTGAAGTATCTCTTTTTTATTTATATATTTTTGTTTGTAAGGATTTCACAAATTTTTAAAGAGTTCACGATTGATTTTAATTCTTTTTTTAAAAAGATTTCACAAAAAGTGTTCCTTTTTCGAAAGGATTTTGTAGTTGGTTTTTTTTTCTTAAAAAAAGTTCCTTTTTCGAAAGGATTTTGCAGTTGGTCTAATCCTTCGGGGTTAGATCCTACCGTCGACTGCGCCAGTTAAATACAATGAAATGTATCGTCTTTAAAAAAAACCAAAACTTTAGTTTTGAGTTTTTTTTTCAACTTTATTTATTCAATTATTATTATCTACTGATCAATCGTTTACAAAAGTGTTTTAATATAAATTGATTCTTACAATTAAAATGCTTATTCTATACTTTGTTTTTGTACAATTAAAAATGCTTAATCTATTTTATTATATTTGTTTTTGTTCATATTGCTTAAAACTAAAGAGGTGTTAAATTACTTTTCATAATCATGTTGTTGACAGTGGCTTTTGTTAATAATTAAAAATGCTGAATTTGTATAAGTGTGTCAATTGCACAATTTTAGTTGGGCGATTGACCTCTTATTATTTTTCCCAGTTAACATTTATTTTGGGTGAAGTCGAAGCTGTCGCTGACGTAACTCGCGTGCGATCAATAGGCATCTGTCAAAAAAAGTTGAAGTAGTGTTTTTGCATACAGCAAGTTACATACGAAACTCTTTGACGCGTTTGCCGCAGAAAGTTGGTTAACTTTCAACTTTTTAACGATTTGTATTGTTTTGACAGTTAATCAGCCGAAAATAAATCAGAAAAAATTAAAATCATGGAGTTCTTATTTTGTTGATAAAAATTTTCAGATCTTTTAGAAGCCGCAAAAATCTTAAAAGCACGTTAAATCTTCACATATGGCATCGTTCCTCCTAACTTAGGCCGGGCTTACATCTGTGTGCCATGTGCCACAAAAGCGTAACCACTAATTACTAATGAAAAATTGTTCGATTCAGACATGTATTTATTAAGCTAAATAGTTCCATACCTTTTTAATATACAATTTTATAGAATCCAATATGATTCCAAACTGTTTAAATCAATAAATACATGTCTGAATCAAACAGTTTTTCATTAGTAATTAGTTGGTTACGCTTTTTTGGGCAAATGACACACAAGAAATGCCAGATGTAAACTCAGCCTTATGGAAAACACATTGAAAGTATTCAAAAAATTAATAAAAATTCAAATAGTTTTGTACTCAAATTATATTTGTGTTATTCATTCATTCTATTCTGTTTCTTTTGCTTTTAAATTCATTCGTATTTAAAATGAATAAGCAGACGCAATATTCTATTTGAACAATAATCAATAATACACTCACTTAATTTTCCCTGTCGTTTTTACTCTCTTGTCTCTCATCAACTCTAATCGAATATAAAATATTTGAATGAATGACGATTTATTTGTGTACAGGTAAACAAATGAATGTTTTGTTGCAGAGGTCTAATTTATAAGTATTTATGTATGTATACACGTGCCTATGATACGTATGTATGTGTGAATATACATAAAAAAAATGCAACGCGAACAGTGATGCCAACTTTTTCAGAGCAAAAAGCACTGTGTGTTCATATAAAAGCACTAAATGCAATATATTTTTTATTTACATTTTTATATTTATAAAAATACTTCTTTTTTTCCTTTTTGATTATCACTACTTATGTATTATTTATAACTATCACTAAGTTTATGTCCGATACTGGTCGGGTCTAATAATTATATTTAGATTTAAGATTTGATTACTTATTGTTAGTTCATTTTTGAAGATACAATAAATAAATATATATATGAAAAAAAAATTTATATTTATCTATTTATTTTCAATACAGAGAAAGCTCACATTAATTATAGCTAATTATATATGTATAGCTAATTATATATGTATAGCTAATTATATATGTACTGAATCAGTAGAAATTAACCGCCGTATTCATAAAATATGTTTTAGGATTATTACAGGTTTATTTGACAAATTTCCCATAGAAATGCGTCAAATAAGCGCTTAATAAACCTAATACTATGTTTAGACGGTACGTGCTTCGCTCTCTATTCATGCTTCACGCCCCAATCATGACCGAATGCACTTGCTTCGCCATACAAAATTATGAGAGCGAATCAAGTATATTCAATATGAATCTACTTGCGAAGCCCGTAAAATTGGTATCTTCTCTAACTTTTATCGCAGTTAATCGCCACTTTATCTGAACTAGCTATCAAAACAAAAGAGGTATATGTGTATGTGTGTGTTTGTAAACAAATAAAAACAAACCAAAAACATAGATGTGAGTTTAATATAAATAAATTTAATTAAGTTATGAATAATATAAAAAGGAAAAATAAGAAGAAAATATAGAGATGCCTTCAAAAACAAGATTTCGCATGAGTGGAATTTATGTAAAGTATGTATGCTTATGTCTATGCATGTATAGACGTGCGTATGATACGTATGTTTGTGTGAATATACATAAAAAAAAAATGCCACGCGAACAGTGATGCCAACTTTTTCAGAGCAAAAACCACTGTGTGTTCATAAAAAAGCACTAAATGAAATAAGTACTCGTATATATGTACATATGTATGTATGTATGTACATAAATATATTTTTATTTATTTATTTATATTTATCTATTTATTTGCAATACAGAGAAAGCCCATATGGCTAATTATAAATGTATTGAATTAGTAAAAATTAAAAATTTAAGTTAACTACAATTTTAAATTTACTACAGTTCATAGGTTTTTGTAATACCCCCCTGTTCTGAAAATCACGGTGATTTCAAATCACGTGATTTCAAAAGTAAACTATTAATAGCCTTGGTAATGATTCATTTTTTCATTTATAATAGCATATTTTCTTCCAATTTCCAAAGCTATAAAACGTAAAATTTACAAAAGCAATGAATTAGCTTTTATTAATTTTTAGAAATCACCGTGATTTGGCATGTCGTGATTTGCAGAGCAGGCCCGATAATTTCAATTATATCGAGCCATATTTCGATTTTGCTTATAAGTAGAATATGAGTAGGAAAATAATTGAAGTTCATTTGGGAAGACACTCCAATTATGGTGTTCTATTTTAACGAAAGATGATCAACGAGAATTATACTCCTCGTTTCAAGAAATGCAGTTTCATCTTTTTCCTCTGGCCATAAAACTGTTTTAATAAAACAATTAGATTTTTAGGTGTTTTATCTGAATTAATTTTTACATGAACATGGTTCAGTATGTTACATTCTGAACAACATAAGCCTTTTCTTTTTAGACCGTATTTTATATGAATGAAACAATTTGATTTATAAAATCATTATTGTATTTCTAACTTACTTTTAAAATATTTATAAGCGCTAAAGGTCATTTCTACTACAACATTTGAACATGGTAATGTTAATAGTCTTAGAGAAGATATTGACAGTATTAGAAATGGATTATGATTGGTTGAATTTCTATAATTATAAACTTCACTCCAAAATTGATCAGTTTTGAGCAAATTTTTCCATTTGTGTATCCTTAAATTTCTGATACTTCGTTCTATTTCTTCAATTTCACCATCCCAGCAAAAATTGCCGCTTCCCAGAAGAGTTTTTGTAAGCCAGCTAGAAGCAATGCATTCAGTTTCCAAAAAGCCGTTAATTTTTTGCTTTACTAATTCGTTTTACAGAAGCAATAATGTGTAGTTTTTGTGTACTCAGATGCAAAAGTTACTGGTGTAAATTTTTTTACTTTTGTCCACTTTGTTAGAGAGCCTTACGTTAGTATTTTTCAGAAGCATTTTTGAAAGCTTTCGTTATCAAGAAAGCAATACATTGCTTCCCTCAGTGGTTAGTAATTAGATTATTGTAATTAAGTTATTTTATAACGTGTATGGTATCCTCTGTAATTTCTAGAAATATATTATTTTTTCTCACTATGAAAGATAAAGTTTTTCTTCCTTCATATTTCACCAAGCTGAATTAACATTCTGCATAGGAAACTTTGCATGTCTAAAAGGGGTGAAAGCAGATAGTTTTTGAAAGTGAAAATAAAGCCACCACACTTTAACAAATTAATATTTAGTAGATTTGTAAAACGCACTAAAATCAAAGGTGAAAAGCACCAAAAAAGGCAATAATTTCTTTTTAAAGCAACAATTTGAAAAATTCCACACTGTTATGAATTAAAAAACTCTAAATCTAGTACGAAAAACACTAAATTGGCACGATGCACACGAAGCACGAATGCGTAGTCTAAACAGCATGATTCATAAACATGATTCAGAGACCGAAGCAGGTGATTCAACTCGTCGTCTAAACATAGCATAAAATATTTTTTATGAATACGGCAGTAAGAATTTAATGCTATGTTTAGATGACAAGTTGAATCACCTGCTTCGCTCTCTGAATCATGTTAATGAATCATGCTGTTTAGACTGCGCATTCGTGCTTCGTGTGCAGCGTGCCAATTTAGTGCTTTTCATACTAGATTTAGTGTTTTTTATTACATAACAGTGCGTAATTTTTCAAATTGTTGCTTTTTAAAAAAATATAAATAAAAAAACTATCTGATTGCACCCCTTTTAGACACGCAAAGTTTCCTTTGCAGAATTTTAATTCAGCTGGGTGAAATACAAAGGAAGAAAAGCTTTATCTTTCATAGTGAGAAAAAAGAATATATTTCTAGAAATTACAGACGATACCATGCACGTTACAAAATAGCTTAATTACAATAATCTAATTACTAACCACTGAGGGAAGCAATGTATTGCTTTCTTGATAACGAAAGCTTCCAAAAATGCTTCTGAAAAGTACTAACGTAAGGCTCTCTAACAAAGTGGACAAAAGTAAGGACAGTAACTTTTGCATCTGAGTACATAAGAACTACACATTATTACTTCTGTAAATGGAATTAGTAAGGCAAAAAATGAATATCTTTTTGGAAACTTAATGCATTGCTTCTAGCTGGCTTACTAAAACTCTTCTGGGAAGCAGTAATTTTTGCTGGGATGGCGAAATTGAAGAAATAGAACGAAGTATCAGAAATTTAAGGATACACAAATGGAAAAATTTGCTCAAAACTGATCAATTTTGGAGTGAAGTTTATAATTATAGAAATTCAACCAATCATAATCCATTTCTAATACTGTCAATATTTGCTCTAGGACTATTAACATTACCATATTCAAATGTTGAAGTATAAATAACTTTTAGCGCTAATAACTATTTGAAAAGTAAGTTAGAAATACAATAATGATTTTACAAATCAAATTGTTTCATTCATATAAAATACGGTCTAAAAAGAAAAGACTTATGTTGTTCAGAATGTAACATACTGAACCATGTTCATGTAAAAATTAATTCAGACGAAACACCTAAAAATCTAATTGTTTTATTAAAACAGTTTTATGGCCAGGGGAAAAAGATGAAACTGCATTTCCTAAAACGAGGAGTATAATTCTCATTGATCACTCTTTTGTTAAAATAATACACCATAATTGAAGTGTCTTCTCAAATGAACTTCAATTATTTTCCTACTCATATTCTACTTATAAGCAAAATCGAAATATGGCTCGATATAATATAAATATATTTATGTACATACATATGTACATACTACATACATATATACGAGTACTTATTTCATTTAGTGCTTTTTTATGAACACACAGTGCTTTTTGCTCTAAAAAAGTTGGCATCACTGTTCGCGTGGCATTTTTTTTATGTATATTCACACAAACATACGTATCATACGCACGTCTATACATGCATACACATAAGCATACATACTTTACATAAATTCCACTCATGCGAAATCTTGTTTTTGAAGGCATCTCTATATTTTCTTCTTATTTTTGCTTTTTATACTATTATTCATAACTTAATTAAATTTATTTATATTAAACTCACATCTATGTTTTTGGTTTGTTTTCATTTGTTTAAAAACACACACATACACATATACCTATTTTGTTTTGATAGCTAGTTCAGATAAAGTGGCGATCAACTGCGATAAAAGTTAGAGAAGATACCAATTTTACGTGCTTCGCAAGTAGATTCATATTGAATCTACTTGATTCGCTCTCATAATTTTGTATGGCGAAGCAAGTGGATTCGGTCATGATTGGGGCGTGAAGCATGAATAGAGAACGAAGCACGTACTACATTTCATAGGTTTTTGTAATAATTTCAAAATTTCGCCATATTGTGATTTTGGTTATAAGTAGAATATGAGTAGGAAAATAATTGAAGTTCATTTCGCAAGACACTGCAATTATTGTGTATTAATTTAAGAAAAGAGTGATCAAAGAGAATTATACTCCTCGTTTCAGGAAATGCAGTTTCATCTTTTTCGTCTGGCCATAAAACTGTTTTAATAAAACAATTAGATTTTAGGTGTTTCATCTGAATTAATTTTTACATGAGCATGGTTCAGTATGTTACATTCTGTAGCTCGTTTCAGTATTTCTCGCATCGCAAAATTTCCCGCATGAAACAAGGGAATCGTAAAAAAAACAGTGTAAATTGAAACACAAAATGGCTTTTCTCACATAAGTGTTTCTTTATCGTTACTTTGCGAGAACTATCTGTCATTTAAACGAATTTCCAGCAATTATTGGAACGATGTGAGAAAATGTGTTTCTGTAACATTATTTTGTGAAAAGTTTCTCGCAAGAAATGTCTAAATAACTCGAATTTTAAATTGGTGCTAGAACAACCAAATTTGTACAAAAACATGTGAATTTTTGAATTTGTGTGTGAAAATATGAAAAATAAACTAGTTGAAAAGATATGCAACGAATTGTTGAACTAAAATTATTATTAACGAGTCGATATGATTATATTTATTTATAAATTTTTGTGGAATTTTCTATAATAGAGACAGTTGCTAGAAAAAACTTATTTCAAGCATTTTACATTCACTTTATATTCATGTTCATTATTCAATTTTATTTTTCTAGGAAATTATTTCTTTTTTTTTTTTGTTATGGAAATAATATTTTTGTGACTTTTGTTTTTATTTGAAACTCGATTACTGGAAATATTCCAGTAAAAACAGATTCAGTGTTGTCTGTTTTCACATTCAAATACAGAAACACTTTTTTCACAATTCGAGAAACGATGGAATTTTGTGTTTCACACTTCATGTGAGAAATTGTACGATGCGAGAATTACAGAAACGAGTTACTGAACAACATAATCCTTTTCTTTTTAGACCGTATTTTATATGAATGAAACAATTTGATTTATAAAATCATTATTGTATTTCTAACTTACTTTCAAAAAAGTTATAAGCGCTAAAAGTTATTTCTACTTCAACAATCGAACATTGTAATGTTAATAGTCTTAGAGAAAATATTGGCAGTATTAGAAATGAATTATGGTTAGTTGAATCTCTATAATTATAGACTTCAATCCAAAATTGATCAGTTTTGAGCAAATTTTTCAATTTATGTATCCTTAAATTTCTGATACTTCGTACTATTTCTTCAATTTCTCCATCCCAGCAAAAATTACCGCTTCCCAGAAGAATTTTTGTAAGCCAGCTAGAAGCAATGCATTCATTTTCAGCAAGCCATTCATTTTTTGCTTTACTAATTCGTTTTACAGAAGTAATAATGTGTAGTTTTTGTGTACTCAGATGCAAAAGTTACTGGTTTACATTTTTTTTACTTTTGTCCACTTTGTTAGAGAGCCTTACGCAAGGCACATCAATCAGGTACCCGCGTTCTTACAACAAATATTACAACAGAAATAACCAAATGTACTTTGTTGGTATTAATTACGATCTTACTTTTAAAAACAGGGTAGCATCGTTATATTGTATGTTTATTATAAGAAATGTCAAACACCATACAAAACTGAATATTCGTTAGGTGTTTATGGATACACAAATAAAAGCATGTTTTTAGGCTTATACCTACGCAATCCAAATTTGACATTTGGCTTGGTATAATGACATTAGTCACCTGGTGTAGTGCTGCCACCTAATAAATGCGCCTTGTCCTTACGTTAGTACTTTTCAGAAGCATTTTTGAAAGGTTTCGTTATCAAGAAAGCAATAAATTGCTTCCCTCAGTGGTTAGTAATTAGATTATTGTTGTAATTAAGTTATTTTATAACTGAAATTTCTAGATATATATTCTTTTTTCTCACTATGAAAGATAAAGTTTTTCTTCCTTCGTATTTCACCCAGCTGAATCAACATTCATAACAAAGGAAACTTTGCATGTCTAAAAGGGGTGAAAGCAGATAGTTTTTGAAAAGTGAAAATTTCTTATTTGGTGTTTTTTATAAAGCCACCACACTTTCACAAATTAATATTTAGTAGATTTGTTAAACGCACTAAAATCAAAGGTGAAAAGCACCAATTTAGTATCTTTTTTTTAAGCAATAAGTTGAAAAATTGCGCACTGTTATGAATTAAAAAACTCTAAATCTAGTACGAAAAGCACTAAATTGGCACGCTGCACACGAAGCACCAATGCATAGTCTAAACAGCACGATTCATAAACATGATTCAAAGAGCGAAGCAGGTGATTCAACTCGTCGTCTAACCATAGCATTATTGTGATATTGCCATCACCTTATTATTGCACCATCGCATTAATAAAGTGAATAACGACACTCATCAAGGAATGCGTACATACAAATTAAGTTGCCATAACAAAATAAAAAAATCCCGGGAATTCCCGCACAAATTTCCCGGGATTTCTTTCCCGGAAAATGTGCGGGTTCCCGGGAAATTTTTTGTCGTGAAATCCCGTATGAAAAACACTAGTGACAACACACAAGACAACTTATGAGTCTGTTTTTTCAATTACATATTTTACTCTGAAGTACTTTATCTTTTTCTAATTTCTCATTGGAAGAGTGCACAGCAATTATTTTTCGAACGTATGTTAAGTTTTGTAATGTTAATTAATATATATTTTATTTTTGGGTTTAAACATTCTTTTGCACTTGTATTGAAGTCGGGTGGTTATGGTAGTGCTTAGCAATTTAGGTTCAATATTGGGTAGTAGCACTGTATTAAATTCACCATTGAACATTAATTAGCGAGCTGAACTTTTGTCACTTCAACGCACAGAGCATAGTTCTAAAAAGCAACTCATCTAAATTTCATGAGATAAAATATATTTTCGATAGCTGTAAATATGATGTTATTGGTGTTTCAGAAACCTGGTTAAAGAACTATGTAGGATATAAGTCCGTATTGCTAAATGGCTTTCAAATTTTTAGGAATGAAGATGTTGGATGCGAGGTGTTGGAGTTTGTCTATTTATTATGAATAGATATAAAGCTCGAGTGATTAGTGATTACATAGATGAAGGAACTTTTGAGTCTTTGTTTGTAGAAATAAAGTTAAATGATAATGTAAAAATCGTGACAGGAGTTGTATATTTGCCTCGGTGCAATTTCTCAGAGTGAGAAGATTTGGTTATTGATTTAACAAGCATATATAATGATTCTATTATAATGGGCGATTTTAACACTGATCTATACAATAAGTCAGACTTAGTAAGAAACTTTTGCTCTAGAGAAAATCTCTCAGTTGTGCACAATAGTATTTCTACACACATTAATGAGACACACCTTTGCTCAACTTTGATAGACTATTTTCTTGTTTCGGATATTAGTCTTGTGAGCAAGAAGACACAGTATCAGCTTCCTCCTTTAAATTCCAACCACGCGGTTATTTCTCTGTCATATAGGGTTTGAAAAGAAAGATTTGCCATGGAACATTGGTATAGCGATTATAAGAATATTGACGCAGGAACATGTTTTACGCAGCTTAGTGAATTATTTGTGTCAGATTCAATTACAATTGATGTGGAAAGGCGTGCGGAATTATTTAGTAATATTGTCGAAACTGCACTAGATGAATGTGTACCACTTAGAAAATCATCTCGTGTTAATAGTGACAACTGTATCAATTAATTTTAGTTAATTTAATTGTTTTTCGAACTGTATTTGTTTCTATATTCTTATGAATTGAACAGGCTGATGTTCGTATCGCTTTTTAAGCTCTCCAATAAAATTAAAAATTAAATTTTATTTACTTCTTAAAAATCACTTTTTTCACGAACAAATTACACACGAGTAAGAAAATATTTTTCAATTATTTAAATGCTATTATTTGACAATCTTCTCATAAAATAAATACAGAAAACATTATTGGCTACTGGTTTGCCGTTTGTATATACCACTCTTTTAATTGTAACAAATCTGAAAGCTTTCTGTAGACAAAAAGTATGATTGAATAAATAATTCAGCTTTCAGGTCCATTTTGCAGTTGTTTCGCAGAGTAAATCCCCAAATTTAGTAAGAGGTTTTTGAGGTGGAATATTAAGACACAGAAATAATATATAATTTTATTCATTTTATGTATTTCAAAAATTTAAAAAAGTTCCGCTAAACTTCCTAAATTTCACACTGTGCAGCGTAGCGAAAACAATAGGGTTACGTACACCAAAGGTGAAAAATAAAATAAAATTTGGTACGGCAAATCCAAACTTAAACTGTGTTCACATTATATGTATTTGTCTTGTGGAATACGGGTGGAAAACTATCGATGGCACTACCGATACTATCGATAGTTAATTTTTTTTTGTGATTTTCGATGTTTTATTTCTGCAATCGATTAATACTTGAAAACAATCGATATTTTTTAGTCGCTATCAATAGCAAATGGTACACCACTAAAGGCAAAAAAATGTAAATATGCTATGAATTGAATTCTTTTTATTTAGCTGGTGAGGCCTATCTTGTCTTATGTCAATAAAAACTCAATTTTTATTACATATCTTTCCCGACGTTTCGTGAATTTTATGTTCACTTCTTCAGGGGATTTGTCTATTTTAATAAAATTTAAAAACAAATTAACATCAAAAACGTATAAGAAATAATATACATAACAGAATAAACTTACTAACAATCGAGTTGTGTTGTTGTTAAAACATCAAAAATAAAAAATATATACAAGTTTACTTAAACCAAAAATTACAATATTAAGAAAAATGGCTTTAGCTGTTCTTTATTTTTTTATTACAGTGTGATGTAAATGGCGCTTAAGTTGTCAGTATCTTCTTTTTTGTTCATTGTTTTCCTTATTTTCTGTTGTATTCTTAAACTTTCTGTTGTGTAACGTTTTCTTGTATTGTTTTCTACATTTAGAATTTTAATATTGTCAAATCAGGTGCATGATTAGTTTCTTTTATATTTTTAGATAATGCCGTGCTTTCTTTGTTTTTGTTTATGTCTGCTTTATGTTCTTTCATTCTTGTTGCTAAATTTCTTTTTGTTGTGCCAATATAAACAAGATCACAGTTGTTTGCGTTATCTCCCTTACATGGTATTTCATACACGACATTATTTTGCTGTAGTTTGTCAACTGGTGTTTTTGTATTAGTAAAGATGGTACTCAATGTTTTATTGGCTTTATATGCTAAGGCAGTGTTGTTGTTGTTTGTTGTATATTTCCAGTTTCTATTATCTGTTAATCCTGGTATATATTTGACGCTGTAATACTGTTTTTCATCAGGGTTGCCATTTCTATTGTTTTGTGAGTGTTTGTGGGAATTAATAAGTGTTTTAATTAAATATGGTCGGAAACTATTATCAATTAATATTTTAGTGATTTTTTGTTTATTACGTGCGTGGAATTGTTCGTCACTAATATCCAAGACTCTATGTATGAGATTTCTTGCCGTGTTGATTATTTGAAACTTCGGTTGAGTTGCATTAAAGTTTATAATTCTTCCTGATGAAGCATTTTTTGTGTACCAATCAAATAATATTTTATTATCCAATCTGTGTAGTGTGGTGTCGAGATACGATATTTGTCTTTCCTTTTCTATTTCAATGGTGAATTGAATCTTCGGATGATATGCATTAAATGAATTTAAAATCTCGTTTTTGTTGTTGATATTGATTACAGCTAATATATCGTCTACGTATTTAGTTATGTATTTTATGTAAATATTTTTGCTACTTAACTCAGCTATAGCTTTGTCCAACAAATTGTCTAAAACGATGTCAGCAATAGTTGTAGAGAGGGGATTCCCCATAGGCATACCAAAAATTTGATTGTATATACTACTATTGTAAACAAAATAATTGTTGTCGTAAAGGCAAAATTTAAGTATATCAAAAAATTTCGGTTTAGGTAGTACCGTGTGGGTTTTAATGGAGTTCCATTTGTCCATTATAATATTGATGGCTATGTGCGTGGGAATATTCGTGAAAAGGGAAATAACATCAAAGGAGACCAAGGAGTCATTGGAATCTATTTGCAAATTTTTGAGTTTACTTTTTACCACTGAACTTTTTTGTGTTATATTTATCTGATACAATATTTTTAAGTATTCTTCCTAAATATTTACTGAGTTGATAACAAGGGACTTTAAAAGATGATACTATTGGCCTCAAAGGTATACCCTCTTTGTGTGTTTTAGGTAATCCGTAAATTCTGGGAGCAGTTGCAGCGGAACAAATGAGCATATTTTTGAGCCTGTAATCTATGTACTCTTTTTTATTTAAATCATTTACTATATTGTTATTTATTTTAATTAATTTGTCGGTGGGATCCGTTCTAATAATCCTGTAGGTATTCTTGTCTTCAAGTATATTTTCCATTTTGCTTTGGTATTCCTCTTTGTATAATGCAACGGTTTTATTGCCTTTATCTGACTGCGTTATTATTATATTCTGGTGTCTCTTTAAAAATTTTTTTGTTTTTTCAAAAATTGTGAGAATAAGTTTTTCCCTCTGTGTGTTTTTTAACCTCCTTTTAAAAAAAGTAATTTTGTTAACGAGTCTAGTTCTGGCCACTTCTTTTTCTTTGTCATCACTATTATTGTTGTTATTATTATTTCCCCCTAAGTTTTGGGTGCATTGTTCAACATCTGCTATTACTTGTAGTGGTGAAAAGTTGCGACGATTTATTGGTAGTGCAAACTTTTTCCCTAAGGACAATAGCCATTGGCTTTCCCATGGTATTTAAATATTAGTCCTGTTCTCAAACCAGTGTTCATTAAACCGTAAGCTTAGTTTTTGAAATAAATTTTCTTTTAGAGCATTTAATTTTTGTTCTTGTTTTTCTTTAGTGTTTGTTGCTATGTGCTTTGCTCTTTCTGTTTGATGCTTCATGAAGGTGGAAAAGTCAGCAGTAGTCACAAAATTTTGTATACCTATTTTCAGGTGGTAAAGTTTTCTCCTAATTGTTTTAATATCAACATTTGTTTGTGATATTTCTAAATTCATTAACTTATTATGAAAGTTTCGTTCTATTTTTTCAAGTTTTCCCTTAATGGTGTGACATTCAATAAGTTTTCTAACCTGTGTCGTCGTGTGTTTGATGTGTGCAGGTATCAGACAGTGTTTTTTGCAGGCTAAAAGAAAGCATAGTCTTTGTTGTTTGTGTGCTAATTTCTTAATATCATTGCAGTACTCTTTCATGGTACTACAAGTTTCGCCATCATACTTATGTGCTATGTGTTGAAAAAATCCTCTCATATTGTAAGTTTAAGTCTTTACCAAGTGTTTAAAAAGTTACCGATATCGTTGTTAAATTTTAATAAACAAAGTCCAAGTGCGGCAAGCTATCCGTTTATTTCTGTTGTTTATTGAAGACAAGAATACCTACAGGATTATTAGAACGGATCCCACCGACAAATTAATTATAATAAATAACAATATAGTAAATGATTTACATAAAAAAGAGTACATAGATTACAGGCTCAAAAATATGCTCATTTGTTCCGCTGCAACCGCTCCCAGAATTTACGGATTACCTAAACCACACAAAGAGGGTATACCTTTGAGACCAATAGTATCATCTTTTAAAGTCCCTTGTTATCAACTCAGTAAATATTTAGGAAGAATACTTAAAAATATTGTATCAGATAAATATAACACAAAAAAGTTCAGTGGTAAAAAGTAAACTCAAAAATTTGCAAATAGATTCCAATGACTCCTTGGTCTCCTTTGATGTTATTTCCCTTTTCACGAATATTCCCACGCACATAGCCATCAATATTATAATGGACAAATGGAACTCCATTAAAACCCACACGGTACTACCTAAACCGAAATTTCTTGATATACTTAAATTTTGCCTTTACGACAACAATTATTTTGTTTACAATAGTAGTATATACAATCAAATTTTTGGTATGCCTATGGGGAATCCCCTCTCTACAACTATTGCTGACATCGTTTTAGACAATTTATTGGACAAAGCAATAGCTGAGTTAAGTAGCAAAAATATTTACATAAAATACATAACTAAATACGTAGACGATATTTTAGCTGTAATCAATATCAACAACAAAAACGAAATTTTAAATTCATTTAATGCATATCATCCGAAGATTCAATTCACCATTGAAATAGAAAAGGAAAGACAAATATCGTATCTCGACACCACACTACACAGATTGGATAATAAAATATTATTTGATTGGTACACAAAAAATGCTTCATCAGGAAGAATTATAAACTTTAATGCAACTCAACCGAAGTTTCAAATAATCAACACGGCAAGAAATCTCATACATAGAGTCTTGGATATTAGTGACGAACAATTCCACGCACGTAATAAACAAAAAATCACTAAAATATTAATTGATAATAGTTTCCGCCCATATTTAATTAAAACACTTATTAATTCCCACAAACACTCACAAAACAATAGAAATGGCAACCCTGATGAAAAACAGTATTACAGCGTCAAATATATACCAGGATTAACAGATAATAGAAACTGGAAATATACAACAAACAACAACAACACTGCCTTAGCATATAAAGCCAATAAAACATTGAGTACCATCTTTACTAATACAAAAACACCAGTTGACAAACTACAGCAAAATAATGTCGTGTATGAAATACCATGTAAGGGAGATAACGCAAACAACTGTGATCTTGTTTATATTGGCACAACAAAAATAAATTTAGCAACAAGAATGAAAGAACATAAAGCAGACATAAACAAAAACAAAGAAAGCACGGCATTATCTAAAAATATAAAAGAAACTAATCATGCACCTGATTTTGACAATATTAAAATTCTAAATGTAGAAAACAATACAAGAAAACGTTACACAACAGAAAGTTTAAGAATACAACAGAAAATAATGAAAACAATGAACAAAAAAGAAGATACTGACAACTTAAGCGCCATTTACAGTGTGATAATAAAGAACAGCTGAAGCCATTTTACTTAATATTGTAATTTTTGGTTTAAGTAAACTTGTATATATTTTTTATTTTTGGTGTTTTAACAACAACACAACTCGATTGTTAGTAAGTTTATTCTGTTATGTATATTATTTCTTATACGTTTTTGATGTTAACTTTTTTAAATTTTATTAAAATAGACAAATCCCCTGAAGATGTGAACATAAAATTCACGAAACGTCGGGAAAAATATGTAATAAAAATTGAGTTTTTATTGACATAAGACAAGATAGGCCTCACCAGCTAAATAAAAAGAATTCAATTCACAACAAATTTGATTTGGCCAATAATATTAAAAAAACAACGTAAATATGTTAGTTTTCATAAACAAAAATAATGAGTGTCAAAACATTACTTCCACTGATCTCACTTTCATACAATTATTTTAGTTTTGTTATTTATTGAACAGACAAACAACATTCTATTTTATTTGTTTTGTTTAAAAATATTTTGTTTTGAATTTTTAGTGTAAATAAATATGTACATTATACGAGAACCATACAACTTTGAAACTATCACGATAGTATCATCGATATATCGATAGTTTTTCTAACTTTCAATAGTTTTGAATCTATATATCGATAAAGTTTTTTAAACTATCGGAAACTTTCGATAGTGTCACTATAGTTTTCCACCCCTATTGTGCACCTGTATTGTGTTTATTATACACACGATATTGTATGTGTACGTCAAAATCTGCGCTTAACATAAGGTTTATGATTTTATGTTCACACGTTGGCATATCATGTACATGTGACATAACCTATAAAGGAAAAACCAATGTTTACTTTGAGCCTTCATAAGAATATAGAAACAAATACAGTTCGAAAAATAATAATTAAATTAACTAAAATTTTTACTTTTATTGATGCAATATCAACTTTTTACTTAATTTTTAGTTTTTAGTCTATTAAATCAATATTAGTTTATTTAATTATTATATTTCGAACTGTATTTGTTTCTATATTCTTATGAATTGAATAGGCTAAAGTTCGTAACGCTTTTTTAAGCCAAATTACATGTGATAATTATTAATGAACAAATAACATCAAAGTTAGTTGTAAATATTCTGACAACAACACATAGTTGAACGGAACAGCCAGCCGTTTTCGAAGGCCACTAAACCTTCCTCATCAGCGTTCTTCTGTGTTTTGGTCCACTGTGTGTGGTGTCAGTTGATGTAGATGTCTGCCTTATATACGTAACATTATTGCAAATGGAATATGTGAATTGGTTTGATTCATTGCATTTCAATTTGCTAATGTATTTCGTAATGTATACGCAAGTTACCATCTATATATATATACCATCTTCTATATATATTACCATCTTCTATATATATTACAACAGTCTTACCATTGTCGTTTTGTTCCTTACTAACTATACACATGTTTGTTAATTTGCTTATTTTTGTTCTACTTAAGACAAACTTTTTTGGTTTGTTACTATTAAGTATATTTTTATTTTTAAAACACATTAGCAAATTGAAATGCAATGAATCAAACCAATTCACATATTCCATTTGCAATAAAGTTACGTATATAAGGCAGACATCTACATCAACTGACACCACACACAGTGGACCAAAACACAGAAGAACGCTGATGAGGAAGGTTTAGTGGCCTTCGAAAACGGCTGGCTGTTCCGTTCAACTATGTGTTGTTGTCAGAATATTTACAACTAACTTTGATGTTATTTGTTCATTAATAATTATCACATGTAATTTGGCTTAAAAAAGCGTTACGAACTTTAGCCTATTCAATTCATAAGAATATAGAAACAAATACAGTTCGAAAAATAATAATTAAATTAACTAATTAATAGTCATTGGCTTGTGGCAAAAATTAAAAATAAAAATATACTTAATAGTAACAAACCAAAAAAGTTTGTCTTAAGTAGAACAAAAATAAGCAAATTAACAAACATGTGTATAGTTAGTAAGGAACAAAACGACAATGGTAAGACTGTTGTAATATATATAGAAGATGGTAATATATATAGAAGATGGTATATATATATATAGATGGTAACTTGCGTATACATTACGAAACACATTAGCAAATTGAAATGCAATGAATCAAACCAATTCGCATATTCCATTTGCAATAAAGTTACGTATATAAGGCAGACATCTACATCAACTGACACCACACACAGTGGACCAAAACACAGAAGAACGCTGATGAGGAAGGTTTAGTGGCCTTCGAAAACGGCTGGCTGTTCCGTTCAACTATGTGTTGTTGTCAGAATATTTACAACTAACTTTGATGTTATTTGTTCATTAATAATTATCACATGTAATTTGGCTTAAAAAAGCGTTACGAACTTTAGCCTATTCAATTCATAAGAATATAGAAACAAATACAGTTCGAAAAATAAAAATTAAATTAACTAATTAATAGTCATTGGCTTGTGGCAAAAATTAAAAATAAAAATATTCTTAATAGTAACAAACCAAAAAAGTTTGTCTTAAGTAGAACAAAAATAAGCAAATTAACAAACATGTGTATAGTTAGTAAGGAACAAAACGACAATGGTAAGACTGTTGTAATATATATAGAAGATGGTAATATATATAGAAGATGGTATATATATATAGATGGTAACTTGCGTATACATTACGAAACACATTAGCAAATTGAAATGCAATGAATCAAACCAATTCACATATTCCATTTGCAATAAAGTTACGTATATAAGGCAGACATCTACATCAACTGACACCACACACAGTGGACCAAAACACAGAAGAACGCTGATGAGGAAGGTTTAGTGGCCTTCGAAAACGGCTGGCTGTTCCGTTCAACTATGTGTTGTTGTCAGAATATTTACAACTAACTTTGATGTTATTTGTTCATTAATAATTATCACATGTAATTTGGCTTCAAAAAGCGTTACGAACTTTAGCCTATTCAATTCATATCAATATTAGTTTAATTTATCTTTAAATTTTACTAAATTTTTAACGCCACAAATACTCTCTTTAGTTGGAACCAGCTGATGTCAGATGCTTTGTCACATGAAAATAGAACACGCTCTAAATCAAAATTTTCGTCTGTACTGCACACAGGGAAATAACACATGCTATTGTTTAAATATGTTCAGACCTTATGTTCGAATTTACCATGTGAAAAAGTGACATTCCACGAGGCAAATACATAAAATGTGAACTTAAGTCCTGCACAAGACCATTTTGGAAGACCTGTTGGCAAGACAAATAATTGAAACAAATGCCTTGCCAACAGTGTTGTTTAGCGTTTGTATTAGAATATTTCGCTATAGTAAAGCAGTTGAAAAATCTCTCATGTCTTGAAAGGTCTTATAAATGGTCTTGTGCAGGACATTAATAGGTGTGTTCCAGAAGATTTTGTTAAAGTTCGGAATAATGAGAGTAAAAAGAAAATTACTCTCTGAATGTGCAAAAGTTATCCAAAATTGCTGGAACGAAAAAAACCATAATTGACCATCTTGAAATACTAGTGCTGCTTATTTTTTAAATTAAATTTTATTTCAGTGATTTTAGTCCCTTAAAACGCATAACATTATAAAAACATAAAATTTGCATCATTGCCAACAGCTGTAAAAAGTAAATGAAAAAAAATCTCCAAAAAAGTTGAAGTTCCGTGAATTATTTAAAAAATTATAAAAATCATTTTTTTTATATTAAAGAAATGGAAAAATAAACACAAATGTACTTACAACTTCAGCTTTACAACTTCCCCTTATGATATATAGATCCACTAAGAAGGGATTCTTGGAAACTCGAATGCTAAGGGGGAAAAAGGGGTAAAATCGGTATCTGTATATCTCGGAAACCACATTAGATAGACTAAAAATTCCTCAAACACACGAATGCTGCTAAAAAAATAAGCTGACACATATTTGATACTTTTTCGATATGTGTGATTTTGAGGATTAAAAGGGGGTAAAAACTGAATTCTGGAACCTTTTTTGCACTCGACATATCTTCTAAATTTTTGAACGTAGCAAAAAGCTTTTTGGTGCGTTCTTTTTTTCTAGACAAAATATCGAATGGATTTCGGTACTTTTTGAAAACTCGCTTTTATAAGGGTTAAACGTTTTCGGTACTTTTTTGTTAATGACAAGGTACATATGATATATGTACATATTAAAATAAGATAGAGAGCTGAAATTCGGTATGTCGGTTCCCCTTCCAATAAATAGATCCACTAAGAAGGAACTTTTCGAAACTTGAATGCTAAGGGTATAAAAAAGGGTAAAATGGGTATCTTTATATCTCAGAAATCACTTTAGATAGACTAAAAATTCCAAAAGCATACCAATATTACTAACAACACGTACTTGGTATTTATCCAATATGTGTACTTTGAGGTATTAAAAAGGGGTGAAAACTGAAATTTGGTGTTTTTAAGCACTCGACATATCTTTTAAGTATTTGAACAAAGCAGGAAGATTCTTAGCGCGTTCTTTTCTTTAAAATCTCGAATGAGTTTTGATACTTTCTGAACATTTCCATTTAAACGGGATATTTTACCGTACTTTTTTGCTAATGACCTTATGTACCTTATGTGACACACATACATGTAAAAATAATTCACAATTAATTCCTACCGCTCAGTAGAACCTGGGATAATAAAACGTATGTTTTTTTGAAGGGCTCAACGAGGTACCAGAAAAGGTAAATACGGCTAAATACGATGCTAAAAATTTTAAATTCGGAAGAATTCATTTAATTGAAACATTTTAAATATTAGTTAAATTTTATTAACTGATATAGTGTAGTAGTGTATTCTGGAATACTGTCACCAAGGGGTACTTTAAATATTAAATTGGTACTTTTCAAGAAATACTTTTCGGAAAACGCACTTTTCGAAAAAGTACTTTTTAGAAAAAGATACTTTTTAGAAAAACTTACTTATTGGAAAAAGTACTTTTTAGGAAAAAGGACTTTTTGGAAATAGCACTTTAAAAAAAATTAAACAAAAATTATTTTCTGAAAATGTAGTTTTTAAAGTACTTTTTTGATAAAACATACTTTTTTGATAAACCTACTTTTTGGAAAAAGTTTTTTTTTGAAAAGGTACTTTGGAAAAAGTATTTTTTTGAAAGCGTATTTTTTGAAAAAGTACTTTTTGGTAAAAGTACTTTTTGAAAGAAGTACTTTTTGCAAAAAGACTTTTTGAATTAAAACATTATGATATGTACGAATATATAAGAACTAAACCAAATTTTTATTTTTATTATTGGTATTGGGTAAAAATTGGGGCGAAAATTGTTACAATCGGTTACTTTATGTTTTCGAAACTAAAGCAAATAGACCCTAATTCCAAAAAAATTAAATACTGCCTAAAAATATAAGTGCCTGGTACTTTTATGACATATATGTATACTTTTGAGAGATAAAACGTGCAAAAAATTTGTATTGGCACCTTTTGGCACCCCACATACATATCTTTAAAGTATTATATAAGAAAGCAAAGTTTTTCCTTAATTCTTTTCTCCGAGAAAACTTCTGGGATGGGTTTTTCACTTTCCGTAATTTGAGCATATAAGGGTTTAAATTGTACCGGCTTTTGGTTCCTTTAACTGAATGCTTACATATGTCTATATGAAAGTTTTTAATTATTTTTGTGCACTCCAATGATATATTTATGTGTCAAATGAAAGAAAATTTCGAGAAGATAAAAGTACTGAAATCAGTCTAAACACAATATGACCGATGCTCCAAAATCGCTCCTCAATATATCAAGCAAATACAATAATAAATATATTCAAATCGTTGGTTGGTTTCTGCTTTGCTGCAGACATAATGCATTTTGAATATACTTTGCCGCAAACCAGAAACCAACCGACGAAATGTCCAACACATTAGGCTGGGCGCCCTAAAATTGCGGATCACTGCTTCCTATATATTTTATCAATATAAGACTTTAAGAATAATACTAAAAAATATAAAGTAGAATTGGTTAACAAATATAATTTACGGAATCGAAAAAGTACTGAAATCAGTCTAAACGCAATATGACCGATGCTCCAAAATCGCGGCTCAACGTTTCAAGCAAATACAATAAAAAATATATTCAAATGTCTAAACTCATTAGGCTGGGTGCCCTAAAATGGCGGATCACTGCTTTCTATATACTTTATCAATATAAGACTTTAAGAATAAAAACTATAAAGTAGAATTGGTTAACAAATATTATATACGTTCCACAATAGCGAACCTACTGTTATCTACCACATTCCAACACATTACGTAGGTGATGTAATTTAGCTTTATTAAATTAGTAAATGAACGTAAATAACATTTAGATTTACTGGAAGGGATTGTTTTTTTGGAAACTTAATGTCATCAGCACCAACCAATTTAGAAAACAAAAGAAAATTGTCACATTTTTGTAAAAAAAACGAAAAAAACCGATTTTGATTATTTTGTAATTCACATATCTTTTGAATTACAGAACATAAAAAGAAAAGGTTATTCATGTTAAACATTCCTCTCTATGTCAACACTCTTTTCTCTAGCGACAATTGCACTAGTTGAAATGTCGACAATTTTCCTTTTATGCGCGAGTAGAGATACGTTAGAGACAACAGTTCTAATGTATTTCTGTTGATGTTGCCAATGAACGCGTCAATAGTTTGTTTTTCTTTTTTATTATGCTATGCAATAATGTTAAAAACTTACGTAAATACAGTTACTCTCAGAAATATTTTGCCTACATTCTTTAAGCAAAAAAGTTAAATAAATTTATTAATAATAAAAAATTTAGCCAACATGTTAAATTTATTTCTTTTCTAAAGCCTGGTACTCTGTTCAAAATTTCACGCGAAATGTTGACATATTCCATACAAAAAAAGTTTACGTGAAATTTTCATGAAATAATGTTGCAAAACTTGTACTCTGTTCAACTCGTGAAAAATGTATGAAATGTATCTGGCAACATTTTCTTGCTATCTGTGAAATAATGAGACTGGCATTTATTTCGTGCGAAATATTGACAGCTGATGTTTTTGTTAACAAAAGTTCATCAGTGTTGCCTACTTCAAACCAATATATACGAACATTTTTTCCGAAAAAGTAAAATGGGCATCACTTGTTACGTGTCAAATTTTTCACGCGAAATAATCAATGTTGCTGAAAAATTTTCACAACTTCGAACAGAGTACCAGGCTTAACTGAGAAAGCAAAGCATGGAAAATACAAAAAAAAACAACAACTTTGAATTTAATTGTTATACTTTTTTTGCATTTTCTTGTATCAACTACGCAATTTCTACATCACAAAAGTATTTTGCTTCTTTTAGCGTTCCCGTTATTTCTTAAATATTTGTGTTGTTACATGTGTTTTTTTTGGCTATTCGTTTTTAATAGTAATTGTTATGATTTTTTTTGTCATAATTGGTTCCAATCTTTTTTTATTGAGTGCAACACGTGAAATTTTTGTTTAAAAAAATGCCTAAAGTTAAGGAATTAAATTGATCTGAAAATAAGATAATTCTATATCTGTATAATAGAACAAATCAATCCAATATATTTGTGATATGTTTACCCGATGTAGACAAACAATATAAAATACTTTTAAAGGTGCAAAAAAGCGCAGATATATTGAAAATATTCCACGAAAAAGTCGATTAAAGCTGTTAACTGTGAGAAACGCAAGAAAAACTATTAAAAAATAGGGAAAACCACCATTTATATGTTCCAAGTCTTAAAGAAATGCTAAAGGGGACCCTACGGGCATACTACGGACACACCTAAGTGGCAAGTCCATCCGTAAAGTTCTAAAAGCCAACAATACTAACGGCAGCGTAGCTAGAAAAAACTTTGATTTCGGAAGTTAATAGACAGAAGCGTTAGTTATATGCTGAACTACATAAATTTCAGACTTCTAATTTCGGGAACACGATAATATTTAGCGACGAAAGTAAATTTATAATTTTTGGGTCAGATAGACGGCTTAGGGTGCGGCGCAAGCCAAATAAATCACAAATTTTAAGAATATAAGGCCAACAGTAAAACATGGTGGTGGTTTTCTCATGGTGTGGGGCTGTACGTCGGCACTAGAAGTAGGAAATTTGGTGTTTATATAAAGCACAATGGATAAACATCTATAGTTGTCCATTATTAGAGAAAACCTACATGCCAGTGCTGAACAAATGGATCAATATATCAATGGGTATTACTTCCAACATGACAACGACCCAAAACATATATCCCTGGATATTAAATTATGGCTATTTTATAATACCAAACATCTGCCAATAAAACCACAAAGTTTCGACATGAGTCCTATTGAAAATCTTTGGGCTTATTTGGAAAAAAAATCCGGGAAAATAGCATTTTATCAAAAGTATGCTTAGGACGAGTATTGGAAGAAGATATGTAAAAAAAAGTACTTAAAAATTTCCGAAATTTAGTGGAATCTATGCTAGGACGTCTGCAAGTGGTCATATCTAACAATGAATATCACACAAAACATTAAAACGTAATACGCTGCTTTAATAATGAAAAATCTGTGTAAAAAATTCAAAAAGCGAAATACTTTTGTGACCTGTTAAAAAAGCGATTTTTTCATTATTTTTTAAAAATTTCATAAAATAATTTTTTTTAGTGTTTTATTTTTGGGAATTGCTACAATTTAAGTTTAACGTTTATTAACGCACTAATAATCCCAAATTATTATTTTGTTTAATTAGTAAAATAACTTTTTTATTAAAAATACATTTAAATTGATTATTGAGGGGTTTAGCTGGATCCTATGCGCATTTCACTGCTGCAGATCATCAGGGAACCTTTTTTGTTAAATTTTAATTAAAATATTTGTAGTTAAGGCTTCTCTTATTTAATATGTAAAAAAATAAACATGAATTTTTCAAAGACATTTTTATATAGCATTCTTTTTGCAAATTTTTTGAGATTTACATAAGCAAAATATTTCTGTGAGTAACTGTATGTATGTAGGTATGTATGTATTTAAGTTTGTTGTCCCAACCCTTATTAAATTGTAGACGAGGGTCACTAAAATGTACTAGTGATTCTTTAGTTCAAATGTCTCCATATGGTCGTAAATGAATAGTGCTAAAGTCTACTGGTAGATTTTCAATGACAACCCTATGTTATATGTCAATAGGCAATTCCATTGGCTGCGGTACACCTATTCAGTTGTACTATTGACAATGTCATTAGTAAATCACTACAATTTTACTATTGACATGGAGCGATGAAATATCGATATTTTAGACTGGAGGCCCTAAAATTTACTAGTGAATCTTTGGTTCCAATGTCTCCATGTGGTCCCAAAAGAACTACTTAGTCAGTATTGCTACAGTCTAGTGGTGGATTTTCAATGACAAGCTAATGTTAAATGTCAATAGATAATTACATTGGCTGGGATACACCTGGTCAGTAGTACTACTGACAATGTCACTAGTAAATCACTACAATTTCACTATTCGCATTTTCTGCAGGGTTTTTTCAATTTTAATCAAATAAATGGTGATGGACTTTTACTATGCAGCTCAATTTTTATTACATTAGTAATAAGATTTTACGGTTAGGTTCTGATGCGGATGTATTAAACTTTGATTTTTGGAAGGTCTAAAAAATAGAAAAACACGAGTAACGCAACATTAATGTTGAACAACACTTCAAACTGAATTAAATTTGAATAAAAAAGGGGATTAGGCTAGTAATTATCTTCCGAAATAAAATCAAAAGAATTAGCACTTGATCATATTTTGAAAAAGTCTCAAAAATGTTTTAGTGCTACATGGAAATTCATACAAATAAGTGGTGAAAATAGTACCACTTTTTGGTACGAGTACTTTTCCTATACAAATCCCATTTCATAAAATAAATATGTAAATGAATTCAAAACATTAGAAAGATTAAGGTTTTTTCAATCAAGAAAATACCGCCAAAACGAAAAAAACGCACCTAAACGAAAAAAGCAAAAAACAAAACTTTACCAAATCGAAAAAAAAGGAAAACTACAGAATGCCAAAACTACAAAAATTGTCCGCATGAAAAAATCTCTTCTAAGTGATGTTAATGGAGGAATATAATTCCTATCAATATGGGTCTAAAACAAAAAGACTTGGGGGTTACTCTCTATTACGAGGCGAAAGAAAAATGGTACGAAATCGAACGATTGGTACTTCTACTGGAAGAAACATCCAAACATCCAACATTTGACAGCTACTCCTCACCTTCACAATCACCACCCAATAACTACCTTTTACTTTATTAGTCCTCCATGAGTTTAAATAAAATCTTCACCGCATTTACTGTATCTGTTTTCATTTATAAGTGTATTCGACAAAGTTCAATATTTTAATATAAATAAAGCGTTTTAATAAAAAAATTCAAAGCATCTTATAATACTGCTGAGTTTTATCATATATAACGGGATACAATCTGAAATTTAAATTTTTAGGTTTCCGGTTCCGGTTCAAAACAAATCTTAAAGATTTTAGACTTGCTTTAGCAATAAAATTAACAATAGATTCAGAATTTGCATATCGTTTAAAATTTTTAACTTTTGACCTTACGCTATGTATACTTTTTTTCTATTTTAGACCATCTTATACATACGGCCATAAGAATGAATGTACAAAACAACCATAAAAGCTGCTCTCCTTTTAAATCTTTAAAATGTTAGGTCAGTTACAGTGTTGGTATCTCTACGAAGAGCAAACGCACATTAAGCTGTTGCGAAAAGGGTAAAAAGCGCAAAGAAAATACGAAAAAGAGGGTAAAAGAGCACCAAATTTATTTTTTAATTTTAATACATTAAGCCACTTAAAAAAAGGAGAGTTTGGAGTGTAAAACATCATAATATAATTTAAAGTCTTAGCCTCAAAATATTTAATATATGAAATATATGAAATTAAAAACTGCTTGAAATTTTCTTGTGTTATTTTTATTAAAATAATTTTTTTTTTACATTACATTCAAATTGCCTTAAAAAGTCAAAGGGGCTTCATGAAACAAGTCTCGCATATTTCCCCAATTGCACAAATGACAATTTTAAGAGTTCTCATGAAAACCCTTATTAATTTTTCAAAATGTTAGTAGTTATATGATCGGTGTTAGTTATTTGGTATGTCAAGCTTAGGCTTAGATTAACATACATATGTATGTTACTGAAAAATATTTTAAACATACAAAAGCATTAAAAGCATCACTTTTTTCCTTTTGTTTTTGCGATATTCACATTTATTCCAGTTGCAAACATTGACAGCACGTCAATACGATACCAAAAAATTGGGACTTGGCTACCCGTTGTCTAAAACAACTGACAACCTCATGCTGTCAATTGTTCTAGGATGATTAAATATTTGTGTAAACTTTAACAAATGCTTATTGCGTACTACTATCAATAAATTATTATGCAGAGGATTATGTGGTACTTTCCAGTTACTTCCGTTTTCTATTTTGCAAGAAGAATTTTAATTTTTTTATCCCAATTATGAAAATTTTTCTAAATTGTTTTTAACATAGTTTCCGTTATTGTCATTAAAAACAATTTAAGAAGGCTCAGTCAAAAGATGCTGCTATGTATTAGCTCTTAAGAGTACATTAGGTTTGTAAATTAAAAATATTTTTATTTTACGAAAAAGCACCAAAAGCACTGTGAGAAATTGTTAAAAAGCACTTTAAATACCCGTTTTTTAAAAAAGGGTAATAACCAAAATTTCGCGTTTATGAAGAGGCAAAAAGCACCAAAAAATACCCGAAACGCACCAAAATACCATCACTGATTATTAATTACTATAACTAAAAGTTTATGTGCGATACTGGTAGGGCATAATAATTATATTTAGATTTAAGATTTGAATACTTATTGTTAGTTCATTTTCGAAGATACAATAAATAATTATATACAATAATTGAAATTTATTTGCTGGTGGTTTAGCATGTCTATATACGTATTTCATTGGCGCTTCAACCAAATCATCAGTAGACTTCAACCACAAAGTCTGAAGAGTCACAAACCTCTTACTTTATGCATATACTTTCAAAAACGATATGAGAATTCATAAAATAGTAATATTTTTGAAAATCACAAAAGAAAAACTAAACTTAGTAGGCTTTGAAACTGATACAAAACCCAGCAAATAATTTATATCCAGGTGAACTCATTTTATTTTTCTATTATATAGAAAATTTTTTTTTACATATTTCTACTACTCAGATGACTCTTAGAAATTTTCGTACATACTTGGGTCCTTGTACAATCCTACACCCATCACACTCTAACCCATTATTTTATGTAACTCTGGTCTTTTCAACTGGCGCAATCACTATTACCCTCATACCTAAATAAGAGCGGCAAGCGTCGAGTTAGTACAACCAAGTAATATTTTCACATTTAAATGTTCTGAAAATGCGTACCCTGCTGCTAACGCAACGCTTGCCGCTCTTATTTAGGTATGAGGGTTACTAGAAATATAGCAGACTACAAATTCTAAGTTTAAAAAGCTTTATTAAATAAAACTTATCAAAAAGTTATCAGATCCTCACAAAAACAAAATTGTGAAAAAAGGCCAAGCTCATTTCCAAAATTTCGGCCATAAAAAGTAGTGAGATAAAAATTTTGACAAAGGTCTTTCACTACAATATGCTAAGCATTATATAAAGTTGTGATCGTCAGAGTGTCATATCATTTATAGGTAATCTGTTAACTTGGCTATGTTTTTACTTTTCTAAAAAAGGAGAGCATATGGATATTTGTTCACTTCTTTATATGAGAAAAAGTGTTGTCAAGTAAGCAGATTGCCTACAAATGATATGACACTCTGACGAGTACAATTTTATATAATGCATAGCACAAATACAAATCTCTTTTTTTGTACAATAGCTAATGGCCAGTGGCAAAAATTAAATAAATATATCACACACTAAATCATAAACAGTCAGAACTCAAAATGGTCAAAGTGATTTTCAGCGTTGTCAACTTTCAAATTTTAAAAAGCATTGAAATCAGGAAAAAAGCGCGTAATTTAAGTAAAAAAGCACTAAATTTAAAATTTTTCCATTTTGAGACGTTTTAGATTTAATTTTTAATCAGAAATAATTTCTTAATCAGGCTTAAGTTCAGTAATTTCAATTCTTATTGAATAAAATATTTTTATTAATTAATGTGAGTATCTAAAAAAGAGAAGAAAAATTAAACTAGACTTTATAAGATGGGGGAAATACCGATATTTTTCTGTGCAGCCACGCACTTCACTTCACTTTTTATTTTTCCATTTTATAAAAAAAAATTTATTCATAAAGACATACACATGTATTCCGTTCCTAAAACGTCAGATTAAAGGCACACATTTTAATTCTATATTAATAAGTGTATTCTAGAATCAATTTGCCGAAGACTTTTGAAGTTATTATAAAAAAATGTTTAAATTTTTTTTACCAAGGAACAAAAAAATCACTTGAGCTTAGTCAAGTTGGCAGTAATCGAAAAGTATTTATGAGGTTAAGAGCTGATTACATTTGTACTCGATGAGCTTACCAAATTTGGTTGTTATTAAACTATGCTGTAAAAACATTCTTTCGGTGACAAAGACAATAAATTTTTAACGAAATAAAAAAGGTGTCAAAAGTATTGTGCAGCAAAATCAAAAAATATTCATAGCAAAAATGTAACCGAAATGGAAAAAATATTGGACATTGGAAAAAAAATTTACAAATTTTGGTTATAATTAACCAAAAACGGCAGCTCTATTCACATCAAAATTGTCTTGTTTCAGGACGATTTTTATAAAAAGCAAAGTGTTAACCAAGTGTAAGGACATTCTGTTACGTAGTTTAGACTACAGTCATAGAGGTAAAAGCGCGTTCAACTTCTTCGTTTAAATATGAAAGTGACAGAAGTTTGATGGTAATGTAATTTTTGATAATGCCTCAAACGCTATTAGATTTTACTTCTGCCAAAACTCGATAGTGGACTGAATACTTGTATTATGTCCTCCTTGTTGTGTAGCAAAACACTGCTTACATTAATTATACTTAAAATTTTAAAATTTGAGGATAATATGGCGCTTATTTCTTCAACCAAGTCTTGTACAATATTATTAGAATTTTTTAAATGCTCATTTAACTTCAGAGCTTATGTTTTTTCAATGATACTTCCTCGAAAAAGAAATAGATAAGGAAATTTCTCTTTGAATTTTCGGTTTAGTGCATTGATCACCAAAAGGCCGGCCGTGGGCACTTTGTTATGCTCTTTTTTACACGTACATTCGTACAAGCATGCAATTTGCTCTCTTTTACATTACACATGTATGTGTTTGCTTATCATTGGTTTAGTGCCACCGCTCAAAACAAAAAGCACCGAAAATGAATTTAAAAAAGCACTGAGCACAGTGTTACCAAAATGTATATTCAAAATTACACCTGGAAGGAGCCAAAATTACCCGATTTGAACGGAATTACACCCAATATTAAAATAAAGATTTGACGCATTTCAAAAATCTTGTTTAAGGTATACTTATGTATGACTCGGTATCAGCCGAATGAAATGCAACATATCGAGAACATATATTCAAAATACGTCAACTCAAATTTGGTCAATATGAGTTTCCGATGCCATAAAGCTCTCCTATGTAATATTCATCTATAATCACGGTTGCCAGAAATGCAGACTTATCTGGATTTTGCAGATTTTTACCCTCCAAAAACACGAAATCCAGATTTGAAGATTTTTGGGCTAAAAACCCAGATTTTTCAAGTCCAATTATAGTGCAATTTTTTTAAATTTTTCCTAATACTGCTACTACTTCTTGTTTCTTTTATGTGTGAACGACTCATAGTTTAGAGAGTTAAAATTTTTGGACTTAGGAAACATCGTAGAGAATATATTATTTTCTCTTCAAGACTTTGCAAAGTAAACTTTGCGTGTGGAAAATTGGCGGCTTTTCCTCATCATTAAGGTAGAAACACACAACACGCGTTTGTTCGTCGACGAATATCGTGCGCTTGAAAACTTTACCGCATGAAAAATGGCAAGTTACACAACACGCGTTACAAACGCCTTTTCTTTCAGCTTTTTTTATTTATTTTTACATTGAAAAATGATCTTGGAACATTTTCAATTCCTTTTTTGTGCAATACTGTATAGTTTTCAAACTATTTGTTAAGATTTTTCTTCATGATTCAAATTTTTTTTAATTTTTTCTTTTTTATTGTCGGCTGATTAGTTGTCAAAACAACACAACACGTTAAAAAGTTGAAAGTTAACCAACTTTCTGCGGCAAACGCGTCAATGAGTTTGGTATGTAACTTGTCGTATGCAAAAACACCATTTCAACTTTTTTTGACAGATGCCTACAGTTCGCACGCGCACTAACGCGTGTTATGTAACTTCACCTTTAGACTTCAACCAGTGCGGCAGCTAATTGTTAAAAGGTAATGAGAAATTAAAAATTGATTCAAAATCGAAGATGTTAGCTTGTAAAGATTTTTGCTTGAAGCTTTTAAGCTTATTCTGCCGTATTCATAAAAAATATTTTTAGTTTACGAAAGTTTTACAAAACAAATTTTGCTTTGTTAAACGTTTTGTAACCCCAAATAATACTTATGAATATTTCCTATTTTGTGCTATTACACTTGTGTACGTAATTCTTAATAATATATTTTGATAGTCTATAAAAATATATACATATGTTGCACATGTACATCCATATTTATGTATTTTTCTTAATAAAATATAAAAAAAGTTGTTTAAAAAATTGCTTTGAAGATTTTTTGAAGATTTTAAAAATAAAATGCAGATTTTGCAGATTTTTTCGTGAAAAATTGTTGAATTTTGCAGATTTTATCCTTAGAAATTCTGGCAACACTGTCTGTAATATAAATTTCAATCACAAAAATCATTTTTTATCGTTTTGTATAATTTTTTTATTCTGCTATCTCAAAGTATAGTTTTTTTTTTGTGAAAATAAATGCTAACTCTAATGTAAATTTCCAAACTTAAAAAAAGTAGTTTATTATAAATCTACCTCACATCTTATTGCATTTGGCATGTTGAACACGAATCAGGTAAAGATTTTGATATCCTATGAATAGTACATAGGGGTTCCAATAAAAGAATTGATAATATATGTATAACTTTTAAACTGTCAATCAAATTGAAATATTATGTATGGACCGATTATAGTCAATGATGTAAGCTTTCGAAATTGAAAATTTGGAGTGACCTTTCTACAATAGAGATTAAGTTAGAGAGTGTCAAAGCTTACCACCTCGAGATGAAGGAGGCTTTCAGTCAGGCTTAAGTTATAATTTTTATGGTATTTTAGGTTTTTCTCGTAGATTTTGAATTCTTACATCTATTATTGAGTAAAATATTTCTCAAATTGATTAAAAAATAAATATATTCAAAAATATCATATTTTTTTCTGACAAAATTCCTAACTCTAAAAAAATACTTGTTTTTTGATCGACTAAATATGCTATCTCAAAAAAATACGCAAACCAGTGCAAAATAATTTTTATGCAGACCTATAATTAGCAAGCATATTTAAAACATACTATGGAAGGCTCATAATTTATTTTTACAATAATGCGAGAATTAACTAGTTTTTTTGCTCTACTGAAAAGTTTGCTTTTTTGAGTTGACGTATATAGGCTCTCGATATATACCAGCTGAACACACAACAAACAATACGTTTTTCATAACTATTTTATTTCATAAAAGTCTGTTACAAACAGCAAATTTATACAATAAAAGAAATTCAATATTTGTTATACTATACAGTAATTAAAGAGAAATATACAAAAAAAAATTGCATGTGTAATAAAAAGCAACATAAAAATCTTAAACTAATAAGGTCATTTGAACTTAAATTCTTATTACTATTCCTTAGGAGAGGTTTAAAATTATTATTGCCGTTTTTCTGTATAGGCACCTTCTTTAAATAATAAAATTGCAGCAACGGTATCAGACGATAATTTATATAATATATATTTATTATATAAAACAAAAGAATTTCAAATTACCCGTGAACTACACCTGAGTGCAATTACCCACGCGCTACACATGCACATAAAAATTACACCTGATTCGGGTAATTACCCGCGATTCGGCAACACTGACTGAGCACTAACTTCAAAATTTTTCGCGTCGAAAATGTCAAAAAGCATTAAAAACGATGCGAAAAGCACCGAGTTGACAACGCTGGTGATTTTGTGTTTTTATAAACGAATTCATTTTACAAATCTCTAATGAGCGTAAAAATTTATTTTGCAATACAGTCTTCCTGAAAATATAAAACACCATTATGCTTGTTTTTATGTAACATACTTGCGTCATTTGTACAGTATCAACAGTTGTTTGCCACTACTCAGCATCTGAAATATTTTAAGTTAAGGGGCCCATAGTAGGGTAGCCAGATCTGGAATTCGGAAAAACAGTACACCTGGGACAAAAAAACAGTACAATTAAGAAAAAAAACAGTACATTTTTTTAAACGAAAAATAGCTATTTATTCAAGTCTTTACATATTTTGAACTATTAACTCACTAAGCAAAAAATAATAATTTAAAAAACACTTAAAATATATGAGATCTTAGCCAATATTAAGAACTTTTTTGCACAAAGCTAAATTAATTTTAAATATACATATATGCTGTATCAAATGTAAAATATTTTTATAAATACAGACATAATAAAAGGCCTTTTGGATTATAATATTTCGTTTTTTGGTCGGGGTTGCATTGTGTGTAAAATTAAATTGTTTAGGGGGCAAATTACAGCACTCTTTATCGAACGAAATTACGAAATATTTCAATAGTGTATTGGAAATATTTTAAAATTTAGAATCGTATCGAATGCCATAATTTGCACCCAGATTGTATGAGGCAATGCTTTTACATATTTTGAAAGTCGTGTCAATTCTACATAAAAATAAAAATATTCTTTTTATCACAAAATGTGTTATAGTTAAAAAATTCAGTAATTTTTGTAAAGTCTACTTCTGCATCTGTAGTCGACTTATCTTTTAAAGAGTCGTCGGAAATTGTTTCCTCATCATCCATTCCTAAAAAAGAACTTTTTGAAATACAGACCACATGCACTTATGCGACTATATATATCTAATAATTAAACTCGTAATTTATCTTACCGTGATGTTTGTACTATTTTTGTCTTTAAATAACTTAGTGTTTCTATTAATCTTTTTGCAAAAATAGACTTTCTGTTTGCAAATATATGTAAATACGTGGTAAATACATACATTAAAGAAATAACGTTGTAAACAATATACATATGTATTACTACGACAGGGTGTTTCTTAATATTTTCGTGTTTCTGTACACTTAACAAAATTTTTGCTATCAAATATTAAAATAAAGATACTTATGTTTTGCATTATTTTATAAAAATACATAATTAGTAAAACAAAAAAAGTACAAAGTACAAAAAAGTACATTTGTGTACTGTTTTGGGTGTTCTGCATAAAACAGTACAATTGAAAAAAAAACACTACATGTACTGCTAAAAACAGTACGTCTGGCACCACCACCATAGACACATACTGCTTGCAGCTACTGCCGATGAACACTTAGTATACGTGTGTGATTGATATTTTACCATAAACTTCTCAATCATCATTTAAAATAAAAATTTATCAAATTAACATTCGTTTGAGAACAAAAAAAATTCTTGGTAAAATTCAAGAAATTAAGAAAAAACGTATTTTCCTTACACATTTTATTTCTAAACTTAGTTTTTGTTTTACTTTCTTTTTTTACTTTTCATACATATCAGAAAAATGAATAAATTAATTTTTTGTTCATTTGAAAAACTGTCAGCAGTATGAGTTCATTTCAAAATCAAAACTATTTTGATTTTTCATACTGCATTGTCTGTGTGACGAATACATTAACAAAAATTTAAAATTTACGAACACATTCTTATTGCATGAGCATGAGCAGTATGTGTGTATGGGCCCCTTTATGACTGTTTATGTTTATGTATGTTTATGTTTATTTGCTTTCAGCAAATTGTAATACGATGAATCAAAATAATTCACATAAGTATTTCATTTGGACTGAAAACTGAGTATATAAAGCAGAAATCTATATCAATTGACACTACATAGTTCACCAAACACAAATAACGCGAATGATGAAGGTGCGGCAGTTTTCGAATACAGCTAGTTGTTCCGTTCTGCTAGTGTTTTGACAGAGTATTTTCAGTTAACTTTGGTGTTATTTGTTACTTAAAAACTTATTCTATACAATTTGGCTTACATAACGATACGAACGTTAGTGTCATCAAATCATAAATATAAAAATAGTTTTAAACCAGTTTAAAATTTTAGGATATAGTAGTTTCTATATTACAACCAGTCATCTCGTCTAGGAAATTTTTATTAAAAGCAATCGATTTTTTGAGTACTTCCATTAACACATTTTCTATGCTAGCTGACTGTCTTGAATATCGAAACTGCACCTAAATAAATTAATTAATTACCTTCGCCATCAGTGGTTAGGGATTCTGTAAGACGTACTTGTTGATCGGAAGATTTTTGCCAAATGTTGTCTGGATCTGTACTTCCGAAGGATGTTGAATTTATTCCATTCTGGAAACTTACACCTTAAAAAAAAAGAACTTTTAATATAGAATATTTTAATATTACCTAATAAATATTTATACATTTCGCTCATTTTCTCAAACTACTAATCAGTGATGCCAAAAGTAGCGAATTTTCCCTTTTTGTACGGATTTTCTGTAAAATTTTAATCATAGGGAAAAAAGGACACATTTTTTATTTTGAGAAAAATGTAGCGAATTTTTACAATTATCGCTTTTTCAATTTTTTAGACACAAAATGTAAAAATATTTGGAGGATTTTTATTTAAGAGCTGAAATTTTTTACATAACTTGAAATTTTTTGCAGAAACCCTACATTATGAATTGTAACAATCTGACAATCAATTGCAATATCCACACATATGTATGTGTAGTGGCTCTCATTAATATTCGGTATTATTATTTTTAGTTTTCAGCAAGAAGGTGAATAAAACTCAAAATTTCATATTGTTGAAAGGAAAATATATTTCTTGAGATCAAATTAATATATTCTTAGAGTATAAAAAATTAATAAAAATATGGTTAAAAGAACAAAAAGTTTAAACTCATCCAACCTCAGTACTCATTAATATTCGGTTTTTTTCATAAAAGCGCATAAAATTAAAATAAACTCCCTTAAAATTATATTAATTATAACCTCTGATAGACGATTAGGCATATTATAAATATTTTTTTTTAAGTAATTTACAGTAATATTATCCCATTCTTCCTGCAGTCTTTTTTAAGCTCTTTTCTGGATGAAATGGGACTTTTACGCACCTGCCGATCCAAATGATCCCATAAATTTTCAATGGGATTATTATCAGGGGATTGGGCGGGTGTATCAATCACTTTTGGGCAATTGTAAAGCAACCATTCGCGGACAAAATGTGCCTTATGTTTGGGATCGTTGTTTTGATATAATTTGAAGGTCGATGAGATTCCCATTTTTTCGGCAGACTACTTCAAATTATTCCGCAAAATGTTTAAGTACACATCCTTGTTCATCGTACCGTCAATAAAAACCAGTTTCCCGACTCCCTTTGCCGATATATAGCCCCAAACCATGACGTGTCCACCTCCTGTGGGAGTAATGTTCTTTCCTTTCAATTCTTCATTGGGTTTCCACCAGACCATTGTTCTTCCATCGCTACCAAATGTGTTGAATTTGCTTTCATCAAGGAAAATTACGTCCTCCCACCAACTCACATCCTTTTTTATATGTTCCTTAGCAAATTTTAGTCTATATATCCTATTCCTTAAATTTAGGAACGGCTTCTTACGAGCAACTCGGCCATGGTACCCTTGCCTTTTAATGGCTCGACGTATGGTTTCTGCAGATACAGTCTTATTTAATTTCTTCTTAACTTCACTTACTATTTTAGAAGCACTTAAGCGCGGATTAATCTTAATTTTTCTAACAATAAAACGCTCTTCCGCTTCGGTTAATTTTTTTGGCTGACCAGTTTGCTTTTGAACATCAATACGGCCTTCGTTTTTATATATTCGAACAATGTCACCGACAGTATTAGGCTTCATATTTAATAATTCAGCAATATTTTTATACGTCTTTACATTATTGTAATGAAAAATCACCAATTCTCTTTTCTCCAATGAAGTATTTTTACCTTTACGACCCATTGCTTCTAATACACAAAAAGGAAAAGTTGCAAAGCCAATAAGTTTTAAACCGCGTGGTAATTTGACTTTCGTAAAGCTGAATTTATCCGTTATACCTGATATTTTTGTGCAGTTGCAAAATTACTTGGTTGTACTTTTTGGCAGGATGGAAAAACCGAATATTAATGAGACATATGTATATTTTGGCAATATTTCAGCATTATAAAATTTTTTTAATTTAATTTTGCAAGGTATATAAAAAATATGTAAGACAGAAAAAAGGTATTAATACATTTATTATTTTATAAAAGAAAATTTGTGGCAATACCATATATTTTATTTTAAAATTAAGGAATTAAAAAAGGAAAACCAAATACCGAATATTAAAGAGAGGCACTGTATATAGCTGTGGCAATAAGGAAAAAGTGCTTAAGCCATATTTTATTGTCTTGCAGGAGAGCACTTTTAAGCGTTCAAGTCGATTTTCAGAAATTTATTTCTTTTACAGATAAATTAGGAAATTCTCTGTTAACCTTTATTTTTTTAACCAATCATCGTTTTACACACTATAAGTAACACATTTGAGTTGAAATATACCAAATTATAACCTTAATTAAGCTATTATTCCAAATGAGATTAGAAGTCTAAAAAAATAAGTCGGAATTCATAGTGCTATAACTTCATGAAAAATCATACTAATAGATTGAGATTTTGACCAGGGATACTTTCAAACATGCAGATTACGGACGTACCATTAACTCCAAATTTGCTTATCTCGACTTAAGCACTTTTTCCTTTTTGCTACAGATATATTGAGTTTCGTTGGTAGACAGTCACAAAATAAAAAGGAAAGGTCTTGTGATGTGTAGGATATGCATCGTGTAAAACTGTGTCACCAATGCTCCACAAACTGATCTTTTTTTTACATGGACATTTTTTTTAAATACTTAAAAGAAATAAATAAATCAGGTTATGTTTAAGATAAACACGAGGAAAAGTTTCATAAAAAAGAGCCATACAAGAAAGTAAAAAAATGCATTTCAATCTAGCAAGTGGCCTTATTTTTCAATCAATTCCAGAAGTAGTCTATTACTACGTTTATACGCAGGGCTTATTTGCAAATAAAACAGTAAATTGTTGCCACATTATTGTTTTTATTGCGACTTACTAATTCAGAAATCTATTCACGTTTAACGCACTATTTGCAAATAAAATGGAAAAGGTTGCCACGCTTACAAATGTTTCATAAGAAAAAACAATAAATGGATAAATATTGCACAAAAAACATTGATAGAAGCAAATAATAACAATTAAAACAAATAATTATTTGATATTTAGTGCATTTTACACTATTTTTTTGTCAACATAAGTAAACTTTCTATAGAAGTGCTACCAAGTTTGTGTACTTTTGCTATGCCGTATAAACAGTGAGTTAAATTATTTGCAAATAATTTTATTTGCAAATAGTGCGCGTATAAACGTAGTATATATGACTTTATTAGCAATGTAGTGTGATGCAATTATGTCCTTATATTTCAATTAATTGAGTAATAATACAAATTTAGCTTATTAATTATGAGCCGACGAAAATCGGTACATTGTGCTGATAGTGTGATATAGGCTTAAGAATTTGTATAATTAATATTTTTTACACCATAATCTTTAAGTGCAATTTTTATATTGATGCAAGGATGTACATATATTTAGTTTGTTTTTGTTAATTAATGCTTTAATTACTTTTCTACCTGGTACCCAACTAATGCTGAGTACACATCTGGCGCTTCTTGTGGTCTCATTTTCAATATGTGTTTTTTATATGGAAATCAATGCCACACAACGAAAAGTATAGGAAATGACAAACGTTGCCACTAATACACACTATTCCGATGTCAAAAAATGCCATAGTGAATACTCGGCATACGACTATCTATAATCTGTTTTGTACAATGTATCAAACAAAGTTTTGTAATAAAATTACAATATTCACAAAATGTACATTTATTTGTTTTTTTGTTGTTAAAAATAAAAAATTTTCAGCGTAGGGAAAATATTTTTGGTTGGAGGAAAAAAAAAGGATTTTTTTCAATCGTGTATGGAATTTCCAAAATGTTTACTGGCATCACTGCTACTAATTTGTTGAGTTAGTGATTCAGGACTAATGCTAGGAACACAACTGGGACGAACGACGAATTTTTCGGTGCGAACTTTCGTCATAAAAAATAAAACACATGTGTGCATATGAAAATGAACACAACACCGCCGTACAACGAAATTCGTCGTGCGTGACGAATTCTGAGATAGATTTATTTCTAATTTGTACGCCGACGAATGACGAAAAAATAATTTTCTCTCTCTCACTCTCTGTCTTTGTACACACAACAACCAACTTTATCAAATATAAGAGAGGAGTTCGCTGCGTAAATTCGTCGTTATTGTGCTTCACACGACGAATTTACGCAGCGAACTCATATCGACGAATTCGTCGAGGTGGACGAAATTCGTCGTTCGTCCCAATTGTGTTCCTAGCATAATGCTTATATCGTTATTCATATTGTGTAAAAATTTTATACAAATTTCTCGTTTAGTCAGCTCTGAAGAGAAAAATACAATTTTTTTCTATGTAATTTTTTTGAGTTATAAAGTTGTTTGAGTAAATGAGCGATATACATATGTATGTAGTATGTACATAATATGTACATTTATATACTTAATAGGCGAACAAGTTTTTTGTAATCCCCTTTACGCCGGAACTACTGCACCGATTTTGGAAATATTTAAATGATTTTAAAGGATTTTCTGCACAGATGTGCAGAATCTATATATTTTATTGAAATCGGTTCAGTATTTTGGGAGCTATAAGCGTTTAAAGTTGTTACTGCTACATAGAAACATAAAGTCCTGCACAATACCATTTATAAGAACTTTCAAGACATGAGGCATTTTTCAAATGCATTACTGCAGAGAAATATTATAAAACAAACGCTAAACAACACTGTTTGCAATAATTTGTTTCAGTTATTGCAGGTAAAGGAGTAAAGAAGAAAATACTTCGTGACTGAAAAATTTGTGATGCTTGCATCTTTCTACGCATGGCCGCGTATACAAGCGTCATGCGTGTACATACACAAACACGTTGTGTGTATGCTCTTTTATTTTTCTTCGCACAAACAAAAGTTCACATGCATTCCCAGCTAGCATTTTGTATCATAATCGAATATTTTCCGAATAAGCTTGAAGGGAAAAATAACCGCATATGAGCTCATTTTTCGTTCATAAATGATACTCTCGTTGTGAGAAAACGGTACCCTACAGATGAATCACACTAAATAATCATTTATGATACGATTTGCTGATTAATTTTTGATCAATTTTGGTATTATTAAATCATTAAATCACTTTTTTGCGGTTTCTTTGCATTTTGTTCCTCTATTATCAAGAAATCATTGTTTGATCATATAGATGAATCATAAGTGAATCCTTTTTAAATCACCTAAGTGATAAATCAGTTTTTAATCATTAAAAGTGATCTCAGTATAATCAAAAATAGATTTCTGCAAAAAATGATCAGCCAAATGTTAGCTGGGTTTACATTAGTTATGTGTGCTTGCTTAAAAAAAACCTCCCTTAACACATAATAGCTTAACATCTACATCTTACACACACACTCAAACGTACAATATGTAAAATAACAAGCATACACGCATCAACACTACTTCTGTTGATTGTTTGTTCATAACAAGAATTCTTCACGACATTGCTTGTTAGTACTCATATAAGTACAAGTACACCAATGCATCTATCGTGCTTTGTTTATACTACGACAGCATTTATTATTGATTTAGTATAATGCAGCTATGAGAATACATTTAAAAAACAAGACGTATTTAGATTTCAAGACTACTTACGCAGGCCTCTACTACACACGCTTTTATAAGCTTACCCAGCTAACCAAAACATTCGTAAATAATATCGCATTCGAATGTTGCGTAAACATTTCTCGCACAAAACACTCGAGAACGACTATCGTAAACGGAAAGAGAAAGTGCTGCTAGAGTTCACTCGCCGCTCAGTTTGTGGCAGCAAATCTTTCTATTTCGATGTTTCGCTCTCGAATCAATAGCGAACCTTTAGCAATATCATTAGCAGAGCTGTAAATGAATCATTCTTTTTTTATTTTAATTCATTACGAATTAGCAAATTTTGAATAAATTCTTTTCAAACAAAAAATTAATTTAATTAAATTTAAGTCAATTCAAATGAATTTGGTAAAAATGAATTGCAATTCGTTTTTAATTCAAATGAATTTGTCAAATGAATTGCAATTCGTTTCTAATTCAAATGAGTTTGTCAAAATGAATTGCAATTCATTTTTCAAATTCATTTAAATTAAATTGATTTTGAATTCATTAAAATGAATTAGAAAAATGAATTGCAATGCAAATGAAGGAAATCAAAAATGAGTTGTAATCAATCAAATTCAAAAGCAGATATATTGGAATGAAAATGGAAATTTCTCCTACCAAAATTAAAATATTCAGTATAAAAATTTAAAAACCTTGTCCTGGATCTACGCTTGATCAAAGAAAACAAACGACAAAACACATTTAATATTCCAGTAGCAATTAATAATTTTTGAAATTTTGTGAACCACGGCCACCCAACAACAAACTTTTTTGTAATATATATGTTATATTTATTTAAATAAAAATAAAACTATCTTTCACAAATAAACAAATATCAGGAAAAATTACAATGTATGTATTTCAAAACACAATCGTATCAATTTTATCGTAAGCAACATGTTAAAGAAAATATACTTTAAAATTCCTATTTTCCTATTTAATTTTCGGGCTTTCAAGGTCATTTGGGTCTTCTTCCATGTAAATAAAAGATTATTTATTCATTTTTAAATCCTACGTTTCGTTGGTATTTTCCAACTTCTTCAGGGATTCTTTATTAAAATCTGGCAACCACAAACATATAAAAGTAAAATAATTTACATATGTATAAGTAATATTGCAACCTTATTTTTTTATAATAGTTAACTTACACAGGATGAATATTATTTTTATTAAAAATTTTACATTTTCAAAAATATCACAGATTTGTATGTGTAAAGGGTACGAATCACAAACACAAAATTTAAAAAATTAAAAAATGTAAAATTACAAACTAAAAAAATATCACAGCCGGCTAAATTGTTCTTTAAATCGTCGTTATTAAACTAATATTATACTGTAGCTGAAACTAGCATTGTCTTTGTCTTCTTTGGTATTTATTGCATCTGATAATCTTTGTTGTATCCGTAAACTCTCTAATGTGTATCTCTTATTAACTTTTTTCTCTTTGTCCAATATCTTCACTACGTCAAAATTTGGTTTATGTCCATTATCAATACAATGTTGCGCGAGGGCAGTTGATTGTTTTCCTTTTCTTATGTCCGCTTTGTGTTCATCTACTCGTACTTCTAAATTTCTCTTAGTTGTACCAACGTATACTTTACAGCAAACCTCCTCCTCATTTCCTAAACCACATCACTTTGATCTCTTTTTAAATTTTTTTTTTGTTTGTGTAAAAATATGTTTTATTGGGTTTGTGTGCAATTGTTATATTTTCGTCCTTAATTATGGGCCTGTTTCTCTAAATGCGAACGATAGATTCGGCCGAACATTTATATTAAAAACAAAAACGTAAAACTGAAATTTGTTTTTGTTTCTAATATTAATATTCGATCGAATCTATCGTTCGCATTTAGAGAAACAGGGCGTATATCTTTAAGTTTGGCTACGTTCGTAAAAGCATTTATAGTGCAAGTCTGCAGCATCACGAACATCTAACGTTCAAAAATGCATAACTTGACAGCACTGTTCAGAGTCAAACGTTTTTTAATGCATTTAATCGGCATACCTGCTGCAAATCTGTGCAAATGGCGCAGTAAATAATTTTAAGATGCAAGAAGTTGCAGTGGAACAATAAGTTGAATATATTATCTATGTATTTTGATGTTTAAATTACATGTTTCGAATCTTACCAAAAAATGAGATTGATAAACTCGAAAATAACTTTGAAACACATAATCTTGGTAGTTTTTTATTATTTCAAAGGAGTTTTTTTTATTTTAGTTGTATTCTTTTTAAGGCCAATGCTGTTCTCATAAGAAATTGTCGCTTTGATCTTCTTTTAAATTTTTTGCTTACTATAATTTAAAAGAAAATTGTCAATATTTTCTTAAATAAAATTACTTGCCAATTTTAAAATTTTTTTGCAGTTTGTTCAAAAATGTCAACTGAGCACAGATGTTGTTTTATACTTAAATTTATTGTCGCTGAGTTTTAGTACTCTATTTATTAAATTATTAGCTGTATTTATTTTTTGATTCATTGGCTGTGTTGAATCATAATTCATTAACCGCCCTGGTGCTATTGATTTTGAATACCAGTCGGTGATTAGTTTGCCTTTTTCTCTATATATTTTCTTGTCTAAATATGGAATAGCGTTGTGTTCTTCTCTTTCTATTGTAAATTTTAGTTTAGTGCAATGATAAGCAAACACATACATATGTAATGTAAAAGAGAGCAAATTGAATGCTTGTACGAATGTACGTGTAAAAAAGAGCATAACAAAGTGCCCACGGGCGGCCTTTTGGTGATCAATGGTTTAGTGTGACAGCTGTTAAAAGTTTTTTGTATAATTTCTTCATCTTTTTGTTTAATAATAGCGAACAAATCGTCAACGTACTTTGTTACAAATTTAATATGAACATTATCTTTATGTAATTCATTAATGTTTTGGTCCAGAAGAGTATCTAAAACTACATCTGCGATTGTTGGTGACGAAGGGTTGCCCATTGGCATTCCATATGTTTGGTTGAATATCTTTTCCCCATACATAAAATAATTATTTTCGTTAAGGCAAAACTTCAATATTTCCAGAAATTTATTCTTGGGTATTTTCGTGTAAGTTTTCAATAAATTCCATTTTTATACCCTTTACCAAAAAAAATGGTAAAAGGGTATATATAGGTTTGTCATTCCGTTTGTAATTTCTATAATATCAATAAGCCACCCATAAAATATATATATTCTGGATCCTTATGCATAGGGAAGACGAATAAGCGATGTCCGTCTGTCCGTCTGTCTGTACGTGAAATCGGTTTTCCGAAGCTCCCAGAAAAGCTAGAGACTTCGTTCTTGGACTGGTGTGTCAGAAATTTTCCAAAATAGATTGGTATTGAAATTCAGCAAAATCGAGCAGACGATTGCAGAGCTGGAAAACTTAAACTTTATTTTGCCATATAAAAGTAACTACCGAAAACAAATTTTTATTTTTTTTAATAAATAAACTTATTTTACACTTCAGTACGACTAAAATTGGTACCTTAAATAAAAAAAAATATAAAAAAATTAAAAAGACGTTTCCAGGGTTGGAAAACTTTAACTTTTTGTGTTATGTAAAATTAACTATGTCTAAAACTATATTAGTATTTTCTCGAGAACCGTAAGAGCTACAGACCTGAAATTTAGACACAGTATGTAGACCTTTGGCCGCTACAACAACAAATACATGAGAATTGGAAATTAAAGGGTGTTCCAAAACGAGCAACGAAAAATGTTAAAATCCCATGTAATATACATACAATTGTATGTATATACACTTGAAATTTGTAAGGTTAGTGTATTTTTATACAGACTACAAAAATTAACACTAAAATTTCCTAAAATTTAAATTAAAGGGTGTTCCATCAGTTAATGCAATTTTGACAACTTGCTGTATCTTGGAAACCGTAAGTGCAAAACTCTTGAAATTTTCAAAAACGGTAAAACTAAAAAAACAAAAAATTATAAAACCGCCAAACCAAAAAAAAAAATCGCCAAAAACAAAAAAAAATCGCCAAAACGAAAAAAAGCACCAAATTAAAAAAAATTTCTAGGACTAAAATAAATCGCATAAAACAAAAAAATTGCTTAAATGAAAAAAAAAAATCGCCAAAATGAAAGAAAATCGCCAAAATTAAAAAAAATCGCCAAAATGAAAAAAATCACTTAAACGAAAAAAAACCTAAAAAAAGAAAAAAATCGCCAAAATGAAAAAACAATCGCCAAATGAAAAAAATCACTAAAACGAAAAAAAACCTAAAAAACAGAAAAAAGTCCCCAAAATGAAAAAAAATCGTCAAAATGAGAAAAATCTCCAAAATGAAGAAAAGCCCAACAACAGAAAAAATCTCCAAAATGAAAAAAACCTCCAAAAACAGAAAAAAATCGCAAAAAGGAGAAAAAAGCGACAAAACTGAAAAATTTTTTTAACAGAAAAAAACTTCAAAAAAGCAAAAAACATTCCTTTCGTGCGCGATTCAAAGTCGCACTTAACTGAATTTTTTAATATTAAAGGAATTAAATGAAACTAAGTTTTTCCTTATTTCGTTTTTGCTTTGTTCACTTAACATATTTTCTGTATTTTTTAAAGAACTAGATTGGTATCAATAATCAGAAAAATCCAAAATTATGACTCCAGGGTTGGAAAACTCACACTTTTGTGTTATGTAAAATTAAATAGGTCTAAAAAATTTTTTCTTTTTCTTTATCAATTGAATATATTTTATGCTTCTGAAAGAAAAGTATGGCGTATGAAATTTGAAAAATGAAAATTACAGCTCCAAAGATGGAAACAAATATGTATGTATGTATGTATCTGTATACTATATATATGTACGTACGTTGGTAAAGGGTATATAAGATTCGGCACAGCCGAATATAGCACTCTTACTTGTTTATAATATTATTTATTGCTAAGTGCATAAGTAGGTATGTTTGTAAATAACGATACCACGTCCAGGGATATTAGAATTTCGTCTTCGTCCAAGGTTATATCTTCTAGCTTGTCTTTAAGTTCTATTGAGTTATTAATATGGTATTCTTTATTTATAATATTTTTTAATATGTGTCCGATATGTTTAGATAGTCCGTAACAAGGTACACCTATTGAAGATGAGATTGGCCTGAGTGGTACATTTGGCTTATGTATTTTAGGCAGGCCATATAGTCTAGGAGCCGTTGCAGAGGTGGAGATTAATTTTGTTTTTTTCATGTTTCTCTATATAGCCATTTTTGTATAAGTCTGTTATTAATTTGTTATTTTTTCACTGAAGTTTTTGTGTTGGGTCTGTCCGAGTAGGTTTATATGTGTTTTTTCATCTAATAGTTTATTCATTTCTTTCTCATAATCCGTTTTATAAATAACCACCGTTTTATTTCCTTTATCTGATTTTGTAACAATAATTTCATCTTTATATCTTTTTATACCCTTTACCAAAAAATTGTAAAAGGGTATATAAAGGTTTGTCATTCCGTTTGTAATTTCTATAATATCAATAAGCGGCCCATAAAATATATATATTCTGGATCCTTATGCATAGGGAAGACGAATAAGCGATGCCCGTCTGTCCGTCTGTCTGTACGTGAAATCGGTTTTCCGAAGCTCCCAGAAAAGCTAGAGACTTCGTTCTTGGACTGGTGTGTCAGAAATTTTCCAAAATAGATTGGTATTGGAATTCAGCAAAATCGAGCAGACGATTGCAGAGCTGGAAAACTTAAACTTTATTTTGCCATATAAAAGTAACTACCGAAAACAAATTTTTATTTTTTTTTAATAAATAAACTTATTTTACACTTCAGTACGATTAAAATTGGAATTTTAAATTAAAAAAATATAAAAAAAATTAAAAAGCCGTTTCCAGGGTTGGAAAACTTTAACTTTTTGTGTTATGTAAAATTAACTACATGTGTCTAAAACTATGTCTGTCACAGGGTATTTTCTCGAGAACCGTAAGAGCTACAGACCTGAAATTTGGACACAGTGTGTAGACCTTTGGCCGCTACAACAACAAATACATGAGAATTGGAAATTAAAGGGTGTTCCAAAACGAGCAACGAAAAATGTTAAAATCCCATGTAATATACATACAATTGTATGTATGTATGTATATACACTTGAAATTTGTAAGGTTAATGTATTTTTATACAGACTACAAAAATTAACACTAAAATTTAAAAAAATTTTAATTAAAGGGGGTTCCATCAGTTAATGCAATTTTGACTATGCAATTTTGACAACTTGCTGTATCTTGGAAACCGTAAGAGCAAAACTCTTGAAATTTTCAAAAACGGTAAAACTAAGAAATCAAAAAATTATAAAATCGCCAAACCGAAAAAATCGCCAAAAACAAAAAAAAAAACGCTAAAATTAAAAAAGCACCAAATTACAAAACAAAAATGTCTAAGACTAAAATAAATCGCGAATAACCGGAAAAATTGCTTAGTTGAAAAAAAAATCGCCAAAATGAAAGAAAATCACCAAATTGAAAAAAAAAATCGCCAAAATGAAAAAAAATCGCCAAAATAAAAAAAAATCGCCAAAAAGAAAACAACCCCAAAAAACAGAAAAAAGTCGCCAAAATGAAAAACAAACCCAAAAACAGGAAAAAATCGCCAAAATGAAAAAAACCCCAAAACAGGAAAAAAAGCCAAAATGAAAAAAAATCGCCAAAATGAAAAAAATTTCCAAAATGATAAAAGCTTGAAAAACAAAAAAAAAATTGCCAAAATGAAAAAAACGCCAAAATGAAAAAAAATCGTTTAAATGAAAAAAACCCCAAAATAGGAAAAAATCGCAAAAATGAAAAAAATCTCCCAAAATGAAAAAAATCTCCAAAATGAAAATAAACACCCAAAAACAGAAAAAAATCGCCAAAATGAAAAAAAATCGCCGAAATGAAAAAAAAACGCCAAAACGAAAAAACCCCAAAAAAACAAAAAAATCGCCAAAATGAAAAAAACCCAAAAACAGGAAAAGTCGCAAAAATAAAAAAAAAATCGCCAAAATGAAAAAAAATCGCCAAAATGAAAAAAATCTTCAAAATAAAAAAAAGGCTCAAAAACAGAAAAAAATCGCCAAAATGAAAAAAAATCGCCAAAATAAAAAAATCGCCAAAATGAAAAAAACCCCCAAAATAGGAAAAAACGCCAAAACGGAAAAAGAATCGCCAAAATGAAAAAAATCTTCAGAATGAATGAAAAAACCGAAACAAACAGAAAAAAATCGCCAAAATGAGAAAAAAGCGACAAAACTGAAAAAATCCTTCGTGCGCGAGTCAAAGTCGCACTTTACTGAATTTTTTAATATTAAAGGAATTAAATGAAACTAAGTTTTTTCTTATTATATCCTTTACCAAACAAATGATAAAAGGGTTTGTAATTTCTATAATATCGATGTTGACAAGAGTGAATATAAAATATATCTTAACCATAGAGTGTAGAGTAAAATATTCAACTATTGCTAATATCGAAAATAAAATAATTGAATCAAATTCTTTAATCGAAAAATACTGAAAGGTCACTTACTATTTATTGCTTTAGAGAAAAAAAATTATCAGAAAACAAATATGTATGTATGTATCTGTATACTATCGTGTATGTTCTGGCTTCCACATCGTTTTCACATGTTTTATTGTGAGTTAGGATGTTAAAACACATGCTACGCCTGTTTAAGTTGAAATTTCGAAAATACAAATTAATATTATGTGTTCTAGCATCCGAATTTAGAAGAAAACAATTTGGAAATGAACGATTTCAAACTTTTAGATTTTTTCGTTTTCACTTTTGAGCAAAAAATCTTAAAGTTTGAAATCGTCAATTTTTAAATTGTGCTCGTCTTAAGTCGAATGCTAAAACACACACTATTAATTTTTATTTTCTAAATTTCAACTTAAACAGGCGTAGCATGTGTTTTAACATCCTAAATCACAAGAAAAGATGTGAAAACGATGTGAAAGCTACAACACACACGTATATATATAATGTACGTACGTTGGTAAAGGGTATATAAGATTCGGCACAGCCGAATATAGCACTCTTACTTGTTAAAAATTGTTTTGTATCTTCATAAATACTCAGTATAAGTTTTTCTTTGCGATTATTTTTAAACGTTCTCTTGTGTGTCATTATTCTGTTAGCGATTTTTGATCTTGTTCTTTCTTTTTCTCCTTCATCACTCAAATTCTGTACCCATTGCTCTAGGTCAGCTATTAAATTAATTGTTGAAACATTTTTATTATTTGTTGGTAAAGCGAATTTTGGTCCCAGAGAGAGCAGCCATTTTATATCATCCGGAAATTGTATATTTGTATGGTTGACAAACCATTCTGGATTGAATTTAAAATTATATTTTTCCGTTTGCCTTTGCTTTAAATTTTTAATCTTGGACGCATGTACACCCTTATCTTGAGTTATTATTTGCCTATATCTATATTCTTGTCTAAACATAAAGTTGTTGTAGTCTTCATCATTCAGGGAACTTCGAAGTGTGTATTTATTGTTGCTCATTATATTGCCCTAATTCACACGTTGATTTTTCAATGATTTTTTGAAAAAAGATTTTTGTAGTTTGTAGGCGAACTGTATAGAAAAGCAAAGGGGGTAGAAAAAAAACCACATTTTCCGTTCTCTGAGTTTTTTTTTCAAATTTTCTTTACACATATTTTAATTTTTGGTATGTTGCTTTATTTTATTTTTTCATTGAATAAGTGCGTTCGCGTACACAAAATCCAGTAAATGAGAGGCGAATTGAGAGCGAAAAATGACAGTTAATTTACTGAGTAAATGCAAATTTTTACTGGACAAATTTTTGCCAGTAAAATCCAGTAAAATGAAACCATATGTTTTTAAATATAAACAAACAAAAGCAAAGGGAAACAAAATTTTTTGTTTGTTGATGAAATTTTAAAAATAACAAAAAACAAGTGTATTAAGTTATAAACAATGTTACGTTTATTTAAGTTTGATGCCAGAAAAGTATTAGGGGCTGTTATGTATTCTACGCGAAATTAAAATGTGCGGAATTTTCATACAATTGTTGGAAATATGTATGTATGTATTCATAACAACAATTTCCGAAAGATGTTTTTAAACGTGAATAAAGTTAATAGATTTTTATAGTTAAATTTTTGTTTATACATGACGTCGGATGGTTACTGGTTCCCCGCATGGAACATTTAAAAAAATTTACTTATTGATCGATTATATGTACATATGATTAATGTGTACTTTTCTTAAATTTGTTTTCAGTTTCTCGATATCTTGAATATATCAGGATATTTATTATTTATTTAAGCAGCTCTAGGTCGAAGAACAGCATTTCGCGTCATCGTTGTTAGGGCTTCGAGAGTTTTTCGTCTCGCTCGCACTGGTTGACTGATCTGCCACGGATAACCGTATAATCTTGCGGTTTTTTGTGGAGTTTCTTTAAAAACCACGTTGCTACTTCCTATGTGAAGGCATAGGTCGTATAGTCAGTCACGGAACTTCTTTGGAAATTCTGTTAATATCATCTTGCGCTTATGGTCTAGTTACTCCGCCCATATTCGTGCAACACCATACTATGCAAATTTACTTTGTATAGTATGTTTAATAAATAAATAAATATATCAGGATATATAAAGTTATTTTCCCATTTTATATTTCTCTTAATAAATGCACTCATTGGACCTACTTGAAAGGAAGTGAACAATATTGTTGTCGTGATTGCTTTAAGCGGCAACAAACATTTTTGTCTTATTCTGTACATCCTAATCACTTTTCACGTTGAGCGTAAAAAGCATAGAAACTTTAACGGCTTGGCCCGCGATGTCGACAAGAAAAATTTTCAATCCAGTAACTTTTGCATCTGAGTACACAAAAACTATACAATATTATTGCTTCTGTGAAGCACTTTGGTAAGGCAAAATGATGGCTTTTTGGAAGTTGAATGTATTGCTTCTAGCTGACTCATCTCGCACAAAAAAAAAAACTCCTTATTCATGCGCAACAGCAAGTGATTCTCTAACATTGTCTCCCTTACGAAAACACTTCTAGGAAGCAGTAATTTTAGCTGGGTACCCGACGATATGTATATATGTGCATATGTATATATAGTTTCGTATATTCCCTGCAGATAATGTGACTAGTCCATACATGTATGTAAATACTCCAAAGAGGAGTAGGAATACTCCAAAACTACTCCAAATATAGGAGAAAAGGAGGTTGATGTCCTAGGGTTGGACTAAATGATCCAACTTTGCATTACATCGGACTAACCCCAAAACTGCTCCATATAGAAAAGTTATAGACTACGATCATAATCGTTTAAACACTAACGCTTATCGTGCAGCATTGAATGCTTGTGTGAAAACAATATGACCCATGACTAACGTGACCAGATGCTTTTTACAAAAAGCGGGACACGATCGTTCAAAAAGCGGGATTTTGACGAAAATACGGCCAAAAAGCGGGATTTTTAAATAAACAACTATTTGAAAGCGGGATGTGTAATACGCACATAAAAAGTTTCGTATGTACTTAGGAAACACAGTTTTTAACTCAAAAGAATCGATTTTAAATAAACAAAGGTTTTTATTAACAAACATTTTTATTTAGTAACGTAAAATAAATAAAATTAAAGATTTTTTGACTTCATTTACAAAACAAAATACGATTTTTATACAAAACAATGTACAAAAACTTAAGGCGAATGATAGCAAGTGGCCTTGTTAGTCCATATTATCATCAACTGACTACACCAATGTGTCAAACTCTTTATAAAAAAATAAGCAAGAACTTTTTATTTTATTATTGACAGTTTGGTGAATGTCAGTTGTTATTCTCCTAATAAGCCCTCTTGGTAATAAATTCCTAAAGCAGAAGAATGTCTGCACATATAAAGCACTGTAACAAAAGGATCTTTGAGTACGTTTGTATTTTTATTTTTTTCATTTGAGGAGCTGCCAGATCCAAAAAAAATAAACAATAACCACACTAAAAATATTTGGAATAAATTTTTATCAGTTACATATTAATAAAAATATATTAAGAGATAAGAAATTTCAAAACTCTAAAAAGCGGGATAAAGCGGGATAAAAATTCAAGGCGGGATCAACCTCAGAAAAGCGGGATAATCCCGCCTAAAGCGGGATAATCCCGCCTAAAGCGGGATAATCCCGCCTAAAGCGGGATGTCTGGTCAGGTTACCCATGACTGCATTACATGGGACCATGATGTAACTAGTCTGTTTCATCCAGATTGCACCACGTATTCCAATATATGCAGGGGGGTTTTTTTGCATATACATACATACATATGTATAATTTTTTTAGCGCCAAAATTGTCAATCAGCTGTTGTATAAATTTTACTGGATTTTACAATTTTTGCGTTCGCGTACTTTTATATGCAAACTTTTTTATTGAGAGTAGTTTCTTTAAATTAGTACTCAAACGCACCTAATGTGACAACTTTTTTTTTAATAGAAAACAGTGTTACCTGTAGGTATTTTTGTCGCTTATATAGGAGCATAGGGAATATCGGACAAATATTTTATTTTGGCCAAAATGTAGGTATTTTGTATTCTCATATTGCATTTTTTGTGCATAAATGTAAAAATAACTATATGCAAAATATATTTTTGCTCGTAGATAATTACAAAGACTTTTATCTAATTATTTTGGTGTCGCAGTGCCTGTATTTGGATAGGATCTTCCCCCTATTCTTCTAATGGCAAGCACCCCAGGAAATAGGAAATGAGCATCTATTAAACAATGATTTAATAATTAAGGATATTACTTACAACTATTTAACTTAAATCTTAATAAACTCCATGATTGGAGAAAATCTAAATATATATATATGTTATATATGTATTATAAGATAATTTCTGAAAAACTGTAGAAAAGTAAGCATTAATTTCAAAGGCAGAAGTAGTCACTTTGAATAATTTAATACAAAAGAATTACATACATACATACATATGTCAAGTTTTAAGTTACCTACTGTAGCTCCAAATATTCAGAAGAAATAATTTTGGTTTTACAAAAGGCTTACAAGACAAATTTTTTAACATGTAGGAAAAAACGATTTTTTTAAAAATCTAATGGCAACACTGATACAATTTTTGGAAGAAAAAACAACACTAGAAACATGGAAAAAATCATCGTATGAATGTAAAATATTTTTGGAAGCAACTTTTAAAGAGAATCAAAAATAAAACAAGATTTTTAAATCCTCGTATGAATTGGGCCATTGCGTATGTGTTCTAAGTTATAATTAGCCTCTTTAATTTCTAAATTTAAAATTTTCAATTGAAAATTTTGTTGGACATTTTTTTCTATTTTTTTTACATAAATAAAGAAGGTCGCTTTAGTAACAAAACTTTACAAAGAAAATATACTTTTTTATTGAAATTAAAAATGGGTCCAGCCCTTAGCTTAGAATTATCAAAATGTCAAAATTATTGATAACTTTTAAGATACGGGCTGTAAAGTTTAATCGTATTTTTATAGACAACTAAAAAAAAAGGGTTGCTCACGTCAGAGAGTGAAATTATGCATTTTGCACAGTTGCAAGATCTGACGTGAATACCTTTAATGTCTTTGAGTCATCAAAGAGGAATATGCAATAAGAACGAATTAGTGATTCTATTAGAATGAGAGTAGACAAGTGATAACTGATAATGCAGATATGTAAGGGCTAATTTTTCACTTTGAAATCAAATTGAAATTATTTTTAAGTTCTATTTAAATACGAAATTGTTTTTTGAGTGCATATTTAAATAACAATTAAATACCCATCCTTGTGTAATTAAATACTACTTAAGTTTTATGAACGTACCATATGTTTTTATGCGTGTATGTGTTTATTGAAAACATACATATGACATCATGTGGTCGGGTTAAAAAGAAATTCGTTTAAATTTTATAAATATATAACATATACAATACAAAGTTTCATATCATAGAATAAAGTAATAGAACAATGTATTATGATGTTCGCTTGATTTCATAAAATGAGTTTTTATGCAATTTTAATTTTCCACATGTTTATAACCTAACTTTTTTGTTTATGATAAACAGCTGTTCTTTGGAAACTTTGCAGGGTGCCTTACTTTCAACGTAATTTAATAAGAACTTTAATTAACAACTGAAAAAATGAAATCGTATTTAAATAAAACTTAATTTTTAATAAAAATTAGCTAATTACGTACTTAATTTTTAAGTTAAAAACTGCGGGTAAGTAACGGTGTGCGCCTATGTTAATTACACTATGTACCAATTTTTTCTTATAAATATATGTTAATTTTGTGATTTTGATAAATTCGTTGAAACACGTTATTTTTTTTGCAATTCTAAATTTAATAAGTGCGAAATATTATACGTATGTAAAACACAAATTTTAAAACGTAATATAAGTGATTTTATTCTCTTTTGTACGTGGATCTCTTTCAGATGATAATTTTGAAAAGTTATTGTTGTTTGTCATATCTAATTAGCCTTATTTTGTAACTGAAATAAAAGCATAATTAGTTGATGCAATTAATTGTTATTTTATATCGCTCATTTACTAAAAGAATGTTAAAAATCAAAAAACAAAATTTTTGAGTTAGTTATGTGGAATTATTCGTTATAGCAAAGACTATAAATATATAAAGATATTCTACGTCCATACATTGTACTGCCAGTGCTTAATTTGCTGGTGGATTTACTACTAAATCCATTTGTTTCAAAGAGAGTAATTTATTTTCTCAGAGCACTTATTATTCTCAAGTCTTCGCTATTCATCTGCATACGCATGATACAATTATAACAGGTACATGCACAAGCCCAGCCTGTTACTGTATACATTGCAGATAAATGTCAAACTTTGTTTACAAGATGGAAAAATGTTAGTGTATGTGTGTGAATAAAATGTTTATAGTGTTGCCAATGAATTTACACAAAGCTGTGTCTGCAATTACCCATTGAAGAAAATTATACTACACATCTTTTGTGTAGGTTAAAATTAAAAGAAAAATAAATAAAAATAGAACCCAAAGTAGAATTACACACAGATTATACAAGAATTTAATTCCATGGCCTACACAATTGAGTAGAAATTACACACTATTTAACTACACAAAGATTGGCAACACTGAAACATGCAGGAAGGCCGCGTCTGCAATTGTACTTTAGTTACCCTGTAATTGCTATTTTTATAAACAAAAGACATTTGTTTCTGACAATTTATCGTTTGTTTATACCAACAAATACAACAAAATTCCAATTGTTGTAGTCGTGCATGTACCTAGTATAATTGTATCATGTGCATACGCATGCATGGGAGTGTGCCTTTGCATGCGTAAGTATGAATGGATGTGTGTATTTAATTTAAAGCAAAGAAAAAATTTACACAAACAAAAAGAACTTGTGTTTTCGCACATATGCATAAGTGTATGGACATAAAGCTTGAATTAGACGTGACATAGCCATAACGCCATAGCCATAACCAAACCAAAATTCAATTGATTTCTATGGTGAGAGTGAGAGTGAGAGTGAGAGAGACTCGCCATAACTCTCACCATAGAAACCAATTGAATTTTGGTTTGGTTATGGCTATGGCGTTATGGCTATGTCACGTCTAATTCAAGCTTAAGCTACATAAATTTAATGTTACCGATTGTCTATTTATAGGGCAAAAATATGTATTTTATTGTTGTACTTTTGCAAATACATGGATTCGCACCGAATATAAATTTACTTATTTAATTTAAATATAAGTCCAAACGAAAAACATTTTGCAAAATGCTCCTAAAGATAAATAGAGGGACAAATGCGCGTTGGGAAGAGCATGAGATAAGCTTTTCTCAAAGTATATTTTAAAGATCAACATCCACATACTTGTTCTTAAGAAATATATTGAAATTGAACCTTCAGAGTCCTTCATCCTTTAGTGGATGGAGTAGCATTAAAAATTTGCAGCCAGGTAACAATTCATGTATATACAATGCACTCACAGAAACTGTGAAAAAGATGCAACCTTTTGAAAAAGAATGCATTTTAATTTTTGATGAAGTATCTATAAGAAAAAAATTTACTTATAATAAATGTGCAGATGTTATAGATGGAGTTGTCGATTTAGGATATGAACGAGTGAATCAAATGGGGTCCCAAGTTTGCGTTTTTATGATAAGAGGAGTTGTAAAAAGTTGGAAGTTCGTTTTAAACTATTTTGTTACTTCCAGTTCAATAAAAGGTGATGTACTAAAAAAACTTGTGGAGTCAAACTTTGACATTTTAAAAGAAATGGGACTAAATGTGCGTGGGCTTACGTGTGATCAAGGACCCAATAATAGAAAATGCTATGATATGCTAGGCGGATCTTGTGAAAAACCTTATTTTATTTATAAAAATGCAAAAATTTACCTGATGTACGACGTACCCCATATTTTCAAATCCATAACAAATGCTTTCATCAAAGCCGATTTTAAAACACTGCATGGCGTAGCGCGATTCGACGTTGTTAGAGAAATATTCGAGTTGGAGTATGGAAAAGTAACCAAAATGACAAAACTAACAACGGTGCACATAAACCCAAATAATTTTCAGAAGATGCGTGTTGGCCTAGCTGTCCAAACTTTAAGCAATTCAGTTGCTGCTGCAATCCAATCTGTAAATGAAAATCGCCAGTTTACACGAAGTTCCGCAACAATAGCCACTTCAACGTGCTCTTTTATAAAAAAACTCGATAGCTATTTTGATTGCTTAAACAGCATGTATTTTAACGATGCAAAGCCCCTGAAGCGTGGCCTGAAGCCGAAAAGCACAACTTGGTAATTACTCGAAGAGCTAATTACCTATATGAAACAGGTTGAATACGCAGGAAATAAAATATTTTCAATTGATGGCCTAATTCAAACTACGAGAGCTATTTTATCGTTATCGTGAATTGTTTGCGGAAAACTCAAATTTGATATGCATTTTAACGAGCCATTTTAATCAAGATCCATTGGAAAACTTGTTTTCATATATACCTACGTCCCAAGGGCGGACACTGCAAAAATCCTTCGGTCTATGAATTAAATGTCGCAGTAGCTAAACTGCTATCTCTTAAAATAACGCAATTTAGTACCTCTTCAAATTGTGCAAACGACGATGCGATATTTTTACCTATTGAGTTCCAAACAATTTTAGAAGATACTCAAAGAAGTCGAAGTACAGCAGAAAGTAGTCGCACACCTGACGTTAATGTAACAAACATATTCGATGAAAATGAAGATTATTTTAATGAAGATGCAGATTGTTTTAACTCTAATAATGTTCCAATAGAGTTAACATCAAGCCGATATTTTGTTGGTTATATATGTAGCTCAACGAATTACTTGCGCTAAATGTCGTGTGGATATAATTAAACCAGCACAAGTTTGTCATATCCTTCAGAAATGTTTGTTCACGCTAAAAATTATGATAAAGAAACAGATAATACAGTGGAATCTCCCTTAACGGACACTTCCTATAGGCGGACACCCCCTGTAGACGGACACTTTTGACAGGTCCCAGCAGCGCTCCATTTAAATGTTTAGTTTTCTCTTGACCGGACAGTTCCCTTGTACGGACACATTTCAATGGTCCCTTCAGTGTCCGCTCAAGAGAGATTCCACTGTAATTGAAATATATAATTGATATACATACATACATATAATTGAAATTTCTAAATAAAATAATTATAGTTCGGTGCGAATCAACTTATTTTTAATTTTACAACAATAAAACACGTATTTTTACCCTACAATAACACAATCGGTCGCATTTGATTTTCATGATTTATTTGCACATGAATGTATCAAAACAAGAAACTTCTTTTAGTTATTTCATATTTTTGCTCCTACTTGACTGCGCTTTAAACAAGAAATATAACACACACACAACTAAATTTCTCTATAAGCTTCAATTATGTGTGTGCATACATTGTATGCCATACAACATTACTACATACATATTTATATAAGTGTGAATGCTCAAAAATTTTGTGCTCTCTTTGTGGTTTCGTTCAAATAACAAACAATTTATTTTTCCCTTGTTACTTCACCCACAGCATCTATAAACACAAAAAATTTTAGTTTTCATTTAATGTTCTACGTGGAACATCTTTATATATTTATAGTCTTTGGTTATAGTCTACTTCATATTCCGTCAAAATTTCATAATAACATCTTGCACACTCTCCGTGTAAGTACATTCAATTTAATCGTAAGCGACAAAAATTAAATTTTTCAGGAGAAGGTTTTTTTATAATATTCAAAATTGTTTTACATGCGTAAATTGTCGCTTACGATTAAATTTTACAGCCCGTATCTTAAAACTTATCAATAATTTTGGCATTTTGATAATTCTAAGCTAAGCGCTGGACCCATTTTTAATTTCAATAAAAAAAGTATATTTTCTTTAACATGTCGCTTACGATAAAATTGAAAACACAATTGTGTTTTGAAATACATACATTGTAATTTTTCCTGATTTTTGTTTATTTGTGAAGGATAGTTTTATTTTTTTAAATAAATATAACATAAATATTATCAAAAAGTTTGCTGTTGGGTGGTCGTGGTTCACAAAATTTCAAAAACTATTAATTGCTACTGGAATATTAAATGTATTTTGTCGTTCGGCGTATTTCAAAATAAAAATCAGTTCTTCTTGAAGAAACAAACTCCATACACCATGTTTTCTTTGATCAAGCGCAGATCCAGGACAAGGTTTTTAAATTTTTGTACTGAATACTTTAATTTTGGTAGGAGAAATTTCCATTTTTCATTCCAATAGATCTGCTTTTGAATTTGATTGATTGCAACTCATTTTTGATTTAATTCATTTGAATTGCGATTAATTTTTCCAATTCATTTTAATGAATTCAAAATCAATTCAATTCAAATGAATTTGAAAAATGAATTCCATTTCATTTTGACAAACTCATTTGAATTAGAAACGAATTGCAATTCATTTGAATTAAAAACGAATTGCAATTCATTTTTACCAAATTCATTTGAATTGACTAAAATTTAATTCAATTCATTTTTTGTGTGGAAAGAATTAATTCAAAATTTGCTAATTCAGTGCATGAATGATTCGCGAATTAATTAAAAAATTAGTGATTCATTTACAGCTCTGGTGTGCATAACCAGCGGCAACAACAAAATAAAATTTACGCAAAACAATACATATTATTACCAGCGTTGTCAACTTTAAAATTTCAAAACGCACCAAAATTTTTTTTTTCTTTTCTTTTTTTACACACATATATTTATTTATTGTATCTTCAAAATATGAACTAACAATAAGTATTCAAATCTTAAATCTATATATAATTATTAGGCCCGACCAGTATCGGACATAAACTTAGTGATAGTAATTAATGATACATAAATTTCGTATTAAGCACAATAGATAATTATTTTCAAGAAGTACCATTTGGAGTGCTGACTATTAGGGCCCTTGTGTCCCTCTTTTTTAGGCGGATGTGTCCAGTAAAGTTCAAGATATTACGAGCAAGCGGATTAGGATGTGACTCGAGTTTTGTTAAATATTTACCTGCGTATTTTGCGATTTCTTCAGTCACTAGTGGCATATTTAAATCACGATGTATATTTGAATTTTTGATGTACCATGGAGCCGATGTTATTAACCGTAAAATTTTATTTTGCTGTCGTTGGATTCTATCCACATTTGAAGCTGAAGCAGTGCCCCATAGCTGAATTCCGTAGCACCATATTGGCTTTAAAAGCGACTTGTATATCAAAAGTTTGCAGTCTAGACTGAGTGTTGAATTTCTGCCAATCAACCAATGTATTTGAGTTAACTTAAGTTTCATTTGAATTAGTTTAGCGTCAATATGATGTTGCCATGTAAGCCTTCGATCAAGGTGTATGCCAAGGTATTTCACTTGAGAATGTTGAGGAATATTTTGATTATTGATTCGAATGGGGGAACAGGTATCTTTTCTAAGGGTAAACGTTATATGAACACACTTTTGTTCATTTACTTTAATTCTCCATAAGTTCAACCATCTTTCAAGCTGGGTAATGTGTGCTTGGAGATTGCGGGATGCCTCATCAGGGTTTTTGTGCATACTCATACAGGCTGTATCGTCGGCAAATGTAGAAGTGTGGATGTTATTGCTCACAGGCATATCACAAGTATATATTAAATACAAGACTGGTCCCAGAATACTACCCTGAGGCACACCAGAAAATATAGATTCGGGCACACTCATGAAGTCTCCTTCCACAACAGTAAACTTCCTATCAACAATGTAACTTTCCAAAAGTTGTTCTATATTTATTGGAAAATATGTCTTCAATTTTAAAAATAGGCCTTTGTGCCATACTTTGTCAAATGCCTGAGAAACATCAATAAAAAGGGCAGAACAATACTTCTTTTCTTCAAAAGTCCTCCTTATAACTTGAACCAATCTATGCGTTTGCTCAATAGTGCTATGCTGACTTCTAAAGCCAAATTGATGGTCCGGGATGCACCCATTATCAGCTAAAATTGTGGACAATTTAGTCATGAGCAGCCTTTCGAAAAGTTTTGAAACTGTTGATAGTAAGCTTATAGGCCTATATGACTCAGCCTTGGTAAGATCTTTGCCCGGCTTCGGAATCATTTTAATCTTGGCAAGTTTCCAGTTATATGGAAAATACTGCATTCGTAAAATGGCATTAAAAATAAATAGCAGGATTCTTATTGCAATATGAGGCAAGTTCATCAGCATCTTGTTGCTAATTCCATCAATACCTGGAGCTTTCTTCGGATTAAGTTCAGCAATTAGTTTTTGTACATCGCGCATCTTAAACTTTATGGGTCGCGGGGGTAGAGCAACTACAGTCGGCAAATCAGAAACACCAGTACATGTGTTTGGGGTAAATACGTATTTTAAATGATTTGCAAATATGTTAGCTTTTTCAGTATCGCTTCTCGCCCAACCTCCGGTAGATGTGCGCAGAGGTGGTTTAAACTCAACGGGGGTTTTCAGCTTTCTAGCAGCGCGCCACAAGGAGTAATTAGATGCTGGAGTGACATCAAGACCTTCCAGATAATTTTTAAGAGATGCAGTTTTTTCAATTGCAAGTAACTCTTGGAGTCGTTTAGTGCACTCTTTAAATCTGATTTTAAGTTGTGGTGATCTGTGCTGTTGCCATTCCCTTCTAGCCCTTCTTTTTTCACGTACGAGACGTTCAATGTCTGTAGAATAAATTTTATTAAATCCAGTCTGCGGATGGGAGGTAGTAGCATGCTCAGCAGCCTGTGTAACCATTTCGTTAAGGTTGACGATGTTGGCTTCAATATCCTCGGGTGTTCTTAGCGTAATGTTTTCCGTGCAATGACTACTAAGATATTTTTTGAATCGCAGCCAATTTACACTACTGATCATCTTCACATACGAGTGAGGTAAATCACTTCTCTGTGGGCTACAGATTGTAACAATCGTGGGAGAGTGATCGGACGAGAGATCTAAAGAAGCTTCAACGTTAACTAATTCCCTAGAAATGTTTTTCATGACGCCAAAATCTATAACATCCGGAATTTTATTTATGTCAGTAGGCCAGTAAGTAGGCTCCCCACTCGAAATGACGTCCAAGCCCATTTTTGAAATTGTGTTGAACAACGCTCGACCTCTGGGTGTAATATGACGCGAACCCCAGAACGTATGCTTAGCATTATAGTCGCCAGCTGCCACGAAACAAGGGCCAAGAGATCTATAGAAATCCTCGTATTGATTCTCAGTAATTCCGAATCTGGGAGGGGAGTAAATTGATGATATCACAAAATTTGTGCAAAAATTTTCAACACAAATATTCGTTGCTTGTAGATGTTCCTCACAAATGTTGTCAATAATATAATGTTTGAGTCTTGACTTTATTAGAATTGCTGATCCACCGCATGCTCTTCCTCTCGGGTCCTTTGAATCATATAAGGTGTAGCCAGAAATTTTAAAAAGGCTTCTCGAAGTCAAATGAGTCTCTGAGACCAACATTATATCGATATTTTTTTCCGTGAGGAAGTGCTCAAGTTCATTTTTATGTTGGCGAATGCCGTTTGCGTTCCAGAAACATAGTTTTAACGTGTTCATGGTTTGTTGACTAATGCTTGAAGCAGAGTATTCTACATTCTTAGCATTTCTTGCATCATGCTAGTCATATTTGTTGTAAGGTTGTTTATAGTTAGCACCAGATTCTCAATAGTAGCTTCAAGACGACTAAAGTTAAGGCTAGAGTTTGCATTCGTTGAATTACTTGGCGGTGGAACATTTTGTGTGGGAATAGAACTAGTCTTAGCAGCATCGGCATACGATACACGTGAAGTAACTAGTTGGCTAGTTTGGGGAAGAGTGGCGGAGTAAGCGTTTGCTGATTGAGCTGGAACTAGTTTAGGTTTTTGACCCATAGCCTGTTTAACAAAAGAATATACAGGGCATCCTCTGTAGTTAGCGGTGTGGTTACCTCCACAATTACTGCATTTTTTTTCTGCTTGATCTTTTGGCTTCGTGCAGCTAGCAGTACCGTGCAATTCACCGCAGATAACACAAACTGTAGGTAAATTGCAGTAAGCCTTTGTGTGACCATATTCTTGGCAATTGTGGCACTGTACGGGACCTGAACGCTTATGTGGCTCTTCAACTGTAATTTTTCGGTATAAAAGGTATTTTAGGCTATAAATTGGATGTGTCTCGTTTTTTTTCAATTGTATATCATTTGGCTCCAGTTCAACACGAAATAGAGGCTGGGGGATCTTCTCTCTATTGATTATATTAGTAACACTTTTTACTTTAAATCCTTGTATGATGAGTGCATCTTTTATTTCGTCGGGATTAACATAAGCATCAATGCCCTTCAATACGACCTGCATACCTTTAGCACTTTTAAGCTGATAAGTATAAAAATTAGTTTTATTTTTTTCGAAATCAGTAATAATTTTGCGGAAATCTTTTTCTTCGTATATTTGAATTTTTGTTTCATCAATTTTACCACGTTTTATTGGAATAACGTGAAATGCGTTCTCACCAACTGCCGAGACTAATTTTTTAATAAGGGCGTTCGAATTTTTTTCTCTCAGGTATATTGGTGGTGGCTTGGAAGTTTTTTTGGATGAAACAGCGGGTTGGTCGTTATTTGCTTGCAATATTGAAAAACGATTTTGACGGTTAACTGCTGCGACATCGTTATCCCTGGATATCTTGGGAACCGATGAAATTTTTGATGAATTTGGGCTTCGCCCGCGCTTTAAAATTGTGATATATCTGTCCATTCCGACTTGGACCTTGGGTTTTGGGCTACTCTTATCTTCAGTGACAACTTGGTTAAGTGATGACCCCGAGCCCGAAGCGGGTGATATCGCTGAGTTAAATGCAGATGTACTAGGCAATAATGTCAACTATTCACTAGTTGGCATTGGACAAAGCGAAGTTGATCGCTGACGAAACTGTGGTTTTGCCGTTAGAAAAAGTCTATTATCAGATTTTTGATACTTATTAAGAGCTTCAGAACTCACAGCAAGTCTATTATCAGATTTTTTATTTTTATTGTTATCATTATGAGTATCAAAACTCACAGTAAAATAGGCATTTCTGCCGTTAGAACTCACTTCACTATTTTTTTCCTTTGGGGTACTCATAAAGAGTATTCCTCAAGGGTACTTTGTATGTTTTTTTGTTTACGGTTTTTTTTTGTTTTTGTTGTTTCTATATGTAAAAAATATTTGCAAAGCAAATAAAGCTTATTTATTAAAGTCAATATGTACTACGAATATTTTTTGTATTTTTTTTTTTGTTTAGTTTGTATGTAAGAAAAAATTCCGCTATTACGTCTGTTCACTATGAAGGTACAACGAGAACGCACCAAAATGGAGAAAAAACGCACCAAGTCTAGATTTTTTTTTAGTTTAAAATGTTTATTGAATTAATTTTTTACAAAAAGTAAAATATTTTTGTATTAAAAACTTAACAATAAAACAGGTTTTTGCAGTTCAGGGAATTTATAAAAAATTAAACCTAAAAAAACTAAACAAATTTATTATATTGATTTGTACTTTTAATTTCATAAATTCTATACAAAGCTTTTTAAAGACATCAACAATGATAGTAAGAATTCAAAATTAATAACAGTTCAGTATTAAAATTTTATTAAAATATTTTTAAAAATTTTTTTATCTGAACTTTAGTATTTTCATAATAAAAATATAACAATAAAACAAACAGCCTTTTAAAATATACTTACTTAAAAAAAAAGTTAACTGAAAACGAGTAATAGGCATTTTTGCTTCGAAATAATAAATATATCTTAAAAAAACTTCAATAAACATTTAATAGGTATAAAATAAATTTATATTAATCGAGACTAATACAACTTTAAATTAAAATGAAAAAAATTCTAACGCCCTTATTAAAAAATTAGTCTCGGCCGTTGGTGAGAACGCATTTCACGTTATTCCAATAAAACGAGGTAATATTGATGAAACAAAAATTCAAATATACGAAGAAAAAGATTTCCGCAAAATTATTACTGAATTCCAAAAATATAACACAAATGTTTATACTTACCAGCTTAAAAGTGCTAAAGGTATGCATATCGTATTGAAGGGCATTGATGCTTATGTTAATCCCGCATATATAAAAGATGCACTGATCATACGAGGATTTAAGGTAAAAAGTGTTACTAATATAATCAATAGAGAGAAGATTCCCCAGCCTCTATTTCGTGTTGAACTGGAACCAAATGATGTACAGTTGAAAAAAAAACGAGACACATCTAATTTATAGCCTAAAATAACTTTTATACCGAAAAATTACAGTTGAAGAGCCACATAAGCGTTCAGGTCCCGTACAGTGCCACAATTGCCAAGAATATGGCCATACAAAAACTTAATGCAATTTACCAACAGTTTGTGTTATCTGCGGTGAATTGCATGGTACTGCTAGCTGCACGAAGCCAAAAGATCAAGCAGAAAAAAAATGCAGTAATTGTGGAGGTAATCACACCGCTAACTACAGAGGATGCCCTGTATATTCTTTCGTTAAACAGGCTATGGGTCAAAAACTTAAACTAGCTCCACCTCAATCAGCACACGCTTACTCCACCACTCTTCCTCAAACAAGCCAACCAGTTAGTTCGCGTGTATCGTATGCCGATGCTGCTAAGACTAGTTCTATTCCCACACAAAATGTTCCAACGCAAAATAAGTCAACGAGTGCAAACTCTAGCTTTAACTTAAGTCTTCTTGAAGCTACTATTGAGAATCTGGTGCTAACTATAAATAATTTTACAACAAATATGACTACCATGATGCAAGAAATGCTGAGAATGCAGAATACTCTGCTTCAAGCATTAGTTAACAAGCCATGAACACGTAAATAACTATGTTTCTGGAACGCAAACGGCATTCGCCAACATAAAAATGAACTTGAGCACTTCCTCACGGAAAAAAATATTGTTATAATGTTGGTTTCTGAGACTCATTTGACTTCAAGAAGTCTATTCAGAATTAACGGCTACACTTTATATGATTCAAAGGACCCAAGAGGAAGAGCATGCGGTGGATCAGCAATTTTAATTAAGTCAAGACTCAAGCATTTTATTATTGACAACATTTGTGAAGAACATTTACAAGCAACGAATATTTGTGTCGAAAATTTTTGCACTAATTTTGTCATATCATCAATTTACTCCCCTCTTAAATTCGCAATTTCTGAGGATCAATATGAGGATTTCTACAAATCTCTCGGCCCTTGTTTCGTAGCAGCTGGCGACTATAATGCTTAACATATGTTCTGGGGTTCGCGTCTTATTACTCCCAGAGGTCGAGCGTTGTTCAATACAATTTCCAAAATGGGCTTGGACGTTATTTTGAGTGGGGAGCCCACTTACTGGCCTACTGACATACATAAAGTTCCGGATGTTATAGATTTTGGCGTCATGAAAAATATTTCTAGGGAATTAATTCACGTAGAAGCTTCCCTATTTCTATCGTCCGATCACTCTCCCACGATCGTTACAATCTGTAGCCCACTGAGAAGTGCTCTACCTTACTCATATGTTTAGATGGCCAGTCGTGTTAATTGACTGCGATTCAAAAAATATCTTAGTAGTCATTGCACGGAAAACATTACGCTAAGAACTCATGATGATGTTGAATCTAACATTGCCAATCTTAACGAAAATATTAAGCGGGCTGATAAACATGCCACTACCTCCCATCCGCAGACTGGGTTTAATAGACTATATTCTACAGATATTGAACGTCTCGTATGTGAGAAAAGAAGAGCTAGAAGGGAATGGCAACAGCACAGATCACCCAGAATTAAATTAGATTTAAAGAGTGCACTAAACGACTCCAAGAGCTGCTTGCACATGAAAAAGCTGCATCTCTTAAAAACTATCTGAAAATCTTGATGTCACACCAGCATCTAATTACTCTTTATGGCGCGCTGCTAGAAAGCTTAAAATACCCGTTGAATTTAAACCACCTCTGCGCACATCTACCGGAGGTTGGGCAAGAAGCGATACTGAAAAAGGTAACATATTTGCTGACCATTTAAAATACGTATTTACCCCAAACACATGTACTGGTGTAATTGATTTGCCAAATGTAGTCGCTCTACCCCCTCAACAAATAAAGTTTAAGACGCGTGATGTACAAAAACTAATTGCTGAACTCAACCCGAATAAAGCTCCGGGTTTTGATGGAATTAGTAACCAGATGCTGATGAAGTTGCCTCGTATTGCAATTAGAATCCTGTTATTCATTTTTAATGTCATTTTACGACTGGAGTATTATCCACACAGCTGGAAACTTGCCAAAGTTAAAATGATTCCAAAGCCGGGCAAAGATCTTACCAAGGCTGAGTCATATAGGCCAATAAGTCTCCTATCAACAATGTCAAAGCTTTTCGAAAAACTTCTCATGACAAAATTGTCCCCAATTCTAGTTAATAGTGGGTGCATACCGGACCATCAATTTGGTTTCAGAAGTCAGCATAGCACCATTGAACAAACATAGATTGGTCCAATTTATAAGAACATTTGAAGAAAAGAAGTATTGTTCTGCGCTGTTTATCGACGTTTCTCAGGCATTTGATAAATTGTGGCATGAAGGCCTAAAAACATTAAAATTAAAAACATACCTACCAATAAACGTTGTAAGTCTTTTGGAAAGTAATATTACTGCCCGGAAATTCACTGTTGTGGAAGGAGACTTTATGAGCATGCCTGAAACTATCTGATCCGGTGTGCCACAGGGGAGTATTCTGGGGCCAGTTTTGTACTTGTGATATGCCTCTGAGCAGCAATATGCATACTTCCACATTTGCTAATGATACAGCCTGCCTTAGTATGCATGAAAATCCTTACGAGGCATCCCGATATCTTCAAGAACACATTACCCAGCTTTAACTTTGATTAAACTTATGGAGAATTAAGGTAAACGAACAAAAGTGTGTTCAAGTAACATATACATTACGAAGAGATACTTGTTCACCCATTCATTGCATCTATAGGTAGTGCATGTAACATCGTGGTATACAGTAGTTCACGGATAAATGCGCCACGCTTAAGAGAGTTTCGCGCTTAAGTAGTTGTCAAAACCAACATTTTCCTCGATCTATTTAATTTGTGCACATATTTTTCTGTTAAATGAATCCTGCTTTACTGCGTTTTACTCATATATAGGTCGTATAATAAATTATTTAAATGCAGACTTTCACGGTTAAATGTACAAACTGAATTTAAAATTGTTAACCTTGGAAATTGTTTCTTTAAAAATTCCACACATTAAAATTAATAAACTAACCGAAAAAACAACAAAATGAAAATAAATCAATGTCTACGAAGAAATTGCAACTATCGTTGAAACAAAAACTTCAGATTTGTGCAAAAATTCAAGAAATCTTTTAAAATTACTAAATTTCTTCTAAAATTTATGCATGTGTATTTAGCATACATACATACGTATGTATGTATGTTTCTTTGACGTACAATGTATATATGTTACATGCACATGAACTTAAATCTGTTGCCTTAAATTGCAATTTGTGAAAGGGTTTTTTAGTTTTTAAGATGTTTTGATTGAATTGTTATGTTTTACTTTAAAATAATTGTATTTTTCGTTTTATTGAATTGAATAACAAATCGAAAAACGATGATCTCTAATACTTAAACATACATATTTTCGTTTTCTTTTAGTAAGAATGAAAAGGGATAGAATTTGGTTTTGAAGCACGCACTTCAGAGGGAATTTTGTTAAATGCGTTGGTAATGGAAATAAGCATGATTATTTTAAATGCACCGGTAACGCATTTAACCGTGTTTTTTTAAAAGCGTTTATCGTTTAAATACGTTGGGCTTTAGACATTTTCACAAACGCATTTATCCGTGACCTACTGTATTCCTTGTGCACGTAGCACTTCTCTATTGTGATTTTTTCAGTTTAAATTCCTAAAATAATCGTTATTTGCGATCCCTGAAAAAAAACGATAAACACACCGAAATAAATTTTAATTTGGTGTAATTTAGCGGAATGTATGGTTGGTGTATGTGAAAAATGTGGGTCTTAAGGAAAAAATTTGGCGACTATTGTTGTACCAATTTTATAGTTTGTGTTGATATACATATGTCTATTAAACTGTACTTTCATCATCCTGGAAGCTTAAATACACAGAAAGCGCACAAATACAACGAGAAAAACATAATACTGGAAACTGGACATATACCAGACTTCAAAAATGTAAAAATATTAGATCGGGTGGAAAAAGGGAGAAAGCGGTACACCATGGAAAGCTTATACATACAAAAATATATTAACAGATCAATGAACCATAAAGAAGATACATACTACATTTATACGCGCACTATTTGCAAATAAAAATATTTGCAAATAAATTAACTCACTGTTTATACAGCATAGCAAAAGTACATAAACTTGGTACCACTTCTATAGAACACTTACTTATATTGACAAAAAAAGTAGTGTAAATGTACAAAATATGAAATAATTATTTGTTTTTACTTTCATTATGTGCTTTTATCAATGTTTTTTGTGCAATATTTATCCATTTATTGTTTTTTGTTATCAAACATTTGTAAGCGTGGCAACCTCAAGCGTTTTATTTGCAAATAGTGCGTTAATCGCGAATAGTTTTCTGAATTAGAAAGTCGCAATAAAAACCATAATATGGCAACAATTTACAGTTTTATTTGCAAATAAGCCCTGCGTATAAACGTAGTCACAGATAACATAAGTACGAGTTACATACTACGCTTATACGCGCATTATTTGCAAATAAAAATATTTGCAAAAAAATAACTCAATGTTTATACGGCACAGCAAAAGTACACAAACTTGGTAGCACTTCTACAGAAAACTTACTTATGTTGATAAAAAATAGTGTAAATGCACAAAATATCAAATAATTATTTGTTTTAATTGTTATTATTTGCTTCTATCAATGTTTTTTGTGCAATATTTATCCATTTATTGTTTTTTCTTATGAAACATTTGTAATCGTGGCAACCTTATCCATTTTATTTGCAAATAGTGCGTTAATCGTGAATAGTTTTCTGAATTAGTAAGTCGCAATAAAAAGAATAATATGGCAACAATTTACAGTTTTATTTGCAAATAAAAGTATCTGTTACTACGTTTATACGCAGGGCTTATTTGCAAATAAAACAGTAAATTGTTGCCATATTATTGTTTTTATTGCGACTTACTAATTCAGAAAACTATTCACGATTAACGCACTATTTGCAAATAAAATGTTTGAGGTTGCCACGCTTACAAATTTTTGATAACAAAAAACAATAAATGGATAAATATTGCACAAAAAACATTGATAGAAGCAAATAATGAAGATTAAAACAAACAATTATTTGATATTTTGTACATTTACACTATTTTTTTTGTCAACATAAATAAGTTTTCTATAAAAGTGCTACCAAGTTTGTGTACTTTTGCTATGCCGTATAAACAGTGAGTTAATTTATTTGCAAATAATTTTATTTGCAAATAGTGCGCGTATAAACGTAGTAAGAGTCGCCTTATACTACGTTTATACGCACGGCTTATTTGCAAATAAAACTGTAAATTGTTGCCGTATTATTCTCTTTATTGCGACTTACGTACCTTTTCACAATGTATGGTTAAAAGATAACAGAGACTTTAACTGCAAGTTTTGTATGAAGAACTGTCAGTTAAAGTTTACGTTAACTCTTAACCATACATTGTGAAAAGGGACGTTACTAATTCAGAAAACTATTCACGATTAACGCACTATTTGCAAATAAAATGGATAAGGTTGCCACGCTTACAAATGTTTCATAAGAAAAAACAATAAATGGATAAATATTGCACAAAAAACATTGATAGAAGCAAATAATAACAATTAAAACAAATAATTATTTGATATTTTGTGCATTTTACACTATTTTTTTGCCAACATAAGTAAGCTTTCTATAGAAGAGCTACCAAGTTTGTGTACTTTTGCTATGCCGTATAAACAGTGAGTTAATTTATTTGCAAATAGTGCGCGTATAAACGTAGTATTAAACAAATAAATAATTTTTATCGGCGTTACCACAGAAAACCAAATATTTTTCATATAATTAATTTCGATCAATAAATTTATAATTATGTAATTTGAATTGAATTCAGTTTGTAAGTACATATTTATAATTCGGTGTAATATTGTCATTATTTAAGTTTTATTTATTTTATAATAGACAAAACCCTTGAAAAAGTTACCATAAAATTTACGAAACGTTGGGTAAATACATATGTAATAAAAATACTTTTATTGACATAGGGCAAGTTAGGCCAAAATCAGCTAAATATACACTATCAACCTTGATCATGCAGGTAGTTTTTTTTAACAAAAAGTGTTCTGATAAAATATTAAATAACTCCGTCTAACTAACTTCTAAGAAATTTTTAAACACAAGCATGCGAATTACTCTTATTATCTTTTCCACTATTTCGAAAGAAGGTCTTCATACGCATTCTAAGCGAAAGAAAACTGACTTTCAAATCTTTATCTTAACTTTGTACGAACGTTGACTCGATCGACAGGTTGCAAGAAGACGTAAGTGTTTTCATACAAATTTAGATACCACTAATTCGAATGAATTGTCAAGAAAACGAACACCATGTCAAAATCAAGCACTTGCTATTTTGCTTTCGACAAAGTATTATTTATTTGCAAACAATCAGTTAAAATGTATAAAATTATTATGTTATCACTTTATTATTATTTTTTATTCAAATTACTTGAATTTGTTTTTTATTTGTAGGCAAAAGTCATAAAATATTCATCAAAAAGTTATTGGTCACTTTTGTTTTGATTATTGTTTTATATTCATTATACAAAGTACTCGCATATTTCTAAATAAAATAGTAAAAACATGCTGTTGCTGTGCGACTATTTTGTTGAATTATTTTCATGTAAATGTTACTAAATTTACAAAAATTGCTAGGAGACATGAAATTTACAAATTGTCACTACTTTGATTTACAAACACGTAAAACAAAAAAATTGACATACGTAATCATAAGCGAAAGAAAGCTGACGATATAGTGGAATGAAAACTTATTAAAGTTCGAGCGACTAGTTTTCTTTCGCAGGGGGTTTCTTTCGACATAGTGGAAGAGGCAGTTAATCAATTATGTTTTACAAATAAAGTCATACAAAGTATGGTTCTAGTAAAAAAATAATGCCGAAGAACGAATCCAAAGTATAAAACTTACGAAAAATTCTATATGGTGATAAAATACACATACTATATACGTATCTCACGTTTACTGAAATTAAATGGAAATGGTTCGTAGGGCCTTAGTCTATGCTTTCTAAATCCGTTTATAAATTGAAAATTGGTTGATATAAAAGTTAGTGGGAGGTTGATAAGTGCATACGGGTACGAAAAACTGATTTTTTACCCGCAACTCAAGATTTTGGGAGTGTTTGGAAAATTTCAAATACGGATTGCTGTGATGCTCGTTAATACCTACCAGCAAAAAAGTAATACGACCCAGGTATTTCATAAACTTTTGTCACACAGTGCAATATGCGAAAAATATTTTATTATAAATAACGCATTCGGTAACATACAATACTTTTTATGTTATCAAATATTTAAGGAAAAAATGTAATATGTTATTAAACGACATTATGATGCTTTTCATAGCGATATTCATAAGTTGAATCGTCGGGAAAGAAAAAAATTTTAAATAAAAACATTTATTTGGAAAAAAATAAAAAAAAAATGGTTGCTATCAGTGGACCATACCAAATTAAAGTTTGAAAAAGTTTTCTCAATTGACTGCCCAGGAAAAAAAATTGTAAATCATTCTAAAGGAACTACATTTTCATTGCTTCCAAAAAATCAATATTTTTAATTTGCAGATAGTTAGTAGAAAACTAAGTAGAAGTTTATTTTAGTCATAAAGAACCTTGTAATTCCTCTATAGTTTTATAAATTGCTCACCAGAATCGATTTTTTTCAAGAATTAATTTTGATCTACAATTTTGAAGTTATTTGCTTAAATTTACATGAAAATACTGTTTCGCATTTAAATTCCTATAAAAAGAAACTAATTGTTAAAAAAGGTAACTATTAACCATTTTTCCTAGATGAAAATATTATCATAGAACACAAAAATGGAAATTTTTTTTAAAATCGCTTCCAATTCGGTGACCAGGCATCGAAAAAGAGAACTTCTTGCAATGACAACCCTATGTAAAAATCATTAGATGGGATCGAAATTTGTACTACTTCCAGTTAGCAAATTCTACATTTTCATTACTTTTTTGGAGTGTCTTTTTTTACTGGGTGTTTACTTAGAAAATGTTTTCTCTTAAGATTTGAGTGAAAAAAATATTTGTATGAAACTTTTACACAATATGAAGAAAGAGGATTAATTCTGCATTATCATCCATTTTTTTAGTTATGAAGTTCTTTGAGTAAATAAGCGATATGCATGTAATTATATCGGCACATAAAACCCAAAAGGCCGTAACAGCCAAACAAATTCAAAATAGACTTTTTGATTGATTATGATGTGGTTAACCAAAATACATCTTTCCTTCAAATTTTACTCACATATGTTCACAAATACCGATTTTAATCATTATTGAATTTGGCACCTAACAAATAAATAGTCTTAAGGTTATAGGTGTTTTGCTTCTCCTGTAAACAAGTAAAAAGTGTATTTACGGCCTTTTGGATTTCAGGCGACGATAAGTAGATACAAAATTTGCAAGATTGAATTTGTTCGTTTTTTTTGGTTTGTTTTGGTTGTTGCTGAAACAATTGAAAAAAAACTACCCATGAAATGATAATGAAACATACCTGTTTCGAGGATACGACACCAGTGCAAAGGATTGCAACATACATACACTGGGTCGCGTTCGTTTGGACACATTGGCAAACGTTTTAGTTGGGAGGCGTTTTTTAGATCTTGCCAAAAAAATAGGCGACATGCTATCACATATGGTTCTTCGTCGAAAATTTCGGCACGTCGAATTATTATACAGTTTGTTTGATAATTGGCCACACAACAGGTTTGAGAAGAAGTGGAAGAGGTTGTGGATGTTGCTAGCATAATGGAAATGCCCTGATCGTGTCGGGACTTTACAGCTTTTAGCAATGACGATATTTGGCTGGCCTTCAGTTGTTTCATTAGGGTATTGAAATACTGCTCGGGTAGATAGTTGTTGCTGTTCTTGTCCAAATGATCTACAGCACTCCTGGAGCTGTCGTAAATGAATTTTCTGCAGGTATTGGTGTTGGTGGCGCGTTTGTCGGCATTCATGTTGGAGGGGCTCGCCATTACAGAGTTCGAAGAACCGAACGTGCCGCCACAGCAGTTCCTGAGAATCTTCGCTGCCGTTGCGGCAAACGATGGCGTGGAAGATGTTGTCGTTGTAATTGTCGGAACAACTATTTGGGCGCTTGATGAGGTTTGTTGTTGGGGAGTTATTCGTCGTGTTTTCTTCAGAGTTTCGACTGATAACTGGTAGCTGCTGGAGATGTTGCCCTCGTTGAACTTTTCGTAGTCGTCTTCGTTCAATACGCCGCCAGTATTTGCGTAATTGCAACCATATCTGCCGTGTGCTTGCCTTCGACTGTAATCCGTATCGGACTCTGTCGCCGTTACAGAAGTTTCCGTTTCTCCGTCTGTTGGATACGTCTGATGCTGCCGAAATGTCAGACAATAATTTGATATTGCCGTTTTCGAGAAACAATCTAACTCGGGCACAGAACTGTATGGCGGTGGTGGGGTACTGATATTTTTGTGATGCGATATATCTATTGCAGTCGCCGACGATGTGGAGTTCTCGCCATAGTCGTCGCTGTATTCCAACAACGGTGATGGTTGAGGAGACTGCATCATCACACAGTCTCGCGACTGAGGGAGGCGTTGATGTAGATAGCGATGCGGCGGTGGTTGCTGTCTGTTCGTTCCACGGACAGGTGAAGTTAAGTTTTTTGACGCATAACGCCATAGTTCTTTCTTCTCGCTTTGAAATTTCATGGAGAGACATCAAATATAGTGGTAACATCGATCTTATTCTATTTTCATTATTCGCTTTAGCAGATTGTTTTTTTTTTTTTTGAAGGTCGCTTTTTAACAGACAACGGTGTTAATGCGCGCTCCAGTCTCTCTCTTTATCGTACATTAATTTTTTGTTTGCAGATATATGTGCACGCATATACGTACAAACTGTCACGAAGTATAGAATATTTGATATTGTGGAGGCGTTTCGAAAACCGATATGAAGAATGCAAGTAGGTATGTTACACAAAATTTAATGATCTGAAATTATAAAAAGGATTCAAAATAATATGAAACATATGTAAGTATGTATATGTACATACAAATATGTGTCGCGAAATTGTAAGAAAGTAAAAATTATCATGTTTTTGAATTCGCGATGATTTCTTTCCGATTCAAATGCTTTCTTAAAAAATTAACTATAACCACTTAAGGCTCCATTGAAAAAAATTTAGCATCACAGCTAAAATATAATATGCATGATCCATATCTTTTTTAATATATGAATGTATATATATATATCTATATATGTATGTATATAAAAATGAAACGGTACATGTATGTTTTCGCATAACTTGAACGGCGGGAGCGATTTGACTGAACTTTTTTATTCGATTCGAAATTTCAAGGAGCTGGTTTCTAAATAAAAAAATTAGGAAATTCCTGTTAAAATTCGGAAAATTTAATTTTTTAATATATTGCCCGCTATTCACTTCTCTTTTTTTTCTAAGTATAGACCAAGAAAGGAAACGTAATATATCTTATCTACCTATATATATTCGTATATATAAATGAAACGGTGCGTGTGTGTTATCGTATAAAGTGAGAACGGCTAAAGCGATTTGACTGAATTTCTAGGAGATGGTGTGTAAAAAAATGAGAAATTCCTGTTAAAACTCGGAAAATTTAAGTTTTTTATATCGACGGCTGAATTCTAAAACGTGCTAAGTCAAAAAAGCTAGTTTTGAGATAAAGGCATTCAAAGTTTATTAATGATATCTCGGGAATGTTATGAGATAGAAACTTGAGACTTTTTGTAATCATATAATAAATAGATTTTTTTTATTTTATTTGAACCTCATAAATTTGTTGTAGATCACAATTAAAAGTGACTTAGAATACTTAATATTGTCTTCTTAGTAGACTTAGCATCTATCTATCTATTTCTAACCTACAATGGCGCTCTAAGTACATATAGCATGTTTTAGTTTGGAGAAACATTTGAATTAATTTTTTTGGGTACTTAAATGCAAACTAAATCATGCTAAGTGTACTTAAAACATTTAAAAGGGAGGTTTTTTAAACTTGAAAAATTGTGCTAAGTACATTTTTACTCATAACTTTTGATAGAATAGACCGATTACTATCAAAATTTTACAGAATCTAAGTTAATAAGCGATGAATTCAGAAATGCTACTCCCAGCATAACATGCTATGTCGACTTAGCATGTTATGGAATGGGTCCGTCAATATATTGCCTCACTTTCAAATTAAAAAAAATACATGAATTAAAAAAAATACATAAATTCATTTTTTGTTCATTTGAAAAACTGTCAGCAGTATGAGTTCATTTCCAAATCAAAGCTATTTTGATTTTTCATACTGCATTGCCTGTGTGACGAATACATTAACAAAAATTTTAAATTTACCAACACATGCTTATTGCATGAGCATGAGCAGTATGTGTCTATGGGCCCCTTAACAAAGGGAAACGTAATATACCCTGAAGGAAATGTCGATGGTGAAAATGTACTGAGTAGTTTTTGACTTTATCACCAGTACTGCTCTATAATTATTCCCCATGCAATACTTTGTTCTATAAGCATTTAGCATGTGCTTGTCATTGAAAATCTACTAGTAACACTTAACCAATTGACTAGGTAGTGACTACGTATGTAGTTCTTATGGGAACATGGAGACATACCAACCATACATTTAATGGTACATTTCTATACCTTACGTACATACTTATTTATGTATATTGGCAAGTTGTTGCAAAATCCACCAGAAATACACATCTGTTTGCTCTTTCTTTTATACTGACGAATAGAAAAGAAATTGTAGACAATGTCTGACTGCAAGGTATTTATATACATTAGAGTGGGTAAATTTTTTTTGTCAATAAGCGTCTAGCAAAAATGAAATCTACACAAAATTCTAAGAATATTACCCTAAGAATCTAGGGGTCTAAAATCAAAACCTAGCTACCGAGGCACTGTGAAGTGAAAGGCTTCAAAAGCGGCGATTAATTCAAAACATGAACTCTACCTTTCACAACCGTATTTGGTACCATATGAAAGTAGATAAAATTCTACATCACTAACTTCAAAAATAAAAGTTCTTGGTAGCTTACTTTATTTGCAGTGTGTGTTCAAAGTTCAATAATTTTTGTTATTTTTGAGCGCATTGATTAAAAGAGAAAATTTTGATATTTCAAGTAATATCGTTCTTGTTAAGACTTCTATAAGTAAAAGTTTTAAAATGGAAATGTCAACTTCAGGTATATGAGCATTTAAAAAATTATTTTTGGCTTAGATAAATGTTTTAGAAATATAAAAAAATTGCTCTAAAAATTTGGTATATTTGTACATTGAGTTTCAACAAATTTGCGGATCAGTGCAGCAAAAATGCTTCTATGCTATTACCTATTTGTGCATTTGTGCGATTTTTTGAGTTATGAAGGTTTTTGTGAGAATTCCAGTTGCTAAAAATCAATGTAAAAAAAACAAGTAGTTTTTATTATCTTTTGTTTTGTTGTTATTGTATCTAACGTTAATTTTTTTTTTGTGTTGACTGTGAATGTTTTGTTTAATGTGATCAGCGTTACCGATGGTGCCACTAAAGTAGCAATTTGCCACTTTTACGACTGCTTGGATACCATACTTTTTCTAATTTTGGCCACTTTTTGATACTTTTTAGTGAATGAAGATATATGTTTTGTACTTTCGGTTTTATTAATATAAAAGTTATGCTGTTTTAATTATATTGATATGTAAGCCAGCTTATATTAAATCTTTTTTTTTGTCATGCGTGGTTAGCTTATGCATATCTTTCGAATATTAAATATGCCCTCGCTTGCTTATATTCTGTCTGTATGTAAATACTAAAAAAATTTCCTATACGATACAAGACTGATTGTATTATTATTATTATTATTGAGATTCAGTATTTAGCTGTCATGAAATTCTCAAATGTTTGAAATGTTGGTACAATAAAGCAATTTCTCAAATTGCATGGACGAAAATTTATCATCATTATTTTATATATTTGCTTCATATACATATATTTAGTAAGCTGCAAACTAATGCTTCCGCTAAGCGTTATTTTTTCTAAATTGGCATCATTAGAAAATAAATTATCTAACACACTGAAAGCTTAAACTTGTCATTCCATGTTATCTACTTTAACTTTGTGGCAAAGGGTTTTGAAAGACTGGATTCCAATTGATGAACCTATTCAAAAGCACAGATACCTATAAAGTTTCCAGAAACAGGCATTTAATAACTTAAAAATGTCTAAAAACGATATTTTCCCATCAATTAAAAAAATGCAATGTACAAAAAATTTATAGAATTGTCTTGTGCCTGTTTCTTCATAATTCAATATTCAGATATTTATCAAATGTTAAGTAAATTTTCTCTAAAGTAAATAAATTGAGTTAATATTAAAAACATTAAAAAATATATCCGTATCTTTAGAAAATTCAAGAAATTTTTTTTTGATAAGCACAGATTATTTTTTTTTTATGCATGATTTTTATTTATTGTATCTTCATATATGAACTAACAATAAGTATTCAAATCTTAAATCTAAAAAATATAATTAGGCCCGACCAATGTCGGACATAAGCTTAGTAGTAGTTATATATAATACATATGTAAGTAGTGATAATCAAAAGGAAAAAAAAAATAAAAGTATTTTCAAGAAGTCCCATCTGGAGTGCTGTGAATAAGAGCCATTGTGTCCCTCTTTTTTAGGCGGATGTGTCCAGTAAAGTTCAAAATATTACGGGCAAGCGGATTAGGATGTGACTCGAGTTTTGTTAAATATTTGCCAGCGTATTTTGCAATTTCTTCAGTCACTAGTGGCATATTCAAATCACGATGTATATTTGAATTTTTGATGTACCATGGAGCCGATGTTATAATGCGTAAAATTTTATTTTGCCTGCGTTGAATTTTCTCTACATTTGAAGCTGAAGCAGTGCCCCATAGTTGAATTCCGTAGCACCATATTGGCTTTAAAAGCGACTTGTATATTAAAAGTTTACAGTCTAGGCTAAGTGTTGAATTTCGACCAATCAGCCAATGTACCTGAGTTAGTTTAAGTTTCATTTGAGTTAACTTAGAATCAATGTGGTGTTTCCATGTAAGTCGTCGATCAAGGTGTATACCAAGATATTTCACATGTGAATGTTGAGAAACAACTTGATTGTTAATCCGAATGGGGGAACAAGTATCTCTTCGTAAAGTAAATGTTACTTGAACACACTTTTGTTCATTTACCTTGATTCTCCATAAGTTTAACCAAAGCTCCATCTGGCTAATGTGTTCCTGGAGTTTGTGGGATGCCTCATCAGGGTTTTCATGCATACTAAGGCAGGCTGTATCGTCGGCAAATGTGGAAGTATGGATACTACTGCTCACAGGCATATCACAAGTATAAATTAAATATAAAACTGGTCCCAGTATACTCCCCTGTGGCACACCAGATGAAATTGTTTCAGGCCTACTTGTAAAGTCTCCTTCCGCAACAGTGAACTTACGGGAAATAATGTAACTTTCCAAAAGATTTAAAATGTTTATTGGTAAGTAAGTCTTCAATTTTAAAATAAGGCCTTCATGCCACACTTTATCAAATGCCTGGGAAACGTCAATAAACAGCGCAGAACAATACTTTTTTCCCTCAAAAGTTCTTCTTATAAATTGAACTAATCTGTGAGTTTGTTCAATGGTGCTATGCTGACTTCTAAAACCAAGTTGATGGTCTGGTATGCACCCACTACTAATTAGAATTGGGGACAATTTTGTTTTGAGCAGTTTTTCGAAAAGCTTTGACATTGTAGATAGTAGACTTATTGGCCTATATGACTCAGCCTTTGTTATATCTTTGCCCGGCTTTGGAATCATTTTAACCTTGGCAAGTTTCCAGTTGTGTGGATAATACTCCAGTCGTAAAATAGCATTAAATATGAATAACAGGATTCTCATTGCAATACGAGGCAAGTTCATCAGCATCTGATTACTAATTCCATCAATACCCGGAGCTTTCTTCGGGTTGAGTTCGGCAATTAATTTTTGTAAATCACGCGTCTTAAACTTTATGTGTTGAGGGGGTAGAGCGACTATATTCGGCAAATCAGCAACACCAGTACATATATTTGGCGTAAAAACGGATTTTAAGTGCTCAGCAAATATTTTACCTTTTTCAGTATCGCTTCTTGCCCAACCTCCGGTAGATGTGCGTAGAGGTGGCTTATACTCAACGGGTGTTTTAAGCTTTCTGGCAGCGCGCCACAAGGAGTAATTAGACGCCGGTGTAACATCAAGACCCTCCAGATAATTTTTAAGAGATGCAATTTTTTCAGATGCAAGCAACTCTTGGAGTCGTTTAGTGCACTCTTTAAATCTGATTTTATTTTGTGGTGATCTGTGCTGTTGCCATTCCCTTCTAGCCCTTCTTTTTTCACGTACGAGACGTTCAATGTCTGTAGAATAAATTTTATTAAACCCAATCTGCGGATGGGAGATAGTGGCATGTTCAGCAGCCTGTTTAATATTCTCGCTGAGATTGGCAATGTTCGATTCAATATCATCGGGTGTTCTAAGCGTAATGTTTTCCGTACAATGACTGCTGAGATATTTTTTGAACCCCAGCCAATTTACACGATTGATCATCTTCACATATGGGTCAGGTAAGTTACTTCTTAATGGGCTACAAATTGTGATGATCGTCGGGGAGTGATCGGACGAGAGATCAAGAGAAGCTTGAACTTGAATTAAATCCCTAGAGATATTTTTTATGACTCCAAAATCTATAACATCCGGAATTTTTTGTATGTCAGTAGGCCAATAAGTGGGCTCCCCACTCGAAATGACATCCAAGCCTATTTTTGAAATAGTGTTGAACAATGCTCGACCTCTGGGTGTAACAAGGCGCGAACCCCAGAACGTATGTTTCGCATTGTAGTCTCCAGCTGCTACAAAACAAGGTCCAAGAGATTTGTAGAAATCCTCATATTGATTCTCAGTGATTGAAAATCTGGGAGGGGAGTAAATTGATGATATAACGAAATTTGAACAAAAACTTTCAATGCCAATATTTGTTGCTTGTAGGTATTCTTCACAAATGTTATCAATAACATAGTGCTTGAGTCTTGACTTTATTAGAATTGCTGATCCACCGCAAGCCCTTCCTCTAGGGTCCTTTGTATCATATATAGTGTAGCCATAAATTTTAAAAAGACTTCTCGAAGTCAAATGAGTCTCAGATACTAACATTATATCAATATTTTTTTCCGTGAGGAAGTGCTCAAGTTCATTTTTATGTTGGCGAATGCCGTTTGCGTTCCAGAAACATATTGTTAACGTGTTCATGGCTTATTAAGTATTGCTTGAAGCAGAGTATTCTGCATTCGCAACATTTCTTGCATCATGGTAGTCATATTTGTTGTAAAATTGTTTATAGTTTGCACAAGATTTTCAATAGTGGCTTCAAGGCGATTATAATTAAAGTTTGAGTTTGTATTTGTAGAATTATTTTGCGGTGAAACATTTTGTGTCGGAATAGAACTAGCCTTAGCAGCATCTGCATACGATACACAGGAAGTAACTGGTTGGCTCATTTGCTGAAAAGTGGCAGAGTAAACGTTTGCTGATTGAGCTGGAGCTAATTTAGGTTTTTGAACCATAGTCTTCTTTACAAAAGAGTACACACGACAACCTCTGTAGTTAGCGGTGTGATTACCTCCACAATTACTGCATTTTTTATCACTTTGATCTTTTGGTTTGTTGCAGCTAGCGGTGCCGTGTAATTCGCCGCACACAACACAAACAGAGGGTAAATTACAGTATGTTTTTGTATGGCCATATTCTTGGCAATTATGGCACTGTACAGGACCTGAACGCTTATGTGGCTCTTCAACTGTGATTTTTCGGTACAATAGGTATTTTAAATTATAAATTGGATGCGTCTCATTTTTTTTCAATTTTATATCATTAGGTTCTAGTTCAACACGAAATAGGGGTTGGGGAATCTTTTCTCTATTTATTATATTGGACACATTTTTTACCTTGAACCCCTGGAGGACGAGTGCATCTTTTATTTCTTCGGGGGCAACATAAGAATCTATGCCCTTCAATACTATCTGCATGCCTTTAGCGCTCTTAAGCTGGTATGTGTAGAAGCTTGTTTTACTTTTTTCAAATTCAGCAACCATTTTGCGGAAATCAGAAATTAATTTTTTAATAAGGGCATTTGAATTTTTTTGTCTCAAATAGATTGGTGGCGGCTTGGATGTTTTGTTCGAGGATACCTCGGGTTTGTCGTTGTCATCTTGAAAAATTTTAAAGCGGTTTTGGCGATTAGTTGAGGCTGCGCTGTTATCCCTAGACACTTTTGGAGCAGATGAGATTTTTGAAGAATTCGGGCTTCGCCCGCGCTTTAAAATTGTAATGTATCTGTCCATTCCAACTTGTACCTTGAGTTTCGAGCCGCTGTTATCTGTAGTGATAACTTTGTTAAGTGATAAACACGAGCCTGAAGGGGATGATATTACTGACTTATATGAAGAAGTACTGGGCAACTGTAATGTTAATGCATCATTACTATTTGGCATTGGACAAAGCGAAGTTGATCGCTGACGAAAAATTGGCGTTGCCGTTAACAAAAGATTTTCATCAGATTTATTTTTTATATTTTTTTCATTCAGAGTTTCAGAACTCACAGTAAAATAAGCATTTCTGCCGTTAGAACTCACTTCAAGTTTTTCTGTATTTGAGGAATTCATACAAAGAATTCCTCAAGGGTTATTCGTTTATGTTTTTTTTTTTTTTATTTTCGGTATTTTTTGTTTTTGTTATTTATGATTGTTTGTTTGACTTTGAGGTATTCCTCAATATCACTTGTTTAAGTTTTTTTTGCGGTTTTTTTGTTTTTGTTAATTTTACTATGTAAAAAATATTAGCAAAGCAGAAAGCTTATTTATTAAAGACAGTATGTATGTACCTATTACGAATAATATGTACTACTAATATTTTTTTTTGTATATGTAATTTTTGTTTGTTTGGTAAGTAAGTAAAATTCCGCTATTCGACTGTTCGCTATGAAGGTACCACGAGAACTGAAGCACAGATTATATGAACTATTTTTACATTTTGTGGCTTTATTTTATCATAAAAATAATATATCTTAGGGCCTGTTCATCTAAATGCGAACGATATGTTCGATCGAATATTTATATTGAAAACAAAAACAAATTTCTATTTTTTGTTTTTGTTTCTAATGTAAATTTTCGATCGAATCTATCGTTCGCATTTAGATGAACAGACCCTTAGTCTTTAAATATGCAAAAACCTGATTTTTGTTTTTGATTTTTTTTTTAAATAATCAGATTTGTTTTCATTTTTCTTGTTGTTCAGGTTGCCCCTTTTGTTTCCTAAAATCCCCTTTTTGGTGCCACCTTTTTTAAAAAAATCCCCTAGGAAATTAGGAACAAGTCCCAAAACAATTTTGATTTCTCGTCATGAGTTAGATAATATTATGAAGAACTTATGTAGATATTAAATGACTTCAAGATAAATTCAATTTTCTGAGATTAGAAGTAATCAGACTCGTCGACCCTTCAGATATGATAGATTTTATAAACATTTAGTTCTTTTTGCAAAGACTATAAGCAACGCTGGATAAACAGTCTAGAAAGTCGATTTCCATTATTCCACCACCAGCACCAATTAAAATAAATTCAGTAAAGTGCGACTTTGACTCGCGCACGAAGGGTTCCGTACGTTGGGCTGTGAGCATTTTTTTACGTTTTTTCAGCTGAAATATTTTTTTTGTTTTTCTCTTTTTTCTCGTTTTGCAGATTTTTTCAGTTTTTGGCGTTTTTTTCATTTTGGCAATTTTTTTAATTTTGGCGATTTTTCCGGTTCTTCGCGATTTATTTACGTTTTAGACATATTTTTAATATGGTGATTATTTTCGTTTAGGCGATTTTTTTGTTCTTGAAAAATTTTTTGTTTGTTTATCGATTTTATAATTTTGGGATTTTTTTGTTTTACCGTTTTTGAAAATTTCAAGAGTTTATCTCTTACGGTTTCCATGATACAGAAAGTAATCAAAATTACATAGTAAAAATTGCATTAACTGATGGAACACCCTTCAATTTAAAGTTTTTGAAATTTTAGTGTTAATTGTTGTTCTCGTTGTACCTTCATAGTGAACAGACGTAATAGCGGAATTTTTCTTACATACAAACTAAACAAAAAAAAAAAATCATACACAAAATATTCGTAGTACATATTAACTTTGATAAATAAGCATTTTTTTTGCTTTGATAATATTTTTACATATTGAAATAACAAAAAAAAACCGTAAACAAAAAAACATACAAAGTACCCTTGAGGAATACTCTTTATGAGTACCCCAAAGGAAAAAAATAGTGAAGTGAGTTCTAACGGCAGAAATGCCTATTTTACTGTGAGTTTTGATGCTCATAATGATAACAATAAAAATAAAAAATCTGTAAATAGACTTGCTGTGAGTTCTGAAGCTCTTAATAAAAATCTGATAGACTTTTTCTAACGGCAAAACCACAGTTTCGTCAGCGATCAACTTCGCTTTGTGAAATGCCAACTAGTGAATCGTTGACATTATTGCCTAGTACTTCTACATTTAACTCAGCGATTTCATCCGCTTCGGGCTCGTGGTCATCACTTAAACAAGTTGTCACTGAAGATAACAGTAGTTCAAAACCAAAGGTACAAGTAGGAATGGACAGATATATAACTATTTTAAAGCGCGGGCGAAGCCCAAATTCTACTAAAATTGGATCCGCCCCAAAGATGTCTAGGGATAACAGCACATCTTCTATCAATCGTCAAAATCGTTTTTCATTATTGCAAGACAAAAACGACAAGCCAGCTGCATCATCGCAAAAGTCTTTTAAGCCACCACCTATTTATCTGAGAGAAAAAAATTCTAACGCGCTTCTAAAAAATCTACTATCGACCATTGGTGAAAATACTTTTCACATCATTCCAATTAAACGAGGTAATATTGATGAAACTAAAATCCAAATATATGATGAAAAAGATTTCCGAAAAATTGTTAGTGAGTTTGAAAAAAATAAAACAAATTTTTACACATATCAACTTAAGAGTGCTAAAGGCCTACAAATAGTATTAAAGGGCATAGATTCATATGTTGAGCCCGAAGAAGTAAAATGTGCACTTATCGAACAAGGATTTAAGGTAAAAAATTTTACCAATATAATCAATAGAGAGAAGATTCCCCAGCCTCTATTTCGTGTTGAACTGGAGCCGAATGATATACAGTTAAAAAAAACGAGACGCACCCAATTTATAGTCTAAAATACCTTTTACACCGAAAAATCACAGTTGAAGAGCCACGTAAGCGTTCAGGTCCCGTACAGTGCCATAATTGCCAAGAATATGGCCACACAAAAACTTACTGCAAATTACCTACAGTTTGTGTTATCTGCGGTGAATTGCATGGTACTGCTAACTGTACCAAGCCAAATGTACAAGCAGAAAAAAAATGCAGTAATTGTGGAGGTAATCACACCGCTAACTACAGAGGATGTATATTCTTTCGTTAAACAGGCTATGGGTCAAAAACCTAAATTAGCTCCAGTTCAATTAGCAAATGCTTACTCCGCCACTCTTCCTCAAACTAGCCAACTAGTTACTTCACGTGTATCGTATGCCGATGCTGCTAAGACTAGTTCTATTCCCACACAAAATGTTCCACCGCCAAGTAATTCAACGAATGCAAACTCTAGCTTTAACTTTAGTCGCCTTGAAGCTACTATTGAGAATCTGGTGCTAACTATAAACAACTTTACAACAAATATGACTAGCATGATGCAAGAAATGCTGAGAATGCAGAATACTCTGCTTCAAGCATTAGTTAACAAACCATGAACACGTTAAAACTATGTTTCTGGAACGCAAACGGCATTCGCCAACATAAAAATGAGCTTGAACACTTCCTCATGGAAAAAAATATTGATATAATGTTGGTCTCTGAGACTCACTTGACTTCGAGAAGCTGCTTTAAAATAAATGGTTACACTCTATATGATTCAAAGGACCCGAGAGGGAGAGCATGCGGTGGATCAGCAATTCTAATTAAGTCAAGACTCAAGCACTATATCCTTGAGAACGTTAGTGAAGAATATATGCAATCTACGAATATTTTCGTAGACAATTTTTGTGCGAATTTCGTGATATCTTCAATTTACTCACCTCCCAGATTTTCAGTTACCGAAGATCAGTATGAGAAGTTCTACAAATCGCTTGGATCTTGTTTCGTGGCAGCTCGTGACTACAATGCAAAACATACGTACTGGGGCTCGCGTCTTGTTACACCTAGAGGTAGAGCGTTGTTTAATACAATTTCAAAAATGGGCCTAATTGTCATTTCGAGTGGGGAGCCTACTTACTGGCCTACTGATGTAAGAAAAATTCCAGATGTTATAGATTTTGGCGTCACGAAAAATATCCATAGGACTTAATTCACGTAGAGGGCTCTCTAAATCTGTCCTCCGATCACTCTCCCACAATAGTTACAATTTTCAACCCACTAAGGAGTGATTTAACTAACTCATATGCGAAAACGATTAATAGGGTCAACTGGCTTGGATTCAAAAAATATATTAGTAGTCACTGCGTAGAAAACATTCAGTTAAGATCACCTGATGATATTGAATTTAATATTGCCAACCTTAACGAATATATTAAACAGGCTGCTGAACATGCCACTACTTCCTATCCGCAGACTGGCTTTAATAGAATTTATTCTACGGAAATTGGACGTCTTGTTTGTGAAAAAAGGAGAGCTAGAAGAGAATGGCAACAACACCGATCACCCCTAAATAAAATCAGACTTAAAGAATGTACTAAACGACTCAAAGAGCTGCTATCGTCGGAAAAGACTGCGATACTGGAAAAGTATTTAGAAAGTCTTGATGTAACGTCAACATCTAATTACTCTTTATGGCGCGCTACTAGAAATCTTAAAAGACCCGTTGATCTCAAATCACCACTGCGTACTTCGACCGGAGGCTGGGCAAGAAGCGATAGTGAGAAAGGTAACTTATTTTCTGAGCAATTAAAATCTGTATTCACTCCCAATTCATTTACGGGTACTGCCGATTTACCGAGTGTAGTCTCTCTACCTCCTCGTCACTTAAGGTTTAAGATGCGTGAACTATAAAAAATAATTGTTGAACTCGCCCCGAAGAAAGCTCCGGATATTGATGGCATTAGTAACAAGATGCTGATTTATTTGCTTCATATTGCAATAAGAATTTTGCTATTTATTTTTAATGCCATTTTACGAATGCAGTATTTTTCACATAACTGGAAACTTGCCAAGATTAAAATGATTCCAAAACCAGGCAAAGATCTTACCAAGGCTGAGTCATATAGGCCTATAAGCTTACTTTGAAGAATTTCAAAGATTTTCGAAAAGCCGCTCATGAATAAATTTTCCAAAATTTTAGCTGATAGTGGGTGCATCCGGGACCAGCAAATTGGTTTTAGAAGTCAGCATAGCACCATTGAACAAACGCATAGATTGGTAGAAGTTGTAAGAAGAACATTTGAGGAAAAGAAGTATTGTTCTGCTCTCTTTATTGATGTTTCTCAGGCATTTCATAAAGTATGGCACGAAGGCCTAGTTTTAAAATTGAAGGCATATCTATCTTGAGCCAAATGATATAAAATTGAAAAAGAGTGAGACCCATCCAATATATAATTTAAGATATCTCTTATATCGAAAAATAACCGTTGAAGAACCACACAAGCGTTCAGGACCCGTACAGTGCCATAATTGCCAAGAATATGGCCATACAAAAACATACTGTAATTTACCCTCTGTTTGTGTTGTGTGCGGCGAATTACACGGCACCGCTAGCTGCAACAAACCAAAAGATCAAAGTGATAAAAAATGCAGTAATTGTGGAGGTAATCACACCGCTAACTACAGAGGTTGTCGTGTGTACTCTTTTGTAAAGAAGACTATGGTTCAAAAACCTAAATTAGCTCCAGCTCAATCAGCAAACGTTTACTCTGCCACTTTTCAGCAAATGAGCCAACCAGTTACTTCCTGTGTATCGTATGCAGATGCTGCTAAGGCTAGTTCTATTCCGACACAAAATGTTTCACCGCAAAATAATTCTACAAATACACACTCAAACTTTAATTATAATCGCCTTGAAGCCACTATTGAAAATCTTGTGCAAACTATAAACAATTTTACAACAAATATGACTACCATGATGCAAGAAATGTTGCGAATGCAGAATACTCTGCTTCAAGCAATACTTAATAAGCCATGAACACGATAACAATATGTTTCTGGAACGCAAACGGCATTCGCCAACATAAAAATGAACTTGAGCACTTCCTCACGGAAAAAAATATTGATATAATGTTAGTATCTGAGACTCATTTGACTTCGAGAAGTCTTTTTAAAATTTATGGCTACACTATATATGATACAAAGGACCCTAGAGGAAGGGCTTGCGGTGGATCAGCAATTCTAATAAAGTCAAGACTCAAGCACTATGTTCTTGATAACATTTGTGAAGAATACCTACAAGCAACAAATATTGGCATTGAAAGTTTTTGTTCAAATTTCGTTATATCATCAATTTACTCCCCTCCCAGATTTTCAATCACTGAGAATCAATATGAGGATTTCTACAAATCTCTTGGACCTTGTTTTGTAGCAGCTGGAGACTACAATGCGAAACATACGTTCTGGGGTTCGCGCCTTGTTACACCCAGAGGTCGAGCATTGTTCAACACTATTTCAAAAATGGGCTTGGATGTCATATCGAGTGGGGAGCCCACTTATTGGCCTACTGACATACAAAAAATTCCGGACGTTATAGATTTTGGCGTCATAAAAAATATCTCTAGGGATTTAATTCAAGTTCAAGCTTCTCTTGATCTCTCGTCCGATCACTCCCCGACGATCATCACAATTTGTAGCCGATTAAGAAGTAACTTACCTGACCCATATGTGAAGATGATCAATCGTGTAAATTGGCTGGGGTTCAAAAAATATCTCAGCAGTCATTGTACGGAAAACATTACGCTTAGAACACCCGATGATATTGAATCGAACATTGCCAATCTCAGCGAGAATATTAAACAGGCTGCTGAACATGCCACTATCTCCCATCCGCAGATTGGGTTTAATAAAATTTATTCTACAGACATTGAACGTCTCGTACGTGAAAAAAGAAGGGCTAGAAGGGAATGGCAACAGCACAGATCACCACAAAATAAAATCAGATTTAAAGAGTGCACTAAACGACTCCAAGAGTTGCTTGCATCTGAAAAAATTGCATCTCTTAAAAATTATCTGGAGGGTCTTGATGTTACACCGGCGTCTAATTACTCCTTGTGGCGCGCTGCCAGAAAGCTTAAAACACCCGTTGAGTATAAGCCACCTCTACGCACATCTACCGGAGGTTGGGCAAGAAGCGATACTGAAAAAGGTAAAATATTTGCTGAGCACTTAAAATCCGTTTTTACGCCAAATATATGTACTGGTGTTGCTGATTTGCCGAATATAGTCGCTCTACCCCCTCAACACATAAAGTTTAAGACGCGTGATTTACAAAAATTAATTGCCGAACTCAACCCGAAGAAAGCTCCGGGTATTGATGGAATTAGTAATCAGATGCTGATGAACTTGCCTCGTATTGCAATGAGAAACCTGTTATTCATATTTAATGCTATCTTACGACTGGAGTATTATCCACACAACTGGAAACTTGCCAAGGTTAAAATGATTCCAAAGCCGGGCAAAGATATAACAAAGGCTGAGTCATATAGGCCAATAAGTCTACTATCTACAATGTCAAAGCTTTTCGAAAAATTGCTCAAAACAAAATTGTCCCCAATTCTAATTAGTAGTGGGTGCATACCAGACCATCAACTTGGTTTTAGAAGTCAGCATAGCACCATTGAACAAACTCACAGATTAGTTCAATTTATAAGAAGAACTTTTGAGGGAAAAAAGTATTGTTGTGCGCTGTTTATTGACGTTTCCCAGGCATTTGATAAAGTGTGGCATGAAGGCCTTATTTTAAAATTGAAGACTTACTTACCAATAAACATTTTAAATCTTTTGGAAAGTTACATTATTTCCCGTAAGTTCACTGTTGCGGAAGGAGACTTTACAAGTAGGCCTGAAACAATTTCATCTGGTGTGCCACAGGGGAGTATACTGGGACCAGTTTTATATTTAATTTATACTTGTGATATGCCTGTGAGCAGTAGTATCCATACTTCCACATTTGCCGACGATACAGCCTGCCTTAGTATGCATGAAAACCCTGATGAGGCATCCCGCAAACTCCAGGAACACATTAGCCAGATGGAGCTTTGGTTAAACTTATGGAGAATCAAGGTAAATGAACAAAAGTGTGTTCAAGTAACATTTACTTTACGAAGAGATACTTGTTCCCCCATTCGGATTAACAATCAAGTTGTTTCTCAACATTCACATGTGAAATATCTTGGTATACACCTTGATCGACGACTTACATGGAAACACCACATTGATTCTAAGTTAACTCAAATGAAACTTAAACTAACTCAGGTACATTGGCTGATTGGTCGAAATTCAACACTTAGCCTAGACTGTAAACTTTTAATATACAAGTCGCTTTTAAAGCCAATATGGTGCTACGGAATTCAACTATGGGGCACTGCTTCAGCTTCAAATGTAGAGAAAATTCAACGCAGGCAAAATAAAATTTTACGCATGATAACATCGGCTCCATGGTACATCAAAAATTCAAATATACATCGTGATTTGAATATGCCACTAGTGACTGAAGAAATTGCAAAATACGCTGGCAAATATTTAACAAAGCTCGAGTCACATCCTAATCCGCTTGCCCGTAATATTTTGAACTTTACTGGACACATCCGCCTAAAAAAGAGGGACACAATGGCTCTTATTCACAGCACTCCAGATGGGACTTCTTGAAAATACTTTTATTTTTTTTCCTTTTGATTATCACTACTTACATATGTATTATATATAACTACTACTAAGCTTATGTCCGACATTGGTCGGGCCTAATTATATTTTTTTAGATTTAAGATTTGAATACTTATTGTTAGTTCATATATGAAGATACAATAAATAAAAATTCATGCATTAAAAAAAAAAAAAAAAAAAAAAAAAAAATATCTACCAATAAACATACATAAGCTTTTGGAAAGTTATATTATTGATAGGAAGTTTACTGTTGTGGAAGGAGACTTCATGAGTGTGCCCGAATCTATATCTTCTGGTGTGCCACAGGGTAGTATTCTGGGGCCAGTTTTGTATTTAATATATACTTGTGATATGCTTGTGAGCAATAACATCCACACTTCTACATTTGCCGATGATACAGCCTGCATGAGTATGCACAAAAACCCTGATGAGGCATATATATATGAAAAAACAAAAGTGTGATTTTTCTGAAAACAAGTTAATTTTATGTACATAAGTGCATGTAACTACATGCAACTGCGATTAGCAAAGTAAAAAAAAATACATTATTAAGAAAGCTGCTGCCTCCTGGAGAAAAATGTGAATGAAATATTTTTTAACTGTTTCTTAAACCAATGGAAACTTATGGAAATGTATATTTGTTCGTGCGGGCCTACAAAAGTTTGGTAGGAATCTTTGCTGCTCCCGAACTGCGAACTTCCTGTGGCCTAATGAAGAAACTCTTCCATGCAGGCGACCAATTGCTCAAGCTGCATTGCTGTTGTCATTTTGATGTTGAATAATCAAACCTATTTTTAATATGAAAGTATAATTTTAATAGTATAGACATAGATATATATATATATATATATATATATATATATATATATATATATATAATTATGTATATAATTATGTATGTTTACCTTTTTTTGTTGAGCTTTCCATTTTGTTTGTTTTATTTTATGTCGCTGTTTGTTTATTTTCTCTGCAATAAAAATTTTATGTTGCTTTTGTCGAAATTTTATTTATTTTTATGCACTTTTGTTGAACACGACTAGAATTTTTCAATCGTCCACCTTGACGTTTCTGAAGCGATAAATCGTTTAATAAAAACCAAAATAATGAGTCATGAATGAGTCGTCTCCTAAAAGCAGGCTGTCACTAATCTCTCTCCAACTAATACTACGGAATCGACAAGATCCTAATTTTCAGTCGGTCGTTTCTTTCAAAAATTCAATTTTCAGAGGCCTGCAAAACCTAGTGGAAGATGGTCGAGGATTTTGCCAAATAATGTTTTTTTCACAAACTAGTTTCAATGGTACAATCGATGTTATAAATACTGAAGAGTCTGAGGCGTTAATATCATGAAAGGGTTGTTTATATGAACTATGTCCTGAACTCCCGTCAAAGCCCCACTTAGAGTATAAAGTGATTTTAGACAGTTCTTCATTACCTAACAAATTTAAATCAACATTTTGTACCGAAAAAATACGCTTAGTGGTATGGTCTAATAGTGCTTGTAGATTTACTTGGTCTGACGTTTCAGTAATTTTTATTTCGTCTTGCTCTGGATAACATTTTTTTTTGCCTCTTGGATTTTTTTGTATGGTGTAAATTTCTCAGGCGCAGCTTTTCTAATTACATTATATTGGTATCGATTTAGCTTCGCTTCTACAAACACGGAAAGAGCTTCCTCCGCACTTAATTGCTGTTGGGATACCTGTGCTAGACTTTTTCGGTATTTTTTTTTTGCTCTTGTAGGAGATGATATTATTGCTTTAGCTATTTTCAAGGCATCTGTTTTTCCAGCAGATCTTAAGCTCATTTGAGTGGCGTAAGCCAAAACAGGCAATGGACTAAATAGTCCATAATAATATAATAAGAGATAATATTATCTCTTATATCTTTACATTTCTTTACCTTAGTTTTTTCTTTACACTCATCAAATGCGAGATCATGCCAACCTCCTTTTTAGGATTCCGTACACCAAAGGTGAAAAGGAACCTATTATTTTCGCTACGCTGTCCGTCTGTCCGTCACATGTTATTTTCTCGAGAACTGTAAGATCTACGGACCTGAAATTTGGACAGAGTGTGTAAGCCTTTGACCGTTACAACAACAAATATATGAGAGACAAAAATTAAAGGATGTTCGAAAACGAGCAACGAAAACTGTTAAAATCTCATGCAATATACATACAATTGTGTGTATATACACTTGAAATTTGTAAGGTTAGTGTATTTTTATACAGACTACAACAATTTTTTTTTTCATATATATATTTATTTATTGTATCTTCAAAAATGAACTAACAATAAGTAATCAAATCTTAAATCAAAATATAATAATTAGGCCCGACCAGTATCGCACATAAACTTAGTGATAGTTACAAATAATATATAAGTAGTGATAATCAAAAAGGAAAAAAAAGAAGTATTTTTAAGCAGTCCCATCTGGAGTGTTGAGTATAAGAGCCCTTGTATCCCTCTTTTTTAAGCGGATGTGTCCAGTAAAGCTCAAAATATTACGGGCAAGCGGATTAGGATGTGACTCGAGTTTTCTTAAATATTTGCCTGCGTATTTTTCAATTTCTTCACTCACTAGTGGCATATTTAAATCACGATGAATATTTGAATTTTTAATGTACCATGGAGCAGATGTTATCAAACGTAAAATTTTGTTTTGCCTTCGTTGGATTTTCTCTATATTTGAAGCTGAAGCAGTGCCCCATAGCTGAATTCCATAGTACCATATGGGCTTCAAAAGCGACTTGTATATCAAAAGTTTGCAGTCTAGGCTGAGTGTTGAATTTCTGCCAATTAACCAATATATTTGAGTTAATTTAAGTTTCATTTGGGTTAAATTAGAGTCAATATGATATTTCCATGTAAGCCTTCGATCAAGGTGTATTCCAAGGTATTTCACTTGCGAATGTTGAGGAATATTTTGATTGTTGATTCGAATGGGGGAACAGGTATCTTTTCTTAGGGTAAACGTTATATGAACACACTTTTGTTCATTTACTTTAATTCTCCATAAGTTCAACCATATTTCAAGCTGGGTAATGTGTGCTTGGAGATTGCGGGATGCCTCATCAGGGTTTTTGTGAATACTCAAACAGGCTGTATCATCGGCAAATGTAGAAGTGTGGATGTTATTGCTCACAGGCATATCACAAGTATAAATTAGATACAAGACTGGCCCCAGAATACTACCCTGTGGCACACCAGAAGATATAGACTCGGGTACACTCATGAAGTCTCCTTCCACAACAGTAAATTTCCTATCAAGGATATAACTTTCCAAAAGCTTTTGTATGTTTATTGGTAGGTATGTCTTCAGTTTTAAAACTAGGCCTTCGTGCCATACTTTATCAAATGCCTGAGAAACATCAATAAAAAGGGCAGAAAAATACTTTTTTTCTTCAAATGTCCTCCTTACAACTTGAACCATCCTATGCGTTTGCTCAATAGTGCTATGTTGACTTCTAAAGCCAAATTGATGGTCCGGGATGCACCCACTATCAGCTAAAATTGTGGACCATTTAGTCATGAGCAGCTTTTCGAAAAGCTTTGAAATTGTTGAAAGTAAGCTTATAGGCTTATATGACTCAGCCTTGGTAACATCTTTGCCTGGCTTTGGAATCATTTTAATCTTGGCAAGTTTCCAGTTATGTGGAAAATACTGCATTCGTAAAATTGCATTAAAAATAAATAGCAAGATTCTTATTGCAATATGAGGCAAGTTCATCAGCATATTGTTACTAATGCCATCAATACCTGGAGCTTTCTTCGGGTCGAGTTCAGCAACTATTTTTTGTAGTTCACGCATCTAAAACCTTAAGGGACGAGGGGGTAGAGATACTACACTCGGTAATCCGGCAGCACCCGTACATGAATTGGGAGTGAATACAGATTTTAAATGCTCAGAAAATAAGTTACCTTTCTCACTATCGCTTCTTGCCCAGCCTCCGGTCGAAGTACGCAGTGGTGATTTGAGATCAACGGGTCTTTTAAGATTTCTAGTAGCGCGCCATAAAGAGTAATTAGATGTTGACGTTACATCAAGACCTTCTAAATACTTTTCCAGTAATGCAGTCTTTTCCGACGATAGCAGCTCTTTGAGTCGTTTAGTACATTCTTTAAGTCTGATTTTATTTAGGGGTGATCTGTGTTGTTGCCATTCTCTTCTAGCTCTCCTTTTTTCACATACAAGACGTTCAATCTCCGTAGAATAAATTCTATTAAAGCCAGTCTGCGGATAGGAGGTAGTGGCATGTTCAGCAGCAATTTTAATATTTTCGTTAAGATTGGCAATATTAAATTTAATATCATCAGATGATCTTAGCTGAATATTTTCTACGCAGTGACGACTAACATATTTTTTGAATCCTAGCCAGTTGATCCTATTAATTCTTTTCACATATAAGTTAGTTAAATCACTCCTTATTGGGTTGAAAATTGTAACTATTGTGGGAGAGTGATCGGAGGACAGATTTAGAGAGCCCTCTACGTGAATTAAGTCCCTATGAATATTTTTCGTGGCGTCAAAATCTATAACATCTGGAATTTTTCTTACGTCAGTAGCCCAATAAGTAGGCTCCCCACTCGAAATGACATCTAAGCCCATTTTTGAAATTGTATTAAACAACGCTCTACCTCTAGGTGTAACAAGACGCGAGCCCCAGTACGTATGTTTTGCATTGTAGTCACCAGCTGCTACGAAACAAGGGCCAAGAGATTTACAGAAATCCTCGTATTGATTCCCAGTAATTGCGAATCTGGAAGGGGAGTAAATTGATGATATCACAAAATTCGCACAAAAATTTTCTACGAAAATATTCGTTGCTTGCATATATTCTTCACTAACGTTCTCAAGGATATAGTGCTTGAGTCTTGACTTAATTAGAATTGCTGATCCCCCGCATGCTCTCCCGCTCGGGTTTTTTGAATCATATAGTGTGTAACCATTTATTTTAAAGCAGCTTCTCGAAGTCAAGTGAGTCTCAGAGACCAACATTATATCAATATTTTTTTCCGTGGGGAAGTGCCCAAGTTTATTTTTATGTTGGCGAATGCTGTTTGCGTTCCAGAAACATAGTTTTAACGTGTTCATGGCTTGTTAACTAATTCTTAAAGCAGAGTTTTCTGCATATATGAAGCAGTACCCCAAAACTAAATTCCGTAGCACCATATAGGTTTTAAGAGCGACTTGTATATTAAAAGTTTACAATCTAGGGTGAGGGTTGAATTTCTACCGACCAGCCAATGTATCTGAGTTAGTTTAAGTTTCATTTGCGTTAGCTTAGAGTCAATCTGGTATTTCCATGTGAGCCTTCGATCAAGATGTATACCAAGGTATTTCACATGTAAATTTTGAGGAACAATTTGATTATTGATTGTAAAGGGGGGAACAAGTGTCCTTTCTTAGGGTAAATGTTACCTGAGCACACTTTTGTTCATTTACCTTTATTCTCCACATGTTTAACCGTAGTTCTAGCTGAGTAATATGTTGCTGAAGATATCGGGAAGACTTGTGAGGGTTTTCGTGCATACTAAGGCAGGCTGTATCATCGGCAAATGTAGATGTGTGAATATTACTGCTCAATGGCATATCGCAAGTATAAATCAAATATAAAACTGGCCCCAGTATACTCCCCTGTGGCACACCGGATGAGATTATTTCAGGCGTACTCATAAAGTTTCCTTGCACAATAGTGAACTTCCGAGAAATAATGTAACTTTCCAGCAGATTTAGAATGTTTATTGGTAGGTAAGTTTTTAATTTTAAAATTAGGCCTTCATGCCACACTTTATCAAATGCCTGAGAAACGTCAATGAACAGCGCAGAGCAATACTTTTTTTCTTCAAAAGTTTTTCTTATAAATTGAACCAATCTATGAGTTTGTTCAATGGTGCTATGCTGACTTCTAAATCCAAATTGATGATCCGGTATGTACTCATTATCAGTTAGAATTGGGGACAATCTTATCATAAGTAACTTTTCAAAGAGCTTTGACATTGTTGACAGTAAACTTATTGGCCTATATGACTCAGCTTTGGTAAGATCTTTGCCCGGCTTTGGAATCATTTTAACCTTGGCAAGCTTCCAGCTGTTTGGATAATATTCCAGTCGTAAAATAGCATTAAAAATTAATACATTATTCTAATACCTATACGAGGCAACTTCATCAGCATCTGGTTACTAATTCCATCAATACCCGGAGCTTTTTTCGGGTTGAGTTCTGCAATTAATTTTTGTACATCACGCGTCTTAAATTTTATTGGTAGAGGGGGTAGCGCAACTACATTTGGCAAATCAACAGCACCAGAACATGTGTTTGGGGTAAATACTGATTTTAAATGCTCACCAAGTATTTTACCTTTTTCAGTATCGCTTCTTGCCCAATCTCCTGTAGATGTGCGCAGAGGTGGTTTTAACTCAACTGGTGTTTTAAGCTTTCTAGCAGCGCCACAAAGGGTAATTAGATGCTGGTGTGACATCAAGACCTTCCAAATAATTTTTAAAAGATGCAGTTTTTTCAAATGCAAGCAACTCTTGGAGTTGTTTAGTACACTCTTTAAATCTGATTTTAAGTTGGGGTGATCTTTGCTGTTGCCATTCTCTTCTAGCTCTTCTTTTTTCACTTACGAGACTTAAAATATCCTTAGAATAAATTCTATTTACCCTAGTCTGCGGATGGGCGGTAGTGGGCTGTTCAGCAGCCTGTTTAATATTTTCATTAAGGTTGGCAATGTTAGATTCAATATCATCAGGGGTTCTTAGCGTAATATTTTCCGTGCAATGACTACTAAGATATTTTTTTAATCCCAGCCAATTAACACGATTTATCAAATTCGCATATGGGTGAGGTAAGTCACTTCGTAATGGGCTACAAATTGTAACTATCGTAGTAGAGTGTTCGGACGAGAGATCTAGAGAAGCTTCAATTTGAATTAAACCCCTAGAGATATTTTTCATGACGCCAAAATCTATAACATCCGGAATTTTATGTATGTCAGTAGGCCAATAAATGGGCTCCCTACTCGAAATGACATCCAAGCCCATTTTGAAATTGTATTGAACAACGCTCGACCTCTAGGTGTAATAAGACGCGAACCCCAGAACGTGTGTTTAGCATTATAGTCGCCAGCTGCTACGAAACAAGGGCCCAGAGATTTGTAAAAATCCTCGTATTGATCCTCAGTAATTGCGAATCTAGGAGGAGAGTAAATTGATGATATGACAAAATTACTGCAAAAATTTTCGACACAAATATTCGTTGCTTATAAATGTTCTTCACAAATGTTGTCAATAATATAACGCTTGAGTCTTGATCTTATTAAAATTGCTGATCCACCGCATGCTCTTCCTCTCGGTTCCTTTGAATCATATAAGGTGTAGCCATAAATTTTAAAAAGGCTTCTCGAAGTCAAATGAGTCTCAGAGACCAACGTTATATCAATATTTTTTTCCGTGAGGAAGTACTCAAGTTCATTTTTTTGTTGGCGAAAGCCATTTGCGTTTCAGAAAGATATTTTTAACGTGTTCATAGTTTCATGTTCATGTTAAAACTTCGCTAACATAATTACATATTTAGTATTTATTTTTTTTATTTTATTTTTTCTAAAGCCACATAAAGTATGCAATTTATACAATTTCATTTACTAATTTATCTTGATTCATTCCAAAGTTACAGCAAAAGTAGTAGTAGTAAGACCATTTTCTCCAAAAATACAAAAAAGCCCGAAAAAGGTTAAAAAAATTTTTTTCAAAAAAATTTTTAAATGCTGGTTTTTAATGTATTTATTAATATTCATCAGTAACAAATAGCAACATTTTAAAATTACGACTTCTATGAATTAATAGCCACTTTATCTACCATTCACACAACAGTGCGCCGAGAGACATCAAAATCCAAGCTATTCGTTGGGTAAAATTTTGTAGGAATGATGTCTTAGTAGGGGGTTTTCCAGGGAGATCCAGTTTTAAAATTTCCCGATTTCCCGGGATTTTTTCTGCGGGATCCCGGGAAATAATAAAAACAATTGTTGACAACTTTATATATAGAACAGCTGCTTTAACTTTGGCATTTGTGAAACTACAACGGACCTCTAAGTACATATAGCATGTTCTAGTTTTGAGTACTTAAATGCAAACTAAATCATGCTAAGTGTACTTAAAACATTTAAAAGGGAGGTTTTTTAAACTTGAAAAATTGTGCTAAGTACATTTTTACTCATAACTTTTGATAGAATAGACCGATTACTGTCAAAATTTTACAGAATCTAAGCTAATAAGCGATGAATTCAGAAATGCTATTCCCAGCATAACATGCTATGTCGACTTACCATGTTATGGAATGGGGCCGTCGATAATATATCTCTTAATAATGGTTAACAATAACCTAAAGTAGATAATGGTTATTTTCTAGTAGCCTTTTCTTCAGAAAGAAAAAAATAACAATTGATTTTAAAGTAATTTATTGAAATCATTATTCTCTTTTTTTGTTTTTACTCAAATTGTTTTACATGGAAAACTAAATTGTATGGACGTTTTTAAGAACAAATCTATTGATGTGTTTTCGATCTCAAACCTCGAGTATTATTATACCCTTTACCAAAAATGGAAAAGGGTATATATAAGTTTGTCATTCCGTGTGTAATTTCCATAATATTAATTTGCGACCCAAAAAATATATATATTCTGGGTCTTTATGAATAGGGAAGATAAATAAGCGATGTCCGTCTGGTGTACGTGAAATCGGTTTTCCGAAGCTCCCAGAAAAGCTAGAGACTTCGGTCTTGAACTAGTGTATCAGAAATGGTCCAAAATCGAGCAGACGGTTTCAGAGCTGGAAAACTTAAGCTTGATTGTGCCATAGAAAAGTAACTAGTAACACAAATTTTTGATTTTTTTGTTAAATAAACTTATTTTATATTTCAGTACGAATAAAATTTTTATTAAATTTATCGAAAAAAATAAAAAAGACGTTTTCATTGTTGGGAACTTAAATTTTTTTGTTATAGAAAAATAACATATTAAAAGTAGTTTTTCCTTTTTGTCTATAAATTCAACATATCTTACATTCTTAAAAGAAAAATATTGGTGTAAGACATCAGAAAAAATTTAAGGATTGGGAAATGTACACTTTTTGTGATATATAAAATAAACTAGGTCTAATAATTTTTTTTTTATATTTAATATATTTATATTTTTTATGTTTTAAAAAGAAAATATGGGTAAAGAAAATTAGAAAAATATAAACCACACGTCCACGCTGGAAAATTTAACCTTTTTAGGGTTCCGTACACCAAAGGTGAAAAGGAACCCTATTGGTTTTGCTACGCTGTCCGTCCGTCTGTCACATGCTATTTTCTCGAGAACCGTTAGAGCTACGAACCTGAAATTTAGACAGAGTGTGTACCCCTTTGGTCGCCACAACAACAATTACACGAGGATTAAAAATTAAAGGGTGTTCCAAAACCAGCAACGAAAAATGTTAAAATCCCATGTAATATACACACAATTTATTTATGTATTTATAAAAAAGGGTGTTTTATTAGTTAATGTAATTTTAATTATATAATTTGGACAACTTGCTGTATCTTGTAAACCGTCAGAGCCAAAGTCATAAAATTTTCAAAAACGATAAAACTAAAAAATTCGAAAATTATAAAATCGCCAAGTCGAAAAAAATCGCCAAAAGCCAAAAAATCGCCAAAATTAAAAAAACGCCAAGAACCGAGAAGATCACCAAAACGGGAAAAAAGCGACAAATCTAAAAAAACCGTTTAAACTAAATAAAAGCCAAAAACGCAAAAGAAAGATACGCCCTATTAAAAAAGTTTTAAAAACCGAACGTACGGAACCCTTCGTGCGCGAGTCAAAGTCGCACTTTACTGAATTTATTTAATATTAAAGTAACTAAACAAAACTAGTATTTTCCTTATATATTTTTTTCTTTGTTCACTTAACATATTGTTACGGAAATAGCCGTCGACAAGGTTAATGCAGCATTATGCAAATATATTTCATCAGTGTTAATATAAGTGCTACGCGAAAATATTCCTACAGGGTCAATAAAAAAAGAATCATCTGGAATAATAGCAAATAACAACATATATACGCATGCCTAGCACATACATACGTGATTAAATGTAAGCAACCAACAACATCTACAAGCTTCTGCTTATTAAGAAGATAGACATAGCTACATGCATACATACATATATACATGCCTGATGATTCTAACGAAAGGCAGAAATAAAGTAAACAACCAGCGTTGTCAACTTTAAAATTTTAAAAAGCACTGAAATTAGGAAAAAAGCGCGTAATTTAAGTAAAAAAGCACTAAATTTAAAATTTTTTCATTATATTAAAAATTTTTTTTTCACAAATACATATCGCACACTAAATCATAAAGAGTCACAACTCAAAAAATTTCCGATACTGAGTAGTTGCAAACAACTGTTGATACTGTACAAATGACGCAAGTATGTTACACAAAAACCAGCATAACGGTATTTTATATCCTTCAAGAAGACTGTATTGCAAAAGAAATTGTTGAGGTCGTTATAGATTTCTTCAATTAACTGGTTTATAAAAAAGATAATGCACTTTTATAATTTTGAGTTGTGAATCTCTTTGATTAAGTGTGCGATATGTACGTATATAAAAAAATAAAGGAATCGGTTGACCTTGCATTTCGTTCCTAAAACGTCAAATTAGAGTCATCCGATTCACATTTTAATTCTATAGAAATCAGTGTATTCTGAAATCAATTTGACGAAGACTTTTGAAGTTATTATAAAAAAATTTTATTTTTTTTCGTTAAGGAACAAACGAATCACTCGAGTTTAGTCAAGTTGGCAGTAATCGACAGATATTTATGAGGTTAAGAGCTGATTATTTCTGAACTTGATGGGCTTAATAGCTTATTTTTTTTTAAATCAAGGCTTACCAAATTTGGTTGTTATTAAATTATGCTGTAAAAACATTCTTTCGGCTGCAGCTGAACTATGTGACAAAGGCAATAAATTTTGAACGAAATAAAAAAGGTGGCAATAATTAACCAAAAACGGCAGCTCTATTCACATCAAAATTCTCTCGTTTCAGGCCGATTTTTATATAAAGCAAAGTGTTAACCAAGTGTAAGGACGTTACGTAGTTTAGACTAAACTACAGTGATAGAGGTAAAAGCGCGTTCAACTTCTTCGTTTAAATATGGGACTGACAGAAGTTTGATGTTAATGCAATTTTTGATAATGCCTCAAATGAATTCATTTTAACTGAATCGCTATTATATTTTACTTCCGCCCAAAACTCGATAGTTGACTCAATACTTGTGTTATGTCTTCCTTGTTGTGTGGCAAAACACTGCAAACATTAATTATACTTAAAATGTTAAAGTTTGAGACTAATATGGCGCTTATTTCTTCAACCAAGTCTTGTACAATCTTATTAGAATTTTTTTAAATGCTCTATTTAACTTCAGAGCTTATGTTTTTTCAATGACTTCCTCGAAAAAGAAATAGATAAGGAAATTTATCTTTGAATTTTTGGTTTAGTGCAACCGCTCGAAACAAAAAGCACCAAAAATGAATTTAAAAAACACTGAGCACTAACTTCAAAATTTTTCGCGTCGAAAATTTCAAAAAGCACTAAAAACGGTGCGAAAAGCACCGAGTTGACAACGCTGTAAACAACCACTTAAGGCCGTTTCACACTATAATACAAGTATTAATACTTTTGACGAAAATGCATCCCTAATCTAATTTCTGTTTCAAAAATTTCAAAAGACAATAACAACTCAACATGTCAGAGTTGCATTTTCCACAAAAGTATTAATACTTGTATTATAGTGTGAAACGGCCTTTAATGATTTATGCAGAGTTGGGCAAAATACATGGCTTGCGGTATTTAAAATACAAAATATTTGCTGGTCATGTATTTAAAATACAAAATACTTTCAGGCTATGTATTTAAAATACAAATTACAAAATACTTGCTGGTCATGTATGTATTAAAAATACAAAATACTTTAATTTTTTGTACGTTTTTAAGCTACAAAATACTTCCACATCATTTATGTATATATGTATTAAAGACCTGCGTAAATAGTCTTGAAATGTAAATTCGTCTTGTTTTTTAAATGTATTCTCGTAGCTGTAGAATGCTAAACCAATAATAAATGCTGTCGTATTATAAGCAAAGCACGATAGATGTATTGGTGTATGTGTATATGAGTGCTAAAAAGCAATGTCGTGAAGACTTCTTGTTATGAACAAACAATCAACAAAGTAGTGTTGATACGTGCATGCTTGTTATTTTCCATATTGTACGTTTGAGTGTGTGTGTGTATTATGTATATTGTAAGCTATTATGTGTTCAAGGGAGGTTTTTTAAAGCAAGCGCACACAACTACTGTCAATGAATGTGTGCGTTTGTGTGTGCGCAGAAAAATAAAAGAGAATACACACAACGCGTGTGTATGTACATGCATGACGCTTGTATACGCGCCCATGCGTAGAAAGAAGCAAGCATCACAAATTTTTCAGTCACGAAGTATTTTCTTCTATATTCCTATACCTGCAATAGCTGAGATAAACTATTGCAAACAGTGTTGTTTAGCGTTTGTTTTAGAAGATTTCTCTGTAGTAGAGCATTTGAAAACTCCCTCATGTCTTGAAAGTTCTTATAAATGGTCCTGCGCAGGACTTTAATATGTATGTATATATTTACAGGTGGTGCTACTAGTTCAGGCTCACTCAATTCTTGCTAGTTAGAAGCACGTATTATGTTGGTCCTCGCCCATACTTGCAATTTTTGTTGCAGCAATTCTTAAGTGTATTGTTGAGTGGGTTGAGAAGATTGGGGAGGGGTACAGAGTTTCACGTGCTCGCAATTCTCTTTTGTTTTGAAATTCGCAGTTGTTAATTTGAAGTTTGCAGGTGTATTTGAGGTTTTATTTTATTTTATTTGTTCAGTTGTATGAAAAATACAAAATGTAACAAAAAGTTAAAATAATTGTTAATTTTTCAGGCAAATTTGTAGTGAAATAAAATTTTTTAATGCTTAACTGCAAAACTATAATTTCCTAATGTGGACACTTATGTAATTTCAAAGCAGAATTTAAAAAAATTGCAAGTCTGGACGAGGACTTGACAACAAAATCTTCCAAGGCAAAAGCAACAATGTTGTATTTGTTTTGTATTGTAACAGTGAGATTACACGAGACATAAGTTTGGAAATTTTTGTGTTGGCAATTCTCAAAATCTGTTGCTAACACAAAAAATTACTGTGTAAACCTTAAATGTTAGTGTTCGAACACATGTTTGGAAATAATCGCTCAAACACAAGTCTGAGCCGCCGACGATTGTATCGGCTCAAAACCAGCCGAAATTTTATCTGCTCAAAAAGACAAATTTCGGAGAAAAAAATTTGAAAATCGATTTTCAGTTTGAATTTTTATTTTTTCTTTAAATTTTTATACGCTCTTTTGCGCCGCCGACAATTCTCTCGACGCGCCGCCGCCGGCCACTAAACTACTGCGCCGCCGCCGCCGATAATTTTGCCTCGACTTTGCTTGAAAATTCTAGTGGTGGTTGTCAGAGACCTGCGCCGATCGGCTGACAGCCGGCTTAGCCGAGCCGATGAATAGTTTTTACCAGCCGTCGCCGCCGATTATTTTTCGGCTAATAAGCGGCTGGAAATTAGCCGCCGATTGAAATATTTTTTAATGTTTTTTCGGCAGAAAAACTGTTTTTATATATCTTGGATATAATTTATAGTTTTGTATTTATTCAGTATGTAAATATTTGCCTCGATGTGCAACTCTGCAGAGTTCCTTTGCATATACATATGTTAGTGCAAAAAGTTTTAGATCGTTTTGCTTTGCTTGACAGAAATGAGTAGAAAGAGGAACACATGTCCTTTAACATGTTCCTTCGTGTATGGGCATAATAATTTTTTGAGATGGATATCTTATGCTGGCCACAGACGAAGGGACTTGTTAAGAAACATATGTTTCTACTGTTTTATTTTTTAATAAAGACGATGTAACCAATAATGAAACATCAGTTCTGGGCTCAAATCGTCACATCCGTGATCGTATCGACAATCGTACGAAAACAAATTAAGGGATACGTCAATTATATAATCTGAATGGGATTTCAGTACGTATGTATGTCATAATCCGAAAATTGTGCTTTTACGTGAAAAGTTCGTTCACGGATTTGGCGATTCGACCCCTGTGTGTTAATCGAAAGAAATAATTGCTACTTCACAATTTTTTTCTACTGAACTTGACATTTTAGCTTCGAATGCACTAGAGGTATGAATGCATGATTGAACGGAAATTTTTAAAACATATTTAGTTCACTCATTTTAGTATTTGAAGCTAAGAACTGAATTAATTTTTACTTCTTTCCTATTATATTATTTTATTTCTATTATACTCTTTTCTATTATTTTGGAATTTCTCTACTTTTATATTATTGTTTCATGTTTATACCTGAAGTTGTCTCAGCCGGCTGACAGCCGATTTTCAGCAGCCGCCGATGATTTTTTATGAGTCAGCCGCCGCCGACAAAATCGCTCGGCGCAGGTCTCTGGTGGTTGTGCGAAGTATAAAAAGGGGCGACGCATCCATCAAGAGTCAGTTGCGAAGAAGCTCAGTTACGAATAAGTTCAGCTGCGAATAAGTTGAGTTGCTAATCAGAAGTCTGTGAGTCATTAATAAGCCAGTTGATAATTAAGCTGTGAGCAGTCCGTGATTTGTGATACAGCAGTGAGTTGATAGTTGAGTCTGTGGTTTACAATACGTGAGGAAGAAATTGAAGAAACTATAGTACAGTCTATAGTGACAGTTAGAGTCTGTCGTGACGTGAGGTTATTGGGAAGTTCCTCGAGTGATGAGTAAGGGAGCAGTGGAAGCTGATAAACGTATGTAAGTGAAGCCAGCTAGTCTTGATTACTGTATCAACTGTGAGAGTCTGTCATAGAGTTGTTATTGGTGTATCAAATGTGAGTGTCGGCAGAGTGAGTCTTGTGTGTGACGAGCAGTAGAGAAAGCAGAATTGCGTCAATACTAGCGCAGCCAGTTGTCTGAGACGTGCATATACAACAACGTGCAGACGTAGCAACGAGTTGTCGTATATTTAAGTAATCTTTGTGTTGGTATTTAAGCTCTTGAATTGGTTTAGTATAAGTGTCATTTATTAGTAAATAAAGATTGTATCCTTCTTAACCCTAATTAGTACACTAGGGTATTTTATTTATTGCAAATCTACGGAAAAGCGTTTTTAAGTAGAGAAAAACGTAACAATATTTTATATATTTTTTTAAGAACAAGATTGGTATACGGACCCAAAAAAAATGTAAAAGGATGATTCCAGGGTTGGGAAAAGTACACTTTTTTGTTATATAAAACTAATTAAATAAAGCTAGTTATTTTAATGTAATTAAATATATTTTATATTTTAGAAAGAAATAAATTTGTACTCGTATTAAAAACAGAAAAATTTTAATTATTCCAAGGTTGCAAGTTGGAAATAAGATTTGGGTAAAAAAATAAACAAAAATAATTTTTTTAGCTAAAAATATTTTATGTTTTAGTAAGATCTTTAGTTAAGCAAATTCTTTAGTCGAAAAGAACCCAGAGGTCACTCACTAAAAATTGCTCTATAACAAAAAATTATAAATTTCATCACAAAACAAATATGTATGTATGTACTTATGTATGTATGTGGCTGTCTTCGACTAAATTATGTGCCAAGGTCATGGAGGACAGCTAAGGTTGTGTTCATACCAAAAGCAGGTAGGAGTAACCATACGTATCCAAAAGACTTTAGGCCTATCAGTCTAACATCCTTTCTGCTGAAAACACTAGAGAATCTTGGATATACACATAAAAGAAAATGTATACCCAAATATTCTGTCTTCTAAACAACATGCCTATACAAAGGGTAGATCAGTAGAAACAGCACTCCATAATGTTGTCGAGCTGATTGAAAAATCGTTACACTATAAGGACTATGCTAATGGGAGTCTTCCTAGACATTGAAGGCGCTTTCAATAATGTCTACGGACGCAATTATAGAAAGCGTCAATCGGTCTGGTGCTAACATATTAGTCAAGAAATGGATTGGCAATCTCTTAAAATGTAGAATCATATCTGCAGAATTAGGCAATGCCACTATAAACAAGGAAGCTCATAGAGGAATTCCCCAAGGAGGAGTTCTTTCACCTCTTCTTTGGACGCTTGTCGTGAATGACATTCTCATGGAATTCGAGGGTAAAGCAGCTAGGATTACGGCATATGCGGACGACATAGCCATTATCATAACTGGTAAGTTCCTCGACACAATTAGCTCCATTATGGAGTCCTCCTTAAAGGATATTCATAGATGGGCAACCAGGGTAGGTCTGAACTTGAACCCTGAAAAAACAGATCTCGTACTTTTTACCAGAAGGAAAGTTACGGAATGGAGAACACCAAAATTGGACGGTATATCACTCTCGCCTAAAACACATACAAAGTACCTGGGAGTTATTTCGGATAGTAAACTGACGTGGAAACCCAATATAGAGGATAGAGTCAAAAAGGCCACCACTGCTCTGTACGCATGTAAAAAGATGCTGGGAAAGACATGGGGACTTTCGCCTAATCTTACATATTGGACCTACACAGCGGTAGCTAGACCAATTCTACTCTACGGAATACTTGTATGGTGAGGGCGACTGAGACGAAAGCATACCTATAAAAGTTTGAAAACACCCAGAGACTGGCAGAACTCTGCATCACTGGATCTCTGAAAAGTACACCTACTGCAGCCTTAGATGTTATGTTGGACCTTAAACCAATAAAACTAACCGGACTACATCATTCCAGAAATTAACTTTCTTGAAAAACCACAGATCACTATAAGGGAAGAAGGCTATCTCGAAGGTCTTAACTATAGGGGGCATAGTTTCAATTTATTCACTGATGGTACAAAGATGGATGAAGGGGTAGGAGCTGCGGTTTACTGCCCAGAGCTCAGTATAGAGGAATCTTATAAACTTCCTGATTACTGTAGCATATTCCAGGCGGAAATTTATGCAGCCAAAATGGCTGCAGAATTAGCTTTTACCCCTCAAACCATGAATGCGCGTGTGAATATATATATATAGACAGTCAAGCAGCAATTAAGGCTATTTCAGCAGACTGTAACTACTCCTCGGTTGTGCTCATGTGTAGGAACACCCTAAATAGGATATGTGCTGACAGACAAGTACATGTTTTTTGGGTACGAGGACACATGGGGATTGGAGGAAACGAAATGGCAGATACACTGGCCAAAAGGGGAATCCAATTACCTGTGGAAGAAATGGTATATGTTCGGAAACCAACTCAGCACTTGAAAGGGATCTTAGACTCTAAGATGAAGGAAGAAGCGGAGGAAAGTTGGCGTGTGACGAAAACTTGTAAAACTTCTAAAATCATGTGGAGTTCCTATGATCCCAAAGCCCCCCGTAGACGACATGTTTTTTGCGTTTGACTTGTCAAATTTCCAAGTGTAAAACATGTACATGTCGTGTGGTACCTTTAAAACTTTGCTTCTGTAAAAGTCAGACGCAAAGTCTTCTGACAAAATTTCAATTAGAGCGTGTTCTATTTTCTTCTGACAAAGCCTCTGACATCAGTTGGTTTTGTTATGCAAAATATGTCGGCAAAAATCTATGCCGTGAGGAAACATTTAGCGGCGTTCCGCTATTGACGGAAGAATTAGCCGTCTCAAGTTGATATATTACAACACCTATATATTTATGTTTTTTTAAACTATTAAATAACAATAATGCAATAAAATTGCGTTGCATTTTTATATTCTAACATGATTCTTCGAATTAAAAGAAAAATTCCTTAAAATGACTGAAGTTTTTACGGCGTAAAGAAAAATTTTTGTGCCGGCAACACTCCATTTTGAAACAGAGGCCGACATAGGTTTGTGCAAAGCAAAAAAAAAACAAACACAGACAATGTCAGACGTATTTGTACATGCACTTTTGTGACCAAATATTATAAACCGTCTGTAAAACAACAATTTTGACAGACATGCAGAATTACATCTGAGTTGAAAAGTTGAAATGTCAGACGTAAAAAACATGTCGTGTACGACCTGCTTAAATCGACTAAATTCCTTTTATCACTAACCAGAAGAAACTGTAGACTTCTAGTGGGGATATTAACTGGACACTGTTGGACGGCTTCATATGCCGTCAAAATAGGACAAATACTTGACGGCGCCTGCAGGAAATGTAAGGAACCTGGGGTAATTGAGACAGTAGAACATCTACTGTGCCACTGTCCGGCTCTAAACCGCACTAAATATAACTGCCTTGGTGATCACACTTTTCGTAGTCTTGATCTTGTATCGGGAATAGAAATGTGTAGGCTGCTAAGGTTTGCTGTGTGAGAGTCATTCGATACAGGCACCGCGAACTAGGCCGCCATACTTGCAGATTTCTTGTCACTTTTTTTTGGGTATCGCTAAGGATCAATCTTGGTCTACGCGAGGTCCTTTGACCACCCAGACTAACCTGACCTAACCTATGTATGTATGTATGTATCTGTATACTATATATACATACGTTGGTAAAGGGTATATAAGATTCGACGCAACCGAATATAGCACTCTTACTTGTTTCTTTTATGTTTGTTTTTATTAACTACTAGCTTAACCCTGTGTGCTTCTTTTTTCTTGGTACCTGTGAAATAATGAGACTGTAATTTATTTCGTGCGAAATATTGACAGCTGATGTTTTTGTTAACAAAAGTCGATCAGTGTTGCCTACTTCAAACCAATAAATACGAACATTTTTTCCGAAAAAGTAAAATGGGCATCACTTGTTACGTGTCAAATTTTTCACGCGAAATAATCAATGTTGCTGAAAATTTTTCACAACTTCGAACAGAGTACCAGGCTTTACTGGGGGTCTCCACGCGCAATAAACTTGGAAATAATTATGTTCTCATCTATCAAGTTCTATTTCCAACACAATATGTTTACGTGTGGACCGCAAAAACATTTATTTGTACATATATTGAGAAATAATTGTTCAAAGTTATTTTCAAGCAATTATGTTGCAAATAAACTGTGAAATTTGGCTGTCATTTGTTTTTCCCGCTAGTTAAATAAAAAATATTAAAATTTTTTTCTTAAAATCAACAAAAAAATATTTATGTATGCATATATTTGCATAAACTCATTAGCATTTGGCAAATTTTAAATAAAAATAAATGAAACAAGCATAAAAACGCTGAAGTTAATGTATTTAGGCACAGCGAAATTTTTAGATTTATGTTTAATATGCAGTAAATGCTATCCACCTGAAAATATAAGCTTGTACATGAACATATTTGTGACGTCACGCTGTCAACGTTATTGCTTATGTTATGGACACAATTGTAAAACTAGAATTTCCTAATGTGCACACTTATGCAATTTCAAAGCATAATTTTAAAAAATTGCAGCAACAAAAATTGCAAGTCTGGGCGAGTACTAAGATGTGTTTTAGCTAGTGTTTTAAGCTTTCTAATAAATTTGTGTTAATGCCTGGCAAATTAAATGCTTATTATTTTCATAGAAAGGAAATATATAAAAACGTTTCTCGCTTTCCCGGGAAATGAAAAAGTCCGGGAAAAACTCTATGTCTAAGGTATAACTACCATAGTGCAAAATCTTGAATTATTAAAAGTTTAAAATGGGAAAATTTAACAAACTCGTTATATTTCGTAAACTAAAATATTTAATGATTCAAGATTTTGCACAATTTTTTTTTTAAACATGCATTTATCAGGGAAATTTTTAAATTTTGATTTTTTAACCTTTTCTTGATTTCACGAAAACAGATGAGGGCACTTCCAGGGTAAAGCCAACCATGACTTAAAAATTTAAAGTTCACACTAGAAATGGGCGCGTCTGGAATTTTTCAAACACGACACGCACGAACACGAATACCATGATGTTCAACACGTACGAAACGCCAAAAAATTTTCGTAACACGAAACTGTCCAACACGCACGAAATCAAATACGAGTGCAATAACAAAAAATCGTTTTTTATATTCAAAGATTTATTTTTGTTTTAAATTATTGTTCCATACAATTGTATGTATGTGTGTACATATGTACATATTTATGTTCTATTCGTATTTATTTACATATTTTTGTTGTTCAAATATAGAGAGAATCCATCCTAATCCGCTTGCTCGTAATATTTTGAACTTTACTCGACATATCCGCTTAAAAAAGAAGGACACTAATGGTAGAATTAGTAGATTCGTATCGTGAGTTGACGGAGCAGCTGAGAAAATCTGTAGCATAAATATAACATGTTGCTGTTTATTTAATATGTATCGTAAGTGTATGTGAGGTAGAAATCTACAGAAAATAGATTTCTACGTCAACTTCTCTCTTACATACATGCACACACATGTATAAAGCAGTGATGTGCACTACCACATAAACACACTTGCGCTTGTGTGTGGAGCAGAGGAAAACCTCTGCTTACTTTTAACAGAGGTGGAAATGTTTTGGTAATCACATTTTGTTTATTACTTGTTGAGACAACAACACACGCGTAAAATGTTTAAAGAAAATTACGAAATTGAATTCTTCTTTAAAGAAAATGTTGATTGTAATGCACAATGCCTTATATGTTATTGTGTTTTACATTTACCAATCCATTTTTTTTAATAAAAAGACATCAAAGTTTAGATAAAATTTAAAAATACTTGTTATCCATCCCTGCTCTATGCTAAAGAGAAGCCAAAACCTAAAGAGAGCACCATTTTTTTTCGTGTAAGTATTTGTTTGCTGCGTAAGCAGAATTAGTTTTTTTCTTGCTTTCCTATAACGCGTTGTAGGGAAAGAGATGCTTGAACTTCTATGGTATAAAGCAAAGAGAAATACAACAACAGCTGACAAGTTTGGCGGAACTCTCACGTTTTTACTAACTAACATCCAGAATTAAACGATACCACCACTTCAAAAGTAACACGACTAATTCTACCATAAGGCTCATGATACAATTATAACAGGTACATGCACAAGCCCAGCCTGTTACTGTATACATTGCAGATAAATGTCAAACTTTGTTTACAAGCTGCAAAAATGTTAGTGTATGTGTGTGAATAAAATGTTTATAGTGTTGCCAATGAATTTACACAAGGCTGTGTCTGCAATTAAACATTGAAGAAAATTACACTACACATCTTTTGTGTAGGGTAAAATTAAAAGAAAAATAAATACAAATAGAACCCAAAGTAGAATTTCACAGACATTATACAAGAATTTAATTCCATGGCCTACACATGTGAGTAGAAATTACACACTATTTAACTACACACAGAATGGCAACACTGAATAACTATAATCATGCAGGAATGCCGCGTCTGCAATTGTACTTTAGTTGCCCTGTAATTGCAATTTTTTATAAACAAAAGACATTTGTTTCTGACAATTTATCGTTTGTTTATAACAACAAATACAACAAAATTCCAATTGTTGTAGTCGTGCATGTACCTAGTATAATTGTATCATGATAAGGCTCTAATTTGCAATACCGCAGATGAAGCTTTTTGAGAATATTTTTGTACATCTTTCTTGTATTATTACTTACTATCACTAAATTTGTGTTCGCCATTAATTATATTTATATAGACATAAGATTTGATTACTTATTGTTAGTTCATTTATTTTTGAATATATTGTATCTTTCCAAATACGTAGAATTTGTATGAAACCCGAAACGAAAATATGTATTTAGTTAAACATCTCAATTAAAAGGTCGCAAGTGGTCAAGTTTTAAATACCATTGGATGCTGTTTCAAAAACTCTTTTCGATGATACCAAATTTTATTTATGTCGTCTTGGAGCAAAGTATAAAAAAATTCGAAAAACTGAAAAAAATACCTTTTTTAAAAATGGTCCCGCTCACGGATGGTCAATGCTAGCACCAAAATATTTTGGGAATCATCATAAAACATACCAAGCTTTATTTTCAGAGGGGTAATAAAATCACTTTTTTCTCTTCCATACAAGTTGAGTCGCTCTTACTTCGTTTATAGGCAGGGCTTATTTGCAAATAAAACTGTAAATTGTTGCCATATTATTGTTTTTATTGCGACTTACTACTTCAGAAAACTATTCACGATTAACGCACTATTTGCAAATAAAATGCCTGAGGTTGCCACGCTTACAAATGTTTGATAACAAAAAACAATAAATGGATAAATATTGCAACAAAAAACATTGATAGAAGCAAATAATGACAATTAAAACAAATAACTATTTGATATTTTATACATTTACACTATTTTTTATCAACATAAGTAAGTTTTCTGTAGAAGTGCTACCAAGTTTGTGTACTTTTGCTGTGCAGTATAAACAGCGAGTTAATTTATTTGCAAAGAATTTTATTTGCAAATAGTGCGCGTATAAACGTAGTATCTAATATACATATATGTATTAATAAAAAAACAAGTACATAAGTGAGTTTTTTAAATTGTTTAATAAATTATACAGATCTTCTAAAATAATCTTTTAGAAATAGTATTTAGTTCAAATGTTTAGGTTTCAAAAGACTTTTTCTTTAGCTTTAATAAAACTTGACTTAGAAATAGTCCTTTCACTAATCGTTATCGTTGGTATAGTTATGTTTTTTTAAGGCCCTTTCACACTACAATACAAGTATTAATACTTTTTTGGAAAATGCAACTCTGACATGTTGAGTTGTTATTGTCTTTTGAAATTTTGAAACAGAATTTAGATTAGGTATGCATTTTCGCCAAAAGTATTAATACTTGTATTTTAGTGTGAAACGGCCTTTAGCGATACTACTATTTTGTTATTGGTTTGACGAATGATACATTATAAATCAATGAAACTGCAAAACGCCAGCTATGTAATGTATTTTGTAAATTATGTATTTAAAATACAAAATACTTCTTCGTCATGTATTTAAAATACAAATAAAAAATAAGTATTTGTATTTTAAATACGTATTTCAAATATATGTATTTCAAATACTGCCCAACTCTGTATATACGAAACTTTGACGTTGCGTGTTTGACGATACAAAATAGGCATTAAATTTTTTTCCTGTATGCATGAAATACATATTTTGCACGTTAAATCATTTCGTGTTTTTCGTTTCAATGCTGAACACGACACGAAACGAACAGGCACGAAATCAGATTTTCTGACACGAACACTACGTGTTGAGGCGTGCGTGTTCGTGTCACGAAAAAAACACGACACAGGCCCATCTGTAGTTCACACACAGATTTGTTTCTTTTTTGGATTATAAATGAGAAATATTTAATATTTATTAAATTTAAGAGTTCGAAACTTTCCTTAGCTGTGATGGCGAAATAACGGGCTACAAAGTTAAGCTTCTCGTTTTGGTAAGTTTTACTTAATTTCAGGAGCATTTTCTCTTTACTTTTTATACTTCTAGGAGCAATTGCACAGTAATACTTACATATATTGCAAAACTGTTGCTACAATAACAGCTAATCATAGAGAAATGAAAAGAAAACTATTATACATTAATTAACGGCAAAATTAAATTTTTCTTAAAATGATATTTAAATATAACGTAACGCCAGAAAAAGTAGCATTTATTTTCATTATCTCTACCCTGACGATCGCAAGTGCGTGAAATTTTGCATGTTAACAAAGTCTTATTAGCTTATGTGATAATAATAAAAAAAATCATTTATAAAACAAATATTTAGTATAATATTGTTACGTTTTTATTCTCTGTTAAAAACGCTTTTCCGTAGATTCGTAGATTTGCAATAAATAAAAGACCTCAGTGTACTAATTAGGGTTAAGAATGATACACTCTTTATTAATCAATAAATACACTAATCTAAATTCAATTCAAGAGCTTAAATACAAACACAAAGTTTACTTCAAATGTTCACAACTGGTTACCACTACGCCTTCTTTGCTGTTGTATATACACGTCTCAGACCACTGGCTGCGCTAGTGTTGACACAATTCTGCTTTCTCTGTTGCTCGTCACTCGCAAGACTCACTCTGCCGTCACTCACAGTTGATACACCAATAACAACTCTATGGCAGACTCTCGCAGTTGATACACTAATCAGGACTCGCTGGCTTCACTTACACACGTTTATCAGCTTCCACTGCTCCCTTACTCTTTACTCAAGGGACTCCACAATAATCTCAAATCACGACAGACTCTAACTGTCACTATAGACTGTACTATAGTCTCTTCAATTTCCAACTCACGTATTGTAAAGCACAGACTCAAATATCAACTCACTGTTGTATCACAAATCACGGACTGCGCACAACTTAATTGTCAACTCACTTGATTAACAACAGAATTCTTATTAGCAACTGAGCTTCTTCGCAACTGACTTATTCCCAACTAACTTTTGATCGCGACTGAACTCTTAATCACAACTGAACTGCTGTTGGATGCGTCAACCCCTTTTTATACTTCGCACAACAACCACTAGAATTTTCATGCAAAGTCTAGACCTAATCATCATTATCTTCAATGTTGTTTATAAAGCGCGTAATTAAGTTCTTGTGGTAACTATGTACATACGTGTGTATATGCATACATCATTAAGTGGTTGTTTACTTATTTCTACCTTTCGTTGGAATTGCCAGGCATGTATGTATGTATGCATGTAGCTATGTCTATCTTCACAACAAGCAGAAGCTTGTAGTTGTTGTTGGTTGTTTACGTTTAATCACGTATGTATGTACTAGGCATGCGTATATAGTTATTTGTTATAGTGCTTGCATGTATGTATGTACGTGTGTACGTTTACTTCTTCTGGATGTTTCTTTGTTATTATTCCAGATACTTCTTTAATTGCCCTGTAGGAATATTTTCGCACTATTAACCCTGTTGGAATTTATTTGCATAATGATGCATTAATCTTGTCGACGGCCATTTCCGTAACACTGCCGCCCACTTAAGCCTATTCGTCCCGAATAGGCACATCATCGCCTTTCTTTTTCTTCGTTTTCTATACGCCTTGTAGTTACGTTGGAGACGACTACCTCTTCCAGATTTGTTGGCTTTAGTTCTGGCTCTGCCTCGGCTTTCAACTGGGACTTGTATTACTATGCGCTGGAGATTAGTTTTTCGATATTTGCGGCCCCTGGTGGCACTGACTCTGCTTAGTATTTCCACTACAGCTTGCCTTGCCGTATGCTGGCGCTGAAACCTTCTTTGACATTTGCAACTCTTGGTACTGAATCTGCTTCGTATTTCCTCTACTGCTGGCCTTGTTTTACGCTTTAGATGACAACTTCTTCCAGATTTGTGGTATTTGGCTCTGACTCTATTTTGTCTCTCAACTAGAGCTTGCCTTGCCATTCTCTGGAGATGACTACTCCTTTCCCATTTGTGGCCTTTGGCTCCGACTCTACCTTGTCCCTTGACTAGAGCTTGCCTTACCATTCCACATTTATGGCCTTTGGCTCCGACTCTACCTTGTCCCTCGATTAGAGTTCGCCTTACCACACGCTTGAGATTCTGTACAGAAGTTGTCTTCTTCTTCCTTACTGCTTTTCTGCTGCGTACTTCGTATACTGGAGCAGTTTCTTTACCTTGAACAAATGAGACCATTTCACACATAGCTAGTTCCACTGTGTCACAGACCTCATGTCCATCTTCTAAGTCACGAGCTTCTTTTACTTCGCTGGAAACTTCAGGCTCACGTCCAACTTGTTGCCACTGACCACTGTTGACCTCATCTTCTGTCTTCAGTTTTTCGTCAGCGTGTTCCTTTGTGCCAGAAATGTCTGGGTTGACACTGTTTCCCAAGTCAGAAATCTCTTCGTCTGATTTACTAACTTGCATTTCTACACCATGTGCCCTTTTGCTTATGGACTCAGACATTTTTACAAATCTCGCATCCATTTTATCAAACCAAGTTTTCATTTTCTCACTGTTCGCTTTGATTTCGCTCATCATGGCAGCAAACATTGCGCTGATATCTGTACTGTTTGCTACTGTACGAGTACATACCTCAATTTCATCGAACTCATAACTCTCTATGTCGATGTTGCGCCGCTGAAACTCTTGCAGTAGTCTCTCCTGTAGTTGTACTTTGTTACCAGTTGTTGACAGATTCCGCTTACTCAACTCTTCTTTGAGTTGCTCCACATTAAGCTCTTGATATCTCATTTTCCTCAAAAACCAATTGCTCCTACGTTTAACCTTTTCAAACGTATGTGGTTTTATTCACGTTCAACCTTTTCAAACGTGTGAGGTTCTCCTTTTCGTATCACTCTTACTTTACGTTTAACCCTTTTTTTAAACGTGCCGCTTTTATTTGCAAATCCCACTTCTGACACCAAATGTTACGTTTTTATTCTCTGTTAAAAACGCTTTTCCGTAGATTCGTAGATTTGCAATAAATAAAAGACCCCAGTGTACTAATTAGGGTTAAGAATGATACACTCTTTATTAATCAATAAATACACTAATCTAAATTCAATTCAAGAGCTTAAATACAAACACAAAGTTTACTTCAAATGTTCACAACTGGTTACCACTACGCCTTCTTTGCTGTTGTATATACACGTCTCAGACCACTGGCTGCGCTAGTGTTGACACAATTCTGCTTTCTCTGTTGCTCGTCACTCGCAAGACTCACTCTGCCGTCACTCACAGTTGATACACCAATAACAACTCTATGGCAGACTCTCGCAGTTGATACACTAATCAGGACTCGCTGGCTTCACTTACACACGTTTATCAGCTTCCACTGCTCCCTTACTCTTTACTCAAGGGACTCCACAATAATCTCAAATCACGACAGACTCTAACTGTCACTATAGACTGTACTATAGTCTCTTCAATTTCCAACTCACGTATTGTAAAGCACAGACTCAAATATCAACTCACTGTTGTATCACAAATCACGGACTGCGCACAACTTAATTGTCAACTCACTTGATTAACAACAGAATTCTTATTAGCAACTGAGCTTCTTCGCAACTGACTTATTCCCAACTAACTTTTGATCGCGACTGAACTCTTAATCACAACTGAACTGCTGTTGGATGCGTCAACCCCTTTTTATACTTCGCACAACAACCACTAGAATTTTCATGCAAAGTCTAGACCTAATCATCATTATCTTCAATGTTGTTTATAAAGCGCGTAATTAAGTTCTTGTGGTAACTATGTACATACGTGTGTATATGCATACATCATTAAGTGGTTGTTTACTTATTTCTACCTTTCGTTGGAATTGCCAGGCATGTATGTATGTATGCATGTAGCTATGTCTATCTTCACAACAAGCAGAAGCTTGTAGTTGTTGTTGGTTGTTTACGTTTAATCACGTATGTATGTACTAGGCATGCGTATATAGTTATTTGTTATAGTGCTTGCATGTATGTATGTACGTGTGTACGTTTACTTCTTCTGGATGTTTCTTTGTTATTATTCCAGATACTTCTTTAATTGCCCTGTAGGAATATTTTCGCACTATTAACCCTGTTGGAATTTATTTGCATAATGATGCATTAATCTTGTCGACGGCCATTTCCGTAACAATATTAATTTTCAAAAGTGTGTAACGTAACGCCAGATTGTGAGTACGTTTTTTGCAGAGTACAATATTTATTTAAAATTTACTTAAAAATTTTGTTTTCTCTTACAAAATTTTGTTTAAAAATTAATATTTTTCTAGTTCCAATACAATAAATATAGATTTTCAGAGATATTAGGGTTTTACCCGAATTTCACCAATTAACTTGGAATTTTGTAAGTCATATTATTACCATGACCAATTTGGGTGAGATTAAGGAAAAGTTGAAAAAAAATTTCCCCATATAGGTAACACCCGACCAAATGCGTGTATAGACATCCTTACTAATATAAATGGGAAAGTGAGTTTGTTTGCTGCGCTTTCTCATTAGGATTAGTATCTCCTGGTGTTGTTATTTAATGACTGTTCGATACAGGGATTGAACCCAGGATCTTCGGTTTTGTAGTCAACGTGCTAAGTACTTCAGCCAACGCCACCCTCATTTACCAATCGAAAGCTGCATTACCAGCGTCAAACACACCCTATTTTTTGTATCCGGTTCGGGTTAGCTAGGGTAATTTTCGATTCATGTTGGACTGTTTAACTAGTCTTAGAACCGGATTTTGTTCTGTTTTTTTTTATATTTTTTTATCGCCTTTATCAGTGAGTGACAAATTACAAAATATTAATAGATTTTAAATATAATTTCCAAAATACAACGCGAAGGGAGCCGCGGGTTAAAGCTATTAAATACATATGTATGTAGTTTTCTTATACTTATACCTTTCAGTTTTGTTAACCGAAAATATATCAACTGAAAATTTGAATAACGAAACGCCATATAATAAGGCTAAGGGCTGGAACAGAATAGAGTAGTTGTAGTAGTAGCAGAATATTGATAGAGTTAATAAAAATTGTTCTCGCGAGCAGAATTTTTCCATACCCTGCTCAAAAGCATGGTAATCCTTGTTGACATACACAAACATTTATTTTTTGTCGCGCAACAAAGTTAAACATTTCGAATTTTCGCTTCAACTTCCACTGCAACGACTACCATAACTACTCACTGTGTTTACTTCCCTTTAAAACAACAGTTTTTAACTTTTGACAGCTTGCAGAGGTACTCGTTACGTTGTACTACAGCTACTATTCTGTTCCAGCCTTAACAGATAAAAAAGGGAAAAAGATTATTTATCTAGAAGCTTGGAAAATAAATCTTTATTAGTCCAATTACTAACAAAAAAGTTTTGTCTAAAAATACTTGTCGCAGAGTTAAGCAATTTTCTCATTCAAGTCAAACACCAGTTCTATTTTATTTTTTTTGTAACATAACGCCAGGTCATATTTTGATTATATCTTGAAATCCTTAGGTTTGATTGTTAGCATTTTTCACTGAATATACAGCTAGTTAATGCCTTCTCAAGTCCAAGAAAAAAAATTTTTCAAACATAATTTGAACTTTTTTTACTATTTTGTTATACAAATGTCACGTAACGCCAGAGAGGAATGCACCATATTCAGGTATGTGAAAAACGATTTAGACAAAAAATCAATTTGAACACGATGTGTTTTCTATAGTCGCTTTGTCAATAATTAATACTAATAATGTTTTTAATTGGTTTTCCAAAAAAAATTGATACATTTTTTTCACGGCTCTATTAGATGGCTTATCTTCTAATGTGCTTTTTGGAAGTAAATAGTTTGAGGTTGGCTCAAAAATGATACTCAAACTCTCTCGGAATTCATCATACCTTTTCAAAACGATTGATTTGACATCATTTCGAAAACGATCGTTTTCCATTATTGGAAGTATGGCAACACAATCTCATGAACAACTATTTATGTGTTTATGTATGTTCTTATGCAAAAACGATTGGTAAAGTTAAAGCATGCTTTAAAACCGGTTTTGCCATACAAAATTCGTTTGTTAAATCAACTTTAAGTTTAACAATTCGTTTTTGCATAAGAGGGTTAATCTTTAAGTTAAGTTTTTCTCAATGAGTAATAAATCACCCACCAAAGCAAAAGGTTCAAAAGCGTTCTTATTTTTAAATGCGTAATATTCGTAAGTAATAATTTCAACATCCATCACATACCTTAATAATAATTTTTCCCTTTATTTTTATTTAGAATTTTGTCAAAAATTTAGTGCTCTGTTTTTTTTATTTAAAATACAACAATAAACTCAAAAGTTATAGGTGAAATACTAAAATAAGTCAAAGCAAAAAAATTTTTTTTTTGTCTTGAGTCAAATATCTTCTAAGTTATGAGAGACACGGTAACACATCTAAAGAAATTATTTCTTAAAAACGAACTGTCCCAGGTGCTCAACTTTGGCCCACTGTAACTTCTGTCCAGCTTAAGCCAGAAGGCTGTCTAGACATATCTTAAAAAGATTAAGTACTCTTCTAAGGGTGTTCGAAGTTGCATATACATAAATTTAATGAAGTTCTGGATTTATTACCACTGTGCCTCAAGCACAGGAAAATCTGATTTTAATTTATTGTAATTTGAAATATATTAATTTTACAACAAAATAGTGTAAGAAAAATTTCTTTGATATGAAGTTTACAACATATTTTACTTGAACAAGTTTTCTCGTATTGTATATTCATGCAAAGAAAAGATATGGTTGTAAAATGGTTGAGAAAACAATATTATGTTCTCTGAAAAAAATGTGTGGTCGTTGAAAACTAGTTACTGTTATTTTAAACATTAATTTCGTTACGATAAACAGAGTATATATGATGAATATAAATGGTGTAATTATTAGAAAAACTTAGTTTAATACAAATTTGCTCAATAATGTTAACACAATTAAGAGAAATAACCTCAGATTTAAGATCAGCTCTTACTACGATTAGTACGCCGCCACCTTTTTGTTTATCTGATAGACGTTAAACATCTGATCATGACGTTAAACATTATAAAAGTTGTCAAAAAATTCTGCACTATTAATTTGATCATGCAGCCATGTTTTGGTAATTATAATAATATCATATTCCCGCACGCAAAGAAAAGATATGGTTGTAAAATGGTTGAGAAAACAATACTATGTTTTACGAAACAAATGTGTGGTCGTTGAAAACTGGTTATTGTTATTTAAACATTAATTTCGTTACGATAAACAGAGTTATGTTTGAATTTAATAATTACATTATTATATTCATAGATGTGCGATATGGTTAGAGTTTAACAATATAGTTTTGTTAAAAAGTTATGACTACAATATAATTTGTATTATTGTGTAAAAATAGTATGATGTAAATAACAATATAATGTTATCCAAGTTAAGTTTTTAAAAAAATCTTTTTCAGAAACACCTTCTGTCAGTTCAGAGTTTCGTTTGTAAGCTATCGGTAGTGCACGCGTGGTATTAAATAAATAAAAAAAGTATAAACAAAAGGGTAGATAAATAAAAATAATATGTACATATGTATGTATGTATGTATATCTCTTCATAAAGATGTGTTTGTACATACATACATACATACATACATATGTACATATTTAACAACTTAATTGAAAAGAATAAAATAAAAACAAAAAGCCAGCAAATTTTTATATCGTAAAATTATTTTTCTTCTTTTCTATGTACATTATTTTAAATATCAAGAGACTATATTCAAAACATGTCAAATTTGGTCAAAATGAGTTTCCGATGGCAAATAGCTAACCTATGCAACATTCATCTGTAATATAAATTTGGGGTCAAAAAAATTATATGTTCTCGTTTTATATAATTTTTTTTTATTCTGCTATCTCAAAGTATATTCTTTTCTTAATACAAATAAATGCTAACTCCCATGTAAATTTCCAAAAATCTTTAAAAATTAGTCATTTATTGTAAATCTACTTCATATCTAATTGCATTTGGCATGCTGAACACGAATCAGGTAATGATTTTGATATCTTACGGCTAGTTTTTGAGATATGATCACTTTTAACATATTAGTACATAGGAGTTCCGATAAAAAAAATGGTAATATACATATGTATGAATAACTTTTAGGGCCATTATTACAACTTAAAGTTAGTTAAAAGTAGGATTTTATCGGACGTATAAAAAGTTTTTCACCAGTACAATTTTAGCTTAACCTTAGCCTGGGAAGTTAAATTAAATTTATAATAAGGAATAGCGTTTTATACGTCCGACAAAATCCTTTTAACTAACTTTAAGTTGTAATAATGTAAGTGTTAGTTAAATAAAAACATTATGTATGGACGGATGGTCATATATAATATAGTCATTGATATAAGCTTTATATAAGCTTTCGAAATTGCAAATTTGGAGTGACCTTGTTGCAATAGAGATTGAGTTAGAGAGTGCTAAAGCTGATCAACTCCAGATGGAAGAGGCTTTCAGTCAGGCTTAAGTTAATATTTTATGGTATTTTAAGTTTTTTCTTGTAGCTTTTCAATTCTTATATCTAGTATTGAGTAAAAGATTTCACAAATTGATTGAAAAATAAATATATTAAACAAATTCGGATTTTTTTCCGACAAAATATGCTAACCCTAAAAAAATATTTGATTTTTGATCGACTAAAATATGCTATCTCAAAAAAATACGCAAACCATTGCAAAATAATTTTTTTTGCATAACTATAAACTAGTAAGTATATTTAAAGTTTAAACCAAAACGAATGTACATATCTGTAGACTTTTAGCACTACCGCTTAAGTTGATTTACGAAAATTTTAGATTCACTTTCATACAAATAACTTGGAAAAAAATTATTGTTTTGTTAAATATTACTACGTTTATACGTTTGCAAATAAATTAACTCACTGTTTATACGGCATAGCAAAAGTACACAAACTTGGTAGCACTTATATAGAAAACTTACTTATGTTGAGAAAAAAAAATAGTGTAAATGTACAAAATATAAAATAATTGTTTGTTTTAATCGTCATTATTTGCTTCTATCAATGTTTTTTGTTGCAATATTTATCCATTTATTGTTTTTTGCTATCAAACATTTGTAAGCGTGGCAACCTCAAGCATTTTATTTGCAAATAGTGCGTTAATCGTGAATAGTTTTCTGAATTAGTAAGTCGCAATAAAAAGAATAATATGGCAACAATTTACAGTTTTATTTGCAAATAAGCCCTGCGTATAAACGTAGTAATAGACACGTGCATTAAAAGTTTGCCTGACCACTTGAACAGTATTTTTGCTCTGCTGAAAAGATTAAAATTCATACATAAGTTGTTTTCTACAAGTTCAACAGATACATATGCAGTCCTACGTGCGCTAAGAGGAGTATGGTTTATTAGTGAGCTGTCCTTCTACTCTGCAACTAAAATAAAACTATAATTGAGTCGAACTCATTCAGTCGGTTGTTTTTGACACAAACCTTTGATCAAAGACTATAAATATATAAAGATGTTCCACGTAGAACATTAAATGAAAACTAAAATTTTTTGTGTTTATAGATGCTGTGGGGGAAGTAACAAGGGAAAAATAAATTGTTTGTTATTTGAACGAAACCACAAAGAGAGCACAAAATTTTTGAGCATTCACACTTATATAAATATGTATGTAGTAATGTTGTATGGCATACAATGTATGCACATAATTGAAGCTTATAGAGAAATTTGTGTGTGTGTTATATTTCTTGTTTAAAGCGCAGTCAAGTAGGAGCAAAAATATGAAATAACTAAAAGAAGTTTCTTGTTTTGATACATTCATGTGCAAATAAATCATGAAATCAAATGCGACCGATTGTGTTATTGTAGGGTAAAAATACGTGTTTTATTGTTGTAAAATTAAAAATAAGTTGATTCGCACCGAACTATAATTATTTTATTTAGAAATTTCAATTATATGTATATCAATTATATATTTCAATTACAGTTGAATCTCTATTGAGCGGACACTGAAGGTACCATTGAAATGTGTCCGTACAAGGGAACTGTCCGGTCAAGAGAAAACTAAACATTTAAATGGAGCGCTGCTGGGACCTGTCAAAAGTGTCCGTCTACAGGGGGTGTCCGCCTATAGGAAGTGTCCGTTAAGGGAGATTCCACTGTATTATCTGTTTCTTTATCATAATTTTTAGCGTGAAAAAACATTTCTGAAGGATATTACAAAACTTGTGCTGGTTTAATTATATCCACACGACATTTAGCGCAAGTAATTCGTTGAGCTACATATATAACCAACAAAATATCGGCTTGATGTTAACTCTATTGGAACATTATTAGAGTTAAAACAATCTGCATCTTCATTAAAATAATCTTCATTTTCATCGAATATGTTTGTTACATTAACGTCAGGTGTGCGACTACTTTCTGCTGTACTTCGACTTCTTTGAGTATCTTCTAAAATTGTTTGGAACTCAATAGGTAAAAATATCGCATCGTCGTTTGCACAATTTGAAGAGGTACTAAATTGCGTTATTTTAAGAGATAGCAGTTTAGCTACTGCGACATTTAATTCATAGACCGAAGGATTTTTGCAGTGTCCGCCCTTGGGACGTAGGTATATATGAAAACAAGTTTTCCAATGGATCTTGATTAAAATGGCTCGTTAAAATGCATATCAAATTTGAGTTTTCCGCAAACAATTCACGATAACGATAAAATAGCTCTCGTAGTTTGAATTAGGCCATCAATTGAAAATATTTTATTTCCTGCGTATTCAACCTGTTTCATATAGGTAATTAGCTCTTCGAGTAATTACCAAGTTGTGCTTTTCGGCTTCAGGCCACGCTTCAGGGGCTTTGCATCGTTAAAATACATGCTGTTTAAGCAATCAAAATAGCTATCGAGTTTTTTTATAAAAGAGCACGTTGAAGTGGCTTTTGTTGCGGAACTTCGTGTAAACTGGCGATTTTCATTTACAGATTGGATTGCAGCAGCAACTGAATTGCTTAAAGTTTGGACAGCTAGGCCAACACGCATCTTCTGAAAATTATTTGGGTTTATGTGCACCGTTGTTAATTTTGTCATTTTGGTTACTTTTCCATACTCCAACTCGAATATTTCTCTAACAACGTCGAATCGCGCTACGCCATGCAGTGTTTTAAAATCGGCTTTGATGAAAGCATTTGTTATGGATTTGAAAATTGGGTACGTCGTACATCAGGTAAATTTTTGCATTTTTATAAATAAAATAAGGTTTTTCACAAGATCCGCCTAGCATATCATAGCATTTTCTATTATTGGGTCCTTGATCATACGTAAGCCCACGCACATTTAGTCCCATTTCTCTTAAAATGTCAAAGTTTGACTCCACAAGTTTTTTTAGTACATCACCTTTTATTGAACTGGAAGTAACAAAATAGTTTAAAACGAACTTCCAACTTTTTACAACTCCTCTTATCATAAAAACGCAAACTTGGGACCCCATTTGATTCACTCGTTCATATCCTAAATCGACAACTCCATCTATAACATCTGCACATTTATTATAAGTAAATTTTTTTCTTATAGATACTTCATCAAAAATTAAAATGCATTCTTTTTCAAAAGGTTGCATCTTTTTCACAGTTTCTGTGAGCGCATTGTATATACATGAATTGTTACCTGGCTGCAAATTTTTAATGCTACTCCATCCACTAAAGGATGAAGGACTCTGAAGGTTCAATTTCAATATATTTCTTAAGAACAAGTATGTGGAGGTTGATCTTTAAAATATACTTTGAGAAAAGCTTATCTCATGCTCTTCCCAACGCGCAATTGTCCCTCTATTTATCTTTAGGAGCATTTTGCAAAATGTTTTTCGTTTGGACTTATATTTAAATTAAATAAGTAAATTTATATTCGGTGCGAATCCATGTATTTGCAAAAGTACAACAATAAAATACATATTTTTGCCCTATAAATAGACAATTGGTAACATTAAATTTTATGTAGCTTATGTCCATACACTTATGCATATGTGCGAAAACACAAGTTCTTTTTGTTTGTGTAAATTTTTTCTTTGCTTTAAATTAAATACACACATCCATTCATACTTACGCATGCAAAGGCACACACACATGCATGCGTATGCAGATGAATGCGCTGATTTACACGGGATTAATTGTGCTGGCATAACATGCCAGTTTGTAGGTGAGAGAGGCAAAGAGAGGGGTTTTGTGTTTGGCATAATTTTTCAACCAGCTACAACCCCGCATTAGCAGCACAAAACCAATACACAGACAACTTAAAAACTGCAAATGTTAAATTGAATACGAAAAATACTAACACACACAAAGCTGTGTATACGTATACACTTTTATGACGGATGAATTAGTCTCGTGTGTTCTTAAAAGAACAAAAATTGTGCGGCATAAAAATTAGTCTCGTGTAAACTACCTGAATAGCGAAGACTTGAGACTAATAAGTGCTCTGAGAAAATAAATTACTCTCTTTGAAACAAATGGATTTAGTAGTAAATCCACCAGCAAATTAAGCACTGGCAGTACAATGTATGGACGTAGAACATCTTTATATATTTATAGTCTTTGCTTTGATCAAACCCATGTAATTTAAATAGGGTCATACGTTTGTGTCAAAAACGACCTAACTAAAACGAAAATAATTTTGAACTACAATGTAAAAACATACATACACACTCGAGCAGTTTTTTATTCTGTAAATATTTCTCGCTTTTAGGTCAACCCGAATTTCTATTTTCTGCTTCAATTGTAAGGAACTGTCAATAGTACTCAATTGTTACCGAAAAGTAGATAAGTGCAAATTTTTTTATAGCGTTGAGGAGTCGACATACAGAGTTATACACTGCAATTATGAATAAATTTCCGCAAGAATTTTCTCTCTTTTCCATTAATTTTTTTTCCCTATTATCTGCTACTGTTTGAAATAATTCCCCGGGAAAAATTTCTCGTGGAATTTTATTCATAATTGCCCTTATAATATAGAATAAGACGGAATAAATTTGTGAAACTTATGAATTTTCCATATGCATCATTTTGTTTTCAAAATAATTCTTAGCTGTATATTGAAAATAACCGTGAAAAAGTAGTTAATTTATTTGCTCTTGTTGTTAATTTATAAAAAATATGTCACGAAAAGTCATTAAATTGTTAAAAGTGCAGGTATAAAATTATGTGTTACCTTTAAATATTATAAAAAAAATACCATAAAATCAACTAAAATTTTAATTTATAAAGTTTTTAATATAAAAATTGCTAAGAAATCCCGAAAAAAGAAATCCGGGGATTGAATTTTACAAATTCCGTGATTTTCGGGTTTGGGATTTCCCGTTTGACATCCCTAGTGTGGAATAATATAAATTAACTGTAACACTGGGTCTTCACGTAGCAATTTCATAGCTGAGAACAAGCAATAACTTCGGGAGAATAATTTAATTTTTTTTTGCTTCTTGCTTGAAGCGGCGAACACGTACGGCAATTTTTTCCACAATTCTTACACATTCTTAGGGCAGGTACTGCCTAAAATATATATTTCCAATGCAAAAATACGAAAAATGTATGTTTAGTTTTTCTTTATATTATGTTTTTGGATGATGTACTTTTGTATTTTCCTCCATTTCACTGTTTTGCAAAAATTAATGAAAATACAACAAAAGTGACAACATATTGCTTGGCAATAATTGCTCGAGCAATCAGCACTGCAATTGTTAAGATGTCCCACTGTTATCTTTAATATTTTCCCTTATTTACAATTTCAATTTCTCTTTATCCATTAACATATTTCTGTCTTTAACTAAATTAGCATTTATGTACTTATTTCTTATATACTAAGTACATACATTTGTACATATATATATAAAAGCAACTGTATATATTTAACATATCGAGGTCACTTGACAATATTCTATTTAATTTTTTATTATCTAAGTAGTATAGTTTTAGCACTTGCCTAGTACGGCTCAAAATAAAACTTATAACGTTATCTAAAGAAAAAACAAATTTAATATTTTTCTTATATTTAATTAAATAACATCAAAATAAACATTGGCGACCGTGACAGGACACGTAGTCCAAGATTTAAATTTAATTGTTTAAGCGGATTGGCAAAATAAAAATAATTAAGTAATAAGTTCTTTTTCTTGACAAAGCTGTGATCAAATTACGTACATACATATATACAAATAAACATTCATATGTAAGTATGTATGTGCACTTGTGCATATGCATGTATGTATGTATATATGCACCAACGTATAATTGATACTAAGACGTCGGCAGAGAACAAGTGCAGCGAAGCAGCAGGGAAAGAACATACAAAAAAAAAACAACAAATTACTTTCTCAAGACAATTAAACAAAAATCTGGTTTTTGGTTATATACTTCCGTACATTTAATCAACGATTTATGTACATGAACCTATAGCGGTACTATTGCACATATGTACAAATGTACACATATAACTTAAAATTTTGCTGATTATTATTAATTGGTACAGTAATTGGCAGTAAGAAAAAATCACGCGATCAATTCGGTCAAAGAACAATACCTAACTTTTGTCACTAGAAAATTCTTTTACTAAAAACAAAAAAAAATTCAATACAAATTTGCATTCAACTGCATAAATAGTGAACAGTTTAAAATAAAGTTTTGCTAAGATTTTAGAAGAAATAAAGACAATGGCTGAAGCCAAATTAGCAAAAATAAAAACTAAACGTTCAACCATAATTGCACAGCAACAACGAATCCAAGACTTCGTGACCAATAAGTTGAGCACTGCCTCCGTAAACGAAGTAGAGCTGAGAATGCAGGCATTGGAAAAATATTACCAAGATTTTGAAATCATACAATCCACGGTCGAGGAATACGAGGCTACAGAAGAAACTACCGCCACTCGGGCTCAATTCGAAGAACTGTATTTCACCCTTCATCCCGCCTTATCGGTGACGGTTGATCGTCTCAAACATGCAGTGGCTAATGATAACCTAAACGTGTCAACGAGCAGCTCCTCACTCAAACTACCAAAAATATCATTGCCTTTCTTTTCAGGTGACTATACGCAGTGGATCACGTATTATGACACATTTACAGCACTTGTGCATAATAATAGTGCTCTTGATAATGTTACACGATTCCACTACCTCAGATCATCACTCAAGGATGGCGCCTTGCGCAGAATTGAATCTGTAGAGGTTACTGCTGAAAATTATGACGTGGCTTTAAAACTTCTAACTGATCGGTATCAGAAAAAGCCACTCATCATACGCGAACATGTTAGACATTTGTTAAATCTGCCAACAATCACAAAGGTCTCAGCGGCAGCGTTGAGAGATATGGTTGATACTTTCAGTGTCCACTTGCGAGCTCTAAGGTCTCTTGGCAGACCAGTTGCACAGTGGGACGATATAGTTGTGGAAATCATTTTAGCTAAGCTTGATAACAGCACTCTAGAAAAATGGAATGATGAAGCAGCTACAGATCGAGTTCCTACCTTAGATGAACTGACAAAATTCCTAGAAAAGAGATGCAATCACTTAGAGGACAGATCATCAAATCGTCAGCAACCTAGCACATCATCAAGTACCAGTAAACAAGCTCCTGTTAAGCAGTTACGAACTACTCTTGCCGTCTCTGAAAGCACAAATCATCAAAAAAAAATTTACTTATTGCAAGGGAACGAATCACCTAATCTACAGATGCCGCAAATTTCTCACCCTGGCTCCAAAACAGCGTTTTGATTCAATACACCAAAGAAACCTCTGCAATAAGTGCCTTAAATCAGGTCATACTCATCAAACCTGCGAAGCAGAAAAGTGCAAGGAATGCAATGGCCTTCATCATACGTTATTGCACTACAATACATTTTACCTTAATAAAGCCCAGCCGTCGACATCAAGCAATAATCAAACGGCTTGACAATTAATTCAAAACCCTGATCCAAAAAACAGTAGTCATTCAACATTCTCTGTTGATAATAAATGTATACCTTCTGAAACAGCAGCTCTTGCAGCAGCAAATTCTACAGTGAAGTCGATAAATTTAGCATCCGACATAAATACTACAATTCTTCTGGCCACTGCGCTAATACAGGTAAAAAACAAATGGGGCTGTACTTCTCTCTGCAGAGCACTGCTAGACTCAGGGTCACAATTAAATTTTGTCACCGAGCGTTTAGCGAGTCAACTTGGAATAAAACGTCAACGTAGCCAAACAGAAATTACTGGTATTGGCAATATCAACGCTAAAGTTCGACATTCCATCCTAACAGTTATTAAGTCTAACTACACAACTTTTTCAACTGAACTTGAGTTTCATATACTGCCACGTATAAGCGAGCACCAGCCCGAAATGGATATCGATATATCTGAATGGAATTTGCCATCAAACCTTACACTTGCGGACCCCTCATTTTTCAATTCAGAGAAAATTGACATGTTTATTGGTGCGGAAATATTATTGGACCTCTTCATCAATGAATCAATTCGACTTGGAAATGGACATCCCATTCTTCAGAAGACTGAGCTTGGCTGGATTGTCACTGGCAAGATAATATCGCCCAAAAAAGTAAGTTTTCATTGCAAAAATAATAATGGTCCCTCTACAGCGGCTTTAGATATGATTATTCGACAATTCTGGGAAATTGAAGCACACGCAAGCTGCTCAAAACCTTTGACAGTGGAAGAAAAATTATGTGAACAGTTTTTTAACTCAACTGTTAAGAGATCTGAAAATGGCCGTTTCGTTGTAAAACTACCATTTAGAAAACCTCACACTTCTCTAGGCGACTCCTTAAATTCAGCACGACGTCGATTTCAAACTCTAGAAAAACGCCTGTCTGCTAATGAAAACTTGAAACGGCAATATTGTGATTTTATGACTGAGTATGAAAGCCTACATCATATGACTCGTATAGGAAATCTTGGTAATGACAACCCGGAGAATTGCTATTTCTTACCGCATCATTGTGTTCTAAAGGCCGAGAGTTCAACCACTAAGCTTCGTGTTGTGTTTGACGCCTCCGCAAAAACATCCACGAACGTGTCACTCAACGATACGCTTATGGTAGGGCCTACTGTGCAATCCGACTTATTTACTGTCATCACTCGATTTCGGTCATACAACTACGTTTTCACTGCAGACATAAGTAAAATGTACAGGCAGATTTAAGTCGACGCTCCAGATAGAAAATATCAAATGATTTTATGGAGGCAAGATTCTTCAGAACCAGTCGGCATATATCAGCTAAACACTGTCACATATGGCACATCAGCTGCTCCATACTTAGCTACACGCTGTTTAAACAAATTAACCGAGGATTCTATCTCCAAATATCCACAAGCTTCAGCAGCTGTTTTAAAGGAAACTTATGTGGATGATATCATGACTGGCTCAAATTCATTAGAAGCAGCATCAAAATTGTTAGCAGATATTCGACAAATGCTCAGTGCAGCTCATTTTGATTTAAGAAAATACTGTTCAACCAAATCCACACTTCTGAATCAAATTCCAGATAAAGATAAAGAACCATATCTCCAAATTGGAAAAAATGAAGTTGTTAAAACACTCGGACTTATTTGGCAACCTAATGAGGATGCTTTTGTATACCATTTTGTGTTTGAATCGTCACAAACTGTTACCAAGCGTTCTGTGCTGTCAAATCTTGGAAAAATATTTGATCCTCTAGGACTAATCGGCCCAGTGGTGGTTCTTGGTAAAATATTCTTACAACAATTATGGAAGCTTAAACTATCCTGGGATCAAGCACTGGAAGGTGACTATGAGATACGCTGGAAAGACTACATCCTGCAACTTCAAGCGTTGAACGACTACCGGGTGCCTCGTCACATGCTGACAAACAAGGTAACGAAATCCATACAATTACATTCCTTTTCAGACAGTAGCGAAGATGCCTATGGAGTATGTTGTTACATGCGATGTCTTGACGAAGAAAAAGTTGTAACAACCCGTTTAATTTGTTCAAAGTCGCGTGTTGCACCAACGAGCTCATTGTCAATCCCTAAGCTCGAGCTTTTAGCAGCCGTACTTATGGTGGAATTGGTAGAGAGGTTACTTAATATATTGCCAATCACAGTAGAGGGCAGATCTTACTACACAGACTCAAAAATAGTTCTAGCATGGATCTCCAAGCCCTCATATACGTGGACAACATTTGTGGCCAACAGGATAGCCAAAATTCAAGAACTTACACGAGTTGATGAATGGCACTATGTGAACACCAAAGAATATCCTGCAGATTTAATTTCTAGAGGTCTTATGCCCAATGAATTCTTGACATCATCATTGTGGACGACGGGACCAGAATTTTTAAAAACGTCTTTACAGAAGTCGCTTCCATCAAACATTCAACAATTAAGCGAAATTGAAGTACCCGAAAGAAGACCCAACAGGATCGTGCTCCTTGCATCAAAACATAAGTATACTGACTTGACGTCAACCGTATTATATCGTGGTTCTTTACAGAAGTTAGAACGCATCTTTGCCTACTGCATTCGATTTTACAGCAACATTAGACTTCAAGCAGAAATGCGCTACTTCGGCCCTCTCAAAATCTCAGAGCTCGATGCAGCACGACTTAAATTAATAGTTAACAGTCAGCGCTGTTATATTTCTGACGACTACAAATCGCTTCTGGAAAACGGCCAAGTCAAAAACTCCAGCCCAATAAAAAACTTGTCACCCTACCTAGACAATGAATTGATTCGTGTTGGTGGACGTCTACATTTTAGCAATTTATCATATGAGTCAAAGCACCCTATAATATTACCAAAAAAATGTGAATTAACAAAACTCTTAGTTTATTTTTATCATTTTAAGCACATGCACGCTGGAGCTCAAACACTTTTAGTTATACTCAGGCAAACTTATTGGCCATTGAATGGTTTACATACTTGCCGAAATATTGTGCATCGATGTATTAAATGCTTTCGCACCAAGCCGAATAAAAACGATCCTATAATGGGCAGCCTTCCCAAGGATAGGATAACACCAGGCCGTGCATTTCTGACCACTGGAATTGATTTTTGTGGCCCAGTGTATATCCACTCGCGGATTCGTGGCCGTGCGCCGATTAAGGCATACATATGCATCTTTGTGTGTTTTACGACAAAGGCAGTACATATCGAGACAGTCAGCAATTTATCTACACCTGCCTTTATGGCTGCACTTCGTCGATTTATTGCACGCAGAGGACTTTGCAAAACAATTTGGTCCGACAATGCCACAAATTTTCTTGGCGCAAAAAACGAGTTAGCAGGACTTCGTAAAATGTTTGAAAGCGAAAATCACAAGGCTGAGATAGTTAAACTTTGCCAAGAAGATCGAATAAACTGGCACACAATCCCACCTAGATCTCCCCATTTTGGCCGTTTGTGGGAGGCCGCAGTGAAACAGGCCAAATATCACTTAACACGGGCAGTGGCAAGTTCAACATTAACGTTTGAAGAGATGTGTACAGTTACAGCACAAATTGAAGCAATCCTCAACCCACGGCCTCTCACACCACTTTCGTCTGATCCCAACGACCTTGAGGCTCTTACACCAGGTCATTTTTTAATTGGTCATCCCCTAACATCCTTCTCGGAACCTAATATTACAACTATAAACATTAATCGATTGGAACGATTTCGACGTCTACAGCAACTACAACAGATATTTTGGAATAGATGGTCGAAAGAATATTTGCACTTGCTACAGCAGCGTCATAAATAGTGTTCCCATAAAACCAAATACCTTAGTCGTAGTACAAGATGACAACATGCCACCTTACAAATGGGTTCTAGGCAGGGTCATTTCAACCACACCTGGTCATGATGGAGTTCATCGAGTAGCTGAAATAAAAACGCAGCATGGTATCTATAAACGTGCTGTCACCAAGCTCTACCCACTTCCCATCGAAGATTGAATATACATTACCGTATATTAAGGAGGCCGGCATGTTAAGATGTCCCACTGTTATCTTTAATATTTTCCCTTATTTACAATTTCAATTTCTCTTTATCCATTAACATATTTCTGTCTTTAACTAAATTAGCATTTATGTACTTATTTCTTATATACTAAGTACATACATTTATACATATATATATAAAAGCAACTGTATATATTTAACATATCGAGGTCACTTGACAATATTCTATTTAATTTTTTATTATCTAAGTAGTATAGATATTTTTCTGTGCAGCCACGCACTTCATCAGCACCCATGTCTATCTACTGGGGTAGAGATTATTATTAACATCAGCTATTAAACTTAAATTTCTATGAAATGGAATATGGGAATTGATTGTGTATACAATTATTGATTTGCCTTTGGCAAACACATTTGTAAGTATCACTATTCATTTTCTGTTTTTCTATTTAGGTTAGCACGAAGTTATATCACTCTACCTATGTATGTTTAACTATTCTTACTTATCTTTTACGATCATCACATTAATTATTTTTACTTATTCGATGCACCATCGGTACATACATATAAGTATTATTGTAGTGGCTTTATGTTACTTTGTTTTTGCTTTCTACAGTTGACTTAGCTTTCCAGCATTCTGAGGCAGTTCTGGCCAAGTGAACAGTGATCGCCAAGTGAACATATTTTTGTCACGTGCCCATGATGAATTAAATGAGACATTATTAGATTTAATTGAACTATAGTGAATTTTTAATCAGAAATAATTTATTAATCAGGCTTGAGTTCAGTAATTTCAATTCTTATGAATGAAATATTTTTATTAATTAATGTGAGTATCTAAAGAATAGAAGAAAAATTAAACTAGACACTATTAGCTGGGGGAAATACCGATATTTTTCTTTCTTAGATTCTCGTTGTACCTTTATAGTGAACAGACGTAATAGCGGAATTTTTCTTACATACAAACAAAACAAAAAAAAAATCATACAAAAAATATTCGTAGTACATATTAACTTTGATAAATAAGCTTTTTTTTTGCTTTGCTAATATTTTTTTACATATAGAAATAACAAAATCAAAAAAGAACCGTAAACAAAAAAACATACAAAGTACCCTTGAGGAATACTCTTTATGAGTACCCCAAAGGAAAAAATTAGTGAAGTGAGTTCTAACGGCAGAAATGCCTATTTTACTGTGAGTTTTGATGCTCATAATGATAACAATAAAAATAAAAAATCTGATAATAGACTTGCTGTGAGTTCTGAAGCTCTTAATAAAAACCAAAAATCTGATAATAGACTTTCTCTAACGGCAAAACCACAGTTTCGTCAGCGATCAACTTCGCTTTGTCCAATGCCATCTAGTGAATCGTTGACATTATTGCCTAGTACTTCTAAATTTAACTCGGCGATATCATCCGCTTCGGGCTCGTTGTCATCACTTAAACAAGTTGTCAATGAAGATAAGAGCACCCCAAAGCCCAAGGTCCAAGTCGGAATGGACAGATACATTACAATTTTAAAGCGCGGGCGCAGCCCAAATTCTACTAAAATTGCATCTGTTCCAAAGATGTCCAGGGATAACAGCGCATCCTCTACTAATCGGCAAAACCGTTTTAAAATATTGCAAGATGATAATGAAAAACCCGCTGAATCTGCGAATAAAACCTCCAAGCCGCCACCAATCTATTTAAGAGAAAAAAACTCAAACGCTCTAATCAAAAAATTAATTTCGGTCATTGGTGAGAATAAATTTCACATTGTTCCAATAAAACGTGGTAATATTGATGAAACGAAAATTCAAATTTATGAAGAAAAAGATTTTCGCACAATGGTTTCTGAACTTGAAAAAAGTAAAACAAATTTCTACACATATCAGCTCAAGAGTGCTAAAGGTATGCAGATCGTATTGAAGGGCATAGATTCCTATGTTGCTCCCGAAGAAGTAAAAGATGCTCTCGTCCTCCAGGGCTTTAAAGTAAAAAATGTATCGAACATAATAAATAGGGAAAAGATCCCTCAACCTCTATTTCGCGTTGAACTTGAGCCAAATGATATAAAATTGAAAAAGAGTGAGACCCATCCAATATATAATTTAAGATATCTCTTATATCGAAAAATAACCGTTGAAGAACCACACAAGCGTTCAGGACCCGTACAGTGCCATAATTGTCAAGAATATGGCCATACTAAAACTTACTGCAAATTACCTACTGTTTGTGTCGTGTGCGGCGAGTTGCACGGCACTGCTAGTTGCAATAAACCGAAAGATCAAAGTAACAAAAAATGCAGTAATTGTGGAGAAAATCACACTGCTAACTACAGAGGTTGTCGTGTCTACTCTTTGGTAAAGAAGACTATGGTGCAAAAACCTAAATTAGCTCCAGCTCAATCAGCAAACGTTTACTCTGCCACTTTTCAGCAAATGAGCCAACCAGTTACTTCCTGTGTATCGTATGCAGATGCTGCTAAGGCTAGTTCTATTCCGACACAAAATGTTTCACCGCAAAATAATTCTACAAATACACACTCAAACTTTAATTATAATCGCCTTGAAGCCACTATTGAAAATCTTGTGCAAACTATAAACAATTTTACAACAAATATGACTAGCATGATGCAAGAAATGTTGCGAATGCAGAATACTCTGCTTCAAGCTTTAGTTAACAAACCATGAACACGTTAAAAATATGTTTCTGGAACGCAAACGGCATTCGCCATCATAAAAATGAACTTGAGCACTTCCTCACGGAAAAAAATATTGATATAATGTTGGTCTCTGAGACTCATTTGACTTCGAGAAGCCTTTTTAAAATTTATGGCTACACCTTATATGATTCAAAGTACCCGAGAGGAAGAGCATGCGGTGGATCAGCAATTTTAATAAAGTCAAGACTCAAGCATTATATTATTGATAACATTTGTGAAGAACATTTACAAGCAACGAATATTTGTATTGAAAATTTTTCCAATAATTTTGTCATATCATCAATTTACTCTCCTCCTAGATTCGCAATTACTGAGCATCAATACGAGGATTTTTACAAATCTCTGGGTCCTTGTTTCGTAGCAGCTGGCGACTATAATGCGTAACACACGTTCTGGGGTTCGCGTCTTATTACACCCAGAGGTCGAGCGTTGTTCAATACAATTTCCAAAATGGGCTTGGATGTCATTTGAAGTGGGGAGCCCACTTATTGGCCTACTGACATACATAAAATTCCGGATGTAATAGACTTTGGCATTATGAAAAATATCTCTAGGGATTTAATTCAAATTGAAGCTTCTCTAGATCTCTCGTCCGATCACTCTCCCACGATCGTTACAATTTGTAGCCCATTAAGAAGTGATTTACCTCACCCATATGCCAATTTGATAAATCGTGTAAATTGGCTGCGATTCAAAAAATATCTTAGTAGTCATTGCACGGAAAACATTACACTAAGAACACCTGATGATGTTGAATCTAACATTGCCAATCTTAACGAAAATATTAAGCAGGCTGCTAAACATGCCACTACCTCCTATCCGCAGACTGGGTTTAATAGACTATATTCTACAGATATTGAACGTCTCGTATGTGAAAAAAGAAGAGCTAGAAGGGAATGGCAACAGCACAGATCACCCCAGAATAAAATTAGATTTAAAGAGTGCACTAAACGACTCCAAGAGCTGCTTGCACATGAAAAAAGTGCATCTCTTAAAAACTATCTGGAAAATCTTGATGTCACACCAGCATCTGATTATTCTTTATGGCGTGCTGCTAGAAAGCTTAAAACACCCGTTGAGTTTAAACCACCTCTGTGCACATCTACCGGAGGTTGGGCAAGAAGCGATACTGAAAAAGGTAACATATTTGCTGCCCATTTAAAATACGTATTTACCCCAAACACATGTACTGGTGTAATTGATTTGCCAAATGTAGTCGCTCTACCCCCTCAACAAATAAAGTTTAAGACGCGTGATGTGCAAAAACTAATTTCTGAACTCAACCCAAAGAAAGCTCCGGGTTTTGATGGAATTAGTAACCAGATGCTAATAAAGTTGCCTCGTATTGCAATTAGAATACTGTTATTTATTTTTAACGCCATTTTACGACTGCAGTATTATCCAAATAGCTGGAAGCTTGCCAAAGTTAAAATGATTCCAAAGCCGGGCAAAGACCTTACCAAGGCTGAGTCATACAGGCCAATAAGTCTCCTATCAACAATGTCAAAGCTTTTCGAAAAACTGCTCATGACAAAATTGTCCCCAATTCTAGTTAATAGTGGGTGCATACCAGACCATCAATTTGGTTTTAGAAGTCAGCATAGCACCATTGAACAAACTCACAGATTAGTTCAATTTATAAGAAGAACATTTGAAGAAAAGAAGTATTGTTCTGCGCTGTTTATCGACGTTTCTCAGGCATTTGATAAAGTGTGGCATGAAGGCCTAATTTTAAAATTAAAAACATACCTGCCAATAAACGTTGTAAGTCTTTTGAAAAGTTACATTACTGCCCGGAAGTTCACTGTTGTGGAAGGAGACTTTATGAGCATGCCTGAAACTATCTCATCCGGTGTGCCACAGGGGAGTATACTGGGGCCAGTTTTGTATTTGATTTATACTTGTGATATGCCTCTGAGCAGCAATATCCACACTTCCACATTTGCTGATGATACAGCCTGCCTTAGTATGCATGAAAATCCTTACGAGGCATCCCGATATCTTCAAGAACACATTACCCAGCTGGAACTATGGTTAAACTTATGGAGAATTAAGGTAAACGAACAAAAGTGTGTTGAAGTAACATATACATTACGAAGAGATACGTGTTTACCCATTCGGATTAACAATCAAGTTGTCCCTCAACATACTCATGTGAAATATCTTGGTATACACCTTGATCGACGGCTTACTTGGAAACACCATATTGACTCTAAGTTAACCCAAATGAAACTAAAATTAACTCAGGTACATTGGCTGATTGGTAGAAATTCAACCCTCAGTCTAGATTGCAAACTTTTGATATACAAGTCTATTTTGAAACCCATATGGTGCTACGGAATTCAACTATGGGGCACTGCTTCAGCTTCCAATGTCGAGAGAATCCAACGAAGGCAAAATAAAATTTTGCGATTAATAACATCGGCTCCATGGTATATAAAAAACTCAAATATACATCGTGATTTGAATATGCCACTAGTGGTTGAAGAAATTGCAAAATATGCAGGCAAATATTTAACAAAACTCGAGTCACATCCTAATCCGCTTGCTCGTAATATTTTGAACTTTACTGGACACATCCGCCTAAAAAAGAGGGATATAAGTGCTCTTATACTCAACATTCCAGATGGGACTGCTTGAAAATACTTTTTATTTTATTTTAATTTTTCTTCCTTTTGATTATCACTACTTATGTATTATTTATAACTATCTCTAAATTTATGTCCGACAGTGGTCGGGCCTAATAATTATATTTTAGATTTAAGATTTGAATACTTATTGTTAGTTCATATTTGAAGATACAATAAATAAAAATATGTATTAAAAAAAAAAAAAAAAAAAAAAAAGTAGTATAGTTTTAGCACTTGCCTAGTACGGCTCAAAACAAAACTTATAACGTTATCTAAAGAAAAAACAAATTTAATATTTTTCTTATATTTAATTAAATAACATCAAAATAAACAGCAATCATGGCTCAATGGATTGCCACTTATGGCAATCGCTGTCTACACGTGGGAAATTTCCTGGACGCAATAAAATTTGACAATTACCTCAATCCCAGTGTAACAATGAAAACTTGTAATTTTTTCTATTGTTACAAATGGAATTATAATTTATTTTTAAACAGATATTTTTTGGGACACGAACTGACAAACCCCGCATGACAGGCCATATTTCATATTTCAAAAGTATAAATACCAGTTAAGCGTAGGTTAATATCTAAGAATAGTTACAGGGCTGGTTCCAGAACGTTATGTTTATACTCTTTGATAGGTCCTGGATCTAAACAAATCGAACTTGTTCAGTGCCTTTTACTATAATACTAGACCAAACCCCAATTAAATTGACAAAAGATCACGACTATACAACACGATAATGGTGAATATACATATATAACCATTTAAGAATATGGCCATAGGCGTAGAAAGGCCTTTTCGGGGGAGCTAATGCAAATTAATGCTGTCGTTTATTTTTAAATATAAAGGTCCGTAACTCAGTGACTATAAGTATTAGATGATAAAAGATAAGCATATATATTCAGTAGTACAAAATTTGCGTAATTTAAATAAACAGTTATCAAGATTTTTGGAAATATCTTTGTAAACTGCAAAAAATACGTTTTTAGCGAATATCTTGAAAACGCTTCTTAAGAAAACCAAATGAGTGCCATATTCGTGTTTAGCGACCCTAAATTAGTTAAGAAAATATCTCATTGTAGAGGTTATTCTTTTTTTTTTTTTGCATAGTGCTATTTTTTATTTAGTATTTTGGTCCGTTTTTGTTCTAAAATTTGAAATTTTACCTCTCAGGGTCAAGCCTCGCAGTCATCCGATTTGGCCCAAATTTTTGGATCTGCTTACAGAAATTTCGCTTTATGCAAATTGAGTATTATATTGGTAAATTTTATAAAATTGCAATTTTGACCTAAATGTGGAACGCCAGGGAGCTACCCGATTTGGCTAAGATTGGCACTACGTGAGTTTTGGACCTAGTACTATATTAATCCACATATTTTTTTTACAGAATTCCAAAACGGATTTTCATTCCCACCGTAATATACATACATACATATCAGAGATCTGCAAATTTCATGCTTTTTGATGATTTACTCATACATTAAAATTTTTACTCACATTTAATCACGTACAAAACATTCAACGTTCAATAAAATCAGCGTCGTAGTAAAGGCCGTTTCACACTATAATACAAGTATTAATACTTTTGACGAAAATACATCCCTAATCTAATTTCTGTTTCAAAAATTTCAAAAGACAATAACAACTCAACATGTCAGAGTTGCATTTTCCGCAAAAGTATTAATGCTTGTATTATAGTGTGAAACGGCTTTAATATCTGTTCATTGGAGTGATTGTGAGTGTAGCGATCGAACATGTTTAAATCAATTCACTCACCATACCAGAAATGTTTTATTCACATTTAATCATGCAACAAAACTCAATGTTGAATTTAATCAGCATCGTACAAACGAACGCATCGTTTGAATAATTGTAATGCAGGGTATACACAATACTTAATTCCGTACTTTGAGTAGTATGAGTTGTAGTACGGGTTTTCAAATACACGTTACTATAAATCATACTAATTTATTTGAAAGAAAATTTTTAAGGCAATACACACGCGGATTAATGAATAATGTGGTGGATTTGAAAAGTTGAAAAGAATAAAAAAAAATAATGCAAAAACAAAAGGAACATTTTGTAGAGAATGGTTATAATAATGTTTTATGTTCTTTTTTTAATTAAAATATCCGCTACATAAATCTAATTTTAAAATTGAGCCGCAGAATCACTCCGTTTTCTAAATCAGCTCCTCATAAAACTAATTTCGCTGTACAACAGCATGATACACAATACTAATTATCGTACTTAGCGAAGCTCCGCCCACAGAAATCAAAAATTTTTGATTTTCATACTACAAAGTATACTTCATAAGTACGACAGCATGATACACGTTACTAATTTTATACTTATACGATTTATCGTACGATTTGTAGTATCGTGTATACTCGCCATAAGGGGAGTGTTCGAACTGGTTTTATTCAAACTTCTACGTGAACAAGCGATGACGTTGAATAAAATCAAAAAAGTAAAGTTCGTTCAATTTATTTTAAAACACACACACATAAACGTGTGAAACAGGGATGGAAAATTGGAGGTTTGTATTTGTTCCAATTATAAAAAAGGTGCAAAATTTTTTAAGTATTAACAACTAACTGGCATATTCATAAAAAATATTTTAGGTTTATGAATCGCTTATTTGACGTAATTCTATGGGAAATTTGTCAAATAAACCTGTAATAAACCTAAAATATTTTTTTATGAATATGGCGGTAAATCTTCAAAAGAACTTACATATGGGGAACTCATTTAACCTGTTATATACCTCTTGAAGTTTAACCTTCTTGTTTTCAAAAAATATTTGATGCTTATTTAGAGCTGATTTAACAACTTTCTTTACGATAGTTGTCGAAAGAAATTTATTAATATGTAAGTACATATATTTTATAAACAAGGCTGTTAAAATTTTTAACATAAATTTTGGGTAGTAAATTGCCTGTTCAAAACTTTTAAGATACATATTATCGTTAACGATAATTTACGTACAAAAACATATTTTTCAATATTAAAAAAACATTCTCCCAAAAACTTTAGTTTTTGTCGCTTACGATTAAGTCGAAAATAGGGCTCAATATTTCAAACATAAATTCTGTTAAGTTAATTAACAAAAATTAGTTTTTGTATTGAAAATCCTCCTCAAATTTTATTTTAAAATGCATTTTTCGTACAATTAATCTCAGAAATTTATATAACATTTTTGTCTCTAATATTTTTCAAAAAGTTCGTAGCGAGTAGCTCTATTAGACAGTTTCTTTAATTTTACCATCCCTGATATAAAACACCCAACTTAACTACACAAACACATACATACTTAAAAATTGGTTTGTTATTATGACAGCAGTTTGCGTTGGGTCCCAATAACTACCACATTCATACACAATGATTTTTTTCATTTTCGCTTTTACTCTACATCAACTACTTGATGCTGATTTAAAATGAACATTTTTTTCTTTCGCATTATATTCTTGTTCAAAACACTCATTGTTGAACCAAATACCAATCGTCCGAACTGATTGGTATGATGCTACGCATGATTATAATTCACACCCAACAATACTCCACTCACTTGAGCGATTAAAACTTAGCAATGAATATACGTGTTTGAACAAGTTTGATTTTTTCAAAAAAATAGCATGTTTTTAGGATATTGATTGCGTATGATTATTTTACCAATCACCCGTTTCAGGTCACTGATACATATATAATAAATTCAGTAAAGTGCGACTTCGACTCGCGCACGAAGGGTTCCGTACGTTCGGCTTTGAGCATTGTTTCAATTGGCTTTTTTCTGTTTAAACGATTTTTTTCGGTTTTTGACGATTTTTTTTAATTGTGGCGATTTTTTTCTCATTTTGGCGATTTTCCCCCGGTTTTCGCGATTTATTTTAGTTTTAGAATATTTTTTTAATTTTGGTTCTTTCTTTTCGTTCTGGCATTTTTTTTTTTTGGTTTTTCGCGATTTTTTGGTTTGGCGATTTTATAATTTTTTAGTTTTACCGTTTTTGAAAATTTCAAGAGTTTGGCTCTTACGGTTTCCAAGATACAGCAAGTTGTCCAATTACACCCAAGAACACCCTTTAATTTTGATTTTTAAATTTTAGTGCGAATTGTTGTAGTCTGTATAAAAATACACTAACTTTGCTCGTTGCTCGTTTTGGAACACCCTTTACTTTTTAACTGTCATATATTTATTGTTGTAGCGGCAGAGTTCTACATATTCTGTCAAAATTTCAGGTTTTCTTACCGTTCCCGAGAAAACAGATTGTGATGGACAGACGGATTTCGTAGTGAAAACAATAGAGTTCCTTCTCACCTTTAGTGTTCGCAACCCCAAAAACTGAAATTCAAGTGGTTCTAATTATCTAATCGAGAGTATAAAGGTACATACCAGTGATGTAACGAATGTCGATTTTTGATATTCGCGAATACGAATACGAATATTTGAAACGATATTCGCAAATACGAATACGAATATTGTATCTGAAATTTATAGACATTAAATTGAGGTTCTTTTTACGCCTGCAATATGAAATATTAAAAAAAATTATGAAAAAAGACTTTATACTCCTGTTGTCGTACTTTAAAGTTAATAAAAACTAGGGATGTAACGAATACCAGTTTAGCGAATGCGAATGCGAAAGCGAATAATACATTTTAATTTTTGCGAAAGCGAATGCGAATGCGAAAGCGAATGCAAATATTACAATTCATTAAATAAATTTATATAAGAGTAAGTGTATATAATAATTAAAAATAAGTTTACACAATGTTAGGCAATCCACCCTTTCGTACTTTAGCCCTAAATCCTGGTACTCTGTTCAACATTTCATGTGAAATGCTGTCAAATACATATGAAGAAAACTTGGAATGAATTTTTCCTGAAAAAATCTTGCAGAAGTAGTATTCTGTTCATCTTGGAAAAAACATATGAAATATATCTTTAACATTTTAAGTTTTCATGAGAAATAATATGAGTGGCACTTGTTTCGCATGGAATTTACAACAAACAAGGACTAGTTAATATTGTTTAGATTCGAAATTTGTTGTACGAAGTAATGAATGGCGTTCAAAAGTTTGAACAGACTAGCCTTAAGCAAAAAATATTTTCGCGCAAATCAAACAATGTCTTTTCTTTTTCAAAACTGAAAAATATTTCCAAACACCGCTGGATTTGGGTTCCATTTTGATACTTATGAGAACTTATTGATAGAAAAGTTTTCCGCTAAAATATTATTGCTTTACATGTATCTTTTTCATGCTGGCTTAAAATAATTTTCGTCTTTAAATTTAAAATCGTAAACTATTTTCGTAAAAGAAATACAAATTTTTTTGTCTTTAGTTTCGCTTGAAATATTCGCATACGTTTTAGCGAATGCAAAAGCGAATGCAAATAGCAAAAGTAAGCGAATTATTTGCGAATGCGAAAGCGAATGCGAACATTCGTTACATCCCTAATAAAAACTACCCAAAATTTCAATGATCGTCATTAAATAATATTTAAAAATTATACAAAGCACAAATTTCTATAAAAAATTTAATGGATTTGAACAAACTAATATTTTTAGCCATTTATTTAAATTTCGTTTAGGATATATGCATTTATTTATTTAATTTGTAATGAAAAATATTCGTATACGTATTCGCCTGAATTCGTCGGATACGCCTGAATTCGTCGGCCGAATATTCGACAATTCGAATACGAATACGTGCATCACTAGTACATAAATATGTATGTATACTACACGCAAAGAAAAGATATGGTTGTAAAATGGTTGAGAAAACAATACTATGTTTTACGAAACAAATGCGTGGTCGTTGAAAACTGGTTATTGTTATTTAAACATTAATTTCGTTACGATAAACAGAGTAGTGTTTGAATTTAATAATTACATTATTATATTCATAGATGTGCGATATGGTTAGAGTTTAACAATATAGTTTTGTTAAAAAGTTATGACTACAATATAATTTGTATTATTGTGTAAAAATAGTATGATGTAAATAACAATATAATGTTATCCAAGTTAAGTTTTTAAAAAAATCTTTTTCAGAAACACCTTCTGTCAGTTCAGAGTTTCGTTTGTAAGCTATCGGTAGTGCACGCGTGGTATTAAATAAATAAAAAAAGTATAAACAAAGTACTTAAATCAATCCAAAGCGGTGTCATAAGTACGGTAAGTACGGATTTACTTAAATCAATTATAGAAAACTTAATTTAATTACAGATTATCTAAGTGCTAAATACTTAATTTTAGCTATATTTAATCCAGAATTCGTACTTAAAATAATCCAAAAACGTGATTGCTTTCAGAAGAACTTATATTGAATCAATCTCAAAATGCACTTGAGTCAAGAACTTCCAAGTTGATTTAATCCTGAATCCATACTTGACAAAATCCAGAATTGATTGATTTGATAATAACTAGTATTGAATCAATTTCAAAATGCACTTAATTTAAGTATTTAAAAGTTAATTTAATTTCGTATGCGTACTTGAAATAATCCCAAGACGAGATTGATTTAATTAAAAGTGAGATTAAATAAATCTCAAAATACGCTTGTTTTTAGAAATCCTAACATGTCCTAACGAGTAAAAATATTTAATTAAAATTTTTTAATTAGATTTTTATTGTATTAATATATTTTTACTTAAATTATTGAGAATCATTTTTGCATTAATAATAATTTATTTTTATTTTAAAATACAAAGGTAAAATTTCTATATTAATCATAATTTTATAGTTGTGAAGGAATTTGTAAAAATAATCGAGAATCGCTAAAATAAACTCTTTCGTCTTATATATTTCTTCTTTTTGAGTTCTAATAAGGATATTCCGCTCAGTGAATGATTTTATATTCTGACCAAACTCTAGGGGGTATAGTTGTTAAATTGTACCATTAATTACAACTTTATTTGGTTTTATCTTGTTTAAAACTGGGTTTCCTTGGAAATCATCGTTTCTTGTTAGCCGGTTTTCAACTATTGTCTCGGTATCACTTCCTAACTAAATAAAGATAAATAAACTAATATATCATATAATATTATATTATATAGTTATTACACCTGTATTTTTTCACTTGAAAAACTTTTCACAAAATTCCATAAGCAGGCCCTAGCCGCTCTTGTATTGTTTCCTTTAAGCCGCACAGTGGCACATTTGAAGAGATGGCGGCCAAAACTCTTCCAAAAAATTTTTTTTTCGTGTCACCGATTTATTTTTTTTTTGTTTTTATATAAAAGTAAACACATAGGAACCTCAAAATCCAGAAATTTAAGTTTTTATTTGGATTGTTTCTCTTCGAATAGGGTGATCAAAAACGCGGTTTTTTTAAGAGAAGCTGAAATTCAAAATATTTTACAAAATTTTTGAACTTCAAGTGGGCACAACTTTTTTGGTTTTATATATTTTTAAAAATTTTTTTTTCTTCACATAATATCATTTCTTAACTTATAAAATAGTTTAAAAAAATCGTGCCCTACTTTGCTCGAGGCCCAGATTTGGGCATTGCAATAAAGGTCTAAAATATACCCAAATCTTGATGTTCAGTGGAACGCAACTTTTTTTCTGCGAAAAACTTCATAAAATGACTTATAACGCGTTATAGTACGTACTTTGAGCTGTTATTATATGCCAATTTTTTAAATTTATATTTGCGGCTCTAGGAACTACAATGATTTTACTGCTTGCATGTCGGATATTTTAGGTATGGGAGTGCGGTATATCTACATGGGTTTGTGTGTGCATTGTGTGTATGTTTTTCTATTATTCGAAGAAGTTTTACTAATGAAACGGGTATAATAAAAGACTATTTTTATAATGCATTAAATGCATTTTAGTAATTTATGCCATTAAAAAATGTATAGTTACATATAAGCGGGAGTAGGTACATCAGTTGTTGTATTTGGACTGATATATTCGACCTTTTGCTATAATTTTATTGTGTACCCAGGTAGCTGCTGCTCATATAAAGGTTAAAACGCGATAGACACATCAGGTTTTCTTGCACCAGGTCTCTTTAGTTCTCTTTTAAACCTGCCCGGTTGTTTAGACTGGAATGAAATAACAAAAGAGAAATGTACTCCTCTTCTTTCTTCTCTCTCGTTTAAACACATACCTGTTTCAAGAAAACTTGATGTGTATAAAAACAGACAAAACTAATAAAGACGATCAGTATTGTCAAAACGATGGCTAAGTTCAGTTATGACGATCTTGGTAAAATTTATTTTGAACAAAAAAAAAACAAAAACGATGTTATATTTCACATTTTAAAAGACCCTTATTTGTGCGACCATTTAAAAAGAATTGATAATTTTTTAACGCGATTAAATAATCGGTATAATGAATGTTATAGAAATAAGGAAAAAATGTTTAACTGCAACAAAGAATAGCTTACAAGCGAACTTGTATTTGAAAGCCAACCAAAACCAGTAAATGTGGGCCGACCTGCCAGACCAATTCAGGTAACGAAGACGAAAGCTGCAAAGCATTAATGAAGAATTTTCTCAAGAAATAATTAAAGATACGTTTTTTCATCAACTAGGACCAACAAAAAATAAAACTAAAAAATTGATATAATAGAAAATGTACTGAAAGCGAGCCCCAAGCGTGTAAAAAGGACTTTAAAGAGCATTCCAACACCAACCCATGATAAAAAATTTACATCTGAAAAAGCATTTGCAATATTTCTGAACTTAAAGCTAACAAAATATCTGCATATGGAATTGCGAAAGCTGGCAGTTGGAAAACATTGCTCCATTTATCCAGAATATAGAGATTTGGTTTTAATTAAAAAAGATTGTTTACCACCACAAAATTCTATATACATTACAGAAAGTTCAGCAGAGGTGGTATTGCAAGACATATTAAATCATACTGCGGAAAGATTGTTTAATACATTGGACGCAGATAATATTAAAAAGCTTGGTGACTGTGGCCTAACATTAATTTCTAAATGGGGATGCGATGGATCTTCTGGACAAAAGCGATATAAGCAGTATAATGCAGAAAAAATATCAGATTTTGACTTATTTATGATATCTTTTGTTCCGTTTAGACTAAAAACAAATAACATTAATTTTGAGCCATCTACTAGCAAAGAAACCGATATTGACATATGGAAAAACGAAATATGTACCTTCCTAACAAAATATTGCAGACCAATTTAATTTGCTTTTAAGAAGGAAACGAAGTATGTAATATTAGAAGAAGTATCTAAACTTAAACAACAAATAGATAAGCTTCAACCGATAACTTTGTTACTTAACGATCAAGAGATTCAAATAAATTATCAAATGTTATTTACAATGATTGATGAAAAGTTGCACAGCCCATAACTGAAACAAAATCATCTTCGAGCTGTGTTATTTGCAAAAAAAAACTGCAATCCAATTAAGTCATCTTCCAACAGAAGACACTACTTTCCAAGAATCCTATGAGTTTGGCTTGTCCCCACTCCATGCTAAAACTCGATTTATGAAACACATATTAAAGCTAAGCTATGATTTAGATTTTAAAGGAACAGTAAATAAAGTCAAAAGAAAGGCAAAAAAGAAACACGTACAAGAAAAATATTTAGAATTGGGTTTACTGATCGATCAGCCAAAGCAAGGAGAAGGAAACTCAAATGATGGCAACACAGCAAGAAAATTTTTTTCTGATCCTGAAACTGCTGCGGTTATTACAGGAGTAGATTTTGAATTAATAAAACGCTACAAAATCATACTCCAAGTAATATCAGGCAATAAAAAGGTAAATGCAAGAAAAATTGGTAAGTATGCCAATGAAACAGCGAAACTATACAACGAAAAATATGATTGGAGGAATATGCCATCGACAGTCCATAATATACTATATCATGGGGAAAACATTATTCAACACAATATGCTGCCGATTGGAGATCTTTCTGAAGAAGCGCAAGAAAAAAGGAACAAAGATTATAGATATTTTCGCGCGCACAACACAAGAAAGATATCTAGATATAGTACCAATGAAGAGCTCTTTAATATTTTACTGTGCACTTCTGATCCATATATCTCCAGCATTCGACAAAAATGGAACTCCACCGCTATGAAATTGGACAAAGACGCCAAGCAGCTCCTTGAAAATGAACAGGAGACATAGATGAAATTTTCACTAAGACAGTTAAATGAAAAATGTATTCTATGCAAATTAACATAAAAATTATAGCAAAAAAGCACAATAAATATTGAAAATTTATAAAAGAAATTTTATTTTATTTGGAATAAAAATATTTTCTTAGAATTTATGGTAAAACCTTTTTTCGGATATGGATCTCCTACATATCTGTTATGGATTCACGTTTAAAATATATTTAAATTGTTCATATATAATAACATTTAAAGCTGTCGAGCTTACATTTGTTAGTGAATTATGATCACCAAGGATATTTTACGAAATTTGACTTACAAGGGCGCTATGAGTAAATGTGGACCGATTGCCCTATAATTTCACAGGGATATCACGACTAAGATAAAATTAGTTTTGCTAAATATTATATCATTATTAATATATTTAAAACAATTATGAGCTTCAAACCCGTATTCTAAGTGGTCCATGCGAGAAGAGGGCTAAAGGTCAAAATAAAATGGACCCGGGTGGACGGCTTAATTAAGTATGTAATTTTTTAGTTCAGTTAACGTTGCTGTTTATAAAATGCAATGTTAAATCACTACATTCACAAATTTATTTTTTTTTAATGCCAACAATACCTATATTTTTAAAAGTCATTTTTCAATCATATATAAGTGTACTTTAATAAGGCTTGATTTTGAAATTAATACATTAAATTGAAGCTTAAGATGTCTTCTATCCAACAAAAAAAATTTCATTAAAAAATTTCAATCCAGTCAAAAGTTATAGAATTTTGACCGCCAACTCACAAAATGTGCCACTGTGCGCCGGTCTGTTGCAAGTATTGTAAACTGTTCTATGTTACCTGAGCAGATACATATATTTAAAAAAAGAGAGATATAGACATATGTATAATGTGGCAAATTACTTAATTTTAACTTGATTTCCACAGGAGCCATGAAATTACTTAATTCGGCGTCAGCCTGAATGCGCTATCAAGTATTTTCAAAACTAAAGCAGTATAATTTTTATAAAAATACAGGTGTCTATAAAGTACTGCCTCTTTGTCATCAATGAATAATTATATTTTTTGCTCTCAACTCAAGCCCACGTTTCTAAGCTGATTACATTTATAATCGTCATCGCTCCAAAAGTGCAACCCCATCAGTGCTCTAGCGAAACTATGTCATTAAAGGGCCACTCAGACTATTATACTTTGTATTAATACATGTCAAAAATTCAAATAATACGTGCAAGTGCGATATTGTGAATGCAAAATGTCATAACGAATGGTAAATAATACGATAAAAATTTGACATCCCATAATACTTGACCATTTTTTGAAAATTTTCTAAACGATAATACTTTTCATCTGATCAGGGTTGCATTATTACAAAATCCAAACTAACAAGCCGTCTGTTTCGACGCCGATGCCGTGCCGTCGTTTATGTTATATGTCTTTGTATTAAAACGGATATAAATATTGAATGTGCTTATCGTATTGAATAATTTTTCGTGTAAGACATGTCTGAAAGTTAACGAAACTATCGTATTTTCTTTTTATTTATCTTATTTAAATTAACTACTTTAACCGCCGTCTATTTTCAGAGGCCGGCACGACCACAGCGTACATGAAACTGCTTTACCGCCGGAAGTCAAAGATTAATGTAGGCATGTTAATCCTCAACAGCTGTTTGCTTTATACTTGTGTTTTTAATGTAATATGAGGTGTGATGGTGTGAACATAAAATGTCAATTTACGTTAGATATTTTGATAGTCGAAACAAATGTGTTGAGATTTCTTTTTCGTAAAGTGTGATGAAAGTCTTTATACATGTATAATAGTCTGAGTGGCCCTTAAGAAGCTAGGGGTTCTTGGTCACTTAGAGCGATAACATCTTTCTGAGTCCGGTCTAACAGCGAGTTGAGCAAAAGAAAAGAATTATACAATCAGAACCAAAGAGACGTGTATAAGCAGAAGGTTTTCATATATATTACTTTTTCTTAACTAATATGTGTGGTTTTTATCTGTAGTTTAATGATATAATGACTATAAAAATTATATATTAGCTTTTAAATCCTTTACGGCCCCTTTCACATGTAACATTAACCTTAGAAAAGCCGATTAATGTTTAATTGAAACTATTGAAAAATTTTAATAACTCAAAAAAAAAATTGTTTTACAGAAAACGAGTTTAAAGTTATCAATTTAGTCATAACTTAATTGTAAAATAACATTTTATTTTTCTCTTAAGAATTGAATATACGAGATATATGTATAAATTGTTTACTTATTGTGATTAACGCAATAAGGATTAATTTTGCAAACCAAAAATCGAATTTGATGAGTTGCGACGTTGTTCAAGTAAATAAAAAGACGCGAGCAACAAAAAAACACGTACACTCGATAAAATATACACCACACATTAAGATTTTACTTACTCTTTAAATAGTGATAGGCTGCTTCTCAATCCAAGTCCCTCAGAAGCTGCAACAGTTGGGAGTCGTCGTTTGTTTCCATTGTGGAATTGTCTTCCATCTCAGGAAACAAAATATTTTATCACATTCACTTTTATATTGTTGAAAATACACTTTTTTAACAGCACTTAACCACGCTTTACTTAAAATTTTTCTTTTATTTTAAATTAGTTGTACATATATTATATTATTTTTTATCTTAAAAATTATTTTGTTATTTTTCATTTCATTGAATTTAAATTCTAAGCACACAAATGAAGTTGAAATTTTATGTTTAAAGAGTTTTTATTTTTCTCTTCATATATCGTACTTTAAATAAGAATTTTTTACTCAATTTAAGAACTTTGTACTTGATTTAAATTTTTTTTTTACATAATTTAAACATTTCGTACTCAATTTAAGAAACTCCAGTATTGGTTTTCTAAAATAATCCTGTTTTCGGATTGATTTAAGTAAATGTTAGTTCTATTCGTACTTAAATTTTTGAGTACGATTTGCACTAAAAGTAAGTTTAAAAATCTTGAATTTAGTACGGCTTTTTTCTTTCTGTGTATGTATGTATGTATATCTCTTCATAGAGATGTGTTTGTATTTCGTGTATATACATATGTATATATGTAGGAATACATTTCTATACATACATTTTATTTCAACAATATTAATTCATTTTTATTTCGGACTTACCGCACAGCTGTTTTGAACAAAAGATTTGCCAATAAATATATGATTAAAACACAAAATATTATTATTACATAAAATAATACTATGGTCGTATTTAATAATATTATTATAATATTAAAACATAGTATGGTACGTCTCAATTATATTTTAGTCACATCTAACAATAGTGTTGTCTTATTTACAATAATAAGATTAGGTATAAAAAAGATAATTGTTTTTGTAGGTAATATTATTATTGACTCAGAAAATATTATTATTTAAACTTTTCTTTTCCATTGACAATAATATGATTTGACTGCAACCATATAATTCAATCATAGTATGCTGCTGTTTGATTATGGTTACCTCAACCATATTTTTTCTTTGCGTGTAGAGTGGCCGTTAATTGTATGGAGAATTTTTTTGTTGATTTCTTTTACTCTCACCCCCCAAATCGGTTCAGTTTTATGTAAAAAAAATACAAAAAAATTTCATAGCGATAAGTTGTGTTTTAGGGGGTGCGTCCGGCCCTCAAAGTTAGCCCTCAGCCCATATATTCAATGTAATTTTTTGTTGTTTTTTTTTTTGGTTTAGCTTTTTATTACTATACCTAATATACATATGTATGAAATAATTTAATAAATATACGGCCATGTAACAGAGTTCAATTCCGTTCGGAATCAGAATTCAATCCACCCCATTGTTGTAAGAGATGGTGTCTAAAACAGAAACCTAAAATACGGAAATTTGTCAGGTGTGTCCAAACTGTGGGAGGCGGTGGTACACAGAAAAAAATTATTTGTAAATACAATTAATTTTTTTGTTATATCAATTAAATAATTAACTGATTTTGAACCTTCAATGATTTTTGTAAATACAATTAACGAAATTGTAAGTTAAGGGAAAATCTGAAAAATATTTTCAATTAAATATATCAACAAATAGTTTGTTGAAATTTATTAATTTTTTCAACATTTATTTTTATTAGATTTTAAAGTTATTTCATTTAAAGTTATAGTTATATTAACAATTCGAATTGTTGAATTTCCGTAAAAATTTTTATTATCATAGTTGTTATATTAACAATTTTTTTTATACTATGCACAATCACAACCCTCGAAATGATTTTTGCTTGTCTGCGAAAAACTCTAAATGTCTTTGAGCGGAGTTGAACCGGCAATATCAGGAGTAACAAGCTGACTTACTAACCTCTCAGCTAAAGAGTAACACTTTATTAGACACGCAAATAATGAATACACACAAAACACCGTTATGATATAATTTAACAAATAATTTTGGTGAGTAATTTAATTGATTACAAAAATTTTAATTTGTTATATCTGCAACGAAACATGTTAATTTTGAAATTATATATTAACAATTTGTTTTGTTGGTTGCATTTCGATGATATTTTTTTCTGTGTATGCTCCGGCTAGGGCTTGTCATTTTGAGGTTTATTCAATTCCGATTCCGAACGGAATTGAACTCTGTGACGTGACCGATAAACTCTTATTGTAAACGCTTAGTAAGATAATTTCCATATAAATGCAATTTTGGTATGTTACTCTCAGAAATATAAAGTTCTAAAAGCCAACAATACTAAAGGTGAAGTTACATAACACGCGTTAGTGCGCGTGCCAACTGTAGGCAGCTGTCAAAAAAAGTTGGAATAGTGTTTTTGCATACGACAAGTTACATACCAAACTCTTTGACGAGTTTGCGGCAGAAAGTTGGTCAACTTTCTACTTTTTAACGCGTTTTGATGTTTTGACAACGAATCGGCTGACAATAAAAGAGAAAAATTTTTAAAAAATTAGAATCATGAAGGAAAATCTTAATAAAGAGTTCCAAGATAATTTTTCAATGTAAAAATGAATAAAAAAGCTGAAAGAAAAGGCGTTTGTAACGCGTGTTGTGTAACTTGCCATTTTTCATGCGGTAAAGTTTTCAAGCGCACGATATTCGTCGACGAACAAACGCGTGTTATGTATTTCTACCTTAACGGCAGCGTAGCTAGAAAAAAACTTTGATTTCGGAAGTTAATAGACAGAAGCGTTAGTTATATGCTGAACTACATAAATTTCAGACTTGTAATTTCGGGAACACGATAAAATTTAGCGACGAAAGTAACGCCCCGATTATGGTTTACAACAGTTGTCATTTCACTGTTGTATTTTTTAAAATGTGATTTTGATTTACAACTGTTGCCGGCACTGTTGTATATAGAGTTGTCTGTGTTAATTAACATCGATTATTGTTTACAACATGTGTATTTACTGTCAAAATCTAACAACAGCTCATTAGCTGTTGTTTTATTGACGTTACAAGTTGAAAAACGAAAATGGAGAAGAATTTGTGAGTATGCATACAAAATTTGTTTTGCAAAACATAAAAAATAGCTAATTGTTAATATTTTTAGCAAAATTACAAACAAAAAATAAATAGAAAGTCTGGTTGAGCTTATGAAAATGAATCCAGATATTGGCCGAGGCAAGTTACCATTTGGATGCAACAAAATGCAGCATGTTGTAATTAATGTATGTATGTATTGTAATAACTTTTTGTTTTAGAAAAATCACACTTACTCAGTATGTGGTACTTCGAATGGATTTGAAATGTCGTGAATTCTTTTCCGGATACGTGCCATGTGTGTTCTTTTATTGCTCTCATTATCATCATCATCATCATCATCATCATCATCAAAATATAGATCAACGTTAATATCCATAATTCATAATACTCTTTTAATTCAATACTGTTTAATTTATTTCAGACAAAGTATACACTTTTTTCAATTTCTTTTTTGAACTTGACAGTTTTTGGTGACCAGATATGCATTTTTACGGAAAAATCTACTACAATTAAAATGCAACTCTGTGACATGCACAACACCTAGATGTTGTAAACCACAATCGCTAAAAGCATTAATGGCGGTATTCGGTGTTAAATGAAAATTGTCTTGCGTCATTGTAAATGCAAAATAGTGTAGCTTTTTTTTAAATCCAACAACAAAATACACACACAATACAAAGAAAAGCTACGATATTTTGCACTTGCACTCACGCAAGACCATTTGCATCAAACATCGAATAACGCCAATGTTGTGTTGTAGCAGAAACAACACAACATTTGTGTGTTGTAAACCATAATCGGGGCATAAATTTATAATTTTTGGGTTAGATAGACGGCTTATGGTGCGGCGCAAGCCAAATAAATAACTAACTAAGGCCAACAGTAAAACATGGTGGTGGTTTTCTCATGGTGTGGGGCTGTACGTCGGTACTAGAAGTAGGAAATTTGGTGTTTATATAAAGCACAATGGATAAACATCTATAGTTGTCCATTATTAGAGAAAACCTACATGCCAGTGCTGAACAAATGGATCAATATATCAATGGGTATTACTTCCAACATGACAACGACCCAAAACATATATCCCTGGATATTAAGTCCTATTGAAAATCTTTGGGTTTATTTGGAAAAAAATCCGGGAGAAATAGCATTTTATCAAAAGTATGCTTAGGTCGAGTATTGGAAGAAGAAATGTTTAAAATTAGTGGAATCTATGCTAGGACGTCTGCAAGTGGTCACACAGTGAATATCACACAAAACATTAAAACATAGTACGCTGCTTTAATAATGAAAAATCTGTGAAAAAAATTCAAAAACAAAATACTTTTGTGACCTGATTTTTTCATTATTTTTTAAAAATTTCATAAAATAATTTTTTTTTTAAATTTTAATTAAAATATTTGTAGTTAAGACTTCTCTTATTTAATATGTAAAAAAATAAACATGAATTTTTCAAAGAAGAAATTTTTATATTGCATTCTTTTTGCAAATTTGTTGAGATTTACAAAATATTTCTGTGAGTAACTGTATAATTTTTGGTATTTTCTTGGTTATTTTCATTATTTTCTAAAATATTAATTTTAGCAAAAAATTTTCTTTGAAACTAATGTTGTAGACTAGAAGAGCTAAAATATTGCCATACATAATATTCTTATAAAATGTTTTTTTAAAAAGATAGTCATATGCAAACAAATTACATTGAAAATAGAAACGAATTGGTAACCTCCTTCTTTTTTTGAAGTCGGTTAAAAATAGGCTTGAAGGCCAACTTTGAGGGGCGGGCGCACCCCCTAAAACACAACTTATCGCTATGAAATTTTTTTGTAGATTTTTTTACATAAAACTGATCCGATTTGGGGGTGAGAGTAAAAGAAATAAAAAAAGGGTATAATAAATAACGGCCACTCTAATGTATACAGTCTTATGTAAGTTGTTTGTGTGCAGTTAGTTAAGCTAAATAACAAATAAGAAAAAACAAATAAATACTACTGGAGTCGCCAGCCAGTCAACCACCAAGCCAGTAAGTAACAAATTATTATGTATGTATGTACATCAGTTGAAGGTAGCAGCTTAAGCATCAGGCGCCAGTGGGCGCCACTGACGTAATAACAGCAATAATAGAAACGACAGCAGCGGCGTCGTGCATGGCGCCACAAGCAAACAAACAAACAAAATACTAACAAGCTAAAGCTACGGTCACACTTGACAAACATTTGCCCAAAAAAGCGTAACCAATAAATACTAATGCAAAATTTTTTGCTTCAGACATGTGTTTTTAAGTTAATTAATTTGGTATTTACAAATAGGCAAAGTTATAGAATACAATATTATTGGAAACCATTGAACTTAATAAACACGTGTCTGAATCAAAAGTTTTCTCATTAGCATATACATACTGGTTATGCTTTTTTGGCCAAATGTTTATCAAGTGTGACACAGATGCGAGAGACAAATTAAATATCATTAAAGGCCGTTTCACACTATAATACAAGTATTAATACTTTTGACGAAAATGCATCCCTAATCTAATTTCTGTTTCAAAAATTTCAAAAGACAATAACAACTCAACATGTCAGAGTTGCATTTTTTACAAAAGTATTAATACTTGTATTATAGTGTGAAATGGCTTTAAGCAAAGCCATTGGCAATTATAATGTATAGTCAGCGTTGCCAGAATGATGATTTTAATCATATATTCGATGATTTTTTTAACAAAATGATTTTTAGTTTTTTTTTTAATTATGATTTTTATTGTTGTTTTTTTTATTTTTGGCCAAATCAAATTTGTTGTGAATTGAATTCTTTTTATTTAGCTGGTGAGGCCTATCTTGTCTTATGTCAATAAAAACTCAATTTTTATTACATATTTTTCACGACGTTTCGTGAATTTTATGTTCACTTCTTCAGGTGATTTGTCTATTTTATTAAAATTTAAAAAAATTAACACCAAAAACGTATAGGAAATAATATATATAACAGAGTAAACTTACTAACAATCGAGTTGTGTTGTTATTAAAACATCAAAAATAAAAAATATACAAGTTTACTTGAACCAAAAATTATAATATTAAGAAAAATGGCTTTAGGTGTTCCTTATTATCACACTGTAAATGGCGCTTAAGTTGTCAGTGTATTCTTTTTTGTTCATTGCTTTCACTATTTTCTGTTGTATTCTTAAACTTTCTGTTGTGTAACGTTTTCTTGTATTGTTTTCTACATTTAGAATGTTAATATTGTCAAAATCAGGTGCATGATTAGTTTATTTTATATGTTTAGATAATGCCGTGCTTTCTTTGTTTTTATTTATGTCTGCTTTATGTTCTTTCATTCTTGTTGCTAAATTTCATGGTATTTTATACACGACATTATTTTTTTGTATTTTGTCAACTGGTGTTTTTGTTTAGTGAAGATGGTACTCAATGTTTTACTGGCTTTATATGCTAAGGCAGTGTTGTTGTTGTTTGTTGTATATTTCAAGTTTCTATTATCTGTTAATCCTGGTATATATTTGACGCTGTAATACTGTTTTTCATCAGGGTTGCCATTTCTATTGTTTTGTGAGTGTTTGTGGGAATTAATAAGTGTTTTAATTAAAAATGGGGGGAAACTATTATCAATTAATATTTTACTGATTTTTTGTTTATTACGTGCGTGGAATTGTTCGTCACTAATATCCAAGACTCTATGTATGAGACTTCTTGCCGTGTTGATTATTTGAAACTTCGGTTGAGTTGCATTAAAGCTTATAATTTTTAATTTATGTACATTAAAGCACCCAATGTGCCAAAAATTTTTATTTTTTACTTTGTTATGTACCTATTTGAAAATTATCCAATAGCACATGATGCATTGAAAAACAGTTATCTCAAAAAACTTAGTTTCATCACATGAAAGGACATAGTTAGGGCAAAATTATGTATAGGAAAAATGTTGTGCCATTTATTCTGCACAAAAATGATTATACAAAATTCATATGAAAGTTATGGGTGCAAAAGTGTTTATATTTGTATTTATTATTTTTGATGAAAATTGCATTGCGAATGGCACATTCCATTTTTTATGACCAGTCTACCCGAAACTGCCGGTGGAGTGAATAAAATAAATACTTTCGGCATACCATACATTTTTTTGGTGCTCTACATACATACATATGTATGTACAACATTCGTGATGGTTCTTAAATTTTGTATCAATAGTTATACATACTCGTACATATTTAAACAAATTAAATTTCATTTGTTTACATATATACACAAATATCCATCATTGATTTCATCATAAGAGACCTAAAATAGAATTTAAAAATATTTTGTGTGAAAAAAACGAACATATTTTGACCAGTTTTTATGTACCAAAAACTAAAAAAGTACAGGTAAATTTTCATTACAAAAAGGTAAAATTAATATTAACTATAGAGATACATGCATACTAGTAATGCACGAATATTCGTATTCGAATTAGAGTTTTTCTTTTCCCGGGAAAGCGGGAAAGATTTTTCGGATTCCCAGGAAATCCCGGGAATTCCCGCCCAGTACAAAACAATACAAAATATTTTTAAATTTAATTTATTTCAACAAAAACAAATTATAATTCATGAGATCGATTAAATAATAACGTTTTATACACACATTATTCAAAAAATAATACCGTTTCCGTTCTTTATATAATAATACATAGATAACAATATTATAAAAAAGAAATTATACGAATATTATTTAAAAAAAAAAGTTACAAAATATCCCCTTATGAAAAAATCATTGTTAAACTTAAAATTGGTTTAACAAACGAATTTTGTATGGCGAAACCAGTTTTAACGCATGCTTTAACTTTAACAATCGTTTTTGCATAAGGGCAAATTTCTTTGGAAATAGGACTTTAGTACAGAATAAGCTGCTAATGCTGTTAACCGTACTATTTACCAAAGATAATCTGTAATTATTTGTAATTTTATTTCATTTCCTTGCTCATTTCCGTTTTTTTACTTTTATGGATTGTTGTATTATTAAATTTAGATAGTCGCGTTCTGCTTTTTCCAAATACGGGCACCTAAGTCTCAGAATGCATGTGTACCAGATGTAAACTCGGCCTTAGTTGTTGTAAGGCCTTAGCTATTGTGATATTGCCATCACCTTATAATTGAACCATCGCATTGTACATACGACACTCATCAAGGAATGTGTAAATACAAATTAACTTGCCATAAGAAAATCAAAAAAGAAAGGAAAAGAAATCCCGGGAAATTTGTGCGGGATCCCGGCAAAATTTTCCCGGGATCCTGTATGAAAAACACTAATTAGAATTGCAGAGTATTTGGCCATTTTTAAAAGTTTTGCGAGTACGAATATTTTTCCAAAAAAATTTAATAAATCAGTGCAGAAGTCCTAAATGAAGTTTAAATAAGTGGCTAAAAATACTAGTATTAGCTTGTAATAAATAATTAAAAAAATTTTTTTTCAATTCAATTCTTGTAACCAACTTCAAAACAAATAAAACAAACTTCTTCTACAATTGCGCTGATTTACACGGGCATAATTGTGCTGGCATAACATGTCAGTTTATAGGTGAGAGGCAAGGAGAGTGGTTTTTTGTTTGGCATAATTTTTCAACCAGCTACAACCCCGCATTAGCAGCACAAAACCAATACACACACAACTTAAAAAAAACAGCAAATATCAAATGCATACAAAAAACACAAACACACAAAGCTATGTATACGTATATATTTTTATTCTGGATGAATTTAGTCTCGTGTGTTCTTAAAAAAACAAAAATTGTGCGGCTTAAAAATTGTGTAAACTACCTCATTAACATTAAAAAAGTTAAAGTACTTTTCCAGATAATACCTATTTGTCCGAAAATTATTTCTCCATATTAAAATATAATAAAGTATTCCTTAAATATATTGAAGGGGCTGACGATCTAGTTCCTAGATAACTGCTGTTTTATAAAAATATTTTCTTTAGTTTGCTTAAATAAAAAATTAAAATAATATACCACACGGATGGAAATCATGATACAATTGTACTTTTTATGGTACTTTTTTGACCTCTTTAGTACCGTGGTACTACCGAGAGTTACTTGGTACAATTTAAAAATGCCAATGTTTCACTGTTTGGTAACATTAATTTTGCCTATGTTGTCTTTAATTTTTTTGTGTGTTTTTTATTTTAGACGGTCAGCTTCTGTTTTTGTTGCAATGCTGTTGTCAAGGCAAATTCATGTACCAGGTGGTGTGAAGTCTGCAAAAAAGTCTGTCTAGGACTTTAACTGTACCTGTTAACTTGACAGCACTTCGTACATGAACTCGCCTTGACTGTGGTAATATTTATTTTTGTTAAGTACATATCGCTCTAGTGTGTTTTATGTTTTATCGCGCATTTTTAGGGGCATAACTTAGATATTATAGTGCATGAAAATAACAGGCCTGTTAATAAGAAAAAATTGTAAAATAACCGATCTCTAACAAGTCTAATCTACGAATGTACCCTTATGAATGTAATATTTAATATTTTCATGTTATTTTTTATTTTTTATATTGGAATTTTTATACACATTTTTGTTAAGTTTCTGTTTTTTATTGTTTACTTCTGAATTTTTAGAATTTTTTTTACGTTTCAGTTCTTATTAATAAATATTAAAAAATATGGTACCTTCATGGTCCAAAAATTACATTTTGTTTTCACAGTTGGTACAAAATCCAAGAAGTCATTTTCCTTCCCTGATATACCATTGAAAATATGTCTACACTAGTGTTTTTCATACGGGATTTCCCGGGATCCCGCACATTTTCCGGGAAAGAAAGGAAATAAAAAAAAATACAAATAATTACAGATTCCATTTGGTAAATAGTACGGTTAACAGCATTTACTGCTAAAGTCCTATTTCCAAAAAAATATGACCTTATGCAAAAACGATTGTTAAAGTTAAAGCATGCGTTAAAACTGGTTTTGCCATACAAAATTCGTTTATTAAACCAACTTTAAGTTTAACAATGATTTTTTCATAAAGGGGATATTTTGTAATATTTTTTTTTAATAATACTCTTATAATTTCTTTTTTATAATATTGGTATCTATGTATTACTATTACATAAAGAACGGTATTATTTTTTGACTAATGTGTGTCTAGCACGTTATTATTTAATCGATCTCATGAATTATAATTTGATTTTGTTGAAATAAATTAAATTTATAAATATTTTGTATTGTTTTGTACTGGGCGGGAATTCCCGGGATTTCCCGGCAAACCGAAAAATCTTTCCCGCTTTCCCGGGAAATGAAAAAGTCCGGGAAAAGAAAAACTCTAGTCTACACTCAAAATAATTCATAGGTAAAATAAACGAAAAATATGGTTCATTTTACGAAAATATTCGTTGTTTTTACGGTACGAAATGCTTCGTAAATAGTGGAAATGATATTTCTTTATTTTACGAAATACTTTGTGTCTGCAAATAACAAAGTTTAGTTTATTTACAAATTTTTTTATTATCGAAATTCGTAAAATTACAAAATCTGTTTTCCTGCACAAGCCACAAATATTTTCGTAAAATGTACAAAAAAAAAAAATACTTCGTATATTTAAGCATGGAATATTTTGAGTGTATGTATGAAAGTTTTCATTAATACATCTGTCAAAACTTTTACGATGTAGCCTCAAGTGGGCCAACAAAAATTTTGAAACTTGTAATACGATATTATTATATCCATGGTAAAATTATAGCAGGTACATGCACAAACCCAGGCTGTTAATGTATACAATGCAGTTAGTTGTCAAACTTTGTTTACAACCCTGCAATAAATAAAATAATCAGTTGCAAGTGACTACAAATTGGTTTAAATATAATGCAGATATCAACCAAACATATTGAATAGAAGCACACGTAAGAAACAAATAAAAGCAAAATAAGTAAATGGAAAGAAAATAAAAGAAGCATGCCATGAAATCAAATGCCAAATGTTTGTGTTGAAAAAAAAAACTAAATAATTTCAATACTTAATATGTATAATATTTCCTATGAGCGGTTCGTATGTATAAATATATTTATGTATGTACGATTTTTTTATTTTTAGTGAATATAATAATAATAAATATTTATATAGCCACTAACTAGCTGACCCCGGTCCGCGTTGCTGGCCATAAGCAAACATTAGTGTTGTATATGGCACTGGTGGTACACTATGAAAATTGGATTTTGCCCACGAATAAACTAAATATTGCGCCATCTGTCGGGCGAACTTCAAACTAGACAGAAACACTCCTCACACCCCATAGAGCATGTATATAAAGTTTGGTCTAAATCGGTGCAGTAGTTCTTGAGTTACGGTGCAAAAACACAAAAAAAACTAAAAATTACGCCATCTGTCGGACGAATCACTATTTCTGAAAGGGACGTAAGATTTACCGGGATAGAATATATATATAAACACGCACATGTCCTTTACGAATATTTTGCGGGGTGGAAGGTGAAAATCTGTTGGGGCATTGAAGAGTTTACTCATAACAAATAAACGTGTTTTTGTATTATATATAATAAGATATATGTATTTATATATTTACATAGATATATATGGATATATACATACATATATGTATAAATATATAATATATGTACATAATATAAATATACATATGTATATCTTTTTTTTACTGTAATATTAATTAACTACAAATTGGTTGAAAAATAAGTAGTTAGTAGTCAATTTAAAAGTCATGCAGAGATGGCCAATTGACTACCGCCTATGACATGCTTATGTTAAAATAGTGCGACAAGGAAAAAAGTCACTTAATCAACCAGTTGTGGTTATTAAAAAACTAGTTTGAAGTTACTTACAAATGGGTTTGAGTTCCTGTAAGGAAGCTACAAAAATGTTAGTGTATGTGTTGTAAATAAAATGTTTACATTGTTGCCAATGAAGTTATACATGGCTGTGTCTCCAATTACACATTGAAGTAAATTACACTACACATCTTTTGTGTATGTTAAAATGAAAACAAAACTAAATAAAAATACAACACAAAGTAGAATTACTCACATATTATGCACGAATCTAGTTACATGGCCTACACATGAGAGTAATTGCTCAAGCTGCGTAATTACACACATATTGGCAACACTGAATGATTATAATCATTTATGAATGCCGCGTCTACTTTAGTTACCCTGTGATTGTTATTTTTAACAAGAGTGCTATATTCGGCTGTGTCGAATCTTATATACCCTTTACCAATGTATGTATATGTAGTATGCAAACACATACATACATACATAAGTACATACATACATATTTGTTTTGTGATGAAAGTTATAATTTTTTGTTATAGAACAATTTTTAGTAAGTGACCCCTCGGTTTTTTTCGACTAAAGAATTTGCTTGAGTAAAGATCTTACTAAAACATAAAATATTTTTAACTAAAAAAATTATTTTTGGTTAATTTTTTACCCAAATTTTTTTTCCAACTTGCAACCCTGGAATAATTTAATTTTTCTGGTTTTAATACGAGTACAAATTTATTTCTTTCTAAAATAAAGAATATATTTAATTACCATAGAAATAACTAGCTTTATTTAATTAGTTTTATATAACAAAAAAGTGTACTAAATTCTTATGAATTCAAATTACATTTGATAATTATTAATGAACAAATAACATCAAAGTTAATGATCAAACAGAATATGTCCGCAACTTCAGGAAAAATCGTTGTCAAATTTACAAAGCCCATAATAAAATCTACGGCAGTAACTTCAAATGCTCTATAATTTTAGTTTTATTTTCTTTTGTGCTTATTTTTCTTTGTAATTTTGTTCAAAAAATTTATGAAATTTATTGAAAGTATGGTAGCATTATTGAGCGAATGAGTATTTATATATGAGAGCATAAGAAAAAACGTTGTCAAAATAAAATAGATTCTATCTATCGACTGCTTTCTGGTGTTGATTTTTTGTGTCAATTTGTATGGAAAATGTGTTTATGCCTCAATTCTGTTTGATAATTTAGTTGTAAATATTTTGACAACAACACATTTGAACGGAACAGCCAGCCAGAATAGATTAATATCGAATATAAATTATTTGCTGGGTTTTGTATAAGTTTCTAAGCCTACTATGCTTATTTTTCTTTTGTGATTTTCAAAAATATTATTATTTGTGAATTCTCAAATAGTTTTTGAAAGTCTGTACATAAGATAAGAGGTTTCTGACTGTTCAAAATGTGTGGTTGAAGTCTACTGACGATTTGTTACAGCAACAATGAAATGCATATAGACATCGCTGAACCACCAGCAAATAAATTTCAAATTAATAAATTTCAAATAAATTCCAACCCTGGAATCATGTTTTTACATTTCTTAGGGTCCGTATACCAATCTTGTTCTTTGAAAAATATATAAAATATGTTAAGTGAACAAAGAAAAAAAAAATAAAAAAGGAAAATACTAGTTTTATTTAGTTACTTTAATATTAAATAAATTCAGTAAAGTGCGACTTTGACACACGCACGAAGGGTTCCGTACGTTCGGTTTCCAAAACTTTTTTAATATGGCGTTTTTGGCTTTTTTCAGTTTAAACGGTTTTTTAGATTTGTCGCTTTTTTCCCGTTTTTGTGATTTTTTCGGTTCTTGGCGTTTTTTCATTTTGGCGATTTTTTCATTTGGCGATTTTCCCGGTTTCTCGCGACTTATTTTAGCTCTAGAAATTTTTTTTATTTGGCTCTTTTTTCGTTTTGGCGATTTTTTTGGATTTTGGCGATTTTTTTTGGCTTGGCGATTTTTTAATTTTGGAATTTTTTAGTTTTATCGTTTTTGAAAATTTTAAGAGTTTGGCTCTTACGTTTTCCAAGATACAGCAAGTTGTCCAAATTACATAATTAAAATTACATTAACTAATAGAACACCCTTTAATTTCGGTTGTTTAAATTTTAGTGTTAATTGTTGCAGTGTGTATAAAAATACACTAACTTTACAAATTTCAAGTGTATATACATAAATTGTGTGTATATTACATGGGGTTTTAACATTTTTCGTTGCTCGTTTTGGACCACTATTTAATTTTTAATCTTTGTGTATTTTTTGTTGTGGCGACCAAAGGTCTAAACACTCTGTCTAAATTTCAGGTCCGTAGCTCTAACAGTTCTCGAGAAAATAGCATGTGACAGACGGACGGACAGCGTAGCAAAAACAATAGGGTTGCTTTTCACCTTTGGTGTACGGAACCCTAAAAAGGTTAAATTTTCCAGCGTGGACCTGTGGTTCTTATTTTTCTAATTTTCTATACCCATATTTTCTTTTTAAAACATAAAAAATATAAATAAAATTAAAATATAAAAAAAATTATTAGACCTACTTTATTTTATATATCACAAACAGGGCTATCATGAATAAAATTCCACGTGAAATTTTTCCCAGGGAAAAATTCCAACTAATAGCAAATAATAGGGAAAACAAAAAATTCTAATTGGAAAAGGGAGAAATTTCACGAGGAATTTTATTCATGATAGCCTTGAATAAGTGTACGTTTCCCAACCCTGGAAACATAATTTAAAATTTTTCTGATTTCTGACACCAATATTTTTCTTTTAAGAATGTAAGATATGTTGGAACCCTGGAAACGTCTTTTTTATTTTTTTTATATTTTTAATACAAATTTTATTCGTACTGAAATATAAAATAAGTTTATTTAACAAAAAAATTAAAAATTTGTGTTATCTAGTTACTTTTCTATGGCAAAATCAAGTTTAAGTTTTTCAGCTCAAATCCAATCTATTTTGGACCATTTCTGATACATCAGTCCAAGACCGAAGTCTCTAGCTTTTCTGGGAGCTTCGGAAAACCGATTTCAGGTACACCAGACGTACGGACGGACGGACATCGCTTATAGGCTTTTTACACTGACACACATTTCAGGGAAACGCACGGAAGATGTAAAAAATGTGAAACCTGCGTTTTCATTGACAACATCTAACATCTACCATCATCTCAGTTGTCAAAAAGACAACACACACTACATATGTAGGTTTTGTTAAGGAAATTATAAAAAATTGGATTTGATGTAACATTAATAATTGGATTAGTTGTTGCTTTGCAAGAGCAAACCCAGTTAATAATTCTGTGTATGAAAATTATAAAAGATTTTGCAAGAAAAACATGAAGATTTTTTTAAAAGGTACATATGTACACACATATACATATGTATGTTTGTAGTTTTTTCTTAGTTTTTGAACAGCGTTTCCACTAGTGGAAATAGAAATTACACAGCTGCAAGTCTTAAATAGTGCAAAACTAAATGAAATATTGCAAAAAAAACCAAGAAAATTTTTTATTTTTTTATTAGTTTGTTAGTAACTTGAAATTTAAGGCGAGATAATTTTTTAATATATAAAAATCCTACAACAAATTTAGAAATATAACACAAAATTCAATATTTCTCAAATATTTACTTCAACGAAGAATAATTTAACCACTTTCCTCTTAACATTTTGTCAAAATTTCATAAAATATCCTTTAAACTAGGCGTTTTTTTCTTTTCTTAATTTAAACTTATTTAACTATAGGTACTGAGCGATACTTATACATTCTTTAGCTTTTTAAGCATATGTACAATGTATGTACATATGTACATTGTACATATTTAAACTAAACTATTTTTTCCAATTTCTTTTTGTTATTTTAGGCTAAAAATTTGCAATCTTAAAATCGATGCTACTGTATTACCTGATAACAAATTTTTGGGGTATCAGTTTTAACTAAGTTCAATTTACTAAAAAAAAAGAATTTCAACAGAAGCGTTTAAAAATGGTAATATCACAACCTTTAAATTTAGAAAGAGAATATCGCCAGCAGAGTTTTTACTTTAAAAAGTTTAATAGATTAAGGTATTTAGGGTATAATTTTTGATAGTTTAGCTTAACAAATGAAAATTGGTTTTCATCTCATATGCGAAAACGATTAATAGGGTCAACTGGCTAGGATTCAAAAAATATATTAGTAGTCACTGCGTAGAAAACATTCAGCTAAGATCACCTGATGATATTGAATTTAATATTGCCAATCTTAACGAATATATTAAACAGGCTGCTGAACATGCCACTACTTCCTATCCGCAGACTGGCTTTAATAGAATTTATTCTACGGAAATTGAACGTCTTGTATGTGAAAAAAGGAGAGCTAGAAGAGAATGGCAACAACACCGATCACCCCTAAATAAAATCAGACTTAAAGAATGTACTAAACGACTCAAAGAGCTGCTATCGTCGGAAAAGACTGCATTACTGGAAAAGTATTTAGAAGGTCTTGATGTAACGTCAACATCTAATTACTCTTTATGGCGCGCTACTAGAAATCTTAAAAGACCCGTTGATCTCAAATCACCATTGCGTACTTCGACTGGAGGCTGGGCAAGAAGCGATAGTGAGAAAGGTAACTTATTTTCTGAGCATTTAAAATCTGTATTCACTCCCAATTCATGTACGGGTGCTGCCGATTTACCGAGTGTAGTCTCTCTACCCCCTCGTCCCTTAAGGTTTAAGATGCGTGAACTACAAAAAATAGTTGCTGAACTCGACCCTAAGAAAGCTCCAGGTATTGATGGCATTAGTAACAAGATGCTGATGAACTTGCCTCATATTGCAATAAGAATTTTGCTATTTATTTTTAATGCCATTTTACGAATGCAGTATTTTCCACATAACTGGAAACTTGCCAAGATTAAAATGATTCCAAAGCCAGGCAAAGATCTTACCAAGGCTGAGTCATATAGGCCTATAAGCTTACTTTCAACAATTTCAAAGCTTTTCGAAAAGCTGCTCATGACTAAATTGTCCACAATTTTAGCTGATACTGGGTGCATCCCGGACCATCAATTTGGCTTTAGAAGTCAGCATAGCACTATTGAGCAAACGCATAGATTGGTTCAAATTATAAGGAGGACTTTTGAAGAAAAGAAGTATTGTTCTGCCCTTTTTATTGATGTTTCTCAGGCATTTGACAAAGTATGGCACAAAGGCCTAGTTTTAAAATTGAAGACATACCTACCAATAAATATACAAAAGCTTTTGGAAAGTTATATTGTTGATAGGACATTTACCGTTGTGGAAGGAGACTTCATGAGTGTACCCGAATCTATATCTTCTGGTGTGCCACAGGGTAGTATTCTGGGGCCAGTCTTGTATCTAATATATTGTTACGTTTTTATTCTCTGTTAAAAACGCTTTTCCGTAGATTCGTAGATTTGCAATAAATAAAAGACCCCAGTGTACTAATTAGGGTTAAGAATGATACAATCTTTATTTACTAATAAATAACACTAATCCAAATCTAATTCAAGAGCTTAAATACAAACACAAATATTATTCAAATGTTCACAACTGGTTACCACTACTCCTTCCTCGCTGTTGTATACGCACGTCTTAGACCACTTGCTGCGCTAGTGTTCTGCTTTCTCTGTTGCTCGTCACACACAAGACTCACTCTGCCGACACTTCCAGTTGATACACCAATAACAACTCTATGGCAGACTCTCACAGTTGATACACTAATCAGGACTCGCTGGCTTCACTTACACACGTTTATCAGCTTCCACTGCTCCCTCACTCTTTACTCAAGGGACTCCACAATAAACTCAAATCACGACAGACTCTAACTGTCACTGTAGACTGTACTATAGTCTCTTCAATTTCCAACTCACGTATTGTAAAGCACAGACTCAAATATCAACTCACTGTTGTATCACAAATCACGGACTGCGCACAACTTAATTGTCAACTCACTTGATTAACAACAGAATTCTTATTAGCAACTGAGCTTCTTCGCAACTGACTTATTCCCAACTAACTTTTGATCGCGACTGAACTGCTATTGGATGCGTCAACCCCTTTTTATACTTCGCACAACAACCTCTAGAATTTTCATGCAAAGTCTAGACCGAATGATCATTATCTTCAATGTTGTTTACAAAGCGCGTAATTAAGTTCATGTGGTAACTATGTACATACGTGTGTATATGCATACATCATTAAGTGGTTGTTTACTTTTATTTCTGCCTTTAGTTGGAATTATCAGGCATGTATGTATGTATGCATGTAGCTATGTATACCTTCTTAATAAGCAGACCCTTGTAGTTGTTGTTGCTTGTTTACGTTTAATCACGTATGTATGTGCTACGCATGTGTATATAGTTGTTTGCTATAGTGCTTGTATGTGAATACGAGTGTACGTTTAGTTATCTATTTAAATACTTCTGGATGTTTCTTTATATTAGCCCTGTTCGAATATTCTTGCGTAACACTTATATTAACCCGACGGCCATTTCCGTAACAATATACTTGTGATATGCCTGTGAGCAATAACATCCACACTTCTACATTTGCCGATGATACAGCCTGTTTAAGTATTCACAAAAATCCTGATGAGGCATCCCGCAATCTCCAAGCACACATTTTCCAGCTTGAAATATGGTTGAACTTATGGAGAATTAAAGTCAATGAACAAAAGTGTGTTCATATAACGTTTACCCTAAGAAAAGATACCTGTTCCCCCATTCGAATCAACAATCAAAATATTCCTCAACATTCTCAAGTCAAATACCTTGGCATACACCTTGATCGAAGGCTTACATGGAAATATCATATTGACTCTAAGTTAACCCAAATGAAACTTAAATTGACTCAAATATATTGGTTAATTGACAGAAATTCAACACTCAGCCTAGACTGCAAACTTTTGATATACAAGTCGCTTTTGAAGCCAATATGGTGCTATGGAATTCAGCTGTGGGGCACTGCTTCAGCTTCAAATGTCGAGAGAATCCAACGAAGGCAAAACAAAATTTTACGTTTGATAACATCTGCTCCATGGTACGTTAAAAATTCAAATATTCATCGTGATTTAAATATGCCACTAGTGAGTGAAGAAATTGCAAAATACGCAGGCAAATATTTAACTAAACTCGAGTCACATCCTAATCCGCTTGCCCGTAATATTTTGAGCTTTACTGGACACATCCGCTTAAAAAAGAGGGACACAAGGGCTCTTATACCCAACACTCCAGATGGGACTGCTTAAAAATACTTCTTTTTGTTTATCACTACTTATGTATTATTTGTAACTATCACTAAGCTTATGTCCGATATTGGTCGGGCCTAATAATTATATTTAGATTTAAGATTTGATTAATTATTGTTAGTTCATTTTTGAAGATACAATAAATAAATATGTATATGAAAAAAAAAAAAAATTTCAATGATTGTACAAATTTTGGTTGTACTACATCAATAAAATTATAAAGGCAATCATGAAATATTATTTTTTTTAATTTGCCTAATTTTTTCAATATAAAAGTTACTAAAATCTTTATACATTGCATTTGTGTGTCTCGAAACAGTATTTATTTCAAAAACTGCCAATCTTCAATATAATCTTAATACTTATTTATATAATAGGTGATAATATTTAATGGCTCTCTAGTGGGAAATATCGTAAAAATTCTGGGAGTTTGCATTACGTTTACAGTAGGATCCAAGATTTCTTAGCAAATCTTCTAAACATGGTTAATATAATTTGGTCCTTATTAAAAATATTATTAGACTTTTATTAAGACTTACAGGAATATTGTTTTGTTTATATCTTTATAATAAACTTCGTTAGAGACATGGGGATTTCCCGCAGCCATGAAGTTTCGTCTGTAGAATTTTGTAGCACATATAACTCGATTTTATCTTAAGTCGACTTATGCTGTTATCGCTTTAAAAATATAAATGTAAATGCCATTTAAGTCAAATAGTGCAAAATTACACAAAAAATTTATGGTGCAAAAATAGTGCAAAGAACTTTATTATGACATATTAAATAAATGAAATTTACAAATACAGTATCTTTCGGTTAATTGCACATTAAAATTTGCACAACTTTTTGTTCAATTAACCGGGGAACCAGTTAGCCGATACCCGCTTAATTGAACAATTCGTTCAATTACAAGAATCCCGTTTAATTGAACAGTTTGTTCAATTACAGAAATCACGCATAATTGGAACTACTAATGAATTAAAAGAAATCGCATATGTGCACTTTAAGTTTTTCAAAATAATTTTTTTTTACTTTAAACGAAAAAAATGCAAGTAACAGAAAAAAATTTACATATATGTGTATACGCAGGTATTTATTATTACTTCAATTAGTAGAGATACCACCCAGTGTTTTTCCCAAATGATGTCAAATATGTATGTGCAAAAATGCTAGATTATTATTCAATAATAATGCAATTAACCGGGTAAAAGTAAGAGGAAATTTATTTTTGATGACATGAATTTTGAACCAATTAAGCGGGAAAATCAATTAACCGGGTTCAATTATCCGAGGAAATTTACATGTGCTTTCGTATGAAATATTTTTTTTCCCGATCATATGGTTCAACTAGCTGACCCTGGTCCGCGTTGCTGGCCCTAAGCAAACATTACTGTTGTATATGGCATTGGTGGTACAATATGAAAATTGGATTTTGCCCACGAATAAACTAAATATTGCGCCATCTGCCGCACAAACTTTAAACTACACAGAAACACTCCTTACGCCCCATAGAGCATGTATATAAAGTTTTGTTAACATCGGTGAAGTAGTTCTTGAGTAACGGTGCAAAAACACAAAAAAACTAAATATGGCGCCATCTGCCGGACGAACTTTAAACTACACAGAAACACTCCTTACACCCCATAGAGTATGTATATAAAGTTTGGTCTTAATCGGTGCAGTAGTTCTTGAGTTACGGTGCAGTAGTTCTTGAGTTACGGTGCAGTAGTTCTTGAGTTACGGAGCAAATACACAAAAATAATAAATACTGCGCCATCTGTCAGACGAACTTCAAACTACACAGAAACACTCCTCACGCCCCATAGAGCATGTATATAAAGTTTGGTCTTAATCGGTGCAGTAGTTCTTGAGTTACGGTGTAGTAGTTCTTGAGTTACGGAGGAAAAACACAAAAATAATAAATACTGCGCCATCTGTCGGACGAACTTCAAACTACACAGAAACACTTCTCACGCCCCATAGAGCATGTATATAAAGTTTGGTTTAAATCGGTGCAGTAGTTCTTGAGTTACGGTGCAAAAACACAAAAAAACTAAATATGGCGCCATCTGTCGGAACGCTTCTTCCGATTTCGTGAAAACTTTAGATAAACCATCTACACGACCATACGAACAAACCATAAAAATGTGATCGAATTCGGTTTGACCGTTCGTTAGTTATAAAGTCACAACACACTTGCAACAATTTTTTATATATATAGATTAAGCGTGGAAACCAATTATCCGTAGGGTCAATTAACCGAAAAATACTGTATTGTTCAAAGTTTTGTGAAACGGAATTTAACATAAGTTGTAAAAGTATAACTTGTAATTTGTAAGTCCCAGTCCAGACTTGCAATTTTTGTTGCAGCAACTTTTTATTTTTTAGTGCAAAAGAGCGAGAGGGGAATACAAATAGTATATATTTTTATTTCAACACTCTCACACATATTCAAGAATTGCTGCAACAAAAATTGCAAGTCTGGACCGGCACTAACTTGTAGAATTGTAATTTGTAGTTTTGATAAATATGGCCCTGCTGGTGTTATATCACATGCGCAATAAATTTATAATATCAATATGTTTTTAACTAGAAGATAAAAAAAAATATTTAATTTAAAATAAAAACAATCAGCTCAAGAAATTCTTTTTTATGCTAAACATATGATGACTCCTGTGATGATAAATTGAATTTAGTTGACCATAAAAAATTACTTTAAATTAAGTTAATGTTAGTTTTATGTACATATACATATATACATATATATTTTTCTTCTTCAGATAATTTAGTAAAATTGTATTTTGGGAGATAATCTATCGTTACATGTATGTATGTATATGAGCCATGTCTACCAATAATTTCGCTAATGAAAAATTGGTGCTTACAAAAGGTATATTCGTTCATTACAACAGAATTGTGTGTTAGTTGTAGAGTTTCTACGCGGGAGAAAAATCCCTGGAATTCCCGGGAATTATTTTTTACAAATCCCGGGAAATTTTCAACGGGAATTTTCGGGAAATAAATATATCTGTTTTTGGAATTTGCTTTATTTACATTGCTGTTCCTTGTTTTATTACTTAAAAATACAACTCTGTAAGGATGCATAATATAAGCATGAAAGCAGATGTAATAGAGGTTTCCGAGGTGACTCCAACAACTTACAGCGTTACGAAATATTTTCAACCTAAACCGTCTTTATAGGAAATACGAGTAGTACGAGTATCTATATTGGCAGACGTAGATGGAATTTCCGTCCATGCTATAACTTAAAGCATATGAATTTATTTGTTTTTGTTTTGTTTTTTAAATATTGTTGTTCATTAAATGAACGAATAAAGTTGTTATGTTTTTAATTTGAATGTTGTATATTTTTTATTGAGGTCATTTAATTCAATTCATATGTTTTTGAAATTCCCGGGAATAAAACAGTTTACTTCTCTATTCCCGGGAATTGGAAAAAGCCGGGAAATTAGAAACTCTAGTTAGTTCGAACCGATAAAATTCGATTGGCTACAAATTCGGTTATCACAAAAAAACTGTTTACACACAAAGCAAAACAAAACAAAATGGCGTACTAAAATTGTAAACAACTTTTGACATTCACGCATTAACACTACACGAGAAAAAAATTAATCACCTGAGTACTTTCATATAATTTATATAAATGTACTTTGCTAATAATCTTCTTCACATTGTGCTTTTCAATTTAAAACAATAAATTCCTCCATTTAATTTCGTGCAAATGATCACGTGTTCAAATATATTTTCATTTTATTCTTTGTGGTCACCTTCGCTGTATGTTTTTTGAAAGTTAAAGTTAAAAATTAATATTTTTGTGTGAAAATGTTTAAAATTGAGTCTGTAATCATTTGAAAACTAATTTTAATCATATATGAAATACCGTAGTATATTTATTTGACATAAAGTCTTTATTTACTCAATTTGAAAATTTTGCTTTTTTTTATGGTTAAGCAATTGTCTATATGCATTTCGTTCCCGCTTTTGGAACTCGTCAGTAGACTTCAACCCAAAAAATTTTTTAATTTAACTAACAAACTATGTATGTTTATAGTAAGACTCTTAATAATATATTGAGAATCACAATATACAAACATAATAAGTTTGAATAAATATGCTTGTTTTGTAAAGATTTTTGTTTGCGGCTTTCAAACTTATTATGTTTGAATATTGTGATTCTAAGCATCATGCAGTGTGTGATACGCATACATAATAATTTTTGTCACGTTTGCAGTTTATTCTCTGACTTAAATTCTACTGGAATACCTGCGCGAAGTAGGCAGGCACGCACACGATGCCTTCAAAACAACTTTTGACTGCTCATATAGTTCTAGCAAATGGTATGAACCCGAAAATTAGTTCTGAAGAATTTATCGGGTATGTTATGTATTCCACGTGAAATTAAAAGGTGTGGAATACAGAACATACCCGTATATGCCACCCATTACCATTATATTTCTCAATGATTTGTTATATGTCTGAAGTGGCTTACCAAAAAAAAGTTGCAATCGGAGTATTTGTACTTTAGAAAAAGTACAAACAGAAAAATACCCTTATCTTTCGTCTCGTGACACTTCTGTATGTTTTGTGATAGAATTTCCTAAGGGCACTGCTACACGTTCAATATATATTGAACGCGATACAGTATCGTGATATTTATTGAACCTGTAGCATGCAGTATTGATGGATCGCGATCCATATCGCAGAAAGGCCTAAATTATGGAATCCAGATAGCGGATCACGTGATAAATATTGAACGTGTAGCATTTTAATGATATTAGATCGCGATACGTTAATAAAAACTCAAATAAAACAAATAAAAAGTAAAAAAATGTATTACATTTGTGTAAAGTTTGTTTTAATAAAGGGTGATGGCAGAAGATAGTGAAAGCGAGTGAGTTCTGCCGGTGGAATCGGAATTAACGACCGAAAAAATTATTTTGAAAGACTTTGTTTTTGATTTGGACGGATTGCCGGAGTTGTGGGACTCGCCGGCTAAAGCTTATTAATAAATTTATTATTAATAAACGATCCGCACAGCACAAAATAACGTAAATACTAACGCGATAAATATTGTACATGTAGCATACGCTCGTGATCCATCAATCCATTAAAATGAATCGCGATCCAAATATCACAATACTCTTTCGGCTACACCATTTTGTTGTAGGGTGTAGGGTACAGTGAGCTGTCTTATACCGTTATCAATTAAAAACTTATTAAACTCGTTATTTACGTATTCGCGGCCATTATCAGTCCTTAAACACTGTAAAGAACAACCTGTTTGCTTTTCAGCAAGCGCTTTATATTCCTTAAAAGCACTGAAAACTTGATCCTTAGTTTTAAGACAAAACACAACTGTGAAACGAGATTTATCATCGATAAATGTTGCAAAATATCTGGATCCACCTAAAGATGTTTTATTAACTGGTCCACAAATATCGCTATGAACTAATTCGCTCGAAATCGTGATCTTTTAAATGGTTTAACAGCAATTTTAGCTTTGAAACACGTTTCACACACCGGTTCCTTATGAAAATCTTTTATTTGTAGCCCTTTTACTAAATTATTTTTCGCCATCTCTTTTAAGCAATCAAAATTTACATGGCCGTATCTAAGGTGCCAATTCATAAAATTGTTTTGTAATTTTACGCTCGTACACTTTTTTTGCTCAATTTCACATATAAACATACCATTTCGGTCAAACGCTTTTAATACCGAATTATTTTCTTTATCTTTTATATGCAAAAAATTGTCTTTACATACCACAACCTTCCCACTGTTAAGCATTTTGCTTATAGAAATAAAATTTCCTTTAAGCTCTGGCACATGCAAAACGTTTCTTAGAGTTATCTTCTTCTCCTTATCATTAATAAAGACATTACCTCGGCCAATTGCTTTTAAACTATTGTTGTTTGGCAAATACACATTTTCATTGCATTTTTCGTATTTTTCGAACATATTGTAATCACAGCAAAAATTCGATGAAGCGCCACTATCCACGCACCATTGTATATTATTATTTTTCATTGCTTTTATGGTTGCTAATGATACAGAATAACTGAATTCACCTCTTTTATCATGCTTACTGTGCTTATCCTTATTTTTGCATTTTGCAGCAAAATGACCTCGATGCCCACAATTGCAACATTTCCTGTCATTGAGGTTGTTATTGCTTTTGTTGCGATCTTGATCAGATTGTTGGTTCTTTTCTCCGTATTGTTTACTGGTGTTATAGCCTCCACTGGAACGCGTAATATTCAAAACTTCAGAGCTATTGCTACTTGTGTTAGCTTCCTGCTGACGTGCACCCTCTTGTAATAACTTCACCTTTAATGACGCTAGATTCGGCAACGAATCTCTAGACTCCATTGCAATTACGAGTCCTTCGTACGCTTTCGGCAAGCTCGATAATAATAATATCACAAGCATTTCGTCTGGTACTGCAACCTCTATTTCCGACAACTGATCTATCAAAGTTGAAAAATCATTTATATGAACACTCATATTACCACCTTCTCGCATCGATAAATGTAACAGCCTTTGAAATAACATTATCTTCCTCGCAGGACCCTTTGGCTGATGGATTTCTTTTAGCCTTCGCCATGCTTCCACTGCTGACACACAGTTCTTAATATGGTTTACTTGGCTGGCCTTTACACACAAAAAAATGGAAGCCAAAGCTTTTTCGTTCCTAGTTTCATATAACAAATTTGAAGGAGATGCGGCATCTTCTGGCCTTAACTCGCGTCCACTTACCACATTCCATAGATCGGAATGGACTAACAAGCTCTTCATCTGAATGTTCCATATTGGATAATTAGATTCATCCAGTTTGTCAATTTGAAAAATTGATGACATCATAAAATTTTCTCAGGCTTTGTACGACAAAAATGAAATACTATATGCGACACACGCTTATTAATTAATTAAAAATTTGTTATTAAACTAAGACAACTGGACTGCCTGGGCCCATAACCTATTGGAAATAGAAAATTATTTTCGTCGATTTTATTTATTGAAAAAGCAAACTTATTTATTTAAAGATTTAACAAAGAATGAATGCTCAAATGCAATAAAATATAAATTATAAATTACAATAATTATAAATGTAAATCAATGAAAACTAGATTTGAATAAAATATAACAACAAGTGCATTTGAGAAACAGTGTTACCAGGCCTTTTAACAGAAACAATATAAAAGAAACAAAAAACAATATAACAATAAAAATTCAGTCTTTATATATTTTAAAGAAAACTCGTTACTCGTTAAAACAAATTAAAAAACAAAAATATAAACTCACTTCTTTGCCTTTCTTTTTCTTTCATGAGTTCTCGTTGTACCTTCATAGTGAACAGACGTAATAGCGGAATTTTTCTTACATACAAACTAAACAAAAAACAAGTAAGAGTGCTATATTCGGCTGTGCCGAATCTTATATACCCTTTACCAACGTACGTACATGTATGTATATATTGTACAGACACATACATACATACATATTTGTTTTGTGAAAAAATTTATAATTTTATTCTCTGAAGCAATTAACAGTAAGTGACCTTTCAGTATTTTTCGATTAAAGAATTTGATTCCATTATTTTATTTTCGATAATAGCAATTGTTGAATATTTTACTCTAAACTCTGTGGTTAAGATATAGTTTACATTCACTCTTATTTCAGTCAAAATCGACGTCACGTCAATACATTACCAAAATATTGGGGCTTGTTTACTCGCTCTCGAGATGTTCAAAAACCGTGCTGCTATTTCATAACTCTAAAATAGTCTTCGTATTGCATGTCCATACCAAGTAAACTATCTTGTTTTATATTTTCCCGTGTTTAATAATCATTGATGTTGCAAAACTGCTTAGTGTCTTGATTTAAAGTTCCCATTGCAAATAGTATACATCGTGGTATTATGTAACCGTTTTATTCCTACAGGAATAGACAAAAAAAAAAAAACTAGCTTGACCTAGTCACTTTTGTAAAAAAAAAACAATAAATTTAGCAATCCAGGAATCAACCTTTTAGATTTTTCTGATTTAAAAAATTTATAAAGTGTGTGAAGTGACCAAAGAAATAAAAAAAAAATTAATTTTATACTTTAATATTTAATATTTATGCGCCAAACTTTTCTTTCAGAAGCATAAAATATATTCAACTTATAAGGGAAAAGAAAAAAAAATTTAGAACTAGTTAATTTTACAGAACACAAAAAGTGTAAGTTTTCCAACCCTAGAATCATAATTTTGGATTTTTCTAATTATTGATACCAATCTAGTTCTTCAAAAATACATAAAATAAGTTGAGTGAACAGAGCAAAAAAAAAATAATCGTTATTTGCGATCCCTGGAAAAATCAATACGTAATGAAACAAAAACAACATCTGGCAACACTATCGTATATTCCAAAGCTCACTGAGAATAATAAAATAAAAGAGATAATTAATGAAGAAGGAATTAGAATTGCACACAAACCAAACAAAACAACAAAAACAACGTTTACAAATTTAAAAACAAAAATAAATAAAAAAGATCAAATCAATGTAGTATATGAAATAAAATGTAATGGTAACGTACACGAAAGCTGTAAACAAGTTTACATCGGGACAACAAAAAGGAATTTAGGTGTAAGAGTAGCTGAACATGAAACTGATATTAAAAAAGGACGACAATCTACTGCATTAGCTCACCATTGTTTGGTGAGCAGTAGTAACACAGCTGATCTGGAAAATGTGAATATACTACACCAAGAGAGGAAATACAACAAAAGATATACTTTGGAAACCTTAAGTATTCAACAAAAAATTAACATAGCAATGAACAACAAGTCTGACAAAGACAAAACTAATGCTACTTATAGCATTGTATTAATTTAAGTTTTAGTGTAACTTCAACTGTGATATTAGAACGTTAAGAAAAGCTTTATATTGTGATATTTACAATTTTTGCAATTATTTTTAAATTATGTGTTTTATGTTGTATGTTTTCACGTCGCGTAAAATACCATTTTTAAAACAAATTTTATTAGAAGATAGTATATGTAAGTTAAAGCAAAATATTAATTGTTTTATTATTATTGTTGTTATTGCATTGAAATTGTTCTTTTATTTATTAATGTTACCAGATTTCAATAAAAATACTATCCCTGAAGATGTTGGAAAATCCCAACGAAACGTCGGATATGAATAAATGAAATAAAATTATCTTTTATTTGCATTTAAAATCAATTTTAATGACCTTGAAGCCTGACTAGAGTAATTCTATAATAAACGCATTATGATATAACCCAATGTTGAAAATGAAATATTGGAATTAAAAATTGTAATATATGGCATACAGTTATATCTAACTCACATTAAGCATTTTTCATAAAAATAGTTGCATGAAAATTTATTCATTTATTAACAGGAGTCCTGAAAAAGCAAATCAAATAGAAAATGTTGAAAATGGTTCAGATTCTTGTTACGTAATTTTTTATAAATTACTCTCTTCTTTGGCGCTGCAACTAGCGAATAGAAAAAGTTTCGTGCAACAAATTTCATATCAAAATGCATAATGTATATTAGATATAAATATGTATAACAAGTTGTATAAACATGTCCATTTTGGATTAATGTCTAAAAACGTGAAACTGGTGAGAAAGAAAGCTTGAAAAGTATGGCTGATGGGTCAATTATGACGACCATAAAATGAACGTACTTTACAAAACACATTTCTCACACAGCACGAATTTTGATAACAAAATCCAATGATTTGAAAAAAGCATTACTTATCAAACACAAAATTTGTTTTGTGTAATTTATAATATTTTGGATAATTTTGAAGGTTCGTCTGTGTAAAACTGAATTTCGAATCCGGCAACATTGCCTTTCATGCATGTGTGGGTGTCGGGTTATTTGCATGGTAGATGTTATTTATTTATACATACATATTATATTGTATTTTTAATTAACTAACTCACCATACATACATATTATTACTTGAGAGGAGACAAGTATTGAACCAGCAAACTTCTGACTGATAGACAAGCACTCTAACCAATATGCTAACAAGCAGTCTGAATAACCATTGAAATAATTGTGCAAACGTGCTTATACAAAAACGAAACATATCATGAAAAAATTGTCTGTATGTCTATTTATAGATATGAAATAACAAGACACCTCATAAAATAAAGATTTCCTTATTAGAAAAATCAATAAGATGATTTACACATAATCATATAGGAACATAATAAAATCAAGAAAAAACCTTTTTAAAAAAATCAATAAAGCAACCTAATAAAATCAATAAGAAATCCCTATAGTTTACAATTTATAAGAAAACCTAAAAGAATCAAGAAGTTTTTCTCTATGGATTGTTTTTCTGGTGCCAAAAATAACGGAAATTGAGTAAAAAAAGTTGTGAATAATAAGATTTCTTCTTGATTTTATGTGGTTTTCTTCTTGATAAAATTAATAAGATTTACCACATAAAAACAATAAGGAATCTCTATGAAAAAATATTCGTTTATTTCTGCTGGGATACCCCTTAGCCTAAAAATGTTTCATAGATTTCTTGTATCTTGATTCTATGAGGCAGTTTTTTCTCTGTGTTAACAAATTAATAAACAAAATATAATAGGGAATTCAAAAAATTTATTGAGAAACGTCGTAGCGTTTGCTTCTTTGTTTTGTTTAAGTTGCTAAAATTTTTATTATTGAAAAAGCACTAAAAAGCACTGCGAGAAATTGTAAAAGGCACTATAAATACCAGTTTTTCTGAAACGGGTATTTAATAAAGTTTCGGGTAGAAAGGCAAAAAGCACCAAAAAATACCCGAAAAGCACCAAAATGGCAACGCTGAAATAAATACATTAATTGTAATTAAATATCTGTTATACAATACAGTGTTTTTTATACTTAAAATTCACTTTAAGCCTTTGAAAATTGTTTTTAGTTGTTAATAATATATTAACATAAAGTTTTACAAACATTTTAAAATCGAAAAACAATATTGACAACCTACAGTTAGTGTCATTAATATTCGGTTTTCTGACTCACATTCAATAAAAAGTTTACCAAACAATGGCAACCATTTAAAGTGAAAAATTTCTTTCATTATTTTATTTAGCAATTGAGTACAAATATGAATTTATAACCCTACGTCTACACCTGATATATTTTTATCATAACAAAAGTCAAATTTTATATTGAAAAATAATTTTTTTTATGTTAACTATTTCTTCTATATGGCATTTGACATTTGTCATGATAAAAATATATCAGGTGTAGACGTAGGGTAAGAAGTAGTCGAAAAAATTATATCAGTAGGTAAAAACTGACAGATTACTTGATATTCTTCAAAAAATGTAGCGTCATTAATATTCGGTTTCGGTTGAGTAAAGAAAAAATCAAGGGAGTTTGAACCGTTTTGATTATAATTAGTCCTTTTAAGGACATTTATCTCATCAGAGGACTTAAATTAAAAAATTTGACATAGTTTGAAGAAAAAAAAATATACGACATTTTATCCGAATATCACTTTAATTTTCCTCCCTGTTGTAACTAAATTCCAGAATGTGCCACAGACTTTGCGGAATGAATTTGTCACTCAAACTTTGATTAAGAATAAAATCTACCAATTCGTGGGTTAGATGAACTATTTTGAAACAATTAAATGCAGGCTACACCCGAGTGGGGGTGTTTTATGACAAGGGTCATATCCTTCGTAATAGTGAAATGTGTTAAAAATAGCTCGTTTCATTTGATAATGTTTATAAATTTCTCTTAATATATTCAAATACTGTCTGCAGTTGACATTTAATGGCAAAAACTCTTAAAACTTTACTTTACTTGCTCCCATCAGATACAACAATAATGTACAATCCTGATTGTAAGGATAATAATTACTATGTAATGCATTCGTTTGGCATTGCTTTAAAAAATTTGTTTTTTTTTTTACCCGAATGTTTCACATTACACTATTATTTCAATTTTAATGATAAGCGAAGTGATCCTGTAGCAAAAACTGAACAAGGATCTAAGACTAGAGAATCTGAGGCTAACAAGGTGATGTATGGAAGGATGTAATCTCGAAAATTTGATATTTTTTTTGCAAATATATATTTTAGAAAGTATTTAAATATATTTAGGAAGATTTAGAAAGGTTATCCTACCAAACGAGATATTTTTAACACATTTCACTATTACGAAGGATATGACCCTTGTCATAAAACACCCCCATTCGGGTATAGCCTGCATGTAATTGTTTCAAAATAGTTCATCTTACCCACGAATTGGTAGATATTATTCTTAATCAAAGTTTGAGTGACAAATTCATCCCGAAAAGTTTGTGACACATTCTGAAATTTAGTTACAACGGGGAGGAAAACTAAACTGATATTCGGAAAAAATGTCGTACATTTTTTTTTCTTCAATATATGTCAAATTTTTTAATTGAAGTCCTCTGATGAGATAAATATCCTTAAAAGGACTAATTCTAATCAAAACGGTTCAAACCCCTTGATTTTTTCGTTACTCAACAAAAAACCGAATATTAACGACGCGACATTTTTTGAAGTACGTCAAGTAATCTGTCAGTTTTTACCTACTCATATAATTTTTTCGATTATTTTTCATAAAATCATATTTGTACTCAATTGCTAAATAAAATAATGAAAGAAATTTTTCAGTTTAAATGGTTGCCATTGTTTGGTAAACTTTTTATTGAATGTGAGTCTGAAAACCGAATATTAATGACACTAACTGTATATTATATGGATCGCTTATTGATATTATAGAAATTACAAACGGAATGACAAACCTATATATACCCTTTTACCATTTTTTTGGTAAAGGGTATAAAATCATACAAAAAATATTCGTAGTACATATTAAATTTGATAAATAAGCTTTTTTTGCTTTGCTAATATTTTTACATATAGAAATAACAAAATCAAAAAAGAACCGTAAACAAAAAAAAACACACAAAGTACCCTTGAGGAATACTCTTTATGAGTACCCAAAAGGAAAAAAATAGTGAAGTGAGTTCTAACGGCAGAAATGCCTATTTTACTGTGAGTTTTGATGCTCATAATGATAACAATAAAAATAAAAAATTTGATAATAGACTTGCTGTGAGTTCTGAAGCTCTTAATAAAAATCAAACATCTGATAATATACTTTTCCTAACGGCAAGACCACAGTTTCGTCAGCGATCAACTTCGCTTTGTCCAATGCCAACTAGTGAATCGTTGATATTATTGCCTAGTGCTTCCACATTTAACTCAGCGATATCACCCGCTTCGGGCTCGAGGTCATCACTTAACCAAGTTGTCACTGAAGATAAGAGTAGCCCAAAACTCAAAGTCCAAGTCGGAATGGACAGATATATCACAATTTTAAAGCGCGGGCGAAGCCCAAATTCATAAAAAATTTCATCGGTTCCCAAGATATCCAGGGATAACGACGCCGCAGCAGTTAACCGTCAAAATCGTTTTTCAATATTGCAAGCAAATAACGACCAAGATGCTGTTTCATCAAAAAAAAAAACTTCCAAGCCACCACCAATATACCTGAGAGAAAAAAATTCGAATGCCCTTATTAAAAAATTAGTCTCGGTAGTTGGTGAGAACGCATTTCACGTTATTCCAATAAAACGTGGTAAAATTGATGAAACGAAAATTCAAATATATGAAGAAAAAGATTTCCGCAAAATTATTACTGATTTCGAAAAAAATAAAACAAATGTTTATACTTTTTTTTTTTTTTTTTTTTTTTTTTTTTTAATAGTATATTTATTTATTGTATCTTCAAAAATGAACTAACAATAAGTAATCAAATCTTAAATCTAAATATAATTATTAGGCCCGACCAATATCGGACATAAGCTAAGTGATAGTTATAAATAATACATAAGTAGTGATAATCAAAAAGAAGTATTTTTAAGCAGTCCCATCTGGAGTGTTAGGTATAAGAGCCCTTGTGTCCCTTTTTTTTAAGCGGATGTGTCCAGTAAAGCTCAAAATATTACGGGCAAGCGGATTAGGATGTGACTCGAGTTTAGTTAAATATTTGCCTGCGTATTTTGCAATTTCTTCACTCACTAGTGGCATATTTAAATCACGATGAATATTTGAATTTTTAACGTACCATGGAGCAGATGTTATCAAACGTAAAATTTTGTTTTGCCTTCGTTGGATTCTCTCGACATTTGAAGCTGAAGCAGTGCCCCACAGCTGAATTCCATAGCACCATATTGGCTTCAAAAGCGACTTGTATATCAAAAGTTTGCAGTCTAGGCTGAGTGTTGAATTTCTGCCAATTAACCAATATATTTGAGTCAATTTAAGTTTCATTTGGGTTAACTTAGAGTCAATATTGTAGTGTACCCCTATGGTCACCCCTAATATCACAATTTAGTATGTGCACTTTCCCATAGGAATGTCACTCAATTTTAACTCAAAACAATAATAATAATAAATAATACTTGTTACAACAAATAACTATCCGTTTTGTAAAGCAACAATTATTAAATATTATTGTATTGTTATTAGTTTTAAGGATGCCGTTAGTTAAGTATAAAAGAAAGAAATTTTTGGAATAAAGATCAATTTTAGCTTAGCCTTTAAATCGGCTGTTTTATTTAAAAGCATTCAGAGCATACACCTGCTCAGGCATATAAATCTGCCTAAGTTTTAATAGAGCCTGTGGCGTTCATTAGCGCCGGCATATCCGGGTAGGCAGACTATATATAAATATTACATGGCGATCCTGCCAAATAATAACAAAGATGTCCCTGTAGAAGAATACAAACCTGCAGGCAAGGACCAACAAGCTCCCTCATATACGGCCACACCGTTGAAGGCAGGCCCAAAGCCACTGACGATAGAGGAATACCGCAGAAGGCAGATACAAAAAAAAGAAGAGGCACTTACTGCGATTCCCCATATTCAAAGGCCACGGCACCGAAGAGGTGGTAAAATTGTCCGCTTGCGGAGGAAGCTGGCCGCACTCAGAGCTGTTGTGGAGGCCGATCCACCACCATCTTGGCAACGTGCGTCAGAAATTTGGCGACAGATTATTGCACTGGAGGAGCAGATGGCGGAACACCGCAAACCAAAATAATAAAACACTTTTATTTTTCATTTTTATATTTAAATAAAACACTTTTATTTTTCATTTTTATATTTAATTTCATTTTTATTTTTTTATAAATAAACACACAACTTAATTACACATTTGAAGAAAACTATAAATTACTAATGTAATAAAATATAACGCGAAGAAGCATTAATAAGAACACAAATGTCAATCACAGATGTTGAGAAATAAGTGCTACCAAATCGGAAGAATTAGTAGTGTTGTAAAGTTTACCCAAAAAAAAAAAAGTTCAGTGTTACCTATTTGGTTCACATATTTTTTGCCATAATATATGTTATAACATAAGTTATGATTTGAAATCGCACAACTGCTTAACTTTTAATAGACATAAACTAATATAATTTTAGATGGAAGAATTAAAACAATATTATATTGAATTAGAAAAATTAGAAAAGAACATAAAAAAGAGCAAAGACAGAATTTACTCCTCTAACTATAAAATTGAAAAATTATCGCGCTTAATTGAAATTAAATTAGAAATTGACAATAATTGTAGTCGTTTGCAGGAAGAAGGGACCAAATCGTTTATAATCAAATTTAATGAATTATACACAATAGTGTTGAACTTAGTGAAAAATATAAGTACTAAAGAAAGTACAGATTTAACAGATAATTCGGACGCAAGTGTTGCAAGGGAAATTATTAATATGGCACAATTCGATATTGGAGTTGTGGGCAAAAACCTTAACGCTTTTAAAGGTTCATATGAGGTGTTAGAAGACTTTATAGTGCAAACAGAGTTATTGCATGATATTTTAAGAACAGAAGACCGAGAGATATTCATAAAGTATGTCTATAACTTTAAATTAGCTGCAAATGTCAGGAGTGTTTTGGGACGTTCCACAATACCTAATACGTTTAATGAATTGAAGAAGTTGTTGGTTCCGAACCCAAGAACTCTGCAACAAGTCTTAAGTGAATTAGGATCAATAAGGCAAGGAAATTTGAGTATATCAGCCTTTAGAGAGAAAGTTGCATTGTTGTCAGAACAATTGAGCAATTTTGAACTTAAGGCAATAGCAAATCCATCGCAGGAAACAAAAAACGCAATATCTAAAATGAGTGAAAATATGGCCTTAAATGTGTTTATAAAAGGTGTTAATGTGGAATATAAAAATATATTGGTAGCAAGTAGTCCAAAAACTCTCAGTGAAGCTGTAGAGAAATGTATTACAGTGGAAAGAAATATGCAAACAAATGATAATAGTATTTTTAGAATTAATAGGCGTGATAATGAACGTATGTACAATTCGCAAAGAGTGTATGGGGATTATACATGGTACAGAGGTCAGGGATACCCAAACCAAAATAGTAACAGAAATAGCAACAATTATAATAATGGATTGTATAATAATAATGCTAATTACAATCGCAATAGATATGGCGACAGCAATAGTAACAATAGCAATAATAGGTACAGAAATAGTGGTAATAATGCGAATAGAAACTTTGCAACAAGAAGTAATGATAATAATATGAATTCCTCATATAGAAATAATAATAACAGGAACAATTCGTCGTATAGACCCAGTAATGGCAGACATAACCAGGGAAACTAATAGCGCCGGATAGCAAAGATTGTTATCCAGGAGGGCAAAAATGTTTCAAAATTTCAAATAACACTGATAATTCGATAACAATAACTTGCAGTACCATAAATAAAGAGCTTAAGTTTTTGGTAGACACTGGAGCAGATATTTCTATTTGCAAGCGAGGTAATATAGAAAACATAAATGAACGTAACATATCATCACTAAGTGGTATTACTTTAGATACGATTGAAAGTCTTGGCACCGCATATCTAACTTTAGAATTCGATAATAAGCCGATAACACACAAATTTCACATAGTTGAAGATAATTTTCCAATCAATACTAATGGAATCATTGGTAGAGACTTTTTAGAAAGATATAAATGCAAAATTGATTTTGAAACATACACGTTAACCTTCAATATAGCTGATGAAGAAGTTATTTTACCGATTACCCCAAAACGCGTTTATAAAACTGAAATATGTATACCAGCACGCTCAGAACTGATAACACCAGTCAACATATGTATAAGTCAGGAAAGCATTGTTTTGAACAAAGAATTATGTCCGGGAATTTTTGTAGGGAATAGCATTATACCAACAATAGGACTACAACACATAAAATTGTTGAATACAACTGACAAAGACGTAGTTTTGAAAAATTTGAAGTTAGAAACGAAGCCATTATCAAATTACAATATATATAATTGCGGCAACAATATCAATACAAGTAAAGGCAGAGTACAGAAAGTTTTAGAAGATTTAAATATCGAATCTATAGATCCATTAGCTAGGCAGTCCTTAAAAAACATAGTTACAGAATATAATGATGTATTCCACCTTGATGGTGACAAATTAACAACAAATAATTTTTATAGTCAAAACATTCAGATGACAGATTCTTCACCTGTTTACATAAAACCTTATAGACTACCTGAGTCACAAATGAACGAAATAAACAAACAGGTAAATAAATTGTTAGAAGATGGTATCATTGAACCATCTGTGAGTCCTTACAATTCTCCATTATTGGTAATACCAAAAAAATCAGCAAATGACACGAAGAAATGGAGATTAGTAGTTGATTTCCGGAAAGTAAATGAAAAAATAGTAAGCGACAAGTTTCCTCTAACAAGAATCGAAGATGTCCTAGACAAATTAGGTAGGGCAAAATATTTTTCTACACTGGATATGACCAGTTCATTTCATCAAATCGGTTTGGATAAAGAATCAAGACCGATTACATCGTTTTCTACCAGGAATGGTCATTTTCAATTTACTCGGTTACCCTTTGGACTGAAGATATCGTCAAATAGTTTTCAAAGGATGCTTACAATTGCATTGAGCGGCTTAGATGCAGAAGCGTTTTTGTATGTCGATGACATTATTGTTTTTGGTTGTAGTATTCAACACCATCACGAGAACTTGATAAAAGTCTTTGAAAAATTGAGGCAGTATAATTTAAAACTGAATACGTGTAAATGTCGTTTTTTGAAAACAGAAGTAGTTTATCTAGGTCACCTTATAACTGACAAGGGTATACGTACCGACCCTGCTAAACACGAAGTAATAGAAAACTATCCAGTTCCCAAAAATGTAGATGAAGTCAGACGTTTCGTAGCGTTCTGTAATTACTACAGGCGTTTCGTTAAAAACTTTGCTGAAATAGCTAGAAATTTAAATAAACTGTTAAAAAAAAATACTGTTTTTAGGTGGGACGAAGGTTGTCAAAAGTCTTTTGAAACATTAAAATCAAAATTAATCAATCCACCAATACTCCAATATCCTGATTTTAGGAAACCGTTTATATTAACCACCGATGCATCTAATTATGCACTTGGAGCAGTCCTATCACAAGGTGAAATTGGGTCAGATATGCCCATATCGTATGCGAGCAAATCGTTGAGTAAGCATGATATAAACAAGCCAGTTATAGAAAAAGAGCTGTTAGCTATACATTGGGCTATAAACTTTTTCCGTCCGTACCTTTATGGTAGAAAATTCTACGTAGTGACAGACCATAGACCCTTGGTATCGTTATTTTCTCACAAAAATCCATCATCAAAAATGACTAGAATTAGGTTGGATTTATGTGACTACGATTTCGAAATATCGTATAAGAAAGGTAAGATGAATAGCAATGCAGATGCGTTGTCAAGGATAGTATTGGACAGCGAAGCATTAAAAACATTAATCCCTACCGAAAATTTACAAAAGCGTAATGATATATTAGTGATGACTAGAAACATGAAAAATAAACATGATGCACAAAAAGATGTCGAGCATAGAGGTGGCATCTCCAGTAAAGAGCCTGATCAACTTTTTATTTGGGAATGTACTTCAATCTCAGACATTAAATCGATGAAAAAACTTAGGTTTGAAATAATGAGTAAAATTAAAACACCTCAAATTGTAGCAAGTGATTTAGAAGTTGTAGTGAGATGTGGTGATAATCCAATAAACACAAAGCTGTATTTGGAGAAGCTACTATCGAAATTACTATCAATAAATGTAAAAGAGCTAGCATTAAATGCTCATGATGAAATTTTCAAATTAGTAACAAAGGAACAGTTTAAAGACACGTTCAACGCATTAAGAGGTAAAAATAAAGCAAATTTAAGAATACTAATATATAAAGAACCAGTAAGGGTATATGATAGGAAAGTACAGGATACTCTCATTAATGAGTACCATAGTTCAACTATAGGAGGACACTTAGGTGTCAGGAAAACGACGCTAAAACTTAAACAAAAATACATATGGAAGAATATGGGTAGGATGATTAAGCAGCATATATTAAATTGTAAAGAATGCAAAATTAACAAGCAAACGAAACACACCAAAGAAAAGCTAACACTAACCGATACGCCAGGGACTAGTTTCGAAACAGTGTCAATAGATATGGTGGGTCCCCTTAGATTCTCAAATAATTTTAGATACATACTAACAATACAGTGCGATTTAACAAAGTATATTATTGCATGCCCCATTGAGACGAAGGATGCTAAGACCGTTGCAAAGGCTCTTGTAGAAAACTTGATTTTAAGATACGGGCACTTCAAAGTTCTTAAGTCAGATAGAGGTACCGAGTTCGTAAACGAATTAATGGCGGAAGTATGTAAGCTACTGGAAATAAAACAGATTTTCAGCACTCCATACCACCATGAAACTCTTGGATCAGTTGAAAGAAGTCATAGAGTACTGAATGAATTTCTCTTAGGCTTCTGTAAAGATAATGAATGGGACCATTGGATACCTTATTTCTGTTTTGCGTATAACACAACACCGCATATAGACACAAACTACACTCCATACGAGTTAATATTCGGTAGATTACCAAACTTGCCTAATGAAAACTTATCGAATTTTGAACCAATCTATAATATAGATAATTATTCGAAAGAATTGAAAGCTAGATTAAAATTTTCGTTGCAAAAAGCAAAAGAGTTACTGGAGATATCAAAAAAGAAACGCATTGAACAATGTGTAAAATTTAATCCATTAAATTTGAATGTAGGAGATATGGTCTTAGTAAAAACCTTTAATAGGAAAAAGAATCAACCACCATACCATGGTCCATATAGAATAGTACAAACTAAAGGAGTAAACTCTGTCATAGATCTAGGAAGTAAGTTAAAAGAAATACATAATAATAATTTAAAAAAATATTAGTAATATGTTATAATTGCAAAATTATATATATATATATATATAAAAAAAAAAAAAAAAAAAAAAATTTTTGAATTTTAAGAAACATAAAATTGTAAAATTTTTCTTAAGGGGTAGGGTGTAGTGTACCCCTATGGTCACCCCTAATATCACAATTTAGTATGTGCACTTTCCCATAGGAATGTCACTCAATTTTAACTCAAAACAATAATAATAATAAATAATACTTGTTACAACAAATAACTATCCGTTTTGTAAAGCAACAATTATTAAATATTATTGTATTGTTATTAGTTTTAAGGATGCCGTTAGTTAAGTATAAAAGAAAGAAATTTTTGGAATAAAGATCAATTTTAGCTTAGCCTTTAAATCGGCTGTTTTATTTAAAAGCATTCAGAGCATACACCTGCTCAGGCATATAAATCTGCCTAAGTTTTAATAGAGCCTGTGGCGTTCATTAGCGCCGGCATATCCGGGTAGGCAGACTATATATAAATATTACATATATTTCCATGTATGCCTTCGATCAAGGTGTATGCCAAGGTATTTGACTTGAGAGTGTTGAGGAATATTTTGATTGTTGATTCGAATGGGGGAACAGGTATCTTTTCTTAGGGTAAACGTTATATGAACACACTTTTGTTCATTGACTTTAATTCTCCATAAGTTCAACCATATTTCAAGCTGGGTAATGTGTGCTTGGAGATTGCGGGATGCCTCATCAGGATTTTTGTGAATACTCAAACAGGCTGTATCATCGGCAAATGTAGAAGTGTGGATGTTATTGCTCACAGGCATATCACAAGTATATATTAGATACAAGACTGGCCCCAGAATACTACCCTGTGGCACACCAGAAGATATAGATTCGGGTACACTCATGAAGTCTCCTTCCACATCGGTAAATGTCCTATCAACAATATAACTTTCCAAAAGCTTTTGTATATTTATTGGTAGGTATGTCTTCAATTTTAAAACTAGGCCTTTGTGCCATACTTTGTCAAATGCCTGAGAAACATCAATAAAAAGGGCAGAACAATACTTCTTTTCTTCAAAAGTCCTCCTTATAATTTGAACCAATCTATGCGTTTGCTCAATAGTGCTATGCTGACTTCTAAAGCCAAATTGATGGTCCGGGATGCACCCAGTATCAGCAATTTAGTCATGAGCAGCTTTTCGAAAAGCTTTGAAATTGTTGAAAGTAAGCTTATAGGCCTATATGACTCAGCCTTGGTAAGATCTTTGCCTGGCTTTGGAATCATTTTAATCTTGGCAAGTTTCCAGTTATGTGGAAAATACTGCATTCGTAAAATGGCATTAAAAATAAATAGCAAAATTCTTATTGCAATATGAGGCAAGTTCATCAGCATCTTGTTACTAATGCCATCAATACCTGGAGCTTTCTTAGGGTCGAGTTCAGCAACTATTTTTTGTAGTTCACGCATCTTAAACCTTAAGGGACGAGGGGGTAGAGAGACTACACTCGGTAAATCGGCAGCACCCGTACATGAATTGGGAGTGAATACAGATTTTAAATGCTCAGAAAATAAGTTACCTTTCTCACTATCGCTTCTTGCCCAGCCTCCAGTCGAAGTACGCAATGGTGATTTGAGATCAACGGGTCTTTTAAGATTTCTAGTAGCGCGCCATAAAGAGTAATTAGATGTTGACGTTACATCAAGACCTTCTAAATACTTTTCCAGTAATGCAGTCTTTTCCGACGATAGCAGCTCTTTGAGTCGTTTAGTACATTCTTTAAGTCTGATTTTATTTAGGGGTGATCGGTGTTGTTGCCATTCTCTTCTAGCTCTCCTTTTTTCACATACAAGACGTTCAATTTCCGTAGAATAAATTCTATTAAAGCCAGTCTGCGGATAGGAAGTAGTGGCATGTTCAGCAGCCTGTTTAATATATTCGTTAAGATTGGCAATATTAAATTCAATATCATCAGGTGATCTTAGCTGAATGTTTTCTACGCAGTGACTACTAATATATTTTTTGAATCCTAGCCAGTTGACCCTGTTAATCGTTTTCGCATATGAGTTAGTTAAATCACTCCTTAGTGGGTTGAAAATTGTAACTATTGTGGGAGAGTGATCGGAGGACAGATCTACAGAGCCCTCTACGTGAATTAAGTCCCTATGGATATTTTTCGTGACGCCAAAATCTATAACATCTGGAATTTTTCTTACGTCAGTAGGCCAGTAAGTAGGCTCCCCACTCGAAATGACATCTAAGCCCATTTTTGAAATTGTATTAAACAACGCTCTACCTCTAGGTGTAACAAGACGCGAGCCCCAGTACGTATGTTTTGCATTGTAGTCACCAGCTGCCACGAAACAAGATCCCAGCGATTTGTAGAACTTCTCATACTGATCTTCGGTAACTGAAAATCTGGGAGGTGAGTAAATTGATGATATCACGAAGTTCGCACAAAAATTTTCTACGAAAATATTCGTAGCTTGCATATATTCTTCACTAACGTTCTCAAGGATATAGTGCTTGAGTCTTGACTTAATTAGAATTGCTGACCCACCGCATGCTCTCCCCCTCGGGTCCTTTGAATCATATAGAGTGTAACCATTTATTTTAAAGCAGCTTCTCGAAGTCAAGTGAGTCTCAGAGACCATCATTATATCAATAGTTTTTTCCGTGAGGAAGTGATCAAGTTCATTTTTATGTTGGCGAATGCCGTTTGCGTTCCACTTATCAGCTTAAAAGTGCTAAAGGTATGCAGATCGTATTGAAGGGCATTGATGCTTATGTTAATCCCGACGAAATAAAAGATGCACTCAACATACAAGGATTTAAGGTAAAAACTGTTCTAATATAATCAATAGAGAGAAGATCCCCCAGCCTCTATTTCATGTTGAACTGGAGCCGAATGATATACAGTTAAAAAAAAACGAGACGCACCCAATTTATAGTCTAAAATACCTTTTACACCGAAAAATCACAGTTGAAGAGCCACGTAAGCGTTCAGGTCCCGTACAGTGCCATAATTGCCAAGAATATGGCCACACAAAAACTTACTGCAAATTACCTACAGTTTGTGTTATCTGCGGTGAATTGCATGGTACTGCTAACTGTACCAAGCCAAAAGTACAAGCAGAAAAAAAATGCAGTAATTGTGGAGGTAATCAAACCGCTAACTACAGAGGATGCCCTGTATATTCTTTCGTTAAACAGGCTATGGGTCAAAAATCTAAATTAGCTCCAGTTCAATCAGCAAATGCTTACTCCGCCACTCTTCCTCAAACTAGCCAACTAGTTACTTCACGTGTATCGTATGCCGATGCTGCTAAGACTAGTTCTATTCCCACACAAAATGTTCCACCGCCAAGTTATTCAACGAATGCAAACTGTAGCTTTAACTTTAGTCGTCTTGAAGCTACTATTGAGAATCTGGTGCTAACTATAAACAACTTTACAACAAATATGACTAGCATGATGCAAAAAATGCTGAGAATGCAGAATACTCTGCTTCAAGCATTAGTCAACAAACCATGAACACGTTAAAACTATGTTTCTGGAACGCAAACGGCATTCGCCAACATAAAAATGAACTTGAGCACTTCCTCACGGAAAAAAATATTAATATAATGTTGGTCTCTGAGACTCACTTGACTTCGAGAAGCTGCTTTAAAATAAATGGTTACACTCTACATGATTCAAAGGACCCGAGAGGGAGAGCATGCGGTGGATCAGCAATTCTAATTAAGTCAAGACTCAAGCACTATATCCTTGAGAACGTTAGTGAAGGATATATGCAAGCAACGAATATTTTCGTAGAAAATTTTTGTGCGAATTTCGTGATATCATCAATTTACTCACCTCCCCGATTTTCAGTTACCGAAGATCAGTATGAGAAGTTCTACAAATCGCTTGGATCTTGTTTCGTGGCAGCTGGTGACTACAATGCAAAACATACGTACTGGGGCTCACGTCTTGTTACACCTAGAGGTAGAGCTTTGTTTAATACAATTTCAAAAATGGGCTTAGATGTCATTTCGAGTGGGGAGCCTACTTACTGGCCTACTGATGTAAGAAAAATTCCAGATGTTATAGATTTTGGCGTCACGAAAAATATCCATAGGGAATTAATTCACGTAGAAGCTTCCCTATTTCTATCGTCCGATCACTCTCCCACAATAGTTACAATTTTCAACCCACTAAGGAGTGATTTAACTAACTCATATGTGAAAACGATTAATAGGGTCAACTGGCTAGGATTAAAAAAATATATTAGTAGTCACTGCGTAGAAAACATTCAGCTAAGATCACCTGATGATATTGAATTTAATATTGCCAATCTTAATGAATATATTAAACAGGCTGCTGAACATGCCACTACTTCCTATCCGCAGACTGGCTTTAATAGAATTTATTCTACGGAAATTGAACGTCTTGTATGTGAAAAAAGGAGAGCTAGAAGAGAATAGCAACAACACAGATCACCCCTAAATAAAATCAGACTTAAAGAATGTACTAAACGACTCAAAGAGATGCTATCGTCGGAAAAGACTGCATTACTGGAAAAGTATTTAGAAGGTCTTGATGTAACGTCTACATCTAATTACTCTTTATGGCGCGAGTTAAGATGTCGTATCTTATATACAACAACAAAATTATATTATATTTACAAATGTAATTACAAGACATAGACAGACGTACAAAGTCCAGCATTGAATCATAACTGATAACAATATATACTTTAAGAAAAATATCCAATTTTGCAGACAGTAAGTAAACAATTAGGAATAATAATACCCAAACACATGTGCTAACTGACAACAATATATACTTTAAGAAAAATATCTAATTTTGTAAACAGTAAGTAAGCAATTAGGAATAATAATACCCAAACACATGTGCTAACTGATAACAATATCTACTCTAAGAAAAATACCTAATTATAAATAAACACATTTTTGTAACAAAGAATCATTACTAACCGAAGGGTTACTAATACATAAATAAACACTCTTAAAGATAAGAATATGATAAGTACAAGTAGTATAAATAGTCCTTAAGAAACATTTTGTAAGTTAGTAGTTTTTAACAAAATATACCGAATAAAGACGAACGCTTGTCGTTCAAAAAAGATATTTTTATTTTCTTTTTTTTTACTCAAGAAAGGTGTGAGAACCTTAACTGCCGAAGAGCAAATCTGGGAAAGCTATCCCTAATAAGGACCACAAAATAACAAACACTGACTCTTGGAAAGTAACCCAAAGACTCTAGTGAAGCACAACTTAGGCAAAGGAAGGTCTAACTTGTGAACTCTGACCACGATAAAGAAAATTCGTGCTCTAGAAAAAATATAGAGGACTAAAATACTTATGTCGAAGGGAAGGCAAGCTAATTTCGATAACAACAGAAAAAAATTGGAAAAGGAACCAACGACTAATCAACTAAACAGTATGGAAGCACTAACACAACAAATTGCACTAATGCAATTGACCATAGAAAACTTGGTCTCGAAGAACCAGCAACTCGAAAATAAAGTGAGTCAACTGCCAACAAATCCTCTGTCTCCAGTCGCAATACAACATCTGCATCCCATTGGTATGACGTATAACTCACCGGATGAAATAAACTTGGATATATTCAAAGCACTGCCTGAATTCACGGGTAACCAGTTTGAATACAGATCATGGAGGGGAGATGTGTGTAGACTGATGGATAGTATTAAGCAGCACGAGGCATCAAACAGATATTGTGAGGCACTATCTATTGTAAAGACAAAAATTAGAGGTCCAGCGTCAGACGTCTTAATTAACCACAATACTATATTTAACTGGGCGGCCATAAAAAATCGTCTGGATTATACGTATGCAGACCAACGACCACTCTATGTTTTACAAGACGAACTAAGAAGAATAACACAAGGGAACAAAACCCTTTCGCAATATCATGATGATATAAGCAAATCATTAACATTAATAACATCGAAGCTGTCAATGTCTGGTTATCCAGACACTACAGTTAAAATAATGATGAACGAAGCTGTTCAGGAAGCAGTTAGAGTATTTAAGGATGGAATAAAAAACTCTTATATAAGATCCACTCTATATGGTAATCAAATTAAGGATTTAGAACATGCATATGCAATCGCAAGGACAATTGAGCATGATAACGAACACAGGCGACTAAATCTAAGTTATGAAGAACCTAGGTAAGGAAGGATATTCTCGTCCAAAGGATCAACCTAGACAAGAATTTCAAAGGCGTCCGAATATGACAATATTCAAATAACATGAACATCATCATCAACAGAATTATACTCGTCCAGAACCAATGGATATATCATCAGGAAATACTCGAAAGTCTGTATCAAAACCTTGGATCAACAACAGATCAACACAACAACAACGATATAACCATCAACAATCAAGCTTCAACCAACAAGGTACTTACAACTCCAATATAGCTAAAAGGCAACGAGAACCCAGTGGCAACTATCAGCAACGAAAAACTGTGAGAACGAACAACCTATGCATGGAAGAAGACAAAGATGACATGTATGTAGAAATCGGAAACTCATCAAATATTGTAAGTAATAAAGGAAAAAATCCTTTTAAGCATTTAAACTAAGATACGGGTTGCCTTGTCTCACCTTGTCAGATGGTAATAGAGACTATCTTGTACTAGTTGACACAGGCGCAACCCATAATTATGTAAATTCAAATATTAAGTTAGGCGAATCAGAAAATTTAAAAGAAAATCTTAAGGTTTATTCAATTCACGGTACATCCATTTTGAAAAAGAAACAAACTGCTAAAATATTTAACAAAGTATTAGATTTTTATGAAACAAAAATGAATTAAAAGATTTTGATATATTATTGGGTTACAAAGGATTAAGGACATTAAAAGGAAAAATAGATTTAGATAAAATGATACTTAAATTAGGGGCAGAAGAAACAGTTAAACTTAATTATTTAGTTAATGAAAAATATGAAATTTATAGAAGAAGAATAGATGAGTTAATGGAAGAAAACAATGGCATTGGGCCATTACCTTTTACAAATCTGCTAGAGGCGACAATTAGAACTGTGACAGAAGATCCCATTTATACAAAACAGTACCCATACCCAATAGCTGACAATGAATTTGTCAATAAGGAAGTTAAAAGATTACTTGATGAGGGTATCATTTCAAAAAGTAATAGCCCTTTTAACTCACCGATTTGGACAGTCCCTAAAAAAGTTTTAGACGAATCTGGTCAACCCAAGCGTAGAATGGTCGTAGACTTTCAAAAGCTAAATAAAAACACAATTGCAGACAGATATCCTATACCAGATATTACTATGCAAGTACTGCAAAATTTAGGACAGGCTTCGCTATTTACGACACTTGATTTGGAATCAGGATTCCATCAAATAAAAAAGACTCTGATCAGGAAAAGACAGCTTTCTCTGTATTAGGTGGGCATTATGAATACAAAAGAATGCCTTTGGGTTTAAAAAATGCACCTTCCATTTTTCAAAGATGCGTAGATGAAATACTTCGCGATTACATTGGAAAATTTGCCTATGTCTATATTGATGACGTTTTAATATATTCATCATCGGCTGATGAGCATATGAAACATATTGAAATTATCTTCGAAGCCCTAAATAAAGCAACTTTAAGAATATCCAGGGAGAAAAGTAAGTTTTTTCAAACAGAAGTAGAATACTTAGGACATGTAATTAAGCATGGAAAAATCTCAACAAATCCGGAAAAAATCGAAGCAATAGATAAACTGCCCTTTCCACAAAACTTAAAGGAACTTAGAGGTTTTCTAGGAATGACAGGTTACTACCGTAAGTTTGTAAGGAACTATGCAACAATAGCTAAGCCACTTACTGTTCATTTAAGAGGAGAAAATGGTAATGTTACGAAAAATCAAAGCAAAAATACTATAATAAAATTAGACCAACCAGCCATAGATGCGTTCAATAAACTAAAAAATTGTTTGAAGGAACAAGTGGAACTTCAACAACCCAGAGCTGATAAACCATTTGAACTCACTACAGATGCAACAAACATAGCTTTGGGTGCAGTATTAACGCAACTAGGTAAACCAATTGCTTTTATCAGCAGAACCTTGACAAGTACTGAGGAAAATTACAGTACTAACGAAAAGGAATTATTGGCCATAATTTGGGCATTACAAAAATTCAGAAACTACGTTTACGGAAGTCCAGACTTAACAATATATACTGACCATCAGTCACTAACATTTTCCGTTTCGGACAGAAATCCGAACACAAAGCTAAAACGGTGGAAAAACATAATAGAAGAGTATGGTGCTAAACTTCAATATAAAACAGGTAAAGAAAATGTTGTAGCTGATGTATTGTCAAGACAGGTTATTAATGTACTAAGCACCACATCAGAGATACAATACATTCAGCAGAATCATCAGCAGAAAATACTTTTAAAACCGTTAATACTCCCCTTAACGCATACCGTGTACAAATTGAATTAGTACCAAATAAACATATTAACGAAGTTAGAACTCGTACAGTCTTCCCAAAAAGAGTCAGACACACAGTAAATTACACCAATGAACAGGAATTAATTAAACAATTAAAAAAGATAATCGTACCCAATCGAGCTACAGCCATACATACAACAGCCGAAACTTTATATTTAGTCGGCCCCATACTAAAAAATAGTTTCATAAATATACAATTTGCTTACACACCGATTAAATTAAAAGACATAATTGATAAACAACAGCAAAATAATATCGTCGAATTCACTCACAACCGCGCACACAGAGGTTATAAAAATAATATCAAGGAAATTTTGGAAACTTGTTACTGATATGGCAAGACATTGCGAAGCATTTAACAAGAAATGTTCACCATGCTTGTTCGGTAAATATGAGAGACGTCCAACAAAAGAACCTTTGAGAGATGCCACAATACCAACGGAACCTAACCAACTCATACACAAGGATATATACTATAATGAAAATAAAACATATATTTGTGCTATAGATAAATTTTCTAAATATGTCGTAGTAAGACAAGTCTCCGATAAGACTCGTATGGATGAAAAGATAGAGGAAATAATAGTAAACAATTATCCAAGCTGTACACGACTCATGACAGACAATGAGCCATGTTTGAACACACCAGCAGTAAGGACAATGTGTGCGAAACACAACATTGAAAAGATAAACACACCCATATATAGATCATCAGCAAACGGCCAAATAGAGAGAGAACATGGGACGATAACAGAATTATCAAGAATATTAAAGATACAAAACGAGACAAGCTCAACTGAGGAATTATTTAAAGCAGCTAAAGAGCTGAACAATACTATACATTCAGTCACTCAACACAAACCAAGCGAGGTACACTTCGGTAGTATCCAATACGATAAAGGAAAAATTTATAAACGCATTAAGGAAGCATCAAACAAAGTCTTAGAAAGACTAAACCAAGGAACTAAACATAGGACATTTACAAAAGGGGAACAAATACTCGTAAGTATTAAGAACTTAAGAAAGAAAGGTGACACTAAGTATAAAAAACATATTGTTAAAGAAGATCGCGTGGACACGGTCCTCACAAGGAGGGAAGTTATTGTACACAAGAACAACATTAGGAATTATACGATTAAAAAAGAAAATGAATTACCAGACGTTACTCGTGGTGGTAATATTCGCCGTCCAAGAAGCAATATCAAAAGTGCAAGTAAGAGATGTGAAGGATCAGAATTTGGTTCTGACACAAACTGACGACGTATATCTATTCGAAGAAACAACGGTTTTATTCCATATTACGAATCTCACAAAAATACTTACCCCATACGAATCAATTTTTAAAAAACAAGATACATTTACAACGGAAGAACTAATCTGGTTGAGGAAGATTGAAACATTAGCAGACCAGTTGAATGAACATGGAATAACTGAAGAGTTTAAAAAATCGAAAAACAAGAAAAAGTGACGTTCTATAGAATATTCAAGCGCTCAATAAACTTTTTGGGATCAGCACTCAAGTTCATCACAGGTGTCCCAGACCATTATGACTTAATTGCGATTGAAGAGAAAATAAATCGACTTATTAACAACAATGAAATATAACACCAAATGAACTCACGCTTCGAAAAACTTATTGAATCACTTGGTGCAAGGAAAGTTGAGAACCATCTTATTATACAACAAATTCATGATCAGTTACTACTCTTGGTAAGAACTATAAACGCCGCAAAAAATAATCAGTATCTTTCAGAAGCAATCGACTTGAACGATGTCAAGGAAATTATAAATAAAGAACGGGCATCAATACCAATAATAAATATACTAGAGTATTCTACAATTCACATAGCAAGATCTAATGAGTTAATTATTGCCATTTATAAATACCCAATTGTAACAAAGCATTGCAAATTTTTTAAGATAACGCCACTCAGCTTTAAACACGGGAAGGTAATCACAGACAAAAGTATAGCTCAGTGCGGCATTAACTACGTCAGAACAAAATATTGCAAAAATTATTTAGGAAAAAATATATGTCAGATCAACAAAACTCAAAAGAATTGTATAATACCACTACTTGAGAATAGGAGCACCAAATGTTCAGTAATTCAGGAATATAATGAAAACTTGTTAGAAATAGATGAAGGACACATATTAATTGATGGAAATCATACGGTTGAAAATAAATCAATGACAGGTACATTTCTAGTTTCTTTCACAGACCTAGTTAACATTGATTGAACAACATATAGAAATCTTCATGATAGACTAATTGAGGCTATACATACCAAACACAACGAAAACTTTGAAATAGAGGAAATAATACAATCAGACAAGGAAAATGCATTCACTAACATAGACTCATTACAGAGATTCCTTATACCATATGAAGAACATCCCTTCAGAACAGTTTCTTACTCTTTGCTTATAATAGCAACCACAATAGGTATAATTATATTAGGACTGGAAACATTTAAATACATTATTGCTTATAGACAAACCAAACAAACAGAAGCTTACAACGTCTATTATAAATCAGTTTTAGAAAAAGCTGGGAAAGAGCGGGACGCTCTTGTTTAAAAAGGAGGAGAGTTAAGATGTCGTATCTTATATACAACAACAAAATTATATTATATTTACAAATGTAATTACAAGACATAGACAGACGTACAAAGTCCAGCATTGAATCATAACTGATAACAATATATACTTTAAGAAAAATATCCAATTTTGCAGACAGTAAGTAAACAATTAGGAATAATAATACCCAAACACATGTGCTAACTGACAACAATATATACTTTAAGAAAAATATCTAATTTTGTAAACAGTAAGTAAGCAATTAGGAATAATAATACCCAAACACATGTGCTAACTGATAACAATATCTACTCTAAGAAAAATACCTAATTATAAATAAACACATTTTTGTAACAAAGAATCATTACTAACCGAAGGGTTACTAATACATAAATAAACACTCTTAAAGATAAGAATATGATAAGTACAAGTAGTATAAATAGTCCTTAAGAAACATTTTGTAAGTTAGTAGTTTTTAACAAAATATACCGAATAAAGACGAACGCTTGTCGTTCAAAAAAGATATTTTTATTTTCTTTTTTTTTACTCAAGAAAGGTGTGAGAACCTTAACTCGCGCTACTAGAAATCTTAAAAGACCCGTTGATCTCAAATAACCACTGCGTACTTCGACCGGAGGCTGGGCAAGAAGCGATAGTGAGAAAGGTAACTAATTTGCTGAGCATTTAAAATCTGTATTCACTCCCAATTCATGTACGGGTGCTGCCGGATTACCGAGTGTAGTATCTCTACCCCCTCGTCCCTTAAGGTTTAAGATGCGTGAACTACAAAAAATAGTTGCTGAACTCGACCCGAAGAAAGCTCCAGGTATTGTTGGCATTAGTAACAATATGCTGATGAACTTGCCTAATATTGCAATAAGAATCTTGCTATTGATTTTTAATGCCATTTTACGAATGCAGTATTTTCCACATAACTGGAAACTTGCCAAGATTAAAATGATTCCGAAGCCGGGCAAAGATCTTACAAGGCTGAGTCATATAGGCCTATAAGCTTACTTTCAACAATTTCAAAGCTTTTCGAAAAGCTGCTCATGACTAAATTGTCCACAATTTTAGCTGATAGTGGGTGCATCCCGGACCATCAATTTGGCTTTAGAAATCAGCATAGCACTATTGAGCAAACGCATAGATAGGTTCAAGTTGTAAGGAGGACATTTGAAGAAAAAAAGTATTGTTCTGCCCTTTTTATTGATGTTTCTCAGGCATTTGATAAAGTAAACCACGAAGGCCTAGTTTTAAAATTGAAGACATACCTACCAATAAACATACAAAAGCTTTTGAAAAGTTATATTATTGATAGGAAGTTTACTGTTGTGGAAGGAGACTTCATGAGTGCGCCCGAATCTATATCTTCTGGTGTGCCACAGGGTAGTATTCTGGGGCCAGTCTTGTATCTAATATATATTTGTGATATGCCTGTGAGCAAAAGCATCCACACTTCTACATTTGTCGATGATACAGCCTGTTTGAGTATTCACAAAAACCCTGATGACGCATCCCGCAATCTCCAAGCACACATTACCCAGCTTGAAATATGGTTGAACTTATGGAGAATTAAAGTAAATGAACAAAAGTGTGTTCATATAACGTTTACCCTAAGAAAAGATACCTGTTCCCCCATTCGAATCAACAATCAAAATATTCCTCAACATTCTCAAGTCAAATACCTTGGCATACACCTTGATCGAAGGCTTACATGGAAATATCATATTGACTCTAAGTTAACCCAAATGAAACTTAAATTGACTCAAATATATTGGTTAATTGGAAGAAATTCAACACTCAGCCTAGACTGCAAACTTTTGATATACAAGTCGCTTTTGAAGCCAATATGGTGCTATGGAATTCAGCTATGGGGCACTGCTTCAGCTTCAAATATTGAGAAAATCCAACGAAGGCAAAACAAAATTTTACGGTTAATAACATCGGTTTCATGGTACATTAAACATTCAAATATACATCGTGATTTAAATATGCCAATAGTGAGTGAAGAAATTACAAAATACGCAGGCAAATATTTAACAAAACTCGAGTCACATCCTAATCCGCTTGCCCGTAATATTTTGAGCTTTACTGGACACATCCGCCTAAAAAAGAGGGACACAAGGGCTCTTATACCCAACACCCCAGATGGGACTGCTTAAAAATACTTCTTTTTTTTCCTTTTCGAATATCACTACTTATGTATTATTTATAGCTATCACTAAGTTTATGTCCGATACTGGTCGGGCCTAATAATTATATTTAAATGTAAGATCTGATTACTTATTGTTAGTTCATTTTTGAAGATACAATAAATAAATATATATATTGGAAAAAAAAAACTTCTTTGCCAAAAACTTCAATGTACGTATTGCAACTCAGCTGTGCAATGTTGTCAATTTACTAGTGTTGAGTAATGGGGTAAATTTCAGTGCTGGCACTTTTATTATAATTGTACAGAAAGAGAACTATATTCTTTAAACTATGATTGCACAGAAAAAAATATGTACCATATTAGTCCTTAGTTCTATTGATAGTAAAAATATGGGCTTAGATTTCTTTTTTTAGAAATATAAACTTAATTTTAAGTATTATTGCATAGTTAACATAAATTTGAGGAAAAAAATTAATTTACAAAAAAGTTTGACAAATCACATTTTCACTTGACACTTGACGTGCCAAATCAAGCCCATCTGGCAAGCCTATTTTTAGTCCACCTTGCCATAAAATAACATTTTTGAAGAAATTTTTATGTGTCAGAGTTTTTCTTTTATCGGAATCGCCCTGATCAATCTGTTGTATTAACAATATACATACATATGCGTCCTTTTTTCCCGTACACTATTTATATTTGAGCATTTATTTTCGAAATATTATATTATCTACAATCGACTTCCATAAAAGTAACGTTATCTTAAAAAAAGGAATGGACATATGTACATATATGTAAGTCAAAGTTTTGTTCGTTTGCTTTAATACACATTTATGTACATAGGTATATGTTTTTAATATATAAAAATAAATCTTAAAGAGACGGTAAAGGAATTTAATTTACGATTGGTAAAAAAATTTCCGAATATAAAGGGTCTGCCAGATAACTTTTTTTTTGAAAATGCTATAAAAAAACTGCTAAATATTTTCTCTAATTTTTTTTTTATTTGAAAGGATTGTACTTTCAATACTTTCCGGTTAATAATGAAAAATAATTTCATTCAAATGGCTGCCTCGGCTGGCCATGCAGTAGCCTACACGATCGGTCCAATTTTTAACCCTAGAATACTAACCCACGTAAAATTTACGTGTAGTTTTTTTTAATATTGTTGCTACAAAATTATCAAGCAACCTAACAGTACCAAATTCTACAAGTGCTTTTATTGAAACTTTTTGAACAAACGCCAAGCCAAAAACAGACCATATTTAACCATTAAACTGTTCTAAAAACATGATCAGTACAAGGCTATAAGTAAAATTTACGTGGTGTTAGTGTTAAGAGTATAATATTTTTACGGAAATTATACGTGGCGCTAGTAATAAGAGTATAAATTTTGTAGAATTGTTTCATGTCGTGACTGTAAATGCAAGTAAAACCCATTGAATTCCAAGCGTGGTCTGAACTGTAAACATGTCGCAGCATTACTAAACTTCAGCGACTTCAACAACATTGGTGACGCTAGTCATAAAGAGGAGGAGAATTTTGATAGCGGCGATAGTTACGCTGTTAAGAAGTGGTGCAAAGGATGAAAATAACATCGAAAAAGAATTGGCAGAAAGAAGCATCACCGAAAAGTTCATATTGAAAAAAATAAGATGTAGAAAACAAGGCTCACAGAATGACTACGTTTGGAATAACTTTGAATTTTGCAACGAAGGCTCTAAACGCGTGTTATCAAACAAAAGTATACAAAAACTGTATAAGCCAGCAGAACTAATGATATACATACATATGTATGTATATGAACTAACATATGAGAATTTATTTTATTTCAGTTTTGACTTGATACCAAGCATGAATTTTTATTTCGCCTTTAAAATTGTTTTTGATGGCTTTATAATAAATTATAAGTTTATTTCTGTTATATAATTAACAACAACTAATAATATAAAATTAGGTAAAATTCTACAGTACGTAAAATTTACGTGGCGTTAGTATTAACGTAGTATTAAATAGCGTTAGTATTCTAGGGTTAAGCACATTATCGATTGTGTGCAGCTGTATTTCACCAATGGCTTCACGAATATTGTCTCTGGCTTATCGGCGTAACACTTATCTTTTACGGCACCCCACAAATAATACTCCAACGGTGTTAAATCGCAGCTCCGAGGTGGCCAAATGATATCAGCTCTGCGGCTGATAATACGATCTTCAAAAACAGGAGGCTTATTCTGAATTGCGATACGAAAATCAATGCGATGCGCAAACGAAATGCGATAGAAAATTGGTATTCTATAAGGCTTTCGCATTCGAGTTTTATTTTAAATCGTGGCAACGCCGGTCAAAAATAACCACGCTGGCCAGAAATAACAACGCTGGTCTCAAATAAACTTCTAAGTTAAATTTACAAAAGAAAAACATTAATTTACAAAATAACATTTATTTATATAATATTTGTGTAATTTACCAAAAATGGATTCTGTGGTGCTATGGTTTGATGATGAAGAGGCGCAAGACCAAAATGAAAGGGTGCAAAGAAGATTGCTTAGAAGCAAATCGGATATTCTAAGCTTGAATGCAAAAAGGTAATTTATTTTGAAGCATTGAAAAGAATTAATTATGAAAAATATTTCTATTTCAGCTTTATAAAAAATTTTAGATTGAGCCAAGAGGCATTTATATATGTTTTAAATAACATTGGCTCCGAATTGAATACCACAAAATCAAGTGCGATTCCGCCAATTATCAAATTAGCGGCTACGTTAAAATTCCTTGGTCAAGGTGGCTACCAACACCAAATTGGTCAGGATCATCATCTTGCAATATCTCAGCCAGCAATGTCGCGATGTTTGGCAGAAGTTTGCGCAGCTATAGAGAAGATTTTATGTCCGAAGCATATCAAATTTGATATGTCCGAAGATGAAAAGAAAGAGGCAAAAACTTTCTTTTTCAGAAAATTTAATTTTCCTGGTGTGATTGGAGTGGTAGATGGAACACACATCCAAATGATACGACCCATAAACATAGTATGAATGCTATGGTGGTGAGTAAAGTTATTTTTCAAATAGAATGTTTTTAATAATTATTTAAGCCGATATCCATTGTTGCTAGTGCTTTTAGCTTTGATTAATTGTAATTTTAGTTATAATAAATTTTTAAATAAAGCAAATAAAATAATATTGATACATTTCAGATATGTGACCACAAAATGATAATTAGAGCTGTCGATTGTAGGTATGGGGGCCCAAGTCCCGATTCCCATGTATGGAACCTGTCTAATGAATGACAAATATTGAAAACACAATACGAGAATGGAACGAAAGGAACTTGGATTCTTGGTAAGCGGTTTTTTGTTGTTCCTTTTATTGTAATACTTTTAAAGTTTGAAACATTTTCAGGCGACTCAGGCTATCCATTAGAACCATGGATCTTAACACCATATCGGAACGCTGCAGAGGGTTCTGCTGAATCACTTTTCAATGAAAATTTCACTAAAGCCAGATCATTAATTGAAAGGGTGTTTGGTGTCATGAAAGGAAGATTTCGATGTTTATTAGCGGCCCGGGAGCTGCATTACGATCCACTAAAAGTTGTTCAAATTATGAATGTTTGTTGCGCTCTACACAATATTTGCTGCAAATTTAAAGTTGAACTGTCAACGGAGGAAATTGTGGATGCCGAAGATCTGCCACAATCTATTACTAATTCACACAGCTATAATAATAGTACTAATGGTAATAACAATTACACAAACGTTGCTAGAAATATAAGAGACGAAATAAAAAGCACCATGATTTAAAAACTAACAGTCTTTTTTGTATTTAAAAACTTAAAGTCACTTCATTGGTTATAAACATATGTCATTGATTTTGGTTAAACAAAAAACTTACAAGCTATCAAAAAATAAAAAATTCATTGGTTTCTGTCAAAAAAAAAAAATTACAAGCTATCACAAATGAAAAATGAACATCACAGTAAGAAATAAATATATATGCATGTAACATATGTGTATCACATTAATTTCAGTCTTTCCTCTTCGACATCCAGCATCCTTTTTTTAGCTCTAGTTTTTGTTTTGTCAATTTGTTTGCTTCAGCTGCATTTTCTTTGTCGAATTCAAATCTTTGTCTTGCCAGATTTAACTCTTTCTCCCTTAATTCGAACTCCTTTCTCTGGTATCGGCCTATACTTTTCAAATTTTCATTTATTTGTTTAAATAAAGACAAAGATTCTTTTCGGTAAGTCATTTGGTTTTCGACTTGTTTTTTAAGCAGCCCATCTCTATCGCAGAAGCTAACTGATCGCGAACGTTTTCTGGGTTTTTTTGCAGCTTTGAGAACGTCCAGTTACTCCCATTGCAGAATTAGCAATTACTTCCGCAAGTAAGTCTTCTGACGCCACTTCCTCCAACTGTTCTGTTACACTTATAATATTATTTTGCTCACTCGAGTCAGTAGTTGTCCCGAAGGAAAGTGCGCCAGACAACCCATTTACGGAATCCTCCATAATCAGCAACTCAACCACTTTCTCCTCTAAAGGAGCCAGCGGGTTGAATTTTGATGGGCCTCCGCCAGTGCCGCCAATATCAGTTTTATTTCGCCTTAGTTTCTGTTTAGTGTGAACCTTGAAGTCAGCCCAAACCTATTAAAATTAACGTTGAAATTACATATGTACTTTTAGAAAACTATATTTTTAAGTGATTTATATATTAACCTGTTTCCATCCTGCAGTTTCTCTAACAGGCGGTCCACTTGCATTTAATTCTTCGGCTAATGTCTGCCACAAAGCATTTGCCGACTGACGTGCATTTAATGTTTTTAAATGACCTTTTGCCAGTTGGATGTGTTGCATCATAAATTCCACCATTATTTCAAATTGGTGCGATTTGGTGGTCTTGTTGTTTGTTTCCCTGAATAATTTTAACAATTATTGTAAGAATAAATAAACAAAATTATTATTTTTCACTTACATTTTTGTACTTTTTTGTACTTTGCGAATGCTGTTTTGCCGTCGAATATATTTTGCGATTTTCGTATGTATCTGACATTTGTTTTCGCAATACAGAATACCGACTTGCCACCTTTTCGCATTTTAAATGCGAATAAAAAAAGTACTTTGCGAACATCGTAACACAGAATAGGAAGTGTTCGCATTTGCATGTTTTCGAGTCGCATTGACTTTCGCATCGCAATTCAGAATAAGCCTCCAGGGCGCAAAACATCGAGTGTAGCTTCGGCTGTGTGGCACGTAGCGCCGTCCTGTTGAAGCCAAATGTTGCCAATATCCTTCCCTTCAATTTTTGTGAACAAAAATTCGTTCAACATGGCCCGATAACGATCGCCATTGACTGTAACGGAAACTCCTTGCCCATTTTCGAAAAAAAAAATGGCCCAATTATGCCTCTGGAGCAAAATCCGCACCAAACAGTGACTCGTTTTGGGTGCGCACTGTTTTTGGCTTTTAACGCTTTGGTTTATTGATGAGGAGTTTCTTTCACTTTTTTCACGATATAATGAACATACGGAGCTGACGGTACTTCTCTTCTTCCAAAATCGGTATGCAATTTTCGCACACATTCTGCAACATTACCATGATTTTCAAAGTAATGTCGCAATATTTCCCAGCGTTGTTCAAGCGTATACAGAATCATATTCCTTCAGCGGAAGGATAAAACTAATTATCTGTCAAATCAGACATGAGCTAAGTGTTACCATTCACGAAATAAGCACTAGTTGAAAAAAACGTTAGATGGCGGACCCTTTAATAAAGAGAGATTCATCAGTGCTGTATTCTGTATACACAATACACTATAGTGTGCGACTGGAAAGCTTAATAAACCAAAATTGTATAATGTTGTAAAGCATTTCTCTTCTTTGAGGCATACAGTGCTAGTCGAAAAATTTAAATCTCGTTCGACACAATCACTGCTGACATATACAGAACAACAGAATTGAACCCATACTTTTCGGATTTGTGTAACACTTTTTTAGCCGCCAATTTCGTATTTGGTTTGTTGGAAGAAGGAGAAAAGGAGACGTCATATCTCTTAAATATTGCTCACATAGAAAAAGCTAATGCCAGCACAATGGCAGCTTTTTTACAATTTCTTTTGCAAATATTGTGGCCTAATTGGAAATAAAATTTTTTTTAATGTACATATTTATTTGACTATCTTATATTTTTAACAGGCGTTAAATACAACATCGTTTTGCTTGTGATGACAGCGCAGCGCCATATATGTATGGTGTCTGCAGTCCGGTCGCTTAAAACATTATTTTCAAAAATGTTACACATAACATGCCTGGGGCATAGATTGCACAGACTAGCTGATTTTTTTGATTTTGAAAATATAAACACGTTAGAATCAAGCTGTAATATAGTGTGTTTGACTAGCCATAGTTGACATACCTTCTGTATGCAACTGAAACTCAATACTTTGTTTGAGTATTTGTCTACACAGTAGAGTTTTTCTTTTCCCGGACTTTTTCCTGGGAAACCGAAAAATCTTTCCCGCTTTCCCGGGAAATCCCGGGAATTCCCGCCCAGCACAAAACAATACAAAATATTTTTAAATTTTGTTATTTCAACAAAAACAGATTGTAATTCATGAGATCGATTAAATAATAACGTTTTATACACTCATTATTCAAAAAATAATACCGTTTCCGTTCTATATATAATAGTAATACATATATACCAATATTATAAAAAAGAAATTATAATAGTATTATTAAAAAAAATATTACAAAATATCCCCCTTATGAAAAAATCATTGTTAAACTTAAAGTTGGTTTAACAAACGAATTTTGTATGGCAAAACCAGTTTTAATGCATGCTTTAACTTTAACAATCGTTTTTGCATAAGGGCATATTTCTTTGGAAATATGACTTTCGTACAGAATAAGCTGTTAATGCTGTTAACCGTACTATTTACCAAATAGAATCTGTAATTATTTGTATTTTTTTTATTTCCTTGCTCATTTCTGTTTTTTACTTTTATGAATTGTTGTAGAAACGTTGCATTCTGCTTTTTTCAAATAAAGGCATTTAAATCTCAGTGCCAGATGTAAACTCCTCCTTAGTTGTTGTAAAGCTTTAGCTATTGTGATATTCAGCGATGCCAACTTAGCTATTTTAGAGCTAGATTTAGCTCTTTTTGATTGCTTCTAACTCGAAATTTTTCCCTTTAGCTCTTTTTTAAAGAAAAGAGCTAACACAGCTCTTTTCAATTGTGGAAATGGCACGTTTAGCACTTTTCGCATCTTATAGTAAATTTTCCCGTTTTTAGCCTATTGTTTCGTCTTTCAGGCAATTACATTTTTGCAACTATGTTAGTTGTATTTATGTATTTAGTCTGTTAGTTTCTGAATAATTAGACAATTTTTGATAAATTATTGAAATGGATTCTTACTGCCAAAAATATAGGGAAATTTTGGAATCAAATACCCGTTTAAAAAATAGATTAAACCAACAAAAGATCCATCTACGGCTTTGTGCAAATATTACAATTCAATTATAAAAGCGGAACATTTTCATTTAGTACTCCATTCGGAGACTCAAAAGCATAAAAAATTTATGGCTCCATTTAACGATATTTTGCTATCCTAGCCTGACATATCATTTTCAACAGGCGTTCCAGGACAAACGCAAATTGCGCACTCAAATCTATATATGCTGCAGTACATACACCGTTTTTAGCAATGGATCTTTTATTTTTTCTTACTATTATTTTTATTAATGTTAAAAAATCTTGAAGTACAAATTGAATAATAAATACATTCATAGATTTAAAACGGAAAAATCTCAAATTTTTAGATTTAGCTCTTTTTAGCTCTTTTTGACTACTCCGTTGGCTCGTTTTGCCTCCGAATTGTTGGCATCACTGGTGATATTATTGCACCATCGCATACATAAAGTGAATAACGACACTCATCAAGGAATGTGTAAATACAAATTAAGTTGCCATAACAAAATCAAAAAATCCCGGGAACTCCCGCACAAATTTCCCGGGATTTCTTTCCCGAAAAATGTGCGGGATCCCGGGAAATTTTTCCCGGGAAATCCCGTATGAAAAACACTACTACACAGCCAAACTTTAGCTGTGGGTACTGCTGAGTTTGCATGTTCCCACAGATAGTTAAGTTAGCTTTAGGAAATTAGAATTAAGATTCATAAAATAAAGACAAACATAACAAGACGGTCGCATCAGCGGCCGTTCTAACAAATAAAGATTTTTATTATCATCACATGGCGATCCTGCCATAATAAAATTAAAAAATAAATAATATGAAAGAAAACTAAACTGAAAACAAAATCAAGAATATATGAAATAAAATAGAGCAAAAAAAGTGCTATGGTTAACAAAAATTTTGTAGCAACAAAAAAAAAAGAGCAAAATAAATCTTGGGTGAAAAACAATGCAAAAAAACGGTTCCTAACCAAGTGTCCTTATTACAGTTTCAAACATATGAAAACAAAAAATAAACAGTAACAAAATATTTATACCAGTCAACATTAAACATATCAATTACAACAAAAACAACAAAGCAATACACAAACAATTTCAAAAACAAACATAAAACTTTTCAAGAAGACTATTTATCGCCTTTTATTGTGATGAATAAAAAAATAACTATGTACCTATCATCAAGCTAAGAATGTATTTTGTAAAAAAAAAAACAAACGAACAACAAAACAACAAGTATCAACAATCACCAACCACTATACTTTGGATGCTGGAAATATGGATAACAACATAAAGAAAAATTGGAAGCAGTAAGAAAAACATGTAATAAATTAAAATGTTTTTTTAAGAAAGTAGAAAAAAAGTTGTCTGAATATTTGTGTTTATAAGAAAAATATATGTGCAAATAGATTAATAAAAAATTAGTAAATAAATTAGAATGGGCAAATAAGAGTCCAAGTTAGAACACCTTAACGCCAACGTTATAACTAACGTGGAAATAGTTGACAACACAGCGCAAATTGATTCAATATGGTACCTTCTGTTAATTATAATTATTGACCACAGCAGTAGCAAAAGCTATTTATATCTGGCTTGCACAGTTCCATATTCTGTTCTCTTTTGTTCACTTTAAAAAAACTGGAGAAAAATCACTTTTACTGTTCGCGTTCGTCGGCACTTGTTGAATGACAAAAATCACAGAACCAGTGTGAGAAAGAGAAAATGTATAATGACAATGCATGTTATATGTGAACATTACAGAACCAGTGTTGCCACATCAATATTTCTCTTTTAGTACAGTAGAAAAATATGAGAGAGTTCGGCTTGTGAGTGTCAATGTTTTCTCCAAATAATGTTGTGCATATCTGGAGCAAATTTTTGAAATTCATACATTTACCTAATTGTGAATAAATAAGAAACGCGTGCATCGATTTTCATGATCTATCCCTTTTTTTGCTCATGAGTTATGTGACTTTACGCGAAAGTAATTAGGTTTGGCATTTTTTTCCATTTTGGATTTTTTATGAATTAAAAAAAAAAATATTTAAATTTTTGGGCAAAAAATACTTCTTTCCCTTCATACATTCATTTTTAACTTCGAAAGTGTTGCACATATAGGAAAACGGTATAAAAACAGATTAGAGAAATTGTAATTCTTAATTTTTCTAAATTTGTTTCATCAAAATCGGACAAGTGGTTCTCGAGTTATGTTAAACTACGTTTTTGCCAAAATGTTACAACTAAGCGAAAAAACATCAAGGAAAAAATTTAAAAGGTCATAAAAAAAACTGACACATACGAACGCCAAACCCTTTGAGGGTTTTACTATACTGACCTAGTACCATCACCCTGATTTGGAGTTTCTCACCCACCAGATTGGCTGTTGTACTGTGTTATTGTTATAGTAAATATCATAAATCTATTACTAAAATTATATTTAAAGCACAAGAGAAACCTTAGAAAAAGATACGCGAGTCGTGGAAACGAATTAGACAAAATTTAAACAACTAAAATAGTTGTAATCACATGAGAAGTTATTCTATGGCTAAGATATCTTTATGGACTGGCTGACTATTATAAATAGAGTTAGACAGATTAAGGAATATTTTGACAGATCATATAAGTGTTTAAACATCGACAGACCAACAAAGAAAGAATCAATAGAGAAACATATTAATATACTTGTTGACAAACTAGAAGAAATAAGAATAGTACTTAACGTACATTATTCCAGACTAACAGCAGCACATAAAATAGCTGCAGAAGCTTTCTTTTTTAGAGACTAGGGAACAGCTAATATCAATAGCATTGAAAAAACAAATAGACTTAAAAATTCCAAAAAATCTTCTTGAGAAAATAGAATTACAGGAACAAAACAAACAAGTTGAAAAAATGCCACAGACAGTGTTAGAATTCCTAGGTACAGCCTCAAGGCTAATATGTAATAATAATAGAGTGCACAATACTCACAGGATGTGCTACCGGATAAGATGTATTGATTCCCCGAATCGCTCTGATACCATCGGATTTAACCTTCCAATTTAAACGTTTACACTTTCCGGTAAATACATCTTTTGCAATGACCATTAATAAATCGCAGGGTCAAACCTTCAACGTTGCAGGATTAGATTTTAGCGTTGACTGCTTATCACATGGCCAACTGTATGTCGCTCTTTCAAGAGTAACATATAGAGAAAACATGTTTGTATTTGTCTAATGACAAGAAAGCTGTTAACTTTGTAATATGTTAATTGTTAATAGGTAAAAACGTAAAAAGTAAATAAGTAAAAATGTAGTGTATGAATTTAGATATTACAAAGATAGCAGGAAATTTTCATGGTTTAGGGAAAGAAGAATTGTTTTACCCTTAATTTAACGCGTGCGGGCTACGGGCAGTAATGAATAAATCAAAACTACTGGATAGATTTTAAGCATTTTTTCATTGAATGACATAGGCTCCCAGCTGAAAAAAATATGTATGGTCCATATATTTTTAATATTTGAATGTATATAAATATATATGAATATGTATGAATTCATGTTTGTAAATATATAGGATTATACATTGCAAAAGTATTATATATGAATTGATATATGGACTGATATATGAAATTTATTATAATATATGAGGTCATATATGGAAATTTAATTATGAAGCTCTTCATATGTGGATCCAATATAGAAATAAGATGTAATATATGAATCCATATAAAAATGTATGCATACATATCTCACATAAGATCGTTTTTGCAATCAAAAAAGATTGCATTTTATTAACTCGAATTTTTTCTCTCTTTTTTATCACCGGTGAATTGCAAATCTATTAGAAAATACATATGGTTTGAAAAGTTTATATGCGTACAGCCTTAACGTTTAAAAAAAAAACCCCATTCTTGTACAATTTTATACATTGCGGCCGTATTAAATAAACGAAATAATCTTAAGGATATTTCAGTTATTAATTTTATAGAAAATATCGGAATACCCTAGATATTTTTAAGAAACAATGTTCATATTACTGCAGAAAATTTTATTGAAAACTAGTGTTGGTATAAAAACGGATAATTTTTTAATGATTAATTGCATTAGTTTTTAATCTAAATTCTTATTAAATTAATTTTTTTATACATTTTATTTATTTATAATTGAAATTTATTTGCTGGTAGTTTAGCATGTCTATATACATACGTATTTCATTGGCGCTTGAACCAAATCATCAGTAGACTTCAACCACAATTTTCAACAGTCACAAACCTCTTACTTTATGCACAGACTTTCAAAAACTATATGACAATTCATAAAATAATAATATTTTTGAAAATCACAAAATAAAAAATAAGCTTAGTAGGCTTTGAAACTGATAAAAAACCCAGCAAATAATTTATATTCAGGTGAACTCATTTTATTTTTCTACATCCTTATACAATTAGAAATCCATCGGATAATAATAAAAGTATTTACAAGGCTAAATGAAAAATAAAACACTAATTGAACTTTAAAGAAATTTATTATTTGACATATTGTCAGAAGTATACATACAATAATTGAAATTTATTTGCTGGTAGTTTAGCATGTCTATATACGTATTTCATTGGCGCTTGAACCAAATCATCACTAGACATCAACCACAATTTTCAACAGTCACAAACCTCTTTCTTTAAAGTTCAATTAGTGTTTTATTTTTCATTTAGCCTTGTAAATACTTTTATTGTTATCCGATGGATTTTTTAATTGTATAAGGATGTAGAAAAATAAAATGAGTTCACCTGAATATAAATTATTTGGATTTCTAATTGTATAATAATAAAATGAGTTCACCTGAATATAAATTATTTGCTGGGTTTTGTATCAGTTTCAAAGCCTACTAAGCTTATTTTTTCTTTTGTGATTTTCAAAAATATTATTATTTTATGAATTCTCATATAGTTTTTGAAAGTCTGTGCATAAAGTAAGAGGTTTGTGACTGTTGAAATTTGTGGTTGAAGTCTACTGATGATTTGGTTCAAGCGCCAATGAAATACGTATATAGACATGCTAAACTACCAGCAAATAAATTTCAATTATTGTACCTATACTTCTGACAATATGTCAAATAATAAATTTCTTTATTATTTATTTATTGTATCTTCAAATATGAACTAACAATAAGTATTCAAATCTTAAATCTAAATATAATTATTAGGCCCGACCAGTATCCGACATAAACTACGTGATAGTAATTAATAATACATAAATTTCGTATTAAGCACAATAATTATTTTCAAGAAGTATCATTTGGGGTGCTGAGTATTAGGGCCCTTGTGTCCCTCTTTTTTAAGCGGATGTGTCCAGTAAAGTTCAAGATATTACGAGCAAGCGGATTAGGATGTGACTCGAGATTTGTTAAATATTTGCATGCGTATTTTGCAATTTCTTCAGTCACTAGTGGCATATTTAAATCACGATGTATATTTGAATTTTTTATGTACCATGGAGCCGATGTTATCAAACGTAAAATTTTGTTTTGCCTTCTTGGATTTTCTCAATATTTGAAGCTGAAGCAGTGCCCCATATCTGAATTCCATAGCACCATATTGGTTTCAAAAGCGACTTGTATATCAAAAGTTTGCAGTCTAGGCTGAGTGTTGAATTTCTGTCAATTAACCAATGTATTTGAGTTAACTTAAGTTTCATTTGAATTAGTTTAGAGTCAATATGATGCTTCCATGTAAGCCTTCGCTCAAGGTGTATGCCAAGGTATTTCACTTGAAAATGTTGAGGAATATTTTGATGGTTGATTCGAATGGGGGAGCAGGTATCTTTTCTTAGGGTAAACGTTATATGAACACACTTTTGTTCATTGACTTTAATTCTCCATAAGTTCAACCATATTTCAAGCTGGGTAATGTGTGCTTGGAGATTGCGGGATGCCTCATCAGGATTTTTGTGAATACTCAAACAGGCTGTATCATCGGCAAATTTAGAAGTGTGGATGCTTTTGCTCACAGGCATATCACAAGTATATATTAAATATAAACCTGGCCCCAGAATACTACCCTGAGGCACACCGGAAGATATAGATTCGGGCACACTCGTGAACTCTCCTTCCACAACAGTGAAATTCCTATCAAGAATATAACTTTCCAAAAGCTTTTGTATGTTTATTAAGCTAAGCCTTCGTGCCATACTTTATCAAATGCCTGAGAAACATCAATAAAGAGAGCAGAACAATACTTCTTTTCCTCAAATGTTCTTCTTACAACTTGGGCCAACCTATGCGTGTGTTCAATGGTGTTATGCTGACTTCTAAAGCCAAATTGATGGGCCGGGATGCACTCATTATCAGCTAAAATTTTGGACAATTTAGTCATGAGCAGCTTTTCGAAAAGTTTTGAGATTGTTGATAGTAAGCTTATAGGCCTATATGACTCGTAAAATGGCATTAAAAATAAATAGCAGGATTCTTATTGCAATATGAGGCAAGTTCATCAGCATCTTGTTACTAATTACTAGGGATGGGCAAATGGAAAAAATGTATCGATATTGTAACTATCCCCCTTAACACACGTTTACACATCTTTTCTTATTTAAATTAAAAGACGACTTTTTCTGTTCAGAGTAGTAACCAGACTGTCCTTTATTCATTTATCAACATTCTTTTCTTATTCTACGCCAGCGTTGTACATTAATAGTACTGACACAGGGTTGCATATACTTAAAACTACATTCCAGGGTTCGGTAGCACTATACCTCCCTTTTTCCAAAAAGGAAGAACCAAACAATAAATATAGTCTTGTTTCGTTCTTGCTTTTCTCTTATTTTTCTTATAAACTAAACATTGTCTATACACGATAATATACGATATTTATATAAATGTCAATAAATTTTTTTTTTATATATTTTGATTCAATTCCTTCCTTCCGTTTTTTTTTTCTTTTTTTTTTTTGTATGATATAATGTATAATATAAAATTTTTATAGATTATAAAGTTAGGAATTTTTTGAGTTGTAATAGTTGGTGTGAATCAATGTTATATATTTTATCACATCAATTGTTTACTGCAATAGTTTGATTCATGTTTCTTTTTTTTCTTCTTTGAGGTAGATTTTGTAAATATAAACGATTTTTTTTTCGTTTTGAAATTTGTATAAAATACTTTTTTTTTTTTTTTACGCTGCAGCGTAACGAACGAAATTTTTACAAAATCTGCCTATTAATGTTTAGATGAATATTGTTTTATTTTTTTTCATATTTAATTTATTTTACATATTTCTGATTCTGTTTTTGTGAATGATGTTTCTTTTCTTTGTCTTGTTATTATAGATTGTAACTTTTACACCATTTACATCTTCCACCACATATGGTCCTTCATAAATGCTATTATGCTTGTCGTATGGTTCTTTTTTCAGTAAAACTTTGTCATTTACCTGTATCTCTAGTGGTTTCGCGAATCTGTCATAAAACTTTTTGTTTCTGTTCTTGTGTTTGTCAATTAAGGTCTTTGTGAGATTATGTGTTTTTTACAATCTATATTTCACCTCTTTGCTATAGTTTTCTAAATTGTACACAGGATCTAAATTAGTCTTAACCTCGTTTGGCAATGTCGCATTTCTTCCAAAAACTAGCTCAAAAGGGGTGAATTGATTATCGAAAACTGTATTTGGCGTAGTGTTATGGTAGAAAGTGAAATATTTTAGATACGTATCCCAGTCGGTCATATTTTCGGTTATGTAAGCACGTATATATTCGTTAAAAACGCGATGGTTACGTTCCACTGTTCCGACACTCTCGTGATGATAAGCTTTTGAGAAATTTAGTGTTATTTTTAACAATTTACATAATTCGCTAAATATTTCATTTTTAAACTCAGTTCCTTGATCAGTTCTAATCGTGTTCATTCTTCCATATATTAAAATAAAGTTCTCAAAAATAGCACGAGCAATAGTTCTCGCTGATTTATCAGGCACTGAAATGGTTACGAGATATTTTGTTAGGTCGCACATAAGTATAAGAGCATATTTATTTCCAAAAGCTGATTGAGGCAAAGGTCCTATCGTATCTAAAACTACAATGTCGAATGCTTTAGCAGGGGTGGGAGTTAGCTCCAGTTTTTCTACATTTCGTGGTCTTACTTTATTCAAAACACATTTCTTACAATTTTTAACGAACTTTGCAATATCTCTAGTCATTTTCTTCCAGTAGTATTTTGTTCGAAGTTTCGCATATAATTTCTTCTGGCCACAATGTCCGCCTAGGATTGGATCATTGTGGTAGATTTGCATCAACTTTTGTTTGTCGCTATCTACTGTAACTATTTCGGTTCTGTGAGGATTATTTCAAAAGTGTTTAATATTTGATTCCCGTATTCTTTGAATTTCTGAATTGTACAATTTGTAAAAAAAAATATTATCTTTAGGCCATTCTATTTTATAGATTTTATGGTTGTTGGCTTCTGTTTCTAGCCGCGAAAGTATGTCATAAAGAATAAATATTTCGTTGACAACCTCATATTCTAATGATAGAAGAATTTTACATTTTTTGTATATATTAATGCGCATTATTCTTGAGTTATAGTCGATTATAATAATCTGGGTTCTTATTTTTGGAATATTTTTTTCGAAATTGTGAGAAAATTTATCGTACACTTTTAATCGGATATCATCATTATCGGGAGATTGCTGTAGATCATTGCTGTTACTCATTAAGTTTTTTGCCATAGTACGCGTTTGAATTGGAAGTACTTTCATGGATTTGTCCTTTAAGTCATTTATTGAAATTCTCGATAGAGCATCTGCTCCTACATTTGATTTACCTTTAATGTATTCCACTGTGAAATTATATTCGGAGAGCTCGAGTCGGATTTTGGTTAGTCTGGAGGAAGGATCTTTTATATTAAAAAGGTAGACCAAAGGTCTGTGATCTGATCTAACAGTGAGTTATCGCGAAGTGAATCGCTATGAGTTCTTGTTCTATTACAGGCTTTTTCTGCTCTGCTTTGTTAAAAGACTTGGATGCGAAATAAATCGGTAAATCATTATTATTATTATCTTGACTTAAAATTGCGCCACAGCCGGTTTTCGAGGCATCTACAGTGATTGTGAAAGGTTTCGTAAAGTCTGGGTATTGTAATATTCTAGGTGATTGTAAGGCTAATCGCAATTTATTAAAAGCATTCTGTCATTTTTCGTCCCAGTTAAATTGTACATTTTTCTTGGTGAGTGAGTTTAATGGTGCTGCCAAATTTGCAAAATTTTCAATAAATCGCCGGTAATAGTTCGCGAATGCTACGAATCTTCTGACCGCATCTTTATCAGTAGGAGTTGGGTCATTCTGTAATGTTTTTATTTTCGAGTCGTCAGGTAAAATACCGTTTGAAGTGCACTTGTGACCTAAAAAGGTTACTTCTGGTCTGAAAAAATTGCACTTATTGGGATTAACTTTCAAATTGAACTTCCTGAAAGTGTTAAAAACGTTTTCCAAGTTTTTTAGATGGTGATGCAAACTGCAGCCAATAACGATTATGTCGTCGACATATAAGAATGCTTGGTTTGGAGGTAAACCAGAAAATGCAATGCTCATCATTCGGGAAAAGGACTTTGGTGCCACGTTTAAACCAAAGGGGAGAACTTTCCATCGGAAAGATCCCGAAGTTGTGCTAAATGATGTTACGTCACGTGACTCTTCATGTAATGGTATTTGGTGAAATCCTGATGACAGATCTAGCGTTGAAAAATATTTGGCACGACCTAAATTGTCAAGAATGTCGTCAATTCTTGGGAGTGGAAATTTGTCGGCTATCAGTTTTTTGTTCACCGCTCTATAATCTACACACATTCTGTATGGGCTCTGGCCTTCTACACTTTTTTTTTAACCAGAATTAAAGGACTATTATAATTGGATTGACTTGGCTCTATTAGGTCATTCTGCAGCAAATTTTCCACCTGATTGTCAATTTCTTGTTTTTGAGAGTATGGTAAACGATAGTTTTTTATATAAACGGGAGAAGTATCGTTTAGTCTGAGTTTCTGCTCATAAGAGTTATTAACGGTAAGTTTTTCTTCGTTTAAAGCAAATATGTCTGCATACTGTTCACATAAAGGCATAAGTTTTCCTTCTACATCATTTGGCATACGGGTTTTTAATAATTTTTTCAGTTTTTCAATACGTACATTTCCCTGTGGGATAGTATTGATTGCGTATACATTATAATTCGAGAGTTTCTCTGTTTTTATTACGTAAGTGTCAATGCACTTATAATCATTTGTTACGTTTAGTATTTTCAAAATTGGTGTTTGTGAATCTATGATGCATTTACTTATGAAAACTCCGTTGCAAACTTGCTGTGAATCCACGAAAACTGCTTCAGTTATATTGCCTAAATTACACAGTCTAAAAACTTCGCACCTAGGGGGTATTATACAATTGTTGGTGTCTGTACCGTATTCCATAGGGATTTCTATTATTTTGTTGTAGCAACGTACTGAAACTGTCATATTCTCGTAGTTAATATGGCATCTATTTGCTTTCAGAAAGTCTTTTCCAAGTATTCCTTCTGTGGGAATATTAAAATCATCGTTTACAACATGAAAAATTTGAGAAATAAAGTAATTTTGAAAGAGTATGTTACTATGGATTGTACCTAATGTTTGAATAGCATTGGTAGTTACGCCTGTAATATTGATAATTTCCTTTTTGTTGAGCCTTGTGCTAGGTTTAATGCATGAAATTTTTACTAAAGAAATGTCGGCCTGGGAATCGGCCAAGAATGTACATGACTTATTTGACTCGGTAAGCGTTAGGCTAATAAAATCAGAATAGTTTAAATTCAAGCTGTATATTAATTTCGTGGGTTTGTATGTTTCTTTTTTGCTACTAAATATTTGTAAGTTATCTTGATTAAGAACTAGTGGTTCTCTGATTCCCCCAACATTTCCTGCTGAGGGACCGATGCGTTTAAAGGCATCGTCCTAGCAGTTCGATTATTTTGCCTGTAGTTATTGTTGTTGCTATTATTTTGTCTGTAATTGTTGTTATTGTTAGTATTTTGTCTATAATTGTTGTTAAAATGGTTTTGCCCCCGGTTGGGTGGATTATTGTTTCTATAATTATGATTATTGTAATTACTACGATAATGATTAGAGCCTCTTGAAATATAATTACCATACCTGTAATTATTTCCTCTTCTGAAATTATTGGAACGATTATTATGACCTGAAAATCTTGAATTGTTACTTTGTGATTGGAAAGCTAACACCTGCCTTTCGTTTGTCTCAGCCGTTTGCTCTACAATTAGTTTTGCCACTACGTCTTTTGGATCAACAAATGTTGATGAAGCAATTATTGATTTGGGAAGAGTTGATTTCGCGTTTAAGCGACAAACGCTAACACTTTGCTCGATTACCATTTCGTGAGCTTTTTTCTTTGTTATGCCTTCCATAACGAGTGATCTTTCAAGTGCATCTGTCAGTTCCTCTAATTGCTTCGAAAAATCAGTTGGCAACACTTTCAGGTAATGCGTCACGAGCTTTCCCCTCTAACTTTGATTTAATAAACACTACTAAAGTGGGTTTTAAGTTGTCATCTGTTAAATCTTTTACTAAATTAATTTTGTCTATAAAAGAGTCTAGCGTAAGTGGATCACCACTATAATTTTCCCTTATCATGTTAGCGCACATGGTAACAAAATTTTTCTTTTGTTCTAAAGAAGCCATGTTTAAAACTTCCCGTTCAACAAAATTATTTTCTGGGTTGCCTTCAATTTTTTTTTGTTCTGAATCAGATTCAATACTATCGTTTTCTTGTGAAAATTTCCCTTCCGAATCTGACTCGGAGTCTGTCTTTAAGTCTTTATCGACTAATTCGAACAATAGAACGTCATGGGGTACTTTTATTTTACAGTTTAATTTACCAAAACACCTTACTAGGAGTTCTCGACAATGTAATAATCTTTTACGTGTCACTGTGTTTGTTTCTTTTGATATTTCACTGTCATGTAAACTTACGTATGAAATGAGAGCATTATAGTTATCGATTAGTAAAACAATATATTCGTTTCTTTTTGTTTCTTTCGAGGAAACAGGTCGCTTTTGCAGGATTCTTTTCTTCACATTAAAAAAATTGTTTATAAGTTCATTAAAAACTTTCAAATTGAAATCGGACATTAAATCGTCGGTTTCAAAATAAAAATAAATTCTGAGTATCAAAAGAAAAAGTTTTCGGTGCTCTTTCCGTCGTTTAAGTCGTTATTCAAAAATGTCAGTCTGGCAGCTCCGTTTATTTGCTATTGTTGCTTGATGTTTTATACTACTTACATATGTATGTATAACTTATAACATACTATAAGATTATGTTTACGGATAACCAAGACGCTAGAAATCAGCGGCGGAAAAGATAAGATATTCTGTAACAGAAGGATATTAATTTTCAATTAAAATTAATTAAACTTTCTGAATTTTGAAATTATTTCATGATTTTATCTCTTAATTCAACAATTGTTTTGTTTGTAACTGTTGGATATACCCTAGAATTAATGGATATTATAAAGTTCAATATAAATTATCGCTAAAAAAAACAGTTTGTAAATGATGCGAGCCGGCGGCGGCTCAATTGCTTTTTATTTTGTAAACTTTTGCCAAATTTCGATGGCGACCATTATCATCTTTTAATTGGTCGACTTGTTTGTCTGTTTGCTTATTTGATCTCTTATTGTTCTTATTTGATCTTTCTTTTCTCTTTATACTTTTCTTTCATTCATTATTTGATTCTTGCTTTGTTTATTTTGTTTGTGTGTATGCATATCGAGCCATAACCGCTAAAATAGCTTAAGCGACACATTTTTCGGACTTCGTTGTTTTGACGAAAATCGACTATTTACGATCGCAAATACTCGATTTTGGTCAAAAAATTAAGTTCGAAAATTATGTCGCTTAAGCTTTTTTGGCGGTTATGGCTCGATATGTGGAGGTTGTGTTCAGAGAAACAAGTCGAGGCAAAATTATCGGCGGCAGCACGCCGAGAGAATTTTCGGCGGCGCAAAAGAGCGTATAAAAATTTAAAGAAAAAATAAAAATTGAAACTGAAAATCGATTTTCAAATTTTGTTCTCTGAAATTTGTCTCTTTGAGCAGATAAAATTTCGGCTGGTTTTGAGCCGATGCGAGCCGATACAATCGGCTTGTTTCTCTGGTTGTGTTGTGTATGATATGAAGGAAAGGGTGTAGCATGTAAATGTGGTGTTTACGATTTTTGATATTTGTATTTTCTTTATTATTATAAGTTCATTCATACATATTTATTTTTAGATATGTATTTATATATATGTATATAGGTTTGTAAGTATAATTATGTATATGATTAGGGATTAGTAGTTGAGTATGTATTTAAATAGGTTTGTATAAATGTAGGTGTAATAATTTTAAGTATGATAAAAAAACAGTTGTAAATATACTTTACGTATGTATTAGGTCAAATAACTATAGGTACGTATGTTACTTCTATGGCAATAACTTACAATACTACTTATGTTTTTTTTTCTGGCTTTTTTTTTTGTTTGTTTACATATTTCTACAGTTATTTATTAATTTTACATATTTTGAACTTTTTCAATACATATTTACAGAATATTTAAAAATATATAATTTGTTTACGGAAATACTAGCCTGTTGCGCATGCAATGTACCTTGTCTTTTCTGCTACTATGTCTCTTTTTTTCTTGTTGAGTGTCGTTGTTATTATGGCTTTCTTTCCTCTCAATTCCTTTTGCATAAATGAGCATTGAGTTGTAATGTTCGTTTGGCATCTTTAATTTCTGTTTTCTTTTGCTTTTTGCTGTATTTTACTTTTCAGTTCCAATTATTCGTTTTCTTTGTCTTTTTGAAATTTTGCTCATTATTATTCGTCTGTTTTTTTTTCTTTTCCAACCATTATCATTTGTACGTTTTGATTTCTTTAGCTTATTTGGAATTTTCTGCTTTAAATTTATTGTTCTGCATTTTGCTTTTAATTTTTTATTCGCTTTGCTTTTTTTTTCATTTGTTTTCCAACACTTGTCATTTGTACTATGTATACATTTTAATTTTTTTATTTTTTATGTGTTTCTGGAACGCAAACGGCATTCGCCAACATAAAAATGAACTTGAGCACTTCCTCACGGAAAAAAATATTGATATAATGTTGGTCTCTGAGACTCATTTGACTTCGAGAAGTCTATTCAAAATTAATGGCTACAATTTATATGATTCAAGGGACCCGAGAGGAAGAGCATGCGGTGGATCAGCAATTCTAATAAAGTCAAGACTCAAACATTATATTATTGACAACATTTGTGAGGAACATCTACAAGCAACGAATATTTGTGTTGAAAATTTTTGCACTAATTTTGTCATATCAACAATTTACTCCCCTCCCAGATTCGCAATTACTGAGAATCAATACGAGGATTTCTATAAATCTCTTGGCCCTTGTTTTGTATCAGCTGGCGACTATAATGCAAAACATACGCTCTGGGGTTCGCATCATATTACACCCAGAGGTCGAGCGTTGTCCAACACAATTTCAAAAATGGGCTTAGATGTCATTTCGAGTGGGGAGCCTACTGACAAAATAAAATTCCGGATGTTATAGATTTTTGCGTCCTGAAAAACATTTCTAGGGAATTAATTAACATTGAAGCTTCTTTATATCTCTCGTCCGATCACTCTCCCACGATCGTTACAATCTGTAGCCCACTGAGAAGTGCTTTACCTGACTCGTATGTGAAGATTATCAGTCGTGTAAATTGGCTGCGATTCAAAAAAGATCTTAGTAGTCATTGCACGGAAAACATTACGCTAAGAACACCAAGGATATTGAAGCTAACATCGCCAACTTTAACGAAATTATTACACAGGCTGCTGAACATGCTAGTACCTCGCATACGCAAACTGGATTTAATAGAATTTATTCTACGGATATTGAACGTGTCCTGTGTGAAAAAAGAAGAGCTAGAAGGGAATGGCAACAGCACAGATCACCACAACTTAAAATCAGATTTAAAGAGTGCACTAAACGACTCCAAGAGTTACTTGCAATTGGAAAAACTGCATCTCTTAAAAATTATCTGGAAGGTCTTGATGTCACACCAGCATCATTTAAAATACGTATTTACCCCAAACACATGTACTGGTGTTGCTGATTTGCCAAGTGTAGTTGCTCTACCCCCGCGACCCATAAAGTTTAAGATGCGCGATGTACAAAAACTAATTGCTGAACTTAATCCGAAGAAAGCTCCAGGTATTGATGTAATTAGTAAGGATGGGCAAAAAATATCGATATATCGAAATATCGATATTTGAGAAAATAAATATCGCCGATATTTCAAAAACCGATATATCGATACATCGATTCTTATTTACGAGTATCGGGTTTCGATACTTTTAAGAGCTATAGCTGTTTTTTAACTGTACGATCACTACTAGTGATGCGAAGAAAAAAGAGAAATTTCATAATAACATCCCTGGAGAATTTATAAGGTGACCCAACTAAGCCAGTTGACTTTTTGGATTGTGTGGGTATAAGCCTAAAGGTTTACGAATCAGCTGACTCTTTTTGGTTTATAGAAATCATATACAAGCCGTTAGTTTTTCTCTCCTTAATTCTGTTCTGTTTCGGTTCAACCTGTGAAAATAAAAAAACTGGTAACTAGTTGTAAGTGGCATCATAAATAAAATACAATCACTTCGAAATAAACTGTGATTCTGCTTTAAGAATTTATAAAAAAAATTTAATTTTTACCAGAAAAACATAAATACTATATTGAAACATAACAATTAATGATTTTCAGACGGGATTTCCCATGATCCCGCACATTTTGATGGCAGTAGAACTATAGCTAAATCTTTACAAGAATTACGGCCGGGAACTGAAATTGTATTATTTTTTTGACTAATGTGTTTATAAAACGTTATTATTTAATTGATATCATGAACTATAATTTGTTTTTGTTGAAATAAATAAATTAAAATTAAATAAAAAAATATTTTGTATTGTTTTGCACCGGGCGGGAAATCCCAGGAAACCGAATAGTCATTCCCGCTTTCCCGGCAAATGAAAAAGTTCCACTTAAGTGGAAAACTGTGACCGTTCTGGTCCGAAACAGCTGATAATTTATTACGGAAAAAGTAACTATTAAAATTTAGAACCAGAACGGCACAGCAAGAGCAGCAACAGAAAGTAAAGACTAATGAAGTCTTAAGGAGCTACAGTAGGTTACGTATAGCTTAACATAAATAGTTCTTTTGTATTAAATTTCTTAAAGTTACTAATTGTGCATTCAAATTAATGCAGCAAAAATATCGATTTTTTTTTTAATGCATGATTTTTATTTATTGTATCTTCATATGTGAACTAACAATAAGTATTCAAATCTTAAATCTAAAAATATAATTAGGCCCGACCAGTGTCGGACATAAGCTTAGTAATAGTTATATATAATACATAAGTAGTGATAATCAAAAGGAAAAAAATAAATAATAAAAGTATTTTCAAGAAGTCCCATCTGGAGTGCTGTGAATAAGAGCCATTGTGTCCCTCTTTTTTAGGCGGATGTGTCCAGTAAAGGTCAAAATATTACGGGCAAGCGGATTAGGATGTGACTCGAGTTTTGTTAAATATTTGCCTGCGTATTTTGCAATTTCTTCAGTCACTAGTGGCATATTTAAATCACAATGTATATTTGAATTTTTTATATACCATGGAGCCGATGTTATTAACCGTAAAATTTTGTTTTGCCTTCGTTGGATTCTCTCGACATTTGAAGCTGAAGCAGTACCCCAAAGCTGAATTCCGTAGCACCATATAGGTTTTAAGAGCGACTTGTATATTAAAAGTTTACAATCTAGGGTGAGGGTTGAATTTCTACCAACCAGCTAATGTATCTGAGTTAGTTTCAGTTTCATTTTTGTTAGCTTAGAGTCAATGTGGTATTTCCATGTGAGCCTTCGATCAAGATGTATACCAAGGTATTTCACATGTAAGTTTTGAGGAACAATTTGATTATTGATTGTAATGGGGGAGCAAGTGTCCTTTCTTAAGGTAAATGTTACCTGAGCACACTTCTGTTCGTTTACCTTTATTCTCCACATGTTTAACCATAGTTCTAGCTGAGTAATATGTTGCTGAAGATATCGGGAAGCCTCGTGAGGGTTTTCATGCATACTAAGGCAGGCTGTATCATCGGCAAATCTAGATGTGTGAATGTTACTGCTCAATGGCATATCACAAGTATAAATCAAATACAAAACTGGCCCCAGTATACTCCCCTGTGGCACACCGGTTGAGATTATTTCGGTCGTACTCATAAAGTTCCTTGCACAACAGTGAACTTCCGGGCAATAATGTAACTTTCCAGCAGATTTAGAATGTTTATTGGTAGGTAAGTCTTTAATTTTAAAATTAGGCCTTCATGCCACACTTTATCAAATGCCTGAGAAACGTCAATGAACAGCGCAGAGCAATACTTTTTTTCTTCAAAAGTTTTTCTTATAAATTGAACCAATCTATGAGTTTGTTCAATGGTGCTATGCTGACTTCTAAAACCAAATTGGTGGTCCGGTATGCACCGACTACTAACTAGAATTGGGGACAATTTTGTCATGAGCAGTTTTTCGAAAAGCTTTGACATTGTTGACAGTAAACTTATTGGCCTATATGACTCAGCTTTGGTAAGATCTTTGCCCGATTTTGGAATCATTTTAACCTTGGCAAGCTTCCAGCTGTTTGGATAATACTCCAATCGTAAAATGGCATTAAAAATGAATAGCAGGAGTCTAATAGCTATACGAGGCAACATTATCAGCATCTGGTTACTAATTTCATCAATACCCGGAGCTTTTTTCGGGTTGAGTTCTGCAATTAGTTTTTGTACATCACGCGTCTCAAATTTTATTGGTCGAGAGGGTAGCGCAACTACATTTGGCAAATCAACAGCATCAGAACATGTGTTTGTGGTAAATACTGATTTTAAATGCTCACCAAATATTTTACCTTTTTCAGTATCGCTTCTTGCCCAACCTCCTGTAGATGTGCGCAGAGGTGGTTTTAACTCAACTGGTGTTTTAAGCTTTCTAGCAGCGCGCCACAAAGGGTAATTAGATGCTGGTATGACATCAAGACCTTCCAAATAATTTTTAAGAGATGCAGTTTTTGCAAATGCAAGCAACTCTTGGAGTCGTTTAGTACACTCTTTAAATCTGATTTTAAGTTGGGGTGATCTGTGCTGTTGCCATTCTCTTCTAGCTCTTCTTTTTTCACTTACGAGACGTTCAATATCCGTAGAATAAATTCTATTTACCCTAGTCTGAGGATGGGTGGTAGTGGCATGTTCAGCAGCCTGTTTAATCTTTTCATTAAGGTTGGCAATGTTAGATTCAATATCATCATGTGTTCTTAGCGTAATATTTTCCGTGCAATGACTACTAAGATATTTTTTAAATCGCAGCCAATTAACACGATTTATCAAATTCGCATATGGGTGAGGTAAGTCACTTCTTAATGGGCTACAAATTGTAGCGATCGTGGGAGATTGATCGGACGAGAGATCTAGAGAAGCTTCAATTTGAATTAAATCCCTAGAGATATTTTTCATAACGCCAAGATCTATTACATCCGGAATTTTATGCATGTCAGTAGGCCAATAAGTGGGCTCCCCACACGAAATGACATCCAAGCCCATTTTGGAAATTGTATTGAACAACACTCGACCTCTGGGTGTAATAAGACGCGAACCCCAGAACGTGTGTTTAGCATTATAGACGCCAGCTGCTACGAAACAAGGGCCAAGAGATTTATAGAAATCCTCGTATTGATTCTCAGTAATTGCGAATCTAGGAGGAGAGTAAATTGATGATATGACAAAATTACTGCAAAAATTTTCGACACAAATATTCGTTGCTTGTAAATGTTCTTCACAAATGTTGTCAATAATATAATGCTTGAGTCTTGACTTTATTAAAATTGCTGATCCACCGCATGCTCTTCATCTCGGGTCCTTTGAATCATATAAGGTGTAGCCATAAATTTTAAAAAGGCTTCTCGAAGTCAAATGAGTCTCAGAGACCAACATTATATCAATATTTTTTTCCGTGAGGAAGTGCTCAAGTTCATTTTTATGTTGGCGAATGCCGTTTGCGTTCCAGAAACATATTTTTAACGTGTTCATGGTTTGTTGACTAATGCTTAAAGCAGAGTATTCTGCATTCGCAGCATTTCTTGCATCATGCTAGTCATATTTGTTGTAAAATTGTTTATAGTTTGCACCAGATTTTCAATAGAAGCTTCAAGGCGATTAAAATTAAAGCCTGAGTTTGTATTTGTTGAAGTATTTGGCCGTGAAAAATTTTGTGTGGGAATAGAGCTTGTCTTAGCAGCATCGGCATACGATACACGTGAATTAACTGGTTGTTTCACTTGGGCAAGAGTGGCGGAGTAAGTGTTTGCTGTTTGTGCTGGAGCTACTTTAGGTTTTTGCCCCATAGTCTTTTTAACGAAAGAATATACAGGACATCCTCTATAATTAGCGGTGTGATTACCTCCACAATTACTGCATTTTTTTCTGCTTGACCTTTGGTTTAGTACAACTAGCAGTACCGTGCAATTCACCGCAAATAACACAAACTGTAGGTAATTTGCAGTAAGTTTTTGTGTGGCCATATTCTTGACAACTATGGCACTGTACGGGTCCAGAACGCTTGTGTGGTTCTTCAACTGTTATTTTTCGGTATAAAAGATATTTTAAATTATAAATTGGGTGCGTCTCATTTTTTCTCAATTTTATATCATTCGGCTTAAGTTCAACGCGAAATAGAGGCTGGGGGATCTTCTCCCTATTTATTATATTGGAAACATTTTTTACCTTGAATCCCTGGAGGACGAGTGCATCTTTTATTTCTTCGGGAACAACATAAGAATCTATGCCCTTCAATACGATCTGCAGGCCTTTAGCACTCTTAAGCTAGTATGTGTAGAAACTTGTTTTATTTTTTTCAAATTCAGAAACCATTTTGCGGAAATCTGTTTCGTCATAAATTTGAATTTTCGTTTCATCGATATTGCCACGTTTTATTGGAACAATTTGAAATTTTTTCTCACCAATGACCGAAATTAATTTCTTAATAAGAGCGTTTGCTTTTTTCTCTCAAATAGATTGGTGGCGGCTTGGAGATTTTGTTCGCGGATATATCAGGTGTGTCGTTGTCATCTTGCAATATTTGAAAACGGTTGGTGGAAGATGCGCTGTTATCCCTAGATACCTTTGAAGCAGATGCAATTTTAGTAGACTTTGGGCTTCGCCCGCGCTTTCCCACAATAATATATCGGTCCATTCCGACTTGGACCTTGGGTTTTGGGCTACTCTTATTTACAGTAACTAATTGGGAAAGTGATGAATCGGATGATATCGCTGATTTAAATGACGAAGTCATAGACTTACTGTGAGTTCTGATGATCTTAATTTAAACAAAATAAATAAAAAACCTAATGATAGAATTTTTTTGCCGGCTAAGCCAATTTTTCGTCAGCGATCAACTTCACTTTGTCCAATGCCAACTAGTGATTCGTTAACATTACAGTTGCCTACTACTTCGTCATTTAAATCAGCGATATCATCCGATTCATCACTTTCCCAATTAGTTACTGTAAATAAGAGTAGCCCAAAACCCAAGGTCCAAGTCGGAATGGACCGATATATTATTGTGGGAAAGCGCGGGCGAAGCCCAAAGTCTACTAAAATTGCATCTGCTTCAAAGGTATCTAGGGATAACAGCGCATCTTCCACTAACCGTTTTCAAATATTGCAAGATGACAACGACACACCTGATATATCCGCGAACAAAATCTCCAAGCCGCCACCAATCTATTTGAGAGAAAAAAATTCAAAGGCTCTTATTAAGAAATTAATTTCGGTCATTGGTTAGAAAAAATTTCAAATTGTTCCAATAAAACGTGGCAATATCGATGAAACGAAAATTCAAATTTATGACGAAACAGATTTTCGCAAAATGGTTTCTGAATTTGAAAAAAATAAAACAAGTTTCTACACATACTAGCTTAAGAGTGCTAAAGGCCTGCAGATCGTATTGAAGGGCATAGATTCTTATGTTGTTCCCGAAAAAATAAAAGATGCACTCGTCCTCCAGGGATTCAAGGTAAAAAATGTTTCCAATATAATAAATAGGGAGAAGATCCCCCAGCCTCTATTTCGCGTTGAACTTAAGCCGAATGATATAAAATTGAGAAAAAATGAGACGCACCCAATTTATAATTTAAAATACCTTTTATACCGAAAAATAACAGTTGAAGAACCACACAAGCGTTCTGGACCCGTACAGTGCCATAGTTGTCAAGAATATGGCCACACAAAAACTTACTGCAAATTACCTACAGTTTGTGTTATTTGCGGTAAATTGCACGGTACTGCTAGTTGTACTAAACCAAAGGTCAAGCAGAAAAAAATGCAGTAATTGTGGAGGTAATCACACCGCTAATTATAGAGGATGTCCTGTATATTCTTTCGTTAAAAAGACTATGGGGCAAAAACCTAAAGTAGCTCCAGCACAAACAGCAAACACTTACTCCGCCACTCTTGCCCAAGTGAGCCAACCAGTTAATTCACGTGTATCGTATGCCGATGCTGCTAAGACAAGCTCTATTCCCACACAAAATTTATCACGGCCAAATACTTCAACAAATACAAACTCAGGCTTTAATTTTAATCGCCTTGAAACTTCTATTGAAAATCTGGTGCAAACTATAAACAATTTTACAACAAATATGACTAGCATGATGCAAGAAATGCTGCGAATGCAGAATACTCTGCTTTAAGCATTAGTCAACAAACCATGAACACGTTAAAAATATGTTTCTGGAACGCAAACGGCATTCGCCAACATAAAAATGAACTTGAGCACTTCCTCACGGAAAAAAATATTGATATAATGTTGGTCTCTGAGACTCACTCATTTGACTTCGAGAAGCCTTTTTAAAATTTATGGCTACACCTTATATGATTCAAAGGACCCGAGAGGAAGAGCATGCGGTGGATCAGCAATTTTAATAAAGTCAAGACTCAAGCATTATATTATTGACAACATTTGTGAAGAACATTTACAAGCAACGAATATTTGTGTCGAAAATTTTTGCAGTAATTTTGTCATATCATCAATTTACTCTCCTCCTTGATTCGCAATTACTGAGAATCAATACGAGGATTTCTATAAATCTCTTGGCCCTTGTTTCGTAGCAGCTGGCGTCTATAATGCTAAACACACGTTCTGGGGTTCGCGTCTTATTACACCCAGAGGTCGAGCGTTGTTCAATACAATTTCCAAAATGGGCTTGGATGTCATTTCGTGTGGGGAGCCCACTTATTGGCCTACTGACATGCATAAAATTCCGGATGTAATAGATCTTGGCGTTATGAAAAATATCTCTAGGGATTTAATTCAAGTTGAAGCTTCTCTAGATCTCTCGTCCGATCAATCTCCCACGATCGTTACAATTTGTAGCCCATTAAGAAGTGACTTACCTCACCCATATGCGAATTTGATAAATCGTGTTAATTGGCTGCGATTTAAAAAATATCTTAGTAGTCATTGCACGGAAAATATTACGCTAAGAACACATGATGATATTGAATCTAACATTGCCAACCTTAATGAAAAGATTAAACAGGCTGCTGAACATGCCACTACCACCCATCCTCAGACTAGGGTAAATAGAATTTATTCTACGGATATTGAACGTCTCGTAAGTGAAAAAAGAAGAGCTAGAAGAGAATGGCAACAGCACAGATCACCCCAACTTAAAATCAGATTTAAAGAGTGTACTAAACGACTTCAAGAGTTGCTTGCATTTGCAAAAACTGCATCTCTTAAAAATTATTTGGAAGGTCTTGATGTCACACCAGCATCTAATTACCCTTTGTGGCACGCTGCTAGAAAGCTTAAAACACCAGTTGAGTTAAAACCACCTCTGCGCACATCTACAGGAGGTTGGGCAAAAAGCGATACTGAAAAAGGTAAAATATTTGGTGAGCATTTAAAATCAGTATTTACCACAAACACATGTTCTGGTGCTGTTGATTTGCCAAATGTAGTTGCGCTACCCCCTCGACCAATAAAATTTGCGACGCGTGATGTACAAAAACTAATTGCAGAACTCAACCCGAAAAAAGCTCCGGGTATTGATGAAATTAGTAACCAGATGCTGATAATGTTGCCTCGTATAGCTATTAGACTCCTGCTATTCATTTTTAATGCCATTTTACGATTGGAGTATTATCCAAACAGCTGGAAGCTTGCCAAGGTTAAAATGATTCCAAAATCGGGCAAAGATCTTACCAAAGCTGAGTCATATAGGCCAATAAGTTTACTGTCAACAATGTCAAAGCTTTTCGAAAAACTGCTCATGACAAAATTGTCCCCAATTCTAGTTAGTAGTCGGTGCATACCGGACCACCAATTTGGTTTTAGAAGTCAGCATAGCACCATTGAATAAACTCATAGATTGGTTCAATTTATAAGAAAAACTTTTGAAGAAAAAAAGTATTGCTCTGCGCTGTTCATTGACGTTTCTCAGGCATTTGATAAAGTGTGGCATGAAGGCCTAATTTTAAAATTAAAGACTTACCTACCAATAAACATTCTAAATCTGCTGGAAAGTTACATTATTGCCCGGAAGTTCACTGTTGTGCAAGGAACTTTATGAGTACGACCGAAATAATCTCAACCGGTGTGCCACAGGGGAGTATACTGGGGCCAGTTTTGTATTTGATTTATACTTGTGATATGCCCTTGAGCAGCAATATCCATACATCTACGTTTGCCGAGATACAGCCTGCCTTAGTATGCACGAAAACATACACGAGGCTTCCCGATATCTTCAGCAACATATTACTCAGCTAGAACTATGGTTAAACATGTGGAGAATAAAGGTAAACGAACAGAAGTGTGCTCAGGTAACATTTACCTTAAGAAAAGACAGTTGTTCCCCCTTTACAATCAATAATCAAATTGTTCCTTAAAAATTTACATGTGAAATACCTTGGTATACATCTTGATCGAAGGCTCACATGGAAATACCACATTGACTCCAAGCTAACGCAAATGAAACTTAAACTAACTCAGATACATTGGCTGGTTGGTAGAAACTCAACCCTCACCCTAGATTTTGAACTTTTAATATACAAGTCGCTCTTAAAACCTATATGGTGCTACGGAATTCAGCTATGGGGTACTGCTTCAGCTTCTAATGTCGAGAGAATCCAACGAAGGCAAAACAAAATTTTACGGTTAATAACATCGGCTCCATGGTATATAAAAAAATTCAAATATACATCGTGACTTAAATATGCTACTAGTGACTGAAGAAATTGCAAAAAACGCTGGCAAATATTTAACAAAACTCGAGTCACATCCTAATCCGCTTGCCCGTAATATTTTGAACTTTACTGGACACATCCGCCTAAAAAAGAGGGATACAAGGGCTCTTATTCACAGCACTCCAGATGGGACTTCCTGAAAATTCTTTTATTTTTTATATTCTTTCCTTTTGCTTATCAATACTTATGTATTATATATAACTACTACTAAGCTTATGTCCGACACTGGTCGGGCCTAATTATATTTTTATATTTAAGATTTGAATACTTATTGTTGTTCATATATGAAGATACAATAAATAAAAATCATGTATTAAAAAAAAATAAAAAAAAAATGTGTTTAATATTTTTCAATTTTGAGTATTTTAATTTTTAATTTCTTTTTCTCTATTATGGTTTTTGTTTGTCATTTTATGTTTTTGAATTTTATTTGTTTTATTACTTCTTTGATTTTTATTTATTTTAAAGATGATTAACTTTAATTTACGTGTTCTATTATTGTTAGTTTTGCAAATTAAAAAAAAAAAAATTTTCGATTTTTCACACTTTTTTTTTCATGTGTACGTTCTTAAGTTTTAATTCTTTTGTACGCTGGTTTTAACCATATTTTCTCTTTACAAACGTTTATTGGTAATTCTTTATTTCTTTTCTTTTTCGTTAACTTTTTTTTTTAACTTGGACACTCTTCTCTCTATGTGTTCTCATAAATGTTCTCTTTTACACTTTTCTTTTAACTTCAATTTTTTCGTATTTAACTTGTTGCTAGCAAGTTTTTATTGGTTAAAGTGCCGTTATAACGAATTTTTGAACGTACATGTTTCGTTCAAAATAACCGTTTGTTATAAGTTACTGTTCATTGCTATGTACAGTATGTCAAGAAAATGTTTTGACATAGTTAAAATCGTTATAAATTTTGATTTTTATCATAAATATTTTTATTTTTCTTTGCATTATGAAATTTTTGGTTATGGATTTCATTTTATTTACATTTAAGTGAACAAATAGTAGTAAGTGAGAGCATAAAAATTACATGAAAGCCAAAAAAACTCAAAAATTTCTCTGTCAAGAAAATGTTTTTACATCCTTGTATTATATAGTAAGAAAATAGGAAAATAAAAAAAATTAATTTTTTTTGGCCCCATTGGTATTAAATCGGCTTGTAAGACGACTTCTCATGGAAAAAAATTTTCTTTTCCAAATATTTCGCTGAAATTTCTCATGTTCCCCTCGTATTACTGTTTTAAGCTCCATTTAGTTCTTGAAATACCCTTTGGAAATACTATTTTTCAAATAAACCCATAAATTTTGAATAGGGTATAGATCTGGACCTTGAGATGGAGTATCCACAACCTTACCGCAATTGAAAGGACACCATGTTCTTACCCAAAGTGCCTCATGTTTGAGGTCAATACATTAATAAAAATTTAAAACTTCCATATTTACCAGCTATAAAGCCAACCTTACTCGCGCTGTCAACGAAAAACCATTTCAACGTATTGATGTACCACTCATACAGTTTCGCATGAGACAAAGGCAATTGCTCAAAAGAATCGACTGTACTACAATAAATGGTCGGAAATCCCCGCTTTCTAGAGTGTAGCCCAAATAGCAACAATTGTCTTTTGTGATTTTGCATACTTACAAGCTTGATAGCTTCTACGATAATGTGATTTTCGGCGACGAAACCAAACTTCTGCTTTATTAGAATGATGGATCTAACAAAGTATGGAGGAAAAAAAATCTTTAAAAATATTGGAAAGTGAAACCGTAAACCCATCTGTAAAACTTAAAAGAGGTTGGTTGATGGATTGGAGGTATATATACATACATATGTATATATATGGTGTAAAACGTGGGATAAATTTGCTTTATTGAGAACACCATGAATGCGGGGCAGAGCCTTAATATATTGAAGCATTTTTTTGGATGACAGCTCGAGTAAATTTGGGTTTATTGCTGGAAAACATGCAAGTTTCCAGTTGTTATCAATCTAATGACACCAAACACAAGGCACTTTCGGTAAAAACATGGTGTCTTTTCAATTGCGGAAAAGTTGTGGATACTCCATCTCAAGGTCCAGATCTATGCCCTATTCAAAATTTATGGGTTTATTTGAAAAATAGTATTTCCAAAGGGTATTTCAAGAACTAAATGGAGCTTAAAACAGTAATACGAGGGGAACATGAGAAATTTCAGCGGAATATTTGGAAAAGAAAATTTTTTTCCATGAGAAGTCGTCTTACAAGCCGATTTAATACCAATGGGGCCAAAAAAAAATTTATTTTTTTTATTTTCCTATTTTCTTACTATATAATACAAGGATGTAAAAACATTTTCTTGACAGAGAAATTTTTGAGTTTTTTTGGCTTTCATGTAATTTTTATGCTCTCACTTTTTAATTTTGCGTATAACTTACTACTATTTGTTCACTTAAATGTAAATAAAATGAAATCCATAACCAAAAATTTCATAATGCAAAGAAAAATAAAAATATTTATGATAAAAATCAAAATTTATAACGATTTTAACTATGTCAAAACATTTTCTTGACATACTGTATATTTAAATTTTACTGTACTTTTATTAAAATAGTTTTTTTTGTAGTTTGTCTTTATTATTTTTTTTTTAAATTTCAATATTATACTTTTTATTCATATAATTGAATATTTGATGTTTGGTTAAATTTTATTTTTATTTGTTTATTTTCGAAAAGATCACTGACTGACTGACTGTATGTAATTAAATTTGTTATACTGTTGCTTTTCTTAAATGATTTTTTTGTACATACATATTTATGTATGTAATTATCTTAAAATATTCAGTGCCAAAAACGAGTCGAATCGAATGAACCAACCTTTTAAAATATATTCAATGATGAATTCAGAGAAGGAAGGTATAAATAAAATTCATTTTCTTCTTATTTAACTTGAATTTCACAAAATGGGGATTGAGTTAAAATTGTGCTTTACTTTAGTCACGGTCGCCATGTAACTATCCCCCTTAACACACGTTTACACATCTCTTCTTATTTAAATTAAAAGACGACTTTTTCTGTTCAGAGTAGTAACCAGACTGTCCTTTATTCATTTATCAACATTCTTTTCTTATTCTACGCCAGCGTTGTACATTAATAGTACTGACACAGGGTTGCATATACTTAAAACTACATTCCAGGGTTCGGTAGCACTATAATATATATCGTATCGATATTTTTGAACAGTATCGATATACATTTTTTAAAAACATCGATATACAGCAGACGTATTAGCGGAATTTTTTTTACATACATGCTAAACAAAAAAAAACATACAAAAAAATATTTGTAGTACATAATATTCATTGTACATTAACTTTGATAAACAAGCTTTTTTTGGTTTGCTAATATTTTTTACATAAAAAGTAATAACTAAAACAAACAAAAACAAAAACAACCGTAAGTAAAATAACTCGAAGTGCCCTTGAGGAATACACTTACAAAGTGTCCTTGAGGAATACTCTATATGAGTACTTCAAAAACAAATAATTGTGAAGTGAGTTATAAGGGTAGAAATGCCTATCTTACTGTGAGCTCTGACGATCTTAATGATAACAGTAAAAATAAAAAATCTGGTTATAGACTTACTGTGAGTTCTGATGATCTTAATTTAAACAAAATAAATAAAAAACCTAATGATAGAATTTTTTTACCGGCTAAGCCAATTTTTCGTCAGCGATCAACTTCACTTTGTCCAATGCCAACTAGTGATTCGTTAACATTACAGTTGCCTACTACTTCGTCATTTAAATCAGCGATAACATCCGATTCATCACTTTCCCAATTAGTTACTGTAAATAAGAGTAGCCCAAAACCCAAGGTCCAAGTCGGAATGGACCGATATATTATTGTGGGAAAGCGCGGGCGAAGACCAAAGTCTACTAAAATTGCATCTGCTTCAAAGGTATCTAGGGATAACAGCGCATCTTCCACTAACCGTTTTCAAATATTGCAAGATGACAACGACACACCTGATATATCCGCGAACAAAATCTCCAAGCCGCCACCAATCTATTTGAGAGAAAAAAATTCAAAGGCTCTTATTAAGAAATTAATTTCGGTCATTGGTGAGAAAAAATTTCAAATTGTTCCAATAAAACGTGGCAATATCGATGAAACGAAAATTCAAATTTATGACGAAACAGATTTTCGCAAAATGGTTTCTGAATTTGAAAAAAATAAAACAAGTTTCTACACATACTAGCTTAAGAGTGCTAAAGGCCTGCAGATCGTATTGAAGGGCATAGATTCTTATGTTGTTCCCGAAGAAATAAAAGATGCACTCGTCCTCCAGGGATTCAAGGTAAAAAATGTTTCCAATATAATAAATAGGGAGAAGATCCCCCAGCCTCTATTTCGCGTTGAACTTAAGCCGAATGATATAAAATTGAGAAAAAATGAGACGCACCCAATTTATAATTTAAAATATCTTTTATACCGAAAAATAACAGTTGAAGAACCACACAAGCGTTCTGGACCCGTACAGTGCCATAGTTGTCAAGAATATGGAAACACAAAAACTTACTGCAAATTACCTACAGTTTGTGTTATTTGCGGTGAATTGCACGGTACTGCTAGTTGTACCAAACCAAAGGTCAAGCAGAAAAAAATGCAGTAATTGTGGAGGTAATCACACCGCTAATTATAGAGGATGTCCTGTATATTCTTTCGTTAAAAAGACTATGGGGCAAAAACCTAAAGTAGCTCCAGCACAAACAGCAAACACTTACTCCGCCACTCTTGCCCAAGTGAGCCAACCAGTTAATTCACGTGTATCGTATGCCGATGCTGCTAAGACAAGCTCTATTCCCACACAAAATTTTTCACGGCCAAATACTTCAACAAATACAAACTCAGGCTTTAATTTTAATCGCCTTGAAGCTTCTATTGAAAATCTGGTGCAAACTATAAACAATTTTACAACAAATATGACTAGCATGATGCAAGAAATGCTGCGAATGCAGAATACTCTGCTTTAAGCATTAGTCAACAAACCATGAACACGTTAAAAATATGTTTCTGGAACGCAAACGGCATTCGCCAACATAAAAATGAACTTGAGCACTTCCTCACGGAAAAAAATATTGATATAATGTTGGTCTCTGAGACTCATTTGACTTCGAGAAGCCTTTTTAAAATTTATGGCTACACCTTATATGATTCAAAGGACCCGAGAGGAAGAGCATGTGGTGGATCAGCAATTTTAATAAAGTCAAGACTCAAGCATTATATTATTGACAACATTTGTGAAGAACATTTACAAGCAACGAATATTTGTGTCGAAAATTTTTGCAGTAATTTTGTCATATCATCAATTTACTCTCCTCCTAGATTCCCAATTACTGAGAATCAATACGAGGATTTCTATAAATCTCTTGGCCCTTGTTTCGTAGCAGCAGGCGTCTATAATGCTAAACACACGTTCTGGGGTTCGCGTCTTATTACACCCAGAGGTCGAGCGTTGTTCAATACAATTTCCAAAATGGGCTTGGATGTCATTTCGTGTGGGGAGCCCACTTATTGGCCTACTGACATGCATAAAATTCCGGATGTAATAGATCTTGGCGTTATGAAAAATATCTCTAGGGATTTAATTCAAATTGAAGCTTCTCTAGATCTCTCGTTCGATCAATCTCCCACGATCGTTACAATTTGTAGCCCATTAAGAAGTGACTTACCTCACCCATATGCGAATTTGATAAATCGTGTTAATTGGCTGCGATTTAAAAAATATCTTAGTAGTGATTGCACGGAAAATATTACGCTAAGAACACATGATGATATTGAATCTAACATTGCCAACCTTAATGAAAAGATTAAACAGGCTGCTGAACATGCCACTACCACCCATCCTCAGACTAGGGTAAATAGAATTTATTCTACGGATATTGAACGTCTCGTAAGTGAAAAAAGAAGAGCTAGAAGAGAATGGCAACAGCACAGATCACCCCAACTTAAAATCAGATTTAAAGAGTGTACTAAACGACTCCAAGAGTTGCTTGCATTTGCAAAAACTGCATCTCTTAAAAATTATTTGGAAGGTCTTGATGTCACACCAGCATCTAATTACCCTTTGTGGCGCTGCTAGAAAGCTTAAAACACCAGTTGAGTTAAAACCACCTCTGCGCACATCTACAGGAGGTTGGGCAAGAAGCGATACTGAAAAAGGTAAAATATTTGGTGAGCATTTAAAATAAGTATTTACCACAAACACATGTTCTGGTGCTGTTGATTTGCCAAATGTAGTTGCGCTACCCCCTCGACCAATAAAATTTGAGACGCGTGATGTACAAAAACTAATTGCAGAACTCAACCCGAAAAAAGCTCCGGGTATTGATGAAATTAGTAACCAGATGCTGATAATGTTGCCTCGTATAGCTATTAGACTCCTGCTATTAATTTTTAATGCCATTTTACGATTGGAGTATTATCCAAACAGCTGGAAGCTTGCCAAGGTTAAAATGATTCCAAAATCGGGCAAAGATCTTACCAAAGCTGAGTCATATAGGCCAATAAGTTTACTGTCAACAATGTCAAAGCTTTTCGAAAAACTGCTCATGACAAAATTGTCCCCAATTCTAGTTAGTAGTCGGTGCATACCGGACCACCAATTTGGTTTTAGAAGTCAGCATAGCACCATTGAATAAACTCATAGATTGGTTCAATTTATAAGAAAAACTTTTGAAGAAAAAAAGTATTGCTCTGCGCTGTTCATTGACGTTTCTCAGGCATTTGATAAAGTGTGGCATGAAGGCCTAATTTTAAAATTAAAGACTTACCTACCAATAAACATTCTAAATCTGCTGGAAAGTTACATTATTGCCCGGAAGTTCACTGTTGTGCAAGGAAACTTTATGAGTACGACTGAAATAATCTCATCCGGTGTGCCACAGGGGAGTATACTGGGGCCAGTTTTATATTTGATTTATACTTGTGAGCAGCAATATCCATACATCTACGTTTGCCGAGATACAGCCTGCCTTAGTATGCACGAAAACCCACACGAGGCTTCCCGATATCTTCAGCAACATATTACTCAGCTAGAACTATGGTTAAACATGTGGAGAATAAAGGTAAACGAACAGAAGTGTGCTCAGGTAACATTTACCTTAAGAAAAGACAATGTCCGACACTGGTCGGGCCTAATTATATTTTTATATTTAAGATTTGAATACTTATTGTTGTTCATATATGAAGATACAATAAATAAAAATCATGTATTAAAAAAAAATAAAAAAAAAATGTGTTTAATATTTTTCAATTTTGAGTATTTTAATTTTTAATTTCTTTTTCTCTATTATGGTTTTTGTTTGTCATTTTATGTTTTTGAATTTTATTTGTTTTATTACTTCTTTGATTTTTATTTATTTTAAAGATGATTAACTTTAATTTACGTGTTCTATTATTGTTAGTTTTGCAAATTAAAAAAAATACATTTTTTCGATTTTTCACACTTTTTTTTCATGTGTACGTTCTTAAATTTTAATTCTTTTGTACGCTGGTTTAAACCATATTTTCTCTTTACAAACGTTTATTGGTAATTCTTTATTTCTTTTCTTTTTCGTTAACTTTTTTTTTTAACTTGGACACTCTTCTCTCTATGTGTTCTCATAAATGTTCTCTTTTACACTTTTCTTTTAACTTCAATTTTTTCGTATTTAACTTGTTGCTAGCAAGTTTTTATTGGTTAAAGTGCCGTTATAACGAATTTTTGAACGTACATGTTTCGTTCAAAATAACCGTTTGTTATAAGTTACTGTTCATTGCTATGTACAGTATGTCAATAAAATGTTTTGACATAGTTAAAATCGTTATAAATTTTGATTTTTATCATAAATATTTTTATTTTTCTTTGCATTATGAAATTTTTGGTTATGGATTTCATTTTATTTACATTTAAGTGAACAAATAGTAGTAAGTTATACGCAAAATTAAAAAGTGAGAGCATAAAAATTACATGAAAGCCAAAAAAACTCAAAAATTTCTCTGTCAAGAAAATGTTTTTACATCCTTGTATTATATAGTAAGAAAATGGGAAAATAAAAAAAATTAATTTTTTTTGGCCCCATTGGTATTAAATCGGCTTGTAAGACGACTTCTCATGGAAAAAAATTTTCTTTTCCAAATATTCCGCTGAAATTTCTCATGTTCCCCTCGTATTACTGTTTTAAGCTCCATTTAGTTCTTGAAATACCCTTTGGAAATACTATTTTTCAAATAAACCCATAAATTTTGAATAGGGTATAGATCTGGACCTTGAGATGGAGTATCCACAACCTTACCGCAATTGAAAGGACACCATGTTCTTACCCAAAGTGCCTCATGTTTGAGGTCAATACATTAATAAAAATTTAAAACTTCCATATTTACCAGCTATAAAGCCAACCTTACTCGCGCTGTCAACGAAAAACCATTTCAACGTATTGATGTACCACTCATACAGTTTCGCATGAGACAAAGGCAATTGCTCAAAAGAATCGACTGTACTACAATAAATGGTCGGAAATCCCCGCTTTCTAGAGTGTAGCCCAAATAGCAACAATTGTCTTTTGTGATTTTGCATACTTACAAGCTTGATGGCTTCTACGATTATGTGATTTTCGGCGACGAAACCAAACTTCTGCTTTATTAGAATGATGGATCTAACAAAGTATGGAGGAAAAAAAATCTTTAAAAATATTGGAAAGTGAAACCGTAAACCCATCTGTAAAACTTAAAAGAGGTTGGTTGATGGATTGGAGGTATATATACATACATATGTATATATATGGTGTAAAACGTGGGATAAATTTGCTTTATTGAGAACACCATGAATGCGGGGCAGAGCCTTAATATATTGAAGCATTTTTTTGGATGACAGCTCGAGTAAATTTGGGTTTATTGCTGGAAAACATGCAAGTTTCCAGTTGTTATCAATCTAATGACACCAAACACAAGGCACTTTCGGTAAAAACATGGTGTCTTTTCAATTGCGGAAAAGTTGTGGATACTCCATCTTAAGGTCCAGATCTATGCCCTATTCAAAATTTATGGGTTTATTTGAAAAATAGTATTTCCAAAGGGTATTTCAAGAACTAAATGGAGCTTAAAACAGTAATACGAGGGGAACATGAGAAATTTCAGCGGAATATTTGGGAAAGAAAATTTTTTTCCATGAGAAGTCGTCTTACAAGCCGATTTAATACCAATGGGGCCAAAAAAAATTTATTTTTTTTATTTTCCTATTTTCTTACTATATAATACAAGGATGTAAAAACATTTTCTTGACAGAGAAATTTTTGAGTTTTTTTGGCTTTCATGCAATTTTTATGCTCTCACTTTTTAATTTTGCGTATAACTTACTACTATTTGTTCACTTAAATGTAAATAAAATGAAATCCATAACCAAAAATTTCATAATGCAAAGAAAAATAAAAATATTTATGATAAAAATCAAAATTTATAACGATTTTAACTATGTCAAAACATTTTCTTGACATACTGTATATTTAAATTTTACTGTACTTTTATTAAAATAGTTTTTTTTGTAGTTTGTCTTTATTATTTTTTTTTTAAATTTCAATATTATACTTTTTATTCATATAATTGAATATTTGATGTTTGGTTAAATATTATTTTTATTTGTTTATTTTCGAAAAGATTACTGACTGACTGACTGTATGTAATTAAATTTGTTATACTGTTGCTTTTCTTAAATGATTTTTTGTACATACATATTTATGTAGGTAATTATCTTAAAATATTCAGTGCCAAAAACGAGTCGAATCGAATGAACCAACCTTTTAAAATATATTCAATGATGAATTTAGAGAAGGAAGGTATAAATAAAATTCATTTTCTTCTTATTTAACTTGAATTTCACAAAATGGGGATTGAGTTAAAATTGTGCTTTACTTTAGTCACGGTCGCCATGTAACTATCCCCCTTAACACACGTTTACACATCTCTTCTTATTTAAATTAAAAGACGACTTTTTCTGTTCAGAGTAGTAACCAGACTGTCCTTTATTCATTTATCAACATTCTTTTCTTATTCTACGCCAGCGTTGTACATTAATAGTATTGACACAGGGTTGCATATACTTAAAACTACATTCCAGGGTTCGGTAGCACTATAATATATATCGTATCGATATTTTTGAACAGTATCGATATACATTTTTTGAAAACATCGATATACAACAGACGTATTAGCGGAATTTTTTTTACATACATGCTAAACAAAAAAAACCATACAAAAAAATATTTGTAGTACATAATATTCATTGTACATTAACTTTGATAAACAAGCTTTTTTTGGTTTGCTAATATTTTTTACATAAAAAGTAATAACTAAAACAAACAAAAACAAAAACAACCGTAAGTAAAATAACTCGAAGTGCCCTTGAGGAATACACTTACAAAGTGCCCTTGAGGAATACTCTATATGAGTACTTCAAAACAAATAATTGTGAAGTGAGTTATAAGGGTAGAAATGCCTATCTTACTGTGAGCTCTGATGATCTTAATGATAACAGTACAAATAAAAAATCTGGTTATAGACTTACTGTGAGTTCTGATGATCTTAATTTAAACAAAATAAATAAAAAACTTAATGATAGAATTTTTTTACCGGCTAAGCCAATTTTTCGTCAGCGATCAACTTCACTTTGTCCAATGCCAACTAGTGATTCGTTAACATTACAGTTGCCTACTACTTCGTCATTTAAATCAGCGATATCATCCGATTCATCACTTTCCCAATTAGTTACTGTAAATAAGAGTAGCCCAAAACCCAAGGTCCAAGTCGGAATGGACCGATATATTATTGTGGGAAAGCGCGGGCGAAGCCCAAAGTCTACTAAAATTGCATCTGCTTCAAAGGTATCTAGGGATAACAGCGCATCTTCCACTAACCGTTTTCAAATATTGCAAGATGACAACGACACACCTGATATATCCGCGAACAAAATCTCCAAGCCGCCACCAATCTATTTGAGAGAAAAAAATTCAAACGCTCTTATTAAGAAATTAATTTCGGTCATTGGTGAGAAAAAATTTCAAATTGTTCCAATAAAACGTGGCAATATCGATGAAACGAAAATTCAAATTTATGACGAAACAGATTTCCGCAAAATGGTTTCTGAATTTGAAAAAAATAAAACAAGTTTCTACACATACTAGCTTAAGAGTGCTAAAGGCCTGCAGATCGTATTGAAGGGCATAGATTCTTATGTTGTTCCCGAAGAAATAAAAGATGCACTCGTCCTCCAGGGATTCAAGGTAAAAAATGTTTCCAATATAATAAATAGGTAGAAGATCCCCCAGCCTCTATTTCGCGTTGAACTTAAGCCGAATGATATAAAATTGAGAAAAAATGAGACGCACCCAATTTATAATTTAAAATATCTTTTATACCGAAAAATAACAGTTGAAGAACCACACAAGAATATGGAAACACAAAAACTTACTGCAAATTACCTACAGTTTGTGTTATTTGCGGTGAATTGCACGGTACTGCTAGTTGTACCAAACCAAAGGTCAAGCAGAAAAAAATGCAGTAATTGTGGAGGTAATCACACCGCTAATTATAGAGGATGTCCTGTATATTCTTTCGTTAAAAAGACTATGGGGCAAAAACCTAAAGTAGCTCCAGCACAAACAGCAAACACTTACTCCGCCACTCTTGCCCAAGTGAGCCAACCAGTTAATTCACGTGTATCGTATGCCGATGCTGCTAAGACAAGCTCTATTCCCACACAAAATTTTTCACGGCCAAATACTTCAACAAATACAAACTCAGGCTTTAATTTTAATCGCCTTGAAGCTTCTATTGAAAATCTGGTGCAAACTATAAACAATTTTACAACAAATATGACTAGCATGATGCAAGAAATGCTGCGAATGCAGAATACTCTGCTTTAAGCATTAGTCAACAAACCATGAACACGTTAAAAATATGTTTCTGGAACGCAAACGGCATTCGCCAACATAAAAATGAACTTGAGCACTTCCTCACGGAAAAAAATATTGATATAATGTTGGTCTCTGAGACTCACTCATTTGAGTTCGAGAAGCCTTTTTAAAATTTATGGCTACACCTTATATGATTCAAAGGACCCGAGATGAAGAGCATGCGGTGGATCAGCAATTTTAATAAAGTCAAGACTCAAGCATTATATTATTGACAACATTTGTGAAGAACATTTACAAGCAACGAATATTTGTGTCGAAAATTTTTGCAGTAATTTTGTCATATCATCAATTTACTCTCCTCCTAGATTCGCAATTACTGAGAATCAATACGAGGATTTCTATAAATCTCTTGGCCCTTGTTTCGTAGCAGCTGGCGTCTATAATGCTAAACACACGTTCTGGGGTTCGCGTCTTATTACACCCAGAGGTCGAGCGTTGTTCAATACAATTTCCAAAATGGGCTTGGATGTCATTTCGAGTGGGGAGCCCATTTATTGGCCTACTGACATACATAAAATTCCGGATGTTATAGATTTTGGCGTCATGAAAAATATCTCTAGGGGTTTAATTCAAATTGAAGCTTCTCTAGATCTCTCGTCCGATCAATCTCCCACGATCGTTACAATTTGTAGCCCATTAAGAAGTGACTTACCTCACCCATATGCGAATTTGATAAATCGTGTTAATTGGCTGCGATTTAAAAAATATCTTAGTAGTCATTGCACGGAAAATATTACGCTAAGAACACATGATGATATTGAATCTAACATTGCCAACCTTAATGAAAAGATTAAACAGGCTGCTGAACATGCCACTACCACCCATCCTCAGACTAGGGTAAATAGAATTTATTCTACGGATATTGAACGTCTCGTAAGTGAAAAAAGAAGAGCTAGAAGAGAATGGCAACAGCACAGATCACCCCAACTTAAAATCAGATTTAAAGAGTGTACTAAACGACTCCAAGAGTTGCTTGCATTTGCAAAAACTGCATCTCTTAAAAATTATTTGGAAGGTCTTGATGTCACACCAGCATCTAATTACCCTTTGTGGCGCGCTGCTAGAAAGCTTAAAACACCAGTTGAGTTAAAACCACCTCTGCGCACATCTACAGGAGGTTGGGCAAGAAGCGATACTGAAAAAGGTAAAATATTTGGTGAGCATTTAAAATCAGTATTTACCACAAACACATGTTCTGATGCTGTTGATTTGCCAAATGTAGTTGCGCTACCCCCTCGACCAATAAAATTTGAGACGCGTGATGTACAAAAACTAATTGCAGAACTCAACCCGAAAAAAGCTCCGGGTATTGATGAAATTAGTAACCAGATGCTGATAATGTTGCCTCGTATAGCTATTAGACTCCTGCTATTCATTTTTAATGCCATTTTACGATTGGAGTATTATCCAAACAGCTGGAAGCTTGCCAATGTTAAAATGATTCCAAAATCGGGCAAAGATCTTACCAAAGCTGAGTCATATAGGCCAATAAGTTTACTGTCAACAATGTCAAAGCTTTTCGAAAAACTGCTCATGACAAAATTGTCCCCAATTCTAGTTAGTAGTCGGTGCATACCGGACCACCAATTTGGTTTTAGAAGTCAGCATAGCACCATTGAACAAACTCATAGATTGGTTCAATTTATAAGAAAAACTTTTGAAGAAAAAAAGTATTGCTCTGCGCTGTTCATTGACGTTTCTCAGGCATTTGATAAAGTGTGGCATGAAGGCCTAATTTTAAAATTAAAGACTTACCTACCAATAAACATTCTAAATCTGCTGGAAAGTTACATTATTGCCCGGAAGTTCACTGTTGTGCAAGGAACTTTATGAGTACGACCGAAATAATCTCAACCGGTGTGCCACAGGGGAGTATACTGGGGCCAGTTTTGTATTTGATTTATACTTGTGATATGCCATTGAGCAGTAACATTCACACATCTAGATTTGCCGATGATACAGCCTGCCTTAGTATGCATGAAAACCCTCACGAGGCTTCCCGATATCTTCAGCAACATATTACTCAGCTAGAACTATGGTTAAACATGTGGAGAATAAAGGTAAACGAACAGAAGTGTGCTCAGGTAACATTTACCTTAAGAAAGGACACTTGTTCCCCCATTACAATCAATAATCAAATTGTTCCTCAAAACTTACATGTGAAATACCTTGGTATACATCTTGATCGAAGGCTCACATGGAAATACCACATTGACTCTAAGCTAACAAAAATGAAACTGAAACTAACTCAGATACATTAGCTGGTTGGTAGAAATTCAACCCTCACCCTAGATTGTAAACTTTTAATATACAAGTCGCTCTTAAAACCTATATGGTGCTACGGAATTCAGCTTTGGGGTACTGCTTCAGCTTCAAATGTCGAGAGAATCCAACGAAGGCAAAACAAAATTTTACGGTTAATAACATCGGCTCCATGGTATATAAAAAATTCAAATATACATCGTGATTTAAATATGCCACTAGTGACTGAAGAAATTGCAAAATACGCAGGCAAATATTTAACAAAACTCGAGTCACATCCTAATCCGCTTGCCCGTAATATTTTGACCTTTACTGGACACATCCGCCTAAAAAAGAGGGACACAATGGCTCTTATTCACAGCACTCCAGATGGGACTTCTTGAAAATACTTTTATTATTTATTTTTTTCCTTTTGATTATCACTACTTATGTATTATATATAACTATTACTAAGCTTATGTCCGACACTGGTCGGGCCTAATTATATTTTTAGATTTAAGATTTGAATACTTATTGTTAGTTCACATATGAAGATACAATAAATAAAAATCATGCATTAAAAAAAAATCGATATTTTTGCTGCATTAATTTGAATGCACAATTAGTAACTTTAAGAAATTTAATACAAAAGAACTATTTATGTTAAGCTATACGTAACCTACTGTAGCTCCTTAAGACTTCATTAGTCTTTACTTTCTGTTGCTGCTCTTGCTGTGCCGTTCTGGTTCTAAATTTTAATAGTTACTTTTTCCGTAATAAATTATCAGCTGTTTCGGACCAGAACGGTCACAGTTTTCCACTTAAGTGGAACTTTTTCATTTCCCGGGAAAGCGGGAATGACTATTCGGTTTCCTGGGATTTCCCGCCCGGTGCAAAACAATACAAAATATTTTTTTATTTAATTTTAATTTATTTATTTCAACAAAAACAAATTATAGTTCATGATATCAATTAAATAATAACGATTTATAAACACATTAGTCAAAAAAATAATACAATTTCAGTTCCCGGCCGTAATTCTTGTAAAGATTTAGCTATAGTTCTACTGCCATCAAAATGTGCGGGATCCCGGGAAATCGCGTATGAAAATCATTAATTGTTATGTTTCAATATAGTATTTATGTTTTTCTGGTAAAAATTAAATTTTTTATAAATTCTTAAAGCAGAATCACAGTTTATTTCGAAGTGATTGTATTTTATTTATGATGCCACTTACAACTAGTTACCAGTTTTTTTATTTTCACAGGTTGAACCGAAACAGAACAGAATTAAGGAGAGAAAAACTAACGGCTTGTATATGATTTCTATAAACCAAAAAGAGTCAGCTGATTCGTAAACCTTTAGGCTTATACCCACACAATCCAAAAAGTCAACTGGCTTAGTTGGGTCACCTTATAAATTCTCCAGGGATGTTATTATGAAATTTCTCTTTTTTCTTCGCATCACTAGTAGTGATCGTACAGTTAAAAAACAGCTATAGCTCTTAAAAGTATCGAAACCCGATACTCGTAAATAAGAATCGATGTATCGATATATCGGTTTTTGAAATATCGGCGATATTTATTTTCTCAAATATCGATATTTCGATATATCGATATTTTTTGCCCATCCTTACTAATTACATCAATACCTGGAGCTTTCTTCGGATTAAGTTCAGCAATTAGTTTTTGTACATCGCGCATCTTAAACTTTATGGGTCGCGGGGGTAGAGCAACTACACTTGGCAAATCAGCAACACCAGTACATGTGTTTGGGGTAAATACGTATTTTAAATGATGCTGGTGTGACATCAAGACCTTCCAGATAATTTTTAAGAGATGCAGTTTTTCCAATTGCAAGTAACTCTTGGAGTCGTTTAGTGCACTCTTTAAATCTGATTTTAAGTTGTGGTGATCAGTGCTGTTGCCATTCCCTTCTAGCTCTTCTTTTTTCACACAGGACACGTTCAATATCCGTAGAATAAATTCTATTAAATCCAGTTTGCGTATGCGAGGTACTAGCATGTTCAACAGCCTGTGTAATAATTTCGTTAAAGTTGGCGATGTTAGCTTCAATATCCTTGGTGTTCTTAGCGTAATGTTTTCCGTGCAATGACTACTAAGATATTTTTTGAATCGCAGCCAATTTACACGACTGATAATCTTCACATACGAGTCAGGTAAAGCACTTCTCAGTGGGCTACAGATTGTAACGATCGTGGGAGAGTGATCGGACGAGAGATATAAAGAAGCTTCAATGTTAATTAATTCCCTAGAAATGTTTTTCAGGACGCAAAAATCTATAACATCCGGAATTTTATTTTGTCAGTAGGCTCCCCACTCGAAATGACATCTAAGCCCATTTTTAAAATTGTGTTGGACAACGCTCGACCTCTGGGTGTAATATGATGCGAACCCCAGAACGTATGTTTTGCATTATAGTCGCCAGCTGATACAAAACAAGGGCCAAGAGATTTATAGAAATCCTCGTATTGATTCTCAGTAATTCCGAATCTGGGAGGGGAGTAAATTGATGATATGACAAAATTAGTGCAAAAATTTTCAACACAAATATTCGTTGCTTGTAGATGTTCCTCACAAATGTTGTCAATAATATAATGTTTGAGTCTTGACTTTATTAGAATTGCTGATCCACCGCATGCTCTTCCTCTCGGGTCCCTTGAATCATATAAATTGTAGCCATTAATTTTGAATAGACTTCTCGAAGTCAAATGAGTCTCAGAGACCAACATTATATCAATATTTTTTTCCGTGAGGAAGTGCTCAAGTTCATTTTTATGTTGGCGAATGCCGTTTGCGTTCCAGAAACATAGTTTTAACGTGTTCATGGTATGTTGACTAATGCTTGAAGCAGAGTATTCTGCATTCTCAGCATTTCTTGCATCATGCTAGTCATATTTGTTGTAAAGTTGTTTATAGTTAGCACCAGATTCTCAATAGTAGCTTCAAGACGACTAAAGTTAAAGCTAGAGTTTGCATTCGTTGAATAACTTGGCGGTGGAACATTTTGTGTGGGAATAGAACTAGTCTTAGCAGCATCGGCATACGATACACGTGAAGTAACTAGTTGGCTAGTTTGAGGAAGAGTGGCGGAGTAAGCATTTGCTGATTGAACTGGGGCTAATTTAGGTTTTTGACCCATAGCTTGTTTAACGAAAGAATATACAGGGCATCCTCTGTAGTTAGCGATGTGATTACCAGCACAATTACTGCATTTTTTTCTGCTTGATCTTTTGGCTTAGTGCAGCTAGCAGTACCATGTAATTCACCGCAGATAACACAAACTGTAGGTATATTGCAGTAAGTTTTTGTGTGGCCATATACTTGGCAATTATGGCACTGTACGGGACCTGAACGCTTATGTGGCTCTTCAACTGTAATTTTTCGGTATAAAAGGTATTTTAGGCTATAAATTGGATGTGTCTCGTTTTTTTCAACTGTATATCATTTGGCTCCAGTTCAACATGAAATAGAGGCTGAGGATCTTCTCTCTTTTGATATATTAGTAACACTTTTTACTTTAAATCCTCGTATGATCAGTGCATCTTTTATATATGCGGCATTCACATAAGCATCAATGCCCTTCAATACGATATGCATACCTTTAGCACTTTTAAGCTGGTAAGTATAAACATTTGTGTTATTTTTTTCGAAATCAGTAATAATTTTTCGGAAATCTTTTTCTTCGTATATTTGAATTTTCGTTTCATCAATTTTACCACGTTTTATTGGAATAACGTGAAATGCGTTCTCACCAACTGCCGAGACTAATTTTTTAATAAGGTCATTAGAATTTTTTTCTCTCAGGTATATTGGTGGTGGCTTGGAAGTTTTTTTGGATGAAACAGCGACTTGGTCGTTATTTGCTTGCAATATTGAAAAACGATTTTGACGCTTAACTGCTGCGACGTCGTTATCCCTGGATATCTTGGGAACCGATGAAATTTTTGATGAATTTGGGCTTCGCCCACGCTTTAAAATTGTGATATATCTGTCCATTCCGACTTGGACCTTGGGTTTTGGGTTACTCTTATTTTCAGTGACAACTTGGTTAAGTGATGACCCCGAGCCCGAGGCGGGCTATCTCAATTCATAAGAATTTAAGAAACAAATACAGTTCGAAAAATAATAATTAACTAAAATTAATAGTCATTGGCTTGTGACAAAAATAAAAATATACTTAATAGTAACAAACCGAAAAAGTTTGTCTTAAGTAGAACAAAAATAAGCAAATTAACAAACATGTGCATAGTTAGTAAGGAACAAACGACAATGGTAAGACTGTTGTAATATATATGAAAGATGGTAAATTGTTGAGCCTTCATTACCAAACATATATATGAGCAAATCGAAAAATGCAATGAATCAAACCAATTCACATATTCCATTTGCAATAAAGTTTCGTATATAGGGCAGACATCTACATCAACTGACACCACACACGGTGGACCAAAACACAGAAGAACGCTGATGAGGAAGGTTTAGTGGCCTTCGAAAACGGCTGGCTGTTCCGTTCAACTATGTGTTGTTGTCAGAATATTTACAACTAACTTGATGTTATTTGTTCATTAATAATTATCACATGTAATTTGGCTTAAAAAGCGTTACGAACAGTAGCCTAATTCAATTCATAAGAATTTGAGAACTTTAATGTTCACATGCGAAGTTAGCATTGTGAATCATACTTATTTTGCATCGTCCGTAGACATTGAATTAAGGAGAGTCCAAATCAACAACGTCATAAATATTGCTAAGAATGAGTTCGATGCCCACTTCAAACTTTCGAGTGAGCATAATTCATAGACAACATTGCAATAAGTATGAGTGCGCATAAGTACAAGAAATTATAAATCATGATTCAACTCTACTCACATTTTCACGACTCATGTCTGTTCTCTGATCCGAATATAAAAGTAACAGTAAGGGTTGTCTTTTCCATCCTTTGTTTTGATACGATTGGAGATTGTCGAAGTCATTTTTCGTTTCTAGTGCATTCGACCAAAATTTACATACACGTGTTGTCGTTTCTTAAAGATTTCATAATTTCTGCATCAATCAGCGCTCGAAATTGGTTATTCATAGGCTGAGTTTACATCTGGCATTTCATGTGTGGCATGAAAAATGAAAAAATTTTTGATTCAGACACCTATTTATAAGTTAAACAGTTTCATACATAACTAATATACAATTGTATAGAATCCAACATGGTTGGAAAATGTTTAAATATATCAATACATGTCTGAATCAAACAGTTTTTCATTAGTAATTAGTGGTTACTCTTTCTTGGGCACATAACACACAGATGTAAACCTGACCTTAGATTCAACATTTTGGTTTGTGCCTTTTTTTGGCAGGTAATAATCGTATAATAGGAAACATTTTTCAATAGTGCTAAATTGGTCATTGCGATGCTATGGTATTTTTTACTTTCAAATAATGCTAAAATAAGTAAATTTTATATTTTTAAAGATAACAATGTTCTCTTGCGTTTTCCCATGATTTAATGTAATTTTTTATTAAAAGCTTTTTTAAAATTAACCTAAACATCAAAACTGTTTAGTTATCTAAACAGTTTTCGAAATCTCATGAAATTTTCTTTCGAATAGGCCGAAACATAATCACGTTTCTCAAGTTTCTTAGAAGACTCATTAAATTTTAGGATGTAAAAAATAAATATGTATGTAGGTATGCATATAAAATACGAAAATAAAAGTTTCTCGTTAAAAATGGGAAGCTCGATTTTCATTTTAGACCCATAGTTTCTTGGGCAAATTTTCTTAGAATTCGTCGTAGATTACGATATTGACAACCGTTTGAATGCATACAAATTTACCCACTGTAATGTATGTCTATTATAGGGATGCCAATCCCGAAATTATTTGCTAATAGTATGTTTCCACCGGCTTTAAATCAAGTAGGTTTAAGTAAATCACTTCAAAGTGTTTCCACCGAGTTTGTGAGTGATTTGTTGTTCGAATTTTCGTACTCAATTTATGCACGTGCTTTATAAGGTGGGCGCAGCAGCTGTAATGTGAATTTTATTCACATGTGGTTGACATTTAAAATTGATTAAATATTCCTTAATGTCATTTTTTCGAAATTGTCAATCACTATTGATGGATGACCCAGGGATGGAGTTTGTAATTTTAAAAACAACGCAGGGTTGCATACATACATCGAGTTCGATAAATAGTATTTTCGACATTATTTGAAATAAATCAACCAATTTGAGGTGATTTATCCATATGCAAAATGTATGGTAAATCATGTAGAAATTAACAGGATTTGCACAAATCATCATGATTTGTATAAATCATGCCGGTGGAAACATACTATAAGTTTAGTTTGTTTTATAAAAATAGATTCATCATGACGAATATAGTAACAGTGGCAACACAATATTGATCTTTTTATTGGTTTGTTTCCAAGCCATGTATTTTCTCCTTTTCCTTATTAATTTCAATCTATTTGATAATAATAAGCAATATTTTTAACAGTTTTAATAATAATATATTAAATAATAAAGATATTCACGTCAACTTTTGTAACTGTATAAAATGCATAATTGCACTTTATGACGCGAGTAACCCATTTTGTTTAGTTGTCGAGAAAGTCAAACACAATATGTACATCAATATGTTTATATACTATACTCGTATCTTTCTTGATTAGTAAAATATTTTATTAATTCTTTAACAAAATTCTATGTTATAATCCATAGGTTTTTTTAACAATAAAATTATGTGTTTGTTATCCTAAAATCTAATTTGAAAATTACTTCACTAGTTAAGAAGTTTTTCAATAGCATGAATTTTATAATTTTTTAAACAGCTTTATGCGTTATAATTTTGTGTATAACTAATTTTATAAGTACTTTTTGTAAATTTTTTTTGGGTTGGCGTTGTCATTAAAAGTTTACAACCTTGGAAAATTTACGCTGATAATCTTGTACTTACTCAGTCAGACCCTGATAAGTTTGCATAATATGTGCAAAATTATTTTCTATCTGGTTGTTGTGATATTTTTTTTAACTTTGCAATTTTGATTTTCCGTAATAGCGCAACTTTTAACTTAAATACTTTTAATATTTAGAAAATTTTATTTTTTAATTTTACTTTTTATGAATAACGAATATTTTTGTTATATTTAACTATATAAGGTGATTATATTTAACTATGTAATATAACAAGACGATTTTTTAATAAATACCTAAAAATAGCATATAGCTTTCAATCTTCAAGAAACCCAGAGTCCCGAAAAATCCCTGAATTGATTTGACTTTTTGAAATCCCGAATCCCGGGATTCGGAAAATCAGTCCCGATCGGCATCCCAAGTCTATTAGGGTGCCACTTAGTAAAATTTTTGGAGTTTATCTAATCTCACCACCGAACTTGTGACAATAGGTAAAAAAAATATGATCTGCAAAATTTCAAGTCAATAAGTGAAGATAATGTCTGCTTCAAGTCCCCTGAAAGATTTTCAGAGATATTATGGTTTTCCCCAATTGACTTGAAATTTTGCAGATCATATTTTTTTCCTATTGTTACCAATTGGGGGTGTAGTAAGGAAAAGTTGAAAAAAAATTTCTCCATTTTGCTAAAAACCCCATAATGTATATGCATGGTTACAATTGTATATATGTATGTACTTATGTAAGTCTGTATTTATATGAATGTGCTTAATATTGTATTAACTTACATGATTATTTATAGGAAATGCTGCTTTTTATTCATCTCCTCTATTCTTTCTTCGTTGTACAATATAATTTATATTTTAAGTTTAGTTTAAATTTTATACATTTGGTTGATTTTCACTTTTAGTTATGATATGCATTTATTTTATTTATTATTGTATGTATATATACATATATATATATATATGTATGTATGTACATAGGTGGATATGTAAGTAATCTTCTTTTATATTTTTTATAGATTTTGTTTTATTTAATTCGAATTATATTTATTATTAACGATGCTCTTAAAGAACTTTTGATTACACTAGTTTACACTGAAAATGTACACTTGACGAGAGGTGATTTTCCTTATGTATTTTCTTTCGCTGAATTCCAAAATCAATGTTAAATTTTTTTTTATGGACCAGTTTTTGAGATATTGTGATTTTTTCAGTTTTTCGACCTTTTTTCACTTGATCTATCATATCTCGAGCTAGAACTGTCCGATTGGGTCGTTCTTGGTATTCACATGAAAGGTATTGAGATGACAAATAAATATGTATAATCGAATCTTTAATTGATATAGCGGTTCAAAATATATCGATGAAAATAGGGCACATTTTCAAAAAAAATCATATTTTACAGTGATTATATGTTGACAGAAAAGTACAAATCGTTAAAAAATCGTCTGGTTTCTGTTCATGTACGTAAAGATAATACTTTTACGTAAGAACTAAGACCAACTAGAAGAAAATCGACCGAAAAATTAAAAAGTTATAAGCAATGGATTGAATAAATCCAAAGTAAAAATACATAAAAATAACAAATAACACAGGTCACCAAAATGAAATTTATTATGTAAGGTCAAAGGTTTCATAGTAAATTTGTATATACTAAGTACTGTGTATCAATCCCTTTGAATAAGTTTTTTTGAATTGGCTCTGTATCTCGAGATTTTCCGTTATAAAAAAAAGAGGATGCGTTATCACATAATTGGTATTAAATCGAGAAACAGTTCTTCGATTCAATCAAAAATTACACAGAAGGCTAGGAAACAAATTGACCTTTAAATTACGTCTATATGAATTTTTTAACAGTCTTATAGTTTCAGAGATATTCAGAAAGTTTTATACAAAAAAAATAAATTTTTTTAAAAAAGTTTAGAAAATCGTTTGTTTCTTAAAAGACTCATTAAAATTTTAAACTGAAGAAAATTTTATATTTTATTACTAATTGTGATACATTCATATGTAATAAATAAAACGAGCCAAATTTATTAAAAATCATTCCTCTAATTCTGAATTTATTCACAATTAAGTGCTACCATACGAGTATATTTTAAAGAATAAAATAATAATAATAAAATAAATAAAAATTAAAAAATTCCGTAAAATATACTCGTATGGTAGCACTTAATTGTGAATAAATTCAGAATTAGAGGAATGATTTTTAATAAATTTGGCTCGTTTTATTTATAACATATGAATGTATCACAATTAGTAATAAAATATAAAATTTTCTTCAGTTTAAAATTTTAATGAGTCTTTTAAGAAACAAACGATTTTCTAAATTTTTTTTGAAAAAATGTATTTTTTTGTATAAAACTTTCTGAATATCTCTGCAAGTATAAGACTGTGGAAAAATTCATGACGATGTAATTTAAAGGCAAATTTGTTTCCTATCCGTGGGTGTAATTTGTTATTGAAGTGAAGAACTGGTTCTCGATTTAATACCAATTATGTGATAACGCATCCTCTTTTTTTTATAACGGAAAATCTCGAGATACAGAGCCAATTCAAAAAAACTAATTTAAAGGGATTGATACTCAGTACTTAGTATATACAAATTGACTATGAAACCTTTGACCTTACATAATAAATTTCATTTTGTTGACCTGTGTTATTTGTTATTTTTATGTATTTTTACTTTGGATTTATTCAATCCATTGCTTATATTTTTGTAATTTTTCGGTCGATTTTCTTTTGGTTGGTCTTAGTTCTTACGTCAAAGTATTATCTTTACGTACATGGACCAAAACCAGACTATTTTTTAACGATTTGTACTTTTTTGTCAGTATATAATCACTGTATAATATGATTTTTGTGGAAATGTGCCCTATTTTCATCGATATATTTTGAACCGCTATACCAATTAAAGATCCAATTATACATATTTCTTTGTCATCTCAATACCTTTCATTTGAGTACCAACAACGACCCAATCGGACAAGTCTAGCTCGAGATATTATGGGTCAGGTGAAAAAAGGTCGAAAAACTGAAAAAATCACCATATCTCAAAAACTGTTCCATAAAAAAAAATTTAACCTTGATTTTCGAATTCAGCGGAAAAAAATACATAAGGAATATAAATCTTATCAAATGTACATGAAAAAAGTTTTATTTTGTAAACTAGTGTTATGTTTCCTTTTATATGTACATATGTACATATTAATTGCAATATACATATGTATGTATGTACAATGTACATTGTACATACATACATATGTAATTGATATGTTTATGTTGCGAGTTTATTTCATCTAAATAATTTTTAACTACAATTAATTTTATTTTATTATTATTTATTCATTTCGTTTACGTTGTTTTTTATTTATTTGGTTAATTCGTAGCTTCTATGCAGAATAATGCGACATTTCGTATATTATCTTGTGTAAAAATTTCATATAAATAGCTTGCACCATCACCTCCTGAGATAAGAATATTTTTTAATGTCTTCATTGAGTTGTATCCAAATTGAAAACTTAAAACGCGTTTTTTGCAAAACTGGTTTTTTGAGTTATGGCACTATTGAAGTAAATGAGCGATATTTATATGTAGATTGATTAAATTATTGCTTGAAAGGATTTATTAAATTTTTCTTTAAAACGTTTGTGAGAGTCTCAAATCGAACAATGACCACACACCAGGGATGCGATATCACATTTACAAATTGTACTAACTTTTAATAAAAATGTTACTTTTTCAGTACGAGTACAATTATCCCAAATTTTTAATGTTTTTCAATTAACTCAAAACATACGTTAAATTTATTTGCACAAACATAGACATATGTATGTAGGTATGTAAAAAATTAACAATTAGCAAAAAGGAACCAAATGTTAATGTTTAACCCTTAACTGGTATCGCTATTTTTAGTTACGTTATTGGTATCGGGGATTAATTGCAGCTTTGAAAATAGTTTTTTAAAATTTTTTTTTATTTTAAATTGAAAGACGTTTTCCTAAATATAAACCAAAGTTTTATTAATTCATTTGGTATGTTTAAGAACTTTTTTTTATAAAAATAACAGTCCTTGATGTTCATGGGACACCGGGTAGGAACATAGTTCCTTACTTTTTACTTACCTTAGAAATCGCCCCTTACCCTTTGGTAGTCTTGTTTTTGTTTGTGTCGATCCAGACTCAGATCTATTCATGTTTTGAATTTTATCAAAATCGGTTAGATAGTTTCAAAGAGGTGAAAATTGCCCCCTAACCCTCCTCATGCTCCAATTTTGTTAAAAGTATATAACCATACAGCTTTCTACAATCAGATCTATCTATGTTTTGAATTTCATAAAAATCGGATAGATAGTTCTTAGAGGAAGAAATTTGTCCCTACATACCTTCGTGCTCCAAGTTTAAAAAAAAATATAACCTATGTTTACAACTAGATTTAGATCTATCTATGTTCCAAATTTTATAAAAAACTGTTGCGTGGTTTAGCCGTTAAAGCAACAAACAAACAATAAATTTACTCTCGCATTTATAATATTAGTTAGGAGAGACACTCAGCTATCACTGCCACGAACCACTTATCCAAGTCAAGAAAATGTTAGCAATGACACAAGCTAGGCTAAAAATCCCCGGCACTTCTCCGGAGAAATACGGCAACACTGAAAATCTAAAACATCTGCAGTGGCAGCGCCATTATTGTGTCCAAACAAACCAAAACAAACTTACTACCATAAGCCTCAAGCTTGGAAAAGTGTTGTGAATACTATTGTGAAAGGTTTATTAACAATTATTTTATAAAGAAAATTGAACCCTTGCGATAACATTGCTAGCCTATAGTATACAACAAGATTATAATTATAATTATAGAATATGCTTCCAGGAAAATAGCTTCTAGTATGCATATTTAAAACAAAAATGGATAATTACTAATAATTACCCTTTTTATACCTTTACCAAAAAAATGGTAAAAGGGTATATATAGGTTTGTCATTCCGTTTGTAATTTCTATAATATCAATAAGCGACCCATAAAATATACATATTCTGGATCCTTACGCCTAGGGAAGACGAATAAGCGATGTCCGTCTGTCTGTACGCGAAATCGGTTTTCCGAAGCTCCCAAAAAAGCTAGAGACTTCGTTCTTGGAATGGTGTGTCAGAAATTTTCCAAAATAGATTGGTATTGAAATTCAAACAAATCGAGCAGACAATTGCAGAGCTGGAAAACTTAAACTTTATTTTGCCATATAAAATTAACTACCGAAAACACATTTTAGTTTTTTTTTAATAAATGAACTTATTTTACACATCAGTACGACTAAAATTGGAATTTTAAATTAAAAAAATATAAAAAAATTAAAAAGACGTTTCCACGGTTGGAAAACTTTAACTTTTTGTGTTATGTAAAATTAACTACATGTGTCTAAAACTATGTCTGTCACCGGGTATTTTCTCGAGAACCGTAAGAGCTACAGACCTGAAATTCGGACACAGTGTGGAACCTTTTGGCCGCTACAACAACAAATACATGAGAATTAGAAATTAAAGGGTGTTCCAAAACGAGAAACGAAAAATGTTAAAATCCCATGTAATATACATACAATTGTATGTATGTATGTATATACACTTGCTATTTGTAAGGTTAGTGTATTTTTATACAGACTACAAAAATTAACACTAAAATGTCAAAAAATTTTATTTAAAGGGTGTTCCATCAGTTAATGCAATTATGACAAATTGCTGTATCTTGTAAACCGTAAGAGCAAAACTCTTGAAATTTTCAAAAACGGTAAAACTAAAAAATCAAAAAATTATAAAATCGCCAAACCGAAAAAATCGCCAAAAACACAAAAAAATCGCCAAAACGAAAAAAGCACCAAATTACAAACAAAAAATTCTAAGACTAAAATAAATCGCGAATAACCGGAAAAATTGCTAAAATGAAAAAAAATCGCCAAAATGAAAGAAAACCACCAAAATTAAAAAAAACCCCAAAATGAAAAAAAATCGCCAAAATGAAAAAAAAAATCGCCAAAACGAAAAAACCCCCAAAAAACAGAAAAAATCGCCAAAATGAAAAAAAACCCAAAAACAGGAAAAAACGCCAAAATGAAAAAAATCGCCAAATGAAAAATCTTCAAAATGAAAAAAAGCCCCAAAAACAGAAAAAAACCCCCAAAATGAAAAAAACCCCAAAAAACCGAAAAAAATCGACAAAATGAAAAAAAAACCAAAAACAGGAAAAAGTCGCATAATGGAAAAAGAATCGCCAAAATGAAAAAATCTTCAAAATGAAAATAAGCCCATAAAAACAGAAAAAAATCGCCAAAATGCAAAAAAACCGAAAAAAACTACCGAAAAGAAATTTTTATATTTTTTTAATAAATAAATTTATTTTACACTTCAGTACGACTAAAATTAGTATTTTAAATCAAAAAAATTAAAAAGACGGTTCCAGGGTTGGAAAACTTTAACTTTTTGTGTTATGTAAAATTAACTATGTCTAAAACTATGTCAGAGGGTATTTTCTCGAGAACCGTAAAAGCTACAGACCTGAAATATGGACGCAATGTGTACACCTTTGGCCGCTACAACAAAAAATATATGAGAATTGGAAATTAAAGGGTGTTCCAAAACGAGCAATGAGAAATGTTAAAATCCCATGTAATATACATACAATTGTATGTATATACATTTGAAATTTGTAAGGTTAGTCTATTTTTGTACACTAAAATTTCAAAAAATTTAAATTAAAAGGTGTTCCATCAGTTAATGCAATTTTGACTATGCAATTTTAACAACTTGCTGTATCTTGGAAATCGTAAGTGCAAAACTCTTGAAATTTTCAAAAACGCTAAAACTAAAAACTCAAAGATTTATTAAATCGCCAAACCGAAAAAAATCGCCAAAAACAACAAAAAATCGCCCAAAACGAAAAAAAGCACCAAATTAAAAAAAATGTCTAAGACTAAAATAAATCGCGAAAACCCGGAAAAATTGCTAAAATGAAAAAAATCGCCAAAATGAAAGAAAAACGCCAAAATGAAAAAAATCGCTAGAAGGAAAAAAACCCCAAAGACAGAAAAAAATCGCCAAAATGAAAACCTCCAAAAACAGAAAAATCGTAATAACGAGAAAAAAGCGACAAAACTGAAAAAATCGTTTAAACTGAAAAAAACTCGAAAAAGCCACATTAAAAAATTCTCAAAACCGAATGTACGGAACCATTCGTGCGCGGGTCAAAGTCGCACTTTACTGAATTTTTTAATATCAAAGGAATTAAATGAAACTAAGTTTTTTCTTATTTCGTTTTTGCTTTGTTCACTTAACATATTTTATGTATTTTTTAAAGAACTAGATTGGTATCAATAATCAGAAAAATCCAAAGTTATGATTCCAGTGTTGGAAAACTTACACTTTTTGTGTTATTAAATTAAATAGGTTGTAACGAACAGTTTGCACACAAACTGATGTTACACCCTGTAAAGTAGTAAAACATAAAATAACAAATATGATCGACGAACTGATTTATAAAACAAAAGACACTAACACAACATAGGTACAACCGTATGACTTTCAAGACCAACAAAATAAAAAAAATAAAATAAATAAACTAAAGAACAAAACATGCAACAACAAACACATCCTACAAAATAATTTACAAGCAAAGGGATTAACGGTCACTAACAAAATATACATACAAACATGTACATTAAAATAAGTTAGGGACAACAACAACAACAAAACATACGCATGCAGAAATCTCTGTAAATATTACAACAATAATGTAAAGGGAAAATACTATAAAAGGCCGAAGAATTTGCAAATATTCATTCAGTCGTTGCATGGACATCAGTGGATTAGGATTAAGCACGGTAAGCAAGTAGATATTATTAAACATTGTTAGCGATTACCTATTCGCGAAACAATACAGTAGAACACGTCTAAGTAAATGTTATTAAACATTGTTAGCGATTGCCTAGTCGCGAAACAATACAGTAGAACACGGATAAGTAGACATTGACAAGCATTGTTAGCGATTTCCTAGTCGCGAAACAATACAGTAAAACCTGGATAAATAAATATTAATAAACATTGTTAGCGATTGCCTAGTCGCAAAACAATACAGTATAACCTAGATAAATAGATATTAATAAACATTGCTAGCGATTACCTAGTCGCGAAACAATACAGTAGAACACGTCTAAGTAAATATTATTAAACATTGTTAGCGATTGCCTAGTCGCGAAACAATACAGTAGAACACGGATAACTAGACATTGACAAGCATTGTTAGCGATTTCCTAGTCGCGAAACAATACGGTAAAACCTGGATAAATAAATATTAATAAACATTGTTAGCGATTGCCTAGTCGCAAAATAATACAGTATAACCTATATAAGTAAATATTATTAAACATTGTTAGCGATTTCCTAGTCGCGAACCAATACAGTAAAACCTATATAAGTAAATATTATTAAACATTGTTAGCGATTGCCTAGTCGCGAAACAATACAGTAGAACACGGATAAGTAGACATTGACAAGCATTGTTAGCGATTTCCTAGTCGCGAAACAATACAGTAAAATCTGGATAAATAAATATTAATAAACATTGTTAGCGATTGCCTAGTCGCAAAACAATACAGTATAACCTAGATAAATAGATATTAATAAACATTGTTAGCGATTTCCTAGTCGCGAAACGATACAGTAGAACACGGATAAGTAGATATGTATTAATAAACATTGTTAGCGATTTCCTAGTCGCGAAACAATACAGTAGAACATCGATAATAGATATTAATAAATATTGTTAGCGATTCCCTAGTCGCTAAGACAATACAGTAAAACACCGAGAACTAGATATTATAAACACTATCAGCGATTACCTAGTCGCGAAACAATACAGTAGCGCATCGATAAGCAAATATTTACAAATATTATCGCAAAGCACCCTATATTGCTTTGGTAGTATTGCAACGATTGTTCTCACCACTAAAACAATACAACGCCACCACTGAAACGGGAGTAGTAGGCGAGTAGCCGATACGCTCAACTGTGCGGAAGAAGAAGTAAAATATCCATAAGGCCCCAAATTTTCCTGATAAGGCACTACATAGGACCACAGGAGTAATACAAAGGTTGACTACGGAAGCATAGAAGATAACTAGCAGAAAACCAAGTCAAAACTTATCCGAGAAGCTGAGAGGCCATAAGCGAAACAGATGGTGTAATACTGCGGAATTGAAGTCAAGTGAATTGTATTTCAGAAAAAAACTAAATTTATTAATTTTAAATAAAGAATAGTAATAATTAAGGAAAAAACGTGTTATTTCTTGAAACGACCTTGGCATTTTCAGGTTGAGTATACCCGGCAGAAAACGACGTTACAAGGTCTAAATAAGTATTTTTTCCTTTGTAAGTTTAATATATTTTATGCTTCTGAAAGAAAAAATTGGCGTATAAAATTATAAAAATGAAAACCATGGCCCAAAGATGGAAACTTTAAACTTTTTTTGAAAAAAAAAATACTAAAATTTATCGCTAAAGATAAATTAAAGGACATCTTCCGTTTCATTTTCCTGATACCTTTCCTTTCTGCTGAACAAATTTCAAAAAAATCCTGTAGAAATAAATCGTTTACATAATACCACGATGCATACCATTTGCAATGGGAACTTTAAATCAAGACACTAAGCAATTTTGCAACATCAATGATTATTATATACGGGTAAATATAAAACAACTTAGTTTACTTGGTATGGAGGTACAATACTAAGACTATTTTAGAGTTATTAAATAGCTCAGTTCCTCGTTGTACCTTCATAGTGAACAGACGTAATAGCGGAATTTTTCTTATATACAAACTAAACAAAAAAAAAGCATACAAAAAATATTCGTAGTACATATTAACTTTGATAAATAAGCATTTTTTTTGCTTTGATAATATTTTTACATATAGAAATAACAAAAATAAAAAAAACCGTAAACAAAAAAACATACAAAATACCCTTGAGGAATACTCTTTATGAGTACCCCAGAGGAAAAAAATAGTGAAGTGAGTTCTAACGGCAGAAATGCCTATTTTACTGTGAGTTTTGATGCTCATAATGATAACAATAAAAATAAAAAATCTGATAATAGACTTGCTGTGAGTTCTGAAGCTCTTAATAAAAATAAAAAATCTGATAATAGACTTTTTCTAACGGCAAAACCACAGTCAGCGATCAACTTCGCTTTGTCCAATGCCAACTAGTGAATCGTTGACATTATTGCCTAGTACTTCTACATTTAACTCAGCGATATCATCCGCTTCGGGCTCGTGGTCAACAATTAAACAAGTTGTTACAGAAGACAACAGTAGTACAAAACCAAAGGTACAAGTAGGAATGGACAGATATATAACCATTTTAAAGCGCGGGCGAAGCCCAAATTCTACTAAAATTGGATCCGCCCCAAAGATGTCTAGGGATAACAGCACATCTTCTATCAATCGTCAAAATCGTTTTTCATTATTGCAAGACAAAAACGACAAGCCCGCTGCATCATCGCAAAAGTCTTTTAAGCCACCACCTATTTATCTGAGAGAAAAAAATTCAAACGCGCTTCTGAAAAATCTACTGTCGACCATTGGTGAAAATACTTTTCACATCATTCCAATTAAACGAGGTAATATTGATGAAACTAAAATCCAAATATATGATGAAAAAGATTTTCGAAAAATTGTTAGTGAGTTTGAAAAAAATAAAACAAATTTTTATACATATCAACTTAAGATCAGTTCTCGTGGTACCTTCATAGCGAACAGTCGAATAGCGGAATTTTACTTACTTACCAAACAAACAAAAATTACATATACAAAAAAAAAATTTTTGTAGTACATATTATTCGTAATAGGTACATACATACTGTCTTTAATAAATAAGCTTTCTGCTTTGCTAATATTTTTTACATAGTAAAAATAACAAAAACAAAAAAACCGCAAAAAAAACTTAAACAAGTGATATTGAGGAATACCTCAAAGTCAAACAAACAATCATAAATAACAAAAACAAAAAATACCGAAAATAAAAAAAAAACATAAACGAATAACCCTTGAGGAATTCTTTGTATGAATTCCTCAAATACAGAAAAACTTGAAGTGAGTTCTAACGGCAGAAATGCTTATTTTACTGTGAGTTCTGAAACTCTGAATGAAAAAAATATAAAAAATAAATCTGATGAAAATCTTTTGTTAACGGCAACGCCAATTTTTCGTCAGCGATCAACTTTGCTTTGTCCAATGCCAAATAGTAATGATGCATTAACATTACAGTTGCCCAGTACTTCTTCATATAAGTCAGTAATATCATCCCCTTCAGGCTCGTGTTTATCACTTAACAAAGTTATCACTACAGATAACAGCGGCTCGAAACTCAAGGTACAAGTTGGAATGGACAGATACATTACAATTTTAAAGCGCAGGCGAAGCCCCAATTCTTCAAAAATCTCATCTGCTCCAAAAGTGTCTAGGGATAACAGCGCAGCCTCAACTAATCGCCAAAACCGCTTTAAAATTTTTCAAGATGACAACGACAAACCCGAGGTATCCTCGAACAAAACATCCAAGCCGCCACCAATCTATTTGAGACAAAAAAATTCAAATGCCCTTATTAAAAAATTAATTTCGGTCATTGGTGAGAATAAATTTCACATTGTTCCAATAAAACGTGGCAATATCGATGAAACGAAAATTCAAATCTATGACGAAACTGATTTCCGCAAAATGGTTGCTGAATTTGAAAAAAGTAAAACAAGCTTCTACACATACCAGCTTAAGAGCGCTAAAGGCATGCAGATAGTATTGAAGGGCATAGATTCTTATGTTGCCCCCGAAGAAATAAAAGATGCACTCGTCCTCCAGGGGTTTAAGGTAAAAATGTGTCCAATATAATAAATAGAGAAAAGATTCCCCAACCCCTATTTCGTGTTGAACTAGAACCTAATGATATAAAATTGAAAAAAAATGAGACGCATCCAATTTATAATTTAAAATACCTATTGTACCGAAAAATCACAGTTGAAGAGCCACATAAGCGTTCAGGTCCTGTACAGTGCCATAATTGCCAAGAATATGGCCATACAAAAACATACTGTAATTTACCCTCTGTTTGTGTTGTGTGCGGCGAATTACACGGCACCGCTAGCTGCAACAAACCAAAAGATCAAAGTGATAAAAAATGCAGTAATTGTGGAGGTAATCACACCGCTAACTACAGAGGTTGTCGTGTGTACTCTTTTGTAAAGAAGACTATGGTGCAAAAACCTAAATTAGCTCCAGCTCAATCAGCAAACGTTTACTCTGCCACTTTTCAGCAAATGAGCCAACCAGTTACTTCCTGTGTATCGTATGCAGATGCTGCTAAGGCTAGTTCTATTCCGACACAAAATGTTTCACCGCAAAATAATTCTACAAATACAAACTCAAACTTTAATTATAATCGCCTTGAAGCCACTATTGAAAATCTTGTGCAAACTATAAACAATTTTACAACAAATATGACTACCATGATGCAAGAAATGTTGCGAATGCAGAATACTCTGTTTCAAGCAATACTTAATAAGCCATGAACACGTTAACAATATGTTTCTGGAACGCAAACGGCATTCGCCAACATAAAAATGAACTTGAGCACTTCCTCACGGAAAAAAATATTGATATAATGTTAGTATCTGAGACTCATTTGACTTCGAGAAGTCTTTCTAAAATTTATGGCTACACTATATATGATACAAAGGACCCTAGAGGAAGGGCTTGCGGTGGATCAGCAATTCTAATAAAGTCAGGACTCAAGCACTATGTTCTTGATAACATTTGTGAAGAATACCTACAAGCAACAAATATTGGCATTGGAAGTTTTTGTTCAAATTTCGTTATATCATCAATTTACTCCCCTCCCAGATTTTCAATCACTGAGAATCAATATGAGGATTTCTACAAATCTCTTGGACCTTGTTTTGTAGCAGCTGGAGACTACAATGCGAAACATACGTTCTGGGGTTCGCGCCTTGTTACACCCAGAGGTCGAGCATTGTTCAACACTATTTCAAAAATGGGCTTGGATGTCATTTCGAGTGGGGAGCCCACTTATTGGCCTACTGACATACAAAAAATTCCGGATGTTATAGATTTTGGCGTCATAAAAAATATCTCTAGGGATTTAATTCAACTTCAAGCTTCTCTTGATCTCTCGTCCGATCACTCCCCGACGATCATCACAATTTGTAGCCCATTAAGAAGTAACTTACCTGACCCATATGTGAAGATGATCAATCGTGTAAATTGGCTGGGGTTCAAAAAATATCTCAGCAGTCATTGCACGGAAAACATTACGCTTAGAACTCCCGATGATATTGAATCGAACATTGCCAATCTCAGCGAGAATATTAAACAGGCTGCTGAACATGCCACTATCTCCCATCCGCAGATTAGGTTTAATAAAATTTATTCTACAGACATTGAACGTCTCGTACGTGAAAAAAGAAGGGCTAGAAGGGAATGGCAACAGCACAGAGCACCACAAAATAAAATCAGATTTAAAGAGTGCACTAAACGACTCCAAGAGTTGCTTGCATCTGAAAAAATTTCATCTCTTAAAAATTATCTGGAGGGTCTTGATGTTACACCGGCATCTAATTACTCCTTGTGGCGCGCTGCCAGAAAGCTTAAAACACCCGTTGAGTATAAGCCACCTCTACGCACATCTACCGGAGGTTGGGCAAGAAGCGATACTGAAAAAGGTAAAATATTTGCTGAGCACTTAAAATCCGTTTTTACGCCAAATATATGTACTGGTGTTGCTGATTTGCCGAATATAGTTGCGCTACCCCCTCGACCAATAAAATTTGAGACGCGTGATGTACAAAAATTAATTGCCGAACTCAACCCGAAGAAAGCTCCGGGTATTGATGGAATTAGTAATCAGATGCTGATGAACTTGCCTCGTATTGCAATGAGAATCCTGTTATTCATATTTAATGCTATTTTACGACTGGAGTATTATCCACACAACTGGAAACTTGCCAAGGTTAAAATGATTCCAAAGCCGGGCAAAGATATAACAAAGGCTGAGTCATATAGGCCAATAAGTCTACTATCTACAATGTCAAAGCTTTTCGAAAAACTGCTCAAAACAAAATTTTCCCCAATTCTAATTAGAAGTGGGTGCATACCAGACCATCAATTTGGTTTTAGAAGTCAGCATAGCACCATTGAACAAACTCACAGATTAGTTCAATTTATAAGAAGAACTTTTGAGGGAAAAAAGTATTGTTCTGCGCTGTTTATTGACGTTTCCCAGGCATTTGATAAAGTGTGGCATGAAGGCCTTATTTTAAAATTGAAGACTTACTTACCAATAAACATTTTAAATCTTTTGGAAAGTTACATTATTTCCCGTAAGTTCACTGTTGCGGAAGGAGACTTTACAAGTAGGCCTGAAACAATTTCATCTGGTGTGTCACAGGGGAGTATACTGGGACCAGTTTTATATTTAATTTATACTTGTGATATGCCTGTGAGCAGTAGTATCCATACTTCCACATTTGCCGACGATACAGCCTGCCTTAGTATGCATGAAAACCCTGATGAGGCATCCCGCAAACTCCAGGAACACATTAGCCAGATGGAGCTTTGGTTAAACTTATGGAGAATCAAGGTAAATGAACAAAAGTGTGTTCAAGTAACATTTACTTTACGAAGAGATACTTGTTCCCCCATTCGGATTAACAATCAAGTTGTTTCTCAACATTCACATGAGAAATATCTTGGTATACACCTTGATCGACGACTTACATGGAAACACCACATTGATTCTAAGTTAACTCAAATGAAAATTAAACTAACTCAGGTACATTGGCTGATTGGTCGAAATTCAACACTTAGCCTAGACTGTAAACTTTTAATATACAAGTCGCTTTTAAAGCCAATATGGTGCTACGGAATTCAACTATGGGGCACTGCTTCAGCTTCAAATGTAGAGAAAATTCAACGCAGGCAAAATAAAATTTTACGCATGATAACATAGCGTCTATACCTGATATAATATCAAATATATTTCTATCAGCAAACGTCAAATTTCATAGCAGAGAGAATCATATTACGTGTGGACTGCAATATTAGTATTATATTACTATTATATCAGATATTATAATATTGTTTTCATAATATATATTTAGAAAACAATATTATGATATCAAGTGTCAAAAAACGCACACATACATAAATACGTGAAGAGAATTTTGTGAATTATAGTGAAAATTAATATATTTTGATAAAAATATTGCGGAAATATTTTAATTATACATGATGTATTAAGGAATGCCAAAATTTTTATGAAAGTCACATTGCTATTACAATAAACGAAGATGTTTACTGCACGGCTGCATAATAATTATGAAATATTATGATATTTACAGGAGTACGTTTTCCCCTATACAGATATTAATATTAATACAAATATATTTTTCTTCTCATTCTGCCGACGTTCTTTCTCATATAATATCACGGTTAATATCAGGTATAGACGCTATGTAACATCGGCTCCATGGTACATCAAAAATTCTAATATACATCGTGATTTGAATATGCCACTAGTGACTGAAGAAATTGCAAAATACGCTGGCAAATATTTAACAAAACTCGAGTCACATCCTAATCCGCTTGCCCGTAATATTTTGAACTTTACTGGACACATCCGCCTAAAAAAGAGGGACACAATGGCTCTTATTCACAGCACTCCAGATGGGACTTCCTGAAAATACTTTTATTTTTTTCCTTTTGATTATCACTACTTACATATGTATTATATATAACTACTACTAAGCTTATGTCCGACATTGGTCGGGCCTAATTATATTTTTTAGATTTAAGATTTGAATACTTATTGTTAGTTCATATATGAAGATACAATAAATAAAAATCATGCATAAAAAAAAAATCAACTTAAGAGTGCTAAAGGCCTACAAATAGTATTAAAGGGCATAGATTCATATGTTGAGCCTGAAGAAGTAAAATGTGCACTTATCGAACAAGGATTTAAGGTAAAAAATGTTACCAATATAATCAATAGCGCGAAGATTCCCCAGCCTCTATTTCGTGTTGAACTGGAGCCGAATGATATACAGTTAAAGAAAAATGAGACGCACCCAATTTATAGTCTAAAATACCTTTTACACCGAAAAATAACAGTTGAAGAGCCACGTAAGCGTTCAGGTCCCGTACAGTGCCATAATTGCCAAGAATATGGCCACACAAAAACCTACTGCAAATTACCTACAGTTTGTGTTATCTGCGGTGAATTGCATGGTACTGCTAACTGTACCAAGCCAAAAGTACAAGCAGAAAAGAAATGCAGTAATTGTGGAGGTAATCACACCGCTAACTACAGAGGATGCCCTGTATATTCTTTCGTTAAACAGGCTATGGGTCAAAAATCTGAATTAGCTCCAGTTCAATCAGCAAATGCTTACTCCGCCACTCTTCCTCAAACTAGCCAACTAGTTACTTCACGTGTATCGTATGCCGATGCTGCTATGACTAGTTCTATTCCCACACAAAATGTTCCACCGCCAAGTAATTCAACGAATGCAAACTCTACTTTTAAGTTTAGTCGTCTTGAAGCTACTATTGAGAATCTGGTGCTAACTATAAACAACTTTACAACAAATATGACTAGCATGATGCAAGAAATGCTGAGAATGCAGAATACTCTGCTTCAAGCATTAGTCAACAAACCATGAACACGATAAAACTATGTTTCTGGAACGCAAACGGCATTCGCCAACATAAAAATGAACTTGAGCACTTCCTCACGGAAAAAAATATTGATATAATGATGGTCTCTGAGACTCACTTGACTTCGAGAAGCTGCTTTAAAATAAATGGTTACACTCTATATGATTCAAAGGACCCGAGAGGGAGAGCATGCGGTGGATCAGCAATTCTAATTAAGTCAAGACTCAAGCACTATATCCTTGAGAACGTTAGTGAAGAATATATGCAAGCTACGAATATTTTCGTAGAAAATTTTTGTGCGAACTTCGTGATATCATCAATTTACTCACCTCCCAGATTTTCAGTTACCGAAGATCAGTATGAGAAGTTCTACAAATCGCTTGGATCTTGTTTCGTGGCAGCTGGTGACTACAATGCAAAACATACGTACTGGGGCTCGCGTCTTGTTACACCTAGAGGTAGAGCGTTGTTTAATACAATTTCAAAAATGGGCTTAGATGTCATTTCGAGTGGGGAGCCTACTTACTGGCCTACTGACGTAAGAAAAATTCCAGATGTTATAGATTTTGGCGTCACGAAAAATATCCATAGGGACTTAATTCACGTAGAGAGCTCTGTAGATCTGTCCTCCGATCACTCTCCCACAATAGTTACAATTTTCAACCCATTAAGGAGTGATTTAACTAACTCATATGCGAAAACGATTAATAGGGTCAACTGGCTAGGATTCAAAAAATAAATTAGTAGTCACTGCGTAGAAAACATTCAGCTAAGATCACCTGATGATATTGAATTTAATATTGCCAATCTTAACGAATATATTAAACAGGCTGCTGAACATGCCACTACTTCCTATCCGCAGACTGGCTTTAATAGAATTTATTCTACGGAAATTGAACGTCTTGTATGTGAAAAAAGGAGAGCTAGAAGAGAATGGCAACAACACCGATCACCCCTAAATAAAATCAGACTTAAAGAATGTACTAAACGACTCAAAGAGCTGCTATCGTCGGAAAAGACTGCATTACTGAAAAAGTATTTAGAAGGTCTTGATGTAACGTCAACATCTAATTACTCTTTATGGCGCGACTAGAAATCTTAAAAGACCCGTTGATCTCAAATCACCATTGCGTACTTCGACTGGAGGCTGGGCAAGAAGTGATAGTGAGAAAGGTAACTTATTTTCTTAGCATTTAAAATCTGTATTCACTCCCAATTCATTTACGGGTACTGCCGATTTACCGAGTGTAGTCTCTCTACCCCCTCGTCACTTAAGGTTTAAGATGCGTGAACTACAAAAAATAATTGTTGAACTCGACCCGAAGAAAGCTCCGGATATTGATGGCATTAGTAACAAGATGCTGATGAACTTGCATCATATTGCAATAAGAATCTTGTTATTTATTTTTAATGCCATTTTACGAATGCAGTATTTTCCACATAACTGGAAACTTGCCAAGATTAAAATGATTCCAAAGCCAGGCAAAGATCTTACCAAGGCTGAGTCATATAGGCCTATAAGCTTACTTTCAACAATTTCAAAGCTTTTCGAAAAGCTGCTCATGACTAAATTGCTGATACTGGGTGCATCCCGGACCATCAATTTGGCTTTAGAAGTCAGCATAGCACTATTGAGCAAACGCATAGATTGGTTCAAATTATAAGGAGGACTTTTGAAGAAAAGAAGTATTGTTCTGCCCTTTTTATTGATGTTTCTCAGGCATTTGACAAAGTATGGCACAAAGGCCTAGTTTTAAAATTGAAGACACACCTACCAATAAATATACAAAAGCTTTTGGAAAGTTATATTGTTGATAGAAACTTTACTGTTGTGGAAGGAGACTTCATGAGTGTACCCGAATCTATATCTTCTGGTGTGCCACAGGGTAGTATTCTGGGGCCAGTCTTGTATCTAATATATACTTGTGATATGCCTGTGAGCAATAACATCCACACTTCTACATTTGCCGATGATACAGCCTGTTTGAGTATTCACAAAAATCCTGATGAGGCATCCCGCAATCTCCAAGCACACATTTTCCAGCTTGAAATATGGTTAAACTTATGGAGAATTAAAGTCAATGAACAAAAGTGTGTTCATATAACGTTTACCCTAAGAAAAGATACCTGTTCCCCCATTCGAATCAACAATCAAAATATTCCTCAACATTCTCAAGTCAAATACCTTGGCATACACCTTGATCGAAGGCTTACATGGAAATATCATATTGACTCTAAGTTAACCCAAATGAAACTTAAATTGACTCAAATATATTGGTTAATTGGCAGAAATTCAACACTCAGCCTAGACTGCAAACTTTTGATATACAAGTCGCTTTTGAAGCCAATATGGTGCTATGGAATTCAGCTGTGGGGCACTGCTTCAGCTTCAAATGTTGAGAGAATCCAACGAAGGAAAAACAAAATTTTACGTTTGATAACATCTGCTCCATGGTACGTTAAAAATTCAAATATTCATCGTGATTTAAATATGCCACTAGTGAGTGAAGAAATTGCAAAATACGCAGGCAAATATTTAACTAAACTCGAGTCACATCCTAATCCGCTTGCCCGTAATATTTTGAGCTTTACTGGACACATCCGCTTAAAAAAGAGGGACACAAGGGCTCTTATACCCAACACTCCAGATGGGACTGCTTAAAAATACTTCTTTTTGATTATCACTACTTATGTATTATTTATAACTATCACTAAGCTTATGTCCGATATTGGTCGGGCCTAATAATTATATTTAGATTTAAGATTTGATTACTTATTGTTAGTTCATTTTTGAAGATACAATAAATAAATATGTATATGAAAAAAAAAATTAAATAGCAGCACGGTTTTTGAACATCTCGAGAGCGAGTAAACAAGCCCCAATTTTTTGGTATTGTATTGACGTGACGTCGATGTTGACTGAAATAAGAGTGAATGTAAAATATATCTTAACCATAGAGTGTAGAGTAACATATTCAACTATTGTTAATATCGAAAATAAAATAATTGAATCAAATTCTTTAATCGAAAAATACTGAAAGGTCACTTACTATTAATTGCTTTAGAGAAAAAAATTATAAATTTTTTCACAAAACAAATATGTATGTACATATATGTCTGTATACTATATAAATGTACGTTAGTAAAGGGTATATAAGATTCGGCACAGCCGAATATAGCACTCTTACTTGTTAAATATAAATTTATGTAGAAATACCACTGAGCCTTAAGACACTGAACTCATTAAACAAGACAAAATATTACGACTTTAACAAATAATATAAAATTCACGCGTTCAAAATAACTGGACATCATAAACAAGAAAAAAAATTTGCAAACTGTGCTATCGCTTACAAAAAAGTGTTTATGACAAACTTATTCCCCATTGCAGTTATATTTAGCTTATGGAGTGGTTTGTTGGGATGTAGTTGTGGCCAGTATTACATACCAGTATTCGCCAGTATTTTTTTATTTTCAAAAAATTTTTGTTTTACATGCATGGCGCACCATAAGGAACTTACGTTTCAAAAATAAAACTTAAATGAATATATTTTTTGAAAAGTAAATTAAGTACAAAATTTAACTGAATATCAAGAAAACAAAAAAATTACAAACCTAAACTTATTATAAAAAATTTGCGTTTATTACAACATTTCTTACCTTATTTATATTGCACATATTGAACTTATTATAGTTTTCATTGAATGAGCGTTATACATATTTATATATGTATATATATATATGTATATTAGGGATACGAATACCGTTTAGCGAAAGCGAATAATACGTTTTAATTTTTGCGAAAGCGAATGCGAATGAGAAAGCGAATGCAAATATTACAATTCGTTAAAATGTCAAATGCAAATAAATTTATATACAAGTATGTAAGTATAGATAATCAGGGCTATCATGAATAAAATTTCACGTGAAATTTCTCCCTTTTCCAATTAGAAATTTTTGTTTCCCCTATTATTTGTTATTAGTTGGATTTTTTCCTGGGAAAAATTTCACGTGGAATTTTCTTCATGATAGCCCTGAATAATTAATAATAATTTTACAAAATTGTAGGCAATCAACCCATTCGCACTTTGGTCCTAAAGCCTGATACTCTGCTTAACATTTCATGTGAAATGCTGTAAAAATACATAATAAGAAAATTTGGAATGAATTTTTCCTGAAAAAATCTTGCAGAAATAGTATTCTGTTTATCTTGGGAAAACATATGAAATGTATCTTCAACATTTTAAGTTTTCATGAGAAATAATATGAGTGGGACTTGTTTCGCGTGGAATTTAGAACAAACAAGGGCTAGTTAATATTGTTTGGATTAGAATTTTTTGTACGAAGTAATGAATGGTGCTCAACATTTCATCAAAAGTTTGAACAGACTAGTTAGTCTTAAGCAGAAAATAGTTTCGCGCAAATCAAACACTGCCTTTTCTTTTTCAAAAACTGAAAAATATTTCCAAACACCGCTGGAATTTGGTTTCACTTTGATACTTATGAGAAATTATTTATAGAAAAGTTTTCCGGTAAAATTTTAAGGCTTTGATTACAGGGCTTTACTTGTAAGTATATGTATGTTTTTGATGATGGCTTAAAATAATTTTCGTTTTTTTGACGTTTTTTAATCGCAAACTATTTTCATTAAAAAAATAAAAAATTTTTGTTTCTAGCATTTGCTTGATAAATTTGCATACACTTTAGCGAATGCAAAATCGAATGCAAATAGCAAAAGTAAGCGAAAAATTTGCGAATGCGAAAGCCAATGCGAATATTCGTTACATCCTTAACATATATAGCTAGGACATTTTGCAATTTTTTAGGATTGTTTTTTATCTTTCCTCCGATCACAAAAATAGCAAAGTCCCCTTTTTTGCCCAGATGTTCCAGCAACACTCGCATTTAAGCGTTCACTTTATATCGTGCTCTAAAAAGGTTGTTTTTTTTTAAATAAGCAGAGCAGTTCGGTGTTTCAACTAATATCTTGCAACAAAATAGCCTCATCAAATTAAAAAAAAACTTTATTTTTATTTATATATTTATTTTGGTATAACTTTTCTTTTAGTACATATAAAGATCTAAAACTCAGGTATTAGCTTAAGTTCTCCACATAATAAGATTACTTAAATGCATTTACTCATTACGTTAAAAATATAAATATTACAACAAAATATATATGTGGTGGGGTTCATTTAGACCCTGCGATACCAGTTAAGTGTTAAACAACATTAATATCTAATTTCAGAGAATAGTTGTTGAGATCGGAATATAAAAGTAACATTTAAGATATACTTTTCCATCCTTTATTCAATTGGAGAGAGTCGAAGCAAACAATCTTTATTTCTTTGGTTTTTATTATATTTTGGTACGAAAATAACCCTTCCACATAAGCATACGAATGTCTAATAGATAATATTTCTTTATTTATTTATTTATTGTATCTTCAAAAATGAACTAACAATAAGTATTCAAATCGTTGGTATAACTGTGTATAATTATTAGGTCCGACCAGTGTCGGACATAAACTTAGTGATTAATTAATAATAAAGAGTGGTTAAATTTTAAGGGTTGATGTTGATTTTGAATAAAACACAAATAATTTAAGAAATTATTGTCATCATAAATATTTGCCTGCGTATTTTGCAATTTTACTCGTAGGAGTCACAAGTGGTATATTTACATCACGATGTAAATTTGAATTTTTGATGTACCATGGAGTCTTAAAATCTTGTTTTGCCTTAGTTGGATTCTCTCTACATTTAAAGCTAAACCAGTGCACCAGACTAAGGGTTGAATTTCTACGTATCAGCCAATGAATCTGATTGAATTTAAGTTTAATTTATGTTAGGTTAGACTCAATGTGGTATTTCCATGTAAGCCGTCGATTAAGGTGTATACCAAGGTATTTCACATGTGAATGTTGAGGAAGTATTTCTTCGTTACCTGAGCACACTTTTGTTCGTTTATTTATTTCTCCATTAGTTTAACCATAGTTCCAGTCGGGTAATATGTTCCTGAAGATATCGGAATGTCTCGTGGGGGTTTTCATGCATACTAAGGTAGGATGTATCATCGGCAAAAGTAGAAGTGTGGATATTACTGCTCACAGGCATATCACAGGTATAGATCAAATACCAGTACATAACTGCCCCAGTATACTCCCTTATGGCACACCGGATAAGAAAGTTTATAAAAGATGAGATGTGGTCTAATAGGGACAAAAATAGTGCTTAGTCATTGGGGTGCTACGGTACTTTTGACTTTCAAATAGTGCTGAAAAAAGTACAATTGTACGAACTTTTCCATCCCTCCCACACACTATTTGCTGTTAATAATTAATATTTGCTGTTAATAGTTAAGAACCTTCTCGATCAAGTCATCTTTTAAACAGAAAAAACTAAATCAAAATCGGTTCAGCCGTTTGGGCTGTACGTGGACACGGACAGACACACAGATACACAGATGCAGAGAAACACACTACAAACTTATAGCACCCCCTTTTTTGGTCGGGGGTTAATGAAAAAAATAGGGTGTTCTTCTACTGCAACTTGTATACTTTTATACTTCAATTTTTTTTTTTTTTTGTTAAACATATTTCTGCTGTTTTACGCATATATGCTTCATTGTCAACATTTTGACGTTATTTAGACATATGTGACTGTATTTGAAGCACTCTTTGCTTTAAAAATTTAAATTTTTAACAGTATATTTGAATTCTTGTGTAAAAGAAGAAACATTTTGTTTCTTTTTTTGATACAAATAGCAAAAAAATCTATGTAAATTTAGACATTATGAATATTTCAACAAAAATTTAGATAATATAAGATCCTAAATTTTAGTTAATGTTTTAGAGTGTTGCCCATTAGAGATTAATATTATATTTCAAGTGCTTCTTCCTGACATAGAGTTTTGAAATTGACCCGATATTGAATTAATATTTTACCAAAATGTTCGTGACTACGTACCTTAAAATTAAGAATTGACACTACAAAATTCAAATTAAAATTTTAATAAATTAAACCCACTTAAAATATAATTTAAAACTAATTTTGATTTAAGTATAAGTGTTACTGGTAATGCTATTTAAATTTGGTGACAATAATAATGATAACTAAATAAATAAATAAGTTAATATCGAATTTGCTAACCTGATTGCCATCGACTATGAATAGCATTATATGTACATAAGGCCGAGTTTAATCTGGCACACATGTGCCCAAAACAAGCGTAACCACTAATTACTAATGAAAAACTGTTTGATTTAGAAATGTATTTGTTGAATTTTTTTATAAGGCTTAAGTGTCTCTTAAGCAGACTCGGGCGTTTCTTGGCACAATTGTGAAGAGAATATTCACACGTATTCTTACCCTCTTTAATTTAGTCGTCGATGAGACAGCGATGAATGCACATCAGGCGGATGCTTACATATTTTTTTATATTTTTTTCAAGGATATTTGTCCAGCAAACATACGTGTTTCATTTCAAATTGATGATGATATGCGAAAATTATTTTGTTATAAATAATGCATTTGGTAACATACAATGCCTTTTATGTTATCAAAGCTTAAGGAAAAAAAGGAATATGTCATTAAAAGACATTATGATGCTTTTCATAGTAATATGAATAAGTTTAATGGTAAGGAAAGGGAAAACCTTTTAAATAAAAATCAAAAATGTTTTTAATATGTTTCTCATCTGAAAATGATCTTCCATGCCGACAAATATCAAAGCTTATTAAGTTTGATACATCCAAGCACATAATTTTATTTGGTGAATTTGAACCTTTGTGCTCCACCAAGCAACCATTCTTTTATTTATTTATTTTTTTAATGGAAAACATGATAAATTATTGTCCTATCTTTTTTAATTTTTTTTATTTCACTGTTTATTTAGAAAAAGTTTTATTTGCAATTAATAATTTTACTTAATCAGCGTTTTTTTCAAGATAGAAAATATGTCTATTTATGTATAAATATATAATGCACCATTATCTTTCAAACGCTTGACTTTGTGTTTGGTGGGTAGCTCGCAACCTCAACACATAAAAAATTTACCACTACATTGACAGTGCCCACCAGTGTGTTAATTGTACATTCAAACATGTGAGTAATGTTGTGGTATTTATTAAACTCCTGCACAAACGGATTTGTAATTAAGAACTATATATCGCTCATTTACCCAAAGAACGTCATACTAAAAAAAACAAGTTTGCCAGAAAATGTGTTGGAAGTTTTCAATTTACACACACCTTCATAGAAAAAGAAAATTTTATTTCGCTTTCAAGAGTTGAGTATTCAAGATATTTGTATGAAATTTTTACACAACATGAAGAACGATATGAGAATTACTTCTGCTTTTTTTAAAATTAAAAAAAACAAGTAAGAGTGCTACATTCAGCTGTGCCGAATCTTATATACCCTTCACCAAATTGCGTATACATATGTAGTATAGAGATACATACATAAGCACATACATACATATATGTTTTGTGAAAAAATTTGTAATTTTTTGCTCTCCTGCAATTTTTATACGTGACCTCTCGGTATTTTTCAATTAAATATTTTTTTTTCCGACACTAGCAATAAGTTGAATATTTTATTCTACGCTCTGTATTTAAGAAATATTTTACATTCACCTTTATTCCAGTTGCCAAAAACGACGTCACGTCATAAAATATCAAAATAAAATATTCCTAAAGAACTTTTTCAAATTTGTTCAGCACAAAGGAACAATTTCCGGGAAATGAAACCGAACATGTCCTTTAATTAATTTTATAGTTAGTACTGTTCTTTAGCGATAAATTTTATTTGTATCTCTATTTACTAAAAATTAATAAGAACTTGTTACAAGCTGTCAACGAAAGACCATCAATTTAAAACACTGCGCTGAGAGCATAACAAACAACATGGCACAAACCTTAATTTATACTTAAGTAAAAATTTAACATGTATAAAAAAATTAAGTAAAGTGCGACTTTGACTTGCGCACGAAGGGTTCCGTACGTTCGGTTTTGAGCATTTTTTAATTTCGCGTCTTTTACTTTTGGCGTCTTTTAATTTTGGAGTTTTTTTTCGGTTTAAACGATTTTTTTAGTTTTGTCGCTTTTTTCTCGTTTTGACGATTTTTTTCGGTTTTTAGCGATTTTTTCCATTTTGGCGATTTTTTTCATTATGGCGATTTTTCCGGTTTTTCGCGATTCATGCTGTTTTAGTATTTTTTTAATTTAGCGGTTTTTTTCGTTTTGGCGATTTTTTTCTTTGGTTTTTGGCGATTTTTTTCGGTTAGGCAATTTTTTTATTTTAGGATTTTTTTAGTTTTACCCTTTTAGAAATTTTCAAGAGTTTGGCTCTGACGGTTTCCAAGATGCAGCAAGTTGTCAAAATTAAAGTCAAAATTGCAATAAGTGATAGAACATCCTTTATTTTAAATTTTTTTATTTTAATGTTAATTGTTATAGTCTGTATAAAAATACACTAACTTCAAAAATTCAAAGTGTATATACATACAATTGCATGTTTATTACATGGGATTTTAAAATTTTTCATTGCTCGTTTTGGAACACCCTTTAATTTTTATCTTTCATGTATTTGTTGTTGTAGCGGCCAAAGTTCTACATACGCTGTCCAAATTTCAGGTCCGTAGCTCTTACGGTTTAACAAAAAGAAAAACATAATTTGACCTAGTTTTATACACAAAAAATATTAATTTTTCAACCCTGGAAATATAATTTTAGATTTTTTCTGATTCTTTATACCAATCCAGTAGTTCTTAAAAAAATGTATAAAGTATGCTAAGTGAACAAAGAAAAAAGAAAATTAAAAAAAATTGTTTTATTTACTGCCTGTTGCAGGATGTCACTCATGTTCGTTCGCACTCATTTTAAACGACAAAAAGCTGTTTTGCGTTCCACTAAAAGCCTTTAGGACGACAAGTAGAAAGAAAATGAGTGCGAACTATAACGTAAGCATTTCAATACAAATTTGCGCCCCAATAAAATTTTTTCAGTCATTTGTACGAACTATAATGTCAAAAGCAGGCACTTGTATTTTAATTGACGACTGAGACAAAATAAAACAAATTATTTTTATTTACACAAATAAAATATTTTGCTTTGCGAATGAGTAATATAATACTGCCTTCGCTGGCAATGGATTTGTTGAGTTATGCGTCGTTGGCGGTCTCCCCACGTCTGGGCTTGTAAGTAAGCCGTTTTGCGTCCTTTGGCTGGTCTTTTGATACTCTTATCTAGGTATGTATATGTGTTCGACAACAGCTTCGATGAGTAAAGATTTTCTGCCTACCACCACTTCCGCTAGTTAGTTAGAAGCTATCGCCAAGCAGTTAGCATAAATCACATTGGGATTTAATAGCGGGTGAAAACTACATTATGCGCCGATTTTTAATGCCAAATTATGTGGAGGAACTCGTTAGGACAAAGTTCAATGTCGTCACTTATCACATCGATGAAACTAAAATCCAAATTTATGACGAAAAAGATTTCCGCAAAATGGTTGCTGAATTTGAAAAAAGTAAAACAAGCTTCTACACATACCAGCTTAAGAGCGCTAAAGGCATGCAGATCGTATTGAAGGGGATAGATTCTTATGTTGTCCCCGAAGAAATAAAAGATGCACTCGTCCTCCAGGGGTTCAAGGTAAAAAATGTGTCCAATATAATAAATAGAGAAAAGATTCCCCAACCCCTATTTCGTGTTGAACTAGAACCTAATGATATAAAATTGAAAAAAAATGAGACGCATCCAATTTATAATTTAAAATACCTCTTGTACCGAAAAATCACAGTTGAAGAGCCACATAAGCGTTCAGGTCCTGTACAGTGCCATAATTGCCAAGAATATGGCCATACAAAAACATACTGCAATTTACCCTCTGTTTGTGTTGTGTGCGGCGAATTACACGGCACCGCTAGCTGCAACAAACCAAAAGATCAAAGTGATAAAAAATGCAGTAATTATGGAGGTAATCACACCGCTAACTACAGAGGTTGTCGTGTGTACTCTTTTGTAAAGAAGACTATGGTGCAAAAACCTAAATTAGCTCCAGCTCAATCAGCAAACGTTTACTCTGCCACTTTTCAGCAAATGAGCCAACCAGTTACTTCCCGTGTATCGTATGCAGATGCTGCTAAGGCTAGTTCTATTCCGACACAAAATGTTTCACCGCAAAATAATTCTACAAATACAAACTCAAACTTTAATTATAATCGCCTTGAAGCCACTATTGAAAATCTTGTGCAAACTATAAACAATTTTACAACAAATATGACTACCATGATGCAAGAAATGTTGCGAATGCAGAATACTCTACTTCAAGCAATACTTAATAAGCCATGAACACGTTAACAATATGTTTCTGGAACGCAAACGGCATTCGCCAACATAAAAATGAACTTGAGCACTTCCTCACGGAAAAAAATATTGATATAATGTTAGTATCTGAGACTCATTTGACTTCGAGAAGTCTTTTTAAAATTTATGGCTACACTATATATGATACAAAGGACCCTAGAGGAAGGGCTTGCGGTGGATCTAATAAAGTCAAGACTCAAGCACTATGTTCTTGATAACATTTGTGAAGAATACCTACAAGCAACAAATATTGGCATTGAAAGTTTTTGTTCAAATTTCGTTATATCATCAATTTACTCCCCTCCCAGATTTTCAATCACTGAGAATCAATATGAGGATTTCTACAAATCTCTTGGACCTTGTTTTGTAGCAGCTGGAGACTACAATGCGAAACATACGTTCTGGGGTTCGCGCCTTGTTACACCCAGAGGTCGAGCATTGTTCAACACTATTTCAAAAATGGGCTTGGATGTCATTTCGAGTGGGGAGCCCACTTATTGGCCTACTGACATACAAAAAATTCCGGATGTTATAGATTTTGGCGTCATAAAAAATATCTCTAGGGATTTAATTCAAGTTCAAGCTTCTCTTGATCTCTCGTCCGATCACTCCCCGACGATCATCACAATTTGTAGCCCATTAAGAAGTAACTTACCTGACCCATATGTGAAGATGATCAATCGTGTAAATTGGCTGGGGTTCAAAAAATATCTCAGCAGTCATTGTACGGAAAACATTACGCTTAGAACACCCGATGATATTGAATCGAACATTGCCAATCTCAGCGAGAATATTAAACAGGCTGCTGAACATGCCACTATCTTCCATCCGCAGATTGGGTTTAATAAAATTTATTCTTCAGACATTGAACGTCTCGTACGTGAAAAAAGAAGGGCTAGAAGGGAATGGCAACAGCACAGATCACCACAAATAAAATCAGATTTAAAGAGTGCACTAAACGACTCCAAGAGTTGCTTGCATCTGAAAAAATTGCATCTCTTAAAAATTATCTGGAGGGTCTTGATGTTACACCGGCGTCTAATTACTCCTTGTGGCGCGCTGCCAGAAAGCTTAAAACACCCGTTGAGTATAAGCCACCTCTACGCACATCTACCGGAGGTTGGGCAAGAAGCGATACAGAAAAAGGTAAAATATTTGCTGAGCACTTAAAATCCGTTTTTACGCCAAATATATGTACTGGTGTTGCTGATTTGCCGAATATAGTCGCTCTACCCCCTCAACACATAAAGTTTAAGACGCGTGATTTACAAAAATTAATTGCCGAACTCAACCCGAAGAAAGCTCCGGGTATTGATGGAATTAGTAATCAGATGCTGATGAACTTGCCCCGTATTGCAATGAGAATCCTGTTATTCATATTTAATGCTATTTTACGACTGGAGTATTATCCACACAACTGGAAACTTGCCAAGGTTAAAATGATTCCAAAGCCGGGCAAAGATATAACAAAGGCTGAGTCATATAGGCCAATAAGTCTACTATCTACAATGTCAAAGCTTTTCGAAAAACTGCTCAAAACAAAATTTTCCCCAATTCTAATTAGAAGTGGGTGCATACCAGACCATCAATTTGGTTTTAGAAGTCAGCATAGCACCATTGAACAAACTCACAGATTAGTTCAATTTATAAGAAGAACTTTTGAGGGAAAAAAGTATTGTTCTGCGCTGTTTATTGACGTTTCCCAGGCATTTGATAAAGTGTGGCATGAAGGCCTTATTTTAAAATTGAAGACTTACTTACCAATAAACATTTTAAATCTTTTGGAAAGTTACATTATTTCCCGTAAGTTCACTGTTGCGGAAGGAGACTTTACAAGTAGGCCTGAAACAATTTCATCTGGTGTGCCACAGGGGAGTATACTGGGACCAGTTTTATATTTAATTTATACTTGTGATATGCCTGTGAGCAGTAGTATCCATACTTCCACATTTGCCGACGATACAGCCTGCCTTAGTATGCATGAAAACCCTGATGAGGCATCCCGCAAACTCCAGGAACACATTAGCCAGATGGAGCTTTGGTTAAACTTATGGAGAATCAAGGTAAATGAACAAAAGTGTGTTCAAGTAACATTTACTTTACGAAGAGATACTTGTTCCCCCATTCGGATTAACAATCAAGTTGTTTCTCAACATTCACATGAGAAATATCTTGGTATACACCTTGATCGACGACTTACATGGAAACACCACATTGATTCTAAGTTAACTCAAATGAAAATTAAACTAACTCAGGTACATTGGCTGATTGGTCGAAATTCAACACTTAGCCTAGACTGTAAACTTTTAATATACAAGTCGCTTTTAAAGCCAATATGGTGCTACGGAATTCAACTATGGGGCACTGCTTCAGCTTCAAATGTAGAGAAAATTCAACGCAGGCAAAATAAAATTTTACGCATTATAACATCGGCTCCATGGTACATCAAAAATTCAAATATACATCGTGATTTGAATATGCCACTAGTGACTGAAGAAATTGCAAAATACGCTGGCAAATATTTAACAAAACTCGAGTCACATCCTAATCCGCTTGCCCGTAATATTTTGAACTTTACTGGACACATCCGCCTAAAAAAGAGGGACACAATGGCTCTTATTCACAGCACTCCAGATGGGACTTCTTGAAAATACTTTTATTTTTTTCCTTTTGATTATCACTACTTACATATGTATTATATATAACTACTGCTAAGCTTATGTCCGACATTGGTCGGGCCTAATTATATTTTTTAGATTTAAGATTTGAATACTTATTGTTAGTTCATATATGAAGATACAATAAATAAAAATCATGCATAGAAAAAAAAAAAAAAAAAACTTATGCTAACTTCATACCAGTTTTTTCTTATACATAAGGCCGTATTTATTCATCTAAGCAGTTGTTCTACATACTTAGAGGTGAAAATCCTTAGTCCTCATCCATACAGTGAAACATTTCCTGCAAAACTTTTGAGTTTGTCGATGAACGGGGAAAGAGGAATGGAAAAGTGTACTTTGTTTCATGTACATCAAGTTCTTGTTGAGTACGTCATTCTTGTCTCATTCTCATGAGAAATATATGAGAAAATGTATTAAGCTGCAAAACAAAAACTTCACAGTGTGGACACGAATGCAGTTTTAAAGGAGAAATCAAAAATGTTTCGCAGCAAATGTTTCACTGTATGGCCGAGGACTTAAGCCATCCGGCTATACAGAAAACTTTCTGAGCGGAGCCGGTATTTGGTAATAATATATCGAATACATAAATACAATAAGAATATATGTATATGTATTTACATATGTCCATACCTAGAGGAGAGAGTTCTTAAGATCGGACGAAGGCCAGTTTAACAAAAAATATACTTCTACTCTACGAAGTCGCCCTTGCGCATACATGTGTACTTACATATCTATGTATTTATGCACAGAAGAGAAAATTATTGCACCCGTCCAAAGGCCGGATAGGTAGAACACTTTCCTGGGTCTGTTGGTATTTTTGAAAGACCTAAAGATAGTGACAATCACCCAAATGACAATGAATAATGTCCTAAATAAATGGGCTGTTGGTAATTTTTCCATTTGGGTGATTCTTCTCAAAATTTTGCATGACTTGTGTTATTTTTGGGTCTTTATTTATCATAAATAAAAACCAATGGGTAATTATGTGTAGTTTTTATACTTAACAAAATTTGTTTTTTTAAGTTTCATTATTTTAATTTATTTTTGGGTGCCACTTGTTGCAGGTTAAAATTAGAACAGAGTTTCATTTTTTAAAGCACAATTTACACATTTAAACGATTTTTTATACCCATTTGACGATGAATATGTGAAATTGTTGATGTTGCAACATGAATATTTGACAACGGGTATACGGCTTCCGTTAGGAACGTAAAACCCGGCGACAAGTCGAATGTTTGACAACGGGTATACGGCTTCCGTTAGGAACGTAAAACCAGGGGGCAAATCACGGCATTCGATACGACTCGTAATTTCAAAATATTTCCATATAAACTCTATTGAAATATTTTTAAATTACGAGTCGTATCGAATGCCGTGATTTGCCCCCAGGCGACAAGTCGAATGTTATTGGGGCGCTGATTCGGACGAAAGTGAGTGACGGCTTATAGCATAAGTAACGAATTAGGCGGTGCTAACGAGTTCCTCCACACAATTTGGCATTAAAAATCGGCGCATAATGTAGTCTTAACCCACTATTAAATCCCAATGTTATTTATGCTAACTTCTTGACCGTTTTTTTCTTATACATAAGAACGATAGCTTCTAATCAACTTTCATTATAACTAGCGGAAGTGGTGGTAGGCAGAAACTCTTTACTCATCGAAGCTGTTGTCGAAGACATATACATACATACCTAGAGAAGAGTATCACAAAGACCAGCCAAAGGACGCAAAACGGCTTACTTTCAAGCACAGACGTCGGGAGACCTCCAACGACGCATTACTCAACAAATCCATTGCCAGCTAAGGCAGTATTATATTACTCATTCGCAAAGCAAAATATTTTATTTGTGTAAATAAAAATAATTTTAGTGCGTTTAAAAATTTTAAACTTAAATTTTAACAATTCCCATAAAAAAACACTAATTATTAACTTGACTGCAGCCGGTCAAAAATACTTGTGTGGCAACACTCTATTCTTTAATAGCTGTTGTTGTTATTTACATTTATTTTCTTTTGTCATGTTTTACACTAGGCAGTTTTACTTGAAGCAAGTCTGAGTTTATAGGAGAGAAAGGAAAGAAGAAAGAAGAGGGGTACTGACTTGCCTGTACAGAAAAGTTACTTCAATTCTGTTTTGTTATTTCATTCTCTGCATTAAAACAATACGAAAATTGAACAAGAAACCGTCTGAGTGTAAACAAATGGGCAGTTTTAAAAGAGAATTGAAGAGAACCGCTTCAAGAAAAACTGCCAAATGTAAAACATGACTTTACATACTCTTACAACCAGTGTTGTCAGATTTATTTTCAGACTCCTCGCCAAATGATTTGTCGAATATCGCCAAATATCGCCAATATAATAAAATATTAAATTTTAGCTAAAAAAATGTTTTTATTATGTAATTACATTGCAAATATCGTTAAAGTTTAAATTCAGTATGTAACGTCTATCGTAAAACATAAAAAAAATATATTGTTTAAAGCAGCCCACCCACTTGCAATATAATTGTGCAATTTTTCGTATTGTACAATAATATCGCCAATGTGTATGTCATATTCGAAGGTGGCACAATATTTTGGCAAATATCAAAAGACTTTTGAGTTTTATTGTACAATAAAGAGAATTGTGTAATGTGGTGGCAACATTATTCAATGTTGCTTACTTTTTCACTGTAAGGAAAATTGGGCAATATATTCTTTGTAGAACAACATATGCATTAATATTGCAAAGTACTTAAATTAACATATAAAAACTACTGGTGTATAAAAAAGATTTAAAAATAACTTATTCCAAAAATCAATCTTAATAGGATAAATTGAACTTGAACACCAAGATCAAAATTATTATTTAAATCTTGTGATAAAACTGAATTAACGTTTAATTAAATATGTGTTAAAGTACACATACCATATCCTTGAAGTAGTAAGTGCCAGCAGCATCGTCGTAATCATACAATTTAGGCGATAACTCTTGCAGCCTTTTTCCTGCTTCATTATCAAAATGTTGGTTCCAATTTATAAAAGGAAATTTTCCCCACTGTTTTTCATAAACACCAAATGAGATTTTTTGGTCCATCATTTATTTTGTTAATTCTTGAGGTTTAGAATATTTTTGTTTGAGATAAAGAGTCACAACATTTAGAATTTTTTGCACGAAATATTTTATGTTGGAGAAAAAATTGCTTATATAAAAAATTTAATATTTTTAACATTGTTCTATGTTATTGAAATCGTAAAAATATAGCCAAAAATATCGCCAAGGAGTTCAAATATCGCCAAGTAAATCGCCAATCGCCATTTCAAAATTTTCATCGCCAAAAACAAATTTTTGTCGCCACGTTTGGCGAGATATCGCCATATCTGACAACACTGCTTACAACTACAATTTGAAGCTGAAAAAAAGTCAGCCAATGTAGCAATGGTAAAGTAAGAAAATAAAAAAACATGTTGATTATTGAGTTCTTGTTTCAACTTTTTTATTTGTTGTTAGGATTCTCATTTGTTTAAATGAAAGTTTATAATATAATAACTCTAGTTGTTCTAAGAAATTTGGGTAAAGGTTCCCTGATGATCTGCATTAGCAACAGTGAAATGCGCATAGGATCCGGCTAAACCCCTCAATAATCAATTTCAATGTATTTTTAATAAAAAAATTTTTTAATAAAAAATAAGTAAAATAATAATTTGGGATTAGTAGTGCGTTTAAAAATTTTAAACTTAAATTTTAACAATTCCCATAAAAAAACACTAATTTTAAACAAAAATAATTTGTTTTATTTTGTGTCAGTTGACAATTAAAATACAAGTGCCTGCTTTTGACATTATAGTTCGTACAAATGACTGAAAAAAATTTTATTGGGGCGCAAATTTGTATTGAAATGCTTACGTTATAGTTCGCACTCATTTTCTTTCGTCCTAAAGGCTTTTAGTGGAACGCAAAACAGCTTTTTGTCGTTTAAAATTAGTGCGAACGAACATAAGTGACATCCTGGAACAGGCAGATATAATTTATAATGAAAAAGAAAAAAATTAATTAGACCTACTTACTTTTATATGTATATCACAAAAAGTGTAAGTTTCCCAACTCTGGAATCATACTTTTTAGGGTTCCGTACACCAAAGGTGAAAAGGAACCTTATTGTTTTCGCTACGCTGTCCGTCTGTCCGTCCGTCTGTCAGAGGGTATTTTCTCGAGAACCGTAAGAGTTACAGAGCTGAAATTTGGACACAGTGTGTCCAATGTCTCATGTATTTGTTGTCCGCTACAACAACAAATACATGAGAATTGGAAATTAAAGGGTGTTCCAAAATGAGCAACGAAAAATGTTAAAGTCCCATGTAATATACAAACAATTGTATATGCATAAGGATCCAGAATATATATTCTTTACGGGTCGCTTATTGATATTATAGAAATTACAAACGGAATGACAAACATATAAATAAAAAAAATATGTATGTATAAAAACATACATACATATGGAGTTGAACGAAACAATTGCATTAAACAATTAAAAAGATGTGTGTGACACATAGCGTTGCCAAATGTGCAGTTTTCCTTGATTTTAGCAGTTTTGCAGTTTTTTTGCTTAAAAAATAAGTTTTTCTATAAATTGTGCAGTTTTTGCAGGTTTTAATTTTTACTTATTAATCTTAATTTTGTTATTTTTAATTCCGATATCTGAAGCCTTAGTTTTACACATTTTAACTAAAAAAAAAGTGGTAAAAATCCGCAACTTTTGAACTATTGAAGCGATTTTGGTGAAACTAACTGTTTTGGAAAGCAGAAGTGTTGAACTTTTGAGAAAGTATATTTGGAGGAATCTTGTTGTAAGACTGCGGGTGTCGAAATTCTTTCGGAGCTTGTAACTTTTGCAAATATCGACCGATCTTACTAAATTTTTCAGCGATACAATCAACGTTAAGAAACAAATGTAAAACATGCTTAGAGCATCATTTTATCTCTTAGTTTCCAAGTTATTTGTGTAATAAGTTGTTGAATAAAAAAAACTTTTTAAATTGATTTTATAAATGAAATCTTTTCTATTTAATAAAATATAAAGATTATTTCCTGAGCTCAGCTAGGAGCTCCAGGAATGTTGTTTAATAATTAATTTTAAAATAAAAATACATTGCCTTATATACTAGTTATGAGAATAAAGATTAACCTATCTTAACCTAAGAGGGAAAAGAAAAGGTATATGCTTAATAAGCAAATTGTTCCTTTTAGTTTCCCACGGTAGGCGTGCGGCGTGTGTCTCATAAGAAATTTGGGAAACATGGTTTTTTGTATTGTTTATATTTATTATATAAACACATGCGGTCATTAATTATGATTCATTCAAGTGCATTATGCTGCAGCCTTTGATCAGACTGTCAGTCTGTCAAATGCATTTATCTAACACTTCATGCAGCGGTATTTACCCGATTGCATGCGTGTCAAATGTCCAGTGCACAAAAATAATTTCAATGCCATTGAATGTTATGTATATTGCGGTCAAGTTGACTTTAAATGTTTACTACGCAATGTTAGTCGTAGTGGTAGTTAGAACACGCTACATTTGACTTAAAAATTTTTTTAAAGTCTTGGGCTTGACTTTTTTTAATCGTTACTACATAACTTTTTTTTTACTTGTCAAAAATCAGTTGGTCTTTGTTTTATTGCTAATTACAATTCATATGAAGAAATTTTGTTTTGATATCTCAAAAATTGTAGCAAGGGCTAATTTTTGGACTAATTTGGATTTTTGCAAATTATGAGAAAATTTTGTATATTCTGTGAAAAAAGGATTCTTAATTTTCTTGGAATATTTTAAAAAACTATTCAGTTTTTGATAAATACTTTGATTCTTTCTAAGAGAGGAGGCATTAAAAAAGACTGTGAATTAAATTTAAGAGATTTTTGATGGTGCACCCTACATCCAGCATTGGTCGAAAATTATATTTTTTTTTGCAAAAAATCTAATTTTTGGATGTGGCAAAAAATTGCACGCTCGTTTTTTTTTTTGTTTTTTATTATAAATAAACTTGTTGTTTGTAACCTGTAAGAAACTCTTGATATCCTACATATATGTAAATGTAGACAGGAGAGGAGTTTTACTAAAAATGATGGCTACATTCTGAAATTCCAAGTGATCTATCGCAGCACCATTTGTATATTGGTGTTAGTTCAGAATTATTACTTGTATCTAAGTTTCCTTCGTCAAAAGTAGCGATGAGTGCTTATGCTGTAGTATGAAGAAGGTCTGACAAACCAATGACCTCGCTGCGATTATCCACTATTATCGGAGATGGTAAAAGTTCCGCTTTTCTATATGTTTACTATACTTTGGCGTTGGAATGGTTTCCAATATCCGTGTTGATATTTTCGGAGATGCAATTGGTAGCCTATCTACAATTTTGGCAGTTTCGTTTGATTGGCTATTCGCTAAAATCAATTTGAATGAATCAAGGCTTCTTGTTTAATCTTTACTTGGCCGATCAAACTTCTTTCTATATATGACATATAACAAATCCTTCTTTCTATTCTGACATTTAGAAATTTATTTATTGCATTCACTTATTCCAATTTCAATCGGTGTTTGCCGATATATCAGACGTAGTAGGTATTACACAGAGAAAAAACTGCCTCATAGAATCAAGAAGATTTTCTCTATGAACCGTTTTTAGGCTAAGGGGTATCCCAGCAGAAAGAAATGAAGATTTTTTCTTTCTTATTAACTTTATCAAGAAGAAAACCACATAAAATCAAGAAGAAATCTTATTATTCACAACTTTTTTTACTCAGTTTCCGTTATTTTTGGCACCAAAAAAACAATCCATAGAGAAAAACTTCTTGACTCTATTTCTTATTGATTTTATTAGGTTGCCTTATTGATTTTTTTTAAAAAGGTTTTCTTCTTGATTTTATTAGGCTATATTATTGATTTTTTCAATAAGGGTTTCTTCTTGTTTTTAGTAGGTTCCTATATGAGTATGTGTAAAGCATCTTATTGATTTTTTTAATAAGGAAATCTTCTTGATTTTATGAGAGGGGTCTTATTATTTCATATCTATAAATATACATAGAGACAATTTTTTTCATCATCTTTTTCATTTTTGAATAAGAATGTTTGCACAATAATTTCAATGGTTATTCAGGCTACTTGTAAGCATATTGGGTAGAGTGCTTGTCTATCAGGCAGAAGTTTGCTGGTTCAATACTTGCTGAGTAAGTTAGTTAAGAGTATAACCTAATGTGTATGTATGTATGTATAAATAAATAACACACTACATACATACATACATATGTATGTATATGGCATAGAATTTAAATGAAAACACATAAGTACAGAGAATAAAGACGCAATTTTTGTTATTGAAAAAATCAATAAGGTAACCTCATAAAAACTACAAGATTTCTTCTTGATTTTTTCAAAAAGGTTTTCTCTATGAAATTAATCAGATTTCCTTATTGAAAAAAAAACTATAGAGATTTCTTATTAATTTTGTTCTATTTTATGAGGTATTTAGTAGGCACTGTTTTCTCTGTGTATGTACAACATTTGGTCAACCTTGTCCGACGGAATAGTCCCATTAGTTAGGTTTTCTCATATCAATTTGCAGAGCAATTTATTTTTAATTGTTATCTCCATGATAGCTTTAACTGAAATAATATCATTGAACTAGGGTTTGGGAAACGGGAATTTCCGGGCGGCAAATCCCGGAAAATGTAGGTCTAATATTCCCGGGAAATTTTTGAGATTTTCCCGGGAAAACTGGAAATTAAAAGTAGATGTGATTTCATAAATGTATACACATATTTAAAATCCTGTTTTACTTTAATATAAAAACTTTCATTGATTGTATGACTAAATTTACAAGAAAGTTGATACGTATTTTTCATCGTCTGTTTAAACACTTACATATACCCTATTCGAATTGTGTTTTTTTTTCAAATGTAACTGTAAGAAAGAAAGAATTCGTTCGTTTTTTTATATATAAAACAAAGGTGTGGGCTTTTCAAATTTGCTCGTATACTGAAATTTCATAACAATTCCATAAAATTGAAGTCATATGAGAAAAATTATTGCTCTATTCGAAAACTTAGTATTTAGTAAAGGCCGTTTCCGAGTATAATACAAGTGTTAATACTTTTGTGGTAAATGAAACTCTGACATGCTGAGTAGTTGTTGCTTTTTGAACATTTTGAAACTGAAATTAGATCAGCGAGACATTTTAGTCAAAAGTATTAATACTTGTATTATAGTCTGAGTGGCCCTTAAGCAGTAATGCATACAGATATATGTATGTATGATCACACAATCCATATACATTTCAATCAAAATGAATTCCATTAATTTAAATATTATACATACATATATGAACTTTTACGTTTGACTTCAAATAACTCGCAATTTAAAATCAAAAATGAGTGTTTTTGTGGGCACAAAGCAATTACCATGTATGTATGTGTGCACAAAGAAGTTTTTTTGTTTGTGTGGAAAACAAATGACACGTTTTTAAGCATTCTATAATCGTTCAAACATTTACATTTACATTACATCTACGATTTCTACAGTCGGCTAACGAGGCCTTTAAGCTGAAGATCCATACCATTCTTTCAATGCGTAGTTGCGTTTTATGCATGTGTCAAAAAGTAGAATCAAGGTAATTGTGTGTGGCAAGTTACAGAACAAAATGCAAAGAACGTATAGGCGCATAGGACGGATAAAGTAGGTTTACTTTCTACTTTTGTATCCGTTGCATGCATCATGCTCTCTTTTATAGCCAAATGTTCGTGTGGTGAATTTAATTTATCTCTCTTTTTGCATTAAAATAACAAAAATACTTGCGCATAAGACGTATTGCATGTTACTTGAATTTAGAATCGGAGAGAATATACAGACACGCATACCACACATATGCAAAGAACGGACGGTATGGACCTTCGGCTTTAATTTTATATAAAAACTCAAAACTTAGTTCATCACTTGCTTATAAACCTTTTTGATGTAACTTTTCAATGTTTTTAGTGTTTAGGACAATTTAATTTTACTTTGTTATTGGATATTTTTCAAACAGCTGATTGTTTTCGGCTTGCCCAAACTAGCCCAAAGAAAAATTACGGGCTCTTTCGTGCAAGAAGAGAAGAACCTTACTCTCTCAAAAGCTCCCTTACTTGCCCAAACTTTGAGTACTGGAACAGTTTTAATTGGGATGCAGCGGGCGACCAATGTGGAGTATGGGATCAAACCTATTATTCCTCGGCTTTCCTATCCAATAATTTAATGATGTTTTAACTACATGACCAACATTAACAAATTACGAAAAAAACTTTTCTACTTGTTCTTTTATTAAAAGTAAAAAACAGAATCGTCTGCAACTTACGAGTAAAAAGTTGGATTATCTGTTGTTTTCAAATGATTTTTTTAAATGAAATCAAAGAAATAATTTCTTAATCAGGCTTGAGTTCAGTAATTTCAATTCTTATGAATGAAATATTTTTTTTTTTATTAATTAATGTGAGTATCTAAAGAATAGAAGAAAAATTAAACTAGACACTATTAGCTGGGGGAAATACCGATATTTTTCTGTGCAGCCACGCACTTCATCAGCACCCATGTCTATCTACTGGGGTAGAGATTATTATTAACATCAGCTATTAAACTTAAATTTTTATGAAATGGAATATGAGAATTGATTGTGTATACAATTATTGATTTGCCTTTGGCAAACACATTTGTAAGTATCACTATTCATTTTCTGTTTTTCCATTTTCTATTTAGGTTAGCACGAAGTTATATCACTCTACCTATGTATGTTTAACTATTCTTACTTATCTTTTACGATCATCACATTAATTATTTTTTACTTATTCGATGCACCATCGGTACATACATATAAGTATTATTGTAGTGGCTTTATGTTACTTTGTTTTTGCTTTCTACAGTTGACTTAGCTTTCCAGCATTCTGAAGCAGTTCTGGCCAAGTGAACAGTGATCGCCAAGTGAACATATTTTTGTCACGTGCCCATGATGAATTAAATGAGACATTATTAGATTTAATTGAACTATAGTGAATTTTTAATCAGAAATAATTTCTTAATCAGGCTTGAGTTCAGTAATTTCAATTCTTATGAATGAAATATTTTTTTTATTAATTAATGTGAGTATCTAAAGAATAGAAGAAAAATTAAACTAGACACTATTAGCTGGGGGAAATACCGATATTTTTCTGTGCAGCCACGCACTTCATCAGCACCCATGTCTATCTACTGGGGTAAATATGTATAAATGTGTATAAATACCTATACTTTTTAACTAATTTCGTGTCAGTTTTTAACCCCAGACCAAAAATAGGGGTGTTATAAGTGTATTGTAGTGTATGTCTGAGTTTTAACCAACGATGTTATCATGACCCTGCAGAAAATTTGGTGACAACTGATCCAAACGTACTCGTCCTATAGCTGGAGAAAATGTGGGTGTTATCAAAAGTACGGAGTAGTGTATGGTGAAAAAAGACAGATCGTTTAATAGGTGACATATTGACCATTTTCATGATGTATCATCTTGATCTGGAACCAATTTAATTCAGACTAGGTCTAGTAGTAGTAAACGGCACTGAACATGTTCGATGTGATCGAATACAGGACCTATCAAATAGTGTAAATATAATGTTAATTGCTCCCTTCAATGTGACTCTGGAACCAGTCCCGTAACTATACTAAAATATTAACCTACTTAACTGGTATTTAACTTTTGAAATATGAGAGGCCCTGTGGTCGAGTGCATAGTGTGCCAGCCTGTCATGCACGAGGTTGTCGGTTCGAATCTCTAAAAATTTTCAGATTAAAAATAAAATTAAAAAAAATATCATTGCATTTGTAACAATAAAAAAATTTATAAGAGTTAATTGTTACAGTTAAATGTCGAAATTTTTTTATAAATACTTATATTATTATACATCGAATATGTCTCTATGGGATAGTTCAGTGACAAGTCACAAGGTGCATACAAAGTATCAATTAACCCCATCCTAGGCCATCCCCATGTAAAAGTGACTGGTCCGCTTCATAGGATGTGTTAGAATTCGGACTGGTCCCTATCACTTGGGGACCGGTCACATGACTAGTCTTGTGTCAGTTCCATTTCATCGCAGTAACTGCGAGCAACTATTATTCCAGATAGAATAAAACCAAGCTGTAACTATAGAAAATAAGCTTTTTACGAATAAACTCTGAACTAAAAGGTTTTAGTTGTTATATATTAAGTTTTATATTTTGTTATATTAAATTGGCGCAGTCGGTAGGATAGATGAATAAATCATCTATCGCAGAAGATCCTACGAAAAAGGATAAGTGTTTAAAATTGAAACTTTTTTAATGAACAGTTCAAAATGTATTGACTATTTATTTTTTTCTTTAACAAGGTATTTTGTGTTATTAAAATGTTGCTTTTTGTTCAGCCTGGGGCCTTTTTCTCAAAACTTTAAAGTGTTGTATTACAATTAATATAATTACTTGTAAAAATTGATTATTTTACAAATATGTGTTTCTAAAAGCTACACGAATAAAATACAATTCACAACACTGCAAACGTACAAACGTATTTAACATCATACAAGTATGTTATAAACAGTTTCGTCTCTCGAAAGTAAAAAGTAACACTCGAATTTGTAATATCTGTCAAAATATTTGAGAGTCTATCGCAAAAAATATACAAATAATAAAAATTTTACAAGTGTTTCTAATTTTTAATTATGTTACATATATAATACATATATGTATAAAAAACTTATATGAAGTAGTAAAAAGAAACATGTGGTCCAGTGACTCAAGTGGTGATGAAGAATCGGGCGTGGTAAGAAGAGCCAAATAATTTCGTGAAAGGATAAGCTACAATAGGATTGATATGACTTACGAGTTAAACGAAAGATTTCGTCTTTTTTCACGTAAAATGGAAATCCTTCTCAAATTGGTAGAAGCTCAGCTGAAAACACCTACAAATAGAAATAACCCAATAACAGAAAAGTTACAGTTACAAATTGTTGCTTTGCATTGGATGGGAAGAGGCTCACAATATCACGCAATTGGAGATATGCATGGCGTTTCTAAAGCAATCCATAACGTTATAAGTGCTGTAAACATCAAAGTACTCCCGCTCTTCTTAAAATTTCCAAAAAACATGAAAAGTACTATTGAACAATTTCATGCTATACGTGGAATGTCAATGGTTTGTGGATGCATTGACGGAACATTAATTAATATAGACGCACCAACAAACTATGAAGAAGCCTTTGTTGATCGCCATAGTAACCATTCCATTAGCTTTATGGTTGTGTGTGGACCCGATATGCAGTTTTATTAGTCCTATGCAAACTGGCCTGGAAGTACATACGATGCCCGAGTTTTAAAAAATAGCGCCTTATTCCGTCAAATGGAAAGTGATTGGAGACCCGCTCAAAACGGTATTATTCTTAGCGATTTCGCTTATCCGCTGAAGGAATGATTCCACCGATCTTGACCAATGAAATTGATCAGTCGAATCGCAAATTTCTGAGAGCTCATAAATCGACCCGCAGAATTATTGAAAATGCCATTGGCATATTAAAAAAAAATTCCCATGTCTTAATTATTTACGTTTAGAGCCAACAAAAGCATGTGCAGTTTTTAATTGTTGCGTTACTCCTTGCAATTTTGCAAGATCAACTTAGCAGCAAGAAGAGAACAATAACGAAGATGACGAGTCGGAAGACTTTAATACAATCAATTTCGGAGGACCACAACATGAAGACCAACTAAGTGATGGACGAGGCCACAGAAAATTTGAGCACATATTAAATTTTTTTAGAAGTTAGTTTTCTTTAGTTTTATTTAGTTAATTAAACTGTTTAGAATATGCATAGAATATGCATTATTCAGTATTGCATAGGGGAGCTTGGCTTATTATTTTCTATCATCAGCAGAATCAGCGGAATTCCAAGTTTGTTTTTGTAGCAGATACCAAAATATTAATAAATTAAAATTTAATTAACTCAGGAGGTGACACTCTTTGCTCCGTTATTGACACCTTTTTATAACACTTTTCTCATTATTGGCGTTACTGCTTACGAAAAAATTTCAAAATTTCGACTGTTTTAGCGTAAAAGATATCTTGAAATAAATGATGCTTCTATATGGGAAGCGCCATGCCAACCTTAGACCATCAATAATACGATTTGGGCAAAAAGCAACACTGGTATTGAGGGAATGAATAAAATTTCAAACAATAGCAAGTAATAGGGAAAACAAAAAACTCTAATTGGAAAAGGGAGAAATTCCTCGCGGAATTTTATTCATGATTGTCCTGATTATATTTGAAGACAAACAAAAATTTATAAAATATGAGAGGCACCACGTCATTTCTGAAATTGTTCCCATGTACAATCACAGAATACACAGAAGTAAAGAAAGTGACAGTTAAAAAAGCTCCAATCAGGTTTTTTAAAATTCGTGGAAAAAAGAGAAAAGTATAGTGTATTTGATACTGTAGTGTATTACTACTTACCAATTAACACAGCTAATAAAAAGCGTTGAAATTTTATTGCACTAGAAAGAATAATCAAAACAAAAACGCCGAAAAAATTTGAGGGAAAACGAGACAAACAGAAAAATACCCTTATCTTCCGTCTCGTGACACTTCTGTATGTTTTATGGTACAATGCCCATTATCAACAGAGTTTGTTCCCACAAATTTTCAACGCTCTCCCTATAGTAGTTTTTTAGATATCTCAAAGTAAATATTTTCTCGATACATTATCGTTTGCATTAGATGCAAAGATATTGCAAAATTTAAAAAAAAATATATTCGTGGTATCATGTCCACTTTTCTTATTTTATTCCGACTTTTTCTTTTTAACAGCTTTTAATACTGAATACTATTCCTTTTAATTATTACGAATATCAAAAAAAAATTTTACAAATCGCTCCAGCCGTTCTCCGATTTTAGATAAATTAAAAAGTGGGTATGAGCAATTTTTTTGCGTAGAGACCTAAGTTAGGGTATGACAAATACAAAAAAAAACGAAATCGGTACAGCCGTTCTTAACTGATGCGATTACCAACAAAAGATATTTGATTTTTATTTATATAGAAAAATATTTTTTTTATATATGTTTTTGTTTATTTAAAGGCGATTCTTTTGAGTTGAAAACTGTGTTTTGTACATCCCGCTTTCTAAAAGATTTTTTTTCGAAATCCCGCTTTTTAATCGATCATGTCCCACTTTTTGCAAAACCATCAGGTCATGTTAGGTATACGGTTTAATTTTAGACCAATGGTTTCTTCGCAAAATGTTCTTAGAATTATATGTAGATGTCGCTTTTACTACACGATTTTTAATTTGTTTTTCATCCATACAAATCGACCCGGCCTAGTATACACGTTAAAAATTTCATTTTTATTTTTGCGATTTTTCTGACGATTTGTCGAGTATAAAATGACGATTATTTTATAGTTTATCGGGATGACGATTTTTCGATAATTTTATCTGGCAGCCCTGCTTGCACCATCACCTCCTGTTTTTTCATGTCTTAATTGAGTTGCATGAAAATTTTTTATTTTTTTGTATATATTATTTTTTAATTGCAATCTATGATTACATAATATGATAATAAGCAAATTATCATATTATGTAATGAAATTATTATGCATGGAAATTGAAAACTCTAAACGCGTTTTCTGCTAAACTGTTTATTTTTGAGTTTTGGCACTATTGACGGAAATAAGCTATATGTGCATCAGAGAAGCGCAATGAATCACGTTTCTGTTATTCATACTGACGCATAAAATTTTAAATATAAGTGAGTAGACATCATTTAAAATCAACTACTCTGATTTACTCATACTCACCATGACATAGATTTATAAGTATAGGTTGAAATAAATATGAATGCGACGTCAACATCAAAAACATCCACACTCACACTGATAAACAGTGCTGCCACAACCAAAAAATGTTTACAACCAAAATTCCCTTTAAAAGTTACCAAATGAAAAAAAAATAACCAAATTTCAATATGTAGTTAACATACACTTTGTGCCGCACTACAACAAGAAATCAAGGTACATGCAGCTGACTTGCAAGCAATAGTTCAATGCTCATTCGTAAGGTATATGCCAGCTGATTAATTTTTTCCCGATTAGTTTTCCGTTTTATTGTTGAATTTTGTTTTTCTTCACACGTTTACTTTTTGTATTTGACAGCCCAACAGTATTTTTACACAAACAACAACTTACGTATATATTCTTTATATATATTTACTTTGTAAAATCTTTTAATTGAATGTTGCCGATCATTTAGTAAATTTAAAAACTGTTGACAGTGTTGTAAAAGTTTTTTTTTTTTCATATACATATTTATTTATTGTATCTTCAAAAATGAACTAACAATAAGTAATCAAATCTTAAATCTAAATATAATTATTAGGCCCGACCAATATCGGACATAAGCTTAGTGATAGTTATAAATAATACATAAGTAGTGATAATCAAAAAGAAGTATTTTTAAGCAGTCCCATCTGGAGTGATGGGTATAAGAGCCCTTGTGTCCCTTTTTTTTAAGCGGATGTGTCCAGTAAAGCTCAAAATATTACGGGCAAGCGGATTAGGATGTGACTCGAGTTTAGTTAAATATTTGCCTGCGTATTTTGCAATTTCTTCACTCACTAGTGGCATATTTAAATCACGATGAATATTTGAATTTTTAACGTACCATGGAGCAGATGTTATCAAACGTAAAATTTTGTTTTGCCTTCGTTGGATTCTCTCGACATTTGAAGCTGAAGCAGTGTCCCACAGCTGAATTCCATAGCACCATATTGGTTTCAAAAGCGACTTGTATATCAAAAGTTTGCAGTCTAGGCTGAGTGTTGAATTTCTGCCAATTAACCAATATATTTGAGTCAATTTAAGTTTCATTTGGGTTAACTTAGAGTCAATATGATATTTCCATGTAAGCCTTCGATCAAGGTGTATGCCAAGGTATTTGAATTGAGAATGTTGAGGAATATTTTGATTGTTGATTCGAATGGGGGAACAGGTATCTTTTCTTAGGGTAAACGTTATATGAACACACTTTTGTTCATTGACTTTAATTCTCCATAAGTTCAACCATATTTCAAGCTGGGTAATGTGTGCTTGGAGATTGCGGGATGCCTCATCAGGATTTTTGTGAATACTCAAACAGGCTGTATCATCGGCAAATGTAGAAGTGTGGATGTTATTGCTCACAGGCATATCACAAGTATATATTAGATACAAGACTGGCCCCAGAATACTACCCTGTGGCACACCAGAAGATATAGATTCGGGTACACTCATGAAGTCTCCTTCCACAACGGTAAATGTCCTATCAAAAATATAACTTTCCAAAAGCTTTTGTATATTTATTGGTAGGTATGTCTTCAATTTTAAAACTAGGCCTTTGTGCCATACTTTGTCAAATGCCTGAGAAACATCAATAAAAAGGGCAGAACAAAACTTCTTTTCTTCAAAAGTCCTCCTTATAATTTAAACCAATCTATGCGTTTGCTCAATAGTGCTATGCTGACTTCTAAAGCCAAATTGATGGTCCGGGATGCACCCAGTATCAGCTAAAATTGTGGACAATTTAGTCATGAGCAGCTTTTCGAAAAGCTTTGAAATTGTTGAAAGTAAGCTTATAGGCCTATATGACTCAGCCTTGGTAAGATCTTTGCCTGGCTTTGGAATCATTTTAATCTTGGCAAATTTCTAGTTATGTGGAAAATACTGCATTCGTAAAATGGCATTAAAAATAAATAGCAAAATTCTTATTGCAATATGAGGCAAGTTCATCAGCATCTTGTTACTAATGCCATCAATGCCTGGAGCTTTCTTAGGGTCGAGTTCAGCAACTATTTTTTGTAGTTCACGCATCTTAAACCTTAAGGGACGAGGGGGTAGAGAGACTACACTCGGTAAATCGGCAGCACCCGTACATGAATTGGGAGTGAATACAGATTTTAAATGCTCAGAAAATAAGTTACCTTTCTCACTATCGCTTCTTGCCCAGCCTCCAGTCGAAGTACGCAATGGTGATTTGAGATCAACGGGTCTTTTAAGATTTCTAGTAGCGCGCCATAAAGAGTAATTAGATGTTGACGTTACATCAAGACCTTCTAAATACTTTTCCAGTAATGCAGTCTTTTCCGACGATAGCAGCTCTTTGAGTCGTTTAGTACATTCTTTAAGTCTGATTTTATTTAGGGGTGATCGGTGTTGTTGCCATTCTCTTCTAGCTCTCCTTTTTTCACATACAAGACGTTCAATTTCCGTAGAATAAATTCTATTAAAGCCAGTCTGCGGATAGGAAGTAGTGGCATGTTCAGCAGCCTGTTTAATGTATTCGTTAAGATTGGCAATATTAAATTCAATATCATCAGGTGATCTTAGCTGAATGTTTTCTACGCAGCGACTACTAATATATTTTTTGAATCCTAGGATCGGAGGACAGATCTACAGAGCTCTCTACGTGAATTAAGTCCCTATGGATATTTTTCGTGACGCCAAAATCTATAACATCTGGATTTTTTCTTACGTCAGTAGGCCAGTAAGTAGGCTCCCCACTCGAAATGACATCTAAGCCCATTTTTGAAATTGTATTAAACAACGCTCTACCTCTAGGTGTAACAAGACGCGAGCCCCAGTACGTATGTTTTGCATTGTAGTCACCAGCTGCCACGAAACAAGATCCAAGCGATTTGTAGAACTTCTCATACTGATCTTCGGTAACTGAAAATCTGGGAGGTGAGTAAATTGATGATATCACGAAGTTCGCACAAAAATTTTCTACGAAAATATTCGTAGCTTGCATATATTCTTCACTAACGTTCTCAAGGATATAGTGCTTGAGTCTTGACTTAATTAGAATTGCTGATCCACCGCATGCTCTCCCTCTCGGGTCCTTTGAATCATATAGAGTGTAACCATTTATTTTAAAGCAGCTTCTCGAAGTCAAGTGAGTCTCAGAGACCATCATTATATCAATATTTTTTTCCGTGAGGAAGTGCTCAAGTTCATTTTTATGTTGGCGAATGCCGTTTGCGTTCCAGAAACATAGTTTTAACGTGTTCATGGTTTGTTGACTAATGCTTGAAGCAGAGTATTCTGCATTCTCAGCATTTCTTGCATCATGCTAGTCATATTTGTTGTAAAGTTGTTTATAGTTAGCACCAGATTCTCAATAGTAGCTTCAAGACGACTAAAGTTAAAGCTAGAGTTTGCATTCGTTGAATTACTTGGCGGTGGAACATTTTGTGTGGGAATAGAACTAGTCTTAGCAGCATCGGCATACGATACACGTGAATTAACTAGTTGGCTAGTTTGAGGCAGAGTGGCGCTATAAGCATTTGCTGATTGAACTGGAGCTAATTTAGATTTTTGACCCATAGCCTGTTTAACGAAAGAATATACACGGCATCCTCTGTAATTAGCGGTGTGATTTTTTCCACAATTACTGCATTTTTTTCAGCTTGTACTTTTGGTTTGGTACAGTTAGCAGTACCATGCAATTCACCGCAGATAACACAAACTGTAGGTAATTTGCAGTAGGTTTTTGTGTGGCCATATTCTTGGCAATTATGGCACTGTACGGGACCTGAACGCTTACGTGGCTCTTCAACTGTGATTTTTCGGTGTAAAAGGTATTTTAGACTATAAATTGGGTGCGTCTCATTTTTCTTTAACTGTATATCATTCGGCTCGAGTTCAACACGAAATAGAGGCTGGGGAATCTTCTCTCTATTGATTATATTGGTAACAATTTTTACTTTAAATCCTTGTTCGATAAGTGCACATTTTACTTCTTCAGGCTCAACATATGAATCTATGCCCTTTAATACTATTTGTAGGCCTTTAGCACTCTTAAGTTGATATGTATAAAAATTTGTTTTATTTTTTTCAAACTCACTAACAATTTTTCGGAAATCTTTTTCATCATATATTTGGATTTTAGTTTCATCAATATTACCTCGTTTAATTGGAATGATGTGAAAAGTATTTTCACCAATGGTCGACAGTAGATTTTTTAGAAGCGCGTTTGAATTTTTTTCTCTCAGATAAATAGGTGGTGGCTTAAAAGACTTTTGCGATGATGCAGCGGGCTTGTCGTTTTTGTCTTGCAATAATGAAAAACGATTTTGACGATTGATAGAAGATGTGCTGTTATCTCTAGACATCTTTGGGGCGGATCCAATTTTAGTAGAATTTGGGCTTCGCCCGCGCTTTAAAATGGTTATATATCTGACCATTCCTACTTGTACCTTTGGTTTTGTACTACTGTTGTCTTCAGTAACAACTTGTTTAATTGTTGACCACGAGCCCGAAGCGGATGATATCGCTAAATGTAGAAGTACTAGGCAATAATGTCAACGATTCACTAGTTGGCATTGGACAAAGCGAAGTTGATCGCTGACGAAACTGTGGTTTTGCCGTTAGTAAAAGTCTATTATCAGATTTTTGATTTTTATTAAGAGCTTCAGAACTCACAGCAAGTCTATTAACAGATTTTTTATTTTTATTGTTATCATTATGAGCATCAAAACTCACAGTAAAATAGGCATTTCTGCCGTTAGAACTCACTTCACTATTTTTTTCCTCTGGGGTACTCATAAAGAGTATTCCTCAAGGGTATTTTGTATGTTTTTTTGTTTACGGTTTTTTTTTATTTTTGTTATTTCTATATGTAAAAATATTATCAAAGCAAAAAAATGCTTATTTATAAAAGTTAATATGTACTACGAATATTTTTTGTATGCTTTTTTTTTTTTTGTTTAGTTTATATATAAGAAAAATTCCGCTATTACGTCTGTTCACTATGAAGGTACAACGAGAACTGTGTGTTGTAAAAGTATTGTAAACAAGTGAGTAGCAATCAACGCGAATTCATAACAGCTGGCTGCACTAGCGATTTTAGTCACAGCTGTTTTATTTTCAGTTGCCTTGGTAGCAATACTAAAAATTGAAGAGCATAAAAGCTTAAAAAGTATAACATAAAAAATATGTACATGTGTATCATTATTTTGGCAAAAAAATAACCAAAATGAGAAAAATATTCACATCTCCACATTAAAGAAAAAAGTAGCCACTTTTGATTAGAAATAACCAAAAACGGCAGCGCTGCTCATAAATCAAATTTTGATTTATAATTTAACGAAAATACTTATACTACTCATGTTGATTCAGCTCACTCAACTCATGCATGTATGTTTATTTAAAGTTTTAGTCATTAAAGAGTTTGCAAGTAGTATACAATAGTACTAAGTCCCATTTCACACACGTCAAGTTTTGTTGATCAACTCGTAATTCAGCTGTAAGAAAGACGGAGACAGATATACAAACATCTCTTTTTTTCTATGAGCTGAACTGGAAGTTGATCAAGAAGAGTTGACGTGTGTGAGTGTGATTCATAGACAACATTGCAATAAGTATGAGTGCGCATAAGTACAAGAAATTATAAATCATGATTCAACTCTACTTACTTTTTCATGACTCAATTCTGTTCTCCGATGTGCATATCGATGGCTTAATATAGAAAGGTCGTATCTCAACTTTTAGCTACTTTACAGGAAAACGAAAAAATCAATAAAATCTGAAAAGCAATAAATTTTTTTCTGTTTTTATTAAAACAGGCAACAAATTCAATTCTCTTGCAGTTTTTTCATATATTTAATTAAGTTATGTGAGATAGGGCTTATAATTGCTAATTTTATTTTTTAAAATATTAAGTTATAGCATTTTGTACTAAATTAAAAATACATACTCCTAAAACAATTCATGTTTAAATTAACGAAAAAGAAATCTACGCAAAAAGACATATGTATGTAAGTATAAAATAATGTGGTTTAACAAAGAATTAGTTTTTATAAGGCAAATTATTATAGAGGTGGTGGCAATCTGCCGGAAGAAACTTTTTTAAATCTTGCAAATGGTCCCATTTTTTTAGATATTGATATTTTTTCTTTATAAAGTCGTTCAGGGAAGCCTTTTTATTAATAACAGACTTCGATATCAGCGGAAGTAGCTTATATTCGTCTGTTATATTAGTTTTAGTTTACTAAACGACTCCAAGAGTTGCTTGCATTTGAAATCCGTATTTACCCCAAACACATGTTCTGGTGCTGTTGATTTGCCAAATGTAGTTGCGCTACCCGCTCGACCAATAAAATTTAAGACGCGTGATGTACAAAAAATAATTGCAGAACTCAACCCGAAAAAAGCTCCGGGTATTGATGGAATTAGTAAACAGATGCTGATGAAGTTGCCTCTTATAGCTATTATAATCCTGTTATTCATTTTTAATGCCATTTTACGACTGGAGTATTATCCAAACAGCTGGAAGCTTGCCAAGGTTAAAATTATTCCAAAGCTGGGCAAAGATCTTACCAAAGCTGAGTCATATAGGCCAATAAGTTTACTGTCAGCAATGTCAAAGCTCTTTGAAAAGTTACTCATAATAAAATTGTCCCCAATTCTAAATGATAATGAGTGCATACCGGATCATTAATTTGGATTTAGAAGTCAGCATAGCACCATTGAACAAACTCATAGATTGGTTCAATTTATAAGAAAAACTTTTGAAGAAAAAAAGTATTGCTCTGCGCTGTTCATTGACGCATTTGATAAAGTGTATTTTAAAATTAAAGACTTACCTACCAATAAACATTCAAAATCTGCTGGAAAGTTACATTATTGCCCGGAAGTTCACTGTTGTGCAAGGAAACTTTATGAGTACGACTGAAATAATCTCATCCGGTGTGCCACAGGGGAGTATACTGGGGCCAGTTTTATATTTGATTTATACTTGTGATATGCCCTTGAGCAGCAATATCCATACATCTACGTTTGCCGACGATACAGCCTGCCTTAGTATGCACGAAAACCCACACGAGGCTTCCCGATATCTTCAGCAACATATTACTCAGCTAGAACTATGGTTAAACATGTGGAGAATAAAGGTAAACGAACAGAAGTGTGCTCAGGTAACATTTACCTTAAGAAAAGACACTTGTTCCCCCATTACAATCAATAATCAAATTGTTCTTCAAAACTTACATGTGAAATACCTTGGTATACATCTTGATCGAAGGCTCACATGGAAATACCACATTGACTCCAAGCTAACGCAAATGAAACTTAAACTAACATTGGCTGGTTGGTATAAATTCAACCCTCACCTTAGATTGTAAACTTTTAATATACAAGTCGCTCTTAAAACCTATATGCTGTTACGGAATTCAGCTATGGGGTACTGCTTCAGCTTCCAATGTCGAGAGAATCCAACGAAGGCAAAACAAAATTTTACGGTTAATAACATCGGCTCCATGGTATATAAAAAATTCAAATATACATCGTGATTTAAATATGCCACTAGTGACTGAAGAAATTGCAAAATACGCAGGCAAATATTTAACAAAACTCGAGTCACATCCTAATCCGCTTGCACGTAATATTTTGAACTTTACTGGACACATCCGCCTAAAAAAGAGGCACACAAGGGCTCTTATTCACAGCACTCCAGATGGGACTTCTTGAAAATACTTTTATTATTTATTTTTTTCCTTTTGATTATCACTACTTATGTATTATATATAACTATTACTAAGCTTATGTCTGACACTGGTCGGGCCTAATTCTATTTTTAGATTTAAGATTTGAATACTTATTGTTAGTTCATATATGAAGATACAATATATAAAATCATTTATTAAAAAAAAAAGGAGCGATTCACTTTCCATTCCCAGTCATTATTTTCTATCTTTATGTGTTAACAAAATTAATAATAATTATAGAAAATTAACTAGTGATGTATAAACACTTAAAACAAATAAAATAAAACTAGTTACTCTAGTTCTTCTTAATTTGCAATAAAAGAATTCATATAAAAAGCACTTTTTAGTAAGATTCGTTGTGAACTTTTTATATTTTTTATTAAATATAAGTTTAAACACATTTTTTTTAAAACAATATTTCTCTGAAAACGGACAAACAAACAAATATAAGCACGAGTACTTTGTGAATTAATAATCGTCGTTGTGCAAAACTAAGATGCAATTGACAAATAAAGATTACAGGGTTACCACGCTATTTATAAAAAATCAAGTTAATTAATTTTTAGTTAAAATACTGATTATGAATACCAATATTTAAAAAACCTTTTTTACCCTTAAAATGTTTTTTAACTAATATGCATTTTAAAGCTTAATCAACTTTTTTATGAATACGGCTTTAAGAGTTTAATTATGTATAAACAGTAAAAGAAAAGAAAATAATAAAAATAATTCACTTTATCTATTATTAACAAACAGTTGCAGCATTCCTTGAGTCTTTTTAAATATTTCGGAATAAAACATAATTTTTTTTGGAAAGCAGTTACTAATCTACCAAGCTGATGTAGTGAAAATATTTTAAGCAGTTTAGTAATAAATTTTCTAGGAAAAAGTGCAAGCATAGATATTAAACTTTAAGAAATTTGCAAGCATACTAGCAACGCAACGGATGAAATGAAAACATTGCCAGAAGTTTTAGAAATCGTCGAAAGGAATCACTACCCTATAAAAAATTATAACTGAATATGTGAAGCATCTTACGGAAGAGAATTTACCACAGTCGGGACGACCAAAACAGCTTACTAGCACAGAAGTATGAGCAGTAGTACGAGAAGTAAGGACCAATCCATCACCAAATGCTGTTCAAATATTAAAGACACATGTGGAAAACCAGTAAGTGCTAGTATAGTTAGAAAAGAACTCCACAATAATGGGCAACATGGCAGAGTGACACAGGGCAAGCCTTACATAACTAAAGCGAATGAACAGAAGCGCGTAAAAGTACAAAACTGAGCCTGTAGGCTTCTGGAAAAACATTTTATATAGTGATGAGTGCTAATTCGATATATTTTGAGAGAAAAAACCTCTAGTAGTAAGTAAGTAGCAATTGCTACTTAGCTTTATAATAATATGTTTACACTTATGTGTTTAACGTCCTATTCATCTTTAAGAGCTTAAACATAATAAATTTTTTTTGTTTTACCATACATTGACTTGTCTTGTTAAGCATCTCAGTTAACAAGTTTTAAAATTAAACTCATCGATAAACACGTAAAATGAACATACTTCGTTCAGTGCGTTTTTGATAGCTCTGGCAACTTTGTGTTGTTATTAAATAGTGGCACGTTAAAAAAATTATTTGGAACACAATAATTGCTTAAAAAATATTACATTACTTACAGAAACATTTGTTGCTTAAAAATAATAAAGCAAACAAAAAGCATAATTGTGCGAAATTTCTTACAAACACAATAATTTATTCACAAAACGTCAACCTTAAACATCTCAAATATAATGTGAACGAGTGTGTTTAGTTCTTAGAAAAATTGTCTTAAAAATTTTTAAAAACATAAGTGTGAACATGTATTAAACATGTTTAAAAACATAAGTGTGAACATGTATTAAACATGTTTAAAAACATAAGTGTGAACATAAACAAACTTACGTCCCTTTTCACAATATATGGTTAAGAGTGAACTTTAACTGCAAGTTCTTCATACACAACTTGCCGTTAAAGTCTCTGTTATCTTTTAACCATACATTGTGAAAATATTATATAACGATGTCAAATTCGCCGCAAATATTTTAAAACGTTTCCATTTATTTCCCCATTATTATATTTTCTAGCGGCGCACAATTAAATTAATATATTGTTTGCGGCCGGTGGCGGCTGTTAGCCGGCTTACAGTCGATCGGCTGTGTTCTCTGGTTTGTGATCAGGACAAAAACAATACAAAATCAAATTCAGCAATGTTTCTCATTGTTTTTGTTTTTTTTCACTCACTTCAAAGAATGAAACAAAACAAATTCAAACAATGTGTTTCGTTCATTTTCGTACGCTGCTTTTAAGTACAAAGAAATCAAAACAAAAATAAATTTATAACTGTAATAGTGTCGATTAATTTTGTTACGAAAATTATTTTTTAACCCCTGTATCTCGCCTTAAATAGCAATAGCTATAAAAAAACGTAAACAAAAAACATACAAAATACCCTTGAGGAATACTCTTTATGAGTACCCCAGAGGAAAAAAATAGTGAAGTGAGTTCTAACGGCAGAAATGCCTATTTTACTGTGAGTTTTGATGCTCATAATGATAACAATAAAAATAAAAAATCTGGTAATAGACTTGCTGTGAGTTCTGAAGCTCTTAATAAAAATCAAAAAATGATAATAGACTTTTTCTAACGGCAAAACCACAGTTTCGTCAGCGATCAACTTCGCTTTGTCCAATAGTAACTAGTGAATCGTTGACATTATTGCCTAGTACTTCTACATTTAACTCAGCGATATCATCCGCTTCGGGCTCGTGGTCATCACTTAAACAAGTTGTCACTGAAGATAACACTAGTTCAAAACCAAAGGTCCAAGTAGGAATGGACAGATATATAACCATTTTAAAGCGCGGGCGAAGCCCAAATTCTACTAAAATTTGATCCGCCCCAAAGATGTCTAGGGATAACAGCACATCTTCTATCAATCGTCAAAATCGTTTTTCATTATTGCAAGACAAAAACGACAAGCCCGCTGCATCATCGCAAAAGTCTTTTAAGCCACCACCTATTTATCTGAGAGAAAAAAATTCTAACGCGCTTCTAAAAAATCTACTGTCGACCATTGGTGAAAATACTTTTCACATCATTCCAATTAAACGAGGTAATATTGATGAAACTAAAATCCAAATATATGATGAAAAAGATTTCCGAAAAATTGTTAGTGAGTTTGAAAAAAATAAAACATATTTTTACACATATCAATTTAAGAGTGCTAAAGGCCTACAAATGGTATTAAAGGGCATAGATTCATATGTTGAGCCCGAAGAAGTAAAATGTGCACTTATCGAACAAGGATTTAAGGCAAAAAATGTTACCAATATAATCAATACAGAGAAGATTCCCCAGCCTCTATTTCGTGTTGAACTGGAGCCGAATGATATACAGTTAAAAAAAAACGAGACGCACCCAATTTATAGTCTAAAATACCTTTTACACCGAAAAATCACAGTTGAAGAGCCACGTAAGCGTTCAGGTCCCGTACAGTGCCATAATTGCCAAGAATATGGCCACACAAAAACTTACTGCAAATTACCTACAGTTTGTGTTATCTGCGGTGAATTGCATGGTACTGCTAACTGTACCAAGCCAAAAGTACAAGCAGAAAAAAAATGCAGTAATTGTGGAGGTAATCACACCGCTAACTACAGAGGATGCCCTGTATATTCTTTCGTTAAACAGGCTATGGGTCAAAAACCTAAATTAGCTCCAGTTCAATCAGCAAATACTTACTCCGCCACTCTTCCTCAAACTAGCCAACTAGTTACTTCACGTGTATCGTATGCCGATGCTGCTAAGACTAGTTCTATTCCCACACAAAATGTTCCACCGCCAAGTAATTCAACGAATGCAAACTCTAGCTTTAACTTTAGTCGTCTTGAAGCTACTATTGAGAATCTGGTGCAAACTATAAACAACTTTACAACAAATATGACTAGCATGATGCAAGAAATGTTGAGAATGCAGAATACTCTGCTTCAAGCATTAGTCAACAAACCATGAACACGTTAAAACTATGTTTCTGGAACGCAAACGGCATTCGCCAACATAAAAATGAACTTGAGCACTTCCTCACGGAAAAAATATCGATATAATGTTGGTCTCTGAGACTCACTTGACTTCGAGAAGCTGCTTTAAAATAAATGGTTACACTCTATATGATTCAAAGGACCCGAGAGGGAGAGCATGCGGTGGATCAGCAATTCTAATTAAGTCAAGACTCAGGCACTATATCCTTGAGAACGTTAGTGAAGAATATATGCAAGCTACGAATATTTTTTACGAATTTCGTGATATCATCAATTTACTCAACTCCCAGATTTTCAGTTACCGAAGATCAGTATGAGAAGTTCTACAAATCGCTTGGATCTTGTTTCGTGGCAGCTGGTGACTACAATGCAAAACATACGTACTGGGGCTCGCGTCTTGTTACACCTAGAGGTAGAGTGTTGTTTAATACAATTTCAAAAATGGGCTTAGATGTCATTTCGAGTGGGGAGCCTACTTACTGGCCCACTGACGTAAGAAAAATTCCAGATGTTAAAGATGTTGGCGTCACGAAAAATATCCATAGGGACTTAATTCACGTAGAGGGCTCTCTAGATCTGTCCTCCGATCACTCTCCCACAATAGTTACAATTTTCAACCCACTAAGGAGTGATTTAACTAACTCATATGCGAAAACGATTAATAGGGTCAACTGGCTAGGATTCAAAAAATATATTAGTAGTCACTGCGTAGAAAACATTCAGCTAAGATCACCTGATGATATTGAATTTAATATTGCCAATCTTAACGAATATATTAAACAGGCTGAAGCTAGAAGAGAATAGCAACAACACAGATCACCCCTAAATAAAATCAGACTTAAAGAATGTACTAAACGACTCAAAGAGCTGCTATCGTCGTTAAAGACTGCATTACTGGAAAAGAATTTAGAAGGTCTTGATGTAACGTCTACATCTAATTACTCTTTATGGCGCGCTACTAGAAATCTTAAAAGACCCGTTGATGTCAAATCACCACGGCGTACTTCGACCGGAGGCTGGACAAGAAGCGATAGTGAGAAAGGTAACTTATTTTCTGAGCATTTAAAATATGTATTCACTCCCAATTCATTTACGGGTACTGCCGATTTACCGAGTGTAGTCTCTCTACCTCCTCGTCACTTAAGGTTTAAGATGCGTGAACTACAAAAAATAATTGTTGAACTCGACCCGAAGAAAGCTCCGTATATTGATGGCATTAGTAACAAGATGCTGATGAACTTGCATCATATTGCAATAAGAATCTTGTTATTTATTTTTAATGCCATTTTACGAATGCAGTATTTTTCACATAATTGGAAACTTGCCAAGATTAAAATGATTCCAAAGCCAGCCAAAGATCTTACCAAGGCTGAGTCATATAGGCCTATAAGCTTATTTTCAACAATTTCAAAGCTTTTCGAAAAGCTGCTCATGACTAAATTGTCCACAATTTTAGCTGATAGTGGGTGCATCCCGGACCATCAATTTGGATTTAGAAGTCAGCATAGCACTATTGAGCAAACGCATAGATTGGTTCAATTTGTAAGGAGGACATTTGAAGAAAAAAAGTATTGTTCTGCCCTTTTTATTGATGTTTCTTAGGCATTTGATAAAGTATGGCACGAATGCCTAGTTTTAAAATTGAAGACATACCTACCAATAAACATACAATAGCTTTTGGAAAGTTATATTGTTGATAGGAAGTTTACTGTTGTGGAAGGAGACTTCATGAGTGTGCCCGAATCTATATCTTCTGGTGTGCCACAGGGTAGTATTCTGGGGCCAGTATTGTATCTAATATATACTTGTGATATGCCTGTGAGCAATAACATCCACACTTCTACATTTGTCGATGATACAGCCTGTTTGAGTATTCACAAAAACCCTGATGAGGCATCCCGCAATCTCCAAGCACACATTACTCAGCTTGAAATATGGTTGAACTTATGGAGAATTAAAGTAAATTAACAAAAGTGTGTTCATATAACGTTTACCCTAAGAAAAGATACCTGTTGCCCCATTCGAATCAACAATCAAAATATTCCTCAACATTCTCAAGTGAAATACATTGGCATACACCTTGATCGAAGGCTTCAGCCTGGTACTCTGTTCAAAATGTCACTCGAAATGTTGACATATTCCATACAAAAAAAATTTACGTGAAATTTTCATGAAATAATGTTGCAAAACTTGTACTCTGTTCAACTCGTGAAAAATGTATGAAATGTATCTGGCAACATTTTCTTGCTATCTGTGAAATAATGAGACTGGCATTTATTTCGTGCGAAATATTGACAGCTGATGTTTTTGTTAACAAAAGTTGATCAGTGTTGCCTTCTTCAAATTAATAAATACGAACATTTTTTCCGAAAAAGTAAAATGGGCATCACTTGCTACGTGTCAAATTTTTCACGCGAAATGATCAATGTGGCTGAAAAATTTTCACAACTTCGAACAGAGTACCAGACTTTACATGGAAATATCATATTGACTCTAAGTTAAACCAAATGAAACTTAAATTAACTCAAATATATTGGTTAATTGGCAGAAATTCAACACTCAGCCTAGACTGCAAACTTTTGATATACAAGTCGCTTTTGAAGCCAATATGGTGCTATGGAATTCAGCTATGGGTCTCTGCTTCAGCTTCAAATATTGAGAAAATCCAACAAAGGCAAAACAAAATTTTACGTTTGATAACATCGGCTCCATGGTACATTAAAAATTCAAATATACATCGTGATTTAAATATGCCACTAGTGACTGAAGAAATTGCAAAATACGCAGGCAAATATTTAACAACACTCGAGTCACATCCTAATCCGCTTGCCCGTAATATTTTGAGCTTTACTGGACACATCCGCCTAAAAAAGAGGGACACAAGGGCTCTTATACTCAACACTCCAGACGGGACTGCTTAAAAATACTTCTTTTTTTTTCTTTTTGATTATCACTACTTATGTATTATTTATAACTATCACTAAGTTTATGTCCGATACTGGTCGGGCCTAATAATTATATTTAGATTTAAGATTTTATTACTTATTGTTAGTTCATTTTTGAAGATACAATAAATAAATATATATATGAAAAAAAAACTACCACTTATAATTCGTAATAAAAACAATAAAAACATGGAAAGAATGATGAAATGAATTTGTCAGTTTTATTTTTATTTTATTGTTTTTTGTTTGCTATTAAAATTACACGTATTTTACGCTAAGTAAATGAATTTGCTATTTTACTTTATGTATTTATTTTATTTATTTTGTATTTTATTTTTGACAATTGTTTTTTACGTTTATTTTTTATAATTTTAGTAAAACCCCCGTTAAATCGAAACCCCGCTAAATCAAAAACCCCTATAATTCGTAAGAAATGGCCGGTCCCTTGCGATTACGAATTATCGGTATTTGACTGTATAATGAAAATGAATATAAAATGAATGTAAAATGCTTGAAATAAGTTTTTTCTATTAATTGTCTCTACATAAGAAAATAATACAAAATAACCCAGCAAAAAACTTTGCATACTAGAATGCAAAAAAGTGTGTGTACTCCTCAGTCGTAAGTACTTACAATTTGACCGAATAACGCATTATTTTTGTTTGAGAAGTTCAAAAAGTATGCGGTACCCTATACTTTTTGCCTACAAACATGCAAAAGTTAATATATTACTGATTGCCTAAAAGTACTCAAAATGTAATGGGTTATTTTTTGCTTACAAATATGCAAAATTTTATAGATTAATTTTTGCTTAAACTTATTCTAAATTAATTTGCCAGTTTTTCTAATTAAAACATATAAAATTTTGTAAGTTTTGTAATAATTATAAAACTTGTACCTTTTTTTGGGATTGTTAAAAATCATAGTCTTTCAAAGAAAATATGTGAATATGTATATTGAAGAGTATGCGAAAAATAAGTACTTTCACGTAATGATATAAATAAGTTCTTATTTTATTCATTACAGGAGAGTCATTATTGTGCACATATAATAATTAGATAAATAAGTAGTACTCATTACTTTGTAAGCCATTAAAAGAGTACTACCCATTACAAAATGTCGAAAATTTTTTGCTGGGAAATTATAAATAAACATTATCATATCGACTCGTTAATAATTATTTTAGTTCAACAATTCTTTACATATCTTTTCGATTAAATTATTTTTCATATTTTTACACACAAATTCAAAAATTCATATGTTGTTTTACACATTTGGTTGTTCTCGCACCAATTTAAATTGCGAGTTTTGACAGTTCTTGCGAGAAACTTTTCACAAAATATTATTACAGAAACACTTTTTCTCACATCCTTCCAATAATTACTGGAAATTTAGTCAAATGACAGATAGTTCTCTCAAAGTAAATATACAGAAACACTTATTTGAGAAAAGCCAATTTTTTGTTTCAATTTACACTGTTTTTTTTACGATTCCCTTGTTTCATGCGGGAAATTTTACGATGCGAGAAATACAGAAACGAGCTACTGGTTAAATCTTCATTCAAGTTTCGGACACATTCGTCTGCATTTTCTCCACATATATGTGTATGTAGATGAGCGTATCATCAGCGAACAAGCATACTTTACAATTCCTTACTACCTTTTCTATGTCGTTTACATAAATTAATAAGTAAGAGTGCTATATTCGGCTGTGCCGAATCTTATATACCCTTTACCAACGTATGTATATATATGTAGTATTTGTTTTGTGATAAAATTTATAATTTTTTGTTATAGTGCAATTTTTACTGAGTGACCTCTCAGTATTTTTCGACTAAGGAATTTGCTTGAGTAAAGATCTTCCTAAAACATGAAATATTTTTAACTGAAACAAAAAATTATTTTTGGTTATTTTTTACGCAAATTTTTTTTCAACTTCTAACCCTGGAATAATTTAAATTTTTCTGGACTTAATACGAGCACAAATTTATTTATTTCTGAAATTTAGAATATATTTAATTACCAAAGAAATAACTAGCCTTATTGTATTAGTTTTATATAACAAAAAACTGTACTTTTCCCAACCCCCTGTTTGGGTCCTTATGACAATATATAACAATAACAAAAAAAAAATAAATAAGGAAAATACCAGTTTTTTATAGTTACTTTAATATCAAATAAATTCAGTAAAATGCGACTTTGACTCGCGTAAGAAGGGTTCCTTACGTTCGGTTTTTAGCTTTTTTTTCTTAATATGGCGTTTTTTGAGTTTTTTGCTTTTTTCAGTTTTAACGATTTTTTTTTAGATTTTTTTTTAATCTTAGCGATTTTTTTTCATTTTGGCGATTTTTCCGGTTTTTTGCGTTTTAGTTTTAGAAAAATTTTTTTCGCACTTTTTTCGTTTTGGCGATTTTTTTTTGTCTTTTGGCAATTTTTTTTTTGCTTTTTGGCGATTTTATAATTTTGGAATTTTTTAGTTTTACCGTTTTTGAAAATTTCAAGAGTTGGACTCTTACGGTTTCCAAGATACAGCAAGTTGTCCAAATTACATAGTCAAAATTACATTAACTGATAGAAAACCCTTTAATTTCGATATTTTAAATTTTAGTGTTAATTGTTGTAGTCTGTTTAAAAATATACTAACTTTACAAATTTCAAGTGTATATACATACAATTGCATGTACATTACATGGGATTTTAATATTTTTCGTTACTCGATTTGGAACACCCTTTAGTTTTTAGTTCTCGTGTATTTGTTGTTATAGCGAACAAAGGGCTACACACTCTGTCCAAATGTCAGGTCCGTAGCTCTAAAGGGTCTCGAGAAAATAGCATGTGATAGACGGAAGGACGGCGTAGCGAAAACAATAGGGTGCCTTTTCAACTTTGGTGTACGGAACCTTAAAAAGTTTAAATTTTCTATTTCTATTTATTTTTCTAATTTTCTATGCCCATCTTGTTTTTTCTAAAACATAAAAAATATATATAAATTAAAATAAAAAAAATCATTAGACATAGTTTATTTTATATAAAAGTGTACGTTTCCCAACCCTGGAAACATAATTTTAAATTTTTCTGATTTCTTACACGAATATTTTTCTTTTAAGAATGTAAGATATGTTGAATTTATAGATAAAAACGAAAAAATAGTTTTGGTATGATATTTTTATATAACAAAAAAATTAAAGTTCCCAACCTTGGAAACGCCTTTTTTATATATTTTTTATATTTTTAATACAATTTTTATTTACTGAAATATAAAATAAGTTTATTTAACAAAAAAATCTCAAAATTTTTGTTATCTAGTTACTTTTATATGGCAAAACCAAGTTTAAGTTTTCCAGCTCTGAAACCGTCTGCTTGATTTCGCTGAATTTCAATACTAATCTATTTTGGACAATTTCTGATACACCAAGACCAAAGTATCTAGCTTTTCTGGGAGCTTCGGAAAACCGATTTCACGTACACCAGACGGACGGACATCGCTTATTCATCTTCCCTATTCATAAGGACCCAGAATATATATGTTTTATGGGTCGCATATGAATATTATGGAAATTACACACGGAATGACAAACCTATGTTTACCCTTTACCAAAAAGGGTAAACACTGCCCCTTGGGGTACCCCTGTGTTTATTATTTTTGAGGATGAAATGAAGCTGTTACACTTTGTTCTTTGAGTTCTGTTACTTAATACGATAATTCTGTTGCTTCAACAGCATATTTTTCTAATTTCTGTAATAATATTTCCCTGTTAACAATTTCAAAAGCTTTTTTTTAAGTGTAGAAAGATTGCTGCCACACATTTTTTCTTTCCCACCTCATTTTGCCACTCGGACACTACAAGATTTAGTAACGATTCACAATTATGATTTTTTCTAAATCCAGATTGGGTTTCATACAGGAAATTGTTTTCTTCAAAATATTTATTTAATTGATTATAAACTATCTTTTCCATTATTTTGCTTATTGTAGGTAACATGTTAACTGGTCGTATTTCGCTCGGGCTCTTTGTATTTTGAAATTTTTTGATTGGAATTATTGTAGCTTCTTTAATTTATCGGGGAAAATGCCATTCTGAAGAGATTGTATTAATAAGTGGTGTAAATATGGTCCGATTATATCAAAGTTTTCTAAAAGCATATTTATTGACAGACAATTTTTTATTGTTCATGGTTTTCATAATATTCTTTAGTTGGATAATGTTTATAATTTCAAACTTATAGAAGGTATACTTTCTGCAATTTAATTTACACTTTTTATAAAAGACATGTTTAGCTCTTTTGCGATTTCCATCTCATCTGTGATAGTTTTCCACCTATTTCAATTTCATTAACTTTCGATCTGTCCTGTTTCAATACTAATTCTTTTATCTTCTTCCACATATCTTTCTGATTAGAACACTCATTGATTTTGCTTCTTACATAATTTCTTTCACATTTTCTTAATTCTGATTTGTATTTATTTCTTATTAGTCTGTATTTTCCCCAATAATGATCATTATTGTGCCATATTGCCAGCCTATGAGATTGTATTTTGTTATGTTTTAAAGATCTTAGATAACTATTACACCAATATTTTGCATCATACGTTTTTCTCATTCTTTCGATTATCATTGATTTTAATGCGTTGTTTATTCCAGACGTTAATATTTTTGCAAAGTCGTTTACTGGTATGTTTAATAGAGTTTTATTGATTTCTCCGTTCATGAATGGGTTTCTTAGAACCGAATTGTTGTAGCGAAAGGATTGCATAGCTTTTGCTTTGTTGTGACTGGTACACCTCTTTATTGGTATTTTAATTTCTATTGTCTCATGGTCACTAATTTTCATTGTAGCAGCCGTCTTGGCTATAGCATTTTGTATGTTTGCAACTACATAATCAATTAAGGAAGTTGAGTTGCTTGATATTCGTGTAGGCTCTGTTACGATTTGATTAAAATAATTGTATCTTATTATATCCTCTAGCTTTACCTTAAAAGAGTTTGTTCCAAACCAATCAATGTTGAAATCGCCGGATATCAAGTAGTTATCTTTTTCACCTATAATTTCCATTTCAGCTTCGAAGAAGTCAATAAAATCTCGTTGAGATTTTTTAATTTTTGTAAGGTTTATAAACTTTTACACACTTTAAGTGCTCACATTCAATATTATTTTGTTTTTGTATTGCTTGTATAATAGTATTTTCATATAATTTTTCATTCATTCCCGTAATTAATATTTTAGGATTTCTCATCCTCGGAGCTCGCACCTCGTATTCATTTCCCACGAAGGCGCATTTATTAGGTGGCAGCACTACACCAGGTAACTAATGTCATTATACCAAGCCAAATGTCAAATTTGGATTAAGTAGGTATAAGCCTAAAAACATGCTTTTATTTGTATATCCATAAACACCTAACAAAAATTCAGTTTTGTATGGTGTTTGACATTTCTTATAATAAACAAACAATGTAACGATGCTACCCTGTTTTGAAAATTAAGATTGTAATTTATACCAACAAAGTACATGTGGTTATTGCTGTTGTAATATTTGTTGTAGCAACGCAGGTACCTGTTTGATGTGCCTTGTTTCCCACTTTATTTATTTATGTACATCGATCATTTTGGCAACTGATAGCAACAATTCCTTCATTTCTCTTAGATATTTTCTTCACCTGCATGTTGAGAGTCGAAGGTTTAATATTTTCTTTTATTTCTTTTTCAGTTGTTTCACTATCTTGTTTGTTTTTTGGTTTTAATATAACGGGTATACTAGTTGATAATTTAAGTTTGCTAGCATAAGATTCTTAACTTACGGTTGTTTGTTTTGCTTTTTTAATTCGTTCTGACTTTGCATCATTTACTAGTTGCTCCACTAATTAGTTGGTTTTTTTAATCTCCTCTGACATCTTACATTCGTTTTCTTTTATTAAATTAAATAAATTTTTGTAATTATCATTTGTTAATTTTATAAAGTTAGTGCATCCATCACACAAATACATATCTTATATTTTGGCAATTAAAAAGTGCATCATATTCATATTTTGAAAGACCCACACATTTCATATGAAAGTTTTTCTCGCAGTAACCGGTACAGCGTATTTCAATGTCTCGACAAGTTTTATTACATTTTCCACAGTTTCTGTTTCATTTATTGCAATGCGCATAAAAAATGTAAGTTTGTTAATTATAGAGCATTAATATTATAATAATAATACTTATAATAACAAATGTTAACCATGTCCCTAAACATGTTCTTATATGATGAACTAGGTAACTCTATAAACAAAATGGGAGCAATTTTTCTACTTGAGAAGTATACAAATGTTCTCTTCGCCGACATTTTTAAAATGAACTTGCAATTGCATGTGTAAACAGTCAAGCAAATGGCAAGAGATTCGACTATTTCGAATAATTTTTCGTTGATAATACGTTTACAACAATTGCATGCCACTAGTGGCATGTGTAATTGCAGTGTAAAATAAGTAAAAACTTAAATAACATTACACTCCAATCCAGTTAATTTGTACTAAAGTATTAACAGGGCAACACTGTTAACTAACTTTTTATTTACTTGAAACAAGTCACTGTCTTGTAACATTCCTTGGCGGTTGAGTTGGAAGTTGACTGCATTTGCCGAAAGTATACTTGTGTTAGTAAAAGAGTTTGAGTGTATTGAGTTTTTCGAATTTACACTTGCACGTATAAACCCTAGGTAATACAGGTACATACATTTGTGCATGTGATTATCTGATTGTTTTTGCTCCCATTATGAGGTGTTTTTGACAATCAGAGCAGGAAGGCGTTTTTGTTGTAGAGTTTCACAGACCTTATTATTGGGCCATTCATACTACATTAGGGCTTCCATACTTCAATTTTTGTTTCAACTAAGTGCAATAAAAAATTACATAGTGTAAACAACTGCTACAAGTAATCGAGAACCGATTACAAACATGTTATCAAAAATATACTTTTTTATTGAAATTAAAATTTTATGGGCATAGTTTAGAATTATCAAAATGCCAAAATTGTTGATAACTTTTGAGATACAGGCTGTACAATTTTATCGTAAGCGACAATTTAAGCCTGATACTCTGTTCACAATTTCGTACGAAATGCTGTCAAACTACATATAAAAGTATTTGGTATGAAATATTTGCGAAATAAATTCGCAAGAGTAGTACTCTGTTCTTGGTGTGAAAAACACGGAAAATCATGTGTTTTCATGCAAAATTAATTTGGCATCATTTTAGTTTAGCTGCGAAACAACATGAGCACTACTTTTTTCGCACGGAATTTTAACAATGTTGCATACTTTCAAGCAATAAAAGCGAGAAATTTATTTAAAAAACCGCGAGTTGGGCTACATTTAGTACATGTCAAATTTTTCACGCGAAAAAACGAATGGCACTGAAAATTTTTCACAACTTCGAACAGAGTACCATGCTTTACGTACAAAAACATATTTGAAGATTTTAAAAAAACCTTCTCCTGAAAACTTTAATTATTGTCGCTTGCGATAAAATCAAAAATAAGGCGCGATATTAAACATCTGTTTCAATTGTGAATTGCTGAGTTTCATAATATTATTTTACTTTTGTTTTATTCGTTTAAAATATTAAGAGTTTTTATGACAACGTTCAAAAGTCTCGCAAATTATGCAATTGTGCATTTTTAGGCTCTAGTAAATAAAATGTCAAAAATTGTATAGAAATTTATTCACACAAACCTTTTAAGTTTGCCCAATAATTTTCACTTGTAAACTTAAGCTGTGCAATTGTGCAATTTGTAAACCACAACTTCTTGCTTTTTTGGATATCTTTATCTTTTTATTTTTATGGAAATATATAAATATTATTTTAAATTAAAAATTGCTTGACATTTTCTTATTTTATTATTATTAAATGAAGTAATTGCCGTTTTTTTCCAAATTAACATAATCTGTTTGCACAAAAGGTTAAAAGGGGCTTCATGAAACAAGTCTCGCAAGTTTGCCCAATTTAGAGTTCTCATGAAAACCCTTATTATGTTTTTATTTATTTATTTACATGATATTAAAACTTATATAAATATAAGACTAATGTAATACTTAAATAGCACTAGCTACTTTGGCTATCAGCTATGCTGTTGTTATTTTCCAGGAAATGCCTAAAAGAAAGCATGAGTTTATGAGTGTACTGGTTGACGGGCTCATACTTCTGGCACCCCTATATTACATACACATATATTAATGTTATGTTTGTCATAATTTTTGGTAGTTGGCAGAGGTCCAATTCGTCGCAAAATTGTCGGCGGCGGCGGCTGAGGAAATATATACCGGCGGCGGCGGCTGGCCGTCTGGAGCCGAATTTTTGTAATAACCAGAAAAATACAATAATAGGCAGAAAAATACAATGGGGTTAACGTTGCAAAGCGTTTCCTAACTCTACGTCTCCACCTGACATGAAATTTTGCTGTAACTTGAAGTTATAACTGAGTTGTTAAAACAAATGCACTAACAATAATGTTATAACTTGAAAAAAGCATTAACTTGAGCAGTGCAAACTTAACATTAATTTGAAGTTAATGTCAAAGTTAATAATTTTATGTCAAGTGGAGACCGCTAGTAAGGTGGTTCAAACGTTGGCAAAACATCGCAAGTTCTACTTTTGGAGTGTTGTGCCAACACACAAATTATAACCTCATGATGGGGTTGGCCTACTATTTTTTACGTCGTTGGCTAAACACAATGAAAACCAAAAATTAAAGTGTTTCCCAACATACTTTTTTTTTTAAGTGTTTAATATTCCCAATACTTGAAACAATTATTTCAGAAGATAATTGTAAAGAATGAATTTTTACATTTCAAAAGATGAATGAATTCTTATATTTCAAAACATAATTGTAAAGAGTTCATTCTCTTATATTTCACAAGAAAATGTATCAGCGCTTGAACAAAACTTGCTAATGGTATTTAAAAATTTACCTTTTCGAGTTTTAAAGAAAATCATACTATTGTTGATGTTGAAATGTACAAATACTTTTTTTCATTTTTATTAAAATATTAATAAAAGAAAATGCATAACGTGACTAACTTTAACATTAACTTCAAGCTAATGTTATGTGTAGACTGCTGAAGTTATTGTTTTTTTATTATTGTTAGTACATTTGTTTTAACAACTCAGTTATAACTTCAAATTGCAGCAATAATAATAAACTTCAAAGATTATAAAAATAAAGCCTAATATAAAAATTACATTATGTTATAAAAGAAATGCGATTAAATTGAAGTAAATAATTAATATTTTTATTTGTTGTTATTTTGAATTGTTTTTTGTTTAGTAAGTATTTACAAAAATTAGGAAAATATTGACAAAAATTAGCTTTTCTATGCAAAATTCAATACAATATTATTTTTGTAAGCTTATGTTACAATTGCACGGATAAGTAAGATTATAGTAATCATACAAATTTAAATTAGTCCAGAAGGTTCCGTTATGATTTCTATACAATGGTTACAATACCTTTTTCAAATATATTTTCAATCGTTCTTGAAGTTTAAGGTTTATGTCACTAAGCTTACTATATTTTTCTCTAACTATTTTTGTATAGTGTAAGTAGTAAATTAACATTAAAAACTTTTGCAATAGAAAGTAAAGCCCGGGCACAATGAATCCGTCATGCGTTAAACTTCGCCTTCGACTGACAGCTCGGCTACATTCAGTAAGTGTCCATCAACGCAAAGAACAAAATTTGGTCAGCTCTTAACTTTTTGCGTACGTTGAGTACTTTGACAGATATTGGTTGCTTTTTTGGTATGTTCTGATTTAGATTTTTCTGTTTTGTGGCAGCAAAAATTAAATTAAATAAAAGAAATAAATACAAAAAGTTGAATTTAATAAATAAAATGGAGAATCGACCAACAAAAGAGCTGTTTAAATGCTTCCGTCAATAAAGTACTCATTGTGACAACCTTCTCCGTCGTTGCGTTAGTTTCAGTTGAAAAAGGCGAAGTTTAACGTATGACGGATTCATTATGCCCCGGCCTTAAGGCTATACTTTCTTTTAAGTGAATACGCACATACATACAAAGATATGTAATTATTAAAATAAGGCAAGCAGATAACTTATTTAAAGTTACCAAATGAAACATTATTTTAGTCTCCCGCTAAAAGTGGTTGAACAATCTTGATGTTGTCGTGGATGAGTTGAGTTGTTTTTTGATGGTTGAGGCATTAAGCCGACTTCGCTTTTCGTTCACACAAGATCCAGCAAAGGAAAAGGCTTGTTCAGCTGATGCAGATGTTGCAGGTATACCTGAACATGCATTTGCCAACTTTGCTACATTTGGAAAAATCTGACCTGGGGAAGACCGTACAATATTTTACTATCTGGTGGAGACCAAAAATATCTGGGAGAGTGTATAAATATATAAATTTTTTATATCTCGGTCGCTATTTTTCACTTAACAATAAAAAGTTGCTGCAACAAAATTTGAAAGTCTCATTTACTTAAAGAACGTCGTAACTCAAAAACTGGAATTTTTGAGTTAATGGTGCAGAATTAATCCTCATATCGTTCTTCATATTGTGTAAAAATTTCGTACAAACATCTTGTGTACTCAATTCTGGAAGGCAAAATAAACTTTTTTCTCATTAAGTTGTGTGTAAATTGAATATTTAAACTTGTTTTCTGCGAAAAAAATTTTTCAGCTACATTTGTGCTGTTTGAGGAAATGAGCGATGTGTAGTATTTCATCAAGAAATTTTTTACGTAAAAACGCTTGTATTACTTTTACATTGCATGTGCATACAAATATACATATGTACATACATATGTATATACATAGAAAAGCTAGTTGGTAGTACTGCATATTTTTAACATTGTACATATGTACATATGTATGTATCTAAAACTGCGTCAGTCAGAATTAAAAATTTAAATTGATAATAATATAAAATGAAGACATAGCTTATAAAAATATGTATAGATTGAAAAAAAACCAAAAATATTAATTTACAAAAATCGGCTCAGCCATCTAGTTGTGTAAGCACCGCTGACAAAAACAAGCCGATGTCAGCCGCATGCATCGGCGGCTGTAAGCCGGCTGTAAGCCACACGAATTGGACCTCTGGTAGTTGGCTTTTGCCCATAGAACTATGCAACAATAAAAAAATACATTAAGAAAAGTTGTTTATTTTAATATAAACCAACAAATATGCATTCAACTTTAAATGAGATAAAACTTTTTCTTTCACACATTTATTAAAATCAGTTGGGCTTTCTAATATTACTGTAAATCTGTTATTCTTCGAATTAGGAAACTGATTTTTTAAAGATGTATTTGAGTTTTGTGTATCAGAACATGTAAAAAAACCGATTTAAAAAAACGAGATACGACCTTTCTATATTAAGCCATCGATATCCACCCTGCCGGAATTTGAGCTAACTTATAGTCCAACCTAAATTAGAGCGTCAAGCGTTGCGTTAGAAGCAGGGTACGCATTTTCAGTACATTTATACGTATAAAATATTATTTGAATGTACTGAAAATACGTAGATTTGAGGGCATTTTTGGGGGATTTTTTTTAAACTGATGGTCAAACAAAAATGATTTTTGAACTGAACTTATTAAATATACTTTTAATACAATTATCAGAATCAAAACGAGAAATTTAGTTGTAAGTTTTCATACTCATACATACATATGTACATTGTACATATATCTCTTGATACATAAGTATTTATATTCATACAAACAAATATCTGATATCATGGCAAAAAGTCTCTGGAATTCTCTGTCAAATTATATTCAAAACTTAGGCAATTTATATACGTTTAAAAAGGAGCTACATAAAAAAATTTTCGTAATTTAATGTTCTAATGTTAAATTAACTACTAATTTTTTTTAAATAAATAAATAACTCAATCTATTTGTACTTGTAGGTATATAAATATACTTATATTTATGTATATAAATTCTTATATTTTATTGTATTTAAGTAAAGAAAGTATTTAATAACAGCTTCAAGAGTTCATAAAAAATGTGGGTTTGTTTGAGTATCAGATAAAAAACGTAAATTGTTACCTGAGGTGTTATATTTGTGTATACATTTTAAGACTGATATAATGGCAAAGGAATACATATTATATACCGTTGAATAGACAATTATATCTACTATTGTAATAATATAGAAAAAATTAAGAAACATTTGCAGTAAAGAAAATAAGATCAATAATTTAGACAAAAATAAAAAAATGTAGAAAATTAAAATTTTTAATCAAAATTGGATTTCGAATATTTCAAAAAGTGTTGAAGGTAGGAGAATAATTTTTTTTCAGTTTGCAAAGCTAAATGTATACTATTGATAAAAATTAAAATGATTCCCAATTTATAATTTTATAATACTTTTTTCTTGTTGGGAAAAATTGTGTTAGAAAAATTTTAGAATTTTTAGAAAATCTCCTCTCCTGCCTACATTTATGTGTAGGATGTCAAGAGTTTCTTACAGGTTACTTACAACAAATTTATTTATAATAAAAAACCAAAAAATTTACAAAAACGACCATACAATTTTTTTGCCACATCCGAAAATCGGATTTTTTGAAAAAAAATTGCTAGTTTTCGACCAATGCTGAATGTAGGGTGCACCAACAACAATCTCCAAAATTTATTTCACAGCCTTTCTCAATGTCTCTTTTCTCAGAAACAATCAAAGTTTTTATCAAATACTTAATAATTTTTTAAAATATTCCAAAAAAATTAAAAATACTTTTTTCACAAAATATACCAAATTTTTTCATAATTTTTAAAAATCCAAATTGCAAAATTATTCCTTGCTACAATTTTTGAGGTATCAAAAAAATTTTTCTTATATGAATTGTAATGAAGTTTTCTTTCAAAAACATTAAAACATACTGATTTTTGCCAAGTAATAAAGAAGTTATGTACTAACGAATAAAAAAAGTCAGGGCCAAAAATTAAAAAATAAATTTTTCAAGTCAAATAACTTGGAAACTGAAAGAGATAAAATGGTACTCTTAACATGTTTTATTTTTATTTCTTAACGTAGATTGTCCCGCTGAAAAAATTATTGAAATCGGTCCCTATTTACAAAAGTTACAAGCTCCGAAAGAATTTCGATACCCGCACTTTCCCACTTTGAGGCTGTTTGGAGCTACCCTGTCTTACAACAGGGTGCCTCAAAATATGCTTTCTAAAAATTTCAACACTTCCGGCCTGGCCCACGATGTCACCAGAAATCGTTCGATCGACAACTTGTATTGCAAACAACAATAGCTTTAGAAAATTTGTTATTGTTTGCAATACAACTTTTCGATCGAACGATTTCTGGTGACATCGTGGGCCAGGCCGTTCTACTTTCCAAAACAGTTGGTTTCATCGAAATCGGTTAACTAGTTCAAAAGTTGCGGACTTTTTACCATTTTTTTTTTAATTCACGCCAGTGTGCGCCTGTAGATAACTAGGAAACTCCAAATATATATATATATATATATACATATAAAATAATTAGGTTTATACTCGTATATTGTACTTGTTTTTTTCGGATTTAATATTTCTTCGAAACCAAGCCACATACATACATACATATATACGTATGTATAAATGTACATATCTGCATACATATAAATATGTAGGTATTTGACTAAATAAATATACAACTACATATACTTATGTATATCTACCCTGTAGTAAATAAAATAATCAGTTGAGAAAAAACACTAACTTATAAATTAATTATTTTGCAAGTGACTACAAATTGGTTTAAATTACATGCAGATCTCAACCAAACATATTGAATAGAAAGAAGCACACGTAAGAAATAAATAAAAGGAAAATAAGTAAATGAAAAGAAAATAAAAAAATCAAAATGAAATCAAATGCCAAATGTTTGTGTTGAAAAAAAAATTAATTTCAATACTTAATGTTTATAATATTTTCTATGAGCGGTTCGTATGTATGGATATATTTATGTACATATGTATACATGTATGTACGAATTTTTTATTTTTAGTGAATATAATAATAATAAATATTTATATAGACATATATGTATTTATATATTTACATAGATATATATGAATATATATATATATGTATGTATATAATATAAATATACATATATCTTTTTTTGCTATAATATTAATTAACTACAAATTGGTTGAAAAATAAGAAGTTAGTAGTAAATTTAAAAGTCATGCAGAGATGGCCAATTGACTACCGCCTATGACATGCCTATGTTAAAATAGTGAGTCGGCGACAAGGAAGAAAGTCACTTAATCAACCAGTTGTGGTTATTAAAAAACCAGTTTGAAGTTACTTACAAATGGGTTTGAGTTCCTATAGGATATATAAGTACTAGTGTTTTTCATACGGGAAGTTTTTCCCGGGATCCCGCACATTTACCGGGAAAGAAATCCCGGGAAATTTGTGCGGGAATTCCCGGGATTTTTTGATTTTGTTATGGCAACTTAATTTGTATTTACACATTCCTTGATGAGTGTCGTTATTCACTTTATGTCATAGCCACTCAAAATTTCATTTGCAAGCCCATGGGCTTGCGCAGTCGACGTTATGGTGACACACGTATACTTCGTACAAAGTATGTGTGATGTTGTGTGTTTGGCTGTTTCGTTGCTGTACGTCAGCTACTTCGGACAAAGTGTATGTGACGATGATGATTCGAACTGCAAAAAGAACAACAAACACACATAAAAAGAAGAAAGAACATACACATGCGCACAAAAGCGCTCAGTCACGTTTGGGGGGCTCTGCTTTATGTATGCGATGGTGCAATAATAAGGTGATGGCAATATCACAATAGCTGAAGCTTTACAACAACTAAGGCCGAGTTTACATCTGGCACGCATGCGTTCTGAGATTTAGATGCCTTTATTTGGAAAAAGCAGAACGCGACGTTCAAAATTTAATCCTACAACAATTCATAAAAGTAAAAAACAGAAATGAGCAAGGAAGTAAAAAAAATACAAATAATTACAGATTCCATTTGGTAAATAGTACGGTTAACAGCATTAACAGCTTATTATGTACTAAAGTCCTATTTCCAAAGAAATATGCCCTTATGCAAAAACGATTGTTAAAGTTAAAGCATGCATTAAAACTGGTTTTGCCATACAAAATTCGTTTGTTAAAACAACTTTAAGTTTAACAATGATTTTTTCATAAGGGGGATATTTTGTAATATTTTTTTTTAATAATACTCGTATAATTTATTTTTTATATTGGTATCTATGTATTACTATTATGCCCGTAATTTCTACCCATAGATATCTATTAGTGTAAAGATATCTACCGTGTAAGTGAAATTTTATAAGGCAAACTCGCAGGGTAAAAAGCTTAGGTAAATTATATGTATGTAGAAATTACTGGCATTATATAAAGAACGGAAACGGTATTATTTTTTGACTAATGTGTGTATAAAACGTTATTATTTAATCGATTTCATGAATTATAATTTGTTTTTGTTGAAATAAATTAAATTTAAAAATATTTTGTATTGTTTTGAGCTGGGCGGGAATTCCCGGGATTTCCCGGGAAACCGAAAAATCTTTCCCACTTTCCCGGGAAATGAAAAAGTCCGGGAAAAGAAAAACTCTAATAAGTACGTATGTACATACCCTGAATGAAACGTGGGATTAAGTGTACCCAAGCCACCACCTTTGTCGACAATTTTTTTGGTGACATTGTCAACGGAGCGTATATTAATATTGTTCTTAATGCGTAGAAGACATTTTTTCATATACACACAAATATGCTTCTTCTTAATGTTTTATTGGTTTGTTGAAAATAAAAGTGACGTCAAGCAAAATTTAAATGTTTATCAAAATTAGTTTACGAAATCAAATTAAAAACGTATTGAACAATAATTAGAAAAATTAAACAAAAAGAATATAAAAAAAATTTTGAAAATAAAAAAATTTTAAGTGAAAGGTGCCAATTATGGAAATTCTTGTTTGACCCTATTGAAGCGTTTGTGCCATCAGTTAAAGATTTGTCACACTTTCAGGTACATACGTAAGTGTTTGACTTTACTAATTCAGCGAAACATAAAATTTTTGATTTACATATATGTATTTAATAGAAATGACAAACAAAAGTCCTACTTGCTGGCAATATGCTGAACGAATGTATGAATTAGTTCCTCTATTTTTTGCATAAGTTCCTTTTTTATATATTTGTTAATAAAACACCAAAATGCGAGCAAAATATGCAATTTCATTATCAAAAGTGTATACTAGAATTACTAAAATGTACTAGTGACGACCTGTTTCCAATGTCGTCATATGGTCCCTAAAGAACTATTTCATCAGTAGTTCCAATGTCAGTAGTTGCTTTTCAATGACACGCACAGTAGTACTGACGTCAAAGTCAATAGTGAATCAGGAGGCAAATCACCGCATTCGAAATCAAGTACTTTGTCATCGAAATGTTGTTAACGTGGATCACGGCAATCGTTATCGAAACGTACATATCTACTCGAAGTTGTACTCGATTGCTAATCTACTATCGAAAACAAGTAAACTCTAGCTTTTTGCCGCGAAACAAACCAAAGAAACAAAATAAAGGAAAAAAGAACGGAGTAATAAAAATATAAGTACAATTAGTTTAAAAAATAAAGTTTTAATTGCTAATAGGGAAGGTATATATCAATATAAAGATTGCCCAATAGACAGTGCAAAAAAATAAATAAGGGAACAGTCGCTTCTAGAAAAATACAAAATAAAGAAAATAGGAAACAAAAATAAGTATTGTAGCAATTTATGATGGAAGATCCTGTTTCGTTTTGTTTTTCTTATTGTCATATGCTAACGGCAATGTAAAAAATAGTAGTAGGTAACATAAATTACGATCGAATACCGTGATCCAAAAAATTTTAGTCATCGAAATATTTCTCTACACGAAGGTGCATTCGATTTCGAATGCCGTGATTTGGCCCCAGTACTGATTCGCTAGTGACATTTCCTACAGGGTAAGTATGTATACATAGGTGTAAGTAGAAATGGCTGAGTAAATTATTTTAGAAAATTATTTTGATATTTTCTCTTTTGCACTTTTTATATCATTCCACTTTGCAGTAATCAATAACACAGGTCAGAAATTATTATACACATAACGGGTGTTTTTTTTTAGAGGTATAGAACTTCGAATTGAAATAAAACACAAGAAAATCGTTTTAATGTCCATCAATTTGGCTTTATTGGAAGGATAATTTTATGCCATTAATGTTTAAATATGATTTCGGGCATGTGACCGCCGCGGCTGGCTCGAATAAAGCCAATTCTACAGGTCCAATTTTCAACCACTTTTTCGAGCATATGGGGCCGTATGTTGGCAATAACGCCACGAATGTTGGCTTCCAAGTCCCCTAACGTTTCTGGTTTGTTGGCGTAGACGAGCGACTTCACATATCCCCAAAGAAAATAATCCAATGGTGTCAATCACACGATCTTGGTGGCCAATTGACAGGTCCATTCCGCGAAATTATGCGCTCATCGAATGTTTCCTTCAATAAATCGATTGTGACGTGCGCTGTGTGGCATGTAGCGCCGTCTTGTTGGAACCACAACTCATCCACATTCAAAATCTTCAAAATCTTCCATAAAGTTGATGGACAAAGCTCCAATTGCTGTGCACGGTGGCGAATCGATTCATTCGGGTCCTCTTCAACACTTTGCTCTACAGCGGCAATTGTTTCTTCGGTGCGCACTGTTCGACGTCTCTGCGGATGCGTATTATCACATAGAGTAAACGTAGTGCGAAAACGATCCATGGTTAACCGAATTAATTGCTCTGATGGACGATAATGTCGACCATAAAATGGACGGAGCTTGCGGTAAACTTCGCGAACTGAACCATTATTTTCGAAATAAATTTGCACGATTTGCAAGCGTTGTTCTTTTGTCAACCTGTTCATGATGAAATGGCAAACCAAACTAAATATTAATCACATGACAGCTGACAAAATGGCCGCCAGTTAAAAAAGTGATGCCAACTTAAAGTTCTATACCTCAATAAAAAACACCCTATACATACATATGTATGTGCATGCATATGTATGTACCTACAAATACGTGTGCGTTTTGTTAATATTTTATTTTCTTTCCTTTCAAGCAATTATTATAAAACTTCTTATTCGATTCGTAAAATTTATTTAAATTCTCATGTATAAATGCTTTTCACTATTTCTTTTGTATATTAGAACATGTACATATGTATGTATATATTTAAAATAATAAATTTTGTCGTTTTTATTACAAAATTTCAGACTTTTTTGTTGTTTTCTTTCTGATTGTTGATTAATTTAATATTATACACATACTTTGATACCGTTTAGTTGTATGTCAGCGGATTTTTTTATAAAAAAAAGAAATAAATAAATTCTATGATGTGCTTCTTTTATATTATTTCACGCCGAATTGTTGTGCCGACTGGTTTTAAACATCAACTAAATTCAGTCAACGCAAAGAAATCTGTTAATAGCTGTTAGTTATACTCTCTTAAATTCTCTTTTTCGCGAATAAATTAAGCAGCTGATATTCTCTTATATTTAATTTGTATCTTTGAAATACATTGGCTTCAGTGTGCACACTTAATTTTTTTTTAATTCGGTAGAATCGACAAAAAAATTCGGTAGATTTGAATGAAATTCGGTAGACAATTTTTTTATTCAAAGAAACATAAAAAATAACAATTCAAAGAAACATAAAAATAACAAAATATATGTACTTATATATAAAGAGTAAGTGCAAGGAGTATCAAACTAAACAGATTCCAAAAGCGCATTTAAAACTTCACATGTGATTGAAAATTAAACTGCCATAAACAATGAAGAATTTAAAAAAAAAGTGTCATCCCCAGTTATTTGCCCTTGCCCTTTATATATATATATATATATTTATATGATATGCATACATAAAATAATATACATAAATAACTGGAAATTATGGCTAATAAATCAATGAATAATTAAATATTGTTTAAGTTAACTTTCATTAAAAATTAAAATGTGTTTAAATACACTTTCATTTTTTCAGTGGTTAATTAAAGTTATTATCAAATTAAGTTGAAAGTACGGTAGCACTACAATATTTCCAAATATTATGGAAAGCATTCCAAAAAACAGCTGTACAATATAAATAAGAAAGTTGATTTATCAATTTGCAGAAAAGGGAAATAGCAAAAAACACATTTTATGATACAAAAAGAGCATCAGAATGCATTTTTCTATTTATATATTTCATGATATGAAAATATGTGTTACATTTGTTGTACATTTGCGAAAATTAAACGAAATTCATTTTAATACGACCACACGATTTTCATGTACGTGCCTTCAAAAAACACACACATGCACAAAACATATGGTGTGTTTGTAAAATTTAAACAACACTTAAATCTACAGTGTTGGCTGTTTAAGTTTGCTTTAATTGTGCAGTGAGAAACAAATTTTTGTGTTTAAATAAGATTTAAAAATAAAATACAAATAATCATTGACTGATTTATTAGCCCTTAATTTTTGTACATATGTTTTATAAAGCTATTAAAATAACTTTTATTTGACAAACATTTGTAACTACAAAGATTATATGTAAGATCCATTTATGAATTTAAACTTTTGTGCAAAAATTATTAAATCATTGGGAGTAATAAATATTTCATCCCCAAAGCACAATTCTTTGGTAAATATTAGGTTACTTATAGTTTCAGTTTTTAACCGATTTCTTTGTTCTGTTTTAATGATTTTCATGATAGAAAATGACCGCTCTGCGGCCGCACTGCTAAGTGCCAAAATATTCAACTTAGAAATATATCGACTTAAATTACTAAATAACAATTCGTTAAACATATTCTCTTCTCCGCGCAAAGCTTTCCACATTTTAGAAAATGTGGTGCATTCTCCGTATGTGTGATCAACTTGATCTTGTAGCATCAGTGTTAATCAAAATTTTCGTTCAATATTCGGTAGATTTCAGGCCTTGTTCGGTAGAATTGGTAGATTGTTAAATTCACAAACATATTCGGTAGAATCTACCGAATATCGGTAGAAGTGTGCACACTGATTGGCTTTCAAACTATACAAAATAAAGCATAATGCATTAAACACATTCACCACAGCAGGCTACGGGCTACAATCTGTCAAAAATAGAATACACACATTCTTATGGTAACAATTATTTTAACAAAAGCAGGCTACACAACTGCACGACCACCGTTGTAGCTGTCGCCAACTTTAAACTAATTTCTATTTCTCTGGCTATAATGAGCAAATGCAGTGTTACCAGTATAATACAAAATGGTGAATGAATGATATCGTACAATTATTTCATACTATTTACTAGAAACAATAACCAAAAATTGATGTAAAGAATAAATTGATTCATTATTGTACTTTTATGTGAAATAAGTACATTTTAAAAGAAAAATTAATTTTTATAAATGCAAAATATATGAAAGTGGCAATACTGAACTATGTATTTGTACTTGAATATCAGCTGCAGATGGTGCTGCTGCCGTCTCCAAAATAATTAAGTAGCTGGCTACGAGGCGACAAATGCTGCTAGCGGCAAAGTTGGTACAATTGTACTTTTTTTGGTACTATTTAAACTCGGAAAGTACAATAGTACACCAATGACTAATTTAGTACATATAAGGAATCTCCCTAGTTTCACTCCGCATTTATTTTCAAACGATTACTGATGTCAATTTTCGCTTTTGAACAATGAAACTCATATTATTCTCACTTGAAAATAATCTTGTGAAAAATGTGAACTCATCCACTTCCAAATAATTTTTCTTCTAAATTCGTATGCTAGATCACATGCTATTAATTGTATATATTCAATTTCAACTTAAACAGGTATAACCATATGGTTTAACATCCCAACTTACAAGGATATTTGTGAAAACAATTCGGTAGCCAGAACAAAGTTGATTATTTTAATAAAAACTAATAAAAATATGTAATTTCAACTAAAAAAATCTTTTAGTACAATTAAGGTCAAAATAGTTAAATTTTTTAAAGTTGTTAGTACAATTTTAAAGTTTTCAATGCCTTCCCTGACATGTCATGTTTTAGACTCGGCAGTTTTTCTTGCACAATTTTTGGTTTTATAATGAGAAAGAAAAAGATAGGTATACAAAAAGCAAATATTCCTTTCTCAACTCTCTCATACAAAATCAGAAGTTGAGCAAGAAAAACTGCCGAGTTTAAAACATGACCAGGGGCCTAGTTCCCGCATTCGAATGCGAGCGAGTTATCGAAATAACGTTGAACATAGAAAAAGCGAAGGAAAAGAAAATGTATGTCCAATATTTTACTTATTTATTTATATATGAATGTATGCACAAATGTACGGATAATAAAATACAAATATAAAGAATTTCTAGTTGACTTTAAATATAACAAATCGCACTGATTTGGCGAATAATGTTTTGTACAACAGTTGTCATCAGGGAAAATGAAATAATCAACCAAATCTGGGAGCATCTAAATAACAAATTAGCTGCTTCTGGTAAATCAATAAAAGAATCGAAAATGTGGCTAGTGCTCTATTCTCTAACTTTACACTAATTAATTATTATTAAGTTAATAATTAAATAAAAATGAAAATACCATTTATGTATATTCGTTTCTTTTTTGCATATACATATGTACGTGTGTATGTGCGTATGTACATACGTATGTTTTTTTGCACACATACTTACATATAAACATATGTGTTTTCTTACACTTTATTCAGTGTTGGGAAATAAATTTATTTGTCTTTTCCCAACACTAAAACTAAAATACGATTCGCTTGGTAGCGAGTGACATCATCGGAAAATTTCTTGCTTGCGAAATTAATTTCTACTCGAATGCAATTTCGTTCACGAGTGAAGGAATTAGGCCCCAGGTTTATATGAGAATGATGATTTTGATGGCAACAAGCGTGGTACACTTATACGAGGTACCAGCACAAACCCAGCCTATTAATGTATGCAATACAAAAATTTGTCAAACTTTGTTTACAAGCTACAAAAGTGTTAGATTCAAACCTAAATTAGAGCTTCAAGCGTTGCGTTAGCAGCAGGGTACGTATTTTCAGTACATTCAAATAATATTTTATCAGCTGTATTCATAAAAAAAAGTTGATTGAGCTTTAAAATTCATATTAGTTAAAAACCATTTTAAGGTTATAAAAGGTTTTTTAAATATTGGTACACATAATCAGTATTTTAACTAAAACTTCATTAACTTGATTTTTACAAATATCGTGGCAACATTGTATTTCTTATTTGTCACTTGCATCTTATTACTTCTGCAAAACAACGATTATGAATTCACAAACTACTCGTGTTTATATTTCTTTGTTTGCCCGTTTTCAGAGAAATATTATTTTGATAAAATAAAAAATGTGCTCCAACTAAAATAATTTAATAATAAAAAATAAAAAGAGTTCACAGCGAATCTTTGGTAAAAGTGCTTTTTATATGATTTTTTTATTGCAGATTAAGAAGCACTAGAATAACGAGTTTTATTTTATTTGTTTTGAGTGTTTATACATCACTAGTTAATTTTCTACAATTGAAGCACAGCCGCGAATAACGTTGTAAAAGACATTTTTAAAAAAACCAGTTTTTTCATAGATTAACTCACTCTCTCTCTCTCTCTCTTGCGTTGTTCAAACATCAAACCATCCAAAATTATGCACCCTATCGCCGTCAAAATACAATTACAATCAGCGAGTCGGTGGAAAACTTTGTAAGTAACTAATAAAGTCATGCAAACGAAATTGTCGAAAACAATTGATAAATGTAGCAGAGATACAAAAATAAAAGTTAATGCTAGTTATCATTATTTTCGATAAGCTAAAAAAATTTAAACGAAAAAACCAATCTTGCTTTAAAATATGTTTTTGGGCTCTCCAGAAAAATTATTATTTTGTCACTTAAAACGTTATTCGCGGCTAGCCTTCAATTGTTATTATTTTCGTTAACACCAACAGCAAAAATTGGCATGAAGTTAGCATTAGTGACGAATTTGAATTAGGTGTTAACCAGTTCCTCCATACAATTTGACATTCAAAATTGTCGCATTACCTTATTTTAATCCACCCCTAAAGGTAGAAATATATAACACGCGTTTGTTCGTCGACGAATATCGTGCGCTTCAAAACTTTACCGCATGAAAAATGGCAAGTTACACAACACGCGTTACAAACGCCTTTTCTTTCAGCTTTTTTTTATTTTTACATTGAAAAATGATCTTGGAACATTTTCAATTCCTCTTTTGTTATATACTGTATAGTTTTCAAACTATTTATTAAGATTTTTCCTCGATTCAAATTTTTTTTAATTTTTTCTTTTTTATTGTCTGCTGATTAGTTGTCAAAACAACACAACGCGAGTTACGTTATCCCAACCTCCACAAAAACCACCAAGGCAAAACTAAACATCAATAACAACAACAACAGTGACGTCAACATCGTATTCATTTAAACAATGCATTCTTTCAATTCTTATTATACATACATTACCTTTCCATTTAATTTTAATAAGAACAACAAAACATAATGTCAATAACCTATTCTGTTATTAAATTATTTTTCTCTCTCTTTAGTTTTAAATTATTAAAATAAGCAAATTGATAAAATAAACAAAATATTGTTCCAATTAATACTTACTTCCTGTTAAGCCACTACTTACACCACAAAAACCTGCATACATACCTCATTAATGCACACTTAACATATTTTTGTAACACTTTAAATTTAACCATAATTTTATTTTATTAAATTACTTTTTATTTTAAATCGTTAAAATAAGCAAATCAAAAGAAACGAAATAAAATAAAAATATTGTTCTAATTAATACTTACTTCCTGCACACTTAACATATTTTTTCCCACACTTTAAATTTAAACAGAATTTTATATTTTTGTTTTTACTGACAAATCAATTTCTTTTTATTTACTTACTTTACTTTTAAGTTTGAAAAATAATATTTAATCAATTATTGTGTGTTGTTCGAATCGAAAGAAGGTGTTTTAATTTAACTTGTGTAGATGACATAACTGGCGCAGTCGAAAAGCCAGCAGGTTTACAGTGATAATTAAAAAGTGTTTACCGAAAAGCCGTCTGTTCAACTTCTGAGGGGATATTGGTTGAGGAACAGGGTACCTAGGGAATATCGTTACCAGGCTGAAATACAGGCAGATTGCTCTTGATTGTCAAGGACCAGCTGGAAAGGACCTACCTACACATAAATGCAATGGTGTTTCTCATAGGGGCTCTGTTGTAACTACTGTGTTGTTAATTCATACAATTGAATACAAAAAAAATAGAAAAAAAGATTAAATTAAAATACTATTGTCTTATAGAAATCATGCAAAGTTTATTATTAAAAAGAAAAGAAATAAATATTTTTGAAAATTTGGAAAAGAAAAGAAGCATATATTAATTATTATATATAAAAGAAAAATTGAAAAAAAAGAGAAATAAAAAAAGAGAAGTGTGAAAACTGTTGCGATTCCCAAGGGACCCTCCAACAGTAGAAATAAAAATAATAAATTAATTAAAATCAAGGTATAAAAATACAAAAAAACTTTATTTACAAAAAGAGAGAATTATATATATATTTTTTAAGAATTCGGGAAATGAAAAAAAAAAATAATAAGAAAATTAAATTGGGAAGAAGGAAGTTGTGGATGGTGATTATATAGTATATGTGAATAAATAAAGTTAAAAGGTACTCGTAAAATTCATTTAATGTCCAAAAAGAATCGGTTTATTCCTTATCCTAAGAACATCAACCTTTTTAAATCAAAAAGCCTTTCTACTATTCCTGAGAACATTACGCTAGATTTTGATATGCCTTTGGATAACGTAGTTCAAAGCGTAGAAATGACTCAGACGACATCCAACTGCAATGACATTTTCAATTCGCTTCGAATTCCGGACGCGACCAAGGACTTGCCAAAATTCGATGGCAACCCAAGATTGCTCTACGAATTCATAAGTAATGTGGAGGAAATACTTCTTCACATTAGGGGAACGGACAACACTCCCCAGGGACAATTTCTTCTTAGGGCTATTAGAAACAAAATAGACGGTCGGGCCAATGAGGTCCTGAATATGTATGGAACGTCTCTTAACTGGGACGAAATCCGGAAAAATTTAATATCACACTACTCGGATAAGCGCACTGAAACTACACTTATTAGGGACTTACACTCATTAAAACAATACGGTAAGCCAATAGAAAAATTCTATAGTGAAATAATGGAAATTCAATCAGCTTTGGCTAATAATTTATTTATTCACGAGTCCGATGTAAATGTGGTTAATGCAAAAAGAAAACTTTTCTCCGAAATGTGTTTGAATTCTTTCTTGTCTGGCTTAAAAAAAACTTATTGGTTCCATGATCAGGGCAATGAGACCGGAATGCCAATAGCATTGGAATACTGTATTAGGGAACAGAATATTCACTATGTAAGATCATATGTAATAAAACCAAGGAATCCTCAATGGAGACAAAACATACCATATGCAAAATATTCACAAAATTATTCAAATATAAGGCCAAAACAGGATAATTATTATTATCAGCCTCATAGGGATTTTAATCATTCAGCAAGATCCTATAATGGTTATTACAATAATTCTACCTCAAACTTATGTAATTATAACCACCACCTTTTTCCTCAACAACCCCAAACGTCACGTGAAAGCTTTTCAAATATTGACTCTAATCAACGATTTGATTCCAATCAGCGATTTGATAATTTATCTCGAAGGCAATCACAACCACTACCAGAACCCATGGATACCAGCAGTGTGTTTTCAAAATTCGAAAGGGGTACACGTAAATTTAAAAGAGAACCAAGTGCACAATATTGCAGATTATCAAGGCGAAACGAGGTCAATAACATTAACGAATTTAGGAACCCTCAAATCAGAAATTCTATAAATTGTGCTAATAATGAGAATACCTTGGATCAGTATGAGAACTACAACATTGATGATAGACAGGATTTTCGAAACTTAGCCTCAGACAACAAACAGGATATATATATTTCAATAAACATGGTAGTGTTTTATCCTACATTAATATCAATTCCCCATTTAAAAAACAATTAAAATTTCTAGTAGACACAGGAGCTTCCTCTTTTCTTATTAACCCTAAATTTATTGATCCTTTGGATATATAAAAATGCCAACCAATAACAATATCCACAATTTTACATAAGTATAAAATTGAGTATAAAGCATTGATGTCAGTTTCATAGCACACAAGGCCTATTTATCAGGTCAACGCAATCGTTCTGATGATATTCTGTGTTTTCGTGTTTAAGCTGTCAAAAGTTATTTGCACCATATACCTTTGTTCATGTTTGTGTGTGTTTCTGACAACTTAAACATAAAGATGTTTTTTGTATTGCTGTGTTTTTGTAGAGTTGCGTTGACCTGATAAATAGGCCTTGATAGCACAATTGTGGTAGGTAAAATCACACACATTCTTATTCTCTTTCATTTAGTCGTCGATGAGACAGCGACGAGAACACATGCGTATTAATTTGTTTATAGATACAGTGAAAGAAAAGAAGTGGTATGCGAAAAATACTCTATGATCACCAATGCTTTTCGCGATATTTAATGTGTTTGATGTTGTAAAACGTTTAAGGAAAGAAATTAATATGTATTTAAAAGACATTTTGACTTTTTTTGGACCATTTTCACTAAACTGCACTTTCTATTTAAACTTTAAAGACCAATAACTCGGGAAATATTGCCTGCAGCAAATTTTTTTTATTAAGTTTTTTTTTCTTATTTTTCACATTACTATCCGATAAGCTATTTAAAAATTCTTTTTTTGAGATTTTTCAGAGTTTCCTATGAAAAGTTCAGAGCCCGATAACTTGAAAAATATGGGTCGCCGCGAACTTTTTTATTTAATTTTTTCATCTTATTTTTTAATTTTCTATCACATAGGCTCCTTTTTATTTATTTTTAGCTGCCTTACTAAACTGCATTTGTTCCAAATATTTATTTTTTCCTATGTACTTCAGAGACGAATGAGACAACTTTTCTCACACATACAACTATAGTTTTATTGTTGACACCACTGGTATAAAGTGACATTACCTATCTTTAACGAAATTGGAGAATCGGGTACTTTTACATTCTTAGTTTTCAAATTCCATGGTTATTTCGACGGACTATTAGGGTTATGCATTAAACACATTCACCACAGCAGGCTACACGAACACACGACTTCAAATGCCGCTAGCAGCATTTGTCGCCTCGTAGCCAGCTACTTAATTATTTTGGAGACGGCAGCAGCACCATCTGCAGCTGATATTCAAGTACAAATACATAGTTGAGTATTGCCACTTTCATATATTTTGCATTTATAAAAATAAATTTTTCTTTTAAAATGTACTTATTTCACATAAAAGTACAATAATGAATCAATTTATTCTTTACATCAATTTTTGGATATTGTTTCTAGTAAATAGTATGAAATAATTGTACGATATCATTCATTCACCATTTTGTATTATACGGGTAACACTGCATTTGCTCATTAATGCCAGAGAAATAGAAATTAGTTTAAAGTTGGCGACAGCTACAACGGTGGTCGTGCAGTTGTGTAGCCTGCTGTCGTTAAAATAATTGTTACCATAAGAATGTGTGTATTCTATTTTTGACAGATTGTAGCCCGTAGCCTGCTGTGTCGAATGTGTTTAATGCATTAGACTTTCTGACTGAAATTGGAGCAAAAATTGACTTGGAAAACAAAACATTAATTACCAGAAATACAATAATACCCGTTGGAATGAAACCAAATTTTTCTTCTGACAAATATACAATAATGGCAAGCTCAAAGCAACTTGTCAAACTACCGGTCGATTTCAAAGAGGGGGATATCATTATAAATACAATAATACTGGACAATGGCTTATTTATCTCTCCTGGCATATATTATGCAAAAAAATGGTTTAGCACAATAGAAATAGTTAACCCCACTAATAACGACCAATCAATCTTCTTAGAACAACCTATGAAAGCACATCCGTACAACTCAGTAGACTTTATTGAGTTAAACAACTTCAATATTGATCAAAAACGAAACACAGAGTGTTTTCCAAACTTATCTGAACTCCTTCGTACAGAACACCTTAATAACGAAGAAAAACAAAAACTCCTAAAATTATGTATTAAATATAACGACATTTTTTATAAGGACGGGCAAAATTTAACATTTACAAATGAAATAAAACACAAAATTAAAACTACAGACGACTCTCCTACTTATACAAGGTCATACAGGTATCCCTTCATTCATAAAGATGAAGTACAAAGACAAATATCTAACATGTTAGAGCAGGGAATAATTCGTCCAAGCTTTTCTCCGGTATGGATAGTACCGAAGAAAAAGGACGCATCAGGGAAAATAAAGTGGAGACTTGTTATTGACTACAGAAAGTTAAATGAAAAAACAGTCTCAGATAGATATCAACTCCCAAATATCTCAGAAATCTTAGACAAACTTGGCAAGTGCCTTTACTTTTCAACTCTGGATTTAGCAAGCGGTTTTCACCAAATCGAAATGAATCCAAAAGATATTCCAAAGACAGCCTTTACGGTGGAAGATGGCCAATATGAATACGTAAGAATGCCTTTTGGTTTAAAAAACGCGCCCTATACTTTTCAAAGAGTAATGGACAATGTCTTAAAGGATTTGGTAAATCTGCTTAGTTTACTTAGACGATATTATAGTATTTTCCACATCGCTACAAGATCATATTGAAAGTCTAGAAAGAGTTTTCCTAAAGTTAATATCTTCAAATTTTAAACTCCAATTAGATAAATCAGAGTTTTTGCGTAAGTAAATAGCTTTTTTTAGGGCATATAGTTACAACAGAGGGGATTAAACCAAATCCTGCAAAAATTTAAGCCATTCAAAAATTTCCAATACCACGTTCACGTCACGAAATCAAGTCATTCATAGGACTACTTAGCTACTATAGGAAATTTATTCCCGACCTAGCAAAACTTATAAAACCAATGAAGGAATGTTTGAAAAAAGGTAGAAGTATTACGTTGAATGACAAATATATAAAAGCCTTTGAAACTTGCAAGAAAATTTTAATGAATGATCCAATACTGCAGTACCCCGACTTCACAAAACCATTCATACTCACAATAGATGCAAGTAACATCGCTCTCGGGGCAGTCTTTTCCCAAGGAAACATAGGTAGCGACACACCGATCTGGTATGCAAGTAGTACCCTCTCCCAAAGCGAAATTAATTATTCTACTATTGAAAAGGAGTTATTAGCCATAGTGTGGGCGACCAAATATTTCCGCCCTTACCTCTTCGGTCGTAAATTCAAAATAATTACTGACCACAGACCTCTTACATGGTTAATTAGTCTCAAGGAACCCAATTCCAAACTAGTTCGCTGGCGCCTTAAATTGGAAGAATATGACTACGAAATCATATATAAAAAAGGAAAGCTGAATAGTTATGCGGATGCCTTGAGTAGGATTAGATTGGACAATGATAACATCGCCGAAATAAATATGAACGACTCTAGCCAACTATCTACAATACATTCGTGTGACGAGAACATGGGGTATGGAATACCAATTTTCGAAAAACCCTTAAATGAATTTAACTTGCAACTTCTACTGGAAAAGTCAGACGAAGGACGTAGTATGAATGTTGAAACTATATTTAAAAATAAGCAACGCCGAACTATAAAGGAAAAATAATTTTCTCAAGACATATTAACACAGATTTTCAAAAAATATATTCCCTCAGGTAAATTAACCGCCATATTCTCCGATGACCTAACTTTTAAAACTGTTCAATTAGTATATTCAAAATATTTCCCCAACGGAAAACAATTTCATGTTGTCCGTTGCACTAAAGTTTTAATAGATATACATAACTGATAATGATAAACAAGTAGAGCTCATTCGAAATTGTAAATAAAACATTGAATAATTGTGAAATTTGTAATACATTAAAATATTACAGACACCCACCAAAATTGAAATTTACAATAACAGAAACACTAGACGAACCTCTTCAGATATTACATATTGACATTAGAGTTTTTCTTTTCCCGGACTTTTTTATTTCTCGGGAAAGCGGGAAAGATTTTTCGGTTTCCCGGGAATTCCCGCCCAGTACAAAACAATACAAAATATTTTTAAATTTGATTTATTTCAACAAAAACATCATAAGATCGATTAAATTATAACGTTTTATACACACATTATTAAAAAAATAATACCGTTTCCATTCTTTATATAATAATACATAGATACCAATATTATAAAAAAGAAATTATACGAGTATTAAAAAAAAAATATTACAAAATATCCCTCTTATGAAAAAATCATAGTTAAACTTAGAATTGGTTTAACAAACGAATTTTGTATGGCGAAACCAGCTTTAACGCATACTTTAACTTTAACAATCGTTTATGCCCTTCTTTGGAAATAGGATTTTAGTACAGAATAAGCTGTTAATGCTGTTAACCGTACTATTTATCAAAAAAGAGAATATGTAATTATTTGTAATTTGCTTTTATTTCCTGTTTTTTACTTTTATGAATTGTTGTAGAATTAAATTGTTATCGTCGCGTTCTACTTTTTCCAAATAAAGGCATCTAAGTCTCAGTATGCATGTGATATTGCCATCACCTTATTATTGCACCATCGCATTAATAAAGTGAATAACGACACTCATCAAGGAATGTGTACATACAAATTAAGTTGCCATAACAAAATCAAAAAATCCCGGGAATTCCCGCACAAATTTCACGGAATTTCTTTCCCGTCCCGTATGAAAAACACTAATTGACATACAGTAGGGTGAGTACATGTTTGTACATTGTGCACTTTTTATTGCATAAAAATTAAAGTAATAAGGCAAATACAAATTTTTTTGTTGTCATTTATTTTATGTTTATTGTTTAACAAAATAGTTCATAATTCAAAACTAAAAGCAATAAATTCTGAGAAAAAAACAAACAGAACGAAAACAAATCGGATGTACTCAATTCTGCACCATATAAAATCGTTAGGGAATTATAGCAATTTCAGTATTTAGTCCAATACCCGTTATTACGTAAAACACTTTCTATACGTTTTGGCATACTCTCCACTAATTTTCCAATTATTTCTTTTGGAAACACGCTGCCAAAGCTCGTCCAAATTGGTTGGTGTTTATCCGTATTGTCCCAAGCGTCTCTTAACGATTGACCACAAATTCTCAATTGGATTGAGGTCGGGACTTTGAGCTGGCCACTGCATCAGTTGAAAATTTTGCTTGCTGAGCCATTCTTTCACGATTTTGGATGTGTCGCCATCCTGCTGAAAAATTACTTCTTCTGCAGGATAGGCGCTCTTGTCCACAAAATCTGGAAGATGAGTCTGCAAAATATGCAAATAGTCTTCTTTCCGCATTATTCCACCAATTCTTTGCAGTGGTCCAAGGTGCCACCATGTAAATCAACCCCAAACCATGACGCTGCCTCCACCGTGCTTCACTGTTTCTTTAACATGGTTTCTTTGAACTCTCTCCCCAGGGCGGCGCCAGCAATATTGCTTACCGTCGGATTGAAAACGATTAAATTTGGATTCATCTGACCAGACTATACGCTTTCAGTCATCTACTGTCCAATTTCTGTGCTCTCTGGCAAACTTCAACCGGGCTTAACGTTTTTTATGGACAAGGCAGGTTTTCGTTTTTTTACCACTGAGATGTAGCCAATATCGCGAAGAGCTCTTGTTGCTGTCCATCGACAAACTGGCTTGTTAATTAATAAAGAAGCGTCCTTTGGTGTTAAGAACTTATCCCTTTTCATCTGATTTATCATGAGGCGTGCGTCAGCATTTGTTAGTAGCTTTTTACGGCCTCTGACTTGTGAACAATAGAACGCCTTTTTTAAATTCTTATGATCACTGATTGGCTTACTTTAAGATGGTTAGCTATTTATTATTCGCGTAGAACAGCCCTTTTGTGTCATGGCTAGAACATTGTCCTCAATGGCTCTGGACAGTTTCTTCATTATTGATTAAATTTTGATAATTTTTCGATAATATGCACAAAGTGTTTACCATACGCAGCTAAATTAATATCAAACTAATATTTTTTTATTTCAAGAGTTGTGAACAAAGCAAACACATGCAAATCTAACGGTAAACTTTAACATTTTTGTACAAATACTTCAATAACACATGGGTGCAAAATTGAGTACATAAAAGCTGTTTTGGTAATAATTGTGTATTTCCCAAAATTTATTGTTTGGTATTTTTTCTCGTACATTTTATTGTTTAGTACTAGACATAAAATAAATTAAAAAAAAAATATTTGGATTTGCTTTATTACTTAATTTTTTATGCATTAAAAGGTGCTTAAGGTACAAACATGTACTCATTTGTGCACCCTACTGTATATACTATAAATAGTAAATGTATTTTAACCATCATTGATAAATTTTCCAAATATGCGACAGGGTATACTTTACCATCAAGAACAAGCGTTTGTGTACTAAAGGCCTTAAAGTCATTCATGAGTCTTTTGGGTATAACCAAGAAAATTGTTTGTGACCAAGGAACAGAGACCTGCGCCGTGACGGCTTAGCCGGCTCAAGCCGCGCCGCCGATGATTTTTGGCAGCCGCCGCCGCCGTTAATTTTTCGGCTAAGTCAGACGATTAAAATTAGCCGCCGATTTTTTTAATTTTTTTTTAGTTTGACTTTTTTATGCTGAATTTACTTTAAATAAGTTTTTATATGGAAAAGAAAATAAAATTAAATGTTGTAAAAAATGTTGGGACACATATAGTTCGGCTATAATGAACATTGATTAAAATTCACTCACAATTTTTGTTTATTCTTTTGCTTTTGCTACATTTAATTTACGCAGCAGTTACACGAACAAGCTTTAGTTTAGTTTTACACACATTACTGCAGCAAAAAATTTTTCTGTAAATGCTTATGTTATAAGCTATAGGACACGTTTTGTGGTATTGGACATACAGAAACATTAAATAATTAACTATCACAATTTGGTAACAATTTTGTGACAGTATGTAAGTACATATACATACATACATATGTATGAATGTGTTGATATCCTATTTAAAAATATGATGATGATTTTATAATTTGATGATTTTATATCATGATGAATCAAACAAGTATTTGAAAAATACCGGCCCTGATTCACTATATCGACTGCGTTCGACTTGTCGCACACTTACATTCAAAACAAAAACAAATTCTAAAACTTTGTTGTTGTTTCCAATGTAAGTGTGCGACAACGTTCTACTTGTCGATATCGTGAACCAGGCCCACCGTCTTTGAAATTAAATTTGATATCAAAATGAATTTATCATGATATAAATTCATCAGGTGTGGACACTATGTTATAGTGCGTTTCAATTGTGGGTAAAATATGTCGGCACTTTTTTATTATATTGTAAATGTTTTTCAGTTCGCAAATTCGCAATAACTTTATAGTTTTGTTTACATTATTTTTAACTGTGTATATTAAGGCAGTGATACACTGTCATACAAAGTCGTGCGATTTTTTAGATTGTGTAGGATAGTGAGTGTGATAGTGTACAATTATTTGCTCATATTCAAAATTTTTTTGACAAACAAAAGAAACGAAGGTTGGAATGGAACATACAAATGAGTTTGTATGTTTGCATTTATGTTTATTTTTACTTATTTTCAAGTATGTATTTGAACTCCAATTTTTTGAGTACTTATAACAATATTATATTATATTTTTAGTATAGCTATTTCGCAGTTTAATGCATTTAATACAATAAATCAGGGCCTATTTATTACGTCAATGCAATCGTCCTGATGATATTCTGTGTTTTCGTGTTTAACTGTCAAACGTTGTTTGCACCACATACTTTATTTCATGTTTGTGTATATTTCTGACAACTTAAGCATAAAGTTGTTTTTGTATTGCTGTGTTTTTAAGAATTGCATAGAGATAATAAATAGAATTTCACTAAATTTCACTCCCACTCACTTTGGAATTTAAAACCACTCATACGCGCTAAATACGTAATATATTTTCTAAATCCTTTTTCAATCGTCATAGTTATTGTTATTATATGTACATATATCGTCTACTTCTAATAATAAACATTTATAATAAAACAAACCTAATTATTTAACAGTTTTTATTTATGTGATACATATTTAAATTTAATTGAGCTAGAAACTAATCTTGATTAAAGTTTTCATTTGTTTATTTTTATTTCAGACAGTATAGAGCAACCGCTTAAGCTGAATGAAAGGAATTTCAGATTTAATACTGTTTTGTGTCTTTGTCTTTGTATAAACTAGCTTTGATGTCAATATAAAAGAAAATGCTTTTTATATTTCCAAATTTTAGAGACTTCAGTACAAAAGTAACGGCCAAATTATAAACGATAATAGAACTGGGTTACTCCATTCACTCCCAATTATTTCATTTGGTGTTTCCTTTCCCTATATATCAACATATATACATGTACATATTTTTAGTTAAAATTGCTAAAAAATCAAAAACTAACTATACCGTAAGTAAATTTTAATATCTGGATTTAAGCCGGCTTAGCCGTCTTTTTGTAAGAGCCGTGCAAAAAGCGGCTAGCCGATATATTTGTCGGCTGACAACCGAATTTGAGCCGCCGATGATTTTCATGCCAGCCGCCGCCGCCGATGAAAATCCTTCGGCGCAGTTCTCTGCCAAGGAACTGAATTGGATTCGTAAAGCACGCGTGTGAAGAAATCGCACCGGAAAAAACCGATTTCTTCCACCTTTTCCACACAGTTGAAAAAAAAATGTAGTAGGAAAAAAAGTACGGAATTTTGCAAAAAATGTAGCCAAATCCACTTTATTTCAACCCTGCTGAAATAATTCGTGGTGGAAATGAGAAATTCTGTTCCATTCCACATAATTTTTCCATACAGTGTTGCATTTAAACTGCGGTGAGAAACTAGTAACTATGTTACAATGTCATGGCATGTCAAACTATTATGTAAATAAATAAAAAATATTGTCATTATGAAACCTACGATAGTGAATAAAATATGTGAATTTATAGTGCCCAAAGAAATAAGACCTGTTTTGAATAGATAAAAGAGCCCTCTCAATGGCTATTGGAATGTCATTCCTGGCATTTTAGTCGTTTAGAGGGTATATCACACTTAGGTGAAATTTAATACTAGGCCAAAACAAAAGTACGCTTATTAAATAAAATCTGTAAATTTAGTGGTGTGAAAAAAAGAAGACCAGTTTTGGATAGGTGAAAGAGCCCTCTAAACGGCTATAGGGATGTCATTCCTGGCATTTTAGCCGTTTAGAGGGTATATCACACTTAGGTGAAATTTCATACTAGGCCAAAACAAAAGTACGCTTATTGAATAAAATCTGTAAATTTAGTGGTGTGAAAAAAAGAAGACCAGTTTTGGATAGGTGAAGGGGCCCTCTAAACGGCTATAGAGATGTCATTCCTGGCATTTTAGCCGTTTAGAGGGTATATCAAACTTAGGTGAAATTTCATACTAGGCCAAAATCAAAAGTAGAATTTTGAATAAAATCTGTAAATTTAGTGGTGTGAAAAAAAGAAGACCAGTTTTGGATAGGTGAAGGAGCCCTCTAAACGGCTATAGGGATGTCATTCCTGGCATTTTAGCCGTTTAGAGGGTATATCACACTTAGGTGAAATTTCATACTAGGCCAAAACAAAAGTACGCTTATTGAATAAAATCTGTAAATTTAGTGGTGTGAAAAAAAGAAGACCAGTTTTGGATAGGTGAAGGAGCCCTCTAAACGGCTATAGGGATGTCATTCCTGGCATTTTAGCCGTTTAGAGGGTATATCACACTTAGGTGAAATTTCATACTAGGCCAAAATCAAAAGTAGAATTTTGAATAAAATCTGTAAATTTAGAGGTGTGAAAAAAAGAAGACCAGTTTTGGATAGGTGAAGAAGCCCTCTAAACGGCTATAGGGATGTCATTCCTGGCATTTTAGCCGTTTAGAGGGTATATCACACTTAGGTGAAATTTCATACTAGGCCAAAACAAAAGTACGCTTATTGAATAAAATCTGTAAATTTAGTGGTGTGAAAAAAAGAAGACCAGTTTTAGATAGGTGAAGGAGCCCTCTAAACGGCTATATAGGGATGTCATTCCTGGCATTTTAGCCGTTTAGAGGGTATATTACACTTAGGTGAAATTTCATACTAGGCCAAAATCAAAAGTAGAATTTTGAATAAAATCTGTAAATTTAGTGGTGTGAAAAAAAGAAGACCAGTTTTGGATAGGTGAAAGAGCCCTCTAAACGGCTATAGGGATGTCATTCCTGGCATTTTAGCCGTTTAGAGGGTATATCACACTTAGGTGAAATTTCATACTAGGCCAAAACAAAAGTACGCTTATTGAATAAAATCTGTAAATTTAGTGGTGTGAAAAAAAGAAGACCAGTTTTGGATAGGTGAAGGGGCCCTCTAAACGGCTATAGAGATGTCATTCCTGGCATTTTAGCCGTTTAGAGGGTATATCACACTTAGGTGAAATTTCATACTAGGCCAAAATCAAAAGTAGAATTTTGAATAAAATCTGTAAATTTAGTGGTGTGAAAAAAAGAAGACCAGTTTTGGATAGGTGAAGGAGCCCTCTAAACGGCTATAGGGATGTCATTTCTGGCATTTTAGCCGTTTAGAGGGTATACCACCCTTAGGTGAAATTTCATACTAGGCCAATATGAAAAGTGCGCTATTGAATAAAATCTGTAAATTTAATGGTGCCAAAAAAAGAAGACCAGTTTTGAATAGGTAAAAAAGACCTCTAAACGGCTATAGGAATGTCATTCCTGGCATTTTAGCCGTTTAGAGGGTATACCACCCTTAGGTGAAATTTCATATTATTTTTATTTGTACATAAAACTGAAATATATTATCAGTGTATGGTGAAAATCTGGTTTCATTCCGGGTGTTTCTTATTTAACATGTGGCAGCACTATTTTATTTAAGCTAAATCAGCAAGGTTACCGCAAGTATGTCGCTACTCTGTGTGAACTGTCAAACCCCATATGAAAAAACGCAAAATTTTTTAAGTTATTTTCAGTTGTAGTTTGACACATCAGTAGTAATAGAGATGGAATAAATGGAGATGAGATCGTGATTGAATATTCACTCACAACAGGTTCATAGTCATTGCCTTATATTTAAATTATCTCAAGTGATATTATGAAACTTAACATTTTACTTGAGCTATAGTTTCACCTAAAATCTACAGCTTGGTATGGACCTTATATAAGAATAAAATAATATCTTACGCTCGAAGTGAATCACGCGTTTTCTTCACCCACATGCAAAATTCATATGTACAGTGGCACAGAAAACTGCTCTCTAATAAGATGGGTTTCAGAAGAAATTGTGTTCCGATCTTTGGTAAGAGCACTAGCGAGCTGAAATTTCATACAAAAATAGATCTAGATCAGAGATCGTTAGGAAAAATCTAAAAAGCCGGAAGTTTCAATTATTTTATATTCATAAATGAATACAACAAAATTTTCAGCCTATGCTCACTCGTGAATGTATTTCATAAGCTTACTTTTTATTTATCACACATGGATGAATGAGAAATAAAAAAAATTGTATTCATATAGTTATGAGAATAAAAGTGGCATATAATGCAAATTTGTAAAGTATTGCAAAATGGAGAATAGTTTCAAATTTGGCTCAGCATTATCAAGTCTATAAAAATGAATAAAAATGAAGCTTGTTTATATGTAGGATTTTTTTTTTAATTTTCATTATATCGTCGCTTGGTTTCTGCTTTGATGTATGGAACATTTAAAAAAATTAGTTATTGATTGATTATAAATATATATGAATAATGTGTCTTCTTTCAAAATTCGTTATTAGTTTTCCGATATCTTGAATATATCAAAAGATATAGGGCTGCAATATTGGCGTCATTTCCACAATTGTTGAAAATTTTAAAATCTTTTTTCCTGCAATCTACATTTTTGGGATATGCGGCACATTTCGCATGTAATAGTATTAATATTGTTATTCGCATCTGTTATGATGCATATTCTCCTCAAAGAACGTAATATACAAATCCTCATATGCATAAAAAAAATACAATGAATTTAAAATCCATTTTAAGAAAATGTATGAAAAATCTTAAATAAAATACATTTCAAATTAATTTTAAATTTTATGATAATGGGGGAAAAACTATAAGATCTGTTTCGTATGTATGATGTATGAGTATGTATGATGACGCTAATAAACAAAATTTTTTATTAATAAAATTTCTTTTACTGAATATATTCAAACTGTATTTTATTTCTTTCGCTGTTTTTCCTCTAAAAGTCATGTTATATGAATAAAACTGATATTTTCACCTTTTATATCCGCTTAATATACACAGAAAAAACTAATTTTCCATTTCAAACACAAAATTCTCTGAATCAAATATTAATTTTTTCAATTTAGGTCCTACAAAGAAATTTGTAAATTCAAATACAGAATTTTGTAATAATTTGTTTGCAAAAAAACCCTGATTTTTTCAATCAACAAATTATCTGATTCAATAAAATTTTTTTATGAAAAAGAAAAGCAAATAAAACAAATTATTTTGTACAGTATGCAATTTCTATATTGGAACAGAAACCTTCTCTTAACAATTTTGTTACAAATGTACTTTATACCAATTTGTATTAACTAGAATTTTTCACTCCATACTGTTTTGTGTAAAACCAAATGTGTTTGGGATGAGTCGAACCTGCAATCTCTTGACTAATAAACTAACGTACTTACCACTCAGCTAAAGAGCAAATCGCTTTTGGATACGCAAATAATGAATACACGTAAAACATGATTTCTTTTGTTTCTTCTAATCTAAAAATAACTTTGTTGAGTAAAAAAAACAAGCCACGACGTTTTTCGGCTTCTTGTCCGAATTCACACGTATACAACACGAGCATTTAAAGAAAACAACAACATCAGCACATGACCACGTTGAGTCAATCAACAAGCAAGGAAAACACCAACACAAACAAATGAAATTAAATGATACAGTTTTTTTATATGAAACAAAATTGAAACAAATAATTTACTGGAACAGTAAAAATATTTACCGAAACTAAATTTTATTTCAAAACACACGTTTGTTTGAAATTTTTTTGGGAATAATTTTTTCTGTGTATACTACTGTAACCTACTTGAAGAAGTAGTGAACAATATTGTTGTTATGATTCTGACATGCGTTGACAAAGATTTTTGTTATTTTTCTTTTTAGTGCTAATAACATTTCATATTGCATGTAAAAAGTTTATCAACTTTAGTTTGAACAAAAAACATATGTATCTATTACTTTTATTATTAAACAACAAATTCTATCGTGTATTTTTATGAAACTAATGAACTAAACATTCCTCATCGATTTTCTCGAAAACACATTTTTGTTCCATACATCAAAGCAGAAACAAACTGACCATATGTCGATATTTTGCCAGTTCTAGGCAAAAAAAATATACAAATCAATTGTAAAGATCTGGCTTGGAATTTATTATTATAAAATTAATAAGCTATTTAAAATTATTATTTATTTTTTTATTTCAAAATTAACATTTTACATACATAAAAACTAAAATGGGAGGCAAATTAAAAAACCTGTTCGATTTGGCAATAAATTTCGTGATTAAAATGTTCATTTGGACTCTATTTTTATACAACTTTAAAAAATTACGATTTTAATAAAAAGTCGATATTACTACTTTAACATATGTAGCTGGTGTCGTACATACTATTATTATTATAGTTCCATAATTTTTTTAATTTGTCAAAACATTTACTTAACATACTGTACGTGCAATATGAACATTACAAGTATACAGTATGTCACGATAGACATTAGACACTGGAAAAATAAAGTTGTATTAGCTGCACAAACGATTAAAATTTTGATTTTCGAGTGGTAAATAGTTACAACATTAGCGAGCGAGATATTCAAAGTTGTAAATTATTACCTTACTATTAAATTATTATTCGTCCTTTACTGAAAATCGAAATTTGAAAATTTAGAAAAAATAAAAATTTTTTATGAAAAACGCAAATGTTAAGGGTTTTAAAAATTAAGTTTGATAAAAAGGCACAAAAGATATAAATCCCAAGAAAACTAGCCTCCCAGGTATGTTCATTCTCCTGAAATTCGTCCTTTACTTAAAATCGAAATTTGAAAATTTAAAAAAATACAATTTTTTTATGAAAAACGCAAATGTTAAGGGTTTTAAAAATTAAGTTTCATAAAAGGGCACAAAAGACATATGTAAATCCCAAAAAAATAGCCTTCCAGGAATGTTTCTTCTCCTGAAATTCGTCCTTTACTAAAAATCAAAATTTGGAAATTAAGAAAAAATTATACATTTTTATGAAAAACGCAAATGTACTTTTTGGGAAAAGTACTTTTTAGAAAAAGGTACTTTTAGGGAAAAATACTTTTTGAGAAAATGTACTTTTTGAAAAAAGTACTTTTTAGAAAAAGGTACTTTTTAGAAAAAGGTACTTTTTGGAAAAAGTGCTTTTTAGGAAAACGTGCTTTTTAGAAAAAGGTACTTCTTAGAAAAACGTGCTTTTTGGAAAAAGTACTTTTTAGAAAAAGTACTTTTTAGAAAAACGTGCTTTTTAGAAAAAGTACTTTTTAGAAATAGGAACTTTTTGGGAAAAATACTTTTTAGAAAAACGTGCTTTTGGAAACAGTACTTTTTAGAAAAAGGTACTTTTTCCAAAAAGCACGTTTTTCAAAAAAAGTACTTTTTCCAAAAGCACGTTTTTCTAAAAAGTATTTTTCCCAAGTACTTCCTTTTTATAAAAAGTACTTTTTCTAAAAAGCACGTTTTTCTAAAAAGTACCTTTTTCTAAAAAGTATTTTTTCTAAAAAGCAGGGTTTTCTAAAAAGCACTTTTCCAAAAAGTACCTTTTTCTAAAAAGTACTTTTTTCAATAAGTACATTTTCTCAAAAAGTACTTTTTTCAAAAAGTACATTTTCTCAAAAAGTATTTTTCCCTAAAAGTACCATTCTCTAAAAAGTATTTTTCCCTAAAAGTACCTTTTTCCAAAAAGTATTTTTCCCAAAAAGTACCTTTTTCTAAAAAGTACTTTTCCCGAAAAGTACCTTTTTCTAAAAAGCACTGTTTCCAAAAGCACGTTTTTCTAAAAAATACTTTTCCTAAAAAGTATCTTTTTCTAAAAAGTATTTTTCCCAAGTACTTCCTTTTTCTAAAAAGTACTTTTTCCAAAAAGCACGTTTTTCTAAAAAGTACTTTTTCTAAAAAGCACGTTTTTCAAAAAAAGTACTTTTGCCAAAAAGCACGTTTTTTTAAAAGTACTTTTTCTAAAAAGCACGTTTTCCCTAAAAGTACCTTTTTCCAAAAAGTACTTTTCCCAAAAAGTACCTTTTTCTAAAAAGTACTTTTCCCGAAAAGTACCTTTTTCTAAAAAGCACTGTTTCCAAAAGCACGTTTTTCTAAAAAATACTTTTCCTAAAAAGTATCTTTTTCTAAAAAGTATTTTTCCCAAGTACTTCCTTTTTCTAAAAAGTACTTTTTCCAAAAAGCACGTTTTCCTAAAAAGTACTTTTTCTAAAAAGCACGTTTTTCAAAATTAGTACTTTTTCCAAAAAGCACGTTTTTTTAAAAGTACTTTTTCTAAAAAGCACGTTTTTCTAAAAAGTACCTTTTTCTAAAAAGTACTTTTCCCAAAAAGTACCTTTTTCTAAAAAGTATTTTCCCAAAAAGTACCTTTTTCTTAAAAGTACTGTTTCCAAAAAGCACGTTTTTCTAAAAAGTACTTTTCCCAAAAAGTACCTTTTTCTAAAAAGTATTTTTCCCAAACAGTACCTTTTTCTAAAAAGTACTTTTTCCAAAAAGCACGTTTTTCTAAAAACTACTTTTTCTAAAAAGTATTTTTCCCAAGTACTTCCTTTTTTTAAAAAGTACTTTTTCCAAAAAGCACGTTTTTCTAAAAAATACTTTTCCTAAAAAGTATCTTTTTCTAAAAAGTATTTTTCCCAAGTACTTCCTTTTTCTAAAAAGTACTTTTTCCAAAAAGCACGTTTTTCTAAAAAGTACTTTTTCCAAAAAGCAAATTTTCCCATAAAGTACCTTTTTATAAAAAGTATTTTTCCCAAAAATTGCATTTGTCTAAAAAGTACTTTTCCCAAAAAGTACCTTTTTCTAAAAATTTCTTTTTCAAAAAAGTACCTTTTTATAAAAAGTACTGTTTCCAAAAAGCACGTTTTTCTAAAAAGTACTTTTTCCAAAAAGCACGTTTTTCTAAAAAGTATTTTTCCCAAAATGTTCCTTTTTCTAAAAAGTACTTTTTCAGAAAAGCACGTTTTTCTATAAAGTGCTTTCCCAAAAATACCTTTTTCTAAACAGTATTTTCCCAAAAAGCACCTCTTTCTAAAAACTGCTATTCTCAAAAAGTACCTTTTTCTAAAAAGTACTTTTCCAAAAAGCACGTTTTTCTAAAAAGTACTTTTCCCAAATAGTACTTTTTTCTAAAAACTACTTTTCCTAAAAATTACCTTTTTCTTAAAAGTACTTTTCCCAAAAAGCACCTTTTTCTAAAAAGTACTTTTCCCAAAAGGTATCTTTTTCTTAAAAGTACTTTTTAACTCTTTAATGCCAATGCTGCGTTCAATAATTTAAAAAATATATCAAATGCGAAAAAGGTACCAAAATTCAGTTTTTACCCCCTTTTAACCCCTAAAAGTACACATTAAAAAAGTACCAAACACATGTTAGCTTGTTTTTGCCAGCATTCTTATGCTTTTTGAATTTTTAGTCTATCTAATGTAGTTTCCAAGATATAAAGATACCTATTTTACCCCTTTTTACTCCCTTCGCGGTCCAATTTTCAAAAATCCCTTTTTAGTGGATCTATATATCGGAAGGGGAATATACACACCAAATTTCAGCTCTCTAGCTATAGTCGTTAATAATAACATCTCTTTAAAAATATGTAGTCTTTACTTTTTTATAAATAAAATTTGCGAATTAAAAATAATAATTCTTTACAATATGGAAAATAAAATTCGTTTGCGAAAGCAATTAATTCGAACACTCTTCCTACCCTGAGGGGTTATTATGTAATCCGAATCGAACGGAAATGTGTTCGAATCGCAATGTTAATAATATACAAATTCGAACAGTTTTCGTTTCGAATCGAATTACATAATAACCCCCCTGATTTTAAGTCCCCAAATAAAAATAAATGAACAGAAATTTGCGAAAAATTCCACAATTTTAAACAAGTGATAACTTTTATTAAAAATTGCTAAAGATCTAAGAATGCTAAAAAATTCGGGAAAAATCGCGAAAACTTATCAAGAATAATGACAATGTATAATACTGTTTAAAATTCGCGAAGAATGTTAAGAAGCAGAATGTGTAGTTGCAAAAACTATTCATAAAAAAAATTATACGAAATCGCCGATACTGTTAAAAATAAAATAAACTAAAAAAAAAAAACGCGAAAAAAACTAAATAAAAGTTGTCAGTGTGGCAGGGTTGAGCAGTCACGGCTGTTGAACATATGTAACAGTTTTTGTTTATTCAATTGCAATTTCTTCCTTTTTATTTATAAACAGCACAAAATGTTCAATATAAAATTACTTTAATTCAAAAAACAACTCTTAAATTGGATCTACAGTGGACCTCTAAAATTTCAGTACACCTTCCAATTTTTTAATAATGCTAATAACTATCATAATTAGCTTAATCGAATCAGATCTTTTTGTATCAGCACTTTTTAGAAAGAAAAGAGATTTATAAAATAGTGCAGTCATAGCACTATTACATTATTTATGATTATAACTATTTTATAAATATCCATTTCTTTCTAAAAAAAACTACTGACACAAAAAAACATGATTCGATTAAGCTAATTATGAGCATTATTAAAAATTGGAATATATCCACTGTATAACTGATAAAATAAATAAACTAATCAAATTCACTTTTGCGATCTAACTTTCTTTAATGATGTGTGCACCTGTAAGAAAACAAGTTAATTAATAAATGCACATTCATATATATTAAAATAAAAAATAACTTTTTTTGGGCGGAAATCCTTTTCTTTGCTTCTTTTAATATTAGCGAGAGCACCCAAACTTTCTGCAATAGTTCCTTTTGAATCATCTTTCCAAGCTGTTTTAGCAGTTGGTAAAGGTGGGCCAGCTAAAGAAAAAAAAATTCTGCAATAGTTTCTTGGTCAGCTAATATTTCAAGCAACATACCATTGATCTTACTAGCCAGAAATGGATGCATATGTCTGATTATTGGGTATAAATGTTCGTCCAGTATTTGTTTCTGGCCTTGTTGCATTTATCAACAAAGAGGCCTAACGATTTTCTAGAATAAACGCTGACAATTAATATTTAAAATAATGAAATATTGTTCAAATAAAACTTACCGTTTTGTTGTAAAACAAGCTGACTTGCTGGAAACTTCTGAACTGTTTGCGTACATCTTTTTTGGTGGCACGCTGTTAAGCAGCAATATAAGATGCTGGAATAGTTTGCAGCCCAGCGTAGAGTATTACACATTTGTGTAGGCACTTACGGATCAAAAAAATGTGGCCGGGTACCACTTTAGGTGTGGAAGCACGCGTGAATTTTTATTTGGTAGCAGGCCTACATTTCTATTTGGTAGCACGCTCTTGAGTAGCACCAGCTGTTAAAGGTGGTCCGGCCAAAGTAATATATGGTGCTGGAATAGTTTGCTGGCCAGTTATACCACAAGCGTCCATGCACAGCACAGTGAATGGCTTTATTTTCAGTGCCTTCATCCAAATTTCATAAAAAACAACCAATTCCAGAGCGATGCATTGGCAGATATCATTGAGAACACGTAATACGAATAGTTTTAACACCGATTACATTAATATTTATTGTATTTAAACTATATTAAGCATAAAAAAATAGTTTTAAATTAATATTATTTTGTGGCAATGAAAATTCATGGAATTGTTTTTGCAAATATTTTAACTTTTTCATGTTATTTAGGTCGCAATTTATAATCACTAGTTGACGAACGCCACTGGCCTTTACTTAAAAAGTTTAAAACACAAAAATCACCGCTCATTTATGCAAATATTTAAATTTTATTAAAAATACGTGTAAAATAATTCACTTTAATAAATACTGACGCCATGATGAATTCCAGTGCTGCCACACGATCTACTAAGAACGAACGGAATAGAACAGATTTTCAACACACATACACTGTAAAAATAATAATATATTATAATTATTTTGCATATATATTTGTAAATACATGTGCATATACAAAATAATTAAATCAATTTTATTATTTAAAGTAAATATATTAAAACAACAGCATTTGTTGCAAACATTTTCTTTCTGCATAATTTTTCACCTAATTGGTTGCAAATTTGCGTACTTGCTACTTTTTACACCATAATAGCAAAAAAAAATATTTAGTACCAAGTACCAACATATGCAACCCTGCACCCCGGTGCGCTGTAAAAGTACGATTTCTTCACATCGATTCGTAAAGCAGCTCTGGGCGAGTCAACATCACGCGTCGTTGGCAATTATTTCTTAAATGCAACCAGGCCACTGTTGTTTATTGGCCTTCGAGAGTTTTGCGTCTCACCGCATGTGATTAATGGTTGGCGTCGGTTAACGGTATCACCGCGATAGCCCGTTGGTTTCCATTAACCACATGCAAAAACAAAAACAACAATAATAAAACAACCACCACAAGCGAGTGGATCTTGGAAACTCCTACTTCCTATATGAAGGTATAGGTCGTTCGCAGCAACCGAAGGAAGCTCCTACACAACAAAACAAAATTATCACCACAAAGGTGGCACCATGGATTAAGTGTCCGAAGCCACCTTTTTTGACATACATAGTATGTCAGCACAGGAAGAAGACGAAGAAGGAACTGAATTCACTTCCAATATTTTTAAAGATTTTTGTAAGCAGTACGAAATAATACTTCACTTTACATCATTCCAACAATCCAGTAGCAATTCTCCAGTGGAAAGACTCCACTCAACCTTGACAGACATTTACAGAATTATTATGACCACTAGGAAATCCAAGAAAATGGATATAGATCATGAAGAAATATTAGATGAGACATTCATGACCTACAACAACACAATCCACACAGCAACGAAATTGACACCGTATGAGCTGTTGTTTGGAAGACAATACGATCTCGCAAAAGAAATAAAATATGAAAACAAACATGAATTTTTGAGTAAGTTAAATGAATTTAAAGAAAAATTATACCCCAGCATCAAAGAAAAAGTTATGAAATATAAAATGAGTAAAATTTGTAATCTCAATAAAGCAAGGGAAAACCCAGAGAATAGGGACATAGACGAAGAAATATATAGAAAAGAATATAGGCGAAATAAATTAACTGCACGATTCTCAAAACATAAAGTATCACAAGATAATGGCGTTACTTTACGAACCACTAAAGACAAGAAATTACACAAATCAAAATGAAACTTAGAAAACGGAAATAATTGGATCTTATTTTAACATCCTTATTCTTTGAACATACCCCTAGTTTACGGACAAATTTTGAAGATACAGAATATTGATAAAGATCAAAATTTGATTGCTCTAGAAATCGGACAGGCAAGAATGACCGAGAATTACTTTAACTTTATATATGTAATAGACTTGGAGAGTTACAATGCACAAACCTCAAAATTATTTAGCATTATAGAAACGTTCGAAAAGCATAGCGTGCTGAAGGATGCAGCTATGTTATGTAAATTAAAACTTACCGGACTTGAAAACAAACTACAGACATTAAACCCATACAAACGAAAGAAACGCGGACTAATTAATGGTTTAAGCTCTGTAATTAAATGCATAACTGGAAACATGGACGCCAATGATGCCAACACTGTAAACGAACAGATTAAAGAACTTCAGAATTTGGCATCGAATTCAGTTAATGTAGCAAAAAATCAGAATAGTTTTAATATACAAATGATGGAAAGATTCAAAAATTTGACAGAACATTTAAACAAAGAGCAAGAAAGTATAACTAAATTTTTGGGAAAACTCTCAGCTAAACCCTCTAATAGCATCCAGAAAGAAGATGACAGAATAACGGAAATTCAGTACATGAATCAACTCAATTATAATATAGACTTATTAACAAACCATATCTCAGACATAATTGAAGCTGTAATGCTTGCTAAGCTTGGTATAATATCAAAGCTTATCCTTCACCCAGACGAAATAGAAGAAATAAGACATCATTTGAGATCTCAGAATATCAACTTAGTTTCGGACGGACACCTTTACGAACTTTTGGAACTCCAGGCATATTATAATAATAGCATAATAATAATTTTTAATATAAAATTACCAAATTTATCTAAAGATAAACATCATTCCTCTTCTTATAAACAATACATGAATAATTAAAACAAAACCTTATGTAACTTATAATAAAGACAATATGCAGTACTTCACAGAGATTTGCCCAAAGATTGAGAGTATACACTATTGCAAAACATCGAACGATTTCGAACACACCAATAATTCAACTTGCATTGGAAGAATACTTACTGGCAGAATACCAATTTGTTCTGTAAATGACGTGAATTCACATCAACTATCTTGCAGCCGGAAGATAACTATATATTATTTATTAACATAAAAGAATTAACAATAGTTTCTGATTGCAGAAAAGATTTTACAATAAAAGGAACTTCACTTTTGCATTATGCGAACTGTTCTATTACGGTAGAAGGGACAACTTACAAGGACAACCCTTCAGTTCATTGGGATACAGTCTTCATTGCTCCACCAAACCTCAACAAATTGCATATTGAATCAATAACAGAAATTATAAATATGGAAAAACTCAAAGACTACAGCTTTAATAATAAATACGATATCCTAACATTACGTAAAGATACAACACAAAAAGGATACGCTATAATGCACTAATATTCATAACAATAAATATTACCGTCCTAGTCCTGCTATGGAAAACCCCTAGAGTTCGCTATTATCCCAACCCCGACGAAGTCGCTCTGACCCCACCAAAGTCGCTGTGGCCTTCGCTCTACACTAAGGGGGAGCAGTTACGTTATCACAACCTCCACCAAAACCACCAAGGCAAAACTAAACATCAATAACGACAACAACAACAGTGACGTCAACAGTATTCATTTAAACAATGCATTCTTTCAATTCTTATTATACATACATTACCTTTCCATTTAATTTTAATAAGAACAACAAAACATAATGTCAATAACCTATTCTGTTATTAAATTATTTTTCTCTTTAGTTTTAAATTATTAAAATAAGCAAATTGATAAAATAAACAAAATATTGTTCCAATTAGTACTTACTTCCTGTTAAGCCACTACTTACACCACAAAAACCTGCATACATACCTCATTAATGCACACTTAATATATTTTTGTAACACTTTAAATTTAACCAGAATTTTATTTTATTAAATTACTTTTTATTTTAAATCGTTAAAATAAGCAAATCAAAAGAAACGAAATAAAATAAAAATATTGTTCTAATTAATACTTACTTCCTGCACACTTAACATATTTTTTCCCACACTTTAAATTTAAACAGAATTTTATATTTTTGTTTTTACTGAAAAATCAATTTCTTTTTATTTACTTACTTTACTTTTAAGTTTGAAAAATAAAATTTAATCAATTATTGTGTGTTGTTCGAATCGAAATAACGTGTTTTAATTTAACTTGTGTAGATAACATAACTCGCGCTAAAAAGTTGAAAGTTAACCAACTTTCTGCGGCAAACGCGTCAAAGAGTTTGGTATTTAACTTGTCGTATGCAAAAACACTATTTCAACTTTTTTTTGACAGATGCCTACAGTTCGCATGCGCACTAACGCGTGTTATGTAACTTCACCTTAAGTCCTAGCATGATTTTTAATGTGAAGTTTCGTGGCAAAACTCTTTAAGATCATGTTCAATTTTGTCACTTATGCTAACTTGTTGTAATATGCTAATCTTATTTAGAATGTAAGAAGTTGGCAACACTTATTATACTTTTCTCGTTTCTTTCTTTTGCTGGTCTTCTTACTTGTCTATGAACTGTTGAGTTGCTAAGAAGTTTAAAGTAAAGTAAAAAGTTCTAGAAGTTTCAGTACAAAGTAAAATTAAATTTATATAACGTTTAATTCTTCTCATAAATTGAATAAATAAAGAATTATATTTTATTATACTCAACATTCAATCTGCTGTGTTTTCCATCTTTTGGCACTGAGCGTCTGCAGTCATATTGCAAATAAACCACAGTTTGTATTACAACAGGTTATGGGCCCAGCTTACACAGATTAATAAGATGGAATGACATAAATATTAAAGTGATCAGCATAAAAAAATATGGTTTTGAAGTTTGGTGCTTCCAAGTAAAGGCTCTGTTGGAGAGTATAAATTCCTGGAATATTGTTGAAGGTACGGAGAAAAGGCCGGAAAAAAATGATGGTGGTGTGCATAAGGATTTCGATTTGAGATGCGGTAAAGCAAAAAGAATTTTAATTTCATCGTTGGAGCCTGCAGAATTGAAAAATATTTTAAATTGTGATACACCTAAAAAAATTTACGATAAACTATGTTCATTGTATCAGCAAAAAGACGAAACCCAGTTGCAATTTTTAATGCAAAAATTTTTTAGGTTAGAATTTCTGTGCAACGTGAAAGAATTTTTGGCAGATGTTGAATCTCTTTTAGCTCAAATAAAAGCACAAGGTGAAGAGATAAGTGATGCGATGGTCATTAATAAGATTATTTCGAGCCTTCCGGAAGCGTATTCTAATTTTAGTACGGCTTGGGAGAGTACAGCAGCAAGTGAAAGAAATTTAAATAATTTAACCAGTCGACTACTAAAAGAAGAGACAAAATTAAATGAAAAAAATGCTTCAACGGTATATAACAACGGTGCTTTTCGCTCAAGTTTGCAATGTTATAAATGCAAAGGAGAACACAAGATTAAAGACTGTCCAGCAATGAAGAACATAAAGTGTTTCAGTTGTAATAAGTTTGGGCACACAAGTAAATATTGCAAAAATAAGTTCAAGAGCAATAGAAAACAACAACGTAATTATGGTGGTGGTAGTAGAAATGAAGCAGATGGTAATGCAAATCACGCTGATTTTAACCCTATTATTTTTAATTGCGAAGTTACTGAGGGTGAGTGTAACGTGGCCGACTTTGAAATGTCAGATAAATTTATTTTTGATTCGGGGGCATCAAATCATATGGTTAATGAAAGATGGTTTATTCATATGAACGATATACGCCAGTTAGAACAGCAGGCAAGAATAAATGTTGCTAAGAAGGGTGAACAATTGCTTTGTAAGAGTCAAGGAAATCTGTTGCTGAATACTGAAGGTGGACCAATTTATTTGACTGATGTCTTAATGGTACCAGGACTGGAAAAGAATTTAATTTCAGTCAAAGAGCTAAACCGAAAGAAATACAACGTAAATTTTTATAATGATGTAGTCGAAATTAAAAATGATGGAAGCGAACAAATTTTCCGAGTTAAGGTTTTTAATATTTTTGAAATTAAAGCATTTCCGGGCAAAGGTGAACTACATAAAAAATTTGGTCATAGTTGTCATTATAAAAAAGAGATTGATTGTGAAACGTGCTTAATGGGTAAAATGACAAAATTACCGTTTAAAGGTACCCGAAAAAGAGCGATACGTTGTGGGCAAAAGGTACACAGTGATGTGGTTGGACCAATAAATTGTTTAAGTATTGATGGCAAAAGGTACTTTGTTACATTTATCGATGATTATTCACATTTTGCAGTCATCTACACATTACGTAGTAAATCAGAAGTTTTTGAAGCTTTCAGAGATTATGCTGAAAAAGTATTTAATAAATTCGATCGGAGAATTGAAATATTAAGAATAGATGGTGGAACCCAATATAAAAGTAATGAATTTTCCAATTATTGTTCAAGAAATGGTATAGTAATAGAAACGACTATACGTTATTCATCACAGCTTAACGGTGTGGCGGAAAGGTTCAATAGAACCGTGGTTGAAAATGCCAGGTGCTCATTACTAGATTCTAACTTACCGAAACATTTGTGGAGTGAAGCAGTTTTACATGCGACATACGCGATAAATCGGTGCCCAACTACAGTAATTGAAAAATATAAAACCCCTGCTGAGTTATGGTATAATGAGAAACCAGATTTAAATAAATTACATGCTTTCGGAATTGAAGCTTACGTTAACATCCCAAAGCAAATCCGAAATGGTAAATTTGAAGCTCGATCTAAAAAAATGATGTTGGTTGGTTATACAGTTAATGGTTTCAGATTTTATGATGAAGAAGATAAAAAGGAAAAAAACAGTCGAGACGTAAGATTTATGAATTATGATACAGTAAAAATTCGATATAATGAAAAAGATGTGAAGGAAGAAGATAAAAAATTAGATGATATTGAGAAGAATAACGATGGGCTAAATATTGGGGATGAAACAATGGAAAGTGATGCAAGTAATAATGTCGATGAAAATAATGATCAGCAAAGAATTAGAAGAGCTAAAAAAGCACCAAAATATTTAGATGATTATGAAGTATACTCTACCGCGATGTTTGCTTACACAACACTGTTCCAAGTACGTTCGAAGAAGCTTACCAAGATAAGGAATGGAAAAAGTCAGTAGAAGAAGAAGTAGAAGCTTTTCGCAAAAAACAGACTTGGACGGTTGTTAAAGATGAAGGCCAAGACAGAATAGATGCAATTTGGGTTTTCAGCGTGAAGAACAGTGGTGATGTGGCATACGCAGAAAAGCAAGACTAGTTGCCCGAGGTTGTAAGCAACGATACGATTCATTTAGTGATATATACGCACCAGTTGCAAATAGTGTCACCGTACGTACTTTCATATCAAGATACATCAGTTGGATGTCAAATGCGCTTTTTTAAATGGTGAGTTGAAAGAGGACATTTTTATGGTAGTACCTCCACCGTTTAAAGGAAAATTATGTAAATTAAATAGATCGATTTACGGTCTTAAACAAAGTGCCTTATGTTGGAATATTGAATTTAATACAAAGATATTAAGGTTAGGCTTCGTTAGATCGGAGAATGATTATTGTCTATATAAAAGGAATAATTTATTTTTACTATTATATGTTGATGACATCCTTTTATGTGGGAATAATGAAAATGAAATTGAAAACGTTAAGTTTGTCTTAAAAAAACAATTTGAAATCAAGGATTTGGGTGAACTAAAAGAATTTCTTGGAATACAGATAACGCAGCTTGAAAATGGAGATTTTAAATTAGCGCAGACAAATAATTTGATTAATTTATTGAAACGTTTTGGCTTTGAAACATCAAAATTTAAAGACACTCCCATTGAGAAGAATTGGCATGATGGAGAAGAAAATAGCGACACTACTGAATGGGATCAACTTAAGTATCGTCAAGCCATTGGTAGTTTACTTTATTTGAGCATTTGGACAAGGCCTGATATTACTTACGCAGTTAATACATTGAGCAGATATCAAGAGAATTTTGGAAGTGTACATGTGAATGCTATCAAGAGAATACTACGCTATCTTAACGCAACTAAAAGTGATGGGCTGATTTACCGAAAATTAAGACAAGATTTGCCATTTCAAGGGTACTCCGATGCTAGTTGGGGAGAATTAGAAGACAGGAAAAGTACAACAGGCTACTGATTTAAGTTGTATGAAAATTTATTATGTTGGAAGACAACAAAGCAGAAAACTATAAGTTTATCGTCAACTGAAGCAGAATATGTCGCGTTGAGTGCCACAGCACAGGAAGGTATTTGGTTAAAAAGATTGTTAGATGAGTTTGAAGTATTTTCCACAAATGAACCATTCGTTATAAATGTCGATAATCAAGGTGCTAAATGTATTGCTGAACAGTTAGAAACAAGAAGATCTAAGCATATCGAGTTAAAATATCACTTCATCAGGCAGCAAGTTAAAAACGGAAGAATACAATTGAAGTATATACAGACTGATAACCAATTGGCAGATATTTTCACAAAACTGCTAGATAAAATTAAATTTGTCTTCTTTAAAAACTTGATTAATGTTAAAATGTAGAAATTAAAACAATAATAAGATTATGGAGAGGTGTTGTAATATGCTAATCTTATTTAGAATGTAAGAAGTTGGCAACACTTATTATACTTTTCTCGTTTCTTTCTTTTGCTGGTCTTCTTACTTGTCTATGAACTGTTGAGTTGTTAAGAAGTTTAAAGTAAAGTAAAAAGTTCTAGAAGTTTCAGTACAAAGTAAAATTAAATTTATATAACGTTTAATTCTTCTCATAAATTGAATAAATAAAGAATTATATTTTATTATACTCAACATTCAATCTGCTGTGTTTTTCCATCTTTTGGCACTGAGCGTCTGCAGTCATATTGCAAATAAACCACAGTTTGTATTACAACATAACTTCATGCCAATTTTTTTTTGCTTATACATAGGGCCGTAATATTATACTTTGAAGAAATTTATTATTTGACATATTGTCAGTAGTGTATATACAATAATCGAAATTTATTTGCTATTGGGTTAGCATGTCTATATTCGCATTTCATTGGCGCTTCAACCAAATCACCAGGAGTGTTACCAAAATTTTGCAGGCATTTCCCACCATAAAAATATTTTTCATATACCCAATTAAACATTAATAAGAGCGATTTCTTTCAGTGGAGCAGCACTAAACATGCATTAGTGCCACGGCTGCCAGATTTGATGATTTATCGTCATTTTAACGATTTTTGGTGCCGGAAATAGCAAAATCACGATTTGAGGATTTTTTCCTTAAAATTTACGATTTTTTAAAAGCCCAAATATTTCAGTTTTTTTTATGAAAAATCGACTATTATAATTTATGTATACTTACCTTCTAAAAGATTTTGGTGTAATTTTGTCCACTCTTGATTTTATATTGATAGTTAAACAGCTATTATTTTCCAGAAAACATAAATGTGAAATAAGCCAAGTTCGTATAAATTTTTTTTCATAATTTTAGCAGTGAGAAGAAATGAGTTATAAGGGGTTAAAATAGGACAATGTTTTAAATTTCCCAATAAAGATATAAAATAAAACATATGTATACATTAGGTCGGGTTAATTTTATTGTGTAAACATCTATACGCTAGGGGGTAAAAATCTTTTTTACAATACAATCACAAATTTTGAGTAAGATCATCATCACACCGCATTATGAAGTATGAGTGTATTAGTGTTTGAAATAAGCAACACAAACTTATTATAGCTATTGCTATTTATGGCGAGATACAGGGGTTAGAAAATAATTTTCGTAACAAAATTAATCGACACTATTACAGTTATAAATTTATTTTTGTTTTGATTTCTTTGTACTTAAAAGCAGCGTATGAAAATAAACGAAGCAAATTGTTTGAATTTGTTTTCTTTGGTTCTTTGAAATGAGTGAAAAAAAACAAAACAACAATGAGAAACATCGCTCAGTTTGTTTTTGTATTATTTTTTTTTGCAAATAAGCACAAGCCAGAGAACATTGCCGATCGACTGTAAGACGAATAACAGCAGCCGCCGGCAACAAACAATATATTCATTTAATCGTGCTCCGCTAGAAAAGATAATAATGGGTTATAAATGGAAACGTTCTGAAATATTTTCGGCGAATTTGACATCATCATATAATATAATTTTATTGCATTGTATTGCATTAAGTTTGTTTTATACTATGTTCACACTAAATTTTTTAAACATGTTAAATACATCGTCAGCTGGTTTCTGGCTTGCGGCACAGTATATTCAAAATACATTATGTGTGCAGCAAACCAGAAACCAAACGACGACATTTTCACAATTATGTTTAAGACGAGTATTCTAAGAACCAAAGTTTTTTAAGAACTAAACACAACCGTTCATATTATATTTGAGATGTTTAAGGTTAACGTTTTGTCAATAAAAATTGTAAATTATTGTATTGTAAAAAATTACGAATAATTATGCTTTTCAAACAACAAATGCTTTTGTAAATAATTGAGTATTTTTTAAGTAATTACTTGCTAACCAAATAATTTATCAGGTGCCGCCATTTAATAACAAAACAAAGGTGCCAGAGTTATCAAAAAACGGACTGAACATACTCTATTTAAGTGTTTAAGGAATTATTTAAATGTTAAATACTTCATTTGAGATGTTTAACAAAACACTTTATTTGAGATGTTTAACAAAACAAGTCAATGTATGGTAAAAAATCTCAAAATCATCGTGTTTAAGCTCTTAAACACGAATGAGGCGTTAAAAACGTTTAAAAACATAAGTGTGAACATAGTATTATATAGCTTAGTAGCAATTGCTATAACCGGGTGTCCTAACACACCTTTCTCCTTTTTTTAAAATATTGTAAATACACAGGAATTTGCTGGTTTTTGTTTGTTTTATTTAACTTGATAATTGCTTTATATTAATTGCAATGCGTGCACAACAACAAGAAGAGCAACAACTAAATGATGAACAACAGGAATTAAAAAGTAAAAGTAAAGGCATTTACTATAGATGGGCACTTAGCAGCACTATTAAAATTTCAGTAAAAATAATTTTTTAACCATTAAATTTTTACTGATTACTAATGATGAGGTGCATTGAAGTTTCAGTAATCAGTAATGCCCGTATTCATAATGAAATTCTACCAAATGGCTACATTTTTTTTATACAAAAATTAAAAAATTTGAATAAAAAAACTTTGCCACTTGCTAAAATTTTATTATGAATACGGCCCTACGATTTGACTAGTAATGCAAATTAAATTTCATTATCAGTAAAAAAATACTGATTTTTTTCAGCAATCAGTAAATTTACTGCTTACTGCAATTTTTAATGCAGTACATATATACTGCAGTGTGCCCACTTACTAACCGAATAAGTTAAATAAAACAAGCAAAAACCAGCAAATTCCTATGTATTTACAATATTGAAATTTTTGATACTTTTAATTGATTAATTTAAAAAAATATACAAAAAGCATAAGTACTTCCAACTTAAAAAATTTTTTCATTACTAGATGTTTACACATCTCTCCTGTGATCGGACTCGCATTGCTTTTCTTATAATTTTTGTTTGAATGAACAAAAATTTTTAATATAGAATAAAAAATTATTCGAATCATTTTTGTCGAATATTCGACCAATTTCCATAACTACTCTGTATAAAAAATATTGTACATTTCAATCCTTTTGAATCTGAATTTAGTTTTTTCCTTTGAGTACTCGTTGACCTGTGAGAGGTCAAACTGTTAAGTCCGCCTTGAGGCGGAGTTGGGCACTATCGTAATAATTTAAGCAACATGAATAATTTTTATATTTACATTTTAATGGTTGAAATTTATTATTAAATTTTAATAAAATGATAAAAAAATGGTCTAAAATATACAAAACAGTAGTATGATGTTTTCAACGTATTGAAATGCTCCGGTACTGATTTTTGGCAGCGGAAAACCACTTCATTTACATGAAGTTGATAATCTTTTTTCTCCATAAAATATGTTTTATTTCTTGCGAATTATTTCGAATTTCAGTTGAAACCCCATTGAACCCACCAGATTCCACTTGCTCATCAAGTTGGGCCACCCTCTTCTTCTTCAAGTTCAACTTCTGTGCTTAGCTGGAGACAATAAATGCACAGCTTCAGCAGTTACATTTTCTTGATAACTTTGCTCAAGCCCACTAATATTCGAAATGTTTATGCTGGTATTTTGGCGTCTGACAAAATTTCAGATAAATTGAGTAAGTGGTCTATTTCTTCTTCATCTGACGGGCAAAAAAAATCTGGATCATCCATATCATCTCCGTCAAAATAACCATAATTTTCTTCTACACTTGCTTCGTCATCTGATGGAAATCTTTCCATAAATTCCAAAATATCCGCCCTCCGTCATTTTCGAGAGCTTTTTTGCTGCGTACTCTCCATTTTCACTTTAACTTCTAAATGTTATGAAATAAAAAATTTTTGTGTTGCTGCCCCAGTCCGCCTTTAGACGGGCTGAGCAAAAACATCCACATCCAGTGGCGATTGTATTTTTTATAATAAAGAATTAATATTTATTTCAAATGAACGTTTAAATACTCACCAATAATTTTTTCGAGCCGATCTAAAGCTTTAAAATATATTTTTTTCGATGCACAATATTAACGTTTTTCACAAAGAATAAAAAATGACCGTTGCCGCTCAAATTCAAGATGACAATGTACTATTTGCCAAACGCGTTGGAGTATTGCCACAAAATGAAAAGTTGTTGATAAAATAAACTTTAATTTATACTTAGATTTATTTATTAATTAAATATTAACAAAAATACAAATTTTATGACTGTTTTTTGCTACCCCGCCTAGAGGCGGACTTAAGCATTAGAGGGTTATACTAGGTACATGCACAACTACAACAAAATTCCAACACCAAAAAACAGAAACAAATGTCTTTTGTTTATAAAAATAGCAATTACAGGGTAACTAAAGTACAATTGCAGACGCGGCATTCCTGCATGATTATAGTTATTCAGTGTTGCCAATCTGTGTGTAGTTAAATAGTGTGTAATTTCTACACACATGTTTAGGCCATGGAATAAAAGTCTTGTATAATCTGTGTAATTCTACTTTGGGTTCTATTTTTATTTATTTTTCTTTTAATTTTAACCTACACAAAAGATGTAATTGCAGACACAGCCTTGTGTAAATTCATTGGCAACACTATAAACATTTTATTCACACACATACACTAACATTTTTGCAGCTTGTAAATAAAGTTTGACATTTATCTGCAATGCCCGTATGCCCTTATTAAAAAATTAGTATCGGCAGTTGGTGAGAACGCATTTCACGTTATTCCAATAAAAAGTGGTAAAATTGATGAAACGAAAATTCAAATATACGAAGAAAAAGATTCCGCATTATTATTACTGATTTCGAAAAAAATAAAACAAATTTTTATACTTATCAGCTTAAAAGTGCTAAAAGTATGCAGATCGTATTGAAGGGCATTAATGCTTATGTTAATCCCGACGAAATAAAAGATGCACTCAACATACAAGGATTTAAGGTAAAAAGTGTTACTAATATAATCAATAGAGAGAAGATCCCCCAGCCTCTATTTCGTGTTGAACTGGAGCCGAATGATATACAGTTAAAAAAAAAAAACGAGACGCACCCAATTTATGTTCTAAAATATCTTTTACACCGAAAAATCACAGTTGAAGAGCCACGTAAGCGTTCAGGTCCCGTACAGTGCCATAATTGCCAAGAATATGGCCACACAAAAACTTACTGCAAATTACCTACAGTTTGTGTTATCTGCGGTGAATTGCATGGTACTGCTAACTGTACCAAGCCAAATGTACAAGCAGAAAAAAAATTCAGTAATTGTGGAGGTAATCACACCGCTAACTACAGAGGATGCCCTGTATATTCTTTCGTTAAACAGGCTATGGGTCAAAAACCTAAACTAGCTCCACCTCAATCAGCAAACGCTTACTCCGCCACTCTTCCTCAAACAAGCCAACCAGTTAGTTCGCGTGTATCGTATGCCGATGCTGCTAAGACTAGTTCTATTTCCACACAAAATGTTCCACCGCAAAATAAGTCAACGAATGCAAACTCAAGCTTTAACTTTAGTCGCCTTGAAGCTACTATTGAGAATCTGGTGCTAACTATAAATAATTTTACAACAAATATGACTACCATGATGCAAAAAATGCTGAGAATGCAGAATACTCTGCTTCAAGCATTAGTTAACAAGCCATGAACACTATGTTTCTGGAACGCAAACGGCATTCGCCAACATAAAAATGAACTTGAGCTCTTCCTCACGGAAAAAATATTGATATAATGTTGGTTTCTGAGACTCATTTAACTTCAAGAAGTCTATTCAGAATTAACGGCTACACTTTATATGATTCAAAGGACCCAAGAGGAAGAGCATGCGGTGGATCAGCAATTTTAATTAAGTCAAGACTCAAGCATTTTATTATGGACAACATTTGTGAAGAATATTTACAAGCAACGAATATTTGTGTCGAAAATTTTTGCACTAATTTTGTCATATTATCAATTTACTCCCCTCCTAGATTCGCAATTTCTGAGGATCATTTTCTACAAATCTCTCGGCCCTTGTTTCGTAGCATCTGGCGACTATAATGCTAAACATACGTTCTGGGGTTCGCGTCTTATTACTCCCAGTCGTCGAGCGTTGTTCAATACAATTTCCAAAATGGGCTTGGACGTCATTTCGAGTGGGGAGCCCACTGGCCTACTGACATACATAAAGTTCCGGATGTTATAGATTTTGGCGTCATGAAAAATATTTCTAGGGAATTAATTCACGTAGAAGCTTCCCTAGATCTATCGTCCGATCACTCTCCCACGATCGTTACAATCTGTAGCCCACTGAGAAGTGCTCTACCTTACTCATATGTGAAGATGGCCAGTCGTGTTAATTGGCTGCGATTCAAAAAATATCTTAGTAGTCATTGCACGGAAAACATTACGCTAAGAACTCATGATGATGTTGAATCTAACATTGCCAATCTTAACGAAAATATTAAGCAGGCTGCTAAACATGCCACTACCTCCCATCCGCAGACTGGGTTTAATAGACTATATTATACATATATTGAACGTCTCGTATGTGAAAAAAGAAGAGCTAGAAGGGAATGGCAACAGCACAGATCACCCCAGAATAAAATTAGATTTAAAGAGTGCACTAAACGACTCCAAGAGCTGCGTGCACATGAAAAAGCTGCATCTCTTAAAAACTATCTGGAAAATCTTGATGTCACACCAGCATCTAATTACTCTTATGGCGCGCTGCTAGAAAGCTTAAAACACCCGTTGAATTTAAACCACCTCTGCGCACATCTACCGGAGGTTGGGCAAGAAGCGATACTGAAAAAGGTAACATATTTGCTGACCATTTAAAATACGTATTTACCCCAAACACATGTACTGGTGTTTTAGTGTGCCGTCAAAATTAAAAACGTCTTCACCCTTTCAGTTGTGTATCAAGAAAAAGTAATCTTTATTGTTTTCTCTTACATCTATCCTTACTTAAAACTCACCTAAGGCGTTCTTACATAATTATTAGCAGGGATGCCACTACACCTCCCTTTTTTATAAGATCTTCAAAGTACAATGCGTATTTTAATATTCAAGTATATGTATCTTAAGTGCTAAAAGACTATGGTTATAATTATTATTTTATGTCTAAATATAAATCTTTATATATATAGGTTTTCTTTTTTTTTTTTTTTTTTTTTTTTTTTTGAATGATATTTTTAATTATGTATTTATATTTGTTTTTTTTTTCGTGTAGGTAGATATAATTTCAAATGTGAATTGTAAAAAAGTTTGGTAATATAATTTCAAATATGAATTATAAAAAGTTTGGTTATGCAAATATCGGCCGCTACTTGCATACCTCCTTTTTTCAGTTGTTGAATCAACCAAGATGATCAGTCTTGTTTGATTCGACAACCCTTTTATTTGGAAATATTATTCAATTATTGTTTGTTTTGTTTTTTTTTTTTCAGATTACAACTTTCTTAATCGGGTTTTATGAACTGTTTTACTTTTCTTTGTTTTAACATCATATAATGTTACATTACAATCATTAATGCTTTTTACAATGAATGGCCCTTCGTAGATGCTTTTGAACTTGTCATAAGGTTGTTTCTGTAATAATACCTTTTCATTGACTGTCAGTTGCAACGGATTTGAGTGCCTGTCAAAAAACCTTTTATTACGTAGTTTATGCTTTTCAATCAGTTCTTTTGCTAACTGATGAGTTTTTTGCAGTCTGTACTTCACCTCTTTACTATAATTTTCAACGTTGTATAAGGGGTCAGTCCTAGTATTTATTACTTCGCCTGGAATCACTGGTATTTTCCCGAAAACTAATTCATAAGGTGAAAATTTTGAATCGAAAGCGGAATTTGAATTCGTATTGTGGAAAAATGTGAAATAGTTAAGATACGTATCCCAATCCGGAATATTTTCATCTACATACGCCCTTAAATACTCATTAAAAACTCTATGATTACGCTCAACCGTTCCCAAAGTCTCATGGTGGTAAGCTGTTGAATAATTAATTTTGATTTTGAAAAGATCGCATAATTCAGTCAGGACTTGGTTTTTAAATTCTGTACCTAAATCAGACTTTATAGTATTCATGGAACCGTAAATTAAAATAAATTTCTCAAAAATTGCACGAGCTACCGTTTTTGCTTCTTTATTGGGTATAGGGATTGTTACCAAATATTTGGTTAAATCACATATAAGGGTTAAAGCATATCTATTACCGTAATTGGATTCTGGAAATGGACCTATTGTGTCCAGAACAACTATGTCGAAAGCTTGAGCTGGTGTTGGTGTTAAAACGAGTAGTTCTTTATTACCGGGTCTTACTTTGTTATGGTTACATTTGTCACAGTTTCGTATGAAGTTTGCTATATCTTTCGTCATGTTTCTCCAAAAATATTTTGTTCTTAATTTTGCGTACAATTTGTGCCGCCCACAATGCCCTCCTAAGAGTGAATCATAGTGATGTATTGTCATTAGTTTTTCCTTTTCTTGTTTCTCAAATATTCGTTGTATTGGGTTTGTTAACATAATTTGTATCTTATTTAATGACTTTAAACCTTGGTTCTTTAGATTCTGTATTGAGCAAATTGTAAAGAATATATCATCTTTTGGCCATTCCAATATTAGAACATTTGAATTGATGGCTACTTCTTCGAGCCTCAAAAGCATTTCGCCTAAGTTTAATGTTTTGTTGTCGATTCTAATGTCTAATGAAAATAAGATTTTAAATTTTTTGTATATATTTAACTGCAGTTTTGATAATTTGTTATCTGTGTAGAAAATCTTTGATCGTATTTTTGGAACCTTTGTTGAAAAGTCATGAGAAAATTTATCGAAAATTGGCATTTTTACCGTAGTAGTGTCTGCTCTAGTTAATGCGTCATGTTGTCGTTTGGACATACCACGAGTTGTTATTGCGAAAACTTCTTTATTTGAATCCTTTATCTCATCTATTGAAATGCGTGAAAGAGCATCGGCTGCCACATTATCTTTGCCTTTAATATGCTCAATTGTAAAATTGTATTCCGAGAGTTCCAGTCTAATTCTCGTCAACTTTGAAGACGGATCTTTTATACCGAAAAGGTAAACTAGAGGTCTGTGATCTGACCTGACTGTAAATTTTGTACCGTAAACGTATGGTCTGAACTGTTTAATTGCAAAATGGATTGCCAAAAGTTCCTGCTCTATTGTTGGCTTCTGTTGTTCGGCGCTGTTAAATGATTTCGATGCATAATAAATTGGCAAGTCATTTCCGTCAAAATCTTGACTTAAAACCGCCCCACAACCTACTTTAGAAGCGTCAACTGTAATTGTCGCAAAATCTGGGTATCGTAGTAATTCAGGTGACTTTAAACATTGTTTTAGCTTCTCGAAAGCTTCTTCGCACTTATCATCCCACTTGAACTGTACTTTCTTTCGGGTAATATAATTTAACGGTGCCGTGAGCGAAGCAAAATTTCTAATAAATCGCCTGTAATAGTTAGCAAATGCGACGAACCTTTTTACAGAATCTTTGTCAGTTGGGGTAGGATATTTCTCTATAGTTTTAATTTTTGAATCATCTGGTAGAAGACCGTTGTTTGTACATTTATGACCTAGAAATGTCACATCCGGTCTGAAAAAATTACACTTGTAAGGATTTAACTTAAGGTTAAACTTCCTAAAAACATTGAACACATTTTCCAAGTTTTCCAAGTGGTGTTTCACACTACAACCAATAACGATTATGTCGTCAACGTATAAAAAGGCTTGGTCTGGTGGTAGACCTGAAAAGGCAATTGACATCATTCTTGAGAATGAATTTGGAGCGATGTTCAAGCCGAATGGTAAGACCATCCATCGAAACGAACCTGATGAAGTGCTGAATGAAGTGATATCTCTAGAATCAACATGTAGAGGAATTTGGTGAAAGCCGGAGAATAAATCAAGGATTGAAAAATATTTTGCGCGTCCTAGATTATCTAGAACATCGTCAATACGAGGAAGAGGAAATTTGTCGGCTACTAGTTTCTTATTGACTGCCCTATAGTCGACACACATTCTAAACGATTTTTTGCCATCAATTGATTTCTTTGGCACAAGAATCAATGGGCTATTATAGTTAGAACGACTAGGCTCAATCAAGTCATTATCCAGTAGTTCCTTTACCTTCTTGTCAATTTCCTTCTTTTGTGAATGAGGCATACGATAATTTTTCACGTAAACTGGTGAAGAGTCTGTTAGCCTAAGTTCCTGGTTGTAAAAATTATTAACTGTCATTTTATCCTCCTCCAATGCGAATATGTCAGCGTATCTTTCACATAAGGGCATTAATTCATCACGTACATTCGCTGGCATTTGACTTTTCAATAAATTTCCGAGTTTTAAAATACGATTGTCCTCATGATTGACCCTATGATTGCGTAAACCTTGTAGTTCGAAAGTGCATTAAATTTTATATCATAATTGGAAATACACTTTAATTCATCGGTAACATTCATTATTTTCAAAACTGGTCTATCGGAGTCAACAACACATTTGCTTACGAAAACTCCATCAGAAATTTCCTGTGTATCTATAAAAATTGGTTCTTTCACATTTTCCAATTTGAATATTCTAAAAACTTCACATCTAGGAGGCACTATAAGATTATTATCGGATGTGCCATGCCTTATTGGAATTTGCAGCTCATCATCGTTATACCAAAATGATATAAACATCGATCCATAGTTAATTTTGCACCTATACGTTTTTAAGAAATCTTTTCCCAGAATCCCATCAGTTGGAATGTTAAAATTGTCATGTACGAAATGAAAGATTTGTGGAATGAAATAGTCTAGAAAAATAAGATTTGTACAAATTGTACCGAGTGTTTCAATGGATTGGTTTGTGACGCCTGTTATATTAATAACATTGCTCTTATTTAAATCAGCAAAAACTTTTAAGCAGGAGGCTTTAATAACTGAAATATCAGCTTGAGAGTCTACTAAGAAACTATTACATTCGGAAGTTTCAGAACATTTTAAGCTTATATAATCGGAAAAATTCAAATTTAGACTGTAAACGTGTTTTGTTGGAAGTTGTGTGTCATATTTTAGAAATTCTGATTCATTTCCCCCAACATTTCCTGCTGAGGGCCCTCTGCGTTTAAATGCAGAGCCCTTACGTTGCGATTAGGATTTCCCCTACGGTTATAATTATTGGTACCATTACCACGATTAACATTATTGAAATAACGGTTGTTGTTACCTGGATTACGATTGTTGCTAGCTCCACGTGAGTAATTATTATTGCGTACATAGCCATTACCACGACTGAAATTATTGCTACGGAAAGGATTGGTATTAAAACGATTATTGTTGTTCGGAAAAGAATTGTTCTTAAAACGATTATTATTGTTAAAATGATTGTTGTTATTAGAGAAAGTGTAACGACTATCTCTACGAGATTGGAAAGATAGAACTTGCCTTTCGTTGGATTCGTTAGTTTGTTCGATAACTAACTTAGCTACAACGTCTTTTGGGTCTGAAAATGTCGTTGAGGCGAGAATTGATTTCACAAGGGAGGATCTGGCATTCAGTCTGCAGACGCTGACTGTTTGCTCTATGGCCATTTCATTAGCTTTAGCTTTTGTCATGCCCTCCAAAACCAATGATCTTTTCAAGGAATCTGCTAACTCTTCTACTTGTTTCGTAAAATCGCAATAGTCGTTATTTCTTACATGCAACGCAGCAATTTTGCCTGCCACCACTTTCGAGTTGTCCGGTTTTAATTTTTGTTTCAAAGCCGTTTCAATTTCCATAATGTTGCTAACGTTGTCAGGTAAGGCTTCACGGGCTTTGCCTTCGAGCTTCGATTTCACAAACGTTATAAAAATAGACATCAAGTTTTCATCAGTCAACTCCTTAATCAAATTTATCTTATCTAAAAAGGATTCCAAGCCAATAGGGTTTCCATCGTAGTTCTCCCTGATTATACCTGAACACATGGTAATGAATGACTTTTTTTGTAGCCATGTTTATTCTGTTATTGTCGACACCAACTTGCCTTATGTTCAAATTTCCCTTACTATCCTCTATGTTATGTTCCACGTCAAAATCTAATTCATGTAATAATCCCTCATCAACAAGCACAAACAAGTTTGTACTATGAGGCACTTTGATTCCAAAACCCAGTTTCCGAAAACATTGAATTAAAAGTTCCCTACAATACGAAATCTTATCAGAAACGTTCTTCTTACTGTCAATAGTTAGAGTGTCATAAAATGGTTCAGTATATAGCAATATCTCGTTGTAACAATCAATGATAAGGTGTACGTATTCTTGAATTTTCCGCTTGTTATTAGAAATAGGTCTATTTTGCAGTATCCGTTTCTTCACATTATTGAAACTATTAAAAATTTCGTCAAATTTCAATTTGTTAAATTCTGACATTTATTTCAGAACACTCATGTATTCAAAAAATACACAGTTTTATAATTAATTGTATCCTTGAAAATCCATTTATTGCACTCAATAGATGCCCAAAAAAAAAATTTATCTTTGAATTATTTTAAAGAAACAATTTCTTTAAAATAATTAGTTTTTGTCACTTTTGCTCTTACAATCAATCCAAAACATGTCCAATTTTTTTTTTTTTTTTTTTGTTACCAATCACAAAAATAGATAGGCAATCTCAAATGAATTGATAAAGTTTTTATAAAATATTAGTGCATTAAAATTAATTAATCCACACCAAAATTGTTAAAAATCTCACTGGGATTAATTATATTGATTGTTTAAAAAACAGTAAAATGAGAAAGTAATTTTCCAAAACAAAAGAAAAAGTTTTTCCCCTTGTTTCATTATTCGAATAAAAACGTAAAATTATCATTTTATATAGATTCAAACAAAGTTACACAAAAATATTCGTTTTCATATTCTTAAAATGTGTACAATCAAAAATAATAAAAATTTAATTCTTATTTTTATTATTTTTTTTTTTTGTTTCATGTTTTTTCCCTCTCTTTTATTTTTGTTTGTTTACTTTTTGTCTTTACTTGTATATTTTATGTAAATGTGTATAAATATGGTATGTTTATATATATATAATTGTATGTTCATAGATATATGAAAATAGTTGTGAATAAATTTAGGTAATTATATTTAGTTATAAAGTATGTACATAGGTATAAGTAAATAATAATGATTTTGTTTAAATTATAAATTCACCCTTCGATCGTTGTTCTCGCTCTTCCTTGTTTCGGCCACTGCTTTCTCTTCAATTTGATGGACATTATGTTGTTACCAGTGTTGGGATTTGGCTATTCTTAAATTGTACCATGAAAAAATAAAGTGTACCACTGTACCAATACATATGCACTTGTACCAAATTTGGTACAATTGTACCACAAATCCCAACAGTGGTTGTTACTGCTCTTTATATGTTGTAGCGCTATGTTGTTGTCGTAAACTTCATGTCGTCATTGTGTTTTTTTTTCTCAACGTTTAAGTTATGTTCATTATTCAATAATTTCCCGTTATTTATACATTTTTATTAATTATTTTCATAACCATTTATCGTCTCACTATGTTTATTTGTTGTTCACTGCATTGCCTTTTTGTCTTTTTCTTTTCGGTGGTACAATTTAACGTTTTTCTCTTTAGGTTTTATTTTATTTTGTTTACATTTTTCTTTCGTTTTCAATACATTTTCCCCTTTTCTTTATTTTCCTCTTTTAGTTTTTCTGTATAAATTTCACCATGGTTTCGTTAAATGTAACTGTATTTTTTTTTTAGCGTTATTTTGATGTCTGTTTTACGGTTCTATTTATTTGCATTATTTGAGTTTTTATTATATTTTATCACTTTTGTTCTCCACTATTCCGATATTTTTGCAGTTTTCGTGCATCTTATTTCATCGTTCGATATTTTTACCGTTAAGTGTCTGTAAAATGAATAGCTCGATTTGTAGTATATTATACTTTTATTACAAAACACAGAATACTAAAGATAACACGTTTTGATAGGCTTTAATGCTGTATTGAATTGTTGGAAAGAAATTCTCATCAGAAAATCTCCCTTGATCTTTTTTTGTTCTTTTCTTTTAGTGATGATTGCATTTGCAAAAACCATACATGGGTCACACCTGTGAGACGTTTTATTCTTTTATAGACTTGTTCATTATCCGTTGACGTCTCTACAATTAACTCAATTTGTTTCTTTTTGCTTGTTTTTTTTTTCTTAATACACAAAAATTTTAACTCAACTAAAACCGTTTTTTCCTCCTGGCAGGATCGCCATTTAGTGTGCCGTCAAAATTAAAAACGTCTTCACCCTTTCAGTTGTGTATCAAGAAGAAGTAATCTTTATTGTTTTCTCTTACATCTATCCTTACTTAAAACTCACCTAAGGCGTTCTTACATAATTATTAGCAGGGATGCCACTACAGTGTAATTGATTTGCCAAATATAGTCGCTCTCCCCCTCAACAAATAAAGTTTAAGACGCGTGATGTACAAAAACTAATTGCTGAACTCAACCCGAAGAAAGCTCCGGGTTTTGATGGAATTAGTAACCAGATGCTGATGAAGTTGCCTCGTATTGCAATTAGAATACTGTTATTTATTTTTAATGCCATTTTACGACTGGAGTATTATCCACACAGCTGGAAACTTGCCAAAGTTAAAATGATTCCAAAGCCGGGCAAAGGTCTTACCAAGTCTGAGTCATATAGGCCAATAAGTCTCCTATCAACAATGTCAAAGCTTTTCGAAAAACTGTACATGACAAAATTGTCCCCAATTCTAGTTAATAGTGGGTGCATACCGGACCATCAATTTGGTTTTAGAAGTCAGCATAGCACCATTGAACAAACTCATAGATTGGTCCAATTTATAAGAAGAACATTTGAAGAAAAGAAGTATTGTTCTGCGCTGTTTATCGACGTTTCTCAGGTATTTGATAAAGTGTGGCATGAAGGCCTAATTTTAAAATTAAAAACATACCTGCCAATAAACGTTGTAAGTCTTTTGGAAAGTTACATTACTGCCCGGAAGTTCACTGTTGAGGAAGGAGACTTTATGAGCATGCCTGAAACTATCTCATACGGTGTGCCACAGGGGAGTATACTGGGGCCAGTTTTGTATTTGATTTATACTTGTGATATGCCTCTGAGTATCAATATCCACACTTCCACATTTGCTGATGATACAGCCTGCCTTAGTATGCATGAAAATCCTTACGAGGCATCCCGATATCTTCAAGAACACATTACCCAGCTGGAACTATGGTTAAACTTATGGAGAATTAAGGTAAACGAACAAAAGTGTGTTCAAGTAACATATACATTACGAAGAGATACGTGTTTACCCATTCGGATTAACAATCAAGTTGTCCCTCAACATACTCATGTGAAATATCTTGGTATACACCTTGATCGACGGCTTACTTGGAAACACCACATTGACTCTAAGTTAACCCAAATGAAACTAAAATTAACTCAGGTACATTGGCTGATTGGTAGAAATTCAACCCTCAGTCTAGATTGCAAACTTTTAATATACAAGTCACTTTTGAAACCTATATGGTGCTACGGAATTCAAGTCTGGGGCACTGCTTCAGCTTCCAATGTCGAGAGAATCCAACGAAGGCAAAATTGTGAATAAAATCAATATTTATTGCTGGATTTTCACGTTTTATAGCTTGTTTTATTCCTAGGATATGTGGTTTTAAGAAAAATGTAAAAAATATGAAATTTTTGAGTTTCTAATTTTTTTATTGCAATTTTCATGTAAACAAATTACGCGATTTTTGCATAAAAAAAACTTTTTTCTCTTTTAAATTGTGAATAACTCCGAAACCATAAAAGATAGGTAAAAAATTATTATAAATTTTTTTTAACAAAATTTTGTGGCGCGTCTTTTGGTTTATTATCTATTAAAATCGAGATAGCGGTTTTCGAGTCATAGTAAAATATATTAGTATGGCCGACTAATTTAGGGGCCAAAATTAGCCACGCCCATAAAAAAAATCTCTACGTGATAGAGAAAAACTGACAGCAGATTTGAATTTAACGCATCGAAATCCATATAGTCCGCGTAATTTTATCTAAAGGACAGCCAAAAAATGTTATTTTGTTGTACAGTGTAATTATATTTTAGATTTAAGATTTGAATACTTATTGTTAGTTCATATTTGAAGATACAATAAATAAAAAATATGTATTAAAAAAAAATTATCTGCAATGTATACAGTAACAGGCTGGGCTTGTGCATGTTCCTGTTATAATTGTATCATGTACTTGTGAAAGCTTGTTTGTATGTTTATGTTCGCTAAACGCATCTTTTGTTTTATTGTAGGAAAAAGATAATGCTTATTTAATGGAACTAAAGGGTGTCTTACTAATTCCTGATAAAGAGTTTTGAAAAATTTAACTGCTTTTCTCTATTCAAATGCCTTAAGAATCTAACTATTAAACGACATAAAAAAGCATTAAATGCCTTAATATTAGGTTTGATCCCGTACTTTTTGGGAAAAGTTCGCTAAATTGAGAAAAAGCTATAATTTCTCTCAATAATACAAAAAATTTACAAAAGTACGGGAACAAGAAAAACCAAAAATTTTACCAAAAGCCAATGCACAAGTAAATACATACTTACACACATACACATGCATGCGTTTACTTACATGCTGTTGCATATCTAAAATGTTTGTTTCTTAATTTTATATAAAAAATCATAAAACTTAGTTCACTTGCTTATAAACCCTTTTGATGTAACTTTTCAATGTTTTTAGTGTTTAGGACAATTTAATTTTACATATCTTCTTATGAATTGAATTAGGTTACTGTTCGTAACGCTTTTTAAGCCAAATTACATGTGATAATTATTAATGAACAAATAACATCAAAGTTAGTTGTAAATATTCTGACAACAACACATAGTTGAACGGAACAGCCAGCCGTTTTCGAAGGCCACTAAACCTTCCTCATCAGCGTTCTTCTGTGTTTTTGGTCCACTGTGTGTGGTGTCAGTTGATGTAGATGTCTGCCTTATATACGAAACTTTATTGCAAATGGAATATGTGAATTGGTTTGATTCATTGCATTTTTCAATTTGCTTATATACATATATGTTAGGTCATGAAGGCTCAAAATTATCTTCCATATATATTACAACAGTCTTACCATTGTCGTTTTGTTCTTTACTAACTATGCACATGTTTTGTTAATTTGCTTATTTTTGTTCTACTTAAGACACACTTTTTTGGTTTGTTACTATTAAGTATATTTTTAATTTAATTTTTGCCACAAGCCAATGACTATTAATTTTAGTTAATTTAATTATTTTTCGAACTGTATTTATACATATATATGAGCAAATTGAAAAATGCAATGAATCAAACCAATCCACATATTCCATTTGCAATAAAGTTTCGTATATAAGGCAGACATCTACATCAACTGACTACACACACAGTGGACCAAAAACACAGAAGAACGCTGATGAGGAAGGTTTAGTGGCCCTCGAAAACGGCTGGCTGTTCCGTTCAACTATGTGTTGTTGTCACAATATTAACAACTAACTTTGATGTTATTTGTTCATTAATAATTATCACATGTAATTTGGCTTAAAAAGCGTTACGAACATTAGCCTATTCAATTCATAAGAATATAGAAACAAATACAGTTCGAAAAATAATTAAATGAACTAATTTTACTTTGTTATTGGTTATTTTTCAAACAGCTGATTGTTTTTCGGCTTGCCCAAACTAGCCCAAAGAAAAAATACGGGCTCTTTCGTGCAAGAAGAGAAGAACGTTACTCTCTCAAAAGCTCCCTTACTTGCCCAGACTTTGAGTACGGGAACAGTTTTAATTGGGATCCAGGGGGCGCCCAATGTGGAGTACGGGATCAAACCTATTACTCCTCGGCTTTCCTATCCAATAATTTAATGATGTTTTAACTACATGACCAACATCAACAAATTGCGAAAGAAACTTTTCTACTTGTTCTTTTATTAAAAGTAAAAAACTGAATCGTCTGCAACTTACGAGTAAATAGTTGGATTATCTGTTGTTTTCAAATGATTTTTTTAAAGGAAATCAAAGATATATTATAAAATGTTTGTAAATATGTATAAATGTGTATAAATACCTATACTTTTTAACTAATTTCGTGTCAGGTTTTAACCCCAGACCAAAAAAAGGGATGTTATAAGTGTATTGTAGTGTGTGTCTGAGCTTTACCCAACGATGTTGTCATGACCCTGCAGAAAATTTGGTGACAATTGATCCAAACGTACTCGTCCTATAGCTGGAGAAAATGTGGGTGTTATCAAAAGTACGGAGTAGTGTACGGTGAAAAATGACAGATCGTTTAAATGGTGATATATATACCATTTTCATGATGTATCGTCTTGATCTGGAGCCAATTTAATTCAGACTAGGTCTAGTAGTAGTAAACGGCACTGAACATGTTCGATGTGATCGAATACAGGACCTCTAAAATAATATATATATATGTAAATATAATGTTAATTGCTCCCTTCAAAGTGACTCTGGAACCAGTCCCGTAACTATACTAAAATATTAACCTATTTAACTGGTATTTAACTTTTGAAATATGAGAGGCCCTGTGGTCGAGTGCATAGTGTGCCAGCCTGTCATGCACGAGGTTGTCGGTTCGAATCTCAAAAAATTTTCAGATTAAAAATAAAATTAAAAAAAATATCATTGCATTTGTAACAATAAAAAAAATTATAAGAGTTAATTGTTACAGTTAAATGTCGAAATTTTTTTTATAAATAATTTATATTATTATACATCGAATATGTCCCTATGGGATAGTTCAGTGACAAGTCACAAGGTGCATACAAAGTATCAATTAACCCCATCCTAGGCCATCCTCATGTAAAAGTGACTGGTCCGCTTCATAGGAAGTGTTAGAACTCGGACTGGTGCCTATCACTTGGGGACCGGTCACGTGACTAGTCTTATGCCAGTTCCATTTCCTGCAGGGGACTAATATGACCAGATGTTCAGTTGTAATTTGAGTAATTGTTTGAGTTTATAAGCAATTGTTCTTTGATTCCCGTAAAAGGAGTCTCGAATGATTGTTTTGAGTATAAATGTTTATGCGCTGACTTCTTGTAGTTTGAATCTCTGTTTGTGAATTGTTATTCACAACATTCTTGTCATTTGATTTTCTTGTAATTTAAATCCGCTGTCGAATGTTAATTTGTTTAAGAGAACTGTTTGAACTTTTTTTTTAAGAGAAATATTGTACGGATTGGAAATGATCGTTGATCGCAGTACCTGCGAGCAACTATTATTCCAGATAGAATAAAACCAAGCTGTAACTATAGATCAGTGATGTGCACTAACACATAAACACACTTGCGCTTGTGTGTGGAGCATAGGAAAATCTCTGCTTACTTTTAACAGAGGTGGAAATGTTTTGTGAATCACATTCTGCTTATTACTTGTTGAGACAACAACACACGCGTAAAATGTTTAAAGAAAATTACGAAAGCGAATTCTTCTTTAAAGAAGATGTTGATGGTAATGCACAATGCGTTATATTTTATTGCGTTTTACATTTAACAAGCCATTTTTTTAATAAAAATACATAAAAATATAGATAAAATTTAAAAATACTTGTTATAGATCCCTGCTCTATGCTAAAGAGAAGCCAAAACCTAAAGAGAGCAAATTTTTTTTTTCGTGTACGTATTTGTTAGCTGCGTAAGAAGAATTTGTTTTTTTCTTGCTTTCCTATAACGCGTTATAGGGAAAGAGATCTATGCTATAGATAATAAGCTTTTTACGAATAAACTCTGAACTAAAAGATTTTAGTTGTTTTATATTAAATTTTATATTTTGTTACTCTAAATTGGCGCAGTCGGTAGAATAGATGAATAAATCATCTATCCAAGAAGATCCTACGAAAAAGGATAAGTGTTTAAAATTGAGTTAAATTAAAATTGATTATAAAGAACAGAATAAAAACAGAAATTTCAAAATAATAATAATATTATTTTAATATAACAAAATAGTTTAAATCAAAGAAATACAAATTGCACAAACGTCTAAATGAATTTTGCAAAAAGGAAAAATATCTACAATTAAATTTTGAAAAATAAAAAAAAATATTTTAAAAAGGAAGTCCTTGTGTCACCAGGCAACGATTTTTGTCTGGGCAGCTTTAAAAAGAGAGAACATACAACAAAGTGGATATCAAGGACCACAGAGCTCGGAAGAGAGTATCACTATTTGACGGTAACCGGGAAGACTCAACAATAAAAACGAACCAACAGTTACAACAAGAACAACAGCAACAGTTACAACAAGAACAACAGCAACAGTTGCAACAAGAATTGCATCAACAATTGCAACTACAACAGCATCAGCTACAAAAACAGCAGGTACAAATGAATCACATAGACCCTTAGGTTTTTGAGTTTGATTTCTAATTGTGACGGAAGAACTGTATCCGTTTTTGGAGAGTATAGATAATGTAATTTCGTGTATGTCAGATAATAATCCCACATCACAAAGGATGTTTTTGTTAGTGATTAAAAGTAAAATTATAGGAAAAGCTAGATTGGTTTTGGAGATTCATCCCCATTTAACTACATGGAATGGCATTAAGTCTTTTCTGGGACTTAATTTTGCTGGATTGACTTCTGCCGAACTACTTTATGAAGAACTGAGGGGCGCCCAATATAGAGGAGACGTCCTACAGTTCTATAACTTCATCCAAAACAAACTCTCCTTTTTTAATCAGAGACAGATATTAAACTGCAATATGACCGAGATTAATCATAATAAAATAATTGCATTGAAAACCTTTATGAATAAGTTACCTATAAATTTAAAAGCAGTTCTTTGTGCTCTTAAGCCAGATTCATTGAAGAAAGCGCTTCATGAGCTGGGTCAGTCTAACTTACTCTTAAGTGAAAAAATAGAATAAATTATAATAAAAAATATGTTCAGACTCAAAACTTTCAATCAAGAAACCAGAATCTTAATCAAAATAATAAATAAAATCCTAATAAAAATTTAAAGTAACCCAATCCCAACAATCGAGCTTCTAATTCAAATCCTAACTACCCCAATCGTAATAATAACAGATATCAAAATACTCATACTAATAGAAATTTTCCGTATCAGAATACGCCTAGACAAAACGGAACAGAACCGATGGATATCAGCGGACAGACTCATAGACAAAACCACCACATAGATAACACACAGACTTCACAGCCTCAAAATTTTCAAGTTACGGCCTCTCACATGGAGACTCCTCCGAATATAGGCTACCCTATGTTTTGTTCAAGGGAAAGACTCGAGTTACAAGAATTTTAGTCGATTCCGAGTCTACGGAAAATATTATTGAAAAAAATCATTATCCTCCAGAATATATTAAAAAGTTAAAAGAGCCACAGAGAATCAAAACAGCTTCAGGTTTTTTTGGTAATTAATGAAGAAGCTAAAATCCATAAAGACTCTTTACAAATTCGCCTTAAAAAAGACGAAATTTCCAAAGTAATTAGTTTTCATCCAATGTTTAACGGAATATTCGGTTCAACATTGTTAAGAAATAATAATGCCATTATATATTACAAAAAACAGACTATAATAATAAAGGAACAAGAGATACCTTTATACTTTGAAGGCCAAGACGAAAAGGAAACATCCAATTAAGACTGTATACGACACAGTAGAGATAGAAAATTTACCCGAGTTACATACAAACATACAATCCCAACAAATACTGGAAATCCGGTTTGTATGAGTTCATATAGATATCCCGAGATACATAGAAATGAGGTTAAAAAACAAATAGACGAAATGTTAGAGCAATGTATTATCGTTCCAAGTAATTCACCCTATAATTCTCAGATTTGGGTTGTCCCAAAAAAGGAGGATAAAGTAGGAAACAAGGAGTGGAGAATTGTGGTTGATTATAGAAGATTGAACGCTAAAACTAGTGTTGCGGCCCACAACGGGTTAATAACAAATCATTTATTTGTATATTTATTTATTATTATGCATTTCTTTTATAACTTATTATTATTGTATGATTATGTTATTTAGTATATAAGACCAGCATTTCAATAAAGAAATTATCAGTTACAGCATAACAGATACTTTTTCTGGTTCAAGTGCTAGAAGAAGGAAAAACTTTAATTACAATTTAGTGCCAGCCCAAATTAATGTGTTTGGACTGATTATCACTAAAGACCAAGAAACATTGGTGACCCCGACGTGATTTCAAGATTCCCCCCACCAGCGGTAAGGGTCCTGAAACTTAAAAAAAACACAGCGTGTATAAAAAATCCTCAGGACAACTAAGGTTGAAAAAGACGTGCTCCTGTCAAGGATAAGTTTTTAACATCAATCATAAACCCACCATGGCTACCATAGAAGAGCTGGTAAAGTGACAAGACGACACGGCGGTAGAAATTAATAAGTTAATTGCTAACGCTAAAAAGGCGCCCAAGGAGAGAAGAACTCTGGAGTACTACGAACGGAAGACCCAGGAGTTGGCAATCTTATGGCAAACATTTGAGCAAAACGACAATACGATTCGGAGAACAGCATCTGTTATATGAAAAAATTGGCCATAGAAGAGATTGAAGCTGCCATGGCAACACTAAGGTCATTAGCAGGCACTTCAAGCAACACGTCAGAACACAAACAACCAAAGGTGCCAGCAGAAAGGCACGGATTATTAATGAAGCTACAAACCCTTATTGTCATCATCAACAATAAGTTGGATGAATTGCTGGAAGAAAATTCCGGAATTTCCCACTTATACATCAAGTCAAAACTAAGGAATATAAATAGTCACATCAACACCATGTTAACACCATGTAAGTTAGAACATGACCTCAACCAGTACATGTTAGAAGAAACCGTCATTGAGGAGAAGTACATCAAGGTCCAAGAGAGACAAGAGGTAACCGTATCACCAACTCAACAAGAATCTTCGGTCCACCTACCGAACGTAACAATACCACACTTTTATGGAGACTACTTGCAATGGCGTGGATTCTATGAACTAATCAATGAAATCATTCATAAGAACCCGATGCCGACAATAAAGAAAATGTGGTTCTTGAAAACTAATGTGAAGGGTGAGGCTCAGAAACTTATTCAACACCTATCGTTAACTGAAGCAAATTATACAACAGCATGGAATTTGCTTCAAGAAAGGTATAATAACATGAGAGTTTTGACATTCACGTTACTAGATAAACTCACAGAGCAAAGCAAATTATCGGAAAATCCATCTGCTTCCGCAATTAAAACCTTGCACGACAATATACAAGAAACTCTAGCAGCACTTAGCAATTTAGGGGTAGACACAAACTCATGGGGCCCTATAGTCCTTCACATAGTCATGAATAAGCTAGATAAAGGAACGTACATGCTGTATGAACAATCATTGTCATGCCCAAAGGAAATTCCAGCACTAACAGAATTTCTCAAATTTCTTGAAACCAGATTTCAGTCGTTGGAGGCAATGGGGCAGAAAAACAAACAACTTGCCACAAAGACGTATTCGTCCGCAGCTGCAAGTTCAATCACAAGGGACAAGAAATGCGGCTGTTGCAACGAACATCTGCATCCATTATACAGATGTCAAAGATTCCTAGGGCAGTCTATAGACAAAAGACTGCAGTATATAAAATCTAACAAACTATGGCCCAATTCATACGAGGATTTAAAAATCTTGTTTTATTTTTGATTCTCTTTAAAAGTTGCTTCCAAAAGCATTTTACATTCATACGATGATTTTTTCCATGTTTCTAGTTTTAATTTTTGTTCTTCCAAAAATTGTATCAATGTTGCCATTAGATTTTAAAAAAATTCGTTTTTTCCTTACGTTTTAGAAAATTTGTTTTGTAAACCTTTTGTAAACCAAAATTATTTCTTCTGAATACTTGGAGCTACAGAAGGTAACTTAAAATTTGACATATGTATGTACATATATATGTAATTCTTTTGTATTAAATTATTCAAAGTGACTACTTCTGCCTTCGAAATTAATGCATACTTTTCTACAGTTTTTCGGAAATTATCTTATAATACAAATATAACACATATCTATATTAGGGTTTTCTCCAATCCTGGAGTTTATTAAGATTAAAGTTAAATAGTTGTAACTAATATCCTTAATTATTAAATCATTGTTTAATAGATGCTCATTTCCTATTTTCTGGGGTGCTTGCCATTAGAAGAATAGAGGGAAGATCCTATCCAAATGCAGGCACTGCGACACCAAAACAATTAGATAAAGGTCTATGTGATTCCGAGCAAAAACAAATTTTTAAACGGAGCAAAAATATATTTTGCATATATTTATTTTTACATTTATGCACAAAAAATACAATGGCGTTATCCGATGTTTGATGCAAATGGTCTTGCGTAAGTGCAAATGCAAAATATCGTAGCTTTTCTTTGGTTTGTGTGTGTATTTTATTGCTGGATTTTAAAGAAAAGCTACGATATTTTGCATTTACAATGACGCACGACAATTTGCACCAAACACCGAATACCGCCAATATGAAAATACAAAATACCTACATTTTGGCCAAAATAAAATATTTGTCCGATAGTCCCTATACTCCTATATTAGCGACTAAAATACCTACAGGTAACACTGTTTTCTATTAAAAAAAGCTGTTGTCACATTCAATGAAAAAATAAAATAAAGCAACATACCAAAAATTAAAATATGTGTAAAGAAAATTTAAAAAAAAAACTCGGAGAACGGAAAATGTGATTTTTTTTCTACCCCCTTTGCTTTTCTATACAGTTCGCCTACAAACTACAAAAATCGTGTTTCAAAAAATCATTGAAAAATCAACGTGTGAATTAGGGCTATGTGTAAATTGTCTCAAACCAGGTCATATTGCCAGGGTGTGCCCATCACAACATTGCACCAAATGCGAACAAAAACACAATACATTAGTGCACATCGATCAAATCATGTCGGACAACTCACAGCAGAGCTTCAAGAAGTCTCCCGCTCCATCAACAGTGGCATCTCTACAGCAATCTGGTATCCAATAGGATTATGTATTATTGGCAACTGCTCGAGTCAGAATACAGGGTGACAATGGACAAATCGGTGAGTTTAAGGCACTACTGGACTCCGGTTCTCAGATCAACATTGTAACCACCAGACTGGTGAAACGCTTAAACATTAATCCTGCAGAAGCTATCATATGGATAGAAGGCATCGGAAGTCAATCAAAGAAGTCTAATCAACGTGTTAATGTGAGTCTCCAGTCAACAACAAGTGAGTACAAAACTCGGCTCGAGGCCTTCGTTCTTCCCAGTATTATCCCTGTTCAGCCATCAAGGGATTTTAATCACTCATTATGGCCGATTTCGGAGAACATTCAGCTCGCTGACCCTGAGTTTAGCAAGGGTGGTAACATCGATGTACTTCTGGGAGCCGAATATTATTTTGAACTGCTAACTTCCGGCAAAATTCAGTTAGCTAATGATCTACCAACATTACAAAACACAAAATTAGGTTGGGTTGTCAGTGGAAAATTAAACAAGAAAGCCAACGAAACTGCAGTATGTGCAGTTTATGATGAAAATGAAAAGTGACACAAGCGAATTGATAGAACAGTTTTGGAAAGTAGACAACTTTGAATCAAGCAGTGAATTTACAATTGAGGAGCAACTTTGTGAAACACATTTCGCACAAAATACAACAAGAAGTCAAGACAGACGTTTTATTGTCAGACTACCATTTTCAAATAATCCAAACGCTCTATGTGAGACAAAGAGCGTAGCAATCTCAAGATTTCATGCGTTAGAGCGACGACTATTCAGAGATAAGCATCTGAGATCCCAATACATTGAGTTCATGGATCAATACGAGGCACTGGGCCACATGACTCGCATCAACGACGACAAGGTCCAATCACCGCACTTTTATATTCCTCATCATTGCGTGCTAAAACCAGAAAGTAGCACCACCAAGCTTTGTGTGGTATTCGATGCCTCGGCAAAATCCGCCTCAGGACTATCGTTGAACGACATTTTACATATCGGTCCTGCCACTCAAGCGACCTTTTCGGTATGTTACTACGCTTTCGGATGCCGACATTTGTATTTTGCACAGACATTGAGAAAATTTACCGTCAAGTTTTACTTCATCCAGCGGACCGTAACATGCAATTAATCCTTTGGAGAAGGAATCCAGCAGAAGCTATTTCAACGTACATGCTGAATACAATAACGTATGGAACATCCTCTGCACCGTACCTTGCAACAAAGTGCTTACAACAATTGGCCGAAGAGATCATGGAAAGATACCCACTAGGGGCGTACACATTAAAACATAATTTCTATGTGGATGACGGCATGAGTGGAGCAGACAGTCTAAGCACAGCAATTCAGATACAGCAGGAACTCACACAATTGCTCCATGAAGCCGGATTCAACCCAAGAAAATGGTGTGCGAATCATTCTCAACTACTAAAGGGCATTCCTCTGGAAGATCTGGAAGTTAACTTAGACTTCGACAATCAATCAACTAAGGTGCTGGGATTAACATGAAATCCAAAGTCAGATCAGTTTTTTCTGAAGACAAACATCCAAGACAACCAAAAAATAACTAAGCGTTCCATCGTATCCGATGTGACAAAACTTTTCGATCCACTGGGCATTGCAGGGCCAGTAGTAGTGGCTGCAAAATGCTTTATACAGAAACTGTGGGAGCTACAAATTGCATGGGACGATCCACTGCCGGAAAAATTAGCTTCAGAATGGTATTCATTTGTTTCGCAACAAAGGCTGTTTACTTAGATCTAGTGACTGACCTTGCCACTGAAGCATTCATTGGGGCCCTCAAGAGGTCGACGACGTTGTCAAACAATATACTCATATAACGCGACAAATTTTGTTGGCACCAAAAATCAGCTAGACGGACTAAACATGGCCATATTCGCTGACACTTCGCAAGAGATGATTATTCGAGCATGTGGTAAGGATGGTATTGAGTTCAAATTCATACCACCGAGAGCACCTCACTTTGGCGGACTATGGGAGGCAGCAGTCAAATCTGCAAAGCATCTTTTGTTAAGAAGTGTATCAACAGCGTCCGTCACGCACGAGGAATTCGAAACAGTTATAATTGAAATCGAAGCAATTTTAAACTCGCGACCATTGACCCCACTATCAACGGACCCTAATGATTTAACGGCATTAACACCAGGACATTTTTAATTGGAGAACCACTCACAGCTCAAGTGGACTCCAGGGCAACAACCTCATCCAGTTCCCTCGCAACACGATGGAGACTTGTTTCCCAACTGAAGCATGAGTTCTGGACGCGTTGGTCCACAGAATATTTACATAACTTGCAGGAGAAACGGAAGTGGAAAATAACATGCGAAAATGTGCATGAGGGTCAAATGGTCATCATAAAGGAAGACAATATACCTATTATGAAATGGCCTCTCGGCAGAATTCTCAAAACTTACAAGGGAGATAGATGATGACAAGGTTCGGGTGGCAGAGATAAAAACGTCATCAGGTGTAACAAAAAGACCTATTCACAGGCTAGCTCCGCTCTTTCATGACGAAGGTCCCGTGGAGATTGAACCATCAACTTATGTTAAAGGGGCATCTACGCGCTTCTGCCCGAAGTCTACCGAAGAAGTATATAGTACCCCATCAAAGAGGGTTAAACATATCACCAGCCCAATATTACTCGCCATGATAATAACGATTCTACTAATCCCTGTCGTGATAGGCAACAGTATTAGGATCAAAAATTTTCGTACAGATCCCGGATTATATTTTGAAGGGATCGGAACAGCTAAATTGGTCACCGCTGAATGGAAATTAATGGTATTTTATGATCTGGTTCCATTTTATTCTGAGCTAAGATCTTTCCAGTCAGGACTAAACAAGTTACAACAACTCTGTTCAGAAATTCAACAACAGGCAACGTGTAGGATTTTAGTTAATAACTTCGAGCAAATTATGAATGAATTAACCGAGGAGAAGGAGTTGTTTGCAACCAGTAGAACAAAAAGAGCTGCATTCAATATTGTAGGAAACATTGCACGATCATTATTTGGTGTTCTCGATTCAGATTATGCAGAAGAGATGTCAAACACAATCAAGCAAGCTAAGGGCCAGACTCATTACTTGTTTCAACTATTAAAAAATCAGACCTCCATTATCGACTCAACTATCAATATTATAAAACAGAACGAACTCAATGCTCAAGGTCAACTAAGTGCAATCATCGAAAGAATAAATAAAGAAGCAAATGAGATAGACAAAGAGTCCGAACAAATCAGCCAAACACAATTAATAGGGCTACTAGCAAATCAAATGACGCTGACGGCAATAAATCTCCAAGGAAGAGAAACGGAAATCATAAATGTGCTCACCGACGCCCACAATGGAAGAATCAGTCCACTCTTATTATCTCCCCATCAACTGAGGAGTGAACTTACCACAATCAAGGCACATCTTCCAGCATCTCGTACACTTCCGGTTGAAAATGAGAACCTTATACAACTATATAAGCTAATGAGTGCCAAGGGAGCTGTAACTAAGGATGAAGTCATTTTCGAAATCATGCTACCGTTAGTTGATCAACAATTTTAAGAGCTATTTAACATTGCGCCAGTACCAACCATCAGAAATGATGTTTTAGTCGCCATCATCCCAGAAAGTTCATTTTTAGCTGTAAGTCCACACAGGGACGAATACGTGCCATTTACAAATAATGAATTGTCCAATTGTATCACAGTCAAGGACAATACATTTATATGGCACAACAAACAATTCAAGCTTGGAAGGGGTTCGAATCACAATTCATGTGAAATCCACATCTTTAACAACAGGAATACAACCGATTGCAAGCTAACCAGGCTTCCAGGCAACTCTACATGGTAGCAATTGAAAAATCAAAATAAATGGATCTTCGCGACTATCAGAGACATCGAAGTATCATCAGTATGCGGCACCGAAATCACCCAGTGCACATTGAGGGGAAGTGGAATACTCGAAGTCGAAGCCAGCTGCACAGTAAAGTCCAGCCTGATTACGATTCAAGGACATTTTGGCACAACCAACAACATACACACATCATATGTTAAACTTAAGCACATAGATTCCATAAGCACACCTCAGGAGATAAACATAATGTTCAACACCACTGACAAGGAACTTGAGACTCATTCTTATCAACTTAACTAAATGAGTCACCTCTTGCTTTGCTCCCGGAATTCAACATTCAACACCACCAGGCAATAAGTTATACAGCACTGCTTCTGTCCACAATGCTGCTATTAGCGTTCATTATTGTTAAATGTCGAATAAATCGCCACACCAACATCAACCATGATGACCAATCCACACCTCAGCCAGTCCCGCGATCATGGCCTGTCACGATCGACATCATAGATACCTAATTGACTGGTGGTCAAGGGATGGAGAATGTTACGACCCATAACGGGTTAATAACAAATCATTTATTTGTTTATTTCTTTAGGTCAATTCATAAGTCCCAAGTTGCATTTTATTTTAATTATTTAGTTCACTTACACTCTATTTAGTTAAGTACAATTCAAAACGTTGCATTTTTCATTTAATTAGGTCATTTAAACTCAAGCTATTTTTTGTTCTTGCATTTATTAAATGTTCCAATTAATTGTAACATTTTAGTTCCGCATATTATGCATTTCTTTTATAACTTACTAGCGGCCCGCTCCGGCTTCGCACGGGTATAAAATATATAGCCTATGTCATTTAATGAAAAAATAAGTAAAATCGATCCAGTAGTTTTGATTTATTCATTACTGCCCGTGGCCCGCACGCGTTAAATTTAGGGTAAAACAATTCTTCTTTCCACAAACCACGAAGTTATGTAATCATTAATAAATTTTTTTTTGGTGACGGAAGCGGTGGGGGCTCAAAATATCCCAACGAAATTTGTTCTAACTTTAAGCAAAATTCATTCAAACCAAAAAAAGAATTTTGAAAATCGGTTCACAAATAGCAGAGTTATGGAATAGGGGAAGAAATTTTCCCTGCCGATTTTCAAAAACAAATTTATAGGACCTAATTGCAGGCAAACCCTTTCAAACAAAAAAAGAATTTCGAAAATCAGTTTAAAAATGACCGGGTTAGGCGTGTATGAACATTCTCCTTCTCCTTCTTTTTTGAAGTCGTTTAAAAATGTTATTGTGCGATATCCATAAGAGATAGACATATACCATAGCGGAGTTTTCTGTAGACCTTTTCAATGTGTACAATAGTTAGCACATTATTTGGATAAATCTCGTAGGGTTCAGCCTGTGTTTGCAATTTAAGCGGAAAAAAATGTAATTATTTACGACATCACATTAGAAACCTCAAAAATAACAGTATTTCCCCTCTATTTAATGGATGTTATTGTACATATAAACCTTCCTCTTCAATCACGCTATCTATGAAAAAAAACCGCATGAAAATCCGTTGCGTAGTTTTCAAGATTTAAGCATACATGGGGATATAGGGACAGAAAAAGCGACTTTGTTTTATACTATGTAATGATAATGATTATTATTGTATGATTATGTTATTTAGTATATAAGACCAGCATTTCAATAAAGAAGTTATCAGTTACAGCATAACAGATCGCAACTCAATCATTTAGGTACTTTTTCTGGTTCAAGTGCTAGAAGAAGGAAAAACTTTAATTACAATTTAGTGCCAGCCCAAATTAATGTGGACTGATTATCACTAAAGACCAAGAAACAACTAGGGAAGATAAATATCCAATACCGGTTGTCGAGGATGTATTGGATAAGCTACGGAGAGCAAATTAATTCTCTTCATTAGATTTGACAAAGGTTTTTTACCAAATAGAGATCGGTGAAAACGACCAGGAAAAAACTGCTTTCTCAACAAATGATGGTCATTTTGAGTTTAGACGTATGCCATTTAGCCTAAAAATGCTCCGGCTACAATTCAAAGAATGCTTAATAGCGTGTTAAGGAAATAAATTAATAAAATATGCGTCATTTATATGGACGACATATTGTTGTTGGGAACTTCACTTCAAGAGCACTTGGATAATTTATTCAAGATATTGTGCACACTACAGGAAGCCAACTTAAAATTTTCTTTAATTAAATGCAATTTTCTGCAAAAAGAAACTAATTTTCTTGGTCACGTGGTAGCCACAGAAGGCATTAAACAACATCCCAAAAAAATTTAATGTATTAAGAATTTTCCAATGCCTAAAATGGTAAAACAACTCCAATCCTTCTTGGGTTTGAGTGGGTATTACAGAAAGTTTATACCAAATTATGCTAGGATTGTAAAGCCTCTTACCCTTAGGCTCAAAAAAGACAGCAAAATCAGTGAAGGTGACTCCGATTACAAGGAGGCTTTTAAAAAGATGGGGAAAATATTGACATCGGCTATGGTGTTAAGATATCCAGATTTTGGAAAGGAGTTTGTATTAACCACTGACGCAAGTAATTTTGCGCTCAGTGCCGTGTTGTCCCAGGAAGATGGACCATTAGCATCTTCTTCGAGAACTTTAAACCAACACGAAATAAACTATAGAACAATTGAAAGAGAATTGTTAGCTATGGTTTGGGCTTGTAAGCAATTTCGACACTATCGTTATGGTAGAAAGTTTTGATTGCAAACTGATCACAGACCATTAGTATGTTGGCCTCACTGAAAGAGCCCAATTCAAAATTGGTTCGATGGAAGATTAAGCTCAATGAATATGAGTTTGATATTCAACATGTACAGTGCAAAGAAAATAAAGGGGCAGATGCCTTGTCAAGAATCGTTGCAGAAATAAATTTCTTCGAATGCAACGTGTGCCAAAAGATGTATAAAAGAAAAGTTGTTTTGGAGCAACACATTAAATAAAAACATGGTGGACAAATCTTTCAATGCAACCTGTGTAAAAGGAATTTTGAGAGCAAGGTGGGCGTAAAGAAACACTTTTACGTCTTCACAAAAAAGAAGAGTTAAATTTTAAAATAGTGGAGAGAGAAGTTTGTCAACAACAGGTGGAAAATAGAATAAATATAAATAGGATTGGATCCCCAATTCTAACCGTGCATAGCGCTCAGGATGACGGAATGGATCATATCCCAGTCACAGAGAGTCCTCTGCAATTCGCGAATAAACAAATTTTGATTGAGAGACAAGAAAAAGATTCCTATGAAGAAAAAACCCAGTTCAATAAAAAATTATATAGGTTTGGAATAGGTGCGGATAGCTTTGAAGAGGTTTTGAGAAAAATAATGAATTTAATCGAAAAAGAGGAAAACGGTGTAATATTCTGTGATGTTGAGAATTTGTATGTTATAATCCAGGAGGAGGTGAAGAAATATTAAAAGATTTAAGGTATATAGAACTTATACCCTACTGGAAAACATGGAAAAACAGGACTTATTAGAGGTAATAATGAAACATCATTGAAATAATTGAAAATAACCATCCGGATATCGACAAGACATTTTTTGAACTCAAGCAAAAATATTATTATCCTAATTTGAAAAAAGAAATAACGAAAGTTATAAATAATTGTGAGATATGCAATTATAAAATTGAACGAAGACCTTTGAAAAGACGGAAACTCCGTCATCTCCACATGAAATTGACCATACGGATATTTGGTATATAGATCCAACGAACGCATACATTACACTTATTGATAAGTTCTCTAAGTATGCTCTGATTCAGAAGGTTGAAGACCGAAAACCACTTAATTTTGTAAAACATTTTACAATATTATTTAACTTAATGAGAATTCCTAGATAATGAACCAGGCTTTACTTCATCCCATTATGGGGACTTCTAGGAAAAAAATAACATACAGGAAATTTTGATATAGAAAGGTTTCATAGCAGTCTGAATGAAAATATTAGAATATTGAAGAAAAGAAAAGAAACATCAGATATAGTTTATAATGTGGATTTGCCAATGCAAGCAAGTTTCATTTATAATAACACTTTTCATCTGACAACGCACAAGAAACTTGTAGAGATTCATTTTAATAATAACCCTTTAGAAAACCAAAAAATTAGACAAATAAATGAAGAAAGAAAAGAAAAAAATCTAGCATACATTAATAAAAACGCAAAGATCAAGACGTAAATGAAAATTTTAAAAGAGACTGGAGTACATACGACAGATACAAGACAAGAAAAAGTGATACTAAATAGGTTAGATAGCAAAAATTATCAGAATAAGAACCAAAAGGTTTATAAGGACCAACTAATACGTAGCAAGAATACTTTTAGATCTTTGGACGTTCCGGTTGACCCTACGGACAATTATATCGAAGATGCAGTATCAGAAAATATTGTTGGTGATGTTGATGGTATTTGCGGCCTGCGTAACACGCAGTCAGAGAATTGATTTTAGAAACCTAACTATAGGAAACGGACTCAGCATGATAAAATTGGGACAGAAGCATTTGCTTGAAACCTATTGCAACATTTTGCGTTTGATTAATACTACTAAATATGAAGAATATATTGGAGTTCTAGAGAAAACCGTGACTGAACTGAATGATGAGTTTCTGAACCATAAGATACAGCACTTAAGGACATCGTTGAAAGGTCTTACTCCTCACAGTTAAGAGAGAGGGCTAATAAATGTTCTTGGTGCCGGAATGAAATACTTTTTCGGAACAATGGATGACGAAGACAGAAAAAAAGTAGCAGAAACATTACAGAGAACGGAAGCGAACACACACAACTAGACTTACTAGTAGGCAATTCTATAGAGGGTACCATTTACAAATTCCACTACAAAACAAAAGGATAACAGAGGCTTACGTGATTCGATCCAATCAAAGGATGTTTAGTAAAAGTTACTACTTGGGTGGATTTTTATCGATGTTGAGCGCTCAAAATCGTAGTCACCGGAATCACCTTTTTGTGGTTGTACTGGGGTTTTCTCTATACAATTGGAAAATAAATTTTCATTAGTATTTTCTTATAATTATGTTTCTTAATTTGCTATACAATTCCAAGAATATATAATAGGTACTAAATTTTGTTAAGCTTCAGTATTCATTTTGTTTTTCTTATATTTTTACAAAATCGTTACGTTAAATTATTTCATTGATATAATTCAAGTTCAAGTTACAAAAAGAAATATTTTATTACATTAGTTATTTACCATAGTGGTATTTTCTTCATTTCATATTATTATGGTGTACAAACATACATACATCTATATACTTCCATACATACATATCTTCGTCTTTCGGTTATTCTTCTTATTTCTTTAGCTTCAAGCCTACAAAATTTTCTTAAAAGTTGATCGTTTATTCGGCCGTACAGCAATATGGCGCCATTATCGACATTGAGGTAGGTCAAGGCACGTGTCTATTGCGGTACCCTTTTCGCGTTGTCTCACTTTACCTCTTTCTCTATCCTCGTTTTCGTCTTACACAGTGGTGGCTAAATGTGTGTCCGCAACTAGGTTATGGTTCTAAGCTGGTCCCAGAGTTCTTAGGTGCTGTGGTAGATATGGTAGGGCGCAAGTTGGCTGTATTTGTCTCCTTAGGACGATCGATGTCACTCCACTACTATGGCACAACAAAACAAAGAAAAGCACAGTCGTGGCGACGACGTAGTAGGCAAGACAAAATTTTGTTGGATTGATTTGGTTGCCTTACAGATTGTTACCAACTCGTGTTCAATGATGATTGCGCACACCTACCGGTCTCACACTTTTCCAATCCTCCGACTAACACACTTTTCTTATACTCAGTCTTATGCTTTTCTTCCCATAACCCAACCACTTACATCAACGCACCGTCCTTAGCACAACGTCAACCTAGTACACTGCTCACACCACTATCTTCCACTTTTTTGACCTCCACAACAAAAACTTCCAGTCACGTTATATTTAGGTAATGACTACACTGATTAAATTCTACTTTGTTCTTTAAAGGCTTTACGTCATACCACTTCTGTTCAGCCAATCTCCGCCAATATCGCACAAAATCTTCAAAAAAATCAAGTCAAAAGAAAAAAGATGGATGCCGCCATGAGCTTTAAAGGGGTTGCCAGATTGGCAGTCTTTAGTTTGACGTATAATTAATCACTATCGTTCCCTACCCAACTAACCAAACCGTAACAACTTTAGTTCAGAAGTTATAGCCTAGCAACCTTTTTAGTTCCGAAAAAAGTTTTTACCTATAAAGCCAAAACGGTTACCTGTGCGCTATTGACATATATACCAAATAATAAAGAATTGAAATACCTTTAATAACTGATAACTGTCATATCCAGATTTACTTTAGTTTATATGCTATATGTGTATATGTTTGTATGTACGAGTTCACTCACGTACAGACCAATCGGCTAGACCGATTTTGATTTAGATTTTCTGTTTGAAAGTTGACTTGATCGAGAGTGTTCTTAGCTATGTTTGAAAATTGGTCTAGCCGTTTAGAAGATATTACATCTTTTTTAGATATATTCTGTTGAATCTGTGTTTTTGACGCAGTAGTCCCAAACGGTTTGTTTTTGTAAAGTGACGTGATCGTATATCTTTTAGTCTACACTTGAAGAAAATCGGTCTAGTCGATTGGAAGTTATCATAAATATTCTATTTATTAATTTAGTCTTTTCTTTTTTGCGATTCTGTTAATTCAATAATATTAGTGGAACATAGAGTTAACCTGCATCGGAGGTTTTTAAAATTTTTAATTTGTGTTATTAATATTTTTATTTATTAATATTTCTACTTTCCATGAATTAGTTGCAGAGGAGTAACTCATATCAAAAAAGTTCCCAGAAATTAATCAGAGATTTATTCTCAGTCCTTTTTTTGTATAAAACTCTCTTCTATAGCTCTGCAATTAGCAAATAGAAAAAGATTTGTGCAACAAAATTCATGAAATTTCCTGAACAAATGCTTAATGTATGTTGCGTATTATTAAAATTATTTGTTTTTCTTGTGTAATGAATTATTTTTCGTTTGTTAATACAAAAAAAATTAAACTAATATACATGCGTGTTGATTTTTGCAGACTTTTTTCAAATTATTCAAATAAATTTTTTTATTCCTTGTTCGTTCGAATATCCGAACAAAATTTTAAATTTCATGAAATTTCATTCGAACAAATATTTTTTTTTTTTTTTTAATACATATTTTTATTTATTGTATCTTCAAATATGAACTAACAATAAGTATTCAAATCTTAAATCTAAAATATAATTATTAGGCCCGACCACTGTCGGACATAAATTTAGAGATAGTTATAAATAATACATAAGTAGTGATAATCAAAAGGAAGAAAAAATAAAATAAAATAAAAAGTATTTTCAAGCAGTCCCATCTGGAGTGTTGAGTATAAGAGCACTTGTATCCCTCTTTTTTAGGCGGACGTGTCCAGTAAAGTTCAAAATATTACGAGCAAGCGGATTAGGATGTGACTCGAGTTTTGTTAAATATTTGCCTGCATATTTTGCAATTTCTTCAACCACTAGTGGCATATTCAAATCACGATGTATATTTGAGTTTTTTATATACCATGGAGCCGATGTTATTAATCGCAAAATTTTATTTTGCCTTCGTTGGATTCTCTCGACATTGGAAGCTGAAGCAGTGCCCCATAGTTGAATTCCGTAGCACCATATGGGTTTCAAAATAGACTTGTATATCAAAAGTTTGCAATCTAGACTGAGGGTTGAATTTCTACCAATCAGCCAATGTACCTGAGTTAATTTTAGTTTCATTTGGGTTAACTTAGAGTCAATATGGTGTTTCCAAGTAAGCCGTCGATCAAGGTGTATACCAAGATATTTCACATGAGTATGTTGAGGGACAACTTGATTGTTAATCCGAATGGGTAAACACGTATCTCTTCGTAATGTATATGTTACTTGAACACACTTTTGTTCGTTTACCTTAATTCTCCATAAGTTTAACCATAGTTCCAGCTGGGTAATGTGTTCTTGAAGATATCGGGATGCCTCGTAAGGATTTTCATGCATACTAAGGCAGGCTGTATCATCAGCAAATGTGGAAGTGTGGATATTGCTGCTCAGAGGCATATCACAAGTATAAATCAAATACAAAACTGGCCCCAGTATACTCCCCTGTGGCACACCGGATGAGATAGTTTCAGGCATGCTCATAAAGTCTCCTTCCACAACAGTGAACTTCCGGGCAGTAATGTAACTTTTCAAAAGACTTACAACGTTTATTGGCAGGTATGTTTTTAATTTTAAAATTAGGCCTTCATGCCACACTTTATCAAATGCCTGAGAAACGTCGATAAACAGCGCAGAACAATACTTCTTTTCTTCAAATGTTCTTCTTATAAATTGGACCAATCTATGAGTTTGTTCAATGGTGCTATGCTGACTTCTAAAACAACAACAAATATAAAAGACGAATAATTAACAACACTACTACTAACCTTATTTTTTATACCCTTTACCAAAAAAATTGTTAAAGGGTATATATAGGTTTGTCATTCCGTTTGTAATTTCTATAATATCAATAAGCGACACATAAAATATATATATTTTGGATCCTTATGAATAGGGAAGACGAATAAGCGATGTCCGTCTGTCTGTACGTGAAATCGGTTTTTCGAAGCTGCCAAAAAAGCTAGAGACTTTGTTCTTAAACTGGTGTGTCAGAAATTTTCCAAAATAGATTAATATTGAAATTCAGCAGAATCGAGCATACGATTGCAGAGCTGGAAAACTTAAACTTTATTTTGCCACATAAAAGTAACTACCGAAAACAAATTTTTATTTATTTTTAATAAATAAACTTATTTTACACTTCAGTACGACTAAAATTGGTATTTTAAATTAAAAAAATATAAAAAAATTAAAAGGACGTTTCCAGGGTTGGAAAACTTTAACTTTTTGCGTTATGTAAAATTAATTATGTCTAAAACTATGTCTGTCATAGGGTATTTTCTCGAGAACCGTAAAAGCTACAGACCTGAAACTTGGACACAGTGTGTAGACCTACAACAAAAAATACATGAGAATTGGAAATTAAAGGGTGTTCCAAAACGAGCATCGAAAAATGTTAAAATCCCATGTAATATACATACAATTGCATGTATATACACTTGAAATTTGTAAGGTTAGTATATTTTTATACAGACTACAAAAATTAACACTAAAATTTCCAAACATTTAAATTAAAGGGTGTTCCATCTGTTAATGCAATTTTGACTATGCAATTTTGACAACTTGGTGTATCTTGGAAACCGTAAGAGCGAAACTCTTCAAATTTTCTAAAACGGTAAAACTAAAAAATCAAAAAATTATAAAATCGCCAAATCGAAAAAAATCGCAAAAAAAAACAAAATCGCCAAAACGAAAAAATCACCAAATTAAAAAAATATGTCTAAGACCAAAATAAATCGCGAAAAACCGGAAAAATTGCTCAAATGAAAAAAATTCGCCAAAATGAAAGAAAATCGCCAAAATGAAAAAAACCCCAAAAAACAGAAAAAAATCGCCAAAAAGAAAAAAAACCCCAAAACAGGAAAAAAATCGCCAAAATGGAATAAACCCAAAAACAGAAAAAATTCGCCAAAATGGAAAAAAATCGCCAAAATTAAAAAAATCTCCAAAATAAAAAAAGACCCAAAAACAGAAAAAATCGCCAAAATGAAAAATACCTCCAAAAGCAGAAAAAATCGCCAAAACGAGAAAAAGTGACTAATCTGAAAAAATCGTTTAAACTGAAAAAAAAAATCAAAAAAGCCACATTAAAAAATGCTTACAACCGAATGTACGGAACATTTCGTGCGCGAGTCAAAGTCGCACTTTACTGAATTTTTTAACATTAAAGGAATTAAATGAAACTATTTTTTTTTTAATTTCGTTTTTGCTTTGTCACTTAACATATATTATGCACAGAGAAAAAAATGCCTCATATAATCAAGAAGATTTTCTCTATGAACCGTTTTTAGGCTAAGGGGTATCCCAGCAGAAAGAAGCGAAGATTTTTTAATACAGATTCCTCATTCATTTTATGTGAGAAGAAGCTTGCCAAAGTTAAAATGATTCCAAAGCCGGGCAAAGACCTTACCAAGGCTGAGTCATACAGGCCAATAAGTCTCCTATCAACAATGTCAAAGCTTTTCGAAAAACTGCTCATGACAAAATTGTCCTCAATTCTAGTTAATAGTGGGTGCATACCGGACCATCAATTTGGTTTCAGAAGTCAGCATAGCACCATTGAACAAACTCATAGATTGGCCCAATTTATAAGAAGAACATTTGAAGAAAAGAAGTATTGTTCTGCGCTGTTTATCGACGTTTCTCAGGCATTTGATAAAGTGTGGCATGAAGGCCTAATTTTAAAATTAAAAACATACCTGCCAATAAACGTTGTAAGTCTTTTGAAAAGTTACATTACTGCCCGGAAGTTCACTGTTGTGGAAGGAGACTTTATGAGCATGCCTGAAACTATCTCATCCGGTGTGCCACAGGGGAGTATACTGGGGCCAGTTTTGTATTTGATTTATACTTGTGATATTCCTCTGAGCAGCAATATCCACACTTCCACATTTGCTGATGATACAGCCTGCCTTAGTATGCATGAAAATCCTTTCGAGGCATCCCGATATCTTCAAGAACACATTACCCAGCTGGAACTATGGTTAAACTTATGGAGAATTAAGGTAAACGAACAAAAGTGTGTTCAAGTAACATATACATTACGAAGAGATACGTGTTTACCCATTCGGATTAACAATCAAGTTGTCCCTCAACATACTCATGTGAAATATCTTGGTATACACCTTGATCGACGGCTTACTTGGAAACACCACATTGACTCTAAGTTAACCCAAATGAAATTAAAATTAACTCAGGAACATTGGCTGATTGGTAGAAATTCAGCCCTCAGTCTAGATTGCAAACTTTTGATATACAAGTAACTTTTGAAACCGATATGGTGCTACGGAATTCAACAATGGGGCACTGCCTCAGCTTCCAATGTCGAGAGAATCCAACGAAGGCAAAATAAAATTTTGCGATTAATAACATCGGCTCCATGGTATATAAAAAACTCAAATATACATCGTGACTTAAATATGCCACTAGTGACTGAAGAAATTGCAAAAAATGCTGGCAAATATTTAACAAAACTCGAGTCACATCCTAATCCGCTTGCTCGTAATATTTTGAACTTTACTGGACACATCCGCCTAAAAAAGAGGGATACAAGGGCTCTTATACTCAACACTCCAGATGGGACTAACTGAAAATAATTTTTATTTTTTATTTATTTTTTCTTCCTTTTGTTTATCACTACTTAAATATGTATTATGTATAACTATCTCTAAATTTATGTCCGACAGTGGTCGGGCCTAATAATTATATTTTAGATTTTAGATTTGAATACTTATTGTTAGTTCATATAGGAAGATACAATAAATAAATATCATGTATTATAAAAAAAAAAAAAATTTTATGTGGTAAATATATTAAATTTTTCAAGAAGAAAACCCCATAAAATCAAGAAGAAATCTTATTATGCTCAACTTTTTGTACTCAATTTCCGTTATTTTTGGCACCAAAAAAAAAAAACAATCCATAGAGAAAAACTTCTTACTTCTATTAGGTTTTCTTATAGATTTTATCCTATAGGTATTTCTTATTGATTTTATTATGTTGCCTTCTTGATTTTTTTAAAATGGTTTTTTTCTAGATTTTATTTGGTTGCCTAATTTTTGTATAAGAATGTTTGCACAATAATTTCAATCGTTATTCAGGCTGATTGTTAGCATATTGGTTAGAGTGCTTGTCTATCAGGCAGAAGTTTGCTGGTTCAATACTTGGTGAGTAAGTTAGTTAAGAATATAACCTAATGTATGTATGTATAAATATGTAAATAGCATCTATAACATACTAAATACATATGTATATGGTATAGAATTTAAATGAAAATTCATAAGTACAGAGAATAAAGACGCAATTTTTGTTTTTTTTATTGATAAAATCAATAAGGTAACCTCACAAAAACTACAAGATTTCTTCTTGATTTTTTTAAAAAAGCTTTCTCTATGAAATTAATAAGATTTACTTATTAAAAAAAAACCATAGAGATTTCTTATTAATTTTGTTCTAATTTATGAGGTAGGCACTGTTTTCTCTGTGTGCATTTTTTAAAGAACTTGATTGGCATCAATAATCAGAAGAATCCGAAATGATGACTCCAGGGTTGGAAAACGTATACTTTTTGTGTTGTAAAATTAAATATGTCTAAATAATTCTCATTTCCTTCATAAACTAAATATATTTTATGCTTCTGAAAGAAAAAATTGGAGCATAAAATTACAAAAATGAAAACCAAGGCTCCAGAGATGGAAACTTTGATTATTTTTTGATAATAGAGTAACTAAATAAAACTAAGTTGTTTCTTTTTTCCTTTTTGCTTTGTTCACTTAACATATTTTATGTATTTTTTAAAGAACTAGATTGATATAAGGAATTAGAAAAATCCTTAATTATGATTCCAGGGTTCGAAAATTTACACTTTTTGTGTTATGTAAACTTAAATAGGTCTAAAAATTTTATTCTTTTCCTTTATAAATTTAATATATTTTATGCTTCTGAAAGAAAAGTTTGGCGTATAAAATTTGAAAAATGAAAATTACAGCTCCAAAGATGGAAACTTTGAATTTTTTTTTGATATTAAAGTATAAAACTAATTTTTTTATTTCTTTGTTCACTTAACACACTTTATTAATTTTTTAAATCAGAAAAATCTAAAAGGTTGATTCCAGGGTTGGTAAATTTATTGTCTTTTTTACAAAAGTACCTAGGTCAAGTTAGGTTTTTCTTTTTGTTTACAAGTTTTATATACTTTATGACTTAGAATGAAATAGTTTCGCATAGAAATTAGAAAAATAAAAGACATAGCTCCAGAGCTGGAAAACTTAAATTTTTTCTGGTATATAAAACTAATCATTTCTTTGGTAATTAAATATATTCTATATTTTATAAAGAAATAAATTAGTATTAAGAAACTCAGAAATATGGTTCCAGGGTTAGAGATTGAAAAAAGTTTCGGCAAAAAAATTGTTTTTTTCAGTTAAACAGATTTCATGTTTTAGGAAAATCATTATTTAAGATTTTTTATACATGTTTAGTTTTTTTTTATGGATATCTAATCTAATTGAAGTATAAACGAATGTTTGTGCTTATTGTGCTCTCAGCATAATAACTATTAATTTTTAGTAAATGGAGATAAAAGTAAAATTTATCGCTAAAGATAAATTAACGGACATGTTTCGTTTCATTTTCCTGATACCTTTCGTTTCTGCTGAATAAATTTCAAAAAAATCCTGTAGGAATAAAACGTTTACATAATACCACGATGTATACCATTTGCAATGGGAACTTTAAATCAATACACTAAGTAGTTTTGCAGCATCAATTATTATTAAATACTTGAAAATATAAAACAAGTTAGTTTACTTGGTATGGAGGTGCAATACTAAGACTATTTTAGAGTTAGTAAATAGTAGCACGGTTTTTGAACATCTCGAGAGCGAGTAAACAAGCCCCAATTTTTTGGTATTGTATTGACGTGACGTGGATGTTGACTGAAATAAGAGTGAATGTGAAATATATCTTAACCGCGGAGTGTAGAGTAAAATACTCAACTATTGCTAATATCGAAAATAAAATAATTGAATAAAATTCTTTAATCGAAAAATGCTGAAAGGTCACTTACTATTAATTGATTTAGATAAAAAAATTATAAATTTTTTCACAAAACAAATATGTATGTATGTGTCTGTATACTATATAAATGTACGTTAGTAAAGGGTATATAAGATTCGGCACAGCCGAATATACTACTCTCACTTGTTTCTTTTGTGATTTTCAAAAATATTATTATTTTATGAATTTTTGAAAGTCTGTGCATAAAGTAAGAGGTTTGTGACTGTTCAAAATTTGTGGTTGAAGTCTATTGATGATTTGGTTGAAGCGCCAATGAAATGCGTATATAGACATACTAAACCAATAGCAAATAAATTTCAATTATTGTACATTATTATTATAAACTAGCTGACTGCCCCGACTTAGCTCGGAAGTTTTTTACTAATGATTGTCCCCTTTGTTAGTTTGTGCGTAGAAAAAGTGAGAGTGAATGTAGGCATTTTTTAATTTTGTTTTTTCTTTACAAACCATGTCCTGAAAATTTCTAATCGAATAAAAAAAATCAGCCAAATCGCTCCAGCCGTTCTCATGTTATGCGATTTCATACATGGACCGTTTCATTTTTATATATATATATATATACTACGTTAATACTTAAGGTGAAGTTACATAACACGCGTTAGTGCGCGTGCCAACTGTAGGAATCTGTCAAAAAAAGTTGAAATAGTGTCTTTGCATACGACAAGTTACATACCAAACTCTTTGACGCGTTTGCCGCAGAAAGTTGGTTAACTTTCAACTTTTTAACGCGTTTTGATGTTTTGACAACTAATCGGCTGACAATAAAAGAGAAAAATTTTTAAAAAATTAGAATCGTGAAGAAAAATCTTAATAAAGAGTTTGAAAACTATACAGTATTGCACAAAAAAGGATTTGAAAATGTTCCAAGATCATTTTTCAATGTAAAAATGAATAAAAAAGCTGAAAGAAAAGGCGTTTGTAACGCGTGTTGTGTAACTTGCCATTTTTCATGCGGTAAAGTTTTCAAGCGCACGATATTCGTCGACGAACAAACGCGTGTTATGTATTTCTACCTTTATTTGCAAATAAAACTGTAAATTGTTGCCATATTATTGCTTTTATTGCGACTTACTAATTCAGAAAACTATTCACGATTAACGCACTATTTGCAAATAAGATGCTTGAGGTTGCCACGCTTACAAATGTTTCATAACAAAAAACAATAAATGTATAAATATTGCACAAAAAACATAGATAGAAGCAAATAATGACAATTAAAACAAATAACTATTTGATATTTTATAGATTTACACTATTTTTTTATCAACATAAGTAAGTTTTCTGTAGAAGTGCTACCAAGTTTGTGTACTTTTGCTCTGCCGTATAAACAGTGAGTTAATTTATTTGCAAATATTTTTATTTGCAAATAGTGCGCGTATAAACGTAGTAATAGATAGATATTATTTTGGAGACCAGTGTTGTCAGATTTATTTTCAGCCTCCTCGCTAAACGACTTGTCGAATATTGCCAATATAATAAAACATTAAATTTTAGCTCCAAAAATATTTTTTTATGTCATTACATTGCAAATATCGGAATTTTTTTAAATACAGTAGGTAACGTTGCATAAAAAATTTATTTTTTTTTTAACATTATTCTATTTTATTGAAATTGTAAAAATATTGCCTAAGATATCGCCAAGTAAATCGCCAATCGCCAATTAAAAATTTTCATCGCCAAAAACAAATTTTTGTCGCCACGTTTGGCGAGATATCGCTATATCTGACAACACTGTTGGATACCATTTGATATTTCGGCAATAGTTTCTATAAAAAAATTAAATTGTTTTTCTAAACAACACTGACATACACATAAGTACATACATACATACAACAATGTCATCTTAAAATTGATTTAAACATGGGTGCAGTCAAATTTAAAATTTGGTGATTTACACAATGTTTAAAAACGTTTTCTAAGGTAAAACTCTATTATGAATACAATTTTAGCGAATATTGCTTAAACCACATTTGAAATGCTATTTAAAATTTTTATGAATACGGCTGTTTACGTTTAAATGTACTGAAAATACGTACCCTGCTACTAACGCAACATTTGACGATCTGATTTAGGTTGGTCTCTTTGTGTATGCCTTTTGAATAAAATGATTACAATGTTGCCAATGAAATTGCACATGGGTGTGTCTCCAATTACGCTACATGTACAAATGAAAGTACTTTCTTGAAATTTCTGTATACGTATTACGAATAAAAAATTTTATGAAATAAATGACTTTCATTAAAATTTCCTGTTAATTTTCATAGGAAAGTGAAAGTTCATTTTAAAAATGTCGTCGAAAAGTAAAGTTGGAAAAAATTGTTTTGTAAACTTCTTATTTAGTCTTACCCAGAATATCACCTACACACACTTATAAGGCAATAAATTGGGAATAAATATTATTGCTAATATTGTAATAATATTATGGTTTTCAAAAGGCATGAATTGTTTTCTTCATGTATATTTCAACATAAGATATAATAATTCTTTAAATATAATTTATAATAATTTATAATTATATTTATATTTATAATAATTATTTGCCATAATCCTGTATATTTGTACAAATCTTTAAGGTGGGTAACACTGTTTAACCTTTTTTCACCTTACAGCCTGTTTTTAGGAGACGAAACGATTGAAACGCGACCAGCCGATACATAGACGATTACGTAAGAAATAGCGTCCATAGGACACGATACAATTTTGTCGCGTGACTTACGTTGCATTACGAATATATCAACTCTGTGTCAAAATGTCATGTTGCCAACGTGATCAAAAATAGTTTTTGTTTATCTTTTTTCATAAAAAATTATATATGCAAAATGGAAAAAAGGCAACCCTATTCTGGCGCTAAAAGTAAGGGGCCCATACACTACAAACAGCATGCATGCGCAATCAAGTGTTTGTGCCAGCGGTTGGGTCGTGTATGGGCTTTTTGTGTGATTGTACGTTTTGCTGTAGTGATGTCAAACAGAGTTTGATATTTTGCTGATGGTACCGCTTGCTGGTACTGTGTATGGTGAAATTAGCTCAGTTGGGAAAAGTTATCAAGAAGTAAATATGCATTTAAAAATCGTAATTTGTTGAAAAATAATTTGTTGCAATGGAAAATGGAATTTGAGCACTTTAGTTATGCATAGCTGCTAATATTAACAAGATATCAATAAAAATTGCAGCAAAAACTGTGTCACTATTTATAACCTCCCTTCTTGAATTTTTTTAAAAAGTGAATATTGTACCAGCTTGCTGGTATGTTATGTGGTTCGAACATGATTGCTCAATAGCTTGATTGTGCGTGCATGCTGTTGTAGTGTATGGGCCGCTTAAGAGAAGCATTAAAAATTCATTTGTTTTAAAATTTTCAATTGTAGATTAAAATTGTATTAATTATAGATAAAAAGTGTGAGTTTTCTGAAAACACGTAAATTTTATGTAAGTGCATGTAACTACATGCAACTGCGTTTGGCAATAGTTGTGTTCATTTACTAAAAATTTTTACGAATTTGTAACAATTGTTACTGGAAAGTGTTCATTAACCCAAAAAATTTGCAACGAGAGAGCGTCGAAAGAGCGTAAAAAATTGAGAGACAAAAAAATTCTTACAAATTATTACTAGTAAAATTTTTACTTGCAAGAATTATCCAACCACCTGTTGAGTGTTTTGTTGTCAAATTAATTATTTAAAAAATATTTGAAAAAGGAAAACTGAAAAATTTTAAATTTTTTTGTTGAAAAAACATGTATACGTATTAGAGATCGACCGAAGGCGTTTTTTTTGCCGAAGCCGAAGCCGAACTTCGGCTAAAATCCTAAACTTCGGCCAAAACCGAAGCCTAAGCCGAATGTTTTAAATTTTAAAAATGATACTTGCTTTATATGAATTAAGAAAAAAGTTTCCTTTTTTGAGATCACTGAAATAGCTGTAATATCTATTGGATACATTTTTTTTTTTTTATAATACATGATATTTATTTATTGTATCTTCCTATATGAACTAACAATAAGTATTCAAATCTTAAATCTAAAATATAATTATTAGGCCCGACCACTGTCGGACATAAATTTAGAGATAGTTATAAATAATACATATTTAAGTAGTGATAAACAAAAGGAAGAAAAAATAAATAAAAATAAAAATTATTTTCAGTTAGTCCCATCTGGAGTGTTGAGTATAAGATCCCTTGTATCCCTCTTTTTTAGGCGGATGTGTCCAGTAAAGTTCAAAATATTACGAGCAAGCGGATTAGGATGTGACTCGAGTTTTGTTAAATATTTGCCAGCGTTTTTTGCAATTTCTTCAGTCACTAGTGGCATATTTAAGTCACGATGTATATTTGAGTTTTTTATATACCATGGAGCCGATGTTATTAATCGCAAAATTTTATTTTGCCTTCGTTGGATTCTCTCGACATTGGAAGCTGAAGCAGTGCCCCATAGTTGAATTCCGTAGCACCATATCGGTTTCAAAAGTGACTTGTATATCAAAAGTTTGCAATCTAGACTGAGGGTTGAATTTCTACCAATCAGCCAATGTACCTGAGTTAATTTTAATTTCATTTGGGTTAACTTAGAGTCAATGTGGTGTTTCCAAGTAAGCCGTCGATCAAGGTGTATACCAAGATATTTCACATGAGTATGTTGAGGGACAACTTGATTGTTAATCCGAATGGGTAAACACGTATCTCTTCGTAATGTATATGTTACTTGAACACACTTTTGTTCGTTTACCTTAATTCTCCATAAGTTTAACCATAGTTCCAGCTGGGTAATGTGTTCTTGAAGATATCGGGATGCCTCGTAAGGATTTTCATGCATACTAAGGCAGGCTGTATCATCAGCAAATGTGGAAGTGTGGATATTGCTGCTCAGAGGCATATCACAAGTATAAATCAAATACAAAACTGGCCCCAGTATACTCCCCTGTGGCACACCGGATGAGATAGTTTCAGGCATGCTCATAAAGTCTCCTTCCACAACAGTGAACTTCCGGGCAGTAATGTAACTTTTCAAAAGACTTACAACGTTTATTGGCAGGTATGTTTTTAATTTTAAAATTAGGCCTTCATGCCACACTTTATCAAATGCCTGAGAAACGTCGATAAACAGCGCAGAACAATACTTCTTTTCTTCAAATGTTCTTCTTATAAATTGGGCCAATCTATGAGTTTGTTCAATGGTGATATGCTGACTTCTAAAACCAAATTGATGGTCCGGTATGCACCCACTATTAACTAGAATTGGGGACAATTTTGTCATGAGCAGTTTTTCGAAAAGCTTTGACATTGTTGATAGGAGACTTATTGGCCTGTATGACTCAGCCTTGGAAAGGTCTTTGCCCGGCTTTGGAATCATTTTAACTTTGGCAAGCTTCCAGCTATTTGGATAATACTGCAGTCGTAAAATGGCGTTAAAAATAAATAACAGTATTCTAATTGCAATACGAGGCAACTTTATTAGCATCTGGTTACTAATTCCATCAAAACCCGGAGCTTTCTTTGGGTTGAGTTCAGAAATTAGTTTTTGCACATCACGCGTCTTAAACTTTATTTGTTGAGGGGGTAGAGCGACTACATTTGGCAAATCAATTACACCAGTACATGTGTTTGGGGTAAATACGTATTTTAAATGGGCAGCAAATATGTTACCTTTTTCAGTATCGCTTCTTGCCCAACCTCCGGTAGATGTGCGCAGAGGTGGTTTAAACTCAACGGGTGTTTTAAGCTTTCTAGCAGCACATAACAAGAAAAATAAAACTATTTTGCAATTTCTAGATTGTTTTTTCATATGATCACTCACAAGAACGCCCAAGTAAAAGAAAATAGAAAGCAACTGGGTTGTATTTCAAAGCAACCCTTTCAAAACGTTAAACACAATAGAAACTGTCGGCGAGCAACGACCAAACATAATGTTATTTTTCAAGCTTGGAATGAAAAATATTTGGATTCGGCTAATCGGCCGATTTTTGGCCGAAGGACGAAGCGGAAGCCGATTAATCGGTCGAACTCTAATACATATGCAAAAAGAAAGCATGCTTTCTTAATTTATTGTTTTTCTTTTATTAAGCCACATAAATTAAATTTTAATGGCAAATAATTTTGTTTGTTTCTCATGTATGATCAGAGATGGAAAGTGGCATTTTTGTATTTGTTAATGAATAAAATTAAAAAACTATGAAAAATGCATAAAATAGTAAAAATACATGAAACTGTGTAAAGAATTTCATCTTAAATGTCAATTTCTAAAAAAAATTGCAATTTAAAATATTGTCAAACAAAATACATCAGAAAAAGTACAATTGTATTATGATTTCCATCCATGGTTCTAATATGAATAAAATTTTCTTGCAACTTTTTATAAGAAAAGCGTTCATTTACTTTTTCATATTTGGGAGAGTAATTTTATAAATTTCTGCTTTACTCTCTCGTTGCTAGTTTCTGCTGGGAAAGTAAATGAACAGACCTAATGTAAAAAATACATTATTAAGAAAGCTGCTTCCTCCTGGAGAAAAATGTGAAAGAAATATTTTTTAACTGTTTCTTAACCCAATGCAAACTTATGGAAATGTATATTTGTACGTGCGCGCCTACAAAAGTTTGGTAGGAATTTTTGCTGTTCCCGAACTGCGGAATTCCTGTGGCCAAATGAGGAAACTCTTCCATGCAGGCGACCAATTGCTCAAGCAGCATTGCTGTTGTCATTTTGATGCTGAATAATCAAAACTATTATTAATATGAAAGTATAATTTTACTGGTATATACATACAAAGATATATGTACATGTACATACATATATACTTATGTATGTTTACCTTTTTTTGTTGAGCTTTCCATTTGATTTGTTTTATTTTATGTCACTGTTTGTTTTTTTTCTGTGCAATTAAAATTTTATGTTGCTTTTGTCGAAATTTTATTTATTTTTATGCACTTTTGTTGAACACGACTAGAATTTTTCAATCGTCCACCTTGACGTTTATGACGAGATAAATCGTTTAATAAAAACCAAAATAAATTGACAGTTGTTATGTTATTTAGTAAAAAACGTCAACAGTCGCGTTCTAAGAACCAAAAAAAGAAAAACGCTCATTTGTTAGCGATTATTATGAATGAGTCGTCTCCTAAAAACAGGCTGTAAATCTAGTACGAAAATCAATAAATTGGCACGCTGCACACGAAGCACGAAGCGTAGTCTAAACAGCATGATTCATAAACATGATTCAGAGAGCGAAGCAAGTGATTCAACTCGTTGTCTAAACATAGAATAAGTGTGAACATAGTATAACTTGTATTTCTTGTATGAAAATAATTTAAAATTATCAAAAAATATGGTAAGGTGCATTAAAATAGGATTTCGGAGAATAATTACAGAAATCAAATATTTAGTGCAGTTAAGTCAATTAACATTGATTTTTGTATAAAAATAATTTAACACGTTCGCCACTCAGCGTCACATATATATGTGACGTTGACATACAATATGTGCCGCATTATTATTGAAATTTATTGAGCTTTAATTTCGTAGGAGTTTGTAGGATATAATTTTCTTATATGTTTTAGTCTCTGGAAAAGTGTCAGATATATACAAGTGCCGCGGTTTGAAGATATGATAATCAGTTATTTTAAAATTTCGTTTTTTAGGAGTATTCCCAGGCGATCAATTCGCTGATATATAAAGGTGTTTTTTCGCCTGATATATATATTATTTTGGATCCATAACAATATAAATCCTGATAGATAATCCCTTAACACTTTTGTCATTCAGAGAAAGGATTATAAAAGTATATTTGGCTGAAAATTTCAGAGGACAGCAACAAATTATATATGTGGAGTCTGCAGAGAAAAAGAGGGTGAACTATGCCCTTATACTTGTTCCAAAATTTTGCATAACCAATAAAGTGTATATTTATAACTTTTAATAAATACATAACATTTTTGAGACTTCTGTTCTATTGATAGATATTAAACCATTTAGTGTCTCACATACATATGTGACACTGAGAGCCTATTTCACCAACTTATTTAAATATCAATTCATATTTAAAAGTAATTTTTCCATAAAAAAATTAATGAAAATCAACATTTAAATATGAATTAGACACCTGCGTAAATAGTCTTGAAATGTACATAAATGCGACTTGTTTTTTAAATGTAGTCTCGTGGCTGTAGAATGCTAAACCAATAACAAATGCTGTAGTATTATAAGCAAAGCACGATATATACATTGGTGGATGTGTATATGAGTACACAAGCAATGTCGTTAAGACTTCTTGTTATGAACAAACAATCAACAAAGTAGTGTTGATACGTACATGCTTATTATTTTCCATATTTTACGTTTGAGTGTGTGCGTGTAATATGTATATGGTAAGCTATTATGTGTTCAAGGCAGGTTTTTTAAAGCAAGCGCACACAACTAATGTCAATGCATGTATGCGTTTGTGTGTGCGCAGAAAAATAAAAGAGCATACACACAACGCGTGTGTGTATGTACATGCATGACCCTTGAATACGCGCCCATGCGTAGAAAGAAGCAAGCATCACAAATTTTTCAGTCACGAAGTATTTTCTTCTTTATTCCTATACCTGCAATAGCTGAAACAAATTATTTCAAACAGTGTTGTTTAGCGTTTGTTTTAGAAGATTTCTCTGTAGTAAAGCATTTGAAAACTCCCTCATGTCTTGAAAGTTCTTATAAATGGTCTTGGACTTTAATATGAATTGATATTTAAATAGAGTTGGCGCAATTGGTCCTGAGTCCTTGCTAATCACACGTCACTTATATGTATGTGACTTATGTATAACACAGTTATGTGACATTCGAGTTTCTCTTAAGAATTTTTCTTAGAAAACTCATGTCACATATATGTGACATATTTTTTTTGTTCCAGAGTTTTTTTAAAGCTCCAAAAATTTATGAGTGGCGAACGTGTTAAAATTACCAAAAATCTTATATTAAAAAATTTTAATGGGATTTGCAAGAATAGTGACCAAAATTAATCATTTTATGCAGTTAATTTAAAAAAGCGCTTAAAGAAAAGGCAGTTAAATCAAAACTACTGTATTTACCAAATAAAAAATACATACATAAATACATACTATACATAAGTCTAAATGGTAGGTACACACTTTGCAAATGTGTTTACGCAACAAGTTTAATAAAATAGTTTGATATTTTTAAAACCTCGAATGCAACACGAAATAAAACCATAAACTACGCGAGCAACAATGAAACCTGCGGGGTTGCTTAAAGATGTCGCAAAGTGTGTACCTACCATAACAGTTAATTCTTTCCATTATACAAACGAAAATTTTTCAAAAAAATCATTAAAGTTTAATATAATTTCCACAGATAAGACATTGTTACAAATCCAGCAGGTATTTTCAATGTCGTTGAAACATTCATTGCAATAGGACACTTTACAGGATTCATTTCTGCAGAAGACAAACCTTGAATCTATAAAGAAGATGAAATACATTTATTTATTTTATTTTACAAAATTAATAAATTTAACTACAATTATAAGAATTAATTAAAACATAAAAGAGTACTATCGTCTAACGATATATTTACAAAATTTGTTTTTGTTGGACTGTCCCGCGTCCCGCCGATTTTTAAAAATACTTTAAATTTTATTTCTAGATACATAAGGTTTTTCATTTCAAAGTAAATTTTAGTTGTTTACATACATACATATGTATACCTAGCTTCATTCAATTCACTTAACCGTTAATCGAGCTTTGTATCATAAATGATACATTTAGTTTTTTATGTTAACATAACTCTGGTTTTCAAAATTTAAAGTACCACATTTACACAATTTGTAAACATTGTTATTCCCGTTATTAAAAAATAAAAAAAAATGTAAATCTCTACGCAGGCAATAAGAAATTCAAAAAGTTTATAATCTTACCTTTGTATCACATTTGATACATACTGCAGTTTGTGTGTTTCTATGCTGTTGTACATTTACTTAGAGCAAGTGTTTTTGATTAGTTCTGCGTTTTCTTTTGAAAAAAATTCAGTTCAAAATATGTAGATATTGATAAAAATGTCTTATCCGCGGTTTTTGACTCTCAAAGAACTGGTAAATGAAGTGCTAAGTGAAAGTGAAGATGATGATATTTCTGAACCAGATGTCACAGACATTGCTGTTCATAACACTGATATTTCAGATGAAGAAGAACACGAAAGTGGATCGTCTTCGGATTCTGATCAAGGCATTAGCAGTAACACAAATAGTGATCCTTTGTATTCAGCCAAAGATGGTACTACTTGGCGTAGCGAACCTTATCCCATTGGTAAATTAGGAAAGGAAAATATTCTTAGCATGCGCCCACGTAAGTCGAAATTGGAAGAAAAAAAAGCTGTCTGAATTGAGACTTGTTTTTTAGGTATAACAAAATTTTCCTCAAGTCGCGTAAATATTATTCGAGATTAATTTTTGGCTAGTTTTCTCCTCACAAATAACAAAGATTGTAATCAACAACTCCAACAAATATGGAAAACATCTAAATGGCTCCAATCATATTGAAATCGATGAGGAATTATTTCATGCTATTTGGCAATTTTATTGTTGGCCGGAGCATACAAGTAAGCAAATATTAAGGTTTTCAAACGACATATGTATACAAATATTTTACATTCAATAGGTCAAAAAACGAAACTTTACACGATCTTTTTGATGAGTAATAAAACGAAAATAAACGATCAATTCCTCCAAAGCTTTTGGCATGCAAAAAAATTCCACGGTATGAGTCAACATTCGCTTTTACACCTGATACAACTATGGTTAGCTATATAAGCCACAAAGACAAGTGTACAATTGTTATGAGTACAATGCATCATGAACCTAAAGTTTCGGATTGCCCCAAAAAGTTGCCCGAAATAATATCGTTTTATAACTCCACGAAAGGAGGAGTTGACACTGTTGATAAAATGTTGAATTGCTATAGCTGCAAACGTAAAAATAATCGGTGGCCGATGACTGTTTTTTCAACATTATTGACATTTCAGCTTTGAATGCTTACATTTTATTCAACGAAGTCGATGCCAACTGGAAAGAAACTCAAACCAGTACAAAACGTAAGACTTTTCTACACGAGTTAGCAATATCACTGTCAAAGCCTTATATGGAAAAACGTCCTAGAAATGAACTTTCTCTGGCAATTTTCAAAAAGCTTTCAGCCCAAAGTACAGATGAATCTAATGACAGTGAAGCTGGTCCATCAAAAAACAAAGAACCGATACTTCTGAAAAAAAGAAACTTGCTAGATGTCAGAAATGTTGCACTTCGGGTGAAAATAAAAACAAATAGTCGTCGAATTACTGCTTTTTATGTCAGAAGCCTTGCTGTAGTGATAAACACGCCAAAAATGTTTGCGTTGATTGCATTAATGATTTCTAGAGTTAATCATATATTATGAACTTAATTAAATATAAAAAAGAAATAATAAAAAAAACTTTAAATGTGATGAATTAAAGTCAATTACTTCTATGTTCTCTAATATGTATCAAAAATGATACATAGGAAGAATTATGAATTTTTTTTAAAGCTCGATCTACGGTTAAACGATTAACTGGGACAAGGACTTCATGCATTTAAAAGAGGTATTTTAGGCGCCTAAAATATGGAATTAAAAATGCAAAATATGCACTAAAACAATAAAATATGCACATATTTTAAAAAAATTTTGTTCCAAAAAATTTTTTTAAATTTACATACAACTAAATAAAGATATAAGAATATTTTCTTTTCTCAAGAGGTGATTTATGATATAAAGATTTTTTTCTGCATTATTAACTCCAAAAACGCATTTGTCTTCTTATTTATTTATTTTCATTTAAAAATTTTATTATTTTTTATATTTTCGAATAGGAAGTTCTATCAATTTATTCTTAGAAAGCTTTTGTGAATTGAAAAAGGCCTGTGGATGTAATCGGCTCAAATTTGAATAATTCTTTTTATATAATACTGTATATTTATTTAACTAAACCATTTAACTAAACCACTTAATTTTGTAAAACATTTTACAATATTATTTAACTTAATGAGAACTCCTAGATAATGAACCAGGCTTTACTTCATCCCATTATGGGGACTTCTAGGAAAAAAATAACATACAGGAAATTTTGATATAGAAAGGTTTCATAGCAGTCTGAATGAAAATATTAGAATATTGAAGAAAAGAAAAGAAACATCAGATATAGTTTATAATGTGGATTTGCCAATGCAAGCAAGTTTCATTTATAATAACACTTTTCATCTGACAACGCACAAGAAACTTGTAGAGATTCATTTTAATAATAACCCTTTAGAAAACCAAAAAATTAGACAAATAATTGAAGAAAGAAAAGAAAAAAATCTAGCATACATTAATAAAAACGCAAAGATCAAGACGTAAATGAAAATTTTAAAAGAGACTGGAGTACATACGACAGATACAAGACAAGAAAAAGTGATACTAAATAGGTTAGATAGCAAAAATTATCAGAATAAGAACCAAAAGGTTTATAAGGACCAACTAATACGTAGCAAAAATACTTTTAGATCTTTGGACGTTCTGGTTGACCCTACGGACAATTATATCGAAGATGCAGTATCAGAAAATATTGTTGGTGATGTTGATGGTATTTGTGGCCTGCGTAACACGCAGTCAGAGAATTGATTTTAGAAACCTAACTATAGGAAACGGACTCAGCATGATAAAATTGGGACAGAAGCATTTGCTTGAAACCTATTGCAACATTTTGCGTTTGATTAATACTACTAAATATGAAGAATATATTGGAGTTCTAGAGAAAACCGTGACTGAACTGAATGATGAGTTTCTGAACCATAAGATACAGCACTTAAGGACATCGTTGAAAGGTCTTACTCCTCACAGTTAAGAGAGAGGGCTAATAAATGTTCTTGGTGCCGGAATGAAATACTTTTTCGGAACAATGGATGACGAAGACAGAAAAAAAGTAGCAGAAACATTACAGAGAACGGAAGCGAACACACACAACTAGACTTACTAGTAGGCAATTCTATAGAGGGTACCATTTACAAATTCCACTACAAAACAAAAGAATAACAGAGGCTTACGTGATTCGATCCAATCAAAGGATGTTTAGTAAAAGTTACTACTTGGGTGGATTTTTATCGATGTTGAGCGCTCAAAATCGTAGTCACCGGAATCACCTTTTTGTGGTTGTACTGGGGTTTTCTCTATACAATTGGAAAATAAATTTTCATTAGTATTTTCTTATAATTATGTTTCTTAATTTGCTATACAATTCCAAGAATATATAATAGGTACTAAATTTTGTTAAGCTTCAGTATTCATTTTGTTTTTCTTATATTTTTACAAAATCGTTACGTTAAATTATTTCATTGATATAATTCAAGTTCAAGTTACAAAAAGAAATATTTTATTACATTAGTTATTTACCATAGTGGTATTTTCTTCATTTCATATTATTATGGTGTACAAACATACATACATCTATATACTTCCATACATACATATCTTCGTCTTTCGGTTATTCTTCTTATTTCTTTAGCTTCAAGCCTACAAAATTTTCTCCACCTTAAAAGTTGATCGTTTATTCGGCCGTACAGCAATATGGCGCCATTATCGACATTGAGGTAGGTCAAGGCACGTGTCTATTGCGGTACCCTTTTCGCGTTGTCTCACTTTACCTCTTTCTCTATCCTCGTTTTCGTCTTACACAGTGGTGGCTAAATGTGTGTCCGCAACTAGGTTATGGTTCTAAGCTGGTCCCAGAGTTCTTAGGTGCTGTGGTAGATATGGTAGGGCGCAAGTTGGCTGTATTTGTCTCCTTAGGACGATCGATGTCACTCCACTACTATGGCAAAACAAAACAAAGAAAAGCACAGTCGTGGCGACGACGTAGTAGGCAAGACAAAATTTTGTTGGATTGATTTGGTTGCCTTACAGATTGTTACCAACTCGTGTTCAATGATGATTGCGCACACCTACCGGTCTCACACTTTTCCAATCCTCCGACTAACACACTTTTCTTATACTCAGTCTTATGCTTTTCTTCCCATAACCCAACCACTTACATCAACGCACCGTCCTTAGCACAACGTCAACCTAGTACACTGCTCACACCACTATCTTCCACTCTTTTGACCTCCACAACAAAAACTTCCAGTCACGTTATATTTAGGTAATGACTACACTGATTAAATTCTACTTTGTTCTTTAAAGGCTCTACGTCATACCACTTCTGTTCAGCCAATCTCCGCCAATATCGCACAAAATCTTCAAAAAAATCAAGTCAAAAGAAAAAAGATGGATGCCGCCATGAGCTTTAAAGGGGTTGCCAGATTGGCAGTCTTTAGTTTGACGTATAATTAATCACTATCGTTCCCTACCCAACTAACCAAACCGTAACAACTTTAGTTCAGAAGTTATAGCCTAGCAACCTTTTTAGTTCCGAAAAAAGTTTTTACCTATAAAGCCAAAACGGTTACCTGTGCGCTATTGACATATATACCAAATAATAAAGAATTGAAATACCTTTAATAACTGATAACTGTCATATCCAGATTTACTTTAGTTTATATGCTATATGTGTATATGTTTGTATGTACGAGTTCACTCACGTACAGACCAATCGGCTAGACCGATTTTGATTTAGATTTTCTGTTTGAAAGTTGACTTGATCGAGAGTGTTCTTAGCTATGTTTGAAAATTGGTCTAGCCGTTTAGAAGATATTACATCTTTTTTAGATATATTCTGTTGAATCTGTGTTTTTGACGCAGTAGTCCCAAACGGTTTGTTTTTGTAAAGTGACGTGATCGTATATCTTTTAGTCTACACTTGAAGAAAATCGGTCTAGTCGATTGGAAGTTATCATAAATATTCTATTTATTAATTTAGTCTTTTCTTTTTTGCGATTCTGTTAATTCAATAATATTAGTGGAACATAGAGTTAACCTGCATCGGAGGTTTTTAAAATTTTTAATTTGTGTTATTAATATTTTTATTTATTAATATTTCTACTTTCCATGAATTAGTTGCAGAGGAGTAACTCATATCAAAAAAGTTCCCAGAAATTAATCAGAGATTTATTCTCAGTCCTTTTTTTGTATAAAACTCTCTTCTATAGCTCTGCAATTAGCAAATAGAAAAAGATTTGTGCAACAAAATTCATGAAATTTCCTGAACAAATGCTTAATGTATGTTGCGTATTATTAAAATTATTTGTTTTTCTTGTGTAATGAATTATTTTTCGTTTGTTAATACAAAAAAAATTAAACTAATATACATGCGTGTTGATTTTTGCAGACTTTTTTCAAATTATTCAAATAAATTTTTTTATTCCTTGTTCGTTCGAATATCCGAACAAAATTTTAAATTTCATGAAATTTCATTCGAACAAATATTTTTTTTTTTTTTTTAATACATATTTTTATTTATTGTATCTTCAAATATGAACTAACAATAAGTATTCAAATCTTAAATCTAAAATATAATTATTAGGCCCGACCACTGTCGGACATAAATTTAGAGATAGTTATAAATAATACATAAGTAGTGATAATCAAAAGGAAGAAAAAATAAAATAAAATAAAAAGTATTTTCAAGCAGTCCCATCTGGAGTGTTGAGTATAAGAGCACTTGTATCCCTCTTTTTTAGGCGGACGTGTCCAGTAAAGTTCAAAATATTACGAGCAAGCGGATTAGGATGTGACTCGAGTTTTGTTAAATATTTGCCTGCATATTTTGCAATTTCTTCAACCACTAGTGGCATATTCAAATCACGATGTATATTTGAGTTTTTTATATACCATGGAGCCGATGTTATTAATCGCAAAATTTTATTTTGCCTTCGTTGGATTCTCTCGACATTGGAAGCTGAAGCAGTGCCCCATAGTTGAATTCCGTAGCACCATATGGGTTTCAAAATAGACTTGTATATCAAAAGTTTGCAATCTAGACTGAGGGTTGAATTTCTACCAATCAGCCAATGTACCTGAGTTAATTTTAGTTTCATTTGGGTTAACTTAGAGTCAATATGGTGTTTCCAAGTAAGCCGTCGATCAAGGTGTATACCAAGATATTTCACATGAGTATGTTGAGGGACAACTTGATTGTTAATCCGAATGGGTAAACACGTATCTTTTCGTAATGTATATGTTACTTGAACACACTTTTGTTCGTTTACCTTAATTCTCCATAAGTTTAACCATAGTTCCAGCTGGGTAATGTGTTCTTGAAGATATCGGGATGCCTCGTAAGGATTTTCATGCATACTAAGGCAGGCTGTATCATCAGCAAATGTGGAAGTGTGGATATTGCTGCTCAGAGGCATATCACAAGTATAAATCAAATACAAAACTGGCCCCAGTATACTCCCCTGTGGCACACCGGATGAGATAGTTTCAGGCATGCTCATAAAGTCTCCTTCCACAACAGTGAACTTCCGGGCAGTAATGTAACTTTTCAAAAGACTTACAACGTTTATTGGCAGGTATGTTTTTAATTTTAAAATTAGGCCTTCATGCCACACTTTATCAAATGCCTGAGAAACGTCGATAAACAGCGCAGAACAATACTTCTTTTCTTCAAATGTTCTTCTTATAAATTGGACCAATCTATGAGTTTGTTCAATGGTGCTATGCTGACTTCTAAAACAACAACAAATATAAAAGACGAATAATTAACAACACTACTACTAACCTTATTTTTTATACCCTTTACCAAAAAAATTGTTAAAGGGTATATATAGGTTTGTCATTCCGTTTGTAATTTCTATAATATCAATAAGCGACACATAAAATATATATATTTTGGATCCTTATGAATAGGGAAGACGAATAAGCGATGTCCGTCTGTCTGTACGTGAAATCGGTTTTTCGAAGCTGCCAAAAAAGCTAGAGAGTTTGTTCTTAAACTGGTGTGTCAGAAATTTTCCAAAATAGATTAATATTGAAATTCAGCAAAATCGAGCATACGATTGCAGAGCTGGAAAACTTAAACTTTATTTTGCCACATAAAAGTAACTACCGAAAACAAATTTTTATTTATTTTTAATAAATAAACTTATTTTACACTTCAGTACGACTAAAATTGGTATTTTAAATTAAAAAAATATAAAAAAATTAAAAGGACGTTTCCAGGGTTGGAAAACTTTAACTTTTTGCGTTATGTAAAATTAATTATGTCTAAAACTATGTCTGTCATAGGGTATTTTCTCGAGAACCGTAAAAGCTACAGACCTGAAACTTGGACACAGTGTGTAGACCTACAACAAAAAATACATGAGAATTGGAAATTAAAGGGTGTTCCAAAACGAGCATCGAAAAATGTTAAAATCCCATGTAATATACATACAATTGCATGTATATACACTTGAAATTTGTAAGGTTAGTATATTTTTATACAGACTACAAAAATTAACACTAAAATTTCCAAACATTTAAATTAAAGGGTGTTCCATCTGTTAATGCAATTTTGACTATGCAATTTTGACAACTTGGTGTATCTTGGAAACCGTAAGAGCGAAACTCTTCAAATTTTCTAAAACGGTAAAACTAAAAAATCAAAAAATTATAAAATCGCCAAATCGAAAAAAATCGCAAAAAAAACAAAATCGCCAAAACGAAAAAATCACCAAATTAAAAAAATATGTCTAAGACCAAAATAAATCGCGAAAAACCGGAAAAATTGCTCAAATGAAAAAAATTCGCCAAAATGAAAGAAAATCGCCAAAATGAAAAAAACCCCAAAAAACAGAAAAAAATCGCCAAAAAGAAAAAAAACCCCAAAACAGGAAAAAAATCGCCAAAATGGAATAAACCCAAAAACAGAAAAAATTCGCCAAAATGGAAAAAAATCGCCAAAATTAAAAAAATCTCCAAAATAAAAAAAGACCCAAAAACAGAAAAAATCGCCAAAATGAAAAATACCTCCAAAAGCAGAAAAAATCGCCAAAACGAGAAAAAGTGACTAATCTGAAAAAATCGTTTAAACTGAAAAAAAAATCAAAAAAGCCACATTAAAAAATGCTTACAACCGAATGTACGGAACATTTCGTGCGCGAGTCAAAGTCGCACTTTACTGAATTTTTTAACATTAAAGGAATTAAATGAAACTATTTTTTTTTTAATTTCGTTTTTGCTTTGTCACTTAACATATATTATGCACAGAGAAAAAAATGCCTCATATAATCAAGAAGATTTTCTCTATGAACCGTTTTTAGGCTAAGGGGTATCCCAGCAGAAAGAAGCGAAGATTTTTTAATACAGATTCCTCATTCATTTTATGTGAGAAGAAGCTTGCCAAAGTTAAAATGATTCCAAAGCCGGGCAAAGACCTTACCAAGGCTGAGTCAATTCTAGTTAATAGTGGGTGCATACCGGACCATCAATTTGGTTTCAGAAGTCAGCATAGCACCATTGAACAAACTCATAGATTGGCCCAATTTATAAGAAGAACATTTGAAGAAAAGAAGTATTGTTCTGCGCTGTTTATCGACGTTTCTCAGGCATTTGATAAAGTGTGGCATGAAGGCCTAATTTTAAAATTAAAAACATACCTGCCAATAAACGTTGTAAGTCTTTTGAAAAGTTACATTACTGCCCGGAAGTTCACTGTTGTGGAAGGAGACTTTATGAGCATGCCTGAAACTATCTCATCCGGTGTGCCACAGGGGAGTATACTGGGGCCAGTTTTGTATTTGATTTATACTTGTGATATGCCTCTGAGCAGCAATATCCACACTTCCACATTTGCTGATGATACAGCCTGCCTTAGTATGCATGAAAATCCTTTCGAGGCATCCCGATATCTTCAAGAACACATTACCCAGCTGGAACTATGGTTAAACTTATGGAGAATTAAGGTAAACGAACAAAAGTGTGTTCAAGTAACATATACATTACGAAGAGATACGTGTTTACCCATTCGGATTAACAATCAAGTTGTCCCTCAACATACTCATGTGAAATATCTTGGTATACACCTTGATCGACGGCTTACTTGGAAACACCACATTGACTCTAAGTTAACCCAAATGAAATTAAAATTAACTCAGGAACATTGGCTGATTGGTAGAAATTCAACCCTCAGTCTAGATTGCAAACTTTTGATATACAAGTAACTTTTGAAACCGATATGGTGCTACGGAATTCAACAATGGGGCACTGCCTCAGCTTCCAATGTCGAGAGAATCCAACGAAGGCAAAATAAAATTTTGCGATTAATAACATCGGCTCCATGGTATATAAAAAACTCAAATATACATCGTGACTTAAATATGCCACTAGTGACTGAAGAAATTGCAAAAAATGCTGGCAAATATTTAACAAAACTCGAGTCACATCCTAATCCGCTTGCTCGTAATATTTTGAACTTTACTGGACACATCCGCCTAAAAAAGAGGGATACAAGGGCTCTTATACTCAACACTCTAGATGGGACTAACTGAAAATAATTTTTATTTTTTATTTATTTTTTCTTCCTTTTGTTTATCACTACTTAAATATGTATTATGTATAACTATCTCTAAATTTATGTCCGACAGTGGTCGGGCCTAATAATTATATTTTAGATTTAAGATTTGAATACTTATTGTTAGTTCATATAGGAAGATACAATAAATAAATATCATGTATTATAAAAAAAAAAAAAAAAAATTTTATGTGGTAAATATATTAAATTTTTCAAGAAGAAAACCCCATAAAATCAAGAAGAAATCTTATTATGCTCAACTTTTTGTACTCAATTTCCGTTATTTTTGGCACCAAAAAAAAAAAAAACAATCCATAGAGAAAAACTTCTTACTTCTATTAGGTTTTCTTATAGATTTTATCCTATAGGTATTTCTTATTGATTTTATTATGTTGCCTTCTTGATTTTTTTAAAATGTTTTTTTTCTAGATTTTATTTGGTTGCCTAATTTTTGTATAAGAATGTTTGCACAATAATTTCAATCGTTATTCAGGCTGATTGTTAGCATATTGGTTAGAGTGCTTGTCTATCAGGCAGAAGTTTGCTGGTTCAATACTTGGTGAGTAAGTTAGTTAAGAATATAACCTAATGTGAATGTATGTATGTATAAATATGTAAATAGCATCTATAACATACTAAATACATATGTATATGGTATAGAATTTAAATGAAAATACATAAGTACAGAGAATAAAGACGCAATTTTTGTTTTTTTTATTGATAAAATCAATAAGGTAACCTCACAAAAACTACAAGATTTCTTCTTGATTTTTTTAAAAAAGCTTTCTCTATGAAATTAATAAGATTTACTTATTGAAAAAAAAACCATAGATTTCTTATTAATTTTGTTCTAATTTATGAGGTAGGCACTGTTTTCTCTGTGTGTATTTTTTAAAGAACTTGATTGGCATCAATAATCAGAAGAATCCGAAATGATGACTCCAGGGTTGGAAAACGTATACTTTTTGTGTTGTAAAATTAAATATGTCTAAATAATTCTCATTTCCTTCATAAACTAAATATATTTTATGCTTCTGAAAGAAAAAATTTGAGCATAAAATTACAAAAATGAAAACCAAGGCTCCAGAGATGGAAACTTTGATTATTTTTTGATAATAGAGTAACTAAATAAAACTAAGTTGTTTCTTTTTTCCTTTTTGCTTTGTTCACTTAACATATTTTATGTATTTTTTAAAGAACTAGATTGGTATAAGGAATTAGAAAAATCCTAAATTATGATTCCAGGGTTCGAAAATTTACACTTTTTGTGTTATGTAAACTTAAATAGGTCTAAAAATTTTATTCTTTTCCTTTATAAATTTAATATATTTTATGCTTCTGAAAGAAAAGTTTGGCGTATAAAATTTGAAAAATGAAAATTACAGCTCCAAAGATGGAAACTTTGAATTTTTTTTGATATTAAAGTATAAAACTAATTTTTTTATTTCTTTGTTCACTTAACACACTTTATTAATTTTTTAAATCAGAAAAATCTAAAAGGTTGATTCCAGGGTTGGTAAATTTATTGTCTTTTTTACAAAAGTACCTAGGTCAAGTTAGGTTTTTCTTTTTGTTTAAAAGTTTTATATACTTTATGACTTAGAATGAAATAGTTTCGCATAGAAATTAGAAAAATAAAAGACATAGCTCCAGAGCTGGAAAACTTAAATTTTTTCTGGTATATAAAACTAATCATTTCTTTGGTAATTAAATATATTCTATATTTTATAAAGAAATAAATTAGTATTAAGAAACTCAGAAATATGGTTCCAGGGTTAGAGATTGAAAAAAGTTTCGGCAAAAAAATTGTTTTTTTCAGTTAAACAGATTTCATGTTTTAGGAAAATCATTATTTAAGATTTTTTATACATGTTTAGTTTTTTTTTTATGGATATCTAATCTAATTGAAGTATAAACGAATGTTTGTGCTTATTGTGCTCTCAGCATAATAACTATTAATTTTTAGTAAATGGAGATAAAAGTAAAATTTATCGCTAAAGATAAATTAACGGACATGTTTCGTTTCATTTTCCTGATACCTTTCGTTTCTGCTGAATAAATTTCAAAAAAATCCTGTAGGAATAAAACGTTTACATAATACCACGATGTATACCATTTGCAATGGGAACTTTAAATCAATACACTAAGTAGTTTTGCAGCATCAATTATTATTAAATACTTGAAAATATAAAACAAGTTAGTTTACTTGGTATGGAGGTGCAATACTAAGACTATTTTAGAGTTAGTAAATAGTAGCACGGTTTTTGAACATCTCGAGAGCGAGTAAACAAGCCCCAATTTTTTGGTATTGTATTGACGTGACGTGGATGTTGACTGAAATAAGAGTGAATGTGAAATATATCTTAACCGCGGAGTGTAGAGTAAAATACTCAACTATTGCTAATATCGAAAATAAAATAATTGAATAAAATTCTTTAATCGAAAAATGCTGAAAGGTCACTTACTATTAATTGATTTAGATAAAAAAATTATAAATTTTTTCACAAAACAAATATGTATGTATGTGTCTGTATACTATATAAATGTACGTTAGTAAAGGGTATATAAGATTCGGCACAGCCGAATATACTACTCTCACTTGTTTCTTTTGTGATTTTCAAAAATATTATTTTATGAATTTTTGAAAGTCTGTGCATAAAGTAAGAGGTTTGTGACTGTTCAAAATTTGTGGTTGAAGTCTATTGATGATTTGGTTGAAGCGCCACTGAAATGCGTATATAGACATACTAAACCAATAGCAAATAAATTTCAATTATTGTACATTATTATTATAAACTAGCTGACTGCCCCGACTTAGCTCGGAAGTTTTTTACTAATGATTGTCCCCTTTGTTAGTTTGTGCGTAGAAAAAGTGAGAGTGAATGTAGGCATTTTTTAATTTTGTTTTTTCTTTACAAACCATGTCCTGAAAATTTCTAATCGAATAAAAAAAATCAGCCAAATCGCTCCAGCCGTTCTCATGTTATGCGATTTCATACATGGACCGTTTAATTTTTATATATATATATATACTACGTTAATACTTAAGGTGAAGTTACATAACACGCGTTAGTGCGCGTGCCAACTGTAGGAATCTGTCAAAAAAAGTTGAAATAGTGTTTTTGCATACGACAAGTTACATACCAAACTCTTTGACGCGTTTGCCGCAGAAAGTTGGTTAACTTTCAACTTTTTAACGCGTTTTGATGTTTTGACAACTAATCGGCTGACAATAAAAGGGAAAAATTTTTAAAAAATTAGAATCGTGAAGAAAAATCTTAATAAAGAGTTTGAAAACTATACAGTATTGCACAAAAAAGGATTTGAAAATATTCCAAGATCATTTTTCAATGTAAAAATGAATAAAAAAGCTGAAAGAAAAGGCGTTTGTAACGCGTGTTGTGTAACTTGCCATTTTTCATGCGGTAAAGTTTTCAAGCGCACGATATTCGTCGACGAACAAACGCGTGTTATGTATTTCTACCTTTATTTGCAAATAAAACTGTAAATTGTTGCCATATTATTGCGACTTACTAATTCAGAAAACTATTCACGATTAACGCACTATTTGCAAATAAGATGCTTGAGGTTGCCACGCTTACAAATGTTTCATAACAAAAAACAATAAATGTATAAATATTGCACAAAAAACATAGATAGAAGCAAATAATGACAATTAAAACAAATAACTATTTGATATTTTATAGATTTACACTATTTTTTTATCAACATAAGTAAGTTTTCTGTAGAAGTGCTACCAAGTTTGTGTACTTTTGCTCTGCCGTATAAACAGTGAGTTAATTTATTTGCAAATATTTTTATTTGCAAATAGTGCGCGTATAAACGTAGTAATAGATAGATATTATTTTGGAGACCAGTGTTGTCAGATTTATTTTCAGCCTCCTCGCTAAACGACTTGTCGAATATTGCCAATATAATAAAACATTAAATTTTAGCTCCAAAAATATTTTTTTATGTCATTACATTGCAAATATCGGAATTTTTTTAAATACAGTAGGTAACGTTGCATAAAAAATTTATTTTTTTTTAACATTATTCTATTTTATTGAAATTGTAAAAATATTGCCTAAGATATCGCCAAGTAAATCGCCAATCGCCAATTAAAAATTTTCATCGCCAAAAACAAATTTTTGTCGCCACGTTTGGCGAGATATCGCTATATCTGACAACACTGTTGGATACCATTTGATATTTCGGCAATAGTTTCTATAAAAAAATTAAATTGTTTTTCTAAACAACACTGACATACACATAAGTACATACATACATACAACAATGTCATCTTAAAATTGATTTAAACATGGGTGCAGTCAAATTTAAAATTTGGTGATTTACACAATGTTTAAAAACGTTTTTTAAGGTAAAACTCTATTATGAATACAATTTTAGCGAATATTGCTTAAACCACATTTGAAATGCTATTTAAAATTTTTATGAATACGGCTGTTTACGTTTAAATGTACTGAAAATACGTACCCCGCTACTAACGCAACATTTGACGATCTGATTTAGGTTGGTCTTTTTGTGTATGCCTTTTGAATAAAATGATTACAATGTTGCCAATGAAATTGCACATGGGTGTGTCTCCAATTACGCTACATGTACAAATGAAAGTACTTTCTTGAAATTTCTGTATACGTATTACGAATAAAAAATTTAATGAAATAAATGACTTTCATGAAAATTTCCTGTTAATTTTCATAGGAAAGTGAAAGTTCATTTTAAAAATGTCGTCGAAAAGTAAAGTTGGAAAAAATTGTTTTGTAAACTTCTTATTTAGTCTTAGCCAGAATATCACCTACACACACTTATAAGGCAATAAATTGGGAATAAATATTATTGCTAATATTGTAATAATATTATGGTTTTCAAAAGGCATGAATTGTTTTCTTCATGTATATTTCAACATAAGATATAATAATTCTTTAAATATAATTTATAATAATTTATAATTATATTTAAATTTATAATTTATAATAATTATTTGCCATAATCCTGTATATTTGTACAAATCTTTAAGGTGGGTAACACTGTTTAACCTTTTTTCACTTTACAGCCTGTTTTTAGGAGACGAAACGATTGAAACGCGACCAGCCGATACATAGACGATTACGTAAGAAATAGCGTCCATAGGACATGATACAATTTTGTCGCGTGACTTACGTTGCATTACGAATATATCAACTCTGTGTCAAAATGTCATGTTGCCAACGTGATCAAAAATAGTTTTTGTTTATCTTTTTTCATAAAAAATTATATATGCAAAATGGAAAAAAGGCAACCCTATTCTGGCGCTAAAAGTAAGGGGCCCATACACTACAAACAGCATGCATGCGCAATCAAGTGTTTGTGCCAGCGGTTGGGTCGTGTATGGGCTTTTTGTGTGATTGTACGTTTTGCTGTAGTGATGTCAAACAGAGTTTGATACCCTGCAGAAAATGCGAATAGTGAAATTGTAGTGATTTACTAGTGACATTGTCAGTAGTACTACTGACCAGGTGTATCCCAGCCAATGTAATTATCTATTGACATTTAACATTAGCTTGTCATTGAAAATCCACCACTAGACTGTAGCAATACTGACTAAGTAGTTCTTTTGGGACCACATGGAGACATTGGAACCAAAGATTCACTAGTAAATTTTAGGGCCTCCAGTCTAAAATATCGATATTTCATCGCTCCATGTCAATAGTAAAATTGTAGTGATTTACTAATGACATTGTCAATAGTACAACTGAATAGGTGTACCGCAGCCAATGGAATTGCCTATTGACATATAACATAGGGTTGTCATTGAAAATCTACCAGTAGACTTTAGCACTATTCATTTACGACCATATGGAGACATTTGAACTAAAGAATCACTAGTACATTTTAGTGACCCTCGTCTACAATTTAATAAGGGTTGGGACAACAAACTTAAATACATACATACCTACATACATACAGTTACTCACAGAAATATTTTGCTTATGTAAATCTCAAAAAATTTGCAAAAAGAATGCTATATAAAAATGTCTTTGAAAAATTCATGTTTATTTTTTTACATATTAAATAAGAGAAGCCTTAACTACAAATATTTTAATTAAAATTTAACAAAAAAGGTTCCCTGATGATCTGCAGCAGTGAAATGCGCATAGGATCCAGCTAAACCCCTCAATAATCAATTTAAATGTATTTTTAATAAAAAAGTTATTTTACTAATTAAATAAAATAATAATTTGGGATTATTAGTGCGTTAATAAACGTTAAACTTAAATTGTAGCAATTCCCAAAAATAAAACACTAAAAAAAATTATTTTATGAAATTTTTAAAAAATAATGAAAAAATCGCTTTTTTAACAGGTCACAAAAGTATTTCGCTTTTTGAATTTTTTACACAGATTTTTCATTATTAAAGCAGCGTATTACGTTTTAATGTTTTGTGTGATATTCATTGTTAGATATGACCACTTGCAGACGTCCTAGCATAGATTCCACTAAATTTCGGAAATTTTTAAGTACTTTTTTTTACATATCTTCTTCCAATACTCGTCCTAAGCATACTTTTGATAAAATGCTATTTTCCCGGATTTTTTTCCAAATAAGCCCAAAGATTTTCAATAGGACTCATGTCGAAACTTTGTGGTTTTATTGGCAGATGTTTGGTATTATAAAATAGCCATAATTTAATATCCAGGGATATATGTTTTGGGTCGTTGTCATGTTGGAAGTAATACCCATTGATATATTGATCCATTTGTTCAGCACTGGCATGTAGGTTTTCTCTAATAATGGACAACTATAGATGTTTATCCATTGTGCTTTATATAAACACCAAATTTCCTACTTCTAGTGCCGACGTACAGCCCCACACCATGAGAAAACCACCACCATGTTTTACTGTTGGCCTTATATTCTTAAAATTTGTGATTTATTTGGCTTGCGCCGCACCCTAAGCCGTCTATCTGACCCAAAAATTATAAATTTACTTTCGTCGCTAAATATTATCGTGTTCCCGAAATTAGAAGTCTGAAATTTATGTAGTTCAGCATATAACTAACGCTTCTGTCTATTAACTTCCGAAATCAAAGTTTTTTCTAGCTACGCTGCCGTTAGTATTGTTGGCTTTTAGAACTTTACGGATGGACTTGCCACTTAGGTGTGTCCGTAGTATGCCCGTAGGGTCCCCTTTAGCATTTCTTTAAGACTTGGAACATATAAATGGTGGTTTTCCCTATTTTTTTAATAGTTTTTCTTGCGTTTCTCACAGTTAACAGCTTTAATCGACTTTTTCGTGGAATATTTTCAATATATCTGCGCTTTTTTGCACCTTTAAAAGTATTTTATATTGTTTGTCTACATCGACTAAACATATCACAAATATATTGGATTGATTTGTTCTATTATACAGATATAGAATTATCTTATTTTCAGATCAATTTAATTCCTTAACTTTAGGCATTTTTTTAAACAAAAATTTCACGTGTTGCACTCAATAAAAAAAGATTGGAACCAATTATGACAAAAAAATCATAACAATTACTATTAAAAACGAATAGCCAAAAAAAAACACATGTAACAACACAAATATTTAAGAAATAACGGGAACGCTAAAAGAAGCAAAATACTTTTGTGATGTAGAAATTGCGTAGTTGATACAAGAAAATGCAAAAAAAGTATAACAATTAAATTCAAAGTTGTTGTTTTTTTTTGTATTTTCCATGCTTTGCTTTCTCAGTTAGAAAAGAAATAAATTTAACATGTTGGCTAAATTTTTTATTTTTAATAAATTTATTTAACTTTTTTGCTTAAAGAATGTAGGCAAAATATTTCTGAGAGTAACTGTATTTACGTAAGTTTTTAACATTATTGCATAGCATAATAAAAAAGAAAAACAAACTATTGACGCGTTCATTGGCAACATCAACAGAAATACATTAGAACTGTTGTCTCTAACGTATCTCTACTCGCGCATAAAAGGAAAATTGTCGACATTTCAACTAGTGCAATTGTCGCTAGAGAAAAGAGTGTTGACATAGAGACATATGGCACTAGGCTGGCTGGAGGGTATTTTGCTGATGGTACCGCTTGCTGGTACTGTGTATGGTGAAATTAGCTCAGTTGGGAAAAGTTATCAAGAAGTAAATATGCATTTAAAAATCGTAATTTGTTGAAAAATAATTTGTTGCAATGGAAAATGGAATTTGAGCACTTTAGTTATGCATAGCTGCTAATATTAACAAGATATCAATAAAAATTGCAGCAAAAACTGTGTCACTATTTATAACCTCCTTTCTTAAATTTTTTTAAAAAGTGAATATTGTACCAGCTTGCTGGTATGTTATGTGGTTCGAACATGATTGCTCAATAGCTTGATTGTGCGTGCATGCTGTTGTAGTGTATGGGCCGCTTAAGAGAAGCATTAAAAATTCATTTGTTTTAAAATTTTCAATTGTAGATTAAAATTGTATTAATTGATAGATAAAAAGTGTGAGTTTTCTGAAAACACGTAAATTTTATGTAAGTGCATGTAACTACATGCAACTGCGTTTAGCAATAGTTGTGTTCATTTACTAAAAATTTTTACGAATTTGTAACAATTGTTACTGGAAAGTGTTCATTAACCCAAAAAATTTGCAACGAGAGAGCGTCGAAAGAGCGTAAAAAATTGAGAGACAAAAAAATTCTTACAAATTATTACTAGTAAAATTTTTACTTGCAAGAATTATCCAACCACCTGTTGAGTGTTTTGTTGTCAAATTAATTATTTAAAAAATATTTGAAAAAGGAAAACTGAAAAATTTTAAATTTTTTTGTTGAAAAAACATGTATACGTATTAGAGATCGACCGAAGGCGTATTTTTTGGCCGAAGCCGAAGACGAACTTCGGCTAAAATCCTAAACTTCGGCCAAAACCGAAGCCGAAGCCGAATGTTTTAAATTTTAAAAATGATACTTGTTTTATATGAATTAAGAAAAAACTTTTCCTTTTTTGAGATCACTGAAATAGCTGTAATATCTATTGGATACATTTTTTTTTTTTTTATAATACATGATATTTATTTATTGTATCTTCCTATATGAACTAACAATAAGTATTCAAATCTTAAATCTAAAATATAATTATTAGGCCCGACCACTGTCGGACATAAATTTAGAGATAGTTATAAATAATACATATTTAAGTAGTGATAAACAAAAGGAAGAAAAAATAAATAAAAATAAAAATTATTTTCAGTTAGTCCCATCTGGAGTGTTGAGTATAAGAGCCCTTTTAGGCGGATGTGTCCAGTAAAGTTCAAAATATTACGAGCAAGCGGATTAGGATGTGACTCGAGTTTTGTTAAATATTTGCCTGCATATTTTGCAATTTCTTCAACCACTAGTGGCATATTTAAGTCACGATGTATATTTGAGTTTTTTATATACCATGGAGCCGATGTTATTAATCGCAAAATTTTATTTTGCCTTCGTTGGATTCTCTCGACATTGGAAGCTGAAGCAGTGCCCCATAGTTGAATTCCGTAGCACCATATCGGTTTCAAAAGTGACTTGTATATCAAAAGTTTGCAATCTAGACTGAGGGTTGAATTTCTACCAATCAGCCAACGTACCTGAGTTAATTTTAATTTCATTTGGGTTAACTTAGAGTCAATATGGTGTTTCCAAGTAAGCCGTCGATCAAGGTGTATACCAAGATATTTCACATGAGTATGTTGAGGGACAACTTGATTGTTAATCCGAATGGGTAAACACGTATCTCTTCGTAATGTATATGTTACTTGAACACACTTTTGTTCGTTTACCTTAATTCTCCATAAGTTTAACCATAGTTCCAGCTGGGTAATGTGTTCTTGAAGATATCGGGATGCCTCGTAAGGATTTTCATGCATACTAAGGCAGGCTGTATCATCAGCAAATGTGGAAGTGTGGATATTGCTGCTCAGAGGCATATCACAAGTATAAATCAAATACAAAACTGGCCCCAGTATACTCCCCTGTGGCACACCGGATGAGATAGTTTCAGGCATGCTCATAAAGTCTCCTTCCACAACAGTGAACTTCCGGGCAGTAATGTAACTTTTCAAAAGACTTACAACGTTTATTGGCAGGTATGTTTTTAATTTTAAAATTAGGCCTTCATGCCACACTTTATCAAATGCCTGAGAAACGTCGATAAACAGCGCAGAACAATACTTCTTTTCTTCAAATGTTCTTCTTATAAATTGGACCAATCTATGAGTTTGTTCAATGGTGCTATGCTGACTTCTAAAACCAAATTGATGGTCCGGTATGCACCCACTATTAACTAGAATTGGGGACAATTTTGTCATGAGCAGTTTTTCGAAAAGCTTTGACATTGTTGATAGGAGACTTATTGGCCTGTATGACTCAGCCTTGGAAAGGTCTTTGCCCGGCTTTGGAATCATTTTAACTTTGGCAAGCTTCCAGCTATTTGGATAATACTGCAGTCGTAAAATGGCGTTAAAAATAAATAACAGTATTCTAATTGCAATACGAGGCAACTTTATTAGCATCTGGTTACTAATTCCATCAAAACCCGGAGCTTTCTTTGGGTTGAGTTCAGAAATTAGTTTTTGCACATCACGCGTCTTAAACTTTATGTGTTGAGGGGGTAGAGCGACATTTGGCAAATCAATTACACCAGTACATGTGTTTGGGGTAAATACGTATTTTAAATGGGCAGCAAATATGTTACCTTTTTCAGTATCGCTTCTTGCCCAACCTCCGGTAGATGTGCGCAGAGGTGGTTTAAACTCAACGGGTGTTTTAAGCTTTCTAGCAGCACATAACAAGAAAAATAAAACTATTTTGCAATTTCTGGATTGCTTTTTCATATGATCACTCACAAGAACGCCCAAGTAAAAGAAAATAGAAAGCAACTGGGTTGTATTTCAAAGCAACCCTTTCAAAACGTTAAACACAATAGAAACTGTCGGCGAGCAACGACCAAACATAATGTTATTTTTCAAGCTTGGAATGAAAAATATTTGGCTTCGGCTAATCGGCCGATTTTTGGCCGAAGGACGAAGCCGAAGCCGATTAATCGGTCGAACTCTAATACATATGCAAAAAGAAAGCATGCTTTCTTAATTTATTGTTTTTCTTTTATTGAGCCACATAAATTAAATTTTAATGGCAAATAATTTTGTTTGTTTCTCATGTATGATCAGAGATGGAAAGTGGCATTTTTGTATTTGTTAATGAATAAAATTAAAAAACTATGAAAAATGCATAAAATAGTAAAAATACATGAAACTGTGTAAAGAATTTCATCTTAAATGTCAATTTCTAAAAAAAATTGCAATTTAAAATATTGTCAAACAAAATACATCAGAAAAAGTACAATTGTATTATGATTTCCATCCATGGTTCTAATATGAATAAAATTTTCTTGCAACTTTTTATAAGAAAAGCGTTCATTTACTTTTTCATATTTGGGAGAGTAATTTTATAAATTTCTGCTTTACTCTCTCGTTACTAGTTTCTGCTGGGAAAGTAAATGAACAGACCTAATGTAAAAAATACATTATTAAGAAAGCTGCTTCCTCCTGGAGAAAAATGTGAAAGAAATATTTTTTAACTGTTTCTTAACCCAATGCAAACTTATGGAAATGTATATTTGTACGTGCGCGCCTACAAAAGTTTGATAGGAATTTTTGCTGTTCCCGAACTGCGGAATTCCTGTGGCCAAATGAGGAAACTCTTCCATGCAGGCGACCAATTGCTCAAGCAGCATTGCTGTTGTCATTTTGATGCTGAATAATCAAAACTATTATTAATATGAAAGTATAATTTTACTGGTATATACATACAAAGATATATTATGTACATGTACATACATATATACTTATGTATGTTTACCTTTTTTGTTGAGCTTTCCATTTGATTTGTTTTATTTTATGTCACTGTTTGTTTTTTTTCTGTGCAATTAAAATTTTATGTTGCTTTTGTCGAAATTTTATTTATTTTTATGCACTTTTGTTGAACACGACTAGAATTTTTCAATCGTCCACCTTGACGTTTATGACGAGATAAATCGTTTAATAAAAACCAAAATAAATTGACAGTTGTTATGTTATTTAGTAAAAAACGTCAACAGTCGCGTTCTAAGAACCAAAAAAAGAAAAACGCTCATTTGTTAGCGATTATTATGAATGAGTCGTCTCCTAAAAACAGGCTGTAAATCTAGTACGAAAATCAATAAATTGGCACGCTGCACACGAAGCACGAAGCGTAGTCTAAACAGCATGATTCATAAACATGATTCAGAGAGCGAAGCAAGTGATTCAACTCGTTGTCTAAACATAGAATACGTGTGAACATAGTATAACTTGTATTTCTTGTATGAAAATAATTTAAAATTGTCAAAAAATATGGTAAGGTGCATTAAAATAGGATTTCGGAGAATAATTACAGAAATCAAATATTTAGTGCAGTTAAGTCAATTAACATTGATTTTTGTATAAAAATAATTTAACACGTTCGCCACTCAGCGTCACATATATATGTGACGTTGACATACAATATGTGCCGCATTATTATTGAAATTTATTGAGCTTTAATTTCGTAGGAGTTTGTAGGATATAATTTTCTTATATGTTTTAGTCTCTGGAAAAGTGTCAGATATATACAAGTGCCGCGGTTTGAAGATATGATAATCAGTTATTTTAAAATTTCGTTTTTTAGGAGTATTCCCAGGCGATCAATTCGCTGATATATAAAGGTGTTTTTTCGCCTGATGTATATATTATTTTGGATCCATAACAATATAAATCCTGATAGATAATCCCTTAACACTTTTGTCATTCAGAGAAAGGATTATAAAAGTATATTTGGCTGAAAATTTCAGAGGACAGCAACAAATTATAAATGTGGAGTCTGCAGAGAAAAAGAGGGTGAACTATGCCCATATACTTGTTCCAAAATTTTGCATAACCAATAAAGTGTATATTTATAACGAACTTTTAATAAATACATAACATTTTTGAGACTTCTGTTCTATTGATAGATATTAAACCATTTAGTGTCTCACATACATATGTGACACTGAGAGCCTATTTCACCAACTTATTTAAATATCAATTAATATTTAAAAGTAATTTTTCCATAAAAAAATTAATGAAAATCAACATTTAAATATGAATTAGACACCTGCGTAAATAGTCTTGAAATGTACATAAATGCGACTTTTTTTTTAAATGTAGTCTCGTGGCTGTAGAATGCTAAACCAATAACAAATGCTGTAGTATTATAAGCAAAGCACGATATATACATTGGTGGATGTGTATATGAGTACACAAGCAATGTCGTTAAGACTTCTTGTTATGAACAAACAATCAACAAAGTAGTGTTGATACGTACATGCTTATTATTTTCCATATTGTACGTTTGAGTGTGTGCGTGTAAAATGTATATGGTAAGCTATTATGTGTTCAAGGCAGGTTTTTTAAAGCAAGCGCACACAACTAATGTCAATGCATGTATGCGTTTGTGTGTGCGCAGAAAAATAAAAGAGCATACACACAACGCGTGTGTGTATGTACATGCATGACCCTTGAATACGCGCCCATGCGTAGAAAGAAGCAAGCATCACAAATTTTTCAGTCACGAAGTATTTTCTTCTTTATTCCTATACCTGCAATAGCTGAAACAAATTATTTCAAACAGTGTTGTTTAGCGTTTGTTTTAGAAGATTTCTCTGTAGTAAAGCATTTGAAAACTCCCTCATGTCTTGAAAGTTCTTATAATTAATATGAATTGATATTTAAATAGAGTTGGCGCAATTGGTCCTGAGTCCTTGCTAATCACACGTCACTTATATGTATGTGACTTATGTATAACACAGTTATGTGACATTCGAGTTTCTCTTAAGAATTTTTCTTAGAAAACTCATGTCACATATATGTGACATATTTTTTTTGTTCCAGAGTTTTTTTAAAGCTCCAAAAATTTATGAGTGGCGAACGTGTTAAAATTACCAAAAATCTTATATTAAAAAATTTTAATGGGATTTGCAAGAATAGTGACCAAAATTAATCATTTTATGCAGTTAATTTAAAAAAGCGCTTAAAGAAAAGGCAGTTAAATCAAAACTACTGTATTTACCAAATAAAAAATACATACATAAATACATACTATACATAAGTCTAAATGGTAGGTACACACTTTGCAAATGTGTTTACGCAACAAGTTTAATAAAATAGTTTGATATTTTTAAAACCTCGAATGCAACACGAAATAAAACCATAAACTATGCGAGCAACAATGAAACCTGCGGGGTTGCTTAAAGATGTCGCAAAGTGTGCACCTACCATAACAGTTAATTCTTTCCATTATACAAACGAAAATTTTTCAAAAAAATCATTAAAGTTTAATATAATTTCCACAGATAAGACATTGTTACAAATCCAGCAGGTATTTTCAATGTCGTTGAAACATTCATTGCAATAGGACACTTTACAGGATTCATTTCTGCAGAAGACAAACCTTGAATCTATAAAGAAGATGAAATACATTTATTTATTTTATTTTACAAAATTAATAAATTTAACTACAATTATAAGAATTAATTAAAACATAAAAGAGTACTATCGTCTAGCGATATATTTACAAAATTTGTTTTTGTTGGACTGTCCCGCGTCCCGCCGATTTTTAAAAATACTTTAAATTTTATTTCTAGATACATAAGGTTTTTCATTTCAAAGTAAATTTTAGTTGTTTACATACATACATATGTATGTATGTATGTATGTAATTAGCATACCTAGCTTCATTCAATTCACTTAACCGTTAATCGAGCTTTGTATCATAAATGATACATTTAGTTTTTTATGTTAACATAACTCTGGTTTTCAAAATTTAAAGTACCACATTTACACAATTTGTAAACATTGTTATTCCCGTTATTAAAAAATAAAAAAAATGTAAATTTCTACGCAGGCAATAAGAAATTCAAAAAGTTTATAATCTTACCTTTGTATCACATTTGATACATACTGCAGTTTGTGTGTTTCTATGCTGTTGTACATTTACTTAGAGCAAGTGTTTTTGATTAGTTCTGCGTTTTCTTTTGAAAAAAATTCAGTTCAAAATATGTAGATATTGATAAAAATGTCTTATCCGCGGTTTTTGACTCTCAAAGAACTGGTAAATGAAGTGCTAAGTGAAAGTGAAGATGATGATATTTCTGAACCAGATGTCACAGACATTGCTGTTCATAACACTGATATTTCAGATGAAGAAGAACACGAAAGTGGATCGTCTTCGGATTCTGATCAAGGCATTAGCAGTAACACAAATAGTGATCCTTTGTATTCAGCCAAAGATGGTACTACTTGGCGTAGCGAAACTTATCCCATTGGTAAATTAGGAAAGGAAAATATTCTTAGCATGCGTCCACGTAAGTCGAAATTGGAAGAAAAAAAAGCTGTCTGAATTGAGACTTGTTTTTTAGGTATAACAAAATTTTCCTCAAGTCGCGTAAATATTATAACAAAGATTGTAATCAACAACTCCAACAAATATGGAAAACATCTAAATGGCTCCAATCATATTGAAATCGATGAGGAATTATTTCATGCTATTTGGCAATTTTATTGTTGGCCGGAGCATACAAGTAAGCAAATATTAAGGTTTTCAAACGACATATGTATACAAATATTTTACATTCAATAGGTCAAAAAACGAAACTTTACACGATCTTTTTGATGAGTAATAAAACGAAAATAAACGATCAATTCCTCCAAAGCTTTTGGCATGCAAAAAAATTCCACGGTATGAGTCAACATTCGCTTTTACACCTGATACAACTATGGTTAGCTATATAAGCCACAAAGACAAGTGTACAATTGTTATGAGTACAATGCATCATGAACCTAAAGTTTCGGATTGCCCCAAAAAGTTGCCCGAAATAATATCGTTTTATAACTCCACGAAAGGAGGAGTTGACACTGTTGATAAAATGTTGAATTGCTATAGCTGCAAACGTAAAAATAATCGGTGGCCGATGACTGTTTTTTCAACATTATTGACATTTCAGCTTTGAATGCTTACATTTTATTCAACGAAGTCGATGCCAACTGGAAAGAAACTCAAACCAGTACAAAACGTAAGACTTTTCTACACGAGTTAGCAATATCACTGTCAAAGCCTTATATGGAAAAACGTCCTAGAAATGAACTTTCTCTGGCAATTTTCAAAAAGCTTTCAGCCCAAAGTACAGATGAATCTAATGACAGTGAAGCTGGTCCATCAAAAAACAAAGAACCGATACTTCTGAAAAAAAGAAACTTGCTAGATGTCAGAAATGTTGCACTTCGGGTGAAAATAAAAACAAATAGTCGTCGAATTACTGCTTTTTATGTCAGAAGCCTTGCTGTAGTGATAAACACGCCAAAAATGTTTGCGTTGATTGCATTAATGATTTCTAGAGTTAATCATATATTATGAACTTAATTAAATATAAAAAAGAAATAATAAAAAAAACTTTAAATGTGATGAATTAAAGTCAATTACTTCTATGTTCTCTAATATGTATCAAAAATGATACATAGGAAGAATTATGAATTTTTTTTAAAGCTCGATCTACGGTTAAACGATTAACTGGGACAAGGACTTCATGCATTTAAAAGAGGTATTTTAGGCGCCTAAAATATGGAATTAAAAATGCAAAATATGCACTAAAACAATAAAATATGCACATATTTTAAAAAAATTTTGTTCCAAAAAATTTTTTTAAATTTACATACAACTAAATAAAGATATAAGAATATTTTCTTTTCTCAAGAGGTGATTTATGATATAAAGATTTTTTTCTGCATTATTAACTCCAAAAACGCATTTGTCTTCTTATTTATTTATTTTCATTTAAAAATTTTATTATTTTTTATATTTTCGAATAGGAAGTTCTATCAATTTATTCTTAGAAAGCTTTTGTGAATTGAAAAAGGCCTGTGGATGTAATCGGCTCAAATTTGAATAATTCTTTTTATATAATACTGTATATTTATTTAACTAAACCATTACAACGAATTGAATACTAGCTATTAGATTTGTTTTTTTAAATCTGTTGTCATTTTAAAATATCACAATATCATGTTTACTTTCGGGTTTAAAGCAGACGCTTTCCTTTTGAAATCATCAAACTTACGACTTTCATCAAATGTGGTAGATGTGTGTGCTTGTACAATTCTACAATCCAATGCAAACGAATAAATTTGTCTTTTTTTATTATTTTATGGAATTTAAATTGTTGACAAAATATGATACAAAACCATGTAATTATACCAGAATACGAGGCAAAAATATGCATTTATGACCAAATTATGCAAAAATATGCATTTCCAGAAAATATGCAGAAATATGCACTAACAAATCGATGCCATTTTTATGCAAATTCATTGTTTCGTAAAGATATTTCGTTCTTGCTATTATCAGGGGTAAGGGAAAAAACCTGCATTTGCATGAAACCCCTGTCCCTGGTTATTAATATAGCAAGTTTTTTATTTTTTATACATTTTAAATTAATACAACAGATAAAATAAATGAAGACGCTATCATATTGAAAACGAAATACCCGTGAAGTTAGATATAGTTCTTTATAATAAATCAAACAAGTGTAATGCAGATCTGATCAACAAATCATATTCGCCACTTTTCTGTCAAACTGGATATACTTTAAATTTATTTTTTGTATAAAAAAAAAAACAAGAGTTAGTCTCTCGCAAATTTTTCATATAGTACCGAATGAGTACCAACGTACCTGTATGGTTTTAATTGTACCAACAAAAGTATAATTGTACCAATTTTATCATCCCTGTTTATTAATATTGGTATTTTGTAGGGTATTCATTTAATCGGGGGTTTTCTTTAATCGGTCGAATAATTAATCGAGGTTTTTGCTTAATCGGTTAACTTCGGTATTAACCGGTTAACCGATTAATAATATTTTTCCATAAATGAGGTGTTTTCAGCAAATAAAAGTGATTTAATTAATAATAATTCCTAAACTAAATCAAACAAAAAAAATCATAAATATGTATTCATTAAAAATTAACAAATTTGTGAGTTCATTATATTGTTTAAAGAGATCTTCTAACACAATCCTTCAGAAAAAATAATTTGGTTAAATGTTTAGGACTTAAGCGATTCTCCTCTTTAGTTTTGGTAAAAACAGACTTGGAAAAATTCTTATACTTATCCCAGATGTCGAGGAAATAGAAAGCAATCCATAATACAGAATATCTAAGTTTCTCAGTAATTTTCCTGGATTTCTCAAAACATATAAAATCATTCATTATGGCACTAGAATGATGTTTTATTTTTTCAAATTCTTAAAACATCTAATAGTTCCTTCTATTGGCGGGTCATCATCTGACTCATACCGGCAGAGCTCAGCGACGAATATTCTGCAAATAAGTCCATTTCTAAATTGCTTAGCTTTCGTTATATTTCCGAATGTGGGTGTATGATAATTGAATTCGTCTCTCAGTAAATCTAATCCTCAATTAAATCGTTGGCACCAGTACTATTGGCTTTTATAAAATTATTAAACAAAAACTTCATAATTCCCTCTAGTCTTTACTAAACTCTTTTATTGTCATGTCCAAATATTTTGAAGTTTTACTTAAGTTATGATCACTGAAAATACTTCTTTTTTTGTATGAAAGATAATTTTTAAACACTCACCTTTTGTAATTGAGACGACAAATAACACTACGTGACAGTTTTTGGACCAAATGAATCTGACACCCAATCCTAATGTAAAATTGTTCGTTGAATCCGAATATATAGTCAAAATCTTCAAAAGTAGAACAGTTTTTGAGATATAGCCAAATTACCGCTATTTGGGTTTTTAAAAAAGATGATGTGGCTTAAAAGCAAATATCTTCAAAAATATTCGTCGTTTTATAAAAAAAAATTACTAAAATAAACATATAAACGCATGTCAAGATTAGTCAAGAAATTATGGAGATACAGTGGACAATATTTCAAACTTCATTAAAAATTTTATTATCTTTGCAATTTTGCTGTTTTTAAGTTTTCTTTTTTTGACCAATCAATTAAAAATTTTTAAATTTTTTTACAAAGGACATTAGCTAATTTCAAGACAAACAAGGTTCAGATTGGGGCAAAAATGAAAAAGCCACAGATGATTTGGTAATTAACCCCTTTTTCGGTTTTTATTAAATCAAGAACCCAAATACGAAGAATTTGAAAAACGAACGCCGTAAGTGTTATAAACATTGACAGTTCACAATTTCAAATTGTTTGCTGAACGTTTTAATTCTCTAGAAACGCAGAATTCTTATTAACAAATATAAAATGCATAGTACAAAGCGTGAATTTTTTTTCCAGAACAATCCGAACAAGTTTTGCTATGCTTGTGAGTTTATTGTTTTGCGCAGACGTCAAATTTTTTAAGTCAATTATGCATTTTGACTGTAATTTAAAGTCAATCGGGAAAATTTTTTGAAATCTTGGACCCCAAATACCATATGCAATTCCTGCAAGACTCGTTTAACTATGTATGTGGATGTCGGGTGCAAAGTAGGTATGCATTTCTTAATTTAGCGTTTAAAAAGTAAGCCTTCAAAATATTTAAGTAATTCACTATAACGCAGTCGGTATATGCCATTTGATTCGATTTTCTCAGAAGATGAATTAAAATCCTAGAAGTCATTTGGTTTAGTTGAATCAGGCTTTCTATGAAATTTCAGTAGCCCAAACTATAAAGATATATGTACATAATTAAAGACTTGTTATTTATGTTAACATTCATTTTTATGTCTTCCTTAAAAAAGTAGTTAATATGTCTTGAAAAATACACCTTCTGCATTAACACAAATTTCTTCCCAAATAACCTTGGCGATGAAAGCGACGAGTATGGTGAGCGTTTTCAGCAACAAATACAAGAATTGGAACGTCGGCATCAAGGGACGTATGATGAGGCGATGTTGGGCGACTATTGTTGGTTCCTTGTGCGAGAGGTAGAAAATAATTACAATAGACTAAGCAACTCAGCAGGTTTAAGCCCTTTTTAGTTTCATTGTTACCTACATATATACATAAATATTTTAATATATACTTGTGTGTTTTTTTATTTGATAAAAGTGGGATAATTGAACTAATCTTCCGCAATTTTATATTTATTTGAAAAAACCACGCAGCGAATGAGACCACAAAGAATAAAAAGCAATTACGTTAAAATGATACCACGCGAAAGAAAAATAAAGAGGATTTGATGACTGTGTGAGCGAGACATAAAGAAAGCACAATTATTTTCCGTCTCCTGACATTTCTCATCGATGCAAGAACCACTTGGTTCGCTCTCTGAACCACAGAATACACAGAAGTGAAGAAAGTGACAGGTCAAAAAAGTTAGAATCAGCTTTTTAAAATTCGTGGGAAAAAGAGACAACTATAGTGCATTTGTTATTAAGAAATTATAAAAATAAACAAACTGAAAAACAAAATTATATGAATGTGAATAAGGAAAAATGATTAAAAAAGTTTTATAAAATGTAAATTTAATAATTTTTGTGTGTTTTAAGCAAAAAAAAAATTAAATAAAAGGTGTTGAGTGTTTATTAAGTGTTGCCGGTATATTTTAATGTAATATTGCTGGGTATAGTGGAGAAAACTTCATCTGGATGAGAATGAGGAATCTGTGTTGGCCCTTAGGGAATTCGCTCAACGTACCGGAGTTATTCCATATCCTGGCGAGTCTTACAAGACTGTCTACAAAATGATTGGTCATCCCCAAGAAGATATGCAAAGTTTTCATCTATGCCTTGTCGACATTAATCAGTGCCACAAAACCTTCATTGCCTTGTACAAGCAGAATGACACAATCACATATGTACAAGGTGTTGGAAATGCCATAACCATACTAATTCCTAAATTGGGTCAAATTGTGCGTGACTATGAAAAGGTTTCCCTTGTGCTTGCTGCACTTGAAAGTGAAACTACCGTTTTTACATGCATTAACGATGTTCTGGTGGGAAAGGTTGCTGGCAATTTTGATGATCCTGCTGGCGGCAATGACGACGAAAGTGCTGGTAATTTGCTGCCAGTATTGGCTCAGGCTATGGAGCATGCAAAATTATCCATGTATTATGGATGTGTATACCAAATTATCGCATCTAAGTTGGTAAGTAAGCAAAAATTCATGTAAATGTTTATAATAATTAGCACTTGCGGTTTTTTAATATATTTGCAGCAAAAACCTAAGAAGGACGAGGAACTGGATTCACAAAAGGCCTTTGTATATAGAGCTTTGGCCGAATGTTTTGGTGCTTTGGAAAACTTCACCGGAAAATATTTATTTATTTCGATACATTATGCTCGTCGAAATGCTGTTTTCGTTTTGGTGCTTTGAAAAACCGCACCGGAAAATATTTCGATACATTCTGCTCGTCAAAATTGAAAAGGAACCTGCGGCTCTCGATAATATGTATATGTGGTGCAATTGCCCGCCTTACAAACTGTAACTTAATGCCCCTTAATGCAATTGCATCCTCAATGAAACAAATACTATCCTTACTATATGTATTAGTATTTAAACACATTTGTTGTTATTTATGTACTATAGATGTGCATTTGACACACCACAAATGAAAAATTAATAAACCCCTCTTATTATTTTTGTACTGTATAATCAAATCAAAATAACTAATATTTCAAGAAAAAATTAAATAATCATTGATATTAACTAACTTGTTAATTAAGTAGATTTTGTCAAGTTTAATAATTTTAAAATGCGCTAAGTGTTGAAATTTTGTAATAGAGGGAAAACAAACACCATTTTATATTATCAAAATTTGAAGTTGGGACAAAAATAAAAAACAAATCGATTATTTAAAACGAATTTAATAAAATCTTTAATTTACTTAATAACGTGTGGTTACAATAATTTCTTTTGCACTTTCTATCGGTGTCAATAGACGCTTTGATATATTTTCCGTCACTAGTTCCGGACAATTGACCAAAAAACTTTGCATTACACATAAAGCTAATTTTAAAATTGAGCCGTAGAAACACTGTGTTTTCTAAATCAGCTCCTCATGAAACAAATTTTGGTGTGCAACAGCATGATACACAATACTTAATATCGTACTTAGCGAAGCTCCGCCCACAAAAATCAAAAATTATTGAATTTCATACTACAAAGTGTACTTCATAAGTACGACAGCATGACACCAGTGAATAATTTCATACGATTTGTAGTAACGTGTAAACTCGCTATAAAGCCTGATACTCTGTTCATAATTTCGTGCGAAATGCTGTCAAACTACATATAAAAGTATTTGGTATGAAATATTTGCGAAATAAATTCGCAATAGTAGTACTCTGTTCTTGGTGTGAAAAACACGGAAAATCATGTCTTTCCATGCAAAATTAATCTGGCATCATTTTAGTTTAGCTGCGAAACAACATGAGCAGGGAACAAATTACGGCATTAGATATCGAACAAATCTTCATATAATTTCAATTACATTTGTGTGGAAATTTCGATCGATATCGAATGTCGTAATTTGCTCCCAGTACTTTTTTCGCACGGAATTTTAACAATGTTGCATACTTTCAAGGAATAAAAGCGAGAAATTTATTTAAAAAACCGCGAGTTGGGCTACATTTAGTACATGTCAAATTTTTCACGCGAAATAACGAATGGCACTGAAAATTTTTCACAACTTCGAACAGAGTACCATGCTTAACAGTAGACATTTCATAAAAAGCAGCCCAATTTGACTTGACAATTTGTAGATTTTAAGCAAAAAAACGTCAGATCGTCATTTCGTTGGTTGGTTTCTGGTTTGCTGCAAACATAATGAATTCGGAATATACTGTGCCGCAAACCATAAGCCAACCGACGATTTTGCTCTAGATAATTTACAATCAAAAAAATTTGATTTTCGCTGTTGCTCATATTTTTTCTAGCCTCTCTACTGTTTTGCTCTTAAATATTTTTTGTGTAAAACAATTCATTATGTGAAAAGTTTTTTTTCACAGTTACACTAAACGAGAATCGTCAGAGTTATGTAACTGTGAAAAGTTTTGTTCCAATACCCTTTAATTTCATATGAAAATGTATTTAAATTCTAGAAATGCTATGAATTTTAATAGTTCATTTGATCATTTAATATCAACTATGATAATGGAAAAATTTATTTTAGAGTTAAGTTAATTTAAATTGTTGTATGTATGTGTATAATTTAATTTAAATTATATTAAAACAAGTTTTTAAAAAAATAACATGAATTTAAATTTATATTTTCATTGGAATGAATTGGGAAAGGAACGAAAATATATTTACATATAGACAATGAACGGTGTCAAATTGATAACGAACGGTCTCACATTGACAAGGGTATGGTGTCAACTTGACAACGGAATGGTATCAACTTGACAACGACACGGTGTCATTTCAGCAACAGGATGGTGTCAATTGGACAACGATATGGTGTCAATTCGACAACAACTCGGTGTGCTTTTGACCACATTTGTGCTCGGTTTGACATAGATAGTGTTTTCAGATTGACAACGGCATGTAAAACTTGACCACAAACATGGTTGATACATTTTTTACACCGAATGTGGTCATTTTGAGCACGTATGGTGTGTTCGTTTACCCCAAAATTTACAAAAACTTTTACAAATGTGTGCTGGATTTGACTGAAATGTGTTCGTTTACAAATAAATTTCCAAAAGAGAGCATTACTTGAGAGAGTAAAGTGAAAGTTGCTTGACTGGGAGCTTGCCAGTAAAATCCAGTAGAAGAGAATAACATATGATTCAACAAAATAAACAAACAAAAGTAAGCTATCAAAAAGGATGTTCCAGAGGAGCATAAAATACACCAACATCTCACTTTGCGTCGTGTTTACGTTCCAAAAAACGCGACGCGAATTGAAACGATGCAAACTGAATTATGATTTTCTGTAGCAAATTTACATGGATTGCTCGAAGATAAGTTCTAGGGTAACGAAAATACTACTTTTTAAATATAAAATTGAACAAAGTAAACATTAAACACATGAGAAGCCTAATAACAAATAACAAATAACAAAGTTGAAACAAGAACTCAATAATCAACATGTTTATTTTTATTTTCTTACTTTACCATGGCTGACTTTTTTTAAGCTTCAAATTGTAGTTGTAAGAAACATGTTGATTATTGAGTTCTTGTTTCAACTTTGTTATTTGTTGTTAGGCTTCTCATTTGTTTAAATGAAAGTTTATAATATAATAACTCTAGTTGTTCTAAGAAATTTGGGTAAAGGTTCCCTGATGATCTGCATTAGCAACAGTGAAATGCGCATAGGATCCCGCTAAACCCCTCAATAACCAATTTCAATGTATTTTTAATAAAAAAAATATTTTACTTAATAAGTAAAATAATATTTTGGGATTATTAGTGCGTTTAAAAAATGTTAACTTAAATTTTAACAATTCCCATATAAACACTGAAAATTCTTGTGATTTGTATGCTAATTACGCGCAGAATGCATTTTATTTAGATTCTAGTTACAATGTACCCTCAGTAATAAATTGAGGTACTCGATATCGACCAAAATCCTAAAACATTTCCACATAAATTTTATTCAAGTGTTGTCATATTTCGTCTATATGGAATGATTAAATTTAGGCAGTTATAAAAAAGAGTACAAATATAATCTTTATCCTGTAAATAAAATTCCGTTGTTTCTGAAATGTAGATTTAAGGATTATATAAGCCTACGAGTTCTACTTCGTTTATAATTATTAAATCACAAATTACCTATTACAGTTGGTTAATTTATTTTCTTTCACGAATTCTACACGTAACATTCAAATATCTGTTCCTTTAGGCCGTACGTCTCTCGTTGATCACTCTTTTGATAAAATAATAAACCATAATTGCAGTGTCTTGCCAAATAAACTTAAATTATTTTCCATCTTATAAACAAAATCGAAATACGGCTCGATATAATTCAAATTATTACACAAACCCATGAAATGTAGTAAACTTAAGTTTCTAATTCTTACTCATGCAATACATATATATTTGGCCATGTGGGCTTTCTCAGTATTGAATATAAATAAATAAAAAAACAAGGCTGTGCCGAATCTTATATACCCTTTACCAACGTATGTATGTGTAGTATACAGATACATACATAAGTACATACATATGTACATATTTCTTTTGTAATAAAATCTATAATTTTTTGTTATAGTGCAATTTTTAGTAAGTTACCTCTGGGTAAAGAATTCGACTAAAGAATTCGCTTAAGTAAAGATCTTCCTAATATATGAAATATGTTTAACTGAAAAAATAATTATTTTTGGTTATTTTTTTACCCAATTTTTTTCAATTTCCAACCCTGGAACAATTGTATGTATATTACATGGGATTTTAACATTTTTCGCTGCTCATTTAAGAACACCCTTTATTTTTAAACTCTCGTGTATTTGTTGTTGTAGCGGCCAAAGGTCTACACACTGTGTCCAAATTTCAGGTCCGTAGCTCTTACGGTTCTCGAGAAAATACCCTGTGATAGACAGACGGACAGCGTAGCGAAAATAATAGGATTCCTTTTCACCTTTGGTGTACGGAACCCTAAAAAGGTTAAATTTGCCAACTGTGGAGCTGTGGTTTTTATTTTTCAAATTTTCTATACCCAACTTTTCTTGCCAAAACATAAAATATTGTTACGTAAAAATATTCGAACAGAGCCAATGTAAAGAAATATCCAGAAGTACTCCCAGCTAGCATTTGGGTGATCATTTTTGGCAGAAATATCTTATATGATTCTCTACAGATCGCTTTTGATGATTAAAAAGTGATTTATTACTTAGGCGATTGAAAGAGGATTCACTTATGATTCATCTATATGATCAAATAATGATTTCTTGAAAATAGAGGAACATCATGCAAACCGCAAAAAGGCGATTTAAATGAGCTGCCATGATGAGCGAAATCAAAGCGGCCAATGAGAAAATGAAGGCTGATTTGCAAGAAACATCTAGAGTGAACAGTGAGAGAATGGAAACTAGGTTTGATAAAATGGATGCGAGATTTGTAGAAATGTCTGAGTCGCTAAAACAAAAGAGTAGATGGCATTGAAGAAAAAGTCAGCAAGTTTGACGATAAAATCTCAGAGCTGGAGAATAAAGTCCATAGCTTAGAAATTGGTGGTGTCGAAGTACAGGTAAAAGACGTGGATGAGAAATTACATGAACTGGAAGCGAAAATCCTGAATCTCCAGTGCCAAGGTGGACCAGTGCGATTTGTTCCAGAGGTTTCCAACAGAGTGAAGACGCCTTGTTTCGATGGCAGTGCACCACTGAACATCTTCCAATTTCAGTTCGAAACAGTGGCTAACAGAAATGGATGGGACAGTGAAGAAAACGCCATAGAATTAGTTTTGGCCTTAAAAGGTGCGGCAGCAGAAGTACTCGAAACTGTACCACTAGGCTGCAGAAACAGTTTTGATGAAATAATGGCGGCACTGCAGCATAAATATGGCGGTGAACACAAGCGTGACCTATACCGCATGGAATTGCGATGTAGAGGACAAAAGCCCAATGAGTCTCTACAAGATTTCGCAATGGAAATCGAGCGGTTGGTGCAGCTTACGTATCCAGGCGAAAACAATCCATTCCTGGATCATGTCAAAACAGAGGCATTTGTTAATGGCATACGTGATCCCGATATTAAACTTGCAGTGTGTGCTACGCAAAAGGCACTGTTGCCAACTTTTTTCCAACAAATATCGCTAAAGTAGACATGAAAATAGCTAGAAAATAGCTAAACTTCAAAAATAATTGAAAACTTAGCGATAAATAGCTAAAAAACAAATTTATTGTTAGGATGTTTCAGAAATTCTACTGTAACTTGTTAACTTCTTTCATATTTCCAAAATGTCCCTAGAAATTTTATAAAATATCAAATAAGAGCAATATAAAAGGATTGTTTTATTAAAAACATATACATCCAGCCTGCCCAAATTATCACCAGGGTGCCGAACAACAATTGACTTCTTATCAGGGACCGTAACGGTTACAATTTTTATTTTAAAAATCACTTTTTAATCATTATTTCTTGATTTTTATTTATCCCTCACAAAATAACTCTTATTTTATGAATTTTATTTATTCCTCAGAAAATAACAGTTATTTCTTGATTTTTATTTTTTTGCTTAATTTTTAAAATGTAGAAATCGTAATTTTTGCGTTAAAATGAATATTAACCGATTTAAAATTGAATTTGTCGCCTGATTCTGCAAAAAAAAACTCTTATATGTTAAATTAAATTTACTTTTTTATTATTTATTCATTTAAAAAATTAATATTTTTTGAGCAAAAAAAATAAAAATCAAAAAGTAACTTTTATTTTGTGAGGAATAAATAAAAATCACAAAATAACTCTTATTTTGTGAAGGATAAATAAAAATCAAAAAATAACTGTTATTTTCTGAGGAATAAATAAAAATCAAGAAGTAATTGTTATTTTGTGAGGAATAAATAAAAATCAAAAAAATAAAAATCATTGCATCTATAGGTAGTCGTCCATGTAAAATGGTGTATCGTGGTATATTCCTTGTGCACGTAGCACTTCTCTATTATTGTGATTTTTTTAGTTTAAATTTGGAAAATAATCGTTATTTGCGATCCCTGCTTCTTATACAAATGAATACACATACGCGAATACATTTCTCTCGGTGGCCAGCTCTGATATACATACAAAATTATACGCGGTATTATATTTAACTAAAAATTTTAAGCGAATCTTCAATATTAACATTTTCGTAGGTAGAATTGGTACCAAATTTGCTAAGTACTGAATTCGGTACTACCATAGTAAAAAAAATGCTTCAAATAAAGCAGGCTTCTGCTAGTTATTATAGAGTAAAAGTAGCGCTCACAATCCTGCTGATTTTTGTATGACGAGTTCACTGTTTGGAGTACTACATTTTTGCTCACAGAAGCCCTTTTTTGAATTTTTGTGGCTATAATCAATCACCATTTTCCCATAGCTTCCTTCATATACGTTCACTTTTCTAATCAAGCTCACATTTTAAAGCGAATTATGATGCACAAAAAATCTCTAGATTTCCCGCTAGTAGCTAAATCATATTTTTTCCCGCAAAATGTACTTAGAAATCGCTAGATTTGACGAGAAAATAGCTGAATTGGCAACAGTGGCAAAAAGCAACCTTCGCAGAAATGGTTTCATTTGCACTGGCTCAGGAGACTGCTAGGGTAATTATGAAGCCAGAGGTGTGCAAGGTACGGAATGTAGAAGTCCTTGCCGAAAATGAGAATAGTCTAGTCTCTAGCATTAAGGAGGCCGTGAGACAAGCATTGGCGGAGAAAGAGCACAAAGTTAATAATAAGTGCTATAACTGCGGCAAGGCTGGTCATTACCAGCGCAACTGCAAGGCGCTAAGGAAGAGAGCTAGATCTGAGTTCTCGTTGTACCTTCATAGTGAACAGACGTAATAGCGGAATTTTTCTTACATACAAACAAAACAAAAAAAAATCATACAAAAAATATTCGTAGTACATATTAACTTTGATAAATAAGCTTTTTTTTTTGCTTTGCTAATATTTTTTTACATATAGAAATAACAAAATCAAAAAAGAACCGTAAACAAAAAAACATACAAAGTACCCTTGAGGAATACTCTTTATGAGTACCCCAAAGGAAAAAAATAGTGAAGTGAGTTCTAACGGCAGAAATGCCTATTTTACTGTGAGTTTTGATGCTCATAATGATAACAATAAAAATAAAAAATCTGATAATAGACTTGCTGTGAGTTCTGAAGCTCTTAATAAAAACCAAAAATCTGATAATAGACTTTTTCTAACGGCAAAACCACAGTTTCGTCAGCGATCAACTTCGCTTTGTCCAATGCCATCTAGTGAATCGTTGACATTATTGCCTAGTACTTCTAAATTTAACTCAGCGATATCATCCGCTTCGGGCTCGTTGTCATCACTTAAACAAGTTGTCACTGAAGATAAGAGCACCCCAAAGCCCAAGGTCCAAGTCGGAATGGACAGATACATTACAATTTTAAAGCGCGGGCGCAGCCCAAATTCTACTAAAATTGCATCTGTTCCAAAGATGTCCAGGGATAACAGCGCATCCTCTACTAATCGGCAAAACCGTTTTAAAATATTGCAAGATGATAATGAAAAACCCGCTGAATCTGCGAATAAAACCTCCAAGCCGCCACCAATCTATTTAAGAGAAAAAAACTCAAACGCTCTAATCAAAAAATTAATTTCGGTCATTGGTGAGAATAAATTTCACATTGTTCCAATAAAACGTGGTAATATTGATGAAACGAAAATTCAAATTTATGAAGAAAAAGATTTTCGCACAATGGTTTCTGAACTTGAAAAAAGTAAAACAAATTTCTACACATATCAGCTCAAGAGTGCTAAAGGTATGCAGATTGTGTTGAAGGGCATAGATTCCTATGTTGCTCCCGAAGAAGTAAAAGATGCTCTCGTCCTCCAGGGCTTTAAAGTAAAAAATGTATCGAACATAATAAATAGGGAAAAGATCCCTCAACCTCTATTTCGCGTTGAACTTGAGCCAAATGATATAAAATTGAAAAAGAGTGAGACCCATCCAATATATAATTTAAGATATCTCTTATATCGAAAAATAACCGTTGAAGAACCACACAAGCGTTCAGGACCCGTACAGTGCCATAATTGTCAAGAATATGGCCATACTAAAACTTACTGCAAATTACCTACTGTTTGTGTCGTGTGCGGCGAGTTGCACGGCACTGCTAGTTGCAATAAACCGAAAGATCAAAGTAACAAGAAATGCAGTAATTGTGGAGAAAATCACACTGCTAACTACAGAGGTTGTCGTGTGTACTCTTTGGTAAAGAAGACTATGGTGCAAAAACCTAAATTAGCTCCAGCTCAATCAGCAAACGTTTACTCTGCCACTTTTCAGCAAATGAGCCAACCAGTTACTTCCCGTGTATCGTATGCAGATGCTGCTAAGGCTAGTTCTATTCCGACACAAAATGTTTCACCGCAAAATAATTCTACAAATACACACTCAAACTTTAATTATAATCGCCTTGAAGCCACTATTGAAAATCTTGTGCAAACTATAAACAATTTTACAACAAATATGACTAGCATGATGCAAGAAATGTTGCGAATGCAGAATACTCTGCTTCAAGCTTTAGTTAACAAACCATGAACACGTTAAAAATATGTTTCTGGAACGCAAACGGCATTCGCCAACATAAAAATGAACTTGAGCACTTCCTCACGGAAAAAAATATTGATATAATGTTGGTCTCTGAGACTCATTTGACTTCGAGAAGCCTTTTTAAAATTTATGGCTACACCTTATATGATTCAAAGGACCCGAGAGGAAGAGCATGCGGTGGATCAGCAATTTTAATAAAGTCAAGACTCAAGCATTATATTATTGATAACATTTGTGAAGAACATTTACAAGCAACGAATATTTGTATTGAAAATTTTTCCAATAATTTTGTCATATCATCAATTTACTCTCCTCCTAGATTCGCAATTACTGAGCATCAATACGAGGATTTTTACAAATCTCTGGGTCCTTGTTTCGTAGCAGCTGGCGACTATAATGCTAAACACACGTTCTGGGGTTCGCGTCTTATTACACCCAGAGGTCGAGCGTTGTTCAATACAATTTCCAAAATGGGCTTGGATGTCATTTCAAGTGGGGAGCCCACTTATTGGCCTACTGACATACATAAAATTCCGGATGTAATAGACTTTGGCGTTATGAAAAATATCTCTAGGGATTTAATTCAAATTGAAGCTTCTCTAGATCTCTCGTCCGATCACTCTCCCACGATCGTTACAATTTGTAGCCCATTAAGAAGTGATTTACCTCACCCATATGCCAATTTGATAAATCGTGTAAATTGGCTGCGATTCAAAAAATATCTTAGTAGTCATTGCACGGAAAACATTACACTAAGAACACCTGATGATGTTGAATCTAACATTGCCAATCTTAACGAAAATATCAAGCAGGCTGCTAAACATGCCACTACCTCCTATCCGCAGACTGGGTTTAATAGACTATATTCTACAGATATTGAACCCTCGTATGTGAAAAAAGAAGAGCTAGAAGGGAATGGCAACAGCACAGATCACCCCAGAATAAAATTAGATTTAAAGAGTGCACTAAACGACTCCAAGAGCTGCTTGCACATGAAAAAAGTGCATCTCTTAAAAACTATCTGGAAAATCTTGATGTCACACCAGCATCTGATTACTCTTTATGGCGTGCTGCTAGAAGGCTTAAAACACCCGTTGAGTTTAAACCACCTCTGCGCACATCTAGCGGAGGTTGGGCAAGAAGCGATACTGAAAAAGGTAACATATTTGCTGCCCATTTAAAATACGTATTTACCCCAAACACATGTACTGGTGTAATTGATTTGCCAAATGTAGTCGCTCTACCCCCTCAACAAATAAAGTTTAAGACGCGTGATGTGCAAAAACTAATTTCTGAACTCAACCCAAAGAAAGCTTCGGGTTTTGATGGAATTAGTAACCAGATGCTAATAAAGTTGCCTCGTATTGCAATTAGAATACTGTTATTTATTTTTAACGCCATTGTACGACTGCAGTATTATCCAAATAGCTGGAAGCTTGCCAAAGTTAAAATGATTCCAAAGCCGGGCAAAGACCTTACCAAGGCTGAGTCATACAGGCCAATAAGTCTCCTATCAACAATGTCAAAGCTTTTCGAAAAACTGCTCATGACAAAATTGTCCCCAATTCTAGTTAATAGTGGGTGCATACCGGACCATCAATTTGGTTTTAGAAGTCAGCATAGCACCATTGAACAAACTCATAGATTGGTCCAATTTATAAGAAGAACATTTGAAGAAAAGAAGTATTGTTCTGCGCTGTTTATCGACGTTTCTCAGGCATTTGATAAAGTGTGGCATGAAGGCCTAATTTTAAAATTAAAAACATACCTGCCAATAAACGTTGTAAGTCTTTTGAAAAGTTACATTACTGCCCGGAAGTTCACTGTTGTGGAAGGAGACTTTATGAGCATGCCTGAAACTATCTCATCCGGTGTGCCACAGGGGAGTATACTGGGGCCAGTTTTGTATTTGATTTATACTTGTGATATGCCTCTGAGCAGCAATATCCACACTTCCACATTTGCTGATGATACAGCCTGCCTTAGTATGCATGAAAATCCTTACGAGGCATCCCGATATCTTCAAGAACACATTACCCAGCTGGAACTATGGTTAAACTTATGGAGAATTAAGGTAAACGAACAAAAGTGTGTTCAAGTAACATATACATTACGAAGAGATACGTGTTTACCCATTCGGATTAACAATCAAGTTGTCCCTCAACATACTCATATGAAATATCTTGGTATACACCTTGATCGACGGCTTACTTGGAAACACCATATTGACTCTAAGTTAACCCAAATGAAACTAAAATTAACTCAGGTACATTGGCTGATTGGTAGAAATTCAACCCTCAGTCTAGATTGCAAACTTTTGATATACAAGTCACTTTTGAAACCGATATGGTGCTACGGAATTCAACTATGGGGCACTGCTTCAGCTTCAAATGTCGAGAGAATCCAACGAAGGCAAAATAAAATTTTGCGATTAATAACATCGGCTCCATGGTATATAAAAAACTCAAATATACATCGTGATTTGAATATGCCACTAGTGGTTGAAGAAATTACAAAATATGCAGGCAAATATTTAACAAAACTCGAGTCACATCCTAATCCGCTTGCTCGTAATATTTTGAACTTTACTGGACACGTCCGGCTAAAAAAGAGGGATACAAGTGCTCTTATACTCAACACTCCAGATGGGACTGCTTGAAAATACTTTTTATTTTATTTTAATTTTTCTTCCTTTTGATTATCACTACTTATGTATTATTTATAACTATCTCTAAATTTATGTCCGACAGTGGTCGGGCCTAATAATTATATTTTAGATTTAAGATTTGAATACTTATTGTTAGTTCATATTTGAAGATACAATAAATAAAAATATGTATTAAAAAAAAAAAAAAAAAGGATCTGTTTCGCCATCAAGAAACAGCGAACGGGTGTACCAACAAACAACACAAGAGTCCCCGTTAAACTAAAAAGAGCTAGCACTGAGGGGCAAGAGCTAGCTCCCACAAACGACGGCCCCACAATCTCCATATCAGTGATGCAGCAGAAAATAGCAACCTTACTGCATGTGGATACATCAACGGTGAAAGGCACATCCTTACCATAGACACAGGAGCGTCACAGTCAATAATCAGACCCGATGTAGTGAGGGGAAAATGTGAAGCTATAAGTAATATACGACTACGTACAGCTACTGGGGAGCCTGCCACTGTCTATGGTAAGACTGACGCGAAGGTGACTATTGCCAATATCAGTGGAAAACACATATTTATTGTTGCCGATATTGTAGTCGAGGTTATTATTGGAGCCGATTTTATGATAAACCACGGAATCAACTTGCATATGGGGCAACAAGTGATGATTTGGCGTAATGTTGAAATACCCCTTGATGTTGGATATGACAACCAGATGCACGTCAAGAAACTGCTTGCTATTGAGAATCAGACATTACCACCACGGTCTGAATCAGTAATATGGGCACGAATGGAGGGAGATTGTGAGGACAATCGGTTGTGGGTAGTAGAACCAGCAGAAATTAAGAGCGAGCTATTAACAGCAAAAGCCCTCGTAAAAACTTGCAATGGAAGAAAGGTTCCCATACGGGTACTAAATTTATCAGGCCAAGAAAAAGGCATAAAAAAAAGAATTCCGAAATAGGTCAATGTGCTCAAGCAGAGGCAATAATAAACTGCGATAAAAAGCCAGAACATGCCAATATGTCTGCAAAGAAGCGTGAAGAATTTCAGGCACATGTGGAGCGATGGGTAGTAGGGATATCACCTTCTGAGAGAAATAAGGCAAAGCAACTGCTAAAAAGGCATGCCTGCATTTTTGCTGGGCAGAATAAAGGCCAAGGGAGAACGGCAATAGTGAAACACGAAATAAATACTGGTGAAGCAAGGCCAATAAAACTCGCACCCAGAAGTATACTGGCTAAGCGAACTGACGTAAAAGAGCTCGTCAATGAAATGGAGCGGTGTATTCGAACCATCTTCAAGTCCATGGAGCTCACCGGTAGTGTTAGTAAAGAAAAAGGACGGCAGTACTCGATTTTACGTCGATTACAGAAAACTAAATGACGTGACCAAAAAGGACAGTTACCCTCTACCAAGAATTGACGACACCTTAGATACGCTTTCTGGAACGAAATGGTTCTCCACTGTAGCGTGTTCTAACTATCACTACGACTAACATTGCGTAGTAAACATTTAAAGTCAACTTGACCGCAATATACATAACATCCAATGGCATTGAAATTATTTTTGCGCTGGACATTTGACACTCATGCAAATGTATTCGACAGACTGCAACATAAATATGTATTTTGTACAAATGATATTTGACACTCACCAGTCTGATCGAAGGCCGCAGCATAATGCATTTGAATGAATCATAATTAATAACCACATGTGTTTATATAATAAATATAAACAATACAAAATCCATGTTTTCCAAATTTCTTATGAGACACACGCCGCACGCCCACCGTGGGAAACTAAAAGGAACAATTTGCTTATTAAGCATATACCTTTTCTTTTCCCTCTTATGTTAAGATAGGTTAAGCTTTATTCTCATAACTAGTATATAAGACAATGTATTTTTATTTTAAAATTAATGAATAAACAACTTTCTTGTGAGCTCCTTGCTGAGCTCTAATAATTAAAGTTTACTTCATTAAAGGCCTTCAACTATTTTGAGCCAGTCGCGTTTATTAGCGCCGGCACCCTCGGGCAGGTAGACAGTAGGAAATTTTTTAAAATTATTTACAAGCATAATTATTACACCACATTGGATCTACAAAGCGGCTATTGGCAGGTGGAGATTGCAGAGAGAGACAAGGAGAAAACTGCTTTCAGCGCATGCGATGGTCTGTGGCAGTTTAATGTTATGCCATTTGGGCTCTGCAATGCTCCTGCTACTTTTGAGCGGCTCATGGAACAAGTACTAAAGGGACTGCACTGGAAAACATGCTTGGTGTATCTTGATGACATAATTGTAATGGGGAAGGCTTTTGATGAACACCTTAAAAATCGGACTGAAGTTTTTCAGCGTATATCATCGGCTGGACTCAAACTGAGCATCAAAAAGTGTGCACTATTCCAGAAAGAGGTGAAGTATCTGGGCCATAAGGTTACGGCAGATGGCATTTCAACAGATGAAGATAAGAAACGAGCAGTAAAGGACTGCCCTCGTCCAAGAAATCTTCACGAATTGCGCAGCTTTTTGGGCCTTTGCACATACTACAGACGCTTTGCGCCAAATTTTGCCAGCGTAGCTGCAAGCTTGCATGCGTTAACAAAGAAGTCGCAACCATACGTGTAGGGTGAATCGCAGGAGAAGGCTTTCCAGACGCTAAAAGATTTATTGTGCACATCACCAGTTTTAGCATATCCAGTTGCTTGGGAAAAATTTTTGCTAGATAGTGATGCAAGTGGATATGGAATAGGAGGTGTGTTATCGCAGGTGATTAATGGAACAGAAAAAGTAGTGGGTTATTATAGCCGAATACTTTCGAAGCCTGATAGGAACTACTGTGTGACACGACGGGAGCTTCTAGCAGTGTTGGAGTGCATTAAGCATTTTCATAAATACTTGTATGGCCAACACTTTACTTTAAGAACTGACCATTCTGCGCTCAGGTGGCTACTGTAGTTTAAGAATCCTGAAGGGCAGCTAGCACGCTGTATTGAACGTCTTCAGAGCTACGATTTCAGCATTGAGCACAGAAGGGGTGCAAAGCATAATAATGCTGATGCTCTGTCACGGCGGCCCTGTAGCTTAGAGTGCTGACATTGTTCAAAAGTCGAGGCAAAAGAATGTGTCATTGATGTCAGGCTTACAAAAATTGGTACGGAAGAAGACTGGTCAGAGGCGCAAAGGGCAGATCCTGCGCTGGGAAAAATTATAGCGGCTAAAGAGGAGGATAGAAGACCCACTCGTAATGAGATATCAGCTGAAAGTCCACTGGTAAAATCGTATTGGGTCCAGTGGGACAGCCTGAAATTGATAAACGGTTTTTTGTATCGTGTCTGGGAAAGTGTAGACGGTAAAACGGTTTCCCATCTGATCGTGGTCCCAACAACCAAGAGGAGCGAGGTGTTAAAGGTGTTCCATAATGGACCCAGCGGTGGTCACCTGGGCGTAACAAAAACGCTCGAAAAGTTAAAACAGCGGTTTTATTGGATTGGATGTCAACAAGCCGTAGCCGAATGGATAGCAAATCGCACACAGTGCATGAAGGCTAAAGGTCCAGCAAAACGAAGTCGGGGTCTGCTGCAAAAATATAACTCGGGAGTACCCTTTGAGAGGGAAGCAATGGATTTAGCAGGACCTTTTCCAGTCAGCAATGCCGGGAATCGTTATATTCTTGTAGTAATGGACTATTTCAGCAAATGGCCAGAAGTGTATGCCATACCCAACCAGTAAGCCAGAACGGTTGTGGATGCGTTCGTAAGCAACTGGGTATGTCGCTATGGAGTTCCTATTGAACTGCACTCTGATCAAGGTAAAAATTTTGAGTCTGCCATATTTAAAGACATGTGCGAGCGGTATGGGATAAGGAAAACCAGAACCACACCACTTCACCCACAGTCTGATGGCATGGTAGAGAGGTTCAACCATACATTAGAGGAATATTTGCGAAAAGTGGTGAGCGCGCATCAAAAAGACTGGGACGAGCAAGTTCCAAAGTTTCTATTAGCATATAGGTCAGCTGTGCATGACACAACATCGCGAACACCTGCAAAAATTATCTTTGGAGCTGAGTAAAAGTTGCCTGGAGATTTACAGTTCGGTGTCAAGCCTAAACAAGAAAATAAAGCAGATACAGACCCCTTCCAAAGGCAAGAAAATTTAAATGAGCTACATGAATTTGTACGTACCCGAATTAAAGTGGTCAGTAATAAGATGAAAGTTAGATACGACCGTGCTGCAAATTCTAAGGGCTTTAATGAGGGACAATTGGTTCTACTGTTTAACCCACAGCGGAAAATAGGATTGTCTCCCAAACTACAGACTCACTGGGAGGGACCATATACGGTGGTTAAAAGGTTAAACGATGTCGTCTACAGAATACAGAAACACAATAGCCCAAGGTCAAAAATAAAAGTTGTACATTTAGAACGACTTGCAAACTATGGAAAGCCGGATAATGTGCCTATTCGGGACGAACAGGCTTATGGGGGCGGCAGTGTTTTTACGTAACATTCGAACAGAGCCAATGTAAAGAAATATCCAGAAGTATTTAAATAAATAACTAAACGTACACACGTATTCACATACAAGCACTATAGCAAACAACTATATACACATGCGTAGCACATGCATACATGATTAAACGTAAACAACCAACAACAACTACAAGCGTCTGCTTATTAACAGATAGACACACCTATAGCACACACATACTCAAAAGTGCGAACATATATGGTAACAGCCCTGTATTACCCTTAACACACGGTACTAACCAACTCTGATATTCAAAACAACGGCCAATCGAATTTTCTACTAACGCCTAGAATCAGCAACATGAATTTTCCCGATTTCGCTAGAAGACTGTTTGATCGTAAATGACAATACAGATGGCAACGCAGCCATTTGGTTTTACTAAGTAAACACACGTCATTACGCCACCTATGAGCAACATGGGCGAACATTCGAGAACCGTTTCATGTACTATAAAAAGAGGCAGCCTGTGTGGGAATGAGTTAGTACAAAACAGAAAGTAGTCGAGTCAACATCGTTTAAGACCTCGTGCGGTGAAAAATAACATTATAGTTAAGTAAAGACAGTTGAAATTTTGCTTAGACGCAATTTACACTGTGCCTTTTCTGCTTGCATGTGTAGGCAGGCTTTTTGAGTTCGTTGGTGAGAGGTGTTGAGAAGCATGCGGAGTAAAACAAAAGGCACGAAATGAAAATTCGAGGGGATTTTTGACATTTCTCTTTGTTTTTTCGTACTCTCAGCACTAAGAGTGTATAAAAACGTCAAAAAGTCATGAAGAAAAAAGTCTTAATGTAAATGTGCTTGACTTTTCGTAGGGGGTTTAAAAGAAAATTGTCGAAAGAAGGCAGGCTAAAAAGGCATAATGTGAATAGGCACTTAGTGAAGAAATAATAAAAGCAAAACAGTAGCAAATAAAAATTGTGCGTTACTTTTTTTTTGTGCAATCAAAAGAACTCACACGTTTAATAAATTTTTAAACGTAACAATATATTTATAAATAAAAATATAAAAATTACACCTAGTTAATTTTGTATATCACAAAAACTGTTTCCCAACCCTGGAATCATAATTTAAAATATTTTTGGAATTTCTTACACCAATCTTTTTCTTTTAAGAATTTAAGATATTTTAAATTTATAGATAAAAAGGAAAAATTAGTTTTAGGAGGTTATTTTTATATAACAAAAAAGTTAAAGTTCCCAACCCTGGAATCACCTTTTTGATTTTTATTAATAATAAATAAATAAAATTATACCTATGTATGTACATACAAATCGTCGTTTGGTATCTGGTTTGCGGCACTGTATATTCAAAATACATTATGTGTGCACCAAACCAGAAAACAACCCACGATATATACCTATTGCATATAGTGTTTTTTTATGAACGCACAGTGCTTTTTGCTCTGAAAAAGTTGGCATCACTGTTCGCGTGGCATTTTTTATGTACATTCACACATACATGCGTATCATATGCACGTAAATACATGCATACACATAAGCAGAGGTCCAAGTCGTGCGGCTCACAGCCGGCGCACAGCGCGAAATATCTACTGCCATATTCATAAAAAATATGTTAGGTTTATTAAGCGCTTATTTGGCATATTTCTATGGGAAATTTGTCAAATAAACCTGTAATAAACCTAAAATATTTTTTATGAATACGGCGGCTAGAATTTAGCGGAACTTAATAATTTAAACCAGTAAAACAGTTCTATTTGTTTCCTTTTTTACATTTTTAATAAAAATTAATGTGCTTTATGTAAAGTTTTTGAGTCTAGCAATAACATACACTATGTAACAACATTTTGAACATACATATATTTATAACCAGATTCACTGCTATCGTAATCATTATATGGCTTTGCAAATGTTTCTAACAACTCTAAAACTTCCGGAGTAACTTCACTCTGCTTGGTTTTGGATACTTTACGAAGACTAGCGATGTAAGATGAAATAAGCAGTCGATTAAATATATCCGTATTTGTATCAATTCGGGATGTTTTTCTGGTAAAAAGTTCACGATATTTCTGCAGTCTTTGTTTTTTGCATCTTGAGCTTCTTCAGAAAATTGTATGATCGGAAGAATGCAAGAGGATACAATATCCTTTCCATGACATATGATTTTATGCATACTTACGGACATTGAGTACCAGAAATATTCTTTCAAATACAATTCAGAAGTTTCTCCTGCATATTCGCCGAATCAATTTTAAGACCACAATTCAGGCAGTCTAACAGCACATGAAAACGCTTGATCAAATATAAATTAACGCCAGTTATTTCGGCATTTATATAGGTATATGGCAGATGATAATTTCACCAGGGATAATTTCATTTCACTTTAGGATGACAGTCCTTGATTTTTTTTAGGTCTGCCTGCATAGGTCCTCGATCCGCTAGGCAATGCATCCCTTGCAGCATTAGAACATTTTACGTTATTTTCAATTCAGGTAGCATTTTTTCATAGAAATGATGCTAAATTTCGACTGGATTAGTTCTTTTTTTATATTTTACAAACCAGAGCACGAAGAGTTGCCTTTAAACTGCAAAGAATGTCAGTGAGCCTTTTTTTTTCAAAACAAAACCAATAATGGCGTCTGCGGTCGGTTCTTGCTTCTACTCTTGGATATGAAATTTCCAAAGTCATTCTGAAAAATTTTTAATTTAAAAGAATATCGCAAAATATCGCAATCGATATTTTGTGTTTTCAATAGAGGAAGGACCTACCTTCAACATTGTATGCGTTTCAAGATGGTATTATGTTGTATTGCCTTTTAAACTCTCCAATAAAATTAAAAATTAAACTTTATTTACTTCTTAAAAATCACTTTTTTCACGAAAAAATTACACGTGAGTAAGAAAAGATTTTGCAATTATTGAAATGCTATTAATTGACAACCATCTCATAAAATAAATACAGAAAAAATTATAGCCTACTGGCTTGCCGTTTGTATCTACCACTCTATTAATTATAACAAATCTGAAAGCTTTCTGTAGACAAAAAGTATGATTGAATAAGTAATGCAACTTTCAGGTGCATTTTGCAGTTGTTTCGCAGGGTAAATCACCAAATCGAGTATGAGGTTTTTGAGGTGGAATATTAAGCTACCGAAATAATATTTAATTTTATTAATTTTATGTATTTCAAAAATTTAATAAAGTTCCGCTAAACTTCCTAAATTTCACACTGTGCGGCGGCGCGAAGCCCACGACCTTACTTTTGGGCTCGAGCCGCCGCCGAGTTAGACGGCTCACATCAGCTAATAAATGCAGTAAAAACTAACTTTTCAGTAGAGCAAAAAAAACTTGTTAATTCGCTCATTATTGTAAAAATAAATGATATGCCAGATAAGTCGCAAGTAATTTTGCTATAACTTCCTCAAAAATCGGACAAATTAATTAAGATTTTGCCCAGGAGTACTTTTCCTTTTTGCCACAGAATTTATATGTAGGTATGCAAAGAAAAATTTATTTTGCACTGGTTTGAGTATTTTTTTAAGATAGCATATTTTAGTCGATCAAAAAACAAATATTTTTTTAGAGTTAGCATATTTTTTCGGAAAAAGTATATGATTTTTTTTAATATACTAATTTTTTAATGAATTTATGATATCTTTTGCTCAATACTATATATAAGCCCTAATACACACGTTGATTTTTCAATGATTTTTTGAAACACGATTTTTGTAGTTTGTAGGCGAACTGTATAGAAAAGCAAAGCGGGTAGAAAAAAAATCACATTTTCCGTTCTCCGAGTTTTTTTTTCAAATTTTCTTTACACATATTTTAATTTTTGGTGTGTTGCTTTATATTATTTTTTCATTGAATGTGACAACAGCTTTTTTAATAGAAAACAGTGTTACCTGTAGGTATCTTTGTCGCTAATATAGGAGCATAGGGAATATCGGACAAATATTTTATTTTGGCCAAAATATAGGTATTTTGTATTCTCATATTGCATTTTTTGTGCATAAATGTAAAAATAACTATACGCAAAATATATTTTTGCTCCGTTTAAAAATTTGTTTTTGCTCGTAATTACATAGACTTTTATCTAATTATTTTGGTGTCGCAGTGCCTGTATTTGGATAGGATCTTCCCTCTATTCTTCTATTGGAAATCACCCCAGGAAATAGGAAATGAGTATCTATTAAACAATGGTTTAATAATTAAGGATATTACTTACAACTATTTAACTTAAATCTTAATAAACTCCATGATTGGAGAAAACCCAAATATAGATATGTGTTATATTTGTATTATAAGATAATTTCTGAAAAACTGTAGAAAAGTATGCATTAATTTCATAATAATTTAATACAAAAGAATTACATATATACATGCATATGTCAAGTTTTAAGTTACCTACTGTAGCTCCAAATACTCAGAAGAAATAATTTTGGTTTACAAAAGGTTTACAAAACAAATTTTTTAAAATGTAGGGAAAAACCAATTTTTTTAAATCTAATGGCAACACTGATACAATTTTTGGAAGAAAAAAATCAAAACTCGAAACATGGAAAAATCATCGTATGCATGATACAATTATACAGGTAACCGCAAATCGACAACAAATTTACAGCAAATAAAACAACAGGGCTTTTTGTTGCTAGTTTCTGGTGCCAACTGTCATAGAGCAATGAAAGATTAACAGCGTGTGTGTGTGTGTTGTAAAACATAAACAACATTTGGCAGAGTGCACCACGAAACAAGCAAAACAGCTGGCGCTTCGCGGGTACCTGTATAATTGTATCATGATCGTATGAGTGTAAAATGTTTTTGGAAGCAACTTTTAAAGAGAATCAAAAATAACCCAAGATTTTTAAATCCTCGTATGAATTGGGCATAAGAATTGAAAAGCTACAAGAAAAAACTTAAAATACCATAAAAAAAATCACTTAAGTCTGACTGAAAGCCCGTTCCAACTCGAGGTGGTCAGCTTTGGCACTCTCTAGCTCAATCTCTATTGTGGCAAGGTAGCTCTAAATTTTTAATTTCGAAAGCTTATACTATTGACTATAATCGGTCCATACATAATGTTTGTATCTAAATGACAGTTTAAAAGTTATACATATATTACTAATTTTTTTATCGGAACCCCTGTATACTTATATCTTACAAGTGACAATATCTCAAAAACTTGCCATCAGATATAAGGTAGATTTATAATAAATTTGGAAATTTACACGGGAGTTAGCATTTATTTTCACCAAAAAAAATTATACTTTGAGATAGCAAAATAACAAAAATTTATATAAAACGAGAAAAAATAAATTTTCTGATTCGAAATTTATGTCAGAGATAAATATTGCACAGGGGAGCTTTTTGCCATCGGAAACTTATATTGACGAATTTGAGTTGACGTATTTTGAATAAAGGCTCTCGATATGTATATATATGTATTTAGTATAAAGTTTTATGGCAAAACTCTTTAAGACCATGTTTTGGTTTCTTATTGCATTGTTTTATGTATACATGCATATCGTCACCTTAAATGCAAACGGACGTAACTACACATTTATATATTTTACAGGAGAAAAGAAAACGGGTACGTTCGTAAATGCTGCAAATTTATGCATCAATGCGGCAGTTCTGCCAGGTTTTACTGCGTATGCGTGATTATCTGCTGCACATGCTTTGCAACTGCTCAACATCTGTGCTCAGTTGACATTTTTGAACAAACTGCAAAAAATTTTAAAATTGGCAAGTAATTTTATTTAAGAAAATATTGACAATTTTCTTTTAAATTATAGTAAGCAAAAAATTTAAAAGAAGATCAAAGCGACAATTTCTTATGAGAACAGCATTGGCCTTAAAAAGAATACAACTAAAATAAAAAAAACTCCTTTGAAATAATAAAAAACTACCAAGATTATGTGTTTCAAAGTTATTTTCGAGTTTATCAATCTCATTTTTTGGTAAGATTCGAAACATGTAATTTAAACATCAAAATACATAGATACATATATTTAACTTATTGTTCCACTGCAACTTCTTGCATCTTAAAATTATTTACTGCGCCATTTGCACAGATTTGCAGCAGGTATGCCGATTAAATGCATTAAAAAACGTTTGACTCTGAACAGTGCTGCCAAGTTATGAATTTTTGAACGTTAGATGTTCGTGATGCTGCAGACTTGCACTATAAATGCTTTTACGAACGTAGCCAACGTTACAAAATCAATAATAATAAAGTATTCTTGAACATTTTCTTTTAAATTTACTTGTAGTATGGCTACTTATATGTTTTTAACCATTTATTTCCTTTTTATATATATTTAAGCTTTTATGTTAGTAACGTTCCTTGGAATAAAAAATTGATGCATTCGTAATTACGTCCGGTTGAATTCATTTAATAAAGTCGTCATTTTTGATCGCAGAGGTCTAAATATTTGCGTGGAAATGTAGTTTGATAAAATGAACCATAATCAATCAAAAACTCGATTTCGAATTTTTGTGTAGTTACGTCCCACAGTGGCGTGAATTAAAAAAAAGTGGTAAAAAGTCCGCAACTTTTGAACTAGTTAACCGATTTCGATGAAACCAACATTTTGGAAAGTAGAAGTGTTGAAAATTTTAGAAAGTATATTTTGAGGCACCCTGTTGTAAGACAGGGTAGCTCCAAACAGCCTCAAAGCGGGAAAGTGCGGGTATCGAAATTCTTTCGCAGCTTGTAACTTTTGTAAATAGGGACCGATTTCAATAATTTTTTCAGCGGGACAATCTACGTTAAGAAATAAAAATAAAACATGCTAAGAGTACCATTTTATCTCTTTCAGTTTCCAAGTTATTTGACTTGAAAAATTTATTTTTTAATTTTTGGCCCTGACTTTTTTTATTCGTTAGTACATAACTTCTTTATTACTTGGCAAAAATCAGTATGTTTTAATGTTTTTGAAAGAAAACTTCATTACAATTCATATAAAAAAAATTTTTGATTGATATCTCAAAAATTGTAGCAAGGAATAATTTTGCAATTTGGATTTTTAAAAATTATGAAAAAATTTGGCATATTTTGTGAAAAAAGTATTTGATAAAAACTTTGATTGTTTCTGAGAAAGGAGACATTGAGAAAGGTTGTGAAATAAATTTTGGAGATTGTTGTTGGTGCACCCTACATTCAGCATTGGTCGAAAACTAGCAATTTTTTTTTCAAAAAATCCGATTTTCGGATGTGGCAAAAAAATTGCACGGTCGTTTTTGTAAATTTTTTGGTTTTTTATTATAAATAAATTTGTTGTAAGTAACCTGTAAGAAACTCTTGACATCCTACACATAAATGTAGGCAGGAGAGGAGATTTTCTAAAAATTCTAAAATTTTTCTAACACAATTTTTCCCAATAAAAAAAAAGTACTATAAAATTATAAATTGGGAATCATTTTAATTTTCATCAATAGTATACTTTTAGCTTTGCAAACTGAAAAAAAAACTATTCTCCTACCTTCAATACTTTTTGAAATATTCGAAATCCAATTTTGATTAAAAATTTTAATTTTCTACATTTTTTATTTTTGTCTAAATTATTGATCTTATTTTCTTTACTGCAAATGTTTTTTAATTTTTTCTATGTTATTACAATAGTAGATATAATTGTCTATTCAACGGTATATAATATGTATTCCATTGCCATTATATCAGTCTTAAAATGTATACACAAATATAACACCTCAGGTAACAATTTACGTGTTTTATCTGATACTCAAACAAACCCACATTTTTTTACAAGGACAAATAGATTGAGTTATTTATTTATTTAAAAAAAATTAGTAGTTAATTTAACATTAGAACATTAAATTACGAACAATTTTTTATGTAGCTCCTTTTTAAACGCATATAAATTGCCTAAGTTTTGAATATAATTTGACAGAGAATTCCAGAGACTTTTTGCCATGATACCAGATATTTGTTTGTATGAATATAAATACTTATGTATCAAGAGATATATGTACAATGTACATATGTATGTATGAGTATGAAAACTTACAACTAAATTTCTCGTTTTGATTCTGATAATTGTATTAAAAATATATTTAATAAGTTCAGTTTCATTTTCTTTATTACTCGTATCTAAGTGCATGCATACATACATATGTTGTTTTTAATTTATATTTGGGTTTTACTTCAAGAATTTGCTTTAAAATAATCTGAGACATCATGGCCTAGCAAGCTATTAATTTCCTCTGCTTCGGGATCGTCCTTCTCGATTTCAATACTTATTTTTGGCAACCATTTCATTCTTATGCCTTGTAGGACTGGATCTGAAGACAATAGGAAATGATGCATTAAATCATTATTTTGAGCAACTCTAGAGCATTTACGTGTATTGAAAAGTCGATATTGCTTAACATCTCTATTTCTAGCTTCCTGTGCTTCTTCGGTTAGTTCCCCCAGAGGAAGAATGTTGTTTTCTATTATTTCTTTTGCATGTGCTAGCACTTTATGTACGGTTGGAGTTATTGATTTCCATGGATATAATTCATTTATTAGAATCAGAGTGTCTTTTACATACATATATTTCAAATTTGTCCTTATTAATTAACTTTTTGATATTTATGACGGCCAGTATTATTTTGAAACGTCTTATGAGATTAAAGCTAATACCAGTTATAGAAGATGTGGTTTCAGGGTCATCAAAAAATCGCCTGGCAGTGTTGCCATTATTGGAATTTCCATAGCCATATAAAGGTTTGTCAATGATTAAGCCACGTTTCATAAACTCATCTTGAATTCTTTTCTTTTCTTCCAACCGTATCTGTTTTAAAGCAGAATTATTCGCAACTGGAACGTTCTGAAGTTCTGGTACACTGCGATATTTATTGTCGTAAGATAGATGTAAAATGTACTCCATGAATCGAATCCGAGCATGAAGTGGTGATATTCCAAGCTTAGGGCATCTTCATTAGTTGGAGTATAATTTTCAATGTCCTTAAAATCGGAATTTTTCTTTCCGCATATATTACAAATCAAATAAGATTTTGTATCGGTTATTGCATTTGCAACTTTTCCATCTATCATTGTTAAATAAGGTCTAAAAGATACTGTTATTACTCGTCCTAATATGTGAACGTCAATGGGTTCCATATTAGAAATTTCATGTTTTATACCATCAACCAGATTTTGAGTTGTTTCTTTGTTTTCCTTGATGTATTCAAAACGTATTGGTCGGCATAAAAACTTTGAGCCTGAAGTAGTATTTACCCACACATCTTTAAATGCATTTGTACTTGTTGAAGGCATTTCATTATGTAGTCGAAGCTTTAATGGTACTAATGATGCCATTAAAACTTTGGAAAAGTCATTATCGTATGCACTGGGCTGTCTATATTCTGAAAATCCAGATGATCCATCACATCCCCATTTGTATATTAGTGTTAGTTCAGAATTATTACATGTATATAAGTCTCTTTCGTCAAAAGTAGCGATGAGTCTTGATGCTGTATTATGAAGAAGGTCTGACAAACTAATGACTGCACTTCGGCTATCCACTGTTATCGGATGTGGCAAAATTTCCTATTTTCTTTTTAACAACAATGTACTTGATGGCAAAGGCCCACTTTTTTCTTTAAGCACCTTCCTTAAGATATCGTATTTATTTCTTGAAAGGCCCAAATTAAGAATGAGTGCTAGTGCATCTTACACCGTAAAATGTTTACTATATTTTGGCGTTGGAATGCTTTCCACCATCCGTCTTAATCTTTTTGGAGATGCAACTGGTAGCACATCTACGATTTTCCCTGCTTCTTTAAGTTGAGTCTTCGCTAAAATCAATTTGAATGAATCTTTGATTTTATTTTCCGAATACGTATTTATCAAGTCTTCTTGTTTAATCCTTTTGCTCCTGCGTCGAGCGTTATCGTAATCTTTATTTGGCCGACCAAACCTCTTTGGGTATATTTCCGTAGATAGTCCCATATCTAACCAATCCTGATTTTTATTCTGAAACTTAGAAATTGATTTATTGCATTCACGTATCTTCTTTTCATATAATTTAAAAAAAATTTTCAAGTTTTTTCGATAAATCGGTGTTTACAGATAAACCATATGTAGTAGATATTATGTACATCATTTGGTCTACCTTGTCCAACCGAGTACTCCCATCAGTGAGGTTTTCCCACATTAATTTGCAGAGCGATTTATTTTTAATTGTTATCTCCATGATAGCTATAACTGAAATAATGACATTAAATGCATCGCAGCTTAAATATATAGCTATTTTACAAGCTGCGAATACAAAACCGATACAAATATCAGGTAAAACCATACCCATATTGGAGATGTGCGCGCCCTTGTGGGTATATAAATATACTTTTATTTATGTATATAAATTCTTATATTTTATTGTATTTAAGTAAAGAAAGTATTTAATAACAGCTTCAAGAGTTCATAAAAAATGTGGGTTTGTTTGAGTATCAGATAAAACACGTAAATTGTTACCTGAGGGGTTATATTTGTGTATACATTTTAAGACTGATATAATGGCAATGGAATACATATTATATACCGTTGAATAGACAATTATATCTACTATTGTAATAACATAGAAAAAATTAAAAAACATTTGTAGTAAAGAAAATAAGATCAATAATTTAGACAATAATAAAAAATGTAGAAAATTAAAATTTTTAATCAAAATTGGATTTCGAATATTTCAAAAAGTATTGAAGGTAGGAGAATAGTTTTTTTTAGTTTGCAAAGCTAAAAGTATACTATTGATGAAAATTAAAATGATTCCCAATTTATAATTTTATAATACTTTTTTCTTATTGGGAAAAATTGTGTTAGAAAATTTTTAGAATTTTTAGAAAATCTCCTCTCCTGCCTACATTTATGTGTAGGATGTCAAGAGTTTCTTACAGGTTACTTACAACAAATTTATTTATAATAAAAACCAAAAAATTTACAAAAACGACCGTGCATATTTTTTGCCACATCCGAAAATCGGATTTTTTGAAAAAAAATTGCTAGTTTTCGACCAATGCTGCATGTAGGGTGCACCAACAACAATCTCCAAAATTTATTTCACAACCTTTCTCAATGTCTCCTTTCTCAGAAACAATCAAAGTTTTTATCAAATACTTAATAATTTTTTAAAATATTCCAAGAAAATTAAGAATACTTTTTTCACAAAATATACCAAATTTTTTCATAATTTTTAAAAATCCAAATTGCAAAATAAAAAATTATTCCTTGCTACAATTTTTGAGATATCAAAAAACAATTTTTTTTATATGAATTGTAATGAAGTTTTCTTTCAAAAACATTAAAACATACTGATTTTTGCCAAGTAATAAAGAAGTTATGTACTAACGAATAAAAAAAGTCAGGGCCAAAAATTAAAATACATTTCACACAAATTCACCTCTTCACATAAATTTATTGCAAAAGCTTAAAAAATAACGCTTTTACAAACACTTTCAATGTTTATTATTATGTTTTTACCTTCTCCTGTAAAGTTATAGTTATTTTAGTTAACAAAAAAAAATTTTGATTGCGTAGCAAAGTATGATTTGAATTTTTTTGAATTATGATTGTACATATCGCTGTTAACAAGTATTTTCACGAAATTAAGTTTTTCAGTGATTTCAATACATTTCACACAAATTCACCTCTTCACATAAATTTATTGCAAAAGCTTAAAAAATAACGCTTTTACAAACACTTTCAATGTTTATTATTATGTTTTTACCTTCTCCTGTAAAGTTATAGTTATTTTAGTTAGAGCTTTTGTACTTGTTAACAGCGATATGTACAATCATAATTCAAAAAAATTCAAATCATACTTTGCTACGCAATCATCGGCTGCAGGCGACTTTGAACCGCCGCCGGTAATTTTTAGCCAAAATTTTTAGCCGAAAATTTTAGAAAGACTTGGAACTCTGTATACCTATTTTGTTTTGATAGCTAGTTCAGATAAACTGGCGATAAACTGCGATAAGAGTTAGTGAAGATACCAATTTTATAGTATGTTTACACGGTACGTGCTTCGCTCTCTATTCATGATTCACACACCAATCATGACCTAATCAACCTGCTTCGCCTTACAAAATTATGAGAGCGAATCAGTAGATTCAATATGAATCTACTTGCGATTCACGTAAAATTGGTATCTTCTCTAACTTTTATCGCAGTTAATCGCCACTTTATCTGAAGTAGCTATCAAAACAAAATAGGTATATGTGTATGTGTGTGTTTGTAAACAAATAAAAACCAACAAAAAAACATAGATGTGAGTTTAATATAAATAAATTTAATTAAGTTATGAATAATATAAAAAAGAAAAATAAGAAGAAAATATAGGGATGCCTTCAAAAACAAGATTTCGAATAGAGGTCCAAGTCGTGCGGCTCACAGCCGGCGGCGCAAAGCCGCCGACCTTATTTTCGGGCTCGAGCCGCCGCCGAATTAGACGGCTCACATCGGCTAATAATTGCAGTTATTTCCCATATAAAACTTTGTAATCTGTACATTGTATGTATATTTAATATAAAGTTTTATGGCAAAACTCTTTAAGACCATGTTTTTGTTTCTTTTTGTATTGTTTTATGTATACATACATATCGTCACCTTAAATGCAAACGGACGTAACTACACTTTTATATATTTTACAGGAGAAACTAAAAATGTTACAAAATCAATAATAATAAAGTATTCTTCCAAATTTACTTGTAGTGTGAAGACTTATTATATGTTTTTAACCATTTATTTCCTTTTTATATATGTACATTTAAGCTTTTATGTTATGTCGGCTATACACTACACAAGTTCAGTGCTCAAGTCTAGCACTGCGTAAACTAAACTTGTGGCACACACTATGCAAGTAAACTGTGCAGTTTTTATTTTAATGGGCCATAATGCAGGTGGTTATTTGTATAATTCTAGGAACTTTGTCCAGAATATTTTTTCTGTGCTCATTTCTTGTTTTGAACTCTTAAAAAATCACGAGACAACTGAGCGTTTGCAACATACACTACACAAGTTCACTGTACAGCTTTCAAACTTGATCAAATATCAAAATAGTTTTGATATTTACTCAGTTCACTGCGTAAATAGCACAACCACCACCATACACTACACAAACGCACTGTACAGTGCCAGACTTGTGCAGGGAACTTGTGTAGTGTATGGACGGCATTAGCTACGTTTCTTGCAATAAAAAATATATGCATTCGTAATTACGTCCATTTAAATTCATTTAATAAAATCGTCATTTTTGATCGCAGAGGTATTTGTCTGAACATGTAGTTTGATAAAATGAACCATAATCAATCAAAATCTCGATTTCGAATTTTTGTGTCGTTACGTCCGCTTGCATTTAAGGTGACGATATGTAAATATCGCTGTTAACAAGTAGAAAGTCCCTAATTCGTATCTTCACGAAATTAAATTTTTCAGTGATTTCAATACATTTCACACAAATACACCTCTTCACAAAAATTTATTGCAATAGTTTAAAAAATAACGCTTTTACAAACACTTGTACTGTTTATTTTTTTATTTATTGTAACATACTATACAAAGTAAATTTGCATAGTATGGTGTATGGAAGTGTAAACTAGAGGACATCAGGGGCTTCATCATGGGGATTCGGTGGCTTAATGACGAATAATAGGGTCTCTTCTGGCTAAAAATGGGAGGGGTAAATATTACCCTTTCCTAACCATGGTGTTGCACGAATATGGGCGGAGTAACTGGACCATATGCCCAAGATGTTATTAACAGTATTTTCAAAAAAAGTTCCGTGACTGACTGTACGACCTATCCCTTCACATAGGAAGTAACAACGTGGTTGTTAAAGAAATTCCACAAAAAACTGCAAAAATATACGGTTATCCGTGGCAGATCACTCATCCAGTGCGAGCGAGACGAAAAACTCTCGAAGGCCTAACAACAAACAAAAGCCTGACCGCACTGACTTGAAATAATTACGATGAAGCGAAATGCTGTTCTTCGACCCAGAGCTGCTTAACGACTTTGTACTGTTTATTATTATGTTTTTACCTTCTCCTGTAAAGATAGTTATTTGAGTTAGGGTCTTTGTACTTGTTAACAGCGATATGTACAATCATAATTGAAAAATTCAAATCATACTTTTCTACGAAATCGTCGGCTGCAGCCGACTTTGAGCCGCCGCCGGTCATTTTTAGCCAAGCCGCCGCCGAAAATTTTAAATCTTGGAGCTCTGATTTCGAATGTGTTGAACATATGTATGCATGTAAGTATGTATGCTTATGTGTATGCATGCATACGTGCGTATGATCAGCGTTGCCACAACCAAAATATTTTTGTAACCAAAATATGAAAAAAAGTAACCAAAGAAGTAAAAAAGTAACCAAAATTGTTTATGTATTTAATATATGATTAATAATCGCTTAAGTTCTCTTAATCAAAGGACTGTTTTTGGGACGTTTTCACGCAAAACTATTAAAAGGCTCCAACGCAAAATTAAACTCTTGTGTGATCCTTTCTTTGCACATGTAGGTATTGTAACCACTCCAACTTTCATTCCTTATTCAACACAGATATTGAGTACCCGTTTTTTTACACCCATTTTCAAACAAAATTCCACGCTTAATTAACTTTCGCTTAATTACACAGAAATATTTTACCCTAAAATGAAATTTCCCCTAAAATACCCTCGTTTATTTACCCAAAACTTCCGAAGTATATATTTATGTAATTCTGTAATCGAATATATATATGTACGTTATGTATTTATTTTTTGTAATATGAACTGTTTTTGTTATTTAATCAAATATTTGTTCCAAGTAATAATGTACTAAATACCACAGTGAGTTCGGATAAATGAATTTCTAAAGATATTTCAGCTTATTCTCATAATTGCCTTTGTGAGATAATTAAACGTCTTCGGTTTAATACCTTGCCCATATAATTACACCAAAAGTCATGATATTTTTATGAGGCAAATATCCAATGTTTACTGTATAATCATTATAAAATCATATAATATTAGCTATTAATGATCAAACAGAATTGCGGCATTCTCCATACAAATTGACACAAAAAATCAGTACCAGAAAGCAGTCGATAGATAGAATCTATTTTATTTTGACAACGTTTTTTCTTATGCTCTCATATATAAATACTCATTCTCTCAAGAATGCTACCATACTTTCAGTAAATTTCATACATTTTGTGAATAAAACTACAAAGAAAAATAAGCACATAAGAAAATAAAACTAAAATTATAGAGCATTTGAAGTTACTGCCGTAGATTTTATTATGGGCTTTGTTAATTTGACAACGATTTTTCCTGAAGTTGCGGACATATACTGTTTGATCATTTACATTTATTATTTGCCTTATTTGCAATACTTATCTTAAGTGACATGTAATCGAAAATATACTTTTTTATTTAAATTAAAATTTTATGGGCCTATCCATAATTTAAAACTATCAAAATGCCAAAAATTTGATAAATTTTAAGATACGGGTTGTAAAATTTTATCGTAAGCGACAATTTACGTATGTAAACAAATTTGAATACTAAAAAATAATATTCTCCTGAAAACTAAGGTTTGTCGCTTACGATGAAATAATAAATAAGTCTCGATATGTGTTATAATTATCTATCAAATACTACACTATAACAAAAGAAATCAGTTCTTTGTAATAAAATTAAACTGTAATTGAATTACATTCGTTATCCAAACACATGAATATATAGATAAAGTATTAAAATATACATATGCAATATCGAGTTGGTACTAAAATGATTAAACTTAGCTACGAAAATATCCCTTCAGAAGTATGTTTGGAAACTTTGTCTCAAAATATTTCAATATCCATACTTTTTACTATATTCTTATGAATTGAATAGGCTAATGTTCGTAACGCTTTTTAAGCCAAATTACATGTGATAATTATTAATGAACAAATAACATCAAAGTTAGTTGTAAATATTCTGACAACAACACATAGTTGAACGGAACATCCAGCCGTTTTCGAAGGCCACTACACCTTCCTCATCAGCGTTCTTCTGTGTTTTGGTCCACTGTGTGTGGTGTCAGTTGATGTAGATGTCTGCCTTATATACGAAACTTTATTGCAAATGGAATATGTGAATTTTTATTTACAATTGGGAAAATCTGAGCAATTGCTAGTGGGATACAATTTCTTCTTCTTTATCATGTACTAAATTTAGAAACCACATCCACATTTGTTTTTTAGCTACAAATTTCATTTAATTAAATTAATTTAATTTGCATCACGATATGCAAATTTAAATAACATATAAAAATATTTAATTTTTTGTTAAAAAAAAGTAACCAAATTGAAAAGAGTACACATGTAATTACATATTGGGAAAAAAGTAACCAATTTTGGTTACAAAACGGCAACGCTGCGTATGATACGTATGTATATGTGAATATACATAACAAGGCGAATTCAGTATCAGGTGACCTTATCGCTACAACAATTTTACAACACAAAAAACAACACGTAGTTTGCTATGCTACAAAACCAATCTGTCAGAAGATTTCTAAGCAAATTTTGACGTTTTGGTTCAAAATGCTCAATTTGGTAGCAACAGCTGACAATCAGCTGGGCTGATAAGGTCACCTGATACTGTATTCGCCTTGATACATAAGAAATGACACGTGAACAGTGATGCCAACTTTTTAAGAGCAAAAAGCACTGTGCGTTCATAAAAAAACACTGAATGCTATAAGTATTGAATTAAACACATTCACCACAGCAGCACAGAATACACAGAAGTGAAGAAAGTGACAGGTCAAAAAAGCTAGGATCAGGTTTTTAAAGTTCGTGGGAAAAAGAGACAACTATAGTGCATTTGTTATTAAGAAAGTATGAAAATAAACAAACTGAAAACGAAAATTATAAGAATGTGAAAAAGCAATAATGATTAGAAAAGTTTTATAAAATGTAAATTTAATCATTTTTATGTGTTTTAAGCAAAAAAAAAGTGAAATAAAAGGTTGTGAGTGTTCATTAAGTGTTTCCAGCATCTTTCAATGGCAATAGTGCAGAAAACTTCATCTGGGTGAGAACGAGGAGTCCGTGTTGGCCATTAAGTAATTCGCTCAACGTGCCGGAGTTGCATTTGTTCCATATATTGGGGCGTCTTACAATATTGTCTACAAAATGATTGATTATCCTCAGGAAGATATTTGTAAAGTTTATATCGATGCCTTGTCGACATTCATCAGTGCCACAAAACATTCATTGCCTTGTACAAGCAGAATGGAATACAATACAATATATACATATGTACAAGGTGTTGGAAGTGCCATTACCATACTAATTCCTAAATTGGATCAAATTGTGCGTGACGATAAAAAGGTTTCCCTTGTGCTTGCTGCAATTGAATGTTTCTCCTATATTTTGAAACACAATTCTCTGCCGGGTGAAAATTGAATGATTGCAATTTTGATTAGCCTGCTGGCGGCAATGACGACGAAAGTGATTACAAAGGTGCTGGTAATTTGCTGCCATTATTGGGTCAGGCTATGGAGGCCACAAAATTCTCCATGTATTTTGGATGTGTTTACCAAATTGTCGCATCTACGTTGGTAATTAAGCAAAAATTCATGTAAATTTATATTTATAATAATTAGCACTTGCGGGTTTTAAATATATTTGCAGCAAAAAGCTAAGAAGGATGAGAAACTGGATTCACAAAGGGCCTTTGTATATAGATGTTTGGCCGAATTTTTTGGTGCTTTGAAAAACTGCACCGGAAACTATTTGGATACATTCTGCTCGTGAAAATACTGTTTTCGTATTGGGTGAATTGGTTTGTTTTTTATTAAATAAATTTACACACAACTAAAAAAAAATTTATATTTTTCAATTGCAGAGCATATATCTATATTTTATATTATATCAGGACATTGCCAATGAATAGGAACCTGCCGCTCTCGATAATATATGTGGAGCAATTGCCCGCCTTACAAATTGTAACTTAATGGAACAAGTATAGAGGAAAACAACCCCAATTTTATATTAACTAAATTTGAAGTTGTTACAAAAATAAAAAAACAAATCGATTATATAAAACGAATTTAACAAAATCTTTAATTTACTTAATAACGTGTGGTTACAATATTTTGTTCCTAGACTCCTGGCCCTGATTCCGCAACGATGAGTTTTGAAATGTTCACCAATTTCAGTGTTCATAATTCAGCACACTTTTTCCAGTGATAAATTTTTACGCTAGTGTTCACTATAACTATCAAAATTATTCATTCTCACCGTTGAGGATGCACAAAGCAACAAGTGTACACTGGAATTGGTGCACACTTCAAAATTCATCGTTGTGGAATCCGGTCCCTGCTCGGCATTCGTAACTTGCCATGTAAATGAGGCGCCGTGAGCCTTTTCTGACTCCAATTCTTTGCTGGAACGAGGAAAAAAGTGGCGCCACAGCAGCAGCAATTTGGGTAATAGTCCCTTCACTAATGGGAGATCCCAAAGTCATTATGGATCCAATTAACAACCAACCGGCTTGGGTACGATTTAGCGACATGCTACTCGTGTCGCATTAAATACAATTTTACCCTTGATATGTTGCCGCCAAAGCGCAACTGTAACCTGATATGGACTTCGGTGAAGACCGCATTTGCTCAAGGTCATCAACAAAGCTATCGATAAGTGGTTTTATTAGACTTGGCACAGTCTTGGGCTGCTGCACTTGGATGCACCAGTACAGCACAAGTCGTATCAATGGCATGCAGAGATTGATGAGGCAGAAGGTTTTGAGGTGTTGTGCCTAATCCTAATACCATAGAGCCCAGTTCTTGCAATGCACACACTAAGAAGTGTTGACTGAACAGTGTTTCCTGATTCAAGTCCTTGGCATTTTCGGGATTGAGAGCCGAAAAGTTTGCCAATTTCCCAGAAAAAAGTTTGCCAAATTTCTGAAAGCAAAATATTAATAAATACATATATTTCTTGTAATTTTCCAACTGAGAATTATACTTTCATTAAATATTGAGCCAAAGAATGGTTTCCTGAAAATAAACTGAAAATATATCCAACATTAAACACAAATTCATAAAATTAAAAAATTTTTCACCCTTTTACTTACCAATTAACACATGAATAAAAGCACAAAGCATAATCACAAAACAAGCTAAAATTTTGTTGCGCTAGAAGCAAAATCAAACCAAAATCAACGACAAAATTCCGGGGAGAGCGAGCTAGGTATAAAAACACAAAATTCTTCCGTCTCGTGTCACTTCTGTATGTTTTGTGACAGCAGGCTACACGAACACACGACTTTAAATGCCGCTAGCAGCATTTGTCGCCTCGTAGCCAGCTACTTAATTATTTTGGAGACGGCAGCAGCACCATCTGCAGCTGATATTCAAGTACAAATACATAGTTCAGTATTGCCACTTTCATATATTTTGCATTATAAAAATTAATTTTTCTTTTAAAATGTACTTATTTCACCTAAAAGTACAATAATGAATCAATTTATTCTTTACATCAATTTTTGGATATTGTTTCTAGTAAATAGTATGAAATAATTGTACGATATCATTCATTCACCATTTTGTATTATACTGGTAACACTGCATTTGCTCATTGTAGCCAGAGAAATAGAAATTAATTTAAAGTTGGCGACAGCTACAACGGTGGTCGTGCAGTCGTGTAGCCTGCTGTCGTTAAAATAATTGTAACCATAAGAATGTGTGTATTCTATTTTTGACAGATTGTAGCCCGTAGCCTGCTGTGTCGAATGTGTTTAATGCATATATTTGTATGTACATAAATCAGAGCTCGTAATAATTGCTCCCTCTTGTGCTTGTTGTCAGAAAAAAAACACTCGTCCACTAACACGATGCCACGCTGTCGCGAAAAAAACCCTCAAAATTCGTTCTTCTTTGGCTTGCTCTTCGCTCAACCAACGACTGTTTTTGTTCGATCGGTCGGCTCATGTGTTTACTCGAGACCCTTTATTTCGTAAAATATCGCAAACGGTCTTTTGAGCATGTATGTGTGTTGCGAGTGTTGATAGGTAAACATTTACATACATGAAGATTAATTTTGTTTTTGTTGTACACATATCTGTCTTATATACATATTGCAATTACACTTCGTTAACAAATAGTTTGATTTACAGATATTTTTATTGTTGTTTATTACTATCTTCTCCCTTCCTCTTTAATGCTTTGCCTGTGAGGAAATATTTATTCAACAACATAAAGCCAACGCAACAATAAAACTAAAGACCTTTTTTGCAAACACTTTGCTTGTTTTTCTCACTTACTGACCCTCAGTAGCTGAGCAACGAACTATTCTGTTCGTATCATGCGGTCAGTAAGAGACCGATTCGTGTGTTACGCTCAACTCATAACCCGGAAGCGAGAACACGGTTGAAAGGAAAAAGAGGGTTGCTGTTCAGACACTGAGTGATTCAATCTAATTTCTTTAGGTCTTTTGAGTGAGAAGACCGCACAAAGAAATTTGGTTGAACATATTTTGCGAGTTCTGACATAAATATATTTTTTATATATGTGCATAAATATATTTTTTATTTGGCAAGACACTCCAATCATGGTGTATTATTTTAACAAAAGAGTGGATTCCATATACGTTATAAAATAACTTAATTACAATAATCTAATCTACTAACCACTGAGGAAAGAAATGTATTGCTTTCTTGATAACGAAAGCTTCCAAAAATGCTTTTGAAAACGTAACGTAAGGCTCTCTAACAACGTGGACAAAAGTAAAAAAAATTTAAACCAGTAACTTTTGCATCTGAGTACACAAAAACTACACATTATTACTTCTGTAAATGGAATTAGTAAGGCAAAAAATGAATATCTTTTTGGAAACTTAATGCATTGCTTCTAGCTGGCTTACAAAAACTCTCCTGGGAAGCGGTAATTTTTGCTGGGATTGTGAAATTGAAGAAATAGAGCAAAGTATCAGAAATTTAAGGATACATAAATGAAAAAATTTGCTCAGAAGTGATCAATTTTGGATTGAAGTTTATAATTATAGAAATTCAACTAATAATCCATTTCTAATACTCTAGGACTATTAACATTACCATGTTCAAATGTTGAAGTAGAAATAACTGTGAAAGAGAAAGTTTTTCTTCCTTTGCATTTCACGCAGCTGAATTAACATTCTGCAAAGGAAACTGCGTGTCTAGAAGATAGTTTTTGAAAAGTGGGAAATTCTTATTTAGTGTTTTTTTATAAAGCCACCAGACTATCACAAATTAATATTCAGTGGATTTTGAGTGAAAAAGCACCAATTTATTGCCTTTTTTAAAAAGCAACAAGTTGAAAAATTCCGTACTGTTATGAAATAAAAAACACTAAATCTAGTACGAAAAGCACTAAATTGACACGCTGCACACGAAGCACGAGTGCGTAGTCTAAACAGCATGATTCATAAACATAATTCAGAGAGCGAAGCAGGTGATTCAACTCGTCGTCTAAACATAGCATTACGGGCTTCGCAAGTAGATTCATATTGAATCTACTTTATTCGCTCTCATCAAGGCACATCAATCAGGTACCCGCATTTCTACAACAAATATTACAACAGCAATAACCATATGTACTTTGTTGCTATAAATTACCATCTTACTTTTCAAAACATGGTAGCATTGCTAGATTGTATGTTTATTATAGGAAATGTCAAACACCATACAAAACTGAATATTCGTTAGGTGTTTATGGATACCCAAATAAAAGCATGATCTTAGACTTATACCTACACAATTCAAATTTTACATTTGGCTTGGTATAATGACATTAGTCACCTGGTGTAGTGCTGCCACCTAATAAATGCGCCTTGGCTCTCATAATTTTGTATGGCGAAACAAGTTGATTCGGTCATGATTGGGGTGTGAAGCATGAATAGAGAGCGAATCATGTACCGTGTAAACATACTATTAGAATGTGTTTAATGCTAGGAACACAACTGGGACGAACGACGAATTTTTCGGTGCGAATTTTCGTCATAAAAAATAAAACACATGTGTGCATATGAAAATGAACATAACACCGCCGTACAACGAAATTCGTCGTGCGTGACGAATTCTGAGATAGGTTTATTTCTAATTTGTACGCCGACGAACGACGAAAAAACAGTTCTCTCTCTCTCACTCTCTGTCTTTGTACACACAACAACCAACTTTATCAACTATAAGAGAGGAATTCGCTGCGTAAATTCATCGTTATTGTGCTTCACACGACGAATTTACGCAGCGAACTCATATTGACAACCTGCTAGAAAGATTTTGTGTACTTTACATAAAATTATATTTCAATATCTAGGAAATTTATTATTCGACATTGCTATAATTTTATTTGCTGATGGTTAAGCATTTTCTATATATTTTATTGTTACTTACCCAAATCATCAGTAGACTTCAACCTTTTATTTTGAACAGTCCTTGCATAAGAAAAGAGGTTTGTGACTGTCCAAAATATGTGGTTGAAGTATACTGATGATTTGGCTAAGCAACAATGAAAGATATAGACAATGCTTAACAAGCAGCAAATAAATTCCAATTATATTTCACTTATTTTTTACATAACATTTTTTCTATGCATTCTTCAAGAGAAAATTCTCAACATACACGAACGAACAGGACAACCTTGCTTTTGGAAATTTTTTATTGATCCTGTGTAATTCTTTTCAAATATCATGTGACGGACTTTTGCGTAATCAAATCATTTGGACTCGGAGACAAATTAGTGCGAAATATTCACACCAAAATATGTAATATGTTCAAGTAGAGTGCTGCATTATTAAAACTAATGAACACTCGTCGCAAAAATTTTTACTTGTCGAGAAATTAGCTAATTTTATTGTGAAAAATATGAGCCATGAAATCAAAAAGTTATGTTAAAAGTAATTCAATAAAACCTAAGGCATTTCATAAACATACATCAAAGTCAATGCAAACAGTACTAAATGGGTAGTATAGATAAAAAATGTATTTGCTTTTTACTTAAAATACTTTTTTTATTCATAATACCCAATATGAACATGCCGACCACACGAGCAATAATCTTGGCAATTATTGCAACTGTCAAATTCGATTGCCGACAACAGATATTAGCTTCTGTGTATTCTGTGATATTAGCGTGTGGACCGTATGAATATGTGTTCAAATAAAGATTCAGCAACAAATGTTAAAATACATTGCTGAGCAATAATCTCTTAAGCTGTTTTTACACGGTAATACAAAGTATTACGACTTTTTAGAATGAAAATATTATGAAATTCTCTCCGTGTTAAAAAAAAAGAGAACAAAAGTCTGTTGTAGGTATTTTTCATGTTTACACTGATACTATAAGTAAAATGCAAGCAAAGATATTGAACTGTTGAGTTAATAATAAAAATTGGAAAATTGCAAAAAAAAATATGTTTACTAATAAAACTACATATTTGAGAAAACATTTTATTATTTCAATGTAATTTGACTACAAAATATAATTTTTTTTATAGGTTTGTTTATTGTTTGTTTGGTTTTGCTTGTACCATCAGCTACTTGATAGTTGCAGTTGTACAATATCAGGGTAAGAAAATACGCGGAGCAGCTCCGCTATTTTCAGCTCTTTTGGCACTTTTACGCAAAGAGCGGAGCGGCAATGTTATTGCTCTTGCTCTGCGCCATTATGTCGGCGCTGCTCATTACAAAATCAGAGCAAGAAAAGGAGTACCATGGTTGGCTCTTTGCTTGCTCCGCTCCTGTTGTTTACGCAATGTGTAAAATAGCTGCAAAGAGCAAAAAATGCGCATTGCTCCTTTACTGTGGTACAAAATACATATCTTCTTTTAAAAGATTCTGTTGCGTTGTAATGATTATTATGATAAAATAAGAAAATGTAAATGGATGACATTTTGTAAAAACCTTAATAATTTTTAGTTTTAATTGATGAAGTAGTAATGTAGTATTTATTTTATTAAGGTTTTTAAATTATCTGAAAAATCGACTGATTTCAAGTTCTTTAATTGGACCTTTTTTATATCCTTTACCAAAAAAATGGTATAAGGGTATATATAAGTTTGTCATTCCATTTGTAATTTCTATAATATCAATAAGCGACCCATAAAGTATATATGTATGTATGTATATTCCGGATCTTTATGCATAGGGAAGACGAATAAGCGATGTCCGCCTGTCCTTTTGTCTGTACGTGAAATCGGTTTTCCGAAGCTCCCAGAAAAGCTAGAGACTTCGTTCTTGGACTGGTGTGTCAGAAAAACTAAACTAGATTGGTATTGAAATTCAGCAAAATCGAGCAGACGATTGCAGAGCCGGAAAACTTAAACTTTATTTTGCCATATAAAAGTAACTAGATAACACAAATTTTTTGTTTTTTTTGTTAAATAAACTTATTTTACACTTCAGTACGACTAAAATTGCTATTTTAAATTAAAAAAATATAAAAAAAATTAAAAAGACGTTTCCAGGGTTGGAAAACTTTAACTTTTTGTGTTATGTAAAATTAACTATGTTTAAAACTATGTCTGTCACAGGATATTTTCTCGATAACCGTAAGAGCTACAGACCTGAAATTTGGACACAGTGTGTAGACCTTTGGCCGCTACTACAACAAATACATGAGAATTGGAAATTAAAGGGTGTTCCAAAACGAGCAAGGATAAATTTTAAAATCCCATGTAATATACATACAATTGTATGTACATATATAAACTTGAAATTAGTAAGGTTAGTGTATTTTTATACAGCCTACAAAAATTAACACCAAAATTTCAAAAAATTTAAATTAAAGGGTGTTCCATCTGTTAATGCAATTTTGACTATGCAATTTGGACAACTTGCTGTATCTTGGAAACCGTAAGAGCAAACTTCTTGAAATTTTCAGAAACGGTAAAACAAAAAACCCCAAAATTATAAAATCGCCAAACCGAAAAAAAATTGTCAAATTAAAAAAAAAATCGCCATAATGAAAAAAGCACCAAATTAAAAAAAATTTCTAAATCGAAAATAAATCGCGAAAAACCGAAAAAATCGCCAAAATGAAAATATCGCCAAAATGAAAAAAAAATCGCCAAAATTAAAAAATCGGAAAAATTAAAAAAATCGCCAAAATTAAAAAAATCACCAAAATTAAAAAATCGCCAAACCGAAAAAAATCGCCAAATTAAAAAAACGCCAAAGTTAAAAAATCACCAAACCGAAAATAAATCGCCAAAATTAAAAAAAATCGCCATAATGAAAAACAGCACCAAATTAAAAAAAAATTCTAAATCGAAAATAAATCGCGAAAAACCGAAAAAATCGCCAAAATGAAAAAATCGCCAAAATAAAAAATAAATAGCCAAAATTAAAAAATCGGAAAAATTAAAAAAATCGCCAAAATGAGAAAAATCGCCAAAATTAAAAAACCGTAAAAACGAAAAAAATCGCCAAAATTAAAAAAAATCGCCAAAATTAATAAATCGCCAAAATGAGAAAAATCGCCAAAATTAAAAAATCGCCAAAAAAAAATGAGAAAAATCGCAAAAATGAAAAAAACTCCAAAACGATAAAAAAGAGACAAAACTGGAAAAAATTGATTAAACTGAAAAAAAAAACTTCAAAAAAGCCACATTAAAAAATGCTCAAAACCGAATGTACGTCGTAAATGTAAAGGCGCATTTTACTGAGCTTGTTTCTAAAATTAAAACAATTTACGTCCGTTTTCACAATGTATGGTTAAGAGTTAACGTGAACTAAAGTCCTGCGTAAATAGTCTTGAAATGTAAATACGTCTTGTTTTTTAAATGTATTCTCGTGGCTTCATTATACTAAACCAATAATAAATGCTGTCGTATTATAAGCAAATCACGATAGATGCATTTGTGTGCGTGTATATGAGTGCTAACAAGCAATTTAGTGAAGACTTCTTGTTATGAACAAACAGTCAACAAAGTAGTGTTGATACGTGTATGCTTGTTATTTTCCATATTGTACGTTTGAGTGTGTGTGTAAGATGTAGATGGTAAGCTATTATGTGTTTAAGGCAGGTTTTTTTTTAAGCTAGCGCACACAACTAATGTAAATGCATGTGAACGTTTGTTTGTGTGCAGAAAAATAAAAAAGCATACACACAACATGCATGACGCTTGTATACGCGCTCATGCGTAAAAAGAAGCAAGCATCACAAATTTTTCAGTCACAAAGTATTTTCTTCTTTACTCCTATACTTGCAATAACTGAAACAAATTCTTGCAAACAGTGTTGCTTAGCGTTTGCTTAAGAAGACTTCGCTGTAGTAAAGCATTTGAAAAATCCCTCATGTCCTGAAAGTTTTCATAAATGGTCTTGTGCAGGACTTTAACGTGAACTTTAACTCACAGTTCTTCGTACAAAATTTGCAGTTAAAGTTGGCTGTATTTTCAGTCTAGTTATCCTGTTTTGCAACCGATTTGTAAACCTTCTTTAAAGAACAAACACAAAACACAACCCGCAAAGCGATTAGCTTGTCTGCGGAAAACACCCAGGGTCTATGGTGGGAATCGAACCCACGACCTCTGGACTGAGAGGCTAGCATCGCTGTTATCTATCTCTGTTATCTTTTAACAACAGATTTGGTCAAAGGTACGTTAAAGTTGTTTTATTTTTGTATATTTTTATTAAAAAAAACAAAACAAGATAATTACATAAAAAAATAAATAATTTAGTTCAATAAAACGATACCGCTAAATATGTAAGTATGTTTAAGAGAAGGATAAATGACTAATATCTACAGCTGAATTATGAGTTGAGCAACAAAAGTTGAAACGTGTGAACCGGGACCAAAGAATTTAAATTGTGTACAATATGAAAAAGGAAAGAAAGTGAATATGCATGGGTGGGAATATCCATACACATACTATCTACATACATGCATGCATGTTTGTATACTTACATTTTTGTTGTTTGTTTGAAAATTTAATAATTACATATAATTATTAGTTTTGGCCAATCGAAATTTTATGTTTTGTTGAGTTATATAATTCAGCTATTAGGCCTACCATATTTTATGTAAATATAAAATAAATTAAATAAAATAATTTTTTGTTTTAATAAAGTCATCATGCGTCCCTACATATGTACATATGTGTTATACATGCGTATTTACGTTGATATCTATGTACATATATACATACATGCATACATACATACCAGTGACCTGCAACGGGTGATTGGTAAAATAATCATACGCAATCAATATCCTAAAAACATGCTATTTTTTTGAAAAAATCAAATTTGTTCAAACACGTATATTCATTGCTAAGTTTTAATCGCTCAAGTGAGTGGAGTATTGTTGGGTGTGAATTATAATCATGCGTAGCATCATACCAATCAGTTCGGACGATTGGTATTTGGTTCGACAATGAGTGTTTTGAACAAGAATATAATGCGAAAGAAAAAAATGTTCATTTTAAATCAGCGTCAAGTAGTTGATGCAGAGTAAAAGCGAAAATGAAAAAAATCATTGTGTATGAATGTGGTAATTATTGAGACCCAACGCAAACTGCTGTCATAATAACAAACCAATTTTTAAGTATGTATGTGTTTGTGTAGTTAAGTTGGGTGTTTTATATCAGGGATGGTAAAATTAAAGAAACTGTCTAATAGAGCTACTCGCTACGAACTTTTTGAAAAATATTAGAGACAAAAATGTTATATAAATTTCTGAGATTAATTGTTGAAAAAATGCATTTTAAAATAAAATTTGAGGAGGATTTTCAATACAAAAACTAATTTTTGTTAATTAACAACAGAATTTATGTTTGAAATATTGAGCCCTATTTTCGACTTAATCGTAAGCGACAAAAACTAAAGTTTTTGGGAGAATGTTTTTTTAATATTGAAAAATATGTTTTTGTACGTAAATTATCGTTAACGATAATATGTTTTTTTTTAAGTTTTGAACAGGCAATTTACTACCCAAAATTTATGTTAAAAATTTTAACAGCCTTGTTTATAAAATATATGTACTTACATATTAATTAATTTCTTTCGACAACTATCGTAAAGAAAGTTGTTAAATCAGCTCTAAATAAGCATCAAATATTTTTTGAAAACAAGAAGGTTAAACTTCACGAGGTATATAACAGGTTAAATGAGTTCCCCATATGTAAGTTCTTTTGAAGATTTACCGCCATATTCATAAAAAAATATTTTAGGTTTATTACAGGTTTATTTGACAAATTTCCCATAGAATTACGTCAAATAAGCGCTTCATAAACCTAAAATATTTTTTATGAATATGCCAGTTAGTTGTTAATACTTAAAAAAATTGTGCACCTCTTTTATAATTGGAACAAATACAAACCTCCAATTTTCCATCCCTGTTTGACACGTTTATGTGTGTGTGTTTTAAAATAAATTGAACGAACTTTACTACTTTGATTTTATTCAACGTCATCGCTTGTAGCACGTACATACATATATGCAGGTACACATTAGAGGTGGAAAACTATCGATAGTGTCACTATCGAAAGTTTTCGATAGTTTGAAAAACTTTATCGATATATCGTTTCAAGACTATCGAAAGCTAGAAAAACCATCGATATATCGACGATACTATCGTGATAGTATCGAAGTTGTATGGTTCTCGTATAATCTACGTATTTATTTACACTAAAAATTCAAAACACAGTATTTTTAAACAAAACAAAACACAAAACAAAATAAAATAGAATTTTATTTATCTGTTCGATAGATAACAAAACTAAATTAGTTGTATGATAAATGTGATCAGTGGAAGAAATTTTCGGTCATCCAGATATTTTTGTTTATGAAAAGCAACATATTTTCTATTTTTTTGCCTTTAGTGGTGTACCATTTACTATCGATAGTGACTAAAAACTATCGATAGTTTTCAAGTATTAATCGATTGCAGAAATAAAACATCGATAGTCACAAAATAAATTAACTATCGATACTATCGATAGTGCCATCGATAGTTTTCCACCCCTAGTACACATCACATCATAAAAACCAATTTGGTTTGCATTCAGTGTTGCCGTTTGAAAAAAAATTTTCCGACCAAAATTTTCCCAAAATCCGACCAAAATCGCCTGCTTCCGACCAAATTTGAAAATTTAATTAATATTTGTGTTTTTTGATGTACATTTTATTTAATATTTAAATTAAATAAAAATTTCAGATATAACATATTTGCATTAAAGAATCCAGGGATGTAAATTAATATTTATGTAATGTAATTAATAATTAAATACATTAAAATTGTAAATTATAAGAAACAATTTTTATTCAGTCTTTTTAACATATGTTGTTTTCATTTACTTATGTTATAATCAAGGTTGGAAACCGAAACAAATAACGGTATCGGTATTGATACCGGTACAATTATTTTTTAAATTTCGGTATCGGTAGCGGTATCGGTATTTTTTTTATTTCGGTATCGGTATTACCGGTACATACCGTTATCGAGTTTATAATACCGGTATACCGATATTACTGATAAATTTATTATTTCAGGCAGTGGACATAGCAAAAAATCTTTTTTTTTATTAAGTTACTTCAAAAAATGGAGTATTTTTACATATTAACATATGTATAAAAGCATATACATATACTTATTTGTTTCTATATATGTTTATATACTATTATTAAAAAATAATTTATTAAAAAAGTGAAACAAGGAGACTGCAGTTCAAACTTTGCATATATAAAGTATACATTTTGGTTAATTAAAAAAATAGTAAAAATATAAGTTTTGTCTATACTGATAAATTACACTGTGTGACAAACTTTGATGAAATCGAAATACCTGTTACTATTTTTCTGCTAGGTATTTGTCGAGTATAACAAAAATCGCATTCGAAATTTTCCAGACACCTCCAAAATCTTGAGTTACGGGGAAAAAAACGCTTTTTCGTACCCGTAGGCACTTATCAACTTCTAACTAAGTTAAATACCAACCGATTTTAAGTTTATAAACGGATACAGAAAGAAGAGACTAAGACCTTTCGAACCATATACATATATCTTGTTTCAGTAAATTTCAAATATATGTCTATATTTTTCACCAAATATAATTTTTTCGGTTTTCTTCGACACTTTTATACTTTGGACACATTCTTACGCAATGTTTTTGTACTAGACCCATATTGTTTATAGGTTTCTCGCCAAATTCAGACGAAACGAACATTTGAATATTTCAATTCAAAGAATAAACAATATTATTTTAGCCAACTTAAAAACAAAGAAACAATTAACATTAAAAAACTTAAAGCAGGTACTTTTCTTCGCCTCAAGAGAGGAATCTTTAACTTCAAATATAAAAGTTCAGACGTTTTTTCTCTATCAACCTTATTTATTACGGTGAAGTGTGTAAACAAGACCAAAACCAAATAAAGAAAGTAAATTTTGCCCATATTACGGTTTACAGATCAACTAAAGTTGGATTGAAAATGAAACAACTTAACTTTTAAACAACTGTTTGTTTTGGTATTCTGAATAACAACTAATTTTAGTTGTCTTCGAATTAATGCTCGAAAAACAAATGTTCTTATCTATGCTATGTTTTTTGAAACCATAGTATCCATCATGATATAAATATAGAAGGTACTTCCATTCTCTCTTTGGTTTTAAAAAATAAGTATTTTTGAAGTTTGTTTTTTGAGAGAAATAAAAAAAGGTTCCCATATCGTAAAAAATATGTCTTCCCCCATAAAATTTTTACAAAAATGTGTAATTATCTTAACAAAAGTTGCGAATAAATAAAGTGTTATACATGACTACACATAGGTGATGTTTAAAAAGTGGTTATGTAATAACTTGGCGCATCTTTTGAAATTGTCTGCCTATATTTTCATCAAAATTGATTGATGATTTTGATTAGTTGACAATGAATTTTCATTAAGTTTAACAAATATTGATTAATATTACATCTTGTTTAATCTATATTATTCTCTTCTTGCTGATTGTAACATGTTTTTCTAAAAAATTACTTAAATACCCGATCAGATAATTTAGGCAAGTCTATTTCACATATTTTGCTGCCTCTTAGACACTGTTGGCGAACACCATATAATGTAGGGGACTAAAATATGCTTCATATTCATATTTTTACAATGATATTTTGTACATCTACAGTTTGTAATATGTAGCTCATTTTCTCTTTTTTTAACACCACAATACATTTACAATGCATTTTATTGCTTTTCAAGGTAATAAAACATTTATCATCACATTTTTTTTAAATTGTTTGAATTTATAAAAAAAAACTATTGAAATAATTTTTCAATAAAATTTTCAAACAAACAGGAAACAGAGGGGAAATATTAAATTAATACGGTAGCACGATTTCACTGGAAACTTCAGAATACCTATCCTTGTCAGAAGGTGAATGTCAAGAAAAAATGAGAGAATGGAAGTACCTTCTATATTTATATCATGGTATCCATTACAAAACATTTTAAATATTTTTAGTTCTGGCCTTGCTATTTTTCCTTGATATTCTATGTTTTATGAACATGGCAATAATATTGGTTGACAAATGCGATTGGTTGGCGTCTGGAATAATAAAGCAAACGAACACAATGGACGAATTAAAAAACAAAATACAACGGAAAAAAATCAGTTGTCTCATGGTTAAAAAAGTTGTAATACATAATAAAAATTTGGCAACTACAAATCACCTATCATTTATTTTTTTGGTCGGAATCGGTATACCGGTACGTACCGGTATAGACGTAAACGGTAGTCTGGATACCGGTATTTTCTAACCGAAATGTATTTCGGTATCGGTAACGATACCGGTATCTAATTATAGCGGTATTTGAATCGGTATCGGTATTTTTACGATACCGTTTGCCAACCTTGGTTATAATTCAAGCATGTATTAAATATATCACATTAAAAATAAAAAGTTAAAATTCTTGATTTTACATTCATAAGGGCGAAAAAGCATAACAAATCGCTGTCACTAAAGCGGCCCATACACTACAATATCATGCACGCACAATCAAGCTATTGAGCAATCATGTTCGAACCACATACCAGCAAGCTGGTACAATATTCACTTTTTAAAAAAATTAAAGAAGGGTTGTTATAAATAGTGACACAGTTTTTGCTGCAATTTTTATTGATATTTTGTTAATATTAGCAGCTATGCATAACTAAAGTGCTCAAATTCCATTTTCCATTGAAACAAATTATTTTTTAACAAATTACGATTTTTAAATGCATATTTACTTCTTGAGAACTTTACTCAACTGAGCTAATTTCACCATACACAGTACCAGAAAGCTGGTATCATCAGCAAAATATCAAACTCTGTTTGACATCACTACAGCAAAACGTACAATCACACAAAATGCCCATACACGACCCAACCGCTGGCACAAACACTTGATTGCGCATGCATGCTGTTGTAGTGAACTTAAATTAAGCTAAACGTCGTTTATAATTTAATGGCCAACAGCGGAATTCGGTTAATGTATCGCAGAGTTCACTGTCACTGATCTAATATAAACGTCGTAAATCGTTATGCATCGAATTGCATAATTTATTGGTAAATGGTAAACAGTGTGTAAAAAATATTTTTAAGATAATATACATATATGAGATTTTAAATAAATTATGCGAAGAGAAAAATAGTTTGTGATTAGAAACAAAAACCGACCAAAATTTAATTGGTCCGACCATCCGACCAAATTAAATATTTTAAATTTTTTCCGACCAAATTTGGTCGGATCCGACCAAAACGGCAATACTGTTTGCATTCCTCATAAAAAATAAATTTTCAAACAAACAACAAAAATATGTCAGTACTAGTTCGTACCTGCATACGAGTTCTTTTTGCTTTCATAGCAGAGTACCGTTTCACTGTTATGTATGTATGTTGCTGGTATTGTCGAAATAATTTGCACATACCTAATCACTTTTTTTAATATTTGTTGCAATCATTTTTTATCAACATATACATACATATTTATTTAAAACAAAATTTTCACAGACTTTTACTTATGTACTCAAAAATCAAAGTTTTATGCCCTAATTCAGTAAGAAGATTTAGGACGTTTTTGTTTGAAAATGCTTCCGAGTTCTTGTCTTTGAAGTCTCTAAATTATTTTCTTCAGAAATGGTTGTTGTCCTTGACAATGAAAAATATAAATATTATTGCCATGTTTTTAAAACATAATAATTAAATTAAAGTATTATACAATAGTTTGAAAAATACATGGAAAAATATGTGTTGGATATAATGTTTAGAACAAAATCATAAAGCAAATACACGAACCTTCTAGCATAGACAATAAATAATAATCGTTTTAAAGCATAGATGTTCAAGCATCTCTTTCCCTATAACGCGTTATAGGAAAGCAAGAAAAAAACAAATTCTGCTTACGCAGCAAACAAATACGTACACGAAAAAAAAATGTTGCTCTCTTTAGGTTTTGGCTTCTCTTTAGCATAGAGCAGGGATGGATAACAAGTATTAATAAATTTTATCTATATTTTGATCTCTTTTTATTAAAAAAAATGGCTAGGTAAATGTAAAACACAATAAAATATAACGAATTGTGCATTCTCACCAACATTTTCTTTAAAGAAGAATTCGCTTTCGTAATTTTCTTTAAACATTTTACGCGTGTGTTGTTGTCTCAACAAGTAATAAACAGAATGTGATTCACAAAACATTTCCACCTCTGTTAAAAGTAAGCAGAGGTTTTCCTCTGCTCCACACACAAGCGCAAGTGTGTTTATGTGTTAGTGCACATCACTGTTTTAAAGAATCAAAACTGCTTCTTTTTTTCGTCCATAGACAAGACGATACATTCGTCGAACAGAATTAGGGCATTAAAGGCAAATTTTGTAAATAGAAACGTTTTTTTCGTTTTGAAATTTGTATGGAAAAAATATTTTTTGAAACGAATTTTCGTTATTTTTCATACAAACTTGAAACGTTTAGAAACGAAATTTTTTACAAAATCTGCCTATTAATGTTTAAAAAATTTTTTCAGAACAACTACCGAAATTTCCTAACGAGTTAGCTACGAAAAGTCTGAGTTCAGACAAACTACCGAAATATCATAACGAATTCGGTACGACAAGTCTGACTTCAGAAAAACTCGAAACATTTGGTTTGGGTGGATACTATAAGTATACAATCATACATGCATGTATGTTAGACCTGGCGTTAAATTTTTTTTTTGGAAACTTGAATGCGGGTAGCGATGAAAATATGCGGTTTGATGCCAAAATTGATGTTGTAAATTTTCAGGCTGATCGCATGGTGCCTACCCGTGCCATAATGGGGTCAAAGGTCAAAATTTTGAAAAATCACAAAAATATTTTTTTTTTGCATTTGATAATTTTTTTAATAAGAAATACTATAAATATGTTCATCAACGCTTACGCACACTTTTTTAGAAGGGAAAACATTTACATCATCACCGATATGATTGTCTTCTTTGGACTCTATTTGCAATGCCAAAACCATCTTTTTCTTTGTTTCTGAGTCTACATGAGGATCAAAAAAGGCAAGTGCGATTGCCTCCTCTGATAAATACCACAGATGGTTCCGAATTTTTCCCAATAGCACTGTAGATACTTCTTTATTATAATAGGTAATAATCCCCTTTATCAGCTGCATATCTCTATTTGGCGCTTCAACTGCATTTCCGGTTCTGAACCAGTACGGAATATAGAGACTTACTAAGAAAATGCAGATATTACGAATTCCATTCAACTGATTCGCAGAAATTTTAAAGTGTCCATGAAACAAGTATATTTTTAGACAATAGATAGCCTTGGACATGAATCTTGCATGAGACGTAGCTCCAGGTGTACGAAAAGTGAAATTGGGAATGCTACCACCAAGAAAAATGAATGCAAGTGTTAGGAGTTCTCTATAATCATGACGAATGTGAACTTTAGCTAAATATTCAAGACAAAAGTTCTTGCTTGCTTCGCGTTCTTGGACAGGTATGACTTTCAAAACTTGATCATCCTGCATACAAGTGCTGAATCCCTTTGAATAAAATGTGCTCCATTCTCGTGCAAATCGTTCAAAAATCGCCACCTCTGGGCCACTTGATTTTCCTACATTAATCTCAAATACAGCTTTTAATAGAATTTCTGCAATATGGTGGCGACATGGTAACCACAATAAGCTGCGTTCCAGTTTCCGTTCCAATAAAGTTCCAGCACCACTATGAGAGCCAGTATTTGCAGCAGTTGTGTCAAAACATATCATTTCTAACGAATTCTGCATATTCATTTTTAGCAAATATTCGTAGACTGATTGAGCAACTGCAGCACCTGTTCCATCTTTAATGATCGGGATAGCTATCAATTTTTCAACGTTCTCCGACGTGAGTACAATAGCCAAGCGGTCAACTTTGTCCTTTCCAGCAAGTGCGGGAAGTAGCTTTCCGTCCCAATGCAAAACAAATGTTTCAGGGATCTAAGTAAAAAACTTAAGCTCAAAAAAACTTAAAACTTGGCCAAAATAAAAAATATGTACCTTGAAATTTTCAATAATTTGTTTGCCATGATGTCGACGATATTTTTTACGTTGTTCACGCAAACTTGTGCAATTCAGAACAAGATTCTCAATATTGTGACCCAACGCTTTGGCAGTTGCACTGATGAAGTGTATAGCAAATGGAGTTGACATATTGCCAGCATCCATACAAGCAAGCATTCTATCGTCTATAAAATTCTTCTTTCCACGTCTTTGAATCGGCTTATTGGAGCAACTTGGAATGTTGTCACTCTGTTCATTCATCGCCTGGTTATCTTCTCCCGATTCATCACTTTCAAATTCAACATATTCCATAGTCAAGTCTGTTCATGAAATTAAGTGGTAAAAATAGCCACTGCCTGTCCAAATACTACATAATAATTACCTGAAGTGCCTTTTTTCTTTTCATTATTTTCTTTTCGACGTTTTTCATCTTCCAATCTTTGTGCCTTTCTTTTTTCTTTATTTGTAACATTTCTATCGACACAAGTCATGCTACCAACGCGTCCATTTTCTCGCTGCTTCGTTAGAAAGTCTATATCTTCCTGTATACTCATCAGCTTGAGTGCGTCAACGTGTGCAATGTCAAACAAATTATTAAATTTTCCTTAAAGTCATTTTCTTTTTTGCGATAACTCGGAAAAGGAGAATTGCCCACTTTTTGGACTGTTCTCCACTCTTCATAAAGTTTAATGACTTTTGCAGCACATGTTCTTTGATCTGGAGTTGGTATTCTAGCTTTTTCCCAAAAAGGCAATATTTCAGCCAACACCAATCTTGCACTTTCTTTAACTGTTTTATTTTCACAACGAACATTATACAAAAAACACTGAAGCACTTGTTGTTTTGATGGCAATTTCACACCAACTATTTTGGGTTCACATTTACCGATCAAATACACATTTGTATCAGCAGATCGAAGCCGTTTCAACGATGAAATTTTCTTTTGAGCTATTAATTACGAAAATTAACAAAGTATTTATTTTACATAAACGAAACCTTTCACAACAATATTCAAATTTACAATGACAAAACTTTATATATTTATATCAAAAGCATTGCAATGTGTGCAGTAACAGAGCTAGAACAACGGTACTTTTAGACCAGACGTTGCAAAAAATCTCCTTATAGCAAAACAACAAAAAAATAAAAAAAATTCTGCTTGCGCAGAAGTCAAATGAGTTCATCATAGCTGTTAGAGGAATAACAGCAATTCACTTAAGAGAGCAACTATCAAGAAAAAACGTACACAAGAAAAGCATAAGAATTTTGAGGTGAGCAACGAAAAAATAGTTTTACCGTTGTTTCAATAATAGTTGCTGGTATAGATATTGTTGGTATTTTTTAATTTCTATAAATATTTTCGTCTTATTGTTTTAGCAGAAGCACGATAATTTTTTACAACTTAAAGCTGAATTGAAAATTATAATAAACATTTATTTGATTTTTAAAAATTTGGTGATTTGGTGATTTTTCCAAAATTTGACCTTTGACCCCATTATGGCACGGGTAGGCACCATGCGATCAGCCTGAAAATTTACTACATCAATTTTGGCATTAAATCGCATATTTTCATTGCTACCCGCATTCAAAATTCCAAAAAATAAAAAACCCCATATTAGCTGCGCCAGGTCTAATGTATGTAAGTAGTATGTGTATATTCCCAATTATACACATTCATTTTCTTTCCTTTTTAATATTGTAAAAATTTATATTATTCAATATGAGAGGCAGATCTCGCCACATCTTTAGACCTAGTTAAAAATAAATTCAGTAAAGTGAGGCTTTGACTCGCGCACGCAGGGTTACGTACGTTGGATTTTGAGCATTAATATGTTTTTTTGACGTTTTTTCAGTTGAAATAATTTTTTTCGCTTTTTTCTCATGTTGGCGATTTTTTTTTAATTTTGGCGATTTATTTTCGGATTGTCGATTTTTTAATTTTGGCGACTTTTTTCATTGGGGTTTTTTTCATTTTGTGATTTTCTTTCATTTTGGAGATTTTTTTCATTTTAGCAATTTTTCCGGTTTTTCGCGATTTATTTTAGTCTTAGTCACTTTCTTTGTAATTTGGTGCATTTTTTCGTTTTGGCGATTTTTTTTTTAATTTGGCGATTTTTTTCGGTTTGGCGATTTTTTAATTTTGGTGATTTTTTTAATTTTGGCGATTTTTTTAATTTTGCCGATTTTTTAATTTTGGCGATTTTTTTTCATTTTGGCGATTTTTTCAATTTGGCGATTTTTTCGGTTTTTCGCGATTTATTTTAGATTTAGAAATTTTTTTTAATTTGGTGCTTTTTTTCATTTTGGCGATTTTTTTTTAATTTGACGATTTTTTTCGGTTTGGCGATTTTATAATTTTGGGTTTTTTTTTTGTTTTACCGTTTCTGAAAATTTCAAGAAGTTTGCTCTTACGGTTTCCAAGATACAGCAAGTTGTCCAAATTGCATAGTCAAAATTGCATTAACAGATGGAACACCCTTTAATTTAAATTTTTTGAAATTTTGGTGTTAATTTTTGTAGGCTGTATAAAAATACACTAACCTTACAAATTTCAAGTGTATATACATACAATTGTATGTATATTACATGGGATTTTAAAATTTTTCCTTGGTGGTTTTGGCACACCCTTTAATTTCCAATTCTCATGTATTTGTTGTTGTAGCGGCCAAGGGTCTACACACTCTGTCCAAATTTCAGGTCCGTAGGTCCTACGGTTCTCGAGAAAATAAGTCTTAGGCCATTATTATTTATTGCCACAGATATGTATGTATATATACATGTAAATATATGTACATGTACATATATACATTAATATGTACATATGTAAATAAAAAAAATTTAATGGCGAGAAAATCGATATTATTTATTTTAAACTTTATATTATTTAAATTAACCCAAAGTAACCACTGTTAATGTCAAAAAGAGCAATCGTAATGAGCCACTCAATGTACACAATACGCGGAGCAAAAGAGCAAAAGATAAACATCGTTGCTACTTGCTCAAAGAGTTTGCTCCTACATGTAAGGAGCAAACGCAAAGCGCATACAGTAGTTGCGCTTTTTTTGTACTCCGCTCTTTGTGCATTATCTACATTTTAAAGAGCAAGACAACAGTACGCAATGAGCAAAAGAGCAAAAGAGTACGCATTTACCTACCCTGTACAATATTTACAAAAACAACAGGAACATTTCCTGAGTTGATTTTGATTGTTTCTGCAGAAGTGCTAACACCTTCAATAAAAACCATTAGTGCTGCTAATGTTTATTTTGAAATACACCTCCGGTTTGATGAGAATACTTAAGTTTCTAAAATGGTTTGGAAAACAAAACATTTACCGACCGCTTGTCAAACTTTTATCCGTATTCTCTTCTACTCGATACATTTTGCGTTTACATGATAATATTTTGTACATTCCATAGCATTTTTTGACATGTCGTAATACATTATATTACCATGTAAAGACAGCTTTAACACATGCTGTCAAATACAAATTATATATATTGAATTGTTTTTCAACGTAATAGTAGAAAACCAAAGTTCTACCTACATAAAACCAATAAAAGTGCAATTTATGAATGAATATATGAATAAAAAAGAAATATATTTGAATATATGTATGTACGTGTTCACCACCTCCAGATACATTGTTGAACACAAGCAATTTGACGTCATCATTCTGCCGGCCTTATTGCTTGTGCTAAGACTCATCAAATTGCTCGTGTGGTCGTAATGTAAAGAAATATTTCGTTTTAAAATAAAAACTTGCATTTAGAACAGTGGTCTTCACAAAGAGAAACACACCTAAAATAAGAGTATTACACTGAAAAAAGTAATAGTCTCATTTAACTAAAATTTAAAAAAAGTTTTTTTCTTACATTCGAGAAGTGATTATTTTTTATTTTTTTTTGTTGTTAAAAAATAAGAACAAGATATATATATATATATATATATATATATATATATATATATATATATATATATATATGTATATTAGAAAATTATATACGGTTTTCGATTAAATTATTGAATATTTTCATTTAAAAAAATTATATATGTGTATTATTCCTCATGAAAACTTAATGCAATTCAGGATGCTTTCTATCATAATGTCGCTTAAAGCATGGTACTCTGTTCGAAGTTGTGAAAAATTTTCAGTGCTATTCGTTATTTCGCGTGAAAAATTTGACATGTACTAAATGTAGCCCAACTCGCGGTTTTTTAAATATATTTCTCGCTTTTATTGCTTGAAAGTATGCAACATTGTTAAAATTCCGTGCGAAAAAAGTCCCAGCAAGAACACTCCCAGTCAAGTGACCGGTCATTTGACTGGGAGTGGTGATGGCTTTAGCTATCTAAGTTTCTATCAGTTTGTTAAGGCCAATGTGGAAAAAGTGATGTAAACTCTTGTATACGTGTGATTTTGCATCTTTGTCTAACTAATTGAAAATATCTACTATGAAACATATATATCTGACCTGCTTGCTCTGCCGTATTTTTACTTGGCATTGATGATGCATGTGGTAGTCACGTCTGACTGATCACACTTGATGTATATAACCGGCATAGTAAACTATTCAAACCTGCATAATTACATTAATAAACACAATTTTTATGTTGTTTAAAACGTTTATTATTACAAAAAAATATATAATTAAATAAACTATTTAAAAATTAAGAACAATAACCAAAAAAACACAAAATAACGTAGATGGTATCTGCCCCTCCATACTTTTGAACCGCCACCACACTTTGTTTTATAAATCTCTAAAAGTTTATAAAGAAAAGTATGGTTTAAATTAAACATTGTAAATTTATTTTATACACTATTGTTTTTACTTAACTTTTTTAACACTTCCATATATTTTAATTACACAGACCGAACGAATTGTATATTTTACAATAAAATGCCATGTTTTTACATTTTTGGCATATACATATTAGATGTTCCACTCTTACATATATGTTAGAGTAGAGCAACTAGAGCAATTGAATGTCACTGTTGATTTCAGTATAAAATTGTTGCAAATGTGTTAGTGAAAAAATTACGTTTGTGTTAGTTTCAGTCACTCATTTCTTGTAGGGAGTACTGCTCATGTTGTTTCGCAGCTAAACTAAAATGATGCCAGATTAATTTTGCATGGAAAGACATGATTTTCCGTGTTTTTCACACCAAGAACAGAGTACTACTCTTGCGAATTTATTTCGCAAATATTTCATACCAAATACTTTTATATGTAGTTTGACAGCATTTCGCACGAAATTGTGAACAGAGTATCAGGCTTAAGATGAGAGGCAAACATATTCTTTATTACCTGATTACTTAAAAGGCACTCTGCTTCCTTCGATGTGTTCAAAGAAAACAAAAAAAAAATTTTCCCACTCAACATCCCACATTTTTATTAAATATTTTGTTTTAAAATGCTGTAAAAAAGTACATATATAATTATACGAAACATAAACATTCGTAAATTTATATAGCTTGTTATCAACTTTTCAGTGTATCAAAAAATATTTTAGTTCTCTTTAAAAGATTTAAAACACAAAAACATCCGACACACTCCTACTCTGTTGGAAGCTTACAAACTACTGAATGAAATGTTTATTTCACACACATGATTATGGTTGCAATTATGATTGCCATTAAACACAATAAAAACAAAGTGCATGGATTTTTTTATGAAAGATTTTATAACGTCGTTAATTTATTAAAATTACTCAAGTTTTTGACAGGAAAATAAGCAAAAATAGCTTTTCATGAATTATAAAAGCAATATCACCAAATACAGTACAAGACTTAAAATAAAATATAATGTAATAAAGATTTGCAATGCATGTAATTTTGGTACATTTTGAGAAGCCGTTTTTTTAGATTTTTTTTAGTTTGAGCAATTTTGTTTGTAATATTCACGAAGAGAATAAATAAAAACCCGAACATTTTCGTTAGCTGGGTAATATGAATGAAGACCACTGATTTATAATAACATTAAGAAATCGTGGATTACTATTTTCTTGCATTTAGAGTCGATATAAAGTATTGGATATCGATGATCATACATTGACAACTTGTAACTGATTTTTTATTATACTTCACGTAGAAAACGTTATACAAATCGCTAAAGAAAACGTTCTCGTCGTCGAAATAAAATAACAGGATTTAGTTAAGAGTATATACATATCTACATTGTTTATCTAATTTTTCGACCTTTTATATATGTTCAATAAAACTATTTCTTTAAGCTTTAGGTCCGTAAATTTTATATATTTTTCTTATATATTTTTATTTTTGATCGATATTTCGTAAACCTTTGGTTTACTTCTTCAGGATATAGTAAATTGTATTTTGATTTTTCTGTTTTTTTGTTTTTTCTTTTTCCTTTTTTTTCCAATTATGTATACAATTTTCAAACAATAAAGTGTGTCATAAAAAATATTTTTTAAAAAAATTTTTAAATAACAAAGTGTGTCATAAAAATTATTTTTACAATTTTTTAATAGTTTTGGTAATAAAACAAAATAGGTGTAAGTCTACAATATTTGTTCATATAGAATTTTGGAATGGTTCTTAGAAATGATAATACATATTTTTTATACTTTTACATAACATTGTGTCTTTGAGTTTCTTAAAAATTTTTGAATAATGTTGTAATGAATATTTACAAAATATTATTTGAAAAAAGTTTATAACATACATTTATATTAAAAAATTGGTTGTTTTAACAAAAGAGAATACATACTTTTTAATAATTTTTAATAATTAATAGAAGAAATACGTATCATGAATTTTATATACAAAAACATTAACATTAATTAATTAAACTTTTTTTTAAATTATTTTATTTTTTTATAAAAAATGTTTATAACAGTAACATTAAAAAAATTCTGTTGTTGTATGTTTCTTTCTTAAAACCTATTCTTGTTTTTATGTAATAAATATCTATAAGTCTGCGCAACATTGGCCGTGTCTGTTCTGAAATTAATTCTCTGATTTGTTGGAACATCTATAATGTGTAACATTTCTAACATATACCTACGTTTATAAATAGATTCTGTATTCAAAATTGAAGTATTATCAAAATCTGGATAATGATCTAAATCAAAGCAATGTGAAGATAAAGCTGTCCTATGTGAATTAATATTCCTATACCTTTGATCTGTTTTATGCTCTGATATTCTTGTCCTTAATTTATTTTTAGTTGTGCCTACATACATCATGTCGCAATTTTCGTTGTCATTACCTTTACATGGTATTTTGTAAACTACATTAGATCTATCTATTTTTTCAATCCTATCTTTCGTGTTAGTAAATATATTTCCTAAAGTATTATAAATCTTATATGCCATCTTATATTTTGTCTTATCATATATTTCTGACTTATCTAATCTTTCTGACATTTTTGGTACATGTACTAAAGATTTATAAATTTTTGGTCCATTATGATTATTATTATTGTTGTTGTTGTTGTTGATGTTGTTGTTGTTATCATTATTGTTATTATTATTATTATTATTATTATTATTATTATTATTATTATTATTATTATTATTATTATTATTATTATTATTATTATTATTATTATTATTATTATTATTATTATTATTATTATTATTATTATTATTATTATTAAAAACAACATTATTACTATTAATAATAATATTATTATTACCAACAATAATACTGCTGTTATTGTAATTAAATTGTCTTATTAATTTACAAGAAAGATTATAGGGGAAACTATTTTCATTCAGTATACTTATTATCTTCTTTCTATTTTTCTTATGGAATTCAATATCACTTATTGATAATATTCGTTCTATTAAGTTTTTAGCCGTATTAATTATCATCCACTTTGGATGTTTTGAATAATAATTAATAATCCTACCAGATGAAGTTGGTTTTTGAAACCAGTCTATTGACAATTTATTTTCCCTTTTTAATACTAATGTATCTAAATACGAGAGCATTGAGTTATTTTCCATTTCAATTGTAAATTTTATGTCTGGGTGGAAGGAATTTAATGTTGATAGTACGGTATTTATTTCCTTTTCTTGAATAATGCAAAACAAATCATCAACATATTTTACTAAAAATGTTGGTTTAATAGTTAATCTTCCGATACATTCATCTAATAATTTTTCCATCACTATATCAGCTACAATAGGTGAAGCTGGAGATCCCATAGGAAGACCTTTTTGTTGCTTGTATATTTTATCATTACATTTAAAATATCTACTATCTACTATACAAAACTTTACAATACGTGAAAATAAATTTTTATTAATGTCTGTATATTGTGTTATTCTATTCCAATTTTCATCTATGATATTCATAGCCAAATCGACTGGTATGCTTGGAAAAAGAGATACTACATCAAGTGATATTAATTTATCATCATTATTTAATCTTATCTGTTTTATTCTGTTTTTAAAAACTAAAGAATTAACGATATTATATTTTGAACCTATAGTTAATTTTTTTAAAATATGTGTCATATATTTGCTAAGTTCATAAGACGGAGAATTTATACTAGAACAAATTGGTCTCAAAGGAAAATTATTTTTATGAATTTTAGGTAATCCATAAAATTTTGGAGATATAGCAGTATTTGACTTTAATTTATACTTTTCTATGTTAGAAATAATATTTGCTCTGAAAAGCTCAACTAAATCATTATTACATTTTTGTAATCTACTAGTGGGATCTCTATTTATTAAATTGTATGTTGTAACATCAGTTAAAATATTATCAATTCTCAAATCATAGTCACTTTTATTCATAGCAACTGTTACGTTTCCCTTATCTGCATTCAAAATAATCACATGATTATTTATTTTTAAAAACTTTTTAGCAGATTCTGCGCAATTAATCATATATTTATCCCTATTAGTCAATCTACTTTTGTTTATATGACTATCAACAATTGTAGTAAATCTTGACCTAATTATCTCCTGTTTTTCGCTTTCTTGTATAGTCTGGATGAAGTCTTCTCCATCTGCTATTACCTTCATAATAGGAATTTTATTTCCTTGTATTGGTAATGCATGTTTTTTCCCTAGAGACAATAGGTATTGAACATCAGGAGGAAAAACTTCATCAGATTTATTGACAAACCATTTTTGATTTACAGGAAAGAGAACTAGGAATCAAATTAAACCAAAAATGGTTTGTCAATAAATCTGATGAAGTTTTTCCTCCTGATGTTCCTGAACCAGTACGGAATATAGAGACTTACTAAGAAAATGCAGATATTACGAATTCCATTCAACTGATTCGCAGAAATTTTAAAGTGTCCATGAAACAAGTATATTTTTAGACAATAGATAGCCTTGGACATGAATCTTGCATGAGACGTAGCTCCAGGTGTACGAAAAGTGAAATTGGGAATGCTACCACCAAGAAAAATGAATGCAAGTGTTAGGAGTTCTCTATAATCATGACGAATGTGAACTTTAGCTAAATATTCAAGACAAAAGTTCTTGCTTGCTTCGCGTTCTTGGACAGGTATGACTTTCAAAACTTGATCATCCTGCATACAAGTGCTGAATCCCTTTGAATAAAATGTGCTCCATTCTCGTGCAAATCGTTCAAAAATCGCCACCTCTGGGCCACTTGATTTTCCTACATTAATCTCAAATACAGCTTTTAATAGAATTTCTGCAATATGGTGGCGACATGGTAACCACAATAAGCTGCGTTCCAGTTTCCGTTCCAATAAAGTTCCAGCACCACTATGAGAGCCAGTATTTGCAGCAGTTGTGTCAAAACATATCATTTCTAACGAATTCTGCATATTCATTTTTAGCAAATATTCGTAGACTGATTGAGCAACTGCAGCACCTGTTCCATCTTTAATGATCAGGATAGCTATCAATTTTTCAACGTTCTCCGACGTGAGTACAATAGCCAAGCGGTCAACTTTGTCCTTTCCAGCAAGTGCGGGAAGTAGCTTTCCGTCCCAATGCAAAACAAATGTTTCAGGGATCTTAGTAAAAAACTTAAGCTCAAAAAAACTTAAAACTTGGCCAAAATAAAAAATATGTACCTTGAAATTTTCAATAATTTGTTTGCCATGATGTCGACGATATTTTTTACGTTGTTCACGCAAACTTGTGCAATTCAGAACAAGATTCTCAATATTGTGACCCAACGCTTTGGCAGTTGCACTGATGAAGTGTATAGCAAATGGAGTTGACATATTGCCAGCATCCATACAAGCAAGCATTCTATCGTCTATAAAATTCTTCTTTCCACGTCTTTGAATCGGCTTATTGGAGCAACTTGGAATGTTGTCACTCTGTTCATTCATCGCCTGGTTATCTTCTCCCGATTCATCACTTTCAAATTCAACATATTCCATAGTCAAGTCTGTTCATGAAATTAAGTGGTAAAAATAGCCACTGCCTGTCCAAATACTACATAATAATTACCTGAAGTGCCTTTTTTCTTTTCATTATTTTCTTTTCGACGTTTTTCATCTTCCAATCTTTGTGCCTTTCTTTTTTCTTTATTTGTAACATTTCTATCGACACAAGTCATGCTACCAACGCGTCCATTTTCTCGCTGCTTCGTTAGAAAGTCTATATCTTCCTGTATACTCATCAGCTTGAGTGCGTCAACGTGTGCAATGTCAAACAAATTATTAAATTTTCCTTAAAGTCATTTTCTTTTTTGCGATAACTCGGAAAAGGAGAATTGCCCACTTTTTGGACTGTTCTCCACTCTTCATAAAGTTTAATGACTTTTGCAGCACATGTTCTTTGATCTGGAGTTGGTATTCTAGCTTTTTCCCAAAAAGGCAATATTTCAGCCAACACCAATCTTGCACTTTCTTTAACTGTTTTATTTTCACAACGAACATTATACAAAAAACACTGAAGCACTTGTTGTTTTGATGGCAATTTCACACCAACTATTTTGGGTTCACATTTACCGATCAAATACACATTTGTATCAGCAGATCGAAGCCGTTTCAACGATGAAATTTTCTTTTGAGCCATTAATTACGAAAATTAACAAAGTATTTATTTTACATAAACGAAACCTTTCACAACAATATTCAAATTTACAATGACAAAACTTTATATATTTATATCAAAAGCATTGCAATGTGTGCAGTAACAGAGCTAGAACAACGGTACTTTTAGACCAGACGTTGCAAAAAATCTCCTTATAGCAAAACAACAAAAAAATAAAAAAAATTCTGCTTGCGCAGAAGTCAAATGAGTTCATCATAGCTGTTAGAGGAATAACAGCAATTCACTTAAGAGAGCAACTATCAAGAAAAAACGTACACAAGAAAAGCATAAGAATTTTGAGGTGAGCAACGAAAAAATAGTTTTACCGTTGTTTCAATAATAGTTGCTGGTATAGATATTGTTGGTATTTTTTAATTTCTATAAATATTTTCGTCTTATTGTTTTAGCAGAAGCACCATAATTTTTTACAACTTAAAGCTGAATTGAAAATTATAATAAACATTTATTTGATTTTTAAAAATTTGGTGATTTGGTGATTTTTCCAAATTTTGACCTTTGACCCCATTATGGCACGGGTAGGCACCATGCGATCAGCCTGAAAATTTACTACATGAATTTTGGCATTAAATCGCATATTTTCATTGCTACCCGCATTCAAAATTCCAAAAAATAAAAAACCCCATATTAGCTGCGCCAGGTCTAATGTATGTAAGTAGTATGTGTATATTCCCAATTATACACATTCATTTTCTTTCCTTTTTAATATTGTAAAAATTTATATTATTCAATATGAGAGGCAGATCTCGCCACATCTTTAGACCTAGTTAAAAATAAATTCAGTAAAGTGAGGCTTTGACTCGCGCACGCAGGGTTACGTACGTTGGATTTTGAGCATTAATATGTTTTTTTGACGTTTTTTCAGTTGAAATAATTTTTTTCGCTTTTTTCTCATGTTGGCGATTTTTTTTTTAAATTTGGCGATTTATTTTCGGATTGTCGATTTTTTAATTTTGGCGACTTTTTTCATTTGGGGTTTTTTTTCATTTTGTGATTTTCTTTCATTTTGGAGATTTTTTTTCATTTTAGCAATTTTTCCGGTTTTTCGCGATTTATTTTAGTCTTAGTCACTTTCTTTGTAATTTGGTGCATTTTTTCGTTTTGGCGATTTTTTTTTTAATTTGGCGATTTTTTTCGGTTTGGCGATTTTTTAATTTTGGTGATTTTTTTAATTTTGGCGATTTTTTTAATTTTGCCGATTTTTTAATTTTGGCGATTTTTTTTCATTTTGGCGATTTTTTCAATTTGGCGATTTTTTCGGTTTTTCGCGATTTATTTTCGATTTAGAAATTTTTTTTAATTTGGTGCTTTTTTTCATTTTGGCGATTTTTTTTTAATTTGACGATTTTTTTCGGTTTGGCGATTTTATAATTTTGGGTTTTTTTTTGTTTTACCGTTTCTGAAAATTTCAAGAAGTTTGCTCTTACGGTTTCCAAGATACAGCAAGTTGTCCAAATTGCATAGTCAAAATTGCATTAACAGATGGAACACCCTTTAATTTAAATTTTTTGAAATTTTGGTGTTAATTTTTGTAGGCTGTATAAAAATACACTAACCTTACAAATTTCAAGTGTATATACATACAATTGTATGTATATTACATGGGATTTTAAAATTTTTCCTTGGTGGTTTTGGCACACCCTTTAATTTCCAATTCTCATGTATTTGTTGTTGTAGCGGCCAAGGGTCTACACACTCTGTCCAAATTTCAGGTCCGTAGGTCCTACGGTTCTCGAGAAAATAAGTCTTAGGCCATTATTATTTATTGCCACAGATATGTATGTATATATACATGTAAATATATGTACATGTACATATATACATTAATATGTACATATGTAAATAAAAAAAATTTAATGGCGAGAAAATCGATATTATTTATTTTAAACTTTATATTATTTAAATTAACCCAAAGTAACCACTGTTAATGTCAAAAAGAGCAATCGTAATGAGCCACTCAATGTACACAATACGCGGAGCAAAAGAGCAAAAGATAAACATCGTTGCTACTTGCTCAAAGAGTTTGCTCCTACATGTAAGGAGCAAACGCAAAGCGCATACAGTAGTTGCGCTTTTTTTGTACTCCGCTCTTTGTGCATTATCTACAATTTAAAGAGCAAGACAACAGTACGCAATGAGCAAAAGAGCAAAAGAGTACGCATTTACCTACCCTGTACAATATTTACAAAAACAACAGGAACATTTCCTGAGTTGATTTTGATTGTTTCTGCAGAAGTGCTAACACCTTCAATAAAAACCATTAGTGCTGCTAATGTTTATTTTGAAATACACCTCCGGTTTGATGAGAATACTTAAGTTTCTAAAATGGTTTGGAAAACAAAACATTTACCGACCGCTTGTCAAACTTTTATCCGTATTCTCTTCTACTCGATACATTTTGCGTTTACATGATAAGATTTTGTACATTCCATAGCATTTTTTGACATGTCGTAATACATTATATTACCATGTAAAGACAGCTTTAACACATGCTGTCAAATACAAATTATATATATTGAATTGTTTTTCAACGTAATAGTAGAAAACCAAAGTTCTACCTACATAAAACCAATAAAAGTGCAATTTATGAATGAATATATGAATAAAAAAGAAATATATTTGAATATATGTATGTACGTGTTCACCACCTCCAGATACATTGTTGAACACAAGCAATTTGACGTCATCATTCTGCCGGCCTTATTGCTTGTGCTAAGACTCATCAAATTGCTCGTGTGGTCGTAATGTAAAGAAATATTTCGTTTTAAAATAAAAACTTGCATTTAGAACAGTGGTCTTCACAAAGAGAAACACACCTAAAATAAGAGTATTACACTGAAAAAAGTAATAGTCTCATTTAACTAAAATTTAAAAAAAGTTTTTTTCTTACATTCGAGAAGTGATTATTTTTTATTTTTTTTTTTGTTGTTAAAAAATAAGAACAAGATATATATATATATGTATATTAGAAAATTATATACGGTTTTCGATTAAATTATTGAATATTTTCATTTAAAAAAATTATATATGTGTATTATTCCTCATGAAAACTTAATGCAATTCAGGATGCTTTCTATCATAATGTCGCTTAAAGCATGGTACTCTGTTCGAAGTTGTGCAAAATTTTCAGTGCTATTCGTTATTTCGCGTGAAAAATTTGACATGTACTAAATGTAGCCCAACTCGCGGTTTTTTAAATATATTTCTCGCTTTTATTGCTTGAAAGTATGCAACATTGTTAAAATTCCGTGCGAAAAAAGTCCCAGCAAGAACACTCCCAGTCAAATGACCGGTCATTTGACTGGGAGTGGTGATGGCTTTAGCTATCTAAGTTTCTATCAGTTTGTTAAGGCCAATGTGGAAAAAGTGATGTAAACTCTTGTATACGTGTGATTTTGCATCTTTGTCTAACTAATTGAAAATATCTACTATGAAACATATATATCTAACCTGCTTGCTCTGCCGTATTTTTACTTGGCATTGATGATGCATGTGGTAGTCACGTCTGACTGATCACACTTGATGTATATAACCGGCATAGTAAACTATTCAAACCTGCATAATTACATTAATAAACACAATTTTTATGTTGTTTAAAACGTTTATTATTACAAAAAAATATATAATTAAATAAACTATTTAAAAATTAAGAACAATAACCAAAAAAACACAAAATAACGTAGATGGTATCTGCCCCTCCATACTTTTGAACCGCCACCACACTTTGTTTTATAAATCTCTAAAAGTTTATAAAGAAAAGTATGGTTTAAATTAAACATTGTAAATTTATTTTATACACTATTGTTTTTACTTAACTTTTTTAACACTTCCATATATTTTAATTACACAGACCGAACGAATTGTATATTTTACAATAAAATGCCATGTTTTTACATTTTTGGCATATACATATTAGATGTTCCACTCTTACATATATGTTAGAGTAGAGCAACTAGAGCAATTGAATGTCACTGTTGATTTCAGTATAAAATTGTTGCAAATGTGTTAGTGAAAAAATTACGTTTGTGTTAGTTTCAGTCACTCATTTCTTGTAGGGAGTACTGCTCATGTTGTTTCGCAGCTAAACTAAAATGATGCCAGATTAATTTTGCATGGTTTTTGGCTTTTCACACCAAGAACAGAGTACTACTCTTGCGAATTTATTTCGCAAATATTTCATACCAAATACTTTTATATGTAGTTTGACAGCATTTAGCACGAAATTGTGAACAGAGTATCAGGCTTAAGATGAGAGGCAAACATATTCTTTATTACCTGATTACTTAAAAGGCACTCTGCTTCCTTCGATGTGTTCAAAGAAAACAAAAAAAAAAATTTTCCCACTCAACATCCCACATTTTTATTAAATATTTTGTTTTAAAATGCTGTAAAAAAGTACATATATAATTATACGAAACATAAACATTCGTAAATTTATATAGCTTGTTATCAACTTTTCAGTGTATCAAAAAATATTTTAGTTCTCTTTAAAAGATTTAAAACACAAAAACATCCGACACACTCCTACTCTGTTGGAAGCTTACAAACTACTGAATGAAATGTTTGTTTCACACACATGATTATGGTTGCAATTATGATTGCCATTAAACACAATAAAAACAAAGTGCATGGATTTTTTTATGAAAGATTTTATAACGTCGTTAATTTATTAAAATTACTCAAGTTTTTGACAGGAAAATAAGCAAAAATAGCTTTTCATGAATTATAAAAGCAATATCACCAAATACAGTACAAGACTTAAAATAAAATATAATGTAATAAGGATTTGCAATGCATGTAATTTTGGTACATTTTGAGAAGCCGTTTTTTTAGATTTTTTTTAGTTTGAGCAATCTTGTTTGTAATATTCACGAAGAGAATAAATAAAAACCCGAACATTTTCGTTAGCTGGGTAATATGAATGAAGACCACTGATTTAGAATAACATTAAGAAATCGTGGATTACTATTTTCTTGCATTTAGAGTCGATATAAAGTATTGGATATCGATGATCATACATTGACAACTTGTAACTGATTTTTTATTATACTTCACGTAGAAAACGTTATACAAATCGCTAAAGAAAACGTTCTCGTCGTCGAAATAAAATAACAGGATTTAGTTAATATATGTATATATATCTACATTGTTTATCTAATTTTTCGACCTTTTATATATGTTCAATAAAACTATTTCTTTAAGCTTTAGGTCCGTAAATTTTATATATTTTTCTTATATATTTTTATTTTTGATCGATATTTCGTAAACCTTTGGTTTACTTCTTCAGGATATAGTAAATTGTATTTTGATTTTTCTGTTTTTTTGTTTTTTCTTTTTCCTTTTTTTTCCAATTATGTATACAATTTTCAAACAATAAAGTGTGTCATAAAAAATATTTTTAAAAAAAATTTTTAAATAACAAAGTGTGTCATAAAAATTATTTTTACAATTTTTTAATAGTTTTGGTAATAAAACAAAATAGGTGTAAGTCTACAATATTTGTTCATATAGAATTTTGGAATGGTTCTTAGAAATGATAATACATATTTTTTATACTTTTACATAACATTGTGTCTTTGAGTTTCTTAAAAATTTTTGAATAATGTTGTAATGAATATTTACAAAATATTATTTGAAAAAAGTTTATAACATACATTTATATTAAAAAATTGGTTGTTTTAACAAAAGAGAATACATACTTTTTAATAATTTTTAATAATTAATAGAAGAAATACGTATCATGAATTTTATATACAAAAACATTAACATTAATTAATTAAACTTTTTTTTAAATTATTTTATTTTTTTATAAAAAATGTTTATAACAGTAACATTAAAAAAATTCTGTTGTTGTATGTTTCTTTCTTAAAACCTATTCTTGTTTTTATGTAATAAATATCTATAAGTCTGCGCAACATTGGCCGTGTCTGTTCTGAAATTAATTCTCTGATTTGTTGGAACATCTATAATGTGTAACATTTCTAACATATACCTACGTTTATAATTAGATTCTGTATTCAAAATTGAAGTATTATCAAAATCTGGATAATGATCTAAATCAAAGCAATGTGAAGATAAAGCTGTCCTATGTGAATTAATATTCCTATACCTTTGATCTGTTTTATGTCCTGATATTCTTGTCCTTAATTTATTTTTAGTTGTGCCTACATACATCATGTCGCAATTTTCGTTGTCATTACCTTTACATGGTATTTTGTAAACTACATTAGATCTATCTATTTTTTCAATCCTATCTTTCGTGTTAGTAAATATATTTCCTAAAGTATTATAAATCTTATATGCCATCTTATATTTTGTCTTATCATATATTTCTGACTTATCTAATCTTTCTGACATTTTTGGTACATATACTAAAGATTTATAAATTTTTGGTCCATTATGATTATTATTATTGTTGTTGTTGTTGTTGATGTTGTTGTTGTTATCATTATTGTTATTATTATTATTATTATTATTATTATTATTATTATTATTATTATTATTATTATTATTATTATTATTATTATTATTATTATTATTATTATTATTATTATTATTATTATTATTATTATTATTATTATTAAAAACAACATTATTACTATTAATAATAATATTATTATTACCAACAATAATACTGCTGTTATTGTAATTAAATTGTCTTATTAATTTACAAGAAAGATTATAGGGGAAACTATTTTCATTCAGTATACTTATTATCTTCTTTCTATTTTTCTTATGGAATTCAATATCACTTATTGATAATATTCGTTCTATTAAGTTTTTAGCCGTATTAATTATCATCCACTTTGGATGTTTTGAATAATAATTAATAATCCTACCAGATGAAGTTGGTTTTTGAAACCAGTCTATTGACAATTTATTTTCCCTTTTTAATACTAATGTATCTAAATACGAGAGCATTGAGTTATTTTCCATTTCAATTGTAAATTTTATGTCTGGGTGGAAGGAATTTAATGTTGATAGTACGGTATTTATTTCCTTTTCTTGAATAATGCAAAACAAATCATCAACATATTTTACTAAAAATGTTGGTTTAATAGTTAATCTTCCGATACATTCATCTAATAATTTTTCCATCACTATATCAGCTACAATAGGTGAAGCTGGAGATCCCATAGGAAGACCTTTTTGTTGCTTGTATATTTTATCATTACATTTAAAATATCTACTATCTACTATACAAAACTTTACAATACGTGAAAATAAATTTTTATTAATGTCTGTATATTGTGTTATTCTATTCCAATTTTCATCTATGATATTCATAGCCAAATCGACTGGTATGCTTGGAAAAAGAGATACTACATCAAGTGATATTAATTTATCATCATTATTTAATCTTATCTGTTTTATTCTGTTTTTAAAAACTAAAGAATTAACGATATTATATTTTGAACCTATAGTTAATTTTTTTAAAATATGTGTCATATATTTGCTAAGTTCATAAGACGGAGAATTTATACTAGAACAAATTGGTCTCAAAGGAAAATTATTTTTATGAATTTTAGGTAATCCATAAAATTTTGGAGATATAGCAGTATTTGACTTTAATTTATACTTTTCTATGTTAGAAATAATATTTGCTCTGAAAAGCTCAACTAAATCATTATTACATTTTTGTAATCTACTAGTGGGATCTCTATTTATTAAATTGTATGTTGTAACATCAGTTAAAATATTATCAATTCTCAAATCATAGTCACTTTTATTCATAGCAACTGTTACGTTTCCCTTATCTGCATTCAAAATAATCACATGATTATTTATTTTTAAAAACTTTTTAGCAGATTCTGCGCAATTAATCATATATTTATCCCTATTAGTCAATCTACTTTTGTTTATATGACTATCAACAATTGTAGTAAATCTTGACCTAATTATCTCCTGTTTTTCGCTTTCTTGTATAGTCTGGATGAAGTCTTCTCCATCTGCTATTACCTTCATAATAGGAATTTTATTTCCTTGTATTGGTAATGCATGTTTTTTCCCTAGAGACAATAGGTATTGAACATCAGAAGGAAAAACTTCATCAGATTTATTGACAAACCATTTTTGATTTACAGGAAAGAGAACTAGGAATCAAATTAAACCAAAAATGGTTTGTCAATAAATCTGATGAAGTTTTTCCTCCTGATGTTCAATACCTATTGTCTCTAGGGAAAAAACATGCATTACCAATACAAGGAAATAAAATTCCTATTATGAAGGTAATAGCAGATGGAGAAGACTTCATCCAGACTATACAAGAAAGCGAAAAACAGGAGATAATTAGGTCAAGATTTACTACAA